>OX387289.1:12500-3008747 GCA_947562105.1 Shargacucullia verbasci | reverse complement strand
TTGTTTTTATTGTATTCTAATAACTGCTCATTTAACTTATCTAGTTGGACGCTAAACTGACAAATCAGTTTCATACGAGGAAATACGTAATAAAAACATAACAATATAGCATCACGCCTGTATTCCCCGAAGGCTTAGTAAGTAATAGTAATTTTGCTTTTGTTTTTGGAGACTACCTTACTATACATTTATTGTTGACGTTTTGGTATTGTAATAAGCCCAACAAAATTAACATTTAGTTTTTAGCTATTAATATTTCTCATGTAAGTGAATTAATGTATTCTTATGAGAATAAAGTTATCTCAACCCGCTTAGGAGCTGTACTTCTATACACCCACATTTCGCCGGTGCCGTTATCGAGTCCCATGTAATAAGGGACGTGCCTATTGCCATCAACCAGACACAGTTTAGACTCCATGCTTTTACTGAGAATTTCCATACAGAAAAACCCAATAACACTTTGCCCAACTTGGGAATCGAGCCTAGGGCCTCACGCTTAGTAGTCGCGCTTGCGACCACTAGACTAAAGAGGCAGTCCAGAGATATTATAGAGATAGTACTTACAACTGACAGCTACTGAATAATTTCAGTTCATCAATAGTGGATTTTATCGTAATAATTTTTTGGCAAGATAATTTTTTAGACGAAATAGACTTACTAGACTAAAACTAAAACTTTTTAATTCTGATGCGCAACTATTTTGCCACCAGTACAGCCAACACAAAAGCCGCACGCGCGGGGGCGTCGGGCCCACGCGACACGTCTCTAATTAACCGCCCTCAATTAACTGCACAACGCGCTACGTAATTGTCTTGCTGACTGTACAACTCCGACACTATTGACTATTGTCCGTAAATATTTGTTCGCTTGATTGTTGGTGCATTGTTGTTTGAATGTGTTTTGAGGAAATTACGGTCTGTATTACAGAACGACGCTCAGCTCTTCAGCTCAGCTCTTCTTGACCAGCGATTTCAGACTTGAATATGTGCTCAACTAAATGAGGTGTTGGTAAAGGGCAAGAAGCTAAGACTTCTTCTTTGGCACGAGCTGTCATATGCCGTGAGTGGAAGAATTAGCCAGTCAGTCAGCATTGGTGGTGTTGGCTGACTGCCCAGGGTGCGCCAGATGAATTCAAGATTCGTCACTCGTGGAAGCTCTTTCCTGGTTCCTGCACCTAACATAAGCAATATAAATTATCAATGACAATATAAAATCACCTGTCTCTTTTCCAAGCTTGTCGATAATTGTAGCATTGGTCCTAGTGTAATAATAATTAGTCCAATAGTGTTCTGTTTTAAGATCCATGTTCGGCTGAGACGTCAAGACAGGATGATGATATTAAATATTTTGAAAAATAAAAATGATATAGTATTTTATATAGAATCTTTTACCTCTGGTCTAGTGGTCGCAAGCGCGACTGCTGAGCGGGAGGTCCTGAGTTCGATTCCCGGGTAAGGCAGTATTATAGGGTTTTACGGTATGGAAATTCTTAGTAGCAGCACGGAGTCTGGATCTGTGCCCGGTAGATGGTAATAGCACTTACACATGGGACACAGTAACGACATCAGCGAAATTGGGTGTATAATCTCTGCTCAACCCTTCGGGGAATACAGGCGTGATGCTATGTTATGTGTTACCTTTAACCTTCTTCGACGGAATCTGAAGCTGATCGCTTTGAGGTATAAAATTTCCTTAGTCCAACGTTCCCCTTGTATGCACATAGTTAATAGCCCAGTCTTGTCCCTGGGGGTGCAGAGTTCCAATTATACCTAACGAGACGCGAACTGATGCTGGAGTTTTGTATTTGATATCAACCGTTTGTATTTGTCAAGTTGTAATCGACCCTTACAGTTTGATATTATATGGTCGATTTATAGAATTAATATCTTTGAGATACACGATACGATACACGACATGTTCCCTGTAAAATAGAAAAAGATACATACATAATATACGCTAGCAACAATAAACTTTCTTTCTTTTTCCTTTTAACAGATATAGATGACATTTTCTCAGTTAATACGCATACATTCGAGTAAAAATTAATAAATGGAGTTGGTTGAAGTATATTTATGTAGAACCTTATTTCAAAAAGTCTAGCCTTTTTTAATTAGTTTATAAAAAATCATCTTAATATCATTCTGTATCCCTCTGCGTTCTTTACTTTCGTATTAGTGAAACGTTCTTTTGTTTCATTCGAACGAGGTATGTTGAAAATTCGATCGAGGTCTATAATTGACGGCAAGTTGTTATAACGATAACACCACGCTCTTAATAACAAACGAACACGCTTTTTCTAGATAAGTGACGGGTTATCAGAAGGAATTAATCCTCTGTTCGGAAAAAAAGCCTATAGAAAGTTGAATAAGATGATTATTAATAACGAATCTAATTCAACGGAAGTAGAGTCTCCTTTTATGGAAGAGCGCAAGACAGCTTACATCTAGTAAACGCTTCATTACAAACACTTAATTGGTTAGTCGACGCTCAAATCAATCAATGTGTCAACAGGCGGTGACGTTGACGCGTCTCGTTAGCTCCGCCCACGTGCGCACGCGACGACACTTCGTCTAGACTACGTGTTAATATTGTGCCTTCGATTGGATGGGTGACACTTAGGCTAGTTTGTATCATACTTATATCATGGTTCCGAATTAGAACTGGGATGTATGTTATATTTGGCATTCCTGGTTACCATTATCTAGAATCGTTTTATAGCAAACTATTAAAATCAACTTAACCAGAGAATTCGAAAGTCGCGATTCATATCCTCTGGAACACGTAGAATGTGGAATGTAGGTATTGGGAAACTCAGGCAAATCAGGCATATGAAGTATCTGACCACAAATATTTACACCGCACTTGATGCCGACGTTTTATTGAACGTGAAGAAGTTCTGAGGAGTCTTCAATTGACCCGTCATCCCTTCCAAGCCTTGATTGCGACAATGTAGTTTAACCTCATAGGCCAACCGACTTGCACCCGGCACCGTAGCAATTTATTTAAGACCTTGCTGATGAATGTATTCAGAACGCAGATATTAAACCTGGGATGCAGATTACATACTAAAATATTTATTTTATGCCTGGGATATCAGTAGAGGTATTCACCTGTACTGTTTCAATCGTCCTGTATCGCAATTTACCTCCCAAGCGTGTTGATTGCAGCGAGGTTCCCAGCACAGGTCGTTACGGGCGATATGGCAATCTAATACAAGGAGGGCTCCTGTTTTGTAGTGCCTATTTAGGTACCATTGATATACGTACATAATACAGAGCATAATGAACCTTAACGGAAAAATATTAGGATGAAAATGATGTTATGATCATTATTAATTTTGGTTTGTCAAATTGAAACCTTTTGTATTAATCTGTTGCCGTTCCTTCTCGAAAGATGTTTTCTGAGTGATACCTAAGTACATACGTCCGGCGCACCCGGGGCAGTCAGTCCCGTTCATTACTGGATCATTACTGCCTTGTTAATCTTTCTACCATGGGCATAGAAATTCTCCTGTGGGACTCCGATGGTCGTTCACGGATGTAGCACCACCCGCTATCATCATCAGACCCCGCATGTTATAGTATTTTATAACCCCAGTGTTTAGCATCAAGTTGACATCGGTATTCTGCAAACAGTTGATCATTAATGTCACCGGTTAAAAGCAATTTGTATCGTGTGCACATAAAGTTGAATTTAGAGCAATCGGATTGTCTGTGTCTCCATTACACCTTTCTTCTTTTTATATGTCAAGCAGATAAGTTAAGTGTTTGTTAATAACAATGAAAAACAAAACCCTGTCGCGCTCTCAGGTAAAAACTGGCGACAATTATCAATTTCGTCCATTCATCTTGCCAATTAGAGTAGTCTATCAAATCTCCATCTTCAGTAACGGCGTTGCCAATATAAACTGCGGTATTGGCTAACAAAATCGAACGTTTAATCTAATCCAGTTAAGTGGAAGCTAATGCTGTCGTGACAAGCGCTGTATTTATTTATTTAGCGATGTTAGAGTTATCTGCTCCTTAATGGGCGGCCAGCTAAGAGCTTGATTATCGACGTATGGGCGACCACTGACCATAGGTTCGGACGTCAATTTCTTTTTTCAAATATATTTTGGCGAATCGGAATTATAATTTTCATGTTTTTTTGTTCAGCCAGCCACTTTGTTATTGTTGTTGGAGCTTTGTATTATAGAAACGAGACAGCAGGCCGAGGTGTTGATTAAAATATTGTAGTGAAGTCCTTTAACAAATATATTGAACTTAGTTTGATTAGTGATAGCCCTTTTTATAGACTACTATCATAAATGGTTGTAGGATTGGAATTTAGTATGTTTTTATAGAGTAAACGATATGAGTCCACTGTATTGTCCATCTCTGTTATTACGATATCCTTGCGACGAAGTGAAAAGGCAGACTCTGATGGAAATGCATAATTTACGTTTTTTGGATTCATATGTAGATACGATTACCTACCTACATGTTATTGATGGCGATAAAAGCCACATCAAACTCAAGCAAGACGAATAAGGTTTCCAAACTGCCCCATCAAACATTTTAAGCCAGAAAATATTTAGTGCATATAAATATATAAATGTATTGTTATTAAATCACATGATGATGATCCTACTATAGTCCACACATTACGTGGCTGCACATGCCTGGATAAATTTAAAGTAGCACCCAGATATCTGTATCTTATTACCTCCGGTTAAATTTAACTGTCGATAGCAAAACGTGCGCTTCGCCGATACTCGCCACCGTAGGTCACCGGGATTTGCGACGCTGCACGGAGTTCCGTTGCTGAGGAAAAGTATCTTCATAAAAAATAAGTGGAAGTTTTGAATACATGCTTTGTCCAAAATGTTATCATATGTATCTCATTGTACTTGAAGAGGGCGCAATATTGTCATCTTCTTGTTCATGTCTAACAAACGTCAACTCGGTATTCACTGCATTCCTAGCCGTTGACTAAATATAATTTAATAACGTAACTTAACATAGCATCACGCTGTATTCCCCGAATGTTTAAACAGCAGTGTATACTATTCTACACCCACATTTCGCCGATGCCGTTATTGAGTTCCATGTAGTAGGTAGTCACGAGTCAATTGCCCGGGTACAGTACCAGACTCCGTGCTGCTACTTAGAATTTTCATACAGAAAAACCCAATAATAATGCCCAACCCGGGAATCGAATTCAGGACCTCAATCTCAGCAGTCGCTCTGGTGACCACTAGACCAATGAGGCAGTCAAATATAATTATAGGAAGTAAATATGAATATTGTTGTTTATTGCAGATAGACGCGTTTGATTAATGTGTCACCTTGAGATTAGCCCGAAATACTTTGAAAAATCGAATGCATTCTTGATGCAATTTATTCTTTAAAAAGATTATAAATAACATAGTACTTAGATATGGTTTAGACATACGTAGACATATGTAGATGTTAAGCAGTTCACCCGAATATTACCAGAAAGGTATAACAAAGATTATTCTTAAGATTTTTATTGCAAATAACGGGCTACAAGGTTAGAGCCTCTCTAAAAGTCTGGCAATAGTAAGTCTGTACAGCCAAAGACACGCCCATTAAATTGACCAATTTAACCCGTTAAGTGATGCAAATAAGACACTAATGAGAAATCACCAATTGAGAAAATCTATTGTGTCTCGTTGATGGACGCCGCGTGTGTTGGATGGATTAATATTTCCATAATAAAAAACATCTATAAAAATAAAAAACGACTGCCCTGCCAAAAAATGAACTAAAAAGTAAAAAACAAGTTGTATTATATACAAAGCGAAAGGTCACTCATTTACTCGCTGCCTAAACAGATAAATAAATTTGTCATTGCAGTCGGGGGACCGTTCTGTGAAACACTTTTTAATCTAAGAGGTCCCCCGACTGCGACATACCTACATACAAGAACCCTGAAAACATTACACTCCTGTTTTGGGCAGTCATGTATTAAGTGAATTAAATAAAACTTACGTAATTCAAGCTACTTGCAGAGCTCGTAAAGGTAAAGTGAACATTTGATATAGTTTGCGTAAAACTGTTCTCCGTAATTATAGAAATGTAGTAATGATTAGGCCGGTACACACATACCCTTGAGCGTGGTTGTCCGTGATTGCCCGTCTGCTACCTCTGCAGCTACTTTATCTTTTTGTGTAGTTTAAGCTTTAGGCGGATGCGATTGAAGCAACGGCTTCTTGGGAACGTAAGGGTACAAACGTAATTATAAAGACAAAGGGCCAATCCTTAATTAAAGAAGACCATTCCGTCTATATATTTATTCTCTATATATTTATTTTTATTTTATTTATCCATTTATTTCAGGCATCAAGGCCCATAGAAACATATACAATACCATATAAAATATTAAACTTAAAAATACTATAAATATATATTACATAATAACTAAAACTAAAGCACACGAAGTGTCGGCGTCGTGTTTCGCTGACTGGTGTCATGTAGGCGAGGTGTCATATAGTGGCGGTCCGAGTGGGGGGGGGGGGGGTCATGATCCCCAAAATCATACACACGCACATACACGGCATTACACTTAAAAATAGAATAGATTCAAATATTGTAAGTATTTTCATTTTATATGGTATAGTTTAGTTTTGAAATGACCATCGTTCCCGCTTTGATTTCACAGTAGGTATGATTCTGGATATAGTCGACGCTAAAATAACATCAAGATAACAAATAACAGATATTTATCCAACTGTATCGTTGTATTTCGAATTCCGACATCGGCTTTTTAATTAAAGCCAATACGTAATGTTCTGTATTTTTTGTTCCTATATCGTTAAGAACTTATATATTACTCGAAATATTTTACCACTTTCAATATGACTCATTAACACCTACATTACCGAAACCAATTAAAATCCGTATCATTTTATAAATTGCGCCGTGTCGTAATGAGAGCCTCGAGCGCTGGTCAGTCAGTTCGGATCTCGGCCGATGTTGTTTGTTCAAATAATATTTAAACTAGTGGACGGTTTTTTTTTTTATTTTTTTTATTTAAGATAATTGTGTAATTATAGTAACATAAATTAATCTTTTGGTTCCGTGTTACGATGGTAAGATGAAAGTGTAGTGTTTGGCTTATGCCATGTAAGTGCCCAGTTTATATTTTAATAATAAGCTTCTGTTCATGTCTTGACGAATTGGTAATTATCTGAAGGTCTAGCTTCTTACAGGTTCCCCAAGTTGTAGCCGAATCAAAGCGGTTCAGGTAAAGTTATAGTAAGCTATATAATGTATGCTGACAGGGAAATTATGAAATTTCCCTAGGTCAAAGATACAAGGTTAAATATAAATAATTGAAAATAATAAATATATATTAAAATGAATCTTGTAAATTTCCTGTTGAGCTAGAAAGGTTTTTAAATTTCGAACACCTCTAGAACACCCCACTACACGTCCAGACAAACCATAAACCAGGCACGTTCGGATACGCGCATCGTATAAAAGCTACTTTATAATGTCAGCGCCTAACATATGTAGCGCGCGACGTTATCGCGTCTAGATCGGCGTGTTATCGACAATCGAATCTCTTCTTAGTTCGAGTTATCGATATCGATACCTCAGGCGAATCGATCTGATAGAATATATTTTAGAATTGTCTGTTTGTAACCGTAAAGTACCAAGTTAGTGCGCTAAAGCCATGTAAGTGTATTCGATCAGATTTGAATATTCTGTAAAAAACATTCATGCACGTAGTCTCTTGAAACATTATATTTCTTCAATAAGAAATAACATCAAAACAATAACCAATTTAGAAGTGTGCGGAATCCGTTCTCTTAAATAAGTAATTTCAATTTTAACTCTTCACATTTTTCCCGAACTTGCAAATGTACCTTACAATTTCCGACCACAATTACTAACCAAAAATAAACAGATAACTACATAAGTTAACAAGCCCTCATCGGTTTTTAATTAATTCAAGTGCTCGCGCACACGTGTAGCGTTGTAAAGTTATCGTATCGTATCTACATCGCGTCTTATCGCCGCGTATCGCTGCGATAGCTGAGGCATGCGCCTGGTACAGGAAGAGCTCGTCCATGTGGAATACAGAACGTCTGTATTTGTGTTGCAAAGTATTGGAAGAAAATTAAGACTAATTTTGAACTTTTTGATACTTTTATATTTGGATTTCAAAGGATTTGTGACGTCGTGAAGACTTGTGCTTTAGGGTCGCAGTGTGCTTTATGCTTGTGGCAAGCTGTTCGCCATAAAATGAAGGATTTTAAAGCAATGCTTATGGTAAAGTTTTCCTTCTTTTAAATCTGTGTTGGATAGATATGCTTTGCCTAACTTAACAAAAGAACTCAGATGTAAGGACTAAAAAAAGTCCTAATTGCTGGGCAATCCAGAAGATGTTAATTGAATGTCCAATTATTATGAAGAGCTTAGATTTAAACTAAAGGGCGCGAAATGAATTTTCTTACAAGAAGAAGGTAATTCAGTAAATACAGGAACACTTTGCGGGAGCATCACTTTTACGCTATGCACGGAAGTCGAAGATAGTTATCTAAATTAAAACCATAGATTAAACAAACGCAATCTAACATGTAAGCAAAAGCCGCCGAAGATTACCTCATTATGTAAAAAGGCAACATTACTTGAATTAACCTTCAATGCAAAAACACAAATTCAATTAGAATTTTCATCTCGGTAAATTGTAAGCGTTGGATCGGACAGTGTTGCTAGAGGCAAAAATAAAACAGGTACCTATTTGATGTCGTTTATTACTAGCAACTTAACAAAATTGTTTATACCGTTAGTAAATGGCTGAAAAATTATGGGTTTTAACCTGATTATTACAGCTTATAAGTTATGAAGGAAGCATTTATGGAGCACGTTAAGTACCTACTGCTTATAAATAATTATTTATGCACTCATAATATCTCGGCTAGGTCGATACTTGGAATCCGTCTATCACAGGAATCTCTGGGGTATAAAGTTGCTTGCTAGACTTATATAGGCAATTTGTTAACACATTACATACTAGGCAAGTAAAGGTACTTGTCCAGTGTGATGACTATGGGCATTTACTTTAGAGACAGAGAGATAAAGTATTATTTATTGTACACCAAAGGAAAAAATACAAAGCGAAAATACATTATTTTAGGATAAAAAAGATATTGCCACAAACTTATCAAATTCCATTGTTTCGATTGCCGAGTTAAATGGATTCCGCGTTCAATAAATTTAAAATGATTGAATTAGCGCTTGTATTCGTTGGTTAAAGTTTGGAAGCTATTTCATTTGTCAATTACTTGTAAAATCATTACAGCTAAACAATAAAGCTACACATATGTACAAACAAGAACATTTCCTGCATAAATTCGTTAATTTTGGACAGATTTAACACCACTGCCTAATCACCTCTCCGTTCGGAACAGGTGGAACCTATTTAAATTGGTTCATATACTATAATAGCTCAATGGTTAGTGGATGTTAGCGCATAGACATAAATCCTAACACTGGGTAGCGGATGAAAACGGTGAACACACGCGATTTGATAATATCGAGTATTCTAATATCGATAAATAATATGTCAAGATGGTAGCACTGTAGTACTATGTGGTGCGATTATTTTTGCCGCTGTTGGGACACACGGGTGGTAAAGCAGGCGAATAATAGAGATTGCTCATTGTACTTTCGTATTTTCGTATTTAACTTTCGTATTTTATCGAATTGTCCAGTAATTGTTAAAGTATTGGACAAAGGTCATGGATTTGCTTGGTAAATATCGAAAATATCGTTTGTCAGCGTGAAACGGCAAACGTTTTAAATTATTGTGTTGGCCTGTGTTGTCCCACTACAAAGCAAAGGCATCCCTCCTGTCCACCAGTCTTTTCGGTAAGAGTCAGGATCGTTTATCCATATTTTCATTGGTTTGCCAAGATGCCCTTTAACATATAGGTAATCAATTGTTCTTTTGGCAAAGCTCGTATAACGTTCGACTGATATTCCAACTCGACATGAGCTTGGTAGAATTTAGAGTTACGCCTGTAAACTTAGTTTTATAGTGCAATATTGTGTTCCTTAGTAAAATATTGAATAAAAGTATTACCAAACCCGTTAAAAATAAGATTCCCATCAAGGTGTGGCCAAATAGCCATTCGTTGTGGACCTACGATTACACAGACAAATAAAATATGAACCAATTCAACTTTCAGGCTTCCACAACCTTAATCATATTATCGCTAGCGAGTTTAAAAAATACCAACATTTAAAATAGAATCAGGATACCCAATCACAATACAATCATACAATGCCTCCATTTTTAGTAACATTCAATTTGCTATACATTCTGGCAGTACGTGTGTTCCATTTAATGGGCTGGTTGTAATTTTAATATTTTATCTGTATCGTTCACGCCATAAACAAATAGTAGGCAAATGCTGCTGTACATGCACAACTATTGTCTTTAATGGGACAATGTTATTGGAGATAGAGGTTAGGGAATGTTCAATTGGAAATGTAGAATCGATATATAATCTAACAGACACGTATTTTTATAGCTCGATATTCTATATGGGCAGATTTTGTTAGTAATTTTTGGTTTACAAAGAATCATTGAAAGCAAAGAGCGATTTTGACAGTATCTTGTTTATGCTTACCATTTTATAATGGGATTCGGCAATCCAAGTGCAATTTGTTTTTGCAATGACGACGGTTACCTGTGAACAAGAAATAAGAAATTGTATAAGTTCATTGAATATAATAAAAATTACATGAAAAACAAGGTAAGTCTGGGTCAGTTGATGTTAGACAACACACAAAGTTTCAAGCAACGTTGTCCGATGTCGCGATAGACATTATACTTAACTTGTCTCTTCCCTACTTACGACGAAAAGTTGTACGAGTAGCATGTTTGAGCTGAGAGCCCGTTGTACTTTCCTTTTATTGTAAGAACTGGAATTTGAGTATATACTTTAGTATATAAATTCTACTGTGCTGTGCAGCTGACCAGTGATTAACAATCAGCCAAATGACATTCTATAAAGTAGAGATCGCCTTGCGGCCATTTTCATTAACCTATCTCTGTCGGTTTTATACCTTGCCGGAAATAGTATTTTGACATTACTAAATAGGAATCCAATGAAAAAGTTATATCTATAGGACACATCGATAGATCTAGCTTATTGATAAATCATTAACGTGGAATAGGAAATGGCACTTCAAAAAGATAAACGCAACTAAAACTCGCAGTTGCCAGACGCGCTTGACCAATACTGTAATTAACCGAAGGATGTCCATATTATAAAAATTGAGAACATCCTTCATTAGATTAACATACTTAGATTACACAGGAGATGGATAAGTGTACGGTAAAGACATTCCATTTTATGGTTCCAAGCAAGAAGCTCATAAGCTACTTTGTAGTTTTAATAGTGCGGGCTTCTGATTGTTAAGTGAGAAAACCTGAGCGTTGGGCGTGACTGTTATTATCAATTAATTTTCTTTATGTGGCTTCTAATGATCGTATCGGTGTACTAAAATATTATAAACTGTTAATGCCAGCTACCTTTAACAACAATAATAGTATTGCAACATTAGTAATGGTGTAAGCGTTTAGAAGGGAAATGGTTTTTTAAGGATTTGCGATACATTTGTGGGGGGAACGAGGTTTGGTGTTCCTCCATTGAAAAGGGAGGAACCTCCGACCAAGCAAGGTGGTTAGTCTGGCAAGCCGAAGCCCGACGGTTGATGTCGGACATTCGTATATGTGTTAGATTTGTTGTAAACTCTCATAGTGCGAATCAGGGATTGTTATTGTCGCTTCACTCCGACAATTGGCGCTTTATTTTTATTATTTTTGCCATGTTGCGAGTAGTAGTCGCGACATATTCTTAAAGCAGCTTGTAAAGGGAAGTTCTTTTGGGAGAGCTTATATCTAGTAGTGCACTAGAATAGCCTGTTATGATCATTTCATAGAGGTTTTCTATACAATAAGCACTTTCCGTATTAGTAATAGTCATTTTCAAAGTGATTTGATTGCAGTTTCAAAATTAATCATCCTAATAGCTGTAATCTTTAAATAACACTACACTACAGTGAACGTTTACTGGGAACACATAATAAGGGCGCCGGCGCAGCTTTATGCAAATACTCGTAGAATTATCTTGTGCTAACGGTTGGTGTTGGATCGCTCAAGTACCGGTAAAAATAACGCATGCGTGTATCTGGTCTAAGTGGCTGTATGATGGAGATCCTGCTCAACAGAGTTATTTATTTAAACCATAGTCGATAAAGACTCAAAGCTCCGTTGTAGAACTTACAATATACTAGCTATGCTTGCGCACTCTACTTAGAGTTGTACGAGTATTTTGGAATAGCTTTTTATACTGAATGCCTACATCGCTTACATAACTTACTTGCTTTTAAATTTAAAGAGTTTATAGTTCCTGAAATTTCGTAATAAGAGATTGAGGTATTTCGCTTATCTTTGTATATAAAATTCTGGTATGCGTGTGTTCGTAATTATTCTCCTCCTAAACGGTTTGATCGATTTTGATGTAATTTTATTTTTGACCTTATGGGGTCACCTAGCCTTAGCTATAGTTGGACCAGGTAGATGGTGCTGTTGTCTGTGTTGTTGTTATTTTTTTGTGTTGTGTGGTCATTGAAGATGTACTTAATCATCAGAGAAGACTGAAAAATTAAAAAAAAAGTCAAGAATAGAAGGGAAACTTATCGTAACATTCAAGTAATATAAAACAATATAATACTAACATTTTATCTTTACCGCTAACTATTAATAACAAAACGATTATTTGCAAGCGGTTTGCGAGCCAGGGATTTCCTCAGAGCCCAAAGGTCGGCAATGGTGTGTCATTATGCTCACTGGCCGTAATGAAAACCGCTCGGGGCAACTCTTTGTATTGTCAGTGCACCTTGTTAGAATATTTCATTTCCTAGCTTCTATTTCGATATTATAATCGTGTTTACATGTTATTATATTACGTGTGTTGTTGAGATGTGGCAGGTTGGTATAGTTTAAATTTTTAAAGATGGTGAATGGCTTGTAAGAATGCATTGAATATTTATTATTTATCCTTTATAAAGATACGACATACTTAGAAAATGATATTATGTTTACTGTTATCTTTCTAACATGTTTGTATTCGTAGTAGGTAAAAGATATCTGAAAACATTGATTTGACTTGTAAAGTAGATTCTGCGAATCTAACTAAATATAACTTGTATATTGATTATTATAGGAAATCATTCAGAATTAATCCTTATTCTGAATATTTTACAGTTCATAATAGAGCACGAGAAACATCGGTTTTCTGTATTCAGCAATGCAGGAGTCATGTTAAAGTTTTTCTAGGATCAAGTAAACTGTCTTATATGGCAATTACTAAGTATCTAGAGGCTGGATGAAGCTGTTTGAGGTATGAAAAAACCTGTAAATAATGCTCTAAAGTTGTTACGCCTTTGCCTCTAAAAAAGTTAAGTGGTCCATAGACATTGTACAGATTCCGAGAATGCTAAACTTGCGAGTTAATCAATTACCCTGTAATTGATTTTGCTATCGATTATTCCTTCCGAGTATCTAATCGATTAGTACCATAGTGTTCATAGTGTTCAGTGGGGTCTTTTTTTTTTTTTCAAACTTTATTTAAACGATGTTTTTTGTATAATATTAACTAACCCCGTAACCAATCATAATTACTGCAATTTTATAAAATTATACTTGTCTTTGTCATTTTCATATAAATTAATTAGAATTATTAAAGGAAGAAAAAAGAGTCGACAATATTTAAAGGTTTACAGTACGATTATGGATAAGTAAGTTGTACGCAAGAATTTGCCGAATGCCTTTAAAAAAAATTGTAGCTCAGAATGCTTTGTTTATTGTTTATGTCGTCCAACAACTGACCTCTACAGTACAGTAGGTGGATCATAAAGTATTTTTCATATCCAGATCAGAATAATAATAAACGACATATAAATCCATGTTATGTGAATTTAATTCACCAAGTGTTGAAACTATGTCGGACCGATGAATTTCAAATTTGTTCAATTTACTGCTTTGATGCAAATGTCGGGCCCTGGGAGTTGACACCGTAATTTATTCATTGGAAAACCCTATGTCGGCTGATATTCTCGATATGGATTACTATTTCTGAATGTTACTGACTAAATTTTATTTGTAGTTTCGGTGAGCAAAAATTGTAGCAAATCGACTGTGAACTGGCAACATGTCCTATCTCGATTTTATGAGGACTTTACTTGGTTATACCATTCTAAATTATTTCATTCCCGGCAGCGCTGCAAAAAGCATATTTTACTTCTTTTTTATATTTTACTTCTTTTTTTCTTCTTTATCAAAATTAGACGCCAATATATATTTTAAATACTATAAGATATTTTCTTCTTAATCCTGTAATGTTGTCAAAAATGAGATAGTACCAGTCGCCAGTTCACAGTCGAAATAGTAAATATCATAGTTACATGTATTGGGTGAAACTGTCATAACTAGTGGTGTGGTAACCCTACTTAAATAAATCACAGGTTTATACATGTATTCCTTAAATTCACGTACAATTTAAATGTGTCATTTAAAGATCGTATTACGATAATTAGTTACGCTGATTACGTTCTCTAGACAAACTCTCTTAAACCGCTTACATCTGGTTTAGGATTTACCTGTAAAATAAGTGTTAAGTATAAGCTTCACGCCGGTATTCCCCGAAGGGTTAGGCAGAGATGTATTGTACACCCACATTTCGCCGATGCCACTATTGAACCCCCTATTACATATAGGAGCTTATTAGCATCTATCGGGTACAGTTCCAGACTCCGTGCTGCCACTTATAATTTCCATACCGAAAACCCAATAACACATTGCCTGATCCGGGAATCGAACTTAGAAACTAACACTTAGCAAGACCAATGAGGCAGTCTGAGAATTTCTATATAGAATAAACAAATATCAATTTGCCTGAACTGGGAATTCAACTCAGGGCTACACACAGCAGCCACATTTTAGCACTTAACTAAACGGTTTGTATTTGTAAGTAATAAATTAAACGTCATCTGATTTGCAACACGGCAACGTCATATTACCTCACGTAAGTAATATGCCTGTCGTGTTTCAGATCAGATATAAGTTTAAAGACAAATTCAAGAAGCTCACGCTCAAGCCGCGTGCATTCATCTCGGCAGCTTCTTAACTATAAATCTAACGGGTAGGTGCAGACGACGACAAATGAATATGATTATATGTGAATTTAACGAATCTTTTTTGTTCTTGACTAACCATTACACTAGTTAATAAAGTAATATTAAAATTAAATTGCGTGATTAGTTAAATAAAAATAATTAAACTAACAAAATGAAATTGAATGAAAATTTCTGTTCGTTATTAATTAACTCAGTTTTTATTCATAACGTGGCATCACGTCTGTATTCCCAGAATGGTTAGGCAGAGGTGTATTATTGTATACCCACATTTCGCCGATGCTGTTATTGAGTCCCATGTAATAGGGGGCGAGCCTATTGCCATCTACCGGGCAAAGTTCCAGACTCTGTGCTTCTGAGAATTTCCATACAGAAAAACCCAATATCTCTTTGATTGATCCGGTAATCGAACCCAGGACCTCACGCTCAGCAGTCGCACTTGCGACCACTAGTCCTATGAGGCAGTCATTCATAAATAAAGTTTAAATTTATACAAGTTTTAGTAGTAGAATAGTTAAGTTACGCTGACTTTACAAGCGCCTATAATTTTATTTAAGAAGACCATTATGATGAGTTTATCCGGAAAGAATTAGGGAAGAGTCTGGCCTCTGTCTACTCTAGATGAGGAAAATCACCACGTTAAACAAAAAAGGGACATTCCAATTTTTGTCTAAGGTCGACAACACATCCGTAATCATTTGGTCGAAGCTGTCCACGAGTGATAGTGATTGCTTAAGATCACGTGACTCAAAAGATCATTCGCCTTCCTTTAACATAATATCGCGGTAGCTCGATATCCAAACTAGCTTTTAACTTTACTTTAGATACAAATCAGTTAGTTACACACATGCGTATTTGTAGCGACGCATGCGCACGCCCCTGGTATAATTGGTGCACTTATTCAATCTTCGCCTGTGTTCCGTATTTAAAGATGGCGTATCATTTGCATGTTTTCTCGCTAAGAAAACAGTTTGAAATCGTTTGGTTGTATCCTTATTTGTTTGTGTGGAAGCGTCAAGGATCAATAACCGGAATGTTGTTACATTATGTATTATTAAATCTGTAATGTAGAAGTTATTGAAATGATGACGAATTTAAGCTTATAGGTCAGTGTCATACGGTATCTTAGTAACCAGTCCAAAAACTCTGTAATAGAAAAAATGAGGTCAGTGTATATGATGGAAGATATACTCTTAACTCAACATATCCCTGAATAACTTATCTACAATTACTTCTCCTGCAATCCTCAACGACAAAAGATCATCCTCAAAAACAAGACCAATTAAAAAAAAAAGTGACGTATGCCGTTCTTCGTCCCTATATATTTATTATTACTGAAAAAACATGAAATACATTAACAGAAAATATCTTTAAACAAACTCCTAAAACTGCGTATAAAATCAAGACAATTCTAAATTACAGTCAATTTGAAAGTAGACAGTAGTTGGCATACGAAATAAAGGGTGACCATTTATAGTATAACAATGTGGGATATTTCCGCGGCACTGTCCCAACAATGAGCCGCCAATGGGACAATTTGGCGCGACCCGTGATCCTGTACCATACTTATAACGTGTGGGGCAAGTGATGAGTGAATATGATTTAAAGAAGCATCGTTTAACTCGAGTTTAACTCAAACATACTATTTATTTATTTTAATAAATAAATATACATACTAGTAGTAAACGTCAAACCAAATGTATGTTCATCCAAATGCGCGCGCATGTTTTTTTTATATATTTTTGGCTAACGGTAACGATATTCGAGGTTGAGGAAAATTCGAAATAGGGGTACCACACCCGTATTATGTAAGAACAATGTGACAGTTGCTGTCGCTAACAATCATGCTATTTCGTATCCTCTTATGAATAAATATACAAGCGCGAAAGGGATATAAGTACTGTTTGTTGGTCGCTGTGGTTGTCAGATTTATCTTACGTAATCAAGCAGCCGCAGCCTAATTACTTAAAAATGCTACAGGAACGCGACGAAAGAGTCTCCCCGAGTGAAGATCCCTAAGTTCATCATACGAGCTCGGGAAAGACCGCTTCAAAACGACCCTAACGGATTAGGTATTCATTACACCATTCATTGAAATCACAGAAGAACAAATATTTCGTTTTATGTTTTAATTTTGGAAGTCAAAAGCCCTCCTCTTTTTTGGGTCATGCTTACATGGCGTATGGGATTAGCATGGAGATCAATATTTAACTTTCTCTTCGTGGAATTTGTCAAGCTATACACACAAGACATCACCGTGATTTTGTAAAACTTGCGGTGCAGATTTTGACAGCCTGAACCCCTAGTGTAAGTTTATTTTGACAAATTCGATTTATTACATCGAACACGTTCGTCGCTCCGATTACGATTGGTCCGTTTCGTGCTCTCCACCAATCGGAGCGCCGAACGCGTTCGATGTAGTAAATCGAATTTGTCAAAAGAAACTTACCCTAGGGGTACGGATGTAGAGTTTGTATAGTGTCATGAAAATATGTAGATCGGTGTGATCGCCCTGAATAGGTACTATAGATGGGGAGTTAAAAGAACAATTAAAAACTACCCTTATAAATCCCGCTGCCAGTTCTGAACTTGTACCACCCAATAACTTCTATTACAGTTTACCATTTAAAGCGATGATGCGCCGCATTGTGCGTGCAGTTACGCGGCGTACACACGCGCGGGCACCAGCTAAACATGCGCAGACGCAAGGAACGCGTACGATTTATGCGTTTTGCGCTTTAGAACATTGTGTGCGCGACACTTAGGATTTGATATTGCTATAAGTATTTCTGTTAGCTGCTTCAAGGGGTGTGCGGGGTGAAAGAGAAGTCTGATAATAATAATAGTTAATGCTATTTATGCTATTTTTACAGCAGGGTATTTGAAAGGTTTAGAATTCAAGGAAATATTGTTGTCTGTCTCGTAGTCAAAGTATAATTTTACACTCCTGAACCGCTATCACGAGTTTTCTTACTATTTACTATCATAGTAAAATAAATTTTCATGATAGCGATTTTAGTTCTTAACTTGGTTACATTAGGGATTAGAGTCGCTTATGTGACATATGTGTCATAGTAAAGTTTTGATTTACTATATTATAGAGATGTCATGTTAGCGACTCTAATCCCTAATGTAACCAAGTTAAGAACTAAAATCGCTTGCATGAAAATTTACATTTACTATAAAAGTAAATAGTAAAAAATCTCATAATAGAGGTACTGATTGTAGCTTGAATGGAGCTTAATCGTACAACCTTTTCGTATAGCTAAATTTTGAAGACTGATTTTGGATTTGGAAGTACCTATTTCAAAATTACAGATGTACAATGTCTGTTAAAGGCCTAATGACTATTTTATTCAAAGCGAGTCTCCAGCTCACATTCTGTCCGCCTAGAAAGACAAGCCTAGCTGATACTTGGCAGCCTAAAATGGTACCCAGTTTTAAGTATTCACTTTTATTTCATACCAGTCACTAATTTACTTTTAGTAACGTTACATTATATTTCTTGCATTATTGCCTATTGAATAATCTACAATCAGGCATCTTCTACTGTAGGCCTTATATTCAGTGATCTTTGCAATAATACCCCGCCTTGAAGGAACGACGTTATGAAGTATATTTAACTCAAAACTTTAGTATCAAAACCTGCATTATTTTATAATAATACTAAACTGCATTATTTTAATTCACATTCTATCATAACGCCATCCATGTCGATCATCATCATAGCATCACTCCTGTAATACCCGAAGAGTTAGGCAGAGGTGTACTATTGTACACCTTACATTTCGCCGATGTCGTTATTAAGTCCCATGTAATAGGGGGCGAGTCTATTGCCATCTACCGGGCACAGTTCCAGATTCCGTGCTGCTACTGAGAATTTCCATACAGAAAAACCCAATAAATTAATAAATAAATAATTAATAAATAATTGCCCGACCTGGGAATCGAACCCAGGACCTCATGCTCAGCAGTCGCGCTTGCGACCACTAGACCAATGAGACAGTCATCCATGTCGATTTTATATGAAAATTAAAATGTAATGAAGGCGAAATAAAGTTTATTTTTGTAAGTAGTGGCGAACAATGTAAAAATGTAAGGAATGAGCCTACATCCTCGTCAGCTTCGATACCGCCATTGTTGACTGGCTAATTTGTCCTCTACGACTGGAGCGAATCGACAGAAGAACAATGTAAACTCTCACAAATCAAAAGAAACAATCATACAATAATCATTTTCACACAATTGTTTATAGTTTCGCGAATAGCGCGTGTCTGTTCCCGCCTTTAGACACACTCCTTCATCATTGTAGTAACACATTACCGAAGTAGAATACAGCTGAAATAAGCCATTTTAAGCCTTAATGCCTTCAAATAAGATTTAGGTAGGGTGTGTAAGTCGTGGTATATTTTCGGTCTAAAACATGTGGGTGGGATTGTAAGGTCTATTATGGGCGTTTAGAAAATTATATAGAAAAGGCTTGAAATGGATTAGGTTTAAAATTATAAATCTATTTGGAATTTAAATAAAAAAATCTTGGAACACTTCAGAATAGGGGATCATTTTATACAAATGCGTGCCGATTGGCCAGCTCCAAACTTTTCACCAATCGCAGCGCCGCGAGCTCTTACCCAATAAAGAAAATACACCTTTGCGTAGTTGTGTAAAAACTTACACTTACACACAAGGCCCAAATTCACCGACGATAAGTATAGCAGACGGGTAAGGTACAAATTAGCCGTTTGACAAGTCATTTTGTATCGGTAATCGGTTATTTTCATTTCAATCATCTGTTATAGGGTCGGTGAACATAGCCCTAAGAGTGCAGTACGCCGTAAGTTTATAGCCAGCCAGGCGATCGTGTTTTCGAAAGATAATTTTGTTGTTTCATTATTTGCTTGCGAAAACAGATTTTTAAAACCTTATCTCGTTTTGTCGTGATGACAAAAATATGTCGTGGGGTTCATGCTAGTCTAACTGATAACATAAAAAAACGTTACCCACTATCACAAATTAAGATACGACTACCAACAAACTAAAAACTACCAATTTTTTTTTCTTTGTGTTGTTTGTTCACCGTGAATATATAAAAGAAAGTACACATTACTTACTGGATACAGTAAGTAATGTGTACTTTCTTTTATTTATTAGTCTCCACACCGTTACGTTTTAAATAAAGAACGTCTGTCGGTTTGATTAGATGTCTATGATACGTCGTCGCCACGTTCCGCCGCCAAAGGAACCATTACTTTATGTAATTGCCATGTATGGGTACTTATAAACAATATGTAGACCCATTTCATGATCAATTGCTCTTTTTGTTTACGAGAAGCTGTTCAAAGTCAATACTTACTAGTCAATGGATCGTAGAATGTTTCTGACGTAGATCATTATTTACAGAAGCAATTTATTTTTATGTTCGACGATTCATTTGACGAGCTTAACATAGATTATCGACAGGACAATAGAAAATATCGAAAACATCGAAAAAAGAACCGTCGGCACATAAACAAACAAAGAGAAATTAATTCTATGATCTACTTAAAGTTTACTTTAAAAGGTTATATAGAGTGTTTGAATATTTATTCGTTTATCACAAGAGTTTTTAATTAATTAAATGATGTATAATTTTCTACCTACGTTCATTGTTTTTTAAAAGGTCATCTTAACAGAGTTTTTAGGGTTTGTGTACATCCATGGTTAATTAAAGTAAGTCAGTTTGTGTTTGAATCCATTACGCGAAAGGTTTCTGAATAGATAATATATATTTAGATTAGTTACGCCTGTATCCTCCACTTTAGATAATTGAAAAAAAAAAAATGCCATTATCTATGCTAAGAGAATTTAATCTACATCTGTCGTCTATGTATTTCTTTGTTCGACAGCACTTTTGTCATCATTACTTAATGTTGTAAATTCTCATTTTGAACCCCTTTAGCCAATTTGCCCGGGTCCGCCCATGGGAATGGCTCATGGAAAAGAGTTTCAGTCACTCATTGACGCTTGACTGTAGATTAGTTATTTTTTAAACTACCCTACCTGTTGTCCACAACATCGTCTGCGTGTATTCTTGACCATTTCAAAAAAGGAGGAAGTTCTCAGTTTGGATGTACATTTTTTTTTTTTGTTTTCTTGATCTCTACAATGGCGCCTTCTACCGGGCCGACTATAGCTAAGAAAAATCCAGGTGCCAAGGCAAATCTGGGAAGCCATTTATGAGGAGAAGAATTACGAACACACACACGACGGAATTTTATATACATGTAAGTTTAGAAAAAGAAGGTTGCTTATGGCTAACTTACGCTAGCTTCTTATTAGTAGCTCTGTTATCAAGAAAACAGAAACGTGAATTGGGCATAAATCACGATTCCTGTTGTTCCCTTTTAATTTTAACTCACATATTATTTCCACAATAATTTAAACCCCACAATAGTTTCATACTGTTAGCATTGTAACCTGTCATCTGTGCGTTCCGTTGTACGAAGCACTTGTCTTATTAGCATTGTCTGTGCGGACTAAACGCAACGCTCGCTGCGTGATTTGGAACGCCTTTTACGTACGTATACAACAAAAATAATATTGCATTCGAAATATGAAGTTCAAGTCTAGTTTTGAGAGGAATAAAGATGAGTTTTGAATGGTGGAACAGTAATGTTAAGTTGTTGATACTATAGTAGGCTGTCATGTAATGTATTGCTGGACAAAGGGTATGATTGTGTAGCTTCACTGTTGGCTTAATTACAAATGTATACCGTATTATTGGTCTCATTGTGCTGTCATATATTGTGTTATGTAATAAATATTGTGCCAACAAAATTATGTAGCTTTAGTCTACTTTTATTTACGGTGGCTCTCCGATTGTATGGGCACTCTGTTATAATTTCCTTAGTTCCTTGCTTGTCCAGAGTTGAGTTACTTGCGGTGAAATAATTTGTTGTTTCATTTCATCTATTGCTGAAGTAAGTAAGTGCCAAGAAAAAAAAAACAGGTGTCATTCACTACTGTCATGATTAGGCACATCGGTCAAACTAGATATTAGTTCTAAAAGACAACTTTGGGTTGTTAACTGCTCGAATTACAATAATATATTCAGCAAATAATCCATAATACGTATGAGAGTCGCACGCGCTGTCGTAACGAATGCTATCCCCTGAATATCAAGCGAAGATTTGACTGATGTAGTCACGATCGAAACACGCGCTTCCAACGTTTTTCTTGTACATGTTCGACAACCGACCGCGTCGTTTACATCAGCTTATGGCTTCCCCGCAACCAACAGACCATTAATTAATCCCATAAAGGGCCACCGACTGGTTTCTACGATTTTGAATGACAAAATTGCTGCCCCCAGAGAATCAAGTTGACGGATAGTGTAATTGAGGTTTGAAATATTATTTCGCGATCGACCGCTAACGATGTCGCGTGAAACGGAACGTTACACAAAAAATAAAACAAATATGGCGCCGCAACGTTTCCCGCGCAAACCGCACTCTTTGATTGTAATCGCGCGCGTGAAGTTCTAATTTCGAATAGATTACTGTGATTGGTCGGGCAAGGCGTGGGAGGGGCGGGGGGTGCGTATAGGCGCCAGACGTGCCGAGCCGCGTAAATGGTGAGGTGCGTTTTTGCACCGCAATTGACGAGTAGAAATCTTGCCAGATCGCGTGAACGCGCGGAATCAATTGCAAACGCGTACGCACGCCAGTGCAAAAAAAGTGATATATAGCTCTGGATAATTATAAGTCATGTCTGTGGGTAACGCGCACCCGTTAAGGGAATATACTACATTTGTACAGAAATACTGCGATGTAATTGGGATCCCGCCTATAAGTAGCCTCCGCATGCTTTTATTTCAAGTTATGGGTATAATGAGTGCCGATAAGTAGCCTCTTCGTGTATTCATTTATCATTAACGGTCTTCAAACGTTTCATGTTCAGAATACATAGTATCAAATACTTTAGAAATTGCTGCTACCAGCTACTCTTTACAATTTCCAGTACAATGTATTGGAAAAAAAGGAAAGAATATGTTTCTAGTATAAAATGTATCAACGGACCTTGCTTTTTAGTATTAAGTTGAGTAGGCTCACTCACTATTACAGTATTATACTGTTTTTGCTTGTAGGTACTATAGACCCTTTCTTGTTATGATTACGGTCCATTTTCAGTGGCTTCAATGGCTATATTCATAGACTAATAAGAGATCAATTGAAGTAGTTAGTTAGAAATCATCCATCAATAGCTAGTAACGTGTATTTTAAAAGTACCTATGAGTTATTGTGTGTGTCCAGGTGCTGTCAGGTCATATAAATGTTATTCCCAATTAACTTTCGACCCACAAAATATCGTTTACGCCATTTGTCAATTATAATTAATCGATAATAAATTACTGTGCTTAATATAAGTTTTGGTGTAACTATTTAATATTTATTATACAGAATACCACGGAAGCTAACGATACTCTTTTTAACTCGGGCAGCCCACACAACCGTGGGTGCAATTCTAATTCTAACAAATTCGCCATTGAACCGACACGAAATAAATCAAGCGGTTTGTATAAAATAATAAATAACATAACGTGAGGCGACAGTAACGCGAATAAATCGCGGCGCGGCTAACGAGTCGCGTCGCCGCGTGACCGCGCAAACGCGCGACAACCGTGAACCATTCGTAATTTCATCAGCGGTCACACTTACATAATTTCGTCAACGGTACGTCTAATAATGGTCGTGTTTGATTTGCTTATTTTGAATTTAGAATTTGTGAAATTGGTAGTGATGTGTTGCAGGTAAGACGGGGCCAGAAGTAGCTAAGCCGGGGTAGCCCAAAATAGACAAGTTTTTTTAAGAAAAACGGGGGTACAAATTAGGCTAACAATATAGGGAAGATTATAGATATAACAATATAGGGAAGATTAGTTAGTATTAAGTAGATAATTTTGTCGTACGTAGACCCGGGTACGTCTAGACCCGGGTACGTCTTAAAACTGCGGCCAGACACCGGAGGACGGGCAGCAGCGTTCTCTTATTAATCGGTGAGCCACTGCGATCCCCAAACCGCCTGCCAAGCGTGGGGATTATGGTAAACCCGCCCCCTTGGGGGAGGCCTTCGTTCAGCAGTGGACGTTTTCTGGCTGATGATGATGATGATGAATTTTGTCGTATTTCAGTGATCGCAATAATATATGTTGCTTGTAGCACCTAAGAATATACAGTTGCGTTGAAGGTTCCTTCTGACATAATCCTTTTATCGCCTTTTACGAGAACCAGTAAAGATAGAGTAGCTCTTTTTGAAATGAACGACTGACCGAATGGATATACAGGCATGCCGAAATCCAACAGAAACTATTCACGAGAGATAGAATAATACATACATATATATTGTCCTCTCTCTATTTTCAGTGTGTAAAACGTTGCAAATGATGTTTTTTTTTCATAATTTGTTGCATGGTTTTTAACTAGTTAGTTAAGTGCGTCATTTTATCTATGATCACGCTCGTTCTCTTTTACGAGGTGCCTAGAATAGCTAGTGGTATTAACTACTAATTAAAACAGCGTCGTAAACGCCACTTGTGGAGTAAAGATCATGATTAACTTTTAATTTACGTTTATAGATCCATCAGGTAACACCGAGAAAGTTTTATTCTTCCTCCTTGAATTGTAGGTGTAGCATTACGCTTGTGTTCTTCGAGCGTTAGCAGAGGTGTAGCACTAACTTCCATTTTGCTACCAGCAGCAAAAGGAAAGCGCGCGACGCGAAATGAATTTTTAATCTCCTTTAAATTGAAGCTTTTACCTTATAAAGGTACATCAGCCTCATCGTATTTTAACTTAATTACTAATATGGTTGTTCGATGTCCATGGCCAGAATTCATATCGTGTGCAGGCGCATTTAGTCCAACCGACCCTAACATACTTGGGGGATGAAAATAACATTTTTACCTGCAGTAAATCTATTCCACGTTGCCGTTGTCCATTCATTTTTAAAGTCAATCCTTGTTAATCGAGACCCACGGAATCATGCAGAAACCGATATGGACATCGGTGTGCATTGTGCAAACTCACAACTCGACTAAACCTAATGAATCGATCCATTATCGATACATTCGATCAATTAAGGACGTTCGAGTATCGATAAATCACGATCGTCTACTCGACTAGAGCGTGCCTAATAAAGAATTACTATTAGATAGGGAAGCGATGAGACGGTACAAATAATATATTCATAGGTAGGTTTCTAATGAAGTGTGTCTCGTTGATTTGGAAAAAATATGTCTGATTCAAAGTTAATTAATGGAAATTTATTGCTTTTGCTAATAATGGTAATAACAATAAATGATTCTCATTATGTGTCGATCGTTTTTAATTGTATCTGCATATTTTTACATACAGGTATCTAAAAACGACTAACGGTATTTGCTTTTTTCTTATCTAATGTATTGTTTTTCTTGCATGCCTGCATTATGCTTACACTTCTTTCATCGAATAATAATACAATTTGCATATAGAAACGTTTGATAGTCATAAAAAGTTACTGATACTTAAAACTAATAAAATGTTAACAGAAATTTGCACTAATTTTATTGAAATTTGACACCATCGGCTGCTGTGTGTGTTCACAAACATCAGTAGTAACTGATCAATAATATAAATTATTATAAAAATGACATGAAATGATTTTCTTGGATCGATTAAAAATCATTGCCAGTTTTGGAAAAAAATATCTATTCAGTCATATGTTAAATCTCTGATTGCGTTGGTTTTTAACCATACGTATACATTACATATATACATTTTTAGAAAATAGATACCTCCATATTTTACGCGAGTCAACTTTTATTCGCAGTCCTAATGGAGATTTTTAATAGGTTTTTAATGATGTTCAGGATTTTTGAATTTAGATTACGTATGTAATCCAACCCTTTTATTGCGTATTTTAGAGTTTTCGTTGTTTTTATCTATGCAGCTAAACCATAGAATTTCTATACTTTTTCACACGGTACCTGCCAAATATATAAATGCTTTGCAAAAGCTCTACATTTACTTAATTCCATCGCAAAGGATACTATGAAATATAATCCAATTCATGTTGCGTGTTCTGCACACATTTCGTTCGTCCTGCCCATAGATTCATAACGCATGATCTAGCATGTCATTATAAACTGTGATGTATGTAGATCACTATAGCTTGCCCTGGTAATGTGTTAAGTAGTTAGTGAGTAAGAATGTGGTTGTTGTCAAGTGGTTCTATCTAGAAAAGGTAATATTGGACAGAGAAGCTAACTGCTATTTATTGCTTGAAGGTCTATATCTTACTACTGTACAATCACTCATCACACCCTTAAGTACATAGGTATTATTGGCGTGTGTTACGTGTTCTGTGGTCAAAATAGATTTTCACAGTCTTGGAACCCCATTATACGGGGAATTCGTGAGGAGCTTTTGGGGAAAATTTGACGGAATCAAGTCAAAGCTATGCGGGCTGGCAGGGTCGGATTTAGTTCAGTGTACTGTTTGAAACTGCTGACCTTTTAGTATTTTTAGAGTGCATTGTCGGGAGTGCAAAAATGATTCATTTAAACCTGATGGAAATACATGATGAAATTGGAATACTTAATTACGACATTAAAAGTTGCAGTGTAACAATAAAATTTAAATGTAAAAGATAAGACTTATTAACAAGACAATTTATGAATGACTAATTTGTCTAACATGAACAGATAAGTTTAATTTACATATTTCCTATTTACACGTTTTTCATGAAGCGCCTACTTTATCATAATTGCCATAAAAAAAAATATTTTACTTCATAAAGCAGTAGCTGATCAATTGCATGTTGACGGCAACAAATTTGCAACATGGCCGACAATAATATAAACGGTTTGTTAAAAAACCTGCGCGTGCGCACAGCACCTCATTAGAATATCCACAATCGTGTTGTATTAACATAATTGCATGTTAATTGTGGGAAAATATTTGTTTACTCATTTATGACTGTTAATAGCCCAATTAACAGTCTTAAATAAATACATTTTTAGCATAATGGCGATAGGCGCGGTCTATCACACGGTATAGTACCACATTGTATAAATAATAATAATAATATATATTTGCATAAAATATAGTGGATTTACATATTTTAATATTTATAATTAGTTTCACATATTTCGTCTACTTCATTCGGCATGCTATTCACACATGTGAAAGAAGTGAAAGAAGTTGAAATGTTAAAGACAACACAGTTTTTATATTAGGAAAGTAATAACATTGTATGCATCCCATTTTATTATATACCTTCAGCCAGCTCCTATATATATTTAGGAGGATAAAGGAAAGTAGGTATATTTAGGAGGATAGAGGCAGTGATAGCCTAGTGGTTGAACGCTTGCCTTCCGTGCAAGAGGGTCCGAGTTCAAACACAGCGCGCACCTCTGACTTTTCGGAATCATGTGCGGATCAGAATTTGATTATCATCTGCGTTAACGGTGAAGGATAACATCGTGAGGAAACCTGCACACCTGAAAGGGCTCCATAAAGTTCTTGATGGTGTGTGTAGTTCGCCAACCCGCACCAGGCCAGCGTCGTGGACTAAGGCCTTACCCTTCTCAATCTGAGAGGAGGCCCTTGCCCAGCAGTAGGATAGTAATGGGTTGAATTTATTATTTAAAGGAAAGTAATACCTAATTTAAATCCAAAACCAAAATACAAAATACATTTTTTTAATTCAAATTATTGTTTTAAATCTTTTCAAGTCACTGTATCTCACACATTATCACTCACGTTATTTGTCTAACACAATCCCACTACTAGGCATGGATCTCTTCTTAAACGAAAAGGTTTAAATAACACTATTATCCACCACGTCAGCTTGAATTAGCGGACTACACACACACCGTCGAGAACTTATCACTATATATTAAATTGTAATAAAACAAATTCCCCCCGCCGCGTCTGTCTGTCTGTCTGAACGCGATAAAATCAAAAACTACTGGACGGATTTTCATACGGTTTTCAACAATGGACGGAGTGATTCGTGGGAAAATTTACGTGTATAATTCATTATGGTTTTGTGTAAATTGGCTGAAATATGACGATGGTTGTTGAAGAAGTCGGAAAAATTCGGAGCTTTACTGGTATGCGCCGCGTAAATAGAGTTATATGTCCTTATTAAATTATATTAGACCATCGTATTAGAAAAAAATAAATGTTGGCGTGTGCTTTGCTACCCGTGAAAAGCCGGGGCTGGCCGCTAGTAAAAAATAATTAAAAAAAAATCGAATAAGTGGACCTCTTTTGTCCTCATATTTCGCATCATCAGTTCGAAAAGTTAAAGTTGCGGTCCGAGATTGAACTCAGATCATCCATTATGAAAGGCAAGCATACAACCGCTAGTACCACAGCTTACTGTTGATTCACTAAAATTATAAGTATCTAGATACTACATAACGAGGTATATAAAATAAAATCGCATGGAGCCCTCTAGAGAAATTGTATTAACGTATTTGGCATAAGAGTAAGTACCTAGTTGGTATTTAAATAATTTTATTATGATAATGAACAGAAACAAATGTGTATAAAATGGAAACTAAACCCCATTACGCTTAAAATTACCATTACTTTAGAGGACCTCTTAATATAATGATGGGATAAAGTATTTAATGTAGCTAACCAGACTCTCCTTTATGTTTTCTAAGTGCTAATAATATATACGTTACTCTCTATAAGTCTTATAATACATAATA
Organism: Shargacucullia verbasci; assembly: GCA_947562105.1. Lineage (NCBI taxonomy): Eukaryota > Metazoa > Arthropoda > Insecta > Lepidoptera > Noctuidae > Shargacucullia > Shargacucullia verbasci. Next base: position 2,979,788 of record OX387289.1, on the reverse strand, counting down.
TACCGAAAATCTTTGTATTTGTAAATTCCGTTACTGCTGTAGAAGCTTGCATTATCTACAATCGTTACAGAATAGAATCGCTGGCAAAATGTTCTGAATTGTCATAAGTTCTGGAATAGTCACGAGCAGTGTTGCCAGATCCGTTTTTCTAAATATCGGGACGCAAGTGGAACAAAAGCAGGACTGGGAAGAAAAGATCGGGACATAGAAAAAATGCAAGGTCACAATAATTCTTCTCGTTCGCTGACTGATAGTTTTAAATTGCGTGCTAACTTTTGCTACTTAGATTAAAATATGATAATGATGAAAAAACGGGATTTTAGACGTCCCGCTTAGGGTCTTGGCGGGACGCATCCTGAGAGGACTCAAAACGGGAAGTCACGCTAAAAGCGGGACATCTGGTAATACTACACGAGATTCCTAAATGTCGTGTGGCGTTTTTATTCTCTAGCGATTGTACAATCGCAGCTTGTCCAAAGAGGTAGAAACATCTGGCGAATTTTCATGGTGGCCAGTCCTTTTTCATTCATAAGATCTTAAATAAAAATTGCTTAGCTTATTACTTATAAATGAACCACGATCTGAGGGTTGGTCCTCAAAAAAAAAGGGGAGGGGACGCCGTCATCTCCACGGGCCCTCCACTTGGTTGTCATTTACATGTATAATGACAGGAAACTGATTATTACTGACTGGTAATAAGAGCGCATATTGAGCCCCATAATCGTTTTTAAACGATAGCACTACTCAGAGCTCTGTTGACATCATCGTTTAAATAATAAAACAGCAAAATAATAAACATCCCACTTAAAAATCGTATGAAGTTATTCCCATTAAAGTCTGCAGAGCAAATGGCTGTACATGAATATGGCTGGATGGGACATTGCGCATAAATGTACTAATAAATTATGCGTTGATTGCACGACCAGCAACTTACTGCGATTAATCGCGTTTTAAGCGATCACCGCGCCCGCGCCTCTCGTCGCTAATGTTGCGTAGGCGTAGAGCGCTGCATTGATGTTTTTGAAATTAAATATGAAATTATTTTTGAAATGTACCGACAAATATTTTTCAAAATGTTTGATTTTCTTTCTTACTTCCTATTTAATTTATGATACTTCAATAGTTTTGTCCAGAAATGTGTTCCATTAAGGTTTTGATTTTGTTTAGGATTGGAAAACTATAGATAAAACGCAATTTTTTAAGCCATTATGTAAGCCCAAACTACAAAAGACTTCTAGTGTTTAGAAAATCTGTTATCATCAACAGTCTGTCTACGTCCTATTTCTCCTATCATAGTCATACTAACATTTTATTATATCGTGTATTCATTGCTATCATATAATATGATACGTAATAGGGCTGTCGTGTAGTACCGTATCTTAATGCACGGCCATCTGAAACGTTCCGCAGAAGTGAGACACAAAATATTATAAGTTAGTTGTAATCTAGAGAGTATTTTGATATAGTTATTTTCATGGGAGTGTAAAAGTGACATCCTTTTTTGTAAAAAAAAGTTGTTTTGGTGTCAATTTTGATGAAAAAGTATGTATACCTAGTTGATATATTTTTTTTTCACTGCTATCCGAGTGTTTCGAAAATATCGAATGATATAGAGGAGATATCAGAAAGAAAAGATTATTTTTGGAATATGAATGATAACTCTTTGAAAAAAAAAAAAGTATCATCCGAAAGAGCTACCAAGAGTGACGCAACATGAGATCGTATAACGCACCCTGAAAATTTAGCCTTGATGCATTGTGATTGTTGACTGATCTTTCTACTACTGTATGACCAATTCCAATTTGATGACTTGACAGAAAAATAACTACTTAATTTTTATATATATTTTATTTATTTAGTTTAAAGATCTCCAACAAAGGATGTACAGAACATTATTAAATATAAATTAAAATATAGTTCTGGTCTGTGTATTCTTTCGATTACAGGAGACCACAGCATCCTAAGTTAAGAACTAAACAGATAAATAATTTAAATAAGTAGTTACAGTATAAATGCCTCATAAACATTATAGTTTAAGTAACAATAAGTTTAAGCAAAAAATGTTAAATTAAAAAGTATAAATGAGAATCAAAGGCAAAATAAGCAATAAATAGATTCTGTTACATATTTTTTGTACTTATTTAAGGTGTCGCTTATATCTATCTCACTAGTTTTTGAGAGCATATTCTATGTCTACAAAGTCTTGGTACAGCGGCGTAATGTCCGAGATTCGTCTTACAATAAGGGATGTTAAACAGTGTATAAATGTTTTTCCTTGGTAGGCGAGTCGGGATGTTTATTTGGAGGGTTCCAAGCAGCTCACTACAATCTATAAATCCATTGAATAGTTGATGATTGATGATGATGATTAACGCAGGTCCTCGGAGTCTAGGACAAGTTTTTCTTGATCTCAATCGTAATAATCGTTATGCCAAAATTCCTATGGTAAACGTGCGCCCATCGCAGTATAGAACGATGGTGTAGAAACCTCGTGTTGAGGATTTGCGGTGTACCTATTCATTATTCTATGCTGAAATACGATTTTGTACTGCTATCCAAAAAGCTTCATTAGCATCCTCAAAATCCTTGTTTCGGTTTGTCTTTCCTTGCTACTTCATTCGGTTGTCCTTGTTTCATCCACTAAAACATCTACTTCTATTGTAATGCCATCTTTTTTCTACCAACATTTATGTCTGTTCTACTTCCTACTCGTTTCAAGGAAGCGATGCGCAAGAGTAGGTTCAGTAATGATTGGTCGGGAGGCAGCCTATACCAATGTTGGCGTTTAAATGTTGAACACGCATTTTTATTTTTTCTTAGAATATTTGTTATGTTGGTTTTCGAGAAAAGGCGGAAGAGGCGTTGAAGGAAGGGGTAACTATAACCGTAATTACAGCCTATAGACAAACCTGTACTATTCTATCCTCTAGAGTATGGGCGTAGCTAGAATTTTATTTAAAAACCCTAGAACCTTGCAACGCCTACAGAAAACAAAAAATCGCCCATCGATATTTTAATTTAGTTCCTGGTTTTTCTTTGAAAGTGGGTGCATTGAAATCATTCTCTAAGGATTGGATGAAACAAAACAAACTTTTCCCCCATTCAGACGGTAGGATTTTTCCTGCTTAGGTATATTTTACAGTCATAAATCTCACATGCACACACACAGACTCGAAACAACTATCTGTAGGCCATTTAAAAGTTTGCTCCGAGCGGCAATCGAACTCACATATAGCGTTGACAGTCAATCTCTTATCTCTCTATCTCTGTCTATAGCCTCAACGGTAAACAGTCCGTCATTTGTAATCGGAATGTGGAATATCTGGCTCCACGTCTCTCCGTGACCGCCATGACGTGTGAAAGTGTCCCACACGCTGACTCCTGTTCCTACATAAGCAGCAATGTCGTAAACAATATGAATACGATCAGCTAACTCGTGTCGTATAAAGTCGTATTGTCTGAGTCGCGCCGCCCGCCGGCCATAGAAGTTCTCACGGCAAGGGATACTAGGCGCTTTTGATTGGAAACATACGGGACGCTGAACTAGTAGCGTAAACGTCGGAAAAACTATATCTTAGCGTTATTTATTGACTTGTTCGCCAAAAGTTAAACGAAATATTTGAAGCCATGTAATGAGATATTAATCGGCACAGACAAACTCACCCTTATAGGTATAAAGAAAGTCGGGTTCGGGTAAAGCCGCTAAACCTATATTGAAGATCACCATGCTATGAAACGGAATAGTGATCGAAGTATGATGTAGCTTACAATACAAAAATACTAGAAAACAGAATAGTTACTTTTTATCCGAACTATGTATTAATCTGGCAGCCGTATTTATGTTTCCAAGATTTTTGCTAAGAAAAATGCATGCAATGCTTTCCAAGTGGCCCAACATGTATGACAATTGAAATAGCTCAGCGGTGGCGAAGCGCTCAAAATCTGTTTTACATGGTTTGTGTAATTACCGGAACGGGAGAAATGGTTGTTGGTGGATAATGAAAAAATGATGAATTTAGTTTTTGTTAATGATACCTCACAGAAAGCATTTACGAGTCTTTTTTTTAGATCTAGATGGCGCCGGCGTTTTCTACTGACTGCCCCTGAGCGGAAACGCCGGAACAAATTCAAAAAGTTCTTTTTTAAAGTCCAGACATGTATTTAATATCATGTGAGAACAGGGGTTTGAAATAGCCTTTTGAGGAGGAAGCCATACAGTAGTTGACCTGTCCCAAATGACGGCACACACTGGTGGAGCTCAACCCACTATTTTAGTCGCGTCGCCACCCTCAACATGTTCATTTTAGTTGATACAAATAAATACATTTTAAATATTTTAAATATGTTAACTAGCTGTACCGGGGACTTATAACGCAATGAAAGATTTTTTATATACAATAAATTTTGAATACTATTTTTGCCCCCATAGGATAAGCATTTCAATTTAGAAATCCTTTTTAGGGAACGCCTATACCTTATAAGGAACTTACCCCCCCCCCCCCCTTCGCAAGTTTGTAGGCTGAAATCCCACTGTTCCTACGTATTCCTGATCAGTCAGCGAATGCGTGAATGGTATTTCGTGTTTATAATGATGATATAGTGTAGTTATAGATTTTGATATTGTGCCGTCTTTGTGTCTGCGGGTAATTACTGTCGGCCAGTCCAGTCAAAGTCAAAGTCAAATATTTTTATTTCGAGTAGGCCTTTACAGGCTCTTTCAAAACGTTGTGATTCTAGGTGCACGGTTCCAAAGTGGGGGTAGGTCCTATGGAGAAGAGACCGGCAAGAAACTCCATGGATACTCTTTTAAAATAATAGTTTTAAACTGGTTACAATCTTTAACGGTAAAGACTATGCGAGTACAATGCAAGCCAATGTGCGCAAAACGACACACACACACACAGTCCCAATCGTCCTTCCGTATATTTCGTTTAGATTCCTATACGTGATAAGCATAATATAAAAATATGCGGCAGGTCCGGTAGCGCAGGTTGAGCGTCAGTTTGACACTGTGACGTGTAGAGCAAGTTAAAAAGATACCGGTCCAGTCGTCGTGTGCACAAAAAGATAGGTCGCAACGTTCATTGATTCTTATAAATCCTTTCCTGGACCTGGCGGCTGTTCTATGAAAGAGCAATGTACTTATTATTTGCAGCGCGGGATAAATCTGTTAAAACATTCCGTTTTTCGTCTTTTAAAGATGAAAATTGTAACTTTTTATTTTGTTGCGTGTTTGGTATGAGTTCTGCTAGGAAATTGCTTATACCGTGATAATGCAATTTATTTTTAAATAATCGGATTAAGGTACCTACTTTAATTCGTTCCCTGCAATATGGTTGAGCAAAGCGACGCTGATGCACGCGTTATACTCGTGAACGGGTGCCGTCTATTGGGACTGGTCAACTCATAGCTGCCATGGCAACTTTATCAAAAGTAAATATACTCTTCATAATTGACAGGCTTGAGTTTCAGACTTACTTAAGTTAGACTCTTTTAAGCTACATTGTACTCACATAATTGTTGTTCGAGATCAATGTATAAATTAATATTGTATATTTAATTCCGAGTTAAAAAGAGTAACCATGGAGTTTCTTGCCCGTTCTTCTCCATTGGAAATCAGCACTTTGGAACGTGGCAACTAGAGCCTGACTATTCATAAGTGCCTGTAAATGGTTTACATGAATAAAAATATATTTGAATTTGAATTTGACTTATTTCTTATGAGGATTGAATTCGCGAACCATGGAGTTGTAAACGAATCTCTCAGATATTTATAAATATATGCGGCTGGTCCAGTTAGGCAGGTTCAACATCATTTCATCACCGTAACATGCACAGCAACCACTGAGAGGTTTCTGAGTGATATGTGCCTAGATACATCAACATCACTCGCTCCATTTATTAGCTCAGTGAAAATACCGCGATGGAGCACCATCAGTAGGGTACATACATAAAAAATCCTTTCAAGTCATGAATTCGTTATATGCAGCAAACGTTTGGGCAAAATATACTGATATCGGCCAATCGATTGGTGTTACATGGTTCTAAAATCGTCGTAATTTTCTCCATTTTACTGTTTAGGACAACGGCTTACGGAAGGATTTGGTTGTCTAAGCCTTTGGTTCTATGATTCTAGCGCATAAAAAAATTGCTTAAAAGAGAAACTAGTTGACTCTCTGCCCACCCAAAATTAAGATGAAATATTTGGTGTGGTGTGGACGATGGGCGGCGAAGCGGCTGCAATGATTCAACGATAGGCGAGCAAACATCAGAATACATTAACACACAATGTATTCTGTAGCAGTTCTGTTGTGCTTTGAGAATACAACCTTCCGCGTATGCTGTGAACTTGGCTAAACTAATGACATTGTTACTTTAATATGCTCTCTTTTTTTAAAACGATAGACAAATGAAAAATTTGTCTATTGACTGGTGATTAATGGACCAGATCAGTCGATGAAAATCTTTCTTATTATCCTGTATAGTATTACTGGAGATCTCCACGAAGATAATATAGCTCAGAATATAATTTCCTAAAATGTGCCAAGTTCACCGTCTCAGTGTTTCTCACATGTAGTCCGAGCTGATATATTCAGAGATAACATCGAGATTGTGTTGATAACAATCTCTGATATGACACGCGCTTATACGACAGGTTTTTGTCGTATTAAGCAATGTTTGATTGGATTAAAAATAGTTAATAAGATTCAAACATTGACATGTAATTTTTGTAGAACATCAGCAGATCCGGTTTAACAGAGATATTTCTCAATATGAGCCACAGCCTTCTGACTTCCACCTTCCGTGTCCATCCTTCTACCTCCTTCAGGTACTATCTTTTTTATTTTATGTACACCGCACTACGAATAGTTCTTGTATCGTGGATGCGTTTACAAACACAAATATTCACATGCCTAAACATTCAGATCCGGAACCACTATCTCAAAATCAAACAAATTTTTGTTCCGTGCGGGTATCAAACCCACAACACGTAGCGCAACAGTCGATCGTTCAACCACTGCGCCAACCGTACCGACATGCCTGGGGCTATCGTGCTCAAGGACTTATTTGCTGCAGTCCATGTGTTGCTTTTAGTTACCCCGGTTTCTTTTTTGAAATATCTTGGTGTGTATTGTTGCCTCATTTGTCTAGCGGTGATTTGAAACTGAAGTATGAGTGAAATAAGGTGGGTAGGATCTGCAAAGACTGGGAATTAAACCAAAGAATCTACTACATTTCTGGCATATATTAAGTAATCAAAAGGAGTATTAGGTTGCCTGCTTATTTCGTTTAAAACAATAGTATAAAGTAAGTTACATCTCGCGATCGTCATAATATAAATCACAGTTCAAAACAGGTTCATATTGATGAGGTTTTTTTCGAATTAATAGATCGCGTATGATGCAATAAGCCTTCATGTTGAATGATCTGATATGAAAAAATGTTCTTAATGAGAGTAGTAATAAGATCCGTGTTCTTTGTCTTGTACATCCGTTGTAATGTTATATGAATATAAGAGGTTAATAGCCTAAAGTCTGTGCCCGACTAACGACCGAGATGTTGAGACTTTTAATTGCCATTCGTGGTAACATAAGCATTATCTTTTTATGTGACATTTGGCAACTGTTCCACGCAATTGCTATTATAAGATAAGCGATTTCGTGGAACAATGTTGCCAAATTTAGTAAAGAGTACAAAGTTCTTTTTTTCAAAAAATTGCATTTGAACGTAACTTCTAAATAGAATCTTCTAGTCTAGTATCGGTTTAAAAAAGGAATCCTTACATTCTCGGTGTTAAACGAACAGTTCAGCTAGTGTTTGTTTGATATGCATGAGCCGCCAACAAGATCGCATACGCGACAATTTAAAGAGCCAAATCATAATGATAAATGACAAAGACGCATAAGTATTTGACTGCTTTATTGGTCTACTGTTTACAATTGCAGCTGCTGGATGTGAGGTTCTTGGTTTAGCAGCCTAAGGTTTGGAAATGTGCCCAGTAGACGGTAATGGCTCTCTTTTACATGGGACTTAATAACGGCAGCGTTGAAACGGGAAATTAAGGTGTGGTGCCATGATGCATATGTATTTACTTAAAAGCCTATTTTCTCTTCGATAGACATATCGAGAATACATGCAATTCCTATTCCACTTTCAAAACTAGGCTGTATGCAAATGACCAAAGTGTTGCCATTAACAAGATGATAAGAATTTACTAACGAGCATCTATATTAATATCCGATGTTGCCAGTACTCGGTGCTTGACTGACACCCGTCAGAATGAGCCGTGTTCAGTCTTGACAACTGACTCGCAATTTCGTATTTTAACTGATAGCTTGACGATGTCATAATAATCTTTGGTTGGCGTGCTAGCTATGTATTGTGGATACCTAAGGGATAACCCTTAAGTTAATTATACAGTTACTTAAGTAAATAAACCAACAATATGTGTCACACTTAATTCATTATTCACATAGCTTACATCTCAAACTTGAAAAAAAAAACTGCGTCATTAGTCCAGTGGTCGCAAGGGCGGCTGCTGAGCGTGAAGTCCTAGGTTCGATTCGCGGGTCGGGCAAAGTGTTATTTTCCGGGTGCAGTGCCCGGTAGATGGCAATAGGCACGCCCCTTATTATATCGGACTCTATTGTGGGTGTACAATAGTATCAATATTTCTGATCTCCAACTAATAAAAAAAAAACTAAGTTAAATAGCTCAGTAGCAGTGATAGCTTGCCTTACATGAAGAGGTAGGTACTGACCCAGACTTTCCGAGACTCATGAGTGGATCAGAATTTGATAATCACTTCCGAGAGAGGTGAAACATTGTGAGGAAAATTGTATAATTTCCATAATGTTCCCGATGGTGTGTGTAGTAATGCCAAAATACTTTTGCCCAAGGCTTGTTCTTAGCAGGGGAACAAAACAACAATGGGCTAAATTAATATCAAATCTATATAGTATTCATAATACCTATAGAATTCAGAATAAGTTTCAGAATATTTTTATTATTCATGTAAACCATTTCCAGGCACTTATGAATAGTCACTCTAATTGCCACGTTTCAAAGAGTCGATTTCCAAAGGAGAAGAACGGTCCAGAAACTCTATGGTTATTCTTTTTTAACTGGGAATATTACATACAATATTAATTTACACAATCATCATATCATTTTCTATTACCTATGTATATATATTTTTTACATAACAGCATCACACATTCCCAGAAGGGTTAGGCAGTGGTGTAACTATTGTACACCCACATTTTACTGATGCCGTTATTGAGTCCTATATAATAGGGGAGAACCTCATTGCCATCTACCGGGCACAGTTCCGAATCCGTGCTGCTACTGAGAATTTCCATACAGAAAAACCCAATAACACTGTCTGATCCGGGAATCGAACCCAGGACCTCACGCTCAGCATTCGCACGTGCAACCACTACTCCAATCATCATCATCATCAGCCAGAAGACGTCCACTGCTGAACGAAGGCCTCCCCTTAAGTGGCTTGCCATAATCCCCACGCTTGGCAGGCGGCTTGGGGATCGCAGTGGCTCACCGATTAGTGAGAGGACGCTGCTGCCCGTCCTCCGGTGTCTGGTCGCAGTTTTAAGACGTACCCGGGTCCATTCCGTCTCCATTCCGTCCATTCCACCACTACTCCAATGAGGCAGTCATATTTTTTTATGTAATGTTAAAATTGCCAAGTGTTAGTACGGAATGTTGTCGTTGTTCGCTTATAGTTTAAAAGTCTGAAGGAGTAGGGTAGTGTTATATGTAATCGATACACGATTACATTTTCAGCTTGCCTCGTTTCACTCTGAGACCTGTCCCTCGTACGTGTAGGTACGGTTAGTAAATATGTTGAGTTCGACTTCCTGTGTAAACATACCTAAATGTAATGGTAACACAAGCATTTTCCTCCTTTCACTAATCAATTAAAAATTATAAACGTTACATTATTGAAAAACAGTGACGGTTTGTATATAAAAATAATATTATGTAATGTCATAATTGTTGTTAATTAACTACATTTTTTTAAAACGTTGCGCCTCACTAGGAATAATTCCTATATCGTGGGTGCGTATACAAACACAAATATTCACAAGGACATACACCCAAATCCGGAAGCACAGATACAGATACTATAATATTTGTAAATCATACGATTATTTGTTCTGTGCGGGAATCGAACCCGCGACCCGTAATGCAGCAGTCGATCTCTCAACCACTGCGCCAACCGTAAAGTAATTCATTCTAAAGCCACACCTAAAATATAGTTAGACACACTTAACAAGTTTATAATAAGCTTCTAACAAAACATATTCAAAAGGAAACGAAACTAAGCAGAAATATACACCACGGAGCGGAGGTAACCAAGATACCTCATCAATTTAGACCGGGAATGACCCGGGAATGTCCGGGAAGCTAGCGTTTTGCATAGCGAGCCGCAATCGGGACCGAACTTAGGTCTTCCGTCCCGTTCTTGATGTCTGACGATACAATGTCTCGACAGCTTTATGTTAGAGATTGTTTTACAATGTTTTAAGTGAGATATGGAGGGTTTGAAGTGATATTTGTTGGTAATAGCTCTTTGGCGGAATGCCGATGTTAGTTGTTTGATGTTTTGAAGGATTTATTCTAGTGGATTGGTATGCAGACTGCACGATGGATGTTGAAAGGCTTCAGGGGCTGTGTGTACATAAGTCTTTTTGGAGAATGGTATATTATTGGCACTTTCCATGTTTATTTTTGTGGGAAATCGAAGATTATTTTGAAATTATCATTAATACATAATGTTATTTAAACTAATCAAAAAATTTCATATTAATATACTAGTCTCCAAGAAATTAATTTTGTTTTGTTGACGATTTTAGGTTGGAAAAGAATATTCTGAAGCGCAGACGGGATTAAATCTTTGATAATGAATGTATATTATTATATTTTAAGTTATTTTTCTATAAAAATTCTCTTTAAAATAAAGATGGTGCTAAATTCGAAATGGACAAAATGTTAGGATTGAAAGCATTACACAAAGCACTAAAAGAAATTGAATTTATAGACTGCTGCGGTAAATTAAATGACCTATCGTTTCAACCGATCACTTTTCAACATAAAAGTAACCCATTACCGTGAAGACGTTTACAACTTGCAAACGAAGATAAGCAGATAGGCGCCATTTTTCATTCATTCTTTGATATAAACGTAACGAATCGTTATTAATAATCATTTAATATTTATTCAGTATCATAAAGTCAGTGTGCTTTTTTCGAACATATCTATTTCCCGCTTAATTCACCAAGTGTTGCCATGTGCGAATTAGAAAAAAACTGCGCTCATGCCGCGCGGTATGGTGTAAGCGAACGCACCATTCATCATTTATGATGAATTTACTTCTTCGCAACTGGCAACATCCGTGCACCTGCACACGTCAACACTTCACAAATAAAAAAAAAACATCATGGCGTCTATCGTCATACGCCATTCAAGTCAATTGGTTACAATAAAATTAATGATCGGACATAATTCTGTCTGGTTTATGACAACTAACATAAATATTTAAGGTGAAATAATAAATAAATGCCTGTATGGATTGATTTTATTTTTTATTTCTTGACGTGGGTGAGTGAAGAATTAATTTGGCAACGGAGATGACATTGGTTTTAATAACTATCATCTGAAAATAACTTATTGGTATTTTCTTTTTTTCTTGGAATATAAAAAATAATGTCATACTTCAAGAGCTTGAACAAAATATAGTGCGGTGGAGCAATCTAGACCTTTCGATGTTCATTAATCAATTACTAACTACATCAATAAACGTCTTTTATGTACTTAGAGTAATGGATGTTTAAATGTTTAATGCGGAGAAATTAAATGAAGTCTTCTAACGTTCTAAGTCACCTGATATGTCTATGTAGTGGCAAAAGTAGGTATTATATTATACTTTGGGGAAGCGATAATGTAAATAAACTAAGCACCAGTATCCTCCTATGCAATAACAATTAAAACATGTGGCTATCATAATTTTATTGCCGATATTAGATTATGCATTATTGTTCACAACCGTTCATAATAACGATCTATTATGATATCCAGCAGTGGATGTCTAATATGGGTTTCAAATAAGAAGATTGATAGACGGACGCCATATTGTGGACACTCACTTCAGTGTGAAATGAGATATTTACAAATTAGCACCCGTTCGCGTGATGTGAAGTCAATAAAAAGTAAACTCATTAATTCGATAACAATTTTATTCGACAACCCATTGCGTTTACCGGTAATCCATTGTAATTCTTAATAAATAAACAAGGATCCCATTATTAACTTCAGCTTGCAACAGATATCCGTTGGGACATGAATGTGTGACGTTACTCAAAGTCCAAGCCACAGCGTGACTCCAAGGAGGACGTACGACTAAATATGTGGTATTTATTATTGCTGGCAACACTTATTTTTCACGGGAAAATAATACGGATAAATTACAAGCCTGTTATAAAGTTTTAAAATTGTGTGAATTGAACGTACTGCTTGGATCATTAGTCAGAAGACTGAGTTAAAATGTCTTACTTATCCCTTGCGTGGTTGGGTAACGCCTTTTTTCGCATCAGTGAATTGTTTTTGCTTTTACCAAAGACAAATTAAAAAACGCAAAAGCTATTTGGGAAATAGGTAATTTTATCTTTTCCTGATAGCTCTTGCGTTTTTTATATGAGCTGATCAGTAGATATGCCATTTTTCAATTTTATTTGTGACTTTTTAGGTTAAGAGCGCATTAATTTTATTCTTTATTTTGACTGACCCACTGAATTTTATAAATATTTGGATACCTTGAGTCCTGGAGAAGGACATAGGCTTATTTTTACTATTCCACAAAAAACCAATTAGATATATAATACTAGCAGACGAAATTTCGAGAAAAACAGGACCTAAATCATTAAATCATAATTCTTATAGGAGTTTGTTAGTTTTGATTCCTGTATCGTGGGTGCGTTTACAAACAAAAATATTTACATGGACAAACACCCAGATCCGGAACCACTATCTATAGATCATATAAATATTTGTTCCCTATCGGGTCGATTCCCGCAGCAGTCGATCGTTCAACCGCTGCGCCAACCGTGCCCTCAAATCTGAGTGTGGAGCAGTGTGGCGTCTATAACGCAGGGTGTAATTATTATTGCTAACTTATAACATTCTAACGTCGTTTTCTTTAACTGTTACTAAACTGATTTCTAATCAGACCGACAAAGTTAATTTTTGCACAGGTTTTAGCTTTTATCAAGCTCACATCGAGACTTATTCTGAGCAGTAGACTCTATTCTCATGATATACCTGTAAGATACTGTAATGATCAATCTTGCTTAGCAAATGAAAGTGCGTCGGTGTAGGGAATTAAAGTCAAGATTACGATTAGAAATATATTGCAGTGAATATTATGATTGCAATAACAGATATGTTATTGATATTAATTCTGCCAATTACTGTCCCACTGCTGGTCACACGTATTTAATGAAAAATCTTATCGCATACCATTAAACAAAGATTAACGTTATGGTGTTAACAAGATTTTTATGATCCTGTGTTGGCCATTAAAAAACGCTCCAGGATATCATATCTTTAAAAGCAACAAAAAACTTATTTTACCCTCAACTTTAGATGCGGATTAAACCATAACACAAGTAAGAGATTTTTATGTAGGCGCTCAATACTCGAGGAATGCCGGCCGGTATTGCCAACGAGAATAAATATTTACACCAAGCACAAGAAAGCTTCGGCTTGATAATGTTATTCATTCACTCGCTGTAAGAAATGAGTGTAAGGCTGTACTTGTAATGTATACCTTTGCTTGTTCAAGAGATAAGTTTAAAAAGTAAATACGTCAATAGACGGTAAATTGTAATTCTTTTTATGAAATCTGAAAATTGTTTCTTTGAAATATGGCTGGTTTTCTGTAAACTATGTAGCGTCCATGGACATAATGTGTGTAAAAATAACGATATTTTTTCACCAATGCACCTGCTGTATTCAGTATTGTTGTGTTCAACTACGTTTAAAGATAGCACAGCGATAAGCCCTTCATTTACAACAAATGACACGTCTAGCTTTTGACAAAGACGGAGTAGGCGCACCGTATGTAAGTAACTGCAACGATCGCTCATTCGCATTTACAAACAAGACATTATCAACAAAAACTTTTTTCACAAATCTTTTTACAACTTTCTTTGACAACTATATCTAGAAACACATCTTTATGTTGGTCGGTGTGTCGAAGTTATCTTTACGGAGGATCGATACGTTATTGTTGACGTGGTGAATGCCTCGATTGAGCTGTCACCGTGGTCGCCCTCGAGCAGAGCCGTGAAGACCTAATGTAGTGGGTATTGAGCTGCACCTTTTAAAATACGTTGAATATTTATTATCCTCGCGTTCAGTTTAGGTGTTGGTGATATTTACGCGATGTATAGTGAAAGAAAGTTTATGTCTTGTTTTGTGCTTGTTGAATCTGTCAGCGGTTCGCTTTTGCTATGGTAAGGAAGGTAAGGAATAATAGTAGATTGTTAACTAAGGGTTGAAAGTTATCAATTTCACACAAGGTATTTTGCGCAAGAGCGCAGCGAGCGGTTATAGTTCGCGTGTGAAGTTGATACTTTAGCCTTTTCATTACGACTGTGAGGAAAGTAATAATAGAGAATAATATGCAATCAAATAGATAATTTTTTTTTTTTTTTTTTTTTCTTTTTTTTAACTTTAAATTATTAATAAACAGTGAAAAGAATAATTATTCTCATTTTATTTATACCTTTATTCTTGCACCAATGACGCTGCTTAGAGTTTTTGGGTAGGTCATATGACCTACCCAAAAACTAAACAAAAACAAAAACAGATGATGCCGTCACGTCACAATCTTCAGGGCTTCACTAAGTCGCAGGGTTCTTTGCGGATATTGTATGAATGAATGTTGTGCACTACTTGCTTGGTCCTTAATCTGTACCTCTTTTGGATCTAGCAGGTTAAAAACTCGTTTCAAAATTAGCATTAAGCCAATCCATCACCCTGACAATTTTTGAAACAAGTTGCCAGTAAATTAATGATTTTTAAGTCTCTAACTTTTTCATGCACTATAATATCTTAAGACTTGTGGAGAATTATCTCAAATCTCTAAGAAAATGGTGAACTTAAACTGGCGTAGTAAATAAACAAAACCCACATCCTATAGTAAATTCAAATAAGTATATACATATATATATTTACATCAAAGGTGCCTTCATACGTTCTCCCGCCCGTTATTCAAACGTACCGTATTTCGCGTAATGATTTAAGCAAAACGTCCGCAATCTAGTTCATTAGGCGTCTTCAGCCGAAAATAAATAATCGTGGTACAGACACATCTGTGCCGTGTTCCGGGAGGAGTTAAGATCGTGGATTGTCACATTAATCACGATTTGAGTTGGATGCGGCTAGTAGGCAGTGCGCATCAGTGATTTGTACTGTCCGGCCACGGAGCAAGATGTTGGCAGAATATTAGCGAAGGATTTGTGTGAAGCTACGGTAAACCTAGGTTCAATATAGATAACGGCACGGTTTGTGCAGTGGTTGAGAGATCGACTGTTGCTCTACGTGTCGCGGGTTCGATTCCCGCACGTAACAAATATTTGTATGATCTACAGTAGGGATGTTACGGAGCTTCGACTCCGAATCCGATATGTCGGAAGCTCCGATTAAAATTACACCTCCGAATCCGGCTCCGGTTCCGATATATCAAAACGGAGGTATATATCGGAGTAACAAGTTATGACTTGCTATCGCTGCAGCGCTACCGAGCGCTTTCTGTGTGACACTGACAACTGACTGCGTATATGTGTTCTGTGCAACTGATGAACGAAGAGTAAACGAGCTGCGGCAAGTTTTTTCTTTTTTATTTATTTAAATTTTACATTCATAGATTTGCTCCGACTCCGACTCCGATTCACCTCCGACTCCGCGGAGGTCACTACGAGAACCTCCGACTCCGATTCCGCCTCCGATAAATCCACCTCCGTAACATCCCTAATCTACAGATAGTTGTTTTAGGTCTGGGTCTTTGTGTATGTGAATATATGTGTTTGTAAACGCATTCACGATACAGGAATAATACCTAGGGTTGGGCAACGTTTAAAAAAAAAAACAATGCATCAAAACATTAAATAGGTAGATACAACCACATAAATTATGGTATGCATTAGAATACGGTAATATAGGTAATTATGATTCAACTAGAAACCTGCCCCGGCTTTGCACGGGTGCAATTTACTAATGAAGTAAATGAGTTATAAAACGGATTTTCCAAAAAAAAAAAAAAAAAAACATTTCATACAAACCTTGTCTGACAATTAAGAACACAACAAAAAAAGTCTGCCATACCGGTCGAGCCGTTTTCAAGTGATGCTCCGTGATACATGTGGCAATTGATTTTTATTTATACAAAGATTAGATATACTTTTTTTCAAAAAGTCCATCATATTTTTTTTGGTACGTCATATTTATCTACTTACCCTGTATACCTATTTCTTAGTTCAACTGTACTAAAAGCTTATACTCGACTCTCAAACTTAGTGGGTGCACAGTAAGCTCGTTGGAACTAGTTTGGCAAATGGGCGGCAGCATCAATCATTACCTTGATATGTATCGGTCACACGGCCGGCCGCAGCTACGGCGTGCGCGCGCGCATCACTCCTGAACACAAGTGATAGGGAAGCTGTCCACCTTCAGATCTTCAGGATTTATGTGGACAGGAAGGAAGAGATAATAGGATATTTTTGTTTATGAGAGGAATAGGATAAATGGGCAGGTTTGTTGGTCAACAGCTGAAAATTATTAATATAAATTTCTGAACGAAATTATAGAGGTTATTCTCTTACTTTGATCATTACGAAGGCGGAAAATGTTTTCGTGACACATGTGTTGCTGCATTGGATTGGTGGTAGATAGAGAAGTCATTTAAAACATGAAAATAATATATAGTATCTAAAAATCTCTCTGTTATTTGTTTTTTCCACTGAAGTATCTGGGCGAGTTTAGGTGTAATATTTATCTTGGAAAACTTGGATTTCTTCACGTGGCTGTAATTTTGCTATTCAATAATGGAATAAGTAGTTTAGACAATTTCATGTTTTTATTTTTATATAACCACCCTGTATAGTAACAAATGTTTACGTATGTGCATACACACACGGTTGGACGGGTCCGCGGTTGAGTTCCTGCTATCGAGAACACTTGTTTTTGTATATAAACTGGACGTTAATTACCTGTAATCGATGCTTAACTTGCGCAGGAGTGACAGGTAGTTTTGACAGATGTGACCTGTCAAATGTTTTGATCTCGCATCACGGTTGGATGGTTGTGTACAATATAGGTACATTGTCGAATCGTGAGAAAGACCGTACGACGGGAAAAGTTTATATCTATTAAATGACAAAATACCTTGATAATTTTCAAACTAATGAGACATTTATAAGAATACGTTGCAAAGTATTTGGACTTTATGTCTCAAGATAAGCTACATTTTTACAGTTGCACCGCTTTGAAAATCAGTAAGGTATATCTTAGAGGCGCAAACGACACATTGCGAAATTGTATAATTATATCCTACTTCTATCCTACTATCCTGCTAATATTATAAATATGAAAGTTTGTGAGGATGGATGGATGGACGCCAGAACGGCTGAACGGATCTGTATGAAATTTGGCACACAGATAGATTATAGTCTGGAATAGCACATAGGCTACTTTTTATCCCGGGAAAATGTACGGGTTCGTAAAAGACGCGGGCGACGCCGCGGGCGGAAGCTAGTATATAAATAAATAAAAAAGAACATTGCCCCGCACTAGGAATAATTCCTGTATCATGAGTGCGTTTACAAACACATTTTCACATACAAAAGACCCAGACTCGGAACAACTATCTGTAAATCATACAATTTTTGTTCCGAATGGTAATCGAATCCACGACACGTAGCGCAGTAGTCGATGTCTCAACCACTACACCAACAGTGCCGCCTATAATAAATAATGCTTCTGCACCTTAAAAAATTGAATTTCTTTTGAATATATTCATAACTGCGTCTTTTTAAATTTCTTTTTAAAGCGACAATAACTTTAGATATGATAGAAATATGACCCCCATTATGCCACATTCAACAAAGTGCAAAGTTGTATACCTGTAGGATAAGATAAGATATGTTTTTTATTCATGTAGACCATATAAAGAAGGCATAGGCAAATGCAGTGACATATAAAGAAGTGAAGGAGCTAGCTTTGGACCGAACAAAATGGAAAATGCTACACCGACAAGTGCTTAGCACTTAAATTGGAGAGAGAGAGAAACCATATACAGATACATAAGAATAGTTATGACTCTAGGTGCCACGTTCCAAAATGTTGACTTCCAATGGAGAGGAACGGGCAAGAAACTCCATGGTTACTCTTTTAAATTCAGAATGTCTTACAATATTTTGTTAAAATACATTGTTCTCGAAAACTTCTGTGAGGACAATGTATAAAAAGTCTGAACTAAACAAGCCTGATTTCTAAATTAATAACAAATATTTTGATAAGATTGCCATGGCAGCTATGAGCTGACCAGTCCCAACAGACGGCACCCGTACGCACGCACGGAACGTACGCCCGGTATTTCTGAAACCCTGTGTCATATAATAATAGGCCAACAACTGGTCTTCATGAATATTTCCTCGTAAGAGTTGACTCCAACTACCAAGTACTTATGATCCTGATTGGATAGCGTCTAGGATATTGCATGAAATATTAGTTCTCTTTGTTGCTCCCGTAATATGTAGCAACTTGTTTCCTAGATAGTGGCAGAATTTATTTAGCTTTAATATTTCTTTGTGAGGTAGGTAAACATGTCAAGGTTGTACGCAGGCAGATGAAGAGTGTCGTGAATTAAAGCCCGACTTTGCTTCAATACGCGATAGCCTAGTTGCAGCTTTTAATTCACGAAGGATTGGTAGCCAAAGTGAGGCAGCAGCGTTAGGTACAGAATTATAATGATATTAGCTAAGATACTCCTTATAACATCAGCTATCTGCCAGTGAAAGTCCCATAAAAATCGATCCAGCTGTTTCGAAGATTAGCCGGAACAAACAGACAGACAGACAAACATTTTAAAAATTGCTTTTTAGTATAGATAATTATTTTTTGGAGTATGTTTTTGCGAGTGAATCCTTCGAAGACCAGAGAAGCTCAAGGATTATCAATTCTTACCCATAAAGCCATCCTCGATAGCTGTCTTCAGCACGAAGAAGAAGAGAATTTTGTAGCTACCTAAAGCTGAAAGATCAAATGCAAATTATAATTTCACATACAGACAATTAACGACCACTTTAATTATAAATCAAAGATACTACATCAACCTCATTGAAACAAAACCAACATTAATAGAGTAATAATTAGTGGGCAAAATAGTAATCTGCGCATAAAATCGATGGTTATCTCCGGACAGCGACCAAATGGGCGTATCTGGTCTACAATCTGTATATTTGCATATACTATGCACCGGGACGTGTTAGATCGGAGAGATTGTCGGATTACCAGGGGTGTAGTAATGAATGGAGGTATTTGTGTACCTATGTGTGTTAGTAGAGAATTTCGTGAATTTTTGTGAGTTGATGGAGTTATACAATGGAGATCTTCTTCTGTGGAGTTGGCTTGAATCACTTATACTATAACATAACAATAACATAATATCACGTATTCCCCGAAGGGTTAGGCAGAGGTGTACTATTGCACACCCACATTACTGAGTCCCATGTAATAGGGGGCGAGTCTATTGCCATCTACCGGGGACAGTTTCAGACTCCGTGCTGCTACTGAGAATTTTCTCAAAGAAAAACCCAGTAACACTGCCCGACCTGGGAACCGAACCCGGGACCTGCTGGCTAACCTCATGTTTCATCTCTCGTGAAGTCTCGGTTCTTGCATCCCAAGGAACTCGCTTATTCGCTTTAATAAAAGGGGGTGTGAGCTTGTTCTAAAGTCACAAAAATAGCTTGAAGAATTTGTAAGTTGGGTATTTATATGAAGAAAATTGATAATGAATGCAGCCGATATTGATAAACGATTTCAATCAATGATACACAGTTAATTGGAAAATATATAAAAGATAGAATACAGATTCTATTTCACACCTGATTTATAAATAAAATACATAGAATGATACAAAACATAAACAAAGTCAGAAATAAATTTTCAATACACAACCCTATCAGTTGGTATGCATCCGCGCAGCTAGGTATGCGATATTTAAACTATACATCAGTTCGGTCGGCTCGTCCAATGATTAATTTGTTTTATGACCACCAATAATTCATGTATTCCAGTCAATAGTCGTTCATTTTGTATCATTTTAGGTTAGTTACTAAGCGGCATTTGGAGAAGACTGCGGTATATACAGAGTGAATTTTTCAAGTGGGCGTGGATGGCCAAATCCGAAACTATTGCATGGTGTAATAATACAGCGTGAGTTTTTTTTTTCAAAATCATCTGGTTTGATTCCTGGCTATGAACAATGATTTTTCAAAAATGCAATGATGCAGTTTTAGTTTTCAGCAAAATCGGGCTCGAATCTCCTTTGAGTATTTTTCGCTATTCCTTATACTTTCGGATTTGCCCTTAAAAATTTAATCTGTTTATGGTACATATAGTGTACAGTCGTACAAAGAAACACGTTTAATGTCAACAGATTTTAATTTCTTTATCCTTGCTCCTCACTAGGACTATCCTGTATCGTGGGGTCAGTTTAAAAAAAAACATACATGTCACATGCACACACACCAGACCCGAAATAATTAGTTTCAAATCATACAAATATTTGTTTCGTACAGGAATCGATCCCGCAATATGTAGCGCAGAAAACTAATCGCTTAGCCACTGCGCCAACCGTGTGTAAAAATATTATTAAATTAAGTTTCCTCCCCTCTTTAGATCGTTGTCTTTTGTTTTGGTTGTAATTCTCTCAAAAATTAATTAATTGATTAATTTTTTTTACTGGATAATTTTTATCAACGTTTAATTGTTCCTCGATAATTGTATAATATTATAAATACATTTTGTTGTATTTTAATGTCATTGGAACGATTTAAAGCTAGATAAACACACGATTCACATCAACGCTAATTAAAATCTCTGAATCCTGTGTCTCAACTTTTTCTGCTTGTACATCGTGTTTTTTGTCAATTAAACAGATGAATGTTATAGATTCACTATCACTAATATCGGCTTATCTTAACTGTAGATCACTAATACACTTTTTGTGCACTCTACCACTTATGGTACCACGTTCTTGAACTATATTATGTCAATGACTAGGCTTCCTTATACGGTTAGTGATTACAACTGGCATAGTTATTGCATTTTAGAGTTCCGTATCTTAGAGAAGGATATTTATCAGTAGCATTTTCCTGATTTTTAGAATCATTTTTGTTTCAGAACACTAGTTGCACTAAAGCTTTTAAAATGTATTATTCGCCGAATACTCAAGTAAAATTAAGTGGTAACTACAGATAGAGCGACTGCCACGAGTTTTGAGTACCTATTCGGATTAGTATTATGGAGATAAATATCGATTTCTAAAATATCGATACCATATCAATATAGATAAAAATATAGGTAGTTATTCCTATACAAAATTTTAACCTTGACTAAATAACTGGAGGTTATTTTTTAGTTAGGTTTGTTAGCGGAACCCTTGTTAACCGAGTCACATTCATCCTTTATTCCTTTTTGTGATCCAAATTCTTTGAAATGATATCTTTATCACTATCGATCATCGATCTAGTTTATAGCTCAACATGTTAGTTATCAAGTCTTTCCAATTGATACTAAGTACATGTTTTTGTTAATCTACCCGACTCTGCATATTTCCTTCTAGGGTTGCAAAAAGCAGATGGGATTAATATTAAGCATGACGAGTTATTTTAACGATGCGATACGATGCCATTATGCGGCTCATGCGACCATTGTATGTTTTAGAATTAATAAACACTTTATAGAATTATATCTTGAATTTATACAGCAAGGGAGGTATAAACATGTTTGCACAGAGATCAATATAGTTATAATATTGCAATTTGCATTATAACTCAATTTCATACATTGTTTGGCATGTAAAGATTCACCTTTATATGCTACTAGCTGATGCCGTTATTGAGTCCCATGTAATAGGGGGCGAGCCTATTGCCATCCACCGGGCACAGTTACGCAGCCTAATTACCTAAAAAAGCGACAGCAACGTGACAGCCACGCGACAGCAATCTCACTGTCAGCCAATACATTATATGTCACAAAAATGACGTTTGACAGAAGTTATCGCGCGATCTACGCCTGTCGCTACATCGGTAATTAGGCTGCCGGACTCCGTGCTGCTACTGTTAATTTTTATACAGAAAAACCCAATAACACTTTATGCCCGACTCGGGAATCGAACCCAGTACCTCACGCTCAACAGTCGCGCTTGCGACCACTAGACTAATGAGGCAGTCTAAATATATAATATATAGCCGATAGCTCTCGGGGATAATGTACCTATATATTGGTGAAAGAATTTTCACATTCGGATCATTAGTTCCGGAGATTACCCCATACATACAAACAAACAAGTTTTACCTCTTTATAAAATTAGTATAGATATAAAGCATGAAATTAAGATATTTATAGAATTTTTCATTTTTGAGATCGCTCTTATTTGAGTGTGTATTGAGTACGAACAAAGTCAAAACTTTTTTATTACAAATGGACCTTTCCAGGCTATAGAGCCTGGAAAGGTCCATTTGTAATAAAAACGTTAAAAATCTAGGTGCACGGTTCAAAAGTGGGTTGGATCTGTGGAGAAGAGACCGGCAAGAAACTCCATGGATATTCTTTTCAAATAGTTGACCAATAATTCTCACTCAGTGGTTGCGAGGACTAAGGCCGATGGGCGACAATAAAACAATGTTCAAGACAAAGTCATCCGTTTAACACGCACTTTTTGTATAGGTAAACGGCCGTTTCCATTTTAAACACCTGTTATATTGTTGGTGAACACAGCCCTAAATAGCTTGATTGCGCATACCCCGCTCCGTCATACTTATTATTAATCACAATCAAACTGCATAGTGTCTAAACAGTTGATCGATCCTTCTCGAACACACAGTGGTTAAAAGGGCAACTAACTAAGTAAACCTTTATAATATTTCGCTAGATATAGCGAGATATTATACAGGTTTTTGCCTTTTAAGCAATATCAATCAAGAAGGTGTCGGAATGACAATGAGAGTTCAATTATATACAGTGGCGTGCAAAAGTTTCGGGCCATCCTAATTTTCATACACATTGCACAGAAATGCGATGGTGGGAGAAATCTAAACGAGTAATTACAACGTGTATTCACTTATATTTGAAAACTATGAGTTGTATACATCGATTTAATTCTTAAATAATTAATTTTTCAACAATTTTTTATTAATTATTGTGCAAAAGTATGGGGCCATATACTATTACGTATGAAAAAAATAACTTTTTTTTGTTTAAATTAACTTTTTATATCTTGGGCTTCTTCACTCGACTCAGTACTTTGTTGCCATGCCCTTAGCAGCGATGACTGCCGCGCACCGACGAGGCATAGACGCAATTAATTGCGAGATTCGTTCTTGTGGCAAATTTTCCCACTCCCGTCGCAAATGGTTCCACAATTCTGTCTTGTTGGAGTACTTTTTTGTTCCAACACGGTCCTTTAGGTCTTGCCACAAGTGTTCAATCGGATTTAAATCCGGTGATTGCGATGGCCAGTCAAGAAGGCGAACTTTCTGGTTTTGAAGAAAATTTTTCACCAGTCGCGAAGCATGTTTGGGGTCATTATCATGCTGAAAAACCCAACCACGCGGCAAATTTTTCTTTGCAAATGGGAGCATATAGTATTGCAGTATATTCCTGTACATTGTAGCGTCCATATTGCCATGAATTTCTACTAGCGGACCAACACCATGATCAGAAAATGCTCCCCAAACTTTGATGTTCCCGCCACCGTGTTTTATAGTAGGAATTTTGTACCTTACATTATATCTGTACCTGTACATTACATTGTACCTGTTGGACGTCTGACGTACTTCCGACCATCACTTCCGAATAATTGAAATTTCGATTCATCGGAAAAAAGCACTTTCCGCCAATCTGCTGCCGTCCAGCGCTGATATTTTTTCGCAAAGTCCAGCCTATCCTTCTTATTCTTTTTGCTAATTAATGGTTTTCGTACTCCAATACGTCCAATCAGCCCTGCAGCCTTCAGACGTCGAGATACCATACTCCGACTAACATCAGCTAAATTTTCACTTCGTAATTCCCGTGAAACGTCTGCTGCAGTTTTTCGTGGATCTACGATACACTTTCTTTTTATAATTTTGTCGACCCGATTCGAAGTTTTTCGCGGTCTACCGCTCCGCTTTTTGTCGCACAGTGAGTGTGTTAATTTAGCAATAATTTGGCAATAATACGATTAACGGTACTTTTACCAATAGATAAAGTATTCGCAATATCACGAGAACTTTTTCTTTGTGAAGAAAGTTTTATCACGATTTCACGAACCTGAACATTCGTGTGTTTCGGCATTGTGGCAGAAATAAGAGTGATTATTTATTGTAAGGAATGTTTTTAAACTAATGAGAAAAAAAAATGTAAGCAAACTGCTCGCACGGGGGCCGCGACAAGATAGCGGCCCAATACTTTTGCACACCAACAAAAGTCACTTCACGTAGTACATGAAAAATACGCATGAAAAAATCTAATATATGACGTTATTATCGATATTTTAACTCTCTTGGATATTTCAAAGAATAAACGAGTAGAAAAATAAAATACTTTATCAATAAGGTTAAAAAAATAGAGTGGCCCGAAACTTTTGCACGCCACTGTACATTACTCGCTGTTCACCACAACACAACAACGCCACCTATACAGGTGATCCAATAAACGACACGGTTGGCGTAGTGGTTAAGCGATTAGCTTTCTGCGCTATGTGTCGCAGGTTCGATCCCCGCACGGAACAAATATTTGTATGATCTACAGATAGTTGTTTCGGGTCTGGTTGTGTGTGTATGTGACATGTATGTTTGTAAACTGTACCCACGACACAGGAGAAATCCTAGTGTGGGGCAACGTTTTTAAAAAAATAAAAAATTAAATAAGTACCTACAAAAAAAAAACATCAAAATCTGATCGATTTCGATGTTTTTTTTTTTAGTAGGAAAAGAATTCCGAACACACGCATACCGGAATTTTATGTATAAAGATTAGTGATCTTCTAAAGCACGCCTATATTTTCTGATGGGTAAGGCAGAGGCTATAGTATATTGAACACCTAGATTTCACAGATACCGTTATTAATGTAAGACAAGCCTATTGCCGTCTACCACAAATTCAAATTCCAGGCTACTTACTGAGAGTGTCTGAAATACTAGTAACATCTGGTTGTCTAACCCAGTACCTACGTGATGCACAACAACTGCGCAACCGATAACTGGACACTAGGTGACTAAAAAATAAAACGAATTTGGCTTCTTTGGGCAGGCCACCTCGCTCGAAGAACTGACAACCGATGGGGAAGAAAGGTTCTCGAGTGGCGACCACGAACCGTTAGACGCATCGTAGGAAAGCCTCCTACTAGGTGGACCGACGACATTGTGAAAGTCGAGGGCAACTGTGGATAGATGCAAGTTGCGGAATGTCATTCGATGTAGTGGTCTAAGGGGGGAGGCTTCGTTCAGCATTGGACGTTCTGGCTGATGATGATGATGATGATACTGATGCTGATATTGATGATGATGATGGCTTCTGAAGATAAGATTTTTATTATAAGTATTCTCAAAAAATTATATTATAATGAACCCCATTTTATCTATTGAAAATGGCTATTTTGTCTGAAGATGGGTAAGCATGCGAAAGGAATATTGATGCGTACGCATCATTATACAAAATAGCCATTTTTTTTCAAACTGTGTCACACACTAGGAATTCCGGTATCGTGGGTGCGTTTACAAACATATATATTCACAGACACAAAGACCCAGACCCGAAACAACTATCTGAAGTTCATACAAATATTTGTTTCGTGCGGGAATCGAACCCGCGACATACTGCGAAGCAGTCGTTTTCTCAACCACTGCGCCAACCGTGTCGTCAAATATAGATCGTCCATTAAATATAATGCGAATCGATTCTGATAAATGTAATTCAGGCCTTAATGCGTGTCTCTCGTGGATCTGCGTTCGCAGTTGAGAAGTTAATTGATATCTTGCACAAAAGCGGTTTCCTTATAATATGTACCCAGGTGCGTACTGTTATTACAAATACATACATACAAGTCTTCTCTTGGCTTTACGTGACAACAAGTCGACTTTCGGTATGAATTAGCATTATGAAAAATGTTGGTACAAATTATTTCTTCGTTAGGCAAGTCAAGAGATTTTGTTGTGACCTTTAACATTTCGGCAAGTTTTCAAATATACACAAGAGTAATCCATACAGAAGCTATATATTTATAACTAGAATGAAGGATCTTTAGTTATTTATGTATGTATTGCAACAATGTACGACTCCCTCTGTCGGATGCCGACAGAAAAAACGAGGCTATAAAACTATTTTACTGAATAATTGATTAGTTCAACGCCCTTATAAGCTGTTTAACCTGTGCCATAAGTATTAATGAATAACAAAAGTAGCCATTTGAAAGAATATCGACTAATGTAATAGACAATATTATAGACTTTAATTCTAACACGACTCATTTATAGTGTTTATATCCAAACATAGATACCTATAACTTAATGTTATAAAATGTAACTGCTTTTGTAGATATCGTTTTTAATAAATATTATTACGAGTTATTTTTCATTGAATTATAGACTCATGTGTCATCGATTTATTTGGTCGGTATCATGGAGCCAGAAAAGAGTAACATATGAAGAAAAAAAAAATTACATTTTTAAATCATTGCTCCTCACTAAGAATTTTGCTGTATCGTGGGTAAAGTTTACAAACATACACGTCACATATACCCAGACCCGAAACAACTATCTATAGATCATCCAAATATTTGTGACGTGCGGGAATCGGACCCGCGATACCTAGCGCAGAAAGCTAATAACTGCGCCACTGTGTCAACCGTGCCGTCACAATAAAAAAAAACAATAGCTTTAGAAATAAATATAACACCACCCCGGGGTTATGCAGAGGAGTACTATCGTGCATACTTTCGTCGATCCTGTTACTGAGTCCCATGTATTAGGAGCTGAGTCTATTGCCAAGCTGTAGTAATACTACGACCCGGGTATGTCTTTGACCCGGGTATGTCTTAAAACTGCGGCCAGACACCGGAGGACGGGCAGCAGCGTCCTCTCACTAATCGGTGAGCCACTGCGGTCCCCAAGCCGCCTGCCAAGCGTGGGGATTATGGCAAACCCCCCCCCCCCCCCTTGAGGGAGGCCTTCGTTCAGCAGTGGACGTCTTCTGGCTGATGATGATGATGATGATGAGTAATACTACGAAGAAAATTTTTACATTATTGACACGAGCGAGATTTAAATGAATAAAGCTTGTAATTGGTTCATATTTGGCACAATAGGTTAGTTGAAAGAGCGGCGGTACGGTCGCCAGAGGTTTTAAACCTTTAGTCGCGTATTTCTACAAGTTTAAGCTTATCTGGGCCACATGCGTTTATAAAATCAATTTGTAATTAAGAACTATATTATTGTTGATCGAGTTTTGTGATTGTTTTCCTAACATACGAAAATAGTTTTAATATATCACTGAAACTGCGTAGTATGTTTAGCTAAAAATTTTCATATAAAATGCGTTAACGTTATTACCCCACTAAACATGAGCTGATTTAGCTGATATTTTTATATGTTAAATACTAGGTCGTCACGTTTTTTTTTTTTTTTTTTTTTATATTGTTCATAGATTGAGAAATAATTAACCCTAAAAAAATCTTCATTATACTTATCTCGTTAAATGAATCAAAATTTAGAAAAAAAAACAATAAACAAATCCTATCGTACTAGTTAATAATCTGACAAAACGATAGGGACCCAAATAAAATTAATTCGTTAAGATTTAGATGTATGAAACGTTAACGCCCAAACACCTGTTTTGCGCGTATTTCAAGGCAATTTTATCAGAAGCCGGCAGCTAAACGATACTCTTAAAGAGGAGAACTAAGTATGATTTCTTTCTTCTTTTATACTCTTCCAATGTTCTTGTCTAGGTACCTATATTAATTAATCTCTTAAGAAACGTCGAACGTGTCTGTTGTTATTATCAATCGAAATAAGAGTATCTAGGGAAGAAATCCTGTACAGCGTAATGTATCAAGATAACCATTACATAGGTACCATCACGCCTGTATTGCTCGAAAGGCTATGCAGAGGTGTTCTATTGTAAACCCACATTTCGTCGATGTAGTTATTCAGTCTTATGTAATAGGGCTTCGTACTACTACTGAGAAGTTTAACTTCATACAGAATATCCCAATAACATTTTACCCGACCCGGGAATCGAATCCAACCTCACACTCAGCAGTCGCGTTTGCGACAAATCATTGAAGCAATCATATCAAGTGTATAGGTATATAATAAAAAAAAAACGTGTATCAAGATTTTACCATTAAACCTAAACACGTTTGGTTGACTGTTTTTCGCGAAACTTATTTCTGCTTTTGGCACTCTTATAACATATCTGGTTTCTGTAGTTTTCACGCAACTTATTTATGCTGTTAGAACCACTGCCGACGTAGCACGTCAGTGTACAGACCAAAGTAGGTAACAAAACCTTTCATGAATCACAGTAGAAATTACACTACAGTCCAAAATAACAACTATCTTTCTCATATCTCATATAACCCGTGCTTTTCACACCATAACTAGGTTTGAATAGCTTCAATTGAACCGCCTGTAGTCAGGGAGCCGACTTATTGCAGTAAATTAAACTTGTGTTTGCAAACTCAAAGTTAGTTTACATTTGAATGGTGCAGCCGGGATATAAGTCAGTATTCGTGTCTGACAATGATTTTGTGATGTAGATGGGGTAACACTAAATTGTGATCTTTAGGATTATTTGTAAGTTAAAGGACTCAATTCTTGAATGTTGGTAGTTTAACATAACACAATAACATAGCATCACGCATGTACTCCCTGAAGGGCTAGGCAGACGTGTACTTATTGTACACCCACATTTCGCCGAGTAAGTTCCATGTAATAGGGGGCGAGCTTATTGCCATCAACCGGGCGCAGTTCCAGACTCTAGGCTGCTACTGGGAATTTCCATACAGAAAAACTTGATAACACTGCCTGATCCGGGAATCGAACCTCATGCTCAGCAGTCGCGCTTTTGACTACACTTTGCTGACTTTTTGACTATATGAATGAGGCAGTTGATAGTTTCTATGGAGATATTTTATGTTTTTAGAGAGCGTTGCGATAGGCCCAGAAGGAGGTGGAGGACGAGCTAGACACTATTGAAAGGATTGCTCGCAGAAGAAAGGATTAAGAAGGAAAGTAAGAAGGCCTTAGCAGAAGGCAGTAGGACGATTACAGCTAATAATAATAAGTAATAGCTTTTGTTTGTCCTTAAGTAAAATTTGCGAAGAAAGATAAGAAAAGTAAAATATGCTCGAATAACAGTGAAAGAAAAAAGGGCAGACCTTTTCACAGCAGAAGAAAAACAACATAAGCTTATAAAAAAAATTAGGGTGTATAGTTAGGGCCTAACATAAAACTCAAATTCAAATTCAAATATATTTTTATTCATGTAAACCATTTACAGGCACTTATGAATAGTCAGGCTCTAGTTGCCACGTTCCAAAGTGTTGATTTCCAATGGAGAAGAACGGGCAAGAATCTCCATGGTTACTCTTTTTAACTCGGAATTATATATATTATATTAATTTATACATTGATCTCGAACAACAATTATGTGAGTACAATGTAGTTCAAAAGAGTCTAACTTATGTAAGTCTGAAACTCAAGCCTGACAATTATGAAGAATATATTTACTTTTGATAATCATCTACGGAAATAATGCTTTAGTTGATTCCTACAGTATCAAATTACTTTGACGGCACGGTTGGCGCAGTGGTTGAGATCGTGTGCAGCGCTACGTGTCACGGGTTCGATTCCCGCACGGAACAAATATTTATATGATCTACAGACAGTTGTTTCGGCTTTGGGTCTTTGTGTATGTGAATACACACCGTGTCTCGGAAAGCACTTAAAGCCGTTGGTCCTGCACCTGATCTCTCTCCGGTCATGTCGGATTGCCGTTCCATCGGACTATGAGAGTGAAGAAATAGAGAATGCACCTGTGTTTGCGCACACACTTGTGCTCTATAATATCTCCTGCGTAGTTGGCTAATCTTTGGTGAGATTGACCGCCGTGACCGAAATTCGGTCAGGAGACCATTATTATTACAGTACCAAACAACCTTTACAAATTATATCTAGGAATTTACACTACAATACTTGAAATGGTTATTCTAAACAAAAAAAGGCGTGAATACAACTCGTATTACCTCACCACGGGGGGTACTAACTAGTAATACATCTAAAAATGCAATAAAACATTCCACAATCACGGGCGTTTTTGCTGTCGGTACTAATTTACCACCCGCAGACCTCCATTGATTGGCAACTTAGTGATTGGAGCTAATAGCTGGTGAAATGGAGGGTTTATAATAAGGTTCATATATTTGACGCGGTTTAATATGAGCTGCTGGTTTCTGGTCATTACTTACGTGGCAATATTAATTTTGAAATTGATTGTGTTTTGTTTTTTTTTTTTCCTCATTAACTGACCGTGAACCTTTTTAGTTATCGGTTGTTGAGTTAAAGTACTTAGGTGTTTAGCAATTTGTGTATATTAGTACCTGCTTAAGTATTTTGGAATTTTTGTATTATTTTTTGCTTCGCTTTGGGTTTGTTTCCCTCTATTCTCTGCCTTTGTTTTGACCTAGATCTCTTTTTTTGTTTGTTCTCTCTCAATTTTCTCCTTCACTTGTTGTACAAAGCTTTATCTAAGTCTCCCTCTCTCCTCTCCCTTTCTTCTCTATCCTTAAATTTTTCTTTCTAAAATTGTCTTAAAGTAGATATCGTGTCGTATTAAGTGGCCAATCCTCTTTCATCTCCTGTTTATCTGGCCAGTACTAACTTTTAATTTTTCAAACCTCGATGTGGCTCTATTCGAGGAAATAAAGGAAAAATCCCAACACTCGCACCTATTTCTCTAAACTAATAATTTTGTTCAGAGAACACGACATTTTCCTAACAAAATTCCGCAGTTATGTCTACATGTCTGTCCATGGTGTAAGCTACACGTAAATTTCAAAAACCTCATTGTGCCTTAAATCGCTCGAGGCGATATCATTTTGCTATCTCGGGCATTTGTCTCTCATTGCGGATTTGAAGGCGGAACGCACACTCGCGATTTTGATTCTAAATTACACAGTACAAGTTTATAATTTTATGCAGCGACTTAATTATGCGGTTATACCGTGGAAGTGCGAAATTATTTCGTATAATTTAGTTTATGTCGATTTATTTTTGAACTTAAATGAAATTTATTAATTAATAAATAATTAATACGGTTATAATTACATTAATTAAAGAATCAAGAGTAACCACAATTTTTTTGCTAAATGTCAGAGGACTTGACATTGGGAAACCGTTGGATAAAAGCAGCAAATTACGTTAATTTTGTAATTAAATTTATATGAGGCATGTATCATTACGTTATCTTCGAGATAATGATGATTAAATAGGAATTCAATTGATTCCACTTAAATTCGTTAATGGTCGTTTTAAAAGGTTATGTCACGGTTCACTATTTTGTCATGCAACCAAAAAATCGACATCGTAAACCATCTTAATTGACTATTATAGTCGACACCAAGTTGTTCACTGCCATTTATCATTGGTTTACACGCAACATAATAACGCCGTAACACCAATTATTCAAATAACACTTCTAAACCGCAGACTTAAAGACTAAAATCCAAAGTCAAAAACGTAAACCAAAGAAGATACTAGTTGAAGAATAAAAAAATTCGCAATAAAAGAAATATCCAAACGTCGATGCTAAATAGCAGTTAGGTTCAACTAACGTGAATCGTGTAGCCAGCCTAACGTACCACTCCCGTACATGGCTGTCAATTCCTAAAGTACCAGTGTAGTGTTAGACTTAGTGCCATTATTCACAGCTCCGGAGCAGTGGTAAATCAAAAGGGCCGCGCTGGCACTTCTGTTGCTAAAACGGCGTATCTGATCTTTGACGATGTCTGGTCTGGTCGTGTTTTCTCTTTGTACTACCAGTACATATTTGTTTTATAATGCTTTGATGTTACATTTTAGTGGAATTTGTGTGAAATACATCGCTTTTAATAGTATTATATATACATTTATTGTGAGTTTAATAAAGAAAATTGCGTTTATTGTCACAAAGTTAAAGCACACAATAAGTAGTACTATGCTGAAAACTGTAAAATAATATTACAATGTTTTTGTTGACTTAGTGTGGTAGCCGCTGAAGGCACAGCGCTTGGTTTCATACAAATTTTATTCGATTGTCGATACATATGACGATACATATATAAACTTGTAAACTCATAGTAGAGGTATCGACTGTTTTCAATAGTATACCCACTATGCAAAGCTTTGATTTTTTACAGGGCAACGAAATTGTTATTAATTTCTTGATATTCCTGCGTGAGGTTTCGACATGTCCTTATGTTCCTTTACTAACATGGTTAACACCCCTTAGAGTCATACAATCTTTCAACATCGTTTCTCAGCAAAATCTTCTTTATAACTATATACCAGAAGGTTCAAAATCTTCAACCTCAAGCTCCTATCTCCCTGTCTATCTATTCAGCCCACATTCACCCACGGCCAAGTCAAGTCCTCTTCACTCGTCACCTTCGGGCCTGATGATAGGTCACGCACTGCCTTGGATCTTTACTGCATTATTATTGGAAGCCATTTTATCTTGGTACTTTTTAATGGCCAGGTGTTGTGTGGTTTATTTTGATAAAATACTGGTAGGCTTTGGTACAGTTTTTGTTGGCTCCGTTTAATATTTATGTTTGAGATCTGGTTTGGACGGAACTCACCAATTTGTTGATGAAGAATGGAATTAGTACCTGAAATGAAGAACGAAATAGTTAGTTTATGTGGACAAACCGAAAATTTGAAGCTTGGCTCGGCATCAATCATTTTATTTTATTTTATTTTATTTATCATATATCATATGAGCCGTTACATCGAAAAAAATTAATTAAGGCACCTAACACTGCGTTTATACATTAATTATTCACAGGTCAATGGACTTTACTAACAGGAATTTTATGTTTGTTGAACACAATTCAACAAACATAAAATTCGGCTAACCTTTGTCAGTTAAAAGGATCTATAGCTCTAGAAGTTTCCATTGACATTGGAGGTCGTTTTATTGTTTAGTAGCTTATGCCCGCGGCTTCGTCCGCGTGGATTACGAGCCCGCGCAGTTTTTGCGCGGAACCCTTATTTTATAAAAGTAGCCTAAGTTACTTCTTATAATATCAGATATCTGTCAGTGAAAGTCCCGTCAAAATCGGACCAGTCGTTTCGGAGATTAGCCGGAACAAACAAACAGACAGACTAGAATTTTAAAAATTGTTTTTTTTTTTAATTACCGTATATACTATATATTAATAAGCTGTTACTTTGGCATTACAAACAGACACTTCAATTTTATTTATTTGTATAGATTAGTTTACTTTTATTATATTATGAATAATATTAGATACTCTATGCTCGGACAATGACAGCTTTCTAGATATCAATCGTTGGAGAGACCAGTGTGTTATTAAACATCGATGGTTCTGTCGTTCTGAGATGTAATGGTAGACGAACACTGAGGTGTATATGTATAGTATTTAATTTATTTATTAGTGTAACAAAATAAAGAATTTTAATGTCTCGTTACAGGAACACACAGTTATAATTGACTAGCGACCCGCCCCGGCTTTGCACGGGTAGCAGAGCATATACACCTTAATTTTTTTACTGTCGTATCAGCCTGTTACGTCGAGCATTTACTCGGCGCACGCCAGTAAAGCTCCCAGTCAGCATTATTTTTATCGACATGCTCAACTATAATCGTCATATTTCAGCCAATTTACACAAAACCTTAACGAATTATACACCTTCTTCATGAATCACTCTGTCTATTGGTGAAAACCGCATGAAAACCTGTTAAGTCGTTTTTAAGTTTATCGCGAACAGACAGACAGACGCGGCGGGGGACTTTGTTTTATAATATGTAGTGATAAGTTTAGTTTTAATTTAATGTTTACATTCTTTTCTATTATTGATACACATAAGCCTCCAATAATTATTTCGGTACGAAGATACTAGAAGAATGAATACAATAGCTCTGTTAACTATTATATCATTAAACTTTTATATACTGGTCTGTCGCCGGATTTCTCAAAAGACTTATAATATTAAATATCATATTATATATTAAAGAGAAGACTTATAATATTATTTGCGCAAATTTGACCCGAAATCACTATCTGTAGATCATACAAATATTTGTTCCGTGCGCGAATCGAACTCGCGACACGTAGCGCAGCAGTTGATCTCAACCACTGCGCCAATCGTGCCGTCCAACTCAACTTGCATCATTTTAGGATTACACATTGATTTCGGGTTTGAGATTGGGTTAATATTTTAATTGCTTGTTGTCCCACTCTTAATAATTCCACTTTTCGTTGCTTGCGCAACAATATGTAACGACCCTAATTCCTGGCATTTCGGCACGTGTCACCTCGCATTTAGGTTGACAGTTCGTGATCGAGTGCTTATTGTTGTCTGTGGGCTTTAAAAAAAACTATATTAATCACTTTAATGACTCGCCTATTCCTTAATAACTTTTATATTTATTAGAATAAGGTTGAAAGTCTTATAAGATTGACAGTTTGATCTTTTAATGTTATGATAATGACCGCTTGAAGTCGCCAATATTTATATTTGTATGTTTATTTGCAAAGGTATTGATTAAATAAATGATATTAAATGATTATTTTGATCTATTTCTACGTTTTAGAACAAGTTGCTATTTTACAGGATGCAATAAAAAATCTTATTGATTCTCGAGTCGTATTATAACATAGAATATATTCACGCCTATATTGCCCAAAGGGTTAGGTAGAGGTGTACTATTGTACACCCACGTTATTGAGTCCCATGTAATAGGAGGCGAGCCTATTGCCGGGCACAGTTTAGAATCCGTGCTGCTACTGAGAATTTTCATACGGAAAAACCCAATAACACTTTGACCGACCTGGGAATCGAACTCAGGACCTATCCTTCAGCAGTCGTGCTTGCGACCATTAGACCTATGAGGCAGTTGAGTCTTCTCATCGACTTGCTTTATCATGTGTTAAAGATACGATGGCAGATATGACAGATATTTTTTGTTTTGTATGCAAATTGGGTTGTCAGGTTTCCGGCTTTTTACAATCGGGTCCGGACAAATATATTCAAGTCCGGGCTGTCCGGCTTTTGTTAGGTTTTTGGTCAACCCCGTCCCGCCAAAAGGTGCCGAACGAAACGCGTGAGCGACTCACGCGGCCACATTCATAATAACATATAGGTATGTAATTAAGAGTTGAGTAAGTTTCAAATAAAACAGTAATAAATACACAAATAAAAGTATCAAAAATGTTTTTCTTTTCTTTTAAAACCCGGTGTGTCAGGCTTTCAGAGCAAAATGTCCGGCTAAATACGAACCTGTGTCCGGCTTTTCTATTTTTGGGCCTGTCAACCATATATGCAGGGCCATCGCGGGCATCTATGCGTCACATAACTAATACATTTATACAGGTTTGCAAAAATAACGGAATATTTTAAAATTACCATTTCATATAATTTCATTAGCTGGCGTTCACTCCGCGTAAATTGTTAGAACCGCATAAGGATTATTTAATTGTATTGGTAGGTGAGGTAGCGGCTTGTTAGGTATATACGAGTAAGTACTACTACAAATTGAACTCAATAAGTTTTTACTATCTACGTATGGCTCCCTTCAAACTGATTGCGGAAATTCAAACGCATGTTCTGCAATCTACTTATTAGAGTTTGCCATCTAAACATCAATGTAAAATCAGATAAGCCGCTCGTTCTATTTTTGAATTAATAATAAGATATTATTTAGCCTTTTCCAAGCGAAGCGAAGCGAAGCTTTTTGACGACACGGTTGGCGTAGTGGCTAAGCGATTAGCTTTCTGCGCTAAGTGTCGCGGGTTCGATCCCCGCACGGAACAAATATTTGTATGATCTACAGATAATTGTTTCGGGTCTGGGTGTTTGTGTGTATGTGAATATATGTGTTTGTAAACGCACCCATGATACAGGAATTATTCCTAGGTGGGGCAATGTTTAAAAAAAAAAAATAAAAAAAAATAAGAAGCATGTTAAGACGACAAGATGGCGTAGTTGTTGTTTGTTGAAATGAAATGAAATGATTTATTTTGCAATTAGGATATTTCAATCACTTCTACAAGTATTTTTTAAACTACATTACCTCAACATTTCCTATGACTATGAGAAGAAACGCCGAAACAAATTTAGGGGTCAAGGTTTATTTTGTTATTGCGGTTTCGATTCTCGTACAGAACAAATGTTTGTGTGATCTACAGATAGTTGTTTCGGGTCTGGGTGTTTGTGCATGTGTATATTTCGTCGTAAAAACTAAAGAATACTATTAACGAGTGCTGGCTTGTCTGGCTTTGCTGGTCTTTGTTAACTGAAACCCTTTAAAAAACTTGATGTCTAAAGCACGGATGAGTAATAAATGGCCATATTATACAGCAGCGCATACGCTGTTTAATCTGTCAGATTGCAGACTGATTTGCGTAGTTTTTTTTTATGACATAGGCGGCATCCGAGCAGACGGATCGCCTGATCGTAAGCGATCACCGTCGCCCATGGACACCCGCAACATCGGAGGAGTCACAAGTGCATTGCCGGCATTTTAAAAAGGAGTACGCTCTTTTCTTGATTAGTTGCTGTTAAGGTAAGATCAACCCCTCATGCCCGTGCATCCCTCGACATTTTCTGTGGCATACAACCCTTAAAACCATATAGGTATAATATAACGTAGCATCACGCCTGTATTCCCCGAAGGGCATTATTGAGGGCATTACAGAGGCCATTATTGAGTCATAGGGGCGAACCTATTACATCAAACATTTTTGGGTATATGTCAGGATATATAAACAAATCCACATCACAACAAAAGTATGAATTGATTACTTTTGTTTTCATGTGTATTTGTTTTTGTTAAAAAGCAGATCCAACATGTACCGTCTAATTTCGGTCAGCCAATTTAACTTTTACCAAAAATCTCCTTTCCATAACTTCGTTTGTTTCATAAAGTTGAATCCTATTCAAATTTTGAATAAGTTATTTTTTTTTATTAAATAGTGGCCTTCCTTTGTTCAATGTAATTGCATTTTCGTAAATAGAAGCATATGTGACGTCATCATATGTTTCTCATCCTTATTTTTTTATACTTCTTTCACACTCAACGCTTCCAGCCAGTTTTACCCATACGGCTAATGTTATGCACTTACATACTCATTTTCTTTAAAAGCTCATAAATTCCGTCATTATCTACGCATACCGATATCGTATCACACATTTGAAGCGTGTTCCACCAGATATCAGACCGACGTATAAAATTAGATGACTCGTTATATTTATGTGTCGATGGCAGAAATTATTCAAATATACCTAACACTTGTTCCGTCTGATGCCTTAGGCTAGCGGTGTGGCTATAAAGCAGGGGTGGCCAACCAGTCGATCGCGATCGACCGGTCGGCTATTAATCCAGTCGATCGTGGCAAGGCAAAGAAAAATACAATTTTAATATGTGATGCAAATCCAATTTCTTCTTATATTTAATATTTAATTAATTAATATTTAATTTAATATCCTATCCTATCCTACTAATCCTAATATTATACTAATATTATGAATGTGAAAGTTTGTGAGGATGGATGAATGGATGGATGGATCTTTGTTACTCTTTCACGCCAGAACGGCTGAACGGATCTGGATGAAATTTGGCACGGAGATACATTATAGTCTGGAATAGCACACAGGCTGCTTTTTATCCCAGGACAATGTACGGGTTCGTAAATTACGCGGGCGAAGCTGCGAGCGGAAGCTAGTATCATAAATGTGAAAGTTTGTGAGGATGGATGGATGGACGGATGGATGGATCTTTGTTACTCTTTCACGCCAGAACGGCTGAACGGATCTGGATGAAATTTAGCACAGAGATAGGTTATAGTCTGGAATAGCACATAGGCTACTTTTTATCCCAGGAAAATGTACGAATTCGTAAACTACGCGGGCGAAGCCGTGGGCGGAAGCTAGTATATATGAGAAGAAGATTATGTATATGATAGATCGAACAGAGTCTTAGTCAGTAAACAGTAGATCTTGAGTCTAATCGAGTTGGCCACCCCTGCTATGAAACAAGCGTGTTTATATTTCGTTCAAAGCGAAGAAAAAGGTGAGACTTCTTCAATGGTCTAGTGGTCGCAAGAGCGACTGCTAAGCGAGAGGTCCTGGTTTCGATTCTCGGGTCAGACAAAGTGTTATTGGGTTTTTAAATTTGGAAATTTTCAGTAGCAGCACGGATTCGGGAACTGTGCCCGGTAGATGGCATTAGACTCGCCCCTATTACATGGGACTCAATATCAGCATCGACAAAATGTGGGTGTATAATAGTACACCTCTACCTAACCTTTCGGGGAATATAAGCGTGATGCTATGTTAAGTTTCATAGTATATCTTATACCATAGACATACGCTTGATTTATAAGAATATAAAAATGGAGTGGACAAAGGACTTTAACAATCATGCCTCCTCGTCATCCGTTTGTTTCGTGGCTCCACGTTTACAATATTAACGGTGACAGCCCTACTTGATCTTAAGCTAATAAACCAAGTCGGGCGTTAATTTTCTATCATAAACCACTGTTAGCGATATTTGCAAAACATTAACTTTACTACTTACTCCTAATAGAGAAAATGGCGTCGGAATAATAAACGCTCGTCATTTTATTTCTTACTAGCTTTTAATCGCGACTTCGCCTACATTAGCCTGTGTTCTTCTCTAGGTCCCAGGCTACCTCTATGTAAAATTTTATTACGATCGGTTCAGTGGTTAAGACGTGATGAGGTATCAAACAGACAGACAGAGTTACTTTTGGATTTATAATAAAATAGATTTCAAATAAACATATATCAGTGTATTAATATGTTATGAATATGTGAAATCACCGGATTATAGCCACTACCGCAACTGTCCACCCCCCAAATATTAATAGACTTATAATGAGTATGCTTACGATTTGGAAAAGCTTCTAAAGCCGTTTCTCAAGCAAAGAAAATTCACCTTCAAAATCAAAACCAAATAGCAAGAATTTTTAGGTTTATGTGTTTTATTTAATAAGTAAATAAATCTTTTTTTTTCAGACGAACAGTCCATACACTTGTGATTTAGAGCATAAGGAAAAATTGATATGACTTAGAACATACTTAAAGATATTTTCATCCCTGATAACAGGGTTGAAACTTGTACGTATATATAACAAGTTACTATTAAAATTCATGCAGTATCAAAGCGTCTCACAAGTATGGCTCATTATCATGAAGTGGATACAACATACTGGCAATTAGTAAAGTATGAAATGTATTATGGGTACATTACCCTTAATTCTAATTCCCACTTTACACGATTTTCCCGTTAAGCCTCACAGTTTCGACACTTCAACCTCGTATGTTTCTCGCGCCTCGCCGCCGGCGACTCGCTATAAACCGCTCCGGACGCTTTATGCAAAATTAATTAATATTACGGAGCGAATGCTGCGACCGTAACAAGAAGTTCTCACTAGTAAATTTTGTAAGTACTGTTCAGGCTTCACTTGCCCCTGGCCTGGTGTGAAGAACGATCATTATGAATCAAAGTGAAAAAGACTAAGGATAAAGGAGGACTCTAGAAATAGCTGGTGTAATTTAAAGGGCTTAATAAATATGCGATTACTGCTAGAAACTGCAAGCTTGAACGTCTAATTTACGGTGAAACGGGAATACGGTAGATGACTACTAGTCATCTGACTTACTTTTTATGAACTGTCAAAAACGACATTTTGTTCTAAAAATGTTTCGAATACAAAAGCATGACGTCATAGTTTTTCATTGCCACTGACATACTTATGGTATGATTTTGATAAATTAAAAATTGAAAATGCCAATGATAAGCAAGAGATTAAGTTTTACTGAGTTTTTAGAAGGAAATCTATTTGCCAAACAAGATTTCAGAATTTATTTTTGATGCAGCCATTTGAGGTTCTCCTAC
Source organism: Shargacucullia verbasci (assembly GCA_947562105.1). Taxonomy (NCBI): domain Eukaryota; kingdom Metazoa; phylum Arthropoda; class Insecta; order Lepidoptera; family Noctuidae; genus Shargacucullia; species Shargacucullia verbasci. Next base: position 2,939,291 of record OX387289.1, on the reverse strand, counting down.
TTACTCAAAGCAAGAATCTTCTTCTGGAAGTAACGCACGGCTTTGTATAGACGATATTATTTATGGTAAACCATTGTTGATTAAAAACCTAATTTAGCTTAGTACTCCAATAGACCTATTCCAAGTTCTTGTTGTTGTACCAGAATATTCGTTGAACTTCACAAATACCCTTTTGTCCTGCAATCCTTTTTTCAATGACATATTTTGCAATGCATAATGTGTATCTAAAATATATCAGTGTGCAAGAAATAAGTAATAAGACTCTAATCCAATCTAATCTAATCTTTTATACGAACCAACCTTTCCAAATCCCATAACATTAACATTATATTTTTATGTTGTTTAAGAACTGTATCGTGTACAATAAAGCGTATATCTATCTACATATCTATCTGTTATGCTTATTGTGGGCAGTCCCAACTAATGTGTAAAAGCAACCGGTGTAACGAGAACACTTTGAATTAAAGTCGTTCCTACATTTCTTACTAATCACACCTAATTGCCATTCGCACGGCTGCTTTAATTCCATGTTTATCTGAAATGTGAGGAATATATAGAGCATCGCTATCGCCACACCTTTAGTACGTGTGGCTAACGATAGCTTTGCTAAAAGCATTTGATGGGATTGTGGGTAAACAATCTTTCAATTTGGCATTGATGGCTTAATTCCGACTATACTCGCGTAATTTCGGTTTTGTTAGTTTTTTTCCTGATCTCATATAATGCTTTCCAATTTTAAATGTATCTAATTGGATGTGTTTCTTTTTTGAGCCTTGTTCTTCTGTTCTAAAATCTGATTCTCCAACTAAAGTCTCGACTGAATTTCGAACATTCGATTGTAATTAGATTAACGAAAAACAATTCCAGTTTTCTTTTTTAATTTCTTTCCCCCTCTCTATGAATAATTCCTATATTGTGGGTGCGTTTACAAACACAAATATTCACATGGACATGCACCCAAACCCGAAACAAATATTTGTAGATCATACAAATATTTGTTCCGTGCGGGGATAACAACACGCGACACGTAGCGCAGCTCGATCGCTCAACCACTGCGCCAACCGTGTCGTCAAATATGTGAATTCGTTTTTAGCACCCGTCTCGGTTAATCAATCTGGAAAGAAATTGTCATTGAGTATCAAATCTTATGGTATTTCCAACTTCAGACCTTGAGGAAGTCGAATTAGACTTGACGTACCAGAGTAATTGATCAGAAATACTAAGATAAAACCCGAGGCTTAAAGCTATTTCATTTTGCTAATTCTTAATACCATATACGGATGCTTCCTGAATGAAAATGAATGGACTTCAGACCTATGAGGCATTACTCCGCAATAGACCAGATATCAATAACCACTTTCCACCCATTGTAATTAATCCTTGAATACACTACTACGGTGCAATTATTGGATTCCCTGCCATAGGTGTCAAACAAAAACACGTCCCATGCATAGAGGGCGTCACATAATTATTCACACCGCAATTAATGCCAGTATTTCTATCGTTTTTACTTCATAAAACCACTGTTGGCATTTTAACAATTTCCTTACGAGTATTGTTTATGATTAAATTAAATTCTCTATGGAACACAAAAAAGGTGATGGATTGTCGTTGTCAGCCGGTTAGTCTTGCGATTGTTAGAATTTTGTATTGAGTAAGTATTATGAAATGTATCCGCAGGTTGCTTGGCTGGTCCCTAATGGCTGTTTATTTGTGTTTTGAAGGAGATTACTTTTGATTTATTGCTGTTGTAGTTTTTCTTGGTAAACAGTGTGGATCGACGACCTGAAGGATAAAACAGGATTAGAAAAACGTAGTTGCAGGGTGTTGGGACTGGAATAACGTACCTAGTGTGGTATAATAGCTTAATTGATCGATTGCAAGAATTAGTTATACTGAGAAACCAGGCAATTTATCCACATCACAGTTTATCTTTCATTTTAGATGTTTGTTGAGCTTTTTACCGGCTTTAACGGCGAGAGGGAAAAAAAATGTTTGTAAATGTGTGTGTGCTTGGCATTATATAAACTTAAAGCTCTATGTAATTATAGGGTTCATTGTTATGAGCTCAAACCTACCAAAGCCGACATCCTAGATATGACTGATATGACTATCTTGTAGAGAGTGAGAGCTTGTCACTCTTCAGAGTATAGGTCATAAACACCAGCCTAGGCGATCCAATCTGTTGTTGTTGCAGTACTGGGATGACATGCACGGTGGTGATATGCGTTAAATAAATAAATGATTGACCCGCGTATGTCTTAAAACTGCGGCCAGACACTGGAGGACGGGCAGCAGCGTCCTCTCACTAATCGGTGAGCCACTGCGATCCCCAAGCCGCCTGCCAAGCGTGGGGATTATGGCAAACCCCCCCTTGAGGGAGGCCTTCGTTCAGCAGTGGACGTCTTCTGGCTGATGATGAGGATGAAATAAATGATTTCTCACTCATACTCACTCAAACTGTCTCATTGGTCTAGCGGTCGCAAGCGCGACTGCTGAGCGTGAGGTCCTGGGTTCGATTCCCAGGTCGGGCAAAGTGTTATTGGGGCTTTCTGTATGGAAATTCTCAGAGGCAGCACGGAGTTTGGAACTGTGCCCGGTAGATGGCAATAGGCTCGCCCCCTATTACATGGGACATAATAACGGCATCGGCGAAATGTGGGTGTACAGTAGTACATCTCTGCCTAACCCTTCGGGGAATACAGGCGTGATGCTATAAATAATTTCGTCGTCAATTATGACACAAATAGGAGAAAGAAAGGGGTCTTGTCATTTATAATTCACAAATACTATGCTGAATCTGTCTTAAGTATGAGCCAAATCTTCAATATTGTTTTGCGAGGGATAGGAATATTATTTTTTATTTACCTCTCCCGCTTACGTCACACCTGCAGTTGATGTAGTCACGCACCATCGCGGGCTTAATTAACTCATATGCTAACGCGTTTATATTCTGTAATGAATAAATCTATAATAATTCTGTTCCAATCCACAAGCTAATATACTAAATTAAAATTAAATAAATAGAAACATTGAAATTCTTGTCACGAGATAGAAGAGAACGTTCTCGTGTGATGTAGCGAGGCGGCTATAAGTCACACTGAGCGACGCATGCGCGTTAATATAGCGTGCGTGCAGATTTAAACGTTGAACGCGATAACAGCGTCAGCAAAAATGATTAATTTAATTATTATACGTTTACAGGATCAGTTGCGTTGAAAAAAATATATAAAAGTGTGAACGTATTTTTCTCGATAGATTGAAGTACGGAACATTGGGAATGATCTGCCAATTTCTATACACATATATGTATGTATAGCAAAATAATTTAGATGAGAAGGGTGGCGTAGTGGTTTTAGTCAAGGGTTCGATTCTTGTACGGCAAATAATATTCTACATCTAGCTGTACCGAGTCTGGGTATTCGTGTACGTGAAGAATTGTTTCTAAACGCACTAACGATACAAGAATAATTTCTGGCGTGGGGCAAGGTTTTTTCTAAGAAAAAATAGCAATAAGTAACCTCCAATCAAACACGACTGCTGAATGAAACCTTTAGCAGCCCAAGAACAAATAATGTCCAGTACTGACCTTCTATAGGCTGACTGGACACACAGAGATTACGATAAATACGTCAACTTTATTGTACAAGTGGTATTTATGACAATATTTCCCCGCGACCTTCCTTTGTAGCGGCTTGTAGGGTAGGTTTGGACCCAAGTTCACCAGTGGACTGTTAAGGGTGCTATAAGTCAGTCGTGAGCGACGCAAGCGCGTTAGGTCCAACTTGTGTGATTTAAACGCAGATCGCCATTGCAGCGTCAGCAGCGACACGACGCGGACGCTTAGAAGCAATTTTTTAAATAATGTTGGAAAGCTGGCTGGATAATTTTAGGTTACACTTCCCCAATATGATTATGAAGGCAATTTTATGTTAATTTATGGCACACGTATAATTTCGTCGTTTTATGAATATGATCAAGACATTATGGCGCAAAAAATACGGTAAAAATAAGTAATTTGGGACCTGCGGGGATTGGAATTTAGTAAAGTAATAATTAAGTGTGGTTATATTTATTTTTTATTTTAGTACGGCATCATTTCAACTTACCTTACAAAATATAACCAAACTAAAAACAAATGTTAGTGCCAAATAGCGTTATGTTTCTCAATTAACCCCTTTTGGCCGTTACTTTAAAAGCAATAGCAATATAAACTTTATGTTATACAACTGAAGAGGCGATAGCGTAAATATTAATATATTCCAAACGAAACAAGCAGTAGCATTTCAAAATGAAAGAAAACATACCTAATCTGATTTACAGCTAAGATAAACCGAAAGATATGCCTATTTACACAGGTAAAGTCGAATGCATAAGCAATCTATTTTTTCAAATGACCAGTATCGAGTTGTTCAGCATCTCGATACTTGGACTTGTGTTGATAGACCCATTTATATGTAGGAGCCTCTATCAGAAGACACTAAATATGTATATAGCCTGTAATTGAATCAAAAAGTTAAATAAGGCATACATTTTATCTACAGCCATAATAAAGTTAGTATGATGACTTTGCGTCTATGTTTTCCGTTTTGAAAATTAGATATTTTTTTTCTTATTGTATTGCATGTTACGACCTCATTTTGTGTTGTCTCATGCTTTTCCTTTGGTGAGAGATGGGTGGGACCTTATGTATTTACTGATTGTGTATTATTTAAAAGCCTTCAGTTTGGTATTTTTACTTTCCAAATCACAGTATTTGTAGTTTCTTTAAATTTGAATGAATATTGTCCATTTAATTCCATGCCGCGCCGCATGCCGCCATCTGATCGCGAGAGGAGCTAATGTTCGCTACTACGCTTTACTAAAATGCACTTCATCTGACTAAATACTGGGGCCATTGACACATTAAAAAGAAGTTCTAAAAGCAGTTTAAGTTAGTTAAACAGCCACTTTCATTACTATGTATCTTTTTTTTTATAAAATCTTTGCCTCTTATTCTGAATAATTCCAGTTTCGTTACTGCGTTTCCATATTTCCATATTCAAATTCACATGCACAAACGAGCAATAAAACAATAGTTCTATCAATTCTATCAATGATTGTCGTAGACAGTGTAGCAATAATATCTACGACAGTAGCATTTTACGCTATAATACATCATGTAGCAATATCGGTCCATTGACGTTTCTATACACATCGTTGGTGCTTACAAGAGGACGTTGACAAAGAACGCGATTATTTTTCCACTAACAGCCGCGAGCAAGAGCTTGTTCACAGTAAATATATTCAGAGATGAAGAACTTTTTATCATTTTTATTGGTTTTCATATCGAACAGAATAAAGTGATGTCTCCTTAATATGGTAGGTGCTAAGACGCCTCGGGGAGACGTTTGGAATACTGAATTTATATAGTTTCATTATTGAAAACAGCATAATAAATTGTGGCGGTTGTAAATTACAGTTTTTCATGTCCATCTTGCTTGTTAGCACGTTAGTGCGGAGTTTTTCTGACAAAAACATCAATTTGGTTTTGGTTACCTCTTACTTTATTTCGAAGGACTGGGAAAGATGTGTACTCATTATTAACCGAAGGAACATTTCTTGAATAATTATGTGAGAGAGATTTTTAACTTTGTGAATCCTATTTTGTCTATGCAGTCGCACCCTTAGGCAGGTTTTATGAGAATAATGTGCACTGTTCAGACATGTACATATATTAATAGTCTATCACTCTGGAATTGAATGGAAACTCAAGCTAGCGTTGAACATGTGGTACAAATGTGGTGTGAAGGCTGATTTCAAATTTAAAATTATATTATGCCGGAATAACATATTATTATTATATTATTATCATTTTACGAGAACGTCGTTGTGGCACGTGCTATCACATGGGAACCGACCATGCCGTAGTGGAAACATTAGCCAGTCAACAATGCACAGGGTGCGTCAGACGATCTCAGTCACGTCAAGTATTTCAGTACGTCAGTCAAATTATGTATATAATATTTTGTTCATACTATTTACTAACCAAAAGCATTTGAATCTTTACTTTCTCCTATCACATAATTCCAAATAATAATTTGGATGGCAAGCCATTAAAATAAATTTAAAAATATTATTTTAGTTAGTCATTCGTTTTAGTTCATTAGACATTGATAGTCAGTCTAGCGGTTGAACGCTTGCCTTCCATGCAAGAGGGTCTGAGTTCAATCTCGGCCCGAACCTCTGACATTTCGGAATCATGTGCGGATCAGAATTTGATTATCACGTGTTTATGGTGAAGGAAAATATCGTGAGGAAACCTGCACACCTGAGAGGGCTTCATAAAGTTCTTGATGGTGGGTGTAGTCCGCCAACCCGCAGCGGGCCAGCGTGGTGGACTAAGGTGTAACCCTTGTCATTCATATAATAAATAAATACAATAGGTTTTATTTATTTATTACTTTAGTTAACATTTTTCTGCTATCGCTCCTTTCCAACAACGACAATGCATTCCAGCCCACTTGTAATACATTTCAATTTAACTCGGAATCGCCGCATTACCTCGAGTTATAACAGCTTAGCCCTTTATTTACTGGGGGACCACCTCGACCTTAAGATTTAGAGAGTGCAACTATATGCGGAACCCTATTGCAGCATTTTGGCTTTAGTTTATTGAGATGGAAAAATGAAGCTTTATTTTAACCTTTAATTAGGATTCTCTTCTGTATCGTGTCTATAAATATTGTGTCAAAACACAAGCACATACCTAGACCCAGAAAAACTATCTGTAGATCATACAAATATTTGTTTCTGTGCGGGAATCGAAACCGCAACCCGTAGTGCCGAAAGTTAATCGCTTAACCACTGCTATTTTAAAATTGGTGTTGCTGATGTGAAAGAAAGCTTTGTGAGCTATTTTAATTGTAGCTACGCAATAAGATTCTTGGTAGAGCTTCTGCCACTACGTCAAGTAGACCAACATACTTTTGAAGCATATCTGTACCAAAACTAGTCTCAAACGCCAAACAACAATCCACACGATGTCATTCATACAAATATACGTTTTTTATATCAGTTTCTTTCTCAAGTTATGCGCGAATATATGTGGAGTTGAGAGTGAATCTTTATCCGGAAATCGAACATTCTGGATGTTTGATTCGGGGAGATTTGCTACTTAACTGATGCTGGTAAGTGCTTATGAGCACGATTGAATTGAGTGCCTATAGGCCATATTTTTTGCTAATGAAGAATCTACTGAAGCATACATACAATATTATAGCATCAAGCTTTTATTCCCCGAAGGGTTAGGCAGAGGTGAACTATTGTACATCCACATTTCGCCGATATTATTATTGAGTCCTGGGTAATAGGTGGCGAGTCTATATCCATCTGCCTGCAGAGATCTAGACTCCGTGCTGCTATGAAGAATTTCCATACTGAAAAACCCAATAACACTGCCCGACCCGGGAATCGAAACCAGGACCTCATGCTCAGAAGTCGCGCTTGCAAGCACTAGATCTTTATACATCTTTAACATTATACTATGCTTCCTACCGGATGGTTTATTGCTTCATTTGCCCACAAAACATCAATAAAAGTTGATAGAGTTATAAACAATCTGTCCAAAATCGCGTCAAGTATATACATACGACCAAAATATATTTGAACAATCTCTAAGAAAGATCGCGCAGATAGCAACAATGTCCATAGCTATAAGTAAACTTCGATACCGCACCGCAAGGTCACTGCGTGGGATGTTGATTTACATTGCATATGTAAATTTTTTTATATTTTTTTCCGGGAGGAAAGCACGTTCAGCAATTTGTCCCAAAATTGTTCAGCATTTGTACGAATACCTATGACAATCGTTACAGGTGTCAGCAACACTAAAAGTCTGAAAACTGTCTAATCTTAGAGTATATTTCTTCCTGTAATTGTGTAGCGGAGGTCAGATGGCAGTCGCTACGTATAAAATACTTATATTCAGCTGCAACTGGCTAGATTGGGAGCCAACCCCGATGTAGCTGGGAAAAGACATGATGACGATGGATACGATATGGATCTCACCAGGGATTCAGCGGTGAAAATAGTTTTTTTATAAACATGCCCTACACAAGGATTTATCCTGTATCGTGGCTATAGTTAACAAACATACATGTCACATAAACACACACCAGAACCAGAAACAACTATCTGTAGATCATACAAATATTCGTTCCGTGCGGATAATGAACCCGCGATACGCAACGCAGAAAGCCATTCGCCTAGCCACTGCGCCAATCTTGCCGTGTCACATGCAATTGGTAAAAAACATTCTGTCAAAAAAAAAAAATGCACTATTATCGACCCGTACCATCCAAAAGATCGTGCAGATAGCAACAAAATCGATAGCAACAAAGTCTGTAGCAACAAGAAGGCATCGATACCGCCTAGCAAGGTCACCGCGTGGGAGGCTGATTTACATTGAATACCTATACCGCACAGATAGGCCGCATTGCTGAGGTTTGGTGCTAAATATTGTGTGAGAAAATTTTCTTGAGAAAGGCATTGTTCTCTGTATGATGGTTCTCGTCAAAAATTACATTTCAAGACACCATTTTACAACATTTCTGTAGAATCTTTATTTTTGTTTTTATCGTTGTATCGATACGGGAACTATTCCTAATGTGGGGAAGAACATTAGGAATAATTCCTACTAACGAATAATATATTCACCATGCACAAACATCCAGACCCGAAACAACTATCTGTAGATCATATAAATATTTGTTCCGTGCAGGAATCAAACCCGCGACACTTGGCGTCGAAATCAGTCTATTAAAAAGTAGATCACTTCAAATCAATTTTTCGCTACGACGTGGAAAAAGTTGCTTTCTGGAACGATCCCAGACAAAAAAATACATGTCGGTGATTGTCCCGCTTCTCACAGAAGAAACCTACCTAAGAACGAAGCTGGAAAAACATGGCTTAGAACCTAGTTATTATTACATATATTTTACCAGATTTACCGTTGACAATTCAATCTCGGTACCATAGCATGGAATTATCATTAATCCAGGAATTATCATCACCACCACCCATCGATGCACGAAGTCCACTATCGAACATCAATCGTAACTTTCAAACCTCGAGGCGAAGTACCACAGAGAATATTAGTCCCTTCCAACCAAACAGAATATCCATTGAATCGTCCATTTTGCATGAATTATCATACAATTAGCCGTCAGAAGCACCGCGACGTTTATAGCCGTCATTGTTAACTGGGTTTTAATCAGTGTGCGAGATTTATGCGCCGGCGCATTTGCTTGAGTTAGAGCGTGCCGCCGGCAGTTGTCGCCTGTGATTAAGCGCCAGTCGTTCTGGAGCACTCCAAATATGAATCGGTAGGTTTTTCATTTTTCAGTAGCTTTTAAACTATGTACTACTATTTAAGATTGCCTACATTTCTTGATTTGGGGTATCTGAGCGAACGCAATGCATGAACCGAATATTCGACTATTAATATAGCCCCATTCTTATCGATACGACAAAAAAAAAATACTTTGCAAGCATGTTATGAATTTTATCGTAGAGTTTTTTTTTTATATATATATTTTAGAGATTTTGGCCATACAGATTAAATCTTTGTGCGTTATGTATGACGAACGTAGAGCGGCACGATTGGTGCCTAAGCTATTGTCTTTCTTCGCTACCAGTCGTGGGTTCGATTCCTAGAAGGAACAACTTTGAATGATCTACAGATAGTTGTTCTGTGTCTGATTGTGGGTGTACTGAGCTATAAGACTGTAAATGTACCCATAATACAGGAGCTATCCTACTATAGGACAACGTTAAAAAAATAAAAAGGATATCGCAAGAAAATCTCAAGTGCCATCTATTAACTATCTGCCTATTACCTTCGTGATCTGCAACACGACAGCCCATAACTAATGTAATAATCTAGATTCACTGGGCGTAGTAATTAAATACGGCCATAAACAAGCCCCGTGCCCCCGGCAGATAGAGCCTCACGACTGTGCACCTTAGGGCTCGACATACATTAGCCAACAACTAGATATCATGCCCGAACCTAAGGGTGCGACAAGTAGTCGTAAATCCTCAAATGAATGAAATGGAAATAGGACGCGGAACTTAGGTCTGAATTGCAGGTTCTAGTGTCTTTGGGGGCGATTTGAATTAACGAGACATAAAACAAAATGTCTATAGGGCGAGACTTACTTTAAGACAACAAAATGCTTCATTTAACTTCTTTTCTGGAAAAATATTAATTAATATTTAGTTATATATATTTTAAGACATTAACCATCATTCTTCTATTGTTCTATGTCCTGTTAAGTCCTACTCGGGTGACTAAAACAAATAGCAATAGCAGTTATCAGTGCACAGAAGGAAAAATAGTGTAACTTCCCATAAGTCTTGTAATCCTTGCCAATAAAATGCCATCCCAACTAAAGAGAGTCTCTTTATTAAGGACGGCATTTCCATCATTCATTTTTCGACGAACTGATATTTAGAATTCATTTCAAGCAATGCACTGGAATATGTCAGAAATATCTGATACAACACAACTGAAAGGGATTGGTTGGTATAGTTCACCATTCCTCTTGCCCAGATAGTGAACCAGAGGCTACCAACAGCAAGGTAAATCAAAGCTAGCAAGACTAGTCCAGCCGTGGACTGCAATAAAAAGTAAACGTGGACACAGAAACTGATATTGAACGAACAACCTATCTTTAACCTGATTCCAATTTAATTTATCAATTAATCCGTATGGTCAAGTGGGTGCTTATTAAGCCGTGAGTAGAATAAAGAACAGTTATTATAATAAGCGCCAATTATTTGTCTGTTATTGAACAATTTAACAATTATAATTACATTACAACACTGTTACAAATTGATTGGTACAATTTACACGTCATCTGGATTAATTAATCTGTTTGCTAAGTGGTTCCTTATTCAAATATTTAGTTAACATTTAGAAAAGCTACATAACTAATGCTTTTATCTACGTAGTTTGGGCTAATGTATATGCGTATGCATATGCTTGGCTTAGTTACGGTGTTATCCTGTGGATTAAAAATACAGACGCATTAACACTATTTACCCTACCGAAAAAACTAGTTAGGATATTAGTATCTAAACATAAAAATAACCGATAGCTGCAAACCATATTTTATAAAACACAACATTTTAACCCTGCCCTGCGTATATATTTTCGAAACATGTAAATTTGTACTAAAACATCAAGAATTGTACACAAAACGCGAAGACATACAAGCAACTTGTACACTACGACACCAAACAAGGTTAAACCTTCCATTATCAACATTAAAAATTCACTCAACTAGCCCTTACATAACGTCAATTATAATCTATAATACATTACCTGAAACAATCAGCAAGCGAAAATAAAATTAATATATTCATAAATAAAAATAAAAAAAAACAATTAAATAAATGCTACTACAATCTATATGGGTTCATATATGGGAACATAATGCTACTTGTTTGCTAGCAATAAAGCTAACTTTATCAATGATTTGAATAAATATCACAATAAAAATGAACAAGTTCTTATTTGTGTTGATAAACCAAGTTATCCGGCCTTATAATAACATTTTGTTAATTTTATGGGATTAATCTATTTTAGGAAGATTTCGAAATGGCTGTTTCAAACCAGTTATTTATTAGGAAAAATATTTGTGATTAATTATTAAACATTTTAACTATATCGTCAATATTCATGTATGGTTTATAGGTCCTACTATAATTTTATTTTTGGGATCAAACACGAAATACTTAAACGAGTTATATTCTTTGTTCTTCTAAATTATGATTTTCAGTGGAGGTATGTTCATTCCCCAAACACCGCCGCCGTCTACGATCTTCGCATTTAACCTAAGTAGGTATTATTACCTCCCCCCTGAGGCCCTGAGGGAAATAATCAAACAAAACCGATCTAACTTAACCACTATGCACAACCACAATTTTTTATACTAACTCACTAACACAAGAACCAGATTAGAAAATATTTATCGACTGAGCCTATCAGTAATATTCTTAAATGCCGGCGGCCTACAGGCAAAGTAAACACAAGTTTAGCTATTAAGCTTGATTATGTACACCAGAAACATGACTTATTTATGCTTTGAGGAGAATATTATAAGCAGCCCTAGGGACATCGAAGCCATTTGTTACCGTTGGATTAAAAATCGTTAAGTTTGCAAGGTAGTGTTCGAGGGAGTTGTCCTCGACATCAACCGCGCCAAAAATGTATGAAAATTGAAATTCAGTCATATGCGTGCGCATGTTGTTTCTATATATTTTGGGTTATCAGTACATACTGTCGATAACATTGAGAAAGCCTCGCACTTGGGATCTAAATACGAAATTTCCTCAACCTCGTGTGTGCGCGCGCATTTGAGTGCACTCAAATAGTGAACGCGTATAGATAGCCTAGCGGTTGAACGCGGCCCGAACCTCTGACTTTTTGGAATCATGTGCGGATTAAAATTTGATTATCACTTGCGTTTATGGTCAAGGAAAACATTGTGGGGAAACTTGCACACCTGAGAGAACTCCATAAAGTTTTTGATGGTGTGTGTAGTCCGTTAACGCGCACCGGGCCAGCGTGGTGGAGTAAGGCCTAACCCTCCTCATTCTGAGAAGAGGCCCTTGCCCATCAGTGGGACAGTAATGGGTTGAATTTATTATTATTTATTTTGGCTTATGGTTATCAACTATGGTTGAGATCGGCTAATTCCGTCACAGCCGAATTTTGCCGATCGAAAAACGAGAACAACAAGTGTGCACTGAGATCGATACACAGTAGGTATTTGTTGTTATTTTTACATGAAAACCACGTAACCAAAAACCAAATCGACTGTTGAGCGTGAGGTCCTGGGTTCGATTCCCGGGTCGAGCGAAGTGTTATTGGGTTTTTCTGTATGGAAATTCTCAGTAACAGCACGAAGTCTGCAACTGTGCTTGGTAGATGGGAATCAACTCGCCCCCTATTATATAGGACCCCATAACGTCATCGGTGAAATGTGGGTGTACAATAGTACACCTCTGTTTATTCCTTCGGGGAATACAGGCATGATGAATTAGGTATATGTTACAAATAAAAGTATATAAGAGAGACTACCTCACGCTTTTGTAGTTTTATAGTTAAGTATATCGAGCATGACCATTTTGCCACATAAGTAAATACGTTTTTAGTTGCCGTGTTTTATTAATGAAGATGGAATTCCATTAGCAACATTGTAATATGCAGTAGTGAAGGCAAATGGCAGATATTATTATCATTTCCTTTTCAATTATTACAAGGGTAGGTTAGTATTCAAGCTGATAATTTAATTAATACAGAGTGGTCTTGTGAGGTTATTTATGATGTCCCATTTTTTAATAAAACGTTTCATCAAAATTTACGTACATGTATGAGGATGACTGGCTCGTCGGTCTGGTGTAGCCACGCACTAGTTAGAAATCTGAGTAAACGCAGTAGATTGCCTATATACTTATTCATTAATTTAAATTGTGCGCAGTATAAATTAATTAATAATTAAATTTGGTGAGCCCCCACCCTGTATCTACTGCTTAAACAAAAGAGTGGGGCGCGTTTTCATAGATAAAATTATCCTTATACATAACATAATAGCATCACGCCTGTATTCATCGAAGGGTTGGCAGAGGTGTACTATTATACATCCACATTTCCCACCCCATGTAATAGGGGACAGTCCTATTGCCACCAACCGGACACAGTTTTAAACTCCGTGCTGCTACTGTGAATTTCCATAAAGAAAAACGCAATAACACTTTGCCCGACACGGGGAAATTAAACCCAGGACCTCACGACCAATAGTTGAGCTTGTTCCCATAAGATAAATAAAGCCAATATTTTTCTATTGATTCTTACAAAAATATTTATTTAAACATTAGCGCAACGATATTTTGTGTCGATTATATATTATATAGAATTTTTAAAATACAATACAGTAAAACATGCGCATGCGCATGGGCGGTAGAACACCCGCCGTTGGATCAATATCGCTATATGTTTTTATAACCTGTAACTTAACCATTTAATTGTAAATATTAAGATAAATAACTAAAGTAAAGTGAACCATTAATAAACCTCTTTGACTATAAATTAATAATTTACAATATCTCTAAAACAAAAGGTCGATCACTAGATTTAACACTTAAATAGACTATTTAAAGAAACAGTAGAATTTTATACCTTTCCCCATAAGATTTCATGTTTTACTTGGATAATATCAAATAAGTTATTTTATAATACATGTTCCTAATCGAAAAACATTACTTTGTCGTTCATTGCAAGGAATCAATTTGTTAGATATTATGTAAAAATATTGAAATTCCTTGTACAACGACGTTTAGGTATTTATGTTGTCGTCTAGGGGTCGGAAACATTAATTCATCAAACTTTTTTTATAGGTCAACAGAGAAAAATATATACATAGCTCCAGACTTCGTGCTGTTACTGAGAATTTCCATACAGAAAATCCAATAGCCAACACTTCACAAGACCTCAGCTCAGCAGACGCGCTTACGAAAACAAGAGCAATAAGGCAGTCAAAAAAAAACGAATTATTTGTGCTAGATAAAAAAAATTACATCGGCCCATCATAATACATACATATGCATATTCCCTTCAGCTATGTAAAAAAATGTATAATAATTACCCTAACGAGGTACCTACTCGTATATAGTGTTCTTCGGGTCGCTAGTTCGCTTATTGGCGAACGCTTAGCCTCGGTAATATGCCTGTTTCTGTGAAATATTACGTATTCAACGGCGTTACATTGGTTTGTAGGATAAAAAGTTAGAAATTATAGCAAATATCTGGTGTTGTTAGCCAATTTGTAACGTATTAATCTTAGAAAAAAATATATATCTGGATAATGGTTTGATTTTAGAAAAAAACGTTGAAATTAATTGAGCGTATATGATAGCTGTGTTAGGTTAGGTATCCTTTGTTACTTAGGGGTCGCGAGCGCGCAGAGTGGGGATTCTGCGCGTTCTCACTTAGCGACCCCCGAGAAGACACAGCAACTAGCGAGGGTAACGGGGGACCTCTCTACAGTGTACCCCAGGACGTGCACGAGGGGGTGGCCTCTTTACAGTCACCCCTTCCGGGAAGTGCCGTTTGGCATGACCGTGGTGGGCTTCGGTGCGGTCTTCTAAGAGTTCCCGAAGCCCACCATATGGAGTCCACACCCCTTAGGGTGAAGAACCCCATGGATACTCAACACGCAAATAAAAAAATGTATCCTTTGTTAGGGATAGGACGGAAGTGAATAAACATCATATTCATAGTGGAAGGTATTATTTGACAAAATGTTTGCACAACATATAGCATGCTTTAGCCCGTTAAGCAACGCAAGCCAGCGCGCAAACAATTATTATTATTATTAATAATAATTGTTTGTATTAATTTGAGTGTTTTAGCAATTACTATTTTAGTTTTATTGAATTATAATAATAATTTATATTGCTACACCCGATTGGGTAGGATGTTGATACCGAATTTATTTAACAGCTACGTACACAGTTCAAGCAATAAATGTCTTTGTCTTTGTCTATGCGCGCTGGCTTGCGTTGCTTAACGGGCTAAACGCAAACAATAGTGATTGTATTTTTAAACAAAATATAAAATCTATTTTATGCGTGCGCCGACTAACTTTCTCTGCATAGTAAATTTATGATTTATATATAATAGAATAGAATTGTTTTTATTTCAAATAAAATTATTACAGGCACTTCTAAATGTTAATAGGACTGTTTTTGCACGTTTTCAAAAAGTTGATCCTATGGAGAAGAACGGGCAAGAAAGCTTATGGATACTCTTTTAAAATCTCAAATCTCTTTCAACAATCTTACTATGTACATGATTTTGGAAAAGGATGAGAGAATAATGTAGGTTATGTCAAATTAAATAAATAAAGTAGTAAAAATAGTGTTATAGTTATAATATAGTATTTTGTAATATGGTAATTTAACTATTTTATTGTTAAGTAACACTTTACTCACAAAAACAAAAAACCATCAGTAATGATTGCTTTATTAGAACTTGACAATGTTTCTTTAGTTTGTTTTGATAGGAAAAACAAAGAGAAATGTGCGTATGTACCTACTTGTTTTCGTAAAGCCTTTATATTAATATAGGTAGGTGTACCATTTTTAATTAAATTTAATTGTTTATGCAATTTAAATTCAAGATTTTTTCTAATTGCAATAAATACTTATATTAAGTACGATATAATTAAAAAATTCACTCGTTAATTCAATGTGCACTGCTCTCAATAGCGATGAAAACGGATATATCACATTTCCAACCAAACTCAAGCTATTTATTAAGTAATTAACATTATCTATACAATTTAAATAGCACCTGACAAACTACTTTATCATTATGTGATAGAACTTTGCCGAAAAGATACCTATTTCAGATAAGAACTACATAAATTGCTATTAAAATGAGTTAAGAAACTTTGATCTGTATCGTTTTACTGCTTAAATAGTCTTTATAATTCTTAATTATTACATTGGCAACACCGTTGGCGGTAAACGGGGATCTTGCCTCACTAAATGGCCATAGATAATCTTTGATCAATTTAGAAAATTTTACTCGTAAAGTTGAAATACTATGATTAAGAAATTACGATTAAAATTAATGTTAAATGAAATAATATATATACAAGGGGAGCAGAATGTTGTTTTTAAAATAAAATCTATCCTTCTTTATTTAACAAGAGATCACAAAGATAAATAAAATGTTATTAAATATTATTACCAAGGAAGAATAATATTTTGGTAGTTTTAGCGGTATTTTTTATTGTATTTGGTCATTAGCTGGGTACAAGAAACGCTTCCATGAGTGATGAAACTTGTGATCGTCTGGTGCACCCTGGGTAATCAGCTTCACAACCAACGCTGTTAACTGGCTAATATTTTTAACACGGCATGCGACAGGAGCAATTTCAATGTGATAGCTTGTACCGACTCGACGATTATGCAACGACAAGAAGATTCCCAATTCTAAACTCCCGGCTACTTGCTATTGAACATTCCAGAAAATCCCATTATCAGTTTTTCCGGTGTGGGAATCGAACTCAGGACTTCCTGCTCACCAACTGCACATACGACAAGTATACCAGTGAGGCAGTTACTAATAAAAATAACTCTTGAACAATAACATCACAGGCAATTTTTTCTATCAAACGTCTCGTTTTATGTATGTACATATTTCTTGATCATTTTAGTCGATTCTGAAAACCGACTAAACAAACCATTCATCACCGCATCGATTAATTGCTAAACATCGATTCGTTTTCCGATAGACAGCGAAGTATTTTAATTAATAAATGAATACGAACAATTATATGGTGTAATTGTGCAGCCGCACCGGTTATCTGTCCAAGTTATGTTACTATCGGCTAATTGAATGTCGGAACGCTGGATCGGCAGTTCCTAGGTACGTAGGTACGCAATGCGTGCATACTGGTGTGACCAATCGATTGGAAAGATTAGAGGGACCCGATAATATGCCTATTTTCTACCGTGCCAATAAAATATTATAAGTTGTAAGACTTTAAGGTTGTATTGTGCGCTTTTTGTCTATAAGCATTAACAAAATAAAAAAACTAAGCTTTTGGAATGTGGATTGTGGATTGATCTTTGAAAAAAAGTCTCTTACGCTCACTTCCCGACACTTCGTACAACAAACTTTTATGATCATTATGATTACTTATCTTAAGTTATGAAATATTGATGTATTACGGGCTGCCATGGCGGGTCAAACCTGGATAAGACTGGCACAGTCTGAGGCCTATGCTCATCTGTGGGAGAGGACGAGCTGTGGATGATGAGTTCTTCGCATCGCCATGCGAATTGGGAAATAGAACACGGTACGCAGAATTCTGGTACGTAGTTTTCCTGAATTAGAAGAAGTGAACCCTATAGATGAACGAATTAAAATGGTCGTATAATTTCATAAAATACTGTCGAAATATTTCGTACTCCAGATAAAATATTTCTGTTATGTTTGAGTTGCAATACTCAAAAATCATACCCTAAATAGACATGATGTCCAAATCGATACGCCCTATCAACAATGTCGGATCTACAAATCTACAACTTTACAGGAGAGTAGTTTAAAGTTGAAAAGTTCAATAATAATGTCATATGAAGTGCTAAGATTATATTTTGATTTCTGTATTATGTATCCTATTGTCCATTGAACTAATGAAATAGATTTTTTGCACATTAATGAATTTAAAACAAAAACGCCGAAATTCAGATCCGTCGTTGTTGATAGGGCGTGTCGAAGTATTTCCAACTAAAGGTAAAATATTTCGGTTAGTTTCGAGTAAAAGTACCTACTCGGATTTAATGCTCAAAATGATTGTCCCCCTACACTAAGATGACATACGACTATTTGAAGTTTACTAATAATCGGCCTTCGTTCTAACTTGGCAGGGTAATGAGTAGCTATTACAGATTTCATCTTCTTTACATCATCGATGGACTAAACCAGATAATGCGGACGAGTTAGCAAGAAGTTGTACTGGGTTCTTAATGAAGGCTGTATATTTCTATATTGGCATGGTAATTATTGCTACAGATTAACCATTTAGGTTGGTTATGTTGGAGCCAATGTTTGGTGTTGGGCTTGGCGCGGCAGCAGCTGTAAAGGTTTTTATTTGTACCATCGATAACTTTATAGTGTCTCTGGTGTTTAAAATTCGCCCTCAAATTAAATTTTAGTAATTTAGTCGATTTAGTTGTTTTTATTTTTTATTGTTGACAACACTAAAATTATTTATTTTTATTTGTAACATTGTTTTTCATAAACGCAACATAAGAACAAACTGTTAATTTTGCTTAAAAGCAAGAGATTACACGCAATATACGAATTAATACGTCTCAATTTTCTTTAACCCTTCGTCTTCACCTCGCATCAACATTGCCGCTGCAACATCAGGTGTGCAGGATGCCTCACGATGTTTTCCGTGATAAGCTGATGAGCTATATTCAAATATATGTTATGTTCAAGTAAATAAGTTCATTCCTATTAACGATGCAGGCTTTATAAAGATGAACGTGATTTAAGCTGTTAACTCCAAGGATTACATTTAATACCATTTCTATGTGAATTGTGAATGGTTTAAATACACGTCGTTTACTAGGAGATTATTTTAATAAGTGTTTTTATTGAGTGAAATGCAAAATAGCTTCATTTTACAACACTTGTTTAATGATTGGGTAGCAGACATAATTGTGTTCTCGATTCTCTTGGTATAAATTCATGTAATTTTGTGGTAGATAGCTTTTCAATTCTATTGATGGAAATTTCTCAGCTAAGAATGCGTAATTATATAGGTAACTTGCCTTTAAGGGCGCTCATTCGCCTCAAAGTCAGAATATATATATATATATATATATATATATAAAATGCTTACTAATCTTTTACTCTATTGTAACAATAAAAAGATAAATATTTTGAATCATTTCATCAAGTAGAATTTCATAAGGCCATAAAAGCATTATACTGTATTGAAATTCATCGGATAGAGAAATAGGTTTCGTATTTTGTAGCTAAAATTAGCCTTATTTGTTTGCGGTTATTGTGAAAAGAGTATAGGCGATAATACAGACAAGAAGAGACTAAAGACACAATATTGTTGCGTTTGGGTAACAGTGGCCAAAAATACCAAAATTTTATTTTTTTCGTTCTGGAGCCAAAATCCCATCTCTAGATTATCCAGCCATAGATAGACCTGTACAGGTCTAACTAGGTCTATCTATACGTTAAAATTAACACTATGCAACAGTACAGAAACTGACAAGTTGCAAGCGCATCGCCTACGCGCATTAGAGTAATCCTCTCGCCTTAGTTAACTCGTACATTTCAAGATGACAAAGCTGTTTGTCATAGACAATATTATAAATTATTGCAGCCTCTTTCGAAATTCAAACGTAAGATAATAATAATATCATCTGTTCCTTCTCGAAGATAGACTCACTTGATTTACATAATGTTTTATAAACCTACGGGAAAAGGGTTAAGTTTGATGCTCTTGTTTATCTGTTTGTGACACGACGTTCCAGAAATAACATTAGATTTTAAATGAAAAAAAAAGTAATACAAAAAAAAAAGTATCGTTTTAAAATTACTGGCCGTTTCTACACTGTATTTCTTTCTTTTTTTAAACGATGCCCGACAATAGGAATTCCTGTATCGTGGGTTCGTTTAAAAACACAAAGGTCAAACACATATTTGTTCCGTGGGGAATCAAAACCTACACACGTAGCGCAGCATTCCCATCAAAATTCGAATAGCTTTTGTAACAATTCAGGCAGCGTAGGCACGCCAATTTAAACTATAGCTTTTCATAAATACAGCACAAATCACTTCACACACACAAATATGTACAGATTACATTGTTTTTCAAAGATTTCTATCTCGTGCCGCTGGAGTTGATGGAATCTGCTCACATCCAGTTGACAGGCTAATAAACGTTTCTTTGCTCGGGTTAACTGCTCTGGATAAGATATCTCTGTATTTTAGATAACTCAGTGGAAACTATGCAAATGTATAATTACTTAATTAACTGTAAAGACGTGGAATTTGCTTAGGTATTTACAAAATGGTCTAGTTATATTCCTCGATGAGCCAGACAAAGCAAATATCTTCGGCATATACGATTATCGTTGGTGACTAAGTAATAGGGGTAAACACTGGGCCGTTTTTTTTACTATACCCCAAATCCGCATTACCCAATTTGTCAATCGAATCCAGAACTCCATTCAGGAGCTGCGTTAGTAATCATTGTACAGTTGGCATCAAAAATATATATACACGTAGCGAAATTCAAAAGTTTATTCTTGAAATACCATTGGTTAAAATCATAAAATTTCAATGACTATGCATTTTGATGTATCCGCAGATATTATGTGTAAAATTGGTCAAAATTTCTATAACTATTTCATTTCAAAATCGCTTTTAAATTTCATTAAGTGTATACATTTTTGATGTTGACTGTACCTGGCATTAACAAATTCCTACCATCTTATCTACTTCTATCAAAATAAGAAAGCCGAACATTACCAACAACAGGAGTCTGAAACATAATCCGAGTAACAACTCTTTGTTGACGGATAAATTGAAATTACAACAACGTTGGGGAATTTATATGCGTTTGCGCAGTTCAGCGGGATTAATTTTATTCAATGCGCCTGCGCCGGCGCTTCGGACGGCACGCGATGACGCGAACAGGCGACCATTATTTGTGTGGACATTGTTATTTTAAGTTACATGGTATTTCATTTTATATTAATTTATCTATCTATACATATATAATTACTTGTCCTGACTGATTCATCAACGCAGAGCCTAAACTGATGGGCCCACAAACTTGAAATTTTGGCAGTTGATGTTTCTTTGATGCTTTTTATGCAGCGACTAAGGAAGGGTTTTTGGATATGTTACCCCTAAGGGGGTAAAATAAGGGATGAACGGTTGTATGGAAGTCCGTCATTTTCAAAAGAAGAAGCACATAACATTAAATAGCATCACGCCTGTATTCCCCGAAGGGTTAGGCATAGGTGTACTATTGTACACCCACATTTCGCCGAAGCTGTTATTGAGTCCCATGTTATAGGGGGCGAGCCTATTGCCCGCATAAGCACGAAATTTCATATACCTGCTTCTGGTTAGAAATAAATGTACCTACGGTCTACACGTATATCGGCGTTTTTCAATTTTATCCCTATGAGGGTGAATTAGAGGTTGAAAGGTTATGTTGGAAGTTCATCACTTTCCTACCTTTTAGCTTTTTTTGACTACTCAAACTACGAGCCTTTATATACATATATCTACGCGAGCGAAGCCGCGGGCAACACTTATTATTTATGAGATTACGTAGCAATCTCTTTGAATAAGATGACGACACGGTTGGCACAGTGATTAAGTGATTAACTTTCTGCGCTAGGTGTCGCGGGTTCGATTCCCGCACGGAACAAATATTTTTATGATCTACAGATAGTTGTTTCGGTTCTGGTTGTGTGTGCATGTGACATGTACGTTTGTAAACTGTACCCACGACACAGGAAAAATACAAGAGTGGAGCAAAATTTATAAAAAAAAAATAGATTGTTAGGGAATGACTGGCAAAGAAATGCATGGAAGTAACATTGGCACAGACATGTGACTGTTGATTACCATATGTGAAATCGTGTAGTGTCATAGTGTCTCGGCCCTGGGAAGCAGACAAGCATGAAAAGTCGTGATTCAGAGAGCCGATGACTAGAATTTGTTTATCTCTGGTAAGAAAAGTCAGCCATCGACGAGATATTGAGCCGTCATTAAAATATAGCATCACGCATGTATTCTTTTAAGGGTTAGGCAGAGACATTTCGCCGCTACTGTTATTCAGTCCCATGTAAAAGATAGAAAATACGTTCATTTGGCCCGAACTAAAGGCACACAATAATAATATATAAAACAGAACAAAGAAAAAACGAAACCAAAAAAGGGCGATCCTATTGACATCTATCGGATACAATTCTAAACTCTGGGCTGCTACTGAGAATTTTCTTACAGAAAAATTCAACCATAAAATATCTGATCCGGGAAACGAACGTCAGCAGTTACGAACGCGGGCAATTAGCAAGTCACAAGTACAATATTATATGGAATGTATTTTAAATTATCCTACTTTTTCCGAACTCATAGACAATATAGTCTCGCAGCAGGAGGCAAAGGCCACAAGGTAGGCTGCCTACTTCAAACAGCCAGCAAATAACGCGTCTGTAAATACATAAAGACTCGTGACTCTCCCCAAGTGTGAAACATCAACTTCTTTGATTGAAAAGAAGATGATTTTGTAACATTGGACACGCACAAATAATAAAAAAGATATAAAATCAAAATCAGAACATTCAATCGGTTTAGTTCAGTTGCTGAACTGAGAATTTTCTTCGACCTTAATTATTGACGAAAATGTATGAGAAGAACGTGCGCGCGCATTTGAGTGAAGTATTCAAAAAGCGCATTATTTTGCATGCATTTTTGTAAACTTGCAGTTGAAGTACATTAGTACCAACAGATTCACGAAAAAAAAATGACTGAAGAACTAAAAAATCACTAAAAAGACAAGCAAATCGAAAAAAAAAAGACATTGATTTAAACGGCTTCCATTCTAAATTCAATGTTATCTTTCTTAATTTTTTGGCTACAGACAAACCGACAATCTTTTACCTCAAGGCAAAGGCCACAGCTATACAGGCAACTTACGCCATACCATAAAACGAGTAAGTATGTAAATAGCAAATCGTGACCAGCTCCCGAAGTAATTAGCGTGAAGAAGTGCGGATGCGCCGGGACTCAAGCTTGATTGATGTGCGGGAAATTGAATGTTTTCTTCCGTAATTAACTGATTCAAAAATAAATTAAAGCTGTTTCTGAATAACGGTTTTAAATTGAGAAGCAGATAAATCTAATGTTAACCTATTTCATCTGTACAATTTTAGATAGATCCTTTTTTGAGTTATTGAGTTCAGTAAAAGCCATACTTATCTACTTGTGGCTAATTATTTTTGTGTATTGTTCGTTATGTTAGTCTTCTGGTATCCTTTTAATTATTATAATCACATCAAAATACTCCACTAATGGAATACTTAAAACGAAATAATTAGGTATAATTTGTTTATTGTAAAAGGAAACTACAGATTTAACACCTATAAGTTAAAAAAAAAAAACAATATAATAATGTGACTAATTGTATGATAAACAAACCCTGAATGTTCGACTTAACTAGCAAGTACTTATTATTTTGAGTTATTTGGTATAATTTAAAAGGACCAAAATAACTTATGATACCTAATACAGAAAATTATCATAACACAAAGCATTTAAATTACTAATATTATATACTTAAACTGTACATAATTATATTTATGCACATTAATAGGCCAGTGTTGACTCGTGACTCGGTCTAAAAGCCTGCCCTATACTTAATTAGCTTAAGTAATTAAATGTTAGACTCGAGATAGCAGTAACAGCGATAAAGGTAATTATTTTGATTTTATGCGCTGTAGCAGTCAATGATTGCGTTTATTATTTTGTACGTCTGATTTTAAGATGGGTGGGGTATTACGTGGAATGTTTAAGCACCAATTAAGTATTTATAAAGTCTTAATTAGATGTTTTAAAGGCAATATGCGCTATTGAATCACAGTTTGAGTTTGATGATACGTAATTAGGCATTTTTATTTTTTACATTGTTTTGAATATAACGGAGTCTAGGTTTAGAATTTTAATGAAATCGTTATAAATATTGGTTTAACGGTCAAAGGCTGAACGTTAGGTCCCAGATTCGATCTCCGGTTCGGGCAGTGTTGAGGTTTTTGTGTTAGAAATTTCTCAGTAGCAGCTTGGAGTTTGAAATTGCGTCTGGTAAATGGCAATATTTAATAATGACATGAGTGAAATGTGGGTACACAATAGTTGAATTCTGACTAACCCTTAGAGGAATACAGGCGTGATGCTATGTTATGTTTAAATTTATGTTTTCCACCGTCAAATCTTCTGTAAAGCTCCTATTTGTTTTCTCGTGTTGCTTAAGCTAGGTAGGTAATTTTAAAATAAGTTAAGAGGCCTTCAAACACTATTTACAAGTTAATTAGTTAAAGTTAGTATGTTCATAATTTATGACATCGCAATTTGATTGATGAATTTTGGTACTTAAACTAGCGTTTTTCAAAAGCGTACGTTTCAACTATTCGTGCAAATAGCTCAAGAGATTACATCAAAATCTTGTTCTAGATCTATCGGCGCGGGCGCACAAAGTAAACTGTGACTCACAACCAATTGGCTTGTAAATCAAATCAGTGTAAATCCGCACGCTGCAGATATTTGGCACAATTAGTCATTGTCGAACCATTTGGATTCCCGAAGTCTGTCGTGATTAATAACTATTACATTATTATTTTATGGCTACAATAAATTGTTATTGCAATTTGCAGCTGAGTGGACTTGTGTTCAGTTTTTAGAGGTTTCATCACGATTTTAGAATATTCCTCCATTACAACTAAACTTGTGTTTACTGTGAAGGAAAACATCGTGAGGAAACCTGCTCACCTGAGAGGTTTCCATAAAGTTATTGATGATGTGTGTTGTCCGCAAACCCACACCGAGCCGGCGTGGTGGACTAAGGCTTAAACTTTCTCATTCCGAGAAGAGACCCTTGCCCAGCAGTGGGACAGTAATGGATTGTATTAATTGATTATATTTTAACTGTGTTTTATTTTAATCTAGTTGGAAAGTTTGTTGATTTGTGAACATTTTACTAAAACACTGCTGAAATTAGACTTCTCTGCTCGTTAGCGATTCGTAAAATCTAGAAATGTTCAAAGCAAGAGTGAATAGATATTATTTGAGCTTTCATGATCCTCGGCAGTAGCACTTGCCATTAGGTAATGTGCATTAAAATTATATAGCTACTTAAATAAACGGTAATAAATAATAATGATGAAAGCAGCTGCGCTAGGTGTCACGGGTTCGATTCCCGCACGGAACAAATATTTTTATGAAGTACAGATAGTGTCCTCATGATGTTTTCCTTCACCGTAAACGCAACTGTAATTAAATTACAATCCGCACATGATTCCGAAAAGTCAGAGGTGAGGGCGGGGTTTGAACTCAGATCCATGCATGTAAGGCAAGCGTTCAGACAGTACATTAAGATCAGTAATTTTGAAAACTTTATCCGTACCTATCTTTGGTTACTTATAATTTATTAGCGACCCACCCTGGGTTCGCCCGAGTAGCAGAGCATATACGCCTTCATTTTTTTTCTGTCGTAGTGTCGTATCAGCCTGTTACGTCGCGCATTTACTCGGCGCACGCCAGTAAAGCTCCCAGTCGGCATGATTTTTTCCGACATCATCAACAATCATCGTCATATTTCAGCCAATATACACAAAACCTTAATGAATTACACCTAAACCTTCCTCAGGAATCACTCTGTCTATCGGTGAAAACCGCATGAAAATCGGTTTTGTAGTTTTTGAGTTTATCGCGAATAAACAGACAGACAGACGCGTTTAATAATATTTAGTGATATAACCTTGTATACCAATATATAAAGCGTTGTTCAGTTGTACATTATTATTGTCTATGAAGTAATTATTTTCAACTAATTGTCATTTGTATAGCAATGTGTAGAGTATCTGTTGCCGATATCTGTTGCAACGTGGTGTTGCCAGTTGCTTGTTGCAAATACTCCTATATCTTAGCTAAAGGTCATTGCTGGACTCCCGCGGAGTATTGCAATTCAATGGGCAATTACTTTTTTCATCGCGACCTCATATTTTTATTGTATGTTCTTTATATTGCACGATATTTTGTAATAATTATTCAGGAATGCAAATCAGTAAGAAGGATTTTGTTAAGTGTGAATGCTGCATGTTATTTTCAATTGTTTTTATTTCAAAAGTTTTGTTATTTCCCTCAGGAACAGTGCTTTTTTCTGGATGAAAGGTACCCTATGTCCTTTTCTGTACCCCTGACAACGTATATGCAATATTTCATGATGAACAGTTCAGTGGTTTAGGCGTGAAAAGGTAACAAACAAACAAACAAACTTACTTTCGCATTTATAATTTTCAGGATAGCTTTTGTTTTTCTTAATAATAACACATCAACAAACATAGTATAACGCTTGTATTCCCCGAAGGCTTCGGCAGAGGTGTACTATTTTACATCCACATTTCGCCGATGCCGTTATTGAGTTCCATTTAGGTAATAGGGGACGAGCCTATTGCCATCTACCGGGCACAGTTCCAGACTCCGTGTTGCTTCTGAGAATTTCCATACAAAAAAACCTAATAACACTTTCCCCAACCCGGAACTCAAACCCAGGACCTCACGCTTAGAAGTCGCGCTTGCGCAGCAGTGTTGATCGTATCGAACACGTCTCGTCTTTGTTCGGTGGGATCCGATCAATTCCATTTTTTAATTTGTACTAGTAATTGCTCAATAGTGATGAATAAACAAACAGAATAATACACAAACCCATCGCATTTACATTTACTTACTGTTTATGACATAATTGTTACAATAAAAAACTAATCATTTTTGATATGCACTTCGTACGTGCCTTTCATACAATAATAAACTTTATTTCTTTAATTTTTACAGTTCAAAATTGTTTGAAAAATAATTTCTTAAGTATCATCTTCAATAAAAGCATTATCTAATAATTCCATAAAATTACTACTAATAATATTGTAATAGCATAATTTAGTGCTTGTAAGTACCTAAGTATGTTCAATTTTATTAGTCCATAAAGCTACAAGGCTGTGAAATGTTTTTAAGAAGCTCCAATTAGTGGCGAATTTAACGTTGTCCCTATCACTCTTATTGGGTATCGATATAATAGATAGAGACGATAAATAACAAGGTGTTGCGCAGGCGTCATGTTTTTCGTATATGAGCCAGGGAAATGAAGGCTGTATAAACATATGGCATATATTATATCGTATCTTAATGGTGATGGTAAAAGCAATAAAATTGAGTACACTGTGTTATCATTGATCCTGTGAGTTATTAATATTTTAAAGTTTTACACCCCTACCTCTATCACGAGTTTTTTACTATTTACTATCGTAGTAAAGTACATTTTCATGTAAGCGATTTTAGTTCTTAACTAAACATTAAGAATTATAGTCGCTTATGTGACATATGTGTCATAGTAAAGTTTTGATTTACTATTTACTATATTATAGACTATATTATAGAGATGTCATGTTAGCGACTCTAATCCCTAATGTAACCAAGTTAAGAACAAAAATCGCTTGCATGAAAATTTACATTTACTATGAGAATAAATAGTAAAAAATTCAGGTACTCATCACAAAGAAATACTTTTAAGTAAATAGGTATAATAGTAAACAAAACTTATCAAGTCGAATAATATAACATAACGCTCATCATCATCATTATCATCAGCCAGAAGACGTCCACTGCTGAACGAAGGCCTCCCCCTCAGACCACCACATCGAACGACATTCCGCCACTTGCATCCATCGGTTGCCCGCGACTCTCACAATGTCGTCGGTCCACTTAGTAGGAGGCCTTCCTACGCTGCGTCTTCCGGTTCGTGGTATACATAACGCTCATCATGCCTATATTCCCCGAAGCGTTAGGCAGAGGTGTACTATTGTACATCCACATTTCGCCGATGCCGTTATTGAGTCCTATGTAATAAGAGCCGAGCCTGTTGCTATCTACCGGGCACAGTACCAGACTCAGTGCTGCTACTGAGAATTTCCATACAGAAAAATCCAGTAACAGTTTTCCCGACCTGGGAATCGAACTCTGGGTCCCTAACGTCGATTCCCAGGTTCCTAACCTAACCTAACGCTCAGCAGTCGCGCTTACGGCCTCTAAACCAATGAGGAAGTCATCAGTCGAAAAATATGAGAGTCAGCAATGCTGTCTAGGCTGTTAAGGGTGTGCCAGACAAACACAGAGACATCGTTACTCCTGTACCCCTAGTGTAAGTTTCTTTTGACAAAATCGATTTACTACATCGAACGCGTTCGGCGCTTTGGTCCGTTTTGTGCTCTCCGCCAATCGGAGCCCCGAACGCGTTCGATGTAGTAAATCGAATTTATCAAAAGAAACTTACACTAGGGCCTCTGGACGTTGCCTTACACCCTAATTCATCAATGAAAGGTGTGTACAAGATGAAACAGAACAAAATATTTTATAGTACATTCTAAAATAGCAGCGACAGCCTAGCGGTTTAACGTTTGCCTTCCATGCAGGAGGGCCTGAGTTCAAAACCAGTCCGCAGTTCAGAGATTTCGGAATCATGTGCGGAACAGAATTTGATTATCACTTGCGTTTACGGTTAAGGAAAACATCGTCAGGAAATCTGCACACCTGAGAGGGTTCCATATAGTTCTTGATGGTGTGTGTAGTCCGCCAACCCGCACCGGACTTGCGTGGTGGACTAAAGCCTAACCCTTCTCATTCTGAGAAGAGACCCTTGCCCAGCAGTGGGACAGTAATGGGTTAAATTTATTTATATTTATAGATTCTTAAATGTATGTATTTACTAAATTCAGTCCTAGATTACTGAATTTAGTAAAAAGCTACATGCAATACAAAGTCTGCCTACAGAATTTAGTAAAATTTCGCAAGTCTGGAAGAATTTATAACTTAACCTGTAAGTAAAATGTAGTGGAGACGCCATCTTATTAGTTATACAGGGTGACTGTTAATTAGTGATCGATACTTAAACATGATTAAACTAGTGATAACAAACAACTTTCGCAAAGAAATTATGTTTTTATTTTATTTTTGTATTTCAATAATTTATCGTTTAATTCCATCGGTCAGTAATTACAGTCACCCTTTATGCGGACGGGGAATAAAGATGTTGATATTGTCTAAAAGTTAATAATGATCTTAACTAACAATTTCACATTAAGACTATAGTTAAGTTAAAAGTTTTCATACAAAATGCGTTAACGTTTTTACCCCACTAAACATTAGCTGATTTTGCAGATTTTTTATATGTTTTAGACCACAGAACAGATACAAGAGGTTAGAATGGAAATGTGGGCGTGGCAGGCGCGCCGCAATTATGATTAGACAATCATAATTCAACCGAAATCACGCGTTCATGCTTTTAGTCGCTTTCGGAGTGCGTCCGTGTAAAGAGCTGCGCTAAAATTGCCGAAAAATGTTTTAAAATGCCGTCTTGTGCAATTATTATAAAAGTCAGACATCAAGTATAAGGCAAGAGGAATTACTTTTCACCGGTAAGCCATAAAGTATCATTTAATCAGTTTTTTTTACAAAAATATGTTTATAATTATGAAATTAGAAATAATGACAATAATATTGCAAAATATTGCAAAAAAAATATACATTGCCGGTAATTAAGGTAAGTACATACGCAAATATCCACACGAACACATAGTTCGCGCGCATTGTATTGCGTTCCAGAGATGCGATCTGTCAACTCGCATGGTCCGGCCGCGTTCGTTCGCAATGTTCACATCGAGATAGGAAATAGTGTTGTGCACGTCTCAGATAATTTTTTCGATAAGTCATCGGATTTTTATGAATGACAAACTGACCTCAATTAAATATGTTTTTGTATGTTGAGAAATAGCTAATGTTAAGGATGAACTAATGTAATGTAGTACTAATTTAAATTATTTATTTTAGGTTTCCAAAGGATCCCAATAACCGAGAGCATTGGATGAATGTAACGAGTAGAGAAAATTGGATACCTACAAAAACAAATACCATTTGCTCGGAACATTTTAATTGCATTTAATTTTTAAATAAAGCAAGTATGGAGGAACGAGGTATGGTGTTCCTCCATTGAAAAGGGAGGATCCTCCGACCAGGCAAGGTGGTTAGCCTGGCGGGCCGAAGCCCAACAGTTGATGTCGGATATTCGTATATGTGTTAGAATCGTTGTAAACTTTCATAGTGCGATTCAGGGTTTGTTGTTGTATCTTCACTCCGATAGATGGCGCTTTTACTTTTTGCCATGTTGCGAGTAGTAGTCGCTACACAAGTATAAAATATACCAAACGTGTATTATTTAATAAATAAATTTTAATTAAGGGACAATAATAAGATTATATAGGTAACTGTTTTTCTACCTGTGTTATTTATTTACGTATTACACCCAAATCTTGTGAGAACGATTAAAGTCGATACAAATAATAGTAGTTAAGAAATGTCAATAAGTAATTTTATCTATTTAAATAATCGGCTTTTAGAATGAGCTTTTAGAATCGGCGTTTATGACAAATAAATAGCTTGTGCGTTCGATATACAGCGTATTTTTTTATAGATACGCACTTGAATTCTAAACAAGTTTCTAAAATATATTCATCGATAAATATGGGTACGTCTCTAACTGGGTAACTGTGATACCAGTTAAAAACGTATTTAAAAAATTGCACAACCGACATTTTCTTAATTATTCAGTATTTTTTATTGAATCAACTATTATTTTATTAATGACAGTCAATCTTTATGACAGTATTTTGCACACAAATACTAAGTATTGCTTTTGCATAAATATTAATTATTATATATTGTGCAAATTTTATTATTTAAGGAAATTGTAAAAATAACACTTACATGACAACACAGATAATAAACGTCAAAATTTTGACGGTTTCAAAAATTATCACGAGGGAAAAATATCCTTATTAGATTTACATTAAGGTTAGTTTTTAAAAGTAGTGATTATCGTGCATTGCGACGAATAGCTGATAAGTATTTTATGTAGTGTAAATATAACGTATAATGTAAGTGTGTGCAAATTGTGGAATTTGACGAATAGCTGTTAAGCGTTGTATGTAGTGTAAATATGACATGTTATTTAGGTGTGTGCAACTGGCGGCAGTGGTTCTGATACAAAAGTGGCTCGATGGCCCTTCTAACCTCTTTTATCTGTTCTGTGTTTTAGACACAAGTAAAAACTAGGTCGTCACGTTTTTTTATATTGTTTATAGATTGAGAAATAATTAACCCATAAAATGCGCTTTTTTAACTAAAAATCTTCCATATACTAATTTAATAATTTTTACTAATTTAATAATATCTCGTGATAATTATTAAATTAGTAAAAATTAAAAAAAAAAACCTATGGACCTAGTTTATAATCTGACAAAACGCTAGAGATCGAAATCAATTTAATTGGTTAAGATTTAGATGTAAGAGACTTTAACGCCCAAACACCTATTTTGCGCGTATATCAAGACAATTTTTTCAAACTAAACTCAAACTCAAACTTTTATTTGCTTTCCACAATGGTATAAAATAGATGGTAAGTAAAATTGTATAGTACATCGTGGACCCTGTTGGGCACGCAAAAATTAGGAGAGAGGAAGACAGTGGTAATTAGGTACTTTTAACATTGGTAAGTAATTTCTATTTAAAGTATTTTGTCAGAAGCTAATTAAACGATATTCTTAACATAACATTTCTCATCTTTACAATCAACGACAGCTTTACAATTATGATAATATGTTCGCAAAATAATATAACATACCATCACGCCTGTATTCCCCGAAGTTTTAGGCAGAACTGTACCAATATACGCACACATTTCGCTGTTATTGAGTCCCATGTAATAGTTGGCGAGCCAATGCCATCCACGGGGAACAATTCCAAATTTCATGCTGTTACTTACTGAGAATTTCTATACAGAAAAATTCAGTACCACTGCCCGACTCGGGATAGGAACCCAGGGACACTAGACTACTGAGGCAGTCATAAAATAAAGACGTCATATAATAAAGGTTATATCGGCATTATGAGACCGACAATTGGAACAAAGATCTCGGAGAGATCGGGTCCATATTAAGAAGGCGATTGTAAGAATAACTAAATTAGGCAATCTCAATGATCGGTAAGTGCGGTGTCCGCGGGCACTGGCAGCCCACGTCCGAAGAGGACCAACGAGCTACGATATGTTGGTGGATAGGCTGCATAGAACGCCCAGTAGGAATTCAAGTTGTTGGTTAGCTTTAGGTAGCATTACGCCTGTATTCCCCAAAGGATAAGGCAGAGGTATACCTATTTTAGGTACACCAATTTCGCCAATGTCGTTATCGAGCCCCATGTAATAGGGGGCGAGCTTATTGCCATCTACCGGTCACAGTTCCAGACTCCGAGCTGCTACTGAGAATATCCATACAAAAAAACCCGATAACACTTTGCCTGATCCGGGAATCGAACCCGGGACAGAACTTTACGTTCAGAAGTTGCGCTTGCGACAAATCGACCGATGAGGCAGTCCTCGATCCTACGTTAGTTTATCTAAAACGTCAATAGGTATCTAAAACAAAGTGTACCTACCATTACAGCACCTATCAATCTTCACACTACAATTTCCTAGATCATTGCGTCCACATAAACCAGCCTCTATTAGTGATATAATGGACTTCCGATAAGGGTCTAAACGCACAGTTTAAGGGGAAAACTACTGTAATGCCCCACAGAACGCTCAAACGACAGATTTAGTGCTGTTTAATTAAGCGATTCACGATAGAGCCCGCTTTAATGTATTTTATCTGATTTTTGAAGTTATTTACAACAAGTTATCAGAGAAAACGACTAGTTTAGATGTTAAATTTTGTGATAACAAAGCGTTTAAGAGTAGATTTATGGCGTTAAAGAGAAATGCGAACAGAGGAGTTACTTCGTTCGTGTGATTCAGTGTAGGAAGCGTAATTAAGAGGTAATCGGTGTGGTTTTGTCGGTGATAAATGTTTGATGTGACGGGATTTAGCCCTCTGCATAACGTATGGAAACAAGCAAGGCATAATTAAAAAAAAAAATGTTTTACACTGACAATTTAATGTTTACCCAAACAACAGAAAAAAAATATTCGCCATTAATTTCTCAACGCGGTTAAAACTCTTGTCAACAAGTGTAGTGAATTACAGTATTTGCAAAACATTTTGCAACAAAAACTAGCAACTTGCTCACTGTTAATGGTCAGCGAGTAAATTATAACCACTGGCAGGTACTTCTCGTTGTCTGATAAACAAAATTAATTACTTTACAGATAGTATTTTAGTTCACGAGGTATCTCAAAATGTCGAGTACATCGGATTGATTTAAGAGTTCATTACTACTTTACTAAAACATTTACTTTGACTTTGGTGTGTTTATATTTTATTTTTTAAGCTGCAATTAAAAGGTAAACTCGTATATTACTGATATGAAATTGTTTAAAAGGTCTCTTGTGTTACTATGTGGACTAAGCTCCTTTAAAACCGGTCAACTAAAAGAACTTATAAAGATAGCAGAGGTATTTTTTTAGTATTAACGATAGTTGACTACCCTATCTGTCAGTAACCAACTATACCCAAATTAGAGCGTGGTTGCTGTCAAGCCAAAATATGTATGAAAACTATGTGCGCGCATTTTCCATAGAAGTTCATAAAAATGTGTGTAATTCAATGTGATTTCATACATTTTTGGCTTAACAGTATACAGTCAACGTCAAAGTTCACTATGGAAAGATGATAAATAGACAAAAAATATTGACCCGGGTACGTCTTAAAACTGCGGCCAGACACCTGCGGACGGGCAGCAGCGTCCTCTCACTAATCGGTGAGCCACTGCGATCTCCAAGCCGCCTGCCAAGCGTGGGGATTATGGCAAACCCCCCTTGGGGAGGCCTTCGTTCAGCAGTGGACGTCTTCTGGCTGATGATGATGATGATGAGACAAAAAATATAAAGATTGCTATGTCCAGCCGATAATGAAGTGCAGATGTTAATTATCCTTTACTCGTCAAGTGAGACATTTAATTTAAATTTTATTCCTTGTTTAAAAAAATACCTATGATTTTTTTTCTTCAATTATTTGTATAACAATTTTATTGGCAGGACATAGTATTGTAATTATAAGACCTAAATGTATTTATTACTTACCTATAAAATAAAGATTTTGATTGATTGCTCGATTGACTCATTTGAAACATGTACATTTCATAACACCATTGTAACAGTGTTTTCTGCAAAAATAAATAATTTGAATTTGAATTTTGATTGATACTTGTAGTACTACAAATGTCACTTGCTTCTTTCAAAAAAGGATTTTAGGGTTTCACCTTTAATGGTTCATGTGTGAAATATGGAACCACAAAACTAAGTTCTATTTTTGAAAAAGAGAAATCGGTCCCTTATCTGCAGTCTGCGTTCTTCACAACTCAAAATCATTGGTCAAAATTCCTTGAAAGCCTTTCTATTATAACAGCAACAGTCCGCAAGTTATCTGCAAGCTAAACGTTAATTCGGAATAAACTTTAAATGCCAGATCTTGCGGTAACACAGAAATGCCAGCGGACTACAATGCCCAGATATATCGCGACCTTTACACCAATTACTGTTCAAATGCTCGAGTATGATGCATGGAAGCTGCTGTGGATGTGGTATGGTCTTGATGAGTATACCTATTTTGTACTGAATTCCTTATGGAATAAAACCTACGCCCTTCGGCCTAAGGAAGGGAAACGGTTATATCGGACAGTTTACATGGTGTTCGCGGATTCGCTCGCCAATTCTCTGAACCTTTGATGAAGCCTACATTTGACATAGTTTGATGTCCTTATAATTCTGTTTAAAAACCCCAGTGTTTTGTTTTTGTTTAACATTATTCTTGGAGCTTTTGACGAAAACAATAGATGCCAATGTCTACGTTTCGTCACTTCACGGGATTTATTAAATAAATCATAGTAACTTTAATTTTAAAATACGATTTTAAAGTGAAAGGGGCAGGAAAGATTCAAAACTACAAAATACTACATCGACAAAAGCCAATCTCTAAATGAGAATGACGACACGGTTGGCGTAGTGGCTAAGCAATTATCCTTCTGCGCTAAGTGTCGCGGGTTCGATCCCCGCACGGAATAAATATTTGTATGATCTACAGATAATTGTTTCGGGTCTGGGTGTTTGTGTGTATGTGAATATATATGTTTGTAAACGCACCCACGATACAGGAATTATTCCTAGTGTAGGGCAAAGTATATTTTAAAAAGAAAAAAAAAAGAATCGTTTTTGTTAAGATCAAAAAGTTATATTTCCGCCGTGAGATCCTGTGTTCAATTCCCGGGTCGAGCAATGTATTATTGAGTTTTCTGTATAGCAATTCTCAGTAGCAGCACGGAGTTTGGAACTGTGCCTGACTGATGGCATAAGGCTCGTCCCCTATTACATGGGATTTAATTACAGCAATGGCGAAATGTGGGTGCACAATACACCTCTGCCTAACCCTTCGGGGACACAGGCGTGATTTTATGTAATGTTATGTTATATCCACCGTTATTTAACTATTAGTGCGTTAAGAGACATATTATAAAAAATTTAAATTAGTTTTCACGACAGTAAGCAGTTTAGACATTCTATTTCTCTCACCAACAAAAAATAAACACGCGATCTACATCTCGTCACCTGCTTACCCAATACTAAAGTACATTAACACCATAAAAGTATACTAATACAGATCATAAAATACTTTGTTAACATTCGTTGTAAAGCAAAGTTATTCCAAACAAAAACGAAGTATGCGTCAGCGCATATTAATCACCCTTAATGACATTACGTCAAATTAATTTCTTATGACGCGCATGTACAACAGGTGGTTTAAACGCTGACATTTATGTATTATGCTCGTTTCATGTATCATTTTGTTTAGTTTTTATATACAGCTAATAAATAAGCGTCATGGAGGTTATTTGTTATAATATTAAATGTTAGACAGTCTGACGTTCAGTGAAAGACTGATACGGAGAGGTAACTGATTTCAACTCCTGATATGTCAGAATATTTATTACCTATGTCACGAAGTGGAAAAATAACAGTACCTCCTTGGTGTAAGGGCCGTTATTTACCAAAACGGAGGCGTTTTTTTCGTTGTGATACATCACTTTGTTGCGTGTAACTTAACCCCTTCCACATAACATAGCATCACGCCTGTATTACCTGAAGGGTTAGGCAGAGGCGTACTATGTACACGTACACTTTGCCGATGCCTTTATTAAGTCTCATGTAATAGGCGAGCCTATTGCTATCTACCGGGCACAGTTTTAGAATTCGTGCTGCTACTGATCATTTCCATACAGAAGAACCCAATAACACTTTGCCTGACCCGGGAATCGAACTTAGAACCTCGTGCTCAGCAGTTGCGTTTGCGGCCATTAGATAAATGAGGCAGTCTCATATCTCTAACCCTTTCCAAGTCCCGTGAATCACATTTGTTTGATTACGGTTATTGTTAAACTATTGTGTCTGATTAGCGAGCAAGGAATTTATTAAACTGGCATGGTTCAAGGGAGCGGAGCGGAACTATTCGTATTCGGTTTGTTGGTTTATTAAATTACTAGCTGCACATTAAACAGTGTAGGTGATAAAAGTGCCATCCTGTATAACGCATAGGTACGCTTTGCTTTCAACACCACAGTTATATAATAAATAACAAATAAGGCAAAGACCCCCTTCGTTTTCAGCCAGAGACGTCACGAGTAACTGTTTTTATTGCTACAATTTACAAAACTACGCAAATTATGTTCACATTTGCCACTAAAGATACCATAAAAATATTTTCGGGAAGTTTTACTTTAAAGTGCCCTTTATGGCTTCATAGAGGGACGGATTCTCATTCTCAACGTTTGTAACGGATAGAAACACTTAATTTTACGTCCGTATCCTTAGTTTTTTCCCTAATTAAACTAAATTATAGCAGAAGTGTAAAAACGTTTAAATTTGAGGCAGTAACATATTTGTAGCACCGCGCGCTAAAGCTTCCACGTTGGCATGAAAAAATGCGGCTCACCCGCGATGTCTGCGCTCAAATGTAAGTAGCGAATGAACCCGTATAATTTGCGTCGCGTGTCACAAATGTGTTTCTGGGTTTATTACACTTATGTAAAAGAAGCTTTTTATTTTTTAATTGAGAATATTTAAGTGTTCGTTTGCGTTGTAAAACACTTTTCGATCCCGTAGTAATTTAAATTACTGTCTTTCCACGAGTAGTTAATATTTCCTTTGTCGAGTCGGCACGAGCTATAACTTGGGAATCACTTATGCCGTTGTAGATAGATTAGCCAGTCAGCAATGGTGGCAGGGTTCGCCAGACGTTTTCATGTTTTGTCACTCATGGTGGTTTTTTTTCGTAGTTTAATAATAATACTTGTATTAATTGCACGACTGGTGTAGTTGCTAAGCGATTAGCTTTCTGCGCTTCTTGTCGGTAGATAGTTCTTTCGGGTCTGGTTGTGTGTGTGTATGTGACATGTATGTTTGTAAACTGTACCCACGACCCAGGAGAAATGTTAGTGTGGGGCAACATTTAAAACACAAAAAATATTAGTTTAAAACTATTTGTGTCACATTCACATCGCTAGATTTCTTAATGTGTCTATCTTCGATAATTATAAGGCGTACTTGTAATGGATATAATTACTTTAAATTTTAATCTTTTTATCCTTTAACCTTTTGCATCTTTTTAACCGTATATAGGATAGGACTCTATTTATAAGATGCTAGCATACTTGAATTTAAATTTCAAATTATTATTTTATAAAAAGACTTCAAAGTCGGATTGTGTATCTACCTATGTCATTTATCATCGTATTCGTGTTTAAATAAATTAAATAATAAATCATCGATTGCATTTCTTAGATCTAAGTATAAGATGTGCTATGATTTACATGAGCTGTGGTTGTGCTTACCCCGTTATCTGCCGGCGGATCGGTTACGACAGGCATCTGGAATTAAAACGAGACTTATTAAGTACTTAGCTGATTCAAAATATTAAAGGACTGCTCAAACTGATGCGAAACACAGGAAGCAATTAAATTACAGTTCATCATCTGCCTAGCCTTTTCCCAACTACATTGGACTCGGCTTCCAGTCTAACCGGTTGCGGCTGAATATCAGTATTTTACAAAAAGCGACTGCTGTTTGATCTTCGCCAACCAATTACTAGGAGACACTGATATTCTAAGGTTAGACTGGTTGTCAAACTTTTTTAGACAGCCCACACCCATAATGACTGTCATAGGTCTTGATATGTCCAACAGGACCACCTGCCCAGGACAGGGACTAACTGCTCAACGTGCTTTCCGAGGCGCGGAGGGGTCTCGATGTGTGAAAAATGGTCACTCATTCAAGGACTGACCGCGGCAAGTGCTGCTTATCCTTGGAGATTATCGCGGTAGCTATGTATACGTATACGGATTAGCATGGTAGCTATGTAGGTACGAACTCCTGCAGTTAAATTACAGTTGTTGGATGAAATTGTAGTATATAAAAAAATGTATAAGATATACAACTAGAATATTTAGTTTTAATTCCGCTAAACTACTGCAAGTTTACTGCATGTTACATTATTTCTATCGCACCTTCTGCATGTGCATATATTTGCGGGCGGGAGGCGGTGCTGTGCATGCACCCAAACTTGCAGTAGTTTAGCGGAATTAAAACTAAATATTCTAGTTGTATATCTTATATATCATGGATTTCCGCAAAGTAACGCCTGATTCCATTAATTATAAAAAAATGTGTAAATGTGTGTGGCAAAAAGTACAGTGCTGTCTATCGGAGTGAAGCGACAACAGAAAATCCTGTATGAGAGTTTACAACGGTTCTAACAGATACATATATACGTATGAATGTGCGACATCAACGGTCCGGCTTCGGCCCGCCAAACTAACCGAGGAATACCATACCTCGTTCCTCCTTAAGATGTTCCAATGAATCGTTGATTTACCTCAGTTTGACCACTCCTTTAGGTAGAACTAAGATAAGATAACAGTTTGCAGATAGCGACAAAAAATACTTTGAAGAAATCCTGTGTCGCCATGCCGCGTGGTTTCGCTTCCAGTTGTAGATTACCAGTCCTTAGTAAGGCTATCTAATAGATTTTGAATGTATGAAAAATAAATTAGGATTTATTCTGTTTTATTAGGTTATGCCTTTCCGGCGGGTGCTTTACGCTATTAAGGAATAAGATCTGAGCTGATGGACTTCTGCAGCTATCATCACGTCTATCACTTAACGACTGTATTTACGGTCTTAAATTCTACTAATATTATAAATGCGAAAGTTTGTGAGGATGGATGGATGGATGGATCTTTGTCACTCTTTCACGCCAGAATTGCTGAACGGATCTGGATGAAATATGGCACAGAGATAGATTATAGTCTGGAATAGCACATTGGCTACTTTTTATCCCGGGATAATGCACGGATTCATAATCCACGCGGGCGAAGCCGCGAGCGGAAGCTAGTAATAAATAAAATTAGTTTTGAAATTTCAAAAAGCATTTGTCCAGAATATTTGGGAAACACTGGTCGTTTTTCCTAAAGTACCCATTTTACGGTAACTACCTCTACTCGTATGTCTTATCTCTTAGTGAAACCCCGAAATTGAGCTTATCCAAAGTCACAATACGTATCATGAATGTATTCTGTGGAATAAATGTGAATGTTTGTGAGGATGGATGGATGCATGGATGGATATTTGTTACTTAAGCACGCCCGAACGGCTGAACGGATCTGCATGAAATTTGGCACAGAGATAGATTATAGTCTAGAATAGCACATAGGCTAAAATGTACGGGTTCGTAAACTACGCTGGCGAAGACGCGGGCGGAAGCTAGTCATGAATATTCTGTGGAATTCATCAGACTAACAGCAACAACGACATTCTTTATCATCTTGATATAAACTAGAATAACTCGATATCACAGTTAATGCCATCATAAATCGATAGCCAACAAATAACCAGAAGTAACTACAGATAGTCACCGATCAAAATAACTTCGATCAATCGATATTCTAGTTTATAATAAATCGATTCGTTAACAATCGTTTTGTAGTAGCAATAGCGAACATTACGTAAGCCATTTGCTCAGTGAGTGAGTTACTGGCACTATTTGCTATTAACCGGGCAGTTCGCTCTTAAGCATGTATTTACCTTTAAAAATATGGTGGTAGGCAGAGAAGGAGTAATGGTAACACTTTGGAGCTCGTAAACGTAACAGCTTAACGAAAATTAATTTTATGGCTATGTGTCAGTGGGCAATGTGTCTTGTTACTTTATTCTCGTTGTTAATAGACCACCAGTTACACCGTCAGTATCGTCGTTACGTCGCTATTTATTGCAGTCGAACATGCTATGTAATTGTTTTGCACGCAGCATGTACAATCAGTGACAAAATTTGCTTGTCATTGTTCAAAGTTTTTTGAAGTTTTTTGGTGATGAAAATTTGCAGTTAATTTTTATTATCAATTATTATATAGACTAGTTTTACTTACAGATAGACTAAAGAGGTCTTTGCCCAGCAGTGGGCCAGTAATAGGCTAAATTTATTATTATATTATTACTTTATTTATAAACGAATATTTTGTGGGAATGTTTTTGGGTGTGTGAGAGAGATGCATGATTAATTTTTAACATTTTAGGTATTATGTTTTCGTTAATACTTGTTTAATTAGTGTTATTGGCCTCTAGTCGTTCTAGCTAAACTAAAATAAATATATAAAAATTTTATCGACTGGTATAATACTTGGTTAAGAGCAATCATTATCTACTTTGATTAATTAATTTCATACTTATGATGTTTTTGAAAAAACACCGCAAAAACATTTAAATTTAGAGGCTGGCGTGGGTGAAGAAGATCTAATATTGCATTGAAAAGTCAGCAACCTGCTGGTGTACCGCGTAACGGGTAATATAGGTAGTAATGGATGACCATGATGATAATGAATTAGAGCACGAAATGAATAGCCATAATTAGGGCTACCGTGTACAGTTTTTTCTATTCAAGATTTCCAAACTACAGGACCAGGAAAATGAAAAATTATTACCGGAGTTATGCGGTAGACGTGGAGTGGTAGTGCGCTGGATATTTATTGCAGGAAATATTGCCATTGGTGAAGACTCCTTAAGTCAGCTGAATATTATGACCGAATGGAAGACAACCGAAGAGCTGTCGAGCTAGCCATATTTCGGCTATTTTTTATATTTTACTTAAGTAAATTGTTCTTGAAAAGATGTATTTGCGCCACAAAATCGTGTATACGGCTGAGTGCAGCTTGTTACTACTTAAATCCATTGCCACTCCTAACACAATCTGTGCATAAATGGCTAATCATTTAGTATGTAACCTATAATGTGAAATTCTCTGTTAATGTAAGTTGATTAATAATCTACTAATATAAATAAAAATGAAATGATGTTCGATGGTAAGTACAACATTTGAGAACGGTTCACCAGTTTTTTTTTTTTTTATATATACTTTGCCCCACACTAGGAATAATTCCCATTCCCAGGATATACACCCATACACGAAACAACTGTCTGTAGATCATACAAATATTTACTTCGTGCTAGAATAGGACCCGCGACACGTAATGTAGCAGTTGATCGCTCAACAACTGCGCCAACCATGTTGGCAAATCAAATTTGTTTTTTTTTTTTAATAACTTCATCATTCAAAAATAACTCTTATTATCCGGATGCTTAAGGTTCACTAAAAATTTACAGGATTTGCAAGGATTTTTGACCTTGAGAGTAAAAAGGTTAATAACTTATTTAAAAAATAAGGTTTTAAGGGAAAGAAAAATTGGAAAAGTTACCCGGAAAATTGGCACGCAAACTCGCGGGCAACTGCTAGTAAAAAAATAATATTAGCCATCGAAATGAAAAGAAGAAGAACAGTATTGACTGAGGTTCGACAAATGTTACGAGAGACGTTGTCCTGCCCGATGGTCCTTAATTCCTCTCAGGCTCTTGATCTCCCAGGTTCAGTTTGGGGGGTCATGGTAACTTGGGGGGTCGAATACATGAAGTGGAGAACCGAGTGTTGTTTCACAACTTGGCAGTGGTATTAGGCCTAGTGCGATGATAGGCTATGTGATTGGTTGGAGTGTGCTAATATTTCATAGGTGAGGCATCGTCTAATTAAGATTTCTAAGAAGAAAAACCTCAGGTTTAAAAATTATCAGTAGTGAATCTTGACAGGACAATAAACATTACATATCATGACGCCTATATTCCCGAAAAGGTTAGGCAGAGGAGTTATTGCTCACCCACATTTTGCCCATGTCGTTATTAAGTCCCATGTAATAGGGACCGCCCCTTATTACCTCGGACTTAAAAACCGTCATCAGTGACACGAGGGTTAAAAATACACTTCTGTCTATCCCTTGGACGAAACAAGCGCGACGTTACAAG
Organism: Shargacucullia verbasci; assembly: GCA_947562105.1. NCBI lineage: Eukaryota > Metazoa > Arthropoda > Insecta > Lepidoptera > Noctuidae > Shargacucullia > Shargacucullia verbasci. The sequence goes on along the minus strand of OX387289.1, from coordinate 2,896,479 downwards.
TAATTGTAGTTTCTTAATTGACGCAATGTACAAAAGATAATTTCCCCTTATTTTCTGCGTTATTTTACTTTAAGTTACTTATAAACTTAAGTAACTTGCACTTAAAGATTGCTTTACTTAGGTGTTTTGACTGTCACCTGTACTTTAGGTAGTTCCCTTATCAGTTTTACAACCTTCACATTATTTAAGTTATAATTAATAATTTATGCAAAGATAAGTAACATGAACATGTTTTTTTTCTTTGTTTCTGATCAACACGTGAGTCAGATTAGATAATCTTTACTTACAAAAGGTGTGCTTTTTAAAGTTATCTGTGAGTTTGTTATTTAAGCAAAACTGAACCTCTTGATATGTTGTAGGTCATCTCGGTACATCTTTTTCCGTTGCTAATCAGCTTACGCCTGGAGATTTGAATGAACCTTAATTAGGTATGAACAGTGAATTTTGATTGAATTCAAATTCAAATATATTTTTATTCATGTAAACCATTTACAGGCACTTATGAATAGTCAGGCTCTAGTTGCCACGTTCCAAAATGTTGATTTCCAATGGAGAAGAACGGGCAAGAAACTCCATGATTACTCTTTTTTGGTATTCATTCTTCTTTTATTCATTTATTCTTCATTGGTACATACAAGACATTGTTTTCACCGTAATTCCAAGAGGAATACTATTGTATACCCCCCGTGGCGTGCGATGCATAATGACAAAAAGACACTGCCTACCCTACATAACTCCGATAAATATTTATTATCAGATATTTAAGGTGGCAAATCACATATACATACACCAACATGCAGTAGTTATTATTGGTAAATAAGTTTTTAAAATGTTCTGCCTACCGTGTCTAAAAACTCTGTACACGCTGATGCCCCATTTCGTCGATGCCATTATTAAATCCCATTTAATAGGGACCGAGCTAATTTCCATCTAACGGGCACGAGTCTAGACCAAAAGCACTTTTCCTATCCCGGGGATCGAACCCAGGAACTCACACTCACCTGCCGCACTTATGACCAATGAGGGACACAACATTTGAGTACGAACGTGTAACGAGATTTAAAAAAGTAGAACATCTATTCTACATTTAATACTTAGATACTATACAATATTTTAATAATGACAGAAAGTTCACAATTCAAATTCCAAAATTTGCCAGTTAAAAATCTATACATATATGTATAACTAGCTGTGCCCGCGACTTCGTTCGCGTGGATGTCGGAACTTAACAATGTATTTTTTAGTGCGACCAAATGCACTTAACCCTATTTTTTTCTAAAATAAAAGAATTTTTCTAAAATAAATGTAGCCTAATTTACTCCTTATTACATCAGCTCCCTGCCAATAAAAGTCCCGTCAAAATCGGTCCAGACATTTCAGAGATTAGCCTATACAAACAGACAGACAGACAAAAATGGTAAAACATGTTATTTTGGTGTATGTACCGTATATATATTCATACGCATGTAGTAAAAAACGGTTATTTCAATATTACAAACAAACACTCCAATTTTATTTATATGTATAGATTACTTGTCTTAACTGACTGATTCATCAACGCAGAGCCTAAACCGTTGGCGGTACAAACTTGAAATTTTGGCAGTTGATGCCTTTAATGTTGTAAGCATCCACTAAGGAAGGGTTATTGGAAATTTCACCCCTAAGGGAGTAAAATAAGGGATGAACGGTTTTATGGAAGTCCGTCATTTTCAAAGTAAGAAGCACAAAATTCCACATACCTACTTCTGGTTAGCAATAAAAGTATAAATAAATTGGCGTTTTTCAAAATGTTACCCCTAAGGGGGTAAATTACAGGTTGAAATTTTATATTAGAAGTTTGTCAAATTTATGTAATCTTAATATACATACATATATCCACACGAGCGAAGCTGCGAGCAACGGCTAGTATCACATAAGATTCGAAGAATAGGCAATACTGATCATCCAGCAGATAGTAACATGGCCTAACAATCTGCCAGTCTGATCTGAACAAGGTTGAACTGCTATCATAAATTTGGCGAAGGTCTTCGTGACAAAACCCCATTTGGACTAACGAGGCTCCAAACACCATCAGGTAAAACATATCTTTTATCTCTAAATGGTGTGTTAGATTAGTAAATTTCTTAGGATTATGTATTTAGTAAAATGGGTGATTATATTTTGGTTGGATGTAGGTTAATTAATACAAGTATTTTAGTGTCACATAAGTCACACAGTGAGAGATATACTTCAGGGAAAACATAGAACACAATATAAATCTTCATATAAAATTCCGATGTGCTTGTGTTCGCAAATCTTCTCCTCCAAACGGCTTGATAATTTTAATGGTTTTTTTTTGTACTTTTGGGTTCACCTGGCTCGTTTTTAGCTATAGTAGGACCCGGTAGGTGGCGCTGTTAACGAGACCCAGAAAAGGGTCCGCAGGTATTTAATAGTTATATGCAAGAAAATTAAAATGTACTCCTATTTTTTACTCGAAAAAAAAATGTTTTCTTTTAAAAAATTAAATAACTACTGACCTACATCAATTCTGACAGACCAGAATAATTTTTAAGAGAGGGATGTACACGCGTAAATAAGTTCTAAAATCTAAAATCACGACATCATTACAAATCAAGCACGGATATTTCTAATGTGATACGGCGAGAATCAAGATTTCAACATGGTCTTTAATCGAGCCAAGATCGCCCTCAAGGTTTTATCATCATCGTTCTAACTTGGAACGACCGTTCTTATTCCCTACTATCTAGCTACCGAGTACAAAAATAAAAGAAGTACTGGAAACGTAAAGGTCATTCCTCAACCATTTACAGATGAAAGGACCAAATTAGCGTACCCAAGGACACGCAAATACAAGGCGTGTAGTTATCATAATCCTTCTTGTTTAAACGACAGGTGAAATTGTAACCTGTCCTTAAAAGTATTTTGCATTGATATAATCTTCAAGATGGATTTTTGATGGGTGAAAAACGCCCGAGAAAAATACGCGCACCTGTCAAATTTTCACCAATCAAACCTTGCATTAAAAGCGATCAGAAACTTAAAGAGTTTGTACAAATAGAAGCATCTAGCTTCCGCCCGCGACTTCGCCCGCGTAGTTTACGAACCGTTAACACACCAAGATCTAATAATAATAAAATAAGTAATTTTTATTTACTTTGCTTTCATTTTCATTTAGTAAAAAGTGACTAATTCATGTTAATTGTTGCTAGATAGATTTGCTATTCATTTCAAATACAAAAACAAATGCCTAGTAGCCAATTGCGAACATGCCATTCCTTTCATTTAAAGAATTTCATTTCACTGTAGTGAAGCGAGCAGTATGTATAATGATGACACTTGGATACGTTAAATTGTAAGGAACTTTGCATCTAGATATTTTTATATCATTGTTATTTTACGTATGTCCATACGTTCAGGTGTACTAATTTGGAGCAAGCTCCATTTTATATACTCGTGTTCATACATTTAGCTGGATGGTTAATGGTAATAAGATAATTTTAAATTTATAATTATAGACGGAGCGGCTAAGTGAGCTCAAATTACTCTTTAAATTTATCTTATCTCTTTTATTTTTACACGGTATACGAATTTGGGACTTGTGTTGACCTTTGCGACAAGCGGAACCTTGCAATGTGTTCGTAAAACAGTAGGATAAAAATAGCAAGTGACACTTATAGACTGTCTAGAGCCTCTTGTGGTCAAAATGCACTTCAATTTATCTGGTATTATATTATATTAGTACTAGTATGCCTTATGGTCTTATGGTCACAAACGCTGCTGAGCTTGAGGTCCTAGGTTCGATACCCGGGTTAAACAAATGAAAAATTGGGGTTTTCCGTTAGAAAAAATCACAGTTCTAGCTTGGAGTTTGAATTGTGCATTGTATTGTCGATTGCAATAGGTTTGCCCTATAACATGGGACTTAATAACGTCAGCATCGTTCGCACTCCACTTGTACACCTAACACAAATATATTAAATTTATTCGTAGGGTTTTCTAGTATCTATCACTGGTAGGATACCTTCTTACTTTGTTTGTAGTATTTTATAGTTCCAAGAGTGATGGGTATAGTCAGCAATACCTTACAAGTGAAGAGCCAAACCAATCTATCAGCCACCTCCACCGGCTATTTTTAACCGAACACAAATATTTACAATCATCTAGTTGCGGTGTACAGTTAGTTCAATTTAGCTGCGCAGGCGTTCTTGTGCTGATATAAAGAGATCTCAATATGATCGGACAACAAATTGAGCGGCGCGCGCAGGGCTCTCTCAACGTTTTTTGCCTTTATTGTTTATGAGAGAAATAGATTAGTTTTTAGCGGTTAACTGGAAGCTAGGGCTATGAAGCTGTATTTTGTGTATGTATTGACTGCCTTATTGATCTAGTGTTGTTTGAGCGTAAGGCCAAAGATTATTGGATTTTTCCATAAAGAATAATCTCAGTAGCAGCCCCGGATGGCTGGGAATTATGACCGGTTGATGGCAATACGCCCGCTCCATATTACATGAAATTACTGAATGTTGACATGAGAAAAATGTACTGCCAGCAAGTCAATTAATTTAAGCAATAATCATTTTTTATAGAAACTAAATATAAAAAAAAAAATACTTTGTTCCGCTTCCAAAGAAAATAAGTGGAATTAAAGTATTATGTAAGATTCGGTTGACTGGCAGATGGCCGCTATGACAAATCCTATTATTAGGACGAACATGTCATATAAGACTTCATTAAATCCGTGACACATATCCTTTAATCGCGTGCGCAGTAGACCAACAATAATATACTGTTGTCTGTCTGTTTTCCAACGCAACCCTAGCGTGATACCGTGAAATTAAGATGGCGGATAGAGGCGAAATAATTTCATTTGGCCCTCGCAGCCGTTAATCCCTAGTATCGTACCTCACGAACTGGTCTGTTGTTTGTACCACTGCAGATTTTTACACTGATTATTAAAATACACGCTCTTGTAATTGGCTACTCTAATTGTAACACTTATTTTAATGGAGCCGCGGAGATGGAGGGTTAATTCGTTATAATTTGAAATTGTAGGGTATTTGATGAAGTGAGTAACACTCGATTATGGTCAGGATGAAAAGAAATTTTGTGGTAATTTCATTTGTAAAATTGATTAAAAAATTGTTGTGTTATGTTACAAGCACCTCCTAACATTCAAAAGTTTACTTGAAGAACTGACCGAACTCCACCACGATCTTATTACCACATTACGAAACGGCAAACAATTTCACTGGCTCCTGATCGCGAGATTCAAAACAACTATTAATCTAGTAGCGGGGGCACAAAACTAGTATTTATGGCGAACAGTTTACGTACAAAATAACCTATTAATATTGTAAATAGTTACGATTTAATACAACCCGTACGGGAGGCTTGCAGATGCCCGGAATTACAAATCGTTTCGACCTTTTACGACGCTGGTATGAAGATGTTGGTAGGTAGTTCTTTTTTTAAAATAATTTGTGTTATTTTTAGTGATTGTTTAATTAAGGTATTTTATAAAAATTATGTGTATGTCGTTGTATGGTGTTGGTTAAAATTGTAAATTCTTTAATTAGCGTGCGTGTAATGAATAATTTAAATGAGAGGATACCTCGAAGATGATTATGGACAACTGGGCGAGTTAAAAAATTACAGTGCAATTACTTTATGTACGTAAAATATTTAAAATAGGTAGGTACATGTATAATATGTATAAAAAAATATTTACGATGATTTACATATGATATTTTACTATGTTTCAGAAATAATTTCGTGGCGTAATTCGTACAAATATCGCAGTGGCAAGGAAAAAGGTAAATAATTATAGACTATTTTACTTTTATTTTCTATAAAGAAAATTTAAACGTATTGTGTTTTTATTAAATCAGATTCTAGATCATAATATAGTTTATAAACAGATACACTATAAAAATACATAAAAGAACAAAGAAGAAAGAAGAACAAAGAAGAAGTACAAAATCCACATACTTTCCGAGGTAGGTTTCCCAATCATGCATTTTGCCTTAATCACAGTAAAAATGAGCAAAACAGATAATAAAACGACGATAAAAAACATCTGACGACCAACATTTGACTGTTATAAAAAGGAAAAAAATATGAATAAAATAAATTTCCATATAAATAATTACACAATTAACTTTTTTCTTTTTCTAAAATTTTAATGTCAGTTACACCAACCTTAAATAAATATATAATAGTGGCGTGTTTATAATGATTTAACTGACAAATAAAATGGCGTGAGTGCAAATACTTACTTACTTGTTTGCTAATCTTCATCGGTCGCTAATCCTTTTACGGATAGTAGGCTACAGATAATTAGACACTTCATTAACATTTCATTTATCATTCTGAAGTCGTTTGCCATGACATGTCAATAAAATATTATACAATTTGGTGACATGAACATATAATACTTATTAACATAGAATCACGCTTGTTTTTCGTTGGTTAGGTAGAGATATATTGATGTAAAGTACCTAGTACATTTCCCTGTTGCCGTTCATTCAGTATTATACTAACTATTGTACTTATTAGTTTCTATTGATTGAAAGATACATAGGTAAACATGGTAAAACATTGTTGGTTACATATGTTAAAATATTCATTACTATTAGCAGCTGTTTTATCAACAAAGTTGTCATAAGTTTTTATTTCTTAGGTGCTTAATTATACAGATAGCTATCTATTCATCCATTTTATACACTCGGAGTTTATTTTATATACATATAATTATTGTATTGAAATAAAATTGAATATGATCTTCAATTTCTTGACATATTAATATGAATGTTAATTTGATTATAGTTATAATTATATTTTCATAATTTTAAATTAATCTGATACTTGATATTATTTATTGTAATGATCATCTGTGAGAATAAGTTTAATTAATGAATTATCATTAATGGTTATATACACATAATAATGTTTAATATTTGTACACCAAAACTGGCGAAATGTAAAAAACTAGAATTATTTGAACACACACACACACACACGATGGTTTAAATTGATTTGATGAGCGTACCCAGCTTTTTGGGCTAGGCGGTTAATTTGACCAACATGTGGGGCAAATAAAATTTTCAACAGTATTTAGGCTATCTCAAGCGATCACTAGACCGATTAGCCAATCCATATATTTTTTCACAACTAAAAACAATGGTTACTACACTTACACCCGGTTTCTCACTCGGTGATCAAATCTAACCATCTGTCAAATTTAATGTCAACTGAGATAGGTAATTGGTTGTTTAATTGATTGTTAATGTTGGTTAATCAATCTCGTTCATGCAGGAGCCCGATAACTATTGAAATTGTTTCAATTTTTTTTAAACTATATTTGTGCCACTTTTTTCGTAATTCAGGTTCCCGAGTTGGCGGTTCCCAAACTATGCAAAGCTGTATAGCTTTGCATAGTTTGGGAACCGCCATGCACCTGTAAATGTTCATAAATACTTTCAATTATAATCAAATACATAATATTTAAAATGTTTAGATATTTGTACAGCTTTTCGAAAACTCAGTGATATCCGTGTACTCAATGCTGTAAGTATCAAAACTAATATTGTATACGCACACGCATCTAGATTTACAGATCGATCTATACGACACAAAACAATAAAACATTAACATCCATAAAATCTAGTACTACAGTGTAGATGATGTTGATATGATAATCAGAGTGTGTCTGAACCTTGTCCTTTCAACCAGACTACCGCTCGGCTCCGTGAGTTGCACGCCCCTTTCCCGACTGGTCGCAATAAAGTAGAAATTATCGAGTTTATCAACATCGAAGTGAGAGTAAATGGCAATTTTGTTCCATTTTAACACATATATGTAGATATATAGTATCACGTTTGTACTGCCTGAAGGGTTGGGCAGAGTTGGTACGTAGCGTACATCTACATTTTGCTGATGCAGTTATTGGAATCCAGGACCCTACGCTGGCTAATTGCGCTCGCGACCTCGCTATAAACTTGCAAAACTCTTCGCCAATAATTACACACCATTTTATTAGTGAAGTGTTTCTTTCATCATAACAAAACTTGGGAGTAACGTAGTTGCTGCACACAGCTGTGAACTTAAACTGACCACTTCATTCTTTTTCGCGTATTAAAGGCAAGGAAGAATAACAATTCTTCATTACTCTTTACTGCTAGTAAGCATCAGAATTTTGGTCCTACCATCCGGAGTACTGATGTGAATAATCTTATTGAACAATATCATATTGATCATTATCTTACTGAACATTATCTAACAACACAGTACAGGCGATGTTGATATGATAATCTCAGTTGTAACTGAACCGTGGTCCTTTTTCCCCGGACTACCGGCTGGATATCGTGCGCTTCCACACCCACTGCCCGACCTTACGCCTATAGGTTCTCTGATATTTAGATAATGTGTTCGATTCTCTTGTAATGTCAATGTTGAATTATATTACTTGTGTAGGTAAATGTTGTAGGATTTGTTGTAGATTTCATGAAATTCTTAGGGATACGAAAAAATTACGGAAAATTTCAAATATTAGTATACAATTATCAAATAAACCCCGTTATTAGCGATTATGCGACATCTTCCGTGATATCATAGTATACCCAAAGGTCTCTCGTCAATGATTAGAGGGCGTATTTATCTTTATTTAGGCCAAATTCACAGTGAATTAAAAAAAAGCCTTTTAGGTAAACACAATAGAACTATTAATTAACATCATCAGACATATTATTAGTTCCGCTAATAAACCTTTTTACCAGTCCTATTGTTAACACATAAGGCCATGCAAGAGATATTTATAATAACAACCTCCATTTTTACATTGTCCTACAATTTACTCGGCCTAAAATGCTTATCGATTGATACACATCACTATTTCAAAAGTAACCTTTACCACAAACAAATACCTTTGTACAATTCAAAAATAGAAATGAATAATGATAGTACATTTGTTAGTAATATAATTAATATTATTTCAATGAGTGTGCGATTAATTTCAAGATAGCATCAAGAGACGTATACTGTAATTATATTATTTACTTAATTAATAGCTTTAAGTTGGATTAAAAGATTAAATACTAAGTATTTGGTTTATTTTTAGTTGTGTGTGGTGAGTGGTAAAAAAGTAATACGTACAGGTGTCGACTACTGCGGGCCGGTGGTAAAAATTGATGATGTGTGATGCGTGATTTAAATGGATTATTTTACGGTGTAGATTGTAGCTTGAGAAGTATAGTAGTACTATTTTATCACAATGCTATTAACTGTGTCAAGATGTGTTTTTTGTGGTAGTTATTCTGTTATTTTAATCATAAAATATGCTGTACCTCTATCACGAGTTTTCTAACTATTTACTATCATAGTAAAGTAAATTTTCATGATAGCGATTTTAGTTATTAACTTGGTTAAATTAGGGATTAGAGCCGCTTATGTGACATATGTGTCAAAGTTAAGTTTTGATTTACTATTTACGATATTATAGAGATGTCATGTTAGCGACTCTGATCTCAAATATAACCAAGTTAAGAACTAAAATCGCTTGCATAAAAATTTACATTTACTATGAAAGTAAATAGTGAAAAACTCATAATAGAGGTACTGATTATATATGATTGTAAGTTATATGAAGAGAACAAGCACAGTTAAAAAAGAGACACATGAATTTTGGAGTTAAATAGAGGAAATATATTTTTTTTCTTTCCCTGAAAATAGTACTAGCCTCTGTATAAACTTTATTATTATATGCAGTTTATTTTGATTAAATGTTTGTCAATTATATTACTGCTTAAAATGGATAGGTCATTTTAAGACTGTCAAACTCCCCAGTCATTGTATTGTTATTTAAACAGACTGTAAACGCAATTCTACACCTAGATTGAACATAGATATTTATTCTATAACTTCTTCATTCTGTAACTTCCTAAGATCTAGATTCATGACCTTTGACGCTTTAGCCGTTGGGCTTCTGTGGCTTAAAACTGGGCGGTCCCAAAGCCCATACTTGAATGTTATTCACCCCATACAGGGAAAAGCCAAGCAATCTATTATTGGCCATTAATGTACATTACCACGGCCCATACCACTTAATAGTTTGCGGACCAAAAGACCACTATTCACGGACTCTATCTAAATGGAAAAAGGTGTAGTGTTGTAATTTCTGATTTCGTAGTCGTGGACTTCAAAGGGCGTAAAATGCAAAGGTAGTATGTAGTGTAATAGTAGGTATTAATAATATAAATATAATATTTAACCCATTAGTGTTCCACTGCTGGGCAAGGGTCTCCTTTTTGAGTTTTCAGGGTTGCAGCTGCCGCTGGCCTGGCTCATGTTGGCAGACTATATCCACTACCGAGAATATGTTGGATTCCTCAGATGTACAGGCTATGTCGTTTACGTGATAGAAATGATGTTTATCTGATTTCGAACTCATTCCAAAAGATTGAGGAGCGGATGGATATCGAACTTAGTCCTATATGGAAGGCAAGCATTCAACCGCTAGGCTATCACTGCTATGCATTAATTAAGCTGGAAAATAGAGATGCATGGGCTGTTCCTAATGCCAGTATCGTCTGGGTGTATATTCGCCACCCAGGTTGACACACATCACGCGTTAAGCCCGAGTCGAATCGCTCAAGATTAGCATGTATACCGAGGATCGAATTAGCATAATTACTTATGACATGCTCTAACGTCTTTGTGACATGCCATAGCTGTGGCCAATTGAGTAAGAAAGTTTATATACCTAATACTTCTTTGTGCCGCGCTTCTAAGGACTCTAAAGTTCTAAGGATTCGGTTTGATATGAACTTGGGACAACCTGAAGTTGGGAAATAAACTACAGCAATATAATTACCGAGATGGCTATTGCAATGGGAACTTTATATTCATCTTGCAAAAATCCACATGTCTTAGAGCAACAAATATAATATCCTAGAGAAATATTTAAATAACTATCCAGCCATAAAATGTGGCAGGAGAATAAATTGAAATTTATATTAAGACATGAATTATTTTAGAACAGTCGTGGTAAGTAAAGTGCAAATACTACCTGTGATTCAACAGCTACTTAAGCAGATCAATGAACTGGTGATGTACAAAACGATACAAAAAAAACTGACCCAGAAGCCGTGAAGCCCAAAACTCGTGCATAAGTTGAATTTAGAATAAAAATAAACTAAAAATATTCCAAGAATAGTTGATGGCATAATTAATTCGCAAATCGCTCACTCAAAAAGTTTATGAACGTGAACGAACTCTGGTTCCTGGAAAAATAGTTAGCTACCAAATTTCAATCACTATAGTCGACAGTTAGAGCGATAGGCTTTTTGTGTTAGACACGAAAAACATTATAATATGATGGCTTTTTATCGATTGACAAGAGAGCCGTTGAGTCGACATAGTTTTTTTTAACGAATATATATAGGTAATTAGAAAAAAAAATGCAAATCTTCGCAACTGTAATGTGAAAATTGCCTCCGCCATTCTGTGTGAATGAAAAATTCTGGTGTTTTAATATTGTGTGATATTAACGCGAATTGAATTCATTGACGTACTGAAATGTTAAGGATTTTTTTTATGTTTTGCTGCTAGTTTGGTTATTTTGCGTAAGCATATAAAATAAAAAACAATCAACGTGATGTAAGTTTCCACTATTACCTACCTAAATTCATGTTCAAACTGTGCAACTTAAATAATCGTTAAACTTCAACTAATTGAATCCACACAAAACAAAATACTTTTTACTAAAACCTTTTTTTTAATTAAAATGCTCTAAATAGTCATCTTTGAGCTCAATTTTAACAAAACAAATATTTCTATCACATGTTCTCGTCGCACTAGCGTTAATATTTATTCTCATTCCAGTCGTCCTATAAAATAAAAAACATTAAAACAAAACAAAAAATACAAATCACGACTCCACGCCAATCTTGTTCTGTGGCGCGTTCATCCGTTTTTCTACGGTCGAGATGGTTGATACGCGCTGCATTAAATCTTATAATTAAATGCGGATAGGCGTATTATAAGGAGCTGGTTCGACACCACTAGCCATTGTACTAGATTTTGCCTTGACTTTACTTGTTATTTGACTTTTTTAGTCCTCTGACTTGAAGTATATTTGGCACTGTTATAAGAGTTCCACACAAATTGACGAAAGGATCAATGGCATTTTTATGGACGTGAATGTATTTAAGATAAAATATTCGAGTATTTAATGAGATGGCTATAACAAGTGAGTTTACGTATATAATTTAAAAATAATTTGAGCGAAACGACGGGGGAAAAATGTATTATTATAATATGTGCAAATCGCGAACGTTTAAAATCTTTACCTATAAGACGAGTTTAGGATCACAAGTTGAAACGAAACAACGAAGGGTGGGTTTTTTGACATAATGGTCAAAAAGTGAAACTAAAGCCTATTGAAAATTGTTACAGTAAGTAACAGTAAGTCGAGCACGAATATTATGACGTACCTTTAAAAACATAACCGTATCTTTAATGTCAGTTAATTTTGAATCGCAAATACACCTGTCCTTTAAGATTTAATTTTAATTTTATGCGTGTCATATAATTTGTATCATACTTAGGTATGAATAATTGTTTTCAATTTTAAAATTATTACTTTCTAAACGAGTACCTATTTCCAATTCCAAATTCACGCACGGCAAAGATACCAGACGTCAAAACATTCGTACTAATTTTACTTTCGGGCTCTACTTTCGGGCTACTGATCGAGTCCTATAGGTACTGTTTTTCATAACTTAACCTATCGAGTGACGCAAAGTATTCACAATGGAAAATCTATTATTTTTGGTCGCGAGATTTCCGGATTCCGATTGCGGATTTAGTTAAAAACAAACGAATCTAAGTTACAAGTTCCATTAAAATAAAAACACTAAAACCATTCTCTCTGCAAAATTGACATACAGACAGACCGAAGTAAGCGGAGACTGTGTTCAGTTTTTAGTTATAAATTTATAATAGTCGCATGTAGTGATTATTAAAAGCGGATAGGGGCATTATAAGGAGCTGGTTTGACACTGCTGTGTAGTCCTACAACAGTTTATCTTTGCGTATAATTCGTTTAAGTTTGGAATATATGTACATACAGGAAAAAAACTGCGTTTTTTTTTTTTTTAATATATGTCGTCAATGATTCATACCTATGTACGATAGCGGCTTTGAACTTTAAAAAAAATCTTTTATATCCAAACTTAAAATAAACAATCATTGATGTTATATATGTGGGGGGGGGGGGGGAAGGTGCGGTCTGCCCCGGGCTTCTGGTCCTTGGGGACGCCTCCATGTTCCCTTGATCAAATCCTAAACAAGGCTTTATAAATATGAAATGAAATGAAATTATGAAATGAAATTATGAAAAGAAATTATTTATTTTGCAATTAGGATTTTTCAATCACTTTTACACGTCTTTTTTTAAACTAGATGGCGTCGGCATTTCCTATGACTATCCCTGAGAAGAAACGCCGAAACAAACTCAGGGGTCAAATTCTATTTTAAAGTCCAGACAGATTGTAATGATGTAAGGGTATATGTGAGACAAATATAGGGTGGAATAGCCTTTTGAAGAAAGTGCCATAACTATTTGACCTAACCTGCCGCAACAGAGTGCAAGCATGCATCAGTTATCGTGAGAATTAATGAAATTAAGAGCGTTCAGCCTAGATCTCACTCACATTTACAATATTTAGCGGTTATACATAAGAAATCATTTCAATTTAAACAACATTACAATATCAAAATAATGAAGTAAATAATATAATAATTAATGGCAAAAATGGTATATAAAAAAAAGGAAAAGCTAAAGAGCAGCTCAATCCCAAGCGTTTTTGTCATCTAAATAGTCCGAAATTTTATAGTATCCTTTTTTTACAAAGTTTAAACATGCAATGATAAAACGACACGATTGGCGAAGTGCATTTGTCGTGTCCGACGCATAATTCGCCTCACACTCGACAGTTTTTACGTGAACTCGTTGTTTCAATGTCGCTATTATAGCAGCAAGGTATATTACTTTTATGTTTTACTTGGCACCGACTTCAATATTCTTCAACTACTATATTGTATAATAAAATATTTATTTTTTGCTTTTTAGTTTTGTTTTTGAGTTTTTTGGAGTCGGTTTTTATTTCTTGTTAAAAAAAATAATTAGATTAAGTATGTTTATGTAGGACATTTACTCAAGCTCCTTCATCAAATTGTTTTGACGTTTATAAAACGAACGTAACTTCAATTGGTCCGTCAAGGTTCATCAATTAAAGAGCGTGTGGCTATGTACCTACTGTGTTAATTAAAAACTCTTAATGAATCATTCTTAATAGTAACTGGTCATGTTAAATTGTAAGCATTCAACTCAGAACTACTTTTTAGAGTGGGACCGATCAGATGGTTTGCTCCTATTTCTTACGTACCCGGTGCGACTTTTTACTTTTTGCCTTATATAATGTATTAGTTAGTTAATAAGTAGACATTCTTAAACAGTAATTATAAGACCTTCTTGGATGTAAGGCTATAATCGGGAGAGCTCAAAGCACAGTAAAATGTCAACGTGTTCTTGTAACTCGTAAACGTGTCGCGTTTTGACGAAAAAAAATGTTTTAAGTGCGTCATATTGGTAGCATATTGACAAAAAATTGTGGCTTTTGGTTAAAAACTCACCAATATTTTTCGCAACATTTTTTTTACACAACGTAAGAAAAAAAAGGAAAAATTGTTTTTTTTTATATTGTCGTTGATTGCCATATTTTTTAAATTGGGGAATTAAGGAAAAAATTAAAAAAAAACTCGTCTCAGCAACGTATTCCCGTACATGGAATGGTTGAAGTAACTGCACTTACTCGTCTCAAAATTCCACCCTGTATAATGATGTTGAATTTTTTTTTGTTGATAATTCTCTTCACACTGTTTTTGAAACCATGTTTATTTCAACTACTCGCTTCGTTAGCCTGCTAACCTCCCCCTCGGTAATTATTATAGTGGTAACGTCACTATGTATGCTGTTACGTCATTTTTACGAGGGGACAAGGTCTATAATATCCACAGTGTTCCGTTTAACTAAACTATGAAATTAAATGACGTATAATACAACTTTTCAGATATCTATCAAAATTTACATTACTCATCAAAATAAAAATATTTTTCCTGTTCAATGTGGCACTACTAAGATCGGCTTAACTTTGTATGCGAACGTTCCTTTTAGAAGTCTTACCTAATTATAAAGAAAAATAATAACCTAATAATGTCCCGCTGCTGGGCAAGGGTCTCTTCTCAGAATGAGAAGGGTTAGACTTTAGTCCACCATGCTGGCTTTTTGCGGGTTGGCGGACTACAAACAGCATCGGAAATTTTATGGAGTCCTCTCAAGCAGGTTTCCTCACAATGTTTTTCTTCACCGTAAACGCCAGCGATAGTCAAATTCTGATTCGCACATGATTCCAAAAAGTCAGAGGTGCGCGCCGGGTTTAACTCTAACCTGTACGGAAGGCAGGTGTTCAACTACTAGGCTATCGCTAGTTTGCAGTTATAGTCTAAGTCTTACCTATATATCCAAAGTTTTAGTTCAAATAAATGTTCACAATAATGTGTATACAAGCTGTTTATTAGCCGTAGTTGACCTACGGTATATTGATTCCATATCGTAGTGAGTCAAGTATTTTTTTTTATCTATAAAATCCAGTCATCCTCCCATATAAAATTATCGAGCTTGAGGAGTTTGTGTGAACACGGTACACCCTGTATAAAATATGTTATAGGTACACTTATAACATAATTATACTTACATATTTTTGAAGTAGACGGTACTGTAGAGATTTTATGCAGAAGCCATAGGCTCATCTGCATTAAGACTGGCTGGTGTAAAAGAAACAAATATTCAAATAGGTGACTTGGAGATGAGTGTGACGTGTTGTAGAAAAATGTTTAGAATTTTGATAGTGATTTGTAATTTAACGCTGAACTTGGACGGCCACGGTGCCGAATACATTAATATTACAGATTGCCTTGCCTTTAATTTGTAGATCCCGCTACAGTACATATATAAATAGCAATTAACAAATCAAACATTCCAAGAATAATTGGTATCAAACAGCGCGCAATAAACGCCTCGTTACACCCGCCCCCTAAAAAGGCAATAGCTTGATAACATACATAACAAGCGTAAAACCACCGTTAACTGGTAAAATTGAATACTGTTGATAAATCATAGCTCGCACAAACATTTGGTATTCATTACACGCAGCGGGACGACTTGCTCAAAATAATAATTAAAATTTATGAACGTAGAGTTAATTATAGGAGCGCCTGTGACCACATAGTCTCACTTGAGAATTCGCTCATGAATATACAGTGACCGGTTCTGGTTGTTTTAGATGATACGACACGGGCACGCGACGATTTTACGATCTTTTATTGTTGCTTCCAAAACGTTCTAAAAAAATAAGGGGGTGAAAAAAAAAATTAAAAAAAAATTTTACTCCGTCTAAAGATTGAAACAAAAGACAAGAGTAAAACTAGAAACGAGAGGTGTGGAAAAATATGGGGCAGACCTTTGCCCAGTAAAGGTTAGGAAAACAATATATACATACATATATTTGAATCATTTGAGTTTTAGCTTATTTTGGTTAATCGTTGATGTTCATGAAAGTACTCGTATTTATACTATAATTTTTAATGACCCTACGTAAGAAATCTCAGGTGACTTTCGTGACATCTTCATTCCCGTGAAACTGGGTTGCTGCAAGTGTCATTTTAGGGTACGCCAAGCTTCGCTACAAACAGGAGTACCTATTTAAAAATAATTTTGTATTTGCTCGAAACACGCCTATATTCACCGAAAGATAAGACAGAGAAGTACACTCACATTTTGCCAAAGCCTTTATTGATTCCCATGTAATTGAAGGGAGGAGGGGATCTAAGGCCCGCTATTTCCAACAAACTAACAAACTGGATGTAGGTATTTCATAGGTTTATCAAACCTTTATCAGAAGTTAAATTATAGAGCTGTTTTGATTGCTGCCAACCCGTGCTACCGTTTGAAAAATCTTTTAAATATTCCTTATTGTTGGTGAAAAAGAACATTTTATAAATATTTTAGGTGCAATTGGAATAGTAAACTTAAATATAGAATGAACTTTAAAACAAAATAGCATCAATTACAAAACCAATTAGCAGGACTGACAAAGTTAACCTCTCATGAAAATCGTGTCGCACCCGTGACGGGAGGTATAAAAATCGTTAGGAAATTAAGACGTCCGAACTCTAGGATTACTTTGAACGGTAATCGTTAATCTAATTAATATGTAGCTGTTTAAAGCACACGATTAGTGATCATTTCGGTGATTAAGATGTTGCAATCTTCAATAATTTTAATGCTGCTAAATTGTACAGCGATTATACAATTTTTTTTAATTGTATGTCATTTGCGTCAACAAAAAATTTGTATTCTGCAAGAGTCCTTGTTTATGTTGACATCTATTTATTTATGTAAATATGTACAAATACGACTTATGTATTTATGTATTTGTACCGCTCTATTATCCATATTCCAAGGGAGTATTCTCCGACAAGGCAAGTTTGTCTGGCAGGGCGAAGCTCAACGGTTGATGTCGGATATTCGTATATAGTATTGTATTGGTGCAATTCAGGATTTTCTGCTGTCGCTTCGCTTCGATAGATGGCGCTGTACTTTTTGGCAAGTAATGAATAGTCGCTACACAGCCAAAATCTACACATAAATGCTTAAATAGTATATAAATAAATTCCACCCATTGCTGTCCCACTGCTGGGTAAGGGTATCTTATCAGAATGACAAGGGTTAGGCCTTAGTCCATCACGCTGGCATGGCGCTGGTTGGCGGACTACACATACCATCAAGAAATTTATGGAGCCCTCTCATGTGTTCAGGTTTCCCTTTACGATGTTTTCCTTCACCGGAAACGCAAGTGATAATAAAACTCTGCTCCGACATGATTCCGAAAAATCAGAGGTGCGGGCTGAGTTTGAACTCAGACCCTCCTGCATGGAAGGCAAGCGTTCAACCCCTAGGCTATCACATACTTGCGACGATAAAATCTTATGATATTGTCCTGTCACCTGCATATATACATCAGTCATCAGTCTCTGGAATAGTATCTAAAAATCGGTGTATAATAATTAAAAACACGAAGCTACAAAGATTTGCTTCTAGCTAGTTCTGTAACATTATATCGAATAGTGTAGTAGTATATCGCCCCCACGCCGCTTTTATCCACTCCTGAGACTCCCAGCAAAGAAGTGGCCACCGTATCACGTGGCAGAATCAATCATGTCTAACCAACCAATACATTTAAGGATGAAATCATCTGTCAGTATTCACATTTTGTATGCAGCTATTTTGTATGAATATGTGTATGTATAAATTCTGCTTTCCGCATCAATTCAGCTTTCGCATTTTTGTATTTCAAATGCGTGTAATGAGTGTATCAATACCGCCCAACTAAAATGCGAATCAACGCTGACAAATATGTTTTCACACTAATTCATCAGTTCATGAATATCTTCTTATCGTTTAGAAATTTTTCAAACGTTAATGCTTAGATACGTTTTGTTCATCATGCAGACTTTTTACATAGAAATGACGTCACATATGATTTCACCTTAATGCGTCAATTCACGGATATGTTCTTACCGTTTAGAAGTTTTTGAACCCAGACCCGAAACAACTATCTGTAGATCATACAAATGTTTGTTTCGTGCGGGAATCAGTCGATCTCTCAACCACTGCGCTAATCGTGCCATATATATTTCGTTTATCATGCAGACTTTTTGTATAGAAATGACGTCACAATAATCTTTGAAAAAGTTTTCATCTTCACTTTATGTAAACAATTTAATTTGTAAAAACTATGGGTTAATTGCTCGAAAATAAAGTTATTAAGTATGATTATTATTTAAAGTCCCTTATATTTAGGGATCTTTTGGTGATATGGAGGTTTAGTGTGGTAACAGACAGTGTGACGACCTTTCATAGTAGATGTCTATGAGAAGGCTACTGTGGTTTAGAAATCGACTGTTGCACTACGTGTCATGGGTTCGTTTCCCGTACGAAACAAATATTAATTGTAGGATCTACGGATAGTGGTTCCGGAATTGGGTGTATGTCCATGTGAAGATTTGTAAACGCACCCACGATAAAGGAATTATTCCTAGTTTGGGGCAACGTTTTTTACAAAGTTTAAAAAACGACTTATCCTCCTAGGAATCGAACCCAATACTCAGATCCGCCAAGCTCACCGGTACTAGCTCTCACATAAACTTAATAACCAAAGGTACTTTTTACGTGCCTTAATCACAGTAATTTCTCCATACTTTCGCGTAGGAACCTGTCGTATTATAGTTATAGAACTAAATTAGACCCACTATGGTCGTGTCGGACTTAATTAAACGAAATTACGTAGCCTGGGTGTATAGAAAATTGAAGCAGCGCGTGCGCGGGTAGTGAGACCGACTTCAGGTTAAAAAGTGGTGTTATTATATTAGAGTGCCTATTATAATAGATGGATCCATAGCAGAACATCGCCTTACTAGTTTTCTGAGTGTTTCTTGGGATCGTGGGTCAGATTTTAACCCATTACTTCCCAAGCATCGAAAACATTAGATTTTATTGGTCAAATCTTTAAATTCTTTAAACTCTTTAAAGTCTCAAGTCTTTTCTTACATTAAGAAAAATTATTATAAATCAAAAAAAAAAATCATAATGATAATACTTAGTGTAGACGTGTTCTCAGTGTCATTTTTATACTAGGAACGACTATTAGTACATCATACAAATATTTATTCCGTGCGGGAATCGAACCCGCGACACGTAGCGCAGCAGTCGATTTCTCAACCACTGCGCCAAACGTGCCTTCAAAGTAGGTGAGAGTATAAAGAGAAGTCAAGAGAAGAACAGGGCAGAAAAAAGGCAAAAAAGTATTTATACTTATGACTCTAAACGTGTTCGGACTTGTGCAATGAAAATGCCGATGGGTTTCACCCCACTACAAGGGAGTGAGTTACTTCATCATCATCTAGCGTATTCCAAGGATAACATAACATAGTATCCCCTCTGTTTTCTCAAAAGAGTTAGGCAGAGGTACCATCTATCGGGCACAATACCTAATTTCGTGCTATTTAGAATATGTAACAGAAAGATCCAATAAAACTTTTTTCAAACCCTAGGCCACAAACTCAACAGCCGCGACCAATAAAACAATTTGCCAGTTATTCTAAAGGTTATGACTATTTTAGGCAAACCAGACGCGGCTCATCAGGATTTTTCTGCCAACTCTCTATTTAATTATCCGTATACATTTATAATAAATTATTTAACAGATTTAAAAAAATTAATAATTATTTGGATACCCTATTCTAGGGTTGCCATCCCCAAATTTTGAAAACCAGGATTTGAAAGTGGAAATGCCAGGACATTTCGATTTAAAAACAGGACGCAGTATGAAAAAAATATAAGAAAACAGTGTCAAAGAATACAATGAATAGCAATTACAATGTTTTGAAATTGTTAATTAAATTATATAATATAAAAAATGAAATGAAGGATTCAATTATAAAATAACGCGGATGATTAAACGTAAGGTTTGAGCCAGTAGTAGCGCGCGAATAATAAAACACAAGACCTTACGAGGACGTTAAAAAACTCAGGACGCTACCTAATAACTATCCAGGACAACCCAGGACACTCCAAAAAACCAGGACATATCCTGAGAAAACAGGACGGTTGGCAACCCTGCCCTATTCTGAGGTGACGCAGGGCCTCCAAACTTTAAATCTTTAAATCCGGCCCTGATCAAATTCGATGCAACAACATTATGGCCCAGATACACGAAATTGGAATCTTATAGCACGCAAGCCCAATACCGGACGCTTTAGTCATCCGTAAAATCATGGCACGAGAAATCAAACATTATATTTTATAGTACAGTGCTACTGCCAGGGCTGTATGCAATAAACTGAATACATTAGCAAGTAACGCCCAAGTTTAGATCCAAGGGGGGATCTACCTTCTACTTAATAAGTGGGAGGTGTCACAAATCGCGGTAATGGTGGGGGGTGCGTGAGCGCACATTTTCATGTGTGGCGTAAACGGAAGATGGGTGTGGTGTTGTTTGCGGAAAATACGTTAATGTTGGTTGCAATAAGTCCGCCCATCGCCTATTGTAGAATAATCACGCATTTTGTTACTTTGTTTATTCGATGCAATGGTTTATAATTAACGTTATTCCGTTCTTATTTATTCTTGAGTGAAGTGTGGATTTACTTTTTCTTTTTAAAGCTGTTGTGGTTATCATACTTTCGAAATATATTCACACCTGATGGATGAATGTGTGCTAAAATATTAATACTGTTCAAAACTCACAAAAAAACCTCAACAGTGGACACAGTTTATAATTAGCAAATAACATCATGCCCACAAAGAACAAAACTGGTGTCCTGAGACAGCAACACGGGGTCGGGGCAGACCACGTAGGAGATTGCGGGACGTAATGGATGCCTTCGTTGAAAACTGGACAGATACAGCGCGGGATCGCGGTAAATGGAGAAAAAGGAGGGAGGCCTTTGCCCAGGAATGGGACAGCATAGGACTTTAATAAATAATAATAATAAATAACACAATTAATTAAATAACATACAACATAAAAATTAAAAATAACAGTCTCATCAATTTATCTACTACAAACTGTCACATTGGACTAGTATGCGCATGCGCAGCTGCTGAGCATGAGGTCCTTCTGGGTTGGGCAAAGTGATATCGCGATTTTCTGGATTCCTTGTAGCAGCCCGGAGTTTGATTTAATGCCTAGTAGATGCTGATAGCCTCGCCCCCTATCCCATGGGGCATAGTAACGGCAGGTACAGTGTACAGTACACTTTACCTGCCGTTACTACATTTGTACACCTACATTTGTATTACTCCGAAGGATTACCCAGATTGAGAGATCGACTGCGGCTCTACGGTTCGCGGATTCGTGTCTCGCACGGAACAAATATTTGAATGATCTACAGATAATTGCTCCGGGTTTGGGTGTATGTTCATGTGAATATTTGTGCTTGTAAACGCACCCACGATACAGGAATCAATCCTGGTATGGGGCAACGATTTATTTAAAAGCAAAAAGTAACAAGAGATACGCCTGAGTCTTCGGGAAATATTTGTATGTCCTACAGATAGTTTTTCCAGGTCTAAGTATTATGAACAAAATTTGTGTTTGTAAACGCACCCACGATACCGGAGACATTTATAGAGTGGTAAAACATTTAAAAAAAAGCATTAATCTCCTCAACAGTTAGTAAAACCGGCATAATTTACGTATAAGCAGCAAATGCTGGTCCAAGTGCTAACGCTTATCGCTTACACCGCTCGTAATGAACACTGGCGTAAGTAAGCGACGTCGTTTATGCTTGAGATGTAATTTCCGATGCGATGCACTACGTTACGGCCGACTAACAAATGGTACGAGCTAACCTGTTTGTTGTTGCATTTAGGGTTAAATATTGTAGCATTTCGATTGCTGTTGGTCAACAGAGATGGGGAAACTAGCTTCTGTGTTATATATGTATATCTAGCACTGTCTTGTTGACTGCTTCGTTGGACTAATGCTAGACTGCTGAGTCATCATCATCAGCCAGAAGACGTCCACTGCTGAACGAAGGCCTCCCTCAAGGGTGGGTTTGCCATAATCCCCACGCTTGGCAGGTGGCTTGGGGATTGCAGTGGCTCACCGATTAGTGAGAGGACGCTGCTGCCCATCCTCCGGTGTCTGGCCGCAGTTTTAAGAGGTACCCGAGTCAAACTGACTGGACTGCTGAATATGAGGTTCGATTCCCGGGTAGGGTAAAGTGTTTCTGGGTTTTTCTGTATGGAAAATCTCAGTAGCAGCACGTTGTCTGAAATTGTGCCCGGTAGATGGCATTAGGCTCGCTCCCTATTACACGAGACTCAATAACGGCATCGGCGAAATGTGGGTGTGCAATAGGACACCTCTGTCTAACTCTTCGGGGAATACAGCCGTAATGCTGTGTTATGATTATTTATTATTATTTCCTAGGAGCTTGACGGGACGGTTGGTGGTGGCTAAGATGTTTGGCTTCTGACTTGTTGCGAAGATGAGTACGGTACAATTATTTGTATCTAATTATAATGAACCAACTATCTATAGATAGTTGGTTCGGGCGTGTGGAATGTGACTTTGATAAGTACGTGGATCATTGCGTACAATTGTACATACGAGTGCTATTAATACACAGTGACAATGCAGGTTGTATGTGACGACACGGTTAGCGCAGTGGTCGAGCGATCCACTGCTGCGCTAGATGTCGCGGGTTCGATTCCCGCACGAAACTAATATTAAATGATCTACATGCAGTTGTTTCGGGTCTGGGTGTTTGTTCATATGACTATTTGTGTAAGCGCACCCACGATACAGGAATTATATTAGTTTGGGGTAAAGATTTAAAAAATATAAGAAAAAATAGGAATATTTGTAAGCTGATGGTAAACTGAACCCCCGAAACAGAAGAAATACCAATGTTATGAAATAAGAGAAAATCAATCTCTACCTTAAAACACTGTATCATCATTGACCAACGAGATTATGACGAGCTATTAAGATAGCGGAGACTTCTCCATCTAGCCAAGCTAAATATTGAACGAGTGGTGATAGGTGATTGATGATTGTGTCCAATGTGGTGATTATGGGCTATGCAGAACAACGTATAGTAACTGCAGAACAACAAAGTAATTCTGCGTAAGTGAGAATCACTGGTACGTTCTTTTTGAAGCAAGATTGAAAAACTCTAGCATGTCATGAAAATATATACAATAACGATAATAAGAATTCTAGAAGATAGTTTGAGAGGCTTATGTGAATACATCGCCTGCAGTTGGAGTTGCATTCACCTTTGGAGAAGCAAATTCTTTATTTTGTTCTAGAAACATCGCATGGGCAATCTTTTCTTTTTAATTTTAGTAAATAGCTGTAATACTTAATGAAATTAAAAATAGGTCGACCCTGGTGAATATTTTCACAATAATTATAAGTAAACCATATTTATTCAAGTCAGTGTCCATTTAGGCCAAATCACAGTTTCTTATATGTTTGTGTAAAAAAAAACGACAAGAAAACCCTCAGTAAAAAAAGTCCTGTTGTCAGTTGATCATATCCAAATATTTGCTACATGTATGTACGTCGTACATAAAAAAGGTACCTATATTCATAGATCCCTGAGAATACAGAAAATATAATAATTATTATGCTAAGATAAAATCTTTACCAATCCACAAATCACCCTAAGTACACCTGTACCTCTATCACGAGTTTTCTAACTATTTACTATCATAGTAAAGTAAATTTTCATGATAGCGATTTTAGTTCTTAACTTGGTTACTTTAGGGATTAGAGTCGCTTATGTGACATATGTGTCATAGTTAAGTTTTGATTTACTATTTACGATATTATAGAGATGTCATGTTAGCGACTCTAATCCCTAATGTAACCGGGTTAAGAACTAAAATCGCTTGCATAAAAATTTACATTTACTATGAAAGTAAATAGTGAAAAACTCGTAATAGAGGTACTGGAAGACAAGGGAGTTATTTGCCAGAAACCACACAATCATATAAACATTATCAAGTAACACAAGGAACAAACTAACGTAATGTACATATGTTATGTAATCATCTAATTACGTCTCCCGTTCATAAAACAAGGAATATTAACAGATCGCACTGCGTAATCCTGCTGACTCCTTATGGAATACTCATGGATATTCTGTGCAAACTTGAGCACATTCCATGTTGCTACACGATATATCACCAATGTGGTTGGGGCTACGAAAAGGGCGAGTGTATCAGCGACTATATCGAAAAAAAAAAACTGTAAAAATAAGATTGTGTATCGCGATCTGTTTATTTACTTTATTGAAAGATCTCTATCAGAAAGTCGAAGGAGTAGGACGACTTCTTATTAAAATGATAGACAGCCTACGCCGCAGGGAGTCCTAGGATGGAGCTCAGTGACAAACGATGAAGCTTTCTATTGCATTTTATGAAACTATGTGCTACATCTTCGACCACATCATATCCAAAAAAAACCTAATGCTTGATATTTTTATATCCCCTATAAGTGAAAATGTTTTGAAGATGAATTGAAAATGTTAGACTCCTTGCAATGCCGCTTATTTCGTGGCCCACATTTGGAAACATGTCTATCGGACGGGACGTATTTTATCGTAAAATAATATTTCTGTTATTAGACACCTCTAAATCTACGTATTGTCCCTATAAATTATATGTGTACGAGAAATGAAGTGATAATATGCGGGACAATACCTCTATTGGTGTTAGCTTTTATAGGGACGCGACATAATGACATATTCATTTGATGATATTTTATCGATGTTCTTGTATATCGATAAGGATAGTCTTAGAAACTAATCAAGTCCTGAATTCAAGTATTTTCATGTTTGTACATTTTTAAAGAACAATTAAGTAATAAGCAAAAATTTATTACACCCTCGATTACTTTCGTCAAATCTGCAATTCAAAAAAACTATAACATCCTTAGAAAACCAATTTTAATTACTTTTTAATTGCGAACATTTCGTATCTCTGTTCCATATAACAACCGGTATTTATCGATATCGATAGTCTTATAGAATGACGCGTGTCAGCGATTTACGAGGCAATAACTCATAAGAGTTGTTCGAGACGACAGTAACAGCTCTAGCGCGAGCCGTTAATGCATGTCGACCGAGTTTAGTTGATTGATATCAATCCACTGATATTTATTATGGTTTTAACAGCTTTTTGACGAATGAGATGATACTTATTTGTGGATACAAGAAATAACAACTTATTTCTGTATCTAACGGAACAATCTTAATATAGGTTCTAAAAATTAAAAAACAGAACAACCTTCGTATCAAAATAATATAGCATCACGTCTGTATTCCCGAAAGGTTAGGCAGAGATGTATTGTGCGCCCACATTTCACCGATGCTGTTATTAAGTCCCATGTAATAAGGGGCGAGTCTATTGCCATTAACCGGGCACAGTTCCAAACTCCGTCCTGCTGAATTTTTATTCAGAATAACCCAATAACGCTTTGCCTAACACCTAACTGGCGCTTGCGATCGCTAGTCTAATGGGGCAGTTCAGACACTTATTTCGGTTAAATCGCACAATAATATAAATGGTATACTAATTGAATACTGTGTATTTTATTCAACTGTGTGTGAAGTGATTAGCTTTCTGCGCTAGGTGTCGCGGATTGGATTCCCGCAAGGAACAAATATTTGTATGATCTATAGTTGTTTCGGGTCTGGATGTGTGTGTATGTGACATGTATGTTTGTTAACTGTACCCACGATAATGGAGAGTTATGTGAGGAAATGTCTCCTAGTGCGGGGCAATGTTTTGTTAAAATAAAAACGAACTTAGGCTAACACGTGGTGTAGCTTCTACAAAAACAGGTACCCACCGCTCATTTACAACTACATTTAGTTATTTTAACCGTGTCCAGGATAATTTTAATCATGTAGATGTCTCAGTACGATGTTGTCATACAAATTTATGTAAAGGGTTATCATCTCCCACGTTACGAATGTTACTAACTAGTCCCTACAAGCCAACCCTCAATGGCGATAACAAGAATATCAATTATAAGACGACAGCCTCATGCCAGTATTCATCGAAGGGTTAGGCCGAGTTGTACTACTTTATGTTAGGCTCAAAGAACGAAAACTCCCATCAGTCAAAATAGCTCGATGTGGTTTCTTTAAAACATCCAAATCGCAAATTTCGTATTTGTTGAGCCCAAAATTTATATTATAACTTATTTCGGCACGTTATTGCGTCCGAAAAGGAGCGAATCATTTATCGAGCAAAATACCAAACTCCACTATGCAGAATTTAAGAAAATCGCTATAGCGATTTATATATATACATATATATATATATATATATATATATATATATATATATATATATATATATATATATATATATATCGCTATAGCGTATATATATATATACAGATATACAGATATATCGCTATAGCGTATATATATATATACGCAATAAATAAATAAATAAAAAAAATAGTATTTTGCCTAACCTAGGAGCCTATTAGGGTGGGAAAGGACCAAACCCAGGATATGATGATTAGGAGCCGCTCATACGGCCACCAGACTAATTAAGCAGTAATATTATGAGATGACATGGTACACTATTGACTGATTTTTTGTGATTTCCAATTTTCGAAGATTCAAACCTAGAATCTCAGGCTTAGCAACTCGCTTGCGACCGTGATGCAGATATATAAATATATTGAATAAAAACTTAATTTAGATAATAAAATAAACAAATGAACAAATAAGACATAAAAAAGCAACCTTCATAATTACCTGACTTGATTAGGCATTCCTCAGCGTACACGCACCGACAGCTGACGCCTCAGATCCCACTTAACCGTTACAAGACAAATAAACAAAGGCATTTCCTAGTCGTATAGCAATAACACATTGCACTATTGCAGAGCTGTTCTCGTTAGCTGGTTAGTTTATTTGGTTAAACAACGAGTAATAACTCATTTCCCCAATATAAGTCGTACGGTGCAAGTAGGATATTCCAGAGATAAAAATGTACAATTTTCATCAATAACATCACGACTGTATTCCCTGAGAGTTAGGCAAAGTCGTACTAAAGTTATAATTTTTTGAAAAGAAAATTTCGAGCCAGGTCAACTATGTAACCTGTGACCATCTGCTTCAGTACAATACCGACTCTAGCCTCTGAGCTATCGCGATATTTGTTCTCTATAATAAATGCTACTTCTAAAAAAATATTTCTGTACAATTAGCTGCGCATGCGTTAAAACTACAACTACTGTTGTAGACCTACTGAAATTTCGTCGAAAGCCTTTGTAGAGTCTTATGTAAAAGGTGGCACAAATCCAAACCCTAGGCTGCTACGCAGAATTTCCTTATAGACTTTGCTCAATCCGGGAATCAAACCCAGAACTCTCTCCGCACTAGTGACCACTAAACTAATGGGACAGTTGTGATTAAAGTGTGATAGCAAAGTTAATTATGTATTCAAATAACGTTATACCCACAATACCTTACCCACACGTATTTTTTTCTGTGGTATCTACCTATAAAAGTCGAAGCCAAAATATAATGAAATAGTAAACTTCATTACTCTACGAAAATATTCATCGACATCGACTGCTCCTCATCACTACTTTGTGACGTACAGTTTAGAATGCCATAACTCATCGACGCTTACGATATGACAGTAACTGCCACAGCACTAGCGATTGTTGTTAATATGTGGCGGGTTCATCGTTATTTATGTAATTTTTATATTTGTCCATTATGACTGCCTCATTGGTCCTGGGTTCGATTTCCAAGTAGAGCAAAGTGTGTGGGATTATCTGCAATTTTCAGTAGAAGCCTGTATTTTTGAAATGTACCCGCTAGATGGCAATAAGGTTCGCACCCTTTTTTATGGGACCACTACTATTACCATTATTAAATTGGCATATGCAATATGTGGGTTTACAAAAAAGTACACCTCTGCCTAACCCTTTATGGAATAGTGTGATGCTGTTATGTTTTATATTTTGTTACACACTGGTTCATAGTATACGATCTTCAAATTTTATGTTATTAGAGCATATACGATGCCATAAAACTGTACTGTACGTACTTTCTCCTAACATAATTTAGAAGCCCCTAAGAGTAACGAAACCTGAGATCCGCGTAGTGCAACCTGGGCAGTGAACCTCGATACCACCATTGCTGCGAGCTAATCTTTTCACTAGGGCATGAGTCATTCCCCCTTGTGTCCACTCTACAGAAGAAGATAAAATTAAGATTAGTTTCTTTCACATAAAAAAACTACAGTAAGAACTTGGTCACTCACTCATTTTAATTAGATATATAAACTAATTTGAAACGTATTTAATTAAACGTAACTTAATCAAAGAAAGAAAAAAAATGTACGCGTGTAAGAAGTTATACTTCTTATTTTATTTTTTTTCCACTGTTATGAAACACGTGTTACAGATGCACAAATATTTCAATAACTACCTTGAGTATACCTATCGATTCACAAGAAAATTTAAGAGACATTTACCAGCCGACTTCATGGTGTCGCTTTTATCTGACGGTGTGCGCGCGCATCGTAAGAATTCGCTCTCATCAAGCGCGCCAAAAGAAGTATAACTTCAAAAATATTAATTTACATCAGACATAGGGAATCGGGACAATGGCTTTAAACATAAAATGTGCATTGTAAATAGTTAAATCGTTTTTTATAATGATTCACGTACACGTTTGGTGTTTACACTGCCGGTAAGAAAAAATAAGATCTCGTCTATATAAATATACTATATGATACTCAGCCAGAAAAAAAAGAACTATAAGACATAGTTACAGTCAGCGATGATATATGAACTTTTCATAATTATAAAATGAATTTATCAAAGAAGATAATAATGATTCTTATCTAAAAATTACACTGATGGATAAAGTTATGCTATTTATAATAATTAATTACTTCGGGTATAAATTCATAAAAACATTTAATATAAAACTTTGTACGACGGACAGCTACTTTTGTTGCTGATTGTACATAGGTAATAAATTACAGTTCATTACTATAAAAATGTAAAAAGGTGAAACGTTATCCGTTTTGGCAAGGTAATACAGAAATAAACATCTACTGGTTTTTTTTTTTTTTTTCAATTAATACATATCCTCTAGTCGCTTAGCTACCACATGGCCAGAGTTTTAAATAAATAGCAAAATGTCTTTACCTAGACCTTAACTTACGAATAGAACATTAATGACCAAACACGGTTAATTCTGAAATCATTTTGATAACTTCTTCCACTGCCGTGTTCGTTAGGACTAATGGAAACATGGGAATCGCTTATGTCACAGTGAAAAGATTAGCTAGTCACAATGGTGTGGTATCGACGTTGACTGTCCCGACGTTGATAACTTGTGGATTCAAACAGAATTTGAAATCTCCTATCGTAAACTGTTATTCGTAAGAAAAATTATAGGTAATAAGCAGGCTACTTAGTACACTTTGTCTATCGTACCCAAGGACCAAGTAGGCCCACTAATTTTGCCTCGAAGCCCCAAGTGACACAAATTGCAACTTCTCACATTTTTCCCTTACAATTTTCGCGTCATTCGGTCTGCGAGCCTGCAGCTACCGTTTCGTCTCAGTTACTAACGATAATAGCCAATAAATAAATTGCCATGAGTTACGATGACGATGCACAATAGTTGATTGCCGATGCGACGCTACACTATTATGTGAAACATTTTAGAAAAGTAATCTTTTTTTTAAGTTTGTAGAAAATATATGTCAGTTATTCTTTAGAAATACAATATAGAAGTTAGGGGTATGCAGAGGTTTACTACACCAACATTTCACGGATACCGTTATTGAGTCCCATATAAATAAATAGGGAGTGAGACTATTACTAGCTACCGCCACAAATAACAAATCCAGGCTCCTTATCAAAATTTTGATATAAAAGAAATCAAAGAGTCTGTGCTAATCAAGACTCGGATGAAATTTTCTATTTCATACGTCATACATTAATTTGTCATCCTGTGAGGTACATAAAAAAATATATCAATTGACTAGAATTTTGTTTTTTCCCTAAAGTATATAAACCAAAATGCGTTGTTTTATATAAAACATCACAAATTGGTACAGGTAAGGTATATCGGTATTAAGTGCTCGGTACCCCGGTGGTCTGACAACGATCTCTATTGTGTTGAGCCGTAATAACTCATCCTACGCCTTATTTATTGATGATAAACATAAGAACATTATGACGATATTCCTAGCCTTATATGTATTAAACTTACACTTACACATTGCAATTAAGGGTGATCTAATGCCTACAAATATGACACAACTTAATATTAGGTTAAGTTTTTGTTGCTTGGTCAATCGCAGGAAGAATAAAGCAAAATAAATCAGATTATGGCCGTTAGGACCAATTTTAGGGAAGTATCTAAATTAGCTCCTAATTCGTGGTGGACTATAACTATTTTTGTATCAAAACTTATTGGTTTTATTCTTGCATTACAATTAATATTTTTAAAAGCGCATTCGTACTATGGAAGCATTTCCAAAATGGTAGCCACTTACATATATAAGGGTGCCTTAAAAGGCCCATTTTTAGCTTAATTCTGATCAGAAGATGTTTTCTAGAAAAAACAATCGGTTATTCAAACTGCCTTTAATATTATTATTGAAATTCAAGTCTTTTACCACAGAGTAGGATCTTGGACATCTATTTCTGAATCACCACAATTTCGGTGTCCTGCAACTAAGTACGGCGCGAGTCAGATAACAATCTGTATTGTACTGTGTCGTAATAACTCATCTTATAGCTTATTTATGGGTGCATTATCACGTCTTCTAGGGAAAATTTACGGGCTAATGTTTACGTAGATGTATAGTTTTGAATAGATTTCAAGTAAATTTCTAATGGTATCGGAGAAATGTATTAATTTTCTGATTTGTTGGTTGGGTGTTGAGTAATGAAAATGTATCGAGTAGTTAGGAAACGGTTGTTAGAAAAACTGAGCAATATATGAATTTGTTATTGTTAATAGCTAGCTGTCGCCGCGACTTCGTATCTGTATTTCAAATGATTGTGTACTTTATTAAAATCCTAAATGTAATGGCGTGATGATACATACTAAAACTAGATCCCTAAACGTTACAGTGAAAGTCCCATAAAAACCGGTCATGTAGTTTTAATGTTAAAATTGTTCAAAGTTTTAAGATAATATAGATAGATATTATTTAGTTACACTAAGTAGTAAAGTATACTATTCCTATGCGATTCGTGGCCCGAGAAACATTTATAAAACAAATTAAAATAAAATATATATTATATAGCCACACGCTAGAACCACATAAAATATAATATAATTTATGGCAGCTATTATAATTTTTATTGTAACCTATACGAGCACCGATAAAAGGTGATAGCAAAAAATATAGATACCATAAACGTCATTGGATAAAATCTTTGAAAAGACTTAAAAATCACTATTTATACATAATAAGTAAGTACTGAACGGTATAAACTAAGTTATAATGAGTGTCAAAGAACCATCTGTATGAAACTAGTTGGGCAGTCAAAGGTGGTACTAAATATAAATAGCCTTAAATACATAGGAACTTATGTGTGTAGTGGCAGTTAGCCAACCCTTCACGTATCTACTATTAATTAGTACAAAAACTCCTTTCAGTCGAATTTTACATCGTGCAACGGATAATAAGCCGCTTATTAGTTTCATATATAATACTCCCTTATTCATATAAAAAGCGCTCATTGGTCCAAAACTTGTCCTGCAACAACAAAATGTTTTAAAAAACTAGACGCGGCGTTCTGGCTAAACTCTATAATTATTAATATGCTCTAATTAGAGAGTTCGTATATTCTTGCTACTTTTAAGACGCTGATCATCAGAAATGTGTCTCATCAAGGCTCAATAGCTAGGTACTAGTGGTAGACGCTGATTGGTTACAAATTAAACTTAAATTAATATCTAGTAAAAGATTATGAAGTTGAGATGAAATTTCCATTTTGGTAATTACTTAATTGCTGAAAAACAAATGAAAGAAAGTTGCATTATTAGACAACACAATCATAATAAAAGAAATACGAAATAAAATTATAACAATAATCAAAAATTAAAAAAAGAAAAACTTCGTGCCGTATTTTATTAAAGTATATACTTAAAACATAGAATCGATGTACAACCGTTTTACTATGGAAATCCACATTGTTCCTCACCAATATTACCATAAACTATTGCACATATTTATGCCCTGAACCTCAACGCTATTAGATGTAGAACGGTGGCTGCAGTCAGGTTGTAACTCCTGACCTCTTGCCACTTTATCATATGTTTCGCCAGCTTGTCGGTCGGCACGAGTGTGCAATATCTGTATTTCATAGATATTAAGTTGATAATGCATGTAGATTTATGTTGATCTGAATATCGTTTCGAGTTATTGGGAAAAGCGTGGCAGAGAAAATATTTTAAATGACAAATCGTTATGACAACGGTGAACAGAAATCTTTTAGTTCTAAAATTAAAATAACCATAACTAAAATACCACTTAAAATTAGATGAGATGATAATGGAAATGCAAAAGTTACATAAGTAAATACAAAAACGAAAATCTCGTAAATCGAAAGTATCCTGGGACTAATGAAATCAAATTCGATCTTTTTGTTTATACAAATCAGATTTATAGCTTGAAAAATATATTTCTAGATACTATAAATAAGCCTGGATCAAAATGCAATGGACAATTTTCAGCTGTTGGGACAGGCTGTCCAAACGTAACGGATAATCGACACCTGTAGGGCCAATATGGACATCACTATTATTTATGTGATAACATTTTCCAAGTTTGTGTTGACAGCAGGTAGCTTGATACTAATTATTAATAGCGTCAGTCGCACAGTACCCAAATACGGATAGCCAACATTCATAAAATACGAGGCACTAAAAATTAATTAACAGATCGTAATATTAGGTGATTTAGTAGGGCATCATTTAAGATCTTAAGTGTTTTTTAAATATTATTACTTATATAAATGGCCTCAAGCCCTAAAACTTCAGTAGTTCTAATTAATGAGTTATCTGCTCAGCTGCGCAGAGCAAAATGTACCTTGTACCGCTATATCTCTGTGATGAGTTATACCGCTGCGGTATACAATAGCGATCGTTATCGTCCCCTGCGCGTGCGCATAAAGACCACTTTCACTGAAGCGTGTTGGATCCAAAGGACCACCTAATTCTGGATTAAATAGTATCTTAGAACCTACAAAATAATAGAACTTTACATAAATACGAGAAAATAAGACGATTTTTTTTAAATAAAATCAATTTTATACTTTCTTTCTTTTTTCTTGTATTTTTCTTATAATCATTACATAGCATAACATAACATAGTACGCCTATATCCTCGAAGGGTTAGGCAGAGGTTTACTATTGTGCATTCACATTCCGCTGATGTCGTTATTTTACTTACTTTTTGTTGTTATGTAATTTTTAGTATTGCCAGTGCCATTGTGAAAGTTGGTTTAAAACACTAAGTTATAATTACTCCGTGATTCGAAGAATTTAAAATAAAAAGCAAACATCCATAAAACCTGCTACAATTTTAATGTCTCGACTCGAAGGACCAGACAGATGACAGTACCCAGAAAAATCACAAGCACGCTTTATCATACCATCAAACCTGCCAGCTTTAACCAAGGTATTTATCACCCATAACGACATCCACCATAAACATATTTGCCAACAAAAAACTACATAAAATCATCTTTCATATCGCGTCATCAATAAAACCAGTCCAGAAGAAGAATTTTATAAAAAAATGGCTCGAATACACGTCGACACTTCCTTAGTTAACAATTTTCTTTATAAAAAATGATATTGAGAGCAAGCAGTTCCTGGTAGCATCCATATGGATTACATCCTCAATTAATGTTCAATAGCATTTATCCTGATTAGGTTCGCCGGTATGCGGGCAGGGTACGGCTGACACAAAATTAAATGCATTTGGTTTTTTGAAGTATTTTGTAGCAATACAATTTTAAACCATCATCTGCTCATCTAAAAGTTTTTTCCAGATGATGATATCTAGTCGATTTCGGCTATTTTCGAAGGCTGCCCGTCATGTTGGTCCTTTCATATGACATATCCTACTTTAACTGTAAAACTCCAAACGACAGCGGACTAGTTACTTACGGTTACTGTTAGCCTGTCACACCCCACTGCTGGGCAAAGGCCTTCCCCCTTGATTTCCAGGCCGTTCTGTTCTGTGCCAAAGCTAACCAGTCTTTTCCAAATGTGTCAGTGGACACGTAATAAATATTTAAAACTGTAACCCAAATGTGAATTTTCCTCGATCTCGACCTTAGTTATCGTCAAGCCAAAAATGTATGAAAATTACTTGCGTGCGCATTTGTTAAACTTGTTTCGAAAACGCGTGTACACAATTTTTAAGTATATATTTTTGACAAAGATAACTCGCACTTGAGTACTGTTTGGTCCTTTTACCTATCTCCATTACACAATCATCACATCCACAGATCACAATTATTATAGATCAGTTCTAGTAATGCTATGGAGTGATGATTTTATATCAGATGTGATACATAAAAAAATCGAAATAAAAAATAACCACCAATTTAACATTTTTGAGTTTATTTTCTTCAATAAATTAACAAACAAGACCTATAATTTCTTGTGTGTATTACTGATTTATTGAAACATTAGAATTCTTGTGGATACCTATCTCTTGCAATATTTTACCCCCCTGTATAACGAAACAGCTATTGTAAAATAATAACAGTAGCAAGAGCGTTCAGGAAATGTAACAAACCACCACACCACAGTTTCGTTCATAAATCATCGAGAAACAGTAGTTCCTAAAACAAAATCCTAATTTTACATTACACCGCTACTTACTACATAAAGTATCACTTCAAACGTGTGTAATCTTTACACATGATTTACTGCTGCCTGTACAGTGAGGTATCCAGGCTATTATTACACTGTAAGCCCACTATCACGAGGCAACTCTAATGGGGAAAGCAGAGAAAATAATAACACCATCCAACCGATCGATAATTGAAACATCCACGGGCGCAAGTATTTCGTACGCATTATTATGTTATTAGGAAAAATAGTGGATTTTCTAATAAAGAGGCGAGTAATAATAGGTTGGTAAGTTTCTATTGGCAGTTGTATACACTCTGTTTTAAACAATGCCCCACACTAGCAGTTCCTTTGTATCAGGGCCGAAGCAGAGGGCAACAGGGGCTGACTCCTCGGGGCCTCCATACACAAAACACGATTGGCCCAGTGGTTAAGTAATCGACTGTTGTGCTACTTGTCTCGGGTTCAATTCCCACACAGAACACATGTTTGTATGGCCTACAGATAGTTGTTCCGCGTCTGAGTGTTTGTGCATGTGAATATTTGTATTTGTAAACGCACCCACGATACAGAAAATATTCCTAGTGTGGAGCAACATTTTTTTAATAAGAAGTAAAGAAATAACTCATATTGTAGTCCCCACAATATAAGTTATTGAATAGTAGCCATGGGGCATTTTTTAAACATTTGTAATTATGTTTAGCAAAAGCATTTTTGTCTCGGAATACATGATTGATTAATTTAATTTATTCTGGTCCTTCACCGCTTCATTGCACGGGCCTTCAAACCTTTGAATCTGGCCCTGATATGAGACATATAACACCATACAAATGCCTAACACTTAGAACAAATTATTAAACGTACAAACACGAACATTGCCTCTGTCACAATTCGGGTCATGCTATTTGATAGCTTAATACGAGTATTTACCAATACTGTGTTATTTCACTTGTCCTGACTTTTATTCCCAGGCCGAGAAAAGTATTATTGAGGTTTTTTTATAGACTATTTACTGATAAGTTGGTTTATAAAATCAAGTATTAGGCTAAGCAATATTTTAAGATAATTGTATCCTGTAACAGGTTTTATCAAAGAAACATTGTATAGTTTAAACCTACCTAGCCATATCTATTTACAAACAGTACTAACATAGTCCTATTTATTTTTATCCTAATGATGCCATTTGTATGCCACACATTTATATGTACACACGTCATTTGCGCGACGCATTAGAAAAGGGCTATTGTATTATGCCTGTGCAGTGACGGCAGTTTTTCTCAAAGAAACATAATTATGTTATGTTACATTACTCGACAATATAAAATTGAAATGTCACCTGTAATTGTTTTAACGTAAAATTGTTTAGATACTTGGGCCCTCATTAAATGTGTGAACGGTCTAATTGAAAAGTGTTTACACTATTTTATGATGGAAATTAATTCAATAGAATTAATTTTCATCATCCTCCACCTTCGAACAGTCACCGGCGCTGGCTCACAATACATTTTATAAAGTGTCTAGTTTGCGTCGCTTAACAATAAAAAATGGTATATTTCAGATGGACCTGCTGCAGTAGTAAAGTAAAAGTAAAAGACGAAGCAAGTTATTTTGCGCGAATATTAAAGCTTCTATATCAGTGGAAACCCGGTGAAAACCAGGCGACTAAATTGTTGACGTCGTGATAAATAAAAAGGGCGACGTTAATCGCTTACCATCAGGCGATCCGTATGCTCGATTGCCGCCTATCGCATAAAAAAAATATATATACTCTAGTCTCAACTGTTTCGTCTTACCAATTCCTATATAGATTTTAAAATATTGTTTCACCTGGCTACTTTGCTTTATCTCCATTTTAAACGGTGATCTCAACTGCTAAGAAATTGATCATGCTAACGGTACAGGAACGTAACGTAAAGCAACACAGAAACAGCCATGTTATGATTCCATAAATAACAACAAAATGCAAAATAAGTGAAACCAAGCTACCAACGTGGGAGGCAAAACAGAACCGGTTCGCAAAAAATCTAGCACATTTTATTATTCATCGTTTAACTTTACCGTTCATACATTTTCATACATACATGCATGACAGTTATTAAAATCTAAAAGGAAATCAACCATACCTTAAGCGTCATACAAAAACATTTTTGTTATAAATAAGGTGTAAATGTTAGAAATAACGATATTGTAACCATCATATATTTAATGAAGAAATTTAATAATCCTAATCGAGTCATGTAACGGAATCTGATTATGTTTTTATTTGATATTCATTGATTTTAAATATCATGTTGATATATTAGGAAGAAAAGGTATAGAAAAAGTGAACTAGATTATATTAATAATAGAATGGAGTCCAATTATCAAGAGGGGTATTAAAATGGAACATACTATATAAGTAAACAATATACTTATGGAGTGTTTAATCTAGAATTTATTAATTTGCAATTACTTATAAGACAGGGGACCATAAGATAATGCAAATGACATTTGTATTAGTGTTCCTTCACACTCCAAGCTTGTCATTATTAGTTAAAATAAATATACAGGGTGGAAATGTTAAGTGTCAGCAGGCTCGGTATTATTAATAAGCCTGTGAATATAGCAGTTGTATTGAAGTTTAAAGTAGTAAAGTATAATTTAAAGATAATAATCACCACTACATATAAAATCTCACTATAACTTAGACAATTTTTTTGTTTCTAAGGCAACCTAGGTTTATATCAAGAGGACACTAATATCGGTAATTCCGACCTAATTCACATGTTGACAGTTTTCCGTGACTATGCTTGTGGGCTATCCGGTTGATGTTGCTCACAATCCGACGGACGCAGAAATATAAATTTTGTTTTGCCCATAGCAAATATTTTTCCCAACGTAATTCGATTTAGCGGTTATAGCCATTTCACCACTTAAACCGCTTAATGATCATTAAATATACCTAGATAAAAATATAATTAAAGTGCAATAGCAATGACAGGTTATAACTGTCACTTAAAAGCTAAACAACCATTAGTGAAATATCTTTGAACACGCCCAGTTTAAAACGGACAATAATATTCCTTGAAAAGCTTGACCACAAACCATCCTTCTCACAATTAGTCTTAATAACAATAAAGTGGATTGACCAACGTCTTTATATAAAAGATCGCCCACCAACCACAAACGTACTACAAATTGTTCTCAGCAATTAAGTTAATCAAGTGTGATAGATAATAAATGCGTCAAACTTGCCCCTAATTCTAAGAAAGTAACAATGCAACACCTAATCAATCAATATTCTGTTCAACAACTAACACATCCGCAAATTAACCTATTTTTTTATC
Organism: Shargacucullia verbasci; assembly: GCA_947562105.1. Classification (NCBI taxonomy): domain Eukaryota; kingdom Metazoa; phylum Arthropoda; class Insecta; order Lepidoptera; family Noctuidae; genus Shargacucullia; species Shargacucullia verbasci. Next base: position 2,857,573 of record OX387289.1, on the reverse strand, counting down.
AATCTAACATTCACAAAAAGCCCGTAAATGGTATTATTCGATTTGCCCATTTCACACCAGAACTGCCTACAAATACCACCTTTTAACAAAAAAATTGTTTTTTTAGAGAAAAACTAGCGGCCATTTTGTTTTCAATACAATTAAAATGTATTAAAATCATCCATCTCTGTCTATTTCCTGAATGATAGAACAAGACGGGTAAATTTTTAGGAAGTAGTAATTGGTTGCAAACCATATTTTCTCGAAAAGCGATTAGAAAAAAGTGAATGGATATCGACAAAATTCGTGGTATTGTTGTCCACGCAGCATATCCTGGAAACATTATAATTTCTATGGTACAAGCACACGTTAAATGTTATGTGGAAGCCGCGGTTTACCGGACCCAAGGTATTTTTTATGTCATTATCGACACTATAAACAGGTGCTAGGGATGTGCTATTTTCGAAAATTACCGAAATTTTGCACAATGTAACCCTGTATTATATGGGAGATTTAAATCTAGCCCTACTTTTAATATTAATTGTGTGCGTTCAAAAATAAAATCACAGAAAACCCGTCACATGTATTTATAATCTCTACAAAGTTTAAAAAAATTGGCCATCATCATAATTATACAATAAATTATTTATATTTCTTCTATTTCTATCAACCTGTAATATTATATTCAATGATCGATATTAAAAAAAATTGTTTGATCATATATTTTTAGTAAAGAAAAAACTAAAATGACTACCGATTCTTATTGCGAGAAGAAAATTGATAATTGTCAGAAGTTTATGATTATAATCGTACTTGCTATCAATTCAACTAAACTGTCAAAAAAAAGTATTGTGACGTCACTTGCTGAATAATACTGTTAAGGTCGGCTTGAACCCTCTATCCATATCCTATGACACTCTAAAAAGAGTACACATGAAACAATAAATCAACCACCAACGAGTTTAAACTAAGTATCACTAAATCCACAGAAATGTGGCTCCAATTCTAGTTTCGATTTCCACTTATGACATCGAGCAGTACACGGCGTAACAACCCTACAATATGAAAAATGCCACTGACGTTTCCAAAAACTACTTATGCCATATTCCGAGATTCCTGTTGAAGTCTAGACTGTGCACTTTCCCTGCTCATCAGTTTTTTTTACCGTCGTAATGTTTTATAAATACTTGCTAATGTCTTAATTTAATGTTTATGTAGGCAAAAAGCGTATGTGACATTTTGTACTAATTATTACATATACAGTGTCTTTGTCAATGTTAAATGCTATGTGGTCTGTGGTTCATCATGTAACTGGTTGTGGCTATCAGTTAAGACTTAAATGGTTGGTACTTTGTTATAGGTTATATGAGAGTTGTATAGATAACTATATTAGTCGTTCGCGTGACTTCGTGCGTAGAAAGACTTTCAATCAAACTTTGAATCCTATGTCGTCTCATTGGAGTTGTTTATAGAGAAATCCTCTCTTAGTGGATGCTTACACACTTTAAGGAATCTACTTGTTATATTTGAAGCGAATCCCTAAAGAGTGTAATCGTATGTGTGAGCGAGTATTTCGCTTTTGAATATGTAAAGTAAATAGCCTACCTTATTGCGCTCTATGGCTGCTTCCACCAGGCTTAGGGAACAGACGAATGAGGTGAGGTGATCTGCAAAAAAGTATTGCTTATGTTAATTTTGAATTTGATAAGTCAAGTTTTTTTTCAAGTGCCTTTGCAGGCACTTGCAAAGCGTCAAGAATCTAGTTTCATGGTTCCAATTATTTTCAAAGTAAACTCTTACCCACTTACAATAATTATTCATTTTACATGTTGTTCTGTATGTATAAGTAAAACCTACATAAATAAATACATTATCAGTCACAATCCAATTCCAATTTTGATTTAATAGCTCCATTGTGGTATGACGATTCTGCTAATGTCAAAGTTGAGTAAAACAGGAAAATGTTGAGGATGGACTTTAAAATGACGTAAGTGGTGTTGATCGGACACATTATAAAGTTGATTTTCAAAAATATTTTTTCAACCTATCTGTCTCAATCTCTGTAGGTACTTATAAAAATATTTACCTTACACCAAAACCTTTAGAATGGTATACATAAAATATTACATTTAAATATTCTGACTTCAACTCCGCAAACGCATCCTCTATTTCATTTTATCACAAGCTCAGTTCAATACTCTATAAAGCCAGCCCAATTATTTCTCGAGCGGACTGTATACTAAATATCATTTCTAATACATTTAGGTATTCCTATCTGTTCTAACGAATGCACCCACCGCGCTATGCAGATCGCGGCAACTTTGATTTACATCGTACCTTGTTACTAGCCTAAGAAAAAACTTAGTACGTCTAAGCACACCGGTTACGACTAGTTACGAAGTTACACGATCTACTTTCGGAGAATTTCGCCGCGAGTCGTGACAAATTCTGTATTTGAATTACTTGCGAATTTTCAAATTCGTTTTATGAATGATCGACAGTTCAACGAATTTCGGCTGTTCGTGACGGAATGAAATTTAAATGACTTTAAGTTTTGGTGGCGTGAAATTCAGTGATATGCATTTTTTACTGTCAATGTTATTTTTTACTTGTATTCCTCCTTTATCGTGGGTTCAGTTTATAGACATCACACCTAGATCCGGAAGTTGTACCCGGTCTAGGTATCTGCAGTTCACAAATTTGTTCGTTTGAGAATCGAACCCACGACCCATAGCGCGGAAAGCCAATCGCTTAATTTATTGCACCAACTGTGCCGTCAAAAATGAAATTGCTTAAAACGGCCTTTATGATTTTTTTTTTCTATTTATAATTCATTTGTTGCGATGTTATTTTTAAATCGGAATCTTTCATTATGTTGAGCAACGAATAACAGTGATTGAAATTGATGTAAGCAGCTAATGTATTTACTAGGTGAGTTTAATAGACCGTAACTAATCACGTGTAATCGCAACCTTACCAATACCGGCAGCACGATTACTGAATATTGTATGAGTCTCTCTCAATCATTTATATAAAGGAAATTTTATGAGTAACAAAAATAAGGTTTTACTATAGAGTTTGGTTTTGAAGTAGAAGAGCTAAGACTATCGCATCGGAACGTGTTCTTACTTTGAAGATGAAATGGCGTAACAAAACGCAAAGAAATATAAAAAAAACTTGTTTCAGATAATCAAACAAAATTCTCATCCATTTCTTGGAACCAAACACTGTTGTGACAACACTATTATGTTAATTCAAATGAAATTCTTAAATTAAAATTTTATGTCCGATTTTATCCGAACACGTCCGATAATTCCCGAACCACAGACGTATGCAGTGTACGCATACCGATCAGGGATCGTCCGGATAGAGTCATACATATCTTTTGCAGAGAATTATGGGAACGAACCTGGATATTTATAGTTCAGCTAATAGATGGGGTTACTTGTTCGTTTTGTTCGAGACGGTGGCCATTTTTCGCTATTGACAAAGTTATAAATCTTTTGTGTTACAAATTATCTATTGGAAAATGTTGGAGAATACAAGTTATTGTTTCCTTTTGTTTATGTTTATGGCGAGTGGTTAACCTTCGTGATTTATTTTCAAAGACTAGCTTCCGCCTGTGGATTCGCCCGCCTGGATTACGAACCCGTGCATCTTTAGCGTGGAACTGTGATTATTTCTCTAAAATTAAAAGTAGTCTGAGTTACTCTTTATGCCATCAGCTATCTGCCAGTTAAAATTTCGTCAAAATCAGTTCAGCCGTTTCGGAGATTAGTCGAAACAAATAGAAAGAAAGACAGACAACAATTTAAATAATTTAAATATCGTATATACTTTCATATGCATTTAATAAAAGTTATGTTATTTTAACATTACAAATAGATACTTCAATTTTATTTATTTGTATAAATTAATGCGAGGCAAGTTTTAGTCCAGATTAGAATTAGAGTTTCACTCGCGTTAACGGTGAAGGAAAAAATCGTGAGGAAACCTGCACATCTGAGAGGGCTCCATATGAGTCTCGATAATGTATGTAGTCCACCAACCCGCACTAGGGCAGCGTGATGGACTAAGGTCTTACCGTTCTTATACTGAAAAGAGGCCCGTGCACATCAGTGACACAGTAACGGCCAGAATTATGTTATACTAGTTGTTGCCCGTGACTTTATCTGCGTGTTTAATTATCTAATTAGTATTTTGCAGCAGTGGTAAAAATAAGTCTATGGTCCTATACATCTATTTATTATCACAGTAGGAATTTATGACCTCAGAAAAGGATAATAGGGATTTTTAAACGGAGCTTGTCATAAGCGCGACTACAAAGAATGCCTTCTAATGCCTTATAAAATGTATTCTGGTCCTATAAAGGTACTGCAAGAATTTATGATTTTCTAAAGCATAGAAATAAAGGAAAAGCGTTATAAATTTAGCCGTAGAATTAATTAATTTATTGGTGTAAATAAAATGTATATAGCTGAAGAGAATGTTAAGATTATAAATAGGTAACGGTAATGAGTGAAAGGTTTTATCATTATCATGAATTCGCATGAGAATTTCTCTTGCCCTAGTGGAAATATTAGCCCGACACCTAGGACCGTAACGGGTTTTTTCTAGACTCGCGGTTTACTGGTCCTCTGGTACAAATTAGACTTTGGTATTATAAAAAATATTGTAATCACACTTGTAAGGAGTATCATGGCAATATACAGGATGTTTTTAATCCACAACCACCCTTTATCAGCTCACGTCTTCGATAGATAAAGGTTGACTTATTTAGAATTATAAATACAAGTAACACTGCCATTGGTATATTCAGGCAAAGTTTTATTGTTTTTTTGCATATAAAATCTCAGTAGCAGCACGGAGTTTGGTTGAGCCCGTTAGATGGCAATAGGCTCGCCCTGATGACATGTGGGTGTAAATAAATACAACTTTACCTAACTCTTCGCAGAATACGGGCGTGATGTTATGTAGCTATTTGTAACATGTCAAGCGTTTCGTAAAAAGAACAAAAGTTATATTTCCACGTATACATTAGCGTAAAAAAGCAATAGTTTAGGTAACTTCAGATGGCGAATATATGGCTATCGGAATGTAACATTAAGTACTGTCTGTTGTCACCACGCACAAAAAGTACCGCCACTAACGAACCGACGACATTATTGCCGTATAATATTTATAATTCCCAACTAGGTAATTTAATTAGTCCAAAAAACGAATGTCACCTAAAGAGACATTTAATTATTGAGAAAAAAAATATCACCTAAAAAGTCACAATAGATTGAAATTAATTTAATAGATTATTAAATGTCTTGACGATTAACACGACGGCGCTTGTCCTAATATGGATGGTCTTAAGTTGGAACATACATATCCAATTTGAAAATTAATTGACCGGCATAGTCTCGCATATCGTCGGCTTGTCAATAGATGAATAATTGTACGATAATATCTTGGTGGCTAATGAATAATATCTTTGTGGTTGCCGACTTTTTTATTGTAATTAAGTACATCAGCCAAGAGCAATGGCGATTGTTTTAGCGAGAGCGACACGGACGGGATACGTTTCGGAATCTGTTGTAACAATAAAAATATATAATTTGAGTTCCTTGGATTCCGAAACCTTCATTCCTAAGATTATGAAATTACTGGAGTATTTCCAGGCACTAATTTAAGTGTAAATGTACCTATATATAGTATCATGCTTGTATTCTCTGAAATGTACCTATAGTACATAGTATCATGCATGTGTTTCCCGAAATAGCCAGAATATTGTTGTACATCCACATTACCGACGCCGCTATTCAATAAATGGAGGACATTGCCATTCACCGGGCACAATTCCAAATTCCATGCCACTATTGAGAATTTTCATTCAGCCCAATAACACTTTGCCGGCACCAGGAATCGAACCGAAGACCTCCTGTTTAGCAATGGTTTTTTTACTACACCAATGAGGTAGTATTTTTTTTTACATCGTTTATAATAATATGTCCCCCTTCTGTTCACTTTAAGTAGTCTTCTGGTACAAGCCAAAATAATAATTATTACAATGACATAAGAACTTTGACAGGAGACTAGCTAGGCTGAACGCATTATAGATTGGCTTCTCATCGCTTGGTCTGAATTTTCTCATACGATTCTGATTAAACCAGTTTTTAAAGGGAGATAATCACATGCATGAGCCTCTTATTCAACAATCTGTTCTTACCGATCAGTCTTACTGTCAGCGTAAAACTTTCGGATGTTATGAAGCCATGACGTACAAGTCATGTTGAAATGCAGCAGTTTTTGCTCTAAGTCAGCCGTTCTCAAACTTTTTTGGCGATGAAACCCTTTTGGAAAACAAAATACTTGAGGGAGCCCGAAAATAATCAAAAACTTGTTTTATGTGTACATTAATAATCATATTACTTGACATTAACATTTGCATCTAATGGGAGGCATGAATTTTTTTTCATCACATATTTGATATCAGGTTTGTTAGAAAAGACTTGACTGTGAAAAGAGTGATCAGTATTTTCGCAAAGAGACCGCACAGGGACAGCACACTTTGTGTATAGCTGCTCTAAGTCATTGAAATTCATGATGTTTTTTTTTATATTACAGTGTGTTTAAATTAAATGAAAATGGATAATTTTGCTGACCCCTTACCAGCCAATTTTGTGGCTGCACATTTAAGTATAAAATATAATTATTTCGCAATAATATCCGTCGGTTATGTATAAGGCATTATTATGTAAGAAACTTATGCATAAATATAAATTAAACGTTATTAAGTGTTTAGATCTGAATTATATAAATATTTTTCCATAATTTCTCGTGAAACATGACCTTTTATGTCTTGTATCTTTCATGTATCGGCGTTATATTTACAATGTAAAACAGTAGTATGTAATTATAAATTATTAATAATGAATTATTAATTACAGAGTACTGTCTTTACTATGATCAAAGATTAACGATACCGAGCTATTTGTTATAGATAATTGACAGGTATAGTTCTTTTTTAAAATTTTGTCTATGGGCGTAGAACTGTCAACTTGTCAAGGTTTTTGTGCAATTTTGACCATAGACTTAGAATTTCACTTACGCTAAATTTTGACTGTCAACCACGCCGAAACTTTTGTTATATATATGTACTTAGGGCCTAGGGCAAATCGTGAAAAAGATTTAAAACGTCTCTAACGTGATATGAAGAAAATTCAGAAGAATGTAGGTGAGCCATAATATGACATAAACATTACAGCATCACGCCTGTTGCTTGCGTGATGCGAATGAAATGTCGGTTCCAGAATATTAGATAAGTGTAAGTGTAATATAATATTAACACTTTGCACATTTAACATAGGATAAATACATAAAGAGTTTTTGTTTTTGACTATCTCAGTAAACGACCTAATAATATTTTTTATGTCCTCGTCCCAACTAGTTAAACCATAGAGTCCCTGGTCTAGAGATTAAAATCAGTGTTGTCAATTTATTTTATGGCAACCACTGGTGACATTAAAAATTATTGGTTCGCCGCACCCTAAAGGGTTACATAGTTGCATTATCGAACTCACATTTCGCCGATGCCGCTGCCGGGGCGAACCTATTGCCATCTGCCGGGCACAGTTCCAAACAAAGTGCTACTACAGAAAAATTTTCTAAGAGAAAATCCCAATTACACTTTTCCCCCACCCAGAGATCCAACCAAGGATTTCGCGCTCAACAGCCGCGCCTGCGACCACAAAACCAATGACTGCCTTAGCATGAAAAAACACGTTGCGTCGCTCTTAAAAACAAAAATATAATAATTTATAAAAAAAAAATAGAAATTTTAGCTTATATGCAAACGGGCTATTACTCATACAAGAATCACTGTCAAACGGTTGATTTGTGTCTTAACCCTCTGTTATATCGGCGGTGGAATTGGACCTTAGTTTATAAAATTTCGAGACACTTGGTAGACGGTTCCAAATGGCAGGTCATATGCAGTAAAACAAACAAAAAGACAGGAAATTTGATGGAAAAAATCTGTAAAAAAACTGGTAAGAAATGCGCGAATAATGTAATATTCGTTTCCATCACAACAATTACTTTTTGCGAAATAGTAAACATTTTGCGCGCACTTATTAGTTTTAATGTAAAATATATCGTAAAATTCGTGATTCGTCGGAATTCTTCAAAACCATTTGTTTTGAAAAATCCCGCTGAACAGATCCTATGTCGTCATGGCAACGCAACTACACTACAGAAAGAAATTACGAAACATAATTTAACATTTAAAATGTACCTACAACCAACATCATCTGCTTAGGCTTTTCCCAACTACATCGGGGTCAGATTCCACTCTAACCAGTTGCTGAATAACAGTATTTTACACGGAGCCACTGCCATCTGACTTCCACCACCCAATTACTAGGAGACACTGATACTCCAAGGTTAGACTGGTTGTTAGACTTTTTGGGCTTCTGACACCCGCAACGACTGTCTTCGTAAGCAACCGGGACCAACTGCTTAACATGCGTTCTGAGGCACGAAGGGGGTTGATTTGTGAAAAATGGTCACCCATCCAAGGACTGACCGCAACAAACGCTATTTACCCTCGCAGAACAGATAGAACGATCAGCGTGGCTATGTAAATACGAGTCCCTCCTACAACCTACAATGTGCATAATAAAATGAAAAATATAAATAAAATGAATGAAAAAAGTAAAAATAAACAAAAAGATCAATCTCAAAAATATCACCAACTTATTAATTAAGGGCCAGACAATATTAACTTCAAATAGAACCAGAAGTTGCAAAGTTAATAATACACTTATTAAATAAGTCTTACTTGTCTGTGCCGTGACATGAGACAGTAAACTTGTCTTTAAGCAGCATTACAGTCATATACTCTGTCAGATAGGTTTTAAAATATAATTAATTAATTTTAATTATTGTAACTGACGAGCGTGTGGTGTAAGGTTGGATCAAAGTGTTGGTTTGAGCAAAATGTTATTGGTATTATTTTTGTTTAAATTTTTTAGCGTCATCTCAGATACTGGAATTGTGCCCGAAATATGGCAACAGGCTCGCCCTCTATTACATGGTACTTAATAGGGGTATCAGGGAAATGTGGGTGTCCAAGAGTACATCGGTGTTCAACTCTTTGGCGAGTACAGGCGAGATGTTTTTTTAAACAGTCCGACTTGACTATGGTGACTGTAAGCAAATTGGGGATCACTGATGGTCAAAGGGGCGGTCGTTTATTTTTTGTGTTGCCATTACCACTGGTCGGTATTTACGCTGGTAAAATGAGTGATAACTTTGAGGCCCTAGAGATCCCCCAAGTACCTATTGTCCCCCTCCAGGCATTCCACTAATCGGAGCGCCAATTGCGGTGAATGAGTCGATTCGTGAAATCGAGTTTCTCGATTTTACACATTCTAGTACTTACATTTTTGTACTGTCGGAATGGGTATTGTAATTATATAGGTACTTAATGGTCAATAGATTTTTAATTAAAACGAATAAAACGTTCGTCCTGCCATAATGTTTATTATGGAGTGAAAACGGTTATTTCCAGTACTGATATAAATTGACCAACTGAACACTAGTTTCATATAATATTATTCATCATTCCTCCATTCATTCATTAAGATATGTCAACTAGCAACACTCTTCACTTATTAGGCGTCTAACGGACAAAACTACTTTATTTCTTCTTCTCAAAATAGAAAACTAAATAAATAAAAAAGTATAAAATAAACGCCGCAAAAAATCAGTAAAAAACGTTCATTCAATGCCCCTTTTATTCTTGGCAAATCGATGCGGCGATCCAAATGCGTTCTCGATTAAACGTCGGTGAGGAATCGATTATATGTGTTAAATGTCATACGACGGGTGCGACAAATTGCAGCGGCAACTGCAACAAAACGTCGTAAGAAGCGGCAAATGTAACGCCTGGTTATTGGTACGTGTTAAGTACAGTCGCTACCGGAGTTGAATGGAAACTCCTTTTAATTGTTACGCCTACGTAGAGAGAAACATGTATCGTTTTTTGCTATTTTTATTAAACAAAATATTACATTTTTAAGAAGCAATAAAAGAAAAAAAAATCAGATATCTATAAAATTAGTTTCGTGTGAGTGAGTCGTTTTAGCCAAAAGTATCACCGCGCTAATTTAAACAACATTTTTTTATCATAAGACTGTAATCAAGATTTCTAATCAGCAGTGCACATTTACTAATTAACATTTTACTAACTACTTATGCTAAAGTATTAATTAAACCTTATAAAAAACAAAAAATTAAAACCTATCCTAAACGAATACTTATATGAACATTTTATTTTTATGACCAACATCTTTCCATAACATACGAACATTTGAAATAAACTTATAACATACCTTGTACCGCCTTATACAATGTAATAAATGGGTCATCCAATTAAAATTAAGCGTAAAATATTCTAAACGGTGCGCTGCATCGGCCGGGAAGGGTGCGACAAATATTACAAATAATAAAAGTGCGAGTAACTAGTAGGATGACCATAATGTCTATATATTGTAGAAAATAAATTGAACAAAGAGATTTTCTTTAAACAAATTGTCTTTTTTATTAATAGTCTGTTAGAAAAAAATAAATTGGAATTTTTTTTATTTCTATATATTTATGGCTTTGAATATTAGAGTAGTAGATTGTTAGTGACTGTACATTTGCGATGTTTTCAATGTACTTCCACCTGTACCTACCAGTGTTAGAGGCATGTTTACTTGTAAAAGGATATAGTTAAAATACTTTACTTAAAATATTCTATTTTAACACAAAACTAAGAATTCATTATTGGATAAAATTGTTTCAACACACGTCTAATTGAAATTTCATAGAAATTTCGTATGCATTCACAAGTTTTTATTTTAATTTATAAAAATGTAAGACCATGTAATTGAATAGTTTTTTAAAAAATACTTGAATATATAATTAATTTCTAGAAACTTATAAAAACCATTTTACGACAAACATTTCTAAGAAAATTGCCGCAGAGTATTCAGGACAATATAAAGACATTTCCTACAAGTGAGTAACAAATATCGAGCTTTTAAATTCTGAATAACAGTAAGCGTTAAAGGTCACAATAAAAATGTCGTTTCCGATAAGGAGTATTAATTGTTGATTTTCGTTTGGATTAATGTCTCCACAATTTTAACTTTTCCCAGCGGATACGCTAACGTGTTCCATTCGACGTAGCCATTGGGAATGTGGACAATTGCCTTTCGGATTTTGTTCGAAACAAATCGTGTAAGTATCAATGTGTAAGTGATATTTAGTTAATATTTAGTGCGTGGCATTACAACACTGACCTGTTTAAATAGTTTTCAGTAGCGGGCCTTATCTGTTTGCAAGTTTGAAATGCTTTGGATTTTTCCTAATTAATCGCAGTTGGTGTTTTATTATTTAAAAGCTTTAATTTAGGATCTTTTTAGAGACTATGTCTCTATCTATACTTATAATCAAATAAAAAAAAAGTTTCATTTATGTTTCTTTTTTTTTCATCCTTGCAGCCCAATTAAAGCTTTAGTATTTATTTGTAAATTTTGTTCGTGAAACAAAAAGCTTGAAATGTGGATCGTAATTACGTGGTATTTCGATATCTCAAATGAATCGATCTCATTGATAGTCGAGTAATTTATTAATCTCACACGTTAAAGGTAGCTCTAAGCGATGATTTGCCTTTTTTATTTTATGTAACCTGATCGACCCGACAGATGGTTTGTCTCCAAGCGACCGTTACTGTTTTACAACATCTGCGGTCACTCGCAGATGTCAGTTACAATAATAATAGACAATTTTCCCTTCAAACTGCCTATGAATGGGAATTATAATTTTCACACTCGATATAATGAGGTAATAATCTTATTACGATTAAAACAACAGGTGATTGAGTGCCTCTTAAAATGACTATATTCCTGAATGTTGAGGATGCATAAGAATTTCAGAGACAATAATCGTCGAGTATTAATTGCCGTGTTAATATATAAACGTCGGTTTGCAATTAGCGGGACAATGGGGTTCTTCCAATTACATCAATCAATGTAAAGTAAAAAAACAATAGTAATTCTATTTGGATATCGTTAATACGTCCCGTCTTATTATTAATCCGCAGATAAACGCAAGTATCTTGAGTGCTTGAGAATATTTTCAATATTTAATGCGATCATTTATAAGCTTTGAAGCTTCACAACCTTAATTAGTCAGTAAATTGAGATCTTGAGTATCCAGAAAATGTAAAAACTAGATGGCCTTATTTTCAACCTTTCCGTCCTATAAAACTTTTAAAAGCTAATGTCAAAACATTTCATTTATTCAAAACTTGAAGTTATGCTTGTAACTTTGCTCATAATTATGTTTTTTCTCGTTCTACAATTTCGAGTACACTTCACACTGCAAAAGGTTAATTACCCAAAGTATAAAAAACAACCACCTGCCAATTAGCTTTCAATACTAGATGGCGTGTCACAGACACCACACGATGTTTCTTTGTAACACTAGAAATGGCATCCAAGCCGTTATGAGCGAATACTAGTGTCACTACATCACTTAAGACCTTTCAAAACAGACGTTTGAGCACTACAAAGGTTAATTAAAATTTTTGTTTTGTTGTATCAGTCACATCATAGCATTATTTTTTGTTTACAATAAAAAAAACCGCAATGAATAATGAAAAATTTTCACTGAATACGAAGCAAATTGAAGTCTTTAGTTTTTTTATTGTGGACATAACGATTTTTTACCGTGAACCGTATAATATTAAACAGTAGCACATTGAGTTGTTACTCTTTAGTCGACATGCTATGAATTATCATATTCCATAAGATAAATGCACGCTTGTTAAATGTTTTTATCAATTAGGAACACATGGTGGTTGGGAGCTCTCGTATTTAGTCGTGCCTTTTCAAGGCATACTATATCATGTAACTATACTTTGTGTTACGTATTTGTCAGCGATACGATAAAAGAGCAATAAATGAGTTTGAACAATTAGTCTTAAATAGGAATATAACATATAACGAACCATTAAAGAATACATGTTTGTATAAGTAAAACGAGCTTAAAGAGTTTTTGCTATAAGCAACAATAAATTGTTGTCAAATGATTACATTAATCATTTTTGTACTAAAAGCTTACAATAAAGTCACTGAATTATTCAAATTAACGTCACGTTGTGTATCGGGATATATGCGAAGAGTACCTAAGGGTAAGTTCCAACAGGCTCCTGAATATTATTGCTGACAGGGTTTGCCCATACGTAGTTCACTGCTGCCCGTTGCATGTATCACAGTGCAATTTTATTTACTAGTTTTTAACTGTTACTAACCTAGGTAGGTATAAACGGGCTGTTTAGTTGTTCCGCAAATCCACGCTTATATGAGACCTGGAAAAAAGTTTATTCTATTATATATCGGTTTCTATTAGAACTGCGATGCTTATCTGCAAAGTTCCTTTACTTTGCAGATAAGCATCGTAGTGCATGGGAAAAAAGTACATACGACTTTATCCTTATAACACTAAAAGCTGCTGTTTTTATGTCAATAACATTTTGCAGACATTACAGAATTTTATATTAATGTCTTTTAAACATCTAGTTAAGTTAACGGTCAAAAATAATGCCTTTAACGAAGAATTTTTACTGAGCCGGTGCAATTATTTGATATTTTTGACATTACAAATTAAACCTGTTTTAAAATATATTTTTTCCCATCGAGTAACTTCATACATTTGTGCCAATAGTCATGCAGGCGTTTGGTTATTCGATAAGCATTTGCTACTGCGGCGTAGCGGCTGGGAAAAACTGTAGGGCGTACACGGAGAATGGGAATTTGACCTTCGTTTAGTAATAAAATAAACATATGCGAGATAGCGTCGCTGTTGGGAACCACACTAGGAACGAGTGTTCATTCCTTACGTGGGAGAAAGAGATAGCACCAGACATATGAAACGAGCGGATGCTATTAAACTTGTAGGCCAATACTCATGCTTTTTTTATTATTTTTGATAGTAGCTGTAAATAAAATATGACACTTGCACCTCTATATTTTTTGACGTATAAAGGACATCAAAAAATTGCATTAAATGAACACTATACGTATTACATTTGCATGTAAATTTGAAACTGAGAGGGAGGAATATAATTAATCAGGCGTTAAGCTCGGTAAGGCTTGGAAATTGATTGTAAATGTTAATTGTATTTGTTACTTAATTATCCGCTTCTGATAAACAACTGTTTAATACTGTTGTTACTGCTGCAATAATGAAACTGAGATGTTTTATATTAACAAAGTACTGAATCGTGTCAAGTTTATATAGTTGATGACGCAGATATTGTGACCAAATATTTGTGAAGAAACAAATCGAGATATTTATATATTTTTACACTTAGTGCGTTCGACTACCTTTTCACCTAATGTTAAGCGACTATGTGGCTTAAGATGCAGTACGTAAATCCATAATATACCTGGTTAATATTCACTTTAAAAGGCGTCATTTCCTTGTTGTTAACTTTATTAATTTAGGTCTCAAGGTTCTTAAGGTTCTTATTTACTTACTCAACTATGACTAAAATCAATGTTTCCCCTGATTTAATCTTTTCTAGTTTCTTATATCACTCCGATATTATAAAAAGCTTTTGAGCCAACGCGACAATTTGAAGATCACTTACGAAAAAATATTGCGTCGTGATTGGGAAAAATCTGTGTAACATCCTCCCTAAATGGGAATTATATTTTATTCCCATATAAATTTAATTCAGGACTGACCGATTCTTTGATCTAAGAATTAGTATTGCCATTCAACGTGGTGATGCTGCCAGTCTTCTGGGCATATTGTGGACATCGATATGGAGGAATATTTTGATGCGTAGTATACAAGATGTCTTTGTAATTTTTATTCAGTATTTTATACTTAACAATGACGACAAAAGTAAAAGTAAAGTGACACCGTGTAATAACATTTTCATGCATTTTATACCAAGTAGCGTCACTCAAAAACTACTGGCCACATTAAAAAGTTTTTGATGCCATTTATTTCTGTTACAATTTCAAATAATGTTATACTTATTATAATAAACAGATAATAGAATTAGATAGAGAATAGAGGCGGGGAAGAAAATTATCACTTGCGTCGAAATCTGCAAGCTGCAATTTTACAGTTGAGAATTTCACTTAACAAAGTTGTAAATCCAGATTCAGATAAAGCAACTATTTGGATCTTGAAATTGATACTGCGAAAATTATCGGCGACATGAAAGTCTGACTAGAAAGGAGATGTTAAGAGCTGCCGACGCAATACAACGTGATGTTGACGTGATATCTAGTTTGTTAGACGTTATCGTGTCACTGGAGAAGTTCGTAAAAAGCACCCACGTAGAAATTGTAACGCGATTTTTTGCAAGTTGTAACAAAAATCAACAAAATATTATGGCTAGACAATCTGTTAAATTCGTAGGAAAACAAATGAAACACAAGTGAGACCAAACAGACTGCGTGTCTGTTTTCATGCTCGCAGACAAAGACAGAGAAAACTTTTTTACTAATCACGGTTCAGGTTTAATCTACATTCCGAATGACTACGCAATTGGAGGGTTTCTGGACATCCAATCCGAAACCATTGATACTGATCAATGGAATTAAGCTGTGTGGACAGAAAAAAAATCTATTCGTCCTGGCGGGTCTATAGATTTCGTTTGGGTGCAAAGCTCCAATATTGCGGAAAATGCGAAAATATACACCAGTTACAATAAGGCCACTATTTGGCTATTGCATAACAAAGCCCGTGTTATTATGTTTTAAGGCCTGCGTACTCGCCAGATCTAAATCCTATTGAGCATGCGTTAGGGTGTTATCCAGTGACAATCTATTAGCAGATGAACATTTTTTTTTTTTTGCCTCAGCCGGACCTAGGACCATTTTTCATAGCAAGATATTGAAAAGCTGTGGCGAATGCATGATTATCGTCATGGGTACATATTTCGGCAATTCATTAATTTTGTTATCCTTTTAGAAAAGTAAAATGTTTTGTAATTTTTATACACTTGCATTTTTAGTACAGTTTGGATTTGTTTCATTTTTAGACACCTCATCTGGCTATAAAAAAGTTAAGATTTTCAGTATACGTAAACTTTCTAAATATTGTCTGAAGGACATAACATTTTGTCTCAAGAAATTTGTATTATTATTATTATCTTTATCATGGCATCAATAAAATATCTCTAGACAAAATTGCAAAATTATTTATGAGCAAGTAAGTATAATAAATAAATAAAATATATTTTTATTCATATAGCCCAGTTAAAGGCACTTACGAATAGTCAGACTCTAGTTGCCACGTTCCAAAGTGTTTTCTTATGGAGAAGAACGGACAAGAAACTCCATGGTTACTCTTTTAAATTCTGATTGTTTAATATTTCATACTTATGAATACATTGTTCCCTCAACGTTATGTAAGGAAAATGTAATACTAGGTCTAGACAGAATTAGACTAGAATTAATTAATATAAATTACGATTTGGGACTTTTCCCAATGAATTTTAGGAATGTCCAAGAAAGTAGCATCGTGTGGAGTCATGGCATCATTAATCGCTTCAGCATGATTAATAAACATTTTTTCAAGTTTTATCTTTACCGAGACTAGTTTCCTTTTAGGTTTAGCCATAATATCTCAAACTAGATCAAGATCGAGTTTACCAGGAACAAAATGTCAAATAATATCAGTTTCTTGTTGTTATTTTACGCTTGTAATTTTATTGTATACATTGTCTTAGTGAATGAATTTGGATAATTATATCTTAATTCATATATTTAACAAAAAAATAAAATGAAATAGATCCGGGGAGCGATTAAAATTGTGTAGAATTTGGGTTTAACGGATACTATCAGTGAGAACAAACACAGACTTTACAAAAATCACGCCTAAAATTTTAGACTTAAATTTTCGACCATTTGGCCATTACGCGCTCACATCCACAGGTGTTGGCATAGTAATAAACAAACTTTATATTAAATTCAAACTTCATGGTCATGCTCTATTTCATATAACGGTAGACAAATAAGGCCCATTTTAGGCCCGTATGCGTCACTAAGCACGCCTCGCATTGTTGGTCTGCTCACTGCACGACACGCATTCGCTGCACACGCTCTTAATGTGTTGATTTATCAGCTCCTGCTGATTGATTAATAAGCAAACTAAAAAATATTTTATACTAGCCTTATTTTGGATACCAATCACAGTTTTAATTACTATCATGTCATCTGCCTAGCGTTTTCCCAGCTACATTGGGGTCGGCTTCCAATCTAACCGGTTGCGGCAAAATAACAGTACGCGGAGATATTAGATCTCCTTGGAGACACTGATACTTCAAGGTTAGACCAGTTGTCAGATTTTTGAGCTGCTGAATCCCGTAACGGCTATCATAGGTCTTCTTTTGATATCCGGGACCAACTGCTTAACATGCTTTCTGAAGTTCGGAGGAGTCTTCATGTGAAAAATGGCCACCCATCCACGGATTGACCGCGGCAAGCGCTGCTTAACCACACAGATCGACCGATCTAGACGGTTGTTATGTAGGTCTACGAGACACTCCTAAGTTTTATTTACTAATCATGTTATAATTTAAAGTACATCTAAATATAAAAAGTAACATGACATAGTCACGAAGCGACTGCATTTCCTGAAGGGTAAGGCAGGGATGAACTATTTGTACGCCTACATTATACAGATATCGAATCTAGGAGCCGAGCCTATTGTCACCTAACAGGCCCAATACTCCAGACTGCTTCTATAAATTTCCTTACATCATCATCAGCCAGAAGACGTCCACTGTTGAACGAAGGCCTCCCCCTTAGATCACCACATCGAACGACATTCCGCCACTTCCATCCATCCATCCTTACTATCTATCTATATAGATAGAATTGTTTTTATTTCAAATAAACCTAATACAGGTACTTATGAAACGTTAAAGGTCTCTAGTTGCACGGTTCCAAAAAACTGGTCCTATGGAAAATAACCTAAACATAAAGTTCTCTTACCCATCAGCCGCGCTTGCGGCCACTGGAGCTTTTGTCTTTAGTGTTTTTACTCTGAATAATTTATGAATTAAAAAATATTGTAACACAGTTTTTTTTAAAGAGTATCCATTGGCTTTTTTGCCGGTCTCTTCTCCATAGGGCCAAAGCCACTATAACCACTTTTTGACCCGTATAATTAGAATCATAGAGTTTTAAAATATATAAAAAATTGACTTGACTTTGACTTTGGTGACTAAATACTATTGTAAGTTGTATTAGGTTGATGTAATTAATATAACCATTGCTAAGATTACCGTCATTGAATTATTTTATACTAGCTTTTGCCCGCGATTTCGTCCGCGTAATCTACGTGCAATATAGCCTATAGCACTCAGGAATAATGTAGCTTTTTACCAGTGATTACCCCCTACATACAAATTTTACCTCTTTATAATATTAGTATATATATATATATTATAAACGGTGAGCTCACAGCGACATTTCTTCCAGGCACATCGTTATTATAATTGTAGACTTCTTAGTCTTAATAATAAAGAATTTAGTTTAATTAATTTAATTTAGTTGTAATGAAACATTCCCTAGAATGCTCATTGAACGCTAATGTCTATTACCACCTCAACATTCCCTAAGGGCAGGCCTATTCAACTTCGATCCCTAACATTTCTCAGAAAACCAAACGGTCGTTCGTTTTTTCCATGATCAGCATTATTAACCAAGTAATAATGAACTTATCTACCTACTTACCCACTTATTTACGATCATACGAACCCCAACCTCGTATAGGAATGTAAATATAGTAGCAATAGTATTAATAAATTATCGTAAATGACCAAGACAGACAACAAATACACATTCTAGTGACAATAAATATGTTTTTTTTAGGGTTTAGTACTATGTGTAGTGTTTGCAGAAAAATATGCGTTTATTATCTGTTTTTATTTGGACTTCTTAAAAATAATGTTGTCTGTGGAAATAAAAAGAAATGAGTTTCGTTTGAATTTCGAATGCTTATAACAATTGTTTCTTTGGAAGCCTGCTGTAGGTATTTTAAGCAGATCAAAGAACCAATTTATAGGTTGATGACATTTTGGTTTAAGCCTAAAAAAAAGATTTGTGGATTATAAATAAATAAACAAGAATCAATATCTATATATAACCGCTACGTGCGTGAGTTGTACACCACTTGATTTGTAAAATTTATAATCTGATTGATAAAAATACGAGTGACAATAATTAAAATGCAAAATAAATATACATTTAACATTCCTTGGATTCATGAAAAACAGTTTTTTTTTCTAATTATAACCATGTATGATAATTAAGAATTCGTTCAATAATAGGTATCTACTCGTAGGTTCTGTTACATTCGTTCCGTAACATAACATAAGCATCACACCTGTATTCCCCGAAGGGTTAGGCAGAGGTGTACTATTGTACACTCACATTTCGCCGATGTTGTTATAGAGTCCCATGTAATAGGGAGCGAGCCAATTGCCATCTACCGGGTGCAGATCCAGACTCCGTGCTGCTATTGAGAATTTCCATACAGAAAAACCCAATAACTCTTTGCCCTACCCAGGAATCAAACTCAGGACCTCTTGTTCAGTCAGTCAGGCAGTCAGTCTAAGCATTCATTTCGTATTTCAATGCAAAAGTAATTTTAAAAACACGCATGTTAATCTTATAGAAGAAACTTTTGTTAAATAACAAATATGAAAGATTGAGTTGTAAAAAGTAATAAAGATAATAATCAGCTGTAAAAACAGATAGAGATACAAAATAGATACGCACTATCTCGTTCGCATCAGAATGTCTGTTTCAATTGCTTCATTCTTGTCTGTCGATGTTAAATAGCTTTACATATAGGTACACTATTGGTTGTAGTGTTACCAGGTATTATTTTCAAAATTATATATTTTGTTTTATATAATTATATATATATAATTAGTACTTTTTTAATTTTTTTTTATACTTTTCTCCACCATAGGCATAATTCTCGTATCGCGGTTGCATTTACAAACACAAATATTCTCATTCACAAATACCCAGACCCGGAACAACTATCCGTAGATCATATAATATTTGTAATAGGGAATCGGACTCGCGTCATGCAGTGCAGCAGTTGATTGGTCAGCCACTACGTCAATCGACAATCTAATCTTTTATGTTTACAAGGTGTTTTATCCAAGGTACCAAGATAAATTTGTTAAAAATTATGAAATATTTCTTCAAGAAGTGTTTCAGCTTATCTTGATTGACCATTAAGGTTTATAAAAGGAAGGAATACCTACTGAAAGCAAAGACGTTAATTTCTATAAATTTTATTTCTAAAATGGGCCTGATTTGTCCGTCGTAATATTATATGGCGTTTAGTTTTCGTTCAGAAAGTTATGTGGCGACTATTTTGATCCTTTTCGTCTTCATTTGTGTTACTTCTTTTCTAACTATTGCTTGTATTGTCTTACAACTACAGTACAGACTTCGAAAACATGTGCATATTTTGATTAGGGTAACAGTAATTCACATACAGTGTCTTAATACTTGTGCATAAGTTGCGTGTACTTGCCGTCTATTATATGAATGCTGTGTGTACCTGTTATGGGCATACATATAAGATTTTCCGACACGGTTGGCCCAGTGGATGAGTGATCGACTGCTGCGCTACGTGTCGCGGGTTCGATTCCCACACGGAAAAAATATTTGTATGAACTACAAATAGTTGTTTCGGATCTGGGTCTTTGTGTATGTGAATACACACCATGCCTCGGAAAGCACGTAAAGCCGTTGGTCCTGCGCCTGATCTCTCTCCGGTCGTGTCGGATTGCCGTCCCATCGGACAATGAGAGTGAAGGAATAGAGAGAGCACCTGTGCTTGCGCACACACTTGTGCTCTATAATATCTCCTGTGTAGTTAGCTAATCTCCGGTGAGATTGGCCGCCCTCACCGAAATCGGTCAGGAGGACATTACATATAAGATATGTTATTTTTGTATTGTGTTTCCTACTGTAATTTATATATGTACTGCTGTTGGTACCTATCCACATGAGTAGAACTATGTGCGTCTGGGACAATCTGGTCAGCTCGCCCAAATCCCTTATCTCTGATCTTTCCACCACAGAATGAGCAATTCCCAGCCAAGAGTTGAAAGCCTTTATGACAGAAGAACTGAACGGTTTCACTATCTCTACATGTGCCATCGACAGACTTCATTAAAAAAAATCACGATCAGATCCAGCAAGTCATCTCTTGTCTGTCCCCCAGCAACGCCCTAAGCCGAGGTTCGAGTCCCACTGTGGGACACCCTTAGCAATGTTGCTTAATATTATTTAATTTGCTCGGCTGGAGGCCCTTCTGGTCTCGCCACATGTCCGCTTAAGCAGTAAAAGCTCCCTGAGCTAACTGCGAGAGAAAACTCAAAAAAAATATTAAAATATGTAGATAATAAAACTGATATTATTTTTCTGCAAACCGTACTGCATTTTAAATTTATTGCCTCAACGACAAAAAGTATTGAATATTTTTTTACAACATAAACACAAAATCCATTGATGAATGTTAAAGAAAAGAAAAAAAAATACTTAATTAGTTTTTAAAATTCTATGCCTGGGTATCATGAGGACTTTAAAGCGGTCAATTAGTTCAACAGTTAATGCTCTCTTTCAATTAATTAAACATACGTCATACAGGTCGTTTACTTTTGGCTGTCGTGTGAGTCGTTTAACAATAAGTTAAGGGTTTTAGAAAAAAAGTTAATAATGCCTTATGTGTGTGATAATAGAAGTAAGTATGAGATATGTATGTGTGTATGTCCTAATCTCTAACCTCTATTAGACTACCGTGGTTACACAGGGCCGGCTTTGATAATCTGTGAGGTCTAACTTCATTGGTCCAGTGGTTGCAAGCGCGACTGCTGAGCATTAGGTCCTGGGTTCGATTCCCGGGTCGGGAAAAGTCTTATTGGGATTTTACATATGAAAATTCTCATTAGCGGCACGGAGTCTGGAACTGTGCCCGGTAGATGGCAATAGGTTCGCCCCCTATCATACGGGACTCAATAACGGCATCGGCGAACTGTGGGTGTTAAATAGTACCTACATCTGTGACTAACCCTTTGGGGAATACAGGCGTGATGCTGTGTTATGTTATTTTGAGAGATCTAAGTATACATTTTCCTTTGTATTTTTCATCGTAATGTAACCATACGCTAGATTTCCCCGAAGTGTTTGGCAGACCGTTTACTTAGCTTTCGTTAAAGCCTTCATAAGTTTCATGTAGAAGGATCCGAGCCGAAACTCCGAGCCACTAATACTGAAAATATTCTAATGCAAAAATCCAATAACAATTTGCCCAGGGAATCGAAACCATGACGACCCCAAATGCGCATGTGCAATGGAGGAGTCGTCTTAAAAATCCAATGAATAAAATGAAGTACAAATTCCATAAGAAGAATTCAACTTAGTTTACAAATGAAAACAATAATCTTATATCATCCACATTTCTCATGACGCTAAATCTATGACAAAACACAAAAAAGTTCAGCCGACTGTCTATGCCCATTGGTATGATAGCAATATGACGTTTTGATTGATTGTGACGCGGGCGACAAAAAGTCGCAGTGTCGCAAGCGGTCGCACGGCCGCGTTCGTGTCGCGTGCGTTTGTATATCAATGTGGCGCCGTCTAGCCTCGGTCTGGACATAAAGACTTCAGATTGTTTGTTATATTTTCATAAAGGGTTGTTTTAAATAGGAAATATCATATCATCGTTTGAGATTTTCAGCCGTAAACACTAAAGACAAGCTAGGCTAGGCGTTGTCAACACGAGGGGGTGCGGTTTTCTAAAAGTTCCTGAGGCCCACCATATGGCGAGGCGGATCACCGTGGAGAGTTTAGCCGGTAGTTCTCACGACGCTAATGAAAAAAAAACGTACAATGAAATAACTGGGAGCCTATACAAGTGGCAATCGTTCCGTGTCGATTCCATTTCGAAAATCGATATCGCTTAAGCGATGTCGATCGCCAAGTGGTAGACAAAGTAACATCAGCAAACCGAACGATAAGTCGAAGCGTTCTTTGGACAAAAATTTCATTATTTTTGTATATGTAAATGTGTTTTATATTTAATCAATGTAATTGTGTTTATATTTAATTATTAACTATTTTAATTCAACGATTTCTAAACTTAAGTTTGATATTTTTTAATCTCATTACACTTTACTCTATTCACTAAATTTATAAGCTGACGTTTATGTTGATTGATTGTGGTTATTGTTTTGTTATTAATGTGACATTTATGATTTTGTTTTTCCTGTATATGGGTGTATACTGCCTGTTAAAAGATGATTTTATTATTATTATAATATTATAAACAAAACTCGAGATTATGAGCCACACCTGATAATTTTAAGAAGGTTGAGATGGGATCTTCTTTTCTTGTCAACTAATATCCCAGCCCAGTCAAGGTGCACTGGCAATGAGATGCAGAGAATGGAAAGAAGGGTGTTATACCAGACCAACACAACTATTTGTAGATCATAGAAATATTTGTTCCGTGCGGGAATCGAACCCGCGACAGGTAGCACAGCAGTCTATTCTATAAATAAGAGTTATCTGACAGTTATATTCAACTGGAAGAGTTTTTGTATAGATTTATCAGAAGAATAAGTAATCTAAAGTATATCCAACTGTTCAGCCCTAAATCAAGTAAATAGTTGTGCATGAAAATATTTTCCATTGGCACCGGGCTTTTACTACTTACGCCTCACGCCTTTCCTATCAAACAGGTGGCTCGACACTTATGGTAATCTAGACCAGTGTCCAATAGATGATCTATTGGTAACACTAAGATAGCTGACGAAACAATACGATATTACATTCAGATAAACATGTTGCCACACTTTGAGCTACGCAGAATTCAATTTATTAAGTAAGGTCGCCATGATTTTGTGGCCACCAATTTAAAGTCGTTCAGCGAGCTATGGAGAGGGTTATGCTCGGAGTATCTCTGAAGGATCGTATCAGGAACGAGGTGATCCGACAGAGAACCAAAGTTATCGACATATCCCAAAGGATAAGTAAGCTGAAGTGGCAGTGGGCTGGTCATATTTGCCGCAGAAACGATAACCGCTGGGGTAGACGTGTTCTTGAGTGGAGACCGCGACTTGGCAAACGTAATGCAGGACGTCCTCGAGCTAGGTGGAGCGACGATATACGCAAGGTGGCTGGTGGCGGTTGGAAGAGGATAGCCGAGGATCGGGCTCAGTGGCGTGCATTGGGAGAGGCCTATGTCCAGCAGTGGACTGATACAGGCTGATGATGATGATTTTATGATAAGATTTCGTTGATAATAAAATGGTATCTTCCGATGACCATGTGTCATAGGGTCAAAGTGATCTACAAAGATTACCCAAACATACCTATACGTATTGTAGGCAGATTGTATATTATTTTGTTTTTTAAATTTAGACTGCCACATTGGTTTAGTGGTCACAATTTTGACTGGTGAGCGTGAGGTCTTCGGTTCGATTCCCGGGTCTGGCAAAGTGTTATTAAGTTTTACTGTATGTAGCAGCACGTAGTCCGGAACTGAAGCCGGTACATGGCAATAGGCCTCGCCCCCTATTACATGGAACTCAATAACAGTATCGGTAAAATGTGGGTGTACAATAGTACACCTCTACCTAACCCTTCAGGGCTTATTGCGCCTACGTGGATTTTATTGTACGGTCACGGTCATAAATCCAGTAGCAGTTTCACAAATCTATCGTATAAAAACAAGTCGTACATACGACCTTTTTCTATAACAAACATATTGCACACATATACGATCTCGTATATCGCACTCTTTCATCATTATGTAGTCAAAAAGAGTGCGATATAATGATCATTCGCCTTAGTGACAAGTCTGCCATATCGCGACGGCGTATTAAGATACGGGTATTAATTTCAATCTAACGAATATGTGTTTATCTGGCTTAGCGGTTAACGCTAAAGTTAAGGTGATTCGCACGTTGTAGCCTGCGTTCAAATCCCGTGGTACCAATTCACTTTTTGTATTTTAATTATGAATTCTGAATGTCTACGATAAGTTAGACCCGATGAGTTGTTTCCTTAAGTATTAGTTGAACTTATTATTTACAAAAAAAGCAAAAATATGAGGGTGAATGTGAAACAATATAACCTACTGGATTTAATAAAGTAGTTACGAGGTTGTTGGTTGGTGAACTTTGTTACGAGCGTTTGTGTTATTATTGCGATTACCGTGTTGTTTATCTTTATTCAAGATGCAGGCAAATATTAGTATTGATGCCAGGGCAAATATTGTTGCTTTGCGTAAAAATGGGCTTAATATTTCTCAAATTGCAATTGAAACTGGCTTATGTGTAAGTTATTTTTAAACATTATAATTATGATGATGTTGTGGTGTATGATTTTATTATTAAATAAATTGCTAGTTGCAAGTCTGTAATAATATTTTTGTTTTTTAGAGAAATACTGTGAGCCGTTGGATAAAGAGGTTTGAGGAAGAAGGTAGTCTGAAGAGTCGTGTAAGAAGTGGAAGGCCACCGCTTATTAACCCGACTCAGCGACGTTTTATGGTGGAAGAATATGAAACAAATGGTTTCATTCCAACTAGAAAGTTTGCAGATCAATTTGATACATCATTGCGAACTGTTCGTCGTGCACTCCATGCTGAAGGTTTACATCATCGAAAACCAGCTCAAAAACCATTTTTGACACAAAAACACAAAGAGGAACGACTGCGTTTTGCTCGGGAATATTTGGATTTCAACTGGGAGACAACTATATTTTCTGACGAGAAGACTTTCAAATCTTGCCAAAAAGGAAGACTTCATTTATGGCGAAAAGACAGTACTCGCTGGTCTGAGAAAAACATTATTGCGAATACAGAATCAGGTAGAATAAGTGTGAATATGTGGGGGTGGATTAGTGCTCAAGGGCCGGGTGAGTTGGAATTCATACCTACGCGTGCCAACAGCTCTGATTATGTCGAAGTTTTAAATGACATAATGATACCTACTGTGCGTAATGTTTACCCCTCGGAAGACTTTAGTGAACTAAATTTTGTGCAAGATAATTGTCCGATACATCGTGCCAGTGTTGTAAAAGAGTGGTTTAGCCAGCACCCTGATATTAAAGTTATTCCGTGGCCAGCACGATCCCCTGATCTAAACCCCATTGAAAATATATGGGGTTTAATGGTTCAAAGATGGGAAGCACGAGATGAGAGATGTCTTGAGCAGCTTAAATCCCATTGCACTCAATTATGGGATAATTTACGTGGCACAGATACATGTGCAAACATTGTGGCCTCCATGCGTCGACGTCTGCTTAGCTGCATTGACAATAATGGAGGTCATACAAAATATTAAATATTATACTGTTTCTGACGGGATGTGCCGGTCGTAATATAGTAACACGTAAGTTAGTTTATGATTGTAAGATTGGGGTTAAGCTTCAATCTTCTTTTCTCTTTGAGAAAATGAATAATTAAGCTATAATCTCAATTAAATTAAAGGCATAAAAACAATTTTATTTTCATATCAACAAACTTGACACAAATTTTGGTTTTTTAACTTATTTAATAATAAATGTTTTTTCAAATTACCGACTATTATTTTATTTCAATCTAAAATATTATTCCTGTATAATTAATTCTTTTTTGTAATTTTCAGTTTAAAAGCTAATTGTATCAATTTTAACTATATATTAAGAAATATATATAAGTATAATATTTATATACAAATAATATTGATATCACATATAAAGTATATATGTAATTAAATTTACAATATGCATTTTTTATATATAAAGTATATAAATATTACTTATTATAGTAAATATATAAGTATAACATTCATTGAAATATAAAAAAAAATGTTTACAAGACAAAAGTAATGAATAATAAACAAAATCGGTCCACCCAACCTGTTGGATTTCGAACCGACGGACACTCGTTTCCAAGGCATACATTACTGCACTTAACCACATGAACTGATGATAATGAGTTTAAATTTTGGCCTTAGTTACGGAATAGTTCTGTCCGAACACTAATATGAAGAAATCAAAACTATATTGTTATCTTTGTCTAGTATTGACCCCACACACTATCACCTTCTCGTAGCTATACTGTATGACTGGTAACTGTTTGCGTTGAAATCACTCACACATGTATGTATACGCGCAGTACCGTGCAGGCGAATATGATCGTTGACGTGCTACTGGACTTATGGCCCCAGACTGTACAATATAACAGTTATATGACTCCTTTATTTATTTAATAACATATTTTTTAAATTTATAAATATATATAATTAAAAAATACATACAAAAATACAGTTATATTATTATTAATCCAATCAACCTTTCGATACAGACCATGATAATATACAATACAATAAATTAATGGCGTCTAATTAAAAAAAAAAACCTTCACGGATGCTCACCCTACCCGTTGTATCAGTGAAACTTATCTGAGCTAAGTAAACAACGGTCTGTAACAGATGTTTCGACACCGGCTGCCCCGGCGCAGGTAATTTGCAAATAAATGATCTCGCTATTATCTGGACATCGGGTACGCCAGTGTGCTTGGATATCTTGATATTTTCATTAAGTCTCGTAGGGCTTTGTTTTCGCTACGATGGAGCCATTTATCGCTTCTTATTGAATAATTCAGTATTTTAGAGCGTGCGTTCACAGTAGCCAAAACCCTAGTTACATAACATAACACACACACGGTTGGCGCAGTGGCTAAGTGATTAGCTTTCTGCGCTTAGTGTCGCGGGTTCGATTCCCGCACGGATCAAATATTTGTATGATCTACATTGACATTAACTGATAGTTGTTTCGGGTCTGGTTGTGTGTGCATGTGACACGTATGTGTGTAAAAATGTACCCACGACACAGGAGAAATCCTAGTGTGGGACAAGGTTAAACAAAAATATAGCATCACGCCTGTACCCCACGAAAAGGTAGGTAGCACACATTTCACCTATGGTGTCATTATCACCAATGTAATAGAGAGGCGAGCCTATGACTATCTACCCGGCATGATTCGAAATTCTGCTACTGAAAATTTTCTTTAAATTTAATTCAATAACATTTTGCCCGACACGGAGATTGAAACCAGAACCTTGCACTCAGCAGCCGTGCGTACCACTAGAGCCATGAAATAGTTTAGAATGTATATCATGTGAACCAAGTTCAGACACATATGAAATGTCAAGACTTGTGGCGCACGATTCAAAATACGAAGAAGAACCGGCAAGAAACTCCATGGAAACTCTTATAAAATAATAGATCCATATAGATTTAGTACATTGTCGTCGTAAGAGATGCGTAAATAATGTAATAAAATTCAAAATGTTAAAGAACAAGACAAAATAAAAATGCTTAGAAAATCCTACTTGTATATATTATATAATATATGTCCTATCCTATCCTACTTCCTACTTATATCCTATCCTACTAATATTATAAATGTGAAAGTTTGTGAGGATGGATGGATGGATCGATCTTTGTTACTCAGTCACGCCAAAACGGCTGAACGGATCTGGATGAAATTTGGCACATAGATAGATTATAGTCTGGAATAGCACATAGGCTACTTTTTATCCCAGAAAAACGTACGAGTTCGTAAACCACGCGGGCGAAGCTGCGGGCGGATGCTAGTAACATTTCAGATTGCCTCTGAATAAGCTTGCCATGACAGTCTTAGGCAAACTGTAGTTAGACTTATTAAAAACAAGTCTGACAGATGACTATCTGCGCACCATACTTAGTTCTTTTCTTATTGCCGTAGTCTGACTAACTAAGTAATGACACTATTGACTATGTTCTGCCCAGACCCTTGGCAATTTAGAAATTCCTCTCTCTACTCCCGACTGTCAATAGTTTGTTTGATTGTTTGTTTTAAAAAAAAACGTTGCCCCACACTAAGAAATAATTCCTGTATCGTGGGTGCGTTTACAAACACATATATTCACATGCACACAAACATCCAGACCCGAAACAATTATCTGTAGATCATACAAATATTTGTTCCGTGCGGGGATCGAACCCGCGACACTTAGCGCAGAAAGCTAATCGCTTAGCCACTACGCCAACCGTGTCGTCGTGTAGTGTTAATTCCACATCCCGCCGGTGGGTTTAGTATTCCTTATATTTCCCCTCCCTATCGCTTTATCCTTGACATCAGCATCAGAAACCTTGGATCCCCTCATATCTCTGAGAAAAACTTGATTTAGTTTAGAAAAAATCTTCTCAATGCGTTTTCTGTGACGACCAATTTACTTTACTGTTATATTACAAATATAATTTATATTAACATATTCAGCTGCATCTGGTTAGACTGGAAGTCGACCCAACATACCTAGGAATGCTAGATAGTATGTAATACCTTTTAATAAGGCAACATATGTAAGTATTCTAACCGTGGGCGAAACAGCTCTAACAAAAACGCCCGCTACACTAGAAAGATATTGTAATTTCTATAAAAGCTTATTTGAATGCAACAATGTATTGGCAATATGTGTGACAAATGAATGGTCTGTTCTGGTCTGTTCACGCCTGAATTACCCGAAGGGTCAAGCAGAGGTGTGCTTAATTGCAAATTTCCCCGTATATAATAGGGAGCGAGCCTTTTGCCATATCCATTGTTACAGAAAAACTCAGAAGAATAAAATATAATAATTAATTTGCACAAGATTTAGGTTATATTAAAGATGGATTACAATATTCAAAGAGTGTCAGTAAAATTTTGGTCGTTTTACGAAATGCAAATATTTAAGAACAAAAGTTCAATTATCTCGGATATAAGTAGCATGCAAAACAGATTTATAGCACCGTAAGCAAAAAAGTTTAGCTTGTTTTAATAATTCTGATATTGAATAAAAGGACTCTATCAGCCACATTTTGAGTTTTTTTTTCTAAATTTATTTGAAGGTAATTCAAAGCATAATAAAATACGTCCACATTTTTTAAAACAGTTTTGTTTCAGTTACACTTCGCCTGATCCGAGGATCGAAAGCATTTTCATTCAGTAAACAATATTATCTCTCAATTCACGCCTGTCATTTGATAATACTATTAAATTACAGAACAGAGTTGAACAAATTATAAAGTTGAATAAAGCCGCTATGAACTGACGTCAGAAACATCTGAGACAGTCATGCGTAGGCGGACTACAAGAACAAGAAAAATCCGAAACTCATATCTGATCTATTATTAGAATTGAGAAAGTGATGAGTACATTACACTATGTATATATGATAAATTTTAATCGATTTGGCAAATCCCCATCATTGTGGTAACGGACCCGATGGACGTTGTCCTGCCCGAACCTGTCCTAGAATCGATCGCAGCGCCACCTACCGGGTCTAATAGTGTATTTAAGAGAACCAATCAAACACACACAAAAAAAAAAACAAAATCGGTCCAGTCGTTTAGGAATTCAGTGACGTACACACGTACAGAAGAATTATACGTATATTACACACCTATTACATTTTCCGTGATTTCATAATATTCCTAGGGATTTTGTGAAGGTAAAAAAATAAATAAGCAAAGGCATTTGTCCAGAAACGTCCATATCATCATCATCTGCCTAGCCTTTTCCCTACTATATTGGGGTCGGCTCCTAGTCTAACCGATTGCAGGTGAATATCAGTATTTTATACGGAGCGACTGCCATCTGACCTCCGTCACCCAATGACTGGGAGACACTGACACTCTACGGTTAGGACTTATTGGGCTATGGACACACGTAGAGACTGATAATAGTAAAGATATTTCTCTTGAAACGTCCATATCGTGCTTAAGTTATTCTATTGCCTCTAGTAATTTCTGATACGAATATTCTATTTACGAATTATATCTACCGAAAAGTTCTGAGAACGATTACGCATTTCAGATTATGCGATCAAATTATTAAGTAAACACGTCCGGTACTAATAAATGGATGTTAGAAATATCTTACAAATCGCGGCGTCGGCTGCGTGGGCGCACTTGAATGCGATGAGGAAAATTATACACTTTGGTATACCATTTCTGTAAGCGAAGCAAAGTCGATTGTACCAAAGGCAAAGGGAATTTACTCAGCAATCGATTTTGAAGCATTTTTAATAATAACGATGATGATAACGATATAACAAAGCTTATGTTTAAGAAGTTTTTTATTTAAAAAGGAGGTTGACTGAGCTTTCTTTGATTAATTTCATATTAACATACACCCTATAGCATATTTGACACAACATAGCATCACGACTGCACGTTTGGCGCAGTGGCTAAGCGATTAGCTTTCTGCGCTACGTGTCGCGGCTTCGATCCCCGCACAGAACAAATATTTGTATGATCTACAGATAGTTGTTTCGGGTCTGGTTGTATGTGCATGTGACATGTATGTTTGTAAACTGTACCCACGATACAGGAGAAAATCCGAGTGTGGGGCAAAGTTTTATAAAAAAAACTGTATTGCCCGAACGATTAGGCAGAGATGTAGGTACCTACTATTTTACATCTACATTTCGTCGATGCCATTGTTAATACGGAATCCCATCTAATAGGGAGCGAGTCTTTTGCCATCTACCTGACATAACTCAAAATTCCGGCCTGCTATTTAGAATTTTATAACAGAAAAATGGAATAACACTTTGCCCGAGCCGGGGATCACTAACAGGACCTCACGCTAAGGCAATAGCATATTTGTACAGATCATAAAGGTTTATTACCGATAAATTACCATTAACCACCGGTAATGATTGGTAGTCGATATAATTGATCACATCCGACCATACATTCGATTATGGGTGTTTTATGATTGCAGAAGTATTAAGGTCTTGGGCACAGGACAGAAAGGAATAATCGTTAGATTTGTCGTTAGTGAAAGTTCCCTTCCACATTCAACCCGTCTACCTTCAAAAACAAAGTGAACAGGCGTTTTCTGGGCATCGCTCGATCCATCATAGACCTCATCAATCGCTTTCATCAGGCGTGATCAAGGTCGAGATCGAAGAGCAGGCCCATTTAGTAATAAAAAAAAACGTTTAAAATCTTTCATACCAAAACCAGCCATAGCCAGAATTAATGACGACCAAAAAAATTTTTATCAATATAAACTTGAGTTTCTCTACAATTCGATGTTATTTGATGGATATGACAAATGATGATATAGAATGTAGCACGGTTACCTAGAAGTCCTACAGCGCCATCTATCGACATCAATACCGATAGATGGCGCTGGATCGCGCAGCAACTGAAATAATACATCCTTTACGAATGTCTCTCTCTAACGCCGAGGGTTTGCGGCTGAGGCAGTCACCTCATTGGTATAACGGTCGCAAACGCGACTGCTGAGCGTTAGGTCCTGGGTTCAATTCCCGGGTCGCGCTAAGTATTATTGGGGTTTTCTGTTTGGAATTTCTCAGACATGGAGTTTGGAACTGTGCCCAGTAGATGGCAATAGGCTCGCCCCCTATTACGAAGCGAAATTCAAAAGCGAGTTTTAGGGGTAATAGTGATTGAAATCTTGACCAATTTCATACATAGTATCTGTGGATACATAAAAATATGAGGTAATTTAAATTTTTTGATTGTAACCAAACCCTCTCCAAGAATAAGCGTTTAAATTTCGCTACGTGTATACATATTTTTGAGGCTGACTGTACACCTCTGCCTAACTCTTCGGGGAATACAGGCGTGATGCTATGTTAGGTTATGTAACTTTCGAGTTTCGGACCACCAGGAACACCACCCAGCCTGGTCAAACAAACATAATTTGAAGTGATGAATTTACAGATTGTCTTACCAATCATTCGTTCAAATGACGCTCGTCTACCCAAGCCCTTAGATCCCGATAAAATATAGCTTAATGATTGATAGATGATTGGTCGATCAGAACCAATCTCGATAATTATTTAATGAAATATGTTACTGTTAAATGATCATGTTGGCATGGAGTGATTATAAAGTGTATGAATGTTAATTGTAGTAATATAAGTAAGGATAAATGGGTTGATATGGTATGACAAACAGGACGGTTATAATGTTAGATGATAGCAATAAGAGGGTTAAATTATCTCTCCAGATTGAGACGGGTTATAATCTCGATGATTTGTTCAAAACAGAAAATTTTATGTAACATAATTTGTTACACGTGTGACATTAAAATTTAATCAAATAAAAACATCCAATCCTAACATAGCATCACGCATATATTCTTGAGGGGTCAAGCAGGGGTGTATTATTGTGCACCCATATTTCACCGATTCTGTTATTAAGTCAATGTAATAGAGGCAAGCCTATTGTCATCAACCGGGCACAGTTCCAGACTCCGTGCTGCTACTGAGAATTTCCATACAGAAAACCCAATAACACTTTGCCCGGTCCAGGAATCAAATCCAGGAGCTCACGCTTAATAAATCGCTCTTGCGAATTAGTGATTGTCTGCAATTCGTGATTGTGAATGTGTATAAATATTATGTCAAACAATAGTCATCAACACTTCGATACAAAAAATAATAACAATCGAAAAGCGCAAAATTCCTCGTTTGAAACTAACAAACGGACACCTCGCGGGCTCTTAAAAATGATTACATGACATTTCGTAAATAAATAATTGTTGATTATATTGTATTTATAAATATTATTATGTATAATTGTATGATTTAATATTGTAATGCCATACCGACATGTTCCTTTTCCTATTTGTAATTGTTTTGATATAAGTTATTGTAGATTGATTGAACCTAATTAATAATATTTTGCATGCCGATTATACGGTGAGACATGATGTACCTGCCAATATCATTTAACATCTTTGTAAAAGACCATGTTTCTTGCGATTATCTTATCTAGATTTTTTTTTTCAGCTTAATCAATTTGCCTCTTTTTCCTGTTGTATTAAATCCAAATGAACGATAGAACAAGTAATCGCGACTTTTACTTTTCAACTGATATTCTGAATATTTTAACTGTTACGAAAAACGAATATTAAACAAGATCGTACAACGATGCGCGGTCTATATACTACAGCTTGACATAGCGGTAATACCAACATTAACAAAACTAAATACATATACCTAATACAGTACACAACCATTCCACCTTCACTAAACGCCCCGTAGATCCACTATTACCATTGTTTAGACACAATAACACATACATTTATCTCTCTCTGATCAGGGATCACAAACCAATGGAACGCGAACCAATTGTGATTTCTATTTCTTTTACAAAAACGTTGTCCGAAAGAATAATTCCTATACCGTAAATGCACATGAACAAACACTCAGACCCAGAACAACTATTTTTAGTTTACATAAATATTTGTTTTGTACGGAAATCGAGCCCGCGTCGCTTCGCAAAGCAGTCGAGCACTCATCCACTGCGCCAACCGTGGCGTCAATTATTTGACAGTTGAATATAACACAAACTGCCAATTTACCAGAGATATTTCATAAAATCCCTATACAATCCAATATGTGTTATATGTAGGCTTTACGTGGCCATATGAAGATATTATGGGCCATAGGCCATAATAAGTATACTTATTAAGTTTTGAGATAACAAATACTTACTAACATAGACATATAGGTATAAAACATTAATATTTTTTTGATAATTAATAAGCCTCATTGTTCCACTGGTCGCGCAATTACTGAGCATGAGGTCCAGGGTTCGATTCCCAGATCGGGCAAAGAGCTTTTGGAATTCTCAGTAGCAGCCTGGAGTTTGGAACTGTGCCCGGTAAATGGCAATAGGTTTGTCCTCACGAAACTTAATAACTCCATCAGTAAAAGATGGAGTACAAAAGTACATAAATAATAATAGTACTAAATGTTTCTTTGATTGCGAAATTGTCAATTAGCCATGTACTTTTACGTTATACGATTACTTTATAATTAAAAATAAATAATCGAATTCATGAAAATATTTCAAAGAGACTGGTCGTAATGTCGGAACAGATTTGGCACCTACATTCAAAAGGTTCACTATCCCTGTCAAAGACGTAAACTCTCGTATAATCTTTAAGTTACGTTTTCTTGCTATAATTTCACTCGCGCCAATAGTCGTAACTTGCTGTATATTGTATATATATACATTATAATACGAGTCGTATTATACAGGTCATAAAGTCGGTATTGAGAAAATATTGGAAAATAAATAGCTTGTAAATAATAAGTCGAGTTTCTGTTCCTTATTTATGGTGATAGGACTTGGTATTCATAGCATTATCACGCCTATATTCCACGAAAGGTTAGGCAGAGGTTTAGGATACCAGAGGATTACCCACATTTCACCGACACGATGCTATTATGCCATGTAATAGGGGGCGAGCCTATTTTTTTTTATGGCATAGTCGGCATTCGAACCGGCGGATCGCCTGATGGTAAGTGATTAACGTCGCCCATGGACACCCGCAACACCGGAGAAGTCACAAGTGCGTTGCCGGCCTTTTAAAAAGGAGTACGCTCTTTTCTTGAAGGTTTGAAGGTCGTATTGCATTCCACCGGGCACGGTTCCATACTCCGTGGTGTTACTGAGAATTTCAATACAGAAAAAACCCAGTAACACTGCCCGACTCGAGAATCGAACTTAGAACCCTACGCTCGGCAGTTGCGCTTGGGGCCACTAGACCATTGTGTCAGTCTTCAATAAGAAAAAAAAAAGAAACAGTCTTTAAAGAAAATTTTCAGTAGCAGAATTTCGAATCATGCCGGGTAGATAGTCATAGGCTCGCCTCTCTATTACATTGGTGATAATGACACCATAGGTGAAATGTGTGCTACCTACCTTTTCGTGGGGTACAGGCGTGATGCTATATTTTTGTTTAACCTTGTCCCACACTAGGATTTCTCCTGTGTCGTGGGTACATTTTTACACACATACGTGTCACATGCACACACAACCAGACCCGAAACAACTATCAGTTAATGTCAATGTAGATCATACAAATATTTGTTCCGTGCGGGGATCGAACCCGCGACACTAAGCGCAGAAAGCTAATCACTTAGCCACTGCGCCAACCGTGTCGTCGTGTAGTGTTAATTCCACATCCCGCCGGTGGGTTTAGTATTCCTTATATTTCCCCTCCCTATCGCTTTATCCTTGACATCAGCATCAGAAACCTTGGATCCCCTCATATCTCTGAGAAAAACTTGATTTAGTTTAGAAAAAATCTTCTCAATGCGTTTTCTGTGACGACCAATTTACTTTACTGTTATATTACAAATATAATTTATATTAACATATTCAGCTGCATCTGGTTAGACTGGAAGTCGACCCAACATACCTAGGAATGCTAGATAGTATGTAATACCTTTTAATAAGGCAACATATGTAAGTATTCTAACCGTGGGCGAAACAGCTCTAACAAAAACGCCCGCTACACTAGAAAGATATTGTAATTTCTATAAAAGCTTATTTGAATGCAACAATGTATTGGCAATATGTGTGACAAATGAATGGTCTGTTCTGGTCTGTTCACGCCTGAATTACCCGAAGGGTCAAGCAGAGGTGTGCTTAATTGCAAATTTCCCCGTATATAATAGGGAGCGAGCCTTTTGCCATATCCATTGTTACAGAAAAACTCAGAAG
Organism: Shargacucullia verbasci; assembly: GCA_947562105.1. NCBI lineage: Eukaryota > Metazoa > Arthropoda > Insecta > Lepidoptera > Noctuidae > Shargacucullia > Shargacucullia verbasci. The sequence goes on along the minus strand of OX387289.1, from coordinate 2,820,920 downwards.
AATAAAATATAATAATTAATTTGCACAAGATTTAGGTTATATTAAAGATGGATTACAATATTCAAAGAGTGTCAGTAAAATTTTGGTCGTTTTACGAAATGCAAATATTTAAGAACAAAAGTTCAATTATCTCGGATATAAGTAGCATGCAAAACAGATTTATAGCACCGTAAGCAAAAAAGTTTAGCTTGTTTTAATAATTCTGATATTGAATAAAAGGACTCTATCAGCCACATTTTGAGTTTTTTTTTCTAAATTTATTTGAAGGTAATTCAAAGCATAATAAAATACGTCCACATTTTTTAAAACAGTTTTGTTTCAGTTACACTTCGCCTGATCCGAGGATCGAAAGCATTTTCATTCAGTAAACAATATTATCTCTCAATTCACGCCTGTCATTTGATAATACTATTAAATTACAGAACAGAGTTGAACAAATTATAAAGTTGAATAAAGCCGCTATGAACTGACGTCAGAAACATCTGAGACAGTCATGCGTAGGCGGACTACAAGAACAAGAAAAATCCGAAACTCATATCTGATCTATTATTAGAATTGAGAAAGTGATGAGTACATTACACTATGTATATATGATAAATTTTAATCGATTTGGCAAATCCCCATCATTGTGGTAACGGACCCGATGGACGTTGTCCTGCCCGAACCTGTCCTAGAATCGATCGCAGCGCCACCTACCGGGTCTAATAGTGTATTTAAGAGAACCAATCAAACACACACAAAAAAAAAAACAAAATCGGTCCAGTCGTTTAGGAATTCAGTGACGTACACACGTACAGAAGAATTATACGTATATTACACACCTATTACATTTTCCGTGATTTCATAATATTCCTAGGGATTTTGTGAAGGTAAAAAAATAAATAAGCAAAGGCATTTGTCCAGAAACGTCCATATCATCATCATCTGCCTAGCCTTTTCCCTACTATATTGGGGTCGGCTCCTAGTCTAACCGATTGCAGGTGAATATCAGTATTTTATACGGAGCGACTGCCATCTGACCTCCGTCACCCAATGACTGGGAGACACTGACACTCTACGGTTAGGACTTATTGGGCTATGGACACACGTAGAGACTGATAATAGTAAAGATATTTCTCTTGAAACGTCCATATCGTGCTTAAGTTATTCTATTGCCTCTAGTAATTTCTGATACGAATATTCTATTTACGAATTATATCTACCGAAAAGTTCTGAGAACGATTACGCATTTCAGATTATGCGATCAAATTATTAAGTAAACACGTCCGGTACTAATAAATGGATGTTAGAAATATCTTACAAATCGCGGCGTCGGCTGCGTGGGCGCACTTGAATGCGATGAGGAAAATTATACACTTTGGTATACCATTTCTGTAAGCGAAGCAAAGTCGATTGTACCAAAGGCAAAGGGAATTTACTCAGCAATCGATTTTGAAGCATTTTTAATAATAACGATGATGATAACGATATAACAAAGCTTATGTTTAAGAAGTTTTTTATTTAAAAAGGAGGTTGACTGAGCTTTCTTTGATTAATTTCATATTAACATACACCCTATAGCATATTTGACACAACATAGCATCACGACTGCACGTTTGGCGCAGTGGCTAAGCGATTAGCTTTCTGCGCTACGTGTCGCGGCTTCGATCCCCGCACAGAACAAATATTTGTATGATCTACAGATAGTTGTTTCGGGTCTGGTTGTATGTGCATGTGACATGTATGTTTGTAAACTGTACCCACGATACAGGAGAAAATCCGAGTGTGGGGCAAAGTTTTATAAAAAAAACTGTATTGCCCGAACGATTAGGCAGAGATGTAGGTACCTACTATTTTACATCTACATTTCGTCGATGCCATTGTTAATACGGAATCCCATCTAATAGGGAGCGAGTCTTTTGCCATCTACCTGACATAACTCAAAATTCCGGCCTGCTATTTAGAATTTTATAACAGAAAAATGGAATAACACTTTGCCCGAGCCGGGGATCACTAACAGGACCTCACGCTAAGGCAATAGCATATTTGTACAGATCATAAAGGTTTATTACCGATAAATTACCATTAACCACCGGTAATGATTGGTAGTCGATATAATTGATCACATCCGACCATACATTCGATTATGGGTGTTTTATGATTGCAGAAGTATTAAGGTCTTGGGCACAGGACAGAAAGGAATAATCGTTAGATTTGTCGTTAGTGAAAGTTCCCTTCCACATTCAACCCGTCTACCTTCAAAAACAAAGTGAACAGGCGTTTTCTGGGCATCGCTCGATCCATCATAGACCTCATCAATCGCTTTCATCAGGCGTGATCAAGGTCGAGATCGAAGAGCAGGCCCATTTAGTAATAAAAAAAAACGTTTAAAATCTTTCATACCAAAACCAGCCATAGCCAGAATTAATGACGACCAAAAAAATTTTTATCAATATAAACTTGAGTTTCTCTACAATTCGATGTTATTTGATGGATATGACAAATGATGATATAGAATGTAGCACGGTTACCTAGAAGTCCTACAGCGCCATCTATCGACATCAATACCGATAGATGGCGCTGGATCGCGCAGCAACTGAAATAATACATCCTTTACGAATGTCTCTCTCTAACGCCGAGGGTTTGCGGCTGAGGCAGTCACCTCATTGGTATAACGGTCGCAAACGCGACTGCTGAGCGTTAGGTCCTGGGTTCAATTCCCGGGTCGCGCTAAGTATTATTGGGGTTTTCTGTTTGGAATTTCTCAGACATGGAGTTTGGAACTGTGCCCAGTAGATGGCAATAGGCTCGCCCCCTATTACGAAGCGAAATTCAAAAGCGAGTTTTAGGGGTAATAGTGATTGAAATCTTGACCAATTTCATACATAGTATCTGTGGATACATAAAAATATGAGGTAATTTAAATTTTTTGATTGTAACCAAACCCTCTCCAAGAATAAGCGTTTAAATTTCGCTACGTGTATACATATTTTTGAGGCTGACTGTACACCTCTGCCTAACTCTTCGGGGAATACAGGCGTGATGCTATGTTAGGTTATGTAACTTTCGAGTTTCGGACCACCAGGAACACCACCCAGCCTGGTCAAACAAACATAATTTGAAGTGATGAATTTACAGATTGTCTTACCAATCATTCGTTCAAATGACGCTCGTCTACCCAAGCCCTTAGATCCCGATAAAATATAGCTTAATGATTGATAGATGATTGGTCGATCAGAACCAATCTCGATAATTATTTAATGAAATATGTTACTGTTAAATGATCATGTTGGCATGGAGTGATTATAAAGTGTATGAATGTTAATTGTAGTAATATAAGTAAGGATAAATGGGTTGATATGGTATGACAAACAGGACGGTTATAATGTTAGATGATAGCAATAAGAGGGTTAAATTATCTCTCCAGATTGAGACGGGTTATAATCTCGATGATTTGTTCAAAACAGAAAATTTTATGTAACATAATTTGTTACACGTGTGACATTAAAATTTAATCAAATAAAAACATCCAATCCTAACATAGCATCACGCATATATTCTTGAGGGGTCAAGCAGGGGTGTATTATTGTGCACCCATATTTCACCGATTCTGTTATTAAGTCAATGTAATAGAGGCAAGCCTATTGTCATCAACCGGGCACAGTTCCAGACTCCGTGCTGCTACTGAGAATTTCCATACAGAAAACCCAATAACACTTTGCCCGGTCCAGGAATCAAATCCAGGAGCTCACGCTTAATAAATCGCTCTTGCGAATTAGTGATTGTCTGCAATTCGTGATTGTGAATGTGTATAAATATTATGTCAAACAATAGTCATCAACACTTCGATACAAAAAATAATAACAATCGAAAAGCGCAAAATTCCTCGTTTGAAACTAACAAACGGACACCTCGCGGGCTCTTAAAAATGATTACATGACATTTCGTAAATAAATAATTGTTGATTATATTGTATTTATAAATATTATTATGTATAATTGTATGATTTAATATTGTAATGCCATACCGACATGTTCCTTTTCCTATTTGTAATTGTTTTGATATAAGTTATTGTAGATTGATTGAACCTAATTAATAATATTTTGCATGCCGATTATACGGTGAGACATGATGTACCTGCCAATATCATTTAACATCTTTGTAAAAGACCATGTTTCTTGCGATTATCTTATCTAGATTTTTTTTTTCAGCTTAATCAATTTGCCTCTTTTTCCTGTTGTATTAAATCCAAATGAACGATAGAACAAGTAATCGCGACTTTTACTTTTCAACTGATATTCTGAATATTTTAACTGTTACGAAAAACGAATATTAAACAAGATCGTACAACGATGCGCGGTCTATATACTACAGCTTGACATAGCGGTAATACCAACATTAACAAAACTAAATACATATACCTAATACAGTACACAACCATTCCACCTTCACTAAACGCCCCGTAGATCCACTATTACCATTGTTTAGACACAATAACACATACATTTATCTCTCTCTGATCAGGGATCACAAACCAATGGAACGCGAACCAATTGTGATTTCTATTTCTTTTACAAAAACGTTGTCCGAAAGAATAATTCCTATACCGTAAATGCACATGAACAAACACTCAGACCCAGAACAACTATTTTTAGTTTACATAAATATTTGTTTTGTACGGAAATCGAGCCCGCGTCGCTTCGCAAAGCAGTCGAGCACTCATCCACTGCGCCAACCGTGGCGTCAATTATTTGACAGTTGAATATAACACAAACTGCCAATTTACCAGAGATATTTCATAAAATCCCTATACAATCCAATATGTGTTATATGTAGGCTTTACGTGGCCATATGAAGATATTATGGGCCATAGGCCATAATAAGTATACTTATTAAGTTTTGAGATAACAAATACTTACTAACATAGACATATAGGTATAAAACATTAATATTTTTTTGATAATTAATAAGCCTCATTGTTCCACTGGTCGCGCAATTACTGAGCATGAGGTCCAGGGTTCGATTCCCAGATCGGGCAAAGAGCTTTTGGAATTCTCAGTAGCAGCCTGGAGTTTGGAACTGTGCCCGGTAAATGGCAATAGGTTTGTCCTCACGAAACTTAATAACTCCATCAGTAAAAGATGGAGTACAAAAGTACATAAATAATAATAGTACTAAATGTTTCTTTGATTGCGAAATTGTCAATTAGCCATGTACTTTTACGTTATACGATTACTTTATAATTAAAAATAAATAATCGAATTCATGAAAATATTTCAAAGAGACTGGTCGTAATGTCGGAACAGATTTGGCACCTACATTCAAAAGGTTCACTATCCCTGTCAAAGACGTAAACTCTCGTATAATCTTTAAGTTACGTTTTCTTGCTATAATTTCACTCGCGCCAATAGTCGTAACTTGCTGTATATTGTATATATATACATTATAATACGAGTCGTATTATACAGGTCATAAAGTCGGTATTGAGAAAATATTGGAAAATAAATAGCTTGTAAATAATAAGTCGAGTTTCTGTTCCTTATTTATGGTGATAGGACTTGGTATTCATAGCATTATCACGCCTATATTCCACGAAAGGTTAGGCAGAGGTTTAGGATACCAGAGGATTACCCACATTTCACCGACACGATGCTATTATGCCATGTAATAGGGGGCGAGCCTATTTTTTTTTATGGCATAGTCGGCATTCGAACCGGCGGATCGCCTGATGGTAAGTGATTAACGTCGCCCATGGACACCCGCAACACCGGAGAAGTCACAAGTGCGTTGCCGGCCTTTTAAAAAGGAGTACGCTCTTTTCTTGAAGGTTTGAAGGTCGTATTGCATTCCACCGGGCACGGTTCCATACTCCGTGGTGTTACTGAGAATTTCAATACAGAAAAAACCCAGTAACACTGCCCGACTCGAGAATCGAACTTAGAACCCTACGCTCGGCAGTTGCGCTTGGGGCCACTAGACCATTGTGTCAGTCTTCAATAAGGTATTCATATGTATAACAATATAATATGTTTTCTTCCTGTTCTAATATTTTCGGGAATATTCTAAGGATAGGTTCATACAAAGAAATAACGGAAGATTTAAAAAAAAAAAACATCATTTTAACTAGATATGTAGTACATCATTATTCTTGACAGGCCTTTAAAAAGAAATAAAAAATAACCAACGAGGCTTTAATGTTTTTATTCTATTATGTAAATACTGATTCGACATTTTCGTCGATTTTTCTGTAACATAATTATGCTTTTATAAATTTCAATCTACATACTTACCTGACCATCTGCTGACTCTGGAAAGGTAAATGGGAGTATGATAAATACTGCCCGACGGTTTCTACGCAAAGCATGCCGCGGGCGAAATCATACGAAAAACATTACTGCTTGCTTCAAAGTAATTCTAAAGCGCTTTCACTGACGCTTAGACCGATTTAATATGTATGAAAATGTTTAAAAAGACAGATTTTTTCGAACTCAAATAAAACCGAGGAAAATGGCTCTACAGCTTTGGTGCCATAATAACAAATGCTAGGACGGATAAGTTCAAACAGAATATAGTCTTTTTATTGGCATTTTACATTTGGAAATGGAGCTTTAAAACCAAATAAATGATATTGTGAAAATTATTACACAAAACGGTTGTGGGTCGACAATTTCTATTTTTACTTGTTAAAGCTTTCCAGCCGTCCAAAAAGTGGAGCAGTTGTGGCTGAACTATTTTTTTTTAACTTTTTTTTTACTTCTAATAGCTATCTAGAATTCCTAAAAGTGGGGCAGTTATGGGTCCACCAAATTTTTTACTTGGCGTAGCTGTTCTGACTGCTCAAAAGTGGGACAGGTGTGGGTCAACTTATGTTTTTTTTACTTGGAGTAGCTGTCCAGAATGCCTAAAAGTGGAGCAGTTGTGGGTCAACTAATTTTTTTTTACTTAGAGTAGCTGACCTGACTGCTCAAAAGTTGGGAAAGTTGTTATTCAACTAAAAAGTGTTTACTTGAAGTAACAGTCCAGATAGCCCAAAAAAAAAGAAGCAGTAGGGGGTCAACTAAAAATGTTTTTTATTGCTATGAATTTAATAGTTACTTTTAAACAACTAGCAACAATATGCACCCCGCCTTACATAAATGGCAGTCACAGCAAACGCTTATTTCAATGTCACCGCATCTCCGTAACTCATAGTAATTGAATTGTCTCAGTTCACCGTTCCCTATATTTATGTTACTCATATTTTATATGTACGAGTATAATTCAGGATTTAATCGTACTTCACTTGGACAGATGTCAATGCATGGATTTGATGTAAATTATTGTAATGTAATATCGATGTATGGGGGTTTTGATGGCTATAAGTTGAGTAAGATTGTGGGAAATTATTTGTACGGAACCTCTTTGTGGCTTATTTTAAATGTGTAGTCATTTATTTATATTTGCCCCAGTGGTCTTGGGTTAATGCGATCCCTGAGTCGAGCAGTGTCAGGTTTTTTTGTCAGAAAACTAACAGCCTGGAGCTTGAAATTGCGCCCGATTAACAGCAATAGACTTTGCTATTTACAACAACACAGACAAACTGTTTAGAACAGTTTTGTGGACCTATATATTACACTAAGGTTAAGCACTATTTTGTAATAATAATAAATAAAATAATAATATTCCATGGGTCTTTAATGATATCGGCGAAACGTATGCAATATTAGTAACCTACAATTTTGTCTAATCCTTCGTGAATACAAGCGTGGTGCTGTTGATGTTATGCGCACTTACCCATACATGGAACAACTATCTACCATACAATCATTCATTCCGGGCGGGAATGAAACCCGCAAAACTAATCGCTTAGACACTGCGCCAACCACGACATAATTATAGTAAGAATTCTAACATAATTCTATAAAATAAGTAAAGTATGGCAAACTGTATTATAACTGCGGTATTTCCGGACCAATACGACCTTCAAACCTTCAAGAAAAGAGCGTCCTCCTTTTTAAAAGGCCGGCAACGCACTTGTGACTCCTCCGGTGTTGCGGGTATCCATGGGCGACGGTAATCGCTTACCATCAGGCGATCGGTCAGTTCGCTTGCCGCCTATCGCATAAAAAAAAACTATACTAAAAATATATATATCTGGAATCTCTTGCTATTTAAGGCGAATTCCACGCGGTATTTCTGACACATAAATTAATCATTTTGACAGCAAAAATTTGTAACTTAATATAAGTAACAGTGTTTAAAAACAATTAGATATTTTTTGTTCTTCGATTATAACTAGGTACTCATTACACTAATTTGATTAGCTAATCATCTTAAATAAGCGACTGAGATGTTAATGTTTGAAATTTTAACATATTCATCATACGCTACGTGATACACATACTGATTATGATTATGCTGAGTTTATGTAAATTTTGTAATGATTGCATACTCTTCTTTTTGTTACGGATAATTTTATCGATACATTGGTCAAATTGCAACAGGTTCCTACAGACTATGTTCTTAGGTCCGATTCTGAAGTCAGAAAAATTATATGTTATATTTCGTTTGCATACTTAAAATGTTTTACTATTCTTATACGATATATTTAAATGCAAAATATTTCAACTGTAAGAGTGGTTCATCAACATTATGCTGTGCTGTGCTTAGCTGTGCTAATTTTCTCGTGCTACGTTTACAAACTACTTTGAGCTGTATTAGGTGTGTTCAGTGATGTAATAAGATGTCAAATGCTTAAAAGTGATAAGTGCGAGCGAGATAGATGGAAGACACATTATTCCTGCTGTTTTAAATAAACTTTGCCGCTCAAAGCGCAGCTCAAAATGTTTTGTTCGTTTCTTTATTATAAGCGTATTTAAAAGAGAGCACAGCAAAACACAGTACAGCATAGATTAAAGTTGATTGGTTAGCTTAGAATTAGCTCGATAGGTTCAATAGATGTCAACGAACACTTGTGCGCAAAGGCCTTTTCTCTAAGAAACACAGCATAACCATAAAACAAAATAAAAATAAAGGTAAAAAAAAAAGTATATTTCCAAGATATATAAAACCAATACTTATGGCAATTATTATATTTAAATATTGTTTTGATATTGGCTTTGTTTAAAACATTATATTTATTATGAAATCTTACTCTACTGTTCGAAAAAAGCTTATCTCACGTTTATTACGGATATTGTGACTTTAGCTTTACAAGACAAATAAACTATAGAAAATAGATAATAATCCATAAAACTCGGTAAAACTTGAATTATAATGAGAATATGCGTAAACAGTAGAAGTATTCATAAATTATGCGCATATAATATCTAATAAATGTGACATTGTCAAACAGCTTTGATATACTATTATTCAATTGTTTTGTCCGAATCCATTTTAGCTCGGTATTATTCCACTCCACTCACATATCCATACATATACATATAATACACATATATGTACATATAATCCACTCACATATCCATACACTAAAACGTTTATTTAGTAGAATGATAACAAGGTTGACGTAGTGGCCAAGTGATTGAGTGAGTGCTTTCTGTTCTAGGTGTCGCGAGTTCGATTCCCGCACGGAACAAATATTTGTATTATCTACAGATCGTTGTTTCGGGTCTGGTTGTGTGTGCAACTGTGCATGTAACATGTATGTTTGTAAACTGTACCCACGACACAGAAGAAATGCTAGTGTGGGGCGTTATTTAAAAAAAAAACATTTCAATCAAATGTCTAATTGTGACATGTCTGTAATGGCGTAACGTAAGATAAGCATGCACTGAGCAACAAGTCATAAATCAACGCATAACTATGTTGTGATAGCTCCAAATAAAAAACAAGCGTAAAACTAACACGGCACGCTATATAAACGAGCAGATGAGCATATATAATTATAGGCTATGTAAAGTGACCGAGCAGTACAATTATTGACACATAACAAAATAAAAACAGAAGGTCCATTGCATACATAACTATTAAAACTATAGTTTAGCTAAAAGTTTTCATACAAAATGCGTTAAAGTTTTTACTCCGCTAAACATGAGCTGATTTTTTTATATGTTATAGACACAAGTAAAAACTAGGCCGTCACGTTTTTGTTTTTTGATATTGTTTATAGAATGAGAAATAATTATCCCTCAAAATGTGGTTTTTAACTTAAAATCTTTCTTATACTTATCTCGTGATAATTATTAAAATAATAAAAAATTTAAAAAAGCTAAAAAATATTATAAAAAAGTTCGACACACTTTTATAGAATCTGACAAATCAATCAAATCAAATTAATGCGTTAAGATTTAGATGTAAGAACCATTAACGGCCCTAACAACTGTATTGGGCGTATTTCAAGACAATTTTATCAGAGGCCCTAGTGTAAGTTTGTTTCAACAAATTCGATTTACTACATCGAACGCGTCCGGCGCTCCGATTGGTCCGTTTCGTGCTCTCCACCAATCAGAGCGCCGAACGCGTTCGATGTAGTAAATCGAATTTATCAAAAGAAACTTACACTAGGGGTACAGACGCCGGCAGCTAAACGATACTCTTAAGAGGTTGCGTTCACATACATATTCACAGATTTTTATTAATATGATTTGTAATTGATACACGTCTGGAATCTGAATGAGGAAGGCACTTCTGCTAATTACAAATGCAAATAGGATAATTAATAGCAAGGAAGTGCGTGCATTTAGAAATAGCCGGAGCACAGTCTTTTTTTTTGTTATAAATTACCATTTTGTCCGAACGAATACACAATTAGAAGTATTCTAAAAAATATTTGAGTAGGAAGAATAACCATATTCGTTTCTTTATTAGTAATTTAAATTTTTAAGGGTCATTTTCTGATGAAGCAGAAAAGTACGGGTCTCTACCTTTATAAATATTCTAACTGTGCCCGCCGCTTCATCCGTGTGACCTACATCATCATCATCATCATCATCATCAGCCAGAAGACGTTCACTGCTGAACGAACGCCTCGCCCTTAGACCACCACATCGAACGACATTCCGCCACTTGCATCCATCGGTTGCCCGCAACTTTCACAATGTCATCGGTCCACCATATAGGAGGCCTTTCTACGCTGCGTCTTCGTGACCTATATATTATATAATAATTTATAGCCTATAGCACTCGGTGATAATGTAGCTATTTACCAGTGAATATTTTTTTTTAATTGGATCGTTAGTTCCGGAGCTTACCCCCTACATACAAAGAAACAGATTTTACCTCTATATAATATTAGTATACATATAAGTGTAACTAAAGTTTCTTGACGGGAAATAGTAAGCCTTCTGTACTTACTTATTTCGTGACTATTGGAAGTTGTTTAGTGCAAAAACGTTGCGTGCATGCCCCGCCTTCAATCAAGACTTTGGAAACGGATAGGAAAAAATGTATTTTAATAATGAAATCTCTGCCTGTGTCTTCACGGTCGATTTTGTTAGACAGGGAAGAAAGAAAGAGCGAAAAGGAAAACACATATCGTTAAGTGGGTATCGAAGTTTACATACTGATATTTGTTGCATTGGAACATTTCATACGAAGGTTATGGGTTAGATGCAACATATATTCCTGTTAATTTGAAAGATTGTATTGTATCATAGGAATAACTTAACTGAGGTTTAAACAGTCATCGGGAAATCGGCCCTCAGACGTTTGACTGTCAAAAATAATAATAGTTATTACATTTTGAAAACTATTCGAATGTAAAGAAACTAAGTACTACGAAGCATATATAATACGAGAGGAGCCTATTGCCATCTAACGGCCACAAATACGAACTCTTGGCTGCAGCTAACAAATTTCCATACATGATTACTCAACACTGCTTGTCCCAGGAATCGAACCCACGACCTCGTGACCACTTATTACGACGTTTATTAAAAATTGTCATATTATTTAAGTAGACCATGGTCAGGTTAGGTTTATTATGAACAAACTGTCATGGCTACGTATAAGTTAAGAGGCAGTCGTGCGGAAAATTGGACCACTGTGGACACAAGCACCATGTCCATTGGCTAGCTTTAATCTCCTTTAAACCCACTGTGTTATTACTGTGTGCATCTTTTTGTGGCACATGTACCAAGTATGCAACATCCTGGAATCGAAGAAATTTCGTAAAAAGTCTATTAAATAAGCAACTCCCACCGTTTACATACTTGTTATAAGCTTATCACTTAGTAAAAACACAATAATTTTTCTTCTGATCTCTTATGAACCTTCTAATGTTGCGAATATATATATTTTTTTATGGCGGCCTAGAATTTTCATATTATTTCAGACAAGCTTCCGCTCGCGTCTTCGCCCGCGAGGTTTACGAACCCGTACATTTCCCCGGGATAAAAAATAGCCTATGTGCTATTCCAGACTATAATCTATCTCTGTGCCAAATTTCATCCAGATCCGTTCAGCCGTTTTGGCGTGAAAGAGTAACAAAGATCCATCTATCCATCCATCCTCACAAACATTCACATTTATAATATTGGTAGGATTTCAAAAGTATTGTGAGATTCCACTGTTAAAATTTTACAGTATATTTTGCAAGTTAAAAAGGAGAAGTGAGGTGTAATGAAAGAGTCTTTACGAGTGACAAAATCTGACATCGCCTGGCGCACTGCATTCTGTAACCCGCCTTGATAGCCTCGATAGATTGCAGATTGCTGACCGGCTAATCTTTCCTACGATACGTTGGTGCTGACTCGATGGCAAAAGACGTGTGCGTTAAAAAGGAGAATTTCGATGCAACGGAAGAGCGTCTACGAGCGACGAAACCCTGACATCATCTGGCGCACTCTGTGTCGGCCGCCTGGACCGATGTTGACTCACTTATCTTTCCACTTTGGTGCTGACTCGATAGAAATAGAAGAACACGGTAAAAATACTAAGTGTCTGGTGCGATAAACTATACATTTGTGTATTAAAAAAACACACCATATTTTATGCAACTTATTTCAATACGTTTGAAAACAACGGCACACAAAAAAAAATGGTCCGTACTTTTCCCATCTATCGAAAGCAGCATATCGAAAAAATCGATTCGATCTATTTTTATAAACAAACTATCTATGTAATTCGTAAAAAAATATCTCGCTTGCATAACTGCATTTTATTTCTATTTTTAGAAATTTTTAGCGGTTTTTTGCAATTTACTCAAAATTTTGGATTAAACTTACCTCAAATTCGGATTCAGCGCATCGAAATACATAACCCTAGATGGGTCTGGTCAAAAGTACTTACCACCTTTTTTTTTTGTGCCGGTGTAATTTATTAATTCAAAATAAAGTACTGTTTAGAAAACAAATGTATTAAAAATAACAATTTTTGAAGTTAAAAATAGCTAAAAACATAACTAGACAAAGTTTTAAGTACCGAATTGTTTTGATACCCATAGAATGTTTGGGAGATATAGAAGAATACAAACATGAGGGTCGTTCTCGTTCATGTCGATGTGCTAGATGCTGGCAATGATATTTGTGACATACGATAGTATACGTCTGCCAACAAGTTGGCGAACATGCTTTCAGTACCTCTATTATGAGTTTTTTACTATTTACTCTCATAGTAAATGTAAATTTTGTGTCGAGAGTCGTTAAGTGACATATGTGTCAAAGTAAAGTTTTGATTTACTATTTACTATATTATAGAGATGTCATGTTAGCGACTCTAATCCCTAATGTAACCAAGGTAAGAACTAAAATCGCTATCATAAAAATTTACGTTACTACGATAGTAAATAGTAAGAAAACTCGTGATAGAGGTACAGTACCTCAAGCACGAACTTTCAATCTTTCTTAAACGCTACTATAACGTTACGCAGAATTGGATTGTTCGTACTAGGGGTACAGTTACATTGAATTTAAAAGGTAAGAAGTGCTATTTGACTGGATTCAAGACAACAGCTAAGGTAGATTGACAGACTGTAAGGTGATTACAAAATCAAAATAAATATATCTTTACCTAATACTTTCAGAACCTTAGAGTAATACCATAACGTAACATAGCGTCACGCCAGTTTTCCAAAAGGGTAGGCAGAGGTGTTGTGATGTACATTTCACCGATGCTGTTTTTAAGTATCTATATTGTCAGGTTCCGTGCACATTTTCAAACCCTGTGATATTACTGAGAATTTTAAGTATTAAAAAAACTCAAATCTTTTCCCGACATGAAAATCGAGCCCAGAACCTCATTATCAACAGTCACGCTTGCGACTACTAGTTTAATTAGGCAATTAATACTACACCAACGACATAAAAAAATTCGGATACATTAACGATTGCTAAAACAAAAATCAGCCTTTTATTACCGTGAATATCACACAACTTGAATCTCAATCCAGTCGCAGATGTAAACAGTACACAGAAAATTCTTAAATGTTCGGCATTTAGTCGACCATTCCAAAGAGCTGTGTGTATCTCTAACGGGCAAGAGGCGACAAGGCTGTAAATGCCCGATCCAGTAGCAGGAATCTCGATATAATAACTTGTGCTAACACTTTTTGTATCATATTTAAAGAAAAAAATGGCGTTAGACGAGTGCTCCGAGGTAACAAGCTGCTTCGGCATTTGATGAGCCAAGGCAAGCGGGAAATTATAAATGTGGGAATTTGTTAAGAAAGAAATTAAAAATTAATTGGACGTTTTAAAACGCCGTGCAATTAAAATAAATTCAATTACAGATGTAACTGGGATGCAATGGACGTGGACGCGGGACTGGGAGATTTCTAATAAGAATACCAAAGGTCCATACGAAATAAAAAATTGGACAATGAAACTGTTACGACATTAAATGTTCACTAACTCCAGTGTCGCTCTATGAAAGAGATGTGGTCGAACTTAGGTGAGACCTACGTATAATTATATATTTTCCCCTGTATTCCCCGAACGTTTAGGCAGAGGTGTACTATTGTACACCCACATTTCGCCGATGCTGTTATCGAGTCCCATGTAATAAGGGGGCGAGCCTATTGCTATGTACCGGGCCCAGTTCCAGACTCCGTCCTGCTACTGAGAATTTACATACAGAAAAATCCAAATTGCCCGACCCGGGAATCAAACACAGGCTTGCTCAGCAGTCGTTGCGACCACTAGAGCAATGAATCAGTACTCCAAATATAATCTTTAAATAGTCCATTGATGGCTAGACCTCCCAGCCATACAGACATACATCTTCCATTCAAACTAAACCCTGTTATACGAACCAGGACCCAGACTTACAACTGCAACACGAAGATAGATGACAAACGAACAAGCATATTTTTTCTTCACACCATTAAAACCAGAAACGTACAGAACCACACAAGTTTAATAAAAAATAGGCCTTATTAGAAGGTATTTTAATAAAGACTTCTGCCTCAAAGTAAGGCCCAATTAGGTACAAAAAATCCCAGTGTGTCCCCTACTTTATGTCCGCTTTAACTCGACTTTACGAGCACAGAAAACTGGAATGCACGGTTTACGCGTCCATTGCGTGGTTTATTTGAAATGTGCGGGTTATTTCTTGCGCGGAATGGTAATGGACGGGGTGCGGAAATGAAATCATTTGGATGCCTTCGTTGTACGCATTTATACAGCGTGTAGTTTATGATAAGCAATGAATTTGTGCTGTATAGGATTGAAGAGATGGCTATCAGACAGTAATCTTTTTCTGGTTTCAAATCATGGAATAACTCGCTTTGAGTGGACGTCAACTTAAAATGAACCCTAACAAGCGCTTTGAAATGGCTAAAATGAAGACTAATGTACCTGACAAAGCCTCTTCTCAAGGAAGAGACTTTTTTAACCCTTCCCCCACCCTAGGAATAATTCCTGTATCGTGGGGGCGTTTACAAACATATATTGACATACAAAAAGATCCAAACCCGAAACAACTATCTGTAGATCATATATAAATTTGTTCCGTGCGGGAATCGAAACCGCGACACGTAGCGCGCAAACCACTGCGCCAACTGAGCTGTCGAATATTGGTTTGGTAATTTTTTTACTAGACAAGCACCAGTACCGACTGTGCAAGGAAAGAAGCCTCCACGAGTGACGAAATCTGAGGTCATCTGGCATACCGTGGGCAATCAGTCTCGATACCACCATACTGACTGGCTAATTTTTCCACTACGGTACGAGCGATTCCAATATGCTTATGGCGACACGATAGAAGAAGTAAAGTACTAGGCGTTTTTTTTTTTAAACTGCCCTACACTAGATTTTGCTCCTATATCGTGGGTACATTTTACAAACATACATGTCACATGCACACACAGTCAGACCCGAAACAACTATCTGTAGAACAAACAAATATTTGTTCCGTGCGGGGGTCGAACCCGCGACACGTAACGTAGAAAGCTAACTGCTTAATCACTGCACCAACCGTGTCGTCTTTTGCAAACAATATTTGTACACCATCCCCCATAATACGACTGCCAGAAATTATTCTTTACGTTCCATGTCCCTGCCTATCATTACCCCAAATTGCCACACATCTTATTTCAATAAATATTTAACACAGTTACAACTCCCGCCAACAGATGGCGCCAGGCGAACAAAACTCGCCACATTTCCCGTGGGAATAGCTATTTACCACCGTAAGATCTCGTACGAACTTCATTAATCTGTCGCATAGCTATGACCAATCCTGATGACGCGTATAAGGACAGGGACACATTAGAGAATGTGGAGCATGCCTTACGACATAATCAGATGTTAGTCAACCTTTTATAGAGATCGTTATACAATTTGACGCCTGTTAATTACCTACGGTAGCGGCGATACTTGAGAAAGTATTTGTTTGTAATTTTTACAGACTGTTTTTTTTTTAAAACTGAAATATTAATTTGATTTTGATGAACTGTATTCGGAATCTTATTTTGAAATTGGAAGAAAAAGTATTGCGAAGAGGTTTTAATAAGTTTTTTGTTCGAGTTTAATTGAAGACTGAACCAAATCTGAATTCAAACGACTTTTTAAAATACTCCGAGCGACCAACGTAGGTCTACATTTGACTTTTTCTTAACTTAATTATTGTCGATTCCAGGGAAAAGGTTTCGACGCGGAACCGGTCGAAATTAATCATTAAAATTTCACAATTCTGTGAAAGTAACCGCAATGTTACCAGCGCAAAAAACAAATCTGTACATTATTTCATTGACAAACTTAATTATTTTCTCCAAATCGATTTTCACCGTATTGTATTGTGAGTTAAAATTAATTTACGACAAATAATGATGTATGAATCCCAATTTATTTTGCTATTATTAAAATTCGGTGGCGGAATTAGATCAATTGATAAATTTTCCTCATAGCGAACAAATGTTACGCTTTCAATTGCTTTTTTGAATGGAATACAAATAAGGTTAATGACATAATTAGATTACGCTACGCCACTTTAATGGTGCAGATTATTTTTCTATTACATAACATAACATAGCACCACGCCTGTATTCCCCGAAGGGTTAGGCAGAAGCGTTCTTTTGTACATTGTATTGCCCCATGTAATAGGGGATGAGCCTATTGCCATCTACCGGGCACAGTTCCAGATTCCGTGCTGCTATTGAGAATTTTCATACAAAAAAAAAACCTGATAGCACTTTGCCCTATCCGTGAATTGAACCCAGGACCTCACACTCAGCCGTCGCGCTTGCAACCACTAGACCAATGAGGCAGTCAGTTTTATTTTCTATTCTTACTTAATATTATGCTCCATGTTGTTTTTCCCTTAGTCAAAAGAAATGCTTCGTGTATTAATGCTATTCAAAATAACAAACCGTAGCACATTTATAGATCAAATTGGATGAATTCCTTCCAATTTAGTTGCGGCACTGCTTCTAAATTTGTTTTTTAAAACTGACGCCTTCTGTGATTTAGTCACAAGTAGGTAGTCACAAGTCACTTCACCCCGAGGCGATGCCGCCGTGTCAAGTCAACCCGCCAGTCCGGCCTCTGACGACTGCTTCCACTCGTTTCACAGCGTAAGCTAGACATGCTTCAACCTTTATTCACGCCCTATACAAATTACAAGTCATTGAAATATTCGTTCAATCTGATGTTCGTTTATTTTTTAAGTCAGAAGCGAAACGTGGTTCTCAGAAAGGTTCATTACATTACCGATTGGAATCAAATTACTTGCGATATGAATGTTTAGTGTGATGGTAGTTAACCATATGTAAATAAAACTATTCTTCTCTTTCTGGTCTTCTATGAAGTACTTAATAAATACCATGGACAAAGATTGTATCGATTTGTTTTTAAAATATTGACCATAGATAACCTAAAACAGCTTTTGACAAAAAAGTAGTCTAGTTTGGCAAGCGTTTAGTTAGGTAACCGTAAAACAGTAAAGAATCCAACACATTTATTATACTAGACGCGACCCCACGTTTGGTCAATGCCCGCCTGGCAAAATTCAGCTGTGCACGATTGAATATATAACCAATGAGCTCGCGAAATTCGCGTTGCGTGGCGTGTTACAAGTTTGTTTTCGGCCTTTCTTCAAAGTTTGTTTGCGGTGTCACTACATGTTATAAAACAAAGTCCCCCGCCGTGTCTGTCTAATCGCGATAAACTTAAAAACTACTGAACGGATTTGTATGCGGTTTTCACCAATAGACAGAATGATTCATGAGGAAGGTTTATTTGTGTAATTCATTAAAGTTTTGTGTAAATTGGCTGAAATATGACGATGATCGTTGAAGATGTCGGAAAAAATCATGCCGACTGGGAGCTTTACTGGCGTGCGCCGAGTAAATGCTCGACGTAACAGGTGATAACGACACTATGACAGAAAAAAAATAAAAGCGTATATGCTCTGCTACCCGTGCGAAGCCGGGGCGGGTCGCTAGTATAATTTAATGATGTTAAATTTCTTTAGACATGAAATATATAGACTGCATTTAAAACTTGTCCCAATATGCCAATCTCATTTCATCATCGTATCCTAAGTACCTATGAGTTTTTCTTGACCTCAACCGTGATTAACACCAAGCCAGAAATGTAGAAAAACAATGTGCGCGCGCATGTGAGTGAACTCTTTAAATGGACACTCACTGTCTTCATACGTAACTGCGGTCAAGGAATACTTGCAGTTGGAGCCCTTGCTGGACTGCAAACCAGTATCGCTGATAACAATGTATCGTATCATACAAAAAGCCAATTTGACACATTGAAGTGGTAACATAATATAGCATCACGCCTATATTCCCTAAAGGGTTAGACAGAGGTGTATCATTGTACGCTCACATTTTTTCGGTGCCGTTATTCAGTCCCATGTAACAGGGGGCGAGCCCATTAGCCAAACTATTTTAATCAATGTATATTTATTTAAATTGTGTTTTCCTTATTGGTCTAGTGGCCGCAAGCGCGATTGCTGACCATGAGTTCCTTGGTTCGATTCCTAGGTCGGACAAAGTGTTATTGGGTTTTCCTGTATAGAAATCCTCAGTAGCAGCACGGAGTCTGGACCTGTGCCCGGTAGATGGCAATAGGCTCGCCCTCTATTACATGGGACTCACTAACGGCATTGGCAAAATGTGGGAGTACAATAGTATACCTCTGCCTAATCCTTCGGGGAATACAGGCATGATGCTATGTTATATACTTTTATAAGTAGATTTTCGCTAACCGTTCCAATATAATTCCAATCAATTAAAAAGACAGCGCAATTAAATATAGTGGAGCCACGAGTTGAATAAACAAGTTATTTTTTTTTTCGTATATTCATTAACAAATAATTTATTGTAGTACCTATGATTGATATACCTTTGTTAAAAAGAAAGTGATGTCTGTTTTTAAAAAATAAAGTAAATTGCTACTGCCATTTATGTATAGGCTTTACAAAAATAATGGCGGACGCATTAAAAAAAAATTAAATACCAACCAGCTGCAATACTTGAATTAAATATAAGAAACTAAAACAAGTTAATTACACTCGAATATTTGATTATCATGGTTTTAAAACCTTGCGAATGCGAGAATAATGAATGAAATGTTTTGGTTCAATAATGCATTGATAGAGTAGTATTTAGATATTAATTAGTAATAATTTAATAATAATGTGTTAATAGAGTAGCTGCTGACGGAATGTTTCGGGATTCGATTCCAGAATCTGATTTTTCTGTAAGGTAAATTCTCAGTAGCAGTCCGATGAAAGATGTGAAAAGTGATTTAAAAATCCAAATTGTAAAATAATATATACACTTTCATTTCATTTGGTGATTTAAATCGTGCCTGATAAATGATAATAATACCTTTAACTAAAATAACTACTATCTACAAAATATCTATAAAAATAAGTACATATATATTGAATTCAAGATGTCTACAGGTCTATACAGTGTACCAAAAGAAAATTATCATATATTATGGTAATATTTAATATAAAATATTAGATGTGTAATTATATTTGCGTTTTATAAATAAGTGTTAGCATGTAAGAAATGTTAATTTGTATAATTGTTTAATTTTGCTGTGCCCGAACAGGGTCCATAATGATACCTACTTAATTTTAAGTTACCACCTTATTTACATTGTGGAATTGCAAATAAAGAATATAAATATGACAAACTTGCTCCCTATTACCTATGACATGATACTACGACATGACATTACAATTTATACATCTGCCATTGGGGAAACCGAATAGCAAAGATGGTCACTATTATATATTAAAGATGGCCTTATAAGGACACAAATGAGCAAATATTACCCTTTCTGCTAAGTAACATGTAATCCGATATACATTGAAAAGAATTCGTTAAAATAAATCAATTGAAATTACTTCTCCTAATTGACTTTTTTCGCTTCGTATAGTTTAGTCGCTGACTTAAATAGGCATAGACTAGTCGAAGCTACGACTTAATTAGTTAGTGATCTATGGTCAAAGAGTTTTAGGGGTCCGCATGGGTATCTTTTCGGACTTGGCTTTTCCACTCTTTGCTTTAAATTCGAAGGTGATTTTCTTTTTTAACGTTTCAACACACTAGTAATAATTTCTGTATCGTAGGTGCGTTTATAAATATTCACATGCACCCGGTAGAACTATCTGTAGGTCATAGAAATATCTATGTCGTGGAGAACGATGTTTAGTCTCTCAATTGATTACCGCAGTACTGAGGTGAGGGTAAACAACGTGACCTCACTGCAAGATGGCGGCGCGTAGACAGGGTCTTGTTAAGGGAGGTGATTGTGAAGGAGCGCAGTCTTGTGCGAGCATCAAACGAATACACTTCTCTGACATGAAACTGTCCGTTTGCCCGGAGTTAGAAAGTAGTTATTTTGTGATTTATAGTGAGTGAATTACCTACAACTATTAATTGTATTGTGAAAGTGAAATACTAACTGATTTACATTGGAATTGTGATTTTATTGTAATCCTGCGTCATGAACCCTGTACCACCGAATAGAGATAATGACAGCCCTATCGCTCAGCCATCGCTCACGCCGACATCTATTTGTTTCGTACGGAAATTTAAATCTCAACTTATAACGCAACAGCCAATAGCTCAACCACAGCGTCAACAGTGCTGTAATCTTTTCTCAGCGGTGTCCGTTTCTTTCTTTTACCAGATTTTCTTAAGACTAATTAAATATTATTTCTTTTATGACGCCACACAGTTTTTATGTATCTAATGACAATTCTATCTAAAGTCGTATCTTGCTAATACTATGCCCACATGTCATATGATTTGTCTATACATATAAAAAATGTCTTAAAACTGTTGGTGTATTGTATAAATGACTTATAAAAAATATACTCACAGAAATGAGTATAAAAAGCAAAATTCTTAACCATTATTAAACCTTGAAATATGCAACTCAAGCTATAATGTAAACAAAACAAACAGCATACGGAACACAACATAAATTGATCAGTCACCCTTGACAACTTTTTTATTTTAGCAAGAGATACCGCCTATATAAAGCCACGTGGCTTCCGTTGCATGCTAATGACGTGTGCCTTATCTTTAGAAAAAAACAACTCGTTAATCTATGCTTTCAATGGAAGTTACGTAGTTAATTTAGCGATTGAAGTGATCATTTTTCAAATTTTTTTCGCCATTTTATTTTATCTTCATGATCTTTTGCCTTTTTTGGATGCGCAGGAGTGGATGTGCGATTAACATTTGATATATTAGTATCGATAGCTGAGTTTCGCGATGGGCTTACAAATCACGCGTTTATAAAAAGGGGTGGGTAAACAACCTCTAACTAATGAGCATCATAACACAATATGGTCATGTCGGCCAAACGGTTTGGTGGCATGGCACGCAAGCAAGTCTTTTGCGCGTATCTTGTGGGAATCAAACTTGTGACCAACGGGTCACCAGTTTGATTCCCACAAGATAAAAATATTTGTGTGTGGCATACAGATAGTTGCTCCGGGTTTGGTGTGAGATTTACGTCTGTAAACATACTCACGATCCAGGGAAAATCTAAGTGTGGAGCAAAGTTCTTTTTGTAATAGTTTTAACTCTTTTTTTTTAATATATCAGATAGATACTTCGTATTTAATTGTGATGAGTACAGCCCTAGTAAGGTAATTTACAAGCCTCATACATAAGCCTAAACTAGGATTGCCAACCGTCCTGTTTTCCGGGACATGTCCTGCTTTTTGAAGTGTCCTGGGTTGTCCTGGATAATTATTAAGTAGCGTCCTGGGTTTTTTGAAGAGTCCTCGTAAGGTCCTGTGTTTTATAATTCGCTCGCCACTACTACCTCGAACCTTATGTTTAATCATCGGCGTTATTTTATAATTTTATCATTTAATCCTTCATCATTTCATCCTTATATTTTACTTGAATTGAATTCTTATAATTTAATTTAAGATAATTTTATAAAACATTGTAATTACTATTCATTCAGTGTCATTGACGCTGTTTTATTATACTTTTCTTATACTGCGTCCTGTTTTTAAACCGAAATGTCCTGGCATTTTCACTTTCAAATCCTGGTTTTCAGAATTTGGGGATGGCAACCCTAGTCTAAACTGAATAAGCAGAGCAATGACCTATGCTGAATTGGGAAAATCGAGTGTTGTCCCACTGGCGACCATCAAGCTTCTAAAGGTGACCACTCAACCAAGGTCAACTTTAGAAGTAATACGATTAGCGCATTGTCTAGGTCTCCCGGGCTCTGTCTCCACACGGAACAAGCAATTTTATATAGCCAACAGATAGTTGTACCGAGTATTGGTATGTGTGCGTATGTCTGGACTGGGTATAACTGGGTATAATATTCTGAGAAGTCACTATCACTATCTCAGTCCACAGTAATTCTGTGGTCACCAATCAAGCGGATTTGTAAACCCAACAAAGTTGACAGCCCTGCGAGGTGTTTACATAGTTCTGCAGTCATCGCCTTGTTCCAAAACAAAATTAGATAACGATAGACAAAAAACCAAGCAGCTGATTTCCTTTTAAGCACTCTGCTTACTATTTTTGTACGCTCTATTGCGTGCAAGAACGCATTTGAAAACAGATGCACTAACACACAAAAACACATTAACATGTGTAATAAAAAATATATTATTGTAATCGCTACTAAATATCTATTGAATTGACAACATCCTTTACGCGAAACGATGCCGCCGTCAAAGGACCATTGCATTAAATTTAACAACGATAATACAGTCATAAATGATGTTGGAAAATTATCACGCCAGCCAGTGAATTAAACATCAACATAATTAATTAATGTTGTCTAAATAACCAGAGTTAAGTTAGTTACATCTATTTGGTGGAGCGGAGAAAAGGACCAAGTTTCTAAAGGACCAGATTAAAATTAATTAAAATATATTTTGGTAATTCAGAGGACTCGGATGGGTGACCATTTTTGAAACATCGGGATCCTGTTTTCGATAGATGTTACTGGGGTTCGCTGAAATCTTCCGTTAAAGCCAGAATTAGGCAATAGGCTCGCCTCCCATTCCATGGAACTATGGAAAGCGTGATGCTATTTTCATAAAACTAAAAAAAATATTATTATGTTACGTTGCAAATAAAAAATTCCCAAAATATTCAGAACTTAGCCACCGCAGCCGTGCTCCCGCCTACATGCAGCCATTTTCGCGTGCATTTTAATTGCGATTCATTATTCATGAGGATGACGACATCGGCTAATGATCGCGACGTGTTAATTATTCCAACTATAGGATTATTGCGTATAGTATTAGGCCTAATCGCGCCCATATTCGGCACTACCGATATTGCAATTAAATGGTAATACGACCGTTTAGTAATTAATTTAGATTCATATGGCACGATTGAAATGTTAAGTATTAGTTTAAATGCTAATCAAATGTAAGGTTTTTAAATGTTGAAGATTTATTACTAAACTTTACTTGCAGCTAAGCCGCCAGATAGATAGATAGAATTGTTTTTATTTCAAATAAACCTAATACAGGCACTTATGAAACGTTATAGGACTCTAGTTGCACACATTAGACTAATGGTTGCAAGGGCTATTACTTAGCGTGAGGTGCTGGGTTCTAACCTCGGGTCAGGCGAAGTATTTTATTCTCAGTTGCCCCAGTGTTTGGAATCGAGCCCGGTAGTGGCTGTACAGGACACATCTGCCTAACCCTCCGAAAAATACAGGCGTTTGTATGGAAAGAAATTGCAGACAGTAAATTGTACATAATTACATAATTTACAAGCGACGTGGCGACAGTTTAGTATTAGTAAACTCCAGCTAGGTAGCCAGAATTGTAGGTACTTGTTCTTCACACTCACACTTCGCTGATGCCTTGACTAAGTCCCATGTGAAAGGAAGCGGACTGAAAAACCCAATAACACTGCATGATCCAGGTATCGGACCTGGAACATCACGCGCGGCAGTCGCTCTACTAATGAGGCGACCGCTAGACTAATGAGGCCTTCAAAAAATTGATACTTGTATCATCATAATTGTATCTTTATAAAACAACCCCACTCTAGAAAAAACGGCCACAGGACGAGTAATAAAAATTAATAAACGCTCACATAAAAAGATAGATGGTACTAAAAATAATATAAAAAACTGCTATGTTATCTTTATTTAATAAAAAAAACAAGTCTATTAATAAAATTAAAAAAAAAAAACAGTTACACTTAAAACCATTTGTACTAAAAAACGAAACTATAAAATGCTAACACCGTTAAATTTAAAAAAAAACTATTTTTAGCGCCAAAAAAGTCCAACTATAATTTATATTTGTTTAAATTATGTCATAAAAATAAAAAGCCAATAAAACGCAATTCTAAGTTAGAATATAATAAAACCTTTGATTTACAACCGATATAAAATTCGCGAATCGTCAAGTAACTGTTCTGTGTTCAAATGTTGAAAGGGTGAATGTGACAATTAGCAGTGGACCGAATTGGTTGTAAAATTATGCATTTTATGTGCTAATTTATACTTCTAGATCTAGATATTGAATGGTTCCATTGATAATTGGGCACCGGCTAACTCGGACACGTGTGGAGGCCACTAAACACGTGTAAGCTCCATACCGGAGGCCACGAACAGGATTTCGTTTAGCAACAAGCATACTTTAGAAATACAAAGCTATTGTCGATAATATTTTTCGTATTAAAACCAGCGGCCTCATTTTTCTGGCCTCAGTGGTCCTCTGATTAGTGATCCGTGTTTAAGGCTAAACAGCCATCGGCAAAGACACGGTTGTTGACCTTTTTTATGAAAAAAACATACTGGAACCGCATCTTAAGGTCATTGTGACTTATTTGAACCATGACTAATGGTTTGGTGATTCCCAAAATAGATCACTCGATCTTTTCACATTATTTGTAATAATCAGAATCATAATATATTTATTTCTGGTGTATCCATGTCAATTAAACGTTAAAAATCGGAAAATAGTCGATTGATCACCTTAATGATCTAGTGGACGTAAACAAGATTGATGAGCGTAAGATTCTGGGTTCGATACCCGGGTTGGGTAAAATACTACTGGTTTTTTGGCAGAAAATGCCAGTATATGGCAATAAACTAGTCTAAAATTACACGTACATAGACTCAATAACGGCATCGGCGCAATGTATACATTAATACACCTCTGCCTCACCCTTCTAAGAAAACAGGCATAATGCATTACCTAGTAAAGTTTCACATCACTAGTATCTCCTAGTTAGCCCTCGAATCTGATCTTACGACCTCACGCACGAAAATCGACTGCCTCAGCCATTGAGCTATTTCTTTTTATAAATAAAAAATTATACACAGCTTTTCACTCAGGCGCAGATACACAGCGAGCTAAATTAATTTCCCAATATGACACAGCCATCACGGAGAAAATAATTAAATTATTTATTTAAAGCGAAATGTATTAAACGCAATCATAACAGCGTATCAAAATGGTAATCAGCAGTAAAATGTGCAATTGATATGGACATGCTTTTATAGCCGTGTCGTATGTGTAGGGTTACCAGAATGTAAAAAAAATTAAATCTTACAATTAATTTAGATTTTTAAGGCTGGTAATATACATCACTACAATATTTAATACTTAACCTACAAAATTAAGAACTTTTAAGAATAGTTTACTTAACACGTACATGAAATAAAAAATCATTTTAATTAAACTTTACGCCGTCAACTGCATTTTTTTTTTCTTAGAAAAATTATACTAAATGGACACAGTGTAAAAGAATATCCTCTTTACTAGATTGACATTGTAGTAGGGTATTACAACCATTCTACGTATTGTAAGCGAAATAAAAGCCTGGGCCATAAACGAAATAAAAAAACATTAAGGATATGATTTTATTAATATTTTTTCGATAAATATACTATTTCACTTACTGTATAACTACAGTAAGTGAAATAGTATATTTATCGAAAAAATATATTAATAATATATTCGATAAATATGCTATTTCACTTACTGTATAACTACAGTAAGTGAAATAGCATATATTTAAGGGGTTACCCTTAAATGTGTATACTGTAATAATAATACATTAATTTATTCCTTCAGATATAAATCATCATCATTCATTAAATTTTGCTCACGCATTCTCCATCAACCCTCAATCGCCAGTTTTGTCAATAATACTTTCCTAAGTGGGAACCCTATCACTGATTATTATTATTATTATTACAGCAATTGCTATAATTTTACACGTTCTGCCCTTTTTCGTAAAGATTATTAAAATATATTCGTGTTTTTATTGAAACTAATATTACCATCATAAAACTTTATACTTCTTTGATAACTTTATTTAAATGTTACAGATAGTTACTTCAATGTGCTTTTTAAGTCGTGAGAATTTCGCGAAGATTTTGTATGACTGATATTTTAACTTTAATATTGTGCCAAATATTTGCTGCATAATTATTTTAGTATTTGACGGCAAAGATAATCAGTTTTTAATGTATAAAAACGTCAAAATACTGTCTGTGAACCAATTTTGGAATTTAATTGAAAAAATCTGTCAGTATCTGGGAATAATATTTACTCCATCCAATTTTTTAACAAATTTAAAAGCACTTGTGTCAAATATATTTAAAGTACATGATGGACCAAACTGATAAGGGAATCGATAGATCAAATGTTCATTGTAGACAAAACTACCGTTTTTCATTCAATGATCGTGCGCACTTTACAATGATAATATTTAATTAACTCCGCGCACATTATTATGCGCTTGCGCATAACAGAAAAATAAACAAAAAGGATCACCATTCTTAATTACCGTGAAAATACTTTTTTCTGGCATACTTTTACGAAATTCAAAAACCTTTTTAAATTTTTCTATTGAAGACAATCACCTGGAATGCGTGGACGGGTTAGGTAAAAAGTATACTGACAAAGAATTATTTACATTATCAACATGATGTCCAGATAATGCCATTTACGACCGCCTTAATTAATATTAAGGGGACGTGAATTGAATACAAGCATTTTATATGTAAAGGAAAGTTCACACTCGCCGCCGTATCGGCGACTGCTTATACAAATATTTTCTAACATGGCAGTGTAAATATACTGACAGAGTGAGGCCATACATTACTTTACTTCTATCAGTTAGATGTATCAAAATACTTCTATTTTACTAACACTTAACAGATATAAGAAAATTATTACTAGTCTTGCCAGCCGGTTGCATCAAAACATACCATAAAACGTGATAAATAGTGATGCAGGGGTGAACAGAAACAAAACTTTGAAAGAATTTCAACGTTGAATGAACACAGATTTTTATCTACAAGGACATCATTATTTTTAGTTCATTATGGTACATTAATCTTGAAGTGCTTGTTGGCATCAAGCTGAGTTATTCAAAGGTTTAAATGATTTCAAAGTTTTATCTCCATTCGCCCTTGGATCCCTATTTACCTCGTTTTACGGTAAGGTTTTACTAATTCGTGTAAAGTAACCGGTACATACCGGTACATAAAGTTAGACGTCAAACTGACAAGTTACGGTTGTTTCAACAATATCGAATTGATAGATTGAAATTAATTTCGTAAAAAGTGAATGAAGGTTGATCAACCAGAAGCGATTCTTGTTCTTGAAATGAAGCAAGCATTTCTATTTAATGTTTTTTGTGAACATGTTTTGGGGGACATATTTATTTATATCCACACAATATTTTTTTTTTTAAATCATTGCCCCACTCTTGTATTTCTTCTGTATCGTGGGAACAGTTTACAAACATACATGTCACATGCACACACAACCAGACCCGAAACAACTATCTATAGATCATAGAAATATTTGTTCCGTGCGGGGATCGAACCCGGGACAAGTGGCGCAGAAATCTAATTGCTTAGCCACTGCGCCAATCGTCTCGTCGATACAAAATACATACTTTTCAAAGCAAAACTTAAGTGTCACAAGAGTAAAAAAATATATTTAGTTCTGTACTAAATTCATCACGGCAGCCTCGCTTTTAATCCAACGTCATCGTAAAAGAATCGTGTATCGGCTATCAAAACCGATTACTGATTCTACCAGTGTTTTTAATTTGACATCCAAGAAGATCAAAAGTTATCTAAAGAAAGGCATTTAGGGCTACCGAAGAATGCCGATCACGCCCGTATAGTCGCGACAGAACGTGAGTCCATCACAATGGATGCCGTAACACTTAAATTCTTTGTTCAACAACCAACAGTGACCAGCAGAAGTCATACTCGATCAGAAGTCACGACACGCAACGATCAAAGCCAACCGGTTACCCGCGATGCGATGGGGTGATTTCTTATCTGCTCAAACGGATTCCGAATAAGTGTGCACACTCTTTAACTCCGGCGTTAATAACTTGAGTCTTGTCAATGCCCCATAGAAGGCATATCTGGACCAATTAATGTGATTTTCCATAAATCTACCTGTTTTTAGAGATCGTTGGGGTGATGGAAATATGCTCCCTTTAACCCTTTTTGAAGTTAACGGCAATTTGAACTAATGACTAAAATAAACTTTGTAAATTGGTCTAACCAGGTAATAATTTTGATTCAGTTAACCAATAATACTTGTAAGGAAAATTAATGCAATTAAATAAAAAACCAGTAGGTATAGCATTCAATATATGTTAGGCGTTTAATTTTATTTTATAGCTGTATTTATACAATACTTAACGATATTTTTTTAGACACGCAACCCTTATGCTTAATTCAATCCTTTAGGGTTCCATTTTCAAATGATAAGCTTACGTCGTATATTTTTAAGATTATCTGTCACATTTTGAAAAATAAATGCTGACCATAGCAAAACTTAGCGTAGGCGAAATTCTAAGTCTATGAGCAAAACCATAACATAGCATCACGCCTGTATTCCTCGAAGGATTAGGCAGAAATGTACTATTGTACACCCACATTTCGCCGATGCTACTATTGAGCCCTATGTAATAAGGGGGCGATCCTATTGCCATCTACCGGGTACAGTTTGAGACTCTACCAAAGTTCACAGGATCACTCGCTGGTCTAATCTGAAGATTACCTAAGAGTTTCATTAAAATCGCTCCAGCCGTTTTAGACTTTACAGGGAAAATACATGAAATTGAAAAAATATTACCACGATAACTTCATTCATTCATTCACGATATAAATATATAGCATCGAAATAATATGTCCATTTCGATGATATATAGATAGATAGATGAAGTTACCGTGGTAATATTTTTTCATTCATTCATTATTCAACAACGTGACCGAACAATTGATCATCTGACTATTCAACGCGACAACTACCACACTTATTAGCGTGCCAGAAAATGTTGTTGCCAATGATCATCATCGTGCCAATAAACTGTTAACGTAATTAACCGAGTGAAATATCGATCTTGTATTTCGATCACTCTCGAGATAACAATTTGATTAATTCAGAACATAACATATTAAAGCATCTCGCTTGTAGTCCACAAAAGGTTAAACAGAGGTGTA
Organism: Shargacucullia verbasci; assembly: GCA_947562105.1. Taxonomy (NCBI): domain Eukaryota; kingdom Metazoa; phylum Arthropoda; class Insecta; order Lepidoptera; family Noctuidae; genus Shargacucullia; species Shargacucullia verbasci. The sequence goes on along the minus strand of OX387289.1, from coordinate 2,790,588 downwards.
TTAAATATTCCTATTTCTATAATGCCGTTATTTAGCACCGTTTTATAAGGGGCGATCCTATTGCCATCTACTGTGCGCAGTTTTAAACTCCGAGCTGCAACTGAGAATTGTCCAGCTGGAGAAACCAAAAACACATTTCATGATTCGGAATTTGAGTATTATCCTACTAATATTATCCTATCCTACTAATATTATAAATGCGAAAGTTTGTGAGGATGATGGATGTTTGTTACTCTTTCACGCAAAAAGTACTGAAAGGATCTGGATGAAATTTGGCACAGAGATAGATTATAGTCTAGAATAGCACAGAGGCTACATTTATCCCGAAAAAATGTACGGGTTCATAAAATACGCGGGCGAAGCCGCGGGTAGAAGCTAGTGGTATTTATATATATATATTAAACGTTACCCCACACTAGGAATAATTCCTGTATCGTGGGTGCGTTTTCAAACACAAATATTCACATAGAAATTCACACAGACCCGAAAAAACTATCTGCAGATCATACAAATATTTGTTCCGTGCGGGAATCGAACTCGAGACACGTAGCGCAGCAGTCGATCTCTCAGCCATTGCGCCAACCGTGGCGTATAAAATTCAGGTGTTCATAATTCTTCTCCTCCTAAACAGTTTGACTGATTCTGATTGTTATTACTTATGGGGTCACCTGTATGATTCGCAGCCATAGTTGGACACGATAGGTAGCGCTGTTGTCGAGATCCATAAAACAAAATACCAGGTAGACGAAGTTGTCGGCAACATCTAGTAAGTATATTTCAGTTTCTGCAGGACCAATTAGGCAGTTTGTTTGATGGAATTTACAATTTTAAGTGTGTCACAATCAAGAGAACTCTACTGTTGGAGGTCTAATAAAATCTTTAAAGCATTGTAAATAATTACAGTCGAAACTGAATATAAGGTAATCGTTTACAATGACGGATCGGTTATTACGACCAAATGGCCAGATCCCGGCCGAATCCCTATATAAACACTTACGTAAATATCTATCTATAACTGCCTATCACGACATCGGATAAAACGACATATCGCTTAAAACGACGAAAGTATCGAAATTATTCGGCTATAACGACCAACCATCGCTTAAAACGATGAAGCATTATTTTTCGTTCAGGTATTATTTATTTTTTGTTCAGTTTTTTGACATTTTATTTGCATACAGCGAATACCTATTTATTACTTATATTTAAATTAAATACATATATATACTTTCATATTACATTATCATAAATTATGTATCTACATATGTCTATTGGTTATAATGACTACCGGTTATAGGGTCCGTATTTATACGGTCCTTTCAATGTTGTTATATGCGATTTTGACTGTATTTTGAAAAGAGTATCCATGGAGTTTCTTGTCGGTCTCTTCTTCATAGGACCAACCCTGCAACACTGGTGAAATGATACAGTCTCCATGAGTGACGAAATATGAGATCATCTGGCGCACCTGTAGTCAGCTGCGATACCATCATTGTTGATTGGCTAATCTTTCCACTACGCATGAGCGATTCCCATGTGATAGTTCGTGCCGACAAGATTGAAGAAGAACCTAGTTTCTAGACGTTTCGAAAGTGTCTGCTGATGAAATAAAAAATCAGATGACAGATAAAAACAAATGACGGATGTTTAAAATAAGAACGCCTGTTTACAATTAAGAAAATATTTTTTTTTTAATCAAACGGCCTCTTTCTGAACCTGTGTTTATTTGTCAGTTATCTTCGGACCTTAGCATAATCAACACCCGCGAGGTACGATAATTTCGAACTTAAAATTACTTATAACTTATTAATACGTATAGAACGCCCTACGCACGAAGTCCCGCCATATTTTACCCGTCAATGTCAAACTGCCATCCACAAGAGATGTAGCGATAGCAAAACAAACTGAAAACCCGCAATATTTATAATACAACATTAATTTAACGATAGTTTTAAATTACCTTAGCTTTTTGAGATGGAAACGATAATTATGCTATTATCCTGTCAAAAGATATGTGACGAAAATAAAATTATTATCTTTAGTAACTAAAATTTTTTACACCTTTTATTATTAACTTAAAAGTGTATCGTTAAGTTACACAGAAAACCAGCTATTATAAAGATAGGCCATAATTATAATACTTGATAATTCCTCAATTATGGTAGGCGAGTTCGAAATTAGCTGCAATGACTCCGTAATGATAAGAGATAATATTCATCAAATGTAACCACTTAATGATAAAAGCGTGTATGAACTAAACAAATGAATGAAGAAACACCTTTTTATGTCAAATTATTATATCATATAATATTGTACGCATAATTACCCGGAATTTTTAGTCAGACACTTCACACCGTACATCACTATTTCACCCATTTCCTTGAATCCCACGTAACGGCAAGCCGATTGCCATCTACTATTAACTATGCAAAATCCAGGATGCTACTAAAAATATTTCTTAAAAGGAAAACCCAATAACACTGCCTTGTAATTGGCAACCGAACTCAGGGCCTCAGCCTCACCAGCTGCGCTTGCGACGACTACATCAACGAAGCAGTTTACACTCGGTTTTTCAATTATAATTTATTTGTCAGAATGTGCATTTTCTAAGAAATAATCCTTCTTATTTATGTTCAGTTACGATTATAACCTCCAATTATGTTAATTGCACAGTTTTTGTTGTAGAAAATAAACTTCATTGCTCAAAAGAAATCGTTTGAATCGCTTGAGTAATTTCAAAACGTATGCGTACCGCACATGCGCATAGAAAGCACCTATGCATCAAAATCTGACTAACTAGTTACTAATAACACCAATGGTTTTGACATTTACACGAATAATAAATTAGTGATCGTGTTCGTTAAGTCAACAAACGTGAAAACAACAGTCTACGACGACGATTGGTTTGACTGTGTTTGAAATGCATTCCTATATTTGATCACATTATTTTAAAACTGGTCTTGTAGTTGCAAGCGCGACTGCTGAGCGTGAGGTTCGATTCTCAGGTCGGACATAGTGTTATTGGGTTTTTCTGAATAGAAATAGAATAGAATGCCCGGTATATGGCAATTACATGGGAGCTCGGCGAAACGTGGGTGCAGAATTGTACACCTCTGCCTAACCCTTCGTGGATACAGGCGTGATGCTATGTTCAGATCTTATGTTCTTATTTAAAATGTTTGTTGTGATGATATGAATTTATATATACTTGAAAGATTGGCCCAAAATTGACCGGGAAAAGTGGAGCATGGGAAGGGAGGCCTTTGTCCTGCAACTCTGCTGGCTTATAATCGTAATAATAATGCCCGAAATAGGCTGATTGATGTATGTAACACTAACTTATATGTATAAGAATTGTAACTATTCAATCAGAAGCAGTAAAGTCTACTTTATTTTGCAATATCAATACTATGTTTATTTATTTTTTTAATTATAATTCCTTAATTACGGCTAAAGGATAATTTTAAGCCAAATCTTTAAAACAGCTTAAACCTTTGTTATGTACTATTCACGTATGCACGTTTGGCGCAGTAACTAAGCGATTAGCTTTCTGCGCTACATGTCGCGGGTTCAAACAATTATTAATATGATCTATAGATATTTGTTTCGGGTATGGTTATGTGTGCATGTGACGTGTATGTTTGTAAACTGTACCCACGATACAGGAGAAATCCTAGTGTGGGGCAAAGTTTAAAAAAAAGAAAAAATAAAATTACATTGCAATCATCATTTTACTTCTTAGAGTAATATTCCGGTGCGTCCAAAAATGAAAATAACCGTTTTTTAATCAACAGTAAATTGTTGACACGATAATAGATTACTAAGAATTGAAGTGTACGCCGTATTTGTATTTTAAAATTTAGAACTCAATGTAAAAGTTTATAAAGAGTTGATATTTAAATAAATTAATTGTTGGGGAATTGCATTCTTTTAAAAGAACAAACGGTGTCGGTCTGCTAACGAATTATTAATAATTTAAACCCGAAGTATATCATGCAATGAATAACAGTAAAGCAGTCAAAACATTTAGAACACAGCTATTATGAAAGCCTGCACTATTAGTTGCAAACAAGAAATATACATATCACGTGATATTTGACAAAATGACAGGCGGACGCGAGATGTTCACTCACTCTTTTTTGACAGACCGAACTCATTTCACCGCTACAAACTTGGTTATGCTAATAAAACAAAATATATGTATCACAGAATAACCCACTTTTGGAACAGAGCACCCAGTTTTGACATTTTAAAAATGCCTACAAACGCACAGGTTTACTTTCACTTTGACATTTTACAAAATCTGTAACGCCTTGTCATATTATGTCACATGTCACGTGCGCTTTAGTGTAAGGTATGCACGTCGCATGCGCTTATGTATGTATCATCGCCAATCAAGCAGAGATACTTGCCAATAAATCAGTCATTAACCGACTATAATGCATCGTACTTTAAACAGTGAACAATCGTGGTTTATACTTGAACACTTTTTGCCGTCATAATTCATATCTGCTACAAAAACAGTAGCGTGCTTAATCGCGAATAAAAGAGCACAATTAGAATAATTATTATTTTTGAGCTGTCAAACTTATGACTAAACTGGACGCGGGATACTCAAAACCAATGTGACAAAACTGTGACTTACACTTTGACTTGTCTTGTGGTCGCAAACGCGACTGCTACGGGTACGGTCCTGGGTTCGATTCCTGGGCCGGGAAAAGTGTTATTGTTAAATTTTGATTACCAGCACAGAGTCTGGAACTGTGCCCCGTAGTTGGGAATAGACTCGCCCCCTTCATTACACATGGGACATAACAACGGTATCGGCGAAATGTGGGTGAACATAAAGTTCCACCTCTGCCTAACCCTTCCGGGAATACAGGCGTGATGCTATGTTATGTTTTACCCCTAAAATATATTCAAGTAATAAGTTCGGTGAACCATTTTAAATATCTTTCAAAGTGTAATGGCGCCCAAGTTTAAGTTTGCACAAGTTTGCGTGACGCCACAATATAGACAGGCGGCTTGTACAAGGCAAGATACATACACACATAATTGCATACTTGTGCAAGCCTAAACTTGCGTAAAGAATCGTAATGACACACATTTATGAACGGACAGTTATAAAGGTTAACTCATTTACTGTATTGCTGTTTTCCATCATTAATTAAATACGATATGATTATAATCGTCTGCAAGAAAGAATGAAAAAAAAATATAATCTCACTCGACACGTCCGGTTTGATTATCTATCCGCTAAGACGGCGGGTCATGGCTATGTACTGAACCAACAACACATGACACAAGTGACGTACATACCTATCATCCAAACTCAGAATGCTATACGACATACCTATATATACACCCTATAGTTATAAACATGGAAGATGGACGCTATTCAACTAGATTATTAGGATCGCGGTAGCCATCATTCAAGCCATTTTTACCGCTAAACATAACTCAAACCGACCCTAACTTTTTACAACTTTCACTTCTACATTTACTTGGGAATCGCGTATATAATAACTACGAACCATTTTAATACGTAGGACACTAGGCCCCTCTACTCGTGAAAGCGTGTGGTAGGGAGTGGGTTCCGCTTCACTGCCTCTCTTTGAGACCGCCCAATAAAACGGCGCGTAGCAGCGTTTTTATGCGCATGCGCACCCCACCCAAGACGAGGCAGTAGAAAAGTGAAATGATAGGGAAGTGTTGCCTTTCCTATGTAAAATGCCGACGAAATGGTAGACGTACATCTACTGGCTATTTACTCTATTTAATATTACTTGTAACCCGTTATATTTTTTGAAGAGAGAGGTCACGTCCCTGATTTAACAGGCAAAGTTAATCCGGGAGTGTGGTCCCGCCATGATGTCAGTCACAATTTGCCGACGCTTCTGTTTACATTTTATTTTCTGAAGAACCGAAATAGTTGTAGTGGTTATGACGTAAGGTAATAATGCTATTCTTTCATAATCTAAACCTTAATTAAAAGCAGTACACCAGGCTACACAATCAATATTAGAAATAGAAATAAACCACTCATTTTGATGTTTATAATTTTGAAAGAAATATACATTCCATCCAGATGTACCGACGGCACAATAAAAATAAATGTAACTGGAATTGATGAATGTTTGCTCAATCGTGGTCTGTGATAAGCTTAGTATGATCTTTTCGAATAAAATTTCCATAGATAAAAAGTCAAAAAAACCATACGCACTTTATTGCTTCAATTCACTAACATAGAGATGGATTGGTAACTCCCTTTATAAGAGGTCGTCTTAAAGTGCAGGTAATATCAGAAATTATAGAATGTCAATGACAGATTTTAAGATATTTTATCTTATAAATGCTGATATAATAAATACTTTTGTTATCATCTTCCAAGAATATACCTATCTATGTTGTACTAACGTGTAAAATTATACACGGCAGCTCGAATTTAAGGCTTTATTTCGTGATAAAATTTACTGTCAGATATCTTATCCATTACCGTCGGGGTTACGGAGTTGAACCGCGACTCCCAGTCTAAACAGATGCGACTGAATATTAAGATTTTATACATAACGACTGCCATCAGTAGACCTAGAATTTTGAATTGGAAAATTCTCGTTTCAAATGTAATATTTAAGAGTATCGTTTGGCTGCCAGCTTCTGACAAAATTGCCTTAAAATACGCACAGTATGTGTTTGAGCGTTAACGTTTCTTATATCAAAATCTTAACGAATTAATTTGATTTTGGTCTCTATCGTTTTGTCAGATTATAAATTAGGTTGACACGGTTTGTTTATTCAAAACTTCGATTAATTTAATAATAATCACGAGATAAGTATAGGGAAGATTTTTAGTTAAAAAAACGCATTTTGAAAGTGAATTATTTCACAATCTTTAAAAAAAAAACGTGATGACCTAGTTTTTACTTATGTCTATAACATATAAAAAAATCAGCAAAATCAGCTCATGTTTAAAGGGGTAAAAACGTTAATGCATTTTGTATGAAAACTTTTAGCTAAACTATAATCTTAAGAGTAAACTTAAGCTCATGTTACTAGAAAAATGTGATTATAATATAAAATAATTTATGAATCAGTAGTGGTTAATATCTACATAGATTTTGTATTAAATAAATTATAGATATAGGATAAGATATATATGTAATGGCACCTCTGCTACTTTGCAGGGACCTAATAGGGTAATATGGATTATATTATTACAATAATAAATAAATATGAATACAGTATTTTTTAAATTGAAAAATTCATTCATATTTTAATGATCGACGAAAAAATGCGCTTAAGCGTGTATTTGCGGAAAACAGCCCGTTCATACATATGTAAATATAATACAAATTGAGCGTCACGTATAAAATTAAAACAAAATCTTGTAGGACAGTTGTATTTTCGATTCAAATTCACTGACTTTAAGGATACGGTTATGTTTCATCATCATCATCTGCCTAGCCTTTTCCCAACTACATTGTGGCCCACTTCCAAAATAACCGATTGCGGCTAACTATCAGTATTTTCCACGGAGCGACTGCCATCTGACCTCCGCCACCCAATAACTGGGAGACACTGATACTCTAAGGTTAGACTGGTTGTCAGACTTTTTGGGCTGCTGACACCCGTAACGACTGTCATAAATCTTCGTATGAAAGCCAACCAACTGTTTAACGTGCTCTCCGAGACACGGAAGGTACTATACGGTTACGTTTATATACGTAAAATATTCGTGCTAGGCCTACTGACCTCCGTCCCCCAATCACTGGGAAAATGACTGAAATCTATTATTGTGAAATATATATGTACATCCCTAAAGTTTCGTAGTAATAATAATGTCAGTTTTTATATATTCCAATATTCGTTTATAATATAATGATGTCTGATCGGTGAAGTGTCATGTTATTAAAATAAAATATACTTAATTTAAATTCACAGAACTGAGCGCGATACATAAAAAAGAAGAAAACGTTATTTCGGCAAGTATGTTCGTACCCTAATGTGGGGTTCCGTCTATTTTTTTACACAATTAATGCCCAAGGCAGCTATTGAGTATTTCCATATAGAGCAAGAGTTCCCTGGTTCGATTCCCAAGTCGGGAAAATTATTTAAGAGTTTTTCTGAAATTCTCAGAGCTTGAATTTTGTGAAACAATCAATCGATAGTTTGAATTTTGTACCCGGTAAATGGCAATCGACTCGCCTCGTCTATCTTAATAACGGGATCGGTGAATTGTGGGTGTACAATAATTCGAAAATACAGGTTTGATACTATATAATGTCTTGTTCATTTTACAAAACGCCACAGAACTCTAAATCATCTAAAATCTGAACAAAAAATAGCTCTCCGTTGTCACGCACGACCGATCCGCGCCGTCTCAAATGTCTTTGACATCGAGGCGGAATGATTCATCGTCCTTTGTTAACACTAACTCTATGCGGTCTAAACGACCCACGTGGATGTGGAGGAAACGAGGATTTAAATGAAAAGGAAAGAAAGAAATTCTCACTAGCAAAATCTCTCCCCAATAGTGTTATTTTATATAGAGTTTAGTAGGAGAGGCTCATTAACAATATTTAACCTGAACTATCCGATATAGCCGAAGAGTTGTTTAGTTATCGTTCAACTTCACATCGTTTATACAATACCTACAGAGTTAGTAGGGGAAAAATACCGTGTCAGTATAAATATTATTAACTTGTGTTTTTTTTTTTGTTTCTCCACCCCGACCCTTGCTCGAGCCAGCCCGCGCTGAGCCAGTAGTAATAAATCAAATGTCCCTAAATAATCGCAATCAGATCAAGCAAGTCCTCTCTTGTCTGCCCTCCAGCAACGCTCTAAGCCGAGGTTCGAGTCCCACTATGGGACACCCTTAGCAGTGTTGCTTAGTATTATTTAATTTGCTCGGCTGGAGGCCCTTCTGGTCTCGCCACTTGCCCGTTTAAGCAGTAAAAGCTCCCTGAGCCAACAGGGAGAGACAACACAAAATATTTTTTTTTTGTTTGTTGTTATTAAAACGTTGCCCCACACTAGGTTTACTTCTGTGTCGTGGGTATAGTTTACAAACATACATACCCGAAACAACTATCTGTAGATCATACATATATTTATTCCGTGCGGAGATCGAACCCGCGACGCATAGCGCAATATGCTAATCGCTTAGCCACTGCGCCAATCGCGATGTCGATGACATACGTATCTTAAAAGCTTTTTTAGGTACACTAACTACCCCTTCTTCATAATCGTGTTATACACTCTAATAATTATTACATAGAAGAATGATATCAGAAACCTGGGTTTGATTCCTTTAGCATCAGAGTGTTAAGCTATTCAGAATCGTGGAGAACCCCGCCCAGACTCCGTGTACTATACTTTTTAAACGGCGCGATGCTTTTTATATTCAAAACTATGATGCGTGACAAATCCTTTGAAATCTGGTAAAATCTAATAGCTGCATGTTGAAACTATGTAAGCACATCGCACATCGGCAACGAGAGAGACACAACACAAAATACGAAGTTGAAATAAGTATCCCATGACATAGATAATCACAAATTTTATCTGCTAAAAAACGTCCTAATTATAGTGTGATTCTTCGCCGACAGGTGGCAGGTTTTCCGATATACTGGAATTATGAGATGAAAAAAAATGGAATTATGAGTTATAAAAAAAATGAAAATAGTGACCTCCCAAAACGTAAATTTAACAAACATACTTTTTCCTTTGGTGTACAATAAAGAATACTCTATCTATCTATCTAGATTGAACTTTGTGACACTCTTGTTGCCGATGTGCGATATGTCTTAACCGATTGAATACCGTAGTTTTAGCCACAGTTCGATTGTTTCTCCACGAGATCTCCATTCTGTTAATGTTAGGAGCATCTTTTAAGATCGAAGAAAAAGTTCAGAAGTATCTTCTCCTTCTTTAGGTGCTCAGCTCTTGTCGGTGGCGGAAAGGTTACTGCACTCTATCCTCTGACTTCGTTTTAACCTCTTGATACAACTCGACTTTTTGTTGTACTTGGGGTCACCTAGTTCTTAGGTATAGTTGGACCCGGGATGTGGCGCTGTTGTTGAGATCCACAAAACAAAATACATGCAGACGAAGATGTGGGCAATTTTTTTTTATCACTGCCCCACTATAGTATTTCTCCTGTATCGTGGGTGCAGTTTACATACATACATGTCACATACACACCCAACAAAACCCAAAAAAACTATCTGTAGATCATACAAATGTTCCATGCGGGAATCGAACCCGCGACACCTAGAGCAGAAAGCTAATCACTTAGCCATTGCGCCAACCATGTCGTCAAATTATACATATGTATTTCTTTGCCAAAATGGGTTTCATTTCTCTGCTGTTATATGAAATAGAGTTCACATAGAGTTTACATGGTGTCTCTGGTAAAGCTAGTAAGATATACAACAAAATATCCTCATGTATAAAAAATGTACACTCTTTCAATGTAGTCAAGAAACAGTTAGCCGAATATTTAATCACGAATAACAAATAACATAAGAATGCATTGGATGGGTTAATCATTGATTCATAACTTAACATGCGGTGACAGATTAGCATAAGGTAAACATTGTTCTCAAGTAAGTGACTTTGTATCTTTTTTGAGAATTAAAAATCTTTATACCCAAAATATGCAATGACACAGACGAATTCATTTGTACGAGTGACGTTACCAGTTAATATATCAACTACTGTTGCCATTAACAATTCAACGCCCGCGCCGCGACGGCATAATGTTTAACGACTTATATCTTTATTTGCAAAGCTCTGTATCTCCTCCTACTCATCCTAACCCTCCCAGTATAACCTAAAAAGCTTATAAAATGGGACGTTTGGAGGGTTAGTAACGTGTCAGTGTTCTGTGTTGTAGTTTACCTACAACCTAATATCACTTTGCCCAACTCTAAAATCGAAACTTGAATCTAACGATCGAAAAGCACATCATGCTGCCAAACTCAAAATACTGTAACATAACCCACCATCACGCCTGTATACCCGGAATGGTTAGGCAGAGGCAACATTTCAGCGATGCTGTTATTAAGGCGTATATAGGCGAGCCTATTTCCACCTACAGGGCACAATTCGAAACGGGCTGCTACTGGGAGTTTTCTAGCAGCAAAACTGAAAAAGAGGGCTCTTTAACCGACCCGGGAATCAAAGTCAAAGTTGACATTTTTTTATTTCAAATGGGCCTTTGCAAGCACTTTTAAAACGTTATGAATGTAGGTGCACGGTTCCAAAGTGGGTTGGTCGAGAGAAGAGACCGGCAAGAAACTCCATGGATACTCTTTTCAAAATATTGGTTTACAATGAGTTGAAGTTATTTTAAAGAACATGTAGCAATTTAAAATACTCTTAAAATGCAATATTACATTACATGACATACAAAGACTACTATATATACTATAATATATATATATAATCGAATTCAGGACATCACGCTCACCAGCCGCGCTTGAAACAACGTCAGAATAAAATATGGCTGTAATTCACAGGCCAGTGTTATTGTATACAAAATGATTACGTAAGTAAATATACTAAAGATTTTCCGTGTCGATAATTATGTGAAAGAAAAGCGCAGATTGTATCAGTGGTTATCTCACGAACGCTATTAACGAGCGATTGAGAGATTCTTAAACAATGTTATAATTATTTTATTGTACGTTTACACGCTTTTGATTTTACCTTCAAGTACTCAAACAAAATGTTTTCTGGATTAAGTATTATATACTGACTATGTTTACATAACACGGAATACGCGCATTAATGTGATATGCCTTGAAATAGGTACTATATACTGGCAAACCGACGACACGTTTGGCGCAGTGGCTAAGCGATTAGCTTCCTGCGCTAAGTGTCGCGGGTTCGATCCCCGCACGGAACAAATATTTGTATGATCTACAGATAATTGTATCGGGTTTGGGTGTTTGTGTATATGAATATATGTGTTTGTAAACGCACCCACGATACAGGAATTAATCATAGTTTGAGGAGAGGTTAATAAAAAAAATAAACATGACAGAAGTGGTCCTGGCCGAAAAAAATATCCTAGAACTTGATTGCAGCCCCAATACCAATCGTTAATCTAAACCATCCAGGGACCCACTCAAACACACCCAACAAATTTCATCAAAATCGGTCCAGCCGTTTAGGAGTTCAGTGACATACAGAAGAATTATATATATAAAGATATATACACATCTATAAAACCTGCTTCCTCAACTTCGTCCGCATAAATGAAATGAAATGAAATTCTTTATTTTAAGATTAGGATTTTTGATCATTTTACACGTCTTTTTTTTAACTAGATGGTGTCGGAATTTCCTTCCCTGAGAAGAAACGCGATAGAAATATTTTTCATATAAACTTTAAAACTGATCCTTGTGAACACCTACACCCTTTTAATAAACCTACCTAGTTTCTAGACTTAATTCCTAAGATTTCGTGATCATAGAATATTTCTTTTATACATAGATTTTATGCCGTTATTGAGTCCCATGTAATAAGCCTATCGCCATCGAACGGGCATAATTTCAGACTCCGTGCTGCTACTGACAATTTTCATACGGAAAACCAATAACAGTTTACCCGCCCCGGAAATCGAACCTAGGACCTTACGCTCAGTTCCACTTGCGACCACTAGACCAATGATCTTTACCGGAATAATAGTTTAAATATCTTTCATCATTATCTTAAACGATATGTTCATGGACCATTCAGTAATGTGTATCGTTGCGCCATCTATCGCACGCTCGAGGCATCACATATTCCAGCATTGAATAATAACGTTAATATTTTACTGTTATAATTCGTCAACAATTTGAAGCTTGTGTATTATATAATACATTCTTTTGTCTCGATTTGATCTACAATATTTTCAAGCCAAGACAAGACAAGGTTAAAATATTAAAAAAAAATAAAGATAAAATATTTTTTCCTTGTCTGCTTGATGGCATATATATAGGTATTATTCTTGTACTGTATTGTATTGTATTGTTATAGTCTTTTTCTTCTGTCGGGGTGGCAGAAGGCAATGTTTTTTTAAAGAAAAACATAGGTGGCTGACTGGCCAGGGTGCGCCAAACAATCTCATTTCTCGTCACTCGTGGAGGCTGTCCTTCGCACTCCCAAAATTTAAATTCAACTTAATTATTAATCACACTATATAATATCTGCCATATTGGATGTTTCATAATTCATTAGAATGTTCAGCTGGAGATAAATGTTGATATCATTTAATAGAAGATGATACATTTAATGAAAATAAAGAAATACGTTATTTAATTATAAAATCTCAAATAATTATGAATATTAAAAAAATAGCTATGATAGCCTAGCGGTTGAACGTTTGCCTTCCATGCAGGAGGGTCTGAGTTCAAACCCGGCGCGCACCTCTGACTTTTCAAAATCATGTGCGGATCAGAATTTGATTATCACTTGCGTTTACGGTGAAGGAAAACATCATGAGGAAACCTGACCTGAGAGCACACCTGAGAGGGCTCCATAAAGTTCTTGATGGTGTGTGTAGTCCGCCAACCCGCACCGGGCCAGCGTGGTAGACTAAAGCCTAACCCTTCTCAATCTGAAAAGAGACCCTTGCCCAACAGTGGGACAGTAATGGGTTACATTTATTTATTTATAAAAAAATGTTAGATAGATAGAGTATTCTGTATTGTACACCAAAGGAAAAAGTACAAAGCGAAAATATATTTTACACATAGGGTATAAATGGCGGTCTTATCTCTAAAAGCAATTTCGTCCAGACGACCAGTGCATGGAAAGAATCATGGAAGAAAATATAAAGGGTAATGGTAATGTTGTATAATCTATTTCTATTTGTCTATATAAATAAAAATCAATTGCCACATGTATGAAAGAGCCACTTTAGAACGGCTCGATCGACTGGGCAAATTTTTGGAAAAACCACCAGACAAGTCGGAAATTTGGATGGTAATTGCACCCGTATGAAGGAGTGGGTCGCTATTAAAATATATAATATAATAATTATATTATATTGAATTTGATTATCTCTTGCGTTTGCGTTGAAGGAAAACATCGTGAGGAAACCTGCACACCTGAGAAGGCTCCATATAATTCTTAACGGTGTATGTAGTCCGCCAACACGCACCGGGCCAGCGTGGTGGACTAAGGCCTACCCGTTCTCATTCTGAGAAGAGACCCTTGCCCAGCAGTGGGACAGTAATGGGTTCAATTATTATTAAAATATAAATATTAATAATTAATTTATTGATTTTGAACATAAGATTTGAACTGATCAGGCGTTTAATATATAAGCATTGTTATATCTCTATGTTACCTATGTAGTACTGATAAAATAAATACGTTAATACAATGTATGATTAAAATCCATATATATAGCTTTAATATACACCAAATAAGCCGTAAACTAAAATGCATTAAATCTTTAATAATCAGATTATTGTCAGAATCATACCTTAAGGACTTAATATGAATTACAATCAAATATGTTACGGTACGCTGAAGTTACCACAAGAATTCGATATGTTAAGATGTTAAAGGCATTATTCTCGTCCCAAATATGATATGCAATTTTCGATATCTTTCACAGCCTACATTTTTGACGAAACCAAAAACCAAAATTTTACATTCATGACTAATTTACAAGCAATAAAACATCGAATTTCGTTGTTTTAATAGATGTAAATCTTTAGACAACTTTATGATGTCATCTACATCAAAACAGTTTAATAAATTTATTAAAAACTAGTTTTCGCTTCATCTGCTGGACCTACAGGAATTGTACAATATTTAATATAACCTTATAGCACTCTGAGATAATGCAGCTATCTATCAGTGAAAGAATTTTCAGAATCGGATCATTAGTTCCGGAGATTACCCCCTACATATAAACGAACAAATTTTACCTCTTCATAATATTACCATAGATTACTAGACTACGAGTACATACTGCTTGGAAAAATTGAAATAAGACGCTAAAAAGGGTTTCAATGAAAAAAAACATTAATGAGATATTTATTTACCGATCATAACAAAATAAAAATACTTTCATAACAGTTTTGTACTTACATTTTACTCAGAAAACTAGGAATAATGTTGACTTTGACGGTGACCATTGCTTCCACGTACTATTTCTATCTACTTATTTTTCTTAATTAATGACGCGTCATATTAATCCTAAATATGGCACTCGTAAATGTATAGCCGCCATATTTGGCGAATGTTGGTCCAATTAGTTCCTTTGGCATATTGTCAGATGTCACAAATGTCCTAAAAATGCATTACAAAAATGCCTTTAATTAATAAGGACTATTAAAATATATAAAATTTCGCAATAAGCTAGATATTATAAGGAAGTGTGGGTAGTTAAACTTAATTGTATGATCAGGAATTGCAGGAACATTGTATCAAGAAAAAACACAAATATGGTAGGTACTAAATTACTTACTTAGACGGCATGATTGGCGCAGTGGTTAAGCGATCGACTGCTGCGCTACGTGTCGCGGGTTAACAAATATTTGTATGATCTACAAATAGTTGTTTCGGGTCTGGGTGTATGTCTATGTGAATATTTGTGCTTGTAGACGCACCCACGATACAGGAATTAACTATAAGAAGGGTCCGGCAATGATATAAAAAAATAATTACGACAAAGGAAAAAAGGCGATTTCTGGTGCAATTAGAGATTATGTCGGAGACGAGATATCGTCGTTAAGTTCAAACACCACGTATGTCAAAAATAGAGACTTTTCAGGAGAGTGAACAAGCTGCATAATTTTACATAGACACCATTACAATACCATTTTATTTAAGTTTTATATTACGAGTTTCTATCGGACAATGCTTGTTTCTGATTAGCTGAAACAAGCATCTTTCGACTGTCTAGCAAATGGCATCAAAATGCCAATGCCAAAAAACGACGATATGTCACGCTAAATTTCGCTCGCCTACCTTCTTGCGATTTCTCTTAATCTTATTATTTGTACCTTCTTGCGATTTCTCTTAATCTTATTATTTGTACCTTCTTGCGATTTCTCTTAATCTTATTATTTAATATCTGTATTTATAATTTTTCGATATATAAATTAACTAGCTTCCGCCCGCGGCTTCGCTCGCGTGGTTTACGAACCCGTACATTTTACCGGGATAAAAAATAGCATATGTACTATTCCAGACCATAATCTATCTCTGTGCCAAATTTCATCCAGACCCGTTCAGCCGTTCTGGCGTGAAAGAGTAACTAAGATCCATCCATCCATCCATGCTCACAAACTTTCACATTTATAATATTAGTAGGATAGGATGGTAGCTATATTGTAGATTGTAACTTGTCTAGATAGCCACTCATGAGGTAATACAATGAATACAATTAAAATCCAAGAATACTTATAGTCAAAATCAAAGTCAAATATTTTTATTTCAAGTAGGCCTTTACAGGCTCTTTCAAAACGTGATTTTTAGAACCGTGCACCTAGAGTTCCAAAGTGGGGGTAGGTCCTATGGAGAAGAAACCGGCAAGAAACTCCATGGATAATCTTTTAAAATAATAGTTTTATACTAGGTACAATCTTACTATACACTAAAGCAAGATTGTGCCTGGTAGATGGCAATAGGCTCACCTTCTGGCTGACCTAATAACAGCATCAGTCAATTGTAGATGTAAAATAGTGCACCTAAATCCTTCAAGGAATACAGGCGTGTTGCTAAATTTGTTAGCGATTATGGAAAATAACGCCGTACTTTCAGATAGTCTGGAGCTAGTCAGAGAGAGAGAGAGAGTCAGTTAGGAAATGGGTCCTTGTTATATAATGACTTTTTTAATATACATTGTCAAGTCTTTTAAGGAAGATAATCTTCTTTTTCTTTGATTTGGAGAAGAGTTTAAATACTTTATATTATAAAAACTGACGTTCTATAAACGCTTCATAAATTATACCTGTCTTTGTCACTTTTATAAAAATGAAAAGAGATGACAACATATTTGAAAGCTATTTCAGTGATAGTTTAAAACGCAGCTATCACTAAGAAACATGGAGTTAATCTTACGACTCAAACTAACAACTGTTCCATTAGAAAAACGGTTTACAATTTAACCGTAGGAGTCGGCATGGTTAATTTTTAACTGCCTGAACTAGCACTTAACATAACATAGCTTCACGCCTGTATTCCCCGAAGGGTAAGGCAGAAGTACACACACAGGACACCGTTATTAAGTTCCTTGCGATGAGGGGCGAGTCTATTGGTAATAGTAATTGCTAATATTACTAGTACTTATTTACTTTCATAAGTTATATCTATCTATATATATAAAAATAAATATGTGGACCGATTTTAATGAAATTTTTAGATAATCTTCATATTAGTCCATCGGGTGATACGGTGAAGTGTAATGAGGATAGGATTTTTTTTTTTTGCCTTTCTTCAATTATGTGTGATATATAAGTACGTAAAGTTACATAGATTGATCTTCCTAAATACCAAGGATAATAATCATATTACGCTATAAATGTTATGAACGTATTATTAATAATATTATAATTTTTAGTCTAATGGTCAAGCGTGGCTGTTGAGCATGACATCCTTTGTTCAATCCCTGGGTTGAGCAAAGTGTTATTAGGTTTTAATATTAGAAAATTCTCAGTAAGAGCTCGTAGAGTCTCGAATTGTGCATGTAGATGGCAGTAGACTGGCTCCTACCTATAGGACCATGTACTATGGGACTCAAAAACGGCATCGGTGAAATGTGGGCCTACAATTGTACACTTCTGCCTAAACTTTACGGGAACACCGACCTGATGCTATGTTATATATATGTTTTTAATAGCATCCAGTCGCATGCGCATATGTGACAACATCACACTGAAACTAATCCACCAACTAAGCGTGATGAACATTATATTCATCTTATAATATATCACCAATTCATCATATTCCACAGTTGAGATTACCACCCGAAAATGGTTCGTTACTAGAATATCATAAAAATCCTGAGGATCTTTAATATTATCTCTGAGAATTCCATGTGTTAATGGTATTCAAAAATCATTGGGCTGAACCACTTCAAAGAATTTCAACCTGTTCTTTGGGTAAATAATAAGCACTGCCATTCAACGTGGCAATACTGACAGTCTTCTTGGCACGCTACCAGTTGACAGTGATGTGGAGGAGTACTTAGACGCCTAAGTGTTTGTTTAGTATAGTTTATTTTTTTATTATAGGCATAAAAGGATATAGTAGAAGAAATTTAGATTATAAATATTTATATATATATATCTAAAATTAATTAAGAATAACAATTAGAAATTGAATAAATGTACTATATTGTTTTTGATAATAATGATATAATTTTAATTTATCTTAAGCTTATTTTCCATACTTCCATACTATGTAAAAGGTAAAGTATGTTGCAACTTATAGTGACTACTTAATGCAACAAAATTGTACAAGCCCATATTTATTGCAAATAAAGAACATTCTCGTTTTGATTGTTATTGAAGTCTCCTTTTAGTTACATACCTTAGTTCGAATTGTGCTATGACTTTTATTGTGATGCGAAATAAAGATTTTTATATGTTATTATTAATTGTATCATTAAATTGGAGTTGGGCCGGCCATGTTTGTTGCATGCCGAATAACTTTTAGGCCGAAATAGTCACAGAATGGTCCCCAACAAATGGAAGACACCGAGGTTAACCACACGGACAGTAGCAAGACGAAATTGACGCCTTCAACAAACAGTGACGAAAAACGGATAGCAACAGAGATCAGTGGAAGAATCAGGGGGAGTCCTTTGCCCAACAATGGGACACTCAGGGCTAAATATAATAATACTAATGTAAGTAAGTAACAAGAGATGTGTCCATGTATTATAATTATTCCTAAACTGTTACATCGATCAACATCGTCACATGAAAAAAAAAACAAAATGCCAGGCCTCAGGCCATAAGATTATTCCGCACATCACGAATAATAAGATAAAGGTTAGTTCAGATCTAGATAAAGCCTACATTACCTAGATCGCTTGAGGCCTAAAAGCGATCTGTTTTGACAGGCACGCCCGAGGCGACCAATTAAGCATTGATAGTTAAGTTAACAATGGTAATTAAGTTAGGGATGTTTGATGAAATAATGTTAAATAGGTTAAGTGAGAACACTTGTAAGAAATAATTGGAGTAATAAAAAACGACTAAGTAACAACACGACTTTATAGAGTAACATTGCAAAGTTGCAAAGAATTAAAGGCAAAAGTAACAATGTTCCAATCTGAATCAATCAAACATAGCTTCTTTAAACAAAGTGTTATTGTTCCCGTCACAAATATCTACAGTATCCTGAAAAAAATACCTATTATATAATCACTAACTGTTCTTTAGTAACTATAGATTACTAAAATGATATCTTGGAGAAGCCTTTACATCTTAATCAACTAAATAAAGATGTTACAGAACCCCTAAGCCCTACTTACAACACTTCGGTTATTAAAAACGACCTATATTAAGCCGCAGAAAAAATAAAACTCATTAACAATGTGTTAACAAATGAACAACGCGAAACCATCTATTAAAACATAATTTGCTAACCTACAACTTACCTCTTTAATATTTCTCGTCACTTTAAAACACTGGCACATAACACTGCACTCGAAAAAAATAACATTCGCGCACTGCACTGATTCTTTTTTCGAATCACAAAATAAATTAGAAACATTGGGACACTCAACTTTTTAATTTCGGCGATGGCGCGTCGGGATTTCGACCGTCAGCTGTTCGCGCCATCCGCAAGGACGTTCGGTTTAAAAAAATGACAGCAGTATGATATAACCGGAGGTCGTTGCACCCGAAAAGCTCACAGCCGGCGAACCGTGAATGAACTGGTATATCGTATTTTTGTTTTTTATTTTTATTTTTTGCTATAGGCCGAACGCGCGCGCTCTGCCCGCGGTCTCCGCAACGAATGAGGAGCCGAAGAACTATTTCAAACATCTTTTCTCTAATCCTTTTCTGCTCGTGCGCAAGTGTGCTGTCGGTAACAAGTGGCGTGGTGTGCTAACAACGGAAGTGGGGTTGTCGTGTTTAACACAAGATTTATATATATTTAATTAATTCAGCAACTCTTAACACATTGGTGATGCTGCCATTAATTTATGTCTAACATTATTAAATCAAAATTTTTATTACAAATTTATTCGATCGTAGCACCACTTCCTGTTTTTTTATGATATAATGTGGGCGAAATTTCGATTTTAGCATAACTAAATATACTAATGGCAAATATTTAAAAAGCTATTTATTTTGATAGTTACAATAACTTGATCTATAAATTATAGTTGTTTAAAAATCAGTCCAATAAAAATTATATGGTAAATGCAAGACAACGCGTTGATGTCTTTTGTATGAAGTTCCTCGTCGAATATTCAAAGTTATTTAATTATTCAAAATTTAACTAATATTCCAAATTATAATTATTATTATACTTTGATAATTTTTTTATTCATTATCGATGTATAAAAAATAAATCATAAAAAAATCAATTTATTTGGATTGGATTATGTTATAATGCCACAATAAAATATATTTTTTCTCGTATTTTTTTTTTTTGCTAATCTTTAATTTCCTTTTTAAATATTTTGACTTTGACTTTACCAACTAAAGCATAAAAATATATTCCAATTGCTTCAAATATAAGATGGATATCTACATATACTAATATTATAAAGAGGTAAAATTTGTAAGTTGGGGGTAATAGTTGGGGGTAATCTCCGGAACTAATGATCCGATTCTAAAAATTCTTTCACTGGTAGAAAGCTACGTTATTCCTGAGTGCTATATGCTATACTAATATTATAAAGAGGCAAAATTTGTTTGTTTGTAAGTTTGTATGTAGGGGGTAATCTCCGGAACTAATGATCCGATTCTAAACATTCTTTCACTGGTAGAAAGCTACATTATTCCTGAGTGCTATAGGCCATAAATTATATATAGCACGTAGGTTACGCGGACGAAGTCGCGGGCAAAAGCTAGTCGGTTGTAATAAAACAAAACTGTATCCTGTACCTTGTGATATTATGTGCCCGTGTATGATATATTTTGATAATAATAATCAAGCAATAACGTATATTTAATAAATTTTATGTTTTACACGTCATATATATTTTCTATATATTTTGACGGCACGGTTGGCGCTTTGGTAAGTGATTAGCTTTCTGCGCTAAGTGTCGCGGGTTCGATTCCCGTACAGAACAAATATTTGTATGATCTACAGATAGTTGTTTTGGGTTTGGTTGTGTGTGTATGTGACATGTAAGTTTGTAAAGTGTAACCACGACACAGGAGAAATTCTAATGCGTTACTAAAAAAGAAGGATATATATATTCATCATCATAATCATCATCACCCAGAAGACGTCCACTGCTGAACGACGGCTCTCCCTTAGACCAACACATCGAACGACACTTGCATATAATATTTATATATTATATGCATATATAAATATATATTATAAGGAAATAATAATTTTCAGGCAATATGCTAACATTTTTGTAATATTGCTGACTATAAACCTCATACAAAAGACATCAACGCGTAGTCAACACATGCACTGGTTTAGATTTTTTTATTCAATCGATATTATTTAAGTTTCAATAAATTTGAATGCATCGATCTAAAATGCCTCTTTGGCTTAGTGGTCGCAATCCCGGCTGCTCAGCATGAGGTCCAGATTCAATTCAAAGTCCTAGGCCTTGTAGGCCTAAAAAAATATTCAGTTTTTCTGTTCTCAGTGCCTTGGAATTTGAAATTGTGTTAGTGGCTCGCTCTGACATAAGACTTTAATAATTGCATTGGCAACATTTGGGTGTACAAATTGAACAATTTTATCTACACCTCTGTCTACCTACTAAATACAGGTAGTGGAATTCAATATAATAAATGTAATTTAATTTCTTGTTAATTATGATACAACTTACAATATTGTATAGGTTTTCACTGTAATTCATGCTTAACCTAACAGATGGCGCCACTTGTTACCTTCATTTTATTTTCATTTCGTTATTTTCATTTTGTACATTTGGCTAACTAAGGTGGAGGTTGCATTCAGTTTGGAGAAAAGCGCAGTTTTGCAATACTACTTCAGCCTGAGCTAGATTGACAACAGGCTTTAAAATTTGTATATATTTAGACACTGGTTATCTTTGTTCCACGATTCGTATAATCAAGGAATTTGTAAGGCGAGAGTGAAGGCATTGTTTCAGCTTGCGTGATACATCCTCGGCAGCACCGACACTTACCATCAAATGAGTTTCTGCCAAACGCACTAGGATGACATAATAAAAATTAAATTTAATCTTTATTTTATTTTGTAACTACCGTCAATGGTATGCTAAAAAATAATAAAATACCTATATTTGAACCTAACTCATATAAGACTAATTTACTCTATTATTTTTGGAGTAATCATGAAATAACTAAATATATTTGAACTTGCGTTGAGACACTATGCACTCAGACATTCATGCATGGAAGGTAAGTCTTCAACCGCTCGGCTATCAGTGTTGACACTTAAAATCATAGCTAGCACTTAAAATCACAATAATTAATTAATAGTTACACTGTTACACGTTCATTGACTGATGGCAAATACAGAGTGCCAGTCCAATTTCAATTTAAGTTTGATGGCTTTGTCGTAACTTAACAAGTATTCTGCCAATGTGAAATAAATGTCAGTCCAATGATGTCTTATTGGTGACAGATGACATGACAGATTACGTCTGCATCGTTAATCCATTCCCCTTTATCGGCTCAGTTGCAATAAAATAAAATAAAAAACCATTCCCTCTTGCGCTAAGCCAGAAGAGAAGAAAATAAATCTTCTGCCTCTCAGCACAGTAACCAAGAGTAATACAAAAATCGGTCGTTTTTAGTTTGGTACAAATTGTCAAACCCACCACAGATATTGGATACTTTATGTTATAAATAAATCAAAAAATATCACCAGGCGATATTAAAAAACCAATAACAGATTGAATATCGAATAATTGTTTACATGTATACACCCAAATTCCACCAATGGCGTTATTATATACCACGTAATTAGGGGTGACCCTATTGCCATCTATCGAATGCTACTGAGAATTTTCATGCACCAAAATAACACTTTACTGATTCATGTGTCCCGTCAGTTGGGACAGGTCAACTCAGAACTGTATGGCTTTCTCCTCAAAAGGCTATACCAGACCCCTACATTTTCTCACATAATCTAAAATACATGTCTGGACTTTAAAAAAGAAACCTTTGAGTTTGTTTCGGCATTTCTTCTCAGAGGCAGTCAGTAGGAAACGCCAGGCCCACCTAGATCTAAAAAAGACTTGTGAAAGCTTCGTATACGGAATTATTTACAGAAAATTCAAATCAATCAAATCATTATTTCATATTATTACTCTGGGGATCGAACCCACGCTCAGTACCTGCGCTTGCGACGACTAGACCAATGAGGGATTTTAAATACATATATTTTAAATAAAATAGAGGTAACCGACCAGGTTCTAAGTCGGGCCATCGCTGTC
The DNA here is from genome assembly GCA_947562105.1 of Shargacucullia verbasci. Taxonomy (NCBI): domain Eukaryota; kingdom Metazoa; phylum Arthropoda; class Insecta; order Lepidoptera; family Noctuidae; genus Shargacucullia; species Shargacucullia verbasci. Next base: position 2,767,001 of record OX387289.1, on the reverse strand, counting down.
CAACACTTAGATAACTGTAGGTTGTCACCAATGTCACTTGAATCAATGAATATTTATCATTCACTAACGGCACAGCTTCAAACAAGTTTATAATAACATCTTGATTGATCAATCGATTGATTGAATCTGAAATTGAAAATGACGAGGCTGGCATCTAGGAGAGCTAACTAATATTAGATATAATATCTTTATATTATCTGTAGTACATCTCAGTTGACGTTGAACGCTTATCACTACATATTATAAAACAAAGTCCACCGCCGCGTCTGTCTGTCTGTCTGTTCGCGATAAACTCAAAAACTACTGAATTGATTTTCATGCGGTTTTCACCAATAGACAGAGTAATTCAAAAAGAAGGTTTAACTGTATAATTTGTTAAGGTTTTGTGTAAATTGGCTGAATTATGATGATGATAGTTGAAGATGTCGGAAAAAATCATGCCGCCTGCGCCAAGTAAATGCTCGACTCTGGGTGATACAACACCACGACAGAAAATAAATTAAGGCGTATATGCTCTGCCACCCGGGCGAAGCCGGGGCGGGTCGCTAGTAATTTCTATTTGAGAGTATTCTTTATAAATCTAAACGTAGAAGAAATTGAGATCAATTGAGACGAGAACTAGACAGTAAATGTGATCAGCTGAAAATCCGACCGCCTTCCAACTTCACATACAACTTTGTGGATGGTACCTTGACGTGTACACGCTGCGCACGGACTTTCTCGGCCAAGACAGGGTACATTAGCCACATGAAAAGATAACACCTATGCTCTCAAAATAAGAAACCTAATCGCCGCCGCCGAAATCGGCTTGGAGATGATTATTATTGTTATTATAGATCTATATGGATAGTTCTTCAAGCAGGATTATTTACGTCATATTTGTTTATGTCGTATTTGTTTACGTCATTATGAAACTAACTCCGAAATTTAAAAATGAACCTACAAGAACACGAGTTCATTCTTGTAATCACATGTACGAAATTGAAAAAAAAAATATACACAAAAAGAAATTGGCAATTATTTGTATCGAGGCCAATACTGACGCAAAGAATCCTGCTAAAAGAACGCCCCATATAAGTATGCAACGCCCAAAGACCGCATTATAACTGTCTATATTTATATTAAAATCGTATATAAGGTCTCATTGATCAAGTAGTCGCAAGCCCGACTGCTGAGCCTGAGGTCCTGGGTTCGATTCACGGATAGTTAGTTATCAATACGCGAGGAGGCTCTTTCCTACGGCCACAGCCTAATAGGCTTTCTGGTAGACTATTGCAGTAAAGTTATTAGGTGATATTTTCATAAACACCAAGCTTAGCAAACGCATGCCATTAAGGATGAAAATTTATTAAATATAATTAAAAAGTTAACTAATTATTATTAATATTTGTATGGAAATGATCTGAATCATAGTTTGATAATTAAATTGTAAAATCAATTAATCATCTTCAGTTATGAGCCATGTATCATTTGAATCCATCATGTTATTAATATACACCGATAGATGGCACTGCATTGTGCAAAATTACAAACTACGAGTTCATTATTTCATTACGGTTACTTGCGCCGACGGTACATACTCGTACATATATAAATGATAGTTACATATATAAAGATACAATTTCTACATCGTCTTGAATTTTACACGTACCGTTATTAAAGTTAAAAAAGGTATATAATTAATAGTATCTATTGTTTTGTTATGAAATCACAAGTTATATTCGACCTCAGATAAGTTATTCTTCTGATAAGTCCATACAAGAAATGTTCCAATCTCAAATTAACGGCTACATAACTTTTATGTGAGTATTGAAAACTCGGATCTTACAGAAATAATTATTTGGACATAAATAATTATAATTATTTATTAACTGTAGAGTTAGAGACAAAATAATTGTTTTTTTCTTCTTTTTTTTTAAATAACATCCTTTCTCTCTAGGATTTCTCCTGTATCGTGGGTACAGTTAATTTCAAATACATGTCACATGCACACACAACCAGACCCGGAACAACTATTTTTATTTCATATAAATATTTGTTCCACGCGGGAACCAAAGCCGCAACCCAAAGCACAGAACACTAATCGCTTAGCCACTGCGTCAATCTTGCCGTCAAATTACTATTAGAAGGTTTTTATTCAGCAATGGAAAAAATTAAGGCGTATGATGAAAGAATAAGCACGTATTCTTGTAAAACTATTTAAGGCGCTGTGAGAAGACATATTTTAGGTAATTGAGGGGGTGAAGCAGGAGCGCATCGCGGCAACAAATAAGGTTCAAAATAGCAATGCGTTTGATGTTATTTGAATCGAACGACCACCAAAATAAAAGTAATATTGCAGTTTTAATTAAATAAAACAATAAATGCACCGCTCAGTGGCATAATTTTTAGGTATTTCTTTAGTTGATTGAATTCCCTTTATTATTATTACATAAAATATGATAGTTTACGCTCAAAATTTTGAGAATTATGCGACGATAAATATTTTTTGAGCTCTGCTTTACGATTTTTTTATCATGATACTATTTTATTTTTATAAAATATTTTTTAATAAGTCTTTCCTTTGAACACTTGACACTACACTCCATTTTTTTCTGGCTTATAATATGTAGCAACACGTCGAACTGTGCGACAAAAAACTTACCGGTTTACGGTGTCCTACGTTTGGGCAGCGCCTTAAATAAAATATTAATATGAAATATTATTGTTTATATCCACGGTGTCATACACTTTAATTGAATATACATCATATTGTACATAATATATGATGCATAAAGAGAAACGCAAAATGGATAACCATTTTTCTCAAAAACCAAACTGGGCAACAAAATGTGCGCCGACGCACCGTGTTCTGTGTGGATGAAATAATTAAATAGCGAGCTGAAACCGCTGCAGTTAAGACCCTAACTGGCAGACACACGATCAATATTTTATTTAAACAAATCGATTGTGAAACGCTTCGTGTGTGGTCTAACTTTAATATCCAATTTAAGTGTCCCCTTATATGTAAGAAGCTATAAAGTTCTCTAATTGGTCGATTTGAAAGCGCAACGCCTTGCCATTGGCCATTTTATTGGATGAATATATTATTTATAGTTAATTTTGATATCAATTTATTAAATTAATACTTGGCCTTTCGGGTTGTGTCGGTTTAGGCGTTCACTATTAATTTCGTATAATATATACATGGTGTTGTTTATAGCAACTCAAACACATCCATTTTAAACAGTAATCTACCCCACTAGGCATACTAACATGACTTCCTTTCTTAATATTTCCAAAAGCCCCTTTACCTGAAAATATGGCCAATCTATTTAACACCACATTTAAAAAATGTTTACACATGTTTCATGCAAATAAACACATCTTTATCTTTATCTTTATCTTTATCTTTATCTTTATCTTTATCTATGATAATTTCAAATCTCTTGTTATCTGTTGTCTTTTGACGACTGGTTCAAAGTCAAATATTTTTATTACCACTAGGCCTTTGCAGGCTCTTTCAAAACACCGTAGTTGATTCTAGGTACACGGTTCCAAAATGGAGCAGAAACCGGCAAGAAACTTGGAAAATACAGAATTTTTATTTAGCTAGCTGATAACCGGTGCATTGCTGTCGCAGAAGAAATAAATTTGCTCTTTCAAATACATTTACCGGTATGACACGCGCGCCACCTACTGTAAGTTAATTGTACTATACCTATAACCTTCGCGCAAGTGCAAGCAATAAGTTGACAAAGTTTTATCGCAAGCCCATGAGTGGTATGGCAGCGCATAAAATACGAACAAACAAACATTGATTTTTATATATTAGATTATCTATTAGGTATATTTTTTTAGATTTTTGATTTGTTTAGTTGTAAGTTCTTTAAGTAATAAAAATTAATGCAGTTTTAAAATAGTAGTTTTATAGGTTACTGTTGATGTTACCTTTGAGAAACCAGGCGTCAAACTACAATATTAAGCTATGAAACGATGCACGGCGCCGCATGACACTTGAGGTGAGTTTTCCACTTGATACACGTCATGAAAATGCCAGGATTCCTTCACCGCTACGTTTCAAATTAGGCAGAAAAGGGTTTCATGTATTTCCGCCTTTATATTTAGACCTTACACGTACCTAGTTTAGTATTTAACTGTAAGTTTAGATGGTCTTGTAATGAGAATTGCCATGGAAATAATCATGACGTTAAATTGACGGGTCTCCGGTTAAGCTGTGTAGGCTCAGGTTTAACGTCGCCATTGGTGACATGATTATAATTGTGCAGATGTTAGGACGGGCGAAAAATTAAGTGTATTGAATGGATGTCGCTGTCGATGATGTGAAGTTTAAGTAAATAATACGCTGGCTGTCAAAATACGGTTTTATATTCATTTATAGTTTTTTATTTAAGCCCTTATTAAGGTAAAGATAATTAAAAAGAAGTCCATATTATGTTGTAATAAGTGCCTCATTGGTCGTATGCGCGACTGCTTAGCATGAGGTCCTGGGTTCGATTCCCGGATCGGGTACAGTGTTATTGGGTATTTCTGTAGGTATAGAAATTCTCAGTAGAAATATCATTAAAGTAGAATAATATTTGAGACACAAATCAGATGTTGCTAATGTCGCAGGATGTTTTCATATCTTGACACTTACCACTGGTTTAGTTCTTCTACAAGGTAACAGCTGGGTACATTATGATTTATACTTGCTAAATATGTTTTTTTAAAGTTATATTTCTTTCGGCGCACTTGATGAGAGTGAATTCTTACGATGCGCGCGCACACCCAGAGATAAAAGCGAGACCATGAAATTGTCTGGTAAATGTCTCTTAAATTTTCTTGGGAATTGATAGCTATATTCAAGGTAGTTATTGAAATATTTGTGCATCTGTAACCCTTATTTCTTATCAGTGGAAATAAAAACATACGTTTACATATGGAATGCCAATAAAGAATTTGAATTTGAATTTGAAAAAATATAAATAAAAAGTATACCTTCTTACGTGCGTACAGAAGTACAAATTCACATTTTTTTTTTGAGCTAATTTCTTAATTTGATTACGAAGTGGAGCAGGTGCAAGAAAAGGGCCTCCTCGAGTGACGAAATTTTGAGACAAGATTTTCTCGCACATCTTCGATATCTCGCACATCATTGCTGACTGGCTAATGGCGTGCGTATGTTAGCGGTTGAACGCTTACCTTCTATGCTGGCGGGTGCGAATTCAAATCCGGCCCACACCTCGCAAAATGTTGTGAGGAAACCTGCATACCTGAAAGGGCTACATAAAGTCCACGATGGTGTAGTACGCCAACTCGCACTCAGCTAGCGTGGTGAACAAAGGCCTAAACATTCTCATCATAAGAAGAGGCCATTGCCAAGAATTAGTTATTTTCTCCCTTGTAATAGGGAGCGAACCTAAAGCCATCTACCAGACACAGTTCCATACTCCGTACTACTGAGAATTTCCTTACAGAAAGAACCAAAAACACTTTGCACGACCCGGGAATCGAACCTAAGACCACACGCTCAGCAGTCACGTTTGCGACCGCTGAATCAGGTGATTGTAGAATATAACTTGTCGAGAAGGCTGAACTATATAAGAGTAGAGAGTAGACGATATTTGAGCTTATGTTACTGTATCTTATATATCTATATAAAAAGGGCCGTAATCTCCATTTAAGCTATTACCTGGGCAAAGTCGCGCAGCATCGCTAGTCATTAATATAATCTTGGTTCTATAGCAGTTCTGATTTACCTGTGCTAAGCACGCGACGCTCTTAATCGCTTGCTCATACCAGTTCCATGCGTCAGCTTAACTATAAACATGCAATTCAAGTTTATCATAACTTAATAATGATATCGTCACGCCTGACTGTCGGCATGGGGGTGGCAGATCCTTTGTAGGCTGACTGCGAATTGAGAGATGATGGACTGTAGCAAACCGATTCGTTGGGCTAGTAGGTACCAACTTTATAATTTTTTTAATACATACATATATGTCACGACTTTTGCACATGTTTGGCAGAAATTTTATTTAAAATATATTTTTAAACGTCGACGAAAAAAACTTAACTTGTGTAAGAAATCTTTCATAATATAAAACTTTTCACTTAAAAAAATATCTTTTATTTCGTTGGTACGTACCAATATACTCGTACATCTCACATACTCACATACCCAGACCAGACCCAGAACAGCTACCTGTAGGCCATACAATTGTTCTTGTTCTTCATGTTCTGTGCGAGAAACGAACCGGCGACACCCATTAGAAAGCCGAGTGCTGAGCCACCGCACCACTCGAGTCGTCAAATCCAAGTTGATGCTTCTATCTAAACCACAGAACAGATAAAAGAGGTTAGAATGGAAATGTGGGCGTGGCAGGCGCGCCGCTCTAAACTATCCAGAACTCTAGATATTCTGAATACCAATATTTTACACATATCTAATAAAATAATTCACCAGATTGTGGGTAAACAGACATAAAAAAAGACCTCAGACAACCGCACTTAGTGTAACGATGAATATGTATGTAATATAACATAGCATTATGTTAGTATTCCCCGAAGAGTTAGGCAAAGTGGTTGAGAAATCCCCTGCTGAGCTACGTGTCGCGGGTTCGATTCCCGCACGGAACAAATATTTGTATGATCTACAGATAGTTGTTTCGGGTCTGGGTCTTTGTGTATGAGAATACACACTGTGCCTCGAAAAACACGTAAAGCTGTTGGTCCTGCACCTGATCTCTCTCCGGTCGAATTGCCGTCCCATCGCACTATGAGAGTGAAGGAATAGAGAGTGCACCTGTGTTTGCGCACCCACTTGAACTCTATAATATCTCCTGCGTAGTTGGCAATTCTCCGTTGAGATTGGCCGCCGTGACCAAAATTCGGTCGGGACGACATTAGGCAAAGTTGTACTATTTTATACTGACTATTCGTCAATGCCGTTATAATGTCCCATGTAATGGGGAGCGACCCTATTGCTAATGTATATTTAGGTATAATAAACAGATAGCATCACAGATGGCGTTAATTATATAAGATAATTATCTGCTAGCTATTAGTAGCGACATTTTTGTGCGTGTTTTGTATTTATTATCTAAGTTATAGTCTCTGAGCATTTTCTACTCCAGCCGGCTTTCGGACGGCATGTTGGTCAAGATACCCGCTAGATGGCAGCAGTATATAGATGGCATAGCTTTACAAATATGTATATTAATATCTTCTGAACCCTGCAAGATATCGAAATGGAAAATAAAGGATTTTTTTTTTTGTTATTATTCCTGTTTTAATCTCTAAAATTTTCATTTAAATCCGTTGAGCCGTTTCGGAGGTTATTCGAGACAAACTTTCAGACTGACAGAGAGACAAAAGTTCTGAGAACGGAACGAGAACGGAACGGAACATTTATGATTAGGCATATATATCGCTTAAATTTGAGAATTTATTTTGAAATAACGGACAGACACCTACTTCAATTTTATTTTTTGGTAAAATTGAAGTAGGTGTCTGTCCGGCGGTGGTGGTAGTGTATGTAAAATAGTACGAGTCGAGCAATTAGTATCTACAGTAAATGTAAACCCAGTATTAAGTTATGCGCAGCGGTACTCAAACCACTTAATTGACTAAAGTTAATCAATTAAATTGAATAACGAACATTTTGAATAAATTCGATAATTGAATAAAATAATTTAAATGTGTGTGTTTATTGCTTAATTTATTTTAGTTTGTACCACAAATGTTGAGTATTTTTGTGTTTGTGTTATATTTATTATAGTCTTCCCAATTAAATTCTTAATAAGTTTTCATCCTACAACGATCTCGATATTATATATCCATCCATCACTACATCACTACATATTATAAAACAAAGTCGCCGCGTCAGTCTGTCTGTCTGTTCGCGAACACAAAAACTACTGAACGGATTTTCAAGCAGTTTTCAACAATCTACAGAGTGATTCATGAGGAAGGTTTATGGCAAAAATATGACGATTATAGCTTTACTGGCGTGCGCCGATTAAATGCTCGACGTAACAGGCAGAAACGACACAACGACAGAAAAAAAATTAAGGCGTATGCTCTGCTACCCGTGCAAAGCCGGGGCGGGTCGCTCTTTCTATATAAAAAGATTAATATTTATTAAAATGATTTGCAACTCTGTCTTTATAATCAAGGCTAATTTCTAATCCAACGCTTCACCACCGCCATAATGACAAGAAACTTTTTAAAGCTGAGTTATATGTTCCTATATCTTATGCATTTAAGAATTATTTCAATAGGATGCATCAAAAATAAAATCTGAAATCTTGTTTGGTAAATAGGTTTCCTTCTAGAAACTTAGTAAAACTTAATCTCTTGCTTATCTTTAACGTTTTAAATTTTTTATTCATCAAAATCACACAATAATTATGTCAATGGCAATGAAAAACTATGTCACGCTTTTGTATTCCAAACATTTTTTTAGAACAAAACGTCATTCATAAAAAGTAACTCAGATGACTAGTAGTCATCTACCGTATTAATGCTTTTGCGTGTTTAGACACCGACAACTAAGTCATTAGGGGCGAACATTCAACAGCTGCTAAACATGACCAAACAAGTCAAAATTCTACTAACTGTTACATAATCGTACCCTATTATGTCATAGAAAATGAAAAAATGTCTTTCCGCAATTAAATACTAAGCCTGTTTAGAAAAAAATTGTGTTTAATTTATAGTTGAACATAATTAGGTATAATTGTGGTAGTCTGTCGGTTGTAACCGGCGAGGAAGAATGGCAGGAATTGAAGAGGGATTCAGAAATGTGTACATTTTATTAATTGAAACTGCTTGTATTTGTAAATTGTTAATTCATATTGGTAACTTTTAATTCTTTACTACACTAGTAGCAAGAAGTAATAGCAACAAAAAAAAAAACATATCATAGCATCACGCCTGTATTCCCTGAAGGGTTCGGCAGAGGCGTTCTATTATACGTCCACATTTCGCCAATGCCGTTATTGAGTCCTATTTAATAGGTGGCGAGCCTATTGCCATCTACCGGGTCCTGACCCCATGCTGTTACTGAGACTTTCATACAGAAAAACCCAATAACACTTTGCGCAACCTGGAAATCGAAACCAAGACCTTACGCTTAGCAATCGCGCTTGCAACAACTAAACCTATGAGGCAGTCCAAAAAAACCTTCTTTTTTGACATTATAAATTATTAAAATACCTTTATCGTGGGTGCGTTTACAAACACAAATATAACACATACAATCCTACTATCCTACTAATATTATAAATGCGAAAGTTTGTGAGGGTGGATGGATGGATGGATGGATGGACCTTTGTTACTCTTTCACGCCAGAACGGCTGAACGGATCTGGATGAAATTTGGCACAGAGATAGATTATAGTCTGGAATAGCACATAGGCTACTTTTGATCCCGAAAAAATGTACGGGTTCGTAAACCACGCGGGCGAAGCCGCGCGCGGAAGCTAGTTATCTATAAGTCATACAAATATTTGTTCCATGCGGGAAACAAACCCACGACACGTAACGCAGGAACTAATCGCTCAACCACTGCTCCAACTGTGCCGCCAAAAGAATTTAAGTTCTAGCTACTGGTCGGTGTAATCATTTCCATCTAACTCTATCTGAAGCTAAATCGAATTCTTTATAACGTCTCTGCATTTACCTTTTCCTTCAACTTATCGATGAGTTATACGAAAATACTGTACTTATGAAGAAATTCTATTTTTACTAAACAAGTTCTTTTCTGGTGATATACAAATAAGGCAGCATATTACGGGTATGTATACATATAATAAAATTATAACAGGCCGATGTCTGTAAATTATAGATATTGGAGAAGAACTAATATGGGGGTCTTTATTAGAGCAACAGAAGCCAAAACAACAGTTTTTAGAATTTTTGTCTGTATGTTTGTACACGCATCACGCAAAAACTACTGCATGGAATTGAATGCAGTTTTCATCGATGTATTCAAATTCAAATTCAAATTCTTTATTTCACATAAAATATGGATAAAGACAGACAAAAAAAAAAAAAAAAAAAAAAAAAAAATATCACATAAAATCAAAAAATCAAAAATCAAAATACCTTTATTTTCAGGCTACATTGGCCCATAGATATATACCTTACAGACTAACATATATATTATTATTATATGTTAGTCTGTAAGTATCTACAAATGTTGTAAATATCTACAAAATAAAATACATGAACACACACAAATTAATATTTAATGATATTTATTATGTGTAGTGTATTGGTAGAGGTACTTAAAATATAGGCTCCATTTTACCGCAGGAAAATATCAGATTCTAAATTCCAGGCATACGAAGTCGCGGGCAAAAGCTAGTCTCTATATAATCTCCTTTCTTAACCAGTAGACGACTCAATAAATATTATTAATTAGCGCAACAAATGGTGGAATAATTTATAATACACAGTATTCTGGAGTCGTATCCTATCCTACTAATATCATAAATGCGAAAGTTTGTGAGGATGGATGGATATACTCTTTCACGCCAGAACGGATCTGGATGAAATTTGGCACAGAGATAGATTATAGTCTGGAATAGCACATAGGCTACTTTTTATCCCGGGAAAATGTACGGGTTCGTAAACAACGCCGGCGAAGCCGCGAGCGGAAGCTAGTAAGTCTATAATTCTTTGAAGTAAAATTAAAACCTAATACGGTGTGCAACGATTGATAAGGATCTAAGATAAATCGATTCAAGTGTTCATATGGTGCTTATTAAGAAATAAATAATGAGACATTTTACATTTAATAATATTATTAAACGTGTACATTCCTTTAAAGTAGGGTTGCCAACCGTCCTGTTTTCCCAAGACATGTCCTGCTTTTTGGAGTGTCCTGGGTTGTCCTGGATAGTTATTAAGTAGCGTCCTGGGTTTTTAAAGTCTTCGTAAGGTTTTGTTTTATTATTCGCGCGCCACTACTGCCTCAAACCTTACGTTTAAATATCGGCGTTATTTTATAATTTAATCCTTCATTTCGTTTCTTACATTATATAATTTAATTGAAGATAATTTCATGAAACATTGTAATTGCTATTCATTGTGTTTCATTGACACTGTTTTCTTATACTTTTTTTTATACTGCTTCCTGTTTTTAAACCGAAATGTCCTGGCGTTTTCACTTTAAAATCCTGGTATTTTTAAATTTGGGGATCGCAAGCCTACTTTGAAGCAACTGAAAACCCCATATCATTCAGTGAAGTTCACGGTAATTGAAATATTGAGAAAAATGTGATGAATAATCTAGTTTTCTAATCTTCAATACGATGACATGTACCTAGATACATACGATATTTTCTAGAAACATATTTACTAATATTATAAAGAGGTAAATTTTGTTTGTATGTAGGAGTAATCTCGGAAACTGTTCATCCGATTTCAAAAATTCTTCCACTGATCGACAGCTACATTATGCTTGTGCTATAGGCTATAAATTATATATGTAGGTAACGCGGACGAAGTCGCAGGCAAAAGCTAGTAAAACATAAACATAATATAGCATCATGCCTGTATCCCCGAAGGATTATACAGAAGTGAACTATTGTGCACCCACATTTCAACGACGCTGTAATGAAATCCCATGTAATACGGGGCGAGCCTATTACCATCAACCAGGCACGGTTCCAAACTCCGTGCTGCGTGCGTACCCGGAAATCGAACACAAGACCCCACGCTCAGCAGTCGCGCTTACGGCCACTAGACCAAAGAGGCAATTCATTTTTTTTCTTCTAGAAATTACTTAGAAACGAAATATATAGATCTTTATTCGTATTTATTTTGTATAATTACCTTTAACTATACCTGCCTCTACCTGTGTTCAGCGATGTATGCGATATAATGAGATGATTGGTTAATTATTTTATCAGAGCGACATCGCATCATAATTGGGGAGGGTCACAAAACATACAAATATTGGCACGATCGGCCAAAAACGATGAGACGTGCCAAAATTGGAGCATGGGGGTATTTGACGACTTGATTATTTAATCATATCATACCACAAAGCTGTGTGGATTCTAAATTATTTTTTATTTTTTGTACGACATGGTGTTATTTAAACAATAGAGCATCACTGTTTTATTTTAATTTGATGATGCAATATTAAATAATGCAATATTAAATATAGATAGAGAGCCTGTTTCTACTGTATATAAAACTGCTTTCTTTATAAAACATTAATACAGTAAGTGAGTACGTAATTGGTAGTTTAGTCACAAGCTCGTCTGCGGACCGTGAGGTCTTGGGATCGATTCCCAAGTCGAGCAAAGTATGATTCGGTTTCTATATGGAAATTCTCAGCAGCAGCACAGAGACGGCAATGCCCTCGCCCCCTATTACATATTACTCAATAGTGGGTAAATGTGGGTGTTCAATAGTACAACTCTGCCCAACCCTTTGGGTATAACAGGCGTGATGCTATGAAGTAAGTAGTTGTCGAGTTTAAGGTCGAGCAAGGGGCGGGCAAGCTCACGGAGTAGCCCGGACTGCGGGCAAAAGGACCAGAATATATGTACCTTCCACTGTCATTATCAAATCAACATCTTATTATGTGAGTAATTGGTTGGAGTATTTTTTTATACCGTTTATTATGAAGTTAATAGTACATTGTTACCATCTGTTGGAAGTGAGCAATTATGCCTGAAGTTCGAGTGTGAAATTGATACTTTTGCCCAAGAATTACATAGCCTATTAGGAATGTGAGAAAAATACTAATAAAGAATAATAATTAGGGATGTTACGGAGGTGGATTTATCGGAGGCGGAATCGGAGTCGGAGATTCTCGTAGTGACCTCCGCGGAGTCGGAGGTGAATCGGAGTCGGAGTCGGAGCCAATCTACGAATGTAAAATGTAAATAAATAAGAAAGAAGAAACTTGTCGCAACTCGTTCACTCTTCGTTCATCAGTTGCACAGAACACATATACTCCGTCAGTTGTCAGTGTCACGCAGAAAGCGCTCGGTAGCACTGCAGCGATAGCAAGTTATAACTTGTAACTCCGATATATACCTCCGTTTTAATATATCGGCACCGGAGCCGGATTCGGAGGTGTAATTTTAATCGGAGGTTCCGACATATCGGATTCGGAGTCGAAGCTCCGTAACATCCCTAATAATAATAATCACATAACTTACAAACAAAAATTTTGACTGCCTAATTGGTCTAGTGGTCGCAAGCGCGACTGCTGCACCTGAGGTCCTGGATTCTCTTCCTGAACTCTTTGCCCGACCCGAATCCAGGAATAGATACTCAGCAACCACTATACCAACAAGACTTTATTCATAACTGGTAACATCATCTGCGATATCGTTTTACCCACATAAACTGACGTAACAATTATTATTAATTGATTGACGGGAGAAGACATAGATATATTCGGGTATCAGTAATACCAGTCGGAATCTAGTGTCAGTCTTGTTGATTAACTACGGCTGCGCACGCGAACTGCGCAGTATCAACTTATTAATGGATGTATTTATGATCCATTGAGCTAGTGATCGCAAACGCGGCTGTTGTTCGTAAGGGTCGAGTACGGGTCGGGTAATTTTTTGGGTTTTTCTTTTAGAAAATTCTCAATAGTAATCTGGAGTTTGGAATTGTGTCTGAAAGATGGTAAAAGGTTCGGTGTAAGACTATAGTTTAGCCAAAAGTTTTCATACAAAATGCGTTAACGTTTTTACACCACTAAACATGAGCTGATTTTGCTGTTTTTTTCATATGTATATATATATAGACACAAGTAAAAACTAGGTCGTCACGGTTTTGTATTTTTGATATTGTTTATAGATTGAGAAATAATTACCCTCAAAATGCGTTTTTTTTTAACTAAAAATCTTCTTCATACTTATATCGTGATAATTATTAAATTAATCATAATGTTGAAAAAACAAAACGTGTCGACCTATTTTGTAATCTGACAAAACGATAGAGACCAAAATCAAATTAATTCGTTAAGATTTAGATGTAAGAAACATTAACGCCCAAACACCTATGTTGCGCGTATTTCATGACAATTTTGTCAGAAGACGGCAGCTAAACGATACTCTTAATGACGGCTTTGGCGAAATATGGATGTACCCACATTTCGTTGACCTCTGCCTAACTCTTCGCGAAATACCGGTATGATACTGTGTTACATATTTATAAGATTTATAAAATACTACCGATCTGATCGATTGATGAAAATTAAACAACGTTATCGTAGTCGAGTGTTGGATGGGTAACCATTTACCGCGCTCAGCGCTAGTCCCGCCTGTCTAATCCCCTAAAAAATGCGTCTAACAATGTATCCATCATTGCACTACAAATACAGCGATTTGATAGATAGAAGCTGTCACGCAAGCCCACAAAAACCGGGTGTAGTCTTCAAACTGATTGGTATCTGTCCAATCACTGATGGATCATTGGCAACGCAATAAACAACCTGCCGGATCCAATCAAGTGATTCATAGATGATTATTTTGTACGTTATTTCAACACGCACGTTAATCTGTACGATGTTATAGTTAGTAGCTGAAATTGTATTATTTTATTAGGTACTAGCGTCCCTAACCAGCTTCGCACTGGTGCAAAGTCAAAGTCAAAGTCAGTTTTTTATTTAAACTAGACCTTTTTAGGCACATTTAATAAGTCGAGACTCTAGGCGCACGGTTCCAAAGGGTGGTAGGTCCTATGGAGAAGAGACCGGCAAGAAACTCGATGGATACTCTTTCCAAAAAATAAAAAGTTAATTTACTATTAATAATCTTAAGTTAACAAGCATTATATAAGAAAAATACAAACTTATCTCCTTAAGTGCAATTTACTAATGAAGACAATGAAAAGTGCGCTTAACAAAACCAATAATTATGACAAAATCCTGCGTGGTCAGTGAAAACCTATCGTAAACGCAACATTAATTAATAAATAAAATAATAATTGAGATCGGGGAAAACTAGTAAAAAAGAAAAATATGGGACAGTGGGAAATTCTGCTCACACGTCAATAGGCGCTACATGATGATAACTTTTTAATTTTTGGTTAGAGATAGAGATAGGATTTTTATCAAAAACTTGCAGGGACTGGGATACAAAATAAAAGTTTTTTTCACCCATTTGGAATTCAAATTTTCCCATACAAATTTCAGTACACTATTAGGTACACCAAAAGTAAAGATAAAGCCACAATAGTAGTTGGGCAGTTGAAAATTCACATCAAAAAAAATATTAATTTCGTAACAACGTATCAGGATTTTATTGTAGCATTCACTACTTTGAAAAAAAAAACATGTAGGTCTGATTGCGTCATTGGTCTAGTGCGGCTGCTAGGCGTGAAATTCGATCTCCAGGTTTGGCAAAGCATTAGAAAATCAGAGTAGTCGCCCGTTGTTTAGAATTGTGCTCGGTAGATGACCATTGGCCTGAACCCTTATAATATGGGACTTAATAACTACATCAGCTAAATGTTGTACAATATCTGCCCTCTGCCTAAGTCTGTAAGTAATGCTATTTTATATTGTTTAAATGTAAGACAAAGAATAGCACCGGTATCCTAATATAATTCCTATTGTAGTTAAAACGACTTAAATTATGTTTTAAAACTAACTTTTTGAATAAAATGTCTGGAATTAATAAGAATACGATCATAATGAATTAAATCTTATACAATTTTAACATAATTAATATTTTATGCGATTTTCTAGATCATAAGAACGTAAAACCAAGAAAAAATGCTCTAGAAATTACAAAGAACAATACATGAAAAACAGAAACATTCTGCGCTACACTTCATAAATAACCAAAAGATATTATACCAACAAAATTTCTCCGAAACTCCAAACACAGTAGAAAAAGCCCCGCTAATTACGAGTATTAAAAAATAATTCGGCGGATCAGCTTCTTGCGCCACGCGATCTAACCACGCATATGTTATCAATGCAACTTTTTTCTTATCAGCTATCATTGGTATCACTTTGAGGTACATTCACACTTGTTGGACATCACTATACAATTATTTACACGTTAGATTTGCTCCACAGGTCCAAACATGATGCTACTTAGAATTATTTAAATGTGTCAATATATGTTTAAACAAAAAACAAGATAAAATATGGTAAGACCGCGGTTCAACACTTTGTATTCACTCCTTTTGGTACATTAGTATCGGTGGCCGATGCTTCAATTTTCTGTATCTTGTCCTCAATAATTCATTCACTAGGAATAATTCCTGTATTGTTGGTGCGTTTACAAACAAATATATTCACATACACAAAGATCCAGACCCAAAACAACCATCTGTAGATCATACAAATATTTGTTCCGTGCGGAAATCGAACCCACGACACTTAGCGTAACAGGCGATATCTCAACGATTACACCAACCGTGCCGTCATTTTAGTTATTTTTGTTTGTTTAACAAATAACACATACATGATAGAATTAAAAATATGAGTTGGTGTTTTAACTTTAAAAGGCGGTATTTCCTGCTAAGCTTGCAAATTAACAAAATGAACATATACATACATCAAAAAATAACAACTAAAAGAGTATAATTGGCGTTCTTATCGCTAAAAGCATTTTCTTCCAGAAAACCGAAACGGTTTGTGGGATTTCGTAGGTTATATGACAGTCGCGTCGCGATAAAGACTGATAATTAGCATTCGCTATGACTGGAATCCAACTTCAACTGTCATGGAACGGGGAAGATAATATCGTTGACAGTTGGGGAACAATTTCTTCTTCGAAATGTAAAACAGCTGTCACATTATAAATATAATTAAATTCTACGTTAATTTAATGGTAGTGAAGCGTCAACTTAATATAAAATGTATGGTTCTAGAAAATTGATTAAAAGTTCTTGAAAATTGATTAAAACTGAATTCTCATGTCCATATATTATGGTCAGGCGTCAATTTCCACCTATTAATCAAAGGGGTATGAAAGGTTAATTGAGCTGTAAATTGCAGAGTCTGTCACAATCCATCATTTCAAATTTAAATTCCTAAGAGGCAACTATTTTGCATAACATCATCTTGTTATGCCATGGCAGCTAGATGGTAATGTGGAGCAGTGGGCCATTTAGGCTGTATTACACCTTTTTAAAGGGTTTATGGATCTAAAATGACTATCAGATGAATCATAATGTGATTTACTACACAAAAAACAAAATAGCCACTTCATGACTCTTATTATAATTATTCGCGTTATGTTTATATTCATCTGTTTGACGGTTACCATGGAGATTTGTAGATTAAAAGCTCACAGTGGCCTTTGTATGGTACTTTAGTTTTGAAGTACGCAATGTTTCATTTTTTACGATTGCGTAGTACTGTCACCATCGAAACAAGCGGCTTTTGTGTTATCCAAAGTAACTGTATGTTTCTTACCTCATCACGACTAAAGTACTGACCTGATTGTTATTAAATTTTACAAAGAGGTAGCCTGAATCCAGAAGCTGGACATGGGATTCTTGTTATTATAGTAGCAAAACATGAATTAGATTAATAAATGCAAAATACACGCAATCGACGTCGCGGGCAACAGCTAGTCTAAACTAATATTATAAAGAGAAAAGATTTGATTTTTTTTATGTTTGTTTGTAATGGATAAACTCAGAAACTACTAAACCGATTTTAGGGAGTAAAATGGGCTGAATTTTATTTTCATAAAATTTGAGATCCCTACCGTAATTGCAATAATGTAACCCTAAACGACTGGACCGATTTTTACGGGACTTTCACTGGCAGATAGCTGATGTTATAAGGAGTGACTTAGGCTACTTCTATTTTAGAAAAATAATTATGAATCCGCGCACATAAATGCACGGGTTCGTAATCCACGCGTACGTAAGCTAATATGATATAATTTGGTAATCGTGGAAAAAAAAAGTGCTAAATTTGTTCACAAACCAGTGTAAAAGCTCCATAAAATAGAAACTATTAGTGATAAAATTAATTGTACATTCACTGACATGAATATTAACTGATACGGATGCAAGATAAACATTCAGATTCGCGTCGGCGTCCATCATCTTAAACGCGATGTTTTTATCAATGATAATAGGTATGTTAATACAAAATTCATTGGTTGTCGAACACGAGTATTGTCGGAAACCGTATCTGCCAAATATGGGAAATTACGTTTGAAATAACAAAGAAAGAACAGAAAAGAAACGTCACACGGCGGGTGTTCTCTTTTGCACTGTTTCCACAGACCAAAAGTTAATCTCAAACTTTCATATGATCGGGTCGTAGGCAGAGTAAACATGTAGTTTTATCAAGCAACCAAACGCCTGCATATGATGCGCCAAACCCCGCATATATGGATACTCTCCCATTGAAGTAATGGAGAATGTGATTAATACCACCATGTACAACGATCTCCTTTATACACCGATAATCACCCGAATTCACCCAACAATCTCGAAAACTGGACATTAGAACTATCGCAAACGCAAAACTATATCATATAAAATTTATTACCATATAAACAAATTTATAATAACGAAATTCTGCAATAATAAATAAAGTTGTGACGAGAGATTATCGCAAGGACACGCCGGTAGTCGCTTTGTCCAAGAAGACCGGTATTGCTGAGAATCGCTTGCAAGACTTTTTCCTTCTCCTCTTGTCTTCTGGGAGGAAGTTCCAGATAATTAAGTCCTCGTCCGCTGTAGCCGTTGCTATGGAGAAATTTTTGTAACAACAAGATTATTCAAAAATGGTTCATATAAATACTAGGCCGAAGGGGTATTATTCTTTGCCATATTGAATAAACATTTATTACTGGACTGTTCTAGAAGGTGGGTTGATTTTAACTTACAAAATTTACACAATAAATAAAAAATAAATTCAACTCATTACTGTCCCACTGCTGGGCAAGGGTATCTTGTCAAAATGAGAAGGGGTAGGCCTTAGTCCACCACGCTGGCCCGATGCGGGTTGGCGGACTACACACACCGTCGAGAACTTTATGGAGCCCTCTCAGGTGTGCAGGTTTCCTCACGATGTTTTCCTTCACCGTAAATGCAAGAGATAATTAAATTCTGATCCGCACATGATTCCGAAAAGTCAGAGGTGCGGGCCGGGCTTGAACGCAGACCCTCCTGCATGGAAGGCAAGCGTTCAACCGCTAGGCTATCACTGCATTTTACACAATAACACAGATAAATATTTTGACTTTAAATTTCAGTTTCAACGACAGACTGTAGTTGGTTTTCTTAGATAATGCGTCCATTTTTCTATGTTTAGTGTTATTTAAGATGTTTTATGCATTGTTCAATAGCCTTTCAGTATAGTAGATGTATTTTGAAACATGCTGTAGAGTCTCGTGCATCAACAGGTTTTATAAATTGAGCTTACAAGAAAAAAAAACTAAAACAATATATTTGCCGAAATTTCGCAAAAATAAAAATGATTGCAGCACTGTCAGAGTATTTAAATGTTACCGAGTTTAGTCCCGTCGGGACTGAACACCATGGTCCGGACACGGTCAAGTCCCGTCCGGCCCTCGCCCCACTGGTCCACCACGGTGTCCGGGTCGCTCATCACCACCAGTTGAGAGCATGTCTTCGGGGGTGTTGACTCCCTATCTGTTAGACAACATTATAATTTCAAAAATATGGTAGGTTGTTCATCTTTCATCAGATTTGTTTTAGTAAATCTGTGGTCACAATCTGCTGCACTGCGTGTCGTAAGTTCTTTTCCCGCACGGAACAAATATTTGTATAACCTACACAATTGTTCCGGATCTGGGTATTCGTATGCATGTGAATATTTGTGTACAGGAATCATTCCTAGGGTACGGCAACGCTTACAAAAAAGAACTTAAAATTTTGTCTTGTCAGATTTAACTACCGAGCCATTTTAAAATCCGGCCCAATTAACATCATTTTTATTTTTGGCGATTTTATATATTTTTTCGGTTATAAAAAGGTGTAGTTAATTAGCTTAATTGATAACGATAATTACTTCATCTTAAAATTCGCCCAATTAAGTTTTATTCCCATGTGATATTAAGGATTTTATTATAGTGTCAGTTCATATTACTTTTATAACCAGCCGTAATAAATATTTCTGAATTACGATCGTATTAATTTTAATTGTTCTTTCGGGAATGCACTTACTTTACGGCGCAGTGGCTAAGCTATTAGCTTTCTGCGCTACGTGTCGCGGGTTCGATCACCGCTCGTGACAAATATTTGTATTATCTACAGCTAGTTGTTGTGTGTGCATACGACATGTCTGTTTGTAAACTGTACCCACGTACAGAAGAAATATAGAGTTGAGAGGGGCAACGTTTTAAAAAATATATTTAAAGAACACAAAAAAGGTTCATTACGTTTATATATATAAGTTCTCTTTTCACCAATACCTACTGATATTTTACCATGTACTCGCACAAGAAAATTGAAGGTACCTCACCCGTATTCCACAAGCTGAGCACCAGCTCGCCCGTTCTCTGGCTGAACAGCATCGCGTCCAGGCTGTAGTGGTTCCTGCCCAGGGTCCGCTTCCGCACCTTTCCAGTGGGCGCGTCCCACAGCGCGACGCGAGCGTTCAGATTCGACGACACTGCTCCAATGCCGAGGAGAGCACTGCGCCACGGATGCCATGTTAGAGCCTGGAATGTGTGTTCCATATTATAATAGCATAAACGGCACCATCCGCATCCGAACCGACTACGGCATGAACGATTCCAATGCGATAGTTCGTTAGTTAACTTTTGTAAACTTGTATACTGAAAACCCGGATTCTCTCTCTCTCTCTTTACCTTAATTGTCCAGTCCGACTTCAAACTGGAGAACAGCTGGAGACTCGGCCAGGTGAACACCAGGACATCATCGTCGTTGACAGCAGCAGCGGTGACGTAGCGGGCATCAGGAGACACCCTTACCATGAGGATTGCGTTGCGGTTGGCGTCGCACCAACTGATGGTCCGAGCGTTTCGGGTGAAGGCACATATCGTTCCTCGAGAACAGCCTCTGATGAAAAGTGAAATACGTAGTTAAGAGTACCGAGTCTGTGTTAATTAAAAGAACTTCTCCAGAAAGCTTATTCTATACGCCAACGAAGCTCATATCTTGCTACAATCTGTCAACTTTTATATGAAAATGACGCAGCTATGATGATGACGAATGACGATGATAACGTGGTTAATTGACAATTAATTAATAATGGCAAATTGACGCTATTGTCCCAGGCTTATTTTTATATTACGTATAAACACGTACAAAATAATTTATAGAGATTATTTAGCGCTTGCTTACACTGTTTCAGTGATACACAAACATACCCGTATATACAAATATTCTACTTCTGTCCTTTTATTTAAACTTATGAGAGTTATCCATGAGCACAGATTAAATAAAGAACTATACTTCCAACGAATTTCCAGGCACTTCATTAGTCCATTGGCTCCCACTCATTTCTTGGTTAATGTGTTGGTTGAGCATAAAAGGGCAGACCTCATCGACCACTATAAACGACCATACAAAAATCCTTGCCCACTCAAATCCGTTATGGTACGTTATTTTTAATTAAAAACCATTATATCATAACAGAACAACGGTTACGTGATAAATGAGTTCCCGGTAGGACTCCAGTCCATGGCCGTGATGGAGCAGTACTCAGGGACTTCCTCCTGACATTTACACCTGGTCTTCTCGATGCACTTGCTCTGCGCGTTGTCGTGGACTTCCACCATTTTGAAGCCGGTTCCGAGCTAAAAACAGACCACTGTTAAAGTGACATAAATACAACAATATTATGAGCATTGTCTGCAAATAAGAGCGGGTTTGGGCTCAGACAAGTCATCTTCTGTGTAGAAGTGGTGTTTAACTGTGTGACCAATATAGATAATATTAAGTTCTTCCTATCAATCTCCGAACTTTCATTGATTTGTACTGCTATATTCGTGAGACTTCTGTAACCCTAAGGGCTAATTTTTCAATCGTCAGGTAACTTTTGTCTAAGGATACAATTTTGTATATTGTTTATATTATCTGATGATTTAAAAATCAGCCCTAAAAGTTAAAAAAATGTGCTTGCTTGCTAAGCAGTGGTAATTATTGAAAATAATGCTAAACCTGATGTTAACAAACTAAAGGAATTTTTGTCTGTCTCGTTATAACAAAAATCTGTTTCGTCAAATTTAGGCTCTTGCTTGTTAGGTATAAACGTAAATTTACCTTCAAAATATTTTATCTTTTAATAATAAACTTTTTTACACTTTAATTTAAATTGAAAACACCCAAGTTACTTAAAGATACGTGTGCTACCAATTTAAGAAACAGCAAACTGATAAATCATTGTTTATATGAATGTTTAAAACACTAACAATAAGCAGCTTTCCTTGCGGATCGAACTTGCAGCAATGTATTTCGTAATCAGTGAACCCCTGGCTGATGAGGCTCTGCGTGCGCCATGACCACTTGTGGTAGTTCCTACCCAGGGCTGCCACCAGGATGTTGTCGTTCGACCAGTCCAGGAGCTCTGGAACTGACCATCATTTTGAAAAGAAAATTAGGACTATAACAATACCTAAAAAAAAATCATGTAATCCAAAAAACATCCAAACAACTAACAATCCGAAAAACCCAATAACTCTTTGCCCGACCCGGGAATCGAACCCAGGACCACACGCTCAGCAGTTTCAACGTTCGAACAAAACAGAAAAAAATACAAATCGGTCTAGCCATTTTCGAGCTTTTACAAACTAACGCATAGCAATTGATTTTTTGTATACAGATTATTATCTCCCTTACATGCAGCGTAGCTGTAAGTGGGCAGATCCAGGATGCTGTCGGCTGAAGAGAGGTAGCTCCTCTTCCTCGGCGCGCAGGGCCACAGCTGCACGCAGTCCTCTTCGTCGGGCGATGGCTCAGGCTTTACCGGCTCCAGGCCGAAAGCCTCGTCTAAATAATTCGCGTATCTCTTCTGTTGTAGGTATTTTGTATACTGAGAATATAACGTGGAAAATAAATATCAGAAAATAAGTAATTTTTATCTATATACTATTTTTTATAGCAAATTCATTGGTGTAGTCGAGAATAATGTCCTAGGTTCGATTCCTTGTTCGGGTAACGTGTTCTCTTGTATAGAAATTATCGATAACAGCCCGGAGTTAGGGAATTGTGATTGGGGGAAGACAATAAGCTCGCCTCCTATTACATGAGAGCCAATTACGGCATCGGTAAAATGTGGGTGAATAACAGTACATCTCTGCCTAGCCCTTTGGGAACTACAGGCGTGATGATATGTCGATGGAGACTTATTTTTACCGCGTTATCTCATATTTATATACAACAAATTGATACTAAGTTTGAAATTTAAGCGTTGCCCTAAATCTTGGGAACTACAAATAATTGTTCCATACAAATATTTGTTCCGTGCCGAAATCGAACCTATGACATACTACGCAACAATCAAATGCTCAACCACTGCGTCAAGTGTGCAATTTTAATGTACTAATTATATCTACTAAAAATTACACGTGGTGAAATGAGAACAAAAGTCATTTAAAAAACATTTAAAAACCATCAGCCTAATTGGTCTAGTGGTCGCAAGCGCAGTTGCTGAGCGAGAAACCCTGGGTTCGATACCAAAAAAAAAAGAAATGCGAAATTGCAATACTATCCAACTTTTTGTGACTCAGCTATCAGCTATCAACAGGTCCCTTAATAATCCTTTTCTTGTCATCTTGTCATAAACTGTGTTTTTTTTTTGTGTCATAAAATCTTCTCTAAGTCACCTTTAAGGAAATTCTGAAGTCTGTGTTTCCCCTAAGCAAAGGCCTCTCTCCCCTTTTCTCCATTTCTCACGATCCCGCGATTTAACTGGCCAGTCTTCAACAAAACCATGCAGTCCGTCTCGTCATTTCCTACGTGGTCTTCCCCTAACAGCTAATAAATCCGCATTCGAACTCATGATCACATTGTGTATACATAACCAATGTACTAGTGAGGTACTAATTAATTCTTTCCATTCCTTACGCCGCAGCATGTGGTCGCATTAGCAATAAAAAGATAAATTTCTGCATTGTTAAAGATTGCTAAAACTAAGAATAATTAATAATTACCTTGAAATATAAATATTTGATGAGGCACAGTGTTTATGTAGAAGTAAAAATCAGGGCTCATACTCTTGAAAATAAATCTGTTCTAACCATAGATTTAAAATGTACTAACTAAAATTTTAGGTCTATGGATTTTTCAAAATCCTAAAAATATAAATCATTTTTGTAAGTTGGAACATCACACATCACACTAGCGCCACATTTGTATTATTAGCGGGAGTTGAATGAACTAAAAGACACATGGACTAAACTAAATTGTAGGTCTATGATATGGACAAACCCGAGGTTCCAAAAAATAAAAAAAAATCTAAAGTTTGTTCGTCTCTGTATTAATCTCAGTGCACTGTCGCATGACAAATTGAGACATTTTTTTTAACAATTGTATTTTGAATAAAAAGGGTCATATCGACAACATAGACCAAATATAATTTTAAAAAAATGTCATTTTCAGCAGTAAGCTAATGAGCATAACATTTTAGTCAAAATTGACCGATAAAAATGTTTTTTTTTTTATGAAGTTTCGTCAGTGACTATAGCCACAGACACAAGCCCCTGATTCCATTCTTCATACATTTTGGTGGACCATGTGACATTATGGGCAACGCGTGTGACGTTTACCAACGAATACCGAAGCTCGTGGCGATGGGGGGCGGGTGTATGTTGAAATACACCCGCCCGCCAAACAACATATATACTGCCAACATATACACGGCACACCATGCCATCTTATAACTAAGTTAAATTCCTGAATATGACGTCAAAATTTTCAACCTAGTTTTTTCGGAATCGATGACCTCACCACTCACCCACACGTCATCGGCGCACTTCTCCCGCGTGGCCCACCTGATCTTCCTGCACATCTCGGGAAGCTGTTCTCTTGGAGCTATGAACCTATCCACCCGGGGTCGCGGTCCATTCAACTGTAAACAAAATGTTTTTTATTATAAACTCCACGAGAGCGCTACTGCGAAACATAACTAGTTTTCTAGTAACATTCGTCGAAATACTCAGAAATGTTGTAAAACATACGTGGAATGGATAATGCACTTTCCGCGGACGATCGCCCGTTTTCTGGGAAGGTGCGCACGGGCAAGCGAGCTTCTCAGAATATGACCACTGGAGTGCGCAACAATTGCTAGGCCGAGGTACGTTATTCCATTATTATTTATTAATTTTTATGTTTTGTTGGTAAACGATTAGGTCAAGTGAGAATCTGGGTATATGCAGTGGTTCCGAAGAAAATTAATTTATTTTTTTGAATTAATTTTTTAGGAGAATTTTTTTAGAATAAAAAAAGATTTAAATTAAAATATTTAAAAAAGTGGAA
Organism: Shargacucullia verbasci; assembly: GCA_947562105.1. NCBI lineage: Eukaryota > Metazoa > Arthropoda > Insecta > Lepidoptera > Noctuidae > Shargacucullia > Shargacucullia verbasci. The sequence continues at coordinate 2,741,589 of OX387289.1, read as the reverse complement.
ATAATTGGTGTCTAAATCTTTTTTAACCCCAGCGCACACAGCTCGTTTTAACATACATTTTTTTAAGCGTGTAAATGAGATCTGATTTATCTCTATATTCATAAAATAGGCACCTACCTACTTATGCGTCGACCTACAACGGAACCCATAACGCATCACTTGTAATTTTTTCTCAATGAAATATCTGAGGCTGACGCCTGACAAACATTGTAATGCATTGTCTTTATTTTCAACATAGTAAGGTAAATAATCGCCGAGCATCAGATCAATTACCTACAGATCACCAGATCCATGTGTCTTTTATTTGATGAACGAAATATAACGCAAAAGTTACATTGTTGTTCATTTAAATGAATTACTGAACAGATCGAAATTTGCTACTTCAATCCGGTAACATGGAAAGTTAAACAAGATCTTAAAGCAAATTACAATTACGAATTACAATAAAGTATGGTACATAAAAAATATATATATTTTTTTTTTTTTTTTAATAAATACTTCCCTCCACTTTTTTATAACCTGCTTCGCTCTGCTCATCATTCTTCCTAATTTTTTTGGCACCACCGAAAACCTGTTCACTTTAGTAATCAAAATTAAGGCAAATTTTAGACATGACTATAACACTGTGTTGCTTAGTTACCATATTTTTTTATTACAGCTGATGAACTATATTTTATTACAAAGAAAGAAAGAAGAAAGAAAATATGTTTATTTGGCCCAAACAAAGGGCACAAATTTGAATACATGCTACAAAAATGTTTTGAAATGAAATGAAATGAAATGAAATTATGAAATGAAATTATTTATTTTGCAATTAGGATTTTTCAATCACTTTTACACGTCTTTTTTAAACTAGATGGCGTCGGCATTTCCTATGACTATCCCTGAGAAGAAACGCCGAAACAAACTCAGGGGTCAAAGTCTATTTTAAAGTCCAGACAGATTGTATTGATGTAAAGGTTTATGTGAGACAAATATAGGGTGGAATAGCCTTTTGAAGAAAGTGCCATAACTATTTGAGCTAACCTGTCGCAACAGAGTGCAAGCATGCATCAGTTATCGTGAGAATTAATGAAATGAAGAGCGCTCAGCCTAGATCTCACTCACATTTACAATGTATAGCGGTTATATATAAGAAATAATTTCAATTTAAACGACATTACAATAACAAAATAATGAAGTAAATAATATAATAATTAATGGCAAAATTTGTATATAAAAAAAAAAAGGAAAGGCTAAAGAGCGGCTCAATCCCAAGCGTTTTTGTCATCTAAATAGTCCGAAATTTTATAGTATCCTTTTTTACAAAGTTTAGATTTAATTACAATTTTGAACTTCTTTAATGTTAAATTACGTATATCATTGGGAAGCTTATTGTAAAAGCGTATACATTGTCCCATGAACGAGTTGCTTATTCTGTGGAGGCGCGTAGCATGTACAGCAAGGTTGTGTTTATTCCTAGTGTTCAAAGAATGAGTATCAGACAGTTTGACAAAGTTCGAAATATTTTTATAAACATATATTAAATTTTCAAAAATATATTAGAGTAAACACATGTATATATTATGTAATCTAGTCCACTACTGCCCACCTTTGGGCAATCTTCTCAGAATGAGAAGGGTTAAGGCCTTTGTCCAACACGCTAGCCTAGGGCGGGTTGGCGAACTACAGACCGTTTTAAACCATAAATTATTTTACATATTTCAAATAGGTAGCCATGACAAAAAGTTGACTACAGTAGTATTTGTTATAGTAGAAGAATAAGAACAGGGTAGGCTATATCCTTTACAAGCTTTACAAGCAGGATTGCCATTTGTCTCGATTTGTCCTAGTTTGAAGAACATGGGGGATGCCTCCAAGCGGGAATTTCTACACCGTTCATAAAACCTTCCATCGTAAAATTACAACCTTCTAATATATATTTGTATGATACCTATAGATTCTAACATAGTATAGCTGCAAAGTTAAAAACATTCTCAATAAAGAATTCCAAACTTAAAGCACTCAAAATTTAGGGATTTCAGTTTCATTGTCCCTGATGCATGATTTTGTTGATCGCGAGGAATCACACGACAGAACGAAAGCTTATAATACTACAAATGTGAAGAATATTGGTATAATATATTAATAGGAGTTCTGTGAGGCTATTGTACATATATTTTTATCCTACAAAGCAATAGCAAAAGTTTATAAATTATCCTAAAAGATTTCCCTTGAAGCTTAATTCCTGAGTTCAAAACACCATTTATTTATCCACAAAAACAGCAAATAAAAACAATGAGTAATTATGAAACCCCTTAAGTACGAATCTATCTCGAATATTTGACGGATCCAGGCGTCTAAAAGGACTTTTCCTCCATCTCGACTAACCTCAACCTACGCCAAAAATGTATCAAAATTATGTGCGCGAGTTTAAAATATGAGATGAATCAAATGCGTGCGCACGATTTTTTCATAATTTTTTGGCTTAACGGTAACAAGGAAAATTATACTAGATTTCCTGATATCAAAACTTCAATGCACAAAAACAATAATAGATTACCGTATTATTATTCTTTATTATTATTATTCAACTGTCTATTAATAACGGTAACTAATACCCTTTTAGAACGGTTATTTTCAATCGTGGACTGAAAGAAACTAAGTTGGTTGATTGATTGATACCAGTCAAACTACAATGCTTATTGTTATTATTAATCATATTTCAATTTTACTTTAATTTTTAGTTCGAATCTCTCTAATGATATTTACTGGGGTCTATATTTTTGTAGATAAAATTAAACGATGCTCTTTTTTATCTGTTAAATCTGCAAAAGCTTTCGTAAAATATTTTTAACGCTTTCAACAAGAAATGGAACGTACCATTGAATTACTTAATGATATAGGTATTGCGTAAAAATTAAATAATTGTCATATATTATAAACAGCATCATTGGTCTAATGGAATGCTGAGCGTAAGGTCCTAGATTTAATTCTCGGCTCGAGCTGTGTTATTGGTTGTGAAAAATCTCAATAGCAGCAAGGAGTTTGTAATTTTGCCCGGTAAATGGCTCAATAACAGCCGGTAAATGGCTCAATAAGTGTTTATTTATAGAAAATACAGGCATAAATCAAGCAGTAGATTCGATTGACAAAAAATACAAAACAAAAATTATTGCTTTGATTATTTGTAAACATTTACACAACTGCTATACCTACAATCTTAAAAACATTGTACAAGCCATGGGCGAAGACGGGGGGAAGCGTTCAAAGGTCCCCTGAAATATTCAAAATATAACATTAATATTATATTGAAATAAGCAGAGGACTATAAATTTTTGCATTAATATTTCATGTACATTCTGGCTACGCCCGTGGTACAACCTCATACATTGGTTAGCTAATATTGTAATACTATTTTATTTAAATTTCATGTTATGTGCACAAAAATTCCTAACGTTTTTATAAATTAAATTTCATTTATTAATTTCATACATTTTCATTAATAAACTTTCATAAATTGTGTGTTATTTGAACTTAGAACTTGTATATCCCATGTAATAAATAACTAACTAACAATAGGTAACAAAGGGATTAATTATATCCTAAGGATCTCTAGATAATGAAATTTGTATCAATACCTTTTTCTTACATCGCTAATGCCAATCGTTTGCCGCATTCACACGTAATAAGGCATGATTATATCAGGTAGGGCACCAATTACGTGTCTTTTTTAATCTATGGCCATATACGTTTTGTGGTTCAAATAGTTATCATATAAATACTGGATGATGATGCAAAAAGGTTAAAAGTTGCCAAAGGAAAAAATTAAAATATGCTCCAAGAATGAATTGTTAAAAACTAATTGTGCAGTTTATGTAAATGATAATTTTTAATTAGAAAGGTGTTAAGTGGTCTCGAGTTTTTATTGTTTTTAAACAGAATTTTAAATAGATATACCAAGAAGAGGGTTGTTTATTCTGAAAATATTATACAAAAAAACAAATGTGGAGATCTTCAATATTATTAATTAACTCTTACGTACATATATTTTAATTTTTTGATCTCAAGGGAATTCCCTATCCCGGTATCAATGAAAATCTAGTACATTGGAAATGTTTACTACATTTCAATACTAACATTTATTATAATCATTAACATCGAGCTATAAAAACTGTCAGTTTATTCAGCTTTATAACAAAAATCATAAGACAAAATCCGTCAAGGATTTTGATTTCTTCACACATTTTTTTTTGTTTTATCAAGTTTTATTTTGAATTAACAAATACTATCAATTTTTTTACACATTCCAAGTATGAATTGTTTTTTTTTAATTCGTAGCAATTTAGTTTTTTTTTTATTTAATCTTGCCTGTATTATATTTGTAACTGATTGACTCTTTGATAAATGTCATGTTTTGTTTTAGACAGTATTTAGGCTGATATACTTTCGTTTGTGTCCCTTTTTTACAGAAGGCCATAAATAAGAAGCATCTATGTGGTAGGCTGACGGTTAATTGCCAACAAAGAAAATCTGAGATATCAAATATTGACCCATATTCGTCAAACAAGTGTTAACAAGCTGTTGAAATTATTGTGTGGATGAACGGAATTTTAAATGACAGTACAGATGATCATACTCATTCACTTGCAGTCTTAAAACGATTTGATGTTAATGTTTGGTCTCCTATGCGTATCACAGGCCTTATAGCGCATAGCGAAGCGGTGAAGTCTTGCAATAAGAAAACAGCCAATAAGAAAAGACGTATTATCAGAGCTAATACTACATGCAATATGCTTAGATAGGGCGCTTAATGTCAAATCAATCACACAGAAAAGTTTACTAAGAAGCATACATTATGTATGATTTAATAGTACTAAATAATTTAAGTTCACGTGGACATTCTATTTTAACGGGGCCGTTTATTTGGTATTTTAGAAAATACTTAGTATTTTAAGTAGCTAAAATCGTTTACCTAAAAGTTTTCATACAAAATGCGTTAACGTTTTTACCTCACTAAACATGAGCTGATTTTGCTGATTTTTTTATATGTTATAGACACAAATAAAAAATAGATCTTCAAGTTTTTGGTTTTTTAATATTGTTTATAGATTGAGAAAGAATGAACCCTCAAAATGCGTTTTTTTAACTAAAAATCTTCCTTATAATTCCTTAACCTCGTGATAATTATTAAATTAATCAAAATAAAAAAATAAAACAAAACGTTGGAGACCAAAATCAAATTAATTCGTTCAAATTTCGATGTTAACGCCCAAACGCCTATTTTGCGCATATTTCAAGGCAATTTTGTCAGAAGCCGGCAGCTAAACGATACTCGTACACAAGAAAATAGGTAAGTAAAGTTGTTTACTCACAGTTTTTTTGCCAAACGTTGACCTGCTCATCATAATTACACAATTTTCAAAGAATATAAACGTTATTATTTTGTTTTCAAATAAATAACCTAATGTTTTACAGACATTTGTGCCTAATGAATAAGATCTTTTGTGAACTGCTCAAGTATAGCAAACTGCCAAATGATCTCGTTTAATAATTTAGTAGTACCCTCAATTATTTTTTTATTTAGTAAAGATATTGTTGACTGAGGTATTAAATTATTCAGCCTAGTAACAAAATTATTTATATCGACGGTGGAAAGGAAAAATTTACAAGCGAAAAATTGGTAATTATTTTTAATTTTTTTAATGGCTTTGTTGCTTAGCGACCATATCGCCCAATTTGGTTCATATTGAGTTATATAAATATCATTAGAATCAGACTCTTTTTCCTTTCCACCGTCGATATATTTATTATCTATTAAAAATATTAAATATTTATCAAAACAAAAAAAAATCATAAGTATATTTTTACAGTAAAGAGTTTATTGTGCCGGTCGATATGTTTTCATTTATTTAAGTTAGAAAGCGTTTTCTTTTTTTTTTTTTTCATTATATGCCTGGCTCATTGTTCAAGTGGTCGCAAGCGCGGTTGATGATCGTGAGCCCCAAGTTCAATCACGAATCAGGTTAAAAAACCACTTAGTAGCGGCCTGAATTGTGCCCGATAGATGGCAATAGTCTCGCACTCTGTTAGATGGGTCGTAATAACGGCGAAATGTTGATGTAAAAAAGGATGCATCTCTGCCTAACCCTTCGAAGAATAGTGGTGGGATACTGTGTTATATGTTTAGGGTACAGGTTTTTACAGTTTTTTGTTTCTTTCTTCCTTTTTTAAATATATTTGCGTTAGGATTAGGGGCTCGTAGCAACCGCGCAGATCCGCCGATCTGCGAGGTTCAACAGCGCTTGATGCGGTCAGTCCTTGGATGGGTGACCTGCAGTTTTCACATATCGAAACCCCTCCGTGCCTCGGAAAGCACGTTAAGTAGTTTGTCCCGGGTGTCATACGAAGACCTATAACAGTCGTTACGGGTGTCTAGCTCAAAAAGTCTGACAACCAGTCTAACCTTAGAGTATCAGTGTCTCCGAGTAATTGGATGGCCGAGATCAGAAGGCAATCGCTCCGTGTAAAATACTGATATTCAGCCACAACCGGTTAGATTGGAAGCCGACCCCAATGTAGTTGGGAAAAGGCTAGGCAAATGATGATTTGCGTTAGAATTAACACAAGCAAGTTAGAAATAGTTGGTGATATTATAGCCGTTACCACAATATTATAAATCAATAAGCCAAGATTTGGAGTCATGACCTTTTATCTATAGTCAACGCCTTAGTTGTTGGAATTTTGTCGTAACAATCGTAGTGTAGGTGTAGTATGAATCTATGGATAGACTCATATTGTACCCCTCTTAACCTTTGGTCTGTGTAAACAGTGCAAAAGAGAACACCCGCCGTGTGACGTTTCTGAGCGCTTCCGCCATTGACCTCAATTTTACGACGCAACTTTACATGATGATTTACTCGTGAAAACTTAGCGTAAGACGATGTTAGTTGGTTATTTATTTAGAAAATTTAGTTTTGCATTTCGAAATGAAATACAACTTAAAATCGTAAAACTAGACAGGTATTTAATGATAAGGATCCTTAACATAAACACAAGAGCGGATCCAGGGGGGGTCATTGGGGTCATGCCCCCCCCTGGGCTGGTTCTAGGTCGACCACTGATAATTTTTCTAATCGCATTGATCGTACAGTATTTATTATTGTAATCGAATAGGAGCCTGTCCCGACTAGACTTCAACCATGTTACCCCCCTGACTTGAAAGCTGAATCCGCCCTTGCATAGACATACGACTATGTATTTCAGGATCCTATACCAACACAGACCAAAGGAACAATTATTGGAATTAAAGCTAGTTATTATTTAGCAGTCAGATCGTTTCATTTAACATCTCAACACCAGTGGCGTGCGGTACATAAAGACAAAAAGACACTGCCTACCCTACATAACTCAGATAGATATTTATTATAAGATAATTGAGTTGGCAAATCACATACATCATTATTTAATCGACAAGATGATGAACCAATACCAACATGCAGTAGGTATTATTGGTAAGTAAGCTTTTAAATTTTTCTGCCTACCCTGTCTAAAAACTCTGTGCACGCCTCTGCTCAACACCCAACCTTACACAATAAAGTTATTTGATGTAAGTTGGTGTTTAAACGTTCAGCAAACTATTTTAGAATGAAACTGCAATTATAATATTAATCTCTGTATTGTTAGCAACGAGCAAACTCAATCAAGTTCTCAAATACAATTTCACTTCTCAAGATCCATCACTATTCGTCTCAAATTAAATCCTTTCAAATACTTGTTCTTTTATCGCTCACCTCGCTTCTTACTTAAAACCTCTACAGTACTTACGTGTAAACATAACATAGCATCACGCCTGTATTCCCTAAAGAGTAAAGCAGAGTAGTACTATTTTACAGTACACCCACATTTCGCCGTACCATTATTGAGTCCTATATAATAGGGGCGAGCCTATTGCCATCTACCGGGCACAGTTCCAAACTCCGTGCTGCAACAAAAAAATTGCGTACAGGAAAACTCAATAACACTGCCCGACCCGGGAATTGAACCCAGGACCTCACGCTCAACAATCGCGCTTGCGACTGCTATACCAATGAGGCAGTCTACCTGTATGTAGTTCACTTTATATAGGTATAAGTAGATTCTCAATTTCGAAGCGTATATTATACTCGTATGTTTAAAAATAATTGACTGCTTCTTTGGTCAGTGGTCAGGAGCACGAATACTAAGCGTGCCGGTCAGGCAGTGTTATTGAGTTTTTCTGTACGAAATTCTCAATAGCAGCACGGAGTCTGAAACTAAATTTATTCAGTTTTAATATCCTGGTGAATCAATTTACTAATTTAAGATTTTCACACAAAAATATCATCCCATCATCATCATCATCATCATCAGCCAGAAGACGTCCACTACTGAACGAAGGCCTCCCTCAAGGGGGGTTTCCAATAATCCCCACGCATGGCAAGAGGCTTGGGGATCGCAGTAGCTCACCGATTAGTGAGAGGACGCTGCTGCCCGTCCTCCGGTGTCTGGCCGCAGTTTTAAGACGTACCCGGGTCAATATCATCCCAATTTCTGACATATACGGTAGAATTCCCAAAAAAAATCTTTCATACAAACCTTTACCTAACAATTACGAACACAACAATAAAACAGCCGAATTGGTCGAACCGTTCTCAAGCGATGAACTTTCATACATGCGGCAATGCGGCAAAACAACGATCGATACTACAGGTATTCATCACGTATAAGTAATCTTTTATTTTATTAACTTAGCGGTCCCCCGACGCGACGCGACGATGTTTGGGTATATTACTAGTACTAGTATATTACCATATCATAAACTTAAGGGGTCAATTATTGATTAAACTATTTTTTTTTTTTTTTACTTTTTATAGGTTTATTTTTCAGTCAGGGATTTTTTAATTTATAAATTTTCAATTATTATATACCACTAAATCATTATAATTTCCCACACTCGTCACATTCGCAGACACACAAATGTCCAGTACTTTAGTAAGTAGTATAAAACCACATAAATACACATGGACATTTATTAAACAATAAACTACGGCGTTTAAGGTGCCACACGCCCATTTTATGATGCTGCTGACCATAAATTGTCATAGGGCCGCCTCACCTGATGAAGAACTTAGAGAATCAGCAATAATCAACTTTAGGACGTAACAATATGGTTGAAAGTTAATTTACTAGTCAAAGAGGGCACGACTTCTATTTTGGGTGAAGTGATGCGACCTTGGTCTTCGATTAGACTTATGTGGGATCATAAGAAACTGCGATCATAACATAACATAGCATAGCGCCTGTATTCCGCAAAGGGTTAGGCAGAGGTGTAATATATTATACACCCACTTTTCGCCGATGCTTTTATTAAGTACCATGTAACAGGGGGCGAGCCTATTGCCATCTACCGGGCACAGTTCCAGATTCCGTGTTGCCACTGAGAATCATCATCAGCAAATCGATGCTGTACATCAAAAATATTTTCTTCTTTTGAAAATAATTTTGATGTACATGAACAACATATTTAGAGATTTATGATACATATGTATAGACACAAGATTCTATGCTAAACAGACAGGCCGACACTCTTCATCAGTCACTAGATATCTCACAAAAACTTCCCCGCTCCATCGCTTAATCGTTAAACGTTTTAATTACTATCTAGGTCAAAACGGTAACTTGGCTGCGCTTGCGCCACCACGTTCTGATTGCCATCATTTTTATATATTGGTATTATTGTTAGGGATTGGTGGGAATATAAGAAAACCCTTGATTTAGTGCAAGTGCGCAGTTGGAGGTTAAAGGGTATTGTGTAAAGCCTCCTTTTGGATGAAGCCTATATACATCAGGCAACAGAATAAGCTGTTAATAATGGTCATAATATTATCATAAGTTCTTCTGTCCTATTAACATATTGATACACATGAAGAAGAAATGTAAATCCAAACGTAAATTCGAAAAGATCACTCGGGGAGGTTCTTTTATAAAACCCCTATTATATTAGAAACATTCGTTAAGTGCTGACATTACATCTGTCAAAATCGATTGACATTTTATCTATTCAAAATGGCTACGTACTTAGTATGAAGATGCGCGCGCATCCCACATGAATTCAGGTTTCGCATTTTTCTGTTTTAAATGTCGATGTTCTCTACGTTCAGTATCGAAACTGAAAAAGAGAATTAGCAATAAAAAACAATGTACTTTATTGCTTATTCTCTTTTTATTTTATTTTATTTATACATACAAATTTATGAGAACGCAAATTTGCAGTTTCGATACTGTACGTAAGGAACATCGATATATGTGTACCAACACTATAATGCGAGCAAGTCGATGCTGATCATTGTGATTTAAATCTAAAATAATGGAAAATCAAGCTTAGAATTGTGTTCCCTTTAAACCTGCATTATACATCTCTCAAACGACATAACTATACCTTCATCTGTTATAGAAACTTGATGAAGTTACACCGGGAAAATATTCGCGAATAACGGCCGCTGTCACACCGTACATTGTACATACAATGGCACGCGTGCTACCCACTGATTTACAGTCCGATTGAATACTTATACGGTGTGAACGCGGCCCAACCTTGCTGGATATTTATGAGGTATGAATACTTCAGACCGTGTGTAAATTTTAAAGTTTATTTGTATGTCGCCATGTGCATGAGCATTCTAGGAATTCTGATCGGTATGTCAGAATTCTTGGAACAAAATTAGAGAGCCATTCCAACGCTTTCTGTTTATGGATTGCTATTCCATATGTGATGTAAGTGAGTGGTTCCTAAATAAGCATTCACATATACATAGAAATACATATATAATTATATGTATGTATCTCTCCAATCCGATTTCGGTCTCGGCAATTAGGCTTCAAATTTTGATAGCATGGGTGTTTTGCTCTCATGTGGCTGATGGACCCTATTTTGGCCAAAAAAAATCCGTGAACACTGTGGACTCGTCAGGATACCATTCACAAAGTTGTACGTCATATAATACCTCTGTGTTTAAGTATATGTGTAACCGTGAATGGATGACGGTTTTCATTCAAATAAATTTTGTGTCGTATCGGTAAAGATTAGCCAGTCAGCCAAGAATGTCCAACAGAGATTTCTTCACGCGCCCTATGACCTTTTTTCAATTATTTCAGATGAGCTAAAATCCTCCCAACCTTTCTTAATAGCGTTAACTGACAAAATTTGTATAAAAAGAAATATTGAGATAACTTCATGCCACGTCTAAAGGATTTGGCGATAGTACCAAGTTATTGTCACTCAGAAAATACTGGTATTGAACTAATTTCATCTGCATACACGAATAGTAACCAGAAAGCTAGGACGATGGGACAATAGATCTTCAAATGACTTAAAGACAACATACCCTCATCAGTTCCCAAAGGGCGAGTTTTCTGCAACCTCCAACCTAGTTACCATCAAGCAAAAAATATATGAAAACAGATTGCGCGCGCACCTTTGAGTAAACTTAAATCAAGTACGTGTGCATGTTTCTACTTTCTGTAGTTGTCTGTTGGAACAGTAAAAACTAAGCTATAAAACTCATATAAAACTTAAAATGTACTTAACTAAATTGTTAATGTACATACGTACATACCGTTTATCAATAAATTCTAACCAAACCATTCCCTAGCCTTTCAAATCTAACGCATAGACAATTAAATGCATAAAATATATATTTACATTGACTTTACTATCACATGAATAAAGTTATCTTCAATTTACGAGAATGCACAGCTCAGAGCATCTAGTGCGTTTGCTGTGAATTGGCAAGAAAATATTTAGGATTTATTGATAAATTATTGATTTGTTATCACTCCAAAATTAATCCTTCACTAAATAAATTTTCACTAACAAAATTATCAGCTCATTGCCGTTTTAAACTTGTATTACTTTTAAAATATGCCTGTTACAGAGCATTATTCGCGATGACATAGATTATACTATTTTATGTAAAGTATGACAGAATTTTCACGACATCAAAAATTTTGCTTGTCCTTTATTAAGCAAACACAAACAACACAACGCTATTAAAATTTTATAAATTCATGCAATTGTAAAATTTCTTATTTTTAATGGGTATATATCCGATGTATCCTAGGTTAAAAAAAAAAACAGTTTAATAAAAAACTATTTGAAAAATGCTTCCTCTCTGACTAAAATGGTAAATACTAATATCGTATCATCCTGTCCTTTTGTACACTGAAACGCTACGTCACAAAAAAGTGCACTGACGCCAATTTCCTCTTTCCCCAGTACAGCATTTCTTGCCACACCAACAGGTGACGTAGGTGGCGGACAATCGCGGACAAAAGGAAGTGTCTGTGGATTTATTGACGGCCCCCTGAACCGTGATTATGGGCCTTATTTAGCAGCTGACAGTACGTTATGGACAGCTTGACCTCGCAACTGATGTAATAAACGAGAGTTTATTATTTGCGAAGATATTGGTTCAGGTTTGAAAAGCTGTCTCCTCACGAGTGAGAACCTGATTTGCTGTTCCAGGTTTGAGTAGGTAAACCGATCTAGCATCAATGAATTTGGGCATTACTTGCAACATTTAAGGAAGAATTATAATCCTAGTGTCATTTCAACTACGTTGCAGTCAAATTATTTCTGAATAAAAAAGTTTATTAATTAATTGAAAGGAAGATTTCCTTAGTTTTGTAACTTTATGTAAGTATGTAAGAACGTTTTCAGTTCAGTTGACTTGGCAAACTTTCGGACTCGGTAGGAAGTCCGAGTGCCGCCTGCCAAGCGTGGGGATTATGGCAAACCCCACCTTGAGGCAGGCCTTCGTTCAGCAGTGGACGTCTTCTGGCTGATGATGAGGAAGTCCGAACGAAGAACTACATTTTAAAATTATTAGACACAAAATTCAAGTTATTTTTCGGAAGAACATATTTCCCATAGTATTTTATATCCGGAAGATAAACCGGCAGATGTTCGTTGCCAAATACCTGCTTAAGCACCTTGATTCATCATGATTTTAATCCTTAAACATCCACTGCAAATGGGTCACCAGCGCCACATAAATTGCTATATATGTTATTATAAGCGTTTTTCATTCAACTGAGCCTGGCCAAGAAAACTAGTGACAACCATAGTGAAAAGAGGAAATTAAATTCTCGAAAAAAAACCTTCAAGCGGATCTGACAAGCCACTACTATAATTTGAATTTAATCTTTTACAGGACTAAGTAAATGCGTATATTTTACTCACAAACCACTAAACCAAGCTCAGTATATCATGGGAGTCATTGAGTCGTCTGTGTCAGGGAGACATCGCAATAACCCGGTGGCTAATTTATTCGCTCATTGTGGTTCCCCATTCAGGTAAGCGCCCGCGCAAGATACGTAGCTATATATTTGCTCGGTGAAGCCCGTCTCACACGACACTAACGCCGCTAAGACGATAAAGAAAAACATCCAGACTTATATGACGGAAAAGAAATACATGGAATGTGGTATAACCTTCTTTCAGCATTAGCAGGTGAATAGCAAGAATTATTATTATAATTATGTAATATTACAGCTGTTTTACTAATTGACACGGGTCTCTTCTCAGTTCTCAGATTGAGAAAGGTTTGGCCTTAGACCACCATGCTAACCAGGTGTAAGTTAGCGAACTGCGCACACCATCAAGGCTTTATGGAGTCCTCTCAGTTATACGATGTTTTGCCTTCTTGATAACGCAAGGGATAATTAAGTTCTGATCAGTATGAGGTGCAGACCTTGTTCCAACTCAAAGAACATTCAATCAGTCAAATCAGCCTCTTGAAATCCATTGCTAGGCATATTCTTCTCTAGACGTTCGAAGTTCGCTGATACTTTCTTTCACCTGCACCCAGTCTATCCTGAAAAAATATTACGTACATCTTTGATTTCATTCTCAAACATAATTTCAGCCAAAAATGAAAAAGGTACCTGTGTATGTGGCAAACCATGAAAATACAGGCACAGTGTGAAGAGGACGTAACTAAAGTCAGGTTACGCGACTATGTTATAATATACACAAGCTTGAACCTGCACCTGAATTAGGTGGAGTTTACCTGTTATTGTTTTTTTTATTTAATATGTTAATGTTTCTACATATGTGTTCATAATATTTTAGAATCGTATTTCGTCAATGCTCAAGTCCCATATAATACGGAGTCTAGCCTAGTACGTAATACTTTACCCGAGCCGAAACTCGAACCCAGGAACCACCGCTCAATAATAATATCAGCTGTTTCTTTATCAATGTTCAGTGATATAATTTTCTGAATTCTGCAAATATCTTCTATGTCCAAATCGTAAATTTATCCCTATCAAAAAACAAAAACACGAAATATAAACAATCTTACCAAGTCATTTGTGATGTAAAACGAAACTATGGAATGAAAGATTACTTCGTAAAGAAGTGTTTTGAGTAACAACATCACACGCCTAGCCTAGCGGTTGAACGCTTGCCTTCCATGCAGGAGAGTCTGACTTCAAGCCTGGCCCGCACCTCTGTCTTTTCGGAATCATTCGGAATTTTGATTATCACTTGCGTTTACGGTGAAGGAAAACATCGTGAGGAAAACCTGCACACCTGAGAGGGCTCCATAAAGATCTTGATAGTGTGTACAGTCTGCCAACCCGCATTGGGCTAGCTAATGGAATAAGGCCTCACCCTTCTCATTCTGAGAAGAGACAATTGTCCAGCAGTGTTGCGACAGTAATGAGTTAAATTTAATAACATCACACAATTAATTTTGTTACAAATGATTATTTTTCGAAATAATTGAGAAAATCTTTCGACAAATGTTGTTTACGTTTTATATTTTCGTATTCTGGATAGGGTATAGTTAAAGCTTAACCTTGTGTTTTATGTCCATAAATGATTGGTTCCAGGGCCCGAGGGCCGCACAATCGCTGGCGACGATTATATCGACGATTTTGAAACGTTGCAAGGTACATACTTTCAACGAATTGAAACTTGTTCACGCATATTTTTGATAACGGGAAGCCTAAGTTACAATTGTTATTTAATTAAATTACAGTTTATTAGAGCTTTGAATACTGCTAGACAAAGGTCCCCGTAGACTTTCAGATGGTTTCTTCAAAACAAAAGGTTTTACAATTTCGTATAAAGCAATCGATTTCGTAAAATGCGGCGTCAAATGAAGAATTTTCGGATGGGTCAAAAATTTAATTTTTGGTCTTTAGAATTCCATAACATGATAAACCTATCATGTTTAAAGTATGCGTATAATGTAAAAGTAAATATGTAGTATAAAAGCGAATAATGTTTGATGCAACCGGCCGTTATATTTCATGTGAATATTTGTGTTTGTAAACACACCCACAATACAGGATTTACCTACTCCTAGTGAGATGCGACGTTTTTCTTAACGAAACACAAAAAAAAAACTAGATATTCCTGTCGTATTTGATATAATGTAGACCATTCGCTATAGGCTTTATTTAACCCATCCTACCTTCCTCCTCGTTGTCTGCCATGACGCCGCCGCCTCGCTAACTCTAGGCAGCAAGGACCAAGTTTAAAACAAGTACATTTTCGGATAACTTCTACAAATTGAATTTGATTGTCAAACCCTAACACTTAAAAAATATCTAGGTATCTCTTTAGAATTAAAGCATGACATAGGTACAAATCAGTGCAGCTGTGATCTATAAAATCCATCCTTTGTGTACTTAGATATATTTAAACGATATTTTAACAAGTATTATTCTAAAATGATTAAATTGTTAATCACTTTAGAATAATACTATTATACTTAACTACTATTTTATTTAATTATATTTAGTTCGGTAACCACTTAATTAGGTTTGGTTCAATTATCACTAGATATTATTAAACAAAGTCTCCCGGCGCATCTGTCTGGCTGTCCGCGATAAACTCAAAAACTACTGAACAGATTTTCATGCGGTTTTCACCAATAAACAGAGTGATTCATAAGAAAGGTTTAGGTGTATAATTCGTTAAGGTAAATTGGCTGAAATATGACGATAATTGTTGAAGCTGTGGGAAAAAATCATGCCGACTGGGAGCTTTACTGGCGTGCGCCGAGTAAATGCTCGACGTAACAGGCTGATACGACACTACTACAGAAAAAAAATGAAGGCGTATATGCTCTGCTACCCGTGCAAAGCCGGGGCGGGTCGCTAGTTTCAATTAAATAATAGATTTTATTAATATAAAAATAAAATACCTCAGAATACAGGCGTGATGTTATGTTTATGTTATATTCATTGTTCTCCTCCCTTGACCCGTCAAAATACTCGAAGTAAACACAATAGAAAATTGACGACACGGTTGGCGCAGTGGCTAAGCAATTATCTTTCTGCGCTACGTCTTGCGGGTTCGATCCCCGCACGAAACAAATATTTGTATGATTTACAGATATTTGTTTCTGGTCTGGTAGTGTGGGGCAAAGTTGTTTAAAAAAATACTTTTCCAGGTGCTTTCTCGTGTGGCCTAATGAATTAGGTGGGAAATTAAAGTGTCAATCAACTTAAAAAAAAAACAGTCTCCTTACTGCTTTACTCATTATCTGTTTTACTTTTCTTCAACTATATAACCTACAGGTCGTGTTTCTACTTCTTTTTAATATGAAGCTAATCAACGAAAAAAAGATAATATTTCATATACAATGTTCTTTTATTGATTATGAAGACATCAACATTGATGCCTAAGTAATTACTTACCCATAAGTACTTGCCAGTTATATAGAATATTAATTAATACAGTCGGCGAAACAGCTGGCTTAACATCTGAATATATTTGAAACGAAATTCACTTTTATATCAATGAACGTAAATGCGATTTTACCGTGTATCATTTGAAGCATGTAATAGCTGTGTCATTTAGAACATTATTCTGACTTTAATTTTGTGTTATGATACATTTTAAATTGATGGATGTATAATTTATTGTAGGTATTCTCAGGAATTTGACTAGGATTTAGGAATGACTGTAGGTTTCATGTATATTAAATGCACTTTATTGGTCCAGTGGCCCCAAAACCTGTAATTTGCAGCCAAAGATCGTCCTTACGATACAAAATATTACTTATCAATCTGTATTAAATTAATGTAAAATTACACTCTCACTAGCGACACATTTGTTGATTTATCAGAGTGTAAGCGGTTATTTACTTAACTAAAAGCCATTGGAATGGCATTCCATTCCAATAACAAAAATAAATCATACCAGTTTCAATACATTGGCATTATTATTGGGAAAAAACCCACTCGGGCCAAGACAATTGAATAAGTGCTTATATGTTTCTGTGGAAGCAGAATATCCTCACCCTTGGACCATGAAATAATCTGACGCACAGCAATAAGGGTCAATAGTACCATTTTTGAATGGCTAATCTTTCCACTACGTCACGAACGATTTCAATTTGATAGCTCATTCTGACTCAATTGAAGTGTCTTCAAACGATCACAAGCAATCTTACTTTTTTTTAAACTTGTCCCGCACTACGATTTCTCCTGTCTCGTGGGCACAGTTTACAAACATACATGTCAAATGCACACACAGCCAGACCCGAAACAACTATCTGTAGATCATACAAATATATGTTCCGTGCGGGAATCAAGCCCGTGACACCTAGCGCAGAAAGCTAATGATTTAGCTACTGCGCCATTCGTGTCGTCAATTTAAATAGGTACCACCTCCAAAATTTATACATCCAAAATTATTAACAAAAATAATTGATGTCACTTCAACATTAGCAAGTATTATTTCAAGTGACCATTACATAATTTATTCGTGTATAACCACACATTATTTGACTTTTATTTTCTCCTTCTGATAATAAGCCAAAGGACAACCTTTCAATAATGACACTCTTGGAGACATAAAAATAATATCAATGTTAATCAACAGAAAAGTTACAGAAAGTCCATTCCATTATGTGCGCGATAAAGTTTATTATGATACGCATTGCTACAGACCAAAACACATAAATATGCTGCTATAAAAACAATGCATGCTCACATATTTAACTCGAAGTCGAAGTTTTATTGGGTTTTTCTATATGAAAATTCTCAGTAGGTAACTTCGGAATATGTCTCACCAAATGCCACACTTGAGACTGTTTTGCATAAACGCCAGACAGTTTAATCTATGAGACGTCTTTTTCCAAGCACGCGCTACCATCCAGCGTCACAGTTATCTTAAATGCCAAAATATTCATATTCGCCGCGCACGCGCATTGTGGATGACGACAATATTAATTGCAGCTGTATTATATTCACTGGAGAGATTGCTTGCTATAGTTGTGGGTAAGTCTTGACCTTCTGTATTTTATTTTATTGGTGTGTAATATAAATTTGATGGACATTAATGAGATATCGTGAGGTAACATATTGCCTACGGGTGTTTAAGAACTGCAATCAATGATTTTAATTCGAAACGTGTTTGTTTAATTTTGAACTTCTTTAATTGGTGGTCTGGAATTGATAACGACGTGTAATTAATAGTTGAATTGATGTATTCAACTGTGTGGTCCGTCCTCATCAACATTAGTTACCATATACATAGTAAAACATCACGCCTGTATCCCTGAAGTGTTAGGTAGAGATGTACTATTATGATGCTATAAAGTCCCATGTTATTACAAGGGACTTAATGATCAGAAGCCTATTGTCATCTACTAGGCACAATTCCAGACTCCGTGCTGCAACTGAGAATTTCTATACAGAAAAACCCAATAACACTCTGCCCATTCCTGAAATCAACCCTAGGACTTCACGCAAAGCAGCCGCCCTTGTTACCAATAGACTAGTGGGGCAGTTGCTTCAACATAAGCTTGTGTCCAACGTCTAATGGGAGACCATCAAAAATTTGCCTTGTGTGGCTATAGTTTACACATCCGTATTTTTCAATACCTACACGAAAAAGTTTAAGGTTATATTCGATAAATGAAAAAATATAGCATAACATAACATAGCATTACGCCTGAAACCCCGAAGGGCTAGGCAGAGGTGTACCCACTATTGTACATCCAATTCGCCGATGCCGTTATTGAGTCCCATGAACCTAATAGGGGGCGAGCCTATTCCCATCTAACGAGCAATCATACGGAAAAATCCGCACTTTGCCCGACCCGGGAATCAAACCCAGGACCTCAAGCTCAGCAGGTTCATATACACACGTTTTATTTGCATTCCATATAAATAGGTTAATTTTTATTTTTCTATAAAATATAATTGAATTTACGAAATAGTAACCTTATAATAACGAGAACATTTCACTCCTGCGCAAACACTACGATATCAGCATTGAAATGTTAATGCTAGATGTACTTAAAGCCGCCATCGAAATCCACATTTCCGAGTAAGTGAAGTGCCATTTAATTGATGAGCCATTTCGTGCGACAGGCCCTTTTTATTGAAAGTACAATATAATAAATAGGAACAGAAGGTCGGCTCCGTGCAACGAGCGAAAACAGAACGGCAATCTCCAACTATATCAGTCGAATGCTCGCGTCGCGATTGGACGCGCTTAGACCCTGTCTAGAAGGGACGAATTCGACACCAATATATTGCGTCCACTAGCGAATAAATAGTGTGTAGTACGCCAGACTCTCGACTTTCGCGTACAACCAGTTTATCTGCGAAATTCACGCTTAGCACTCTCCTTCAGAGGCCCTAGTGTAAGTTTCTTTCGACAAATTCGATTTACTACATCGAACGCGTTCGGCGCTCCGATTGGTGGAGAGCACGAAACGGACCAAAAGAACCTTACACTAGGGCCTCTGGACGCAATGTACGCGCGTATACACGTGAAATGATTCACGGTGAATTAGCCCCTTCTGGACACGGTCTTAATCGTACATAGGCCTCTGTGTACGTGCGTTTTCGCTTGTTATAAAAAGCTAGCCTTCTGTTCCTTATTTTGTGGTAAAAATGTGCGATGCTACATGTCACCGACAGTCCATTAGTTCGAATGTGTTTGGTGTTTTTATAAATTGTCTACTATCTATGTTTCACTTATTCTTAGACATAATCCTGTAGTCGCCACATCAGACACCAAGGGGACACCGAAAACGTATTATGAGAAAATTGGACACGACATTGCAATATTTTTATTCCGTATAACTAAGACACGACTAAAATACTTTATCATCAAACCTGTATTCCCCGAAGTGTTAGGCAGAGCTGTAGATATTATTGTATACCCAATTTTCTCTGATCTCGAAGTCCCATATAATAGCCAAATATTTTCTAGGATTAAAAAAAACACTCCGGGCGCTAAAAATTACCTGCCCGAACCCAAAGATCGAAGCTTCACGCCAAGCAGTTGCCTTCAACCAACCCAATGAGACATTTCCGCAAAACCATTCCAATCTTAGAAACAAACATACGAACAATACAGCCAATTTCTAACTACCCACGTTCACTATCCAGATCAATATCCTTCAGGTATTTAAGATATCCCAAGTTAAAAGCAAACTGCAATTAAATGGAACACGACCCTCACACAAAGCATTGTAATTTGTTGTGCCTCTCCGTTATAACAATAAAATTTTAAGGTTACTCGCGGACGGAGATATTGGAGACTTGGAGCGATGTTAGGTATAGACGAGAAGAGAAGATTAAATGGAACCTTTATTTTAACATGACATAACATACGCCTGTATCCTAATCCTAACTAATATTATAAATGCTAAAGTCAGTTTGTTTGTTTGTTACCTTTTCACGCCTAAACCACTGAACCGATCATCGTGAAACTTTGCATAAATATTGTCAGGGGTACAGAAAAGGACATAGGGTACCTTTCATCCAGAAAAAAAGTACTGTTCCCGAGGGAAAGAACAATAACTTTCTTAGGACGCTAGATGGCGCTACATGTGAACCGAAAAAATGCACGGATTCGTAATCAATGCGGGCGAAGCCGCGGGCGGAAACTAGTATCCTATATTGTATCTCCAAATTTCACACATTCCATTGTTTAGTCCCATGTAATAGGGCGAGCCTATTGTAATTTGCCATCTACGGGGGATAGTTACTCCGTGCAGCCACCGAGAATTTTCATACAGAAAAATCCACTTCGTCTTCGTACGCGATAATAAAAATAAGCATATATCTTTCTCCAGATCTCACGCTACGTCTTTGTAAAATTTCATTACGATCAGTTGAGTGGTTTAGTCGTAATAAGTTAGCAAACAGGCAGTTACTTTCACATTTACAAGTGTGGATTGTAGCAAATATTTTGAGTGTGAAGAATGAGGGGAACAGTTCAAGAAACAATTAATACGCTCTGTATTTGACCATTGCCCTCTTTCACCAGCACAGGCTGTTCCCAATTCAAGTTTTGTCTTCAACATCTACATGAGAGGTTCCCAGACTTTTTTTCTCATAGACCACTTTCAAAATTTAGCTGGTTCCGGTGGACCCCCTGCAGCTACATTTCTACCATATTGTAAGTTGAATTGTAAACCCCTAATTTTTGTCACACCAACGTAGACCCCCGTCGAGTCTACCGTGGACCCCTGGACCACTTTGGGAACTAATGATCTACATAGTTGCAAGTTTCTAAACTGGACAGTTTTCCTCTTGATTCCTATAATTAAACTTGCCTATACCAGTGTATCTGAATGCATTAAATATACTCAAGTTTACGCTAAAATGTGTCGACCTGATCACTCACTTCTTATCAGCCACTATTAAACATCGAGAGCTTGCTTATCAGGCCGCTGAGTTATTAAAATAGCTGGTAATTGGTAACTACTCTACCAGTTACTAATAAAATTTAATCACTATTAATACCGCTAAATGACTGGTGATAACACTACCTTGAGCTAAATATACATAGCATTAACACGCCTGTATTCTTTATGGGATTAGGCAGAGGTATAGTGTTGTTCAACCAAATTTCGCCGATGCCGTTGAGTCTCATCTAATAGGGGGCGAACCATTATCATGTAGCTTCTGAGAATTTCCGTACAGAAAATCCAATGAGAGTCGGACCCAGGAATCGAAACCAGGATGTCACGCTCAGGAGGCAAGCTTGAGACAACTAAACCAATGAAGCAGTTCATTACAGTATGCATCTTTAAAAATTTGGCTGGTAGGTATGGTACTAAAACCTTTCCATCAATCGCTGCTAGATCCATGTGGTGAAGCCCAGTCCTTCTTTCGTAAGGTATCCAAGTCCCCGCAATGGCAACTATACTCGGTTTGTTTAGGTACTTAACTAAAGGTAAACAATCTTGATGTGTCTTTTTAATATTTTTTGTTTAAAAACTCAGTTTAAAAATAAAACGCCACTAAAAACCAATGTAAAACAACAATAACGATTACCAAATCATTTGAACTACTAGTTTAAGCAGTAGTTTATTTGTTTAATATGTGTTTGTGTAAAAAGTCACATCAAGATTGTTTACCTTTATTTAAGTACCTAAACAAACCGAGTATAGTAAAAAATACAGTAATGAAAATATAATTACTATCGTTTCGCTTCTCTCGCCGACGATACAGTACATTTAAATTGTTACAAATGCTCGTCTGCAAATGGGATTATAACTCTGGCACACTCAGTTGGCCAACTTAGTTTTGACCCTATGTAACATTTCAAAAGTTAATCCTAGGATAATATTAACTTAGGACCTACTAAACTAGATCTGTAACTAAACGAAACCAAAATTATTGTGATCAATGATTGTCAATTCTGTAATCGGACATGTCGAGGTTAAAAAAAATGTTTTAATGCTAATTTCGCGTATTGCCCTGAAGTAAAGATTATAATAATATCAAGTAGTAACATAGAATTTCCTACTAGGCGTTTTATTGACCCTCCAATGAGGCAAGGGGTACTTCAAACCACTATAACCCTACAAATCGCTATCCAGAACGACTAATGTTAAGGCTAAATATCTTACCCTATTTCTAAGAGAAATATAAATTCTAAAAAACAACCGGTTTATATTTTTTCTTATGTATTTTTATTCATAGAATTCATTCGTTGAAAAAGCATGACAAAATGTATGCCATTCCATTCCTTCACAGTGTATAGCGTGTCTTTGTATTACGAAGGTACGCGTGTAATGCGTCGCACGCGCTGGTGGGCGGCGCCGACCTTTGACTCGCCTCGCTGCTACTTGTCGTCACGGATTGGGTTAGATGTGTTTGAAGAAAGATGGCTACCGTTATTAGTGGAATTTACCATTGTATGGCAGTTTTACAATTTCCCTTCTTTTTATGTCAGTTTTGAAATGAGGAATTAGCTTTATTATTGACTAGCTTCAGCCCGCGACTTCGTCCGCGTGATCTAGATATATAATTATAGCCTATAGTACTCGGGGATAATGTAGCTATTTATCGGTGAAAGAATTTTCAGATTCGGATCATTAATTCCGGAGATTACCCCCTACATACAAACAAACAAATTTTACCACTTTATAATATTAATAATATAGATGAAAAACACTAGTAGTATTTTATTTAAATGGCCAGTCTTCTCGAAAAAATGGATCCCAAGTTAAAAGCAGAAGTATGCTAGATTTAAAAATAAAAAACGACTCCAAAAAAACTCAAAAACAAAACTAATAACTAAAAAGCAAAAAATAAATCTTTTATTATACAATATAGTAGTTGAAGAATATTGAAATCGGTGCCAAGTAAAACATAAAAGTAATATACCTTGCTGCCATAATAGCGACATTGAAACAACGGGTTCACGTAGAAATTGTCGAGTGCGGAGCGAATTATGCGTCGGACACGACACATGCACTTCGCCAATCGTGTCGGTTTATCATTGCATGTTTTACTTGGCACCGACTTCAATATTCTTCAACTACTATATTGTATAATAAAAGATTTATTTTTTGCTTTTTAGTTATTAGTTTTGTTTTTGAGTTTTTTTGGAGTCGGTTTTTATTTTCAACCGACTTCAAAAAAAAGGAGGAGGTTCTCAATTCGGCTGTATTTTTTTTTTTTTTTTTTTTTTATGTTTGTTACTCGATTTCTCGAAGACGCCTGGACCGATTTCAAAAATTATTTTTTTATTTGAAAGGGTATGCTTGTCATTTGGTCCCATTGTCATCAGGTCAGGACCTGATGGTGGCAACCCTGAGATATCAAGGGCATCTCTTGAAAATTGTAGGCGAGCATGGAGTAAAAACTTGATATTTATGTGTATATCTGATGAGACTATAATACTATGGAGGTTTAGGGCAGATCTGATGATGGAGACGACAGAGGATCGAGGGAACTCCTCAACGGTACATCTTAACTACCTCGTGTTTGGGCTTATTTTATTCGTGTTGACAAGATCTTTACACCGAGATGGCTAATGACTGCCACTGCAAGGTCCGTGATGCAGGTGCAGTACAGTTTAGGGAACTCCTTAATGGTTGATAGCAGCTACATAGTGTTTGGGCGATTATTCCGTCAATTACGGACCGATTTTAAAAATTCTTGTTTTGTTTGAAAGAGTATGCTTCCCATTTGGTCCCATTATCACCAAGTCAGGATCTGAAGATGGGATCCTAGGGAAATCGAGGGATACCCTCAAATATTGTAAGACAAATAGCCCGTTTGAGCTTTTTTCTTAATAAGTTAGGTATTGGCGTCTGAAAGTCATCATTTAATGATGCTGAGCTGATGATGGATGTCATATTACTCCTCAACGGTAAAGAGATAGGGAATAAAACTTCCGAGTTTGGGATCACTCGATATATTTTGATGAGTCCCGTATAAAACATTTGGTATAGAGGGTCTGATGATGGAGCCAGGAGATAGATGGTGGAACTCTTCAGTAGCTACTAGTAAACCCCTCGAGTTTGGGCTCATTTTAAACCTCTAAAAGTCAAAACTATCACAATATTAGTTACAATAGTCGTCTTATCAACCGACTTCAAAAAAAAGGAGGAGGTTCTCAATTCGGTTGCATTTTTTTTTTTTTTTTTTATGTTTTTTACTCGATTTCTCGAAGACGCCTGGACCGATTTCAAAAATTCTTTTTTTATTTGTAAGGGTATGCTTGTCATTTGGTCCCATTGTCATCAGGTCAGGACCTGATGGTTGAAACCCTGAGAAATCGAGGGCATCTCTTGAAAATTGTAGGCGAGCATGGGGTAAAAACTTGATATTTATGTGTATATCTGATGAGACTACAATACTATGGAGGTTTAGGGCAGATCTGATGATGGAGACGACAGAGGATCGAGGGAACTCCTCAACGGTACATCTTAACTACCTCGTGTTTGGGCTTATTTTATTCGTATTGACAAGATCTTTACACTGAGATGGGTAATGACTGCCACTGCAAGGTCCGTGATGCAGGTGCAGTACAGTTTAGGGAACTCCTTAATGGTTGATTGCAGCTACATAGTGGTTGGGCTTATTTTATTCGTATTGATGCGCACTTTAAGCCGAGATGGGTAATATTGCAGATTCGATAGTGAATTTCTCGTAATGCGTTTTCATCATGTGGTCGGCTAAGTAATTTATTTGATTTTAAAATCACATAGTGCAATACCGTCTAAGGTTTTCACTCGACTTGGGGCAACATACATTTGACCTTTGTAAAGTTTTTCAAGAGAATCGTCTTTAATAGGTCTACCCATCACTCAAAATTGTAAAATAATTAAATTTTTTAACAAAAAATAAAAACCGACTCCAAAAAACTCAAAAACAAAACTAATAACTAAAAAGCAAAAAATAAATCTTTTATTATACAATATAGTAGTTGAAGAATATTGAAGTCGGTGCCAAGTAAAACATGCAATGATAAACCGACACGATTGGCGAAGTGCATTTGTCGTGTCCGACGCATAATTCGCTCCGCACTCGACAATTTCTACGTGAACTCGTTGTTTCAATGTCGCTATTATGGCAGCAAGGTATATTACTTTTATGTTTTACTTGGCACCGATTTCAATATTCTTCAACTACTATATTGTATAATAAAAGATTTATTTTTTGCTTTTTAGTTATTAGTTTTGTTTTTGAGTTTTTTGGAGTCGGTTTTTATTTTTTGTTAAAAAATTTATTTGTTAAAAAATTTAATTATTTTACAATTTTGAGTGATGGGTAGACCTAGTAAAGACGATTCTCTTGAAAAACTTTACAAAGGTCAAATATATGTTGCCCCAAGTCGAGTGAAAACCTTAGACGGTATTGCACTATGTGATTTTAAAATCAAATAAATTACTTAGCCGACCATCGAATCTGCAATATTACCCACCTCGGCTTAAAGTACGCATCAATACGAATAAAATAAGCCCAAACACTATGTAGCTGCTATCAACCATTAAGGAGTTCCCTAAACTGTACTGCACCTGCATCACGGACCTTGCAGTGGCAGTCATTACCCATCTCGGTGTAAAGATCAACACGAATAAAATAAGCCCAAACACGAGGTAGTTAAGATGTACCGTTGAGGAGTTCCCTCGATCCTCTGTCGTCTCCATCATCAGATCTGCCCTAAACCTCCATAGTATTGTAGTCTCATCAGATATACACATAAATATCAAGTTTTTACCCCATGCTCGCCTACAATTTTCAAGAGATGCCCTCGATTTCTCAGGGTTTCCACCATCAGGTCCTGACCTGATGACAATGGGACCAAATGACAAGCATACCCTTTCAAATAAAAAAAGAATTTTTGAAATCGGTCCAGGCGTCTTCGAGTAATCGAGTAACAAACATAAAAAAAAAAAAAAAAAAAAAAAAATACAGCCGAATTGAGAACCTCCTCCTTTTTTTTGAAGTCGGTTGAAAAACGGTCTTCTCGGCAAGTAACAAGGGATTTTTAAGTACAGAAGTGTATAAACGTATGCTGTACGCCATACCTATGCAGTTTTAATACATGTCCGTTTATTCGATCTTCTGAGTATAGGTAGGTTTTATAGTTTATGTACATATATTTATATAAATATCTGCCAACAGGTTTTCGACGAGGTACCTGCATTCCCTTTTTACGCCACTTTTGTCGTTCCCTGCCAAAGCATCGAAGCACTGTTGCCAATTTTGAAATACAATCCGGAAAACATGACCAGCCTTATGATACGTCACTCAAAACCTTAAGACTCCAATAGTTCGATACGTTTCAAGAATGCGCGAGAGCATCCCGGCTGGGCACGTTACATGCGCGGCGAGGACGCGACTCACGATCAGTCCTCGCTATAACTCCGGTAATTGACGTCAGCCACCCAGCCGGCGGGGGGCGACACACGGGGAAGGTAAGTCTGATACACAGAATTTTAAGCCCATAGGTTTAGTACGAAAAAGTCGTTGAATCCCTTGGATCTTCTACACAATAAAACTTTTAAGAGTATCGTTTAGCTGTCGGCTTCTGACACAATTGCCTTGAAATACGCGCAAAATGGGTGTTTGGGCGTTAGAGATTCTTATATTGAAATCTTAAAGAATAAATTTGATTTTGGTCTTTATCGTTTTGTCAGATTATACCTAGACTAGGTCGAAACGATAGGTATATTTTTTTTTTTCAAAATTTTAATTTATTTAATCATTATCATGATATAAGTATAAGGATGATTATTAATTTAAAAAATGCATTTTGAGGGTTAATTATTTCTCAATCTATAAACAATATTAAAAAACAAAAACTTGACGACCTAGTTTTTACTTGTGTCATCATATAAAAAGATCAGCAAAATCAGTTCATGTTTAGTGGGATAAAAACGTTAACGCGTTTGTATGAAAACTTTTAGCTAAACCATTAGTTCCCAAAGTGTCCAGGTGTACCCCCAGGGGTCCACGGGAGACTCGAGGGGGGTCTACGTTGGCGTGACAAAAAATGGGGGTTTACAATTCAATTTACAATATGGTAGAAATGTAGCTGCAAGGGGTCCACCGGAATCAGCTAAATTCTGAAAGTGGTCTATGAGAAAAAAAGTCTGGGAACCCTGAGCTAAACTAGTCTTAATCCCGGTTGAGACATGCAATGGGTCGAAGTAGTACCATGTATTGCATCACACATGCACTACTGAAAACACTCACTATCAATAATGACCGACGCCACGGTTGGAGCAATGGTTGAGCGATCGACTGCTGCGCTACATGTCGCGGGTTCGAGTCCCGCACGAAACAAATATTTTTTAAACTACAGATAGTTTTTCCGAGTTTGAGTATTTGTGTATGTGAATATTTGTGTTTGTAAAGTACAAATTAAGGTGGGGCAAAGTTTTTTTAAAATAAAAATAAAAGAAAGAATGGTCACGAATCCCTTTACCCGTCGTGAGACGCCAATAATGAACGTTTTAAAGGTAATAAGACTACCGGCCATTTTAATATTATTTTATCCGTCCTACCATCCAGGTCTTACCAAAAAGTTGCTTACCTCCGTAGTTTTGACGTCAGCAAGCTTCTTGAACACTCGAAATCAATTTTCGCGATTCTTTAGTTGTCCCATTCGGCCGGCCGCTGTCGGCATCAACTCGTCCCTATAACTCTTGGGTCGCGTGCGGTGACTTCCCTATGATAATTTAATTGTTGTGCGTGCGCTACGAAATATATTTATAGCTGGCAAGCGGCGAGCTAGGGCGGGATAGAGACGGACTTTGTATAATAACAGGTGGTACCGCTTGGGGGTAAGAAAATACTTGGTTAGGTATTGGTGGACAAATTAATAACTATGTAGGGACTCAAAGTCAAATATTTTTATTTCAAATGGGCCTTTCGCGGTTCCAAAAGTGGGTATCTGCCTCACTGGTGCCTGTCTAGTGGTCGCAAGCGAGACTGTGGAGTGTGAGGTCCTGGGTTCGATTCCCGGATCGGGAAAGGGTTTTTAGGTTTTTCTGTATGGAAATTGTCAATAGAAGCACGGAGTCTGAAACTGTGCCCGGTAGATGACAATAGGCTCGCCCCCTATTAGATAGGATTCAATAACAGCATCAGTGAAATGTGAGTATACAATAGTACACCTCTGCCTTACCTCTCGGGGAATACAGGCATGATGCTATGTGTAGGAACCTTATTACTTGGTTTTAGGAAATTGGCTGTACCCATAAATCTATGGTAACCAGCTCAATTATACCAAGTCGCGGATACGGGGTGTTTTATGATTCACTTCACTTCAACACTGAACTGATGAGAATAGCAAAATGGCTGTTGGTATTATTAAGATAAATTAGAAATTAATTTTAACCATGGAAGAAAAAAAAGAAATAAATAAAATACGTTTATTTTGCCCAAACTAAATGCACACAATAAAAATATATAAAACAGAACAAAGAAAAAAGAAAACAAAAAGAATAAATAGAAGCAATTTTAAATTTGGAATGGTAATTGACATTTCATTTAAAAAGTAATTACTTTATAAACTGTTGCTCCAAATGTCAAATAGAGAATCATGCGTGCTACCACCTTATTATTACGTGGCTTTATATTCAAAATTATAACGGCCACATCACTACTCTTCATATGTCATCTCTTGAATGGTACAAAACCATTCAAATTAGTAATACATCAATTGTACGTCTTCATACAAGTTTGACATCGGCCATTGAGTTCAGAAGCCATTTATTTAGTTTCTTAATAAGCATTGACGTACTATTAGCAGAAAATCAAAACTGTCAACCACCAATAATGTTATGAAACAAATAAATACGATTATGTAACAAAGCATCTCGCCCGTATTCACCAACGGGTAAGGCAGAGGCATGCTGCACACCCACATTTCACCGATACCCTTAATAATGAGTGAGCTTATTGCCATCAATTGGACACAAATAAACTCTGTTCTACTACTCAGAATTTTTAAATGGAAAAGTCCAATAACACTTGACTGACCCGGCAATCGAACCGAGAAGCTTACGTTCAGCAATCGCACTTGCTACCACAAGATGAACAGAGGCAATCGAAAGACAAATACATTAAATAAGTCTAATATCAGCTTAACTCTGTGGCATTACAAAACAAAGCTCGTCCCGTATCGTATGTACTTGAAATTAGGGTTGGCACTGCGAGAATTTAAAACAATAAAGTCACTTCAATCAGCCCGCAATTGTGTTCCTTGTCTGTTAGGGAGTCACGTAACAACAGATTTGATATTAAAATACTTTCTTCTGTTTGATTTTTATACAATAGGTGAATCAAAGCCCTACAGTGCCTTCTTCTTTAATCATCAGTATCTCATCCGTTGCTCTCAGTTGCTATCCAGATTTAATTCAAGATATATCATGTACTTGTAATCATTAGACTTAATTAAAATGGTTGATTTACCCGGCCAACCCTAATAGTTAGGCACAGCAAAGCGTGTAGGCCGAAAGCCCACAATATCTCGTCAGTTGCCGTCAGTTGCTATCCAATTTTAACTTCGCTAGAACATTATAACACTTACTTTTTTATAGTATGTGTAGGACATTATTTTATTCATCCTTTAGTGGATGAATTTGAGCTTCAACAGTCAACCTCAATAGGAATTGCTTGCAATAAGTGTCATATCACTTAGCCGATCCTAACCCCGTCACACCACAAAGCATTTCATCATCATCATCATCATCAGCCAGAAGACGTCCACTGCTGAACGAAGGCCTCCCCCAAGGGGGGGTTTGCCATAATCCCCACGCTTGGCAGGCGGCTTGGGGATCGCAGTGGCTCACCGATTAGTGAGAGGACGCTGCTGCCCGTCCTCCGGTGTCTGGCCGCAGTTTTAAGACGTACCCGGGTCACAAAGCATTTAGGTGACAAATATTCGCAATATCTCGTTCTTTGCTGTTCGTTGCTATCCAATTTTAAGCACATAGAACCATATTATATCCAAGCATTTTTGAATATTTAGCACTGGACTGCTTGAGAAAAGGCTTGTAATCGCAGTCGAATAACTCAGCCAGCCCTAACCCCGCGGCACCACAAAGCGTGTAGATCGAGAGGCCGCAATATCTCGTCCGTTGCCGTCCGTTGCTATCCGCGTCGTCGCTATAACATTATATTATTTATTGTATTAGTGCCGTTGTACTAACACGACTAATGACGTTTGTGGGACATTCATTATACGGGGTAATTGTTGTTTATCGTGCACAATACATTCTCGATTAGGTGGTAAAGTGTGATGTTTAAGGCGGTGTTGCAATGGTCACGGGCCGCTTGGAATTTTATGAGAATAAAACAACATACATTGGTATGCGGAAAATATATTGGGTGTTTATGTTCTGTTTAATAGCTGTAATGGTACTTGAACATTTTTAATTTGTTGCAGTTAGTGTGAAAGTTACTATACTATGATTAACGTTCTACTAAGTTCTTTTAGCTACTTCATTACCCCTGCGAGCTTCCTAGTGCGTTTTGTGTTGATCCTTTATAACAGAGCATGTTCTATAGGTATGACAGTCGTTACATATATCACAATCCTTTTCCATCTGGCAAGCTTAACTGCTATCAGTCTCTTTAAAAAATATAGGTACTAATATCCCCGGAGAACGAAGATATTCATATAAAATATTGATATTTAGCCTATCTTACCAGGAATGACGGATGTAACACAAGGTGTAACTAGGCTTGTTAGACAGACAGACTGCAAGCTAACCTCAACATAGATGGAAAAAAGCAAATAAATAATCCAAATTAGATCACACACTGTGAAAACATCTCAAGACCTAATCCAGTCCTAGCCTCAAATCGCAAACATCCTTCAACATAGCTCTCCCATCCAGCCGTACCTTCATTTATATAAAACAATAACTCGATATTGCTCTGGGAACGGATAGCAACGCGTAAAATCGCCCCATGGCCCGAGGCGACGGCACCAAGATGCATTACTTTGCACATAAATTATTTTGTTCTTTATTAACTCGAATTTGTAGCGATATGTCTGTGCTGGCCGTCTTCCGTGTCTGAGAAATAGACAAAAATAAAACACGGAATTTAGCATAGCACGTGTAATTTGTGAGCGATTAAACGTTTATAAATGGACCTTGACCTCTGAGTTTGTTTCGGCGTTTCTTCTCAGGGATAGTCCTAGGAAATGCTGACGCCGTCTAGTTTAAAAAAGACGTGTAAAAGTGATTGAAAAGTCCTAATTGCAAAATAAATCATTTCATTTAAATTTTCAATCATTAAAGAGCAGTCACAAATATTTATTTCTTCTGCATAGAGCGCATTTAAAGCTACTTAAAATTTAAAGATTTGTAAGCTCTAAGGTGTCCAAGGTACAAGGGTGCAAGGGAAGAGCCTTCACATGTAAGAAAGAAAGAAAGATAATAAATTTATTTGGCCCAAACTAAAGGCACACAATAATAAAAGATAAAACAGAACAAAGAAAAAAGGAAAACAAATAGAGTAAAGATAATGATAATAATACCTACTCATGTGACGATATCTAATATCATCCGACACACATTGGGCAGTCAGCTTCGTTGTCGGCTTGAGGAATTCCTATGTGGTAGCTCTTGCGAACACGACAAAAGAAGATCCAATTATTTTTATGTGAAATGCAAGAGGAAATAAAACATACAGCCGAACAAAGAGAAAAGTATACAGGTTCAATAATTATAGATACAATTTCTCGAAAAAAGTAAATATTAATCTTCATTTTCTTAGTATGGTTACGGTTTATATCCATCATCAGCTCTTTAGAAAACTGTAACGATATCTCGTGAATCTCTGTACCTATTTGTTAAATTGTCCACCTAAATACTCAATTAGTATTTATAAGTATTTAAATCACTAAGTACTACTTAAAAAAACACCTATTCACGGAACTCGGCAACCACAAGTCCACAATCAATCCTCGCAAATGATCGCTAACCGGGCA
The DNA here is from genome assembly GCA_947562105.1 of Shargacucullia verbasci. NCBI lineage: Eukaryota > Metazoa > Arthropoda > Insecta > Lepidoptera > Noctuidae > Shargacucullia > Shargacucullia verbasci. The sequence continues at coordinate 2,708,849 of OX387289.1, read as the reverse complement.
GATCATCAAATCGAGTGCTACCACAATCGTGCGCACAAATGGTCTCAAATCGTCAGATGTGTGCTGACCACCGCAAATGTAAGGGTACGGGGAGCATGCGCGCCGTGTATACTGATAGATTTAAAGGTAAGACTATGGTGGGTATAAGTATGTAACGATTCTGATGCGTGGGAATGCCTTAAAAAGGCTCTAACAAATGATTTCTACAAGTAATTGTTATTGACAAACTGTCATCATTTCTAGGCGGTAATATGACAGTCAAGTACTCAAATAAACCTATAGCTTGAGGTCTTGGACTCGATCCCCGGGCCAGGAAATGAGTTCATGGGTTTTCATATAAAAAGAACTCGGGCTGGAGTTTGGAATTGTGCCCGAAAGCTGGCAATTGGCTCGACCCTTAAATTAAATGGAACATAATTTTTCGGGGGATACAGCCATGATACTGTGTTAAGTTTATAAAAGACACAGTTTTCACTTATTCTTTTGTGAAATATAACGCCCCAGCATACTATTTATGACTATTTTATATTACTATATCTACTATTATACGATCCCTAAAAATACCGAAGCACGATCAACTCGGGCTGCAACTAGCATATCCGCTGGTCTTCTCACAGGAAACATACCCTATAACTAAGGTCAGACTCGGGCAGAACATGTAATAGGTAAACGTTGCAAATTGTAACATGTTAACATCGCGGCTCGAATTATGCGCACGCGGCCGTCTTGTGGTCGGTTACCTGTATTGTGGCTTATTACACTTAGTGTGGCTTGGCGAAGCTTCAAGTGACTGTTAAGTAAGCCCTACCGACTAAATAGATGCCGAATAGATCGATCGATAGACTAGGTCAAGAAACTTAAGTTTAACATAAAAGTCCCGAATCGTCTAATCCAATATATTACTTTTTTAAAAGCTTTGAAGTCAAAATTATTGTAAAAAAATGTGACATATCTTTACATAAAAGATCCGAAAATAAGCTTTGTGTATATTGTATACTGTAATAAAGCGACATCGATTTCAATCAAAGAGTCCTGCTAATGCCCTTCAGAATCGTTTTGACGGTCGTGTGTATCCTACACATTATTTTACTGGATATTGTATGAGCGTATAATTATATTGTTAAAGCAAAACCTGCCCGCCCATACGCCCCAAGTCCATTTTTGGCTTCTAAAAACAAATGCCTAACAAAGCCCCTACTAAAATACCACAATTTTCTGGCGTGAATGAAGGCGAACGTTTATCACGTCCAACCTTTGTGTCCTTGAATTATGCAGGCGTTATTGCTCGCCCCGGATGAGTTAAGACCAGTTCGGACAGACTAACGCTTCGTATCGGCTCTAAATTGCTGTTAGTTTGATGCGACGCAAGTGGTAGGGGGTCGCGGGATGAAAAATATTAGTGGCCGATATGCAATCGGGCGATTGCATATCGGCCACTAATATTTTTCTTAGTATACGAAGTTTTATATGAGAGGTATCAAAAGCTATAAGAGCCAAGCGCACAAGATGTATAGAAATATCATTGTACTGACTAATAAAATAAATCTCCAAAGAAGGCCAACTGATAGAATAACCACCCAACTTGTAACATTAAATATCTTACATTCTGTTGACATAAATTAGCACTCAATGCCGTGCCTTCACTTTGTGAGGTCTTCACGATTCCAGTAACTGCTTTTCGCAATAATGTTCTGCGAATTTACTGTGTAGACTTCTCTTTTGTCAGGTCTGACTGTTGTATCGCTGTTCTCTTTCGCAGAGGAATATTCTTACACACTTATCTGTTGGTGCCCAAAGTTTGTAAGCCAGGTGGGATACAGCATATACATGTGACGTTGGCGTTTGGAACAGTGTGCTCTTCCAATATAAAAATATCCAATCCAATATTCCAATATCTATAGTATTGAAGTAATTACCCGCTTCAACTTCTGTCTTAGGGTACTACATAAACCATCCTAAAATGATACGCCTTACCGCACGAGCTATAAGAAATCATGGCTCAACGTTAAATCATCTCGCGCTTTACTTTTATTACTGAGCGATTGTTATGTAGCAACCAGTGTTACAAAGAATCTTCTATGTCCAACGAACGTTATAGTATCTATACACAATAAATGAGAATAGACACAATATATCATCTAACTCAGTTCTGACGAAGTCGCTAGTAAATAAAAGTGTATTGAAGCCTGATTATTCTGACATCCAACCAAATTTATTATTGTATTCTGATATAGCCCCGATTGTAATGATTGCTTTGGGCAAGTTTAAATTTGATACAACGGGTTGTAAAAACCAAGATACTAGCGCAAAGAGATCGTGATGGGTGTGGGATTCATTAACGTGATAACCGACACGAAATTAGTTACTTGGACAAAAGCTAGGCTGATGAGAATTAGTATATAATAAGCGCTCTAGACCACAGAAGAAGTTGTCCTCAGTTACCAGGTCCTCTGTCTAGTCTTAATCTTCTGTCTTCAAGTCACCTTAATTCCACTTTAAAATGTGCCTTTCTAGATATCAGTATTCAATTAAATTTTGATTCCTACAAGATGAAGATTCAGCGCATTTTACAGCCAATACTGATACAAAACCTAGAAGAATGGGTAAGCAATTTGGTGAAATGAAAATTTTGTGGAAGTATTTAAGGAAAGTCTGTCCAGATCCAGGAATGGTCAGCATAGTATAGTTGTAAAGATAAAGACCTTTTCATACCATCTAGTCCAACTAGATTTAATTCAAACTAGTCTGATCATTAAGAACAAAAATCAAAATTCAAATCGCGCCATCAAAATCATATATTACAGAACATGCGAGCGAACGTGATCGCATTTGTTTGCCATTGTCATCGCTGCCGATACGGGCCGAATAAAGCCGAATACACCCGATACGCATCTCGGCCGCGCGAGCGCATGACACAGATAATCTAAGCATTCAGCCACCCGCCGAGTAACCAGCGATTTTATACAGCCAACTTAATAAATGCCCATTAAAATAAATTGTTTGGCATTGTCATAGCTTCCGATCCCCTTGCACGTTGCATGATCCTCGTTTACATTAGCCATTCTGAGATAATATATGGGCTGTAATTTATGCCTTTAACTATGTCCATAAAGAATAGTAATGGCCCAAGATTGCTTCTATTGGGAATGGATATTGAAGAGTTAATAAAGTTTTGCGTGATTGCGGATTGTACGTGCCGAGAATATAAAGTGCGGTGAGACAGGAATTGTTTGTATTTTGTAATTTATGTACAGATCTTATATTGTGGTGCTATGCGTGTCCATATGTGGGGTACAGTGTAATGGCTTGGTAGATTGGTATTTAATCCATCTTTAGTAATCAATTTTCTTGGTGTATTGCTTAGATCTTATTTCGGTTGATTTTCTTAAAGCGATTGCTAATCATGTTTTCCTATGAGTTCTGAAGGCAAACCTCAGTAACATAAGAAGCAAGATTTTGGCAGAATTCAGTTGTTTTCAAGAAAAATCGTGATAATACGCATAACGCCTGTATTCCTCAAAGGGTTAGGCAGAAGTGTGCTCTTTGTACATTCACATTTCGGTGATGTCTTTATTAAGTTTTATGTTGTCGGGGAACCTATTCCCAAGCTCTCCTGGCTGCTCGTGAGAATTTTCTGACAGAAAACCTCAATTACACTTTGCCAAAACCGTGAATCGAAATCTCACCTCACGCTCAGCAGCTAGGCTTGCGACCCCTAGACCAATGAGATGGCTACCAATAGATCTCAATTTAATGACGATGGATGGATGCTCTCTTATTTAAATGAGTTATGGCAACACTCACAGGTCAACATTGCAGTCAATTGATGTTATTAGCGAAACTAGATCAATTGATACTATTTATTAGTGTCTCTTCATACAAAGAAATGTAGTGAAACAGACAGACAAACGGACCCGGCCCCGTACCGTCTGCCATAACAATGCCATTATAAAAACATATTGCATACTTTTTGCTGATCAGTTCCTAGACAATGTCAATAGCCTTAAGTAAACTATATTTTTAGGGTTCAACCGAAAGGATATTTTAAGTTTTATTAAATTAATCCTCGAGTGTGTGTTTGTTAAAAATAATATATCTGTGAGTTTGGACGTGTTTGTTATTCATTCATACATATAGGTACAAAAAAGGACTTACTGTGGACTGAAAATTCTCAATACTCAATATATTTATTGCATTCTATAATGTAAACTTAGGTGGTAAACTTATAATTACGAGACTGATTAATGTGCTTTCCAAAACACGGTTCCAAGTGCAAAATTCCCGCTCACCCATCTAGGAACTGACCGCAGCAATGCGATGCTTAACCTCGCAGACTCGACTGATTTGTACGGCAGCTACTATATTTTTTATAGCCAGATATCGAGCAAAAGGTCTTTTTTTTTTGTTGTTGATGTTAATATAAATATCAATTAGGTATGGGTAAGAATGTATTTATCCTGTCGTAGTAAAATAAACACCCCTAGGTACTTACCTGTCGCTATGCAATGTGGAATCTTTCTCATTGGACAAAAAATTCAAAATTGGACAATCTTTGTCCAATTTTGTTAATTCGTTCAAAGGCAAGATTTTGATCACGTTGCCAGTAATATTTAAATTAAACACTACTACAGAACCCGACTACTAAGATTCCTGACACATTTTTTGTTATTATTTTCTGATAAATTTGGCACAAAGCAGATTGCGATCGCACGTGCCAGTGTAACGAAATGGCGCGCTGTCAAACTGACAGGAGGTCGCCATCTTGATTTCTTTGTAAATATAGACAAAGGTATTTTTGCTGTTATGATTATTGCATACGAAACAATTTTGGTATGTAAACTTATTTTAAAGACTGTGTCGATAAAGTTGTTCTTTTGCTACACACCAAATTTAGACCAGACTAAATATTAATAAGCATACAAACTTTTTGTTTGAAAATATATCGAAGCGGAATAGGTATTAATTAATTTCTCCTAGAATAATGATGTTCATACATTTTATTCGTAGTCATTGTTATGATATTTACTTAACGGATGTTGAATTCATGCATGAAATTACATCTATGTTAGATCTTAAATATTTTGGAACATTTCAATTTCAAATTATTTCAATTAGTTTTTCAGACTTTTTTTTTTTTATTCTAGCTTTATTTACTTTATTCTTTAATCAAAGTTGTCAATACACACTTACTTACTTTCATTCTTTATACCGAATCTTTATTTATTATGAACGTGGAAATTTTTACTTATCCTTGGTCCTTAATATTTATGTAAACAACACTCTTATCTATGTCAAACTTTGTATGTCAAATGATGCAGATCAGCGTAGCTGTGACATGCACGTCATTGTCTTAGCGAATAAGGGCCCTGGATATGCCATATCAAATACATCACACAAGTAACACGATAATTGCATGAAAAATTGACGCAGTTATCATACCTCGATCGCGATTTTTGCGTGCATTTTACACAACGTAAAAGGACCATGCATTCCTATCAAGCAGTACTTAGTTCCTACTAGTCCCATATCATTTGCCTGTATCGTGAATAGCAAGTACCACGTATCAATTACAGATGGCTGATACAATTCTTCACCTTTGAATAACCTGCGTTCTTAATTACACGATATATCTTACAAAGCCGTACAGAGAAAACAGAATTCCTTGTATTTGACGTCACCAGTTTTGAGACATAAAACACAACAATGCAGTTAAAAAAAATAAACTCTTTATCATCAACTTTTCAAAATGGCGGATGACAGGCAGCAAAACCACGCAACCGTTTTAACGCATACCTACCAATTAATAGTTTTTATATTGTTTTGCACCAGTCAATGTCAGCTTCATCATTTGTTTTAGATAAAGATCATGAGTCGTGACAGACGGACGGACAGCGAACACTTTCGCTATTAGGCCAACAGGTTGGGATATTCTTCGTTTTTTCAGAAAAGAATATTTTTTGTATCATTACATTGATCATATTTGAAACTAGCTGTGCCCGCGACTTCGTTCGCGTGGATGTCAGAACTTAACAATGTATTTTTTAATGCGAAAAACCATTAAAAAATATATATTATAAAAGTTACGTGAAGTTAAGAAGACCAAATGCACTTAAACCTAATTTTTTTTTAAATAAAAGAATTTTTCTAAAATAAAAGTAGCCTAAGTTACTCCTTATTACATCAGCTACCTGCCAATAAAAGTCCCGTCAAAATCGGTCCAGCTATTTCAGAGATTAGCCTATACAAACAGACAGATAGACAGACAGACAGACAGACAAAAATTGTAAAAAATGTTATTTTGGTGTATGTACCGTATATATATTCATATGCATGTAGTAAAAAACGGTTATTTCAATATTACAAACAGACACTCCAATTTTATTTATATGTATAGATATAGATGTATAGATTGGAATGTTAACATTATTTTTCATTGAGAGCATTGTCTCCTCGACTTATTCAATAAGTATTTAAGATCTAGGGGGATAACTTAAGCTCTTATTGTCAGCCAATTGCCAGACGTAAACTATAATTTTCCATACAAAGCGAGAGCTTGTGACTGACATCTGTTTAACAACCCTTGATCACCGAAATGATAAGAAAACTGTTTTTCTACGACGATGGACCGCTGGAGGGGCTATTTTTCTTAGTTGCAATTTCTTCAAGGCTTTGAGAGGTAGTTAACGTTGATAAGGGGATACGGTTATGAGAGCGATTGTTATAAGTAACAGACGTGTGTTAGGGGGCGCTCGTGTAAATGTGTTCGTGGAGTACGCGGACCACCGGCGTGACTGCAGCAATACTAGGGCTGTTACCACAGATATTAGGCACTGAGTTTTCCGTGAGTGCAGCTACAAAACGCTTTTTACACTTTTCACTTTGCTTTACTTTTATGAGCTAGGAAACTAAGAAGCTGACATATTTCAATTTTTTTGCATAAAAGTAAAGTTAAATCGTTAAGAAGAGATTTTATATCCCTAGCCGCTTTGTTGATTAATACATACTATTGAATTCATCGAAATAGTATGTCGTTAAGGGACTGAACATATTATTTCGATGATTGAACCTTACTTCATATCCACTAGCGGTGGGCTGTAGCGGCTTTCTTGGATAACGAAACGGAACTGTCTTCCGAATATCAGTAGCGATTGTTAAAACGCGCTATTTTAGTAGCGACCAATAGCGGGATTTACAGCACTCAACTACGGGACGCGCGAGCCCGATAGTGTTTAGGGATGTAGCTGTAAAGAAAATATGCAAACGTTATGTGCGTTGTGTTCGAGTGCAACGCGATCGAGTTAGATGTAAATGGATAGATGTTAGCAGGTTATTTCAGAACGGTGATACGACCTATCCGCTATTGTGACGTTAGCTAGTTTCGATAACCTTTACGTCGCGCAACGACCACCGCTAATATCCATTAAGTTTCGGCCTCCTTCGTTTCATAAATATCATAATTATTGCATTAATGTGATGCGATGATATTCCATTTTGCTATTACAACCTTTTTGGTATATCGAAAAATAGATAATGAAAAATCTCACACGAATTTAATATCTTGCGTAGTAGCAACCCTATTTAATAGTCTGTTTTACATCTAAATGGCTTGTAAGTTGCTTACATATGCAATGTACTAAGATGTAATGTTTTGATAAACATGAAAACTGAAAATAATGGCGGACATAATTAAAAGCTTAGGATGAAATATAAAAGTAATAGAGAATACATAGACTTTTATCTAATCCTCACGTTTTGTTTCGTACCAAAATCGGCTGAAGAATATTTTATCGAATTAACTCGATTACTCGATTAAATTATATTTATTCTTGACTATGCCTCTTATCGATGGCCAAGATAGATATATAGAAAGAAATATTCATTCTATGAATTTAATCGAAATTTAAAGTTAAAGGTTTTTATTTCAATTGGACTGTTGCAGGCACTTTCAGTGTCTGCAACGGTGGCCAAAAGGTTGATTCCATGGTGGAGAGACCGGCAATAAACTTCATGGATACTCTTTTAATAAAAACAATAACATTACACCTGTACTCCCCGACAGGTTAGGCAGAGATGTACTATTTGTACATCCACATTTCTCCGATGCCGTTATTGCGTCCCATGTAATAGAGGGCGAGCATATTGCCATCTACCCGGCACAATTCTAGACTCCGTGCTGCTACAGAAAATAAACAATAGTTAACGCAACAATAGACTGGTGTATATGTATATCCAAAATTGTATGAAAACAAAACAATGTGCGCATCTACGTTACGAGTTCACTCAAATGCGCGCGCAGGACAATTTCATAAAAATTTTTGCTAAACAGTAACGACACACACCATCGAGTTCGAGAAAAACTCATACACCCCCAGCTACCCAATTACTGACACGAGTGGTTAATAAGATGACTGCGCAGGTGCCATATCAGTCTTAAGACTTCACCAATGAGACAACAACCCATATTTATATTTACAAGCGCTACCTAATTTCCTTATAGTTATTTCTCAAAATTACCCACTGTGCTAGGTGTGAAAATTACTGGTTGGATCCCTGCCAAGCCCTAACTGATCAACTGATCAATTTTGATGGAATTCTGATTAAATATCAAACGGCGATGGAGTTAATGATACCCTTTAAGAAAGTAAACGCAATATCGCTTTAATCGAACAAGAGTGATAATATGTTCACAAAGTTGGATTTGCCATCCTTGATACTTGTTTATCATTTATTTATTGATAACTACGTGTGGAAAGGAACTTCAACATTCTATCTTTATCTAGTCTACCTTTAGAATATTCTTTGTAGGTATATTCAAAATAAAATATCAATAAGTTTGGGTTTTTTTTTTCTAAAATTCCTTATAAATATACCTAGTCATTTCTGAAAGCTCACATTTTGGTTTCTTCATATTTTGGCATATCTAGTCTTTTTTTGTCTATTCCAGACTATTCATGGCGTACTGTCTAAACAAGCCTATGCAAAAGACCATACCCTACCACAGGCCTGATATTAGAAGTTTAAGGTGGATAAAACAGCTTTCTTAACAGAAAATTTCTTAACAAAAAAGAAATCCTTTTAAACTTGAATTGTAACCAGGACCCTACACTCAACAGCCGCGCTTGTGAACACTACACCTATGAGGCAGATGATATGACTGATCGATTGATTTAAACCTTTCTACACCCCCGAGAAAACACTTTAAGAGCATACGATTTGTCATCAACCCAGAGCATGTCATACATTGAAATCGATAGAAATCGTTATCGATAACATAATTCATCGGAACATGATTTATTATCGCTGAATTGAGCCGGAGCATCTCTAATGACGTTATCAGGACTCCATTTTATGAGACCTGTGTGTTATTGATAGAATACGTTACCAATTATATGGGTTAAGTTAAGAGCGGGGCGCGTGATTCTTGTCATAGATTTTTTTTATTAAAAAACTAGCGACCCGCCCAGCCTTCGATCGAAAAATAGATACTGAAAAATCTCATACGAATTTAATGTCTTTCGTAGTAGCAACCCTATTTAATAGTCTGTTTTAAATCTATATGGCTTGTAAGTTGCTTACATATGCAATGTACTAAGATTTAATGTTTTGATATACATGAAAACTGAAAATAATGGCGGACATAATTAAAAGGTTTAGATGAAATATAAAAGTAATAGAGAATACATAGACTTTTATCTAATCCTCACGTTTTGTTTCATACCAAAATCGGCTGAAGAATATTTTATCGAATTAATAATAATGAATATTGCACGGGTGCAATTTACTAATGAATAATATGAGTAATTTCATACAAAAATTCAAACCAAATTTCCAACTATTTCCGTGAATTTTCCAAAAATTTTCTTTCATTCCTACCTTGACAACTATCAACACAAGTCGATCGAGTCGTTCTCGAGTGATGCTCCGTCATACATGTGGCAATTGTTTTATAAGATAGATGATTTTATTTCAAGTGTATGTTTTATACCATATATTATACCATTTTATGACCAATCGATTCAAACTATCGCTACTGGATTTGGCGATTCCAAAAATCTATAATTTAATCATCACCCTATGACAGCATGCTTGTTAGGCAGGAAGAGGAGCTAATCAGGAAATTTCTGCTGTATTAAAATTAAATTATAAAATTAACCAATTGGCGGCACGGTTGGCGCAGTGATTGATTGATCGACTGCTGCGCTACGTGCCACAGTTTCGAATCCCGCACGAAACAAATATTTGTATGATCTAAAGTTAGTTGTTTCGAGTCTGAGTCTTTGTGTATGTGAATATTTGTTTGTAAACGCACCCACACGAATTATTCCTAGTGTGGAGCAACGTTTTCTTAAGAGAAAAAAAAAACCAAATAGATGGGAAGCAGAAAGGTTAATAGGTGGCCAAGATGCTTCCTTTCCATGTTTAGCCGTTCGAGTACCGGCCAGTGTTATCGATCAATCGTAAGATGTCACGTCGTTTCAGTTCAAGTTACAAAAAACTCTTGCTTATCCAAATAAAAGGATTATTATACCGCATTAAGAACCAACCATGCGAGACGCCGCTATACATCTGTCACTTAATCCACAATCTCCATAAGCCCAACGCTCCCGCCTTACAATGATGGATCGACAACGCTACGCCTCTTTTAAGGGTTTGTCTTAGCAAATTAAGTGGTACTTATAAACTGTCAGACTACAGATTAAGTCGGCCGTAGAGGCTGTTTACTATAATTCCCTTTGCGTCTTTAGACTTTGAGAGATGAAATCGGGTGAGTAGAAATATTGGGGTCTCGAAAGGTCTTCAACTAATGTATATGAACGTTACGTCCTGGTTGGAATTGACGGCCATTTTTATTGAAGTGTGTTGGTAATGAGTTAGTAGCTATTAGAATTAATGGTCAATTTCACCTCATCTCGCTCCGACCTTAATAGTGCAATTTCCTTGAACGTATTTACCGTCACATCAAAAATGTATGAAACTATTTTGCGTAAGTTTTCTGTAGAGGTTCACTCAACTGCGTGCGCACGTTTTTTTCATTCATTTTTGGTGTAACGGAATTTACGTGGAGGATGACATGCGGTGCAGTCATGAAGTATTCGTTTTGGAAACTGAAAGTGTTATACTCATATTGAAAAATGCCTCTGCACTTGATGACGCAAGTGAGGTGTTCCTCACTTGCGTCATCATAGTTTGATAGGTGCAAAGCTTTATTTATTTGGTAACAAAACCTAAACAGGCTAAATAATATATTTTGATGTTAAACTTTATTAAAATAATTCTCTTACCATCGATGTCAGTGAACCAGTTATAAAATACTAGCATCCGCGCGCGACTTCGCTCGCGTGATTAACGAACCCGTACATTTTCCCGGGATAAAAAGTAGCCTATGTGCTATTCCAGACTATAATCTATCTCTGTGCCGAATTTCATCCAGATCCGTTTAGCCGTTCTGGCGTGAAAGAGTAACAAATATCCATCCATCCTCACAAACTTTCCCATTTATAATATAGGTAAGAAGTAGGATATCAATAGACGACGAAACATTGCTAAAGAAGCAAAGTAACAAAGGAGACTTACATTTCTTGCGGCTCCTTACAGCAAAATAGCGTGATAATACGGTCGACAGTACTTCTAACACGGCATAAATTACCTGGAATAGCAATAACTTAGAACTGAGACATGCGCACATCGATCGTGCCACAATAACCATTGTTAGTTTCGTATCATTCAAACGTTACATACTAGTGCTAGTAGCCCGGGGTACGCCTGTTATTGCTTGAAATTTTAGTTCGGTAAAATTCTCAGTAGCAGCACGGTGTCTGGAACTATGCCCTGTAGATGGCAATAGGCTCGCCCCCTATTACATGGGACTCATTAACGATATCCGCGAAATGTGGGTACACAATAGTACACCTCTGCTGTACTTACAATATAGGCGTGATGCTATGTTATGTTATTTTAGGTCTGTAAGAATTGCACTAACTATGCATATTTATTTAGTAAACAGTCTTGGAGACCAAAAAGTATATTTTCTTGCAATACTTTGATTAGACTGGAATAGTAAAGTAAAAATAGTGGACACCTATGAACCCAATATTCCCGGTACTATATTTCCGATTCGACAATCAATAGTACCTATATAATGGTCTATCCTCTAATACTCCTCGGTCTGTAGGCCTCTAACAGAAGAGCCCGTGCACTTAGTAATAACCACGAGGCTTTTGACGACTGAGACTAGGCAATAACACGATTTATGACAAGCGATTTTCCTACTAACTAAGAGAAAAGACAATCCTTGTTATGTTTTCACTCATTGCATTATACAACTATAAGGCCCAATTGACCCGGCTACGTCTTAAAACTCCGGTCAGACACCGGAGGACGGGCAGCAGCGTCCTCTCACTAATCGGTGAGCCACTGCGATCCCCAAGCCGCCTGCCAAGCGTGGGAATTATGGCAAACCCCCCCACTTGGGGGAGGCCTTCGTTCAGCAGTGGACGTCTTCTGGCTGATGATGATGATGATGAAGGCCCAATTTATGTGTTAATTTGAAATTATAACAATATTGTATGGAATCATCAAAGAAATAATTTATATGTCTGAGGAGCTGGATAGACCAGCTATTGAAAAATCAACTCTAAGTCCACTACATCTAGCTCCAAGACAACTTCTAGATCACGAAAATATGATCCTCTTCTGAGCGGATGCAGCTACTGAAAAATCAGCCCTAAGTCTTATATATCTAGTCTACTATCTCCAAGTCAACTTCTAGATCTCGAAAATCTGATCACCTTGTGAGCGAGATTTTGTATTCCACGCGGACCCAGACCAGATATTTAATTGCCTATTTAACAATGTCGTTCTCATGCACCGCCCACAGAATGCTTCCACTCCATTACCATTTAATTCTAAGATAAACACACACACGATTCCGCATTAGTAGATATCATATAAGTTCAGTTGATCGCGATAAGTTTTCTTTACAGCCTTGCGAATACAATTAAACAATACTATTAAGCTGCGCCCGCGCTTCGCTAGATACGGATTTCACGATTATACACTATATTTCTATATCTTTGTACAATGTATTTGAACCTAAGAATTAACAAGGCAATGAAATAACTGATGATCATGTTTTGAAATTACTGTCTGATTGTTGGTGCAGTGGCTAAGCTGTGGCCCGTTTCGCGGGTTCGATTCCCGCACGGAACAAATTGTTGTATTTGCCTAAACCCTTCAGATACTCATTCCGGGTATGGGTGTGCGCACATGTGAGTTGTATGTTTTGTAAACTGTACTCTTGGTACAGGAGAAACAAAAGAGGCGCGCAATGTTTAAAAAAAACATATGTTTTAATTTTTATCAACTGTGATTACCGCTAAATTGTCATTAGTCCTTTTCCAAACTATGTTGGGGTCGGTTACGAAGCTAAACACCAATATTTACTTATAACCTTTAATCTGTCTTCCGCTACTCAATTACTGGAAATATCGATACTATTAGACCAATTGATGGCACGGTTCGCGCAGTGGCTAAGTGATTAGCTTTATGCGCTAGCTTCAATTCCCCCACAGAACAAATATTTATATGATCTACAGATAGTTGTTTCGGGTCTGGTTGTGTGTGTATGTGACGTGTATGTTTGTAAACTGCACCCACGGTACAGGAGAAATCCTAGAGTGGAGCAAAGGTTTATAAAAAAAAAAAAAAGATTAAAGATTGTCGGACTTTTCAGACAGTTGACAGCCCATAGCAACTGTCATAGGTATTCGTACATATAACATTCGGGCTGCCCACAACGACCCATCAAAACACAGAGTTCTCATATCTACTTTAAAAATCATAATAGATTCTTTTATTAAACTTTCTTATCAACTTTTAGTAGTCTCCGCAGCGGTTTTTAATGTTCAACTTTTAGGTATATTTTCATATTTTTTTATTCTTGTATACATCTTTTTTTGAAAACTATTACGTAACATAACGCTTGCATCTCACGATTGATTAGGCAGATGTAGGCGAAAAAAAACACGATTACAATATGAAACATACAGCCGCGTGTCACAATAGTGTCTCGTTTTAATTACTGATTAATTACTTGAAAAAAAATATATATTCCGAGATCATAAATTGTTCTGAAATCAACTTGCGCCAGCGACATATTTGTCGCGGTTATCACGCAACGTGTGCTGCCACTCTTACACGTGACGTTTAACATTTCACATTTTAGCACAAAATGGTTGTTATTCGCAGTTTTTCAGACATGTTTTTCGACAAATAATTGTAAAACTTTTACATCTGTTGTTTGTACATATATTTGACGTATCTAGACTGCATGTATCACAATCAGTCAGCCAGTAAGTCATACGATAATGTCACTCACTCAAGTCTGTTATATTTTTTATTTCCACAGAAGTAACTGATCATCAATTATCGTACAGAAGATAAAGAAAATGTGTATTTTACAATAAGTAAATGAAATATTGGTACGTGGAGCTTAAAAAGTGAGACGTCGCGGGACGCCTGGCAGATGTGAAACATCGAAATTATTTTGTGCAGATATGCATAAAAGGATACTTTATGAAACGAAATAAATATGGCATAATCAAAATAAAATATTAGATAGATGTTAGGTATTCACTGAATATGTATTTTTTTAATAAATATCTTTTTTTTTAATATACCTGAATATTTTGTTTTTAATTATGCCAAATGATTATTTTTAAAACCTCCTGTCATGCATATTTTATATTTTTGTCGCACCTGCCGCATTAGATGTTTACTACATACATACATTAAAATAGAACTTTCTGGCATAACAAGGAATGGCTCTCGGGTCGGTTCTGAAGTCTGAGTCACTGTCTTCTGTATTAAATGAACCACCACTGGAGACAACGAAAGAGTAAGAATGTGTCATTCTTAACAGTTGAAGAAAAAAATTCGTTAAGTAAAAGTTCGTCATATTTTGGAAAATTGGAAACCATAAATTTGGTGAATTGTAAGATGCAGGCCACCTCAAACCCACACTTGACTGCGAAGTAGATCCCGAAAACCGTAGCTAAGTCTTTGTCTATATCCATTATGGAAAAATAAGGCTTATTATTCACGCTAGATATAAAATTTAAAAAAACTACCAACCAATGGTGTATTAGTGTCTCTCAGTAATTGTATGGCGGAGGTCAGATCGCAAGAGCTTCGTGTAAAATAACTGATACTCAGCCGCAAGCGGTTTGACTGGAGACCGACCCCAATGTAGTTTGAAAAGGCTAGGAGATGATGACTAGAAATGACGATTTTAAAAAAACAGTACTGTAGAAATATTTTATTTTATACCCAATCATTTGAATATGCAAAACTGAAACTGGAAGTCGCCAAGCTACAATATTCCGGTGACACTGCGCAGTTCAACGCGACTCTATTGTGAATATAATTGGAGATTTCACTGTTACGCCCGTTTAAGGATATGTAATTGAGTATTCATAGCCCAAAGCCAGCTAATTGACAGAGGAGCGGACGAAGTGACGTTGTTACGAGGTGTGAACTGTCACACCTAGGGCTGCCAAATGAAATGTAACTTGGTAATTATGTCATTTTAAAATTCAATTTTTCATTTTTTTATTTGCATCATCATGTCAATCAATCGTGCATTAATTATGCCTTAGGCGTGCATTTTGATCAAACAGAAAAGAAAAAAACTATCAATCGTAGAATGCATGATATTATATATATTATGACGGCACGGTTGGCGCAGTGGTTGTGAGATCGACTGCTGCGCTACGTGTCGCGAGTTCGATTCCCGCACGGAACAAATATTTGTATGATCTATAGACAGTGGTTTCACGGGTTATTAAATAAAGAGCTTGCACAACACAAGCCTTTAAAGTAAATTTTAAATTTCCTTGTGCCTTATAATAATGGAACATGGTGGTAGCCCTGCCGTAACCCAGTATGGACCGACGGACATCGCAAACGACAATAAAGGCTCGATACAGCGTGTGCTATTTAAATAAAAAATTACCCCATCACAAGGTTGTGTTGTGCGGAATGTTTGCTTCGTCACCATTGTAAGCTTGTTGGGTACTTTGATTTTGTGATAGGAATAATGTTCTATCGTATTGCTACAAGCCACCACATGGTGATTGTTCATTCCGTAGTAGAAAGATTAGTCAGTCAGCATTGGTGTTATCGAGGCTGAGTACAGAGTGGGCGCCAGACTCTTGGAAACAAAACCAGGCAAGGAAAAATTCTTTGTACCCCATAGGAAGTAAAGACGCACCTAGTGTATGGTCAAATACAATAACTGACAATACTCCATGTATTGTCAGTTATTCATGTCTTATGTCACTGATCATTCTAACCGGTACTATTTAATATAATGACAATATTAGCATCGCGCCTGTATGCCCGATGGGTTAGCGAGTGGTGTACAACAGTAGGTACACACAAACTTCATACACGTGAAACGGGAGCAACTTCTGCTTTTTTTTAATGTTGCCCGCACTCAAATATAGAACACACAAAACACATAGACAAACACCCGAGGTGTATGTCTATGTGTTTCTTATTTGTAACAACTATCTGTCGATCATACAAATATTTGTTCCGTGCAAGAATCAAACACGCGACACGCAGCGCAGGAATCGATCGCTCACTGCGCCAACCATGCCGTCTGGCTGCTTGCTGATGATTGATTGCTACTGAAAGTGCAGTCCTGGACTACAGGGCCAAATAAATTTAATAAGAAGAAGTACTTCCAACACATTTTCACTATATCATAGTGAGTTTTTTAATTAACATTCATATTAATGTCACACCTGTCAACTTTGCAGGAGGCAGAGGCGAATTATCTCACACTGACATTTAATTATACATTTTAATTTATACCCTTTATTCTGCCTATCGTTTCACGGAAGGACCGTGTCATGCGCATGCGCAGCATTTCTCTCATATCAGATAAATTTATCTGATGTTCCACTTATCGCTATTGTGTTCAACGAAACTTTCGATAGCGATACTACTAGTTATACTAGTTCTACTTTCGCCAATATGTATGTATGATAACAGTTTTTTTCTTTTTTTTACATGTTGCCCCATTCCCTGTATCGTGGATGAGTTTACACATACAAAGATTCACGAACAACTACGATACAAATATTTGTTCAATATTTTTCTATTTGTTCCGTGCGGAAATCGAATCCGCATCACTTAGTGCGTAGGCGCAGTGGTTGAGTGATCGACAAACAAGTCGTCAAACAAATTCAATTTGCAAGATAATCAAAAAATTACAGTGCGTCTTACTGTAGTTATTAACTTTCCAATTCCGCTCCTGCGCACAGACGCACCCCTATTATTAAGTCATATACTTTTTAATGTGTTTTGACAGTGTTAGATGTGTGCATATTATTAATACGGCCATCACATATTACTAAGCAGGTGAAAAAATCCTATTATTGCAGCCCTTTAAATTAAAAGGGCTGGGCAGAGCTGGCTCCGTTAGCTTTAAGTGTGCACTTATAACGGAACAGGGCAAATATAATTTCAAATAATATTAAACTAAATTATGTTGTCGGTCACGCTTTTAGTCGATGTTTTAATTTATTGAAGAAAGTGGCTTTAGTGAGAGAAAAATAAATCACAAATAAAGACTCAAACAAAAGCAATTAGAGAAGTGAGAAAAATCAATTTAAAAAAAAATGTTAGTCCACAAGATGTATCGTGAAACAGATAATTTTAAAACATAAAATAAAAATAACTATTGTACAAAAAGTTCCCATCTACAAAACGTGCGACTCAAAAGAGCCGAAATGGATCAAAGCTTAAAAAAATTTAACAGACAAGACATAACACAGTTAAAACATAAAATAAAATTCCTTATGACAAGAAGAGTACGAAGAAACAATTTTTAACTATTTCTTGACATCCTAAAAAAGTGCGCCTGACCTATGCAAAAATGAGTCAACAGCGACGCTCAACCTATTGCACAGTACAGTACTGGCAACCCCGGTACATCCACTGGTACATCGAAAACCCTGGATAAAGCCTGATGCTACGCAGGCAGACTGATGACTCGTACTTATTATTTATAACGAATCATTGCTTAAAAATTCCTTGGACAAAGGGTGTTTTTAGTGAAGAGTCAAACGTTGTTTAGAGATCTATTGTATCAAAATACAAGAGTCCTCTTTTGCTTAAATGACTATTGTATCAACATATAAGAGTCCTCTTTTGCTTAAAAGACTTTTTTTGTGGACTTAAAGCACCCGCGTCACATACAACTACACCTTACAAGAAAAGTATGAATAAATCTCCAGTTTGACGCTCGTGTAAAGTTTTATCGCCAATAATTTTAATTAAATTAACATAAATCCAACGATGTACAATAAAATTATCACTGCCGTAAACCATTGTATCATCGACGTAAATCAATATCACCCATCAATATTTTATAGCAGCATTCAGCATTTTATGAGTTAACCAGTCATTCCAATAATAGCAAATCCATTAAAAATACTCCACAATTCACATTAAAAGATTTACAAGCAAAACGAATAATTATGAAAGATGCGGATCGACAACAGGTTGATTCTAATTCATAGCCCTTCTGATGATTAACCGACCGAGAATAAATGGCCTCGTGTTCGCAATAAATTGCTTGGGAGCATCGTAAACTAGCGAATGTGATGCCGACTGTTTATATTCGGTTGGGTTATGCTTAATTGGGCGAACGCTGCGTAATGTATAGCACATTTTTTATGCAACGAAACGTCAGTTTGTTAATATGGCGCAGGCGCAGATAAAAGGCAGGTTCAGGAAATCATCGCGTTTATACTTTGTGATCCCGTATTTTTAACACGTAGTAGGTACCCAAGTTCTTATTCAATAATAAATTATAGTGATACGTTTCACGTTTTTAAATGAATGCGTGAACTAACACTTAGTAGTATAGTTGTATTCTTTTATACTCTACACTGCGTCGAACTCTCACTGACTAATCATAAAATCACGGGAGTTAATATATATAGCTCCTAAGCATGCGCTAAGAAAGAATTTTCAACCCCGATGCTGGTGATATAGTTCAAGTATATAATAGTTGGGACAGGTCAACTCAAAACTGTATGATTTTATCCTCAAAAGGCTATTCCAGACCCTCTCACATAATGTAAAATAAATGTCTGGACTTTAAAAAATAAACCTTTGAGTTTGTTTCGGCGTTTCTTCTCAGAGGCAGTCAGTTTGAAACGCCGGCACCACCTAGATCTAAAAAAGACTTGTGAAAGCTTCCTATACGGAATTATTTACAGAAAATAAATCATTATTTCATTATTATAATAATTAGTCATGCCACGCAGGTGGACTACGGCACAGCTAGTCTCATTCATAAGTACTAACGAAACTAATTTATCAATTCCTAGTACTAGAGCCAGCATTCCTACTAAAGCAAGGATACACAGATTTGACACACTCCACATGCTCATTTCTCACATCATTTAATGTGACCACAGCAATAAGCACTCGTCGTTTGCGTTACAAATCTGTTCCAGTCTTTTTAACTAGATCTTAAGCAGCCTCATTGACCAGTGTATCAGTCGATAAACCTTAAATTTTATTAGCAAAACCTTCGCACACCACGCAATCGCCACACAATTAGACTGGATCAAGAAAATAAATACGGAACTAAGTGCACAATTCTGCACTTTGTCTAATTAAGATCTTAATGACGTCGTAAATTGACGTTGACATGTTCCCACTTGTCCTGATAATGGTTTTATGGCGGAATACTGGGATTTCAACGGGTTAGAATAATTTATGAGATAAAAAAGTGAGGTTAGAAATCATGTTGTTTCGTTTTACAGCTGGAACACACCAAATGCATAAATACCGCGAGTGCGCGATGCAGCGGTGTTGTAAATATTTAAATACTGATGTCACATGTTCGTCTCGCTGATTGAACCACGTTCGTCGCGTAAACAGTGCCTTTAATTGACGCCTCGATCCACAAGTATCCGCTGGTGTCACCCAGCATGAAACTTGATCAGGTGTCAATTATCTTCATAAGCTGTTGAAGTAATGAATACGGCCGAATCCTACATGTTACTTTGTGGAATATATGTTTACTGACCGCCTTATTGGGCCCATATAAGTGTTAACAGGAATAATCGATCGTAATTATTGTATGTCATCATTAGCCTAGCCTTTTCCCAATTACACTGGGGTCGATTTCCAGTCTAAATGGCGGCTGAATATCAGTATTTTAAACGGAGCACCCGCCATCTGACCACCGCCACCCGATTACTGGGAGACAATTTTTGGGCTGACGACACCCGTAACGACTGTCATAGGTATTCGTATGACATATGGAACTAACTGTTTAACGTGCTTTCCGAAGCTCGAAGAGGTCTCGACTTGTGCCGAACAGTCACCCATATAAGGATTGACCTGTGCAGGAGCTATTCAGCTGCGAGCCCATCATAAATGACTTTATTGTATGTAACTTAAAGACTCTATACCTGTCGGTGACAATTACACCATAATACTTAACGGAATCTTTAAATTAAGTTGGGCTTGTCCAGCAAAGGCTTGCGATATACTGATTTGATTGATCGAACCACCAATGGACTGTGAAAGCCTAAGTAGGAACCAGTATAACGAGACAACAAAGATCAAGATGTTAGCGTTGCCTTAGAATGACCACAACAGCCTCCTATTTGAGACTTAAGTCCCTTCCACTTGATAAACAAATGAGATACGGCGTAAACAACAATTTGTATGCCAGATTACCAACGTAACGACAGACGCGATTTTAACGCCAACTAAAACTTTTTTGTTGAAGTGAAAAAATAAGGCGTGGAGTAACCTTTGGAATATTTTTATATGACAATCAATCTTTAACTAATTTATTGTTGATTTCATTCACAATAAAAAGTTATATATACTAGAAATTAAGACTATAGTTTAGCTAAAAGTTTTCATACAAAATGCGTTAACGTTTTTACCCCACTAAACATGAGCTGATTTTGCTGATTTTTTTTATATGTATATATAATATATAGTCACAAGTAAAAACTAGGTCGTCACGTTTTTGTTTTTTTTTTTATATTGTTCATGGCCTGAGAAATAATTAACCCTCAAAATGCGACAAAACGACAGAGACCAAAATTAAATTAATTTGTTAATATTTAGATGTGAGAAACGTTAACACCTACTTTGCGCGTATTTCAAGAGAATTTTGTCAGAAGTCGGCAGCTAAACTCTTAAGCCTGAATCGTGGATGCGTTTACAAACATACTTCACATGCACAAAATACATATTTTTGGTCCATGCGAAAAAAGAATCTGCGACAAGCAGCTTGATCGCTCTGCGCCTGCGCTAACCGTGTCATCAAATAATATTCAGAATGAAGTATTTTAGATTAAATTTCGTAAAATCAAAATTAATTTCTTCTCGTTTGTCTTATGACAAATTTGCTGATGCCGATAAAATTATGTTTAATAAGCCTATCGTAGATCACTGCTGGACATAATATTCTTCATCAAAAAGGGATTCCCTTATTAGATTCGGTTTTTTTTTTTAGTAATTATATTTATAAATGTTAAAAAATATGTAACGTAATTAATAAACGTAATTAATACTAATAATATTATTCAGTCCATTAGCAAATATGATTTGAGTAAATAATGCAGGTTTCATTCAAAGGTATTCCAATGTTTCCTCATAATTTTGCTGTATGTACGATCAGATATCCCACTCCAGTGCGGCACCTTATCCTAAAATAATTTTAGCCTCTCTACTCTATAGATTTTTGTCCTGCGATGACATCTGTGGCGTGAAGCCAGTCCATTACGGACGTATCACGTTCGTTAGTAAGACACATTCTAACTGCTCGTTACATTAAGGATCAATATCGCTTGTGCACACAACCAACCGTCCGCGAAACACTACCGAGCGGCACTTAATCTTCAAACGAATATAGACTTTATTGCTTCGGGAATTCTTCAATTGTTTGACAAGTCGAATAGTCATTGTGGACCAATATCTATTCGGTAGGCAAAGATGAATCTACGGATGAATAATCATAAATTCAAGGGACTTTATGCCTTATGCCTTAACTAATAAGTTCTTAATACAATTTTCTGGTTTACGGAACTAATTTGGCAGTTTATGCCACCCGCATTTGGATCGCGTTTGATAAGAATTGCCGGTAATGGGATGCTGTGGTTAGGGTTCGACGAAGACTGGACTATATCTATTATTTAGGTACAAAAATGTACCATTGAATATCGACTGAGAAATTGTTTACGGAACAAAGCGTTTGAAGACATATGCATGAGTAAAATTGTTATACACATATATATATATTTTTTTTAAACCTTGCCGCACACTAGGATTTCTCCTGTATCGTGGGTACAGTTTACAAACATACATGTCACATGCACACACAACCAGACTCGAAACAATTATCTGTAGATCATACAAATATTTGTTCCGTGCGGGGATCGAACCCGCAACACGTAGCGCAGAAAGCTAATCGCTTAGCCACTATGCCAACCGTGTCGTCACGTATCAAATAACATAACATGACATCAAGGCTGAATACCGCGAAGGTTTAGACAGAAGTGTACTATTGTACACCAATATGTCGCCGATCTCATGTAATAAGTGGCCAGTCTATTGCCATCGTACGGGCAAAAATTCCAAACACCGGGCTGCTATTGAGTATCCCAGTAATAGAACTCAAGACCTCATGCATAACAGCTACCCTTGCGATTACTAGACCAATGAAACAGTTTTAATCACAATAACTATTATTCCTTTGTCAAAAGCCGTAATAAGACTTCGGTATGGACTTTATGGGTGATACACATTATAAGTGATACAATTAAAATACCATGCTAAGAACCCGCGGATATTTCCTACCCTTTATACCCGCAAGGTCACTATTAGGTACCACTGGTACTTAGCGATCAGTAACTAACACTATAGTGAGGAACAGACACACAATTACCACATCGGCAACGCACGCTCTTATTGAAACATACACACTGCTGATTATTCGTAAATAAGACATTATGAGGAAACATACGGGATTGTATTTTCCCCGTTCCCGCACAGATAAGAATAAAGATGCTACGACGTAGCAAACGCAATGTATCACGCATGGCTACGCCAGCTACGTTGTCGTAGCAGGTAATCGATCTGCTACGCTTCAAGTCATTATTCTTTATTTTCAGAACTGTTGTCTCCTACCTATGTATGTGCTAAGTACCTGGTCATAGGTACTTCGTCACAATTATTTCGACCTCTTGCCTGTTGTTGCCCTCTTGGCTAATGACAATTTTTTTTTAATAATTATATATAAAATAATTATCATCGTCTGTCTAACCTTCTGCTATGAGTCTAAGTGGTTGTGGCTCAATATAAGTATTTTATACGTAACGACTGCCATCTGACCTCCGCCACGTACTTACTGGGAGACACTGATACTCTAAGGTAAGATTAATTGACAGACTTTTTGCGCTGCTGACACCCGTAACGACTATCATATGTATTCATATGTTACCCGAGACCAACTGCTTTCTGAGGTACGATAGGTCTCGGTGGGTAAAAAACGGCCACACATCGAAGAACTGACCTCAGCAAGCGCTGCTTAACCTTGCTGATCTACACGATAGCTTTTTAGCTACGAGCCCCTCAATGTTTTAGATATAATAATAATTGATTACCAAAATAATAAGTACAAACAGTGTTTTAACATAGTTTAAATTATACATTATTAATAACGTATCAAGATGATGCATTACATTATAACGAAAGAAAATGTCTGTCCCGTGAACTGTACTGTCGACACTAGATCGAGCTTGTGTCGTGGAAATCTGCAAATCAACTTCGAGGTTTGCTATGATAAAGATTTTCCGGGCCTACAGAAACTTTAAGAAATACTTTTAATCCTGCATGATCCATTCATTCGCAGCTAATAAAATCACATTACATTTTCTGGCTGTTCAGTCCCCTAAAAAAATATTTCCTGACAGCTGTCGCGAACATAATATCCACTCGTATGTTTCCTACCAATGCGACGTTGCGTAGTTGTTACAGATTGGTTCCATGACCCTATATTCTGCGCTGGAAGCTCCTAGATACACTGGTTACTGGAGAAAATGGAACAATGGAGATTATGCTTATCCTCTTGTATAATACGGAAGAGCTCGGATATAATCTTGATGTTTTGTTCTAAAATAGCAATTTTGTTAGTGCAGATTTTCCGAGCAATTTACGTTTTCTGGGAACTTGAAAAATAGTGAGATGCGTTTTTGTAATATCATACTTATAGTTAGATAAAAAATTACATGAATATTTCCATCGACATTTTTGTTATAAGTTTTTTTACTCAAATTATGAAAGTGAAATGAGGGATCTAGGAAGTACAAAATCACATAAATACTTCAACTCTAATACTTCAGAGTTGTATTATGGAGTACTAGTATCCGATTTTATAATAAACTTCCCAAATCAATAGCGGATCTAACGGATAGCAAGTTTAAAAAACATGTTAAGTCAGTACTTATAAAAAAAGCATACTTTAAGATTATAGACTGTGTTGACGATAAAGACGTGTGGCGTTAATTTTCTTTTGCACATGTGGCTTCCCTGGTAACTGTCACATCGTGTCTAAACCCTACGACTTGGTTACCGTGATTTCGCATTTTTTTTATTTATCCGTATTTTAGATATTTTTATTGTATAACTGTTTTTC
Source organism: Shargacucullia verbasci (assembly GCA_947562105.1). Lineage (NCBI taxonomy): Eukaryota > Metazoa > Arthropoda > Insecta > Lepidoptera > Noctuidae > Shargacucullia > Shargacucullia verbasci. The sequence goes on along the minus strand of OX387289.1, from coordinate 2,684,104 downwards.
TTTTTTTTATATTTTCTTTTGTTTAGTGTTTTTTACATTAAATATTTCTTTAATAATTTTTGTATTGAAGAAGATTGTAAAACAGTTTTTTGAAAAGAGTATCTATGGAGTTTCTTGCCGGTCTCTTCTCCATAAGACCATCCCACTTTTGGAATCGCGCAACTAGAATCATAACGTTTTAAAAGTGCCCGTAATGGCCCAGTTGAAATAAAAACATCTGACTTTGACTTTGAGTACTTTATAACTTGTGATCTAGACTAGACAAATACCACCAACAAAAAAAATCGCCACGTTAAATACATTTTTAAACATATAATCTATCTATATAAATAAAAATAAGTTGCCACATGTATGAAAGATCATCACTCGAGAACGGCTCGACCGACTAGGCTGTTTTTTTTTTTTAACAATTTTTTTTTTTATCATATTAGTGCGAAACCGGGGCTGGTCGCTAGTTATTAATATATTTAAAATATTTCACTTATCAAATAATCTGAGTAATAATGTCCTCCTGACCGATTTCGGTCACGGCGGCCAATCTCACCGGAGATTAGCCAACTACGCAGGAGATATTATAGAGCACAAGTGTATGCGCAAACAAGTGGTGCTCTCTCTGTTCCTTCACTCTCATAGCCCGATGGGACGGCAATCCGACACGACCGGAGAGAGATCAGGCGCAGGACCAGTTACATATTTTCGTTTCGATAACCTGAACCTGAATTTTTTACTGACTCCGTGACCACTACCGAACCCTGACATCTGTTTTTCTGTATAGAAATTCTCAGTAGAAGCACGGAGTTTAAGACTATTTTACCCAGTAATCGGCAACGGGCTCTAAATGGGCTATTAAATGGTACTCCATAACGGCATCGGCAAAATATGACTGTACAGATTATTCTGCCAAACCGTTAAGGAAATACAAGCTTGATGCTACATAAAACCAAATAGAGTTATAAAACTTCTCACTTATAATGAGTTCATTACAAGAAGTATTTTCTTCATTAATGTCGCCATCAGGAACAAAATAACATATTTTATATAAACATTAAATAAACAGTAAAGTTTTACGGTTAATAAACATAGTGTTTTGATCGTTTTCGTAACAGTGCACCCGAGATACCTCGTAAATGTTGCACTATGGTAAAATATCTGATAATTATGTAGTATTTCTAATTTACGTGTCAATGGGCATAAATGATCTTAATGCGCTGTCAATTTTAAGCATCAGAAATGCACAGTATAGGAAAATACGTACGTCGACACTAGACTGACTCAACCAGGGTGGCAATTGTCGCACGCTTCCTTATAAATCTCTATTAGAAATCTAAACTCTGTTCTCTGATCTGAACTCTACTCTGTTTTTTATACATTTTTCATTAATCTCGACCTTGACCTCCCAACCACTGTTCCATTTCAAGCCACCTTAAATTAGAGAATGATATGCGGCATGTTTTTTTACATCTAAGACGAGACAAATACCTATTTCTTCCGTGAGGGAATCTACCCATCGACAATCAGCGCAGAAAGCTAATTTTTAAACCCAAACGTTTTCAAACCAAGGAACACCCACTTTTAGTGCATGAAATTGAGAATTGCCCACCAATTTGTTGTTATAGTTGAGTACTCCCAGCGCTGTGCTAGCGTGAAATTGCGATACCCATCAAGGACTGCAACAAAGAAGCTAAACAGTAGTAAATCACGTGTCTTCTGCTAACCTCAATAAATGGCTAGGCATTACTTCTGGAAGTCGGGTGATTCTCCTGTTTTTGCAATTACAAAAAACACGAGAACCATCCGACTTTTGCTTGTAGGTAAATATCTTGTTTATTCTAGTTAGTAGGTATCTTTTGGTTTTTTTTATGGCATAGGCGGCAAAAGAACAGAGGGATCCTGATGGTAACCCCGCACCCGCAACACCGGAGGAGTCACAAGTGCGTTGCCGGCCTTTTAAAAAGGAATACGCTCTTTTCTTGAAGGTTTGAAGGTCGTATTGATCCGGGAATACCGCAGGCGACAGTTCATTCCACAGTTTTGTCGTGCGAGGCAGAAAGTTTCTAGAGAAACGCACAGTTGTGGACTGCCAACCATCTAAATGATGGTGATGGAACTGCTGTCACGTAGAACGATGACGGAAAGAGGCGGCAGGGATCAGTCCGAACAATTCCTCGGAGCACTCGCCATACCTACTATAGGCAATAAATTCTGCGGTAAAACTCAAAAAAATGGCTACGGCCCATCTTCTTGACATGATACATTGATCATTTTATACGACAACAGTCAGGAGTGTCTATTCTGTACTGACAGCAACATTATTTTATTATATTTTATTCTACACGGGGAATACCTACTACTTATATAAAATCTACTAAAGGTCATTTTTTAATACATCTAAGTATAGATTTTTTAGGAACTCCTGTATCGTCAGTAGAACATAATATTTTACACAAATTCACTTTTTTTACTGTTACTATTTTATTGTTTTTTTTTTGTTCTTTAACTACCGCGAGTTGTGCGTATTTTTTTTATTATAATTATATATCGAGAATCAATAGTAAGACAAACATACCGATATCCGACCACGAGCCCTTAATCAGATACCAGCTGTTTACATTCAGCCTGTGGGATATTTAAATGTACCGATCTTGTCTCGGTTCAACCTGCTAGCTGACCCGAAGATTGCCGATAGTAGCCGAGGATTCCCGATAACGAAGTAGGATTGAGAGATTTCGATTTCATATTGCTATTGTACAAGGATTCTCTAGTGATAAACGTTTTATGGTAATAAAATTACTACCCTCATTTATAACTACTGTCGTATCTTTTCAAATACTTATAGTATCACGGTTGTTTTGTACCGCAGAGATATTACACACCCATATTTGGCTGATGCCATTATTATTTTCCGTGCAAGGCATCCTTCACGCGGCTGCAACCCAATCCAATATTTATTACTCCTATACAATATCTATTTTATACCAATATTTTAAGTACCTAAAGGGCGACAGACTTTTCGGATTTCCTATCAAGATGTCAGTAGAACACCTGTTAGTTTGTATCTGGTAACCCTAAATATAGAAACGATTCTATCTGAAATTGCTCTTTCATTCGATCATTCGTTCATCATGTCAACCTCGATACAAAACAACTGACAGACGGCATTCTTGCTCGAAACACCGAGGTGTGGATACGTCGATAATATTGGTGAACTGAAATTAAATTTTAGCAAGTAAGTAACTGGACTTTTTGTTATTTCTAAGTACATATTTTACAAAATGTGTGAAAAAGGATATAAATATGTTTGTGTCTCAATTAAGTGTTTGGTTTTCTATTGCGAACCCCTATATTTCTGAGCTTTGGCTTACACCAGAGACTGTTTAACGTACTCAAAATGAAGTTTAGAGAATAATCACCCATCCAAGTACAGACCGTGACAATCGCAATTTGATCTTGCAGATTGATTGATCTGCTATCAACACTACACAGAATAAATAATACTACGTAAGCGATAGTCATTTAGCTACGTCAAAGCCAGCTAGGTACAACACCTGCAAACATACAGACAGACAGACAAACAATAAATAAAGAACCAAAGGTCACACAGCCGTTGGGCTTCGCCGTACATCTTAACTACCATCTGTAGCCGGCACAAACATTGGTGTTTACAATCTGATCTGCCGGGATAACAATCATTATGATCTCCTGATCAGGAGTGGATGACATTAGGCTATCAGGTCCTTGTTATCGGAAGGCTGTAGTTAAGAAGCAGATGTCCTTTCAAGTCTGTGGTTTAACCCAATTTTAGTCAGCCTAACTCGGCAGAAAAGGTCGCGAAGTATAGAATAATATTCGTATTTAACAAACATTAGTCAATGACTTTGATATTGAATGCATTCGCTGAATATACAATGAGTTTGTGATAATTAACAAGAACGATGTTAATGTCAAAAAAATCTTGAATCCCTGAAAAAAAAACCAGAAAATTAAACACTTGCCAAGCGGATCAAACGCATATCTCTTCAAAAATGTCACATGCGCATGCACATTCCCAATAAAATTAATTATAAAACTAGCAATAAACTATAGCTAACTTTATTACAATTGAGATAAAAGATAAAGAAACACCACAGGTAGCGATCACGAAGTTAAACTTTAGCCGCGTATCGCAATCAGTGTACTTAGGAATGAGCTCCTAATATTGAAAGGAAGTAAGGCAAACTTATTGAAGGCATTAAGAGTAACCTGGTTGCGTCAGAACACCCAGATGCTCGATATAATACTTTGGGTTTGATCTGGGGTGTGGCCAAGTGTTGAGATGCAGTGCTACTTATAAATATTTTGGGTTCTGCGACGGGCGTTGGCGGTAACTGGTAACCCCAAATGTTTTTTTTAAATACTAGGAATAATTCCTGTATCGTGGGTGCGTTTTACAAACATATATGTATTCATGGACATGGACATACACCAAAATCCGGAAAATCTGCAGATCATAAAAATATTTTTTTCGTGTGGGAATCGAAACCTCGACACGTAGCGCAGCAGTCGATCTCTCAACCATTGCGCAAACCGGCCGTATTACCACTATCTGTGGCTATGTGCTAGGGATAATCCGATTTTAACAATTAGCATTAGTTATTTAGTGTCTGACGGACTGACATATTTCGTTTTTTGAGTCTGTCTGAGACAGATAACTTTTATCTGAAAAATAAATATGACATGAAATTTTATACAATAGATAAAATTTATCTGACGATTGAAAAATCAGGCCTAAAGGCAGTCAAACTAGGCCGGTTTACTTTTATCTGAGGACTGTATTTTGCAATTTGACAGCTATTGTATAGAAAATATGTGAAACGGCCATATTTATACAGAAAAATCAGCCAATGAGTAGATCGATAAGTGATCAAAAAAGGTAATAGGACACGCGACCGACTGATCTACGTCTTGAAGTAAACAAGGATAAAAAGGCTCTAACTTCCGAAAAATAACGAACATTGCCGAAGCTCTCACAGATTTGTCTAGTATTCTGAAAACCGCTACATCTCCTAATATAAACGGTCCCTCGCACAGAGCACGAACGTAAAATATATCGAGTGTTTACGCGCGTGCGCAACATTTGTACACGACACGCCGCGGACGGCCCCCGATATTACTGCGTAGATCCAGTGATAGATAAAACTATCTAAAATATATTTAATATACACTTGACTTAACACCGGGTGAATTTGATGGGCTAGATATAGTGCGCTTTCTCCTTACGACTCCGGCGCAACCCAGCGAACAAGATTCAATCGACCAATAATAGTGGGTTAACCGGATGGTATTCCACTGTCACATCATCAAGCAAAACGCACTGCTAATACGAGTATCTGATCTATTACAGATTAAATCCTTGATTACTTTTGAACACAAGTATATATAAGGCTAGCTCCCACCCGCGGCTTCGCCCACAAGGTTTACGAACCTGTACATTTTTGCGGCATAAAAAGTAGCCTATGTGCTATTCCAGACTATAATGATAATATAATGATTGAGTGACAAATATCCATCCATCCATCCGTCCTCACAAACTTTCACATTTGTAATATTAGTAGGAAGTAGGATAGTAGGGTGATTATGAGACTACAACAAGTAAAAAAAGCATTACATAATACTACAACGGAACATAAAACTACCATGAACGTCTTTACTGGGAGACACTGATACTCTAAGGTTAGATTGGTGTCAGACTTTTATTGGCTGCTGACACCCGTAACGACTATGATTGGTCTTCTTATGACACCCGGAATCAACTGCTTAACGTGCTTTCCGAGACACGAAGGGGTGTCGATTTGTGAAAAATTATCACCCATCGAAAGACTGACCGCGGCAAGCGCTGCTTAACCATTCAGATCATCCGATAAGCGCGGTAGCTTTGTAGCTACGAGCGAAAAGAAAATATATATGGCACGCTATATAGTACCTACAGTTGTATTACTCCAAATACAACCGTTGAACTATAAACTTAAAGGACAAAACAATTACAAATCGGTTGGAACAATCGGCCGCGATTGGATCGGAGTAAAGTTAAACTAATTAATTTAGGACCACTGTTCAATACCCGTATTTTATTGTCCATAAACGTAACACAAAGAGTAGGGCGTAGGGAGTAAACAATGCATTTGTACAACACGAATCGCTTTACTGCGCCGAAACGTACGGAACTACGAATGAAGAAAATTGGTGATGTGTAAGAGGTTTTTTCAAGAAGCCTGGTAATGAAAAGCCCCCGTTGCTCTTCCCGCGGGTTTCCGGAGAGGTAAGTAAGCGACCAACAGCTTTATTCATACTAGGGGTACCTACCTAGAGCCTGGAATGGGCTACAGTGAATTAGCCTCTACGAGTGATGAAACATGAGGTCATCGGCCGCACCTTTGACAGACACCCTCGATACCGCAATCTATATAAAAGTTATACTTAACTGAATGTAGCTAATTATTTTGACCACCTCAAGTAAAATTAAATACCCAATATTTTGCTTTTATTTACCATAAATCATAATATTTATATGCATTGCCCTCGATAACCCCAAACTACGTACATTAGTGAGCAAGCCATCGATTCATCAAATATATTCATGATAGGTGCTTAATAAATATATACGAAAAAGGAATTTCCATCAGTCAGATTATGGCTGCACAGCCAGTAACCAGACCACGTTACCATCACAAAACTGGTAATCGGTGACATAACTCAATGAGTGATTAATTATTAATCCTTTATTGTACAAGGAACTGATTCAAACTGTCAACAAAAAAACGATTCCACAATTAAATTTGAACTTCGTGCATCTCCGGTAATCTACGGCGTTCGTGCGCTTGGGATTGGTGGAAACAATGCTGTTATAAGATGGCTGCTAATGGCAACAATAGGCGAGATAACCGTCTACCTCCATTATTCTGCACGGATTCTGAATAATGTACTAGTTTTGAAAGCATTTAGATTGTTATTATTCAACCGAAGATTTATTATTAGTCTAGTTAGTTTAAGTATTGTGGAATCAGGCGGCTTCGTTCAGCTTTGATAAACCGTTAAATACAAATTATGGTTGTTACAAAATTGTAATGTTGTTTATAATCTATTATTAGGTGTTGTTTCGCTTGTTTCGGTTTAATTTACATTACGAAATCACTTTATTTAATATTATACTATATTCATTTTGAATATCTGAATCTATTTTTTATCAAAGCTTTGTGTCTCCGTAGGCTGCACCGTGTGACTTGGTGAGCTTCATGTTCATGATTGCCAGCCTCCAGGGAGATACCCTAGTATGTGGGACTCGTACCCTCGGTGCCCATCTTCAGCACACGTGGGAGTGACATAGTTTCTTTGATGGAAAGCACACTGACGTCTCCCGCAGTTCGTCCCCAAAGTAGATGGAAATGGTCTCTTCGAACACCCTCGCGATATTCTCAGCAGATGACTATAGAGTAACTGGTATTTCAGAAAAATAGCAGTTCACAGAGGTTTATTTATATGATCTGCTATTCTTTTTTAACGAAATTTTTGGACGAAACAGAACGGCCTGGAGATCAAGGAGAAGGCTTATGCCCAACAGTGGGATGTGATAGGCTAACAGTAAACAGTAAAACATGTTTACGTTTCTTACAGTATGTTATGTAAGAATCGTAGCACGTGGCTTTCCCAAATTTCTGCCTATACCCATTAAAATAAAGCGTGATATTATATATGTATTATGTGACTATGATGTACTTTACTATACAACAAGTAAATATTGGCAACAAACACATCCCTAATGTAACCAAGTTAAGAACTAAAATCGCTAGCATGAAAATTTACATTTACTATGAAAGTAAATAGTAAAAAACTCATAATAGAGGTACAGATTTAATCAAGTCTGTGTCGTCAATTTTAATTGGATTAGGTAAGTATCTCAGGATCTGTAAACCTATGTAATAAATAAAGATTTTATTATTTATTTATTATTAGGTTTTTCATTGGGACTGGAACAGATGCAAATTATGATAACCATTACGATCTGTGTGGTCGTATAAACATCATTCTAGTTCCCAATACCTGTTAACATGTCATAATTCACAGCAAATAGGGTGGGTAAACCAATTATATGCCTTAAAATAATGCATACAGTAGCTGCAAACATAATAATGAACACATCGATCACTCACCATAAGAGCTTGGACAGTCATTTGGTGTGGTTTAAAAATAGATCTTTAGTATTTTAATTAAAAAACTTTATTACGTGTTTATTGGTTGTAATCTATTATTTAGATTATAATATATCCGATCGAACCGAGAATTAATGTAGACGTTTACAAACCGATACTAAATGATGATAAAGATATTTCGCATATGAAATATTAATAATACAACTGCCTACAAGACGTGCCCCCACCCTAAAATTATCCGCCAATAAAATCGTTTTATCGACTTGACCACCCCGCGTAGATGTAACAATTACAATATAACAAATGCCATCACCAAAATCATTGCAAATCTTTATTAAAACCGTATTAGAACTCATTTTACAATGGCGAGCGTTTTGGTGTCATCAAAGTTATGTTTGCTGATAATTCACATCTAGTTCTATGGGTAATGGGTATCAGAGGCATAAATCCACCTGCTACAACCACAGTCTGTCAGGTTGTCCATCATAAACCTTTGAAAGACACCCACTTGGTAACCAACATAGGAATTGGTTCACATAATTGTTTGTAGTGTCAACTACAATTACTATTACTGATAAAACTAGATTATTTCGTCAAGTTTTCTTGAAGAAGATTTTCAACAGATAATTAATATCTTCAGTCCAATTTTCTTTATAACCGGGACCATTGCTGCATAATTATTGACACCGTCTAATAGAAAACCTAGAATGGAGATCAGATGACAGTCACTCCATGTGAAATAAATTTCTTAGTTCCAAACTGCGATTAAACCTTGTACCTTACGCAGTACAGACTAAATCGAGACACCACTCGACCACTTACAGACCAAGTTTTGAAATATCACCAAACAAGAAAACACTTGAATTCCGCAACAATATATCACGGCCATAGACAATGGCAAACAATCGTCTAATTATATTGTGGCCGGCGCCGCTGTATCGGCCACAGATAAACTTGATGCATTATTTTGTTAGACAATTAGTGCGTCTGTTCTACGCAATTTGTTGTGTAAATCGATGGGTAAAATATTGCTCTGGTAGATGTACATTGCCGGCTGTAAAAAACGAGATTATAACATTTTTAGGCAGTATCTGCGGAGATGCTTGTTAGTTCTCAGGACCAATAGGTGTCATAGGACCAACTTTTGAATTCGTGAAAATAATCTTATCGTTTCAAAAGTAACTGGAATTGGCTTATAAATATAGGTAAAAGAATTAAATGTTGTTCGTTGGTAAGCGCATTACTTGAGAACGGCTGCTCCGAATAAGGATTTTAGAGAAAGATAAATTTGAAAAATTACACAGAAAATTGGAAAATTCGAGAATAACGGAAAATGCTTTTTTCTATAGGATTTTTGCATGAACTCAAGACCAGGAAGACAGAACGTCTGTCGGGTCAGCAAGTAAGAAATTAAAACTATTCTTTTTTGTATTATGTTATAGAAAGACCAACGTGGTAGGACCAGAAGGAGACGGCGTGATGAGCTAGACATTTTTCAATTTGCAAATTGCAATACATCGGCAAAAGTGTAAGTAATGAAAAGATCTTTGCCCTGCAGTTGGTCTTTTCTGTTCTCTAATTTAAGAGCTTAGCTCTTGTCAGTGGATCAACCGTAAATGGGACTCTCTCTTATAATAATAAAAATATATTTTCACTAGAATAATGCTAGCTTGGTCCTTGGTAAGTTTTATTTTTTCAAGCTCATGTGCGATCGAGATGTACATAAAACTTACAATGGACTTACAATGGAATTGCACTGCTTCATGAAAGACTGATCTGGGATATCGAAAAATCGATATAAGTTGGAGGCCTTTTTTTACCGTGGAACAATATGAGCTATATTGGTACTAAGTTTTTTTGTTCTTTTTACGGATTATAGTCATCCTCATCGTCACGCTCAACCTTCCACATTATCCAGCCAATTCACGGTGTAGGCTACAACTCCTTTAAAATAAAAACTCAAAATAATTATTAAATTTACTTGAAGCTCAGCGATCTAGCATGATGTATCATGCATTACTTTTGTAAAGGACTGCTGAATTAATCATCCGCCTAGCCTTTTTCCAAATTTGTTGGGCACGGCTGCTTTTACGGCACGATGCGATTGAATACCAGTATTTAACACGGACCACGATGAATAGAGATACATTACCACTATTTATTTATGTTAAATTATTATTGTATGTGTGTACACGTCTAACATGAATTCCTTAAACTTTTTGTTTGCTAATTTTATTCTGAACTAGTGGACGCCCCGCGGTGTTACCCGTAATAGAAGGAGTTCCCGTGGGAAGTTCTAAAAATTCTATTTTAATGCTCCTCTACACCCTCTAAGAAACACCTATTCCAATTTACACGTTTCTATCTTCATTGGTTTAGTCTGTGCGCCTGTTTGTTACTCACAGTACTTTGTAAATTTAGATCATAAAAGTAATTATACAGAAAATAACATTTTGATTCTAACGACGGCAGTGTAATCAAAACTGTAGCAAACAGAAATAATCGGCTCTTATTAGAGGCCATACAATATTATAGACGATAGACGGGGCCGATAGCACGCGTGCCATATTGTCCTTACTTGGTAGCACCAAGTAGACGTAGAGTTACCTGCCATAGACCGAGGAATTTCTACAGAGTACCTATTTATTAAATCATTTGTTATTAAGAACTATTTCATTCGTCGCAAGCGCAACTGTTATCAAAGTGTTATTGGTTTTTTCAGTACGGAATTTCTCAGTAGCAGCACGTAGTTTGGACTGTTGCTGGTAGATGGCAATAGGCCTTCATGGCATAGTTGAAATGTGAATGTACACTAGTACGAGGTGTACTTAACAGTTCGAATACAGGTGTGATGCTATGTACCTTTGCATGTTTTTCATTAAACCTGCGTTGTGAGAATAAAATAGCTTTGATTCTAATAGAACCATACTGTATAAAGACCATCCCCGAGTCCCCGGTACATTAAGAACTGGGGGATTAAAAAAAAGATTTATTATAAATATTGCAGTATAGAAGATTTTATGAATATACTAGTTAATGGTAATAGTTGCTCGAATTCCTTAAGGTGCTAGTAAGTCTAGGCAATCCAAGATTATATAATTAATTTCAAAGCCCGGTCTACAAAATTCTAAACTCTACAAATTAGTTCATGCCACCTTAAATGGAGCCTAGATTATAGTGAAGCGTGAAATGCTGGTATAATTCGGTGCTATCAGCTGTCAGACGAGGAGGGAGGGTCAATTAACTGCTGGGCTGCGCATGCGCACGATTGTGTAAGCTATTGTTAATTGTTTCTGGTCTTGCCTCTTTGATATTGATGTTTGTTTGTGTTTTGGTGGACGGGGCAGACTAATAAATTTAAATATTTGAAATGGTTTTAATAAAGTAAACCTTTGTTGATTCAAATAATTAAATAACACAGTTAAGTGCACTAATTGGTTTAATAGGACATGATCCTGAAAAAGCTTCAATGATTGTGAAATTTTTCACTCCTTTCCAATCATCCAAACCTTTGCAATCATTCTAGGAATTTTGCAATAATCCGTTTTTTTTCCTATTACACTGCGTCATATTTTTTTTATTTTATTTTTTATTAAAAATCCGTTGCCCCACACTAGGATTTCTCCTGTATCGTGTTTTTTCAGTTTACAAACATACATGTCACATGCACACACAACCAGACCCGAAAGAACTATCTGTAGACCATACAAATATTTGTTCCGTACGGGGATCGAACTCGAGACACGTAGCGCAGAAATCTAATAGCTTAACCACTGCGTCAACCGCGTCGTTGAATATTACATATAGCATGATCATGCCTGTATTTCTGAAAGGATTTCTATCTTCATTTATTCAATTCCGAGTTGCTACCGAAATTCTGCACAATAAATCCCAGTAAAACTTTTTCTGACCTAAGAATTGACCCAAAACCAAGCTTATCAGACGCATTGCGACAACGAGACCATTAAGGTAGTTCTAGACGACATAATAATCTAGGCCGACATTTATAAAAGTGTCTGTTTTTCTTTGAAACATCAAATTATTTTAATAGAATAGAATATATCTTTATTTATCTTTCTTTATTAATATATCTTTGTTAATGAAATATTAGATTTTTGTATTATATTAGATTTCTGTATTTTCAATTTTTTTTTATTTTTTTTTTAATGTATCCGTAAGCTAGTTGCCATTGTAAGCTAATCTTTGATAATCAATTTCTTTATATACATGTATAGTATAATCTTACGCTTGTTACAGATGGCTATCCATTGTAAATGTGAGCACAGTGTAGGGGTATTCTTTTTACTTTTATTTTTATTAACAGACTTTATATTAAAGTTGCATTTAGTATTTATTTGACGAAACCTACATTGTTCTCCCATACTTTTTCTACATTATGTTCATGGCAAGATTGTTAAAAGAGACTTTAAAAGAGTATCCATGGAGTTTCTTGCCGGTTCTTCTCCATAGGACCAACTTTTTGGAACCGTGCAACTAGAGTCCTATAACGTTTCATAAGTGCCTGTATTAGGTTTATTTGAAATAAAAACAATTCTATCTATCTATCTATTTCATGTAATTGTAAACCAATTACAGGCACTTATGAAATGTCGAGACTCTAGGTGCACGGTTCCAAATAGTAGATCCTATGGAGAAGGATCGGCAAGAAACTCCATGGAAACTCTTTTAAAATAATAGATCTTATAATCTTTGTCTGGTACATTGTTTTTGTAAGACAATGCAAGAATAATAAAATTTAATGTGTGTTATAAAATACTAGGAAAAGAAGACAACCATAATAAGATTGCCATGACATTTACAAATTGACCAGTCCCGGCTGATGGCACCCGTTCACGAGCATGACGTATGCATCAGCATCGCTAAGCTCAACCACTATGTAGGGAACTTGGCGACCCAACACACCACGCCACCATACAGGTCAACGGCGTATTTCCGAAACCAATATATTTTCCAATAAAATTTCTAATCTTTGACAGCCAATTTAGAAGTCGTTATAATAAATTGGACCATGAAATCTGATCTTGATTGGTTATTAGTTGTTCCAGTGCGCATGAGTGCTCAGTTTGGCGTACTGGCAGCATGAAGAGACTGGCGTTGGCCACCGTGTTGGCGTGTTTGGCCAACCATGTTGGCGAGTTGGATGGATATGTCGTTGGGGCTGGATGTGAGTATTTTTCCATAAAATTTCTACTTCAGATCATAGTGCAGAATGGCAATATGGGAATCACTAAGGTATTTGATCTCCTGAGGGATCTTCAGGGGATGAGTGACGCATAGTTCAAGTGGTTGTCAATTATTACTTTTCAGGGGGCTGAAGAAAGTGATCAGTTTCGTTGATCACATTTTCATTGATTCCCATATGATAGCTCTTACCGACTCGACAAAAGATGAATAAATATACATCACCCTTAGTCATGAAAGGTTAAACAGGGGTGCACTATTGTAAATCGGCATTTCGCCGCCGCCGTTATTAAATTCCATGGTAAATAAATAGCCATCAACCGGGTACAATATCAAACTCCAGATCACTGAGAATTTCGAACAAAAAACTCTCAGTAGTAGCACTTGCGACGACTAGTGCAAAGACCCTGCACCAGCACCCTAATATGAGCATTACTCTAATACATCCATTATTGGATCCACAGTAAACGTCCGTTTCGGTCAAATGCTGTACACAGACAGTAAATACCAGGTCCTAAGAGAAGAGATGGTGAAGGCCAACACACGGAACCTGGTATACCATTGTAGGGCCGACAAGAGCGACTGCGACGCTGCTCTGGCCAAGATGAGGTATAAGGCCAGTAAGCACTTCTACGCGCTTTCTAAGGCCGTCGTAGATTACGTGAAGAATAAGCGGCAGGCCAGACCCACGGGATACGTTGGTAAGAAAAATTGTTATTAAAAAGCTTTTTGTCCCACTTCTGAAAAAAGGCCTCTCTTTCTTTCCTGAAGATCTCACGATCCCGCGTTGTATCAATTTTCAATGAAGACATTCAATTCGCGTAATCTTACGACACGTCGATCAATATCAACAACATGAAAAAAAATCATTCCACTAAACTAGTAAATATCCTCCTTAACGTCTCATAAACAACATATGATTATAAGACCCAACGGCACAAATGCAGTTAATAAACACCTAGTTAACTAAGCTGCCTGGGTAAGAATCTCTCTCGGAACAAATATTTGTAAAGGCTACAGATATTGATATACGACGACGGTTGGCGCAGTGGCTAAGCGATTAGCTTTCTTTGCTATGTGTCGCGGGTTCGATCTACAAATAGTTGTTTCGGGTCTGGTTGTGTTTGCATGTGACATGTATGTTTGTAAACTGTAACCACGACACAGGAGAAATCCTAGTGTGGGGCAATGTTTAAAAAAAAAAAATATATATATATATACTGAGTGCAGGTGTATGTAACATATAGGTATGTTGCGAAATAGTACCCAGAAGAGGTTCAAGCGTGGTACAAAATTCTTTTAACCGATCAACTGATGCAAAGTAGACACAATAGAGCACCTTTTGGTTGTCGTTTACCAGGGTCCGGCTGTGGATTTATGAATTAATATATTACAATATGATTTTTTCCACCAGGTACTGCGACATTCTGCCAAGACAACATTTGTGTGCCAGACACAGACCCCCCTATCGTGTTTGGTGGCTGCTACGTCCTGGTCTCCTGTGGTGGCAACCAGTCCTGGCACTTGGACCCCATTGTGTACACAAAGAAGAAGGGAAGATTCTTTTAGTTTTACGTTCAATAAATGTTATGGTACTCAAATTAAGTAGCTTTATTACGCATTAAGTTTCGAAAGCGATGTCCCTTTCCCACCAACCCACCCTCTACCGTTCTCTTTCTAGCATTTACGGATTTACAATGATATGATATACATATATTCCGACCAGAAAATCATTAGCGCGTCTTACTATACGAGTACGGCATGGTTGGTCCGGCGGTTAAACAATCGACTGCTACGCTACGTTTGCTGGTTCGATTCTCGGTAGTGTTTTCTGGTCTGGGTGTTTGTACATAAGAATATTTATGTTTGAAAATGCACACACAATTATTATTCCTAGTGTGCGGCAACGTTTAAAGTATATATAGATATTTATCAATATTGTCGAGTTTAATGCCCATTCTTCCCCATAGAAAATGAACATAAACAAAATATCGCCGGACAAACATTTAGAATAGAATTTCATAACTGTACACTAACATAGGGATGACCAGGGTTAAAGGAAGAGTCTCTTCAAGTGACGAGTCGAGTCGAGTCAAGTTGAATACTTAAGTTCGTCCGGCACACTCCGCAAGCAGCCTCCCTAAGTTCCATGCTAACAAGCAAATTCCAATGAATATTATCATGGTCACACGACAGAAGAAGAACACACCATAACAATTACACCATAATCTTCAAAACACAGTCACAAAACCAGCTGCAACTTCCAAGCACAAGAATATACGCATTGAACTACAAAACTTGTTACAAATAAAATAAAAAGGTACACTCATACTGATATAACCTCGAATATTCTGTACTCATTACCCGTGGAATCTCAAAACTGAAAATAAAAACGAAAAGAGGATTCAAAATAAAAAGTTCTTATGCCACCTGTTGTATTGTGTAGCAACAATGCGAATCTCATTCATTGTTGTATTATCGGGTGAAAAGGCTTTAAAAGACCTTCCCAGGTGTGTGGTCGACTTGTTACGATGCTATAGTCGCCAGCCATCGGCAGCTGAAGAGATGGAGCTCTTATATCTTATAGTATTGCTACAAGCTTATTATGCAGCGTCCGAAATTAGAAGCAGTTTATTGGTGAACAAGTGAGTACTTACGTCACATATATTTATCCAAAACAAAGTAGTGCATTTTCAAACGGAAATCCAAAAGGATTTTTTTGTACGTCTAGATTACGTCATCGTTATTCAAGCAGTTAACTAACTACATTTGCCTAGACAAGACAAGACAGTCAAAATATGATAGAGATATTATTCTCGGAGCAATCTTTCCCTCGCGTCAACGCGCGTTCCCTGTCTGCATGCAGTCTTCCGTAGCTATGCACGTGCGCTCCACACGCGTAGACGCTTCACGCGTAGTTGCTACACGCGTAGACGCTCGAGCTAGATATTACGCAATCTCGTTTTACCACGTAATGATCAGACGACTGCAATTTCACAATTTGTTTGAAGCAGAAACATTTTTTGTACTAATGTAATTGTATGTATGGCCTATTTCTTATATGCTATATATTGAAAATATATATATAATATACATAAAATCGGTTACTGATTTTTATTATTTCCCCTATCAAAAATAGCTAAGTATTACCAAAAACCATATCCTACATAATTTTTTGGTTATATAACTCATTTCCTCTTTCAACAAGTTCGTGTATTTCACTAGTGTTGTTTTGGAATCAATTGTTAAAGTTTTTTAGCTCACTGCTAAACGTTTAGTTACGTAAAAGCTGATAAGGGACTCTCGGTATAATCTTATTGGTTTGCCAAGTGTGGCTCTTATCTACATGAAATCCACATCTACCTACCTACATATATATCTCTAGACTGACTACGCGACTTGCAACCGTTGTGTTGGAGGATAGTCTACAGCCAGAAGATAGAGAGGAGGTGTAATGTAGTTTCCAAAAGAGTAAATTAATTTAACCTCTTTTAGTGGACTACGGTGATTGTGGTGACTGCCTCAATGGTCCAGTGGACGCAATCGAGACTGCTGAGAGTGAGGTCCTAGATTCGATTCGCGGGTCGGGCAAAAAGTGTTGTAGGGATTTTCTGAATGGTAATTCTCAGTAGCAGCACGGAGTATGGAACTGTGCCCAGTAGATGGCAATAGGCTCCCCCTATTGCATGGGACTCAATAACGGCTATTGGCGAAATGTGGGCGTACAATAGTACACCTCTGCCTATCCTACGGGGAATACAGGCGTGATGCTATGCTCTTTTAGTGGCCATTCGTAAACGACCAGATTACCTAGACAACAATAGATTTAAGAATGAATGAAGAATGAATGAATATCGTTTATTTCTTAGTATATGGTAATTACAGATGTTTAACTTATATAGTGTTTCACATATACTACCGTATATATACTACTATATATTTAGCTTCCAAACATAATAAAATATTCTATTATCCACCAGACTTTCAAAAATTCGGCCGGTCGGCGCATATGTCGGGAAAACCTTCGTGCCCCTCACAGAAATACCGCCGCCGTACGTTCCCAAGTCCCACTTCTCAGCAGAACCATTGCCAGCCAGAAGACATTTAGAACCTGACTGCGACAAGAAGCCTCCTAACAAGGAGGTGTTCGAAGGCCCCAGGGTCGAAATGTTCGCCGATTACTACGACGATAAAATAGCAAAGACTGTTGCTACGGTGATATTCCCAGACCATATTGACCGTAAGTTAAATTTGTACTTTTATTGGCAAGTAACTGTTGTCCTTAAGTAAAAATAAGCCTATAACCTTCTCCAGGTCTTAGACTACCCATTTATAAAATTTCATAATGTTCGATTCAGTGGTTTAGTCGTTATGAGGTAACAAACAGGTGGACAGAGTTACTTTCGACCAGCAGACTTCGACATGCGAAGGCGATTTCACTATTGAACCTCGCGAGGAAACCTGCACTGGGAGTACTTGATTATTAAGCCTTATTATTAATTCTCGATGACCAGTCCCTCAACCCGCCCCAGGTTGGCGGACACACAACAGCACATGGTGGTGGTCCGTAAGGTCCACCTCCGGTCGGAAACTGTAAGAAGACCACGGCAAAGCCCACCACTGTACCGCGACCAGTAAAAAGGGCACGTACACTGGTACGCGACTGTGAAAAGGTACCCCCGTACCCTCAATGTGCTGTGCACTGTGACACGTAACCACCACGTCTCACCGTCTTCCCGGGGGAATAGAATCATACCTTGGACCTGATTGTGCAGTAAATGGTTTCACGCAATTATTTATTATTTCAGACAAACACTTCCAAGTGACGACGTCAGTACCCTACCTGACATTAGGACCAATTGATGCTATAGGATACCACCCCAGTACGATGAAAAGCGAACACCCCAGCGAATGCGAGAAGCTTTACCAAGATCACTTAGACGACCAATACTCTGAAGAATCTAAGGATTATTCCGAAGAGTCGTTGGAAATGGCCAGAATGCCTCTGTTCCCGGCGGCAGTCCCGCCTTCAATAGAAGAACGAATGGACAAAATGTACGACGATTTGGATTTATAGTTGTTTTTATATTACTTTTATACTTTTAACACTTTGAATAAATGTTTTTTAATAAAGCGTTAAATCTTTCTTATGTGTGTGATTTCTTATGGCTCGTTTAAGTCGCCGATTAGGGTATTATGTTTCGTGAGCCAATCGCTGTTGAAATCCTATATCCACAACAGTTTGTGAATGAGGTCTGTGAGTACCATAAGCTCTTATCGCAAGCCCACTGCAGCATTTCAAATTAACTGCTTTGGTAAACCGTATTATAACGATTTTCAATGTAACCAGTTCAGTTTAAACGTAAATACAGAACTGCACGGATCTCAAAGTTTTAGACTTAATATTCAAACGCCTAGTATTTTTTATCGCTCAAAAATGTCTAGTGGAGAAAACTAGCAAAATTTCCATCAGGAAATGAAAAACAGAGTTCTTATACAACTTTATTTTAATAAGTACATCTTAACTAATACGTAATCCTAAACGAAATGAGGTGATTATACGGGTCCCGCTTGTAAATTATATTTGTTGGGCACTTTGACATCCTTGTCCTTGTCATCAAAGATCTCTTCAGTGTCATCGTCGTCAAAGTCATCCATGTCCAGTGGATTCCTAGCAAATTTAAACAACCTAAAATATAGTTTAACAGTTCATTAATGAGGTTAATTTTTAATGAGGTCATTATGTAGGTATTTGTAACGTAAGTAATTGATTTTGACAAGAGCTTTAGTTCATAAAGAAACACGCGACTCCCGGCATAGGGACGCAGCAGGTTTGATATTGTGTCTCATTTGCGTCACTTGACAGATTAAAAATGTAGATGAGATTACAATACAGCATACACAATAAACCTAAAAAAGATGTATATCGTCGTTGGGCGTGCAAAACCGCGGAAGCCGGTTCGTAAATACCGCGTAACAGCAAAAGGCGCAAAATAAGTGTAAAATATCGCGCTAACAGATCCTTAACGCGAATTCGCTCATACTAAAAATCACACAATTATACAGTAAGTCACAAAGAAGTAGCCACACTGTTCAGTCGGTAAAATATAGTTAAATGCCTAGGATAGTAAGGCTTTTCTTTTTCGTTTCGTTTGTAATTATTAAAGTAATCGGATTTTTCTGAAAAGGGGCAATTCTTTTGCAAATGGAATTGAAAAACTAAGAGAGAGAAGTCAACCAAAGAAGTCAACCTCAAAAAGATTAAACAGACGAAATTCAAACACTTCTTCAAGGAAAAATGGAGAATGAAATGTTAAAATTTTACTGAACATGTAATCTTATGTATTTAATCACTATTTCGTCAAATAATAGATTTGAATGAAATAAACATCTTTTTGAGGTTAATGTATCAAGTATCTTATTTAATGCGAATTGAATTTTAACGCTTTTTCTAATTAGTAATTTTTTACTAAAATACTCACTTATTCCAGTCAATTTTGTGACGTTTTCTGGAAAAAATGAAAAATATTACTGAACGATAAACATAGTCATGGAATAAAATAAAATATAGCTTGCGGCAAGTATTTGTACAAAAAGTAAAGTAAAAGGATGTTTGGACTAAACCTTATAAAAATTATATAATAGGAATGCCAAGTCTAGTTATTATGGCAATACCTTACTACTCGATTGCAGCGCAGGTTAACCTAACCTAACCTAGAACATTAGATATAACTGTTTTACCACTTTCTGATAAACTAACTGATTACCTATCAACGATTTATCTGACAGAATGCGTTAAAATTTCTATTTCACAAGTAAATCTATCTGATACACTTACCTTACCTATCTATGACTGGTGAAACAGGCTCTAAGTATATATAAGCACTCATAAATCATACTCTAAAAACATATTTGATATAGAAATATGAATCCTATTAATTTAATGTTCTATTACCTGTTGGTGGCTATATAATCTTGGTCCATATATTCTTCTGATACTTCCACAGACAACGGTTGTCCTCTATGGTCCTGTAAAATGCCGAAGTAACGCGGCGCACGAGTCACCGTGAATAATAAAGCTGAAATAATTAAAATATAGTAATATCATCTGGAAGTATATCGGCGAGACCTTTACCCACCAGTGGGAGAGTAAAGGGTAGGAAAAAACATCTGTGGGTTAAAATAATTCCACAGTGCACTGTTGGTCCTCTCCCTTGTTACGTTAATATAAGATAAGGAATTTTTTATATAGAGTTCCCACATAAAAATGTGCCCTGTATCACCCAAATTCTTAACGAATAATATACTATTTGTCTGCCATTAGTACAAGGGCGGATCCAGGGGGGGGGTCATTGGGGTCATGACCTGAGCTGGTTCTAGGTCGACCACTGAAAATTTTTCTAATCGCATTGATCGTACAGTATTTATTATTGTAATCGAATAGGAGCCTGTCCCGACTAGACTTCAAACATGTGACCCCCCCCTGACTTGAAAGCTGGATCCGCCCTTGACGTTTTTTCCCCGACTTTATATATCTATTTAGATAGATATTCAGACTGGGCCGATTGTCATTCAGTCTAACCCAGATAAATTTTTCATCGTATTATATATCTTCTGGTCGATATTTTCTGACGCCTTAAAAAATTAAGGAAAAATGTGTACTTACAATCATCAACTGCTTGAAGTCCTTTGATCGCCATACATAAAACTATTAAAACTACCTGTAACTTTAACTTTGTTTCACACATTTTACTAAAATAATTAAGTACAGTCTTTTTGAACTATGAAATTACTGGCCACAAATTAATCTCCCTTTTTAACACGTCATGATAAAAAAAATCAAAATGTCAACCACAATCACTGCAAACAGGTTGTTCAGTAAAAAGTTGCGTTCTAATTTTGAATCGAGTTTAGGCTTTAAACTTCCGTTACCATGAAGTTTGGAAAACATGGCGCGTGTTTATTAAATTGCTATTGGTGTTTTAACAGTTCTCTCATAGACATTATGAACAATGGCTTGCATAACTATGTTTCCTGCACGTGACTTCAAAGTTATCACGAGTGTTACTTACTGAACGGCGGGTTACAAACGCTTATTGCCGACCAATTGACGATCACAAATTGACATTTTGTATGAAATAACAGCTTGTGACCGCAACTGTGTGACTGAGGTAGTACTGGCCATTTCCGAGGTAACAATAGGCCGACATTAAGTTTGGACCCGGGTACGTCTTAAAACTGCGGCCAGACACCGGAGGACGGGTAGCAGCGTCCTCTCACTAATCGGTGAGCCACTGCGATCCCCAAGCCGCCTGCCAAGCGTGGGGATTATGGCAAACCCCCCCTTGAGGTAGGCCTTCGTTCAGCAGTGGACGTCTTCTGGCTGATGATGATGATGAAGTTCGGACACGAAATTCTAAGTCTATGAGGACAAAGGTCTCAAAAGCATACTGTCAAGACGACTAGATTACATCTGGCAACAACATCCAATTTACTTTACTTTTACGATCACATACTTTATTGGACTTAAATTTTCCTTCAAGATTTAGCGGCACGGTTGCCGCAGTAGCTAAGTGATTAGCTTTCTGCGCTAGGTGTCTCAGGATCGATTCCCGTACGGAACATATATTTGTATGATCTACAGATAGTTGTTTCGGGTCTGGTTGTGTATGCATGTGACATGTATGATTGTAAACTGTACGCACGATAAAGGAGAAATCAGTGGGGGCAAAGTTTTTTTCTTAAAAAAAAAGGAGAAAAGATTGATTATTTAAGAGTTTGTAAGGAGGTTCAAGTTCAGTATTGGTCATTAAAGGGCTAATATATTGAGAATTTTTGTAGGTGAGGTGCGATGTCTACAACTACAAGCAATAGTAAACTTTCAACGTCTTACCATAAAGCTTTCTCCATATTACAACGAACAATTTTGGGGGTATCGTAGGTACCCTTTTTTGATTAGCGTGGTAAGAACCCATCCTGGGCTGTTCTCCGCGTGGGGTGTACCGGACTCCTACTGGCTACTCACCACGGTGGTCCACCTCGACACCATATGATGGGCTTCGGGAACTCTTAGAAGACCGCACCGAAGCCCACCACGGTGCCCTGCCGAAGGGCACTTCCCGGAGGGGATAACTGTAAAGAGCCCTCGTACACGTCACAGAGAAGACTTTACAGAGGTCCCCCCGTTACCCTCGCTAAATACCTACTACCACTTTCTAGTGATGTGATTTCTACTGATATGATTTCACTACACCCAATATAATGATAACTGAGAAATTCACACTAGTATAAAGTCTGATTTATCTAGTAGTAATGAGTAAGCGATCTTGGATTCGACCGTGCAGTCAATACTCAAAGAATAGTTTCCATTCCGCTTTGTTTTCTTCATTATGTCCGTGTGTCCTTCATCATCATCATCATCAGCCAGAAGACGTCCACTGCTGAACGAAGGCCTCCCTCAAGGGGGGGGTTTGCCATAATCCCCACGCTTGGCAGGTGGCTTGGGGATCGCAGTGGTCACCGATTAGTGAGAGGACGCTGCTGCCCGTCCTCCGGTCTGGCCGCAGTTTTAAGACATACCCGTGTGTCCTTATCAGGCACAATTAAGTATGAAAGAGAGCGAAGATATCTTGATTCTGGGAGTCTGATACGAGTAACAGACCTCCATCTCAACCATAATTGAGATAAGCCAAAACTTTAGGAAGATAATCTGCGCGCGCACGATGTTTTCTTACAATTTTGACGTGGAGAGAAGAATCACCTGGTTCAAATTCCCAAGTTCTGCATGATTTTTTTTTTATCTCTAACGACGTACCTCCTTGCAACGTAATAGTTTCAAATTATATCATACTGACCCATCTCAATGGCCATTTCTTCTGGTGCCTATACGGCAGCTCGCATAAGCATCGCTCATTAGTATGACCTACTACTTACATGCCTTTCTTACTTACTGACATTATGTTTCCTGACTCATTGGTCTAATGGTCGCAAGCGCACCTGCTGAGCGTGAAATCCTAGGTCTGGACCCTGGATCCAGCAAAGTATTACGCGATTTTTAGTTACAAAATTCTGAGTAGCTGCCCGGTTTTTGGAATAAATAGGCTTTAGGCCTATTTATTTACATGGGTATTGTTATAACACTATTACATGGAACCTAAGAACGGAATCGATGAAATGTATTTAGGTATAACTGTGAAGTAACTCTACCTAAACCTTCTAGGTATACGAAAAGCTCATTTTTCACAAAATTGCACTCATCCATATCTGTTTTTATTTGAAATATATTATTGAATCTATGGCGCGATAACGCCTGCGAAGCCAATCCTAAAGTTGTACACCATCTGGTGTATACCCGGCTGATGAATTGAACCTGAAGATGGCAGGTTCGAGCTCTGCTCGCGGTCGTATTCTTCTTTCAACAACTTTGAGCTTTTAATGAGCAACAAGCATGATTTTTATAAGGAGTGAAGTAAACCACTACTAAACTATAGCGTCACGAAAATAGTTTGTAGAAATTGTGTGATTCGAAAACTTCGAACAATAATGACCTCAAAACATTAATGTAGAAAATAATTCATGCATCTTCTTCTACATCTACCTTATCTGGTGACCATGTAGGCAGTATCACTTATAGCGCTATTCATTCTTATTTAAAACCTATAATATCTTTCATGTGTTTTTTACAATAAAACCAACATATTCTTAAGTAATTATATAATTAAAGAATGTACATTTATCTCCTATAGAAAAGATTGCCCTCCCCGCCCCAAAGTCTTCTGCCTCCGTAACCAATCAAATCTTGCCGAAGTGAATTGTATTTCTTGAAGAAAAGTTTCTTTAGAATTCTCTTACGACGTTTGTCTTCCTTTAGACACGACTCGAGCTTGTCCATGCAAACGTCCTCTCTGAAAAAAATAAAATATTTATCTATACTGTTTTTTTATGATATATTTGAGTGAGTTTGGCAGCACCTCGTCTGATAATGGTAAGTGACGATGACTGCCAAGAATGGATCATGCAAGCTCAAATAAATCCTCTTCACTCTTGCCTTGAATATTTCTCTTAGATTATACGAATCGGCTACCATGGACGGATAGAATCCTATTCCTTGGCCATTCGCATGAGAAACGTTAAAGCAAAACACTTTGCACACACAAATTGCATATAATTATGTGTGCTGACATGTAAAATATAAAGGGGTTGTATTAAATCTGGTAAAAAATCGCTACAATTAACGTTAACTCCACGGTTGGAAAACGGATTTGATCGTAACTCCTGATATAAAAACTGAAATAATCGACTAAAGATGCATTTGGGCAGCTTAAAGCCCAATTAATCTTTCTACCATAAGCATTGGTCAAATGCGGACTCGCCCTGATACCACAAAAGAAGAATCCGTAGCAAAAACTTACTTATAATTTTGATCTAACAGCAGTTTAATAGGCTCCGTCTTCGTAAACTTGTCTGGAAGCCGAGATCCAGGTGGCAACTTGGTCAGCTCCTTCATAATGCCCATTATCGTATTCTCCAACTGCGCCAGTTTTGGCACCATCAGCCTTTTGATGACCTGAGGATATTATTACACGTTCTCTACTTCTTACACTGGGGAGATTATTTAGTCAAACCGGATATGAAGGTCAATATTACGAAGCGTTTTTAGCTTAATTCAGTTAGGGAATTCCAGACGTTCACTTTTTTTTTTAATTCGTACAATTTTTCACCCAGTGTATACCAGGTGCAGCATTTTTTTTTTACGAAATCAGCATTAAACTTTTCAAGATCTCGTAAACATTTATAATATATAATAGGAAGCAAAACGGAATTACAAGTTTGTATGAGTTATTTGTGGTCTCTAGAGGACCTAGCTTATAATGTAATGACGTTATAGAAGCTGCCAATCGACAATCTCCTGATATGTGCCATTTATTATACATCTTTTACGAACAGGAAGAGGTCCTAGTGTAAGTTTCTTTATCAATGTCGATTTTTCACAGCGACGACGTTTGGCTCTTCGTTTGGTGAAGAGCTTGGACTTCGGAGTGGGCCTTTCAGCATGCAGAACGCGGTGGATAAGAAAAATCGAGATTGTAATAATCTTACACTAACGCCTCTAGACCAACAACTAAAAAGAGTAGTTAAGTAATAACGCTGACCAAAAATTGTCAATGAAAAAACAACAGTTCCCTCTTTTCCAGTTTTACAGGCTAGCAAAAAAACGTAAAGATGATAAAAATATACCTTTCCACATCGATTACCAGTTTTACATGGCGTCCGGAACTTCCTGCCCAGGTCCATGGTCGGTAAATTCTGTATCTGAGTGATTATGTTCGAGAATGTCCCTGTTGCTGTTTTTTGTGCTAAAAGGAAATAATCAGTGAGACAAGATTTTTTATTACTTAATATTAATTGGTTCTACTTATGATAGGTAGGCCTTTATTACGCATGCGTACACTATGTTCAGGGCTTATTTTGTACTAGCTGTGCCCGCGACTTCGTTCGCGTGGATGTCGAAACTTACCAATGTATTTTTTAGTGAGACCAAATGCACTTAACCCTTAAGAAAAAAATATTTTCTAAAATAAAAGAATTTTTCTAAAATAAAAGTAGCCTAAGTTACTCCTTATTACATCAGCTACCTGCCAATAAAAGTCCCGTCAAAATCGGTCCAGCCATTTCAGAGATTAGCCTTTACAAACATACAGACAGACAGACAAAAATTTTAAAAAATGTTATTTTGGTGTATGTGCCGTATATATATTCATATGCATGTAGTAAAAAACGGTTATTTCAGTATTACAAACAGACACTCCAATTTTATTTATATGTATAGATAAAGACCTACAGAAGGCAAAAAATCTAAACAACCTTCCGCGTTGTTATTCATTCTTCAGGTATTTTTGGCTGAAACTTACCCATTTTAGCTTTTTTCGTCTTTCCCTGTCTAGCAATTTCCGGCTTATTATTGCTCCCGCTATTATATTCATCAGAATTCTTAGCACCGTGAACAAACGTAACGAATAACATTGTAAAAATAAACTTAACAAAAAAATACTTTTTTAAAATCATTCTAATGTTCTAAACGCGACCACCGGCGTCCACAGCTAATGCAAAGAGAGTAAAAACATGTGATTTTTGACTGAAACGTATTTACAAAACATGGCTCCCATGGGGGAAATTTAACACTTTTATGCCTAACCGTTGCAACAATATAAATTGTTACATCAGCTCGTGTTTGTAAATTATGAAAAACTTTTATTTGTAGCATAATACCATTGTGTTACGCGTAGCCTAGGTGTACCGTAAAGCTAGTGGTAAATATTAAGTACAAACCGAAATGTACGATTTTGATTAGATAGGTACTGCTGGTTCAATAAATATAATTTTCGTTGTTATAGGAATTTTAGAAAGCATGCATCCATGAAAAGCCCGTGGTTGAACGCTTGCTTGTCACGCATGCGTTCAACCACGGGCTATCCTGCTCCTCTGAATTTTCGAGAGATTTTTGAGCAATTTTTTTTTTTGTTTTTTTTTTATAAAAACTATGCCCCACTCTAGGAATAATTCCTGTATCGTGGGTACGTTTACAAACATATATATTCACATACACAAAGACCCAGACCCGAAACAACTATCTATAGATCATACAAATATTTGTTCCGTGCGGGAATCGAACCCGCGACACGTAGTGCAGCAGTCGATCTTTTAACCACTGCGCCAACCGTTTCGTCAAAAATATTGCAAAGTTTACATCATGAGGAATTTGGTTAGGCAAAAGTACAATATTTGTACACCCACATTTCGCTGATGCCGTCATTAAGTTCCATGGAATAGGTGGGAGCCTATTGCCATCTACCTGGCACAATTCCAAACTCCAGGACCTCACGTTCATAAGTCGCGCTTCTAAAATTATGAATTTACATACCTATCTTTCTTTCTTTATAAAACGTTGCCCCACACTAGGATTTCTCCCGTATCGTGGGTACAGTTTACCTGTTATGTGTGTATGTTTTTATATACATGTTACATATACACACAAACAGACCCGAAACAACTATCTGTAGATCATACCAATATTTATTCCGTGCGGGAATCGAACCCGCGACACCTAGTGCAAAAAGCTAATCACTAACCTGCTGCGCCAACCGTGCCGTCTTGTTGTTTTATTAAAAGAATCAACATCTAAAATCCGTTGTCAGCTATTGCTAGGCATAAGCCTCTCTTTCAAATTGCCTGTCTCCACGCTGCACCAGTCTCATCTACGTTAGGTAGGTCCCCCATGGCGACAATGTAGATGTCGTCCACCCATCTCACCACTATGCCACGCAACCGACATTCCTTCTGCCAGTCCATAGTGTTTAAACGACTAGAGATGGGTAATTTGTTTTTGATTTTTATAAAGAAAAATGCTCATAAGAGATAGGTTGCTTTAAAAAAATACAAATATGCCGATGGTTTATGATAGAGAAAATGTTACTAACGCAGAATAGATAGGTATGTAGGCATTTCTTCCAATTCATTATTACAGTACTACAGTCATATTTAATTATTGAGTATACAGTATTGAATTGGAATATAGATCAAAAAGTTTTATTTCAAACTAGCTGTTACCCGTGATTTGCCCGGAAAATTGAACGTCTGCGTGTTCAATTTTCCGGGCAAATTTTCCAATTTTCTTTCCCTAAAAACTTTATTCGAAATATTATGATCATTTAATAAATAATTGCGTAACTAATCGATCCAGCCGTTCTCAAAAGATGCACTTATTAACGATCAGCATTTAATTGTTATTTATATAGATTGTATTGTACAGTTGCCAATATCTAGCCCCACATCTATGATTTTTCCGAACTGGGACAGAAACTTGATCGTGGCGCTTACCGTAGGGTAACCTACAGCGTTCGAAATAAATTATTTAAAAAAGCTCAAAAATATATACTGGATGGGATTTTTTGAAGCCGGGAGAATA
Source organism: Shargacucullia verbasci (assembly GCA_947562105.1). Classification (NCBI taxonomy): domain Eukaryota; kingdom Metazoa; phylum Arthropoda; class Insecta; order Lepidoptera; family Noctuidae; genus Shargacucullia; species Shargacucullia verbasci. Next base: position 2,655,754 of record OX387289.1, on the reverse strand, counting down.
AGAACCCTTCAATAAATTTGCATTTCATGTTATTATCTATTAGCTATTATAGTAACCTTCTCTTTTGTGTGAAAATAAATTTTGAGAAACAAGCTTTTTTTTTTTCCATCAAACAATAATAGTGATATAATGTCTAAAATAACACGTTATATTTCCCTACTTATAAGCTAAACTATACATCGACTACACCGTCTTTTTTAGATTTGAGATGGTATACTATTTAATATATTCATATTTTTACATCTGACATCCCAGTAAACACTTGTCACTTGGACAGTTTTGTAATTTGTTTGATTTGAAGGATTAGGGATTTTGAAAACTATTTTTCTTTCGTAACTAATACATTTTAATTTACGTGTAATGATTAGTTAATTAATAATTGTGCTCATTATAAAATACTAGTGCATAATACTTCAACATGGTGGGAAACGAAGATAAACATGACAAAAAGCCTGACACAAAAAACGGATTAGTTAAAAATATTGTTTTAAATACAATAGAATATCTAGATAATATCACCGAACTGAACATAAGTAATAGAAATATATTATGTTTTAGGGAAGATCTTAAGCTACCACCGAAAATAGTTCATCTAAACATATCTAAGAATAAGTTATCTGAGGTGCCTGCTACAGTGTTGAATTTGGACAATTTGAAATCATTGGACCTCTCCTTCAACTTAATTGTATTTTTCGACGACTCGCCAACTTTCTGCCACACTATAGAACACCTTAATTTATCAAATAATAGATTAGAAGGGCCACCTTTTTGGGTGTGGGCTGAAAACCCTAAAAAACTCATTCAATTGGATATAAGTAATAACAGGAACATATGCGAGTCTTTAACAAATGGTTACCTTGAAGAATTACTGCAATATACAACTCTAGTCAATGAAATAGATGTACATAACTGTAAACTAAGTAAATATCTGAAGCTTCTGGCAACATTCTGCAATGCAAAAGTTATTAGTATAGGCAGTGAAGACTATGATTACTATTCAGTGAACAATTTAGACAATGTGCCGTGTGCAGGACTGGATCAGTGCTATGATGTAGAAAAGCTGAATTTGAGCAACACACAGATATACCATATCAATTCTAATATAGACATATATAATAATTTGAAAGAACTTAATTTGGCACAGAATAATATAAACAGTTTACCAAATGAATTCTGCAACTTGGAGAATTTACAGACATGTGTATTATCTATGAACAAACTCCTTTATCTACCTGATGATATGATTAAATTAACAAAATTAGTAATACTTCATTTAGACAACAATGAACTATGCATGCTCCCAGATAATATACATGAAATGTCTAGTTTAAAAACCTTAGACCTCTACAACAATAACTTATGTGATAGCTTTGATGACATAAATAATTTGGATGAACTTGATTTAGCTCAAAATTTCTTTGATGAACTTGATAATGAAGAATATTTGGCAAAGAAACAGAAACTAAGACTAAATTGCTTTGACAGAGTGGATGGCAAGTAAGTTTGCATTCATTGACTATCTATTGAATCTCATATTCATGTGGTAAGAAAAAAAAAAGACAAATACTTTTGTTATTATTTATTTATTATATTGCACAATGTATTGTATAAACTAACATATTATGTAGATGACACTGTCCGGGCTATGTAAAGATAGCATTTGATGTATTATATTATATCTTATCCTATAAATTATTATATGCAATATGTATTAGGTAGGCCCTGGGCTCAGTTCCCATGTTGGGCAGAGTATTATTGGGTTTTGAGTATATTGCAATAGGCTCCCCCCTATTACATGGAAACGCCTAACCCTTCAATACATATGTAATGCTATATTGTATGCATATGTATGCTTGTTGCAATGTTGATCTGCACCACAATATATTATGTATTAGGGCTAAAGTAACTATACTGTAACTCATGTATCTAAAAGATAAGATTATGTATATGATATCTTGTTGCAGAAAAAATGAAGTTATGAGGGAAGACAGTGATTACAGCAAAGTTGCGACTGATGATGAAGAACTTTATTCTTTGATATCGAATGAAGAAAGTGGATGCATACAGCGAGGTGGGTTATCTTTCGTGATACTGTCTTAACAACAGATGTACATGAGGCCATGAGAACCATAGTGGCCTAACTACATTTTTTACAATGTTGAGTTTATGATTTCTTACAGTTAAAATTGATCATTTTGGTTTCTACAAATTACCAATTTTAACAATCTACTCAATATTTATTGAATCTCATTTTAGGCCTCCCTGGAGAAACCACTTTGGTAGAAACCAAAATGATCAATTTAACTGTAAGAAATCAAAACCTCAATATTGTAAAAAATGTAGTTACGCCACTATGGTTCTCATGGCCTCATATAATATTTGGAGTGTACTAGATTTCTAGCTATTAGGCTAACTACTTTGTTTTAAAATAAAGATAAATATTTTAATAAACAAAACCAAAAAACATAAAAGTTCCTAACAAGGTAACGAAATTGATTATAAGACGATAAGCTTCAAATGTCAATTTGAATTAAAACCTTTGCAAACATATCGTTTTAATATATATGAATATCTTAATATAATAGAACTGAAAATGTTAAACATAACTTTAATAAATTCCAGAACCTGAGGATAGTCGGCTGAGTTCTCCCGAAGACTGGGATTCAGATGACTACTGGATCCCGCAGTACTACAAACAAGTGACACCACCCCGTTCACCCTGGCTGTACTTTGTGAAAAAGAAAATGGAAGAAGGGAATTTTTGCCCCATGGATGCACATCCTGTGTCTATCGCTGAAAAAGTGAAATACGAAAAAATGTGCAATCCCCAAATAGAACATGAATCAGATGGACAGTTTGATGATTATTCTGATGATGATAGCTGATTAACATTGTTACTAGGCCTTTGTAAATTGCAGGGAATGAAGTGTCAAGTTATATTCTTAGATATTATAAAAACTATTGCATATTCAAGTCAAAACACCAATTTATTTACATACTCAATGCTTCAAATAATATATAATTATTTTGATCACATTGACATTTTGAGTCTTAAAAACGTAGTTATGCTTAGCTCTGCGGTAAGGTAGTTTGCATAACTAAGGGGTACTATATTTTACTTATCATTTGGTTAGTCAACAGCGTTACCTGTGTATTGGACACAGTCGCCTTAGTCAAGCAAACCATCTAACTCTTTTAAACTCATTAAATGGTAAAATACGAGCTAAAACCTTAACAGACTAACAATGATGAAGGGCAAGGCAATTTCTCTCTACACCATGCCATAAACTTGCTTAACTGCGAATAAGCTTCACATTCAATAGTATATAACTGAACAAGATTAATTATTATTATTATATGTATGTTAGTGGCCATGTTATTCGCCGGATTGTCAATTATTTGCATGTACCATGTACAATTTCACATACAATCTCATTATGAAGAGAGGTTCCTTAAGCTATAAGTACATTTAGATAATACATTAATTTGCATGACTATAGTAAGTCTGTATGTCTACATTTTATATAATTGATTTGATGATTTTCCATGTAGTTCCTATATAATGTGCCTTAGAAAATGTTTATTTGAAAGCAGCATTTATGTGCCATTTGAGTTGTACCAAACTGCGCTTTGCAGTACAAACATGCTAACTTGATAAGTATTAAGAATATAATTTATAATAACAAACTGCCAGATATGATTTACTGTGTGATAATAAATAGAAATGTCATTCTTTCGACTTCAATGAAAATACGATAAAGGCAGGATATAGAATGAGAGGCAATGACATAATGTAAGCAGAACTTTCACCTTTCTTGAACATGTTAGTTACTCATGCCTTATTTGCTCAGCTTGCGATATCCATTACCACCAGCGGAGTGCACAGAGTTTTTAGACAGGGTAGGCAAAAAATTTTAAAAGCTTACTTACCAAAAATACCTTCTGCATGAAGGTATCATGCAGAAGGTATTTTTGGTAAGTAAGCTTTTAAAATTTTGGTTGTGTTGGTATTGGTTCGTCGTCTTGTTGATTACATAATGATGTATGTGATTTGCCACGTCAAATATCTTATAATAAATATTTATCTGAGTTATGTAAGGTAGGCAGTGTCTTTATGCCCCGCACGCCACTGGTGATCACTGGTTACTCATTTATGGTATAGCGAAAGAAAGGTTGCTTCATCCGCCGCGTGAGCTAAGACGTGGAAATGTTCCAAATACTACTATGTCATTATAAATTCTATAGTTTCGAACGCCAAACAGGACTCACGAGGCTCATAACAAAATTCATTTCAGTCCTACAGGTCTAAGTGATTCAGATAACATCTGTGCAAGCTTTTGTAGCATGTTTTTCATACAAAGTTATCATAGTCATACAAAGTGTGTACATCGTGTGAACCTCGCCTTATAGGCATTGGTTTCTTCTTTGTCAACTTAACTAGTTCAACTTAACAAAACACAACCATAATCGCACTGCTAGACAAAAGTCATATCTGGATGAAGACGTGTACTTCAAAGTACAATAAGTAATAAATTATTGTATAGTCAACAAAAAAAGAAATAGTTATGTATAAAGCAGCTTTGCATCTAAACTTAATTCTAATAACAGTTTACATAAAGTTTAATACTGCGTTAATTTCTTTCAATATTTCATCATAGATACTATCCCTGTTCTCATATGTCACCTGAAAATGAAAAACAAATATGGACTGTGATATCTTAATTTAAACAGTGGCTGGGAGAGTGAGACTTTTTGCATGTTCTAGAGGTCGAAAATAACTATACGGTAAAAAAAAAACTAAGATGAAAATCAATAAGGAATACTTATAATAGGATATAATGGGTAAATAAATATATAGGCTATAATAATTATGAAGAAATAAGTGTTGCGGGTTCGATTCCCGCCCCGGATAAACATTTTCCAGGTCACAGGTGTGTGTACATACAAGATGTATATTTGTAGACTGTAAAAAGTAAAAAAAAAAAATTATATCATAAATAGTTTCTGTTGGAATGGAATTTATTCTGAAAAAGTATGTATATTTATAAAACTATAATCACTCTTACCATCCATACTTTGGCTTCTCTATGCTTCCTTATAGACTCAATCAAGTAATCATTACTAGTCACAGGTATTGTGGCTAGAATCTTGTACTTGGAGTCTTCAACAAATATAGATCTGATGGCAATCTTAAAGGCATCACTATATAACTCCATTTTACCTATTTCATCTATAACTACTAAATGTCTTGATGTGTTTGGCTGAAAACAAAAAGGTAATAATATAACTACAAATGAAAAAATTAAGGATAATAATTTATAAAGAAAACAGGCAGAACCTGTCACCAGTAAATCACTATCACATCAAAAAAGTAAAGTTGCTAGTTACATCCACCAAAGAACAATGCAGGTTCAAGTAAAAAAAATATAATAAAAACAAACCATTTTTAATTCCTATAGGTTTTGAAACTATTTAAAATTCCCAATTAAGCAAACTTCTTACCTTAACCAAAGTCGGCAACACTACATTTTCAAATTCTTGAACTAATACACCATATTTTCCAACTTTATATTTCGTCCGGCCGTCCAATAAGGCCACATCTCTTGCTAAACGGCCTCTTGTACCTTCTAGGGCCTGAACATCAAAGCCATCCCTGTTTTGATTAAGTCTAACCTCTTCAGTGTAAAACCCTGTAGTCTTGATATGTTTGCCTTCCATTTCTTTTGTAAGTTTTTTTATCAATGTGGTCTTACCAACTCCTGAAAATATTATGAGTTTATAAAAACTATTGCATTGGATTCATCAATTAATTATTAATTAATGCCTAACCAGGTTTGCCGGTAAGGATGAAAAATTTATAAGTTTTGGCAGCCTCTGTTTTAGTAGCATCTGTTTTAGTAGCCTCTGTTTTAGTAGCCTCTGCTTTAATAGCCTCCGTTTTGATAGCCTCTATTTTGATAGGCTCTGTTTTGATAGGCTCCGTACTGATAGGCTCCGTTTTGATAGGCTCTGTTTTGATATCCTCCGTTTTGATAGCCCCTGCTTCGATAGCACCCGTTTCGGTCTCCTCGGTTTCGATAGCCTCCGTTTTGATAGCCGCCATTTTAGATGTGTATCTATTTAGTCTTTAATCCTTAATAATTATAACTAAAAAAAATCTGATATTCAAATGACAATACCGAGATTTTTAGGAATTTGTTTATTTTTGTAAATGTCAGTTTGACACTTGTTATTGATTATTGATAAGACAGCGTTCCGTTTACAATGTAGATGAAAAAAGTAAAAATAGAGTAAATAATTTAATTAACTTTGATTTCTCATCCATAAAAGTCCCATTGTAGGTACAATATTTATTGGGTTATCTCAGATTATATAAAACAAAGAAAACGAAAAAAAATCGATATCTATGAAAAATCGACGTATCAAAAAAATATAACTAAACGAAACTGGTGGTTTGAACCTCAGATAAAGAATGTACTAGATGGATCTTATTAAGCAAGAGCCGGAGACATATCACTATTTTCTTCGCAACACAGAAAAATGACATATGACAGAAAGAGATAATGATAGTGGCTCAGGATATGCGAAACCAACGCAATGTCTCCATTTTGACTATACAATCCTAACTATATTTATACTGATCAATAGCGATGTTCATTTTTAAAGGATTTTTGTCGGTATCGATAAAAATCGTAAAGCCAATATAAAAAGATTAAATGTTCAGAAATGACGTATATTCAATAATAACTTCGGCCTGCGGTTTTGTTAGCATGTTATAGCACTTTAGTTAATGTCATATAAATGAAATTTTGAGACCGGTTGATTCGTGATCGTGAGTCGGGTTAGGTCAATTTCAACTTCACAAATTGATTCTACAGATTGAATATTAAATTGAATAGCCTGTAGCACGGATTAGAGTTCAAGCTATCAAGCTGCATCTATTTATGCAATTTATGTATTCAGTAAAGTTCTTGTTTGAAAAGATACCATAAATTATAATTTTTTACCCAAAAAGTATAAGATACTGGGTAAAGAGTATTTTTATGTAAACAAGCGCAGTGGCGCCGTCTACAGTCTACGTCCGAACTAATCAGCCTATATCTAGTTATAGATAGTGGTATTGGTGGTATATTTTAGGACCCATCCAGTAGGATGGGACATTCATTGGTGCAACCGCATATTAAAGGTAACAAAGCCATTTTCAGCGGACAGTGTTACAGAGGAAAAGATCTGCTTTTACTAGTTTTGTTACCATTGATATGAGGTTGACTTATACATGTAGGCTAGTCTTTCATAGAAATGTGAAATAAAACAAGTCAAATATGTTAATCACTTTTTATTTTAACTTAAAGCTCAACTCGACGCACTTTCTGGAAAATTTCACAACCGAAATACAAATGAAAAATGGAAAAGAGCTACCATTTTTAAATTTGAATTAACATCTCTTATTCTGACTGTCACCAGTTTAAAAATGACCTAAATTAATTTTATTTTATATAATCAAGAAAACATCCACTCTAACAAAATATTAAAATTATCGATAAATATTCTGATTCTGATTCACAACACTATAAAGTAGGTGAAATGTCATACATACATACCGAGTCAAACTTTTTAATGTTTTTTGTTAAACACTAACAGCTAGAATCATAATGAAACTGTGTACGCACTAAACACATGTATTACTTTTATTTTAAGTGAGAATAAAAAGCAAGATTTACAAGTTTGCTTCGTAAAGTTCAATAAACATGAATTCGACTTGCCTATGAAAAGATAATTTTGCATTATTTTCAGTCAATATACCCGCTCGGTTAGAACAACCGGGAACATTACACGCCATAACTAATTTATAATATATCCACAGTAAGGAAAACTTCAAAATCGAGAAGAAAACCACTAAAATATCCAATTATCGTAACGACACATTGGTAACCAGCTGGTTAACAAACAAATATGGCTGCCCTCGGCCGGTGGCGCGCAGCGCTTCAAGACGTGCATAAACGGCTTTTGCTATCTCTTTCTGTCACACACAAACTGATATTAGAACGAAGAGTGTTAAGTATGAGTAAATTGTTCAACTTAATACGCTACATCTAAGGATTGATTTATCTGAGGTTTGAACTTTTGACAGAATTATGCTCCTAAATTCAGACGTGCCAGTACATTTTCATTTAGTTTCTTTATACCCTTGTAAGTAAGAAGTAATAACTTATATACATCTCTTTCACACTTCAGAAGATTGCATATATTTATTTCTTTCTTATACTAATCTTATCATTTACTTATCATAGTATCAAAGTTCATTCTTCCCAAGTTATTTTCGCCGGTGTTTTATCGGCCGATAAATTGTTCACTGTTCAGTATTGAATAAGAAAGGCAACGTAACAGAACTTGAATAATACTTATCACAAAAATGGCTTCCGTCAGCACTTTAACCCGTGTTTTATTGGGGAAGAATGTGGTGAACAAAGTAGCAGCCACAAATACCGGTTTTGTCAAATTCTATAGCACGGGTAAGATAAGACGAACTTCTATTTCTAAACTTCACAATGCACGTATTGTGTCCTCGGGGCAAATGTAATAATATGATAAATTATGGAACTTATTCTAAATTAAACTTTTAACTGTCCTATCGACAGCGAATAATAGATACCTATCCTTTTGTGTTGCAATTTTGTCTTATACTACTGTTCCCACGATCATGAGTGGTACCTTAACAATTGTTAAACCTTTTTAGATTAATAGAAACACCCTGGCCATTGAGTTTTGACATATATTTGAATTTGTGTGTTTGTCATTTCTAACTTCATTTTGCAATACTGTCTTATAAAATGTGTCTTCTTTAACTTATTGTACAGTGATACAAATACTTTGCTATAAGTATTTAAATAAGTAAAATAATATAATAAAATTGCAAAGACCCATAGCCTATCTGTGTCTAGAATTATTAAGTATTATTCACTTAAGAATAATAGTTGACATTCGACACAAACGGTTAGTCGACTCTTCACATGACAAGAGGGCTGGCCTCTACTTCGGTCAGAGAATCAGCATTGCCACACAACATGGCAATGCCGCCAGCACTCTGGACACTTTTCCCGTTGACAGCAATGTGGACGAATTTTACGATGCCCCGTGATTTCTTCCCCTCTCCGTTTTTAACAGTTTGTACTTTTATTTGTATATTTTAAGTTTAATAGTTTTTTTTTATAATTGATAATGACCTAATGTATATATATAAAGCTAAGAATAATATTTATTAAATTTATATAGATCTGTAACTCTACATGATATTATCATATCATCAGCTATGTTACATCAGATTCATAAACATTAGCCCCCCAAGGGCCTTAATAACAATATCCGTTGTATGCTACATGGCAACAGATACACTGAGAATGCCAGAGAAAATAAACCTTGTCCCATGGTATTATAATTTAAAATATCTCCAACAATTAAAACTATACATGTACCAAAAATCAATCCTTTACTTAACTCCACAGTCCACTGACCTCTTGTAATTTGTAATGAGGATTGGTTGTGTAATTGACATCATTCATTGGCATTATATGAAGTATTTATAAGCCAAGTAAATAAGAACTGTGTTACTGTGCAAAGTAAAGTAAGTATTACGTTGACATGACCTTGGCAATACAATTGCTATCTTATCATTCAATTGTTGTTTTGGTGTGACTTTTATATTTCAGCAAATAATAATTTAATAATATGATGCCTCAATGGTCTAGTAGGCAAGCAGGTCTGCTGAGTGGTCCTGCATTCCATTCCCGGTTCAGGCGAAGTGGATTTTTCCTGGATATAAATTTTCAATATCAGCTGAAAGTTTGTTATTGAGCCCCATAGATGACAATACGCAAGCCCATTATCACACGGGATTCAGTGTAGCAAGCAAACCAATTTTACCAAGTTTACTTATTTTGTGGAACACACATACTTTACAGAAAACGATTTTAAAAAATGGCCCTTCTACAAATATAACTAAAAATGTTATGCGGGATTTTTCGTAATTTAAGAAAATAAAAAAATAATATTTACATAGCCGTGACTCTTAGGACCCAAGTTCCAAGGGTGGAAAGGTGTAAATAAAGGTAATGCCTTTAAACTGTCAACAGGCAAGACATAGACATTTGTATTGTTCTGGCCGTAGGAGGTTCACCGTCCCTTAATTTATTATCTTTATTCCCCAGGCCCAGCTTATGAGAACATCAAAACAGAAGTAGTTGGAGCTAAGAAGAATGTAGGTCTTATCCAGCTATACAGGCCTAAGGCTTTGAACGCGCTCTGCGGGCCCCTGTTTGTGGAATTAGGCCAGGCCGTCAGGGATTTTGATGCTGATGAGAAGATCGCCGCTATTATTATCACAGGTATTATTTTTGTTTATATTTTTTCTCTATCAGACGCAGTTTCGACCTAAGATTTTTGGAGGCAACTTGGCCAAAGTAAATTTACAAGCCATGTACGGTTCCAAGGACCAAAACCAATTAAACAAGTTTAATAAAGTTTAGAAATTATTTAAGTCTGCCTCATTGGTCTAGTGGTCGCAAGCGCGACTGCTGAGCGTGAGGTCCTGGTTTCGATTCGCGGATCAGGCAAAGTGTTATTGGGTTTGGTTTTGGTTTGTTATTGGTATGGAAATTTTCAGGCAATAGGCTCGCCCCCTATTACTTAAGGGACTCAATAACGGCATCGGGAAAATGTAGGTGTACAATAGTACACCTCTGCCTAACCCTTCGGGAAATACAGGGGGAATACAATGTTATGTTATAATGTTTTTGCATAGAGCCATTGTGTCAGTATTTGTGCAGCTGGATGTTGCTGTAGTAGTGAATAATGTATGACGACAATCAACATCATTGCGGCTCATGTGGTACCCATTTTGGCGTTTAGTTTTACTCCAAATTCCTCCACTCCTGGCTATCTGACTGTCTCGCGTCTTTTCTCGCTGAATGTAATCTAGATACCAAACGTCTAAGTTAGTGAAGGCCATTAAGCCAGCATAGGGTTTAAACAGAAATAAAAAATCATCATACTAAAGTTCGATTCTATTACCAACCTTATATGCGGTGCAAAAGCGACGCGAAACGACTTGGTACGTACTGTTTTTGCTGCCGCGTCCGCAATGTAGGTACGCAGTTATTGAAGCGCAAACGAATTTGTAATCGTTATTAAATTCATTTGAAACGAACTATACAGACTCAACTCTTCTCATTTCGGCATGAGCTATACCTAACATAGAAATCAATTAGCAACGATGGTATGGAGGCTGACTGCCCAGGGTGACCCGAACTCACCCAGCCTCGTAAGACGAATATGGGCCGCGCGGCCCACATTACGTCCAGCCAAAAATAACTCTTATTGTCCGATGCTTAAGGTTCACAGGATCTGTCATTGTTGCTGACCTTGCAGCCGAAATGTCTGGGCAGTCAGCCTTGATATTTGAGTTCATCACTCGCGAAGGCAACTCAAGTTAAAAACTCGGAACTTGTTAAAAATAATTTGAAAAATCGACATTTGCCCGAAAGTTAATTATTTTATATTAGTTCTTTCAGTAAGTCTTCAAGTATTGTACCTAATGGCAATACTATTTTTATATGGCGCTTTATTGCAAGTAAGTAGGTATAGTATAAGGAAATAAGAGAAGTTCCAAAATTGGTAATAAACAGATTTTCTTTCTTTCAAAATTGATCTGTGTACAACAAAGAGTTTGTATTCTAATCTTTATTATTTTCAAAAGTACTTATCATGTGCAGCAATACTACTTATATTATGTAACGCACACACCTTTCATAATTACGGCCATTACAGGCCATTTGATTAAATATCGTATCAGCTGTTGGAACGATATTTTTATTACTATCAACTATCTCAATAAATTGATAAATGTTAAGTTGACCAACGTTCATCCCATCTTAGTTATCATGAATATTCTATTCTCTAGCATGACTGATACGGTTTCTGCTCGAATCTTCTCTCAACTGACTCTGGTGTTTATTACGATGGCATCTTCCCCATTATCACTTAAAAGGCATTAGATCTATAATAACTTGGGTCTGCAAGAAAAGACCTTCCACTAGTAACCAAACCTGAGTTCGTGAGGCGCATGCGTGCAGTCAGTTTCGATACCACCATGGCTGATTGGCTAATCTTTCCACTACGGAATTAGTATATATTCCCATGTAATAGCTCTTAAAAGTTACTCGGCTGGAGGCCCTTCTGGTCTCGCCATTTGCTCGGTTAAGCAGTAAAAGCTCCCTGAGCTAACTGCGAGAGAAAAAAAAAAAAAAAAAAACTTAAAAGTTATTCTGTCGCCAGACTCCACATGAGCCTTAACCGCTTCTTAAAGTCGAGTTCCGTTTGAGTATATCTATAAATGCTTATTTTGTTTCCCTAAAGGTAACGAGAAAGCCTTCGCCGCCGGTGCCGATATCAAGGAGATGCAAAACAACACATACAGTGAGAACCAGAAGAAAGGCTTCCTTAAGGACTGGGAAGGTATCTCAAACTGCGGCAAACCTATCATCGCTGCAGTCAACGGATTCGCGGTAAGTAGATCTTATAGAGAAATCTTAATGAGAAGAGTGAGGGTAAAATCGTATGAATTCTCCTTGTTTATTTTGCATCTTCCTACAAAATAAGTATTTCCAATAGATTTTATTTTTTCATCCTTGCCCCACACTAGCAATGATTCCTGTATCGTGGGTGCTTTACAAACACATATATTCATATACACAAAGACCTAGACCCGAAACAACTATCTGTAGATCATACAAATATATGTATATAACAATTAAAGAGCTATTGATGATAATAATACAGCACAGCCTTTGACATATAATGACACGATAACAAATGTCAGAATTACACTTATAAGTAATTGATTAAACATACTCGAGTCCAACAGCTCTCACACTCGCATAGCTTATCAACAAAACACAAAGCCATAAAAATATACATTGATTTTGAATGATTATTCAGTGGCGTAGCGTGGGTTTCGACCGCCCGGGGCGCAGGCAAATTAATATTAGGCTTTAAGAACGGGATTCCCCGGTTTCGTCACAGAATAAGGAACAAAAAATTCCGAGCTCATTTTAATCGGTCCGAATTGTGGGTGCGAAATAAATATGAAATGAAATGGTTCAAATATTTATAAGATATAGGTTATTTATTGTGAAATTTTACCGCCCCCTAAAAGTGCTACCCGTGGCGGGCCGCCTGCCACTGCCCACTACGCTACGCTACTGTGATTATTATAATTATATTGTATAACAGAAAAGTCACTGTTGTATTTAAAATTAAAGTCGTAAAAACTCCGACGCCTAAGATACAGGTAGACTAGTATATCTAGTTTAGGAGCCGGGAATAGGGCCCATATTTACTAAGACTCAGTTGTATCGAGCTAATAGCGATATCAGAAAGGCCTCTAGCCGTTAATATTGAGCAAAACTGCTAAGGGTGTTCCATAATGGGACTCGAACCTCGGCTTAGGCCGTTGCTGGGGGACAGACAAGAGAGGACTTGTTGGATCTGATTGTTGATCATGCAGAGCACTTGGTTTTTGTAAGTGATAACTTACAAATTCATCATACTTAAAAACTTTGAAAATCCAGCTTGGTGGGGGTTGCGAGCTTGCTATGCTCTGTGACATCATCTACGCCGGCGAGAAGGCCAAGTTCGGACAGCCGGAGATCAACATCGGCACCATCCCCGGAGCCGGCGGCACCCAGCGCCTGCCCAGATATGTCGGCAAGTCCAAGGCAATGGAGATCGTGTTGACTGGCAACTTCATCGATGCTAATGAGGCTGAGAGGATGGGTAAGTTTGAATCAAACTATGAAAATGGATTAAAAAATCATAAAGATTGTTTTCGTAGCTACATAGCTACCGCGCAGATCGCTCGATCTGCGAGGTAAAGCTGCGCTTGACGCGGTCAATCCTTGGATGGGAGACAATTTTTCATATATCGAGACCCCTCCGTGCCTCGGAAAGCACGTTAAGCAATGGGTCCCGGGTGTCATACAAAGTCGTATGACAGTCGTTACGGGTGTCAGTAGTCTAAAAAGTCCGACAACCAGTCTAACCTTAGTATCAGTATCTCCTAATAATTGGGTGGCGGAGATCAGAAGGCAGTCGCTCCGTCTAAAATACTGATATTCAGCCGCAAACGGTTAGATTAAAAACTGACATCAATGTAGTTTGGAAAAGGCAAGGCAGATGATGACTGATTCTTAAAAGCACTGCGCACATCTACTGCGCAATTCCAATTTCGATAAAAATTTGCCAATGAATTTCATCACGAAATGATCCTTAATTTGGAGCTACCGTGTTAATTGATCTGAACATCCGTGTCAGTTTACACGTACATCATGAAATTCGGGAGTGATAATCATGTTCAGGAAATCCTATCTTACTAAAATAAAAGAAGACGGTAACCATATAATAGAAATACCCTCAATCATTTATATTGCTCTTCACCAGGTCTCGTCAGCCGCGTCTTCCCCGTGGACAAACTCCTGGAGGAGACAATCAAGTTGGCCGAGAGGATCGGCACTCACTCCCCGCTCATCGTGAAGATGGCCAAGGAGGCAGTCAACCAGGCCTACGAGACTACCTTGAAGTCAGGACTTCTTTTCGAGAAGTCCTACTTCTATGGCACTTTCGCTACCGTGAGTTCATATCCTTTATTTACAGTGCCATAGCGTGGGTTTCTGCCGCCCTAAGGGGGTTAAGGTCTTTAAATTCACAAGACTAAGATATACAGTAATACTAAAGAACTTTTCGGCAATAACAATCATTATTATTGTGTATATGTCACCGTAAAATTGTAAATACCGTTAAATTATAATCTATCTAGCAAGTTTGTAAACTGTCGAAAGATTGTAAACCGTAAAATACTGCTTACAATTTACCGCATATTTTTTCGATAAATTATAATCTATCGAAGTAAAACTGTTAAATCATAATCTGTCGCGCGTTAAATTGTCAACTGTCCGAAGGCTGTCCCTGATTGGTCGCTCTTGCGGTAGATCGTTCTGTGTCCATAGGAGTTATACTCGGTTTGTTTAGGTACTTAACTAAAGGTACACAACCTTGATGTGTCTTTTTAATATTTTTTGTTTAAAAACTCAGTTTAAAAATAAAACGCGACTAAAAACCAATGTAAAACAACAATAACGATTACCAAATCAATTGAACCACTAGTTTAAGCAGTAGTTTATTCGTTTAATATGTGTTTGTGTAAAAAGTCATATCAAGATTGTTTACCTTTAGCTAAGTACCTAAACAAACCGAGTATAGGTTAGTGCTTAACCAATCGGCGCGCGAGGTGCGTTCCGTCGCATGCCATTTCACAATTTGACGGTTTCACGTCGATAGATTATAATCTACCGAAAAATAATGCGTTAAATAGTCAGTAGCTAGTTGTACTTATTTTTTGCACAAATATCATGAGACTAAAATTGGGAGAATGTGTATTCTGAAAAGAGACCAATTTATTTATTTTAATGTTTTACAGGCGGACCGCAAAGAGGGCATGACAGCTTTCGTCGAGAAAAGACCACCAAACTTCAAGAACGAATAATTTTTATTGAACATTTTTATACAGTGTATACTCAATCATGTTTCCCTTGTATTATAAGAGAAGGTGCAATATAAAACAAAGTAAATCAATATTTACCGGCCTTTAATCCAATTTTTATTTTATTTATAATAAATGAATATATTTTTGGATATTTTGTCATACTATTTCCCCTTTCTGCCTCGTGAGCGAGACTTCCTATCTGCTAATTTTGATTCATTACTTTCTATAAATTGCCTATAACACTAGAAAGACCGCAGTCGTCAAAGTGACGATTTCGCGAAGTAAAATGGTCATATTTTTAAAGTTACGCCTAGTTTGAACATGACACTCTTTGACTTTTAATATTTTGTAGTTTTATAGTCCCCGATTAAATACAAAGTTGTTATCTTAATTAGTTTTCGAAATACAATGAGTCATATACAAAGCCTACAGGCTACAAAGACCACAGTCGTTAAAAAGACGCTATACAAAGAACTCAATCATCGTATTTGAGGGTACTTAGAAATATTTGTTTACATTACATATAAATAAATATTTCGTTATGCTTTCTTATTGTTCATCAGTGTTGAAACTCTCAGTGGTGTGTTAGCTGGATAAATTTGTATTGATTATTATATAATAGGTACTGTGTTCATTTTGATAAAAATCAATATGAGTTTGCGTAAAACTATGTCTGAGTCTGAAATAGAGAAACAATTGCAAAATCTTCAAGATCTACCATATTCAGAGTCAGAATCGGGTGGAGAAAAGGTAGTGTGGAAGCAGTTGAATTTGTTGATACGGCAGATACGAATTATGTACCGGCGACCAACAAATCATTGTCGTTGATGGACAGCTCAGATTCGACTGACGACATTCAAGTAGAAACACCGTCTACGTCTAGTGTGGTTCCTAGTCGTCGCTGTATCGGATCAAGAAGCAGCCGTAGAGGAGGTAGAGGTATGCGAGGTGAACCTTCTTCACGACAATCGGCACTTCCTGCTATAGGTGATACATTGATTGCAAGCGATGGCACCGAATGGAAGTGTGTAGCAGATACTCTAAGTGCCATACAGAGAGGTCGACGCAGTGCTCAAAACGTGCTTCGAGATGTTGCAGGCCCAACCCCTTATGCAAAGTGATTCGTTCAAGATGGTAAAGTCCTTACTGCTTGGAGCCTATTCATTGATGAAGCAACTCTTCGACACATAAAGGTATGTACAGAAACAGAAGCTCGTCAACGGACTAACGATGAAACTTGGTGTAAAACTTAGATGAGCTTGATGCCTTCATTGCATTACTTTACGCCCTTGGCGCTTACAAAAATGTTATAATTCTCAGTACTCAACACTCAAGTGTTGCAATTGTTACAGGCGAGATGAAAATTCCTGAAATTGTTGAATTTTATTAATCAACAAAGTTTGGTGTAGATATTTTGGACCAAATGCAAGGAAATACTCAGTAAGATTTGGTACTCGTCGATGGCCTATGCATGTATTTTATAATGTTTTAGACATCGCTGTCATAAGTTCATGGATTATTTACGGAAAAATTACTCGTAGCAATATTTCTCGGCATAATTTCATCCTCCAACTTGTTTATGAGTTACGAGCAGAACGTCAAAAAAATCGTCGGCCCGGCTCGGCCACTTTGCGTTCCCGAAAATATAAATGAAATGGTAGAAGAGACTAGGTCAAACAAAAGGCTAATTTGTAAAATAAATACAAAATGTAAAAAAAATAAAAAATCTTACTGAAAGGGAGCGTTCAAGTATTACGTAACGAATTAGAGGGTCTTCTGAAATGTTACGATGCGTTACAGGGGCGGGAAGGGGGTTTGAACTACGCGTTACGTAACATTGTTTAAGCCCTTCAGAACGATCGTTTTTTTTTTTCTCTAAATTTCAAATGGAATGATCACTTGATTTTTTTTTTAATAATCATGCTTTATAGTATTTCATTATATTCCCTAAGAGCTATGGCCTTCCCGCACGATGGTTTTTATTACATGTATCTATTATTGTACTACAGTATTATTCACTGATATACTTATGAAAAATTAAATGAAGTTTATCGGTTCATCGTTTATTTGGTGATTCTACGAACGTCAACGCCGTGAACGGTCTACTACTGTACTCTCTTCAATAAATCATAGTCTTTACTCATGTCACTCTGTGATAAGTTATTGAAGAGAGTACAACTATTGCCCGGTGTATCCAAACAATTAAAAAGTTACAGTTGAAGCTGTCAAAAGTATAATGCCATAAATTTTAATAGTCATCTGAATGACAGCAAATACCCATCAAATGCCTTACCGCCCAGAATTTTCAAATTAGCCGCACTATCATGTTACTCCGCTAATAAGATTGTTGTGTGCGCATATTTTAATGAATTTTATTGTGTATAAATAAATTAATTTGCATTTCTAGCCTATGAATTAATCATGCAAAAGGAACTTAAATAGTTGTACGTATAGGTTCGGTGTGTAAACAAGTGTTTTACGTTTTTATTTTAGGAATCTTTTTCCATGTTCTGGGATCATGTTTATCGTAATAGACATATCATGCAGGAGTTCGAAGACATAGAGGTACACAAAACTAGTGTATCAGTGTTTGTGGCCCTGTTTTATTTAGAAATGCTATACATTTTAATCATGACGTTGTCTATTTTGAATAGATTGAATCAAAACTTACCGTCGTAAGCATATATTTACATTAGGCGTAAGTATTTTTTATTTGCATACAAAGTTACAGCTGTTTTTCCACCTTCAACTTTAACCCCTGACTTGTTTTTATTCATAATTCGAAGTAATAATAGTACGCAAACGTACACTTGATCAGTGGAAAATAATATTAAGTGATTGAATAAAAAAAAAATCATTCCCTTCTGGGTCTGATTGAAAATGCCAGAAATTATATTATTTATTTTATAGTTTTCATTTCCCTATGATTTTACTTACACTTATATAGAAATCAATGAGTTTAGTAGCCGCCCACAAATTTATTGCAGTGGAACAAGTTTAGGGAATCTTTGTCACACTAACTTGGCTGTAGTTTTGAGATAAGTACAGTTGATTAAACTCATAAATGGTCAGTGAACATTTAAATGATAAAAGTGCAATTACAATTTATATTATTGCTTTATCTGCCTTCTGAGTGACTATTATAATTATACCGTTAGAAATGTAAGTGCAGTTACATTGGTATCAGTTAAATATAAACTATTTAATATTCCAATCAATCCTGGATGAATCCGGAACGAATCTTATAATTAGTTCTTCGTTATTGTAGTCGCTTTTAAGCAAGTATTTGGGCAACAGATCTTACTCCGCCACTTCTCCCTATTGTCAGGCCACTGTTGCTTAATGGCACATTTGGCATAGTGGTTGAGCGATCAACTCCTTAGTTATGTGTAGCGGGTTTGATTCCTACATAAAACAAATATTTATATATACAGGTAATTGTTCCAGAGTCTGAGTGTTTGTGCATGTGAATATTTATAAGTGCACACACAATACAGGAATTATACATAAAAGGGGAAACATTACAAAAATTTACCTGCCCCAATAATCTCTACTTTAACTATAATCAATGAGTAATGGATTTATGTCAGATTATACACTCACTACTGCCATATTAGGGATAAGAGGATATTTACTGAGCTAAAAAACATTGTAATTGGATTGGCATTGACATTTACAACACAGTTGGTGCAGTGGCTAAGCCATTGGCTTTCTGCATGATTTGTTACATATTTGTTATCTGCACAGAACAAATGTTTGTATTACCTACAGTTGTTCCCGATTTGTGTGTCTCTGCAAGTGAGTTTCTGTCTGTAAACTGTACAAGTGTGGGCAATGTTAAAAAAGAAGGAGCTAGCTTCAGAGTACAGTCCACCTTGTTAACTTTCAAACGATCAGAATCATATAATCTAAATGATCATGCATAATATGCATAAAATTTGCCAAGATTTGAATCACTAATTCCTTTAAAATGTACTTTTTAATTTTGCTCATATTATAAATATTATTATAACTTAAATTTCAGCAATATAATATACAATAAATACAAGATGGCGGATAACAATGATCTCCAGTACAGGCTGTACCTCTCGCAGGGAGAGGAAAACATTTATATTGACAATTGTAAAATACCAACACACCACATGGAAGGCATCAGATTTATATACCGACAGTTTAAAAAGGTATGTATTAGGTATATTAAATTTTTGTCAAAATTGTATCGCCCAAAGGTGCAAGCATTCTTTTATGTGTTCCCACACATATTTTACCCTTAAAATATGTGTGGGAACACATTTTAGCCCTTTTAGGCCTAGCCCGCCTAACAAAAGCCGGACCCCGTTTATTTTGGCCGGACACGCAATCAAAAAGCCTAACTATGTCCGGCTTTATCCGGACGCCTGGCAACGCTATTCGCGCGAATATTTTGTGCAGTATGAAGTTGTATGTCGTACTAAAAATCGCGCGGGGTGGCGGGGGCTCAGTCGTGCACCAGTATTCATAGGAGGATGTTGCGCTCTTCGTCTCCGGTTCCAGCGGCGACAGTGCCGAAAAATGATATAGAGATTTAACAATTGATAACATCCATGCATACGAGATCTCCCTGTGGGACAAGTGTGATGCGAAATACGTGGATAGAGTAATTAAGGCAAGATTGTGGGAGAAAATTTACTAAGAAATACATTTTATTTGGGAATAATTTAGTGATGTTGATGTTTAAGATTTTAGTTCTGTTGACAATTGTAAACACGCGTCGCAGTCCAGATCTGCATAGAACTGACAAAAATCGCGAAGAATTTTATTCACAGTGCTTGTTATTTGAAATTCCGTTTACTAAATATAAACCATGAAAATAAAAATCGCGCGGTGAGATTTCGCTGTGCGGGCTAGCCCTTATAAGCACGCATGCTAGGACAGGTTGCGCTCTGGACACGGCGACAGTCTAACAATGGATTTTCTATTGTGTTTTTACTTTAGTATATTTATATTGAACTACCTCTATGCTATAGTTGCCGCAAGCGCGTCTGTCGAGTCTAGTGGTGGTAATGTGTGGTTTATATAATCCTTAGTTTCAGTTTGAAGTTCAGAATTATGCTCGATAGATGGCAATAGGCTTGTGTTCTATTAGGCTACTATGAAGCGACGAAATTTGGGTGTACAGTACAGGTCCTACATGTGTATGTTATTATAAAATATAAACTTCATGTCTTACAGAAAAGACTTGGTGTAATCATGAATGACCCATATGGCAATAGCAGGTATATCCAAATCGTCTTGTTTCTGAAGGCCATTCGCTCGTTGTTAAAGAAGCCTGTATTAATCCTGTGTCCGGAAGAGGCCGAGAACGAGTGGATGCATCAGTTCTTCACGTGGACGGATTATGATGATGGTGAGACAAGAATAAATCAAAACTAATACACGGTTTGACCGTGAAAATATTTATTCCCCCACGGAATAAATATTTTTACGGTCATAGTGTACGTCGCAAATCAGGATTTCTAGGCAGTATTTAGGCATTCTAGACCAGCTAAATGTGTAGTTGAATAAAGGGCTTAGGGGTGGTTGTCCGGGTTCACCCCCTGCGCCCATACAGATAGCAGTTAGTTACCCTAGGTTTGAGTGTGTATTTGTCAGATTTATGTCTGCAAATTGTACCAACGGGCCATGATGCATAAGACATCCAAATGTGGGGCACATGTCATAAAAAGCCTCCACAAGTGGCGAATCGTCTCGTCGAAGTCGTCTGGCGTACCCGAACAGTCAGCCTCGACCAATATACAGGGTGTTTGGTGCATGGACCGTCCAAATTGTTCGGGATACTGGTGGAGTCGTTTTCTACCTTTCCACCCTCGGTCTTCACAATTAACTCAACTCCTAAATTTATTAAGAAAAAAATCTTTTTTTTGTCATTCATTTACTTATTCTGTGAGTAGGCATACGTTACAGAATACGATTTAAAAAAATGATACTTTTACAAATATAACTATAAAAGATATACATGATGGAATAAATGTGGAATTTTCGGTAATTTAAGAAAAAAAAAATCTTATCTCCATAACCGTGACTGAGGAGCCAGGTTCCAAGAGTGGAATGGTATCAAATGAGCTCACCAATATCCCGAAAAATTCTGACGGTCCATACGCCAAACACCCTGTATATATAATACTGACTCTCTAATCCCACTACAGCATGAGCGATCACGAAGTCACAGCTTGTACAAATACATTTGACCACTATCTTATTTCAGAAATAGCAGTAGGAACTACAACTCCTATCACGCAGAAGCTGATTATCATCAACACGATGTTGAACATGCCTATATACTGTGACAAGGAATGGAGCATAATCATCGTGGACGGTGACAAAAATAACTCAACAAATCAATTGCTGAAGATGTCTTTTAAAGCAGACTTCAAAATATGGAGTACAACAGTGAATATGAAAGTAAGGAGAAATTATATTTCTTTCACTTCTAGCAATCAGCCTGTTTTATGATTTTATGTACTCTGTTTCTACAGTCAGCGACAGAAATAGTACGTTATATAAAGTTTTATAATATAATTATCTTTATGAATAAAAACTTGCAAATTTCATTACTTTTTGTTATTCATTTTTATAGAATAGCGTAATTTGATCTTCTCGTCGATCGTAATACATATCATATACATATGAGAAAATCTAAATATCAAAATTTTGAAAAGTTCCTTATGTCGCTGACTGTACAGTTTTACACAAATAAAAACGCGCGTCGTCACGGTCGACGATAACACCTGAGACATTAAATACATTTTGGAATCAACCTTATCCAATGCACATAAGGTTTAAAAATTCATTGCCGTGCCGTCTTTTACAATTTTGCTCACACGTTAACATTGATGGTGGGTGTGTGGCGGTGGAACTGTACGCCAATTCTCGCGTATTTAAATGCGTGCGCAGGTACATCTGTGTGTACTATAATAACAAAACTTATTAGAATATTCAGTTAAAATTACTAAAATTAACCCATTGGTCTAGTGGTCGCAAACGCGGCTGCTAAGCGTGAGATCCTGGGTTCGACTCCCGGGTCGGGCAATATGATTGGGTTTTTCTGTATATAAAATCTTAGTAGCAGTACGGAATTTGTACCTGTGCCAGGTCGATGGCAATAGGGTGCACAATGGTACACGTCTGCCGAACCCTTCGGGGAAACAGTACATTGTTACCATATAGTTGTTAATTAATTAACAATTAAGAATCCTGCCCAACTTGGCTTACTCCTGTCTGAAAATAATGTTTTTGCTCATAACATATGTTTGCCGGTTACAGAAACATCTATACAAATTTGCAGAAATATACAAATGGATGTATCCGAAAGAGGCATTTGATGTACTTAATTTCTTCCCCAACAAAGACAACCCTATCGATGTCTGGAAAAAGTCTATACTATTGGATGCGTTTATAGAAGATATTGTTATTCGGAGGGAGGACATAAGTACTTCGTTCGAGGTATGAACATAACACATTAACAACTCGAGCGAGTCAACTCCGCACCTCAGTGGAATGCTGGAATGGTGACTGGAATGACGCCCCTCCCGCTTCTCCGCTCACCTCTCCTCGGTCGCCCCGTCGCCGTACTACAGTACTAGAGCGTCGATGTGACGTCACAAACGCTAGGTGCAGAGTTAACTTGATCGAGTTGTACTACAGTTTTTGCATATCAATAGAGAAAAATGTACTTATTACAGTAAGTTATATAACCTTATAAGTTGCCTATAAACGCCACGGTTGGTGCAGTGGCGTAGTGATCGATTGCTGCGCTACGTTTCGCGGGTTCGATCCCTGCACGTAATAAATATTTGTATAAACTACAGATAGTTGATATGAGGTACTAGTTGTAAACACACGACACTGGAATTATTCCTAGTGTTGGAAATGCAATTTTTTAATTGTCGTCTCCAATCAGTTTAGTTTAGGATCTCTATGACAGCTATGCAAACAAAAAGAAAGAATACTGTTTTTAAACATATTGAAGTTTAAAAAAATGTGTCCAGAAAGGCTGAAAAACAAATATCTAACGGTTAGAGTAGCTGCCATAGAGATTTAGATCAGAAAGCTTTTGATACATAAGAGTATGATTGTGTCATCTCTGAAACACATCTCAAGCTTACATCGGGGAAGTGAAGACGTAGTCTTAATAGGAAAATTAAGTGAAAAAATATTTTTTATAGAAGTACCACCGAGATTTTATTATGCCTGCACTAAAGCCTGCTACTGCTACCGATATAAACAAAAATGTATCAAGAAAAAACAAAGACGCGACGGGAACCAAAATAAAACGTTTGAAAACGGTAGTAAATGTTACAGAACAAAGAAATGAACCCAGTGTTACAAATGTAACTAAAGAAGGCACAGGACCAGGTGTCACACATGAAGCGCTGCCCGATACAAATATAACAGTGGAAGGAACAAGGCCTGCTACTGTTACTGATACAAATAAATCAATCAAAAATAAAGACGCGACGGGAACCAAAATAAAGCGTTTGAAGACAAAAGCAGATGATGTAAATGTTACAGAAGAAAGAAATAAATCGAGTGTTACAAATGTAACAAGAGAAGAAACAAGACCAGCTATCACACATGCAGCGTTGGCCACCATCTTAGCAAGCATTTTAGGAGAATCATCCAAAACGTCTGAATTAAAAAATAAAGATAATGGCGCCATTATTGAAAAAGAAAAGGAATCTCAATGTGATATAGTCCAGATAGATGATTCTGATACTCAAGGTGCAAGGCAATTGTACTACAAGCCAGAAAATTTGACCCAGAACGCAGGTGATAAACCAGAAGAAATTGACACTCAACCATACAGAAAAGGCACATTATTAAGCAAAAAACATAGTGTTGAAGAACCAAACAAAGCCTTTAGTAGTTCTACAGGCAATGATCAAGATAATAATTTTATATCTGATGAAATTTTAAACGATAAACCAAGAAACGATCAAACTATCGATGAATTAAATCCGGAAAACCAAAGTGAGACTTGTATTTCCAGTCAATTTATGAATATAATTCCATTACCTCCTGATAGAGTTGAAAAAGATTTAACGAATGAAAAAACGAATGTCAATCTTGAACAACTAAATAAAGAAATCAGTGATGTGGGTACGGATACAATTAATAAGAAAGGTCATAAACTCAAAACGGAGACACAGAATGTTAGTGATGAAGCCACAAAGAATAGTATGGAAATGGTTAAAAATGTTACTGAAAAACATGGTGATAATGTAACCACACCGATCGAATTAGATGATGATATGAATTCTGAACAAGTCTCAAGTCTGAAACGTAATACTGATAATATTGATGATAAAATGAAAGAATATGAAGAGAAATTGAGGAAAAAATTCAAGGGATCGTTTTTAGATAATCTTTTTTAATGGAATGTAAGATTAGGCTAAGTTCATGTTAGAATGTAACAATAAATGTTTTTAAGAGCTTCGAGTGTTTTATTTTGTGATCCCTATTAAATATCTAATTGTTTTGTCCCTTTTCTTAGTCGACAATGATGAATTAAAATTTTAGCCATTATTGTCGTGTATATTAAGCCTTAAATCAATGGTTCATGAAAACATTCTCACGTTATAGGACGTATGGCGCGAGTCAGTGTTATCTTGTATTCCTTTGATACATAATTTATACGACAACAACGTACACACCCACATTTCGGATGTAGACGCAGTTGATTCAATAGTCACCAAAAATTTGTATTTGGAAGCTACTTCAGCCCCGTTAGATGACGAAGTTAGACGGCGAGATGGATTCGTCAAAACGTAAACCTATGAGAGGCTGAAGAACTTTCTCAGGTTTTCTTGAATTAGGTTTATTGGGTATGTTGTTTAAATTGGTTTTAGTATGTGTGTGTATGATAGAATCAAGTTATACGTAGGCAGGCGGCCAAGGAACCTATATTATTTGCGTATTTAAGGTCCCGCAGACCCCCGGGAAGTCCGCTCAGGATTGAAAATAAAACAAATGATTAAAACATCAACGTATTTTATTTTTCCATTATTTATATAATATCATTTGAAATAAAAATTTGTATACAACTGTATCACATCAATTTTGCACCAATATTAATAACAAATAAATATATAAAACAAATTGAGACAATTTGAAAAAATTTAAATAAATATAATGAGCATACATGCAAATTTACAGACGAATGGAGTGTTCATAATATATTATTTTTTAAAAACATACCTATACGTACGTTTCAATGACAAACGGATATTTAAATAAACTAGCTGTTGCCCGCCATTTCGTCTGCGTGTATTTTTTATTTATCATGTAATTAGCGTTTTGCTGCAACACGAAAAATATGCCTATGTCCGTCTCCAGGACCCAGGCTACCTCTGTAAAATTCCATATCGATCGATCCAGCTGTTTAGTAAGCATGAGGTTACAAACAGACATACAAGAGTTACTTTCGCATTTATAATAGTTTGAAAAAAAAATAAGACCTTAATATTTCAACTAGTTATGTAATAAAATAAATTAGTTTTTTTTTTAAATTTGAATTTGGTGTAGAGAGCAGATCATACATCTCCGTCTACTTAGAATTCATTTGCCCATCACATACGCGTGCGTGGGGTTTTCCGGTTCACACTTTGTGAATCTTATTACGATATCTTCATTAAGGTATGTGATTTTATTTTTATTTGTTACCTGTGTATATAGATTATCATATCCTTGAATTTCAGTCGTTTAACCGGGCGTACTGTATAATCAGTTTGTGATACTTACAATGATTTTGATAAATACCGGATATCTTACAATTATCAATTGTTATGGTCAATAAATTTAGGCTCAAAACACAAAACTGCGGTGCGACAACGCATTGTAGAAATCAACGAGTTCACACAACGCATCGCAAGAACTTGCGAATTGATTAATCTTCTTTCTCTTTCCTATACCGATCTTCTTATATAATAACAGTAGTGCTCTCTTTTTACGATCAAGTCACTACCTAGTTTACAAAATACGTTCAGTACGGTTGACGATCGTCGAAGGAATGGTCAAGCGAACCGTGGAAGGGAGACGGCTTGCCGCACGAAATCGAATCGCAGTTTTCTGCGTTGCGAATTCGCAACGCGCCGATTCGCAGTTTTGTTTTGGTCCTTAGGTATAAATATCAGTTTATCACAAAGCAAGCAACCGGAACATTATTTTCTTAAATAAGATTATCCAGATAATTACGACATCTCTCAGTTTTCCTAAATTAGCAATACCCACTTACTGGTAATAATATTAAAAGTCTATTGCCATCTGTATTCATATCATTTTGCATAAGTTTCAATATAATAAGTTATATTGTTAATATTAATATAATATATAATATTAGGGATTAAGGTTTACAATCCCGCAAAGACATTGTATCTATCATTATCAAAAGCCCATTCCAGTCTCATCTCGGGCATTATTCAAAATGTAGTTTTTGTCCGTGGTCATCACTCTGGGCAAGCGCGTCATTGGCCCGAAACTAATTTAGTCACGATATCTCTTTCTTACAAGATATAATTGAAAAAGGGCAGAAAATATTATCTGTCAATCTAGTCTATGCCGTAGACATTTCGAAAAAATAGACCTGACGTCACGTTTAAAAGCAAATGTACTAAACACCGTCCATACTTATGTTTTGTTGGAAAGAGAAATACTGAAACTGAATTGGTTTAGTTTGTAAACCAACAGAATAAGCAACATTACATCCAGTGCCGGATTAAGCAAGCGCGGGGCCCGTAGCAAACTCTATCGAGGGGCCCTTAATCTACTATGGACTCTTAAGTATAAAGTTACTTTTTGTAGAACTTGTGCGTTTATCGTTTGAAATTCTGTGTTTTATTTTCGCCAGCAAAATAATCGGTTACCGATTGTCTGACGTGGATTGTCTTAGTCGTAAAACAGGGGTAACGCTGGGCGGAGGTTTTGGATACGCGTGGCCCCAATTAGCGCGGGGCCCGTAGCAATTGCTACTGTTGCTATGTGGTTAATCCGGCACTGGTTACATCATTGCGAGAGCATCAAACCCTGACGACAAAATGTACCTAGCTATTATTATTTAAAAGAGTACAACATTTTACTGACTGTAAAACATTAACATACATTCTGTACAACACAGTAATTGGCAATTAATTGGACAAGCCACACGTTAAATTGATTTCATTCACAAATACTTAAACCTAAATACATTTTAGGGGATATTGGACTTTATACAAAGGCGTTAAAGTGTAATACAGATTGATTCACAGCTACATATTTACACTACATACAATGAAAAAGTATATTATTATGAAAATATGATCCGTTTTTATGTAAATCATTTTACTGTTACACAATCGTTTTAGGAACGAAATATTATAAGCATTATATCGACTGTGAACTGGTAACTGTTACTATCTCATTTTTTACCACATTACAGGATTTAGAAGAAACTATCGACTGCATTGTTGTCTTTCAATGTTAGTAAAAATTGAATTAATTCGATTTTGGCGTCTAATTTTGATTGAAGTAAAATATGCTTTTTGCAACGCTGCCGGGTATGAAATGGTTTAGAATGGCATAACCCAGTAAAATCCTCATAAAATCGAGATAGGACATGTTGCCAGTTCAGAGTCGATATATTTATTGGCAGTAAAAGATATGTACAACACTACTCATATCGGTCAAATACGGAACTAGGGTCCAGTAGACGAGCCAAACTTCTATCACAAAGAATTGCCACTTAATAAAAAAAAAATGATAATACTAATAAATTATATCTTTCCAAAATTTATGGCCGGCCGCTTTCTTGAAACTGCGAGGCTGGCAAGTACAAATAGATGGCAAGCGCAAGAGTTGACAACAGTCACACAGTTAAATCATTTTATGAATAGGCCTATAAAGGCTCTATATAATCAGCTATATATAAGCTAGGTAAAGTTCTTAATGCCAGTGATATTTTTAGATCATTCAGTATCAAAAAATAAATATTAAAATAAATAAATATTTCTTTATAAATAAATAAAAAAATCTGTAAATGATTTTATGATTTTGTAATCTAGATAACTTTTATAATCTCTCTCTCATATAATCTCAAATATTATAATGTAGGTTCGAATAGTATCATGGTTATTCAATTTGTATAAATTTTAGGAAGCATAATGATTTTGAATTGATTCATACATTTGTATGAATCATCCAAAAAAGGATTAATTAAATATAATATCTGACTCATTAAATAATATACCTATTATTAAAAGATATAATTGTAAATGTAAATTATGAACCCATTATTTGTTTTAGAAGGGAAATATAAATTAAATTATATGTCGCTTGTAACATGCGTATCATGGCGACATACAAATTTTAAATTACCAAGATTTTATAAGTCGAGACAGCTGGCAAAAAGTTAAAAAAAATAACTACATTGTTAACTATTTTAAAATGTCGTCATTTAGATATCTCAAAAAGAGGTCTTGAAATTCCTTAAATTTAATTTCATTCAATTATATGTAAAATACATAAAGATAAAAATAATTAAGACTTATTATTGTAATGTTAAAATTTGTGCTAGACGAAATAGTTTTTAGAAAAAAACATGTATCATAATAAAAAAAATATATAACCGATTTGGAATGCATTTATAATACGAAAAGAGGTCAGAACACAACAACAAAATTTGCACACAAAAAAATATAAGTCTTTATTTTGACATCGATAAAATAATCGATTGCATGCCAACCCTAACAGACATTTTTTATTAGATTTTCAACAGTTTCACATGCATAACCAGTTACAATTATAAAAATCAAAACTGGAACTATAATTAAACACTGTATCAAAACATCTGTATCAACAGATTAACATAGCTCCGTAATACAATAAAACTTACATCGTGAAACTGATGAAATTTCAATAGATATTTTATTTTGAGAACACCAATAATATGCGATCACATATTTACGCTCATCTAGTAGCTGGTGATCTGCCTCAAGGTACTAGGATACTGATTAGTTTACTGATCAAGCGCAAGCTGAGCGTGAAGTCAAGTTCGATTACCGGTCGGCCAGTCTTATTATGTCGTGTCACAAGCTGCCACATGGGAATCGTTCATGCCGTAGTGGAAAGATTAGCCAATCAGCAATGATGGTGTTGAGGCTGACTGCCCAGATTGCGCCAGACGATCTCAGGGTTCGTCAGGCTCGTTCGCCGTTGCACCCTAGCCAGGACGGGCAGGAACTCTCGGTATCAGTCCGAAGTTTGGAATGAAGACCGATAGATGTCGCTAACGGGAATAGATCCATGTCGTCAGATCATATGAGATGACGACAAGGTTGGCGCAGTGGCTAAGCGATTAGCTTTCTGCGCTAGGTGTCGCGGGTTCGATCCCCGCACGTAACAAATATTTGTATGATCTACAGATAGTTGTTTCGGGTCTGATTGTCTGTGCATGTGACATGTATGTTTGTAAACTGTACCCACGATACAGGAGAAATCCTAGTGTGGGGCAACATTTTTAAAAAAATAAAAAATAAAAGATGTATCCAATGATTCTGAAGTACTATGCTCTGTTTTTTAGATGCACGCTTTGTGTCGATTTTCGAAACATGCTTCTACACAACACTTAATTGCCGTTGCCAATCCATATAAATAGGTACATTATAGCATGCTAACGGAAATATAATAAAAATAAAATATTTGCACGAATTTCGCGTTATAAAATTTTTGCATAAAATGTTGTCAAATATCTAGTAATCGCTGTAATTTACGTTGTATTACTTATCGATTACAATAACATAGAGTTTAATTTGCAAAAATAATCAGTTCATTGTTTTTATATGACTTCGGGGCTCATTTATTAACTATAAGTTAGCAACTCAACTGTATCCGATCGTTTACTACTTATAGAAATTCTGAGACATCTGCGCGTGAGTTGGGAAATAGTGAGCGGCGAAAATCATCCGATAAACAGCTACTCGACTTTTCAAACAACCGATAGTATAGTATATGTTCATTATGCGCTTGATCTTCAGCTGTATTGAGTTAAGGTCGGTCGGTTTGTGACTTACCCATTAACTGCGACCTATATATCTAAGTGTCTAGTAGATACGAGTTTTCCTTGATCTCGAAAATCATGCGCCTTTACGATAGATCCCTCAAATGCGTGCGCACGACGTTTTCATACATTTTTGGCTATACAGTAATGCCGTTTCGAGATCGAGGAAAACTTGTTCTTAACCCCCTGAAAATAATCTCTTACACTAAATTCATATATAGAATGCGAAATTTTTGTGGCCTACAATAAACTTTACACAATATATATGAAATATGATATTAAAGGTTTTATATCTTTGGAGAAACCGCATTTTTTTTTGTATACACTGATTAACAAAGCTTCTCTCCATATACTATGTATATAATATAAGAATGTAACTATGTATATTATACTGATAATATAATATATCCTATAGAAAATTGTATTTACTTAACAAACAGAATATACTTCATATAATTAATTATATTTTTTTAAATAACTCCATCTTGTGGTACATCGCCTTTTATAAAGACGGATTTTTTCATCCGAAACCTATGTACACATGTACACCTATAATGCTTATACATAATAAAAATATTCTAAGGAAATGCTTTATGTATAAACTAAGTGTATTTATCATATAAATAGATAAACTTTGTAATGAATTGTGTTTTGAGCCCGGCAAGGTTATTAGCCATCTGCGACCGCGACCGATCGCAACAACGGTTGCTGTCAAATACGCAATACATTGCATTGCATACACACACATTTATCACGCGTCTGTCAGCAGCTATTGTCACAATCGTCGCGGTTGCAGATACTTCATAACGCTACCTATTAAAGCTGCACTCAAACTGACACAAAACCACTCGCGCTGCGATTTTTTCTATACAAATCTTTCCTTCGTTCTAGAGAAACACGCGCAACACGGGCGGCATGGCACGTCAGTTTGGACGCAAATTAAATTAGTTTGGTCATAAAACCTTGCGATGTCCAACTTTACGGAGTTAAACTTCGATAAAACTAATGTGTAATTTCACTATATAGGTACTGTTTTGATTTACTGATAACTATCGAGCTTGCCTGTGAGTTATCGTTAAAGCTTCAGGTGGAGGTACTCGGCTACGAACACGCGCATGATCTTGTTCAAGTTGTCTATAGTGTTGAAGTCTAGGGCCGACATGTCGTCGTCCGGCGTGTGCCATACACTTGGGAAGGGCGATGTGATCAAATGTAACACGTCCACATCTGAAACAAATGTCAAAAAATACTTTTAAGGGTATGTTACACCACTTGCAGTTAAGATGACGTATTTGATATATACGTCATATATAGATATAATATTTTAAGGCCTGTTTACATAAAAGATTTTTTTACTCTGCTATACAAGTTCATTGCGCCAGGGCTTCCAGACCTGTAAATCCGGCCACGCTTTTCTATAAAGCTCTACATAAATCTGAATCATAAGAGCGGGCGGCACGCGGGTGAATTCGCGTCAGTTTGGACGCAGCTTTATTTTGCAAGTCTCAATAATCCAGATACCTTACACAGCAGCTGTTACTTTTTTTTTTAAATGGATTTATGTCTTTGTGGAACATTATACAATGAGGTGACATGTTCAAAAAATTTAAAAACACGTATAAACATTTTTTACATTTAAATGCAAAGTTTTGGACAGAATAATTTCATTACTGTCCCACTGTTGGGTACAGGCCTCTGTTCAGAATGAGAAGGGTTAGATCTCGTTCAGGAATAATCCGTAGTAGTATAGTAAGTAGGTACCTAGCGACGCGACGCAGACACGTTTGGCCTTGTGAATATTATTTATATCATTGTGATCGCGAGCCGTACTTTTACTAACTATTATATGATTCAATGCCAGTATTAGTTATCCAATCAAGACAACGGTACAGACAGCCTCAAAACGATGTATACACTTGGCAAAATTCAATCGATTACTCTAAGATAAATAGTGAATAAAATTACAGAATTTAAATGACCATGTATCAGCAGATACGATTAGTATGTACCAAGACTTCAATCACTATTTCTTTTAAAATTCACTTTTGAGGGTCACTGTACCATAAATAATTGACGGTATAAGTATTGTCTGTATATATGTATATTAAGTAAATAAGTATGTATACATTTTTAATATACCTATACTTAGTGACTCACACCGCGAGTAGACCTCAGAAATCCAGTTGATAATGTTGTTGACGCGCACTTTTTATTATTTTTATCACACAAAAAGTTTATAAGTACCTACTTCATTGAAAAGATCTCAATTTTTCCTTGTTATTTATTAATAATGTTACTACCAATAGTATAACTGACACAGAGTTTACGCTTTGGTTCTAGTAGGTACCTACGGCAATATTTTTAAGATGTAAAATAACGCTATGAAGAGATGAGCAAAAAAAAGAATATCGTCGCTCTGCCATGAAAACCTTGTAAGTGTAAAACACAAAATTTTACAGGAGGATAAAAAAATGGTCGGCCATAATAAAAAACTATGAATGCGTTTTATTTTTAGGACTTGGCGACGATAAACTTTACCGAGTTTCTCGGACGACAATGGCTGAATGAATCTCTATACAAGGTTCTCATTACACATCATAAGCGGCCCTAGGAGTATCTAAATTAAGTTTTTTGAACTAATACTTGCTTTACGATTTTATCAATCTAAAGAAGAAAAAAAACGTTTTTGAAAAAAAAATGGATTTACGAGGTTTTCACTGCTGGGCGACGGTATGATACTTCCAAGGTTTAAAAAAATATTATAGCCATCATCCCATATTATGCAATTCCAATGATTTATTATATTATACCCGCTCCATTTTCTGTACGCAACTAATAGAAATCGCCTATATATCTGATAAATATTTCCTATTAACACGACATTATTTGATTAATATGTTGTAGGAACCATTTGGTCACATTTTTCCTCAGTCCGCCCACGGTGTTTAATGCCCATTAGCACCCTACGGCGACGCCGCACGGTGGGACAAAGCCTGGCTTTCATTGACATATAATCCTTTTCACGAAAATGTCGACAGTTATCCTTGAAATTGCTTCGGAAGATTAAAAACATAATAGCTTAAGAATATCAACATTATCGGATATTGCAAACAGACTATAAACAATTTTCTTGAAATATTTGTATAACCTAAGTAAATATTATCTCAGCCATCGCACAAATTGAATTTTTTCACATTCTCCAGGAAAAGGCGCGAGGCGAAGAGTTGTTAATATGTATCTCTAACACGACTTTAAAAAAAAAAAAGATATCTGTATGCTCTTTTTGCAATGCTCTTCCACAATGTTGATATTTTTAGGTATGTATGAAGTCCTGCGAAGCATTGTCAAATATCAAAGTCGACATCGGAATAAATCGGATTAATATGTGTATGAAAGCCGGATTTCGTTCCACTGTGCGCCACTCACTGCCAGGGCATGCGAGCTGTCAAGTATGATTATTATTATTAGTCCAAAATTGCCTACTAATATTCGATATCGATATCGCACGGGATTTTTTATTAGATTTCTGTGGTACGGCCACAGAAATCTAAATATTAAGGCAATAGACATCTAAATAAAAGCGCGTGACCTTGCAGAAAATTAACACATCGAAAGTGCATGTTTAAAAATGAGACGTTTTGTGAAGAATCAAGTTTAATTAAATTTCAAATTGCCTCGATTTATCATTTATATTTTTTTGGTCTCCGGTCATGACTTTTACGCAGAATTTCCTAAGATCCTATCTTAGTGATTTTCACATAGTAATAAAAGTTTTTCTTTGATAACATTACGAAAAAACTTTAGAAACGATGTCCTTGATTTAGATTTTTACTGTATCGTTGGTAAAGTTTATGGATATAGGTACCTAAACACGCCAACTCGAAACACCGTATGGAACAATTCCCTGTAGATGGCAATATGCTCGCCCCCTATTACATGGGACTCAATAATGACATCGGCGAAATGTGAGTGTATACTCGGTTTGTTTAGGTACTTAAATAAAGGTAAACAATCTTGATTTGACTTTTTACACAAACACATATTAAAAAAATAAACTACTGCTTAAACTAGTGGTTCAATTGATTTGGTAATCGTTATTGTTGTTTTACGATGGTTTTTAGTCGCGTTTTATTTTTAAACAGAGTTTTAAACAAAAAATATTAAAAAAACACATCAAAATTGTTTACCTTTAGTTAAATACCTAAACAAAACGAGTATAGAATAGTACACCTCTGACTAAACCTTCGGGGAGAACAGGCGTGATGCTACGGCGTTGTTGTTACATGTATCGATGATACGAACAGATTAAATTTATTATCCTCATTTGAATAAGGAAGCATACCAGCTATATTTGGAATTTTGGCCATGACTGCATCGGTTTGTCTGAGTGCTAATGCTGTGCCCATACTAATTAAGCTTAAGTATGCTTGGATCATTGAGCAAGTAAGTGAGAAAGGAAGCCATAATAACCAAGTCTCCCTGTATTACGGTTTTTCATAATCGTGATATAAACCTCTAATAAAATGCTTTTTAAAATCTGTTGTCGTCTCTTTTCATTTATATGAAAATGACAGTGACAGGAATAATTCATGCATTTTATTGAACGCCAGTTTTATGAATAAAGGATTTTTCAATACTTATTTTTATTCATATATAAAAACTAGCTTCCGCCCTGCGAGGTTTACGAACCCGTACATTTTTTCGGGATAAAAAGTAGCCTATGTGCTATTCCAGACTATAATCTATGTCTGTGCCAAATTTCATCCAGATCTGTTCAGCCGTTCTGGCGTGATTGAGTAACAAATATCCATCCATCCATCCATCCTCACAAACTCTTACATTTATAATATTAGTAGGATATTAGGAAGCAGGATAGGATAAGCAGATATTACAAAAGGGAATAAAAATAATAGACAAGAAGGGTACAGGGGTTAGGGCCTAGAGGGGCCTATCCCTCCCCCCTTTTCCCGGTAGGCCCATGACTACTGACAATGACGTTGGACTCCACATTCTAAATCTTATCGACTTCAAAAACGCATCATTACCTACAATTTGTAACACTATCGCATTGAAAGCTTATCAATTCCGAATAAGCATCACACAATAATCAATTAAAACAATTAATTTGATTGTTATGTCTACTGATATGATAAAAGAAGTATTCTTTCGTACATAGTTACTTGTTATAGGTACGTAGAATCAGTGTTTCAGATTATTGTCTTACCTGTTTCGTTCGGAAGTGTAAAGCTGTCATTCTGCGTACAACAGTTATTCTGTGGCTAAGCGACTAGTTTTCTACACGGGTCGCGGATTTGATTCCCGAACGGAATAAAAATTTTGTACGGCCCACACGGCTTACTGATAGGTTGTCCCGGATCTGGCTGTGTATGTATGTTTATTGTACCCAATATTAGTGTGAGGCATCATTTTAAAAAAAGTTTGCGGGGACGCCTGACAGATCCGAAACATCGAAATTAATTTGTACATTTCCATATACATTGGTATTCACTGAATATGTATTTTTTAAATAAAGAACATGAACCTGAATATTTTGTTTTTGATCATGCCAAATTTATTTCCTTTAATAAACCTCCTTTCATGCATATTTTATATTTTTGTTTCATACTATCATATAGCGTGGGGACGCATGAGGAGGCGACGCGTCGCCACGCCAACAGTCGGTCTGAACCGCCGCATTAGATGTTTCACATCGAAAATATCCTAACCTAAAAATCCAATAACACTGGCCAACCTAGGAATGAAACCCCTAGATGACTATACTTATAAATCAAATTAAGAAATTATCTAACAGGAAAACCCATATTTAGCACCCTGCATGCGGGCTTATAAAATCCATCGAACTCCGTCGAATCGGGTTTTTCCGAGACACCCCGAACGCGGCCGAACCGGGTCGTTAGTCGACGACAACATAAAAGTAATGAATAATCTATCACACAAGTAATGAATAGCTCCTTATATATATGACAGTACGACAGTGTGATCCGTTGCAGTTTTAAATGTACCAAAAAACATAAGGTTTGGACATGTGAAGGGGCGATTAATGAATGGGATTTATAGCGCGAATTTAAGTCGATGTGCTAGAAATCAAAGTAGCCTACGTCTTTCTCGAAGGTCCCATTTATCTCTATGCCAAAATTCATCAAAATTGGTTCAGCGTTTAAGGCGTACGTAACGGACAGACTGAGTTACTTTCGCATTTATAATATTAGTTTGGATGCACGAATGTGGAAAGAGCCCAACGGATATGTAAGGATCGTAGAACGTCGCGTTCTACATAAAGTTTCTGCCTTAACCGTAAGGGAAAACGTCATAATATTTTGCATGTAAATACTCACTTCTCCTCATAAACGGAATGTGGTCATCTTCAACATAGGAGCCAGAGCTCCTCAACCTGAAATAGGTCTGCTCCGCTTTCCCCTTGGAGTATGCTTGGAACTGGTCAAGTTCAGCCAGCCTTTGCTCCGCAGCTGCCAGGCGGATGTACCACTTCTCAGTGGACTGGAAGTAGCTGTTGAACACCGGGTCGGGGGCACCGAGGAGGTCCAGCAGAACTAACACATCCTGCGAGAAAAATATACGATTATTCGTATGCTAAGTGGGTTGTCTGATTATTTCTACATTTTTTTTATACAAAGATTGCTATTATAGTAGGTATTGTTGATAATGATAACCCCTCCAAATAAGTTAAAGTTCCTTGTGATAGTAGTCAGTTCAAGTCAATATAGTTCAATGGGTGGAGATCGAACTCTGCCTCACAGTCGTAGGTCCATCTTATAACCATTGGGTTATTTCCACTATACTGTACAGGTGTTATAACGAACTCTACATCCGAATGGGCCAGCGTAGGTGTAAATTGGTCGAGGCGATATTCCCAGCATACAACACAATCGGACCGTGAAGTCTACATCCTACTTTTCTTAAGCCTATTTTATCAAGCATATTATATCAAGTGATGTTAATGAGACAAAATAAAAAAATCGATTTTTTTCTTTTTTTTTTCAATCAATAACGCTTTAATAGAATCTATCAATGAAACCGTTCAACAAAGTAGACACAAAAGAAAATCTTTTGATCGATCGGTAGGCGGTGTCCAAGTGGTAATTCAAGACTTAAGATAAACACCTAATATCTAATTATATCAAACAGGAATATCCTCAACGTACAACACGTTTTAAAATAATTCTATTTTTAAATGCTTGAGCGACCTCATTTGTAACGAAAGAAGATAGGGAGGCACTGAGAAAAAAAACCGTTTAATTATAGGAAAGTCCCTATATTTAGTAGAAACCTTACCGTTTTCCTTGTTCATTAGCCCGGGGAAAGTACGCGCGTTAAATATCAAGCAGTGAAGGTTTTTTTTTTTACTTCGGCCCATTTCTGACCTTACTGTACGCGACAAGGCTGTGTTCAGACAAAAATGGTCTCTAGAAATGTGTACATGTACATTATTTATTCACTAGCGTCCGCTCGCGGTTTCGCCGGCGTGGTTTACGAATCCGTACATTTTCCCGGGATAAAAAGTAGCTTATGTGCTATTCCAGACTATAATCTATATTTATGCCAAATTTCATCCAGATCCGTTCAGACGTTCTGGCGTGAAAGAGCAACAAAGATAGATCCATCCAGCCATCCATCCTCATAAACTTTCACATTTATAATATTAGTAGGATTTATTGAAGGAATCAGTATAGATCCGCATATGGGTTGTTAATGAATCATTAAAAGCAATGAGTGAGATAAGCATCGTTCTTGATAACATAAGTGTTGAATCAGCCTACGTTGAATAGTGCTAATCAAATTTTACAAAATTGCTCTCGGACCCGACATACGTTGTCCTGTCCGAACATATCCCAGAACTCGAACGCAGGTCACGACCCCCCCCCCCCCCCTCCAATCGTGCAAGCTCAACTATAATATTACACCCCAAATCACTTTACTATGACCTACACTTTACTATGACCTACACCCCAAATCACTTTACTATGATATTTAATATGACCCTCATAAAGTCTTTGGCTGCGACCGCACCTGCCTGGCATCGAACTCAAAAACCAATAAACGTGCTGCTGGAAGCTCAATGAGAAGGTCAACGAGGCTATCAATGTTTCTATATTATTCCGAAACAATAATATATAGTCATGGGTATAGTCAATGATAGGTCATGAATTATGAATCCAAATGACACAATTGCTGATAAAAGGCGCCTGCGTTTAATTTCGTAACCACATTCCGTAAAGCTTTAATATATATCTAAATATATAGTTTTTGGTCTAAATCTAAATCAAATCATTCCCCATTTCTTGGCTTGCCCTTTTCTCGTATACAGCGAGCAATCTATGATGTGAAGCAATATTGGTGCAGTCCCTACATAGAGAGATGAAATTTCTTGACATCTCTGTACGACCAGGGGCGTAGCTACCGCCGTATCAGCCGTATCAAAAGTAAGGGCCCCCCAGTTAGAGTGGCCCCGAAACCGTGTAAGCAAAAATTCGTGAAATGTTATCCACAATATCACTCAAACTCTTAGGCCGTACGATAAACTTCCCGGGAAAAAAATAAAAACCGACTTCAAAATACTCAAAAACAAAACCATCTAAAAAGCAAAATATAAATGTTTTATTATACAATATACATAAAGTCAAAGTCAAAGTCAAAGTTTTTTATTTCAAATGGGCCTTTGCAGGCACTTTTAAAACGTTATGAATCTAGGCGCACGGTTCCAAAGTGGGTGGGTCCTATGGAGAAGAGACCGGCAAGAAACTCCATGGATACTCTTTTAAAAATATTGGTTTACAATGAGTTGAAGCAATTTATAATAACAAAATAAAATAGAAAATACTCTTACAATGCAATATTACATTACATGACATACAAGGACTACTATATAAGATAATAAAATAAAATAAATTAACATTTTCAAAATAAAATGTTCAAGTCTTTGTTTGTTAAACAAAAATGTATAACAATGTTATGTAAAAAAAAAAGAAGAAGAAAAAAAATAATGTAATACAATAAAATAAAATAAAGTACACATAAGATATAAATGTCTAGTCATGCAGAAAACACCACAACTAGATTGTGGGGATTAGAAACAACTAGTCACCAGGGAAGCCACATGTGCAGAAGATAATTAACGCCATACGTTTCTATCATCAACGTAGTCATTGACCTTATAATAGGCTTTCTAATTTTTTATTAGGCATAGTAGTTGAAGAATATTGAAGTCGATACCAAGTGCCCCCCAACAATCGATACAGGGCCCGTCTAGAGCCAGCTACGCGACTGTGTACGACTATCGTGTTTAGCCACTTGGAAGCTATTTGACTTACCTTTAGGATACCGGTAGCCTTACCTACAAAAATCCGAAGTTCAAAAGCCGCGTATGGTTAGACTGAGAGCTGACACACAACATACTTAGAATAGGCTAAAATAAGAAAGGACATACCATTCTCTGCAAATGATTCGCTCCATCTTTATATTCCATGCGTTGCCATTTCTCCGCCAGGTGCCTGGCCCCATATATTGAGTCTTTAGGACCCCAGTGTCTGAAAGCCTCTTCGCCGTCGAAGAATATGAACATGAGACTCAGTCGGTTGTTCTTTAGGGGATTCAGCTGCGCGGACATCGTTTTAGCCAGGTTTATCATCATCGAACATGGCACTGCAGAATCCGTTGCACCTTAAACAATTGACTACTTTAAATGCAATGAAAAAAAAGTTCTTATAAGAGAAGAACGCACTCGGTGCCCATTCCGTGAGGATGGCGAGAACACGGCCTTCTCGCTCATTTGATGACAGAGAGAGGGTACAAGCACTGAACCACGTTGATCGCCAATTATACGAGACATCGCTGGATGACAAGAATCTAGGAGACTTGGTCCTCTTAGGCGAGGATTAGCTCTACAGGCAGCAGTATTGTCAATCAAAAACTACGAAGGTGGTAGTGGGTAAACTTGGATCTTTTTTATTGGAGAAATACCAATACCTTTTAAATGTTGTATTTTCATGACCCAATATCGATAATAAACGTGAACAAAATCTCAGAACAAACACGCGCCATTTGTCAACAAAATAATAAATTCAATCACTAATTCCCTGGTGAGCCCCAGTCCAAATGGCTGCAAGGCGCAGTCACGAGGAAACAAGGCAATTCACATTCTTACATTTTAATTAATAATTGCACTTGCTTACGTTATTTGTTTATAAAACATAACATAGCATCACGCCTGTATTCCCCGAAGGGTTCGGCAGAGATGTAGGTACTATTGTACACCCAAATTTCGCCGATGGCGTTATTAAGTCCGATATAATAGGGGGCGAGCCTATTGCAATCAACCGGGCACATTTCCAGACTCCGTACTGCTACTGAGAATTTCCATACAGAAAAACCCAATACACTGCCCGACTCGGAAATCGAACCCAGGACCTCACGCTCAACAGTCGCGACTGCGACCACTAGACCACTGAGGCAGCTGTTTAAAAAAAAAGAGATTCAATATCGTGTTTTATTAGTCTTGTGTGATAGTCTGCGAGATCAATTTCTTATAACGATCGTTTTTTGTTTATTATTTAATTCTATTGTTGTACGATTGAGAATTGAAATATATGAATATGTGAACAACACATTTAGATATTAAAAAGGCTGCTACTTATACGGCGCACATGCATTATAATAAAAACAAATGATGTGATGTATTGGCAACAGATGGTGGTGATTTCCATAGATTAAAACTAAAGTTGCATCTATTAACAAAACAAATAGTTTAACATATCATCACGCGTTATTACCCGAAGGTTAAAGCAGAGGTGTTGAACATCCATGTTTCGGCGATGCGGTTATTGAGTCTTAAGCAATATGGCGAGCTCATTGTCGTCAACCGGGCACAATTCCAGACTCCGTGCTGCTACTGAGAATTTATATGCAGTAAAACACAATAACACTTTGCCCAACCCGGGAATTGAACCCAGGACGTCACGCTCAGCAGTCGCGCTTGCTGCAGTCAGTCCTTGGATGGGTGACCATTTTTCACAAATCGATTCCCCTCCGTGACTCGGAAAGTTCGTTAAGCAATTGGTCCCGGGTATCATATGAAAACCTATGACAATCGTCATGGGTGTCAGCAGCCCAAAAAGTCTGAAAACCAGTCTAACTTTAGAGTATCAGTGTCTCCTAGTAATTGGGTGGCGGAGGTCAAATGGCAGTCGCCGCGTGGAGGCACATACGCTGTGTGTAAATAGTAAATACTGATATTCAGCCGCAATCGGTTAGATTGGAAGTCGACCCCAATGTAGTTGGGAAAAGGCTAGGCAGATGATGACCCTGATATAGTGCCACGCAACGACTACCGTTGCCTACTCAAATTGTCCATCTGTCATGCTGTCTGCGAAGTTATGTTGGCTAAAAATAAAAACCGACTCCAAAAAACTCAAAAACAAAACTAATAACTAAAAAGCAAAAAATAAATCTTTTATTATACAATATAGTAGTTGAAGAATATTGAAATCGGTGCCAAGTAAAACATAAAAGTAATATACCTTGCTGCTATAATATCGACATTGAAACAACGAGTTCACGTAGAAATTGTCGAGTGCGGAGCGAATTATGTGTCGGACACGACAAATGCACTTCGCCAATCGTGTCGGTTTATCATTGCATGTTTTACTTGGCACCGACTTCAATATTCTTCAACTACTATATTGTATAATAAAAGATTTATTTTTTGCTTTTTAGTTATTAGTTTTGTTTTTGAGTTTTTTGGAGTCGGTTTTTATTTTTTGTTAAAAAATTTAATTATTTTACAATTTTGAGTGATGGGTAGACCTAGTAAAGACGATTCTCTTGAAAAACTTTACAAAGGTCAAATGTATGTTGCCCCAAGTCGAGTGAAAACCTTAGACGGTATTGCACTATGTGATTTTAAAATCAAATAAATTACTTAGCCGACCACATGATGAAAACGCATTACGAGAAATTCACTA
Organism: Shargacucullia verbasci; assembly: GCA_947562105.1. Taxonomy (NCBI): domain Eukaryota; kingdom Metazoa; phylum Arthropoda; class Insecta; order Lepidoptera; family Noctuidae; genus Shargacucullia; species Shargacucullia verbasci. The sequence goes on along the minus strand of OX387289.1, from coordinate 2,613,093 downwards.
TCGAATCTGCAATATTAACCATCTCGGCTTAAAGTGCGCATCAATACGAATAAAATAAGCCCAAACACTATGTAGCTGCAATCAACCATTAAGGAGTTCCCTAAACTGTACTGCACCTGCATCACGGACCTTGCAGTGGCAGTCATTACCCATCTCGGTGTAAAGATCTTGTCAACACGAATAAAATAAGCCCAAACACGAGGTAGTTAAGATGTACCGTTGAGGAGTTCCCTCGATCCTCTGTCGTCTCCATCATCAGATCTGCCCTAAACCTCCATAGTATTGTAGTCTCATCAGATATACACATAAATATCAAGTTTTTACCCCATGCTCGCCTACAATTTTCAAGAGATGCCCTCGATTTCTCAGGGTTTCCACCATTAGGTCCTGACCTGATGACAATGGGACCAAATGGCAAGCATACCCTTACAAATAAAAAAAGAATTTTTGAAATCGGTCCAGGCGTCTTCGAGAAATCGAGTAACAAACATAAAAAAAAAAAAAAAAAAAAAAAAATACAGCCGAATTGATAACCTCCTCCTTTTTTTTGAAGTCGGTTGAAAAGTAAGTAATAATAGAGGCCTATGTCCATCGCTATGATTTAAGTAAACTTCCTGTGTTATCGTTTTAGTGGTGGAACAAAGGTTATACATTCCACTATTTTCAGTTTACATTGACACTTTATAAAATATTTTGAAGTTCCTACAAAATGAGGCGTTTATACGGGTTGCCAACCTTCGGAATTTCCCAGAATTAATCCTAGCAGGCATTCGAGGTGCGTAAAATACAATTTTATTATGGTAGGTAAAAATTTCATTTTTAGAAAGAATCTCCGGAAAATATCTGCTCTTAAACCCAGGAATATGGGTCACAATGTCCTGGATTCCAGGTTTTGTTGATGGAAACCCTGAGTTGTTATGATAATTTTTGTACCTACTTTTACTTATAGTTATTTTATACTAGTTTATAAAACACAATGTTGGTCTATTTCTTTACGTACAATTTCAATTCTGTCTTCGATTCCGACAAAAGGATAGCACAACTTCCGACTCCGATTACGTTTACCGTGCATCATACCCCGATCTTCAATACCGTCACTTCCATATTTTTGCAGCACAGGTAAAGCCCAGGCCAAAACATAAATATTTCTTAACGATTGTCGGATCCAAAACCGTTTATGTTGAATTGTTCGCGTCCGTCTGCAACGTAGAATCGTCGGCGTGACTTAATTCCACAACCTAGTCAGGTCTTTCATGATAATTCAATATATGGCTAAAATGTTATAACCTTAGGAGCGTATTAGTAATTCTCGCACAGAATGAATATTCTTAAAGCAGCTGATTGTTGTTCTAGGTCTGAGAGTATGTTTTTTTACAGTGTGTTAGATAAAAAACGGTTTTATAAGAAGAAAAATGTAATAAAAATAACCAACTCACCAACAAAAACATGTTCCCTCATATACTTGCTGTCATAATGGCATGCTAGCACCAGGTATCTATCTGCATCAGGATTCAGTTTGGCAATAATGTTCTTGAAGTTCAGAAATCCAAATGTAGGTGTTCGGTCACTGAAAACGTTCTCAGTGACATCCCAACCAAGGTCCCTCATTTGTTGGGATATATAATTGCCAACTTTCTCATGATTCGGAGTGCCCACAACTCTAGGGACCAAAATCTCATCTAGCACAGACCTAAAATGACGCATGTCAGACATTGCAGCTATGTCTTTCACATTTTGGTCTGTCAGTTCTTGAGCTTCGTGGAAGTTCTGTGAAAAATGTTATTGTTACATATTGTTGATGTGTTTATTGTTGTTGTAATGCAAATAGGAAAATAGCAATAAATGATACAGTGACGGATGATTAAGACAGTTCTGAAATGTGCATAAACATGTGTAAACAGGCTCAAGTAGCAAGAATATGTATCGAAATATATTCTATTGTTAACAGTAGTCACACCGATGCACATGATTAATTACTGAATTATCAGAGAATTATTCAATTAAGTCTTCAGACTTTAACCCTTCTTATTTTGAGAAGAGGCTAACAATAGAATGATAATCGTCAATTAATTACAGAATTGGAGTTTAAATTTATAATGTAACATGTGTAGTTGGAATAAAAATAACCTGTTCACAACAGCTGAAGTGAATTAGTATTCATTTATATCTAAAATTAGTACTCAGAAACAAGAAATCTATGCCATATGGGTAACAAAAAGTATATAAATTAATTAATAATTATCACTACCTATTTCTACAATGAGACCACAAATATAGAATTATAATCAATACTATTACAAATCCTCTTTTACTGTGAATGAGGATAAGTGTAAATAAATATAATCACAAACTATTTAATAACCAACATATTGCAGAAACAATGTAGAATTTATACTTTGTATTTAATATAATATCAACAATTCTTCAATAAATTTTTAATAATATATGTAACAGTTAACACTGCGGTACGTATCATCATATTAGTAGTAGTTTATGAGTTATGACACAAATATTACTTGTTGACGATGGAATCTCGTTATAAAAAAGTTATACGAAAGTTGCTGACATTATGAATACAATTAAACATTATTTATAACCATCATAAAATTATATTTTATTGATGCTACTCACCTTTTCTTGGTAAAATTTGAGATCTTTTTTTGTGTTTACAGATGCAAAACAAAGTAACGCAACGGCGAAATATAGCATTGATTTAGTCATGTTTTATGGCGTTTATTAACACACAGGCAGCTTTTTTGTTACTTTTGAAACATATGTATAGATTAAGTGTCCAGTAGTTACGCGTGCTCGGTCACTTCACACAGTATCACTGATAAAACTCAGTTTTACGAAACCCGTTACAACAACCTTTCACCTCCGCTAGACAACTGATTTTGACAGTTCATGTCAGAGTTACAACTCAAATAAGATTTTCCCCCATTTCTCTAAGATAAATTATGCATTAATTTATGTGCAAGGTTATTTTAACTAGGTTATTCATGTAAAAATAATGAGTTGCCTTCTTTTCTCTTTTTATGAAAAATAGATACATACCGAAAGACTTTGCTACTAAAAGTGGGTATATGTGAATTGACTTTTAGTTGCCGTCGTATACCAATTTGTATTCATGTAAAATAGTTAAAATGAATTACATTTTATGATAACTTATTCGTCTTGTAAGGACATTTGGGCGAAAAAACAACTCATATTATAGGTAAGTTTTTTGTCTTGGCATCCCTAGGTAACAAAGATTATGGTACATCCATGAAATAACAGACATATCTATCGGTAATAAATACGTTTTACCGATCGTTCTATTTATATTTCTTATCTTTTTAGAATTTTCTTTCCCTTTTATTGATAAGTGATCGTAGAGTTTAAACACATTGTAACGTCAAGCAACCATCTAATGATCATGTTTTTTTTTTTTCAAGAACTAAAAATACTATATAATACCGCAATATTGTAATATTCATATTAACGCGTCTGTAATGAATTTAGTCTTTGACAATTAGGTAATGACGTCACAAGCTCCATAATGACGTCAGTGACTGGCTATTCAATCAAAGGAAAATGTGATTTACAGAAATATTAGAGATGCGCTTGAGCGGGAAATTGATTTAATCGATTAGAAGCGAATTAGGTGCATTATCTTTATGAATATTAATAAGTCTACGGGATATAGGAAAACAATTATGCAGTATTTTTAATGTGTATGTCTCAGTATAGGGATTATAATTTTTTGTGTTATGCATTCATTCATAGGAAATTCACCTAAGTATATCTTTCTAAACCATGATTTAATTTGTAGGTATTCTAATTTTAAAGCCTCAAGGTACGTACAAGATAGACTGTAACTTATGTAATTATTGAAGTGCCAGGCTCGGGCGGGCAAAACTCTGGCTGTGATACAGTCAACAGCCTATTCTATAATTAATTAATCAGTTAAGTTCTTTAATTTCCCGCAACCCGATAGTTAAGTGGACATCACCGGTAAGTGTCAACGCATAATTCTTAATCGTCGCGCGTCGCCCCACTGTAATTAAATCAACTCAAAGGGTCTATTCGATTCACAAAATAATTTGACAGGAATAAAGAATTTGAATCGATTTAATGACGTAGGCGTTAGTAAGGTTAGTAACCTTGTATTATTTTTATGACAGCTGGGACCGAACCTAACCGTGGGCGGTTAATAACCTTTTTTTATTTGTCTTTCTTGAGTTACCCTCCCTGGAGAAATTCGATGCTATTTTGATATGAAAAGGATATTATTACCAACCTATTGTTAGATATAGGTAACACGTCGGTAAATATCTTCTTTTCAATATCTTTGGTAAATAGGTATACCTAATACCGACACTTGATTATATAAATATGTAATATTAATCTCAAAGGGTTAGGCAGGGGTGTACGGCACTATTGTAAACCCACAATATATTACTGATCGCTGTAACCCTCAATATACCGCCAATTACCGCCAGCATTCGGACCTATGACTTTACCTACCAAAAACAAATGAAACAAACTCTTAGACCGTACGCTTGTACTGCACAGCACACGCTCGAGGCGTGCCCTGCGTGTGCCGCGGGTCTCTCTCTGCCAGCGATAGTATCGGCTATGCTGGCAGAATCGGAAAACTGGAGGGCAGTGGTCTCCTTCTGTGAAGCAGTCATGCTCCAGAAGGAGGCCGTTGAGGGGACAAGGGTAACAAGCTCCCCCGGGACGTGCACGTGGTGAGCTTCGGTGCGGTCTTCTAAGAGTTCCCGAAGCCCATCATATTGTGTCGAGGCGGACCACCGTGGTGAGTTTAGCCGGTAGGAGTCCCCCCCCCCGCCCAGGTGAAGGATAGCCCATGATAGGTTCTCACCAAGCGAATCAAAAAAAAGGTTCGGTTGTACTAGGATCGCGTTCAATTTTGGGATGAAATCAATACGGTACTTCATCTGCCTCTGAGGTATATTATACAATATTCTGCCCTTCCTATTTATAAGCGGGAAGAAGAAACACGAAGTTCACCGATTTTTTAAAATTTTATTTTATTCAAATCTAGCACATTAACCTATAATTAATAAAATATGGTCTTAAAACTATAACATGGTCAGTCTATTTATTTTGCCTACATAATAGGCATGCGTTGTGAAATTAAGTTCATAAAATTAAAAAATTACACATGCAGATAAGCTAGACCAAGCCATTTTCGTCATCTGTACAATTTTCCAAAAATAATGGAACTTACGATGAAGTTTTTGTATATAGGCTTTTGTATTGTTAGCTGAAATACAATCAAATGGCGGTAAAAACATTGCGACCAGAAAATACTAGTTTTTGTCAATATTCTGAACCTCGTGGAAATGATTAGACTGAGGAGCCAATCAATCATCCCTAAAACATCTCTAAAAATCTTGGTTCATAATTTTTTTGTAAGATCACGATGCTCACTTGTCATTAGCACCGTAATCCTAAAATTACGTGACAATTTTCGAAACTGTTTCAAATCCCTATTGAAAATATAAGTATTTAAGTAGGTACACTTTCACTTGTCCAGGATAAGGAAAGTTCTACTCTTCTGTATATTATGCTTGGAAAAAATGTAGTTGGTAGATTGCATCACTTGATACCACCAATTAAATTAGGCGTTTCCCTAATAAAAACGGCTTCATACACAAAACAGAAATATCTACAGAAGATTTCCTCTCCATACAGGTTGGGCTACTGTTGGAGATGATCATCACATGACTATAGTTTTAGTTTATGTCTACCGCATGTATTGACTATTTTATCTGTCTATCTATCGCACATCGGCAAGAGAGGAGCCTTTTGTAAATTTTTAATACAAAATAACATCACCCTGTATTTCTATCATGATGTTCGTTCTAATGATATCTGTTAACAACGTGGTTTTTCAAATGTTTGCGCAATTTGTTGTCATAGCCGACGCTGCGCCTGAGCCGGTATTGCGTCACATGCAGCTGCGTGTCACCAGCGATTCGCACACGCATTGATTTCCTCGGGTATATGCGACTAGAGAACACAACCTCGCCCATACCGCAGAACACTTCTATAGAACTATAATCGACGAAAATGCGCCAGTGGATGTGTGTGATCGGCAGCCAGTCTGCTCGCCTAACCCCATCCACTCCTCCGCGGTCTACACTCACGTACCCGCGCTCTGACGAGAACGCAATGGTGTACTGTCTCTCGCCACTCCACTCCAGAATAATGGCTGCATCATACATCACCGTGCTTGAGTTTACAAGCATCTCAAATGCTCTGGAACCGGCGTAAAAAGCCTCCCCGGGACTGTACCATGCGTCCTCCAACACCTCGGCCCGAAGCTCCGCAATTTCTCTAACCGGCACCATCAGTAGTCTGCCCTGATATGTGAGCCTCAGTTCTCTCACTAAAGTCAGCATGCTCGCCCAGCCGTCGTTCGATTCCTCAAATTCGCTCTCCCACATACCCAGCCAAGCAATCAACAGTCTCCTTCCGTCTAGGGCTTGCATCGTTTTCGCCGCATAAAAGTCGTGCCCATAGTCCAGTTCGTTGAAAGTCGCAGTAGATATTTCCAAATCTTCGAATTGTCCATTTAAATAGTTGAAGTTTCCAATTACGTATCCCGTTTGATATAAATTCCTGAATCTGTGCCCTTCGCCTTGTATGCCTTGAACTGACAATATTAGGACGCTGAATCCATCAATTTCAAAGAAATCTGGGCTCTCCCACATGTATCCCATATCTCCGTAAGATTTTGCTATGGTGCCGTTCAACTTCCAGTTAAACAAGTCGGGCGACGTGTACAGCAATAAGTATGCCTCTTGCAATCTCGAACTTCCGATGAGCATGTACCACGCGTTTCTAAATCTCCACACTTTAGGATTCCTGAAGTCCGCGTTGCCAAACGGTCCGTCACGTATAATAGGATTGTACAAATACTTCTGGAAGATGATTCCGTCGGCGCTTATGGCGACGTTTTGAGTTTGATATGTCTTGTTGTCTGATAACACGTGTCCTGTGTAAAATAGAGTTAAATAACTGTTGTGGATGACTGCTGAGCCGGAGAGACAACCGTGTTTGTCGTAGTGGTCCTTCGGCACCAGCGCTGGAGGGTAGAACGCCCAGTCGACGAGGTTGTCACTGATAACATGGCCCCAGTGGATGGGACCCCACGCGCCGTTGTACGGATGGTACTGGTAAAATATATGATATTGTCGTTTGAAGAATATGAAGCCGTTTGGATCGTTGAGCCAGCCCACCGGAGCGGATATGTGGTACATCGGCCGATACTTTTTCTTTAGTAGATATCTCTTCTGTTGTATGAAATCCTCGATGTGTGCCAGGTCTTGCGCGAGCTCGGCGGTGGCGACGCACAGCCACACTGCTAATATGAACACTTCCATCTGGGCAGGAGTCGGCTCAAACACTAAAGCATCCACTGATAAAACTATCTAACCGTGGTGACTCAAAGATGTAAGCCACAATAGAATTGTTTGTAAACTACTAGTTTAATAATGACTAGATTACACAACCACTTGTTCTAGTAAGGGACAGATTGTAAACAATTACGATGTTTTTAATTTTAGATCATCTTTCATAAAATATACAGGTGAGTTTTTAAACCGCATTAACCCACAGTTTTGTTTCGTTCTTTATTAATAATACTATAAACTGCTGACTGCCTCATTGGCCAAATGGTACCTAACAATCGGAGCTGCCTAGCGTGAGATCCTGGGTTGGACCCCGGGTTTGGGAGTTTTGTGGATTTCTCTGTAAATAAAGTCTCAGTATAAGCCCGGAGTTTGGAACTGTGATCCTTATTTAAACTTAAAAAAATATACCGATTTCTTAGGACAAGTCATCTTTAAATGTCAGCGTAGCTGCATGTTTATTAAAAACTCACCCTGTATAATAGATACTAGTGCGTGTAATATGTCTTTCATGAAATTTGCGTGAGACAATAGCAGATAGGCATGTTGTATTGTGATAGAACCCGTGTTGCAATAACCAATGGTATTTCTATTGATTCCCATTGAAGTAATATTGTTATGTGTTATCATTATTGACCACATACCTTTATATCTATTCTATAATGATTGTAAATAGTTTACTTATTCTCAGTGAGAATTTAATCCTAAGTTATATGTATGCATAAAAGTGTGTGGGTATCTTTCAACCATAGCGATTGGGGAATGTTAATAAAAACAATCGAATAAGTTAGTCGATTGTATCGTTTATTCGGATCGAAATCATTCGATTATTGTTAATTATAATAAATGCTTAGCGGTCTGTATGTTACCTCGTAACGACTAAACCACTGAAACGATCGTTATGAAATTTTACAGAGATAGCCTGGATCCTGGAGAAGAACATTATAGCTTATTTTTACTATTGCAGCTAAAACATAAATTAGATAATAAATATAAATTACAAGCAGATGAAGTCACGGGCAAAAGCTAGTTTACAATAAAACATGAACTATTGATTATACTTCACTGTACATCTCACCATCCTGACGAGGGATGACGGAGGCAAAAAATCCGGCCCAAAAAAAGTAATTCGTCTTATTATTTAAGAACTTTAATACGTAATTAACGTAAATATTGTTATGTCATAGAAGTGATAGCATTGATCATCCTAACAACACTATTTTCAATGATGTAAGCGTTATGTTACATCATTAGGTGTAAGCGAAACTAAACCTTATTACCGCGTGCGAAAGGTCAACATATCTACAGAGTAAGCGAATGAGCAGTCAAATTCGACTGCTCATCACTTAATTCCACAATAAGAAGTCGCGGGTAAATATTCGTATAGTTTTAATAAAAAGCTTGCATTGGATAAAATATTGTATTTTTATTTAATAATAACAATTACATACCGATAACAAAATCTATAGAACTCTTGATAAGTTTATAATAAGAAATATGTTTGTATATAATCTTGGCTTACGACTATTTCATACAGGAAGGTATTAAAATACGTATAAAACGTAATTTAAGTTAAAAAAATTAATAATACATTAATTACACTATTAAATTCGATTACTTATTCGAACGTTGTATAATAATCATTATGGTGTCAGTTAACTTAAAAATAATTTTAAAAATTACTGGTTATATCTTGGTAGCTAGTTTTCAATAAACTAAAATGATCCCATAAACAATTACAAAGTGGCTGCAGTGCCACGGCGTACAATGTATTATGCTACAATACGTTGAAATTCATTAGTAATCATGGCATTTCCTTCTTGCGTGCAGGACTGTAAAAATTGACCCATGCAAGACCATCATCCTTGGAGACGAAGAATTCGAGGTTCAACTCATCCACCACAGAAATCCCATACTAAAACTCTCCCCAGTAAAATTCTGACCTCTCCTATAACTTATAACCACTAACTATAGATTTAACAAAAACACGGAGTAGTTTACAAATGGATTGCTAATCCGCATCCGAACTCTAGATTGATTTCGATTGATTCATCTAACTTGGGAGAAGGCACATTTTTCAACAATAGTGTTCCGATTAAACCTTATAAAGAAAAATGAATCCTTGTCTACTTTAAAAATAGCGTAGCGGTGTCATTCATTATTTTACGCAGATGTCAAACGCGAATTTATACCCTAAATTAGTAATTCATTTGTTAACTGCTCCGTAAACAAGAAATATATCACAGCATATACATAAATATATTAATTTACTTAAAACTTAAAATACACGCTTAAATATCAAAATATTATTCGAGCTTAAATTGTTAAAGTTAATTTCACTGAAACAATTAGGTACACAGATTGCGTCTATATGTTGTTATACATTTTGAGCAAATTTCCACTACGCATGGTAATAATGGAATGTTTTCTAAGGCACTACAACACAATTACACTATAAACTTAAATAAAAGCAGCGATAGCAGTAGCGCTCTAGCGTCCACCGCGGCCGCTGCGGTATTCAAAGAGCCCTAAGAAGGCTGACGGCATATTCATAACTAAAAATATTAATATGCTTATAATACATACACAGATATCGTTAACAACAGTTTCAAAAATATTCGATATATGTCCTATAATATTTAAATAAGATTGCTTTTAATACTTAACCCTACAGTTTTTTTTTCTCTATGATCAACCTTGTATAATGTCAAATCAAACCAATAGTATACCCCAAACATTAACACTCTGTATGCTACTATTCTGTGAACACAAAAAAATACGAGCGGGCCTAGAAAAGGCACTTTAGGAAATTCATCTACGACTCCCCAAAGTAACTGTAAAACAAATTAGCTGAATATAATGCTTAAGCGAATAAAATGAAGAGCACTTAATATTTTGACATTTTCGTAATGTGGATGATATTATGATACATCTAAAGCGCCCTTTTTAGACCCCCAGCCAACACAAGTATTATTAAGGAAACTCTTAAAAAGGTACCATCATATTCAGAAACAAGCCTTCACAGACGTGACGTCATATCACTACAGGCAGATATGTCCATTTCTGTATGAGCAACCTTCCATTCTGTACCAACATCTATAATGTCTCACTTCCACACTCTCCGATGGCGCGCAGTAGTAACAAGGGAACACTGCATGTGTGTGAGTGCACGCTGTTTCAATTTAGCAGACGATGGAAATGGAAACGAGTGTGACGAAATGACTCGTTATAGTTGTCGAGAAGAATTGAGACATGGCATCGAGTGGACTTTATTCGAGTTAAGCAGATTTGTGATCCTAGACAAAGTGACAATCGAAATCGAATCAAAGTAACGAATAGAAACCTCAACTATAAACCTTTTATCGATATTTTTTTTTAACAAAAACCTTGATATTTAATTTCGAACAATCAGCATTCAAAATCAGTAAGCACCAGCAAGTTTAGGACACCTATCCCATTATTCTTGCGCTTGCGACTAATTGTATAAAGATATAAATAGACAGTCTTTTCGTTACTCTTCACTTATAACCTTTCTATTCGTGGGCAGTGGTTATAATCACTTTGTCTGGGGGCACTAGTATGTGAGTGTTTAGTTTTGTGTGAGAGTGAGCGCGCGGTGCAAGTCCTGCCAGAGCGCGGCGTGTTGCGCATGCGCGGTGGCGTGGGTGCTGGCCAGCGCGGGGAGTGCCTGCATCGCACGCACCACATACGCCCGGGCCACGCAACCTTCCTGCATCCAAAAATACAGAATCATTTCAGCTCTTATAATAATATATATTTCCGGCTGATTATGAGCGTCCAACTGCCGCAAGGAGCATTGATGATTGTACTGGCTTCTGGTACTCTTCACTTAATACACGAAACGCAGAAATTTCATTTCAGACCACTGGAACTAGCCCGGTCGAGCATGTTACAGCTAGGCTTTACCACGCCAAGTTGAAAGTCGTTCAGCGGGTATGTAACACTGAATATAGCACTAACCTGCAGTGCACCAGCGAGCGGTACGCGCCGCACGCCTCGCCCGCCAGCCCCACCAGCCCGCCCTCACCTTCATGTATAGCACTAACCTGCAGCGCGGCGCGCAGTGCATACCGGTGTCGGTCACGCAGCAGGCGCGCTTGCGGCGCGTGCGGCGCGGCGGCGGCGGCGGCGGCGCGCTCGGCGTGCAGGCCGCGCGACAGCCGCGCCACCAGCGAGCGGTACGCGCCGCACGCCTCGCCCGCCAGCCCCACCAGCCCGCCCTCACCTTCATGTATAGCACTAACCTGCAGCGCGGCGCGCAGTGCATACCGGTGTCGGTCCCGCAGCAGGCGCGCTTGCGGCGCGTGCGGCGCGGCGGCGGCGGCGGCGGCGCGCTCGGCGTGCAGGCCGCGCGACAGCCGCGCCACCAGCGAGCGGTACGCGCCGCACGCCTCGCCCGCCAGCCCCACCAGCCCGCCCTCACCTTCATGTATAGCACTAACCTGCAGCGCGGCGCGCAGTGCATACCGGTGTCGGTCCCGCAGCAGGCGCGCTTGCGGCGCGTGCGGCGCGGCGGCGGCGGCGGCGGCGCGCTCGGCGTGCAGGCCGCGCGACAGCCGCGCCACCAGCGAGCGGTACGCGCCGCACGCCTCGCCCGCCAGCCCCACCAGCCCGCCCTCACCTTCATGTATAGCACTAACCTGCAGCGCGGCGCGCAGTGCATACCGGTGTCGGTCCCGCAGCAGGCGCGCTTGCGGCGCGTGCGGCGCGGCGGCGGCGGCGGCGGCGCGCTCGGCGTGCAGGCCGCGCGACAGCCGCGCCACCAGCGAGCGGTACGCGCCGCACGCCTCGCCCGCCAGCCCCACCAGCCCGCCCTCACCTTCATGTATAGCACTAACCTGCAGCGCGGCGCGCAGTGCATACCGGTGTCGGTCCCGCAGCAGGCGCGCTTGCGGCGCGTGCGGCGCGGCGGCGGCGGCGGCGGCGCGCTCGGCGTGCAGGCCGCGCGACAGCCGCGCCACCAGCGAGCGGTACGCGCCGCACGCCTCGCCCGCCAGCCCCACCAGCCCGCCCTCACCTTCATGTATAGCACTAACCTGCAGCGCGGCGCGCAGTGCATACCGGTGTCGGTCCCGCAGCAGGCGCGCTTGCGGCGCGTGCGGCGCGGCGGCGGCGGCGGCGGCGCGCTCGGCGTGCAGGCCGCGCGACAGCCGCGCCACCAGCGAGCGGTACGCGCCGCACGCCTCGCCCGCCAGCCCCACCAGCCCGCCCTCACCTTCGTCCTCCTCTTCCTCTAGTGGTTCCACCTTACACGCAACCCTGCCAGAGTACATAGAGTATTAAGCAAATGGAGTGTTATGTGTGGGCGAAAATTCATGCACATTGCTACGTACTGGGCGGCCGCAGCGAGCGCTCGCGACACACTGTGCCAACATGGAGCGTCCAACACGGCAGGTGCAGCCAGCGCACTCAGCGCTGCTCCCAGCTCCCGTATGTCACTCCGCTCCGCTCCACACCGCACCGACACTGATAAAACAAACAAATCTGTCAAACAAGCATCCAAGATAAAGCTTCATAAGCATTGACTTGCAATATCAAAATTTGATGCTGTCAGTCAATTGTGACACAGTGATAAGATAAAAAGCAAGGTTTTGGGATTATTTGAGCAATAGGATGATATGGAGTATTTGCTGTAGAAAAATATTGAAGATCTTCAAGTAAAAACAATTGAACCGCAAACTATGCTTGTCCATTCAGTTATTTGTTACATTTAAGACAGCTACCTTTCTCAAATATCTGAGTAAGCCTGCCGAGGCCGAGGTGCGCCAGCCGCAGTTGTTCCTGCTCGCTCACGAACGCCGCCTGCATCTCTTCCGTTGTCACCTCGCTCTACAAACATAGTATAGAACACCCAATGATCAATATTCTGACTTTTTGTCCTAATTTTTATAATGACATAAATTTTAGTAAGACTTCAGCTTCATATACTTACATTGCAATCATCCTGAGATTTGTATGCTTGGGAGAATGAATATTGTTATAATTATCTTTTACATTGTGCATTTAACTGACAACTTTAGATCATTTTCAATGTTTAGCTTATTATTTATAAATTCTTGTACTATAAAAATTACCACATTTTCTTCCTGTGTCCCAGCAAGTACAAATTCATCGTGCTTTGGTTTCTCAAGCCGTACTGTGCCCTCGCATAAGAAGACCCTGAGGTCGGCATCGTGGGCGAGCACTGGGTGACGCGCGACCAAGGTCAACCACCGCTGGAGGGCGGCACGCCTACGAAGTAGGAACCGAGAACTGCCACCACCGACCACCATGCGCTTTGGTGGCAAATGGCTTATCGCCCTAGAAAAAAATTATACTACCTTAGTATTGTAATTTCATAAATTCTTGGTAAGGGACCGTTCAAGTATTACGTAACGAATTTGGGGGGAGGGGGGGGGGGGGGGGGGGGCTTCTGAAACGTTACGATGCGTTACAGGGGCGGATATTTCAACTACGCGTTACGTAACATTGTTTTAACCCTTCAAAACCGTCGCGTAGAGATTTATTTTCTCATGCATTTGGGGCAAAAATCTCCAAATATTGCGTTACATAATACTTGAACGCTCCCTAAAGAAAGAGTCTTTCAAAATGACAATGCAAAATAGAGCTGAGGTAAAATAATTTAATCACTGAGGAAGGCTTTAAAAATGCTCAACAGATTCTATTTCATATAAGAATATTAATGACATTAAACATGATCGAAGGAAATCAAAGGAAAACATACCGATAAGGGTATTTCGCATATAAGACATCATACAGCTGGACAAAATCATTGTATCTCCTCGAAACAGTAGTGCCATGTCTTCGTGAGCTCACATAGTATTCACAGTGCTTCAATATCAGTCCTTTACGTTCAGGTACAAGTTCAACACTAATGACATCAGTCGCTTCCAAATCTTCAAATGTGACCACTTCAGTAATACTTGACATTATACAAACTGAAACAATATTTTCGTATGTTTGTTTAATTATCAAAAAGGCCTGTAAAGCCCCAGTTGAAAAAACAATCGCTTTTATATTGTTAATGTTTTTATATGAATTACATGGAAGTATGTATATCGTAATGTATAGCAAATAATATTCAAGGTTACTATCCTGTAAATTCAAAACACTTTTATCATAAGAGCCATACATAATGTGCTATAATTCTCATTATCAATTTATTAAATTAATAATAATACTTAATGTTATACATAATGTTGATAAGGAACCACCCACTTACTACAAAATAACAATATACCTACACTACAAACATAACAGTATAATGGACATATATCTTGTTTCCTAACTTCTCTTAGGCCTATTACCATCATATTGAAATCTTAAGAACGCTCTTGTGATAGACAATGACCTTATGACAAGTGTAGTTAACTCCATTTTCAAATTTGAAGAACTACAACATGCTGAATTATCTACAGGGAATTTTAAGCCTATTTTACAAGCTATTACATAAGTTAAACTTGAGAATTATTATTGTCAAGCACAGCATGTGAGGTAGGTGGCCAATGAATTGATGAGATCTGTCCTTGTTACTTTTTATTACTCAGCCTCATTTCATGATTGCCACAAGCTCCTTACTTTTAACGCGTGCCGGAACCTGTTGGCTCAATGGTTAAGCCATTGAATTTCAGGTCACGCTGCGGGTCGCAGGTTCGATTCCAATCACGTTTACTAGGTACAGATGACTTAGATACCGTCTTAAAGTATAGAAAACATTTTTTATAGCTAAATATATCAAGTTACCTTGTTTGCAACTCACGTTTGTTTACGAATATACTTGGCTAAAGTTTTTAAACTAAGTTAGCGTTAAGTAATGTATTCGCCAAGCGAAGATCCTCCGGTGTATCCACTTCTAAACTTTCAGAAGCACTTACTTCGAGCACAGTACAACTGAAATGATTATTTTGCTATAAAAAAAGTTATTTAGAACTTAGAATTTAATAAAATAAACACTAAAAATAAGTTTCCTACACACGTAATAAATGTCAACATGACAGTTTGACAGGAGACCCGTGACAGTGACAGCGGATTGTCTCTTCACCAACTCTTCACTTCACTATTCGCTGTCCTTTGTCCTAGCTGGGTGGCGCAAGCGCAACGGCAAGGTGTGACGGTGCATTGAAACTGCGCTTAAAGTGCATTGTGTCTTCGGAAAGGTTTAATTGCAAGCATATGCTGTACAAAGTACAGTATTTTCAAAACCGCGCATGGCCAATTGAGCTTTGAATTGAGAATTGAAAGCTTCCTCTGGGATCCACTGTATTAAAAATGCAAGATTGAGGAAGGATTAAGAGCATTTAACTTACTTGTTATTTTGAAATTTGCCAATCTCCAAAAGCCATCTTCTTGTTATATAAAACGCTCCAGTTTCTAAAAATTCTCCATCCAAATCTTGCCTCCGAGCTCGTTCATTAAAGTTCGCAGGGTAAAATTTTCCTTTTATACGTCGCCAACGAAGTTTGAAACTCCTAAAATAGACATCAGTATTTAATAATATCTAGTATCATATTATTATTCTGGCGGTAGCGTAGCATAGCGGGGGGCGGCACGGGCGGCTCTTTTAGGGGGCGGTAAAATTTCACAATAAATAATAATAATAACAACAATATCTTATAAATATATAAACCATTTCATTTCATATTTATGTCGCACCTACAATTTGGATAAATTAAAATGAGCACGGAACTTTTTATTCCTTATTCTGTGAAGAAACAGGGGAATCCCCTTTCTTGATAGACCTAAATAAGGGCGGGCAGCAAAATTTGCCTGCGCCCCGGGCCGGCTGAAACCCACGCTTCGCCACTGTATTTTGGGAGTCTATTGCGAGTTTCCCTTAATCTCGCCCATTTGTACACTTTTGCGATTCGAGTTCACACAAATCCAAGAGCACGAATTTTCATACACGGTAACGACGGTTGAGGTCATGGAAAACTGGTACTACTCGTCGCTGAACTCTTACCTACTCACTGAAAAAACACAGTCGCATGGAACAGGATAAGTAATTTTATCTAAAGCACTTCGTAGCTGTGCAGGTCGAGTAAATGGTGAAGTAGCTTGCATCAATATGAGAACAGTGACGTCAGGTCTTGATGCCAAAAATTCAACCGCACCCCATATCGAAGGTGCCCAATCAGTAGCAGTCGCAAAACTTCGATGAAATACGGTAACATTATCTAGAAAAATAAAATAGTAAGCAACAATATAATAATAACGTCATAATGTATACAACCTACATACATAACATTGACTTTACTATAGCTGTAAGTTTTCTTGAGAAATAAAATAAAATAACGTCACGCCTCTTTACCATGGGGGTAGGCAAAAAGTACGGAACGCCACGTGCTACGATCCTTACATAAATCTTTTGCTTCATCTACGAATCGTTCGTAGTATAGACATAGCATAGAATAAACCTTGATCCTAGCTTTGTGACTCCTTGCCCTCAAGGCTTTGCTTCTTAGGCTCGTAGGACTCATGCGTTTATTTTACCATTTATTGCCAACAAGGCCATCCTATCCAACTACAATCCTAATAATAACAAACCTTTGATACTTTCAAGCGCTATTAATGGATTGTCAGTAGACACGGTAACATCATGAAATCCAGCAGCCTTTGCTGTGTGTATTGTACGGCTCAACAAACTCGATCCACCAACTTTTTGTATGTTTTTAAGTCGAACTCCTTTTGAACCACCCCTAGCAAGGATGAGAACCGCAATTTCGCCACTACTGGAGGACAAGCTAGTTAAATAAGAATTTTAATTAAAAATTATGAAAATAATGAATATTTTTATAATATAATAAAACACAGGTTTATAATAATCACCCACATAATTGTTATGGTTAGAACTTTAACCCACATTGTTAAAAACAATATTAATACTTAGCTATACTTAAAAATGTATTTAAAAAAGAAAGCGAGAATCTTGTTCGTGTTATAGATAGACACAGTTCGTGCACTCACGTTCACTTTGTCAATTGAAATGAGACTGACTAAAAAGGATGTCTTCAATAACTCAATATAACCACTTGATACACAATAAGTTGAAATGATTACCAAGCTTATTATATTCAAGCATAGAATCCTGACGATTAGGAAAGGAACGAATTATTACAGGGTTTTAAAAAAAAAAAACAATACTGTCTTAATAGTCAACACACGAAGTCATCTCGGATACCTATATTTTGGATTTAAAAGTCAGCGCCAAATTCATAAGAGGCGTCCAAATAATAAGAAATTTCTCAAGTAATCAGCAATTGAACAAACCATCGAAATAATATGTTCAGTCCCTGTTGTTAACGACATACTATTTCAATGGAACAAACACACGTGTCATCGTCATCAACATCATCATAATTAATAAGAATCATTGAGAAAACTATGTGAAAGGCCCTTATTTTTAATCTAATATCGTGTGATGCACTGATGCATCCGTAGCGTACGAGTGTACTCTAAAGTTAAAAAATGTTGTAAAAGGAAATCCGTGTTACATGTTCATGAGCAATTTTTTCTTTTTACTAAATTGGTGATTTTTGCTAATTTTTTTAATATACCATCGTTTGCACTCGCTTTTTCTGTTGATGTGTGTGGAAGTTACGTCATTACACATCCTATTCCTAAACCGTACTTCACACCTTTTTTCACCTTTTTTACACAAACTTCTCTAATCGGGACTGTCACGCGCGCTCTAAAAGTAGCAATAAATTGTTATTGTTTGGAATGCGAGTACGGGATACGCAAGGAATACGTCCAGTAATCGCATACCAAACATCCAATATAAGGTATATAACATATCATTTATCTTCAACGTATGAGTTCGAAACTCGATTTCAGTCTACTCGCGCTGTAATAGTCTGTGCTATGATGTTAGTGTCAATCTAACATTGACAAGTGACAGTTGAAATATAAATAAACCGCTCTAGTGTACGCTCTAGATTCGAGCCTCTACTTCGTTTTTAGTAATTATTATCTCTAAAAATGAAAACTATAGAAGACATCGAAAAAGAGTTGAAAAGTGTAGACAAGGAATTATCTAAAGTAGACGCAGAGTTATCTAAATGGAAGAATCTACAACGTGTGCTTCAAGAGAAGAAAGTTTCATTGAAGAATTCTATAAACAAACTGAAAACAGAGACGTTAGCCAGTGTGGACTGGGCTGGCACCACCTACGTCTGGTCTGAAGAGGTAGACAGCACATTGAAAAATGTGTTTCGTATCGAAAGTTTCAGACCTAAACAACTGGGTGCAATTAATTCTACTCTATCGGGTCAGCATGCGTTGGTAGTTATGCCAACCGGCGCAGGAAAAAGTTTATGCTACCAATTACCAGCGTTAGTCAAACCTGGACTGACTGTAGTTGTCTCACCCCTTGTATCGTTAATGGAAGATCAAGTAAGATCACTGACTAACAAAAACATACCAGCAAAGTTGATCACGAGCTCTAGCTCCAAGGAAGATACCTCGGAAGCGTTAAATGCACTCAAAGATAAAAAGACACCAATCAAGCTGCTCTATGTGACCCCAGAAAGGTTTGCCAAAAGTAAAAGATTTATGTCTAACTTACAAAAATGTTTTGCAGATGGTAGATTGCAAAGGATAGCTATAGATGAAGTACATTGCTGCTCCCAATGGGGCCATGACTTTAGACCTGATTATAAATATTTAGGTATTTTGACTAATATGTTTCCCAATGTGCCTATATTGGGACTTACAGCCACTGCCACTTCTAGTGTTTTGACAGATGTACAGAAAATGCTTAATATTCCTGGTTGTTTAGTCATCAAGTCCACCTTCAATAGACCAAATTTATTTTATAAAATATTGGAGAAACCAACATCACAGGATGAATGTATTACAATACTTGAGAAATTATTGAAAGGCAGGTATAAGGGTGAAAGTGGAATAATATATACAAATAGCATTAAAGATTCTGAAGATATTGCTGCAGGGCTCAGGAAAAGAGGATTGAAAGTTGGATGCTATCATGCTAATTTAGAAGCTAACTCTCGATCACAAGTTCATATAAAATGGCATGACAAACATTACCAGGCAATTGTGGCCACTGTAGCCTTTGGCATGGGTATTGACAAACCTGATGTTAGGTTTGTTATACACCACACTATAAGTAAATCAATGGAAAACTATTATCAGGAGAGTGGCAGGGCAGGCCGTGATGGCCTCCGGGCAGAATGTGTAACACTATACAGAATGCAAGATATTTTCAAAGTCAGTACCATGGTGTTTTCTTCTGTGGGTAGTCTGGAACATTTGTATGGAATGGTGAAATACTGTCTCAATGGTACCTCATGTAGGAGGCTACTGATAGCGGAGCATTTTGATGAGAATTGGGGAGATGCTGATTGTAACAAAATGTGTGATGTGTGCTGTAACCTCAGTTCAAATGTTAAAGAAATCAATCTTGTACCACACTGTAAAATATTAGCTGGTATTATTGAGAATGCTGATAAGCAAGATGTAAAACTAACAGCTCAGAAACTGCTTGATGCATGGTTTCTGAAAGGGCCTGTGAACTTGAGGCACAAGGGTAAAGAGCCAAACTTTTCAAGAGTACTAGGTGAAGATGTTATAGCTTACTTATTAGTTGGAAATTATTTAATTGAAGATTTCCACTACACTGCATATTCTACTATAAGTTATATCAAAATTGGTCCAAATATGGATGCAGTAAATGATGATAGTTTTATATTGAATATGCCAATAAGAAGATATTCAATGTTCGAACTGGAGGCACATCCTCCAAATGATTATCAACCAATTTCAACAACTGTAAAGGATGAAGGAAGCAAATCAAAAAAACGGAAGTCAAATGCAAATAATGAATCAAAGTCGAAAATCACCAAGAGAGTAATAATTGATGATAGTGATTAAAGTGAAAATAATAACTTATTATGTTTATAAATATTGACATCGCATAGTAGGTATATTTAATGCTAAAATAAAAAGACTACTAAGAATCAATATACTTTACTATTACTCGACAAACTGGTTAAGGTAAGCTCAAGTCTTCTGTATAATCATTGCTGACTGTACACACCGAAACAAATGATTCTATAAACCAAAATTAAATCCATCATATTTTTGTCATGCAAACAAATATTGAGATGAAACAAATTCAGAGCTTTAACTAGCCAGAACACGAAATATCATCTGATATGCGTGTGTTATACTCGACGTCTCGGCGTATATTGTAGTGGCGACATCTGAGAGTAGGCTGCTACATTTTCCTCTTTTTTCCGGCCCGTCACAGTACTTCGCACACTCTTCTTTTTCTCACCTCTGTTTGATCGACTTGAGGGCACTGAAGCTAAAACGGGTCAAAACTATTAATTTGAAGCTCTTTTTTGAATTTTCCAGAAATCTCAAGTGTCTAAAAAGAATAAATAGCAGATGCATTGATGCATGATGAGATGCATGCCTAAGGCATTAAGTCCGCCTTTGTACAGTTTTTTTTAACTAGTGCATAAAGTTTTTAAAATAAATAAAAATAAAATAAAATAGATGTAGGTGGGTACCTACTAATTTTATAGCCTTATAAATTCTAATTTTGCCACTAACACTGGACTTTCATGATAAGTTCTTATAGTAGGTACCGACCGCGATATTTTTTCGCGTACAGACCAAATTTCTGAAACCCAAAAGTCCCATATTTTTGTAATATTATGTCTACCCTTCACTAAATACATAGGATAAGACTCATACCGATTATATAAATAATTGTGAGTAATAACATAATATTAAGCACCTGCTGAGTCAGGTTTATGACCTGTGGGGGCACGTTCATTGGTTTCTTTTGTACTGAACCCTGATACCGTCGACTTGGGCGTCGAGCATTCGCTGTCAATGCCTAACGCGTCTAAGGCACGCATTCTTTCCGCAATTTGATCTTTTATAATTTCTCGGTGTGGCGCCGCTTGGCCTAAGTATTCCATTTCAGCAAGCCATTCCGTGCGTTCTCGAATTTGAGTCACCACTGAAATAAATAACAAACAATGTCTATTATTTTCGAAGGGGTTTGCAGAGTTGACACCATTGTTGCCCCGAGTTTAGCAGTAAAAGTTTAAGGGCTAAAGTAATATAGTAACATGAGTAAACGAAATTTTCATTATTCTGACGAGTGTGAGAATTCCTAGTAGCCGTAATAGAAAGACAATCCAGTCAGCAATGGTATGGAGGCTGACTGCCTAGGGTATGCTGGACGACTTGAGTTGAGTGTTCAAACCTCAGATTTGGTTTGATAAGCAAGTTCTCACGTACGATCATGCCATAATTCTTTGGAGGTGGGCAACTTCAGCTGAAGCTTTTTGATGCTTGGAGGCTTTGGGACCTGTGGTTGTTGTTCTTCATCGTCCCCGTATGCCATCGTGTTAGCTAGTCTCTCCTTCATTTTCTCTCTATCTTCGCCACGTTTCATGGGCCGATATCTGTGAAAATATGTACATATATGTAATGTATATATATATAGTATATGTATACATGGTACTGTGGAATTTGTCTTCTTTGAAAAAAACAAGCAGAGAATATCTACCACAAGAATACCTACCTTCATTAGGTGTACCTCTAGCGAATGTTTTTTAGCAATGGTGTAGTCTCAGTCATCATCCTGATTTAAGGAATGGGTCAAAATTAACGGCAGATGTTTGCACTATTCGTCACTACAGTTAAAACGGTGAAGCAATATATCGTGGAAAAATCAGCATATCCTAGAAACAAAATACTCCACCATTGTGCCATCCACCAATCTGCAGTCTCTTTTGAGTCGCAAGCGCAGCTCCGAAATTAGCTAGCTTTAATGATGACAGAATGTATACCGCATATCTATCTCAAAGACTCCTGATTCTCTGATTGTGGAAAGCGATCGTCGTCGGGATGTTCGAGGGCGGACGAACGGCATACGCATTTGCGGTTGATGTTCTTCCTTCCTTTCATCATCTTCACGAAGCTTGAGGGCAGATTTTTGACGTTGTGCAAGTGTAAGTTTTGATTCTTCCGTGAGTACTTAAAAAAATGATTGAAAATATTTCTTAGGCATAGAGAGAATATAGAACATTTTAAGCTGTAATATCCTAGTGAACATTGTTGGACCTAGAATACTTCCCTGTGGCATTCCATGACTTTAACGCCTATGTTGACAGTATCTATATGGTTTAAATATTTGCCCTATTACTCACACAGTAGAAATTATATTTTACATTCAAGAGATTCAGCTAAAAACCCGAGTTGGGACATCAACATACACCTTCTGATACTTCATCCACTGTATACTGGTAGACTACCTAAATAAATAATACAATGACTATGAATCAAATAACCGAGTACCTTTGAGTAAGTGCTGTTGACTATCCGTCGGTTCTGCCACATGTGCATGGAAAATACCACCATGTGGAATATTTTTGCTAGGCCAAGTAATATTTACAAAACCGTTAGCATCAGGATTCTGCATTGCTTTTGTGTTTCAAAGATAAATATAAAAGTGTTTTATACATTGATAGCATAACGCCTTCATTACTTGTTTATGTTTCCCGGGTAACCGCAATCAGTGATGAGATTTTTTTTTTAATATATTTTCTGAAGTTTGGCTTTTTGTTCGCTTGTGAACATTTCCATAGAGAAAGAAGAAAGAAAATCTGTTTATTTCCGCCATGATGTGACGCATACAATAAATACAAAAATAATAATAATAATAAGATGAACAAATGAGGAAAATATGCGTCACATCCGCGCAAAACCTTAGACAAAGGATAAACTAGACCTGACATGTTAATAATAATACCGAGAGTGAACGAGATATAATAAAAAGAAGATAAAGCTACATTAAAAATTAAAAAAAATTGGCGATTTTTGAATTACGCGGCAAAAAGGTTGATTGGCTTTTTATTAGGTTTTCTAAACGCGCTCTCATTAATATTCTCGTTCAATCAAGATTCAGCAACTTATAATAATTAAGTTAAGGAAATGGATAATTCCATAGGACAAACAATTGAAAAAATTAAACTCCAAGAACAAGATAACGAGGTTAAGCTGAGGGAAAAGCGTGAATGTGAGTTTTTGTTACCTCTTTTACATTATTCTTATATTTATCCTATACAGTAAAACCTCTTTAAGTTGAATACCTCCAAAACTTGAAAACATGTTTTGTTCCCTTCCCTTCAAGCCCCAAAACCTCAGTTACTCGAAATCTCAACCCTCTATCGGTCGAAACAATCAGTGAGTCCCTACAAGCTATTTCGATACATATTTTCCCTCCATAACTCGAAAAAATAAATTAGACCTCTGTATCTCAAACATAGCAATGTTTGATTTTACAATCTCTACAACTCAGTTGTAAAATATTTTAGTATAAAAAAGTTACTGGCTAAGAATTTGCCGACAATGCACGTCATGATTTCTTAGAAAACAATACAAGAGTATAATAGTAAATATTATTACCAATTCTAAGAAATGATAAAGGAATTTATGGCTGACGTTAACACTATTTCACCTCTCTAACTCAAAATTAGAATGAATATTAACCTCTACAAGTCGAATATTGCCTCACAAAATCCGCCTAAATCAAAATCTCTATATCTCGAATTTTGACTTACAGAGATTTTAAAAGTACCCCTAGTGTAAGTTTCTTTTGACAAATTCGATTTGCTACATCTAAACTACTACAAACTTTCACTAGGGCCTCTGTATATAATTTCATATTCCACAGTGAATAATGCTATCCTGTCGCTCAATCGAGCCATACGTGATTCGTCGACACACTTGGTGAAACTGACAAAAGAATATCAATGTCTTATAATTACCACTGATAAGCTGCACCACCAGCTGACTATGGAAAAAACGCGACACATCGCTCTCGTCGACCAAGTTAATAGCTGTAACAAAGAATTGGAACAGCTTCGTAATACATCTGTAAGTTTAGTATAGACAGGTTTATAAAGAAAATCCATTCAACGTCGCGCGCCGCGCCCTGTCTAATGGGGACAATTTAGTGGTTGCTAAGTTATGAACTAGAATTACTAGACGTTTTCTAATATTAAAGATTAGGCTAGGTGCAATAAACCTTTTCTTTCTCCTCTTTGCCTAGTCTTATCATAGAAGGCTTTTCTAGTAGATATAGTTATTTAGACGTAGCTTAATAACTATATCTAGTATTAGTTGTTTGGTACCTACATTATAAATATTATGGTTCGTAAATTAACCCTACAGTACCTACGCTACTTAGGGCTCACAGAAACCTTACCACTGCTTGAAACGCAAGAGTTGGCCAATCTAACGAAACAATTTAGTAAATATATTGTTTTTAAACTAGGCAGCTGTTTGCGAGAGCCGTTAATCGTTTTCCTACTTATGATGACAAACTAATCGCAATATTTTTACTTCAGAAGGATGGCGTATGCAACGTATGGAATAAACGGTTTAAGTTACTTGAGACAATTCAGGGTGTTGCGGACACGTGCGACATTTGGGCATTACTGATTAAACCTAGTACATGCAACAAGATAATGCCGTGCCCAAAAGATGAAAAAAATAATGAACAACTCGTATGCGACGATGGTAAAGTTAAAAATGCTATAGAGAGACGCAGTAAAGCGATCGCTGAGCGCAATTATTTATTATCGGAGCCTGAAATTGGAGAAGAATTCATTCGGTAAGGAACTGTTCTTACTACTTAATGAATATCACATCATTAGCATACTGTGAAACTTACGCATGCTCTATCTAAATAGTAAGTATTAAAGGAAGTTTTTGGCATACTACTATTCGTATTATAAATCGTCCAAATAACAGGCTATGATAGACTTAAATCTATTTGTCTTGCTTTCCTTGCTTTCGCCGGCACAAGTGTTTACAAATTGTTATATCACTATGAGTAACCTAAATACTGATTCCGGTATTTTACTTTTGGCAGGATAAAGAATGCTCTACAATATTCTATGGAAATAGTGGCTAATGTTGTGTAGAGGAGATTCCGTAGCGTCAAGATTAAAAAATAATAGTTTATTTGACATCTGTCACCGAAACCAAGAACCTGAACTGTCAGTGTCAGCTGAGTTTAGTCACCACCAGATTTTTCACGATTTTCACGGATTTTCAGTAAATCTATTCAGTATCACTATTGTTATTATGTTAAAAACATAATCCTTAAAAATGAACAAACATATCTGTAACTATTTTAGGTATTTATATTTTAATATTCTGAAATATTATATCCAATAAATTGAAGTAAAAAGTTATTTTGAATCGTTACGTCTTTTTCAGTCGTTATGCTCGGGTCTGCAGAGCCAGGAGATCTTACAGCAGTAAACTTGAAGGTACAGAAAATGAACCAATCAAATTTTCAACTAGTCCAGCTGCAAGAAAAACGACTCGACCTGTAATGAGGAAGGTTGACACAAACATGCCTTGGTATCAACCATTTTCGGTAGTTGGAAGTGTTGCAGTATTCCTTATATACTTCTGTGTTCTACGAGAAGAGAATGATGTAGATCTTGAATTTAATAGAACGTTATATGAAAGAATAAAAGGTCTAGAAAAAGAACAACTCCTACAATCATACAGATTCAATAAAGAACATGGAAAAAGTGTTGAAGATATAGAAAAGAGACTCAGTGAATTGGAAGAACAAGAAAGCCAAGTAGTTGCATAGATATTTAAGTGAAATTATTTAAAAATAGATTGCTTTTTAATTAATAGTTTAAAATGTCTTTTATTTATCTGTCCTCATTGTAAACAATAAGTATGTAGATTTAGTCCTCAAGATTGTGTCAATAAATCATTCGAAATTATTGTATCATAGTTAGAAGTATGGCGGGTTGGTTTTTGGAAATCCTCAATCGCTTTTCATTAGAGATCATGTTAAATAAATGTATGTTATTAGCAACATTGTCATGTAATTTCTCAGAAAATACCCAGAGTACTACTGAAGTACAGTCAGCATCAGTAAAATGTATAAACTTAATGTAATTCAAAAGGGATTTTTTGAGGAAATAATGATTGAAATCTTTACCAATTTTACAGCTAATTTGCAGATACATAAAAATACATAGTGATTTAAGTGTTATGATTTTAACCAACAGTTTTTCAAGAATAAGCATTTGAATTATTCTGCTATATGTTTACATATTTTTGATGCTGACTGTACTTGCCTCTCTAAATATATATGCTGTCAGTGACTCCTATATTGCAAAGATTTTGATTAATGAGCTATATCCAGGGAAGACCACTGTGACTGTATGAAGTTGTTGTTGCAACGAGTCATAGTAGCTGGCTAATGGTGCAGTGATGATGATGGCAGGAATTGCTTCCTTTGTCAGCCTGCACTCTCTGTATTGTACCATGTTTTAACATAATAATTATGATCCATTATATGCCTGCACATTTATTTATTTACTTTAATTATATATAATGGGCAAAACCAATTACAATATATATATATATTAATTGGCTCTTGTGTCTATATATATTTATAAAGACAACTACTTATAACATAAAATATCACCAAAAAAAGAAAACAACACGTTTATTTTCTTGGACCCCCTGATGCAAACTTCCAATATGAGGAATATAACAAGAAACAATTTTGCATATGGAAAGTAGGTACTATCCACTCAGTCTACTTCTAAATATGGCAAGTTAATGTTGTGAAATGAGCTTTGAGATAATTTATATGGAATCAGAAAATATATACATATATCCATGTGCTTTTAGCACTCATAACTGGCTTTTTGTATTTTCAAACAAAGTTATATGAACAAAATAATATTCAATACTCATACATGGGTACTTGGATTTTATAATGATTGGAAAATTCTAAGGCCCACATTATTAACATTGTGTCAACTCACAGTGCCATCTTACCATTAGTCTAATAATTAAACTAAAAATAAGTTTGAAAGCATGGCCTGAGAGCTATTGATTGTGAGGACCAAGGTTTAATTCAGGGTTCTCCAGTGAATAGTTTTTTTTTGCTAACCCTTGACATATCACATTAGGGAAAAAAAGTATTATTTCATAACATCAGGTATGACTCATTTACTGCATAAATATTTATTAGTCACCTGTGTTTATATTGATTCATTGGGTTTTTTTACTTGGTAAATTGAAAACAAACATTTTTAGACCCTAATCATATTTATTTAACACCAATTTTCTCGTTACACATCATAAGGTGCATTTAATTATGCCAAACACAATTCTCACACTGCACATGTTGACAACATTACCTATTATACTACTTAAGATGTAAAATTACCACAAGTTACTAATACAAGGCTACGCTCATGCATGGAATACTAAAAATGTTGATATGATAGATGGAGATTCAACAGTCAATAGTATTTCATACAAATGCTTAGTTGGCTTACATGATAAGAATGTATTTAATAAAAAACTCAGTTCTGCTGCCATACTTATCATGAACATTTTGTTAAAATTAAACAAGACATTATAAAAATGTTATGGAATTTAGATCTATTGAATTACAAATAATTTATGATTAAGTGTACTGCTATGTTTAAGCACGCTCGCCACGGATTCGTCGAGCAAGCTGGATGTCCTTAGGCATGATAGTAACGCGTTTGGCATGGATAGCACACAAGTTGGTGTCTTCAAACAGGCCAACCAAGTAGGCCTCACTGGCTTCCTGAAATTCAAAGATACATTACAGATGTATCGATACTTTCGAGTTGTTCATAGGTTTACATTGAATGACCTTAGGTCAAGATGATGCTTACCTGCAGAGCGCCAATAGCAGCAGATTGGAAACGCAAATCGGTTTTGAAGTCCTGGGCGATTTCTCTCACCAAACGTTGGAAGGGCAGTTTGCGGATCAACAGTTCAGTAGATTTCTGATAACGACGGATTTCACGCAGAGCTACCGTACCAGGGCGGTAACGATGAGGTTTCTTTACACCACCAGTGCTTGGCGCTGATTTACGCGCAGCTTTGGTCGCCAACTGTTTACGTGGAGCTTTACCTCCAGTAGATTTACGAGCGGTCTGCTTGGTACGGGCCATTATACACTAAAAGAAAGAAAGTAATTTTAGATGCAACAACGATTTCAACAGCGCGTCTTAATACCCAAAAAAGTCTAAGTACAGCGGAGTGAATCCAAAACTTTTTAGTAACACTTCATAACTAGTTAAAATTACACTAATTTACACACCTTTTAAAGTTACTTGCAAGAATTAAACTACAATTATTTAATAAAATAGATCAGGTGATCCACAACAAAGATCATATGCTCAAAATGGCGGCGAAGGGAATGGCCTCAATGGCGGGTGAAACTGACGCCAATGTTTCCATTACCTGATTGGTCGAATCTGGAGAAATTTAGAGGATATGATTGGTCGGATATTTAGGCATTCTTATTGGCTGACATAAACGAAACTTTTGGAAAGAATTGATGTGATTGGTTTTTGCTCGGGGAAATGTTGCCATAAACAATATCATAAAGTAAAAACTACTAACGCCGTTACTAAATGTTGCAATATATAATGTACCAAAAAAGGGCAATTAATAAAACCCTGGGTCCGGGTGGTCCTGGCCAACCAAGTGGACTTCGAAGACAACCCAGTATTTTGTAGAACAAGGAAATAGTTAAACCCAACTCTGTAAAGTGGGTGATAGATTTACAAGTACGTACAAAAACATAAAACTGTTACCATGGCTAACTTTTATACATTCTATCACCGTGGATACCTAAACTGTCAGTAAAAAACATAAGCCATATTAAATTTCACGAATTTAGCGTAAAAAGTTTAGGGTGGATCGTGGCTGATAAAAATAGCAAAGTTCTATGTTCGTTTCCCGTTCTTCGATCCATATAGGCGCACTGGCTGGAGTCATCAAATCGAGTATAGATTTTACTTTATAACAAAAAGTATAACATAGTACCACGCCTGTACTTCCCAAAGGGTTAGTCAGAGGTGTATTATTATTTATTGTATTGAGTCCCATGTAATAGGAGGTGAGCCTATAGCCATCTACCGGGCTCAATTCCAGACTGCGTGCTGCTAATGAGAATTTTTATACAGAAAAACCCAATAACACTAACAAAGACGTTATGAATGTATTGACTGACATTTCATTAGCAATTCTAAACTTTACATTTTACTAACTACTTATGCTAATGTATAAATTAATCTTATAAAAACAAAAATGAAAACCTATCCTAAACGAATACTCAGGCGTCAGAGTACTTCGCCACATCGCTGTCAACTGGTAGCGTGCCCATGGCAATGCTTATTCTTTGACCAAAGAATACTAACAAAGACTATAAATATTTATTTATTTATTAATCATCCTTGACAGCTATTTTTTATATATTTCGATTACTTAATATATTCGATACTTCTTTAGATATTGACTTGAGACCCGTGCTTGAGACTGACCACAGAAAGTATTTATATATATATATAGACTGTATCCTTGGTTAATCCGTTACGAATGTCGATGTTGACTGTTAACTCTGGGTTCAATTACAAACTCTGTATCTGCGACTGAAACAGCCGTGACATATTATTAAGATGACTAAATATAAGGGTTTCTACTTTGATCAAGGAACCCTAAAAATCATAATTAATGTGGTGTCATCAATTAAAAGCTCATTTTACGAAATTTTAGAAAAGCACAAAATTTCGGCTTTTCTCTCTTCCCTAAGAGTTCTTTCAAAGCAGAATCTGATAATAAAGAAAAAGAATATTAAATATCTATTCTTTGCTAAAAAGTTTTGGGACTTGGGTTGGTAAAAATCTATCGAGTATATTTTACTTAACTATACTATCCTTTATAAATACTGAATAACCGCACACGCAAGGGCGATTTGCAAATTGTACCTTTTGTGCTTGAACGAATTATGTTTTTTTTTTATGATTACAACTTTGCGTTCATTGTTATTGTTATTTGATAGTACAAAGTATGTGTCCCATTTTTTGTTTCGGTCTTTCATAGGTAAGCCATCGCTAAACAGAGTGAACCAAATAGAAAACATGCAACTTGACAGCTCTGTCATTTCAATGCGCTTTATATTTTTTTTTGTTGCCGAAATTATGTTTGAGTCGTGAGATAACGCCTGTTTAAGTTCAAGGCCGTTTAAAATTAAATTGTTATGTGATTTCAGTAGTATTTGGATAATAAAAGAACTTTATTTACATTTTTTACCTTTCTAAAATATTATGTATCACGTGATCGTATATTGAATTTTAATTGGTCGTCGGTGAGCGTGCCCTGCGCGACGCGAGAGGCGCAATAATAGTTATCCAAAATGCCGTCGGAATCTAAACCTTTGTTAGCAGCTCAAACAGAAAAACCGAACCATTATAAGTAATTTCTTGTTTTGTATTCGTTATATATGTGAAGTGACAGTGTTTCAAGTGAGGTTCAATGAAGTGTATTAGCGCTGAGTCTACAATTTTATGTTCCAGATATCTAAAGGAGTTTCGAGTAGAGCAGTGTCCGTCTTTCTTGCAACATAAATGTACACAACATAGGCCATTTACTTGTTTTCATTGGCATTTTAATAACCAAAGACGGCGAAGACCTGTTAGAAAAAGAGATGGGACGTTCAATTATAGCGCTGATAACTACTGTACAAAATATAACGAGACGTCGGGCATCTGTGAGGATGGGGACGAGTAAGTTTCGTCGCTTTGTTTTCCTTGTTATTTATCTTTGGTCACAAGTATTTTATTGTTTTTTGACTTATTACATTTTGTTTCATTTATTCCGACTTCAATTTAATATTGAAATCCATTATTTATTTGAAACTTATTGGTTTCCAAATAATTTTGTTTACTGCTATCTGAAGTATAATACGACCAAATTATGAATGTGCAGTCGTAGTGTGTTTGGTTGAATTTGTATGACTTTGTGTTTTGATAAGGCAATATTGATGTGGCCCATTGTTCACCTTTGTTTTTAAAATTGACTCATAATAATAAAAAGAAGGAAAAGGGTCATTATTAATCATTTGATATGAACATACCTTCAAACTAATAATGCTTTTAGATTGAAATAAAAATACTGAATTGTATGCTACTAAACAGTTCTTAACATTGTGTTGTAAAGGCAAATCTTTTAGGAAAACACATGAATGCATTTGTTATTTAGTGTTAAAACAAAAATATTCTTTTTATGGGTAATAAATAATTAACAATATTAAATGAATAATCACAGAAACTTCCAAATTACAAATAACTTGTTAATACAGTTAGTCATCAAATTTTACCAGAATGTGATTAACAAATGTACTTCTGAGATAAGAAAGTCCATGATGTTGTTGTTCATTTAAAATCAATTCACTGTATTTGATTTTAAACAAACAACAAAATTATGAACTGTGATAATATTTGAAATAGTGTCAAATGTTGAGAACATGAACTGGTACAATAGTTAGGTTTTAAAAAGAAAACAATGCCAGAGAAGTTGAAGTGCATTAACATATTATCACACCTGTATTCCCCAAAGGGTTAGGTAGAGGTGTATTTACTAATGTACACCTAAATGTCTGTTTTTTTTTTTGCAATATTTGTGGCTCACTTTATATTTCCTGAAATTTATTTGGCCACTAGACAATTTGTATGGAGCTTAGGGTTTGGGAATTCCCGACAATTTCAAAGTCCTGGGAATTCCCGGGACTACCTGGCAATTTTTCTAATTGAATATGAAAGTAAAACATTCTAAATAAACTCTAATAAATGTTATTTATACTGAATTAAATGAAATTAAACTTTTAACATATTTTTTACATTAATGTTAATAATTTTAATTCTACAGTAACATCTGACATGTTTGAATAATCATCCAAAGAAGGTGTCTTTTTCATTCCAATCTTCAAAATCACTTTCACTATCGGATTCTATAACATTTATTTTGTGCCGTTTTGGTGGTATAATGTCAGATTCATCACTTTCGGAATCACTACAATTTATTTAGAAATCACTCGGACAATCAGGTAAACTCTCCGCGTATAATTCATTGAAAAGTACTTGGCCAGTATGTTGAGTCATGGTTGAAATTTTTGGAATTATACTAAATTTGTGATAGAAACCTAAATACCAAGAAAAGTAATTTTTTTGTTATATGACTAAACACGATACGCCAAGTTTTCGCAATATTCTATATCGCTCTGGGTGTCATAAATTGAAATAGATAATGCAAGTGCAATGACAAGTTAACTTGGTACCGGTCAACAACATTGGGCATGAAAAGACTAGTTAACTCATCACCAGACAGCATATTTTTGTTGTGATTATTTAACCAATAACTTGTATGTGTAGTGTATAATAATATGTAGGTTGGTTAATAAATAAATAAATAATATAAGTTTTGTAACAAAAATAATAAGTCTAACAACAATTTTGAAGTGTTTATTCAAACAACTGAACACAATTGAGGTTTCTGGGCTGTACTATTAGTCCGCCAACCTCAGAATGCAGGAGGACCTGGAAGAGGCATTCCAAATGGATAATTTCACTTTGCTACCATCAAACTTACTTAGGTTTTGGTGGTTACCTGTTGTTTTGGTACGTGTTGCTAGTCTTAAATCACCTTTAATAACATGTGATGATTTAAATCAATAGGTGTCCATACTTACACCGGACGGCCGGCGACACGGAGCGGCGGTATCACCTGCGGTATTACAAGACATGTATGTGCGTGCACGATACGGATGCGCGGGGGCTCTGCACGAAGAATGGTGCGCATTGCGCGTTCGCGCACGGCGCACCCGACCTGCGCCCGCCGGTACTCGACATGCGCGAGCTGCAGGCGCTTGATAACCCCGACGCGGCCGACGGAGACGCAGCTGCGCCTAATGCATTAGACAGAGAA
The DNA here is from genome assembly GCA_947562105.1 of Shargacucullia verbasci. Lineage (NCBI taxonomy): Eukaryota > Metazoa > Arthropoda > Insecta > Lepidoptera > Noctuidae > Shargacucullia > Shargacucullia verbasci. The sequence goes on along the minus strand of OX387289.1, from coordinate 2,579,809 downwards.
AGAAATTTGCAGAATGAAGACCCTAAGTGGCAAGGTTTGTTGTTACATGCATTTTGTTAAGACAACAGGCACATAATAGATAATAGCTTCAGTGAAACTAAAATAACTTGCTTAGGATGGATGAACTGAACATCATTCAGCTATCCATCTGTACTTTCCAGTTAGATTCAAGCCTCCATCATATTTATATTGAGTACTAATACATGTGTTTTGTTTCAGATACAAATTATGTATTATCATCATATAAAACGGAGCCGTGTAAAAGACCGCCTAGGTTATGTAGACAAGGATATGCCTGTCCACAATATCACAATAGTAAAGTGAGTATCAGAGATGAAAGGACTTCCAGGGATGGAGTTGGAGGGCGACGATGATCTGTGCGACTGTTACCATACAAATAAAGGATAGCCAAAAAATCGCCTCATGAAAGAAAATTAATCGAATCGTCCGATAAGGCATCACCTATCCAAAATCTAAACTTGTCAGCGGATTTAATTCCTTTCTCTTTTTTCATAATAATCTGTAAAGATTATTTGAGGCTTCCAAATTTTCTTTCTTGGAGTCACTTTCCTGGTAACACGCTGTATAAATAAATAAACCTTTGACTAAATTATTCATCATGCACATATATAACTTGTTACATTTTCGGAACTCAGTGAAGTGGTCAGTTTAGTCATCGACCGGGCATGGTCCATGAGAGGAACAGTCATGTCAAATGCCTGACTTCTAAAGTTCATCCAGAACATCTTGGAGGTTGAGTTACGTGTAAAGAAATGTAGCAGAATTGAAAAGAGAATTTTAGAATAACTGTGTTCAAATATTTCATAAAATACATTTTCTAAGATTTACCGTTGAGTGTCTTTATATTTACACATCTTTGTGCATATGTCTGTACATGATGACGGCGTGGTTTTATTTTGATCGTTGGATAATATACACTGGATAGCTTTTTCACGGGGACGGCAGGCGTGGTTATCGTAATAAATGTCATATTTATCATTTATTAAAAATATATATTTAATACTCATTTATAAATGAAATTGTCCTGCAGGATAAACGTAGATCACCAAGGAAATATAAATACCGTAGCACACCGTGTCCGAACGTTAAGCACGGCGAGGAGTGGGGCGAGCCTAGCAATTGCGAAGCAGGAGACGGCTGCGGCTACTGCCATACGCGCACCGAGCAGCAGTTCCACCCTGAGATCTATAAGTCTACCAAGTGTAACGACGTGCAGCAAGCTGGTTACTGTCCACGCGGCTTGTTCTGTGCCTTTGCGCATGTAGAACGTAAGTATCTACACAACCATGTGTATATGTCGCACGATGCTCCTGCTGATCCTCGGACTTACACGCGCTTCCTTCCCGCAGCCGAGGAGCTGGGCGGTGCACGCGAACTGGGAGGCGCGCTCGACTGTGGCACCAGCCTTGCCGACCTGCTGTCCTCCGCGCTGCCTCCCGACAAGAAGAACGAGCGTGCAGCCACCCCGCCCGCGCACCCCGCGCCCTCCGCGCCCGCCCCGCACGCGCCTGCGCCCGTCAGCAACGGCAGCGGCGACGGCTCCGAGTGCGCCAGCACGTCGTCGGGCGGCTCGGGCGGCGCGCAGCGGGCCGCGCCCCCGGCCTGGGCACGTTCCACGTTCGACGCCACCGTGCTACAGGAGGTGGTGGGCAATGCGCTGGATGACCTGCACTTGGACGATCCGCTCAACCTGGTGGCGTCACTAGACCGCGACCTGTCGGACGGCGAGGGGCTGTTGGGCGGCTCTGCGCCCGTCAACATCCCGACAGCGCGCTCGGCGCTGCGCGGCTTCAGCCCACCTGCTGGTGGCTCGCCGTTGCCGCCCTTCCTGCGCTACGCTAGCGACGCCGACCGCTTGTTCACGTCGCACGTCATCAAGGCGGGTAGTTTCGGCGGCGGCGGCGGCGCCTTCGAGTTCGCGAACGCGTCACCGTCCGCGCCAGCCGAGCTGTCACGCCTGCGCGAGGAGGTGGTGGCGTCGCGCGCGGCCGTGGCGCGCTGGGACGAGCGCATCACGCAGGCGCGCTCGGCGTGCGAGGCGTGGAAGCGCGAGGCGGACGAGGCGGTGCGCGCGGCGGCAGTGGCGGAGCGTCAGCGCGACGAGGCGCTGGCGCACGCGCTATCCCTACGGCGCGAGCTGGAGGCGGCACGTGCAGCGCTGGCTCCTCGGCGCGAGCTGCGTAGCTTGCCGCTCACGGCGCTCAAGGCGCTGCAGGTGCAGGCGCGCACGGATCTAGAGGAAATCGAAAAGGTGCTGTACCTGGAGACAGCCACCAAGTGCATGACGTGCGAGGAGCAGCCGCGCAGCGTGACGCTGGCGCCATGCAACCACTACGTGGTGTGTGAGGCCTGCGCTGCCACTGCGGACGAGTGCCCGTACTGCCAGACGCCCGCGCAGCACCACCAGTAGCGACACGAGCCGCCCGCCCCTCTCGTCTGTACCTAACGATACAATTTCTTGCATCCATTTCTGACAACGTTTTACCAACTGTAAGTCGACGAGCGAGACACATACATTAAACGTTACGTTAGTCTACGGGCTCATATTTTTACTGTCGCTGCGATGCGTGTATTTGCATTGTGCAATCCATGAAAATAAATCCATATTCATATACTTATATCTTTGTCAAATGATAATAATGGCTGAAGTTAAATATTTGTTCTGTTATTCACTTATATTCACTTGCTCACCAAAGTTGCAGTCATACGTATTGCGGAAATATATTACCTGTAAGGGTATATGTTATTTTCAGATTGAATATTTATAACTGGCATATATACTAGACACATACTGTTATGGGTATAATGCTTTGGATGTTAACATTTTTTTTATTAGCCTCTCGTGTTAGTGGACTGTTGCTTTTACTCGTAAAGAAACATACAAAATATATATTATAGGTATTTATGAGGTTTTATCTTGAAAATTAAACTTTGTGGTTATGCTTTCACCAATGATCGTAGATGTTAAGAAATTTTTGTATCGATTTGGATATTCTCATTGTGACTCAATTTATATGTAAGTTATATATTATATATTGATATTGATGGAAGCACGGCCATGAATATTAGTGATTAAAATAAATATTGGAGAATATTAAAAGGTAGTATTTAGTTTTATACAGATATCTACAAATCATTTTACATATTCAAATTAGATATTATGATAAGGGTGTACTGAGAGTGTAATACGGCTATCGTGTCGAGAGAGTGGCTTGTGTCGGCTTCCTCGTGTTTATTGCATAACATTTTCACTAATAATTAGCCATCTAAGGACCAAATTTTTCTATAAAAGTATTGTAACTGTGACTACGGTAGTTCAGTAGGTGCGCGCGCGCACGTGTAGCGATAGTGCATCGTCGTCGCAACGCGCACCGGTTTGGAATTCAAACAGCTCTTACAATTCGCTGGTTTAGATATTTGACTAGATACACCATATTAAATGAAGCCGCATATATTTTTGTAGACACAAAGTTAATTAAGCTTGGAACACGATATTTTTATAGAAATCTCGTGAATAACGACGGATTAATTCATAATCGATTTGAATCAAGCGTTTGTTTGCCGCTTATCGCGATAAAAAGAATCTTATGTAGTTTGTAAATTGATTTTTGTTGCACTCGCGATCTCCAGCGACGACGTTGCCAGCGCAGGGGTGATTAACATGATGTAACATGACGGACAACCAGTATTTTAAGGAAAATGTTAAGGAAAATTGTATTCTAAATTTAAAATATTTATTTATTAGCCGGTATTGATACGTTCTCGCTTCAATTGAATTTAATAAAAATAAAAAAAATATCGGAATCCAGTAGGTTATTAAGTGAGAATAACCCGATTTTTGTGAGAACGCATTGATCAGGCTGAACGTATGCGTTATACTGACACGTCGCTTGGCTTGGTAGCGTGATGCAGTAAGGAAATTATTTATTAATTGTGAGAGAGAAAGGATGCCGCTGGCAAAATTTAGTTTATTATTTAATAATTATATTATGTAATAAAATCATGACATTTAACTGCCGTCTCTTGAGATCGCGTGTAAAATTAGTTTTATACAAAACGTAGCGCATTTTATGTTAACATTCCCAAATAATCACTAGATATTATATTTATATTGAATTATCCGTATCATTAGCTCCCATAATGAAGATTGCTAAATTAAATTCTTGCAGACTATTGTATGTTAAAAAACAATTTAGAAATATATTTTTTAATTTGTTGCTGTAAAGTTGTGACATGTTTTTCAACTTCCACTTAGGAGCACATTGAACGCATTTACTTTTTATTTTCAACCAGCCAGTACTCGTATTTAAAAAATAAATTGAACAATGAAAATAGGATTTGCTTTCCCGCCATGGAACAGCTTGTGTACGCGTAGATCCGATATTTATAAAAAAAGGGTCCTTCGCGTGTGTCTTGTGACTTGTGGAAAGCGACTTACCGGTTTTTGGAAGGCTAACCAAATTTCTGATCAGTTCAAATCTCATGTTAGCTATTGTGATTGGTTGAACAAAATCATCAGCCAATCATATCTGCTGAAATGCTGCTGATCATATATTTGAGCAGCCTTCCAGCAACTGGTCGCTGATGCATTGTCAAAGTGCCGTTGATTTAATGATATTTGAATGTCATATATCTTCACGTCACAAGACTCGATGTTGGACCCAATGGATCAAGTTGTTCCATGGGGGCAAATTAAAAGTATATTTTGAACGTGGTATTATATGTGTATTTATTTTTTAAATACATACCTGTACGCGGTTTGCCTTATAAGTGTTCAATGGAATGTACTTCTGATTATATTGTTACGGTACCTGCCGCAATATTATTATTTTTATTAGTCCGTCAATGGTGCACCCAACGCGGATTTGTAACACGATGCTCGCTAACACCGTGGCTGATTCGTGCCAAGTGTTGTTACACATTAACATGTTACAGGTATTTCTGTGTTTCATTGGACACGTGTACGGACATACACAAGTTTTACAGTTTCAGAACGTTAAAATCGGAACTGTTTTATCTCCAGATGTTTTGCCTTCGAGCCGAATATTACAATTGTTATGATTAAACCATTCTACTGTAATTTAAACAAGTTTCCTATAACACCACATTTTATAAATACATATTTTTATTTATATTTTACTAGATTAACCTTTTCACTGCCATGAACGTGGACGGTCGAGATGTCGCCAACGCTGACAACGGTGACACGTTTTTGTTGTTCCAACAAAGTACTGAAGCATTTCTTTTGTTTATTATTACATATTTTGATATATTTCCTAAATACCTGATTACGCGTAAATGTCCATTGAATTTGCTATTCTGTGTACACATGACAATAATGAGATATAAAACTTAGGTGGCATTTCGTGCGTAGCGTGGCGGTCGAAGGGTTAAACATATTTATACTATGATATACCTTTTATGTTTTTTTTTTTATTGATATAATATTGTAATAGAAATAACAAATTTAACTTAGAATGTAACTTAGATTTAAGTAGTGTTTTCAAATTGTAATGGACATTGTTTTAAGTGTGTAGAAGCGTCTTGTATCGTAAAAACAAAAGCAATATCTAAGTGAACCACATCCCGCCTTATATAATATTCAGATAATATAGAACGTTGAGGCGCGGCGCACAGCGGAGACGTTTGTCAATACGGATGTATGCCTTCTATCTATGTTACCACAATTTTACATGGGACTGACTTAACTAGATTAGGGAATTCATGCATTGAAATGTCCTTAAGTGAGCAGTTTATTAAGTTTTAATGAATTGTGTAACAGTCGCTGTCGTATTTTTCGAACAACTTTGTGGGGACAGGCCGGGAATCTTGTCTGGTGTCAGTCACATGGCTTAGCGTGGCTTAAATCCTATATATGAAGTGTTCAGTTAGATATCTAAGAAAGCGCCTTCGCTGTACTCCGTGGGTCTTATTCAATTATGTCGGCACGGCACATTTTGTAAACTGGATTGCTTTTGTGTTTAATAACCAAATAAGATCACATAAGAAGGCTTGCGATAGTGTAATATTTAACACTTAATCGTTGAATCAGTATTTTAAATCAATTTATCTTCGATCTGAAACCAATTTTATATTGTTCCTTATCGTAAGTAGTAATTGTAAAAAACTGTTACGGCTATTGGGCATGAACGAGTTTCCTAAAAATATAAAATTAAATAGATATTCAATAGGTTCATATTCCCTACAAGCTCCTGCTATTTGCTATTATCAGTCACTTTTATTATATATTTATTGAAACGTATACGCTCTACGTAAAAAAATTAAAGCTTTTTAAACCGTTTTCGCACATTAGCCGTAACATATTGAAATTTATTAAAAATCAATAATTTCAAACTGCACTCCTGTGTTTGATGGATTTCTTTTAGAATTTGATATTGTCGTAATTTTGTGAAGATCGTTTATTCCATTCTCGATCTATTTTCTATTGTGATAAAATATAATTGGTGAGAGCGATTCGTGGTTGGAAACAAAATATAATTGGTGTGTCGAATGTTGTCTTTGTGAATGCTTTTAAAGTTGTGTGAACACTATCCCAAGTGGACGTGTCCTACACTTGGGTTGACGTTAGTGAGTGTAAGAGATCGTCACAAATATCGCATTTTAATGTCTGAAGCATTAAGTAGTGGCGTGAAACAAAATGTTCTGTGTGGCCATAGCGTATTATAGTCTAGCTTGCTAATAATTTGAGATTTAGAGTGTATTAGAGTCGATATTTATTTTTATATAGAAATCTTTATCACATGGAGAGTGTAATTTTGTTGACGAAATTTTGTAGTTGCTATAGATATCGCGTGGAACCTATCTGTACCTAGTGTTTTAGATTAGTCGACTGACTTGACTTGACCGTTTTTTGAATAACATCGAAGGAAACATTAGAAGTATGTAATATGCACACAATGCTGTTTATACGTCTTGGTCGCGTACCGAATGTACAAGTGGGTGGGACGGCGCGCGTCGCTACGCGGTACCAACCTGATGTCCAGGCGTGGTGTGGTTTTTGTTGTTGTTTTATCCTCGTTTTAAGCAATTTATTCAACATTTATACACAATATACAGTTTGCATTTTGTTTTTAGTTTGTTTAAGGACCAATGTAGTTTAAAAGGCTTTGAAGGTTTTTTTGCATGTGCATAATAACAGCATTCGACTATTTTACTTAATATATATACATATTTTTAATTCTATTTAATTTTTAGGTAGGTAGGTCCAACAAATTTTTTCAAATTTTTATTGTTAAATTAGAAATAGAATGTTGTAGTAGATAACCAATTGAGACATGCGTTCACACTCACATACTGGAGATCAAATTGTTTAATTTTTTTATTTATTACAAAAATATGCATTATAGCTTCTAATATTATCATAGTAGATATTTTTTAACAAAGTAATTTTCAAATCCGTGTGACATACTTAGATGTGTAACAGAGATGTGAAGATTATGAATATTACTAGATAGGTAGGTTTAATAAATTTTAAATTCCATTCAATAGTATACGTGTTTTATTTATAATATTTTGTGTCCATATTGAAGTAACGGCATGACCGACGTGAAGTGTTTTGGCGCAGTCACTATGTCGCCCACTATACAATATAACATTTTTGATGAAAATTATCAGCGAGCAATTGGCTAAATAGTAGGTATTAAATACTAATGAATCTAAAAACCAAATATACATGTTCCAATATCTTATGATACTATTAATTAGCGCAAGGAACGAAAAATAAAACGAGACATTAATTCCATTTCTTTAATAAATAAGTTATATTATTGCATTGTTTTAAACTTTAAAGTATTGACAACAAAATGTAAGAAAAGCGCACACTGCAGCATTAAATGTCTGATTTATGATGACATAAAAAAATAAATAGTTCAGAATAAATTATTAGATGGTCACAATTAAAATTAAGCAAAATGTTAATGCAAAAGCATTCACTCTTAAAGATTGTGATTTCACAGAGATTCGCACTAATATTAGTTAATCTTGATATTTGTGTCTCTTGGAACAAATTACACCAATAGACAATAAACTAAACCGAAATGTGCGCCGACCTTATTACACGATGCGTCGACATGGTTCATGACGACATGATCTTTAGATACGTCGCGGGCCGAATAATACCAAGGCCGCATACAGATCAGGCTTATGTGACGCGTTCCCATTTTGTATGATGTTACACTAGAATCACTAAATTATGAAATTGAATTGAAATTAAAAAATGAATGTCGGAAATAGACTGGAAAAAATGATGCCACGTAACAGTGTATGACCTAGCGTGATACAGAGCTGAGAACATATATATACACTCAATACACGCAATAAAGATATAGGCGAGAATTGAAAGTGTCAGTGACATCACATAAAACAAGTCTCTTTCTAAATTGTGCTATTTCGTATATTACTCAAGATAGATGTTGGCTTCTGATGCAAGTGCCTTCATCACTTACGTTGCTTCAAATAAGTCCTATCTGTTTGCGTCTTAACTTTTTACATAACAGTGTAAAAAGAATACATATTTTATATTCGTCACTAACAAAACACTACACTTTTTATTACATTAACAATCAGGTCTGAAAATATAGTAATAGAGCCTAGTAGTATTTATTTAATTGCTAATCAAATTATGTTTCGTTATATGTAAAATAACTCCAGACCGGTAAAAGGGGCCTAAAATAAGGAAGCCTACACTGGGCAGTGATAAAAGTTAAACAATTAAATTCATACAACAAAAAGTCATTAAAATTTCATTTGTGGCAAGACAAAGTTCGTTTATTGGTTGGCAACACTTCATTAAAAATTATAAAAGTAATATTGCCAGACTTAAAAAAAAATATAAATCAGATCTATCGTTATAATCCATATTTTACATTAATTTTAACTGTCATGTTTTATTGTTAATAATCGACTGTAAGCGATAAACATATACAATTTTAAAATATCGCTTTGAGTTGTATTGAAACTTTATCTATGGTTATAAAATTTTATTCGCTACAGACCTGTATACCATATCTACTTATAGCGAATAAAATACTATAACTATACATAGGGCATAAGATAGAAGCTCTGAATTGGCTCGCAACACATGCAAAGTAATCGCTTCAGTGCCAACCATCAATGGTCTAACGACATCCCGAGTTAACGAAACAGTTTAACAAACATTTATTACTTAAACTACTTATTTAACACTGTTTCTATAATCCTCACTCGCTTCCCTGTCAGTGCCTTCGATCAATATATAAAAGAACTTACATATAAGGTTAATAAATAAAGTAAAGCTTACAAATGCATCAGGCAATATGTGTAGGTGACAGTACCTAGTTCTGTCGTTCAAGATGCGTCAGTGAGATGACACGGTGATTAACACTCAACGCACTATAGATAGCCAGACAAAACTCCTGGCTGCTTAATGAGTTTTAAGTCCTGTTGTACAATAATGTTAACCTTTGAAGCCTTCAAATTGAAGGACCTTGTTTACTTTGGTACATTAGTTCGTAGCATAAGTATATAAACCTACTTAACAAAATATTTCGTTTATGAAGGATAAGGCTGGGTGATTACATCTAGATTTAATCCGAGCCTATTCAAGAAACAAGCGACAGGCTATCGTTAGATGGCGTGACAACCGAAATGTGAATGAAGAAGAATATTAAAAAAGACAGCACTCTGGTTTCACCGCAAATAGGTACCAGGTCAAATCTATATGTTAACATCCAGTCTAAGGGTAGAACATAATAAATTGAACAGAGTTTTAAGGTTAATCATAAAGGACGGATATTATGTAAAGTCACAAAATAATAGCTGCCAAACACACTACATGGTTTTAAATTAATTAAACTCGTTATTTCAGAAATACACGTCTGCTTTTAAAGTTTTTATCTCACACCATTAAAACTTAAATATTTATTTACGATATAATATTTGTTTCGAGCTGTCAAGAGTTAAGATATAATTATGTTAGAGATGAAATTAAGCATAGCTATCTTAAAGGATAACAAATATTAGTATGTCAACAGAAATGGCACGAAGGAACACTTCGGGTAATTATGATGATATAATAAATATTTTGTGAGGCTTTTTCATTTTTGGTTTGGAACATACACATGAAATTATTATTGTGCAATCATAACAAAAAAGTGTTAGTTATCTTAAGGACTAGGTAGTATAATAATATATTTAACTTAGAATATGAGCAAATGCCGCTACATCCGTATAAAACGGGCAACACTAAACTTAACCTACAATATATTAAAGGATTTAGCAAATTATATTTCAACATGTTGTATAATAGGCCTGATATATATTAAAATATTTTCTCCGCGCAATTGCGCTCCTTTTGTTTTATAATCTAATAATTTTAGAATGTAGAAGAGAGCTTCAACCTACTCATAATAGGTATATTACAATACGTCATTAAGGGCTATTCACATGGCATCGAAGCAAGCCTACTAGCTTATTATTAACTGGCAACACCACATATTAAAAGCACCTTGGTAAAAGTGGTAAAGATGAATATTATCGCCCCACGCCTAATAAACTACAAGACAATGCCCAACGTAGTTTATTTCTATTGACATCATGTAGTTTTGAAAATACAAGAAAATACTAGGTAATCGTAATTATTTTCCCGAGTCGGCTGCATAAAGTTGCCGCGAGGGTGTGTAGTCTGTCAACCCGCACCAGGCCAGCATGAAAGACTAAGTAAGCCTAACCCGCGCCTACGAGTGGAGCTGTAACGGGTTTGCTTTATTTATACTAATAATTTATAATAAAATATTTATTATGTGGTGGTGTCAGTGGAAACCGTGATCTAATTAGTAAGTATATGCTTCAGTCTACTGAAACTGTCTGTCTGTATGTCACACACAACCAAAAATGTTCTAGAATAGTTGCTTTGATTTAGAGTGTTAGATTAATCAAATGTGGACTTGCCAAATCTTAAGGGCCAATTACACAGACATATGAAACAGATGGTTATGACCAAAACGACCCCTGAAAATTAACTTTCATATTAGTAAGCAATTTATTTTAATTTTAACATGATATTTTTTTCACCACTTTGCCTAAGTCTCTTTATATATAATAAAGACCTACCCACAGTTACATACAGACAAAAACTCCAGTGTACTGTCACATATACTGTGAATAGCATATATAAGCTGAATCGTTGCATGTAGAAGGGAACCCTATAGTCATATAATGTATCACTAAACACGACCTAACCTAAATAAAGCTTACAGTCATGGTCTCAACGTAAAAGATCTAAATACTATGTATTTCGTAATAATTCGAGGTGTTTTTCTGTTTATATTTGTTCGATATGAGATTAAAGGCGAAAAATACCCCATAACCTATAGTTAAAGTGTTTTGGTGCGTGACCTTTAGAACCAGTGAGAACAACAACGAAAAATAATGTTGCTATTGAATATCCTAAGGTGACTTCCCACAGTGTGATGATGGATGCACTGACTTGGCGACGCACAACGCTGCACCCGTATAGATCAACACGAATCGTACAAAGAGCCTTGGTACAGTGCGCGGCTGTCCGTGCGTGGAAATTACGGTGCCGTAAAATAACGTACCGTGAGAAGCCACTTTTATATTTTCATTTATTTTGTAATCTGTGGCCATAGCAGAATGCATTTTATTTGATTCTAATTTAAATATTAGTATAAGATCGTCAATGTTATGATGATCACAGATTGGAACCATTTGTTTTAATAAATATTATTCAAACTACGGCACATGCCAGTTGATAAAACTTTGTCGAGTTGCCATTTATTTAAATTAAATAACATTTACATCTAAAGGGCGATCAGATTTCTAATTTTTAATTGAATGTTGGATAACTAAGATACCGTTTTTGACTGAGCCTTTTAAACAAAGAAATTTCCATTATTTTTGTGCGATTTTTTTTACTTGCAATACAAAATTGCTCCGAGGTCGCATTTCTATATCGTATTTCGGCTCAGTCTTAGCGACAAATCCACGTAATTGACATATCAATGTAAGTCACAATCGTCTTGAAATTATTACCGCCAAAAAATATTTTAACGAACCACTTTTTTAAAATACTGAGATACTATTAAATAATGATGTTACGTCTTATTTTTCTCTATATAAAGGGAGGCTATTTTCATATTTAAAGGGCTATCAGATTCTTTCCGGTTTCTGATTTACCTATTGTGTTCAATAAGTTCAAAGTAACAGCTGCCAAAAATGTAAAATAATACTTTTAAATTGATATAACTTTTTATTTTCATTAAATCTCTATATTTTAGTTCAGTTCCATGTTTATAACATCAGAACATTATCTATTTTGCAATTAATTGGATATCTAGCGTGTACGTGGGTATTTCATGTTATAAATATGTATATGCCGTAATTATATATTTATATTTATTTACAATATATATATATGCTATCAGAATTCTAAGTTTCGCACTACGATCGTCTAGCCTAGGCACTAGTTTTATATTACAAATGCATCGCATGAAGAGAGGCGTTTGCATAGAGCATACGTATAAAGTATAGACCACATGTCCTCCGTTCTGCGTTTGTTATCGTTCCTTAAACCTGGTCAGCTCTCGTCAACATTTACATACGCAAGTGGTTCAAAAGTAGCGATTTTATTTTTTTACTTACTTTAAGTAATTTTGGTGAAAAACATTACTATAACAAGAAGCCCTCTCACTTGATTATTACGACCTGCGCACGTCGATAGACAGTCAAAATATATAAACAATTTCAAAGTAAATTAGTTTAACTTAGTGAGAAATATTACGTCCATCTTAATACGATTTATTTTGGTATACAATCGTCTACGTGTTGAAAGTATGATTCGGATGAATCCTTGATTAAGTTTTTGACAAATACACATCCATACGACAGTAACATCTGCTTTAAATTATAAATATATCTTAACTTAGTAATCTCAAGCAGCTTAGAATCTAAGTCTTTAAAGAATATGCAGTGACCGAATATGCAGTGGTACTTGTCTGAGAAACTGGGTTTTATGGGTCGCAGAAGCTTGCGGGTCTACCTCGGAGTAGAGTAAATCTCCGGAACTGAGTTTCAACTCATTTTTATAGAACTTCTTTCCGCCATACGGCCACCGCAATTGAAACCGTAATAGTGCCATACGTTGGTTTGCTCCAATTACATTGATTATATAACAGTATCATTTAGTTTTCTGTAATCAGATCGGGCTACTTCATAATTAAGGGTAAAAAACTGCGATGAGTGGACTTGCGTAAGGTGTATTTCCGTAGCACGTGGGCGACTCAGACGGAGGTGCCGTGCGCGCGCTCGGTGTCGAGCGTGACGTGTTCGCTGCGGTGGCGACTCAGACGGAGGTGCCGTGCGCGCGCTCGGTGTCGAGCGTGACGTCCTCAGGGCTGGCCAGGTCTGCGCGCAGGCGCACGCCGCGCCCCGTCAGCGTCCAGCGACACGCCGCGCCGCCCGACACTCTGCCGACACCGACGGGTAATCATTATATTATAGCTATACCACACTCTCATATAATAAAGCATTCACTCGTATAACGAATACGTCTACACTGAACAATCTTGCGGGTGGTGCGGGATGGGACGCGGGAGATTAGTTCCAGGGCTATCGCGGGCTTATCTTTGATGGTACATACTACTTACAATAATTGTACTGATAAATATTGAAGTTGAAAGTCCTCAAAGTTTATTATTTATGTAAAATGTCACATAAATAAGAAAGTTGAGGGTTTTTACGAATACCTATGACATAAATTATGAAATCAAAGATTGCCGATGTAATTTATTTGAACAAATAATAATATTTTAAACCCCAATTATCATTACAGCATCGGAATTAAACGATGTCAAAATTTGAGCATACTAGTACATAAATGTAGTCAATGTGTGTGGGTGTACCTGCAGAGCGAGTCGTCGGGCAGCGTGAGGGGCGTGGGCGGTGCGGGGGGCGCGGGCACGTCGTCGTCGTCGGGCGAGCCCTCGCTGCCGGAGCTCGACCCCGCTGAGCTGCCACCGCCGCGGTAGCGCTCCACCTCGTCTGCGCACACCCCACACCATTATATATCGTGTTAACAAAGTAAGTAATTAACAGCTAATGCTAACTCATGAAGTTTTTCTACTTAACTTTTTCAAATTTATTTGAATATATAATAGATTACCTCGTTTCTCGTCACAGTCGGGCGCGTCTTCTAGGCTCCTGAGGATTTCGGCGCAGAGCTCCGAGTCCAGCGGCACCGGGTTATCTGACTCCCTGCAAATAATACGAGCATGTTGTCTTGGCACTTATGATACTGTTGCCTGGAAAGATTAAAACGCTAAGGGCGTGTTTCAACACTTGCTGATAAACTACCTGATTAGCCTATCCATAACTTAACTGATAGAATTTCATTTTCAGCTGATAAATCTTCGGATGCATTTACATTTAGATCTTTTAACTTTTTGACTAACGGAATTTAAGTGTCAAATATTTTATCTAGAACTTGAGGCCTTTGTCCCAAAGTGGGCACATTATCAGCAAATGGTGAAGGCCCTAAGTGCCGTAAGCCTGTTTAAGTGGCAGATATAAGATGTGTGTCTTTACCGGTTGTGCAGCACGAGCGCGACGGCTGCGGGGTGCGGCACGGGCGGGTGCAGCGGCGCGCGCGGGCTGAACGCGCTCGCCTCCAGCACAGGCGCAGACACGCGGGGCAGCGCGCTGCCACCCCACTCGCACCACACGCCGGACGCTGTAACACCACGCACATGGTACACTTGAGGTAAAGCTGGCGTGCGTGCGACCAAACATGATATCGTCTGACGCACTCCGGGCAGACAACCTGAATACCACTGATGTTGACTAGCTAATCTTTCCACTGTATATATGCGATTGTCATATGACAGGTCAGGACGATTCTATAAAAAAAGAAGGTGCGTTAGGAGAGGTTTTGGCGGTATTCACGCGGTGCTACATTCATAAATTGTCAACCATTTGGCTTAGTCATGATAGAGCTTCCTGTAGCGCCTATAATGGTGTTCAGTGTGTGCAGGAAGCTGTGTGCCACGCGACTATTGAGATAGCCAGCACGTCGGGCGGCGCGGTGTCGCGGCCGCAGCGCGCGGCCCACGCCCGCTCGCCGTCGCCTCGCTCCAGCGGCAGCCGCGCGACTGTTGTGATGGTAGTGAGTAAGTGGTAGTTACGCGTGGCAGCGCCCCAGTCGTCTCGCTCGGCCAGCACGTCGGGCGGCGCGGTGTCGCGGCCGCAGCGCGCGGCCCACGCCCGCTCGCCGTCGCCTCGCTCCAGCGGCAGCCGCGCGACTGTTGTGATGGTAGTGAGTAAGTGGTAGTTACGCGTGGCAGCGCCCCAGTCGTCTCGCTCGGCCAGCACGTCGGGCGGCGCGGTGTCGCGGCCGCAGCGCGCGGCCCACGCCCGCTCGCCGTCGCCTCGCTCCAGCGGCAGCCGCGCGACTGTTGTGATGGTAGTGAGTAAGTGGTAGTTACGCGTGGCAGCGCCCCAGTCGTCTCGCTCGGCCAGCACGTCGGGCGGCGCGGTGTCGCGGCCGCAGCGCGCGGCCCACGCCCGCTCGCCGTCGCCTCGCTCCAGCGGCAGCCGCGCGACTGTTGTGATGGTAGTGAGTAAGTGGTAGTTACGCGTGGCAGCGCCCCAGTCGTCTCGCTCGGCCAGCACGTCGGGCGGCGCGGTGTCGCGGCCGCAGCGCGCGGCCCACGCCCGCTCGCCGTCGCCTCGCTCCAGCGGCAGCCGCGCGACTGTTGTGATGGTAGTGAGTAAGTGGTAGTTACGCGTGGCAGCGCCCCAGTCGTCTCGCTCGGCCAGCACGTCGGGCGGCGCGGTGTCGCGGCCGCAGCGCGCGGCCCACGCCCGCTCGCCGTCGCCTCGCTCCAGCGGCAGCCGCGCCTCGTCCGCCTCCAGAGCCACCAGCACCTCTGCGTCGAACACCTGTTAAATACCACATGTTCACTAGCAACATAGATACGTATAAACGAACGAATTAGCTTGCCTATACATGTAATGCCAAAATTCTATCCATCGAAAATGGCATCTGAATTGTTTAAACAAGTATTTGAGGCACGTACCTCGACCAGGGTGTTAGCAGCCAGTGCATGCCAGTCGGCTACGTCGAGGCCGCGCGTGGCCCACCAGTCATCAGCTCGAGCTGCGCCGCCACACGCTCGGGCCAGATCCTGCGCACACGCTTGCACCGCGCGCTGTACAAATAAACATACATATTTAATTTGCCATCAACTCATTAAGAAAAACTAGAACACGTTTTGGAGCCTGATAGTACACCAAATTTTTATGGTGTGCTGCCATCGCTTTCGTACTCTTTTCACTCACCCGCAAATCGTGTGACGTCAAGCGTACGCGCGCACGCGCCGCATCGCTGAGACCAAGCGCGAGCTCGCGGCGCCGCGCACTTGCCTTCTCCCGTAGCGACGCCGTCAGGGAACTGCACTCCTTCTCCAACTGCTTGTACGCGCCCGTCTGTTGTTTCACATATGTACTTCACATGAATACATGCTTGATACAGTAAATATATGAATCTCGGGACTTATTGTGCAATTATAAAAAGATGCAGAAATGTTTGAGAGATTAAAGAGGTATTTAAATCTGTAGAGCACGATCTTTTGTAGTCTTGTGTCTTGTGCTTGCAAAAATACCTACATAAAACATCCAGTATACATACACAAGATAGCAAAGCTGGGATGATAGTTATTGACCTGACCTTGGCTATCTGCACGGAGAACGGTCCGAAGCAAGCTTGCACGAAGTGTTCGTAGTCTCTGAGCGGCCGCTCTATCGCGTGTTCCACCTCAGAGACCCACGACGATAGGGCATCAAGTTCAGCGCGTGCGCATACCGCTGCGAGCGCTTGACCACTCCTAGAAAAATAAAATATATTTAAATTTACTCTATACAATAACAATACACTGAAACGCTTTGTTTGTGCGAGCAAAGGATACTACTAATTATAATTGCGTCAAGAAGTAACAAATTCCTGTCCTCAGTTTTACATCATTTACACATAATTAGTACAGATCCAAGGCACGCATTATTTGATTGTGCGCTGGCGTCGTGCGGTTGGTGAGATAGCGTGTCGTCGTGTACTGACGTGATCTGGTAGTAGGTGCGCGTGTGCAGGCCGGGCCCGCGCACGCGGCGGCAGAAGGCGGAGTCGTGCGCCGGCACGCGCGCGCCCCGCGCCAGCACGCCGCGCCACGCCGCCTGCTCCCACAAGCCGCGCACGCCCCACCACGCCACGCCGCCTGCCGGACATGCCATGCCTTCTCTTATATTCTAACACAATACACCCCACACAAAAACCGATAATTATAATGTATTCTTTAAAATCTGTTATATTGCCAATGAAAATGGCTAGTACCCTTGGTTTCTGGAAATCTGTAATGTTGATTTATTGAATTCGAAATGACTGACGAATATGAGATTTGACACTTTCAATCAGAAATTTGATCACCCTTTAGTCAAAACAGCGAGCGGTTTGATATATGACGCGCCGCACTGCCAAGACAATATAAACCTACTTACCGACGAGCAGCAGTAGCGCACCGAGCGGACACAGTACTAGCGCGACCAGCAGCGCCGCGATAGGCTGCACGATGCCGAGCACGCCGATACGCCATAATAATACTTCGAACAACACGAACCATCTGGACAGAAAACGCGTACTATAAAGGTCTATCTATCTACTAACATTATAATCACCTTATCAACTGGTAACGAAGTATTGTGTTAAGGGTCCTGTTAGGACTGTTATTAAATATCAAAACGTTTCACTACCATCGTTTCCTAAATGTTTAAGCAATTCCTGGATAAAATCGATACACATATAAAAAAACTTTGCCCCACACTAGGTATAATTCCTGTATCGTGAGTGCGTTTACAAACACATATATTCTCTGTAGATCTGTAGATCATACAAATATTTATTCCATGCGGGTATCGAATCCGCGACACGTAGTGTAGCAGTCGAACTCTAACCAATGCGCCAAACGAAGAAAAATAAAGTTGGTTTAAATAAAATAATTCTAAATAAGTCATTACAGTATTCCTAACCTGTTAAGTTTATCCGGATCGGGACAATCGACGTCATAAATCAGCGCGTTTGCAGCATGCAGCGCCAACGCGAGCGGTGGCAGCCACAGCGGCGCGGCCAGCGCCAGCAGCGCGCACGTGGCGCACGCCGCCAGCGCCACCACCGGGAACCCCAGCAGCAGCGCCGCTGACCCCACGCCGCCCACCACCCCGTAGTTCCACACGCGGTTGGCCTGACGACTCAACCCTTTGCCCAACAGCCCTACGCGACAAATCAGATAGTTAACTGTATATCGGAACAACAACACGTCCTTAGAGTATTGTATATCGGATATAATGTCCTCCTGACCGATTTCGTTCACGGCGGCCAATCTCACCGGAGATTAGCCAACTACGCAGGAGATATTATAGAGCACAAGTGTGTGCGCAAACACAGGTGCTCTCTCTATTCCTTCACTCTCATAGTCCGATGGGACGGCAATCCCACACGACCGGAGAGAGATCAGGCGCAGGACCAACGGCTTTACGTGCTTTCCGAGGCACGGTGTGTATTCACATACACGAAGACCCAGACCCGAAACAAATATCTGTAGATCATACAAATATTTGTTCCGTGCGGGAATCGAACCCGCGACACGTAGCTCAGCAGTCGATCTCTCAACCACTGCGCCAACCGTGTCCAACCGAGTGCGGGATATACCCCAGTATTGTCATTGGACTCCTGACAAAGCAAGCTAAACAGATAGTGCGAAAAGCACATTCAACATGACGTTTTCCATCCGAGCCGGTCTTACTTATTATTTATACAAATGCTAATCTAATAATACAATGGATCTTCAAGTGCAAAGGCATTTTTTTTATTTCATGCGGCTAACGAACGCGGATATTGTCTGTTAAGGCGTTATCTGGGGAGCCTGTAAACACAAATATGCTCAATATGCTTATGTTAGTAAGATTGGTCACTACCTGTGTCAGGCTCGGTCTCGAAGCGCGTCCTCTCCTTGGACACGTGTCTCCACAGCGTCAGCAGTCGCGACCACATCGTCTGGGTTTCACTGCTGCGCTTCGGGAACAAAGTTCCATTCACCTGACAGGACAATTACCTATATTATATTAGGGTACTTTTTTGTCATTGATATGACAAATAGAATAGTATAGACAAGTCTGAGACTAATATAATGAGATAAAAATATAGGAATATGATGATACCTGCGACAGCTCGTAGTCAGGCACGAATGGTTTGATGCAGAGGAGTGTGCGCAGTGACAGCGGTGAACACCACGGCAGCAGTACACCCAGCACGAACATTATGTTCCAGCACCAGCACCACGTCCTGAATGAACAAGACTAGTTGTAAAATACACATGAAACACATTTTCATGGACCATATTCCCGAACTATTAACAAACACCAGTTCAGTGACTGTAGGTGGTACAATGAAATATTATTTTAGGAAGGAGCGTGCGGCTTGCGTGGGACCCGTATTGTCACTAAAACCGTTTGGAATCTCGCGAGCTCCCCCGCCATGCCCCCACACAACCCCCGCGCTCCCTGTGCAATATTTACGTAATATTACTACTCGCTTCGCTAACAGTGTCTTTGGTGCAAAAGGTCTATCTCTGTAGTTACTCCAGTTACGTTAATCCAGCGTGATATACAAGTAAATACAGATGTACAAGGGGTGGTTTTTTCGCACTTGGCGTTCTACCAGAAAATCTACCCTTATGTTCAGTAGATATCGGTAACAATGCGCTGGCGCAATTGTGCTAACTCAATTCACTGGACCGGATGATGCAGCGGATTTTGAAACAGTGTTATGGTGCTTAATCGACGTGCCAAATCGGTAAATAAGGGTAGAACGTGGGCGTTACTACGTGAGTGATGGAGTCGGTTGTAGGACCTGTGCGCGAGGTTGAGCAGGCGCCAGGCGGGCCAGCGCGTGGTGGTGCTGCGGCTGGTGTCGCGGTGCACCAGGAACACGGGCTGCGACGGGTCCGAGCGCGGCGTCACGATGGACGTGGCGCGCGCCGACAGCACCGTGGGCACGCGCTCGCGCCGCCCGCGGAAGTGCCGCACCACCACCCAGTGTGCGGGCCGCCAGATGCGGCTCGCCCACGTGAACGACCGCGTCGGGGACACCGCGCTGCGCAGCTCCTGGGACCAATCATACGGTTTTGTTTTCACATCCCTTTTTGAAATTAAACATGGCCGACGTGTGGTGGTTCACCACCATATATCATATCCTTCAGGATATGATATCTATCCAATCCAAAAAGGTTGATGTGATTTATGTGAAATATAAAAAGTTAATTCTTTTTGGCAAGAACCAATTTAGTTAGAAGAACAGTTGATTATCTAAAAAATACATAAATTTGCAGTTACATGGAATATGGGAAAAGACACCTACACCAAAGGAATCAAACTATGTCTACATTTGAGAACAACAGAATTCCAAACCTTAAACGTTATCAATAGATTTTTTGTTACAACTATAAAATGGGCATTTATTATAACAATAAATTTTACAATAGAAGTAAATGTATTATTCGGAAATATATGTCAGTAGCCGATTTATAAATAATTATTTACTAATTGTGTATGGTTTATTACACTGTGTTATTACTAACGGATGTTTCACAATCTTCCACATATTAAATCTGCATTCCGTCTCATACATTATTATAAAACGTTAAAATTAATTAAAATTCTACCTTCATAAGCAGCGGTTCTCTATCCCTTAGAAAGGCGAGATCTCTAAGTAGAAAGTATCGGTGCTGATGCAATTTGTGCGCTTGCATCGCTGCAGCGGCGTCCTCCATAGGCGTCCAGCGCAGCTCGTTCTTGAGCCGCAGCGCTGCAACCGCTAACTTCTCCTTGCGCCACGCGTCCGCTCGCGAGAGAATGGGGTGTGTCGCACATATTCGGGCTTCGGCCGTCGCTAAGCTTGCTTCTAGTTTACGAAGAACGCCTTCTTCGGCTCTGCAATATAAAAGTTAGAATTGATACAGTAAATATTAGACAATGACAATCTAACATTAAATTATAGTCGAACAGTGAAGTGACACAATCCTTTGACCTACGCAGAGAAGCGGTGTCTTTAAAAGAAATTCTAGGTAGGAAAAAATCTCAAAAATATAACATAACATGGCATCATGCCATTATTGCCCCAAGGATTAGGCAGAGGTGTACTATTATATACCCACAGTTCGCCGATTGCCATCAACCGGGCACAGTTTTAGACTTTGTTCTGCTATTAAGAAGTTTCATGCGGGTTTTCTGCATGGAACTTCTGGAAGTAACACTTTGCCCCAATCGGGAATCTTTTTTTTTTCTTTTTTTTTTTTTAATCATTGCCCCACACTAGGATTTCTCCTGTATCGTGGGTACAGTTTACAAATATACATGTCACATGCACAAACAACCAGACCCGAAACAACTATCTGTAGATCATACAAATATTTGTTCCGTGCGGGGATCGAACCCGCGACACGTAGCGCAGAAAGCTAATCACTTAGCCACTGCGCCAACCGTGTCGTCAAAAAATCAAACCCAGGACATCACGCTCAGCAGTCGCTCTTGCAACCAATAAGGCAGTCACTCAAAAACATATTCACCTATTTTTCATCCAATTTCCTGGCATTTAGTTCTTCGGATAGATATTTTAGTTATACGAAATAATATAAGAGAAGACGGGTTTCATCAATACTTCAAAAACCTCAAATTGCAACAGTGCTCTATGTAAATTTTTTTCACCTTGTGACAATGGCCGAAGCTCGCAGCTGTGCGGCCAGTAAGGCGGGCACATCGGGGCCCAGTGCTGCTAGTGGCTCGCTGGCCAGCACAGCTTGACACACGCGAGACACATACTCGCGCATCGCTGCTTCACGAACCTCCTGGTGAGACAACATAAGAGATTTTGTAATTTCTGTAAAACGAAAAACTGCCGATCCACACACGGTTGATTTTTCGAAAATTTCACCCTAAGGAAATAAAAATCTCCTACAACGCGGTAAAAAGGAACATAACAATCGGCCACATAAAATAAAAAAAAATACGCTGTAATATCAGTATGTTAATTTTCTAGGTATTCTGACCTCCTCGATATCCTTCATGGGCATCTTCTGGCTGGCGAGGTGTGCTGCGCGTCGCTCGCGGAAGTGCAGGAACCAGCCGCGCGACTCACGCTCCAGTAGCGATTGGAGAGTAGACGCGGCACGACGCACCAGCTCGCGACGGTACAGCCGTAAGTCCACCTGAACGACCAAACAATTTTATTGGGTACCAACTTTTTGAATACAGCAACATGAGAGCTAATTTGTGATCATAATACACATGCGCAGATGCTTTGCATAATTGCTCTGCGCAGTAAGGAGTCGAAGATTAATCCGTATTCATCTAGTGGGGCAGAGCGAAGGATAAGAGCAAGTTATAACAACAGATGTTTATGATAAGTAGGTCACTGAGGTACTCTTGTGGAAACACGACACGGAAGGCGTTGGTCGCGGTGGTCGCACGGCTTTATCTTCTTAGTGGTATGTGCTCCTGGTATTGACGATGATAATGCTAAGTACCTGGGTGCGCTGCGGCGTGGTATAGAGACAAGGCACGGGCGGAGGTGGTCTCGGAGGCTCGCGCGCGTCCGTCTTCTCTGCGGCTGCGCGTCGCATAGCACGTGTGACCCATGCCGCTAATGCTGCTATGTCCTCCTGATGCTCTGGCTATAAATATCAAAAGATAGAGCGCTTCATAATTTGATGTCAATACATTAGTACATATTGAGCTTGGACTGAAATCAAGACAAGTCAACCTGATAGTCAAACATAAATATTATAAAGTAATTTCGTACCTTGCATATCAGTTCAGCCACTAGGTAACGTGATCTTTCTTCTCTGATCTTCTTGTCAAGGTCGCGAGCTTCCAGAGATGGCATACCAAATGCTAAGTCCAAAAGCCTGTAAAAATTACAACAGGTAAGTGAGAAGCATATGCAACAACCAGTTACCTTAAACAACAACCTCTTAACTACCCTAACCTTTTTCATAAACTTACCTATGCAGCCCCTGCAGCAAAGACTTGGCCCCAGCGATCACAGACAGCGGCTCATCACGCAACAGCCTGTCCCGTGCCACGACAACGATAAGTGCCAGCGCGCGCGCAACATGGCAGTACAATTCTTCGCGCGCACGCGCACGACCTCTCTGCAACCAGCCCGCGACCCGCCAAACGTGCGTCTGCCCAGGGAAGTGGCGAGACGGCACTTCGAATTCTCTGTGCAGATATATTAAATATAAAATAAATATATAAAATAAGGCAAAATTAAGGCCTCGCCATAACACAGCGATGACTGGTAAAAGATAATTTGGTGGAGATCTTGGCCCGTCGAACCAACAACAGGAAGTATCTCTTTTGGTGTCTTTAAGAGTGGAAAATTTTGTGCTGATGAGGGAAAAAATATGCAGCAAAACGTTGTTTTTGAAGTAAAACAAGCTTTTAGCTAATTTAATTATATAGAAGACTAGAAAATACTGTAGTGAAAAGACAGGATTAAATTATATATTGTTGTTTTTAATCTCCGCATTCCAAAAAGACCTTAGTACAAGAAGTTGGAGCATTTCCTAAACATGAGAAAATATGAAGAAAGAAAAAAAAAGACATGGACCTTCACAACAGTTCGACGGGTCTAAAACTCACACAAACTTACACCAGTCAACAACCGAATCCTTGGACTAGCCATATTAATAAAAAAATAATTAATGTATACGATGGAACCTTTTTACATCGTCTGGTGACGTCAGTGAATTGATTTTTCATGGAAGACACATTGTAGTTACGTTGCGCAGGCCAGCCAATACAAAAGAGGCCGAATTCAAAAAAGGTTCCATTGTATAATACCTTTTACTAGGATTTAGTTTACTTATACCTTTTGAAGGACATGTTGTCTATAAGTGATACTTTGTCCAAAGAAAAAGATAAACTTTCAGCGGAAGGTAAGTTAGTTGTAAAATATTAACATATTGTAAAGCTACATTTTGAAATCGAGGCATCACATATAGACTTCTAAATTACAGGATATTTTCTTCAAGATCGCTTAGCATTAAATATATTTTACACTCGACACACTGAGTGCGAAATTCTTCGTGCTATTTTACTATTAATTTTAAAGAGCAATGAAGACAACTTGCAAGAGTAGAGATTCTAGAAACTTCCATGGAATGAATCATGAAGACTACGATACGATGGAATGCATAGAATACACTAAAAATAATCATGATTGTACTGAACAGATACACATAATGCATTTCTAATGGTCATGCTATGTATGGGGGACGATAACATTGGCTCCAATGTTCTCTGCTTCCTATTACTAATTATTTCTATGCCCAAGAGTTGGATGAATAGATTTTTCTTCTGGCATGTCCTTATCAGCTCTCTTTGGGAATATCTGTTGTAGTGTAAATATTACACAATTTGCAAGGTTGGTAATGGAGCTAGCGCACAGGATAGGTCTTAAGGCCCGAATAGATGTAAATATGAGATGGTCATACAAGGTGGTCGCATTTACGTGTGATTTCATAACTTTATTCTGTGATCACTAATTGGCATGTCTAGTGCGGTGAGTAAATAGGACTACACCATTATCACATTACTATGTTCTCACACAGTCAACCCAAAGGCGGCCGAACATGACCATACCTTGAAAATATCATTTCTTAAGTGAAATATGAATACCAGCAAGATATTGTCTAAAACGTGGGTAAGTTACTTTTGAAGTTATTATATCTAATTGGGTTAATACCGCGGGACTACACTCCAATAAAATATATTCTATAACTTTATACATTGGAGCCAACGTTAAAAATAACAGACACGTAAATATATTAACATACATATATATATATATATATAGGGCGACATACCCCCATTCACGTATCGATTCCAATTGCTTAGCGCTTAACTTCCTCGGCTTAAATACTTTGTCCTTGTGCAAGCTTTATGAGAAAAAAATCAACTATATTGACCATTACACAGTTCCAATGGAAGCGAATATGACACCTATGTTCTAATGTAGTGAGTCTAAAACAGAATGTCATCTACTATATCTAAGGGGATGATCATCCTTGGTTCTAGAAGTTTTCTGAATTCAAAAATAAATTTATTCGTTATTTTAATGGTTAAGAATATAATAATGCTCAGGGTCAGCTAGATGTCTTCTTTTATAAATGTACGGTATACTGAACACAGAACTTTTATGATGGAAGGGACTTACAATTAGTCGTTAAATATAAAGTAGAATTCTACATTCTGGGATCTCTAGGACTGAATGTACTACACATTCAGTTCCGGACTGTCGTAAATAGGTTATTTATAACGTTAATCGTTTTAACACTAACGTTAACTGTTGCCTTAGCGGTCGAATTTTGGGAAATCTTTTGAAGAATCTACCTGCCAATTTCCAACTAGCAAGCTTTATAATTCCTGAGATTTGGTGATTATTTAGTAAGTGTTTCGTATAGAAGATTTTTAAAGTACGTTCGTTAAACTGTTCTGTGAACTTCTGTGAGAGCAGCCATGTTGCAGTAGATATATACGAACTGCATATATCTTTCTATGATCGAAACTAGGTCCGAACACACTATACAATGTAAATGATAAGTGGAAACGTGACACTGAAGCGGCGACTCCACGGATAGTGTTACATGGGTATAATTAGCTGCATTAATTCAATAGGCGGCGGACAATGTAGAGGTGTCATGTCTCGTTCACTGCTAAACAGTAGTCTATGGCATTCATTGGCATATTATGTCATCATCATTGACGGTACGGTAGGCGCAGTGGTTGAGAGATCGACTGCTGAGCTACATGTCGTGGGTTCGATTCCCGCACGTAAAAAACATTTGTGTAATCAACAGATAGAATGGAGTGCACCTGTGTTTGCGCACACACTTGTGCTCTATAATATCTCCTGCGTAGTTGGCTAATATTCGGTGAGATTGGCCGCCGTGACCGAAATCGGTCAGGAGGACATTATGTCATCATCATAGTCTTCTTGGGACTAGGTTTTCGTGTTATCTACACATAACATCTGAACTTTACAAGGAGCGAGTGATATATGAATTACTGGATGGTTTAGACTGTCATAGATCATCGACTAGTGATTTTTTTTTTGGACCTCAATACCAGTTTCTAATCAAATCAGGACTAAAGCCTAACAATTCTCGTTCTGAGAAGAGACCCTTGCCCAGCAATGGGACAGTAATGGGTTGAATTTATTTATTTATTAATACCAGAATCATTGGCAACAAACACATGGGGTTTTCCTTGAGCTGTAGAATTAAAAAAGAAATGGTTTTACTTTTATTTAGGTACTGTATGTTAAAATAATATAGTACTCAAATTATCTATAACAGCTATACAAATTTTTTACAAAATTTAAAAGCCTTGCATTCCATATATTAATGAAAAGGTTTTGCCCGCGACTTCGTCCGCGTAACCTGCGTGCAATATATAATGTATAGCGTATAGCACTCAGGAATAAAGTAGCTTTCTACCAGTGAAAGAATTTTTAGAATCGGATCATTAGTTCCGGAGATTACGCCCTACATACAATCTTACAAATAAATTTTACCTCTTTATAATATTAGTATAGATTTACGTCTAATGAACCTGTACATCATCAGCCAATTAATGTTTCCACTGCTACAAAGGTCTGTGGAGAGAGGTACCCAGCAATTGGTTATTGTCGTTATGACCTTATTTTCATCAATCGCTCGTTTGGGCTCACAATGAGATATGCAATCACCAACTTTTGTATAATGACAGACCCTTGTGTAAGTAAATAAATACGAATGACGTATGCCGTATACCCACACGATGACTGACGCATATGAAATGTGCCACGCATGACCTCAGTACCCCGCTGTGAGCAGAGTCTTATGGCTAGTTATTACTAGACCCCTTATCATTGGGTGTTCTAGCCTACACGCAACAAATATGTCTGTAATTGTGATTTCGACTGTCTGAAACCCGCATGAATTTATCAAAAAAACTGTTACAGTGAGTCACATCTGAACACATTCTTACAATATGTGCAATATGCGGTTATAGAACAATTGAAGCTCCTTAAAATAGAATACGTTTTTTATTTCCATCTTTATAAACACATGAGTAACATTTGGTTGAACGGCGACAGTAAAACAAAAGAGAAGAGTAAAATTATTACAGTGCCGTGGGACACAATTGTACACTTCGAGCCGAGTACACTGTATACAGTGCTCATACATTTGAGTGAAAACATTAATTGAACTTGATGGATAAAGGGCGTGCAGGGATCCCCTGTTCCGTCGCATCTTAATAGCGCTGAAGTACCGTTAAACTTCCGTTTGAGAATCAGGGTTGGCTCTCATCGATGGAGCCTGCCAGCCTTTTACCGACCACTGCCAGAGTATATGCTTCCTGTCTTTTATAGTAACTGCTATGCTTTCCTTGTTGATAAGACTTTCTTTAGGCGTATCTATCTAATATTTTTGATGATAACGTAACGAAAACGATTACTTTATTCAGCTATACCTAAACAGATATCACATCTCGAAAATTTCTTGACAACAATAACAAAATTCGATATAAGTTTACGAGCATGCGGCAACCCTATATCTTGTCTAGTGACAACTCAATTATGATTCTTTTATCACACTAGTTCGGAGACAAGCGGACACTAATGAACGATGGCATTTCATTAAGCCTATAGAGCGTACCATTTACTTTGGCCGATGTGTAGGTGCATCCAGCTGGAACTGATAAAAAAATTAATGTCGTTTTCAATTCCAAATGTTTCAATCGACTTGGCTTTGAGTCGCGACGAATTCAAATTAGGTTACCTAACGTTTAAAAAAAAAATGTAATTTGCTGATTTACATACTTCATACTGATGCAGCTATGGTCACGAAAGAGGCAATTAACTAAATAAAGTAATGGCATAGACTATATTTTCGGTAGGCTACGATATCTTGGTTGAGACCTGACGAAGACTCTGTGAAACGGGTTTTTTGAGGCGCGCGTGTGCCAGCAGAGAGCAGCTTTGTATGCACCAAGAAGTTTGTCATATCAAGAACATATAGCAAAAATAGATGGGAACTCATTAAGATTGTAACTTTGTCTGTCTGTTTGCTACCTCATAACGACTAAACCATTGGTTCAGTGGTTTAGTCGTTATGAGGTAGCAAACATTACTACTTTATGAAATTTACAAAGATGTTGCCTGGGTCAAGGAGAAGGACATAGGTTTATTACTGCAACACTTATTAGACTATAAATAAGAAATATACGCAGACGACATCGCGGGCGACACCTAGTTTTAAATAAAATAAAAACACAAGGTCATAAATAAAATCTTGTAAGATCAAGAATTCATTGGAATGCAGTTTTATTTGCAGGATATATCTCAGAGCAAAATTATGATACAATTTATATCCCAAGTCGAGCACGTAACGGCATCCTTGAGGCAATTACGGACGCTCGAACGTACGTATACGTATCTTTGGTTGGCCGATCCGGCTAGATTGATACATTTGTATATTGAATTCCACAGTCACTAGCTATCATGACTATACGAGAACGAATGCTGTTACATATTTTGCAATAACTCGTAACGTATTTATCGAAGGGTTTGACAGAGGGGTACTATTCGATATCAATATGTACGTCCACATTTCGTCATTGCCGTTCTTAAGGTGCATGCAATAGGAGGCGAGTCTATAGCAGCCATCTACTAGGCATAATTCTGTACTCCGGTCTGAATCCTTAGACTAATGAGGCGATCCAGAGGATGTTCAAATCAAATACGAGATGAAAGGAATATATCTTCAAGAATGTAGTTACAAAATGCGTCAAAGATATTTTAGTTTCGGTTTTTCGGTATTTTATGTCACCGATTTAAGATCGTCGATTTAAGAGCCAGTTACTTGCCATATGTTAAGCATTCCTTACCGTTTTGGAAAGTGCACGTTATAGCTTACATTATACACAGTGAATTGGCTTATCTGGTTTTGGGTCATATTTCTGGTTTTGTGTAATCTGCTGTAAAATATAACAAAACCTATTCAAACTTATCGCTCGTCCTTGTTTTCGATGTTTTCTGTCTCGTAGTACTCACTAAATAAGCGTCGTAAATCCTCCTAAGCAACATCTGTTTTTGTCTTACAACACGGGTCCTTTCGTTGTTAGCAACATTGTGTGACGTTAGCAAATATGTTCGGCAGCTACCCGTAGGTTTATCGAGGACGTAAAAGGTTGTGGTACTTGTCGCTAGCAAGTGTTGTTTCTATACCAGTTTGCTAACAGGTAGAGCAACTTGTTGCATAATATCATATTAATTAATCATTTAGTTTAGTGTATTTAATACTAGGCAAAATTATGTTGGATCAGCAATCAATACTATCGCCTAATGTCCCCTCAGTGAGATATGATTTATAAAGCACTAAACTAGACCAGCATACTATAGTATTCTATACGACTTACCCCTTGTCCCTGATGGCGTGGAGCTGTTTGGGTGAGAGCGGGTGGGGTTCGACTCCCGCGTCTAGGGCTGCTGCGTCGAGCTCGTCGCATGGTGGTGCTACTATGATGTCCGAGGGTCTGTTTCCGGTACCGGTGAAACGTGATGGAGGGAGTACTGAGAATGGAAGGTGTACATTTAGTTGTATTTAGCACTACTATCATTAGGCTATAGTATATTTCAGGGTTATTTTGAAAGATCTGCTGAATCTATACAAATAAATAAAATTGAAGTGTCTGTTTGTTATGTCAAAATAACAGCTTTATAACAAATGCATATGGAATTATATATGGTATTTATTTAACAAATAAAAACAATTTAAAAAAACTCTGTCTGCCTCTTAATTCCGGCTAATCTCCGAAACGGCTGGATTGATTTTGACAGAATGTTATACAGATGTTATAAGGAGTAGCTTAGGCGGGCGGAAACTAAGCTAAGTACCTAATATAGCTAGCACATACATACATTTTAGATTCATGTTTGCATTATTTACTTAAACATATAATATCTCTGAACATATATATTTTGGACCACTACATGCCCTTCCATGTGGGTCAAAGACAGTAGAACAGAGAACCCTATTATCAAGTTGAACTATGATCACCATGTGGTGGCTCTCCTGATGCAGATCTTTTGTTGTTATAATACTTCAGAAATCCTCTTCATGTCAGTAGCAGACTTCCGACATATTAGTATTTACTGTTCATAATTTAAATTAATATATTATCGATTTATTATATAATGATGATGAAAAAAAAAAAACAGAAATATTATACAGGTAAAATCAGTTTTTTTTTATCTGCATAATCATAAACATAAAGTCATAATTTTAGTCAACTCAAAACTTTTGAAGTTGTTTACTTTTAACTGACTCTTTGTTAAATACAGTTGAAAATTATGCTTAATGAAGATAGTGGTTATAATTTATTTAGAGTAATGTATGTCAATTAACATACATACCTATAGGGCATAAACTACTACATGGTGTAAATGAATGTCTTCCTATTCATAATTTAACCTATTGCTATGGACAATGCTTTATTTTTATTGGAAGGCCCAAAAAATGTCTATGTCTAGTCATCAATTTGTTTAATGACACAGATGAATAGACAGATGTTACATGAGAACAATGCATAGATTATTATGGACAATGATTATGCACCTGTGAGACAATATTGACAAACTAGTGTTATTATACCCACACATAATCACAACATCTCATAAAAATATATGAAAAACAACAACTATGTGTTGGTGACTCAAAAGAAAACATCACTGTAATGAAGATTCCATTGCTGTGATTAACATTTTTACAGTGAAGACAAAATGATTACCTTGTTCTAAGCTATTATAATAGCATGTATGAGAGCAATTTTCTAATGATGAGCATTCTATTTTTTAAACATTGTTCAGTCAAGCCATAGACTCAAGTTTTCATTTTTATCACAGTGAAAGCAGAGAAAGAGAATTTTAATTCATAGACACTACAGTCATTTTTAACACAATAATGGCATTAAATTAGTATTCTTCTGATTGATTTGATGCTGGCTGAAAAGTGAAAATAAAAACTTGATCTTACCTTCCATTTTTGTTTTACAGAAATAGGTATTTTATCCTGTGTTATGGAAGACTTTCACCAATGTTATGAAATCACAGTAAATAGGCCAATTTATTACAACATATTTCATGAAAAAAAAAAACCTTCCTGTGGCTATGATTTTATAATGTTACATTATTTTGAAGATAAAATAGCTTTTTATTAGTGTAGATTTATAATTTATAAAGTCAGAGCTTATATTACTATTACTGATCTTAATTTAGTTAAATTATTTAGTTACTTATCATATTGATGACTATTTAACTTTAGCTTTATATAACTGTTGTCTTATTTAGTATCCCACCATAAAAGTACACAATAATCTGATACAATCAGTGAATACACACAGAACACAACAAATACTACAAAAAGTGTTCTCACCAATAGGGAAAGTTTTCCAATGATATAGGAAGTCCTCGGCGACTTGTTTGATGTTGTTGACGAGTTGCTCGACCTCAGGCGGAGCTCCGACTAGCTGCACATCAAAGTGCAGCGGCTCGCGCTCCGGGGGCGGCGCCTCCAGCACCAGCGAGTTAGGGCGCGACGCCCGCTCGCCTTCCCCAGACATCTTTAGATACTGATACCCCTCAACATCAACTTAACACTGAATTCCCGTCCCTCTAATCGCATAATGATCACAGTGGGCGGAGAAATCATTTAATACCGACCTCATAATGTTTTATTATTTACAATTACTTAATCAATTCAAAACGATACATGATTGGCGACGCAAACCGCTTATAAAATTCATTCCGGTTGTGGAATTTGATGCGGGCTTGTATTTTGTTTTGGTCACTTAAAAATAGGTTTTCGTAGACAAAATTAAAATGCCAAGAAAGAAAAGCAAACCAATCCCAGCCTAGGCGACCAAATTGACAATTCTGAAGTTCCGTTCCGTTATACGATACGTAATGAATTAAAATGACAGGAGCAGTCAACACACTGAACATTAATAAAAGTAAATAAACAAAACAAATCAACATTGCGTGTATTGAACGTCAAACGAAACGTAACTTTTTCGATTTAGGATTTTATAATTTTGTTAATATAGCAAAATAAGTACATTGAAGACAATTTCTTGTGACTTGAAAATACATTAACGTTAATTTAATTTAAGTTTTTATCCGAATAGAGAATAATATCGCCTATAATTTTCAGTAGGCAGTATGATAAAAAGTCCTTGTGTACGAACACATTATTAAAAAAGATTCCATTATTGTCAATGTGGTAATTTGTGGACTTGTTTGTTATTTACAATAAAATCGTAAAATACGGGTTTTATTTACGAAAGTCATTTGCATTTACGGAAAATTTCATACATTCCAGCATATCTTTCTACAACCGCTATAACTGTTATATTTAGACGAAAATAAAGTCGGTTTTCTTGGAGAGCCCGAAGGTGGTCGGATTAGGTATGTCCTACATAACACATAATTTATTGTAGAATTTATCACTTATCTCCCGCGGTGTGAGTTCGGTACGTGTTTTTGCTCGTGAAAATGTATATCTGTTAGTTTTAAGATTGGTAAGTTTCGTTTTGTTTATATATCAATTTGATTTCCTTTGTTTTGCTAATAAAGTTCAAACTCTTTCAGTGTACGATGGAAGCAATGGATATTCAGGCCGTAGAGTCAAAGTTGAGTGACGTCACTGTGACGGCGATACCTATGAGTGGTAAGAACATCCATAAAGACTTGAGTCATGGGAATAACAGCCAGGCAACTATATCCACTGTCCCTGCTACATCCCCGTCGTCTGTTGGGAAAGACAAAGACAATGGAATGTCGAAGTACGCTCAATTGCTAGCAGTCATCGAGGAGATGGGTAAGGAAGTTAGACCAAGTTACTCAGGCAGCCGCAGCTCTGCTGAACGCCTCAAGCGTGGAATAATTCATGCCAGGATCCTGGTGAGAGAATGTCTCATTGAAACTGAGAGGTCTGCAAGGCAATAGCTTGCTACTGAACAAGTCATCACAGTCAATTTTTAGTGTACCTCAGGTCTTGGTAAAGAAAGTGAAATTAGGAAAAAGAATTAGAAAACTGGATGTTTTGTTGCTTTGATTATTTTATGATAGAACTTGGTACCTGAACAACAATTAATTCTAATCATATGTATAGAGAAGATAAATAGTAATTTATAGATCATTAAAAAAAGGAAAGGTGTATAAAATGTTATGAAATATTGAAACCAACATGTCTTCGTCTAAAGCAGTATATCACATACTTTGTTCTATCATAAGACAATGCAACAATAAAACAAAGAAGGCCATAGAGAAGTCTTGTCAAATCAGTGTAACAATGCCCAATTTGAGCTGTCATCAATTAATATCTAAGGACTCTGGAATGTGGAGTCACTTATGAATGCTTCTTGTTGTATTTTTGTAATATTTGTCACAGCAGCCAATGTCTATGGAGTGTATATCCTAGTAAATTATCAATCTGTAGTACTGGTATGATATAAAAGGTAAAATATTTATTCAGGATTTTTCCTATTGAAGATATGTCTTGAAAACTTGATACATATTGACAGGTTGTTGATTATTTATATGAATGCTCAAGTAACCTATTATTATATCTGATATTAGATTAGCAAAATAACAGAAGTAAAAATTTCTAGATATTGGCTGCCCATCACTTTGAAAGTCTATATAAAAATTTTCCCTTTACTTATAAGCTGTTACTATAATTTTTATATTGATTTTACTCACAAGAATGGCAATTTGATTGTTTATGAAATGTTTATAAGTAAAGGTTTTGTGATTGATTTAAACTGTAAAAGATTTAACTTAATGTTCCCTTGTAAGATTTGGCAGACTGCTGAGTTTAAGACTTCTGATGTATCAATCATTGCACAGTGGTGTATATTGCAATAAAGCAAAGCCAAAAAAAGATTATTGTTGTGAAAAAGCAATATAATATTGACCCGCCAAGGCCAATAAGTAATTCTATTTAGTTATATAACAAAAATATGAATATCTTGGCTTATTAATACTGAATAATAAATTACAAAACTATAAATAAAATTACAAAAGTATTAAATTCAGCAGGATATTTAAAACATCTTATTTATTAGAATTAAATATAATTCAGGGTACTTAGACATAAATTTAAGAGAATTTAGTTTAAAGTTATCATACCATACTAAATGGATGCAATAATTTGCAAGATGTCAAGAGTTTCAAATGGAGGTGGCCGTAGGGACCTATGTAATATACATAAGACAGTAATGCAGTAACAGCATTAATCATGCTGAAAGATTTCATATGTGGCCTTATACGTGGCTATATTATATGGCTTGCCTGTTTTTTTTACTTGAGAACAATTGCGTGAAGTTGCACATTTATAGAAAATTAAATAATCAAAGCAATATTAAGTGTATTTGTTAATGATTATTAAAGAAAACAACAAATTATGTTTTAGATATTCGGTGAACGAAATGAAATTGACTTTAAAAAATTTTGATAAATGTCTTCACTTAAGTATGTAAAAGACTTACGGCTACCTCCAATTCCAAAGATAGCAGTCCTTAAGGCGGCCGCACATGAAACAGCGTGCTTGTCAAGCATGCATGAAAAATTGTATTCAGACTTGCATGCGCATTTGTAAGACAATTTTGCTCAAGCACATTCATTGTAAATGATCATGAAAGCCTGCTGAAAATTATTATTTCATGCATGCTTGGTCTGCTTGCAGCTGTTATAGCTGTCAATATTTATTGAACATTTGATTTGATAGTGATAAGTGGTAAATGTAAGTTTGGCAGTTGAGAATACAATATTGATTGATTCAATGGTTAGCGACAGTAGATCTGAATGCTTTGAAAACTTAAAAAAAGTAAAGTTTGATAATGTCATTATTGAATGGCGAAGATTCCAACTGAAGATTACTTGTCTAGTTGCAGTAACGATGCGAAATATTCTAAACAAGCACTTCAAATGATTAAAAATTGAAGAGTTTTCAAAGTATTTACAGCTACTTCCTAAGCATTAAATCGTAGTACTAGAGAGTCAAAACGGTTTATGAACAGTTATATGTCCTGAAAGAAAACAGGCTGTGATCGCAACATTTATTGTGAACATCTACCTCATACACAAACAAAATATTTTTAATGTTTAATGTCAGTGTCGTAAATTTAGTCTGTGGCATAGCTTGATTACAAAAAGTTTTTCTGTCATATTTGAAAAATTAAGTGTTGTTCCAATTTTACAGGTAGGTGGCGCTACTGAGCTCCTAACTAAACTAAACTAATTAATTTTACTGAATATTTTGTATAAATTGCTCAAGTGATATGAATTTACAAACTTTTCCTTGAATGACTAATTTAATCACTTAGAATTTGTTTTAGCAGTATATTTACTACAAAAATAGCTCAGTGGCGCCTCTAATAAGTGTTAAAACAACATGATAAAGTTGAACTAAAAATATTTTAAATATAGAATCTACGGCTTTCCGACGATATTACGTTGATATTACATAACGAGTGACTTGGTTATTTGTAGTCATATTTGTTAAATCCTAAAATCAAGCCTTTATTACAGTGGACAGATACAAACAATACATTGTCATGCAAATACATCCTACCAAACTATAACAAGACACCGTTAGACACCATGCTATACTTTTTTATGTATATATTTTAAATAATTCTTTGCACACACTAGTCTTCTGTATACAAATCCACGACACTTACAGTAATCACTTTATGCATTTTTCGATGATGTTTTATACTCGACGTGAGACGAACTCGGGACTTTTAGTTCGGTATTTAGCAACCTGACAAAACAGTAGTTTTTGATATTCACGTACTGATTGTATCTGCCCACTGTGCCTATTTTGTGACCTCATGATAGATTACGTCATAGCTTATAAGAAACGTGCTCATTGATTTATGATCATTATCGTTTGGTAGTTTTAAGTTGTATATAATTTAGTTCTAGTGCCTACCACTCAATGACAATAGTTCAATATAAGGGTATAGACGAGCTACTGTTGAGTTTTCAGAACAAATCCTTGCAGAACTTTTGAGTGTATGATTATATCAATAAATTCCTGTTCAGTGTTCTCTCCGTTCAAATGTATACATGGTTGTCGCATGATTAAAATATTAAACAAAAAACGATCTCAAAAGTGAATGTTAGACTTCTTTTAAAATCAGAGCGCGCCAGCCACAGGAATGTCCCGATTCCCGAGCTGCACTATAATTGTTCGGGCCTCGAGACCTACTCTTCTCATGCATATAAGCGTGTCTATAAAATCAGATGTACTTCCCAGGCTGTGCTATCGGCGTTCAAAGGCTATATTAATTTGATACTCATGAAAGTACCACCGATTTTAGACTTAAATAACTCCGATTTTTAACCCCTCACTCGTCTATGCCAATCCCTATTCAAATATTAAGAAATTTGGTCCAACTGCCGTCAAGTATACTTCTTAGAGTAACTAGATGTAAGAAGAATTTACGAAGTAGATTTTAAACTCTTATAAAATAAGTTACCATTAATAAATAATGTACTTACGTAAATAAATGTTATTGTATATGTAACCCCTTTGAAGTCCATTTCAATTAATATTTTTGTATTTATACCTACTTATATTTTTCTTCTGTCATTTGTATTTTATTCATATCGCCTATTTTAATGTATGCTCTTATTTACGCTTAGGACGGACCATTCAAAGTACAGTCATCGGCATAAACATTTTGTGACACTATGTAACTAACAAATGACTATTAAAAAGGGTAATATCTTATGACGACGACTGTACTATAACACGATATTAGACCGTCAATACTTTAGATAATTATTCTTTTAACACTTTTTGGTAACACTTTGTTCACTTTATAGAATTGTCTCTGAATCGCTGTATCTAACTAATATTTTATTAGAGAAGTTGAATAATATTTATATGAACGTTTTTCAATGTTATTTGCTTACAAGTAAATCGTTCGCTGCAGCATCCCTGCTGCGGCATAGCAGCTGTATACGTGCTGCAGCAAACGTATAAAGCATCTTCAACAGTAAAGATATTAGAAAGATAAAGATATTATTAAAAAAAAACAACATTGTTACAATTTTAAAAAATGAGACGAAATTATAACGACAATATAAAATGATAGCGTATACGATTTGTAATTTACTGTATACTCTCGTAGTTAACTAGGCAGGCATGTTTTAAAATTCTCGTAAACAGAGATTAATAGAAACTTGTTATAAACTATTTTTTAATCACCAATGAAATCAATGTTAGAAATTATGATTGACAAATAGTTTTTAATTTATCAGAGTATATTTACATATCTATGTATTCGACTGTACCATGATATAAAAATGCAGTAAGTATGAAGTCCTAATGAATGTGATGAGAACGAAATTTGTTTTATTTAAAGTCAAGAAAATTCGGGATATAAATTATAGCCGGAAAAATAAGAAACCACCGTTTTGCGGGTTTTATGAGAACTAATTAGACATATGTCGTTGAAGAAAAAAGTGTATCAGAGGATTAAAGCACGTAGAATTAATGTTTGTCTACCTACGGCCATTATCATATTGCAGGCAAAACATGTACATGCTTCCCTTATTTTTAACATCTTCATTGGCAGAATTTTTGACCAAACTAATTTAATTTGCCATCGACACACTAAGAAGAACATCTTCATGTGTGATTAGTGTTTAAACGCATGTTTACTCTTTTTCTCATTATTTTATAGAAGCGACATCAACTCGCATTTCTTATTTTCTGGTAAGAATATAATTTATTTCTAAGACAAAATAAATATAATAACGTTTATAATTACTTCAACTCGCTTTTAACTTCGTGTTCGGATTCATTAGGACTTTCTACTAATCTGAATGATACGATATTAACAGTGATAGAATCATAAGATCAGAATGATATTTAGAATATTGTTATACTTTGCTAAGCATACCAATATAAACTAGCATTAATGTAATTTTGAAAATTCTTAAGACGGTTATTGCAAGTACGACGGTGCGTGACCACAAACACCAACATTTTACGATTTAGTGTTGTTTTATTTTAAGTAAAGATTTAAGAATCATATTTTTTCTTGTGGTTACAAGCAAATTACATTCTTATTGACGATAGTCCGCACTCTACACGGCAATAAATGCCCCGAGATGTATCTTTCCAATACGTGAAACTCACGCGCCGTCGTACATTATTCGTGATTTCGGGACAGTCCTGTATTGTGATTACTTTATTTGTGTCCCAATGTAATATGTAAGTGGCGAACCATAACACAGTACAAATTTTAGCAAATTAATATCTACATGTAAAGTTGTGAATGTAACAAGATATACTTTGGTCGTCTTGATAGCGTTAGTTATTCATGTATGGGCATATTTTTATTACAATAAATGGGTTTAAAATAGTAATTATTACTTTTATTTTTACCTTTAATCTTGATGTATGATTTGATGGAATGAAGGATGTTGGCCTAAGTGCGAGGCTGGCGAAGGTTAGCGGACTACTCACGTGTTCATATCCATAGAAGCTTTTCAAATGACTTACTTGCTATCAATCGAGTACATTATTTTCCTGAAATGAAACGTTGATTTCTTATACCAGCTAGGAGCATTTTCATCTCCTTACCCTCATTACTCGAAGGTGGAACAATGACATGGTTAAGAAAAATACATCATGAACTATATATTTGATCTCTTTTCAGTCCAATGGCAGTATGGCAGACCAAGTTGCGCTGGGACACGGGGTATAGCGCCGACTCTGTTGAGTGGTGCCCCGTCCAGCCCCACCGCGATGTGCTCGTCTGCGGGACTTATCAGCTCGATAAGAATTCTGAACAAGGTAAAGAACACCTAGCTCTCAAGCGGCGAACTTTCACACAAGAACTTCACACGGTGTCTCCGACAATATCGTCGTGGTGACGGTGATAAAGTAAGGTGGAGGCAAAAAAAAGGACGATCTATGGTCGTGATCGTGTTTGCCTACCGTAGTACCTATGGGCTTACCTAATCTCAATCTATTTCAAGCACCGGTATTCCTTAATTATTATCCATACTTCTACCGAACTAGATTTTTTGGTTACCTCGGTTAAAACTCGTTTGAGGTAAGGAGAACACGTGATTAAGTTACTGCGGTTTGCAAAACGAACGCGATTAAGCTTTTTGCGGTTTATATCTTGAACGCTCGCAGCTCATATGGACTCTTGGGTATCAATCCATATTATGATCTGTTTGTGGATGATTTCGTAAGTATGTCACATTGTGAGAGGGATTTATAAAGGCGTGTCTGTAATTACTTTAAGTTTCTTCATCTTTGTTTGTAATTAAAATACTACTTATTTCTCAGATGAAAACGCAGCTAAACAAACGAGGCTTGGCAGAATATACCTATTTGTCATCGATAAGAACACCACAGAATTGGTTCCAGTTCATTCAATAGATACCTCAGGAATATTAGACCAGAAATGGTGTTACCATACCGTGCAAGACTACCCAACGCTGGCTGTGGTGACATCCGTTGGCACTCTCCAACTTTACCGATTGACTAATGAGCATGGAGCGTTGGAATTGAAGTTATGGTTGGAGCACGCGATTGGTCAAGACGTTTTGGCCCTTTCCGTTGATTGGTCGACAAACAAAACTAGTTCAGAGGAACCTTCCTTGGTGGTCAGTGATTCTGCTGGTTGTGTTCATATTTTGAAGGTAGTCGAAAATGGATTGAAGACAATCGGCAAGTGGCAAAGTCATAGTTTCGAGGCGTGGATTGCTGCGTTTAATTATTGGAATCCAGACGTCTTTTATTCAGGTTGGTAAAAAACTTACATGAAATTGTTATCCTTTTAAATGTCACGCCTAGCATTCGCGAAAATTTCTTCAAAATAATTTTAGAACCGTAGCTTTTGTCGTCTATTGCCGACATTGTTTGCAAGCTTCTGCAGTTCAGACATATTACAATCTTAAGAACACCTTACACCATCACTGAAAATAAATGTCTCTAGCAACACACGATCCCAGATCTTGCAAGCACAGAAAATTAAATGCTTTACCAGCCACTACGCCAATCGGCGTTCTCGTGTTCGGAACAAAAGAGAGGGTAGCTAGGTATTGTTTGATTATTATTTAATATGAGTGTTTGGCGGCACCTCACTTGATGGTAAGTGATGATGCTGTCGAAGATAGATCACGCAATCTGAAATAACGCCTATTCAGTATATATGTAAGTGGGTACCCTAATTGTCATGATTCTGGTTATATATACATATGTAAATATTTCAGGGGGTGATGACTGCATTTTCAAGAGCTATGACGTCAGAGTGGCAGATGTCGCTATGAGTGTTAACAAGAGACACGAGGCCGGCGTGACGTCAATCAGGAGTCATATAGACGTGGAACACCAACTGTTGACTGGAAGGTAAGGAAAGAATATCTCAAAAAACAGAGTAATTTATAATGTGGAGGCACATTATAAATTATTTTTCACAAATTCGGCACTGTTCATACTATTATTAATTTCTGTATACCTATACGTATTTGTGAAAAATATTTTGAACGACGTGGCCACAGATAATATAATACTATACACGTGGCTAAGCATAGGCATAGCCACGTTGTCCAGGTTATACTGATCATGAAGTCCAGCCAGGCTCGAGACTAGCCGTGCTACTTACTTCATTTTTAGAGGAAGTGTCATAGCCGTGACATGCTGGTTTTATGGTGAATCCATGATAAGATGTAGGCAGTGCGCTGAGAAATACTTCGCTTTCAGAATTCGAAATAAAAATGTCCTTTTTTTCGTTCCAGTTACGACGAAAGAGTGCGTCTCTGGGATACGCGAAGTCTAAAATCTTGCGTCAGTGAAATCGACGTAAACGGCGGTGTATGGCGTTTAAAATGGCATCCTCACAAGTCCAACACTGTCTTAGCTGCCTGTATGTACGGCGGGTTCCGTATATTGCGCGTCGATGACCAAATGGAGATCCTCGGCGAGTATTTAGAACATGAAAGTATTGCTTACGGGGCCGACTGGAAATTTGACGGCTCTTTAGTTGCTACTTGCTCGTTTTACGACTGTAAAATGCATATCAGTGAAGTAACAATGTAAGGTTTTGTTGCAATAAAGAATTTGGTTTAAGCTGTTTATTTTTACAAAGCATATTTTTTATACAAGTCACACACAATCATTCACGTTCCTTACAAAATTCTGTAGTCCATACAAATATTATTTTTCATGCGGGATCGAACCCGCGACCCTTAGGTAGTGCACTTAGTCGTCGTCAGCGAGCTTCAAGCTAAAAGGTTAGGCTTCACTCTCATGAGTCTATAAATTATAGTCAAAAGTCTCATTTTAAACATGTTGTATTTCAATTTGCTTATAATGTCATGATAAATATAATTTATAACAATTACATACTTAATAAAGTAATCATTTGCCATAAGTGATAAAAAAAAATCTTACACCATTTACATTTCAAGGCTTTGGATGTTGATTCTTGTTCGCTCGAGTCCATGCATTAATTGTCCGAATAAATTTTTAAAAACACTAAACTGGCCTGATTCTCCCTACTATAAATTTGTACCTTAACATTCTCTAAATAAAGTCTATTTTTTTTCTATTCACTGGAATTAAAGTACGTTACCAAAGAGGCACGAAGCTCGCGTGCTCACTGTCTGGCAAACGAAGACAGTTCCTTATGGTATTCTTATACGATAACACTTCAAACGTTTATACGTATGCACTGTTATAAAAACATACACCGCCATTATTAACAATGGAAATTATTTTTCATTAAATTCACACTACATTTTATCAAAATTTGTGTGGCTAATTTTCTTTTAATTATTGCCAAGATATATGAATGTCATATTGATTTTATGACGCATTAGTGCCTGCGAAGCGAATCCTAGTTATAAATTGTGGAAAGAAAATATAAACGGCGAGCAGGTATCTTTCTTTCAACAATTTATATGAACATCATACAACACAAGACTAATAAATAAAAAATGTAAACAAGTCTCGTCAACACTCAATGTGTCGCAACATGTGTTAATGTAGGCACGAAACGTTTGAAGTGTCTCGTTTAAATTATGTAAGCGTAAAGTTTTTCGGTATAAATAACCATTAAGTATAAGAGCGCTACACACAATCGTGTATTATTTATTTATCCACCGATAACAATGCAGTATCCACAAACATTC
Source organism: Shargacucullia verbasci (assembly GCA_947562105.1). NCBI lineage: Eukaryota > Metazoa > Arthropoda > Insecta > Lepidoptera > Noctuidae > Shargacucullia > Shargacucullia verbasci. The sequence continues at coordinate 2,537,394 of OX387289.1, read as the reverse complement.
ATAATCCATTACCAAGCTAAAAATGTAAATTTTTATAGACCCCAAACGATTTTTATAATTTTTTATTTAAATCACAAGACACTATTTATTTAGACTAGTTTTTGATACTATAAATGGCAACTAAACAGTTGTTTATCTATTATTTATATATTTTTTACATAAAAAATATACGTATTACATCCAAGGTCCATTTATTACCTTAAAATATCACTGCATTGTTACATGATCATGTAAACAATCGGGAATTGTGTTCAACACTAGTTTGTGATGAGTACACACATGACATTAAAACAAAAATATAAATATAAAATATATTACTAGATAATTTTGAATGCACACATACAAAGAAGTGAGATTTTCAGTATAATATCGAATAAATATTATTTGTGTACTTTACTCACCATAAACTTATGTTGGTCAGACATGCCAGATCATAGACAATTGTGCCGAGAAAATACGTGGTGTTCTCGCTGTGTGCGCTTGTCTATTATTGCAATTCATATCGAGGTAAACGCGTCACTACGTACAATACAACGCAAACGCGCCCGTATAATACGAAATACTGTCTCATTCGATTACAATGCCACATGATATCGTATAATCATTACGTCTTACAAAATGGTAGTCCCGATGCATAAAATTGCTATTTACAATAACCACTATATTTACACATAACTCTAGACTTCAGATTAGCAAGAGTCGCGCGTACACTGATCGCCGCCGAGCCGGGCGGACGACGTCCTGTACACGTCGCGAACTGTCACCGGCTGGCCAGCGCGAGCGGCGGCCTCAATAAATTACTTCTACAACTGTCAACAGGAAATCTATCTACAATTTCTTCTATGTTACACTTAGATCAGTGCGGCTGGGGCGCGCGGGAGATTCGTGCGGCGGATGAGTGCTGAGGTGGGCGGGCGCGCGCTAGGCGTGGTGCGGACACGTGGCGCGGAAGTCCTCCTCGCGCAGGCTCCAGGCGGGCGAGGCGCGCGCGCACGGCAGGTGCGCCCGCGCCCGGCACGCGCGCGCGCCGCACGCCAGCGCCGCGCCCGGCGCGCCGCACGCCCCGCAGCGGGCCGCGCGAGCGCCCCACACGGCGCCCGCCAGCCCCCACACGCGCGCGCCGCCCGCCAGCAGCCCGGGCGCCCACACGGCGCACGCCTCGTGGAACCACACCTCGTCCGCCGCACCCGCGCCCGCCGCGCTCGAGCAGTAGCGCCGCCGCGTCACCTCGTCCAGCGATCTGCAAAAGTTCACCCGTTGTATTACATCACATTTATGAACGCAGTGATTCTATTGGTTACCGAGGCATACCTGTACTCGTCGCAATCCGTATCGAGCGCGTAAGGGCCGAAGAGGTCTCCGAGCGAGGCGGCGTGCGGGCCGCGCTGGCAGAAGGCACACAGCCAGGTGGCGTCGGGCGTGGTGGCGTCGTAGCGCAGCCCCAGCGTGCTGGCGTGCAGCCCGCGCACTCCTCGAACCCCGCGGACGCCGTTACGGAACTCCTCGCCACCTTTCCGTCGCGCCCCAGCGTCTTCCTCTTCACCGGTCGATGTGTTCATCACGCTAACGGATAGCGGTGAGTCGCGAGGCCCACGAATCTGGAAATATGCGGTGAATGTTGAATTCTTTATTCAGGAAAAATAATTCAGTTTGGAAGAACAGTATAAATAGTTAGAAATTCGTCACACACCTGTATATATGGTCCCCGAGACTTGCTAGAGCTGGCGTTGCTCCCGGAGTCGTAGGCGTCCCGGGGCTCCCTGGGCCCCTTGCGCGGGCGTCGCGCGTCCGCCTTCTTCCTGGGTGCCTTCTTGCGCGTCGGGTCGTGCGCGGGCGGCGCGCGCGCATGGCGCCGGTCGGAGCGCGCAGGCGCAGAGCGGCGCCGCTTGCGTGCCGCGGCCGGCGTCGTCGACTCGTCTGCCGACGCGGGCGTGGCGTCGGCTGCGTCAGGTGCCCCGCTGGCTAGCGGCTCCTCCTCCAGGCCGGCGAACATCTTCTCCAGCTGGTTCTCCACCTCCACGAAGCTGGCAGCGGCCGGCTCGGGCTCGGCGGGCTTGGCTTCGGACGGTGACTCCACCGGTACGTTAGGCGTCTCCGGGTTGGAGGTGCGCGCGCTGCGCCGGCGGGGCGCCGCCGCAGTGACCGGTGGGGGCGCGACTGGTGCTGCCGGAGCAGCGGGTTCCTCGACCGGCTCGCTAGGTGCGGGCAGCTCGGCAGGTACAGGTTCAGCGCGTGCGGCGTCAGGGCTGGCCAGCACGCTGCGCAGCTTGTCCACGGTGACGGCGGCGGCGGGTGCGGCCGGTGCGGGGGGAGCGGGGGGCGGCGCGCGGTCTGTGTCGGCGATCATGGCGGCGATATCGTCGATGGTCTCGGCGGAGCCGGAGCGCGTTTTTCTCCGCGCGTGCGGTTGCTCGGGGCGCGGGGGGGACGCAGGGCGCTCGTCGGGCCCGTCCGCTTTCATGTGGCTGGCATCACCGTTCTCCCGGGGAGCGGGCGCGGGTGCGGGAGGGGGGCTGGGCGGTGGCGAGACGCGCGGGGCTACTGGGGGCACCACAGGGGCGGGGGCTGCGGGAGCGGGAGGCGCGGGCGGAGGAGGAGCGGCCGCCACGCGCACCGTACGCTCGGGCTTGCGTTTTCTCTTCGAGCCGGGCGGAGCGCCACATGAGTCTGCCGAATCCTGCAAGACAATTCGTGGTAAATGTTGGTTTTTGAGATACTACATTAAATTATTACTAGATTAGAGGTCGAAGTTACTTCGTTAGAAGATGGTGGTGAAGGCGTGGGTGCTACACGGGAGTGCACGATGACGGAGTGCGGCGACACCGGCGAGGGCACGAGGCGCTCCAGCAGCGCGTCGACGCGCGTGTGCGGGTGGCGCGGCTGCGCGCGCGCTATGAGGCTGTTGATGGTGGGCGCGTCGCGCACGGACAGCGCGGGCTGCGCAGGCGCAGAGTGCGCGGCAGGCGCGGCGGCGCCGGGCGGCGCAGGCGACGTGGCCGCACCATTTGCCGCGCGTCCGCCGCCCAACGATAGGTCTACACCCACGCGAGAATACGCCATCATCTCATCAGCGCGAAGTTTATCTGCTACAATACATTTTAATTAAACCCAGCTTATTATTATAAAAGGTAAAAAAACTTTTATGAAATAATTGATTGAAAATATGTAATCTTTGGTGCATCGGTGACGCTGCCGTTCGTTGTGTAATGACACTCACCTCGCGATGGTCCCAAATGTTGGTACAAGTCTACGGGAGGTACAGCTGCTTTCATGTCGCCCGGCGACGGCGTATGTCTGAAAAATATTACACATTTAAAAGTTAAATTCAGATGATAGAGAATACACAGAAAAACGCATAATGTATTAAGTTCACTACTCGTATAAATACAAATGAACTTAAAATGGGTAAGGCACAGACTATAGACTGGGCAATGCGCAAAATTGTGAACGGTTTTCGGCACCTAAGATTGTGTGGGAAATTGCTGCATTTATTTAAACTGCAAGCTGCGCCGAAGTTATTTGAAAAAAGTCAGGATAGAGTTGAGTCTTTTGAGTTTTCTAACTAAGCTAAACATGCTTGATAGAAGAGATTCGAACCTCCCTTTAAAGCCCTCCCTTGTCAACCGGATTCACAATATTGTTTTATGTCGTTTTATGGCGCATTTAAAGTTCTGTTAGCCAATCGTAACTGGTTGTGATATGCCGCACCCCATTTGATTGGTTAGTCCTGGTGCAGAACACAGTAATATGCCGGTTGCTTTAGCTGCCAGATGAACTTACCTCATGAGATGTTTGTCCGGCGGCGTGGGCGTGTGTCGGTATAGTTCGGGCGGAGTCGCCGTGTGTCTGAACACTGAGTTGCCGCCCGCCGACTTCAACGCCTGCAATTGCAACAGACCCTACGATAGTCATCGGTAAGGCAGATTAATATACAGCAGTTAGTAATGATCATGGGAGTTATTTTGATCGTTATGAGATGGAAGTTATTTGATGAACCCCTCTAGTGATGCAAATGAGACATAATAGAAAATCTATTGAAACTTTGCCGGGTGCCGCGTGTGTCTTTATAAATTAATAGTAATTTCCCGTAAGAAAGAAAGTTCTCGTAGATAGGGGCCGTCCATTAATCACGCATGCATCAAGTCCACACCGCGGCACAGAATACCTAATACTTAGTACTGTTGACGCTAGATGTACTAGAAGCGCTAAGATGTTTAAATACACCAAAACATGTTATAATGTTCAATTAATGGTGACATACATAATCGCAACGTTTCAGCGTTAATATGACGTGTTAGTAAGGGTCAATGTACAGCGTGGCTCGTACTCTCAATAAGGCTAACTCCTTTTTTTTATCATCATCTGCCTTTTGCACGCTACATTGCAGTCGGCTCCTAGTCTAACCGGCCGTGGATGAATATCAGTATTTTACACGGAGCGACTGCCATATGACCCCCGTCATCTGAGAGACTGATACTCTAAGGTCAGACTAGATGTCCGTCTTTTTAGAAACTCTCTTTGGATCTACTGATAAAATTGGCATGAGTAAGATAATATTGTTGATAGCAGTATAAGTATACCGGCATGGTGTAGTCAGGGTGAACAGGCGATATTCTCAATACCTACAGAAATGCCATACATTTAGTAGATATCTCTAATCGATACATACGTTCTCGGCATATAGTACATAGTAATAAATGGTTCAAACACCCGCATGCCAATAATAGTGCTAATAAGAATCTGTAGCACGAAAGTTAATGGATTTCGTCAGAACTGTACAATAAAATATTTAATAAAGTTATTTTTTTAGCAAATTAGAAACACGTGTAACATATAATGAGGCGCGCATGACTGTGTCTAATTGGTAACTGGGTTTTGGTAATTACGTACAACCCACGGTTTTTCTTTTATTATTGAAAAGGTTATATTGTGATAATAATTTTTATTTTTATTTATTTATGATAAATGCGCATGACATTACTGCCATCGAAACAAGCAAACACAAAAAAAAAATGGAGATGATTCTAACAAGTTAAATTTATTTATTGCCCGTCAGGCGCGAGGCATGAAAGCTAGGGTTTTTGGTTCGTATTTTTATATAGAAAAACGCGAAAACATTCGACTGAAAGAAAATTTTGAGCGAAAATCTTGTACAAATAATGTTGTCCTGTCTACCTTACTATACATAGACGCGGAATTAAGCTATGTCGAACTTATACATAAAACACAGGGTAATTAATATCGTCATGCTTTTGTTCCCCGAAACGTAATACAGAGGTGTACTTTTGTGCACCCACATTCCGCCGATTGCCATTGCACAATTCCAAACTTCAGGCTGCTAAAAACACAATATCACTTTGTCGGATCCGGGAATTGAAAGCAGTACTTCACGCACAGCAACCACGCTTGCGACCATTGAAGCAGTGATACTGGTGAGCGTGATGAGCTAGGGCTTACTTAAGATTGGTCCCAAATTGCAACCGACCGGGAAAAGTGGAAAGAGAGAAGGGAGGCATGTGCTCTGCAGTGGGACTGTAGGAGACTGTGTGAGGCTTATAATAATAATTACTATTCAGATTTACACAGAACGGTGACGGAATAATGTGATGCACACAACGGTAACAGAAAACATAACCGTCAACTTTTACGTCACTGGCGGTCATTTACCTGCTTGCCTGTTAGCCTTTTCCTAACTACATTGGGGTCAACTCCCAGTCTAACCGGTTGCAGCTGAACACCAGTACTTTACACGGAGCAACTGCCATCAGAGGCCCTAGTGTAAGTTTATTTCGACAAACTTGATTTAACGCATCAAACGCGTTCTGGGAAACGGACCAATCGGAGCGCCGAACGCGTTCGATGCGTTGAATTGAGTTTGTCGAAAGAAACTTACACTAGGGCCTCTGACCTCCGCTACCCAATTACAGGGAGACGCCCTACGATTAGACTACCCTAAGTTTAGACTGGTTGTCAGACTATCAAAGGTATTCGTATGACACCCCCGAACTAACTTGCAACGTGCTTTTCGAGACAAGGAGTCTCCGTGTGAAAAAGGGTCACCTATCAAAATACCGACCGCAACAAGGAGCTTCGAGCCGTCACTAGCAGTGTCGATAGCAAAATCTATTTTGTAAGAGTAGTGAACAATAGATTTTATGAGTCAACAGCGTACGATTCGGGTGTTTACACAAGTGTAGTACTAAACGCGCAAACAGTACACAGAATCCGTATTTGGGTATGCAGCTGTGTATTATATTGTACTATATTATATTAGGATAACAAAAGTGTATTTGTGGTACTGTTAGTAATAAGTAGTTCTACGTTACATAGTCTCGTAAATAATTCCAAGAATTATTCAAGAATTATTGACATATTGAGCAGTTGGATATTCCGACCGTTATAAACTTTGCTGGGTAATTTTTTCACGACGGCATTAGCTACTCCAATATAAAAGAGACTGGCAGAAGGAGACTGTTTGATTTGAAAAAGATCTTATAAAAGGTTTTGAAATTCTTTGAATTCTGCTAAAATTAATGACCAAGATAAAAGTTTTTTTTTGTTAGAACACCAAAATTTTGTTTATATTTTCATATTATATGTTGAAATATATAATCATTGGCCTAGAGGTCGGTTTTTTCTTTCTGTATGGAAATTCTCAGTAGCAGCACGGAGTCCGGAAATATGCCCGGTTAGGCCTCAATAGGCTCGCCCCTATTACATGGGACTTAATAACTGCATCGGCGAAATGTGGGTGTACATAGTACGCATCTGCCTAACCCTTCGGGGAATACAGGCGTGATGCTATATTATAATATTATTACATAAACATATAAAGCGGTATATTTTGTATATTGGTTGATTTTTTCCAAGTTTGTTATTTGGTTACTGGCCGTCAGTCCACAAATCTGAGCGAGGCAGATGAACGGTGAGCCAGGAGCCAAGTTAAGAATACAGTCAATTTATTTAGTTAATAATCCATAAGGATAGGAAAATGAAGCGATCGAAAATTGTTCTTAAGGAAAATGGAATTTCTTATTAGCGGGCCGTTTATCTTTTAAGCATATAATACAAGCATATACTTGTTTAAAAGGACGCATCAGTCACTAGCTATGCAGTACATCATCCTCATCTGCTATATAGGTGCAAGTAGATGTATCAATTCCCTGCGATTGCGCATTTTTGGCATGACTTATAGCATTATTATTATTTCCTTTATTCATTTTTTTATTATTATTATTTCTTTTATTCTTATTTATACATATTATCATACCTGATGTTCATTATAATTGAAATAGAACGGAACTTTATTATACTTATTAGTTATAAGTTTCGAGCGTATAGCACTCGTGGGTTGCAGCTGAAAACCAGCGTTAGGTGGCAAGTATTGCTGCTACCTAACTTATGCTGAGCTGTGGCCTCTTTGGCACTACGGCAACTTTTTATTTTATTTTAATTATTTTTTCAATTGTTATTCTGTGCCAATAAACACATTTTCTTTCTTTCTTTCTTACATATATTGTTGAAGAAAATAAAGTATAAAGTATATTCTGTGAAGTTTGTTTGATGACGCAACGTCTTAATGTCATAATATACTTTTTTTTTATAAAACGTTGCCCCACAATGGTAATAGTTCCTGTATCGTCGGTGCGTTTACAAACACATTATATTCACATACACAAAGACCCAGACCCGAAACAACTATCTATAGATCATACAAATATTTTTTCCGTGCGGGAATCGCACCCGCGACAATAGCGCAGCAGTCGATCTCTCAACCACAGCGCCAACCGTGCCGTCATACCGTATACTATGTGCGAACCACATAGTTAGGGAACTGAAATTAATCCCAGCCTTCACTTTTACAGTAAATAGAAATATAATCGAAATACTCTCCATATATTTTATGTGTATTTTGGGCATAATTGATGCATTATCAATATTTTTTAAATCGGTCCCAACTGTTGTTTTGAACATTGCAAAATTAACGAACAGTGCAAACGTCGCAGAGAAATGAAGATATGAAAAAACTCAGATATGAAATCTTTCTTTTTTTTATATGATATGGTGGATAACCCACAGATCAAACCTTTTAAAAATAACTGCAAGTAGGATGATTTTTTTATTATTATTTAGTTTAGTGGTCCGCATTCGATATTTCCGAATATTGTGGTAGACGCTAGGTGGCGCTAGTTTTACAACACACTAGCCTGTAAGATAAAAGCTATTTGATATGTCTCCCTGGTTGTAAGATTTTGAATACACAAACAAAGTATCACAGAAAATGCAACTCACCAATGGTATGAGCTTATTAATTGATCTGAATGACAAAAGCTAAGCCCCGAGTTAATAAAGCTTGTCAACGCTTATTCATTAGCATTAAAACTGTATATATAGGTACATGTCCGGGGCATATCAGGAAGCACGTGTGGGTGACACCTGACTGATCAACAAAGAAGCTGCTTCCCGCGAATGATGTGCCGAGCACGAAAGTTTTGATAGGTCCGTAAAGATTTCCTATATCACACTCTTAACTATACATTCTAGAACAGCCATACTCAACCTATTTTCCATAAGGGCCACAAAAATGTATTAGTTAAGGTGTCGCGGGCCATAACACAATATTTAGGTGTTAATAAAAAAACGTTATATTTAAATATTGTAAAATAAAATAAGGGAAAAAAAAAGAAAAATTGTTCACAATTCATCAGACTGGATGATCTTCAAAGTCTTATAATGTGAGGTTATCATGCAGCCACATGCTATCTTGTCAAAATTTTGAAAGAGCTTTCATAATCCAAAACTTTACTTTTAATGAGATCTCTGAATCCCTCTATCACCACTGGAGCGCAATGCGCGGTAGGGTTATCTAGGTAATGTATTGTACTCCGCGCGCCCACACTTTCTCTGGATATGCGCGAAATTTAAAGTGGTTGACACCTTGACTACTATGCCAGGCGGGCCACTCACAAAAGCTCGGCGGGCCGCAGGTTGAATATGACAGTTCTAGAATCTTAAGTGATTCGCTAGAATTGTGCTACGGTTTCTGCTGGCAAAATGCTTGCAGAGGTGCTGTAAAACGTTCGTGCTCGAGTGTGTATACTTTAAGCTACCCAAGTAAAAGCACTGCAATAAACATAAAGCCGTGCGTACCTGCAGAGGGTCTGGTGGTGATGGAGCTGGCACGTGGTACAGATGTGGCGGTGGCGTGGGAGTGTGCCACGTCACGCCCCGGTCCGACGCCATGTGAGCTTGCGGCGCGCGCGCCAGCAGGTTCGCCACCTGTAACTGATAGGCGGGACGTTTTATTATACTGCCTTAACAATAAACAAAATAACAAAAGTTTAAAATAAAATCTTCCGATTAAAGTACACAAAATTATAATAAAAGACCTTTTTTGTCTTTAGCTTCTTTTATCAAATGTTTTATACTAAAATTCAATTGTCTATTGTTGTTCACTCAAAATGATGGCCCTTTGTCAAAGCTTTGGGTAAGCGGGTTCGCGGTTGCTGAACCAACCAACCTCTTGAGAGGTATCTTGTTTTAGCTGAGGGTCCTTTGAATGCATTTCTAACTACACTTATTTTAAAGTAAGAGATGCAACATCCACCTACTCAAATTTCATTTGCTCTAGGTGTATTATAACTTACAAACGAAATATGGCAAGATAATGATTCAAATGACTAGTCCAAAAACTCGAGGCCATTGAGGGTAGCAGCGGCACTGATGCGATAAGTTTGGCTTGCGGTTTCCAAGCCACTCTGCGAATTTTTTATACTCGTACCTGTACACAAGTTTACAATGTACAATCGCTACCAAATAGAATCGCCACCAAAATGTACTCCATCGACATACAGTGTCAAATAGTCACGTGATTCGGGAATGTCAATCTCGTATATGTTTCTGACGTTTCTATTCATAAGCGATTGTAGATTACAACTTGTTTAGGTGGGAAATACGCTAGTGTTTGACCTCTATCTCACCTGTTAAGTGACAGTGTGGTCGAAGATAAAGCACGCTTGCCTACACCATACGCTTGCGACTTGTATGCTTGATATTAGTCAGAGGCAAAATTTCTCAGGCACTGTGAGTACTGCGTAGAAGAGAAATCGATTGGAATCGTTGAAGAAAACACTCACATGACACTTACCTACGCAACTTTAACGAGTCTGCACCAAAAAGTGTATCTAGAATTTAGAGATTATACAAAATAATAAAAGAATGTGCGATTCATAGTACTTTGTGGTAAATTAGAGATGGCTTTGGGTGATGACGGCAGATATCGTCAAGTAGGTTTACGAGTACAACAACCCCGATAGGATAGTCGCAGTTTACTTTATCGCAGTCAACGATACGCTTTGTCATCATCACCATGTTAGGTTTGCATTGCACCTTGTTTTCCTGTTGTCATTGATAATTGACCTTCCTAAACGAAGAGCTCTGATGACCTACTTTCATTCTGACTGTGCTTTCGCAAAAGCAAGACAACTGAAATTTTCAGATAGAAGAAATTTGACTATCGAACTTTGGTTCAAACTTTTACTGGCTTTGGAGACAATAGTTATCAGTAAATGAAGACGCATTCTACGTGGCAGAATAGCGGGCCAAACTTTTCATCAAGATAATATAAAACAAAACCACGTAAATAACGAAGAAGCGATTGCATTAACTACAGATGTCGTGACACAACAACTGGGAAACTCACACTCAAATATTTAGTTTGCAAGTCAAAAAAGCAACCTTTAGCGAATGATGCCGTTGAGTCCCAATTTTCTGTTCCCACTTAACCCTATTCGGATAATTTCGACGACCGTATGTATTCAGGGGTCAGATAGGGGTCGCGCTATTATGGCCAACGACAAATGCCGCGTGTCGGTCTAGCAAGTGCGTGCATTTGGGGTATAACTGTACTATGTTGACTAATCGTTGTCGTCGAATTGACAACAAAACGAAAGTCGTTGGTACGATAATGACGTACTGTATCTTGTACACAATAACTGTTACGATCATTTTTTTTTAAACTTTGCCCCACACTAGGAATAATTCCTGTATCGTGGGTGTGTTTACAAACACGTATATTCACATACACAAATACTCAGACCCGAAACATCTATCTGTAGATCATAAAAATATTTGTTCCGTGCGGTAATCGAACCCGCTACACCTAGCGCAGCAGTCGATCTCTCAACCACTGCGCCAAACGTGCCGTCAAAAATGGTTACGAACATGGAAAAATAGACGCCTGTTCTGTAAAAACTTGACATTTTCAGATCGTCGTTAGAAGATTTTATAAAGACAGGTATCACAACTTGGCGCCAAAGGCACGAAAATCGGCATAACTGAAACAACGGCACGAAAAACAAGAATTATGGTGTGAAGTTAAGATGTAATCATAAAATTATTTGACCTAAAGTTGAGTAACATTCAACATTAATGCCATAAATTGAGAAGAACACAATAATCTGAATGAGCTATTGGTTAATTGAATTAGACCTGAAATATCTAAATTATTTCAGTTAGTTTGATAAGCAAAAATGTCTTTAAAAACCTGACATTTAGTTATCTAAACTCTATATTGATTGCAGAATATATCTATCTACTTATATATGATAATACCACTTGACTTACTAAGCTGTGTCTGAATATTAATTGCAAAATATACTTATGATAATAAGTAACAAAGTTCAAGACATTAGACTGACAATTGGATAATTTTGATTGTTATTAAATATGCATATAAATTAATCAAATTTAAAATTTGATGGTAGGGGGATAGACTGGATTGGTTGGAGTGTTGGATGTTGTGGAGTTGGAAAGGTTGGAGAATATGATATGAGTACAATGTGGGAAAGGCATATGAATGATTGACCGGCTAATAATCTAAGCTGGTTATGGCAACATTGTTTTTTAAACTTAAGAGAGGCCATACCACATGTGTATGTAGGAGCCCGTGCAAGGATGTGTCCACTGCAGCACTGCATAATGTATGTAAAATGTAAAATTGTGTCTGTGATAACAATGTAATATGCATCTTTCTTTAGTGCTGCTATAACTTTAGATGTGTAAACTTTCATATTACAAAATTTGAACACACTGAAGCAATTGCCATGTTTGGCTAAAACTGAAATGCATTGAATTGTTGAACACTGTATGACAAGATATTATGAGTTAGAAAGGCAACATTGTACAACAACAACAACAACAACAAATACAGTTACAACACAGTTTGTGAAGCCAACTCAATTAATTTAACTTTCTTTGATGAAACTTTTATAATGGAAGACCCTAAGTTTTTATTGTAGAAAGTAAAACTTTGAGTTGTAATTACTTTGTGTTTAACTTTTTTTTTAATATTTGATGTTTTTTCTTTCATGTTGATTGTTGCATACTTTATTCCATCATTTGTATATTGGCCTCCTACTTTCTTTAGTAAGATATCATTAAAATATTGATCACAAGAATAGCCCAGTTTTTTAGTAAACAAAGACAATCATTATTTTCTTATCTGTGGTTTTCCTTCTTGGTATTTACATTGTAATTATAAATCTATTTTTAAGTTTCACACACAGATATGAATAGAATAATTATAAATGTGTGCACTAGGCATTTGGAATTATAAAATACTAGCTTCCGCCCATGGCTTTGCCCATTTTTCCTGGGTAAAAAGTAGCCCATCGACTATTCCAGACTATAATCAATCTCTGAGCCAAATTTCATCCAGATCCATTCAGCCATTCTAGCGTGATTGAGTAACAAATATCTATCCATCCTTACAAACTTCAACATTTGTAATTTAAGTAGGATAGAATATGTAATAAAACAAACATTAGGAGAATAATAAAAAAAAAAATACAAGAACAATAAACCTAATTCTTAAGATCACATGGTTCACTTTTTTTTTTTATGAATCTGTGTATTTTCTTAATAACCGAATGTGTGGACCCAAGCTAAGATTTAACTCAAATTGACATCTCACAAGAAGACTAACATAAATTGGCCAATCAGTTTTAGAATAGCCTAATTAATTAGTGTTCATTAATAATCATACTTATGTTGATGTTTAACTATTCAGAATTCATTAGCAATATATTTTTTTATGACACCACAGAACTAGGCAGAATGATGAAATAATCTATCCATTGAAACAAAATTTATTCTGATTTATTTTTTTCTACTGAATTTGGCCTCACTTGTCAGATAGGAAAAAGGTAACTGTTCAAGAAATTGTAGGTAGTTATCTGAAAATATATAAAGGACACAAAATCCATTAGTCTTACTAGGTGTGAAGACTACTTTAAGTTACAACTTTAGGCTTTGGCTAGTAAATAATAACAAATAACAGGTTGATATCTGTGGCATATTCAAATTGATAGCAAAATGCCATTATATGTGTCATCCAACCAAGTGTGTCAATGAAAACAGCTGATTGGTATGTGATTACCACACGCTTATAAACTCAGGGGCAAACTTACCTACACAAAGGATTTTAATGTAAAATGTGTTATCGCCGTGTTTTACCACCTGCTTACATTATAATTAAACGTAAAATTCGTGTGTATTCAACATGCAAATGAAACACTTCCGACAGGATGTTACGAAATTTGTATAGGTTAGTTAGTGAACAATAATATGTGAATAATAAGCACCACCTGCAGGGGGCTCCATCCTGAGCCCAGCTGCGACTGTCGCCCATTAGGGTTGTGTTGCGAGCCTCCCGACATGGTGCGCGGCGCCCTCGCAGCACTGTTTACAACACGTATTCAACACCGATCCGTCAATAAACACTCCTTCAGTCCACCATAATGATGCCGGCAAGTTTGAAGCCTTCGCCCGCGTAACTACGCTCCCTTACGACGTGTACAGATACTTCTGAAAGGTTTTCATCAGCGCACGTTAATTTTCAACTATCCATAGTACGCCACATGTGTTCCGGGCGCGAAACAACTCACTTCCACCGTTAGCAAACACTTATTCCAAAGAAAACTAAGATTATTTAGTGCATGGTATGGTGTTCACAAATTTGATGCTCACTTCGCGTGACATTTTGAACGCATTTAGGTTTTGAAATTAAGCACTTCTAGCACAAATTGAGGTTTTAATTAGGTTGCCGAATTACCGGACACTGTATCTTACCGAATAAAACTTTATATTTCGCCGATAATTGTCACAGAAAATGTAAAAATCCTCAAAGTATGCAATAGATTCGCCTTCACAATGGTGGCCGATTAGGTTTTTGAAAGCACATACAACGCCATCTTGTGGCAAAACTTCAAAAAGTTGTCGGTAAAACAGTGGAACGGAAGCATGTTATGTTTTGTCTTTGGTACCTAAAAAACCGCGTGCATGTAAAAAAAATATTATCATGCAAACTTTCCAAATAATCTGATTCATCGAAAAAGGAATGGAAAAAGGTGTACTTTGAATAATTTATGTAATTTATTTCATGTTTTACAAAACATTTAATTGTCATTTCATTTCTTCACTCATTCATTCGGTTAGTTTTTTATATAATGGCAACATCCAAATCGTTGCTTAGCAACGATTGTTTTGTTTTCATTGTGCTGTCAAAGTTCAAAGTGAAGAACACAATTTCTCAAGTTTATCGTGTTTATTATTTTAAATGAAAGATAGTGAGATAACTAAGTTTTTGGTATCATTTACTGGCCAGATTGAATATGTGACACTACCGGGAGGCGTATTTGATGATCAATTGTATGTGCAATATGAAACTGTTTGGGGTCCCGATTGGGAGCCGACATCGGGTCTTACTTCGGGAACAAGTCAAATGGCACGCTCAGGGGTAGATCCTGAACGAGTAGTCTTTAATTTACCTTTAGAAATGGTATTTAGTAGTACCAATGTATCTGGTTGTAAGTATCGAAATACATATCATTTTCTATGTATATAGGTACTCGCTTAGCGTAAGCGAAATTCTAAGTCTATGTAAGTACTACTCACCATAAACAATGCAAAAAACATAGACTATGATGGTATGGTATATTCCACCAGCCTGATGACTTAAATTGTACAAATAAAGTTTAACAGAATCCATCATAATAATACGACCTTCATTGCAGGGCCACAGCTAATAATAACAGTGAGGGCCCAAAACACTATCAGTGGGGATGCCCTGAGGGGGTACTCTTTGTTCCTAATGCCACCCACGACAGGTGTTACTTTGACCTCAGCCCCTCTTGTCAGGCCTCAAGCCGCAACACTTCTGGGCGAATGGATAGCATGGATAACTGGCAGATACCCTGAACTGGCGGACCCAAAAATGTTGGCAAGTGGCAAGGATAACTATTGTGAGTATATTTAACTGTTTTTTATTATTTCTACTCAAAGTCACGATATTTTGATTTTAGTTTGAATAAAAATATATCTCATTTCCGTTTTTGCTTTTTGTAAAAAACTGGGCGTCAACAACTTTACTTTTTTAATTCTAGAACACATTGACTGTCTCATTGGTCGCCTGACTGCTGAGCGCGAGGTCCTGGGTTCGATTCCCGGTTGGTATTGTGTCACGTAGAAAACTTTGATTTTATTACACGAGACTCAATAACCGCATTGGCGAAATGTGGGTGTAGTATAGTAGGTACACGGTATACCGTACACCTCTGCCTACGTCTTCAAGGAATACAGGCGTGATGTTGTTCTATATTTGACGACACTCATTGGCGCAGTGGCTAAGTGATTAGCTTTCACGTTAGGTGTCGCGGGTACAATTCCCGCACGGAACAAATATTTGTATGATCTACAGATAGTTGTTTCGGGTCTGGTTGTGTGTATATGACATGTATGTTTGTAAACTGTACACACGATACAGGAGAAATCATAGTGCGGGGCAGCGTTTAAAAAAAAACTAGTATTTTTATTTCTTTTGTGTCATTTCTTTTGTATCCTAAATTAATTGAATTATTTAATTGTTTATTTTCTATGTGTATTGTTCTACTGTATTTGTGCTGACTAGTTTATTATTACTCTATGGATTTTATCTGAAATAAACGCATTATTATTATTATTATTATTATTTAACATACTTTTATTGATTCTGTAATATATATTTAGGTATATAACATTTTTGTTGCAGTGCTGAGGACAGAATCTTACGGAAGTGTGACAGTTTCCTTGTCTATGGTATCGAAAGATCTCCGGAAACTCGGCTATGATAACCAGCCACCCACATATAGAACGGTTTCCGATATTTAATGGCTCTACGTTTAATTAAAACCATAATGTAATTTCCTTTGTATACCTATATTCATAAGATGTACTTAATTAAGTAACCTATCGATATCTACAACTATTAAAAAGTTACTAAGCAAAAATTGGTGTTTATTTAAGATCGTTAAGTTCTTCTCCATACCGTCGTAAGTTCTTCTTCATAGGACCAACTTTTTGGAACCGTGAAATAGAGTCTTGTAACGTTTCAAAAGTGCCTGTGCCAGATTTATTTGAAATAAAAAATCATTCTGTTCTATTTTATTCTGCCGATGATATCAACTTATGTTTCACCTAATAGGGACAGAATACTTCACTAATAAGTGGTGTGAGTAAGAATATGTCTCAGTAATTTCACTTGCTGTTTCTACACACAGGACTACGTGAATGGTTGGTTGAGGGATTAATAGACGCGTCTTTATATCAACGACCTATGTGTATTTTGGAGATAGTCACGCCCTCTGTAAGAAGGGCCACAACCATTAGCGAGCGTTGGATGTCCAACACTTACTATGGAGTGTGCTCGGAACCAGAGAGAGTTGTTGATGCGTAATTTCAATATTAATAAACATGATGTTGGGATTTTTGCAAGTTTGTTAGCTAAACCCAGATCTGAAGCAACCAAATTCCTATTTAAAATGGCGGCTGCATCAAAATCTCCCTCCTCCCTAGTAATAATATAAGTATTGTAATTATTAGATGTTTTAGATTATATTAGGTCCACACTGGCTCTAGACCGAAAGATCTGGAAATCATGGAGGTGGCTTTTGCCCAGCAGTGGGATGATATAGACTAACAGTAACAGTAAGTAATATTAGATTAGATTACGATGAGGATGCCATACCTTTGTAAGGTAAAGGCCTCGAAATAAATAAGAATAAAATAAAAAGACGAGCGTTAAGAGGTAAATACCGTGTATATTCGATTTCGACATGATTAATCGGCGGATAATTGCCTCTCTTCTCGCTGACATTTCTGCGGCCACCTGACGTCGGTACAAATTAGTTGACTTTAATAAACAATTTTAGTCTCTAAACCTGTCCCAGATATGACAATATGGAGGCAATTCGTCTTAATTACGGAGAACCTTGCCCGCATGTTTCACGACACGACGGCAAGCCATTACAAACATATTTTTTACTTCATTGTCATACATTTTATATTATCGCTTGTTGTATTATAAATATAGATGTGTCCTTAACATTCTTAACTCATCATCATTAACATACTATTATTGTACTTACAGAATGTGCTTCCTAAATTCTAATAGAGCGCTAAAATAATAGTAAAAAGAAAGAAATCAAGACTTTTACAGGGTCGGTAATGCGTGATTGTGTCTCTGGGTTTGCAAGCGTTTACTTATCATCAAGTGGGCTGTATACTTGTTTGCAACCTTAGTGGTATAATAAAATAAAAATAATAATTATTAAGTTCGTTAATGTCCCAGCTAGTTCTGATGCGCATATGATTACGAAAAGTCATAGTTGGCATGGTTCGAACTAGGATCGTTCTACATGAAAGAGAAGTGGTTAAGCGCTGGGTTATCGCTGCTAAGAGAGGAACAGAGACGGAGAATTTTTGGTTCTATGTAAATGTAATGCATGGACATCGGAAGCGACCTGTAGACGTAGACCTCAGATCTTGACTTGAGATCCCATATGTGACTCTTAATTATATATATATTAAAAGAGAATTATTTACCTGCATACAACAACGACTCCTGTAAAGGATCATCAGCGGATACTCTAAATAAAGAAAGGAAGCTGATAGAAAGACCCCACACAGAAGACCGATACGAATAATCCTTAGCCGAGTTAAATTGCACGCTAGCAGAAATGGGACAATGTACGGATAATTTGGAGGGTGTGCTGTTTTCCTTAGTGTATCGACGAGGTAACGTACGTGTGTGTACGATATACGTGTGTTGTGACGCGTTTTCAAGGACTTGATATCATTAAAATGAACAAGTATTTAGTGTGTCACTATTTCTGTTATCCTCAATTGTAGTCATCTAAGTCTAAGCGATTCCAATTTCCGTTTTAAAATGTAATCTTTTCGTTTGTTGAGGTTCGCTTATCATAAGTATATGTCTAATGTAAATACATCAACAATTAACAAGGAAATATCATTACGCCTGTATTTCCAGACGAGTTAACTGTTTAACTCGTCTGGAAATACAGGTGCAACTAAAGGTTTCAGTTAAAGTTCATAACTACCCATTTCACTAGTCGATAAAGTTACGCTTATCTATAATCATTAATTACAGAAAGGAATGAATCATGATAGATTTAATTTATTAAAAAAAATGAAACTGTTGAACGATCAGCTTCTTTTGTCGTTGAATGTACCAAAACGTAATAATACTCTATTTCATTTAAGTAACAGCATTTCTTCCGCTCTTTGGACGTGCTGTTGAATACCCATATACATTGATGGCGTTATTGAGCCCCCACGTAATAGGGCTAAATGCTATAAATCGAGAACCATTCAAAACTATAGTCTGCTACTGAGGAATATCTTAATAGAACAACCCAACTAAGTAAACGAACCGGTACCAAATCTCTAGACTAGTTATCGTTAAAAGAAACTCGATGTGGGGCAAGAAATGTCCCACCAAAAGGAAGAGGCCGGCAGAGTCATGGTCAGCAGTCGCACTTAAAATCTCTAGACAAGTTACAGTTAAAAGGGTTAAAAGAAACTCGATGTTGGGCAATTATGACCCACGGGAAGAAAGGCCGGGACGAATAAAATTACTTAGTAAGTTGTCGCAATGATCACGATTCTCAGCGCCATATAACCATTTCTTATCTTCACAAGTAATCCTGATCATACAGCTATAGTTTGTCAGTAAACAACAGAATCGTGACTGTAATACTTTATTGTAGACACATTGTTAATCGCATAACATTTCATTGTGCCAATTGTCTTATACCGTTAATCAGTGTAGATAAATATTGTTTGTGATTTCGCAAATCTAGATCAGTAATATAGAATCTAGAAAGCGAAAACATTATCAAGTACAGTTCAGCCATTACACATCGACACTGTTGTGTGTAAATTCACATAAATATTGCTATGATTTGGGGCTGGCCTGTCATAATATATGAGTAGCTTCTGCTCGGGTTGACACGACCTATCACATTCAATCGCTCATGCCGCGGTAGAAAGATTAGCCAGTCAACAATGGATTTAGCGAGGGTGACTGCCCAGTGTGCGCCAGACGATCTCAAGTCATTACTTGGTTGCTGATGCGTTCGTCGCCTCCACGTGGTCTTTCCTTGTCCTCTCAAATTATCGCTCATTGTTAAACATGGCTAGAGAGCCATTGAGCGTTCGTTGAACCGAGTTAATCTTGCTCGGCAAAGAGATTAATGGGTGCAGTATATCGTCTAGTCATATCGCTTCGTGCGACTTTGACGACATCCGAGAAGCGTTTGGCTTATGCTAGAAACCTATGTCAACATTTGCCAAAACCCATCGGGAACTTTTTTTTTCCAACCACAAACTGATATTGACTGCATTAATAGTCAGGTGATGCCTCTATCCTGTGACAGAGTAATTTCTGACGTAGTTACTTTAACGGTAGGTATGTACTTTTCAGCGCGTCATAATCGTTTCTTATTTTTACTTTTGTTCCGAAGCGTCATCGTTTGTACGTACGTAATGATTACGTAGGTATTTATTAAGATTTATCTCGCACTTTTCCGCAAGTTTAATTTCTTTATCTAGGCGAAAATTTACTTCGGTCTGAGTGAACCAGTGACAGTCCGAGGGGGGTCGTGGGGTCATGACCCCTCCAAAAACATTTACAACAATTCAAAATCAATTACAAGACAATAACAAGATCAATTACAAACGTCCTAAAAATAGACACTAGATGAAAATTTTAAAATAGGTATTTTTTTTGTGTACTTAATTCTATTTTTCTCAACTTCAACCCCGTCATATTACTGTTAATATGACCCACCCCGAAATTTCGATCTTAATTAAACATGTCGCAGAGCTATGGCAAAGATTTTTAATTAGGTACAATCTCGAGAGGTAGAGGACTTCAGTTGGAGCCTTTCGTCTTGTACCCTCTGATTCAATCGAACCTGCTTCTCATTCGACACGGGATGTGTAGTAATTATGCTAGAACTCCTTTTCTTAGGCTGTAACTAGGTGGGTGTCATCTATATCTCCTGATACGTATATATGAAAGTATAGGGGTGGAAAGTTGGAGGACCACATTTTCTTACACTACTCGTATATGACGCAGTAGGTACAATTGGGGTTGTGGAACTTGCCAGCCTTAATCAAGAAGGCTGACTACTTGCATAAAACCTTTACAGTAGGTACCTACGTGACTTCAATTCTGCTTGCCTATCGTATTGGACCGCAGCAATAGTGTGTCTACTGGGTCTTGAATGTCATTCACTGATATCTATCTGTTAAGGATAAGGGGAAGTCCTTCAGGTAGTGTATGCGCTTATATGACGTTATAAGTTATGTATTTATGAGGTGCAGTATGGTCACTCTTTGTGTTCCCGATGATGGTCAAAGCAGCACTTCGCCATACCATGACCCTTGGTTGAATAATTGCGCTGGGCTTCCACCGTCCCCAGTTCTGAACATTTGGCCTAAGCGCTTAATGGCAATACATGAGCCGTTTTCAACCAAGCGTACCTAAAGATTTGACTAGTGTAAACATATTTAATTTCACGCTGTTTTCAAGTGAACATCAAACGAGAAATTCAAGTTTTCCTGCTCGCAATATTTCGACTCGAAATACGTCACATTTTATGGATAAACAACAAAATACTGGCTGGGGAAAAGTCAGTAAGGCTGCTTACACTGCGCGCTGTTTTGCTAGTAGAGATTTGTAGGTCCGAGGATAACTCAGAGTCGGGTCCGGATACACATCCAGCTCTAAAGTCCTACATCCAGGTCCCGTGTCTGTCGGGTCCATATGGATCCGGCAGAAATCACAAAAATCACGCTACGAAGCTGGAGATGGAATACAACTTGAATCCAGTCAGTTTACGAGTGTTTATCGTAGGTATCCTGCTGATACACGTCATGCGATCGGCTAGTAACTGTAATGCGTCATATTATTGGACTTACAAACGTCAATATCACCCGCATTGGGTGCACTATATCGAAAACGAAACGACGATGATGGAATAACCACCCAATTTGTAAATTGAAAATACCCAGTCGATAATCCACCTACCTTATAGAGCAGCACATAGAAAGAAAAACAAAAGAAAGAAATTTATCTTGTTCAGTGACTATGCAGATGAAAAGCGGCTTTTGCTTGTCTCATGCTTTCTTTTTTATGACCCGAGAGACGAGGACATATGTGTACATGTAGCCTCCACATGCATCACCAACTTGTGTTCAAGCGGTCACCAATTTTAGGTATCATCATCATCGTTTTCCTGGTATCGTTAGTAGTGCGTGCGAGGTCTCACGCCTTCAACGGTATAGTTTTAATTCCGTACAACACACATCTGTTGGCTTTGCATGCGAAATTATTGCAATATAATTACGTCATGATTTAAAAGATGAGACGTGAGCTAACTGGCGGGTGTCGATGCTAATGCATGACGAACAGACCCTGAAAAAAGCGGATTTGTTTATTTATCAGCCCCGAAACGTTCAGTGATGAATGATAAAAAAACTGTTATAAAGAACGGCGATAGCAGTGTTCGTTATTCAGCTCATTGTGAACTGATGGTGCTTGTATAACATATAATTTTGACATAATCTACACTAATATTATAAAGAGGTAAAAAATGTTTGTATATAGGAGGTAATCTCCGGAACTTATGGAGGCTATAAATTATGTATTGCACGTAGGTTACGCGGACGAAGTCGCGGGCAAACGCTAGTTATTTATATAGGAGTTACGACACCCATGAGATGAGCGTGTCGTATTCATCAGACCCAAAAGATCATAAATCTTGCCGATATTACTGAAACCGAATGCTGGGAATATATCCTACGTCAAAAGGTTTAGTGGAAACAGGGTTATACGTTTTAGTACCATACTATATAGTGGTAAAATTGTTTCATTTCTTTAAAAAGGGGAGGTGTTTGTCCAGCAATGGGATATAATATAGAACTTTCTCTATTGTGTTATGTCTGTGCCGGGCATGTTTCTTGCTGCGCCAGGAAAACGTTTAGGCCAGTCCTTCTCAAGAGAGGGACTGGCCTAAACGTCCTGGCTGGTTAGCGTGATTGAAATGGTTGGTAAGCTTGATTGAAATCAGTTATATTAACTCATGATCACTGCCGATTTATACAATTTGATGCCCTAAGCATAACATCCCTATGGGACCAATATCCTGTCCTGACCTATATGCCTCCTCCCGCGGGGTGGGCGGGGAGGCGGGAAAGCGAGGGTGGTGTTTTGTATCTAAAAAGTGTATCATGAGACGTTTCTAGATTGAATATTCTTTGGGAATGACTGAGGGAGATGACACACTCAGTTGGAGATATGATTTTATCGTCCCACGAAACTAGATGTTGAACTGATTAACATTGACTGTTCTATGGTGGGTGTAAATTGAATACCTTGAGGCCACGCTACGAAAGAAAACTTTTTTTTTAAATTTTCTTCCCGCTAGGATTTCTCTTTTGTTGCGTTGGCATGAGCTAACACATGGGAATATCTTATGCTAAAGTGGACAGATTAGCCAATCGACAATGATGGTACTGAAATGTACCAGGAATACAACTGCTGTTAAAATATTAAACTCTGTATTGAACGCAACGAGCTCCCAAATACAATTATCCATAGACTTAGAATTTCGCTTATTACATTCTAAATCTATGCAATGATCATTATTTTTAAATTAACGTCCATCACTCAAATATTGACATTCCTTTAAATACTTATTCTTTTTCTTCGGTCACCAGTCTTTATATCAAAGACCGTATCCTAATATATAAAACCTCTACAGTACCTTTCGAGGCTGACTGCCCAGGATGCGCTAGATGAACTTAAGTCGCGTCACTCGTCGATGCTCTTGCACCTCCCTCCTGTATCGTAGGTACAGTTCACGAACATACACATACAACCAGCCCCGAGACAACTGTCTATAGATCAGAAAGCTAATCACTTAGCTACTGCGCCAATCATGCAGTCAAATTATAATTTGAAAAACTCTCCTCATAAATTGTTTGATGAAAAAGTATGTTAATTAATGGAATCAGGCGTTACTTTGCGGAAATCCATGATATATAAGATATACAACTAGAATATTTAGTTTTAATTCCGCTAAACTACTGCAAGTTTGGGTGCATGCACAGCACCGCCCTCCCGCCCGCAAATATATGCACATGCAGAAGGTGTGATAGAAATAATGTAACATGCAACCAAACCGATCCTCGACACGTGTTTCGCCCCTCCACGGAGCATCCTCAGGAGATGTTGACTCGTCGACCGTTTGGACGCGAAAAAGTAGGTACAAAGACCTCAGTGCGTAAGCCTCATGTTATTTTATTATAGGTTATCTGAAAACCTTTCCGTATGTCTTTCCATTTCTTAAGGGAATTCCTTATTAATTTCCTTCCTTCCTGATTTTAGTCATTTTGTCATGTGCAGTAGGTGTCTTCGTTTCTGAAAATGAGTATATTATGCGTAGGCTTTCACAGAACCTGTTTCATTCAGTTATTCATATCTAACGCGTCATATAATTGTGACGTCACAGTAATTAATTGGTATTTTAATTATTACTAAATTAGGTTTAGCATTCAATGTGGTTTGTTAGCTTCAGCTAGAGATAGACTGTTATAGACCTGTAGGTAGGAGTGCGACAATAGCCTAATGCCTGCTTCCGACCAATATTTATGAGTCTAAGGCCTTTGGGGTGCAAAGAAAGAGCCTCACGAGTGACGAGGGCGTCTGACATACCCTGGGCAGTAGCCTAGATACCACCATTGCTGACTGGCTAATTTTTCCACTACGGTATTAGCGACCTATGTGAAAGCTCGTTCCTACTCAACCGAAGAAGTCTAAGGCCCAGTTTTACCGAGGTGTAACAGACGGTTAAGGTAAGCCAGACGTTTGACAACGATATTGGTATGAGTAATCGCCCGTTTTCATTTTCAACATCTGATAAAGTGTTGGTTAACCAACACTTTATAAGCGATTTTTTTGTTTTTCCGATTTTACATAATAAAATCATTTTTTTTAATCCTGCATTTCTAGATAATCTCTAGATGGATTGCCAAGAAGAAGTCTTCCTATGTCTAAGGGTTAATACAGTTGCCAGTTGTCATATAGAAATAAATATACATAACTACAAAAAAATATCACTCTGTATACAGTGCCGGATTAAGCGAGCGCGGGGCCCGTAGCAAATTCTATCGAGGGGCCCTTAATCTGCTATGGGCTCTTAAGTAGAAAGAAAGAAAGCAAAATAATCGGTTACCCATTTTCTGACGTCGATTGTCTTGGTTGGAAAACATTTTGTGTAAATTCAAAATATACCACATCTAAATAAGTTTCACTTAAAAAAATAAGCTCAGGCGTAGGAGGGTAAGGATACGCGGGGCCCCCGTGTGCCCGGGGCCCGTAGCAATTGCTACTCTTGCTACGTGGTTAATCCGGCACTGTCTGTATACTGTGGTACCTGCCTTGTGATCTACCTCAAGAAAAAGATTTTTTTTCTTGATTTTTGTGCCTAAAATGTTTTAGTTTTATTATTATATTATTATTTTCGGAAAACTTACATATAGATAGACACTACATATATATATATATGTATTATTATGAATGATATAATTAAAGCCAATTGAAAGTTTTCACATATAGAAGTAGCAGATTAAGTTAATGTTAATAGACAGGTACATAAATAAGTACACAGAACAGATACCTCTTTTATCTGTTCTGTGAATAAGTACATGCAAATATATGCAAAACTATTACTACAGTTATGTTACATGATAAAAAAATAAGTTGCACAAAGTACAAACCTTTTTTACTTTAGGTACAGTCAGCATCAAAATAGATGTATAAACTTAATGAAATTCAAAAGCGATTTTTAAAGGAAATAGTGATTGTAATCTTAACCAATTTTACATATAGTATCTGCCGATACATAAAAATACAAAGTATTTTTTTTTATTTTAACCCATAGTTTTCCAGAGAATAAGCGTTTGAATTTCGCTATGTATATACATATCTTTGATGCTGACTGTACACCATATTGGTAACTATTACCTTTTTTTGATTAGCGTGGTGAGAACCCATCATGGGCTATCCTCCGCCTGCGGGGGCGGAGGGGTGTGCCGGACTCCTACCGGCTAAACTCACCCCGGAGATCCGCCCGACACCATATGGTGGGCCTCGGGAACTCTTAGAAGACCGACGCCCACCACGGTGTCATGCCGAACGGCACTTCCCGGAGGGGGTGACTGTAAAGAGGCCACCCCCTTGTGCAAGTCCCGGGGGAGATTGTAGAGAGATCCCTCCATTACCCTCGCTGGATGCTGTGTGCACGGTGACACGGGACCACACCGTGTCGCCGTCTTCTCAGGGGTCGCTAGACGAGAGCGCTAGCAGAGTCCCCAGTCTGCGCGCTCGCGACCCCTAAGGCCCCCCGCCAAGGTGTATTAGGCGGGGGCACTTGCCAAAACGAAAACGGCTTGGCTTGTGACGTTTCCTCTTTCACTCTCTGCTATTTAATTCTGTGCTATATGCACTTAATTGTGTTTTGTATATCAATAATCTATGTTATTGACGTAACTCGAGGCGGTAAACAAAACACTTTGCTTGAGAGTGCATTAACTTTAAATTAATTACTTATCTGATTGGAATCTAATCAGTGTAATCTAATACGAATGGGACGCCTTAATTTTTTTTTAACCTTGCCCCATACTTGGAATCATTCCTATATCGTGGGTGCGTTTACAAATACATATATTCACATACACAAACACCCAGACCCGAAACAATTATCTGTAGATCATACAAATATTTGTTCCGTGCGGGGATCGAACCCTAGACACAGAAAGCTAATCGCTTAGCTACTGCGCCAACCGTGTCGTCAAATTGTGAACAACTTGCACAAAGAATGGGTTAAGTGATGATATGATATTCTTCTGTAGAGTCGGCACGACTTGTCACATAGGAATCGCTCATGCCGTAGTGAAAAGTTCAGCCAGTCAAAACCAATGATGGTACCGGGCAGCGGCGTGCACAGAGTTTTTAGACAGGATAGGCAGAAATTTTTTAAAAGCTTACTTACCAAAAATATCCATTGCATGTTGGTTTTGGTTCGTCGTCTTGTCGATTAAATAATGATGTATATGATTTGCCACCTCAAATATATTATAATAAATATTTATCGGAGTCATATAGGGTAGGCAGTGTCTTTTTGTCTTTATGAACCGCACGCCACTGGTAGCGAGGTTGACTATCCAGGGTGCACCAGACGAACCAAGGTTTCGTCACCCATCGAGGCTCTTTTTATGATTAGCATGTAAATTTTCCGCTTAACTTTCGTTATCAAATTGAAGTGGATCATTGAATTTAACTTAACACCTACATATGTGTTCTTTTCATAATATATTTATTATTATATTATTAAAAACATTGCCCCACATATAGTATTTTATCTGTATTGTGGTTAACATACATGCCATACGCACACATACCTAGACCCGAAACAAGTATTTGTAAACCATAAAAATATTTGTTCCGTGCTCGAATCGAACCTGCGACACGTAGCACAGAAAGCTATTCGCTTAAAGAATATAAATAAGTATCATATAAATATCCTGCATTCCTCGCTTAGCTCCGTTCATCTCTAGCTCACCTTTATACGTAAAATAATGTGTAAGTATGTTTACTTGTTTGTCCTATCTGTGACGCACTGCACAAGCCCCCAACTTTCCTACCTACAGTCTATTGCGTAGGACATGGACTCGGTACAATGGACATGATTGGCCGGATTTCCCTCATGAACACGTAATAGGGATAGCTGTATAGTAGTGACGATTATCACTATTTACCTGCCTTTCTGTTGTAGGTTTTGTGACGCGCTTATTCTTTTTATCATACGTCACAGGCTTCGAATCACGTCCGCGAATTCAGAAATGGAATAAGTTGGAGCTGTGTTTTTTTCGATACGGGAATTTAATTTTCTTGTAGCTAGGTCTACTGCTTTCCAAAGACGGTCATATGGTGACCGGTGCTAGAACAATTGATAAGTAACATCATTTCAAATGGGTCATAAATCTTTTCGAGAGAAAGGCTCCTGAAAGCAAAGGGGGCAGAAATAATATATTATGATTTATTTTTATTTAAGAAATAAAACAACCCCTGATATGTATTACATGACCGATCTTAATACATTTTTCAATAGATGAGAAAGAAATGAGAAAACAGTAACACGTGCCTAATTAGGCATGATAATCAGAAAAGTAGGTACTGTTAATTCACTGTGAAGTTCAAATACTACATGTATGTCTTAATTCTGCCAAGAATACCAGATACAAAACAATATCAACAGATATTATTATCGTTTTTTTTTTTAATACAAAACAAAACATTCAATTAAATGTTACAATTACAAGCAATTAGTTATTTTAATTGTTTTATTTGCCTTGACAATAATTTATCTGTACAAAATGCCGATGGCGATGCAATTAGTGTGCCCCACAAACCCTAAAACTGATAGGTACCAATGTGTTGTGCCCCTAATCATATCCTCACGACTGTTTGACGGGACAATGTACTGCCGTTATTCAGAAAGGTGATTAGACTAGAGGGGCCCGAAGCTTGCAAAATTGAAAGATACTTACTAAAAGTAGGCTCGCAAAAAGATTTTAGTCACGTTTCCTTTTTGCAATAATTAGAACGGGCCACCCTGTATTTATAGATTTCTCTTCTACCTTTCTTTTGTTTGATTTCTAAGAGTATTTTAATAAGTACTAAAGAAGATTAATTTTAGCAAAAAATATGCCACTTACTCCTGTACAGTTAAATTTATTTTTTTGTTACACAAATCTATTTGCACACGCAACCCAAACAATAATCTAATAGGACAAAGATTTGCTTTACATGGGAATTGAACGCTCCACGGGTATTGCCGAAAGCTAAGCCACTGCACCAATTATGCCGGGAAATCGACAAAAGTAACAAAACCGTGTCAAGAGGTAGCTTTGCATGAGTTGTGGAAGTCAGACATTCTAAATTTAGGTATATGAATACCAATGAATTTTAGCAGATTGAACTGTGGAATACCTTGCAACGAAAATCAATGCTTCTTTTGTTTACCCGATCTTCTGTCAAGTTGACACGAGCTGTCAAATGGGAATCGCTCATGCTGTACTCAATGAAAAGGTCCGCCAGTCAGCAATAGTAGTATCAAGGCCGACTGCTCATCTGAGGTTTTGTCACTCATTTAGCTGTTTACTTTCACTCCACCCATACTCTATCTTTGTAGGATGATCAGAAAATATTAGTAAAGATAATGCTTTCGAGGTAATGCTGCCATGTATCAAATTATAGGTGTTAGCTTAAAATGCAACCCACTGTTTGATTTTGCTGCCAGGCTTTGAGATACAACTTGCGTAACCCTTGAATAGATAGTGTCTACATATAGATGATCTAATTTCATGACAGGAGATGGCGCCATCTACTTGGGTTTTATAACCGGTCGGGTTAAATAAAATGGCCTTAAAAATTTGGCACGAATAAAATTAATTAATACTTGAAGGTTATGTATCTCGAGTTCATTTCTAAAATTCTGGTTTCTTTCTACGACACCCAATAGAAATGGTGCCTAAAGGCAACAATAGATAAAGAAAAAAATAACATGAAATAACATATCATCACGCCTGTATTCCCCGAAGAGTTAGGCAGAGGTGTACCATTGTACACCCTTATTGAAATATAGGTTGATACAGATGCCGTTATTGAGGCCCATGTAATAAGGAGCCAGCCAAAACAAATTCAGTTTCAAACCCCGGATTGCTACTGAGAATTTCCATAGAGAAAAACTCAGCAACGCTTTGCCCGACCCGGGAATCGAACCCATGACCTAGCGTTCAGCATACGGTCCTGCGACCAATGAGACAGTTATTAAAATATATATACATATAAAGCTATTGTAGTGTTGTGATGCTCTTATCAATAATATGGTTTAGTATATAAGCGTGCTCGTGCGCACCTTGCATTTATTCACGAGTGATCTTCAAGGCAGTAACTGTCACTCGCGCAGTCGTGCCCGCGTTCGCGACTCGGACGCATGTAATCAATCGATTATACGGACGAAATGTCGAATCGATAAAATTGATCGATAGCGAATGATATGATAATTTAATTATACCAGTGGAATACAATAACTTTATAGTGTAGTTTTAGTATTATCGTGTTTACATCGATACATCAAATAAGTTACAACGAGTCGTGATTTGCTGTAAAGTGAATGGTGTCCATTTATAAGGTAAGTCTATTATTATTCTATATTATCCTATTCTTATATTCCATAATAGATACACAATAAAAAATATTTTTAAAACCATTTATAACTTAGATTATTCTGAGTTGAGTTTAAGATATGCCCACGAGTTTCCCAATTTCTTATCAAATGGAAAATAAGTCAAACTTTACTCTTATTTTGACTTGTACTCCTAAAAATGCTTGACCTTATTGATTTGAGTTGGGAAAATTTAAAAGGGTTTCAGACTAATGATTTCAATGTGTGTTGACAATTAAATAATATTTGAAGAGGTGTAAATTTGTGTCATAAGCTTAGGTATATAGTGTCTAAAATGTTTTGGCACTTCTTTCTAAACTTCAACCTCTTTTTAAGTGTGTGTAATTAGTGGCCGGTATTTAGAATCTAAATTCAAAACGAAGGACCAGACATTCATGATATTGAAGAAAAAATTAAATTAAAAAGCTGTTCCCCTTACATCTCAAAGCTCACAGGCCAGCTTATATTGATCACATAGTGTTGTGGATGTTCATCTAGTAACTTTAAGTATTATCGGGTATTTAGTGATCAATACTCTGTAGACTGGTAGAAAGGCCGTGTCGTAAGCGCGACTTACGAGTCTGGGTTCGATTCTCAAGTTGCGTATGGCGGTGGAACAATAGATTTTCTTTTTAAATTAATTTATGGAGCATGTGTAGCTTCGTTCAACATAATAATATGCGGGTCCAAATTATTAATGTGAGTACACGACAGAACATTACTGTCTACAACCTTCAGAATAGAAGCTTGATGGTATCAATCAAATCAATTTAAATCTTACAATTTTATTAAAGTTATCCCTCACTTGGAATAATTCCTGTATCGTGGGTGCGTTTACAAACACATAACATAGATAATAATAATATTAACATAATATATTCGCCTAAACAAAGACCCAGACCCGAAACAACTATCTGTAGATCATGCAAATATTTGTTCCATGCGGGAATCGAACCTGCGATACGTAGCGCAGCAGTCGATCTGTACCGTTCATACCTACACATATTTTTTGTTAGCCTATGATACCTCATTTGGGCAATGGCCTCTTCTTAGTTTTTTCTAACGCCATCTAGAACCAGCTTAGCCATTTTGCGACCTAGGTATTGTACGAGCGTCGAAAGCGTCTTCTATCCTCGGGCACCTAAGTAAAGACTTTTGACACTGGGCAAGATATATATAAAAATCACTTGTTATTATTCTGACGATCAAAGTTACTACCTACTTATTACTAACTAATAAAACACCAAACAGATTAAAGATGTAAAAAATATAAAAAATATTACCTACGCGTCAAAATACTCCTCCGCATCGCTGTCAACCGGCATTGTTCCCAGAAGACTGGCAGCATTGCCGTATTATAATAAAAAAATTATATAATAGGTTGGCACAAAAATAATCATCCTAAAGTCGTGTAAAAAAAAAATAGCAAGGAATACCTATCTAGTTTTAAAACTGGATCCGTCGATGTTTTTACTTATTTAAATATATGTATATAGGAAATATAGTATCTAATTAACGATAAACAATGCAAATTATCCCGTGTTTGAATTTTAAGAGAAAATAAACGTATTTTTAAAACTAAAACATACTATCTAATGTCGTTAAATAATAAATTGCATTTGCTTTTTTCAACTACTTTGGGCTCGGCTCCCAGTCTAACCGGTTGCGGCTGAATATCAGTATTTTTACACGGAACGACTGCCATCTGACCTCCGCCATTTAATTACTGGGAGACACTGATACTCGAAGTTTATACTGGTTATCAGATTTCAAATCATAAAGGTAGTATTATTAGTTCTTAGGAAGTATTAGACAATCCTACTAATATTATAAATGTGAAAGTTTGTGAGGATGGAAGGATGGAAGGATGGATGGATGTATGGATGGATGTTTGTTACTCTTTCACGCAAAAACTACTGAACGGATCTGGATGAAATTTGGCACAGAGATAGATTAGGTTTAGTTTTTCGGCTTCTTTTTACTTTTTATCCCGGAAAAATGTACGGGTTCGTATAACACACGGGCGAAGCCGCGGGCGGAAGCTAGTATCTTATATCCGGTAAAAATATGTAGTACTTAGCTAAATGCATGCTCACATCAGTTCCTTTAAACAGCCACTAATTAATGGCAATTTGTGGTCGCAGGTTTTCGCACTGTAATTAAACTCAGATTTAATGATATCTCACGCTGATGTGTGTAGTGATGTGCCAAATGTATATTTTCGCAATTATTCGGCCACTTGAAATGCCGAATAGTAAACATTTTATTCGACTTTAATGTACGAGGAGCTTATTAATATTTGGTAAATGCAATATAAACCTACTCATGATAAACTAAACATAAATTTCGTTATTGAATATTGTGATATTATTTGTTACTTGAGTTCTATATAATTTGCTGACTAATCTAAGCTTTAAATTGTTTTGGGAGTATATCAATCTGGCAAGCAGGAAAATATAATGACGAAACAGAGACCACTCTGCTTAGATCATAGACTTAGAATCTCGCTCTAAATATATGATTTCGAAGACTAACTCTCGAATACAATAAGGCCAACAGATTAAAATGATGTATTTATTTTAATCTGTAAATGTTTAAAACTAATTATTTTTTAAACAATATATTAAATTTTATTTTGGTAAATTAATATATTATTCGCGCACTATATACAATGTTCGATAAAAACCTTTGATAAGATACCTACTAGTGGAATATGAAAGTAAAGTAATTAATAGATTTTATCGGAAGCCCGCTGTTTATAAATAGACACGATAATATGAATATATATTTAATTTGAAAATATTTGTATGGACATTACTTCCTGGTGTACCTGCCCAAGTCAAATAAATTCGTGAGGTTTATAAAAACTGTACAAAATTAACTGGTCGCAGTTGGTCTATGGAGAAATAACGAATTTAATATTCGACGCATATTGTACATAGAATAAGCTGTCATTTCTGTACAAAACAAATAAAAACAGTCGCCTTTTTTATTCGACCACCTAACACTACATATTGACAACACTATTAATGATTTTAATACCACAAATTGCTACCTTTGCCTACATTATTTTACTGATATAAAATAATCATTTTTTTACTTAATTACGTACTTGTAAAATAAAATTGGCAAGACAATGGTCCAGCAATAGCATTTTTAAATTACACATTTTATAAAAACCACAGCACTTCAATATAAACCTAATTTGCAAGGGTATGTACTAACTATGTCTTTGAGAGTATTTTAGGTATCATACTTATTTAAATACTTCATTATACATATTTCAGAACCTTACATTTGAGGAATTACAATATTTTATATCATCGTCGCGTCGGTTTAAAATATTATCGGGAACGAATTCAATTTTATAGTTTATTTGGCACTCTATGTTTGATCCAAAGCGGTTTCGACGTTATGGAGTATAGCGTAGACGGATCAACAAACATCTAAACTTTATTCGTATTTCTTACATCAAATATATTGTAAAAAATAAGCTATGATGGTAATGAAACTAGATTTAAATTTTATCGTGTTTGAAGACACCTAAATGTCACCTAAACAGCTATAGAATATAAATTGTACCACTGTAACAGATCCGTTCGTCCTTGCAAATATATTTATCATTTTTATGATCATCTTTCATCACACGTCGAATTAAGAGCAACTTGTAAACAATTGTAAACTTCACAATATTTACTCTTTGAATTGTATGTGGTAACTATATTTATAAGTACAGGTTTGACAAGATCTGGTACTTTAAAAATATACATAAGTATTTAAGGTTAATTTACTGGTTTTTAACGCTATTTTAATACAGTTACATGAAAAATTAGGTCAATGGATGTATAAAAATATGAACAGTCGAAAGTTTTGCCAAAACCACGAATTCGGCTTAGGTCAAATAAAAAACTAACACTAATACACTTTGTGACAGTTAATAAACTTTTAATACATGGAAACGATTTCTTAATTGATAATATCTAAAGCATTTTATAATAAGAGTTCAACAGATCAAAACTATATTTGAATTTTATTATTATTAAGACTTTATTTCGCTGTTTTATTACCAGTAAAACCTGAATACGGACAATTATTTTATATAACATCATTATGAAACGATCGCGATAAAAATATCGATTGTATATTCTAGTCGTATTTTTCTAAAAATTTAATCTTCGGAACTTTGTTTTTAGAGAAGAGAGAAGTCAACTTTTAAATGTAGATATGTATCAAACTGATAATAAAATCAGTTGATATATGATATAAACACATATGTAGGTTTTGTAGGATGGATTGTTTGGATACAGTAAACATAAGAGATAAATTTTAACATTACCATCACGACTGTATTACCCGAAAGGCGAGGTAGAGGTGTACATGTACACCCGAATTGCAGTTATTGAATCCCATGTATTCCAATAGGTGGCGAAGCTATTTTCATCTATCAGGTCCAATCTCAAACTCTGTACTGCTACTGAGAATTTAGTTTTCGTACAGAAAGACCCCATTAAAGTTTTCCCGATTTGGGAATCGAATCCTGGACCTCACGCTCAGACCAATGGGCTGTGAGTTTGAACTACCTAGTTAGGTTACTAACTAGGTAACTATGTTATTCCAAGTAGGCATTTTGTAACAAAATGGACAGAAAGATTTTACTTCAACTTTACTTTTCCTTGTAATTTCATGAATGCCTACCCTTATCGGGGAATTACATTAGTCAGTGTTGGCCTTAGGTACATACAGTGAAATGTTTGTTAGGCTGTTCAAAAGATTAAATTCAATATCGATTGAATTTAATCATTGTCCAGCCTACGGAACATATCGATGAAAAAGTATTAATTTAGTAAAACCAGGTTGTTACACGAAACTATTGAATGGTTATCTGGTGCAATAGTGAGGTTAAGGCTCTGCTACTTCGTGTAACTAAGAAGACGTGCACGCAATCGATGAATACCAATTTATTATGCAGTTTTCTCGTCCCTCGATTCGATACGAATTGCTCATGCCGTGGTGGAAAGTTAAGCCAGTCAATGGTGTTAGCGAGTCTGACTGGCCAGGATGCAAGCCTCAGTGACAATACCTGAGATCGTGTAGTGTAATAACCCCTTTAATTACGAAAGAGATAGACGTATAGGGTCTTTATTTACTACACTTATAAACCTAGTGCTGATTGGTGGATATCTCATTCTTAGACATAATGTTTGGTTAAGAAAATAACTAAAGGCGTCATGGCATAACAAAACGTCATAGAGACACTATCAGTTAAAAACACTTGCTTTAGTTGCCACGTACACCTTAATAGTTTGTGCTGTAGCTGATTTGAACTAAATATCTAATCTAGCCCTTCAAAGACAGGCCTAACTCACAATAACTTGAGGCTCTTGAGATAAGAGCCTAGTATATGACAATTTTGATGAAGTGTGAAGCTGTCATAGTTTTACATATGTGCTGTATAGTACTATGATAGATTACTCAGTAATCTGGTAGTTGGTACTGCTGTTAAAATATTAAACTCTGTATTGATCGCAACGAGCTCCCAAAAACAATTCTTATTATTTTAATTCAACGTCCATCACTCAATTACAAATATTAACGTTCCTTCAAATACTTATTCTTTTTCATCGGTCATCCGGTATCCAAATGTATACAATACACTCACTATAAGTAGCTGAATTTTTCGTAATTCTAAAATTAGAATTATTCTATTAATAAATTTTAAATATTCTGAAATTGATTTATCAAAGAGGATAATTTTCGTTCTCTTATTAAGCATTAGGTACACTAGTTAATAAAGTCACGCTATTCCATTACTTATTAATTGATTTCAATAAATTCGCAAGTTTTCAATAAATAATCAGTTGTTTTTTTCGCTAACTGTACTAGGACAGCCTTACTCACCTACTGTTGACTAGTGAGCGTGTGGTCCTAGATTCAATTTCCCAGGTCGATTTTGTTATTGGGTTTATTTGTATGGAAAATTCAAAATGGTAGCAAAGAATCTGAAACTGTGCCGGATAGCAATAGGCTCGTCCACATGGGCCTTAATTACAGCATCAAAATGTGTTGTGAACATCTCTAGGAAATCTTTGAAGAATACACAACATTAGTATTTTACTTTTCTCTCAAACAATCTAAACAAATGACAAATCACTTTGCATCAATGATACATTAAGGAAACTATGTTTTCCTCTTTGATTTGATACTCATTGGTTGACAATGACCAACCTGTGGTCTGGTTATACGTGCCCGGAAAATTAGCCTTCCGCCTGACATAAGAAACTGAATCATTTATTTTTCTTGTATGCAGTGCACATCATGAAAATGGTTGAATAGTGTGTACTATCCACCCTTATTCAAAAGTGGTGCCTACTACAAGAAGTCTAACTCTGTGGGACATTTATAGGTTAATGATCTAAGTTGGAGCTACTTCATATGCTAGATTAAGCAGCTGTCATAGCGACCCCCGAGAAGACGGCGACACGGTGTAGTCCGTGTCGCCGTGCACACAGCACCCAGCGAGGGTAACTGTGGGACCTTTCTACAGTATCGGAGGGGATGGCCTCTTTACAGTCACCCCCTCCGGGAAGTGGGCTTCGTTGCGGTCTTCTAAGATTTCCCGAAGCCCGATATGATGTCGAGGCGGGCCACCGTGGTGAGTTTAGCCGGTATGAATCCCCCCACCCCAGGCGGAGCATAGCCCATGATGGGTTCTCACCACGCTAAACAAAAAAAAAAAAGATTAAGCAGCTGTATACTGTTAGCGGGGTTCAAATCAAATTCTACAGGATTATTCTTGAGCAAGTGATTGAACGATTGAACCCCTGTACGTAGGTAGTTGTGTGTGTTTTTCCTTCGCTAGTGCCTTTGAAAAACTCGGGAAATTGATTGTCATTTGTTTTCCAGACCACTAGAATGATCTTTTTTTAAATATTATGAGCAATATAGATTAAGTAGAATTATGAAATATTATTTTACCGTGCAAAACAGTGAACACTCAAATTTTCCGGGTAGCCCCGACAGCGGTACAGATAAGATATATCTGTTGTTTTGTTTGCTATTCTTGTATTTATCAATGGCTTCGCTGGGTTTTATGATGGTACAGATAAATGTTATTTACAGGAAAGAAAACATTTGCATTTTTACATGACTACATTATAGTTACACTAGCAACCCGCCCCGGCCTCGTATGTGTAGTAGAGCATTATACTCTTAATATATATAAATATAATAAAGATATAAATAAGCCTATTGGTTTAGGCGTCGCACGCCAGTAAAGTTCCCAGTCGCCATAATTTTTTCCGACATCTTCAACAATCAACGTCATATTTCAGTCAATTTACACAAAACCTCAATGAATCATATCAACCTTTCTCATGAATTACTACGTCCATTGATGACCGTAAACCGTATGAAAATCCGTTCAGTCGTTTTTAAGTTTACCGCGTTCCGACACGCGACTTTGTTTTATAATATGTAAGGATAAGATTACCATATAGATTAGGTTTTACTGCAACTGATGCAGGCGCGACACTGGGTTTATACTTTGAAAATAGTAGTTATTTTTCTAGCCTAGCTATTTGCCTTCTAACATAATAGTTGCTTAAGATAATTTGCGCTATTCCAATCCACAAATGGCGTAGAAAGAGGCCAACATTTGCTAGACGTGTGTTGAATAGGAGGATTGGTATACACCCAGAAATATTCTTTTTATAGTTTTACATTGTATACTTGCAGTTTGTCCTAAGTAAGAATTCAATAAGCAATTAGATCAAACAATAGGTAGTTAAGCACTCTTACATAGACTTGATGAATGAATCGCACGCGGTCATTTTATGGTTCAACATTTAGGGCAGATATTATTGTTTGTACGTCATTGATATAAGGATGTGATATTGGAAGATATTGTAACTAAAAATAGTAAAAAAAAACGACTTTAAAAACCTCAAGAGCAACACTAGCTAACTGGCAAATATAAATATTTTATGTTACAATATAGTTCTTAAAGAATATTAAAGTCGGTGCCTTCGTCGGTCCTCCTTTTTTTGAAGTCGGTGAATAAAATAGAAGAGCTTGGACAAATCATAATTTGTACTATTGCTAAGATTGGACTAGCGCCATATCGGCATTTCATTTGCATTCCATTTCTGGTCTTTGCTCAATCATTGGCATTCAAACTGTTGTATGCACGGCGTAAATATTTTAATCAAGGTTTAGGTTTTTCATGGAACTACTGTCTGTAATTCCCAAAAGAACCTGATTTGTGTAACATGCATATATATCGGTCAGAAGCTAGAATACTTGCAATATATAATTTCAATTGTCCTTAAGTCATCTCTTACGTCAGTGATGGTATGAGATGATGCCAATTAGTACACTGAACCACGTTCTCCACCCTAGAGAATCCTCCCAGTCTTCCCAGATTCAATTTGTTGAATATTTTGTGAGGATTTATTTAATGGATATTTATTAAACTAAAAGAAAAGTAAGGGGCAGCATCAGGTTAGCACAAAATAGGAATTAATTGTATTAAACGGCATGCAGTGGGGTTGACAAAAGCTGTAAATGATGATGTTGATAAATCCTTTTTTAAGAGACATGTTATCAGTAAACCAGTCTCATAAATAAGTCACGTTTCGTATCGACAGAACGCTACGACACCAATTGTCTGATAAAAAGCAAGGGCGAGGTTGTTCGTCAATAGGGAAATATTGAATGGGAGCGATTAAAAAAAGGTTACACTCAGCGCTGTGGTGAAGCCTTGAAGACTTATTTACAATAGATGGCGGAGGTTAGTGGAGGTTTGGTATTGGATGGGTCGCATTTTCATATGATAGTTGATATAAGAATTGTCATTGTTGAAATCTGTGTTTCGGGTTTAAAACATAAGCCAATCATTCCCAATCGTTGTCCAGCCGTAAGCTATAAATATAGTCAGTTGAATTTTGATACTAAAATATCGCCAGCTATTCTTAATAGTGGTAATGTCAACATTCAAGTAGGTACGTGCCTGACAGAACCAGTTTTTGCCATATTGGACTTTTAAAAACAATATTGTTACATTTTTAAAGTGTTCTATTTTTTAAAGATCACTTTACTTGCTCTTTGTTAGACAATTAAACTTAATTACTAAAAATAAAACAAGACAGTCTCAATGCCCACATGGCCTTCCAAGATGACCCTGAGTCGGATGCAAGTGGGTCACACAAGTTTTCGCCAAAATTATCCTTTCACAAGCTAAGAACATCCATTGGTTTAGTTTTTATGTCAAATTTTAATGCTGGCGTTTGCACAGACCCAAATACAGAACAAATTTTATTTAATACCAAATTTGTAAGGGCATCTGTGCTCTCAAAATTAGAAGCCTTATCGCCGTAGCTGAAATCGGCTTGGAGATCATTATTATTATTATTATATATTAAAGGGAACACTGCCTCATTGGTCTAGTGGTGACATTGGTCGACTGCTAAGCGTGAGGTCCTGGGTTCGATTTCCGGGCAGTGTTATCAGTGTTTTCTGTATGGAAATTCTTAGTAGCAGCACGGCGTTTGGAACTGTGCATGGGACTCAATAACAGCATCGGCGATATGTAGATGTATAATAGTACACCTCTGCCGAACTCCTTAGGGAAATACACGCGTGATGCAATGTTATGTTATTTAAAGGGAATATGGAGTAGTTAAGGCCGAACAGTAGGTACTGACAAAATCAGCGCTACATCAACTGGAAACAAAAAATATCTACAAGTAAACAGATTATTGCGTATTAAATACATAAACAGTCAATTTTTTCTATATAATTAGTCCAGGAGTAAGTGAAAGATTATGATAGTTTTAGGCTATTGCAAATTTCTTTACAAGACTAGGTTAGTGATTAGCAAACTAGTGGGCTCTCGTACCCTAATTGTTATACGTAAAGAATACATACATACGTATCGTCACGCTATTTTCTATGAGGGTAGATAGGAATTAAGGAACGCTATTTGCTACAATCATTACTTAACCCTTTTTCTTCATCGACATTCATGGTTCATTTCAAACTGACATCGTTTGTGAGTATACATAAAGCGTCTTCAAGCCAATTAACCTATTCATTTTTAATATTGATATAACCGTGTTTTTTTTTTTGGCAATACTGCAGATTTTGCAATATAATATCTAGATGTTTATTATATTTATAGTTTACACGATATTTTCCGGCATTTCGCTAAAACTCACCAAACGAGATATTCGTAGAATCAGCTAGCTTCGGAACAACTTCAAGTTTTTGCTCTAAAATCTAAAATTAGAGATATAACTTAGTGAAACCGGTCTGCTGTGAATTAGTTCTCGATTGATAAATGTTCCGCGCCGTATCGGTTGAACAAGATTCTCTATTAACCAACCGTTTTATGTTGAACTTTTTACTGTTTATAATATAACAAAATATTTATTGAATAAGCAGTAATAGGATTTACAGAGCCAATGTGAGTGGAAATGCCGGGACGCACTAGAAGGACTTCCGACCTCATTGGTGATGGTCCTTCAAAAAGGTCAAGTGCGCCGTACTCGCCACCTACACGTATGTAGATGAAGAAAAAGGGATGTGTAAGAATTTTAACACGTAGCTTTCCGTAGTTTCTCCCAACTAAGAAAGGAAAAGTAAAACAAAATATTGCATCTCCTGGCTTCAATATCCTTCTGTGGTTGTGTCTCCGTAATATTTCACATACGAATTGTTCACGTCCAATCTCCAATTATCACGAACAAATGAAATAGTATTATAATCTTTATTCCATAACGCTAGAATATTACGAACATGCGATCCAATTATCCACGCTGATAATAGTAATTTCTAAAATCATGTTCAGATGTACGTACGTACTGTTTTACTCTTTCAAATAACTCTACTTATTTGTTATGTTAAACACGCTTCACGCAATATTAGTATCGTGCGACATAATAGAGTTATTTTTAATTTTATATACTTATTTTTGAACTCACCTTTTGTCAACCGTTTTGTCATACTTGCACGGTCTTTTCAAATTATGTCAATATCAATGTTATTCTTATATCTTTTAGTTCATTAAATATCCACTGATTCTTTCAAAATCATGCAAATGTGGTGCTTGTGAAGCTGGAACTTAGATCCAAAATTGATTTATCAGCATTTGGTGCATCCAGGTTTTGGCTAGTACGCCCGCAAATTGGCTTAGAATCAAGAATTTCTGTAACAGTATTAAGACATCTTTGTACTTGTGACCAGCTGTATGTATGGGAAGCAGGACTCAGGGCTATTTTCGAGACTCGTGACCTTTACGAAGGACGTCACATAAACTAAGTTAGTACTAAGTAAGTTACTATAACTTAGCTTCATTCGCGGCGAGGCTTCGCATGGTTTTCACATTTCACTTTCATACGTTTCACTAAGCAATGGGATCGTCTGAAACCAGTTGGACTTGATTCACTCTTGCATAATTGTTTAATACATAATAATGTCACTTTGACACTTGTTTGTAATCGACAGAAGTAAAAGTATATCATAGCATCACGCCTGTATTCCCCGAAGGGTTAGGCAGACGTGTATCATTGTACACGTACATTTTGCCGATGCCGTTATTGAGTCTCATGTAATAGGGGGCGAGTTTATTGCGATCTACCGGTTACAGTTTCAGGCTCCATGCTGCTACTGAGAATTTCCACACAGAAAAACCCAATAACGCTTTGCCCGACCCGGGAACCGAACCCAGGACCTCACTCTCAGCAGTCGCGCAATGAGGCAGTCAAGTAAAAGTATATACGAGTATTTAATTTATTTACACGATGTCTGATTTTAACATTGCCGACTCGTTGTTTAGCTCATTAACCACTCGCTTTTCCCATAACTCAACTTTAGCCTATAAAATCTCGTAGAATTCAACTTCTTTCCAGCCTTAGCGTTTAATTTTTTTGCATTGCCATTGTTTAATGGATTATTTTTGTATGAAAAAACGCAATTCATTGTATGAATTTAAAGGATTTTCCTTTTATTGTTTCGAGGTGAGAAAATCGAAGGTTTAAAGTTTTATAAATTATAGTATGAAACGGAAAGAATCTTAATTATTAGGGTCACTTAAGATTAGAAGACAAACTGTACAATTTTTCTTGTAGATATTAAGACTGGGCCTATGGCCCATAATTGCTATGAAATGTCAACTGGTTTCGCTGGTTTCGCGATCCGATAATTCTAGGCTTTTTGACATGACTTAGCGATATTTTTTTCATTACTTCGTCCATCTCTATGACAGGCAAGGGAAGATGGTCCTATACAGCCATCATGGCATAGCGAATAAGGTCCCTGGGCCCCGTTTCATGAAGCGACAACTCGTAATAAACAATAATGACCACAATTCTGACTTCTCTAACAATTGTTGCGTGTCAAAGTCAAAAGGCTTGTTATGCCATAGTCGTTTGACGGCACGGTTGAGAGATCGACTGCTACGCTACGTGTCGTGGGTTCGACTCCTGTTTCGGGTCTGGTTCTTTGTTTATGTGTTTGTAAAAGCACCCATGATACAGTAATTATTCTTAATAGAATAGAATAGAATAGAATTATTTATTTCGAGTATCATACAGACTCATAGTGTTAGTAACAGTTTCCTTACATTCTATGTTAGTATATATTTGTAACTAAGTGTTGTGAAGTCGCTGCTGCAAAGCAACAGGCCCAGCTGAGACCTTGCAACAGTGGTTCACAAATGCGCAATCTAGCCTGCAAGCAGGGGCGTATTTACCCTAGGGCCAAAAGGGCCATGGCCTGGGGCGGCAAGCTGCGAGGGGCGGCGCAAGCCGCACCTCGCGCTCAGCTTTGTGTGACTTTATTTTGGACTTTATACGCCTGAAGAAATTTAAAAAAAGCCTACCTAATTAACAAAAACTAAAACTCATTTGGTTGTAAGTTTGATAGACAATAAGACGAGAGGCTAACGTATGCCTGAACGGCGGGCGGCCGCAGCGGGGCGGCGGCGTGTCCGTAGGACTCTATCGCGACTCGGGACTAGTCGGGATGTTTCGACATTGCTCGTGTCGTTTTCGTTCATATCCATAGGCGAAAGCGGGTGGGGCACGGGGCGGCGCGGGCGACGCAATTCGTGCTTCACTTGTGTCAAGTTTGTAACCGACTTCAAAAAGGAGGAGGTTCTCAATTCGACTGTATGTCTTTGTATTGTACGTTTATCATTGGGAAGCTTATTGTAAAAGCGTATACATTGTCTCATGAACGAGTTGCTTATTCTGTGGAGGCGCGTAGCATGACATAGAAGTTGACTTGACAAATCCGTTAATTATGACAGTGTAATTGAAGAATTTATTAACCAATCTGTCCATCGGAAAAAATGTAATTATATTGAATAGATGGTGTTTATTTCTTTGTATGGCCTTTTAGTTTTTTCATTCATTATAATTATCACCATTCTCAGCGCACATCAACACACTGCTGGATTTTATTTTATAATTAAAAGTTTTTGCTTTTTTTCGTTCATTCATGGGGCGGCAAACTTTACAGGCCCCGGGGCGCTGAATCTTAAAATACGCCACTGCCTGCACGCTATCATATTCAGGATACTGTTGGTGCCTGCCCCCACCCTGCGCACAAGGGATGCACATCGTTTCCGCATGAGTGCGTAGTAACAATCTACGTGAGCGTCTGCAAACATTCCCGATGCACTGCAGTATCGGAGCAGCTCCATCAGAATCCTGAACGCATCATTATACTGGACGCGAAGGGCGCTGTATGATTTTTGAGTAAAATGCGCCCACAGACTACATGTGTGGTTAATGTGGGCAAAGTTTTTTTTAAACGAAAAACAGAAAAAAGAAAGATAAGAAATCATAATCAAGTGTATAGAATTAGGCGATATTTTGTCAATTCGTTGGATGAATTATTGACGATATTTTATGCCTATATTATTTTATATCAATTAATTGTCAGATGATAATAGTCGGCCAATCATAAAACTGATCCTAATAATTAGTGACAGGAATCCTGTGTTTACCTACACTCACAATAATCCAATATCTATAAATGTTTAAACAAACAATATGCTAATAATGTTTACTATGTTAACTTGATCGCTTTCGTGACAGTTTATGAAAAGCGACGCTTCCAGTAATTACAACCAGTCATAACTTAGTAAACAACAGTAATTTTGCCATCTTTATGACCTAATCAATATTTATGTAGGTACTTTTTGCTCTCAAAGTAATGCTTTCTTTATCTTTTAACGGCGCGCGGCGTCTTAACTTCTTCTAATCAGCTAATGCATGTAGCTATTTAAAATGACAATTTTGTATTATTGCGCAGAAAATCAGCGCGCTAATGTGATGGAAGAGATCTGAATCTGAGAGGCTCCTTAAAGTTTGGTGTGTGTAGTCTGCAAACCTGCGCCGGGCCAATTTGGTGGAGTCTAAACCCTTCACGTTCAGGGAAGAGGCTCATAGCCAGTAGTGAAACAGCACCTAATAGGATAAATTATTATTAATCTATATCTTTTCGACATCACTATCACCTGTTCTCTGATATCACCCAATTTTGCCCAGTAACTTAATTTATGTCATTCAATAGCAGCATTATCAGTGGTCATTAGAAAATCTGATATACAAAAATAGTTTATGAGATGACTGATTGAAAACCTGTCATCGAGAGCATTGCATTTTATTTAGTTTTATAACAATTACGCACTCATCCATTGGATG
Organism: Shargacucullia verbasci; assembly: GCA_947562105.1. Classification (NCBI taxonomy): domain Eukaryota; kingdom Metazoa; phylum Arthropoda; class Insecta; order Lepidoptera; family Noctuidae; genus Shargacucullia; species Shargacucullia verbasci. The sequence continues at coordinate 2,492,993 of OX387289.1, read as the reverse complement.
TGAAGTCCCATGTTACGGAACGTGTTCATAGCGGAGACGGATCTCTAAAAACGACAGCACTAAAACGTGTTCTAGTCAAGAGATAAAAATGTTTGTAGGTATCTATGGCTTCCGTCACTAGTTCTCTATAATATTTATCAACATTGATAGCACCAACAATTAACATTAGAAAATGTGGTTGGAATTTTACGTAAATCGGAATTGATTTTTAACAGCTTTTAACTATTATATCAGTGTAACAATATTATATAACGAATAGCATTTGTCTGATCTTTTGAACCTGCCATTTAAAAAAATAATATCATGCGAAACGAGTTTGGAATCTAGTTGGTGATTTATCAAAACAAGTCTGTTTTAGATCTACGTTGTGAATTAAAAGGTATCTAGAGAGCGCACTATATTGAATTAAAAATAAAGTTTTATAGTTTTCGTATAATATAGCATCCAGCCAGTAATCCCCGATGGGTTAGCAGAGGTGTAGGTACAAGTGCTAATCACAATAAGGACGTCATCCAAAATGCTGCTTTGGTGCAGGTATAATTTGACGGCACGGTTCGCGCAGTGGTTAAGAAATCGACTGCTGAACTACGTGTCGTGGGCTCGATTCCCGCACCGAAAAAATATTTGTATGATCTACAGATAGTTGTTTCAGGTCTCGGTCTTTGTGTATGTGAATATATTGTATGTGTTTGTAAATGCACTCATGATACAGGAAATCTTCGTAGAGCGGGGCATCGTTTTAAAAATAAAAATCTTATTCTTTCTATCTGGAAGGATTTAGGACTTGGCAACTTGCAACAAACAAAACCTGTGCTCATTAATTAATGAATTTAAGCTTATTTCCTCATAAACAATTAACTAGTCAAGCGACGCAAAGTAAACCGAATAAAAACGATTGTTTGCGGCCAGTCCCGCTCGTAGCTTAAGGAATAAAGGAACGCAGTATATACAGCACAGGCCGCTTTACTTCTAAGTAATGAACTGTCAGTAACGTATGGAAATTGAGATCACGTGAAATGGGACGGATTACAGATTCAAGCCTAAACGACTAACAAACGCTTAAGAAACCAATAGTCGTCTGTCGATCTTGTAATTACCTATACCAATAAATCAATCAATTTTTTATTAAACATTAATGCGTGAAGTTTGCTATAATGTAGAGCAGGGGTGGCCAACGCGATTAGACTCAAGATCCACTGTTTACTGACTCTGTGCGATCTAACAATTAAATAATGAGTACCTCTTCATATATATTCGCATCACATATTAAAATTATATTTTCCTTTGCCTTACCACAATCGACTGGGCTAATAGCCGCGATCGACTGGTTGGCCACCCCTGATGTAGAACGACATATTTACTTTCGCTATGGCTGGAATAAACGGCACAAATGCATATGTAGACTATGTTAGGTTACCTTTTTACGACAATGGCGTCATATATGTAAATTTTCTTTTAAGGGCTTTTCTTTTAAAGGATTTCTTTTCATTAAAGGGCTGTATTTTAAATAGCTGTACATACCTCAGTTAGTAAATCAGTAATAAATCGATACAAAAACTGGTGCAATTTCTAATTAACAGCGACATAGATAACTTTTATCTGAGCATTAAAATGTTGAGCATAAATCTAATGAAACAATATCTCGTGAAGAAATATAATATATTGCAGTAATGCAAATTCGGACGGTGTCAAAACAGACAGGTCAAGGGTATTGCAGGAAATGTTATAAGCTATTATAGTGCTAATAAATAATAACGTGACCCTGCAACCAAATTGGCTGAATGACATCGGTTCATGGCCATACTTATTTGCATATTGCCTATCACGAAATCAATTAAGTAAATATATACTAAAATACTGAGCTAACTAAGAGGAAAAAAAACTACGTATACATACTCTTTGACTATTTGATGAATATTTAATTATGAATTTAAATACATTTTTATTTAAATTAGCGTTGACTTCTTTCAATATTTTGCAATAAATGATGGTGACGTTTGATTCTCATTTTTTTTTATTTGGTTTTACCGGGTTAATGCCAATACGCCAGCCATCTTTTTACATGGGGCTTAATAACAATTCGAGGCAATGTGGCTGTACAGCAGAAAGTACGCCTCTGCTTAACCCCATCTGAAATACAGGCAACCATTATTACACCTTTATCTAATTTTGAGCCTAAATAGAGCAGTTTACTCATTGTCATCGTCCGTCTCGCTGGATAAATAATAAAAAAGAACATAATGATTTCAAAATAATTATAAAAAAATAAATCACCATGTATAAACATATAAGAACATTAATAGTGTGCAAAAAATGGACACGGCATAAACTTAGTGACACTGCCAAGTTATTTTCTGAATGAATTGTTCAGATAATTTGTTGATAATGACAAACTCGTCACGGTTAAAGACGACTAAGATTAAGATCTATTTACGTACTTCATGATTGTATTATGTAAGCCAGTAGTCAAGAAAAATAGCACTTATTTTTTTAACAGATGGTTATCTGTTAGAAAATAAGTGCTGTTTTAACCACTGTAAAATTATTCATCTGATAAGTTCATACCAACACTCGTCCAGCTTCAAATTGACTTAAAGAAGCGCGCTGGGGCGAATACAGTGTATAAAAAGTTGAAAGCTATGAAATATGAAATAGTATTTTGAACTTTTACACCCTTTACACCGAACCCTTTTACACCGAAGTTCGGAATGCATTTAAATTTTCATGCAAAATGCAAATATGCATTCTCGACATAGTACGAATTTACGCCTCGACTTTGTTCAGTCTACTAAAATCCTATTTACTACATAAACCATGGAGAAAAATATTCATGATATGTTGCCAATATAGAGCATCGTACATTTACGTTCTTAATATTCTATTATTGAATAGATATATCAATGTAAACTCTGCTTAAAAAAATATATTTATATGTATATTATTTCTTTTGTTTCAGATGAGGGAATTCCTACTGGTGTTAGTGACTGCTTGGCTGGCCAGCGCAAGCGCCGCTGACCTGCCACCGACCTGCAGCAGACCCGTCTTTTGTGACAGCAAGCTCCTCCATTATGTTCAAATGGCCAGGATCTTTAACGACTCTAAGACCTTCGTCGATCTCGAAATGAGATTTGATGAGAACAAAACATTAACCGACTTCGATAAATTGCTTAACGAAACAAATCAAAATCCAAATATAGAACAGCTGAAAGAGTTCGTCGACGAATACTTTTCTGACGAAGGTGAAATTGAGAACTGGGAACCAACAGATTTCAGCACCGACCCTGAATTCCTTCACTCAATTAATGACAAAGCGTTGAGAGAGTTTGGCCGAGCCATCAACAACATTTGGCCGTTGCTCTCCAGGAAGGTTAAACCAATCGTTCACGAAAAACCTGAGCAGTTCAGTTTAATTCCTTTACCTAACGGATTCATCATACCCGGGGGACGATTTAAAGAGGTTTATTACTGGGACACTTTCTGGATCATCGAAGGTCTACTAATAAGCGGAATGTCAGACACTGCCAAAGGTATGATTGAAAACCTTATTGAACTGTTAAATAAATTCGGTCACATCCCTAACGGAAGCAGGTGGTACTATCAGGAACGCAGTCAACCGCCTATGTTGACAGCAATGGTGGCTGCTTACTATAAATTTACCGGTGATATCGAATTTGTGAGAACTAACCTTGCCTCTTTAGAAAAAGAAATGGACTACTGGTTCGACACTCAAGTCGTTTCTGTAGAGAAAGACGGCAAAAACTACACTCTTCTCCGATACTACGCCCCGAGTGCAGGTCCACGACCAGAATCTTATTTCGAAGACTACAATAGAACTATAGGCCTAAGTGAGGAAGATCGTACCAATTTCTACATCGACACCAAAAGCGCAGCAGAGAGCGGGTGGGACTTCTCCACGCGGTGGTTCGTTGTGCGCGATGGAAGCAACAACGGTACTTTATCTGACATTCACACCAGGTACATTATCCCTGTCGATTTGAACGCTATCTTCGCTGGCGCTCTACAAAACGTAGCTAACTTCCACACCATGTTTTCTAACTCTCGTAAAGCTATCCGCTACGCAGAATTAGCCGCACGATGGAGGGAGTCGATTGAGAAGGTGCTATGGGACGATGACGACGGAATTTGGTACGACTATGATATAAGATTCAATGAATTACGCAAATACTTCTACTCGTCTAACGTAGCACCGTTGTGGCAGGGGGCCGTCAACATGAAGCACTTGAAAGCTAACGGGCCCAGAGTTGTAAATTATCTCATAAAATCAGGCGGTCTGGATTTCCCGGGTGGTGTACCGACATCTCTGATTAGGAGCGGGGAGCAGTGGGACTTCCCCAACGTGTGGCCGCCAGAAGTGAGCATTGTCGTGAACGCTTTAGAAAATATAGGGACCGATAAGTCGGAAAAGTTGGCCTTGGAAGTAGCGGAAACGTTCGTCAGGTCCTGTCACTGGGCCTTCCTGGAGCACAAGCAGATGTTTGAGAAATATGATGCAGAGAAACCGGGACAGTTTGGTGGTGGTGGTGAATATGACGTACAATTCGGCTTCGGCTGGAGCAACGGTGCCGTACTAGAATTTTTAGAAAAATATGGCACTGTAATGACTGCCGACGACTCTGCAGATATAGATAATTCTACTTCAACGATGCCCACTCCAGATCCTTCTTCGAACAGTGCATGACTAGACGTGGGTACAATAAACAATTTCCTCATTTTCATATCAACTATGAAACTCTTTATAGGCATGATGTAAATAGATACATCGTTTATATAAACAAAGGTTGTGAACTTAAATTGTTAAATAAAGTGATAAATAAAATGGTGCCATAGAGACATGAAATGTCACGGAGACAAACTTAAAGAAAAGAAAGCTTTGCAAGTACAAATATTTAAATAAAGTTGTTACATAATATATTACAATAAAAATAGTAATTAATGGAATAGAGAATATTTTAGGGCCTCGTTGCTAATTCATTCAACGTCTTGAATAAACACGTTGTTTCAGTATTTACATATCTATCTAAGCCTTTTGGTGTTTGGAAGTGTCGATCCTATTTGATGTGCAACTGCGACATTCATCGCGGACATTTTGTAGTTTGAAGTGTACAAAGATTTGTTGAGTTATTCAGTCTGGATTTTTTACTTCGGGTTTAATAATTTATTATTACTTAATGATCGCCCCCCTGATCCTGGGTACGTATTACCGTGATTATTTAGAATTATCCAATCATGCAAATACATGTACGATGTTTACAGATTTAAAAAAAAAAGAGCTTCACACCTAAGTGCTGTGGGTTAGCAGGATCAGTAAATTTCGTTGTTTTCTATCATACCACTCTTTCTCAAACTGTTGTAGACAATTTACAGTGCTATAGTATCACTATTTAGTAGTATATTGTGCCGCTACAGTGTCATAGGCATTTATTAACGTATTAAACTTATACCTTTTATTATTTAATTTTATTATAAACTTTATTCAAAAAAAATATTAAATGTACTTAATCATTATTTATGTAAATTAATTGTCTATTTGTGTATGCATAATATGCTTTGAAGATAGGAACCTAATTAGTTACTTTTATTAGCCTAATTATGTAATAATAAGTACACATTACACATAAGTTAGTTGAATTTCTAAATAAACGGATGCACGAAAAAGCTCGTTTACACGGCAAAATAATCATTTGAAAAAAGAATACAGCAAAGGCAATGGTCCAATCATAGACATAGAAGGATCCAATCTTTTTTCAAAATTCGTTGCCGTGTATTCAAAGTATTTCGTGTCTCTTTCTGCCTACAAGTGTGAAAATACTTGATACTAAACATCGAAATAATATGTTCAGTCCCTGAAACGAAATCTGTATAACTGTTATATTTATGCTGTTGAATATTTATATAACATTGTTACCGTGTGACACTTTTTTTTTGCCATACGGAAACAACCTCAGTTTAAAACTTTATTATAAATAATTATTGTAATTTATAAAATCACAAGTAATGTCACTAAGTGCAATTATTAACGCTATAGATAATTTTGTTGTCCTAAGACCTGTTGTAGCTATGTCATTCATTATAAGCAACTTATTTATTTATCTTTGAGATAGAATATAATAAGAGTTACCTTGTTATTCCTTCACCTGGTCACAAAGATTGTTCTTGGGGGCCGATTCCACAAATTAAACGCGGTCAAACGCACTGATCAACGACTTTTGGACAGTTTTTAGATAAAAAACCGTCTAAAATTCGTTGACGATTGCAGGTTAGTTAATGGAATTGTGGAATTGGCATTATAATACCTATATATACACAATAACACGAGTGAAACAAAGAAACGTAGGTAAACACACGAACAGAAAATTATAGAATTGATTACTAGGTGAATAGATCGTATTCATACTACCTATTTATGTAAATGTAGGTAGCAATACATTATAAGTAGTCCAATTAAACCATAGTATTATCAATAAAGTTCAGTCAATCATTATTGAAATAAGGCCTATAAAAAGATTACTGGCAGCTAACCTCCAGGCTAAATATACCACAGAAATAATGCAATTTGCAAACTTGGTCAAAAAAAAAAAACATTTTTGCTCATATTTTTTTTGTTTTTTTTTTTTTGGTAATAAAATTAAATGTTTTGTTATCTCTGGCTGTCAGTTATCGATAAAGTTTTTATAATCTATGTTATGTTATACACGATTTAAGTTATGTAATGTGTGCATTATAATACCATTTAGTTTATTACATAAAGATGTCACATCAACGCATTTTATTTATTACATAAGTTAATTAAAATTGTATAATTATGCGTTCGTTATAGTTCCAATGTTGTTTGTAATAAAGGCTGTGTCAGTATCTGTTTGTTTTTTATTTTATTTTTATAGTAAACTCTTTAATTTGCCAGGAGCGCGACTACTGAGGTCTTGGTTTTGATTCCCGGGTCGGGCAAAGTGTACTTAATTGGGTTTTTCTGTATGAAAATTCTCTGGAAAACATAGTTGGTGACTGTGCCGAAAGAAGCCTATAGGCTCGTCCTTATATTACTTGAAACTCAATAACAGTATCTGTGAAATGTGGGTGTACAAATAGCGCACCTCTGCCTAAACCTTTGTGGAATACAGCGTGATACTATCTAGTAAATTACTAGTATACTAAAGTATTTTTTAATCTAGTAGATATGATTCACGATGAAAATAAAGTATTCCATTAATTACCAATTTAAATTACACAATAAACAAGGCTTTTTTCAACAAGACTAGTGCCTGTCAGCCTTCATCATTTGAAGTAGGTAGATAGGAAAGAGCAAGCAAAATATGTTCGATGTAAAAAAATAAACAGGTTCCTAAATTAATTTTATAGGAATTTTATAACGATCGTAATTAATGTTGCTATCACAAAAAAAGTCTGCAAAAAGGTTTATAAGCGTAACTGTGTATTATTTTGTTCGTTGTATAATATAAGGCGTGATTTTTTTTTCTCTTAGGAAGACTAGCAGCTAAATTAGTCACAGTAAAAAATTAAATAGTTACACAAAGCCATTAAGAAGTCTTCACAGATAGAAACAAAGTAACATATTATGTACACATAAACCCTTATTTAAATAAAATATATATATGAAAAACAAAAAATAAACAGTAACACAAGCATTGTCAAGATTGACACTTGTGTAAAACCTGCCAAATAGTAATAAATTAAACCTGATGGTATACATCACGCCTGTATTAACCAAAGGATTAAGCAGAGGCTCGCCAATAACGTTATTGAGTTCCATGTAATAGAGGGCGAGTCTATTGCCATCTACCGAGCATAGTTCCAGACTCTGTGCTGCTACCGTAAATTTCTATACAGAAAAACCCAATAAAACTTTGCCTGACCCAGGAATCGAATATCAGAGCCTCACGCTCAGCAGTCGCTCTTGCTACCACTAGACTAATGAGGCAGTCGGTTTCTTTGTTCGTTGTAACGTGTGAAAAAGACACACCATTTACAAAAAAATAAAAGGATAGTATGTTATGTTTGACATCGACCTGAAAAGCTACTTCAGGGCCTCACGCTTTCCAGTCACGCTTGCAAATCTAGACTAGTTACGCATACAATGCCGGGGGGTGCGGTGAATGCGCGAGCGAATCCCGTGTCTCCGCCGCTACAGGTATGCTACAGGAACACTGTGTAGTTTTAGTGCGTAAAAGTCCGACATCACCCGTCGCCCAAACGCTTCCATACAGAAGCATTCATGCTCGATACTAGGTTTATATTCCTGTATCGTGGGTGCGTTAACAAACACAAATATTCACATGCACTAACCACTCAGACTCGGAACAATGTGTGAGAATCGAATAGCGGCCATCATGCCGACACTTTTTTTAAAGTCATTACCTCGTACTAGTATTTCTGCTGTATCGCGGGTACAGTTTACAGACATACATGTCACATACACACACAACCAGACCCGAAACAACTATCTGTAGATAATCCAAAAACTTATATTTCCCGTGCGGGAATCTAACCCGTGACACGAATCGCAGAAAGCCAATCGCTTAGCCACTGTGCCAACCGTGCCGTCTTTCTGTAAGTTGTTATTTTTTTTTTTTTTTTTTTTTTTATGTCATAGGCGGCAAACGAGCAGACGGATCGCCTGATGGTAAGCGATTAACGTCGCCCATGGACACCCGCAACACCGGAGGAGTCACAAGTGCGTTGCCGGCCTTTTAAAAAGGAGTACGCTCTTTTCTTGAAGGTTTGAAGGTCGTATTGGTCCGGAAATACCGCAGGCGACAGTTCATTCCACAGTTTTGTTGTGCGAGGCAGAAAGTTTCTAGAGAAACGCACAGTTGTGGACTGCCAACCATCTAAATGATGGTGATGGAACTGCTGTCGCGTAGAACGATGGCGGAAAGAGGCGGCAGGGATCAGTCCGAACAATTCCTCGGAGCACTCCCCATAGTATAGGCGATAAAAGATGCATAGAGAGGCCACATCTCTACGCAGCGCCAAGGGGTCAAGCCTGTTTGAAATATCTTGGCTGTCGACGATTCGAATTGCTCTCCGTTGGATCCGGTCCAGAGGGAGAAGCTGGTACTGGGGTGCCCCTGCCCAGAGATGAGAACAGTATTCCATATGGGGTCGGACCTGCGCCTTGTAAAGTAGTAGGCGGTGGGTCGGAGTGAAATACCGTCTCGATCTATTGAGCACGCCAAGCTTCTTCGAGGCTAACTTAGCCTTACCCTCTAAATGGCCGCGGAACTGGACTTCGCTCGATATGTCGACACCAAGTATTCCAATATTGGCTGACGTGGTTAAGGGGGTGCTTTCAAAACGAGGAGATACGACCAACGGTAGTTTTTTTGCGGTGAATACGCAAACTTGTGTCTTTGTGGGGTTAAATTGGACCAAATTAAGTCTACCCCAATTTGAGACTTTCTCCAAAGAGGTCTCAATTTCAGACACAAGTTTGTTTCGGCTCTCGATGACGTTTTCCCGAGAAATGTTAGCGCGGCCGGTATAGAAAGCATCGCATGTGCTGTCATCCGCATAACAATGAGTGCCGCTGATTTGCAACATGTCATTGATATGGAGGAGGAACAGAGTAGGCGATAGCACACAGCCTTGAGGGACACCAGCATTTACAAACATGGAGTCAGAGCATTCACCGTCGACTACGACCTTTATGCTTCTGTCTGCAAGAAAGCTGGTGACCCATTCGCATAGTTTCTCGGGAAGCCCATAAGAGGGGAGTTTTGAAAGAAGCGCTTTGTGCCAGACCCGATCGAAGGCCTTCGCTATGTCCAAACTGACCGCCAAGGCTTCCCCCTTAGTCTCGATCGCCTGTGCCCAACGATGTGTCAGGTATACTAGAAGATCACCAGCTGACCGACCCTTACGAAAGCCGTACTGCTGGTCACTAAGCAGCTGATGATCTTCTAAGAACCGAAGGAGCTGGCAGTTGATAATGGACTCCATTATCTTCGAGAAAAGGGAGGTTATGGCTATTGGTCTGTAGTTGGACGGATTTGAGCGGTCGCCTTTTTTAGGGATCGGGTGGACCAATGCTGTCTTCCATGATGTCGGGACTACGCCAGAAGAGTAAGAGAGCCGAAAAAGACGTGTTAAAACTGGTGCCAACTCTGGAGCGCACATCTTCAACACAATAGAAGGGATTCCATCAGGCCCACTCGACTTATGGATATCAAGGGATAAAAGGGCTAAACGCACTGAGCGTTGGTGGAACCGGATATCCGGCATACAGCCCTCGAACCGCGTATTTCTGTGACTCTTTAGTAATTATTAACAACCCGTCATTTGTTTAATTACTTTATGTTGCCCGTTATTATGGTAATGTTCTAATCACTTTATTATGTCATTATTTTTCTATAATGACTTGTGAATTGCGGTATATAATCGAGTTGTTCCAATATGGGGTACAACACTGATATCCGACTTCCGCAATAAAGAGGTTCTGGGATAGATTATCGACAGCCTAATTACGTAAAAATTAAAAAAAAAAACCGACTCCAAAAAACGCAAAAACAAAACCAACTAAAAAGCAAAAAATAAATGTTTTATTTTTCAATATAGTAGTTGAATAATATTGAAGTCGGTGCCAAGTAAAACATAAAAGTAATATATAGCGACATTGAAACAACGAGTTCACGTAAAAATTGTCTAGTGCGAGGCGAATTATGCGTCGGACACGACAAATGCACTTCACCAATCGTCTCGGTTTATCATTGCATGTTTTACTTGGCACCGACTTCAATATTCTTCAACTACTATATTGAATAATAAAACATTTTTTTTTGTTGGTTTTGTTTTTGAGTTTTTTGGAGTCGGTTTTTATTTTTTGTTAAAAAATTTAAGTATTTTACAATTTTGAGTGATGGGTAGATCTAGTAAGGACGCTTCTCTTGAAAACCTTTACAAAGGTCAAATGTATGTTGCCCCAAGTTGAGTGAAAACCTTAAACGGTATTGCACTTTGTGATTTAAAATCAAATAAATTACTTAGCCGACCACATGATGAAAACGCATTACGAGAAATGAAAAGATTAAAGCGACTATTGTAACTAATACAATGATAGTAGTCTTGCCTTTTAGCGGTTTAAAATGAGCCCAAACTCGAGGGGTTTACTAGTAGCTACTGAAGAGTTCCACTATCTATCTCCTGGCTCCATCATCAGACCCTCTATACCAAATGTTATATACAGGACTCATCAAAATATATCGAGGGATCCCAAACTCGGAAGTTTAATTCCCTAACTCCTTACCGTTGAAGAGTGCTATGACATCCATCATCAGCTCAGCATCATGAAATGATGATTTTCAAACGCCAACACCCGACTTATTAAGAAAAAAAGCTCAAACGCGCTATTTGTCCTACAATATTTGAGGGTATTTCTAGATTTTCCTAGGATCCCATCATCAGATCCTGACTTGGTGACAATGGGACCAACTTGGGAACATACTCTTTCAAACAAAAGAAGAATTTTTGAAAAAAAAAAACGTACAGTGGAATTGAGAACCTCCTCCTTTTTTGAAGTCGGTTAAAAATAGCCACAGTAACACGTAAGCCACACAGCAGCGTCACTATTGGCTTATGCTTACGCATAGATTTAGAATGCGAAATTCTATGTGCTTACGTGACACAAAAATGACATTTAACATTAGCTATCGCGCGATCTACGCCTTTCGCAAACTGATTGCTACATCGGTAATTAGGCTGCGGATCGGGCAAAGTGTATTTACGTAAAAATAGCGACAGGAATGCGACAGCCACACGACAGCAGTCTCTCTGCTGGCCAATACATATGTATATGACATAAAAATGACGGTTGACAGTAGCTATCGCGCGATCTACGCCTGTCGCAAACTGATTGCTACATCGGTAATTAGGCTGGCGAACTGTGCCCGGTAGACGGCAATAAGCTCTCACAAATGTGGATTTAGAATAGTACACCTTCGCCTAACCCTTCGGGGAATACAAGCGTGATGTTATGTTGTATAAATATACGTATATTTAGTAAAGAAACGTTATTTTTACATTTTCTTGAGGAAAATCCAACAACTCAGCCACATGCAGTGCTCTGAAAATTATAATTATACCTATATGATTTATATCTGTATGAAAACATTGTTAGATAAATAAATCTTATTTATAGAAGCAGGCATTATTCTCTGGGGGAAACCCTTAATTCGTTTCTATTGAACGCAATAACATCCTAATAATAATAAAATATCTAACTGAAAAAAATAGAGTATCCGGCCCGTTCTATTCCATTGAAAATCAACACTGGAACGTGGTAACTAGAGTCTGACTATTCATAAGTGCATGCAAATGGTTTACATATATAAAAAAATATATTTAATTTGATTTGATTTGCAATCCTTAGTCTAAGGATTCAGCTATCTCAAAATATTTGTTTGGATATTTTTCATCGGATTTTCGCTAGAATAGCATAGAAAAAATTGTTCTGATTTACAGTAGTATGTGAGCCTAAAATATTGTATACTAATCGATCTTATAATACCTATATAAAAGGTAAGCAAAAAATGATTGTGGGTCACTGTGCCGAACTCGTTATTTGCAAATCTACCGAAAACTAATAAATTTCAAATTCAAAATAGACGACTACTAGTGCTTTTTGAACGTCAAACATAGCTTCAGCTCGCGGCTTCGCCCGCTTGGTTTACGAACCCGTACATTTTTCCGAGATAAAAAGCCTATGTGCTATTAAGTATTATAGTATTAAGTAGGATTAGTAGGATAGACAGAACTAATTCGTCCGCCCTTGACCGCTTCCTATGTGTTTTAGCTTGGGGAGAATAAACAGCTCAACAAACTCCCCAGTAACACTCCCATGTCTGCCGTTTTCTTCTCCAAAAATATTTGACCTTGATTAAGACTGCATAACATAACATAGCATCACGCCTGTATCTCCGAAGGGTTAGGTAGAGATGTACTATTGTACACCCACATTTCGCCGATGCCGTTATGTAGTCCCATGGAATAGGGGGTGAGCCTATTGCCATCTACCGGGCACAGTTCCAGACGCCGAGTTGCTACTGAGAAATTTTCATATAGAAAAACCCAATAACACATTGCCTGACCCGGGAATCGAACCCAGGACCTCACGCTCAGCAGTCGCGCTTGTGACGTTTAAACCAATGCAGTCATTAAGACTTTGTTGCACAAGGTAAAAGTTACTACGTAACCAATAGGCCCCCAGTACTACTGTAATGTCCTAGTAGGTTTTTGGACCTACAGTACAGTATTTACAGTAGTACTGTAAGTCATGGTAATCTGATTCCATAGACATGACAGGGTAGTCCATATTCCCTTACGCCAGGGAAGGTCTTCAGTTTCATAGAAGTTTCTATTCCCTAGTCAAATCGAGCAATACTATTATCTTAATCTTAATTATATATATAATTCTTCTGTACGTGTGTTTGTCACGTAACTCCTCCTAAACGGCTGGACCGATTTGGATGAAATTTCGTATATTTCAATGGGTTCCTGGATGGTTTGAAAATACAATTGGACCCGGTAGGTGGCGCTGCGAGTTTTAAAACAGGTTCGGGCAGGACAACGTCTGTCGAGTCCGCTAGTACATTTTTATAAATGTGCAGTACAAATTGCCAAAAGCTTTGACGACTAGCCCCGGATATAAACGGATCTATGGTCGCTGGGATCATGGTCGTAGTCGTCCAGTGAGCGAGCTACAGAGCCTTCTATTATTTATTATGTGCCTTATTATTGAGACTATAGATCATACGATTAAATGTCTTTGACCTTTAATTTGCATAGCACATTCCTTTCATTTAAAGACGAGAGCGCCATCTAGCAATTTTAGCTTACATTAATCGATTAGCATTGCATTGTGTTCTACTAAACGTACATAGATGGCATAAATCCAATTTTACTTAATAGCATCACGATTGTTTAGCTCGGAGAGGGTGGCAGAGTTGTACTGTTATACAATCACATTTCACCGATACCCCATGTAATAGGGGAGGATTTATTGCCATTTACCGTTCACAACTTCCTAATTCCAGGTTGCTACTGAGAATTTTCCAACGGGAAAACTCAATAACACTTTGCCCACAGGACTTCACACTCAGCAGCCCGGTTAACCAGTTGCGGCTGAGTATCAGTATTTTATACGGATCAACGTTCATGTGACCTTCGCCCTTCAATAGCTGGGAGACACTCGTACTTGAAGGGTCATAGGTATTAGTATAAAGTTCGGTACCAACTTACTGCTTAACGTGGTTTCCGAGGGACGGAGTGGTCTCGATCGAGGGGGCACTGACCGCACCATATGCTGCTGAACCTCGCATATGCATTTGTTGCGGTCTAACCTTGGATGGGTGTTAATTTACAGAGTGGTAGAGTTGTTCTGATGGTAATTTGGTTATTTTCAACTGTTTTAAAATTAAAATTCAGAATCTTCGTTATAGTTATCAGTCGTGTCGTCGTCACAGCTTCGATTCCCAGATTGGCCAAAATAAAATCGTTTAAGAAAGCCTATTATAGGATCAAAGACTATTTTTACGATGTAACTAACTAACTATCTTCTGTACATATTGCTTCCCTAGTTATCCATTGTATCTACTAGTTCTATTTTACATTAGAATCTCTTCACATGTCTCGACATTCTTGTTATTTCATTATTTTGTATTATTTTTTTATCCAGTTTGGACTGTTATTAGCAGTTTTTATTTTTTATTCGAAACACTATACTTAACTTGTATATTGTATAACTTGTACGGTATTACCTTATTATGCAATGTAATGTTTTGATAACTTTGTGTTTCCTTATTATAATGAATGATATATAATATATAGTAATTGTCAATTAGTTTTTTATTTTTTGAAAAGAGTATCCATGGAATTTCTTGCCGGTCTCTTCTCCATAGGACCTACCCCCTTTTGGAACTGTGCACCTAGAGTTTCGACTTTTTAAAAGTGCCTGCAAAGGCCTATTTGAAATAAAAACCTTGACTTTGAGATTAATTTTTGTTATGAAATTTTCTTTGTCCTCTTTCAGCCTAACCCACTTGGTAATATAGGCGTGATGAACACGTATCATTGTTATTATTATACATATATTTATTATCTGAGCGATATTTAATCAGGAAGTGTAATCATTGGCCTTGGACGTTGTTTATTACATCCGTTATTAGAAATAATAAGATTATTCATGTTCTTTGCTACTTTAACTATAAAATAAAGTCATTAACTTATTGTGAATGTATATAAAATATAATACATTTTAGGTGTTTAGTAGCTTGAAAGCTACTTATGCCAGTTGATTTCTCTGTGTCATGACGTCATACAGTCATGCTACGCATGCGTATCACACAAAGATTACGATTGGACGTCATGCGAACATAGACAAGAACAAGAATATAATGTCAATATGACAGTTTGCGTTTTGACTTTGGGAGAAGGGCACGTGTGCACGTGTATTTATTTTCGTAAACGAGAGACCTTGAAATTTTGTGCGTGCTCAATATTATTATCCCCGATACTATCAAGCAAGATAGTAAAAGTGGTCGGAGCAGCATCTGAGATGGGTCGGCGACCCGCACAGTCATCGCAACGCACTCGCGACAACTGATCGTCATGATGCACGAAATGCATTTATTGGGTGTTACAACTCGAATCCGCGGCCACTCGCCCCGCGTCTGTTCCCGCCGCTGTACGCTGTGCGCTGTAACATTGCGGTTATCGCGTATTTCCCATCACACACCAGTTAATGTCAGGCGGAAATTGTGACAGTGAATAGCCATGTTCAAAGTCTATATGCCGCGGTATGTACCGCTGTACCCAGTACTAAGTTTACTGGGTGCGTGCGCGCAGGCGATAAACATCGTCTCCGTGTGCAATTCCTCCATCTACTGTGGCGGTGATCTCCTACGTACCGTACAACTCGCCCGAATATTTCCCGATTCGAAGACTTTCGTCGATCTGAGACTTGCGCACACTGAAAATGTAACTCTGACTAATTTTACAAATCTTATGAAAGAGACAAATAATAATCCATCCCGCGATCAAATCAGGTCCTTCGTAGATGAAAATTTTATAGATGGAGATGAGCTCATTAATTGGAACCCACCAGATTTCGACCCCAATCCACCGATCCTCGACCAGATAGCTGATCCCAAGCTGAGGCAGTTTGCGAAGGATATTATCAATATTTGGCCAGGACTGGGCAGGAAGGTGTCGCCGGACGTAGCTAGAAACTCGGATCAATACAGTTTTATTTATGTGCCCAACGGATTTATTGTTCCTGGAGGAAGATTCAAAGAGTTATATTACTGGGACTCTTACTGGATCATACGGGGACTCTTGATCAGTAATATGAAGCAAACAGCAAAAGGTATGATCGAAAATTTCTTACATCTTGTTAATAAATTGGGATACATTCCTAACGGGAGTAGAATATACTATTTGGGAAGAAGTCAGCCGCCTCTCCTGACGCTGATGGTTTATGATTACTATACTGCAACGGGAGACATTGCTTGGCTTGAACAGAACATTGGAACCGTGGAAAGGGAACTGCTGTATTGGTTGGAGAAGAAGAAATTAACAGTTGAGGTGAATGGACAACACTACATGCTTTTACGCTATGTATCGGATAAAGATGATTTAGGTCCCCGCCCAGAATCTTATTACGAAGATTATTTCACTAGCAGAGTACTCCCTGATGATAAACGTGAAAAATTCTACATGGAAATGAAGAGTGCCGCGGAAAGCGGCTGGGATTTCTCATCTAGATGGTTTGTAACAGCTAAAAATGTTTCAAGGGGCAATTTGACCGATGTCCACACGTCGCGTATCCTTCCAGTTGATCTGAATTCTATTTTTGCTGGAGCCCTACAAGCTGTGGGGGATCTTAGATACGAACTCAAGGATAGGCGAGGCGCACAGAAATGGTGGAGTTTAGCGAAGTACTGGAGGATCGCAATCGATAATGTGTTGTGGGACCCAAATGATGGTGTGTGGCACGATTATGACACTATCGCGAGGTCGCGCAGGAGACACTTCTACCCGAGCTGCGCGGCGCCGCTGTGGGCGGGGGCTGTGGAACCGACAAGTGCAGCTGTTTATGCTTCACATTTCGTCAGATACTTATTGTCCAGCAGCGCACTGAACTTCCCCGGCGGCATCCCTACTTCGCTGTGGCATACAGGCGAGCAATGGGACTTTCCAAACGCCTGGCCACCTCTCCAGAGTATCATGATTGGCGGTTTGGAAAGAAGCGGTTACGACGAAGCAAAGAACTTGGCAAGAGAACAGGTTACGATTTGGATTCGTGCGAATTACATAGGCTTTAGCAAATGGCAGAAGATGTTTGAGAAATACAGCTGTGTGCAGCCGGGAACCCACGGGGGTGGCGGGGAGTACTCTGTTCAATCTGGATTCGGATGGACCAACGGTATTGTTTTAGAACTCCTACAGAGATACGGCAAAGTGTTAAGGCTCGATGAAAAGGGTGAAAACGGGCTGCCTTCCGTACAGATGGTATAGTCCTAAATTAGTAAATTAAATAGTGAAGTGAATAATTGGACTTTCAACCTGTGTATTAGTTTATAAGTAGACAAAACTTCATGTCATTTCAATCGATCGGGTATTTAGCTGAATAATATCATTATCATATTTTATTTAAATGATCGTTTAATTTTAGTATGAGTTTCACTCTAAACATTTTATTTATTGTACTTAGAATGAAATTCAAACCAGTTCGATGACAATAGTGGTACGCAGTAAAATGAAACTTGTTTGTGAAACGCGGGTTTGGTTCACTTAGATTGAACTCTGCACTTTCTTTCTGTTGTCATGTCAAAACTTATGATTCGACTCAATAGATTTGAGGAAAGCCCATAAATAAATGTGTTACTTTAAATATTTTACTTAAAATTTCGATTCTATAATCCATGAGTATATGAAAATATTATTTGCCGTAAGATCCGTTCGTAATTTCACTAAAGCATATGAGTAAATAGTTCCAGGCCGCAATGCATTTTTAGTTTCGCAACTTTCGTGCTTATTGGCGATTTCAGTAATAATATTTTTGGTCCAAACAAAACTCGAGTTACAGGAAGTTCTACACGCTATTAACAGAAAATTTTCCCCATACCTACACTTGTGGTACATAGGTATGTTTATTTATATAAGATTAGTAACTAATAGTATAAATGTTAACAAATATGTACATAATTGAAATAAAGTTGAATAAATTATGTTTTATAATTTTATAATGTGTATTATTATACTCAGAATCTTTTTTAATTACCTACTAACAAACGGTGCTAATTAGGGATATATAGGAATACCTACATAGGTAATTGTCTATACAATTCCTAGGTATATAGGTACATATAATCTATATAATAACTTAATACCTAGTTTTAAAGCCATTTACTTTATTATAAACAAACAACTTTACATTTCCTTTACTTTATTAGAAACGAAATTAACAATTCCCATGCTCGAGAATAAAAAAAATGAAACCAAACGGTAACCGTTAGTCCGCCATAGGTTGGATTTTCCTTTCTTTCTAAACAGAAATATTATGTATATATTCTGTATACTTGCTTAACTAAAAGAGCGTGATTTTTCTGTAATCACACTAACCACCGAAAGAGTTGTAAGGTCATGTGTCCTATTTACACCAAAAATTCGCCAAATAGGCATATTATTTATCAAGCATGATAACAACATATCTATTCTGTTACAAATAACTTCCTAACAAAAAAACCTAATAACATTGCCCTACTAAATAATCGACCAAAAGAGCACAACAAGTGATCCCAGAATGGATCTGGTTTTTCAAATTTTCAAATTCAAATATATTTTTATTCATGTAAATCATTTACAGGCACTTTTGAATAGTCAGGCTCTAGTTGCCACGTTCTAAAGTGTTGATTTCCAATCGAGAAGAACGGGAAAGAAACTCCATGGTTACTCTTTTTAACTCGGAATTAAATATACAAAATTAATTTATACATTTGACCTTTAACCTAATCGTCAGACCGATCGTCCACTCCTGGACTGAACATGGGGTTCTCCACAAACCATTACAAGTATCTGGACACTAATACTGACATAATCACTACTCTTGACTGCCTAATTGGTCTAGTGGTCGTAAGCACGACTGCTGAGCGTGAGGTCCTGGGTTCCATTCCCAGGTCGGGCAAAGTGTTATTGGGTTTTTATGTATGGAAATTCTTAGTAGTAGCACGGAGTTTGAAACTGTGCCCGGTAGACGGCAATAGGCTTGCCCTATTACATTGAGAATTTTCATACAGAAAAATCCAATAACACTTCCCGAGCCGAGAACTGAACCCAGAACCTCACGTTTAGCAATCGCGCTCGTGACCACTAGACCGATGAAGCAGTCCATGATCTAAAATGTTCATCATATTTCAATCTTAAAATGTCTAACCTTTTGCTTTTATAGAATTGATATTTATATAAGTAATACAATACTTAGTAGGTACTAACTTACCTATAGTGTATATAATAGAGATGGATTAATCGCACACTGGGCAAAATTATAATTAAGTATTTTTGCCGATTCAAATCACCTACAAGTGCTAGGATTATTTACTTAGTACGGATGTCCTTATATAGAGGGGCTCGTAGCTACATAGCTACTTCGCAGATCGGTCGATTTGCGAGGTTAAGCGGCGCTTGACACGATCAGTCCTTGAATGGGTGACCATTTTTCACATTTCGAGACCTCTCCGTGTCTCGGAAAACACGTTAAGCAGTTTGTCCCGGGTGATATCGTTACGGTTGTCAGTAGCCCCAAAAAGTCTGACAACCAGTCTAACCTTAGAGTATCAGTACCAGTAATTGGGTGGCGGAGATTAGATGACAATCGCACCGTGAAAAATACTGATATTCAGCCGCAACCGGTTAGATTGGAAGCTGACCCCAATGTAATTGGGAAAGGCAGATTGATGTCCTGATATACTTACCGCGATAAACAATTCAGAGCTTTTGGATGCTTCTGGCAAGAAAAATGCAGGCAGAATATTTCAGCATGCGTCCGTAACTGCCGTTACCTATACTTACAATCTCATACTCGTAAAGAGAATTTCTTCTGCAAGAATGGATATTTTAACAAAATGAAGTCGGTTAAAAAGGCCTCTTCTATCTAAATTTCATTCCTTGCCATGGATGGGTGTGGTGGGCAACATCCATGATATTTAGTAGGCTCAGTTGGTACTCTATGGCTTCCACGAGACAGGCTCGACCTAGAGTGGAAGCCACTGTTTGTTCCTGGAATACACAAAAAATTGCAGTTTTTTTTTATTCTAAGACTCATTTTAAGGAACTGTAGTGATGGTAAATAAATTTATTCTTGGTCTTATTCCACTTCATTGGGTACATATACGAGAACCTACTTTAATATGGTGAATGCCCAGTGTGCGTCAGGCCTAAACAAGAAATGGGTTTCGTATTAATGATTTTGATTATACTGCATTTCATAAATTATTGTTTTGACCAATATAAAATCGCTGCGTAGGTACTATTTTAATTGCTAAACAAAACTTGTTGAATAATTCCTACACATGTAATCACTTATGAAGGAATTTTTATTTCAATGCAAATGCAAAATGTTTTAATCAACAAATATGATTTAACGGGAGTAATTATAATTGATGCGGTTTAAAACTAGCCGGAATTTCGGTGTCATAAACCAGTGAGGTCTTTATCTTGACAGCTCTATGGTCCTAGCCTAGCAGCCTAGAGTAGAAATCATATGTCGGTATTATACTCGCCGAAGGGAAAGACACCAAATAAATATACTGTCATAAACTTCTGAACCACAGATTGCAGTAGTTCCGGGAATTTGAAATGTCGCTGAGAATCTTACAGAAAAACCAAACAACACCACCGAATAGATATTATACCTACCTGTTTACTAGGTACTCAGGTATTTGACCTCATGCTGACGCTAGACAAACGCACCAGCTACCTACAATAGCCAGTTCACTGCCTTTTCACAAGATTTTATTAATAGCTATATTTACAAAATTAAATCGTTCATTTACAACATTTTTATATGTAGGTTCACATTTAATTAGTAATCAGTATTTGAATACAGGTAGCCTGTACAGATCTATTGCGACCAGTGGCGTAGCATGGGTTTCAGCCGCCCGGGGCGCAGGCCGCCGCCCCCTTATTTCGGTCTTTAAAGAAAGGGGATTCCCCGGTTTCGTCACAGAATAAGGAATAAAAAGTTCTGAGCTAATTTTAATCGGTCGGAATTGTAGATGCGACTAGATATGAAATTAAAAAGTTCAAATATTTGTAAGATATAGGTATTATTATTATTATTATTTATTGTGAAATTTTGCCGCTTCCTAAAAGTGCCGCCCGGGAGGGCCGCTCCTGCCACCCATACTACTCTAAGCCACTGATTGACTAAATACTTATATAATAAATAGATATCCGATCAAGTAAACACCGTCGCGTAAGCCGAACATGGGCCGCGCGGCCCACATTACGTCATCCATAAATAACTCTTATTGTCTGAGGCTTAAGGTTCACTTAAAGTTCACAGGATCTGTCATTACTGCTGACCTTGGGAGCCAAAAAGTTAAAATCGTCTGAAGTACATGGTATAAATTTAAGTATGTATTTCAAATATTCTCAACATACACGCAGTCACAATGAAAACGTATACACATGCCAACCCACTAGGTCATGCGTTCCGCCTAAGGTCTTTGACAGAAAGCGAAAGTCGACTCCTTGCTGTAACCAATACTATCTTACAGGTTTCTATAATTAAAACACCCTGTATCTTAAAAGATTTATTGTACAAATTAAATATTCAGTGAATTTATTTGAATCTATGAATAATAAATGCATGAAATTGGCGACAATAGCCAAATGAATATTGATTAGGTATGTACTTCTTTGATTTTTTATACGTAGGTACTTACAAACATCCATTCGACATTCAGACCACTAGATATAATTCAACTACCTACCTATTTTTTTAAATGTACCAACCGTTAACTTTTTTTACAATGCACGTATCCTATTTTAATAATCCTTGAAATTTTGTAAACTTATAGGTTCTGAATAATTAATAAGAATACTTTGGTAGGTATGACATGATTTAGAGTAAGGCTTCCATTGTAGCATATAACTAATAATAAATAAATAAATTATCAATGACCGCTGCTTTTTATTCTCACCACTTAAGCTGAAGAATTTAGCTCTCGTTTCGTGTGAGTTGAATTCTTGGTCATAGAAAAGGCATTTGATCGGGACCCAAGACATACTAAGTAGGTATTCGTAAGGGTCTCTAAAATAAAAATGTAATAATGTCCTCCTGACCTATTTCGGTCACGGCGGCCAATCTCACCGGAGATTAGCCAACTACGCAGGAGATATTATAGAGCACAAGTGTGTGCGCAAACACAGGTGCTCTCTCTATTCCTTCACTCTCATAGCCCGATGGGACGGCAATCCGACACAACCGGAGAGAGATCAGGCGCAGGATCAACGGCTTTATGTGCTTTCTGAGGCACAGTGTGCATCACATACACAAAGACCAGACCCGAAACAACTATCTGTAGATCATACAAATATTTGCTCAATGCGGGAATTGAACCCGCTACACGTAGCTCAGCAGTCGATCTCTCAACCACTGCGCCAACCGTGCCGTCAAATAAAAATGTACCTACATCAGTAATGACTACCGATGTACAGAGATACGAGTTCTAGAGTAGCAGCAGGGTTTATAAGAGTGCTTACGGAAAAAAATCCCCAAGGCCAATCCTAAGCCCGGTCATATTTTGCTTGGTAATTTTAGGAAACCAACACTTATTGACGCTGATGGCCTAAGAAAGTAAAAATTTCGCTTTAAAATGTTTTTATAGCATGACTACACTAGATAAATTAATTCAAGACAAGGAGAGCTTCAAACAAAAAAATTGAAGACGGTCCTCTTGGAAAAGGGTAGGCGAAGCACCTGTGGTACCGCTGGTATTTCAGATGTCCATAGGTGACGACTGACTATCAGGTGCGCCAACGGCTCGTTGGCAACAATATGGCAAAAAAAAAAGTTGTGAAAACTCCGCTAAATCCAACTAACCGAAATAAAACTGATGTGATAAATGTGCGTCGTCACCATAACAACAGCGCGTACGTGCGTATTTGTTTTCATGAACGTGCCTATTTGACAAGCTGCAGAAGAGTAGGCTGAGATATAGTATAGTTATTCTATCTCATGAAGGCCGGTGAATTATTCCATTTTGACCTTTATGATTATACACTTAAAAGTCACGTGACAGGTCTTCGTGAGTTAGAATTACTATATATGTATAGAACATAGGATACGAAGAAACCTAATAGTTTAAGTTACTGCTTTCCCGTGGGGTGATTACAAAGGCGACATAAAACAGGCACTCACGATACAGAGTAATCTAGTGTGGGTGCCAATGATAAACTACTATTGTAATCTTATTCAGCAATACAGGGTCTCTGTTCTCCGCTAAGAACTTAAACTTCTTTCCGGGATAAAAAGTAGCTTATATGCTATTCCAGACTATAATCTATCTCTGTGCTAAATTTCATCCAGATGCGTTCAGCCGTTCTGGCGTGATTGAGTAACAAATATCCATCCATCCATCCATCCTCACAAACTTTCGCATTTATAATATTTGTACGATACTAAGTAGGATTTTACAGGAACTCTTTCTGTTTTAGATGGAAAAGGAGAAAGACAACCACCTTGTGGGATGTTCAGATAGGAAGAGAAAGAAATACTGTCATTGATAAACTGTATTGAACGCAATTACGATGTCTTAACACTAATAAATGCAGGAATAGAAATAATGCATGTAAAATTGTACAGTCAACATAAAAAAATTAGTGATGATCAGTCAAATAACTTTGCCTCGATTGAAAACGATGAAGTATGCGAGGTGTCCAAAAATTTATGAAAAAAGCATTTGCGCGCATTTATGTCAAGTTGTATTGAAAACGTGCGCACTTAATACCTATTCATATGTTTTTGGACAATACGAATACACACGAATATAATATATAGTTCGTGTATTTAATTGTTAAAATTTACACTGAAAGCTCTTAAAAACACACATGATTTTACCAGTATTGACATCTGACTGTACGCTATACCTAACGTGACCATACGTTCCGCTTTGGGCGGGACAGTCCCGCTTTCAGACTGTCTGTCCCGATGTCCTCAGTGAGGGCAAAAACGTCCCGCTTTCGCAAACAAACCAAGTGATAAATTAATTTAAGTATTTACCTATTATTTTTGCACTTGCAACATGTGACAAACCAACGACCAACTTGCAACGTGTGAAAACTAGACTCGATATTTTGAAACTGATTTGTTCCGCCGACAAATACAAAACAACTGCTTAGACACAAGAAGTCATGTGACTTAGGTTAAGTAACTCAGCCAATATTTATTAAAAAAAAAAACCTAGTTATTTAGTGTTATTAATTTTCTAATGGTCACCTTAGTTATACCTCATGTCGTTTACGTTAAAACTTAGGCTGTAAATCGTCCTAACTTGGTGTATATTTATTTTAATAAAATCTAAGTGCTCATCTTATCTAAGTACTAAAAACCCGGAAATTATTTAACATTCCTATTCAACTACATCAAAGCCGCAATCGCTAGCCGGAGTGACGTAGGGAAGGTCCATTTGAGATCCAAATTCTGCCTCTAACAAGACTTGTTGGATTTTCAGTCTGGCAAGAGCGTTTTGTTTAGAATTCAACCTTTTTAATGTTGGAGCGCAACTGAGCAGGAAAAGCTCGTCAGGATCTGTCCGGTTGCACTGGCAGGAGGTTTCCTCGTCTGTGGAAGCTTCTCGAGCTTTCTTGGGCGATGGCTCGGAGTCATCGTCGTCATCATCATCATCATCATCGTATTTCGTGTCCTGACTCAGGGTTAGGTCTGGCAAGCATTGTATCGCGCGTTGGCGTGTTTCTTCTTCGGCATCTGAATCATCGGCGTCTTTTTTGGATCTGTGGATACAGGAAAAAATGATTTGATGATATTTTGTGTGTCTTAGTGATTGCAGTATTGAATTACTAGCTTTCTAATTAATATTTAAGTGCTATTCCAGACTATAATCTATCTCAGTGCCAAATTTCATTCAGATCCGTTCAGCCGTTCTAGCGTGAAAGAGTAACAAAGATCCATCCATCCATCCCAAACTTTCACATTTATAATATTCGTAGGATAAGCGCATAGCAGGATGGCTGCCGCCAATCTACACTTAATATTATAAAGAGGTAAAATTTGCTTGTATGTAGGAAGTAATCTCTGGAACTGATGATCCGAATCTGAAAATTCTTTCACCGATAGATAGCTACATTATCTCCAAGTGCTATAGGCTATTAATTATATATGTAGACGCGGATGAAATCGCGGGCCGAAACTAGTTCTGTATAAGATCACCTACCTGCATAACTTACATACTTTACATAAGGTGAGTGTAATTGGTCTCTCTAGATTGTGTAAACCAAAATCAAACAACATAATATACTATAACAACATCCCTGTATTTACCGACGGATAGCCAGAGATGTATCTACCGTTGTAAATATACATCAACATTTCACTAATCCCTTAAGTCTCTTCCGATAAGGGGCGAACCGATCGCCATCTATCGGGCACCAGTTTCAATCTCTGTGCTGCTACAGAAATACTCAATAAAACTTAGCTGATTTGGGAATCGTAACCAGGACCTTACGCTCGCAATCAATCGGTCTTAAGGCAGAATATCTTAATGGTTAAATTACCCGTTCTCCTTAGGCTCGATATGGGGCAGTAGAAACCTCATAGCTTGATGGTAGGGCCATCTGGTGCGACCTCCATGGGTCCTCTGCAGCTTTATGAACGAATCACGGAGAGACCTCCAACGCTTCTTGCATTCGGATTCTGAAAAGGAGTAGGTAACTATTTAATAGGACTGTTCTCTTATAGTGTTAATGAATTAAATTAAGTTACATCACATAGCCTGTATTTCCCGAAGGGTTAGGCAGAGGTGTACTGAGCCGCTAGTGTAAGTTTCTTTTGGCAAACTCTATTTAACGCATCGAACGCGTTCGGCGCCGCGGCGCTTTGATTGCTGGAGAGCACGAAACGGACCAATCGGAGCGCCGAACGCGTTCGATGAGTTAAATCGAGTTTGTCAAAAGAAACTTACACTAGGGCCTCTGAACACCCACATTTTGAGTCCCATGTAATAGGGGCGAGCCTATTGCCATCTACCGGGCATAGTTACAGACTCCGTGTTGCTACTGAGAATTTCCATGTAGGAATACCCAATATCACTTTGCCCAACCCAATCGAACCGAAGACCTCATGCTTAGCAGCCGCGCTTGCTACCACTAGACCGCGTTACTGTGATTATAATTAATTATTACTTGACATCTTTTAGGTATTAATAGATATATACTTAATTAAATGTAAGTACTAACGAATGTACAGTCAGCATCAAAAATAGGTATCATCATCATCATCATCATCAGCCAGAAGACGTCCACTACTGAACGAAGGCCTCCCTCAAGGGGGGGGGTTTGCCATAATCCCCACGCTTGGCAGGCGGCTTGGGGATCGCAGTGGCTCACCGATTAGTGAGAGGATGCTGCTGCCCGTCCTCCGGTGTCTGGCCGCAGTTTTAAGACGTACCCGGGTCCGGGCACAAATATGTATACACTTAATAAAATTCAAAAGCGATTTTTAGAGAAAATAGTGATTGAAATCTTGACCAATTTTACACATAGTATCTATAATAATAGTAATAATATTTTCGCTACGTGTGTACATATTTTTGGTGCTTACTGTACCTATTATATCCACTTTTCAAAAAGTAGGTTATTTGTCACGTCGCGCTTTTGGAGGGCATTACGTTTATCGATACCTATTGTGATATCGATTGTGCATTAAGCCTGATAATATAATTAGGTATTTATTAAGGTTAGGTAAAGCTGTACTACTGTACACACTCATTTCACCGATGCCATAGTGTCCCATTGCGAGCCTATTGTCATCTACTGGGCTTACTGAACTCCAGATTGCTACTGTGAATTTCCATATGGAAAAACCCTAATAACATCTTCTGGACCTGGATCTATGAATCAACGAGACACAACAAAAAAAGGATCTGACTGAGGCTCTTTCAGTGTAATGGCTCCTACGATGCCTTTACATATTTTAGACTTATTTTGGATGGAATCCTCTATGTATCCCTCTACAACCGCATTGGACTTCCAGCCTCCATGGCGCTTAAGGGACAGGAGATCAGCTCCTGAATCGGCCAAAAGTGTGGCTGAAGTTCGTCGGAAACAATGACCCGTGTACAACAGGGGTTCTGGAAGTTCAAGAAATGTTGCTATTTCTCGTGGGATACTGCCAATTTTATTAGCACCTATAGGCTGTCTAACACACTTTCCGTTGCGATACTGTAGAAAAAATCGATTGATTGGAGTGTTAGGCGGGCGTAAGGCTTGATATTTCTCAACAATTGTTACGTATTTCTTGCGAATGACGAAGTTGCGGTCTCTTTTTGTCTTTGTATTAGGTAAATTAATTAATAGTAAGTCATCTGAATGTTTCTCAATGTTTTTGACATTAAGTTGTGTTAGTTCATTAGTTCGACATGCTCCGTTTATACCAATAATAAGAACAACCTGTAACGTAAAGAGTATTGTAGTAGATAAGTTAATAAAATTGATATGCATGCATAATAGAGGGGCTCGTAGCTACATAGCTGCTGCGTAGAATAGTAATTGATCTGCGAGGTTAAGCAGCGCTAGCTAAGGTCATTCCTTGGATGGGTGACCGTTATTTACACATCGAGACCCCTCCGTGACTCGGAAAGCACATTAAGCAGTTGGTCCCGGGTGTCATACGAATACCTATGACAGTCGTTACGGGTGTCAGAAGC
Source organism: Shargacucullia verbasci (assembly GCA_947562105.1). NCBI lineage: Eukaryota > Metazoa > Arthropoda > Insecta > Lepidoptera > Noctuidae > Shargacucullia > Shargacucullia verbasci. Next base: position 2,465,016 of record OX387289.1, on the reverse strand, counting down.
CCAAAAAATCTGATAACCAGTCTAACCTTCGAGTATCAGTGTCTCCCAGTAATTGGGTGGTGGAGGTCTGATGGCAGTCGCTTCATGTAAAATACTGATATTCAGCCGCAACCGGTTAGACTGGAAACCGACCCCAATGTAGTTGGGAAAAGGCTAGGCAGATGATGATATTCATGCATAATTATGCCTATCAACATCTACTAAGTACGTATTAGATTATGTTAATTAGTTGATTAATATACTTAAGTAGATACTGAATGTGCAACTGACTTACTTTTGCCGCCAAATATACGGAATCAGGTGCTTCGTTAAGAAACTTTTCAATTTCAGATGCTGTTAAAACCTTCGATTTTTTTGGTTGATGACAAGATGAGGCTCTTTTTAAAAATGCCACTAATTTAGGATAGGTGTCGATATGTATGTCTTTTTTCATCTTAATTGTTGCTTTTAGCATTGAATACATACTCCATAGAGTGCTTGATTTCTTGGTCTCGGATAATTCAATAAAATATGCCAGCAAAACGTTTTCTGAGAAAGTTTTTGCTCCTTTACCTAGTCGCCACGTGTTAAACATATCGTACTGTTTCAAATACTTCTCGCGTGATTGTTGAGGGAGAAAGCTCATTTGCGCATTATTAACAGTTTCAGTCAATTCTGTTGGCGTCAAATAAACTTCCTCGTCGCTAGAATCACTCATTTTAGGTTTTTCACTTGTTTTCAAGTTTCTTGTTTTTAATAGGTTTTAACAATATGACGTGAAAAGAAAAGGGCGCGCGCAAAGCAAATTAAAAAAAAAAGTACACCAAGAAGGTTCCGAGTCTGAGTTTTTAACAAATTAAAAAAGGTTATATGATAAATTCGGCACCATGGAGGTAGAAGTAAATAGGTTTAATGATGTTTTGAATTCACAAACTTAGTGCACACGATGTTCCAAATTCAATTTTACTTTATCCTCTAGCGGATAAAAACGGCTTTTGCACTCAGATATCGAAGAGCAAAAATACTCTTTCCGAGATGGTGGGATGAAAATAAATTTTACAAATAGGGAACAAATGGCGGTCTTATCACTAAAAGCAATTTCTTCCAGACGAGCATAATGGAAAGAATCATGGAAGAAAAAAGTATAGAGGGTAATGGTCGGTGTACGAATATTAACTCATAAATAAACATTTATAATATAAACAAATATCTCAATAAAATACCTATCTAAAAAGGCATTTATCAATATTCTACTCGTTCAATATTTTTAAATTCATCCTTTTTACATACAGCGCATGTAGAGCCACATGCGTTTATTTAAAACATACATATCTTGTAGTGTGTCTACCTTTAATTTAATTAAAATTAACAAAGATTTTAAAAGTTAATCCCTTATTACCTGATACGTTGAGTGCTTCTTGTACTTCTTTCCACGCATCGTCTCTTAGCTTCGTCTTATTGAATCCGCTCACAGACTTGTCGTACAAAATCCCGCGCTTTTCCACCTCTTTGATCAAATCTATCTCATTCATTTTTAAAAGTTTTTTTTGTTGGCGGCCGTAGTATTTTACTTTTATCTTTGATAAATATTAATTAGAAAATGAAAATATAATATTTTCTTTGAAGTAATATTTCGTGATTAATTTAAATTTGGCAGCGGGTGGCAGTGAATGAATATCCAGTCTAATTATGTACTATTTAAGTAGTTGTTTATTAGGTAGGTAATAATATTACTATTCAATTTAAAATGCTCGTTTTGATCACAGTTTTTTGTTTTTTCTTTTCGGACGTAACTTACGTGGATTGAATTGATTATTTTTATCATTTAAAGCACTATTTCAACGCACTATAACTTCAACTATGTACATTTTATTATTGTTTATAACAATTCCTATTTCTTCGGTGATCCACGTCAACGTAATTCTGGTTACGTCAACAATTATTATTTTGATACACGAAAACTTAATTTTAATTTGTTTTTAATTGTAATAACGTTTAGAGGCGGTGTACATTTTTAGCTAGTGGGACACAATGACGGGCTGGTGGTGAAGGGTGGTCGCAGGGAAGGTGACGCACGGTACGCGCGCGCCGCGCGTATCGAGCGGCGCGGCCGGTGCGGCGCGGCACGGCGGGCGCCCCGCGACTCCCCACGATCTCACCCCACTAACTCATACTTTATTGATTTTGCTGATTAGGAAACCAGTTGGATAGGGATTATATGAGTGGGTGTGAACGTATGTTTGCGGCACTTGGTGCTCCTAATAATTTGCATACCTACTCATTAAATTTTCTTTTACTTATCTAGTTAACTTGATACAATTGTTTATTTTAATCGACAATGTTCGACCAAGTGATTAGAATGAATATGAATTGTTTATCACTACACACTCGGCATATGGCGGAGCTACCTAACATCACGCCTATGTTTCCCGGAGTGTTAAACAGATATTTAGGTACTATTGTAGGTACACCCATATTTCACCGATGCCATTATTAAGTAGGTAGGTACTATGTAATAGGAGGCGAGCCTGTTGTCATCTACGATTCGAAACTCCGGGCGATGAGAATTTTAATACATGAAAACTAAATAATTTGCCAGATCCGGGCATCGAACTCGGGAACCTCACGCTAAGCAATCGCGCTTGCGGCCACTAGAAAAATGAGGCCCGTTCCTCTAGAAAACCGCATGAGAACTTGCAAAGCCTTTTCTAACTCTATATGAGGGTTATTAAGGGATTCGTAGTTATCGCGCAGATTGGTGACAAATTTTCGCAGATCAAGACCCCTCCGTGCCTCGGAAAGTACGTTACGTAGATATGAAAACCTATGACAGTCTTACGGGTATCAGCAGCTTAAAGTCTGACAACCTGTCTAACCTTAGTGAATCAGTATCTACCAGTAATTAGGTGGCGGTCAGATGGCAATCGCACTGTGAAAAATGTTGATATTCAGCCGTAACCGGTTAGATTGGAAGCCGATCCAATGTAGTTGGGAAAAGGCTATGTAGATGTTGTTGATGATGATACGGGAGTCAGTTTCTATTCCAAGTACGATTGATTATTTAACCATTTTATGCTATTATTCTCCGTCAGTTCGTAAGTTCCACCTATCTACCCCAAAATAGAACAGGGCTGTTCATATAGTTTAAGGCCTCAGACAAGATAACAGATTGGTTGTCATAGATCATTAATAGATTTACATGAAGAGGAGATTCAGCTAAAGAGATACAAAGAAGTAAAACACTAAACAATAAAGACTGCAATAAATGAAAGATGCTTTAAGAAAAAACTTTTTTATTCATTTAATTTAATAATGGGTATCTAAACATAATATTTTAGGCAATCATTATAAAATTATAATTATTTAAAACGAGTAAGTGGGGTAATTTGTGTCTGCTAATCTAATTTGATAATCTCATTTTTCATTTTCAACCGACTTCAAAAAAAAGGAGGAGGTTCTCAATTCGGTTGTATTTTTCAACCGACTTCAAAAAAAGGAGGAGGTTCTCAATTCGGCTGTATTTTTTTTTTTTTTTTTTTTTTTTTTTATGTTTGTTACTCGATTTCTCGAAGACGCCTGGACCGATTTCAAAAATTCTTTTTTTATTTGAAAGGGTATGCTTGTCATTTGGTCCCATTGTCATCAGGTCAGGACCTGATGGTGGAAACCCTGAGAAATCGAGGGCATCTCTTGAAAATTATAGGCGAGCATGGGGTAAAAACTTGATATTTATGTGTATATCTGATGAGACTACAATACTATGGAGGTTTAGGGCAGATCTGATGATGGAGACGACAGAGGATCGAGGGAACTCCTCAACGGTACATCTTACTTACCTCGTGTTTGGGCTTATTTTATTCGTGTTGACAAGATCTTTACACCGAGATGGGTAATGACTGCCACTGCAAGGTCCGTGATGCAGGTGCAGTACTGTTTAGGGAACTCCTTAATGGTTGATAGCAGCTACATAGTGTTTGGGCGATTATTCCGTCAATTACGGACCGATTTTAAAAATTCTTGTTTTGTTTGAAAGAGTATGCTTCCCATTTGGTCCCATTATCACCAAGTCAGTATCTGATGATGGGATCCTAGGGAAATCGAGGGATACCCTCAAATATTGTAAGACAAATAGCCCGTTTGATCGTTTTTTCTTAATAAGTTAGGTATTGGCGTCTGAAAATCATCATTTAATGATGCTGAGCTGATGATGGATGTCATAGTATTCCTCAACGGTAAAGAGTTAAGGGAATAAAACTTCCGAGTTTGGGATCACTCGATATATTTTGATGAGTCCCGTATAAAACATTTGGTATAGAGGGTCTGATGATGGAGCCAGGAGATAGATGGTGGAACTCTTCAGTAGCTATTAGTAAACTTCTCGAGTTTGGGCTCATTTTAAACCTCTAAAAGTCAAAACTATCACAGTATTAGTTACAATAGTCGTCTTAATCTTTTCATTTCTCGTAATGCGTTTTCATCATGTGGTCGGCTAAGTAATTTATTTAATTATAAAATCACATAGTGCAATACCGTCTAAGGTTTTCACTCGACTTGGGGCAACATACATTTGACCTTTGTAAAGTTTTTCAAGAGAATCGTCTTTACTAGGTCTACCCATCACTCAAAATTGTAAAATAATTGAATTTTTTAACAACAAAAAAAAAACCGACTCCAAAAAACTCAAAAACAAAACTAATAACTAAAAAGCAAAAAATAAATCTTTTATTATACAATATAGTAGTTGAAGAATATTGAAGTCGGTGCCAAGTAAAACATGCAATGATAAACCGACATGATTGGCGAAGTGCATTTGTCGTGTCCGACGCATAATCCGCTCCGCACTCGACAATTTCTACGTGAACTCGTTGTTTCAATGTCGCTATTATAGCAGCAAGGTATATTACTTTTATGTTTTACTTGGCACCGATTTCAATATTCTTCAACTACTATATTGTATAATAAAAGATTTATTTTTTGCTTTTTAGTTATTAGTTTTGTTTTTGAGTTTTTTGGAGTCGGTTTTTTTTTTTTTTTTTTTTTTTTTTTTATGTTTGTTACTCGATTTCTCGAAGACGCCTGGACCGATTTTAAAAATTCTTGTTTTATTTGAAAGGGTATGCTTGTCATTTGGTCCCATTGTCATCAGGTCAGGACCTGATGGTGGAAACCCTGAGAAATCGAGGGCATCTCTTGAAAATTGTAGGCGCGCATGGGATAAAAACTTGATATTTATGTGTATATCTGATGAGACTACAATACTATGGAGGTTTAGGCCAGATCTGATGATGGAGACGACAGAGGATCGAGGGAACTTCTCAACGGTACATCTTAACTACCTCGTGTTTGGGCTTATTTTATTCGTGTTGACAAGATCTTTACACCGAGATGGGTAATGACTGCCACTGCAAGGTCCGTGATGCAGGTGCAGTACTGTTTAGGGAACTCCTTAATGGTTGATAGCAGCTACATAGTGTTTGGGCGATTATTCCGTCAATTACGGACCGATTTTAAAAATTCTTGTTTTGTTTGAAAGAGTATGCTTCCCATTTGGTCCCATTATCACCAAGTCAGGATCTGATGATGGGATCCTAGGGAAATCGAGGGATACCCTCAAATATTGTAAGACAAATAGCCCGTTTGAGCTTTTTTTCTTAATAAGTTAGGTATTGGCGTCTGAAAATCATCATTTAATGATGCTGAGCTGATGATGGATGTCATAGTACTCCTCAACGGTAAAGAGTTAGGGAATAAAACTTCCGAGTTTGGGATCACTCGATATATTTTGATGAGTCCCGTATAAAACATTTGGTATAGAGGGTCTGATGATGGAGCCAGGAGATAGATGGTGGAACTCTTCAGTAGCTACTTGTAAACCCCTCGAGTTTGGGCTCATTTTAAACCTCTAAAAGTCAAAACTATCACAGTATTAGTTACAATAGTCGTCTTAATCTTTTCATTTCTCGTAATGCGTTTTCATCATGTGGTCGGCTAAGTAATTTATTTGATTTTAAAATCACATAGTGCAATACCGTCTAAGGTTTTCACTCGACTTGGGGCAACATACATTTGACCTTTGTAAAGTTTTTCAAGAGAATCGTCTTTACTAGGTCTACCCATCACTCAAAATTGTAAAATAATTAAATTTTTAAACAAAAAAAAAAAACCGACTCCAAAAAACTCAAAAACAAAACTAATAACTAAAAAGCAAAAAATAAATCTTTTATTGTACAATATAGTAGTTGAAGAATATTGAAGTCGGTGCCAAGTAAAACATGCAATGATAAACCGACACGATTGGCGAAGTGCATTTGTCGTGTCCGACGCATAATCCGTTCCGCACTCGACAATTTCTACGTGAACTCGTTGTTTCAATGTCGCTATTATAGCAGCAAGGTATATTACTTTTATGTTTTACTTGGCCCCGATTTCAATATTCTTCAACTACTATATTGTATAATAAAAGATTTATTTTTTGCTTTTTAGTTATTAGTTTTGTTTTTGAGTTTTTGATCCCTTATAAAATTAGATTGAACTAAAAGTATTATTTATTTGTATAAACAGACAACGTCATTATCTTTCTTATTAATATTATTATTCGATTTTAAGAGCCAAGTACACCGGTTGGCTTGTATCTGTGGGATAATAATATGGCGTATTCTGTACGAGGAATACAAGCTATACACGGGTTTTTATTTATACAAGTCCGTAACACCAAGAAAATAAGTACATTTACGGCGCTTGTGTAATAGTAACTTTAGAGGTAGAGATTACTAAACGTGATTAAATATGTGTAAAGATATATTTGCACTAAAATTGACACATCCTTTTGCATGTAGTAGGATAAAGACATGAGATTTTTTTCCAATTTGGAGGCACTTTTAAAAAGTCGAAGCTTTAGGTGCACGTTTCCAAAAGGTTTGTATGGAGAAGAGACTGGCAAGAAACACCATTGATACTCTTTAAAAAAAGAGTTTAAATTTAACATGACGTGTGTTTTATAAGGAAAAACAAACTTATCGAAACGTTACATTGTATAATGAGGTAATACATTACAAGTTACAGTGTCCTGATAAAAAATAAAATTTGTTATGTTATTTTTATGTTATGCTGTTATTCACGTTTATATTCCTTATCTTCCGTGCAGGTGTTTCCTTTTTTTGCATAAATCTGTCACAATTAAATGTTTTGACCGTTTCTACATTCACATAGGCACTAAAAACTGAAAAAAAAACCCTTTGTCATTATAAAATTATTAAATAGTACTTTATTTATTTATTTACCACCAAGCAAAAAGACCCAAACACAAATGTTATGCACTAATGCGGTCAATCATCATATTGAAGTCAGATCTTAGAATCAGAAACTTCATAAAGTTCCAAGAGATTTCATGAAACATAACATAGCATTACGCCTGTATTCCCTGCAGCGTTAAGCAGAGGTGTATTATTGTGCACCCACATTTCACCAATGCTGTTATTGAGTTCAATGTATAGGGGGCGAGCCTGTCATCTACTGGGCACAATTCCAGACTCCGTGCTGCTACTGCTGACAATTTCCATATAGAGACACTCAATAACGCTGCCCGACCCGGGAATCGAACCCAGGACCTCACGCTTAGCAGTTACGCTTGTGACCACTAGACCAATCATGGCGGTCAAAACATTTTATAAAACAGTACCACTGCATAATATGCCTCTTGAAAGCTTATTATTCAACTAGTTGCCAGACCAGTCAACCATTTCTACAAAAGAAAATAGGATTCCAAAAGCTTGCTTTCTAAAATACTCAATACCAGCCCATATTTAGCACATAATAAAACTTAAAAAAAAAAATAGATAATTGCAACTTACATGTGGCAAAAACCATTCATCATGGTATGCCAAGTGTTTCATCAAGTCAGTTAGCCATACAAGACTTCGGGACATCTGTCACACTTGTGTGATTGTGATTGCTTTGCAAGCTTCACAGCAATTCCAGTTCCTGAAAGTAAAATATGAAAAATGATTCATTTAATTTAATAGCGAAACAAAATTTACTAGTAATATTTGAGTGTTCATCATTTACCAAACCATTCTTTTGCTCATTTTTATTGTTCATAAATTTTAATGGGTAGGGTTAAATAGGTCCATGATGGCTATTTGATATTTAGCTTACATACACATCAGCTGTTTATAGTATAGTTATTTAACTAATAATTTCGAAACTCAGATTTCTGAGTTTTGAAATTAATTGAACTTATGTATAAGCAATGATAGCCTAACGATTGAACGCTTGCCTTCCATGCAGGAGGGTCTGAGTTCAAACCCAGCCTGCAACTCTGACTTTTCGGAATCATGTGTGGATCAGAATTTGATTATCACTTGCGTTTACGGTGAAGGAAAAACATCATGAGGAAACCTGCACACCTTGTGGATGTAATGGGTGTTTGTGTATGTGTCAAAGATACGAAAGAACCCATGAGGCTGGCATAGTCACCCTGAGTGTACTGAAGCCTCTAAAAAATAGATGCACACTTGAGAGGGCTCCATAAAGTTCTTGACGGTGTGTGTAGTCCGCCAACCCGTACCGGGCCAGCGTGGTGGACTAAAGGCCTAACCCTTCTCGTTCTGAGAAAAGACCCTTGCCCAGCAGTGGGACAGTAATGGGTTGAATTTATTTATGTATAGTTTTTCTGTAGTAAAATGATTAATGGCATGGGCTTCCAGGGGGAAGGCCATGTATGATGATTTCATAATTTTCAACTGAAAGCTCTTTATATATTTGTTAGCTTAAACTAACAAGAAATGATAGGATATTCTTAGAGCTGCTGAGATTTCTCTGTTAGTCATCAAACTGTTTAATTTCGTAAACCATTAAAACAATCTGGTGCATCCATTGCTTTTAATTATGCCATACAAAATGAAGAAATTAAACTATCAGTTACTCATTATCTGAGAAGACTTAAATAACTTGATTGAATTTGCTTGAATTGAGTTTCAGTTAAAATTTATTGTTTGGTGTTTCCTGCACAAAATACATAAAAAAGAAAACCTACATTTTTTATAATGCATACTATGTGCGTTCCTTATATACCACTTTGCTTCATCATAACGCAAATTAAATGTATTTTATAAAGGCAAAGCGCGATTTATTTCGGCTGCGTGTAGCGCGTGTGACTATGAGATCGTTTGTTAGCACAGAGTACATTTGTATAACTGATTTGTAAATGTGAGGTGTGATGTGAGCTGAGCACAGATAACTATATTAGGAGCTGAGGAGCTGAGCAAGCGTTTACTTTTTATTTTATGATACATAAAGTTTATTTATTTTACAAATGTCAATGTCAGTCAATGTTTGGTTGTTAACTTGTAAAACGGAACGTTTTAAACGTTTTACACACTACTCATTATTAGTTCATTACATCAGTCTATCTGTCCCCTACCTTACTGCTAATCACGTCCAAGGAAGTTACTAACTTATATTCGAGTGGAATACGCAAAGACAAATTATCGAACTTCAAATATGAATAATAAATAATTTATCTAAAGCATGGATTCGTAAAACATTTAAAACGTTCCGTTTAACAAGTTGACAACCTAACTTTGGTTGCTTTTTCCTTTGGTCATACCTAACTTTGGTACCTAACTTTGGTTGCTTTTTCCTTTGGTCATACCAAAGGAAAAAGCAACCAAAGTTAGGTTGTCAACTTGTTAAACGGAACGTTTGTTATTGGTCATATATGTAGATATTCCATCTGTTGGGCCTGTTTTTTTAGTTTTAAATTTCTTTATCGACATAATTATTAGATTAAGGCTTAAAATAGGTAAGGTTTAAAATAATTAGATTCAGGTTTAAAAACAAGTCTTTAGATCTACAGAATTTTGAGGGTCGTCGTCGCCAAGGGTCGACCTACGGATTTTAAAAATCTGATCTGCCAACACTGGGCGTGACAACACTAAAAAGTGGCAAAATAATGGTACGTTTTACGATTATTTTTAAATAATCTCCGCAACAAAAAATATGAACCTTCAACTCGACACAATTAATATACAACTCAGTAATTTCGTGAATAATCAACTGTTATTGTGAAGTGCCGCCGGCCGGTGAGTACCTTCCTTTCTTCATCTTTAGCTCTTCCCTATTTACTCAATACTAAATAGAAAATAAGAATGTATGGTACATAAATTCGTACACGCAAATTAATCACTAGACTTTAAGGTAAAAACTGTATTATTACGTCAGTTGAGAATATGGAACTGTCTCTTTATATATTTAAATCAAATCAAATAATTTATTTTATATGGGTACATAATAAAGATGTTAATGTATAGATAAAAGTTCCAAAATATATATTTAATACGCCGTAATTTATTCTACAGATTATATAACAAAACAAGCAAACTAAAATATCAGATATCAAAAATTAACATAACTATTCTTCATAATAAAAACAAAAAATAACAACAATAAAATTACTAATCAACTGATATCTATAAAGAGCTTACTATATCACCAGCCAGTCGCTAGCATTACTATCACCTGATCTCTCATGACTGGAGAGATTAAGCGTGTTTACAGGTTCCCCACAATCTATTTGTATTTTTTGCATGTGCTTCTATTTCGCCTAATAAGGTAATCAGATGCATCTTTTTCACAAAATTCGATTGCGGTTTCCATGCCTTTGCTTAAACACTCATTTATTACAGTTGCCTTTAATATCTTTAACTATACTGGGTTCCTCAGGATTCAGCTTGTACATTAGATGTGTATGCAAATTGTAATATAATTAATTAGAAACCATATTTAAACAATATTTAAGTAACCACCATAGTAATATGTCAGTTGGGAATATGGAGCTCTGTTTATTTATTTTAAAATATACCATCACACTTCAAAATTATAGGTTTTGTAGTATAAATATATTAAAAAAACTAAAAATAGGTTATAACATTAACTTTTAGGAGGGTTATTATATTATCAATATCTAGAGAAGTCTTTAAGATGTAGTACAAAATAGTTTTGTTTTCATCTACAGGTGTCTGCTCATCAGCTAATGGGTATTTTATAAAGCTACTCTTTCTAGATACCAACCTAAATGTAAATATAATTTGATTTTCTGGTTTGGTTTCATGTAAATGTAATTTGATATTTTGTCTCACTCTGTATTCACATATAATAACTAATTATATCTTGTTAACTTTGCCTTATCTTGGGTTAATATACTGTGATACACAAGATAGTAGTTGTACATAAAGTAAAATATGTGTGTAATTTATTAATTGATAAAACAAGACAAATTTTAATACATATGAAATTTGAAGGAATAAACATTTCAAGCAATTTTTATTAAATTTCAATGACCACCCTTAATGACTTCCTTATGGTTTAGCTGGGAAGAAGAAATGATACTGAGAACCTCCCAGAAACACATATTATATCTTATAGGCTCTTGTCAGTTACCATTATTATTCATATAAAGAGAAAAAAAAACTACACAATAATAAAGACTAATATTTTATTTCTTTGTTAAATCACATATAGCAAACACTTTGACACCTTAAATAAATTGCTCAAGAAAACATTACAATTTGGCTTCTTCCCTCTCCTTATCAATACTATTATGTGGGAGTATGTCATGTTGATGGGATTTAACAACTTCATGAAATTATGAGAGATAAAAAAAAAATTGACTGTGATTAATGTGAATCCATTGGAACCGGCTCGACTTGCCATGCTTGGGTCCTTCCTAAGTTTTACACTTTTAGCTGCTAAATTATGTAAGCCCCATACCTCTGAAGGCTAAAGCTGGCTATACTGTAGTTGGTAGACTGCCTCGTTGGTTTAGTGGTCCCATCAGTGCTGAGCATGAGGTCTTAGGTTCGATTCCCGGGTCGGGAAGTATTATTGGGATTTTCTGTCTGGAAATTCTCAGTAGCAGCACGGAGTCTGGAATTGTGCCCGGTAGATGGCAATAGGCTCGCCCCCTATTACATGGGACTCAATAACGGCATCGGCGCAATGTGGGTATTACTATGCTTGGTGTGATCTGTAGGAACATAATAGTTATTTATGTCCAGTAAACCTATCATAGGCACTTCAGAAACATTAACGACGCACTTGACGGCACGGGTGGGGCATTGGTTGAGCGATCGACTGCTGCGCTACAAGTCGCGGAGTCGATTTCCGCACGGAACAAATATTTGTATGACCTACAGATAGTTGTTTGGAGTCTGGATTTTTTGCATGTTAATATTTGTGTTTGTAAACGCACCCACGATACAGAATTATTCATAGTGTGGGGCAACAATAAAAAAAATCACTAGCAATCCGCCCTGACTTCGCACGGGTAGCAGTGCATATACGCCTAAATTTTTTTCTGTCTTAGTGTCGTATCAACCTGTTACATCAAGCATTTACTCGGCGCACGCCAGTAAAGCTCCCTTGGCGTGTTGTTTTCCGACATCTTCAACTATCATCGTCATATTTCAGCCAATTTACACAAAACGAATTATACACCTAAATCTTCCTCATGAATAACTAACTGTCCGTTCAGTTTATCGCGAACAGACAGACAGACGCGGCGCGACTTTGTTTTATAATATGTAGTGATAACAAGATTAATTACACACGATGTCATAAAATTATTGAACAAACCCTGTGGAAATAACTTGTTTAAAATACACTTATACGACTTTCGTATTTATTTATGCATATGTAAGCGTAATAAATATTTAATGTGATTACTTTGCAGATAGCGTCACGTTCATTGTGCGTTGTGTGCTGCTATGTTCAAAATGACTTCACAGGTGAGTTTCAGTCTTAATTATCATTATCACTTATTTATTTAATCAGGTCAATGGGAAATGCACCTCATAATATATAAAAGTCTAGAATTCCATGTTGGTTTCTTCGTATAGTATTTATACTATTTAGGTATGCCAAATTTCCAACAATGATACAAATACTCAGCTATTGCACCTATAAATATTTTGTCGCGTTGCTTCCATTGAAGTTGTAAATTATTATAGGTATTACATACTACTGTTTGGTTACTGCAAGAATGCAGGTCTTAATATCTTTTGCTTAAAACAAACGAAAAGTAAACGACTTTTGTCGAGTTTACCGCGTTCCGCAGTGTTGAACACGGTACGCAAAGCTTCATCATTAATATGGTCGATTGACCATATTACACAACGGTAATAGCACAGTTCCAGACTCCGTGCTGCTACTGAGAGATACCATACAGAAAAACAATATCACTGCCCGATCCGGGAATCGAACCCTGGACCTCGCGGTCATTGGTCAGTGACTCTAAAAAACCTCGTATTTATTACAGCTAGACAACATAATAAGTGCCTACAAGACACTGAGCAAGATACCATCTGTGGTTGGCGGGAAGCTCAACAATGCAGGAAACAAAATCAAAGCGCATTGGTCGGTGAGGAACCTGGACAAAGGCAAGAGCACCAAGTATGCGTCCACATACATCCTGGATGACGCGTTAAACGTCATCAACGAAAGCGATTTCGGTAATGATGTTAGTAATGAGTAAGTACTTACAGTTTTGGATTTTAGTTCCCCTTTGTTTCACCATTTTAATGTGTCGCTTTTTCTAAGAAGAGAATTTGTGATCTACATTTGCCGCTGGATCACCTATAATCCTCTTTATAACATCTCGTTTGTAATCTGTGAAGTACACATATTGTTCGTCGATACCCATGTAATAGGGGGCGAGCTGGCATGGTCTTCGAACACAGATCTCACACTGTTTACGACGACGAGACAAATGAGGCTGTCACCTATATTTCATTTATTATAACAATTGATAAATGAGGCCATTAGACGTCCAGTAGGGATTCTAGACGGTTTAATACTTTGGTGAACAAGTTCTCAGTCAAGGTGAACTGAAACTGGTTGAAAAGACGGTTCAAAAAAGATAACAGGGGAGCAACCAGATACAAGAAAGTCTCATAATTGATCTAACCACACGGTTTGGCATTAGGTTGTAGAGATAAAATAAAATAAAAGTAAAAAACATAACATAGCATAACGCCTATATTCCCCGAAGGGTTAGGCAGAGGTGTACTACACCCACATTTCGCTGATGCTGTTATTGAGTCCCATGTATAAATAATAGGGGGCAAGCCTTTTGCCATCTACCGCACAGCTCCAGACTCCGTGCTGCTACTGAGAATTTCCATACAGAACAACCCAATAACACTTTGCTCGACCCGGGAATCGAACCCAGGACCTCATGCTCAGCCTCATCTTCACGTTCAACAGTCGAAAAAAAAAAGTATTGGTTACATTATGTTAGAAGGAAAGCCAACTTCATCATAGTTGACTTAATTTTTGATGACACGATTGGTCTCGTGGTGAAGTAACCTATCGCTGGGTCTTTCCCAGCACAGAACCAATATTTGTATGGCCTACAATTAGCTGCTCTGGAAATAGGAGCAGGTATATCAAAATTAAAAAAAAAAACGTGAGATGTTTCGGCCCACGACACTGTATCATAATAGGACCGTAAAAGGCAAAAAAAAACTATCAGCTTGGACACCATGGAAATAGAATTATCGCACTTATAGAAATAATTTTTATTAAGCTTATACGCGCAGTGTAGTGGGCAGAAAGCTTAAGACTTATTCAGATATACATATATGTAGGTACATATAACAAAGCATATTATTTCTAGATTACTATCAGCGGTATCTCCCCGCGAGACCTTCAGAGCAATAATACGTGAGGAGAAGAATGGCAAAGACGCCGCTAAGAAGCAGTATCTTGAAGTGTGGAACAAGAACACCCTGGCGCACTGCGTGGACCTCACGGCTCTCGACATACATGGCGATGTTTATGCTGACGGTACGTTATATTTAGCGAAAATACATAATAAGTACTCAAAATTAGCTGCCAAGCTTGGTGACTAGTAGAATCGCTAATTATAAAACAAATTATAAGCTGTGGGGAAATACATGTTTGGACAATATCTGTTAAGCCATCTTAATATATCTATAGATCATTATCTATAGATCTAATTAAAAAGAATACCTTAGTCTAAAAATCCTAACTAATCCTAACTATAATATTCAAATGCGAAAGTAAGTTTGTTTGTTACCTTTTCACGCCTAAACCACTGAGCCGATCGTCCTGAAATTTTGCATATACGTTGTCAGGTGTACAGGAACGGACATAGGGTTTCATCCCGAAAAAGTACTGTTTCCGAGGAAAACAACAATAACGTTCTTATGATAATAGATGGCGCCACGCGTCTTTCGCAAGCAGAGTACATTGAATTGATTGCCAAATTCTAAATTAATGCGAGCGAAAGCCGCGGGCAAAAGCTAGTAGGCTTATAAATGGCGGATTATACGCTTTTAAATTTTCTCTTGGGGATTTTAATAAAACCAATTAGTTCTGAATTCTTCTTGACACTCGCAATATCATAGAATGAGCCTACTTTTAATTATTTTTCTGTTCCAGGCGAGTTCGGTAGTTTGGACTGGACACAAGATGAGACTGCCATAGTATATGTTGCTGAGAAGAAGCTGACCAAATCTGAACCTTATATCAAGAGGAAAGCTGCTGATAAGCCCAAGTCTGATGGCAGTGGAGAAACAGAGCCAGCGTCCAGAAAGGTGATGTGTAAAACGAGTGGCGTGTGTGCTTAGCGGCATAGTTCGGATGTCTATGGTTGATATGAGCTCGGTTCGCGCCGTTCTACCTTCAGCCAATATTTTGGTCGTGCCAAAAGAACGCTCAGTCAGACTCGCGCAGTTTGGAGACCAAACATCTGTTCAGCTTCATGGAAGATCGCGGGAAAAATCCATAGAGTAATATTGTAATCATTCTTCTTAAACAAAAAAATAACACGGTCAGCCTCAGGTGTTCTACGCAATATTGAGCGTTACTGCATATAAATTTGAGCCGCTCACTAGGAATGAGTTTTTCCACATAGAGAATCAACTTATTGAATATTCTTGCAGGGTGAAGAGTTCCTATACCGTCAAGATTGGGGTGAGCAGCTGGTGGGCAAGTATTTGTCGGTGATAGTGGTGTGCAAACTGCCCACGGAAACGTTCACCGTGCTGGAGGGAATGCCGCTCGGATGGTGTCCGGGACAGGTAAGACAGTTGTATATTAGGCTGATGGGGCCTTAAAAGCCATATTGACCAAATTAATCTACGAATCTCCATAGTAATTGTCAAGCAGGTGATTCCTGAATATGAACCTTACGGTAATGATATTAAAGTCGTCAATTAAGTGGATATTTTGACAGTAATGTAAATCATAAAGCGGCCTTTTTAAATCACCTATCCGGGATAGTGGTGGGACTCGGACTACAGATTGGCTGTGGTAGGTCATTATGCCGCACTCCGCCCTATTTGAAACCCTCCGGGAACGGTCCTTATGGCGTGGTATTGTGGTGGGCTCCGGTGTGGTTTTTTAAGAGTTCGCGAAGCCCGACATAGTTATGGTGTCGAGGTGGGCCAGCGTGATGATACCCCTCCACCGGCAGACAATAGACCATGATTGGTTCAGATTACGCTATCAAAAAATAAATAATATGCATGGCAGGAATCTATCCTGGATAGTCGTGTCCGGAATAGGTAAAATCATTGGAATTATGTACAACCTAATTTATCCATCACTACACTCATTTAACCAGGTCCGTTTCACCCCTGACGGCAACAGCGTGGTAGGTGTGGCCTGGGCGACGGAGCCGCGAAGACTCGGCCTCATCTTCTGCACCAACCGACCCAGCTACATCTTCAAACTTTCTCTAGATGGGGAAATATGTGAGTGAACCATTGTCTAACACCAACGTCATCAGCACTGTGATATTTTATCAGCTTATCAATTTTAGTTGAGGCACTGAATCACCAATGAGTTTACGAATGATAGAAACTACAGCATAATATAGCATCACGCCAGTATTGCTCGAAGATTTTGGTAGAGGTGTACGATTGTACACCCACATTTCGCCGCCGATGCCGTTATTACTCCCTTCCAATAGGGGGCGAGAAAAGCATTGGAAGTAATTGTTATTTAACAGAATTATGTACATTTTGCAGGGAAACTTAAACTACAGAAATGTGTCAGACCAAAGACTGTTGTCTCAAGTATCTTTTTTCATGTGTCGCCTGTATCGTCAATGCTATCTAGAGTTATTTAGATATTATTTTTCTGTGTTTATAAAAAAAGATTAGCAGGTAAACCTTTCAT
The DNA here is from genome assembly GCA_947562105.1 of Shargacucullia verbasci. Lineage (NCBI taxonomy): Eukaryota > Metazoa > Arthropoda > Insecta > Lepidoptera > Noctuidae > Shargacucullia > Shargacucullia verbasci. Next base: position 2,447,832 of record OX387289.1, on the reverse strand, counting down.
GCGCACATGAATGCTGCACGTGAATTCTAAGAGAGTCTGAAGAATATTTTAGAATTATTTTAGATTACAAAGAGATAGGTAATCTGAGATTTCTCCATAAAGTTCACAGTTCTACTGCGTAACCATCGAAGTTATACACTAGACCCGCGGGACAGCATGGTGCACTAAGGCTTAAACCCTTCCCACTCTGAGCAGATACTTGTCCAGCAGTGGGCAGGCGTGCTAGATGTATGTGTATGTATCTGTGCCAGGTAAGTTGAGCGGCGAGGGTTTGGCAGTGCGCTCCCCGCGCGTGTGCGCGCGCGGCGTGCTGTGGCTGCAGCGCGGCGCAGCCGGCCCGCACCACGCCTGCCATCAGCTCGTCATGCTGCACCATCAAGCGGTGAGCTGCTCATTTACATCTTCCAAGAATTGAAGAAAATCCCTAAATGTGTTTTGGTCGGCTCCCAGTCTCACCAGATGCGCCTATCCTATATATCTAATATCAGTATTTTACGTGTAGCTACTGCCATCTGCTCATCGTCACACTACCATTGGGACATACTGATACGAAAACTTATTAGACGTTCCATAAAGTTGCTCTGGCAATACATCAATACTTTAATTAGACAAGAAGACTAAAATGCTTTCAATTATTAGGGTTTTAATGTTATTCCTGTATCATGGGTACAGTTTACAAACATACATCTCATACACACGCACCTAGACCAAAAAAAACTATTTGTAGATCATACAAATATTTGTAATCGAACGAACTCAGAAAGCTAATCGCTTAGCCACTGCGCCAACCGAGTCGTCAATAATTGTCTTCTTTGTTTAGAATGAACCGACAGTAATAACGGATATAGTCGAGACGGAAGTGAAGACGGCGAACGGGGAGAGTTTCCACGGCATCTACAGCCACAGCCTCCCCACCAAGTGCTTCAGTGTGGACGGCAATAGGATCCTGCTGTCCTCCCCACAGAAGAACGAAATCAGGGCCTATGTTATTGATATTGGTATGTATCTTAGCTTATCCAGAAAACCAGTGATAGCGTAGCGATTTAACATTATCATTATATTAACAGACCGTGTTCGAAACACTGCGCTCCAAAACACATATTACTGTAAAGTAGGACTGGGCTGGCCATGTCTGCCGAGTGCCTGATGAGCTGTAAGCCAAGGTGACCACTAAATGGAGTCCTCATACGGCGAGAAGGCGTCGCGGTACCACGAAGGAGATGGCGGGACGAAATTGATAAATAAAATAAAGAATGGTCCACAATGGCTAATGAGCTTTGAGTTATAAAATATTAAGTATACGTATTAAAAAAACAATAACATGAAAAAAGTGTGCGCGTGTTTATTTTTTGTTGGTACAAGTCCACATACGCATCGCGCTCCTATTGGTCCATTTTGTGCTCTCCACTAATCGGAGCGCCGAGCGCGTTCGATGCGTTAAATCGAGTTTGTCAAAAGAAACTTACACTAGGGCCTCAATTTTAACGTATTGTCTAAACTCTAACTTCCGACACTGAAAGAGCTCTAAGCAGCGTTTGATAACGTACTGCGCCAACTCTTCTCATTCCGAGAACGCCTCATATCCATGCAGTAATTACCAAATTTTATTATAATGTGTTATTTTTCCGTCTGTACACAGATAGCGGTAAGATAACGGACATATCTAAGAGTGGTCTATGTTCGACGAGCGTGTTGGACGTGCGATCTGACATCGTGCTCGCGTCGTGCTCCAGTTTAACCACTCCGGCTCAGGTATTTAATAAAACGTAGGCACTTGAAAGTTTATTCGGCTGGAGGCCCTTCTGGTCTCGCCATTTGCCCGGTTAAGCAGTAAAAGCTCCCTGAGCTAACTGCGAGAGACAACACAAAAAAAAAAATTGAAAATTTCATTGTTCAACTACAGTTGTACGAGTATTATTAACTACCTCATTGGTCCAGTGGTCGTAAGCGCGACTGCTGGCCGTGAGGTCTTGGCTTCGATTCTCGGATCGGGCAACGTGTTTTTGGGTTTTTCTGTATATAATTTCTCAGTAGCAGCACGGAGTTTGGAATTGTGCCCGGTTGATGGCAATAGGCTCACCAGCTATTCTTAATAACAGCATCGGCGAAATGGGGTGTAGAATAGTACACCTCTGCCCAACCCTTCGGGAAATACTAGCGTGATGCAATGTTATTTAATTTGCTTATTAATACTAAGAGCGCCAATTTTGCATCGGAGAAAAAGTACATTAGTGTTAATATTTATGTTCTAGCTGTACGTAGCGCGTCTCCCGCCGCAGGGCAGCGAAGCCGACATCAAGTGGGTGCGCGTGAGTGACAACTGTGACGCGCCCGCCTCTGTGGCCCACGGTAACGTGGAGTACTTGCAGCTGGAGCATGCCGACTCGCAGGATAGCGTCAGTGAGTCTATATTATTTACGTACAGGGTGTAGCAAAAATCATGTCTCACCAGAAAGAAGCGTATAGATTGGTAAAGAAAGAACCAAAAAAATTCAATACTTTTAACATAATGTATGGCTTTATATATTTTATATAATTATTATATTACAATAGCTCTGTGAAAAACTAGATACACCACAAAAAATGGCGCTGCCATAAATAACCCTTCTTTCGTTAACGGTTTTGAAACTTTCCTTTTTTTACAGAATCATTCACGGCGCTATACTTCGCTCCTAAGGTAGAGGACAAGTTACCTCTGATAGTGTGGCCGCACGGAGGGCCCCACTCCAACTTCGTCAACGCTTTCTCTTTGGAAGCCGCCCTCTTCAATATGCTGGGTAAGTTTGATTTAAAAAGGAAATTATTTTAGTATAATAGTAAAACTGTTAGTGTAAGAGAGCATAGAATTGTTAACTCAGAAAAATATAGACAGGTTTTTTGGCAACCAACTTTTTATTTGATTTTTGTGATTCGGCAATCTTCTCTCAAGTCAAGCGATATATAACAAGCATATTTGCATTGATTTGTGCAGTTCAAGATATTGCTTAGGCATACAGTCTATTTAAACCGGCAAATGTCAGTCAAAATGAGCTAGCCGTCCTTCTCAAATATCGATACAACAATTAAAACATTCATTCAGCAAAAGAGAACGACACAAAATTACGAATACTCGCAAAAGCAGTCAGAAACAAACCCTATTCCAGGACTCGCGGTCTTACAAGTCAACTACCGCGGTTCAACCGGCGCGGGGCAGGCCTCTGTTAATTTCCTACCGAAACGCATCGGAGATTCAGACGTAAAAGACTGTAAGCTAGCTACAGATGAGGCTGTCAAAAGATATCCCATTGATGAGAAGAAATTGTGTTTATCTGGCGGCTCGCACGGCGGGTTTCTTGTCACGCACCTGAGCGGGCAGTACCCGGATGTGTATGCTGCAGTTGTGAGCCGGAACCCGGTGACCGATGTCGCTAGTATGTTTAATTCTACGGACATCGCTGACTGGTGAGTTCGCATGGATTTTTAATTATTTTGTGGTACGGTCAAAGAGTAAAGTCGCAGATGAGACACTCAACGGTCTACACTGTTAATGGTGCTGATTGGTAAGCTTGCATGTCTTTGCCTATCCTGCTTGCGTTTTGTGTATGTTTGTCTAATTCATTAACTCGGTTACCACATTATTGTTGGGTATCCTTTCATATATTAATGCATGCGTGAAATAAATATTTTTAAACCCTAATAAATTACATCATCCCTTCGTTTAAATATATTTTTGGCTCTTTTCGCCGTTGTTGGCAGCTGCGTTCGCTCGTCTCACGTGTGTGACTGTGCGTGCGCGTGCGTTGATTTATAATGTGTTCATAATAGTCCCTAACAACGTAAAAGCGATTTTCTTAAAAAACAATATTAAAGCACGTAAAAGTAAAAATTCAGTGTATCTATTTTAATTGGGTTATTGCTATTATATTTCGTACAAGTTTAATATGGATAATTTGAGCGTCTTGATTCTATTTAGAGCACATCAGTCGTAAATAATATCGCAGCAAACGTCTAGGGGGGGTCAGGTAATGTAGGGCACCGACTGTACAATTCCAACTTCAACGACAAAACCATTATGTATATCATGTTATATTTATTTCATACAACAGTTTTGTTGTTTTATCACTAATATTAATATTATATAACATGAACGTTATTTTTATTAAATAGGAACCACAGAGGCCTGCTACGATTTTTTTTTGTTCCTGTCTACTTTTTTCTCGGTAAAACTTTTGTAGTACGACACCACCCTGTAGTCTATATAAAAACGCCCTTTACATTTATTTTATTTGGTTAAGTAGTTGTTCACTTTTGCACTCTTACGCAATGCTCACAATTTAACGTGATAAATAAGCGGTTGCTGCAGCAGAGGATAGTGATTCGGCTGTATACCGGATATCTGGAACAAGATGCTGTGCCTTACGCAGCAGATACTTGCATGTTTCGGCCAGCAAACAGCAACAAAGTAAAGTCCTTATATAATGAGAGATTTTTCTCGGAGTCACGTGTCGTTTATCATGTAGATTCGTGTTTGAGACGAATAAAATGTACAACATGTCCCTTGGGCCGCCGTGGTGGACTTCGGCGTGGCCTCCTTAGAGTTCCCGAAGCCTACCATCAGGTCTTGAAGTGGCCCACAGTAGTAACATTAGGCGGTAAGTCTGGCATACCATTCCGTCTACCCTGGGCGGAGGATAGTCCATAAGGATTCTCACAACGTAACGTCCATACGCAACTTGAAGAAGTGCCCGGTGAGACCAGATACGGGGTATCCATTGTTGTGTCTCTTGTTCTTATCTCAGTATACCTTACTAGGTTTTGCAACAATACGAGTAAACTACCGAGGTTCCATCGGCCAAGGAGATTCTGGCGTCCACTCTCTCATATCCCACGTAGGAGAATACGACGTACAAGACTGCTATCTCACTCTGACCACTCTACTAAAAAGAGACGAAAGATTACTTGATAAGAATTTGTTTCTATATGGAGGCAGTTATGGAGGGTTGGTGGTAGCACACCTAGCTGGATTATACCCTGATAGGTTCAGAGCTATGGTGATGAGGAATCCTTTGATAGATCTGGCTACTAAAGGCCATTATGCTGATAATTATGATGGGTGAGTTCATTTGATGTTTAGGTATATGGCGTAGAGGTCGACTAAGGGTGAAATGATATCTGTCATCGTATTTTATCTATTGGAAATGCCTGGCCAGCACGCTAAGCCTGCCCAATTCAAATTTTATTTAGTTTTTCGCAAAATGTAGATCAATTATATTCTGGCAATAGCAATTGTGACAATAACTTTACATTACATTATCAAGAATTTTGTGCTAGAATTATAACATACTAGCATCCGCCCGCGGCTCCCCCGTGTGCCTTACGAACCCGTAAATTTTTCCGGGATAAAAGGTTACCTGTGTGTTATTCCAAACTATGATCTATCTCTGTGTCATATTTCATCCAGATCCGTTCAGCCGTTCTGGCGTGAAAGAGTAACAAAGATCCACCCATCCACCATTTATTATAGTAGTAGGAAGTAGGATCGTCCTCGTGGATATTTAGCTCCAAAATTGACTATTTTAAAAATTACACGGACTTTGATCCTTGCTATGATGAAGATTTTAGCCATCTTCAATAGATAAAATGCTTATCGATAAGCATTTTATATATTCTATCTAGGTAATAGATGTGATTTCACCCTAAAGACTGCTTCATTGGTCTAGTCGTCGCAAGCGGCCTCAAGCGGCTACTCAGCGTGTGGTCCGGAGTTCGATTCCCGGGTCGGGTAAACTCTTATTGGGCTTTCCTGTATGGAAATTCTCAGCAGCACGGAGTTCTGAACTATGCCCGGTAGATGGCTCGCTCCCTGTTACGCGGGATTTAATAACGGCATGGGCGAACTATAAGCATAGCCAAATAACATATAGCATGCCTACATCCTTCATGTGTATGAGTCGAGGTCTATTAATATTTTGTAAACAAGTTTGAATACTAATTAAACCCGTAATTAGAAGTAGAATATTGTGTACTCTTATTTAATAAAATAACGTTCATTTACCCATATTATGTGATATTGTTTTTAGAAATATTACACTTGTGCTAATTGTTTACTGTTTTGTTATGATAGTGTTTTTTGTTTCCTCGGCGTTTCAAAGCTTTGCCTTTATCATTTGCTACTGAATGCTACATAAGTACATGATTGTCCCTGACCTGGGTTGAATTTTGGGATATTCTTGCATGATTTCTATCGGCCTTTCGAGGAATACAGGCGTGATGGTATGTTATTGAACGGGCTAGAGATCCCAATGCAAGTACGACACAACTAAGTAGTCGCTTCGGCAAACTTCGTAAAAACCGATCACTGTCGAACTCAGTGAGAAAAGACCACGAGTGTATATTAGTACTGCAGTAAAAATATACGTTAGCGGAACGTTTTAAATATTTTAAAAAAGCAACTACCATGCATAGGTTGTTTGCTTAGGTATATCGTTGTAATTTTTTTTTTCATTTATTTATTGTAACCTCTCCTAGGTGTGCAACCGAAGCCGGTTTTGACTTCACAGAAATGGGTCCAATGAGTGAAGAACAGCTGCTCGCTATGAGGCGATGCTCGCCCATCGCTCACGTACACAAAGTGCAAGCCCCCACCGCCCTCATGTTGGGCAGCGGGGACAAACGGGTGCCCCACTACCAAGGGCTGGAGTATGCCAGGCGATTAAAGGCTAATGGAGTAAATACCAGGTGAGTCGACTTAAGTCTTTAAGTTCTACGTATATATGTATTTTTATGAAATATTGTAAAATATTCTGAATTTCAAATAGTAAGTAACCATTTTAAGAAAACGTTGCCCCACAAATACCCATACCCGGAACCAGTATCTGTTGACCATACAAATGTTTGTTCCTTGCGGGAATCGAATCTGCGACACGTAGCACGGCAATCGATCACTCAACCATTGCGCCAACCGTGTCGTCAACACTTGGGAACGTGGCTCATGACTCCTTAACTACCAGTATATGGTCTACATGAATAAAAGCATATTTTATTTTATCACTTTCAGGGTATACATGTACGAAGACAACCACTCGTTATCTTCTAACACCGCTGAGATGGACAACCTCATCAACAGCATGAGCTGGTTCCTAGAGCATACACAGTTATAGTCCAGATTCCTTCGTTTACTGCAATTTTACCGATTACTAGTTAATCATCAGTCAATACTTCCTACCTAAGCGGTCATTTTTAATATGCTTTCTAACTGCGGTAAAAACTCGAGTTCAAAATTTGATATCACTCTTCCGTCGTGGCACTCGCTATACCTATTAGATGGATTAGCTAGCATTGGTGGTATCGAAGCTGACTGCCCACGGCGCATGAAGAACTCAAAACTCGTTCCTCGTGAAGGCTCCTTCGTTACAACCATTTTATATTACTTATATTTTGTTTACATCAAATTTATATTTCTACTAAAGCAGACTGTAGATTATTTGGTTTATTGAAAATGGCCGTTGGTTGTTGAAAGGTGCTTATTGTGTAAGTTAATAAATAAAACTGTAGTCGGACCATGCTTTCATGGTCCTTAGTCCTTGACTTCGAGCCGCTGATGCTGCTCAACAATGTGTGTTATTTACTGTCTAAATGCCTAAATGTCTACTTTTTAACCGTTAAACATGTATATTAATTTATGCAAAACTTCATACAGCCAAAACATAAGTTTTTAAAGTTAACTATTGTATAAAGTGAGCAAGTATAAGCATTTTTTTCTGTACGTAAAAAAATTAGTTCGACCCTGGGTTTATTTACTACGTTTAAAATTAAGTCTTATTATCTAACAATAAGATTTAATCTTACGGGGATAAATCTATTGTCTTATAAAAAAAAAAACTTAATATCGATTTTGCGTTAATTAATTTACATATTGTATTGTACATATTATAGAATTTTCCACTTTGAGGCAGTGACAGATCCATTGATCCATTAATATTCAATACTAGTCGTTTCCCGCGACTTCGTCTGCGTTGATTTTGTATTTATTATACTACTACAATAGTAAAAACAAGCCTAGGTCCTCCAGGACTCGGATCACCTTTTTGTAAAATTTCATAACTATCGGTTCAGTGATTTAGTCGTGATGAGGTAACAAACAGACAGAGTTACTTTCGCATTTATAATAGTATGCATAACGTAGTCTAGTCACCATCTTGGTTCACTATTTCAATTTTAGAAAATTCTACTAATATCGCCTATATACCTACAAATCTTATACCAAGTAATTTTGTAAAATTTGTACAAATCACTTTTAAATAAATCATTAATATTTTGCATTTGATCTTTTATTTTTATTACAATTTAATTCTGCATTCCCTAATGCTTGGCTTTTCTCTATAAGCAAAAATAACCACTTGACTCACGACAAAATGGGTCGTTTTTACGGTTCTAGTCACGTAATTTGACTGGACACGTCTAAACCAGGCATTCAAAGCAAAATCATCTAGAATTTCTACTGCTATAACTAGTTACATAACGTATGTTGAAGTCAGGGTGCTTATATCTAACGCAAGCTAATATTTTTGTAAGGGTTGGCTAGTAAAAGGAGGGTTCGATAGCAAATGGTACGGTAAAACTAAAGTGCCAATAAACAGCGGTAAAATTACACAGATAGGTACTTAATCACCCGTATAATTGCGTAGTTAAGTTAGAACAGTAATACAAGAGTGTGCTATATCTCTCTCATTAACAATAACTCTTCATTTTATTTGCCAGATGTAACCAATTTGAACTTGAATAAGACTACCAAAAGTAGTGTTTTTTTTTTTTTTATAAAAACCTTGCCCCACTCTAGGATTTCTCCTGTGTTACAGTTTACAAACATACATGTCACATACACACACAACCAGACCCGAAACAAATATTTGTAGATCTCATACAAATATTTGTTCCGTTCGGGGATCGAACCCGCCACACATAGCGCAGAAAGCTAATCGCTTTACCACTGCGCCAACCGTGTCGTATTGTATAATTACTATACTATATTATACATATAATTACTCAAATATTATCATAGTGACAATAAAATTAGAACTCAAAGAAAAAATAAAATTGTGTTAACATTGAACTAAAATAAATATACGAAAATCGACAATTACTTTGTTGACTAGCCAAAAATCTGATCAATTTCATGCATGTTTACAGTATACAATAAAATATTTTTACCTTTCGTTAAAAGTTGCACCACTGCTAAAACTGTACAGTGGTGCTGCCTCCCCTACCGTAACGAGACAGGTGACCAACATGACATGTGTTGTACGCAATAAATGCACATGTGCGGACTGTTGTGACGTCATTAATTAGTATAAAGTGCTCCCAAAGTGTTAAACTTATCAGGACAATAATGTTTATTTTATTGGTTAACTACTCTTACGATAGGGTTGACTTGTGGAGAAATAATCTTATTCAAAAACTATAAAAAACGCGACGCGTATTTTCTTGTTGCAAATATCACCCTCTATGGACATGGAAAACACAGATGGCGAAATAACTAACATATTTCTGATTCCTTTTACTAAGAAATATGTTAGAAATACGATAGTGTCTCTAAATATGAGAGAATTTGTTGGGCGCCAATCCGCTTGGTCGGGTAGAAAAGCCACAGACAACTGCTTATAATATCGTGACCACACAGATCTATAAATAAAAATATATTTGGCTTATTAACTTTTAAATTTGGTCGTGATTGAAGCATGAAGGGTTAATATAACTGGATTTTTATTCACCCTGATTATTTATTATCACGGTCGCTAATTATTTCTGAGCCCGAGACAAGAGCGTGACCAGATGTTATTGTAAAAATATTGTTTTCCCGCGTTTTTTACCCTCGCCGGCAGCCATATTGTCAGGTGGTAGTAGAGTCGCAGACCGGAACGCATCCGTGCCAGTCACCAGTCCCGAATTCATCCCTTATTATTAAAAAATAATGAACAGGGTTTAATTTGAAAACATGAAAACCAACTTTACGCACTTTGGTTTTAAGTTGATGTTTAAGTGCAGTTAATTTTTGGCCAATCGAAAAGAAATTATCATTCCGGAAAAACCTTTGAGGGTGACCAAGATTAATCAGGCCAAAAAATTGCTGCCGTGGAATGAAAGACAAGCACAAAGGGTAATTGCCACAGGTCTATACCTACCTACGTCTCTTGCCCGATTGAGACAGTGCAGCGTCTGCAGATAAACTCCTTTTTCCCTGACTGTCCAGTCCGATTTGATAGAGGCATAAACGACCACAAACTGCATTGAAACTACTTAGGTGGAATGTGATCGGTAAGTGGTAGTGTTATGTCTTTGTGCACGCTTATCAATAAAGTTTGCGAACTTCAAATTGCCATAGTCACTGAAAATCGAGAATTGTGCGAGAGACTGCCCGACTATACGCAGACGAGGAATTTTTCGGCATAAGGCTACGAAACCACCTGAAATTGAAATACTCGTCAAAGATTGTGTGCTCTATTATCTGCCGGGAACTACATAAGTATTCGTTTAATTCAATGTAAATCCGCCTAGATGTCATAACTTGTAACAACTAATAACTTGCTAAATAATTCAAAATCTCGTGGAAGTAGGTACACTGAACAGTAATCTAATTTAATAAAGTTATCGGCTATTAAATATTATATCATTCAATAAGATTGTTCGTGAGACGTAGATAAAACTAGAAACTACTGATATTAGTGAAGTGGAATCCTTATAAACAGAATTTCTTCATAAAATCACGTGTCTTGCTAGTAATTTGTAATTGACAAAGAGTTTCGTTGGGTCAGGAGTAATGACCTCCCGGCTCCCGACCTTTCAGATTCGATCAGACGTTCATTATTATGAGTCGATGTTAGATGCTTGATCACATTAATTTAATACATTATGTTTATTATGTATATAGAGTGTACCAAAGTAGGTAATATTTATCTACCAATAAATTACTTAATTATGTTAGGAAGGTACTTTCATTAGGTGATTCTGAAATATGAGTTATTGTTGTCAAAGGCGTTTTGTTAAAATAATTCTAGTGTAAAAGAGAAATATGAATTAAAGACGGTACGTTAATTTCTTTCCATAGCAGCTTGGAAAACAAGTACGAGAATTACTTAAAATACTCACATTTAACTAATAGCTTGGATGAATGTCATGTATTACAAAAGTAGCCTTTTGATATAGAGTACCGAGTCATTATCGGCAGGTACATGAGTAAACAGGGGTGGAGGAGGGTGGCGTTAAACAAGCACTTGCTTTAATTTTCTGTTTAGGCGGACCCAACATGATGTAGCTTGACAAATAGATCCTAATGTACTTCAGTCATTTACTTGAGGGGAAAATTGGGAGGAGGAAGGGGGAAGTTTCTCGAACTCGAGTTTCGAGAAACTTCCCCCTTCCGTTTGTTTCCAATTGCACTTTATTACGACCAATTGTGCAATTTTTGCGTCTCTTTTCTGTTTCTGGTGAGTAATAAAGAGTACGTAATAAATTGTATCGTTTTCCCAATTGACTAAATCCGTCGCGTGATTTCAAACAAGATACCAAAGATGTATTTTTTGTATATCACCTCTATCGAGCCATCGGTAAACTGTCAGACATTGCTCCCTAGATCTTTCTTGGAGGGTCTGGTACCAAACGTATCACGCATCTAACCTAACCTATCGGTTCGTCTCCGTCTAAACCGGCGTGAATTTTGGGAGTTGCGTGTTTTGTTTTGTGCGCATCCTGTAGCTCTGTAGTGACTTTTGTTATTTTAAGGAATACAGGCGTGATCCTATGGGGGGTACCATAAGAATATTAATATATTTCAGTCATCGATATGACCGTATTAACGATGTTAGTTGAAAATGTGAGTGATATAACGGAAGTACCCGCACGAGCTGACTTGTAACGATATGCCTCAGAAATCATCGATCGGGCCCGCACTTGGAATAGACAGATGCATTATGCGCAGCAACTTTACCCAAATGGCTTGAATATTTATGGTCTATTGAAAATTAATTTAAATATCCGATAATTAATTTGTTTTGGTATTTGCGCATCCGTTATTTCTTGGAGTTTTCTATTAAAAGCATTACTAGTGAGTTTTGGTTGGTGATGCCAAAAAGCTCGGTCCGGTCCTGCGTCCGATAACCGTGACTAATTGTCCGGAGCTATCAGCGATGCGGGCCGGCGTTGTCTTGCGGCGGAAAAATATCGATCGGCAGCACACACCTGTTCGGAATCGTTCGACGGTGCACAATGGGGCGCGCACCTGCCCACTACCTCGCGCGCCGCCGTTCCACGCGCACACACGCGCTCCACACAGCGACGCGACAGCATGCGCGCGGGGGGGCGCCGCTGACCGCCGCGACGTCACGCCGTCCGCGCCGTCGCCGATCGATTCGCTCCGGACATCTTGGACAACACCGTCCACCACCTTCTATTCCCTCAGGTAATCCGCCCCAAGTGACCAACTACTCTCATTCCCTGCGTTTTCGTTCTTCACAATTCAAAGAAATCAACTTTTCCGATATTAGCTGATTCATTAACTACGTGACTCATCGGTTCTATGTCGCAATATTTTCAGGGCGAGCGATGTAGTTGGCCACGATGCATATAACGTCAGGTCTGTCTCCGGCGTCCGGGGAGATGCTGGACGCATCGTCGCTCAATTTCTATGGAGATGCGGACGAGCAATGCGGGACGACGTACTTCGCTGTGGACCACACGGTCCCGGAGTCGTCTCACACCGTCGAGATAGAGTACGTGTACGAACAACCAGAATCCTACGCAATAAACCAGAACGACGTAGAAGCGGATGGAGCTCAAAAAGAAACCGTCATCGCGGCAGATCACGAAGATTACTCTAAAAAGATACGCGGCAAACACAAGCCTAACAAAATGGTTGTTGACGAAGAACCAGAAGCTGACCTAACAAACTTGACTTGGTTGCAAAATATAACGAATATAATGTCGGTGCCACAGTTTCCAATACCGCCGATGTCACCAAACCCTCAAGTGAAGACGCAGCCGCAGAACACGAGGCTACAGAAGTTCAACCAGACGATAGCGAAATGTCAGAAAGACTTTACGGAAAACAAGTACGAGTATAGGACGAACAGTGAGAAGAAGCCTCCGTACTCTTACAGCACGTTGATATGTATGGCAATGAGGTACAACAGCGATAAGATGACGTTGTCAGCGATATATTCCTGGATCAGAGAGAACTTCAAATATTACAGAAATGCTGATCCCACATGGCAGGTAAGTGATATCAGTTCAGTAGGAAACCCTCATGATTTAATAAACGTGTGATCCGCGAATAATGTGATAAGATAACGTCTAATTAGATTTATGAATAGGGAGAGTGATGATTGATAAGTTTTATTGAATAGCATATTAGTGATTGGTGATTAGATTAAATACGCGATATTGAAAGTGTTTTGCACATATAAATCATTTACCATTGCACTTTAAAAGCAAGAGGTCTATAAATGCGTGTTAATATATAATTAAATTATATTATCTGAAACACGATTTCTGTTAACTATTGTTTTCAATACTGTTTAAAATTGTTTTTTTATCTATTTCAGAATTCAATACGGCACAATCTTTCCTTAAACAAAGTTTTCGTCAAAGTAGCGCGATCGAAACACGAGCCAGGAAAAGGCGGTTTTTGGAAACTTGACCTCGCACACTTAGAAGGAACCAAGCGAATCTCAAACAGACCACACAAGAAGAAAAAAGCATCTCAAAAAGCCACAGAAGAAAAAACAGCAGTCGCAAATATACCGCAAGTTCGTGCTGTCGAAGATATTACGAATGAAATGAACCAATCTGTGACACTGCATTTGCCGGATTTCAATCTTGGCAGTATTCAAAGCCTTCCTGATATCGATTTAGAGACGAATATAGGAGCAAATGTGATCGTGGAGCCGGCTATACCACCTCCATTGATCCCTGAAGATGACCTGTCTTCACTACTATTGAATCCTACAGATTGGGATGACCTGCAACTCGACATGTTGGATAATTATCTGGATTCTTGTTTCAAGTAAGATTCTTATTCTTTATTCGTTTCGATGTTAGGAAGTGTACAGTTTCGTGTTAGAAGTACTATGTTAACCAAAATAATTATGGTTCGGATCTTTTTGTAAAATATTTTCCAATATTATCACTGGTGTTTTTTGTAGATATCGGTTTTTTATAATGACTACGACATGTTGATACTGAAACTGTGTTTGTATTGTGATGGTAACAAACTGTAACACGCGGGGCCTTTAAATTATAAATTAAACTAAGATATACAACAATTAAAACAATCCGTCCACTCACACAAAACTGGCACTGGCCAGAAAAAATATTATATTCAACCTAACCTTTAAAAAAAGGTGGGTTTCTGATAGCGGTTTTATATTTCATGGTGGCTGTCCCCATGTATTTACTTACACATAATTTAGTCTAGTCAAAAAGAGGCTTAAGCGAAAGAATAGGAACGTAAAGTTTTTAAATGTTGAATTTGTTTTATATAAAAAGTAGGAATATTTTGAGAATAAGAACTCTTATTTATTAACTCTATATTTATCTAAAAATTCGACAACATCAAACTAGATTTCTCATAATTTATAATTATTTAATCATTCTTAACGTGGATTGATTAGTGTGTTACATAAAAATTACGTAAAGAAACTCACTTTCTCAGAAGAAAAAAAAATCGTGGTTAGGTATATTGATTAAATCTGCTATTTCACTAATGGTAATGTTTAAGTTACTAGTTGGTTTTAAGCCAAGGCCAGGCTTTATTATATTGTATTAATGTAAACGTACAAAATATCAGTTCATGCCCGCATTTGCGTTGATATCAGTGACATTTAAAATAAGTAATTTTCCTAATATCCTAGTCTATAAATATATTTTTAAACTTAAACGTATGCACAATATTAGTTTTAACAGCAAACTTAAGAGCTTATGACGGGGTATCAAATACTTCAAAACGATTTGTCTCAAAAATAATAATTTTGCTCAATAACGGCTCAGTAGATCACCTAACTAATTGGGCGATCGTTTTAAATTATGTTATTCGATCGGAACAGTATTACTGAAAGTTATGCACAATTAGTTGTAGCAAATATTTTACTTATATATATTTACTTACTTATATATTAAATTTTATATCGATTAGAGTGCGTTATTTCAAAGTTAGCAACTTAACGTACATTTTGGATCTCATGGGCAATATTTCACTTTAATTTACCGGAAAGGATATGGCAAACGCATCGATAGAGAAAAGCCTTAATTTTTTTAAACTTCATCCAGATTGTTTTCAAAGCAAATCTTCACAATTTAGTATGATTTAGAGATGTGTTTCAACAGTGTGTGCACTTACGAATATCAACATGATATTGTTGTACCCCATTAGATATCTTTGTATCTATTTCACTGGATATTAAAAGACTTTTACTCGGAAATCACCAGGATCAAACGTACAGAAGTATGATAATGTGTCAATACCTAAGTATTGAATAAAGTCTCTTGAAAGCATATCAAGTTATAGTTGCTAACTTCAACGCTATAAGCTTATAATTAAATGTATACAATGACGCATTTACCGCTCAGTATTATAATGTACAAAGATTAATAGATATAATATTATTTTTAGTGAGTAAAGTGTGGCAATATATTATATTTTTAAATAATATATGACTTATGAAGCATTATCAGATAATCCGTCCAGTATTATGCAAGCAGTCAAATGCTTTTTGAAAGAATTTTGCTCAGAAGAGATATCAGAATATCTAGTATTGTATAGCAATGTAACACCTTTGAAAAGGTCAGTCGTTTTTCATTATTTCTATTGAAACTGTCTTGTTACGAGTTTATCTATTTTGTAAATATTTTAAACTAGTATTTAACTTCAATAATTAGACTTACAAAATCGTTTGAAATATTACTGTCAAGTGGTGAATTAGCAAGTATGTAGTGCATTTAAGGGGCCATGTGCACCAACAATATAACAGGTGTTTAAAATGAAAACGATCGATTATTCATACAAACATCCCTGTCAAACGGCTGATTTAGGCCTCATCCGTCTGTTATATCATCGTTGAAATTGGGCCTTAGTGGACTACGCGAGCTAATAATCTGTGCTATGACTAAACATTCGAATTAATGTTCGATGTTTGCTCCCTTTCGGAACATTATATTCATTACTATAGGTATCTACACCAGGTAAAAAAACTTGATTATTTATCCAGTACATATATATCTAAACTACATTGTACTATTAACATTACATTGTGACGATGTCCACTATCACATTATAATACGTTTCCTATTTTTCTTGCACAAAATTAGAATTATGGTGTTTAAATTTTTTGTAAATTATTTAGATTTAAATGTACTTAGAACAATCTTCCGTCCGTGAGTGTCTTAAATTAAAAACATTTTTATAAAAAAAAAATAGAGCCATCAAAATATGATGTAATCAACATTTGCCTTTGTGAAAACTTAAAAAAGTTAGTTGTAGACTTGTAGACTGTCAAACTAGTAGAATCTTTGACGAGTAGAAAGAAAATAAGTGTATAAAACTAATCAAAAACTAATTATTATGCGTTATAACCGGGTGCCTTATAATTGCCCTATTTTAATGAAACATAAGTGTCTGAATTTTGATGAGATAAAATAAAGTAAAAGCAATTTCTGCATTGGATGATAAAAGACGGGCATTTTAAACCCATTTTTGAAATTCTATGAAGATGTTTTAGTAAAGTAATAATTATCTAATTAGATTTTTCAACCACTAATTACACGATACAAGTTATTGAGATGTAATTTGCTTTTAAAAACGGTCTGATTTAGGTATTCGTAATTGTGATTGAAAAAATTAATAAAAATAAGAAATACGCAGGCGTATTCCATTAGTCGTTTCCCCAAGTCTAATGTAAAATACATTTTATTGCAATATACTAACGAAAGTAACAAAATCACACATTTGGCGGAACGACGAAAAAGTGTAAGTGCCTGCAATATAAATACTAGTCATTTCAATATATGTATTTACGTGTTTAGAAATTAGAAGAATAGAAATATGAGACAAAATATGTATAATAATAATTTATTTTCTATTACTTAGCTATAAAGTACAATGATTGAAATTAATTTCCTTTGGCACAATAATGTTTTTTCTTAATATAAATAATAAGTTGATACAAGTTGTAATTATTTACTGAAAATACTAAAATCAGTATTCATTATAATAAAAATAGTTTGACACGATATAGTTTTATAAAAAACATTTCAACAAAATTCTGATATTTTATAGTATTCTGCCTATTTATTATAAAATTTTTGGTATTTAAATAATATTAGAAAAACAACGAGATGTGCGCTGTAAGTATTGAAGAAATATAAAAATCTGATTATTATGTTGGCAACTTCGGAGATAAAATTATAAAAAGTAGTTATATTAGTACCTATTATATGTTGGTATTGCTTTTATGCTTCTCATGATAAACAAAACATTTTTATATCGTGTCAAATTGTTATTATAATTATAAAACATGGTTGTTTAAGTGTTGTAATTGACGCTCAAAATTATGTACGCGAATTCATGTGTAGAAGTGTCCTTAATAAATTCAATAAAGTGTTAAAATATATATTTTTTTTATTTTATTTACATGAAATATGGAATATATGAAAATCACTTGAAATATGAAACATATTGTAATTTTTTTTTATAAAAAAATTGTTTTACTGCCTATTCACTTACTATAGGTAAGGTAGGTGAATAGTCAGTAAAACTGTTTTTTTTATTGATCAAAGTACCTAATTTTATGTTAAATGCAAGCGAAGTTTCTTTTAATCAGCCCAGTAATCTAAAGATCAATTTTATTAGTCTTAAGGGTAATGAATCTCCAATTTGTATCAGTCTTTATCATAAAATATTTAAAGATAAATCTTACTAGACACTCATAGTAATTAAAAGTTATTTTTATAGACAGAACGCTTCTACTAAAAGTATTTCCTACCTTCCAAAACAAACGTTAAACAAATATTCATAGATAAAATCGTTCTTATAACACAATGGAATGTTAATTTTTGTTCGAATAGTTGCATCAAAGAATAGGCTCGCCATCATTGCGACAGCCGCATTTATATTTCCACTAGGCAATGTTGGCAACACTGAAGCATCTGCGACATACAGCCTATTCACCCCTAAAACTGCAAAAGAAGTGTCCACCACGGCGTTTTTCGAGTCTGGCAGCCCCATAGAACAAGTCCCCACAGGATGATAGCTGGTCAAAGTTAAATGTCTAATGTAGCAGTCAAAGTAGGAGTCTGTGAAAATTTCGTATTGTTCACAGCCAGGAAAATGATTTTGATTTATGTATCCACCAACATCCCGAATGGCTTTCGTATTTACAAATTTTATAACTAACTTAAGTCCATTTATTAGAGTTTCTCTGTCTTCCTTGTGTGATAAGTACTTAGGGTCTAATAAAGGCTTACATTTAGGGTTCCTACTTTTTATTGAAACATGTCCTCTGCTCTTAGGATGTAGCAGAACAGGCAAAATTGTTGTCACATAACTATCGAATGTTTTAGAAAAATATTTGGAAAAGACTTCATCTTTTATGTTGATGTTATGCTTCAATAAACTACCTCTATCTGAGGATAATCCCACTGGCAACACCATGAATTGTAGATCAGGGTCTGATTGGTTTTTCGTAGAAAGAAAGCCTATAACTTCACAGCCTGGCGTAGTCCAAGGACCTTTGCCATTAATTAAATATTGCAAAACATGCAATGGGTTAACCATATCTATAGCACTGATTGACATAGATTTATTGAATAAGACAAAATCCAACCCAGTACCAATATGGTCTTGAAGATTTTTACCAACAGGCAGATTTTGAACAACTGGTATATTCAAAGATTTTAATAGATTTTTAGGACCTATTCCCGATAACTGTAATATTTTTGGTGTATTGATTGCCCCAGCAGATAAAATAATACCTTTTCTGGCGAAAACTTTACTTTGTCTACCAGATATTAGAAAACTGATTCCTTGAGCAGTGTTGCCATTAAAAATTACTTTTTCTACTAAAGCATTGGAAATTATATGTTTTGATGAATCTAGATTGTCTGATGTGCACCAACGCTTTCCATTTTTCTGACTGACAAGAGTTTTCTTAAAACCTAATTTATGATCTTTGTATAATTCATATTTTAATTCTTTAGCAGCATCAATCACAGCCTCAGCTAATTCACTTTGGTATTGCACATCATTTAGATGTAAAATATTTCTTTCTATAAATTCAAATTGTTCTTTGATATATCCTTCACTGTATTTGCCATGGAACCAGTTGCTATAATGTGAAATGTTACCTCTAACATGTATCATGTTGTTTAGTTTAGATGAGCCTCCTATTATCTT
The DNA here is from genome assembly GCA_947562105.1 of Shargacucullia verbasci. Classification (NCBI taxonomy): domain Eukaryota; kingdom Metazoa; phylum Arthropoda; class Insecta; order Lepidoptera; family Noctuidae; genus Shargacucullia; species Shargacucullia verbasci. The sequence continues at coordinate 2,428,415 of OX387289.1, read as the reverse complement.
GCCTTGGGCTAGTTTACATTTCTGAAAATAGAAATAATAAGTAATATTACTTACAAAATAAAAAAGTTGCCAGTTAGGTTCCACATACATTCTCATTGGTAAAATCATAAAAATATTACATATCAATTTTGCATAAAGAAAAGGGATAATATACAGGGATAATATAATATTATTTAACTGTAATTTTATTTCCCTTTTCCAATAATAAAATAAACTTACTCTATTTTTCATAGCCAAACAAGCATTGTCCTGTGGCACAGTCTCATATTGCCAATCAAATACAGATCCATGGAAGAATGGAACAAGAACTGGTGCTTCAAGGAGTGCATGACTCTTGCTGCCTGCTTCTAGCACTATGAAGGTGTAGTTTGTTTCAGTTGCTAGTCTATGGGCGATGACTGAGCCTGCAGTACCCGCACCAACTTTATGAAAAATAAAAAATATTTTTGGTAAGCACTTGAGTCATCAATTATACTTAACTACACAATTCTTTTGACTATTATAGATCTAAAATTAAGACTGGTCTGGATAAGTTTAATCGAACTACTACATTGGTAATTTGATAGACAAACATATGAAACTGTTTTTCTATAAAAAAAAAAAACCAGCTGAAGAGAAAAGTTAACAAGATCTCCCTTCAAGAACAAGGGAGTTATATATATTACCCCGATTATTTGTGATTAAAATACTTTTTTGGATATGATGTAAAATATATCTTACCAATAATAAAATCGTACTCTGGTCGAATCTCTTGCAAATATATTGTAGAAAATAAGTCACTGTAGTACACTAGATACGTAAACAACGTAAATACGTGGACACAAGCACTAAATAAAAAGAACTGAAAACAGTACAATGTAGACATATTGATCTATTAATTATATAAATAATCATAATTTTACATAAAATATTGCAAAAACATTATGCACTTTTAGGTTACAAGTTTGTTTACATTATTTGACATTGACATTTCTTTTTTCCGCTGGTAAAGAAGCAACAAGTTTTTTAGCCTGTGTTAAATATTATATTAATCTTTGATTTTCCCGTTTTTTTTAATGACATCAAAAATTATGTCCCTAATGGTAAAGAATATGCTAGAATAGGCCATTCTTTCTTTGCCCCAATTATCCAATATTTAATATTTTGGTACAATCAATATCATCACGATTGGTGATTACAGCATTTTAATAGACTGTTGCTGCGACGCTGACGGTAGTCTTGCTTACTAAATTACATTTTACGTATAGTTATTTCATAGTCTTAGGTCGATCATTTGTCGACACTTTCTAGTAGAATTAGGTGGCTAATGGCGGTTAACTACTTACTAGTAGAACAACTATAGTACCAGGACCTCACGCTCTGCAGTCAGGTTTGCAGCCACAAGACTAATGAGGCAGTCTAAGTCGGTCGTAAACAACGAATAGAATTTCAGTAATTACACATTTTTTCATTCGTCGTCGCTCCTTGACTTATTGCTCCAGAGAGGTAAGGTGGTGTAAGAAAACAAAAAAAAATCATATGTCAAAAAATATTTACTTATTGTGTACTGTACATAAATAATAAAATTGTTTGTTTACAGTTAGAAAAGATTGCGCCTAGTAGATCGAGTCATGCATGCAACATAGCCATTGAGCTAGCAAAAAATTGTTCATGTGTTGCCATTATAAAAAAAAGTATAGGTATGTTGTAGGAACTTGGGCCATATCCATCTCATGTTAAAACAGAACACCAACATGATGACTGTCTCTGAAGAACAGAATTCAAAAAGATAACCAACATGGCTCCATCTACAGGAAAAACAAGCCTATATTGTGCCTATAAAGAAATTAAACTGTGTTTAAAATCTGGGGTTCCAATTTCAGCCTATCTATAGTTTCTTGTGGCATACAATAAGTTGGATTTACAGGCTTAATCTGAGAATTTCCTAATAAAGATAATCCTGCTAAGCCGAATAATGTGTGGAATGGATCAGTAATATCGCCCGGTCGATCGCTAAATCCGCCCGTCTCAGCGTCTTGACAAGCAAGAATGAATTCTTCTAGTTTTGTCTTATCCACCCAGTGGATTCTGTTTAGCATTGTTAGTGATGACATCACCCACCTGTAAAACAGAATAAAATTTTATTTTATTTTTGCATTGGTAATACTGTAATGTATGATGAGAACTTTTTGGTGTTTCCAGCCAGTAATAATAAGTGTTGTGCAAATGAAAATGCTCAATAGAGCGATACGTCACCCCCTACTAACCCCTTCTGCCTTAGGAGGAGGAGGTTTTTTTTTTTTTGAAATCTTTGCCCCTCACTATGAATAATTCCTGTAATGTGGGTGCATTTACAAACACATATATTCACATACACAAATGCCCAGACCCGAAACAATTATTTGTAGATCATACAAATATTTGTTCCTTGCGGGGATTTAACCCGCAACACTTATTGGAGAAAGCTAATCGCTTAGTCACTGCGCCAACTATGTCGTCAAAAAATATGTACTAAGGTAGGGTTACTATTGTGTTAGCTGCTTACCAAGAGTAACACAAGTCGGGAAGTTTCTCTGGCCTGCCGTTAAGCCCACCACTTGGCAACTGCCGCTCACAAAGCCACCATGCAAGATCATCTTCTCGAAGTGCTTCCATCCTCTTGCAAATTGACAGAGTACCCACACAGCAGTAGATAAGACCTAATTTTATTCCAAGATGAAATTAATAGTTCATTTAACATAACATGATAGATATGCAGAGGTCAGCACCAAAAAGGTTGCTCTTCGTTTTTTTGACTAGCTTTGGTTCAGAGAGTCTAATTTTTCAAGAGAAGATATAATCTACAAATTTTTGATCAAAAAGTAACATTTACATTAAAACATACATACTCATAATAAACTTACCAGCATGACTTTCTGAGCCAGGTTTAGATCCAAAACCACCATCAAAGTTCATACAGCTGAGCACAAATTCAACTGCCTTGTCTATGTTGATTGCATCAAGTCGGTGTAACAGAGAGAGACACATCACAGCACAGAATGAGAATCTTGTATCCTTCTCACCCCATTTATCACCTGTTTTAGAAAGGGATGATTAAATGAGATATGCAAGAAATTTGAAAAATATTCTTTGTCTATGGTTTTGATAGTTTTTTTTATTTCACCCTATCTGTACTACTGATTTAATTTAAATATCCAATGTGCATACTTAAGCAATGCAGTGTCAATTCATACTGTAATTCAAAGAAGGTAAAGGTTGGTTATATACATTGGTTGTATACGTGTTTGAGATCATGAGAATCATGACTAGTACCATAGACTACATACCATAAAAGCTGCCATCTTCTTGTTGCAGTGATGCCACATATTTGACTACACCTTCCACATCGATGGCATCTAGTCTATCATACATTGTGAGGACCTGCAAAATATATTGTTATCTAATTATCTTCTATAGTTTGTGTGGCAGCCAAATTCTTGGGAGTGGGGAGGGCCAGGTCTGCGGCACGCTATTTGTTGTAAATCATTGCAATAAAATTAATAGTAATTTTGTGAACTAACCTGTACAGCACTCAAAGTGTACAGCATGTGTGGATCATGTGCAAAGCTGGCTGATATACCACCGGTTTCTTTATCCTGACAGGTACTTATGAAGTGTATGATCTCCTCTTTAGGCATTCTGTTTTTGAAAACAAAATATGTTAGAAGTCTATCACAAAAATTAAGTTAATAGGTTCGTGACTCTTCCCCAAATACTTCAGGAATTCTAACTAAGACATTTATAAGAGTAATTTTGTTACAACTCTTGGAAAGTGGCATTGGGAGCATGAGACAACAACTAATTAAAATTGTAATGAGTTGTTTATTCCAAACCTTATCCATTAGATTAGACTACCGAGTTGAACTCACTTGTATTTTAAATTTATAAAATAAAATATATTAGAAAAGCATACTAGTAAGTTTAAATCAGAAATATTTCAAAATTTTCTTCAATTGTAAAGCTATGCTATACAAAAATGAACTATATATACCTGTCAGTTTCTCCCATGAGCTCCATCGCCGTTAAACTCCAATATATTCCCGACATTCGAAGATATTCAGTCATAGAATATTCATAGTCATCTTTGTTCACGCCGTAATTAGCTAAATAGTCAGCATGTTTCTTCAGCAAAAGGGTTGTTGGTCTGTCCTCTTTTAAGTTAACGTCTTTGGTAGCAAAAGCCATGTTTATTCTATACAAATAATAAAACTTTTTAATAAACTGTGAAGAATAGCAATTTGTGTTGATTACATGACAGATAAATCTACATGAAATGTCAAATTGAAACTGACACTAATATTGTCATTTCACAGTACTGAATGTCGATGTCTAAAATCCGTGGAACGTAATACACAATTTTATTATTTTATTTATGTATAAAATTATTGATTTATTTTCAATCAAATTGATTTTCAATGACTACTGAATACTTTTCGAGAAAAAGTTTATCAAAGAATATATAGATTCTATAAAATCTTTAATCATTTATTGTTGCAAGGTTGAACGTATGTACGAGCGTTTCGTTTTACGTATAACTCATACCATCACGCCTGCTTTTCCCAAATAAGAGTTTGCAGAGGAACTGTGTCGAGGATCGGTTTGGGTTGCATGTTATATTATTAATTAATCGCACCTTATTCATAATTATGTATACATTTACGGGTGGTGCCGCATATTGCATCCAAGCCTGATGGACTAGTTTCGCGGTTAAACCTAAACATTCTGATTGTGTATCCTATATCACGTAGGTATATCATTCCGCATAGTAACACCTGATTCAAATACTTAATGAAATATTCTAGTTCCACATTTCACTGACGCTGTTATTAAGTTCCATATTATAGTGGGCAGCCTATCCCCACGGAGTAATATCATGTGTCTACGGAGTAGGCTGGCAACGTGTAATATAAGTAACTACAAGTACCTATTCGATACCCACAGTCGCAACATCCTAAACAAACAAACAGAAAATTCTATCAATATAATTTTGCGACAAGTATTTACTAACATGAGTTGGTGTTGGGTTCGGGAATTGTGGAGTTTAAATTAGTACCTACCTATTTTTGATTTTTTCAGGTGTAGAGTTGCTGGTAATATTATTATTTTGTTTAGATTACTGTGATATTGTATGTAGAATGTGCAATATTGGCTTGTATTAGATACTTACTTATTAGTTTATACTAATTACCAAGGTAAGTAATGTGGCTATCATAACGAGCAGGAGTGAAATCAATTTATAATATCTTCTGCCCTTTCAAATTCTAACTAAATAAGATTGTCCTAACAGGAAACTCAATGACACTTCCTCCGATCGATCGAGTCCGATCCGAGAACCCAAGACTTCACTTAGCAGTGTGATCACTAAACCAATGTGGTAGGTAGTCGAAAAAATAAATACCATTCTTCTGGTATAGGTAGTTTATTGGTTTCTAAATCTTTTCTGTTTTATTCACGTGCCATAAAGTTCAAATAAATATTTTCAGTTTAAAAACCACGCAGTGTGTCACAATATTTTTGATGTGAACTTTATCAACGTGCGAAATTATAGTGGTGTCGTTGGGATTTACACTAACATTGTACGTACTTGTAATATTATAATTTATATTCACGAAGTTTGCACGTGGCTAGGCAACTACCTTTATTTTGTATCTGGTTGCACGGAAAGAACCACCACGACTGACGATATCCTGATTGATTCAGGGGCGGCTCTGACCCACGTAGCGCCCGGGTGCAAAAAAATCCCTGGCGCCCTATAGTAGGCGCGCGATCAAAATGCCATCAAAATTCGGGAGCAAATGGTGCAATTATAAATAGCTAGATTAGACTAGCTTAGCTCCCGCCGGCGGTTTCGCCCGCGTGGACTACGAACCCACACAGTTTTTTTCTAAATTAGAACAATACGCAGTTTTTGAATCTATCACCCGCGAGCGGCGCTCGGCGCCCTCTGAGACCCTGCGCCCGTGTGCACTGCACACCATGCACCATAGGTAAAGCCGGCACTGGGTTGATTGGTTGCCTGAATAGGCTAATTTTGACACTTTTCGTATACAGGTAACACGCGCGTCCACTTGGAACAGCGAATACCTTTATATCTTACTGGCTTTTACTGGACACGCTAACTTTGTTTGTACAAAGTTGTGTTTTATTTTTATTTTTAAAACGTTGTTCGACACTGCTATTTCTCCTGTTTAATATGTTCAGAGAGCAAATAAATATACCTATCTACATCTCACATGCACTCTTAGACCCGAAACAACTATTTGATCAAACAACAAATATTTGGATTGGATAACACATAGTGAAACGGCGAATGTTTATTCAGACATATGGTCCAGTGATTTGGTTTTAGGGAGAAAGTAATCTAGGGTTATAGTAAATCCCGATTTTTATTTTTACAAGAGAGTATTTATAATATACTAGCGACCTGCCCCGGCTTCGCATGGGTAGCACACAAAATAAACAAAAAGCCAAAAAGTTGATCCGATCGCTACCAAACTTCACAGGATCACCCGCTAATCTGAAGATTACCTAAAAATTGCATTAAAATCGCTCTAACCGTTTTGGACTCCATAGGAAAGATACATACACACACTTATTTTTATATACATAACTAATACACACACATTTATTTTTATATATGTATATAGATGGACAAAATATATTTATAGTATTTATAATTTACATATAATTCTGTATTTTTGCTTCGGCGGACGGAATTATTCTCTCTCACAATTATTTGCCAATTATGTACATTTAGCACAGACTAATAAGAGCCTTCCTGATCAAACGATAAGACATTATTTTTCAAATCCGTGTTGATTCTACCCACTGAAATAATATGTCCTGAAATTCTACCACACATACCAGCCTTTATTAGAAGGCCTTTATTAATTGCATGAAACCTCTATAGTACCTATGGTTATTTTCAGCTACCTACTATGCTTAAAGTATCTCTCCTGTCCTATCTAGCAGTAGGTATCCAGTTTCAACGTGAAATCTGGTTGTGGCTATCAAACAGGCGACGAACGAAATCAGTACTAAACAGAAATTTCGATCATAACATAACATTACTGTGTCCGATGTAATAGGGGGCGAGAATATTGCCATCTACATACAAATTTTAAACACCGAGCAGCTACCGAGAATTTTCTAACAAAAAACACTTCCCGACCCAGTGCCTAATAGGGATAAGGGTAATAAAAATAAATAAAAAAATAAATAAAAATAGTTTATTGGTACATATTTTTTAAAAATTTTAACAATATTATGATTGGATTCTCCTTTTAGGCAGGTAATGCCTGTGTTAGGAGAATCCGCTCTTTCGCAACAACACGTGTATGAAGGCAAACAGGGTATATGTATATATATTTTTAACACTAAGACTTAATGACTTAAATTAAATTAAAGTAAAACTAGGGTCTGTGATGAGTGCTGTGTGAGTGTATGTGAGTGAGTGAGTGGGAGTATAGTGTGTAAGTGTAAAGTATAGTGTGTAGGGTATGTTGCCACAATGCCATCCACGCTTAGCTAACGAATACAGAACATTTCCCAGTCAGTTCTCTCCTTTATGAAGCATAGACTCACTCACACATATGTATTAATAGATGTTATTCGCTTTTTTCATGGTTCCATACCGATTAAGATCCCCCTTTTAGCGGGATTGTTCACGGACGTGACTCGTTCCTTTCGGATTGATCTTAGACTCAGCTTCCTGCCAAACACTGTGCTAGCACAAATAAATGTATCCATGAGATCTGATTTCAACGGCCAGACAGCACTATTTGGGAGGTTATTTTGTTTAATGACTTTTTTTTCGTGAAAGAAACCCAACCGTCTTTAATGAGATATTTTTTTAAGATAAGACTTTGGTGTACATTAGGAATAAATCCTGTATCGCGGTATCCAAATACAAATATTCATAGGCACAAATACCCTTGTTTATGATAGTGATTTAATTGGCTACGTAAACACACGCTACTTATTTTGTTATATATAAATTAAAGGGTTGATATTTAGTAACCTTAAATTTCATATTTATGTATTATATTTATAGAACACCGATATTGCACCTACACTATTAACCCTTTAACCTTCAACGACGATATAAAGCGTCAGTTACGATTTAAATCCAGATGCCAATGCCGCCTTCAAGCGTAATTTTTTAGCCTTAAATGTTTGACAGTGAAATAAGTAATAAACACTATTTTCGCATTTATGTGTGGATTGACGCTAAAAGGCGGCGGCATGGGTTAAGTTTTATGGTAGCGGGATGGGTAATTTCGGTGAGTTTATCTACATTGTCTCTTTTAATCAGAAGTTCTACTTTCTTTTCTTTCTTTTACCTTGGAACTTAGTACTTCTTTTTTTTTAACGTTGCCTCACACTAGGAATAATAATTCCTGTATCGTAGGTGCATTTACAAACATAAATATTCACATGCACAAATACCCAGAACCTATCTGTAGATCATACAAATATTTGTTCCGTGAGAGACTGGAACCGACGATACGTAGGTACTGCACCTGTTAATCGCTCAACGACTGTGCCAAGCGTGTTGACTTTTCATATAATTTTGTAAGAAATTCTGAATTTAAAAAAGCGAGAGCAGCAATGGAGTTTCTTGTCCATTTTTTTCCACAGTAAGTATATACTGAAAGAAAGAAAATACGTTTATTTGACCCAAACTAAAGGCACACAACAATCTATACATCTATACATATAAATAAAATTGGAGTGTCTGTTTGTAATATTGAAATAACCGTTTTTTACTACATGCATATGAATATACATACACAAAAATAACATTTTTTAGAATTTTTGTCTGTCTGTCTGTCTGTCTGTCTGTTTGTATAGGCTAATCTCTGAAATGGCTGGACCGATTTTGACGGGACTTTTATTGGCAGGTAGCTGATGTAATAAGGAGTAACTAAGGCTACTTTTATTTTAGAAAAATTCTTTTATTTTAGAAAAAAATAAGGTTAAGTGCATTTAGTCTCACAAAAAAATAAATTGTTAAGTTCCGACATCCACGCGAACGAAGTCGCGGGCACAGCTAGTAATATATAAAACAGAACAAAGAAAAAAAGGAAAACAAACCGAATAAAGAATAATGATACTAATACCTACTCAGCTTTAGAGCTGCTGCTGAATCGTGGCACCAATGGAATCTGACTGCGTTTACCTTTGTATGGTATACAAAAATAAAAAAAAATCGTACACATACAACGGAACAAGAAGACGGACGATAATTTAATGCAGTACGGTAATTTAACGGATGATAATTTAATGGGAGGTATTTTCATGGCTTACGGTCGCACCCTGATTTATTAATTAAACTTCAGTGTAGATACTGCATACAAAATCTTTATTGGGGAATAATTAATTGACAGTAAATTAATTGGCTGCCAAAATCATTCAAATTTGAAATTAATTAACACTCAGTTACACGTTTTCAATCTATAAAATAGGTGACAAATTAAATTTACAAAAGAACTAGTAGACTATAGATGCCCTTTAATTGAGTTAAAAATTCAAAATCGCTAGGTAAATTCTCCGGTTATTTACACTCGTAGATTAAGGCCCAATTTCACCGACGATATAAAAGACGGTTAAGGCACACCCGTTTGACAAAGATTTTTGTATGGGTAACCGACCGTTTTAATTTTAAACATCTGTTATATAGTCGGTGAACATGGCCCTAAACGTATTTTCCCTCGTCGAATAAATTGAGTTAGACTTCAATGCACATGTTCAGAGGTCGATGACATAAAGTTTTGTTCAATAAAGCGTAAATGATGTAGCCACAATGAAGTGCATCTATTGAGATGGCGTGGGTAATGAATATTTGAATATTGAGTGATTGCCGCCTTTCCATGCCTTTTAAAATGTTCATACATAATTCATAATGATGCTTCAGAATTAGAGAGTTTCAGGTATTTATCTCTTGCATTAGATGGGCGGTGGCAATGACACTACGGCCTTCGACCCTTCTTGGGGTTAAGACTATAGTTTAGCTAAAAGTTTTCATACAAATTGCGTTAACGTTGCCCCACAAAACGTGAGCTGATTTTCCTGATTTTATATGTTATAGATAAACCACAATAAATTGCTCGGATGCACAGTTTTTGAGCCTGAAATACTGTGTATCCTTTCCAGTAGTACCCCAAAACATTATCCCATATCACAATGTAGAGGCAACTAATCCGTGTTATGCTATGAGTACTGCTGTTTTGTTTATCGTTTTACTGTTTACTGTTTTATGTATATCTACATATATTATCGTTTTACTATTTTATATGTTTATACTAATATTATAAAGAGGTAAAATTAGTTTGTATGTTGATTTGATTGTATGTAGGGGGTAATCTCCGGAACTAATTATCTGAAACTGAAAATTCTTTCACCGATAGATAACTACATTATCCCCGAGTGCTATAGGCTGTAAATTATATACATATGTAGATAACACGGACGAAGTCGCAGGCTGAAGCTAGTAGAGAATAAGCGTGTTGGTTTAACTTTTTGCATTATTTTTCAATCTGCGTGTTTCATGTTAGTGTATTTTCTATATGAAATCCAAAGAAATCTTGTAACTGTAGTTTCTGCAATTTGCTTGTTATTGAAATTAATACTGAATGTCATTTCCTTGTTTATTCTTTTATAATATTATTAAACTGAGTCGTAACAGCATAATTCATTTATTTTTATAATTAATAAAAATAGTTTACAACTTCAGTTATCTCCAGAGTATTATCAGACTGAGAGGGTTATAAACAATGTGTATAACTGTTGATAATGGTCGCTCTTATAGTGAAGGGTACACACGAGCGGAGTGATAAGAAATGCGTCATTATGCGTACTATTCATAATATGTAGTATGGCTTGTATAAGTATAGTAATACCTCGATTTACGTTACCCCGACTTACGCGAAACTGGAGTTACGCGATTTTAAAATCTCGTCGATTCGTCTTTTGTTTGAGTAATATTCAACTCGATTATTCACTCCCCCTCATTATTGTTCAGCTAATGTTACATGTTCGGACGTGTCGCGCGGAATCGACGATTAACTATAATTTATAGCGATATTACCAATTGGAGCGCCGAACGTGATATATGCGTTAAATCGAGTTTGTCGAAAGAAATTTACATTAGGGTCTCAGTGTAGAGTGCGTTAAATCGAGTTTGTCAAAAGAAACTTACACTAGGGTCTCAGATGAAGTTGACAAAACCGTGAAGTTACAGTTTCGCAGACTAAAGATTTCAAAATTATAAAGTTTAGCAAGTCTAATTGGTAGAAGAGAAATTAGTGGATTGACTTTTAGAAGGCACTTTAGAAAATAATTTCAGATCAGACTATCGAATTAAGAATATTAATTCTTAAATTGATTACAACTTTTAATTTGTGTGTGGATAGATTTATTTTTGATTTATCTAGATGGCGTAATTACTAGTCTTTTTTCTGTTCAGATCTCGACCGAAGACGATTGAAATATGGTATGAAGTACGAGCTTATTTAAAAAAGTATCCATGGAGTTTTTCGTCGAAATATAAAAAGTCCATAGCACCAACAACTTTGGGACCTTGCATCTAAATCATAACGTTTTCAAAACGCCTGCAATATTTATTTCTTAAACAGTTACGACTATGCTAATTGATCGTTATCACTACATATTATAAAACAGTCTCTTCGCCGTCAGTCCGTCTGAACGCGATAAACTCAAAAACTACTGAACGGACTTTCATACGGTTTTCACCAATGGACGGAGTGGTTCATGAGGAAGTTTAAGTGTATTGGTCTAAATTGTCTGAAATATGACGATGATAGGATGAGAGGAGCTTTACTTTGTGCGCTGTGTAATTCAGTAGAGTTAAATATCCTTATTAAATTAAATTAAACCATCGTTTTAGACAAAACAAAGTGTAGGCGTATATGCTCTGCTACCCGTGCGAAACCGAGGTACGTCGCTAATGCTTCATAAAATATTCAAACATCGATATTACTATGAAGTATACCTGTTATGTAACGGTGTGTTGCGTGTCAGTAAACTACAGTTTTCATTATTTATTACTAGTAATTGTAGTAAATTATGTATGTATTGTTTCGTTTAATCGCTTCACAAAGTGAATGGGTACAAATCGTTCACATCTACAGCATATATCGGTACAAAATATAACCAGGTACTTGTATGTAAATTATCATCTCCCTAGCCTTATCCCAACTACATTGGGGTCGCCTTCCACTCTAACCGGTTGCGGCTGAATATCAGTATCTTACACGGAGCGACTGCCACCTGACTCATACTGATACTCTAAGGTTGGACTGATTGTCAGAATTTTTAGGCTACTGACACCCGTAATGACAGTCACAGGTCTTCGTATGACACCTGGGACCAACTGCTTAACTTACTTTTCGAGCTACGGACGGGTCTTGATGTGTGAAAAATGGTCACCATTCCGAAGACTGATCGCGGCAAACGCTGCTTAACCTCGCAGATCGACGAGCAGCCATACAGCAGGTATGTATGTAAATATAATGTACAAATTGTAGTGTGTTCCTTATTCGGACTACAACTTGTGTACGTGCTAATTCTAGCTAATTAAAACGTTGATACTTAATATTTTTACGAGCTAAGGCAGTCTCTTGAATAGCAACACGAATAGAAGAATGTGACGGCAATTTATGTACCAAATTATAAGTTATACTCCATAATGTAGTAAAATACGTTGAATATTACAAATGCTTATTGTATTTCATTTTCACGGTCCAACGCGGAACTTGTCAGGTAAATTGGTCATATTTACTATATACACGACATAGGGCAACAATATGCAGAAGATGGTCCAACCAAAAAACAACATGGTGCACATGAGATTTGTATTTTATGACAGGTCTTATGACTTATAGTATTATTCAAGAAATTTAATATTATTTTCGTAAATCGACTGGACATTTCGTACAGACACTAACAAAAGTTAATCAGGCAAACCTAATAAATATTAATAATAATTATAAGAGTTCCAAAATGACTTGTGTTTTATTGTGTTTTTTTATTTCTTCATCATCAGCTAGAAGACACTGCTGATCGAAGGCCTAGGCCTAGGCCATAATCCCCACGATTGGCAGGCGGCTTGGGGACCGCAGTGGTTCACCGACCAGTTTTAGGACGTCCCCGGGTCCGGGTCCGGGTTTTATTTCCTATTAGTATATAATACATAGAAACTCCGTAGTATTTGTGACACATTTTGTTTAATATCTGTCTCATTTACAATTAAAGTTTTCTAACTACAAATTTGGCTGAAGTGCTAATTAATAACTTTATGTCTTTCTAGTCCTAGGTATGAATATGGACTTACCTAAAAGCGACAACTCTAAAACTAAGTTGACGTTTTTGTATTAAGAACTGTATTTCGACCACAGTAAAGTTCATAATGCAAAATCTGGCTCGAAGGTTTAAAAATGGTTGAAAGATAAACCTTTACAAAAAAGTGTAAGTTTCCATTGAATTACATAAAACATGATACAATATTATAATTAACTAAAAATTTTTGTATGAATCAAATAATATCCTGTTGGTATTTCTGTATGTATGTTTCATGTGTATTAGTCAATCAGAACTAATTAGCGCAATAACCGTGCGAAATGTTGTTTATGTTGTTACGACTGAATGTGTGTCAAATTCGTCTACTAATATCTACTCATTATGTACACTATACTAGATTTGTGAGTACAGAAGGTTTTACGAGCGATAATTATAATATTGTGTGAATTTGTGTGCTTGAGACCTATATGTACATAGCCGGGGTTTTCACTTATGACGGTCTGTTTTATTTTTTATTTTTATTTAGCAGTGATAAATGTATTAGATTTTATATTCACCGATATCATTATCGGTTTCGCGTCGCACCGTGTAATGTGAAAGCACTTATGTCATCGCCGATATTTTCAGCTGAATTTTTATTATTGCCGATAGGGTTGCCGTAGGTACCATTATTTCGTGTTAGCACATTGTAATACAGGTAAGTTTCGTGATGTAATTTATCATGAATATACATATATCTAATACAATTTGAGAGCGGATTTTCTGAGAACCGACTTTGTTTACAAGGCTTTGAGGTTGTTTTGGTATTTCGCGGGATTGGAACCGATCGATATTGATAAATGTGACGGGGTATTTTAAGGCTTGAGTTCGTCTCCGGCGACAAGCACAGTCACAGGCGACAGCGACGAGCGACACTACTGTTGCCTTTACATTTTCTTTGAATTTGTATGAAGATTTTTATATATTTTTAAATATTATTATTTTCTGTAGTTTTGACATAATTATTCATTAAAAAAAATGTCATTTGCAATTTAATTTATTTAAAAATTTGTATGCGGTAGTTGTTTCGGGTCTGGTTGTCTGTGCATGTGACATGTATGTTTGTAAACTGTACCCACGATACTGGAGAAACCATAGTGTAGGGAAAAGTTTAAAATAAATGTGATACTTATGTTATGTGAACACCTACTGTTTCTGATACCTAAATCTATACATCTATACATATAAATAAAATTGGAGTGTCTGTTTGTAATATTGAAATAACCGTTTTTTACTACATGGATATGAATATAAGTATATACGGTACATACACCAAAATAACATTTTTTTAAATTTTTGTCTGTCTGTCTGTTTGTATAGGCTAATCTCAGAAATGGCTGCACCGATTTTGACGGGACTTTTATTGGCAGGTAGCTGATGTAATAAGGAGTAACTTAGGCAACTTTTATTTTAGAAAAATTCTATTATTTTAGAAAAAAAATAGGGTTAATTGCATTTGGTCTCACTAAAAAATACATTGTTAAGTTCCGACATCCACGCGAACGAAGTCGCGGGCACAGCTAGTTGACAAATAAAATGATTTGATTTGATTTGATACACATAGCACCGGCGAAATAAAGCCTACTTGTTAAATTGTATAAATACTTATGATTAACTGCACAGTGAAACATGTCCAGTCGTTGCACGTTGAGGGATTTATGAAATTTAATTTTAAATGAGGAGTAAAAAATATTGTAAAAATGGGTCCGGGTATAAGTATTTAAATGCGTAGAAATGACACAGAAGCAGAAAGGAGTCGGGATTTTTATAAATTGGGTTTCGTACGTTTTTCCTAAGCCAATTTTCCGTACTAATATCCTGATGACCAGGCTTACTCAGTAACTTGTATGACATACTCAATACAGAAATCCCATGCCATGGTACCTATGGATTTTTGTTGAATAACGTTGTACTAGGTTTAGGGTTTAGCACAAATCTATGTGCAGTGATATAGTTCCAGGATACTTCATGGGTTTTGTCTGAGTTTTCCTATACCTCCATCATACATGTGCGCGTGTTTACGATAGTGGTATACGACGATTCAGACGTTCTGAGAACCTAGTGTAAGTTTTTTTCGACAAACTCGATTTACTACATCGAACGCGTCCGTTTCGTGCTCTTCACCAATAGGAGCGCCGAACGCGTTCGATGTAGTAAATCGGATTTGTCAAAAGAAACTTACACTAGGGGTGCAGATCTCCAGCAGCAATTGCCCGGAGAAGAATACCTACCATCCACCAATTATATACTCTACAGCTTTATGTCTGTATTTCTGTAAAATTATTCATGTTATAAAATCCCATAAGCGAGCCCCGGGGGCGAGCTTATTGCCATCTAGCGACCACACTCGGGAGTCTATTAGTACTTGACATTCATCTGTCTGGTGTACGCAAGTACGGCTGCTTAGTGTGAAGTCCTAGGTTCGATTCCCAGTTCATGCAATCTTGGCAGTTTTTTTATTAGGTACTTCTAGCAGCTCAGAGATTGGAATTGTGGCTTGGACCTTGGACCTTGTGGACCTTAATAACGCCATTAGCGAAATATGTGTGTACAATATAGTACCTACACCTCTGCCTAACCCTTCGGGGAATACAGGCGTGATGTTATGATTATGTACCTATACGACAAGTAAATGCACATGACGCAGATACCGCGTCAATTGGCGCATAATTGTTCCCTATTGAGTACTCAGCTTTACAATTAATAATGTTTTTACTAAACGGCTGCTATCATTGAGTGTCGTGCTCAACGTAAGTTCGATCGGTTGTGTTGACTTGTTACGTATCGGAAACACAAGGTATGTCGTGTTTTATGGTGTTGATAACGTAGTAGTAACATTTATTGCGGATTAAAACACGTTTGGCAAACAGCTGATTATATTCTAATACGGGTTTGAAATTATTATTACACTTAACTACGAAGTGATATGAGAAAACACGAATTGAATAATACAGTTTTGTTGTTGTTGTAATTTTCTGTGGATTTTGAATGAAAGTTGTGTCTTTCGAAGGTAATATTTAAGAACAATTATCAGATAGGTATGTTTTAACCATAAACTATATTATTAATGTTACGTAATTTTGCCATCATTAACGAATAAGAAATTGTACTTATATTGTGACCATGCGGGATGCTCTTGTTGTTCAGTCTTTTGTTTTCAATATTCTAATTTCGAAATGTATTTTAACATTATTTTATAACAATCATCAAAAGATGGGCTCGTAGCTACATAGCTACCGCGCAGATCGATCGATCTGCGAGGTCAAGTAGCGCTTGACGCGGTCGGTTCTTGGATGGGTGATCATTTTCACATATCGAGACCCCTCCGTGCCTCGGAAAGCACGTTAAGCAGTTGGTTCCAAGTGTCATATGAAGACTTATGACAGTCGTTACGGGTGTCAGTAGCCCAAAAAGTCTGACAACCAGTCTAACCTTAGAGTATCAGTGTCTCCCAGAAATTGGGTGGCGGAGGTTAGAAGACAGTCGCTCCGTGTAAAATACTAATATTCAGCTGCAACCGGTTAGACTGGAAGCCGACCCCAATGTAGTTGGGAAAAGGCAGATGATGAATCACCAAAAGGTCGGTCACCCTGTTATACTGAACAACATAGAAGAAACACATACTACATAATTAAAAATGGTAGTCTGTTACGTTAGTTGAACCATTAATTATTATATAAGTTCTTAAACAAACAATTTATGAATGAAGTTAGTATTAAAAAACTTCTTGCGTCAATTTAAGACGAATGTGTTTCAGTTCGGTCACGTATAACCTTCAGATCTTTTCGTTCAATCGCTCTTATCAATGTTTGCTTGACCTTTTTAATCTTATGTGTGCACAGTTTTAATTTTGGGTGATAATGAGGCATGAGATTATTGTCTTAGATGTACATAGAGGTTAAAGATAATATACCTACTATTCACTCATGTCTAGTGAGTTTTTCGGTCAGAAAATTAGCGGATCAGTCCGGAGCTTCGATTTGTGGATGAAAATTACAAACTCCGAGCAGTTGCTGTAAAATTTCTGACAGAAAAAATCTATAACGCTTCTCGGTTGAACCCAGGAGCTCACCCTCAGCCGCTGTGCTTGCGGCGTCTAGATCAATGACGGATTTACGGCGATATAGGTTCATAATATGTTGGACTACGAAAGGGACGAACGAAAGGCAATGATGTGGAGATGCGAATGCTAAGAGGTATGTGTGGTGTGACAAGAATGGATAGGATTAGGAATGAGTATATTAGAGGTAGTATGAAAGTGGCACTAGTGACAGAAAAGGTAAGAAGCAATCGTTAGTCGTGGTATGGACATGTGAGGAGGAGGGGTGAGAACCATGTAACTAGAGGGGTTATCGATATGAATGTGGATGGATACAAGGGAAGAGGTAGCTCCAAGAAACGATGCATGGATTGTGTGAAAAGTGACATGTTAAGTGAACTCTGAGATGACGGCTGACAGAGATGAATGGAAGAAAAAGACATATTGCGCCGACCACAAATAATCCTACTAATCCTACTAATCCTACTCCTGCTTATATTATAAATGTGAAAATGAGGATGGATGGATGGATGTATGGATGGATTTTTGTTACTCTTTGACGCCTGAACGGCTGAACGGATCTGGATGAAATTTGGCACAAAGATAGATTATAGCCTGGAATAGCACATAGGCGTTTTATCCCGGGAAAATGCACGGGCGAAGCCGCGGGCGGAAGCTAGTATAGGATAAGTGCAGAAGAATGATGATGACGATAAGTTCATAATATGGCACAAGTTCTTACAATGCAATCGGATCGACTTTATTCTATTCGATTCTTTTGCAGTTCGTTAGTGATCACTATTAGAGGTAGTTGGTCGCAAACAATAAATAAACAATATGTTTACTTTGTGTCACTTAGCGGATTAACTCGCTACCCTAATTAAGGCTAACGAGTTGGTTTACTAACGATAGTTTACACATGGAAGTTTAACGTTTAATCGCCTTCAAATGAATATTGTTTGATGTGTAATGTTTTAACATTATTATAAGATTGTTATGAGACGAATGAACGGCCCGTGATGATGTATATAAAATAAAGCAAGTGAAACGACAGGACATGATACTGAGTATTTTCTTAAAATATGTAACAGAATGTTTTAAATAACTGCGAATTGGCGATGTATTGGAATCATGTCTGTAATTATTCTCTATATTATTTTCAAAACGTTGCCCCGCACTAGGAATAATTCCTGTATCGTGGGTGCGTTTACAAACATATATATTCACATACACAAAGACCCAGGCCTGAAACAACTATCTGTAGATCATACAAATATTTTGTTCAGTACGGTAATCGAACTCGTGACAGGTAGCGCAGCAGTCGAATTCACTCGTAACTTTGCTATACCTATTAGTCAATTTTAGGGGATTAGCCGATAAGTAATATTTGTTGGATTCTCAAGTTTCGATTTTTAAACTGAAATAAAACTGGTTTTACGGGCTAATCTCGTTTTTTTTATAAAATAGGCCCGATTTTCATCAACGGCTGGATAAACCACAGATAAGTTAATTCCTCAATGATAAGCCTATACAAAAACTTTTCTAATTTAAAATATCCTACCAATTTAGATATCATTTTTTAAACTATGAATGAAATTACAGGACAGTAAAACCTACATTGCTCTCTCATACTTCTCCCACTGTATGTGCATAGCAAGATTGTTAGAAGAGACTTTAAAAGATATCCATTGAGTTTCTGGCCAGTATTTCTCCATAGGACCAACCTCTTGGAACAATGCAACTAGAGTCCTATAAAGTTTCAAAGTGACTGTCATTTAAATTAAAAAAAAAAAAAAAACAATCTATCATATTGTCGTTAAAATCAAAAAATTAAGTAATATTTTGGCGGTTTTGACATTTTGATGCCATTGGCTAGAGAATCGGAAGACGCGTTGTTTCAGCCAATCAGAAACAAGCATCGTCCAGTAGAAACTCGTAAAATGAAATGAATATAAAATGGTACTGTAATGGTGTGAAATTATGCAGGTTTTTCACTATTCTGAAAAATTGCTATTTTGGATATACGTGGTGTTATTTCAACGACGATATCTATCAGGCAAATATGTACTGTGGAATAATGATGGTCTAGTGGACGTAAGCGCAACTGCTAAGCGTATGATCCTGGGTTCGAATCTCAGGTCGAGTAAAGTGTTATTGGTTCTTCTTTTTAGGCCCAAATTTGCAATGGCAAATAGGCGATATCATACATATTGCACGGGGCTGAGTGTGTTTTAGTACACCTCTGCCTACCCTTCGGCGAGAATCCACAGATGTTATGTTATGTTGACTGCCTCATTGGACTAGTGGTCGCAAGTGCGACTGCTGAGCGTGAGGTCCCGGGCCCGATTCCCGGGTCGGGCAAAAAGTGTTATTGTGTTTTTCTTTATGGAAATTCTCAGTAGTATCACGTAGTCTGCAATAGATGGCAATAGTCTCGCCACCTATTGCATGGGACTCAACCTTTGTCTAAGCCTTCGGCGTGATAATATGTATGTTATTAGAGATGGGGTAATAGGGTCATTAGTTGGTAATACTATTATTAAATATAACGCTTTACTGACATTATATTATTGTAACTATTACCCGGTAATAGTCAAATAATAGTTTACGGATTCTGTATTCGTTACCCAATAATATATATTATTCATTTAACGTACTCAGTCGTATGATTACACTATTATCGATACCGACTAACGTATTACGCGAAATGGTCATTAAAATTTCCTTCATACTTTTACAGGCTTAGGACTACGAACTAAACAACGTTGACAACGTTGTTTAGTTCGTTGGCGTATTTAAAAGTTTAATCACCGTTATGTACATTGATTCTTGATTCGTTTTTACTAGAATAGTTATTTGACTATTACTGAGTAACACTATTACTGCAGATTTGAATAATCTATTATCATATTAATACTTAATATTATGTTACCAGTAACTATTATGATTATATTAGTGACACCTCTATATGTTTTTTTGTGTTAAGTAGTAATTTTTGCGCATAACATTTTATGTAACTGAAGATAACCCCGATAGTTATCACTCTTGGCCGTAAACTTGGTGTAAACTTATTTAAACTTTAATGGACTACATGAGTAGATATCATCAAATGCACGAATGCCGGTTTCTATGCTAAAGACATTTTAAGTTGTTCTACCTAATTACTAGCTTCCGCCCGCGGCTTCGCCCGCGTGATTTTCGAATCAGTACATTTTTCCGGGACAAAAAGTAGCCTATATGCTATTCCAGACTATAATCTATCTCTGTGCCAAATTTCATACAGTTCCGTTCAGCCGTTCTGACGTGATTGAGTAACAAATATCCATCCATCCATCGATCCATCCTCACAAATTTTCACATTTATAATACTAGCTTCCGTCCGCGGCTTCGCCCGCGTGGTTTACGAATCCGTACATTTTTCCTGGATAAAAAGTAGCCTGTGTGGTATTCCTGGCTATAATCTTTCTCTGTGCCAAATTTCATCCAGATCCGTTCGGCCGTTCTGGCGTGATTGAGTAACAAAGATCCATCCATCCATCCATCCTCACGAACTTTCACATGTATAATATTAGTAGGATTATAGTAGGAGTACGATATTCATAAGAATATTTTCACAATAGCCACTGACACAATAAGGGGTTAATGTACTCATGAATACGAACAACTTTTAGTATGGAATTAAACCTTTGTCGACACGATTGGTGCAGTGGCTAAGCGATTAGCTTATTGCGCGACGTGTCGCGGGTTCCGTGCAGGGGCACGGAACAAATATTTGTATGATCTACAGATAGTCGTTTCGGGTCTGGTTGTGTGTGCATGTGACATGTATGTTTGTAAACTGTACCCACGATACAGGAGAAATCCAAGGGTGGGGCGAACTTTAAAACCGGTTGCGGCTGAATATCAGTCAGTTACACGGAGCGACTGCCATCTAACTGCCATCTCCGCCATCCAATTACTGGGAGACATTAATACTCTAAGGTTAGACTAGATCAGACTTTGGGCCGCTGACACCCCTAACGACTGTTATAGTCCTCATATGACACCTGGAAACAACAGCCTAATGTGCTTTCCGAGGTACACAATGTGTGTGAATGGTTACCCGTCCAAGGACTGACCGCGACAAGCGCTGCTTAACCTTGCAGATCGATGAATCTGCGCGATATCCATTTAGCTACGAGCCCCTGTTTACTCAGTCCGTATTCAGCCACATCTTAACAATATTTATTAAAATAATAGACAAAATTGGCATATTAAAGCATGAATGGCTTTTGAACAATTTCTTCGAGTAATTTTTCAGCTCATTTTAATTTACTTGAACGTTAATAAATGCATATTTATGTCCTCCTGACCGAATTTCAGTAACGGCGGCCAATCTCACCGGAGATTAGCCAAGTACACAGGAGATAGTATAGAGCACAAGTGTGTGTGCAAACACAGGTGCATTCTCTATTCCTTCACTCTCATAGTCGGATGGGACGGCAATCCGACACGGCCGGAGAGATCAGGCGCAGGACCAACGGCTTTACGTGCTTTCCGAGGCAGGGTGTGTATTCACATACACAAAGACCCAGACCCAAAACAACTATCTGTAAATCATATAAATATTTGTGGGTGTATCGAACCCGCGACACATAGCGCAGCAGTCGATCTCTCAACCATTGCACCAACGTGTATAAAAGCATAATGCTTTGTTGAATCCCAGCTGAAAGGAAACACGTTTATTTCTATGCATTTTCTTGCTAAAATTGCTTTTTGGCTCCCAAGGTCAGCAATAATGACAGATCCTGTGAACCTTAAGTAAACCATAAGCATCGGACAATAAGAGTTATTTATGGATGACGTAATGTGGGCCGCGCGGCCCACAATCGGCTTACGCGGTTAAATGTGTATTGTTATATGAAATATAGTAACTAGCTGCCACAAACATTATATTTAAAAGACTGGTCTGTTGTTTAAACTGGTATAAATTATTATATTTACGTTGTTAATGTAGCGACTACTACTCGCAACATGGCAAAAAGTAATGCGCCATCTATCGGAGTTTGAGAAAGTGAAACGAGCTATCTGCTATTGTGACATTATCTAATTTCAATAACCTTTATGTCGCGCAACGACCACCGCTAGTTCATAGTAGCAATCAATAATCTCTGTTATGTAGTACGCTATCTCGTGCGAATCTTAAGAGTATCTTTTAGCTGTCGGCTTTTGACAAAATTGTCTTTAAACACGCGCAAAATAGGTGTTTGGGCGTTAACGTTTCTTACATCGAAATCTTAACGAATTAATTTGATTTTGGTGTCTATCGCTTTGTTAGATTATCAACATGGTAGAGAGGATTTTCGTTCGTTTCGTTCGTTTTATTCAAAATTTTGTTTATTTTAATAATTATCACGAGATAAGTATAAGGAAGATTTTTAGTTAAAAGAAGGGAATTTGGAGGTTCATTATTTCTCAATCTATAAACAATATAAAAAAACAAAAACGTGAAGACCTAGTTTTTACTTGTGGCTATAACATATTAAACATATAATATAACATATAAAAATCAGCAAAATCAGCTCATGTTTATTAGGGTAAAAATGTTAACGCATTTTGTATGAAAACTTTTAGCTAAACCATAGTCATTAAGAGGCAGTTTATTTCAATGGCGTTCTTAATTACTTATTAATCTCATGAGAATATGTACACTTGATACATCATTTCATAATCTATCATTATTACAGAGATTAGCAGGAATTTGGTAATACTAAAGAAAGCTTTATGTACCTTTTGGTAATATCAACATTTAAGTTTTACTTTATATTTTATACCTTACTTAAAGTACTACTTTAAGAACGGTCACCCATCCAAATTACGACCACGAAAGCCGCAGCTTAACATCGCGTGTGGATACTTTGCAGCCATTTAGCCACAAGCGTTTTAAGCGATGATATGAGTTTACGCAGCGTAGGAAGGCCTCCTACTAGGTGGACGGACGACATTGTGAAAGTCGCGGGCAACCGATGGATGCAAGTGGCGGAATGTCGTTCGATGTGGTGGTCTAAGGGGGAGGCCTTCATTCAGCAGTCGACGTCTTCTGGCTAATCATGATGATGATAATGATGATGAGTTTGACATTTCAGCCATGATCTATCGAGCCTTTTTTTTCTGGCTACTTTGGTGTTGGCTGCCAGTCTAACCAGACGCGGCTGAGTATTAGTATTGTACACTGAGAGACTGCCATCTGAACTCCACAATCGAGACACTGATACTCCAAGGGTAGACCGGTTGTCAGACGTTTTGGGCTGTTGAGACGCCTAAAGAGCGTCATAAGTTTTTGTATGACATTCGAAGACATGTCAGAGGGGACACGGAAGAGTCTCGATGTGTCAAAAACGGTCACCCATCCAAGGGCTTACCGCAGTAAGCGAGCCCCTCTGCCATTTCACTCAATGAACAATTAGATTGCCCATTGGTCTGGTGGTCGCAAGCGCGACTGCTGACCGTGAGGTTTTGGTTCAATTACCAGGTCGGGCAAAGAGTTATTGGGTTTTTCAGCAACACGGAGTCTGGAAATGTGCCCGGTAGATGGCAATAGGCTCGCTTCATATTATATGGAACTTATAACAGCATCGGTGAAATGTGGGTGTGCAATAGTACACCTCTGTCTAACCCTTCGGGGAATACAGGCGTGATGCTATGTTATGTTATGTATATTATGCAATTAATGTTTAATTCACAGATGTCAAACGAAGCGATAGCAAAAGGCGAGGCGGTGTTACTGCGCCAGGCGCGCGACAAATTCGCCGCAGTGTTCGGTCGCCAGCCTACCGCGGCTGCGTGCGCGCCGGGTCGCGTCAACCTTATAGGAGAACATATCGATTACTGTGAAGGATTCGTATTGCCTGTAGTAAGTTATTTGTTTAATCGTTGCACACACTCATATTAATTCATGCATGTATAACGTATATAAGTGGGTTCATTTGTAAACAGAAATATTCACATGCACAAACATGGAACAACTATTTGTAGGTCAATAAAAATATTTGTTTTGTTTTGGGATTGGAAATCGAACCCGCGACATATACCTAGGTAGCTCAGCAGTCAACCGCTCAACCGCTGCGCCAAATGTGCTGTCAAATTTTAAACACGCAGAATCATGATTGTTGCATCTTCTCCTTCTGGGGCCCTGCTCTCTTCTGTGAGAAGGGTCCATGTCGTAATTCATTACAACCGAAGATCAGCACAGTGCAGATTGGTGGATGTGACAAGTCTTCGAGTTTTTAGTCCAGAAGTTCTGTGCAGATAAAGAATTTATGTCTAAGTAGCGGACCCGACAGACGTCCTACCCGAACCTTTTCTAGTCTCCTACCGGGTCCAGTAGTGAATCTAAACCACCCAGGGATCAGTAGGTTCACTAAAATTGTGACTGAACTCCTCCTAAAGGGCTGGACCGATTTTGATAAAAAAAAAACATTTCATTAAAATCGGTCCAGCCGTTTAGGAGGAGTACAGAAGAATTTTATATATAAAGAAGAATGATAATCTACGTACCAACGTAATACCATACTCATGGACTCCCGAAAAAATCATGCCGACTGGGAGCTTTGGAGCCGTCCATTAATCACGTGAGGCTCGAAAGGGGGGAGGGGGTTTGGCAAAAATCACGAAATATCACAAGGGGGGTGTAGTAAGATATCACGTGTATTTATTTTTTCAGTTGTTAATAGACATGGGCGAAGTCGTTACTTTGGAATCACAGTGACTCGTCGAATTTTGGGAACGTTGAACTTTACAAAATAAGCATCTAAAATGTACGGTAATGCTGTACGGTGATAAGCCTTAAGACAAGACAAATCAAATAGGTACTTAAAAAATACTGTGTGGTGATTTTGGGTGGGGGGGCGGGGTAGTTTCAAACCTAACCACGTATCACCAAGGAGGAGGGAGGGGTTAAAAATGCTAAAAAAAATATCACGACGTGATTAATGGACGGGCGTGACTGCCGTGCGCCGTGTAAACCAATAGAGTTATATATCTTTATTAAAATATATCCTTATTAGAGTAAATTAGACCATCGTTTGAGAATAGAAAATATGGGCTATATGCTCTGCTACTGTTGCTAGTATTAGATAAATCCAGCCCACTGCTGACCCAGTACTCAGAGGGACAAGGATTGAGGCTTTATCAAATTTCCTTCTTCTCCACCAGGCCTTACCCTTCGTGACTCTCATAGTAGGAGCCCTAAATAACACGAGCGAGTGTCACCTATTGTCAGTTCTGGGCACAGGTGAGGAGGTGAAGACTAGCTTCCCCGCACCGACTGCTTCTAACCCCTTGAAGCCAGGAACGCCGGCATGGGCTAACTACGTTAAGGGTGTGGTGGCTAATTTTCCTGGTAAGTTGTCCTTTATTATTTTTGCTATTGGACCGCCTGAGAGCTGGTCTTGGGTTGGAATCCCGGGTCGAGCAATACTATTGGGTTTGCTGTTGGACAATTCAGCAGTCTGGAGTTTGGAATCATCTAACGGTCACAAGCGCTACCGCCAAGGGTGGTGTTATTGGGTTTTTCTGTATGGAGATTCTCAGTAGTAGCACGAAGTCTGGAACTGTGCCCGGTAGATAGCAATAGGCTCGCCTCTTATTACATGGGACTCAGTAACGGCATTGGCAAAATGTGATATAGTACACCTCTGCCTAAACCTTCGGGGAATACAAGCGTGATGATGTTTTAAATAAATAAAGTTTAATAAACGGAACCAAATTAAAATTTTCACTGAAATGTTAATAAATATATTATATTTATAAACATAGATTTTGTTTACGCTAAATTATACTAAAATTACTTAACTATTATCTTGGACTCTACAATAATTTACGCGTCAATCGTTTTAATAACATAACATTATTAATAAAGCAACATTTTTCTTATGCTTTTGAACAATGTAGAAAGCTTTTGAATAGTATTTCGTAATTATAAATTAAAGAATAATTTGATTCAAGGCAGTTGTACACGAGTTAGTTCAAATTCACTTTTAGACTTCGCAAAGAGCAGGTGAATAGGTTTTCACAGTCACTGATGATGTAGCTGATCACTGTGCAGGGTTTGAAAGGTTTTCCGAATTAAAACCTTAAAAAGTCATTATTTTTTTATATAATAGCGTATAGATAGTGCCATCCACGAAGACGCGCCCCACTATTTTTGGTCGAGGCTTTCCAGCTGACCGTAATGCTCTTTCGTGATCAGTTAATATTTCGTAGTGTGCGTGTGCACTCTTAGGTAATTATTGTGTATCGACAGAACTAAAACACTAGCGGAAGGTTGCACACTTGTACTGTAAGCAATTAGGAAGAAGAGTGGGGCGCGTCTTCGTGGATGGCACTATCTGTATCTTTATCAACTGGTGTTCTCGTTAGTTAAGAACAAAATGAGGTATTTTCTTCGATAAATCAGTATCAAAATTCAAACAGTTTATCTGTTTTATACACTTCAGTATATTTCAATTTTTATCAATAAAAAAAAACGTGTTTCTCAGTAAGGAAAATGTCCATGTGTACATAATACCTGCGTCATAACAAGGGTTGGTCTTTCCGTACTCGACACTCGCTACTAGCAACAAAGTGTTTATTCTTTATAATTGTAATTAAAAAAAAAAACTTGACATATCTTATCCTATCCTACATTAATTATTTATAATATTATAAATGCGAAAGTTTGTGAGGATGGATGGATGAATGGATCTTTGTTACTCTTTAATGCAAGAACGATTGAACGGATCTGTATGAAATTTGGCACAGAGATAGATTATAGTCTGGAATAGCATGGCATTTTACTTTTTATCCCGGAAAAATGTACGGGTTCGTAAACCACGCGGGTGAAGCCGCGAGCGGAAGCTAGTTGTACATAAAATTGTCACTAATACATTGATCGGCCGTACATATTTCACCACACAATATTGGCATGCAAATGATTGGTACGAGTATATAATTGAACAAGTTAAGTTTTTGAATCAGACACTGTCAGGACTGACTGTGTTGTTTTCGTCTATATCGGTATCGAGAGTTTACCAGACCAAGGCAGCATATTTACAAACTATCGTCAAGTACTAGCGTCAGATAAAATGACTCTTATTTTTTTTTAAAAGCCTCGTTAGTCTAGTTCGCATGGGCGACTGCTTAGCTTGAGGTCTTCGGTTCGATTCCTGGGTCGGGCAAAGTATTATTGGGTTTTCCTGTTTGGAAATTCTCAGATGGCAAAGGGACGGTCCCAATTATATGAGACTCGATAATAGCATCGGCGAAATGTGGGTGTACAATAGTAGACCTCTGCCTAACCCTTCGGGGAATACAGGCGTGATGCTATGTTATGTTATTTTTTTTAATAATATTGTACAATTCAGGTGGTGTGCCCGGGTTCGATGCTGTCGTAGTGACAGATGTACCGATGGGCGCTGGGCTGTCCAGCAGTGCCGCTATAGAAGTCGCCACCTTCACGCTACTCGAAGGACTTACTGGCAGAAGCGTTGGGTAAGATATATAAAAACTAAACACCACTGACTATAAGGCAAAAGAACGAAATTTGGCAGGTGTCTCCTTGTTAGGTTTAGGTATCTTCTAAGATAGGATTTTCCAAAATGCAGTGGCGTAGCGTGAGTATCAGCCGTCCTGGGCGCAGACAAATTTCACCGCCCCCGTATTTTGGTCTTTAAATAAAGGGGATTCTCCTGTTTCGTCATAGAATAAGGAATAAAATGTTCCGAGCTGATTTTAATCGATACGAATTGTAGGTGCAACTAAATATGAAATTAAATGGTTCAAATATTTGTAAGATATAGGTATTATTATTAGTAATTGTGAAATTTTGCCACCCTTGCCAATGTAATTTTGTTTGCACTCCTGACCGCTACACCTGTGAAATAGTACAAGCCTAATCAACAGTTTTAAAAAACAAACATTTTCGCCCTTGTTTATAATCTGACAAAACGATAGAGACCAAAATCAAATCAATTCGTTAAGATTTAGATTTAAGAAACGTTAACGCCCAAACACCTATTTTGCGCGTATTTCAAGACAATTTTGTCAGAAGTCGGCAGCTAAACGATACTCTGAAGTCTCTCCTATACATGGAACAACAAACGCCTGTTCATCCCTGTGGTAAAAACAGGCATAATATAATATTAGAGGTAGTAGCGTAAATATTAAAATCATTAAAGTTATTGCAACGGTCGTAGGTAAACGTTCTAACTAGGTGCAAAGTTAAGTCTGGATGATGGCAATAGGCTCGCCCCCTATAACATGGGAGTTAATAACAGCATCAACGAAATATGTGTGTACAAGGAACTCCTCTGCCTTTTGGTGAAATGCTATGTAAAAAAAATACTTTGTTTCCTTCAAAGTGGGATGGCGAAACTCATCAACGTGGGTTGTTGAGGGTTTGTTTATCTCCAAGAAGATTTTCTTCCAGACTAGACAGACCTTGCTAATTTTAAATATAGAAAATAAGTTCTCGGGAATATCTTTGAGACACGGCTTATTAATTTTAAATTTTGTGTTGACCCACCTATTTATAGATTTTAAATAGAAATTCACTGGTACACAGGATTATGTGCTTACATATATTTTTTAGTAGACTTAGTGTTAGACTACTTGGTTCGAGAAACTAATACTAAATAATAGAGGCGTGAGGCTTACGTTCAACGACCGGCAGGGGACGTAACATACGCGCCAGATTATGAAGTATTCTAAAGTGCTGACAGCCGGCCCTTTAGAACGCTCCATGGCCATCAATAAAACTTCGTTTCTCAAAAACTCTGGAATAAAAGTTCCCCAGTCAGATGTCCCACTAAGGGTACACAGTACACATCAACTTCCCTGGATTGCCTGGTAGTAAACAGAATTAGGGTAGGCAGGTGCCAGGAGAACCAGAAGATAGGGTTCTCTGAGGATGATAGGTGTGTCTTCGGCGCTGCACAGACAATAGAGCATCTGCTTTTGTGTCTCAACTGCCCTGTAATGCCGAGGATCTAATGGAAGCCAATCAAAGAGCCATCTAGCTGGCCATATTGCTGACGACACGGTTGGTGCAGTGGCTAATTTATTGGCTTTCTGCTCTAGGTGTCGCAAGTTCGATTCCCGCAAGAAACAAATATTTGTATGATATACAGATAGTTGTATCGGGTCTGGTTGTGTGTGTATGTTTGTAAACTGTACGCATGACAGCGGAGAAATCTTAATGTTTTTAAAAAAAGAAAAAAAAGAAAAATATTTTGAGCCAGATAAATTTAAAAGTAGCTATCGACACGACAAGAAGAACTATAGAAGAAAGCGACTTTTTTTTCAAACGAGGAATAATTCCTGTATTAGGTGCGTTTACAAACACATATATTCACACATTCACACATACACATACACAACCCAGACCTGAAGCAACTATCTGTAGATGATACAAACATATGTTCCGCGCGGATCCAACCCGTGACACGTAGCGCAGCAGACGATCGCTCTAACACTGCGCCAACATGAAACAAACATATACATGAATAAAACTGCAATATACTAGGCATTCTCGTCAAATGATTAAAAAAATATTGGATTTTTTGAATCATTTGACGTGAATGCAATGGCATCCCCATCCCCATGACATGAGAGAATCACTAATTAATTCGTTTGAAGTCACGTTTCAGCGATTTCATTAGCATAGTAGACATAGTAAATAGTACTGCGGTTAAATTTACTTCAGTCAAATAATTTGCGGTGTTTACTAGTTAAGCATTAAATTGTGGAGCATTGGACGAAACGTAGGATAAAATGAAATTAAGAAATAAAAAACTTCATACTAAAGAGTGCCGCAGAGGAAGCAATTGGTTAAATTAATAACATAACAAAGCATCACGCCTGTATACCCCAAAGGGTAAAGCAGAGGTGTACTGTATACACCCACATTTCACCGGTGCCGTTATTGAGTCCCATATAATAGGGGGCGAGCTTATTGCCATCTACCGGGCACAGTTCTAGACTTCGTGCTACTGATAGTTTCTATACCGAAAAACCCAATAACATTTTGCCCCACCCGGGAATCGAACCCAGAACCTTATGCTCAGCGGTCGGACTTGCAACCTTGCAAAAATGAGTTTTTCTGTATGGAAATTCTCGGTTGCAGCACGGAGTCCGGAACTGAGCCCGGTAGATGGCAATAGGCGATCCTGTTACATGGGACGGTATCGGCGAAATGTGGGTGTACAATAGTACACCTCTGCCTAACGCTTCGGGGAATACAGGCGTGATGCTATGTTATGTTATGGAAATGTTCAATGGGATTAATGGTTATACATCAGCCATTTTTAGGTTTCGTTTACTTTTTTTCCTACGTCAGATATTGGAAGTACCGACTTACATATCTTACTTTTATAGTTTACCATTCTCGTTTATTATAGCATTCAGAAAGTGCCTCACAGGCTTTTTTTTGATGGCTGACATACCACAGATATGAATTTATTTATTATAAGTTTATTATCTATTTATCTTGAATATTGTATTACTTCTAAATCGCTGATAATTCCTGAGCCCTACATTGTATTTGGTTGTTGTATTTTACGCATGTGAGTAAATCTAATTTGTTTTCGACGTTTGTCCTCCGTCTAGGTGAATGGCCTAGTGAACAGGCCTAGAGAACTCGTACAATTTGTTCATGTAAAATATAATTATTACGTGCATTATATGTGCCTACTGCCGACTTTTGTGAGTGGTGTATAGAATTCAAAGTGGAAATTGCTAGTGAGTTTATTTTGACAAACGTTATGTGGTAATGAATAGTCCAACTAATTATCAAAATCTCAAAAATAAAAAAATATATTAAATACTCTACCTACATAGCCGCATTGAAATGTATTTCATTCACAGTGCAGATACGTGACATCTAAGTAATGAAGGCAGGTGTAACTTTACTTTCAGCTCGCCCAGTGGATATTTACGAGTTGATAATTTTTGACTCATGACTAAATACTAAATTGTCTCATTAGTCTATTGGTTGCCAGTGCACCTGCTGAGCGTGAGGTCCTGGTTTCGATCACGGAGTCGGGCATAATATTATTAGGTTTTTCTGTACCTATAATGTATATGAATATTGTGCTGAGTTTCGCAGTGTGCCCGGTAGAAGGGAATAGGTTTGCTTCCTATTGGTCTCAATAACGGAATTGAAATGTGGGTATAGAACATATAGAATATCTCTGCCTAACCCTTCGGGGAATACAGGCGTGATGTTCTGGATATTTATGACTAATGAAGGAAGTAAAACTTGTTAACAAGATGTTTTTTCCCAGGCTAGTAGAAAAGGCCAAGTTATGCCAGAAAGCGGAGCACGAGTTCCCGGGGATGCCTTGCGGTATCATGGACCAGTACGTGGTCACCATGGGCAAGAAGGACCATGCTTTACTCATTGACTGCAGGTGTGTATACTGTCATTGTTTATGGTTTATGGCAAGAAGCCGAAGAGAATGCCTGTTGTCTGGTGACTGGGCAGCGTGGTGTCTGGGCAGATGGGTTGGCGATTGTTGAGGAGTTTTTGCACCCCATCGATTAGTGTTATCTGCATTTATATGGCTAATGAAAAACCTGTGCTTTCATTTACGGGTTTCAACATATATTTTAAATACCCGACGACACGGTTGGCGCATTGGCTAAGTGATTAGCTTTCTGCGCTAGGTGTCGCGTGTTCGATTCAAGCACGGAACAAATATTTGTATGATCTACAGATAGTTGTTTCGGGTCTGGTTGTGTGTGTATGTGACATGTATGTTTGTAAACTGTATCCACGACACAGGAGAAATCACAGGGTGGGGCAACGTATAAAAAAAAACAACTCGGCGTCTAAATACGAATATAAAATATTGTGAAAATATCAGAGTGTTTATATCAAATTACATATTTCAGTCATTTGCTCTCTTAACAAATATCAAACGTGTGTACACTTTGAACAAGACGTTTAATACACGTAAATGGAAGTGGCTTTCTGCGCTACCAGGGTCGCGAGTTACATTCCCGCCCGGAACAAATATTTGTATATTATCGTTTCAGTTAAATTTAATAATGATAGCTAACCTTATTTGCAGTTCAAAGCATTTTGTTTTTGCTGCTGCGCCATGTTCGCAATGTAGTTACGATGTGTTATTGAAGCGCAATCGAATATGTAATCGTTATAAAATTCAATTGAAACGAACTATAGTTATTCCTAGTGTGTGTATGTGGCGGTGAGATGTATGTAAACACATTATGCAGGAAAAGAAATAGGGTGGAGCAAAGATTTCCTGAAAGAGAAAAAAAATCGTCTGTCAGTGTAGAACTGTCAAGAACAAATGTTATTTTTTTATATACATATATGTATATATTTATTTGTCCATGTTATATATATTTGTTTCAAATAATAATCTTTATTTGCATGAAATATGGTGGATTTAAAGATTTTCGTATTTATAATTTTTTTCACATAATATTTCGCCTACTTAATTCGGCATGCAAAATGAAGCTAAGAGTAGTTTTGCTAATTTTAAAATTTAACTTTTTACTTTTTGGTAGACTTCTGGTAAAGGCATCACAGTAACGGGTAGTTTACAAAAAAGACAGCAATACGTCATAAGCCGTTGTTCATTAGCGTCATTTTTCATCAGACATTCAGGACTCATCATACAAGACTTGTATGCCTTTAAAAACTACCCGCACGAGATCATGTCAATACAAAATTATATCGCGGCATTTCTGTTAATAAAAAAAAACAAGTTCTTTGTTCCACTTAAGTGCCAGAAACATTGTACAAAACATTCTATCGCATGAATAAATGCGTAGGTAGTACTTCAGATGTCTCAATATGTTAAATTCACAAGAATAAGATGTTTTACTAATTTGTCTTTTCATGTCATTTGAAAGGCGAGAGGTCTTTCGATATATAAATACTAAAAATGGTTATGGTGGTAACGTAAATGTCTCGCCAATGATCTTCGTAGAACTAGTGCGAGTTTCTCTTGACCTCGCCCGCAGATATTGTCACGCCAAAAATGTATGAAGACAAGGTGCGCGCGCATTTGAGTAAAATTCTATTGAAATCGCGAATACACGATGTCAGACTCGATTCCACTACAGCTATTCTTTCCACTATGGCACGACACGATAGAAGAAGAAAACCAAAAAACATAACATAGCATAACGCTTGTATCCCCGAAGGGTAAGGCAGAGATGTAGTATACAATCGTATAGTATCGTGTGTGAGCTTACAAACACATATGTATATTCACATACACAAAGACCCAGACCCGAAACAACTATTTGTAAATCATAGAAATATTTGTTCTGAACGGGAATCGAACCCGCGACACGTAGCGCAGCAGTCGATATCTCAACCACTGCGACAACCATGCCTTCTTTGTGTTCAGGCTGCACCAATGGTAAATTAACACAGAGAGATATTTTGATGTTCTTATGATGAAATTCACTAAGTCTGTGACTGTCTGAGTCTGCCGTCTGCGTTTCCTCACTAGACGGGTATCGTCGAAATACAGATACCGTATAATCTTTTTATCATGACTCCGATTATTCTGACCAACCGTTTAATATAACGTAACGTCATGCGAAGTTAGGTTTTCACACAAACTTCTATGAAAAACCTTTGGATATAATGAACTATTTTGAACAAAATATGTTCAGTTATAGTGACGATTTGAATTAATTCTTAGTTTTCTAATACTTTCACTTGACGCCGGGACCCCTCCCGCACTCCTCATGCCTCTTGCGTGCCCGGCGCGAGGCTTGTTTTTGTTTTGATTGTTTCGACTGAATTACAAAATTCTAAGTCTATGGTATTACGGCACATTTTAGGTTTTCTAAGAATCAATCTTTATGCTTTGTATGACGTCCGTTTAGTCCTATTATATCCTATCCTATCCTGTCCTACTAATATTATAAATGTGAAAGTTTGTGAGGATGGATGGATGGATGGATGGATCTTTGTTACTCTTTCACGCAAAAACTACTGAAAGGATCTGGATGAAATTTGGCACACAGATAGATTATAGACTGGAATAGCACATAGACTACATTTTATCCTGGGAAAATGTACGGTTTCGTAAACCACGCGGGCGAAGCTGCGAGCGGAAGCTAGTATTATAAATGTGACAGTTTGTGAGCATGGATGGATGGATGGATCTTTATTACTCTTTCACGCCAGAATGGCTGAACGGATCTCGATTAGATTTGACACAGATATAGATTATAGTCTGGAATAGCACACAGGTTACTTTTAATCCCGGGAAAATGTACGGGTTCGTAAACCACGCGGGCGAAGTCGCGGGCGGAAGCTAGTATGACATAATTGTCATTTCTACTGTAATAGATAGAACGAAGCTATCCAGAATGTTCTCGGCTACGTCGTATTTAAAAAACAGTTCTTATAAAAAAAGGAATTCCCCCGCAATTGCTCTCACAATAGAGTATCAAAATCTTTTTCATCTGCATCATCAGCCTATAGGTGTTAACTGCTAGACAAAAGCCTCAGCCCAGGCACTTAAAGTACGCAATGTTTGTAATCCAGGTCGCTAGAATCTCAACAAATACCAATGGAGCTGGGTGACCTAGCAGTTCTCGTCACCAACACCAACGTCAAGCACCAGCTGACTGGCAGCGAGTATCCTACGCGGCGGGCCCAGTGCCAGGAGGCAGCCGACAGACTTGGCTTACCCTCACTCAGAGGAGCCACGATTGAGGACCTGGAAAGTAAGTAATACCTACATATACACACAGAAATTAGACTCGTTTTGTAAGCACATAAAATTATTCGACCATCACGCCACCGAAAAATTAATTCATATAAAATTCAATGATGTCATCCCTGTCAATATAAACTGTATTGATAAGCTAGGCTATGGTTCATAGAAGATGATGGAAGGAAGAAAAGTTTGAGACAAGACTGCCTCATTGGCCTAGTGGTCGCAAGTGCGACTGCTGAGCGTGAGGTCTTGGGTTCGATTCCCGGGTCGGTCTAAGTGTTATTGGGTTTTTCTGTATGGCAATTATCAGTAACTGTATGGAGTTTGGAATTGTGCCCGGTTGCTCGCCCCCTATTGCATGGGACTCAGAAGAGCATCGGCCTAATGTGGGTGCATATTAGTACAACTCTGCCTAACTCTTCGGGGAATACAGGCGTGATGCTATGATTTATGTACTAGCTAACCAGCCTATTGTTAATAAGGAAATCGGCTTTCGTAGATGTTCTACTAATCTTTATCAATACTGGTCACATTATGAAATGCCTATTTACTTGAAGTTGGTAATACTACAAATTCAATGTATATGTTACAACTGACCCAAAACATATAATCACTTAATACCAGCAACCACCAAATCTTTCCAAACCTTTCGTTTTCTTGATGCCCAAACCTTTGTACGTGACTTTGAACTTGACTCTTACAAACTTAGTAATTTGGGACGCAGCTGCGCAGAAGATTCCCAGTGGAGATGGCTAGATTGGTTGAGTGACCTTGACACTCGCTGACGTCATTTACCAAACGATCAAATCTTATAGAACGACTTTGCCAATGACCTTTCTTTTATTAGGTCTTGTTTACTCACGTTTTCAAGCCTCTTAGATATTTTACATCATACTCTATAGTGCTGTATCATTTCTCGTGGCCCACTTTAGCTATTTTTTTTGATTTTTATATAGCATTACGCCTCTATTGCACAAAGGGTTAGGCAGAGGCGTACTATATTGTACTTGATGTACTTCGTCGATGCTTTTATTGATTCCCATGAAATAGGGGGCAAGCCTATCAAAGTCGAAGTCGAAGATTTTGCCCTATGCCAAAAAGGTGTTGATTTAAAAAATATCTTTGAGTTTTAAAATCTCGAGTGTGCGCGGTTCTATAAGGCCTATTGCCATATACTGGGCACACTTGCAAACATGCTGAAAGGATTTCTGTGCAGAAAATTCAAACAACAGTTTGCCGGACTCGGGAGTCGAACCCAGGACGCTCAGCAGTTATGCTTGCGACCACGAGTACCAATAAGGCAGTCTATTTTATTTAATCACATTTATTATTCAACGGCACGTTTGGTGACGTAGGTAAGGGATAGGCCTCCTGTGCTTCGAGAACCAATATTTGTATAAGCCGGGTCTGTTTGTGAATGTATGATAATATGTCTGTATAATATACAAGAGAAATTTTAGAGAGCAAAGTTTATTAAGAAAAAAAAAAACATAATGTATCGTTTCTGCTGCTAGCATACTTATTTATTCTGGCATCAATCATAAATGACAAGTTGTTTTTATATAGATATTTTGAAGTACGAACATCGGGCTAATCATTATTACCCTGCGCTTTGCACGCTCTGAAATACATGTGTAGCTCAATGGCGGTCCTGTGGGGGTCATGACCAAAATCCTTACGCTTCAAATTGACAAACCTCTTATAAATACACGATTTACGAAAATTTTAAACAAATTATTAAATTCCTGCTAAATAAAAAATAATGAAATCAAAAATAGGTAGGTTTTTTTATTTATAATATTCTATTTAATTTTTAATTAATTAATTAATTTTTAATTTGGTCAACTACAACCCAGTCATTGTACTGTTAATATGACCCACTCCAAAATGTTTCGCTGCGTCCGCGCCTGCACCTAGGCGTTGTTTTCCAAACGATTATAGTAAAATGCTAATAAACTTTCTTTCCCAATACATGCGGCGAAGACAGAGATTATGAGAAAGAGTATTTTTTGCATGGGTCCTAAAATATTTGATAAATTACCAACAGAACTCAAAAGTTTAAATATAATGTTGTTCAAACGGCACGGTTTTGACGGGACGGTTGGCGCAGTGGTTGAGCGATCGACCACTGCGCTACGTGTCGCGGGTTCGATTCCCGCACGAAGCAAATATTTGTATGATCTACAGATAGTTATTTCGGGTCCGGTTGTGTGTGTCTGGATGTATGTGACATGTATGTTTGTAAACTGTACCCATGATACAGGAGAAATCCTAGCGTGGGGCAACGTTTTTGAAAAAAATAATTAAAAAAGTAACATTAATAACAACAATACTGTGTAACATTGTGTTATCACCCATGTTTGACACAAATAAAATGATTTGATTTGATTTGATTTGACTAAACAATTGTTTACTACAGAATTCAATGGAAGTTACTAAAAGTTAAACAATTTTGTATCTTTTGATAATTGTATTAGTGCTTTTAGATAATATAGTTGTTCATTAGATTATTGTGTTTTGACAAAACTAAATGAATTAGGGAGTGAGCAGGTGTACTCAAATTTAGTCACTTAGACTATGAAATGACGAAGATTGCGAGTGCTGTATTCTGCATCATATAACTATACAGATAAGGCCGATTTTAGTATGGCATTGTATAAAAATAAACAAGGTGTTTGCTTCAAGCGGATTCAAGATAGTCTTTTTCTCCTGTTCTGTTAGCACAAGTAATTTTTATTGGTACTTCAGGTAATTTTTTTGCTATATATATATAAATATTTTTTTTTTTAAACATTGCCCCACACTAGGATTTCTCCTGTGTCGTGGGTACAGTTTACAAACATACATGTCACATGCACACACAACCAGACCCGAAACAACTATCTGTAGATCATACAAATATTTGTTCCGTGCGGGGATCGAACCCGCAACACGTAGCGCAGAAAGCTAAACACTTAGCCACTGCGCCAACCGTGTCGTCAACAAATATTGACTACAAGTTGTTGTTCAGAGAAGTACCAAATGTGAATTGTTCACTAATACTGACTGACTAATGTTTCCACTGCGGCATGAGTGATTCCAATATGACGTGGCGACACGTTAGAAGAAGAAGATACTAATGTAGCTCGTTTGCGTCATTGGTCTAGTGGACGTAAGCGCGACTGCTTAGCGTGAAGTCCAAGGTACGAATCCCGGATCGGGCGGTGCCATTGGGTTTTTCTGTAAGATTCTCAGTTGCAGCATGGAGTATGGGATTATGCCCGGTAGATGGCAACAGGCTCGCTGCCTATTATATGGTATTCAATAACAGCATCGGCGAAATGTGGGTATACAATAGTACACTTCTGCCTAACCCTTCGGGGAATATAGACGTGATGCTATGATATGTTATGCTATCTAAATGTTTAATAGCGAAATAATGAAACTCATAAACATCACGCTTGCATTTCCAACATATCGCTTCATAATACATTTCGCCGAAGCTGTTATTGAGTTTATGTAATAACAAATCATCGATCAATTCTAAATTCAGGGTTGCTACTACACAAAAAACAGAAGCGAACTTTTTAATGGTGATCTGCTACGACTGCGTAGCATGCGTAGCCCTAAGCTACGTAAGCTACGTCGCGTCGTAGCAACATCGTAGCATCTATAATATTGCCTGGCGCCTGTATTTATCTTTATCTTTATTTCCAGAACTAAAAAAACAGAACTGTGACAAATTTGTGTTAATGAGAGCGAGACACGTTATAGAAGAGATTCACAGGACAGAAGAAGTAGCAAGAGTCATGAAACAGAAGGATTTCAAACGAGTAAGATTTTTCAAGCAGTTCGTCCAATTTTCGATGTCATTTTAAAAATTACCACAGTTAAATGTATACGTGATTTATTTTTAACGATGCAATCACGAGTAGCGTAGTAAAGCTGGTGTTTATGCCCGAAACGCGTGATATTTCATCTCGATTTTTGGGCATTGCGATCATTATTGTATGCGTAATGGCAATGACGTCACATATTTGTCACACCCATTTTTAATGGTGTAGGTGATGAGACGGTATTGACATGTTTGTAGAAAGACGTAGCCACAAATATCTCATAGAGAGAAGCTTGTAAAGGAAAATTTAACTCGGTGAGCCTAATAGCGAGTCACAATATTTTTTAAAATAAAATTTTGTATTTCAACCTGCCTTTCATCACTTGACACAAAATCATTAGAAAAAGGGTCTGGTACAGAACAATGCAGAGCGAACCTTCTCGTATTCCCTGGTTTGCAAATATTAGAATTTCTAAGAAAAGCATATTTATCGCACATAGATTAAGGTCTGAACATATTCCACTCAATAAATTCGGCTTTCTAAAAAAGAAAACAACTAGCCCTAATTGTGAGGTGTGCGGGATTGTTGAAGATGCCTAACTTAAGGACTGAATTAAATATTAATGTTAGGGTAAGATGAGGCTGGCATAGTCTTGTAAGATTAAAAGCCTCGAAATAACAATAAAGAGAAAAAAAAACCTGCCTTTCATCACTCTTTTAATAAAATAATAATAATACATAAATAAATTCAGCCCATTATTGTCTCACCACTGGGCAAGGGTCTTTTCTCAGAATGTGAAGGGTTAGGCCTTACCAACCATGCTGGCTTAGTGTGGGTTGGCGGACTACACAATAATGTAATGTAATAATAAACATCGAGAATGTTATGGAGACCTCTCAGGTGTGCAAGTTTCCTCACGATGTTTCCCTTCACCGTTAATGCAAGTGATAATCGAATTCTGATTACGGATCCGCATATGATTTCGTAAAATTTCGGACTCGAACGAATTCGGACTCTTCTTCATAGAAGGCAAGCGTTCAAACGGCAGTCAAAAACTGTACCAAAACAAAAATTGTCAATGTTACCTACCAGTATTTACGTGATTATTGTCATTAGGTTGGTGAAATGTTCTACCAGTCGCACGACTCCCTGAGCCAGCTCATGGAAGTCTCCTGCCCAGAGCTGGACCAGATCACGGACATCACCAGGGGCGCCCCAGGAGTGTACGGCGCGAGGATGACTGGCGGAGGCTTCGGTGGATGTGTTGTTACTTTGGTAAGATTCGTTTAAACAAGTATTGAATCATGATCTATTCTATTGTTCAACCGCCATTGGTCTAATGGTTCTAAGCACGACTGCTGAGCGTAAGGTTCTATGTTCGATTTCCGGGACGGGAAAACGTGTTATTGGGTTTAGGCTCGTCCCCTATTTTTTTTTTTGCCCCACACTATTAATAATGACGACACGGTTGGCGTAGTGGCTAAGCGATTAGCTTTCTGCGCTACGCGTCGCGGGTCCGATCCCCGCACGGAACAAATATTTGTATGATCTGCAGATAGTTGTTTCGGGTCTGGTTGTCTGTGTATGTGACATGTATGTTTGTAAATTGTACCCACGATACAGGAGAAATCCTAGTGTGGGGAAAAGTTTTATTTAAAAAAAATATATTTAATAATAATTCCTGTATCGTAGGTGCTTTTAAAAACACATAATATTCTCATACCCAGACTTGAAACAACTACCTGAAAATCATACAAATATTTGTTTCGTGTGGGAATCGAAACCGCGACACGCGCAGTATTCGATCTCTCAACCACTGCGCCAAACGTGCCGCCAAATGTACATGGGACTTAATAACAGGATCGGCGAAATGTGGGTGCACAATAGTACACCTTTGCCTAACCCTTCGGGGATACAGGCGTGATGTTATGTTAATTTATGTGTTCAACTGCTAAGCAACTTTTTAGAAGAGCCTAAGGGCTTAATCCACACTGACAAAGTTGGAGCAGCCGATTTTCAGAAGCAGGGTGTAGCGATCCATTGCGAAACGCGCGTTTCAGCTACGAACTGACTATTTCGGGCGTTATTCAGCGAATAATATTTTAGATTTTACTTTGCAATTTAAATAATCTGCCTGAAATGAAATGAAATGAAATTATTTATTTTGCAATTAGGATTTTTCAATCACTTTTACACGTCTTCAATCACTTTTACACGTCTTAAAGACTGCTTCATTCGTCATGGCTTTTTCAGTATTATACCTATTAATATTTCTTTGTTGCAGATAAAGAAGAGCGAAGTAGAGAACTTAAAGAAACGTATCCTATCTCAATACAAAGGCACGCCTACTTTCTTCGTGTGTCAACCTAGTGATGGCGCGAGGCTCTTGAGTTTGTAATGTATTGTATAATATTATAAAGTTTGTTATTCCTTCTTAGACAAATTGTTATTTTTGTTATTGAAATGAATCAATTTAATCTTAACTCATATTTATTGCGAATAAATATTTGATTGGATTTGATTTGTCCTTTTACTTATATAAAACTATTTTGGGTGATATTTTCTTTGATCTGTATATACCTATATATTCCCCGCTGATATTTGATATACTTTTATCCACACTATTTTTTTATTTGTTAAATCAATATTTATATATATAAAATAGAAAATACGTAATATTTTTTTTTAACAATGCGCGAAATTTAATAATCTAGACGTATTTAATATTTTAACGATTTACTAATAGTGTCATATTGTAACGAACTTTAGAAAAAAATTTATGGTCATCCTAATAATGCCGACTTATCTATACTAATATTATAAAGAGGTACAATTTGTT
The DNA here is from genome assembly GCA_947562105.1 of Shargacucullia verbasci. Classification (NCBI taxonomy): domain Eukaryota; kingdom Metazoa; phylum Arthropoda; class Insecta; order Lepidoptera; family Noctuidae; genus Shargacucullia; species Shargacucullia verbasci. Next base: position 2,386,613 of record OX387289.1, on the reverse strand, counting down.
TGTTTGTATGTAGGGGGTAATCTCCGGAACTAATGATTCAATTAAAAAAAAAAACACTGATTGATAGCTACATTATCCCCGAGTGCTATAAGCTATAAATTATTATTATATAATATGTAGGTCACGCGGACGAAGTCGCGGGCAAAAGTTAGTTAAATATAATGCGGTGGCCGCCATTCGCACAGCCAGTGTCACCCGCGCGGTCCCTTAGATTTTCACTGGGAATAGATTAATTTCATGATTTTTTTATTTAAAACTCGGATAGGATAAGAAAAATATTTAAAAAAGATCAAAACATTCACATTCAGAACAGGGTAAAAAGTTTTTTTTTTTTTTTTTCTATATGGACATTCTCAGTAGCAGCACGGAATCTGGAAGAGTGCCCGATAGATAGCAATAGGTATATTGCCTATTGCTATCTACCGGGCATATCTACATGGGACTCAATAACGGCATCGGCGAAATGTGGGTGTACACCTCTGCCTAACCCTTCGGGGAATACAGGCGTGATGCTGTTATGTTATGTGATTTGTTTCTATAATTTGTAATCAATAGCAGAAAACCTGAATGTCTTTGAAGTCACTATTTAATATCTACAAATTAAAGTTTACATCCACAGGTTGGTACACAATATATTTTACTAGCTTCTGCCCGCAGCTTCGCCCGCGTGGTTTACGATCCTGTACATTTTCCCGGGATAAAAAGTAGCCTATCTGCTATTCCAGACTATAATCTATCTCTGTGCTAAATTTCATCCAGATCAGTTCAGCCGTTCTGGCGTGAAAGAGTAACAAAGATCCATCCATCCTCACAAACTTTCGCATTTATAATACATATTATATTAGTAAAGATAAGATAAGAAGTAAGATTCACACAAACAAATGAGTACATTATATACCCTTCAAGCGTGTAAGTGTTAACTCAGGTCTTACTTTTTCCTTTTGAAGTAGGCAGCGGCGTGCACAGAGTTTTTAGACAGGGGAAGGCAGAAAATTTTAAAAGCTTATTTACCAGAAATACCTACTGCATGTTGGTATTGGTTCGTCGTCTTGTCGATTAAATAATGATGTATGTGATTTGCCACCTCAAATATTTTATGATAAATATTTATCTGAGTAATATAGGGTAGGCAGTGTTTTTTTGGTCTTTATGAACCGCAGTCCACTGGAAGTAGGGTGCTTCTTTGTTTTCAGATCGTATGGGAAGTTCAACTAAGATTTTGTGTGTTCTAGTTGTTACGTCACCGAGTTTCAAAAGGTTAATTAATTTTCTGATTGCGAAACTTTTTAATTAATTAGTTATGATTCACGATAAGTTTATGTTAAACAAGTTTGATTAAATAAAAGTTCGAAAATTATTTTCAAAAGTGACAGTTGAACCGAAAACCATCTGCTTTTGATTTTGAGCGCCGAGTGAGTAAGTACCTAGTTACTTTTTTTTCAATGTGTGGAAATGATCATGCATGCTGGCCACCCTGGGGAAGGTGACAGGTGAGGTCGGACTCTTCCAGATTAAAATCACTCGGTGTTCCCGTGATATACCTGTAGCGCCGGAGACACGGGATTCGTTCGCGCATTCACCGCACTTCAGGCAGGTGTCAGCCCGCTAGTGGATGACTAGGCGGGCCCCGTCCCATTGTGTATCCTATTGAAATAATAATTCTGATTGTGTCCTAAAACAGTCGTGCGGGTTTACCGCGTAACGTTGCTGGTAAGAGATATCCATTGTGGCAATTAACTGAAAGACGGAATTAAGTCATACCAGCTATATAATTCAGTGAGCCATTTTGAATCGAAATAATTGATTTTAAAATAACAATTCGCCGATGCTTGACAAGCACGGCTGCTGAGCACGAGTAACTGGATTCGATTCCCAGGTCAGCCAAAGTGTTATTGGTACTTTCTGAAATTCTCAATAGCACCCTGTTTGCAATTGTGTCTCAAATCTGTCTATGATAAAGATTTTTCAAAAAAAAATTGATGATGGTTACATTTACTTGACCCGATTTCAAATTTCTTCGTTCCCTTATAAAATTAAGATGGCATGATATAATCATTACGTTATTTACAAATAGAAAGTTTTTTCAACACTTTGCATTACAAATTACGTTTGTTTATTTTCCTAACTGTTGCTGGAAGAAGTTTCCACGTCAAATATTTAGGAAAAAGTAATCTTTTGATAATGATTTATCTTGATCTTTACGAACTTTTTAATAGTCCAACATTTGAAGATTTATATCAAAGCTAACTAGCATTAGTCGAATACTGGTAAAACATTTAACACAATTAAAGAATATTTGGAAGGTAGATTTTGATACAAATTGTCACACTGAAATGCTTCGTGTCATACACCAAATATGTTGGACTAATAATGATATTTATTATTATGTAACATTAAATGTAACCATATTTAAAAGCAAATAAATAATATATTTGAACGTGAATTTAGAAAACTGCCTCATGAGTCTAGTGGCTGTAAGTGCGACTGAGCGAGAGGTCCTGGGTTCGATTCCCGGGTCGGGCAAAGTGTTATTGGGTTTTTCTGTATGGAAATTCTCAGTAGCAGCACGAAGTCTGGAACTGTGCCTGGTAGATGGCAATAGGCTCGCCCCCTATTACATTGGACTCAAAAACAACATCGGTGAAATGTGGGTGTACAATAGCACACCTCTGCTTAGCCCTTCGGGGAATACAGGCGTGATGCTATGTGTTTGGAAATCGTCGTTGTTATAGAGCGTAAACAAAGGGGAAAGCAGTTTTCTTTTAGAAAAAATCTGTGTCGCACTTAGTTTCTCGGTTGAGTCCTCGATTCCTTGTGTGGGTGCCGTCGAAGATGACTGAGTGCTTCTTTTTATCGAGAGGTAAGATGCCATTCTGACATACTTACAGTTCTTGCCATTTGTCGTCGTCAGGTTGGATTAGTGCACTGTAATCAAATCAAAAATCAAAATCATTTATTTGCGTAAATAAGGTACATAAGGTTCTTAAATATAAGTAAATTGATCACTTATTTTGCCATTAATTTCGGCGTGCAAATTTTGTATAATTATTTATTATCTAAAGAAAAATTGATTAATATGAATTGTGCATGCATTCAATAAATTAATGTATGTAAATTGTATTAAATTCATTCTAATTTGATAACATTCATGACTTAATTATTATTATTATGTACTTAATTAATACTCTCTAATTCTATATTATATGGCTATCATTGAATTTGAATAAGTCACATCCTTTGCACGTGTCTATTCAAAATAGTAGCCGGCCGAGCCTTTGAATCATTCTGACAAAATAACCATTTAATGCAGTTAGTGGAGTCAAAGGCTTTGAAATGAACTCAATGGGTGCACGATTTCATAGAACACACACGTTTATAGTTAGACAGAGCTTTCAATAAGCCACGTGTCGGTAATTACGGGAAAATTGGGATCAGATTGGAATGCTACGTGCTGCGGGTTCGATTCTTTCACGGAACAAATATTTGTTTGGTCTACAAATATTTTGTTTCGGGTCTGGGTGTATGTCCATGTGAATATTTGTGTTTATACACGCACCCATGATACAGAAATTACACCTAGTGTGAGTCAATGTTTAAAAAAAAACATAATTAATTTTCTGTCTATTTTTTTTAAAGTATGAAACCTCACTGCTTATAAGTCAAGCTTTAAAGGCTTCTAACTTGAAATTTGGTAGGTTAATTTCATATAGGGTTGGTGTAAGTATCAGATAAAAAAAGGATTTTCCAAAATTCAGCAGTGAACTGTAGTTTCAAAATCTGTATAAAAAAATATTTCAACGCAGACTGAACCCCGGGATCAGCTGATATCAAATAAAGATAAAGGGACCGTTACTCCCATACATAATAACATTTGAAACAAGATATAACTAAATTGTCTAAATCCTCGGTCACACTTAGCGAATATTCGATGCGAATACAAATCGCTTTTTGTGACAAGCTACCCTCGGAATAAGATAAACCCTTAAAAACCCGTGATCCCTCTTCCCCAACCAAGAAAATGGTTTTTACTAAACTGAAACATTGCCACGATTTTCTTGGGAGTAATTGGATAAATTGCTCCACCTAGCTGAGCTCTTTAAGAAGAAGAAGAAGTATCGAAAGCGCCTACGAAACATCTTTACCAAGTTTGTTTCTATTGCCTCTATTCAAGCTCCACATTATTGTTTGATGTAATACAAGTAGCTATAGTGAAAGGTTCCCGTAGACAAGCGTATATTCTACAAATCTACAATACTTACAATAAAAAAATACTATATTGTCAGTTGGCGCAGACGACAACGAGGTTGGCGCAGTGGTTGAGAGATTAACCATTGCGCTACGTGTCGCGGGTTCGATTCCCGCACGGAACAAATATTGTAAACTGTACCAGTGAGTTAAAACGTTTTTTTTTATAAAGAAAATTTGTTTCTTTTCTGGGTATTTGTTTATGTGAATATATGTGTTTGTAAGCGCACCCACGATACAGGAATTGTGCCTAGTGTGTGCAACTTATGTATTGGGGTATCGTTTAAAAAAGAAAGCTAATTTAATTTTAAATTAACCTTTTCTTTAAATTCTGTAGAATAAAATTAATTATTGAACCGCATTCAAATATTAAGCGTTCTTCCTCCTCTCGCCTAATAACTATGATGTGCCCGACAGGGTAATTGATATAATTACTAAGCCTAGCAATTGTCGTAATACATTATGGAATGCAATAAAGAATTCAGAAAGGTAAGAGAATAAACTCCAGCAAATTGGGCAGAATTGACATAACCTATTGAATAGTCATTTTCCACTTTCATCTCTAGCAATTGTATATTGTATCTTGTCCAGTGGGGCTGGATGCCGATTGCTCCCTACCCACATACATGCAACTAATTTCACCTCATAGCTTACTAAAATCACCGCACTCAATAAAACGCCTTTCCAATTTCCACGGAGCTGTAAATTTTCCTGCACTCCAGTCTATCGCGATCATTCGTCGCGAGCAGACGTGTCCTGCCCGAGTGTTAGTCACTGTCGAAATAATACGAGTGTCGTAAATAAACTTATCTCGTGGGAACTTTGGATTAATAATTATTATGTGTGTGACTGTGTTCAATTTTGAATGATTATGTGATTGAATTCTGTGGACATGTGGATTTGGAACTGAAGTGTTTTATAAGTATTTGGAACTTTTCGTAAGTATTTTTGGTTTATGGAATAGAATTATTTAATATAATCTTTACGGTATAGATAGACAATTTTATCTTCTGTATTACGTACGTATAATAAAGTTGTTATCGTTGCATGTAATATTTATTGTAAGCCAAGTTTTAAATGAACAATTTCATACAAGTTTGGCGCCTGAGCGTTGCGAAGTCGCCCATCCAATTTTCGTCTATTAAATTCAATTTCAAGTGTGTTATTGATGCTTTTACAGGAGTATAACACTTTGTTTTTATTAAGAATGTGAGGCAAGTAAATATACAGTGTAATAAGTTGTTTTACAAAAGCAATAAACTTGTCCATTGCTAACGAATACGATGACTTAAAAAAAAAGTAGGCCGATTTTCAAAATAAAGATTTCTGAAATAAAGCGTTTTCGCTCCAGTTTTTATACAAACAAACAATAACACACTTTTACAGTATGAGTGATAAAAAGCATTTATAACTGAATTATATTTTTCAAATAGAAGTCTATAAAAATATTCAATTATTTTCAGAGATTCAATGAAATGTTATTTTATTGAGAGATTTATTAGTTAATTATTTCTTCTTAATAATCGAAGTTCACTTAAGATTGATCTTTGGTTAGATTAAAAATACTCTTGCGAACATTTTTGTATCTATATAAACAAATAAATAAATTTAACCCAGTACTGTCCCACTGCTGGGCAAGGGTCTTTTCTCAGAATGAGAAGGGTTAGGCTTTAGTCCACCACGCTGGCCCGGTGCGGGTACTTTATGGAGCTCTCTCATGTGTGCAGGTTTCCTCACGATGTTTTCCTTCACCGTGAACGCAAGTGATAATGAAACTCTGCATGGAAGGCAAGCGTTCAACCGCTAGGCTATCACTGCTTCACGTTTATTTTGAATTCAATAATATTTTAAAACAACAGAAAATTTTCAGTTTGTCGTCTACTTTTACGACATACGGTAACTTGATACGTTTTTTGCCCGCGACTTAGTACGCGTGGAATTTAGAATTTTCCTGCGGTAAAGTGGAGCCTATATTTTAAGTTAGACCTCTAGCAATACATCGGTGAAAACTGCATTCAATGTTATGGAGTAGTTTTTGCATGATGCGTGTTAAACATACAGACAGACAAAAATTCAAAACTGTTGTCTTGGCTTCCGTTGCTCGAAAAAAGACATTAGTTTTTCTTCAATATCTATAATGTACAGATATCGGCCTGTTATAATTTTATTGTACATGTATAGATAGACTTAGCACGAATGTTTTGACGCCTGGTAACGAAATCGTATTGTTAACGTGAGTGTATATTGGATTGGAATTACTCGTTTCGCATATTTTTTTTATTGAAATCTTTATTTTTTATGCGGGGCTTGTAACTATATAGGTACCGTGCAGATTGGTTGATCTGCCAGGCTAAACAGCGTTTGATGCGGTCAGTTCTAGGATGGGTGACAATTTTTCACACGTCAAGATCCCTTCGTGCTTCGGAAAGAACAACCCATTGCCACCCTAGAATGACTTATTTGAATAAGATTTTTTAAAACCTTAGATATCCACAAACCGTTTTAACTACGAATAATCTGTAATAAAATGAATCATTGAAAAAAAAAAAAACACAAAAAGTTTGTTTGTTTTTTGGCCGAGATAATTAAGTTTGAAATCTAGACGCCCATGGGCGGCCTCGGCATGTTTATAATAATATTTCGGACGCCGATGGGCGGCCTAAGCATCGAATGGGTTAAGCTGTTGTTTCCGGGTGTCATAATGTAGACCTATGATAGTCGTTATGGGTGTCAGCAGCCCAAAATTCTGACAACCAGTCTAACCTTAGAGTGTCAGATTTTCCCTGTACCTAATTGTCAGTAGAGGTCAGATGGCAGTCGCTCCGTATAAAATATTGATATTCAGTCGCAACCAGTTAGATTGGAAGCCGACCATTCATGTCTGTGTACTTATGATATAAGTTGTGCTTGACGCATAAAATGAAAACAATGTCTTATGACTATTGTATTTTAGATTCAAAATTCACTAACATTAACGATACGGTTATGTTATTATATGTCAGAATTCGTGCTAGGCTTTCAGCTACTATAATTTAAACGTAGCCGCGATGTTATCTTTTAAGTATAATATTTATGAACTTAGATCAAACTTTAAAAGTCTAATTGTCTGCTTCATTGTTATTCAGATTAATCTAGCTTACAATCTAGTTTCGTCTAAAGTCTAGACTTTAACGTGTTTGTCTGTTTATATTTATGATAGCTTAACTAAAAGTTAAATTTACGAAGTCTACATGATAATATTAAATTTAATCACAGCGCCTGTCAAAAATGAACTCCTGTGTTCAATTCACGGGTAAAGTGAAGAGTTTTATTCAGTTTTCGTTGTGAATTCTTAATAGCAGCCCTGAGTTTGGATTTTTGTCCAGTAGATGGTAATAGGCGCGCCCTAGCATTGCTCATGAGACTCAATAACAGCATTTTTTCCCATGTATGACGATTTCATATTATATATATTTTTAAAAATAATCCCAACGCTTGTGAGATTTATACCGCCACCCACAGTTTGTCGAGATGTATAACAGGGACCGGTGTATTGTTTTATGTGGCCCCAATTATAGAATTAAGCCTAAATTCTGAGAACATCCGAAACGAAAAGATACATTTTGCCTGATCCAGGAATCAAAACTAGGACGCCAATTTTCCCAGCCAATTAAGCTCGACCAATTAAGCTGTATTACAAATACAACTCATACATATAATATTGGTGTACTTTCTTATTGGTTGCGCGACAACCAGTCTAATCTTAGAGGATCAGTGTCTCCCAGTAATTGTGTGGCGGAGGTCAGATAGCAGTCGCTCCGTGTAAAAGACTGATATTTAGCCGTGACTGTTTAGACTGGGAGCCAATCCCAATATAGTTGGGAATAGAATAGCCAGATGAGGGTCATGTGTATGAATATATTTAATAATAATAAATTGAACCCATTACTGTCCCACTGCTGGGGAAGGGTCTCTTCTCAGAATAAGAAGGGGTAGGCCTTAGTTCACCACGCTGGCCCGGTGCGGGTTGGCAGACTACACACACCGTCGAGAACTTTATGGAGCCCTCTCAGGTGTGCAGGTTTCCTCACGATGTTTTTCCTTCACCGTAAATGCAAGTGATAATCAAATTTGATCTGCACATGATTCCGAAAAGTCAGAGGTGCGGGCCGGGTTTGAACGCGGACCGTACTGCCTGGAAGTCAAGCGTTCAACCGCTAGGCTATCACTGTTCTATAATAATTTATTTGAATTTTTTAAATTTTAATATGACATAGAAATTACACTACTTATAGTAAATGTTTTGAAATATGAACGAATTTGGCTATGACTATTGTGAACTTGATGATAAAATGAATTTGCAAGCCATAGAAATTATGTGACAGATTGTGTCTGCACAAATTACATTGAAAATATATATTATCCCACATTTTAATTACGCTAGTAAATTTAAAATGAAAAAATTAAAGCCGTTTGATCCGAGGATATATACTTATTATGAGATTTTTTGTTCGTTTTTGTTTCGTTTCGTTGCCCTGCAGCTGGCCTGTAGCAAGTATTGTGTTTGGTAGATGGCAATAAGTTTGCTCTCTATTACATGGGACTTAATTACGGCATCGTTCGCCGAACCCTTCGGGATATACAAGCGTGATATTGATGTTAATATATATCTAAGTTTTTCGTCCACATGAACTTCATTTGATCATTGCGGATTGTATTCCGGAAAAATGATTTTGAGGTTAGAATTTTGTTTTAGACACGGAAATGAAGGGGAGGGAAAATCAAGAAAGGAAATGGTTTGATTTTCTCTTATTTCTCATATTTAGGCACAATACCACGTAAAATTATAAGCACGGAGGACACTGCAGAACAGTATGATACAATATGGAATAATGAATATTGTACTAATTAGTTTTAGCGGAGCACTCACTGATGTGGACAAAATTTCTAACAGTAATTAGGCCTGTTTGGAGAGTATGGGACAAAATTATGTCCTTTGAAAGGAAGGGCTGAAGATATTATGTTACTTGTCCGTGACAAAGAACACTTTGAAGTTGCGTTGGGTTTTCGTATACGCATTGCCATTCAACTTGGTAATGATGCCAGTCCTTTAAGCACGTTGCCAGTTGACAGTGATGTGGTGGGGTACTTTGAAGTGTGTTCATTTTGTATCGTTTTAACATAACATCTCGCTTGTGTCACCAAAAAGATAGGCAGAGGTGTACTATTTGTGCACACACATTTCGCCGATGCTATTATTAAGTTCCAAATAGGTATTATGCCAATTGCCATCAATCAGCCACAGTTTAAAATCCCGTGCTGCTATTGAGAATACAGAAATCGCAATAACATTTTCTCCGACTCGGGAATCGAACCCAGAACCTAACGCTCAGCAGTCATACTTGTGGTCATTAGACCAATAAGGCAGTATATTGTTTAAAAATATCTAAAAATAAATGATATTAAATACTAGGTTTGCCCTTGACATTGTCCGCATGACCTACATATATAATTTATAGCCTATAAAACTCGGGGATAATGTAACTACTTATCAGTGACAGAATTTTCAGTATCGGACTATTCATTCTGGAGATTACCCTCTACATACAAACTAACAATTATTACTTATTGATATTATTATGTTAGTTATCATTTAGAAAACTTTTATTGTTTGCTGTCTTTTCGAAAAATTATTAAGAATAAGCAAACCTAATAATCGCCGATAAATAATAAAAAAATGGTAAATCAGAACGTTTCAACGTAAAAGGCAGAGATAGCACTTGGTTCTTCTAGATAAAATTATAGTCTAATGGGGCGGGAGGGACGCTAAACACTTTACGGAGTGGTAGAAAATTTTCGAGAGCCTTGATTCTTAAAGTATGTATCGGCATACACTGCGACCTTGTTCCACTAATTTTGATAAGTCAATAAACTATTTTACGTAATAAATTTTATAGCATCTCCGGCAGCCTGATTACTCAAAAAAGCGATAGCAACGCGACAGCCACGCGACAGCAATCTCACTGTCAGCCAATATATTATATGACACAAAAATGACGTTTGACAGAAGCTATAGCGCGATCTACGCCTGTCGCTACATCGGTAATAAGGCTGTCGGTTATTTCCATCTACCGGGTATAAATAAACTCGTTTCGTCTCGCTCGCACAAAAAAAATGTTGCGAGTACGTTTCTCAACGTAACGGTATCTGTTCGGCTGGAGGCCCTTCTGGTCTCGCCATTTGCCTGGTTAAGCAGTAAAAGCTACCTGAGTTGACGGCGAGAGACAACTAAAAAAAAAAAACTGTTTCTGTGTGTTAGACACCCAAAACCGTTACGTTGAGAAACGTAACCGCAACGTTTTTTTTTTTTTAAATTTTTAACAAGTGTTTTTTTTTTTCAAAATCTTATATATACTTATTTACATCAAATACCCAACTGTAAAAATAAGCCTGTGTCTTTTTCAAGGCTACCGTAATGTAAAATTCCATTATGATCGGCAGCCTAATTACCGACGTAGCGACAGACGTAGATCGCGATATCTTCTGTCAAACGTCATTTTTGTGACATATAATATATTGGCTGACACTGAAATTGCTGTCGCGTTGCTATCGCTTTTTACGTAATTAGGCTGCGGATCAGTGGTTTAGTAGTGATGAGGAAACAAATAGATATGTATACAGAGTTATTTTTACTTTTATTTTAGTGTAGATGGCAACATTCATCGTAGACTGCCTGAATGGTCTAGCCGTCGCAAACTTGACTTGAGAGCGTAAGGTGCGGGGGTCGCTACCGGATAGGGTTTTCACACAGTTTTTCAGTAAGTCCGGTATTTGGAATTGTGTCTTGTAATCGGCAAAGCTAGCTCTCTATTATATGGGACTCAATAACAGCATCGACACCCTTCAGGGAATACAGACTTGTTGACTATATTGTGCTATACTTGTAGAATAGTGATGAAAAGTATCAATTTACTGGATCTACACTTCATTTAATTGCAATTTGCTCTTAGGAAGGCCATTTCAGTGTGGTTTACAGGTATGTGTCGTGAGAAATTATTAGCCACGTGTGTCTACTCCTACTTTTCCGCATGCGCGTTGTGGGCTATATTAAGAGATACAAAATTGATGTGTTTTTTCATCAGGAAAAGTTTGTAATGAACTTGATCGTTATTGATGGACTGAAGTTACTGATTGAGATTTATTGACGTCTTTTGTTTTTGTTTTCATTTTTATAGACTGACTCATTGGTCAAGTGCGGCTGATGAGCACGAGTATTGGGTTCGATTTTCGGGTCGTGCAAAGTGTTATTGGGTTTTACTGTATCGAAATTCTCAGCAGTAGCGCGGATTCTGGGACTGTGTCCGATAGATGGCAATAGGCTCACCCCTTCTTACATGGGACTTAATAATGGTATCGGCAAAATGTGGGTGTATAATTAGTACACCTCTGCCTAGCCCTTCGGGGACTACAGGCGTGACGCTTTGTATGTCGAAGTATTATTGTAACTAAATATCCAGTGAGTATATAAATTGTCAATTCTTGGATAAAGATTCACTTATTCGATTGCGTTTTGCAAGCTGTCACCTCTGACAGCGAAGCGTAAGGAGTATGTCGCGGAAAGTATTTCAATTTCCGATACCTATTTATGATTGGAAAATGGTATTGAATTTTTTCGAGTTTCGTTTGTGGTTTCAGAGTGACATTTAATAAAGTAACTACGATCTTTGTTTCCGTTGTCTTAATGAGAACTTATCCAAATAGAATGCGTGGGCGGAAAACGTTTACATTTGGTTTTGAAAATATTTTCTTACATACTCGTACTGTGTTGTAGATACCTTGACTGATAGATAGATAGATATACGCTTTATTGCACACGACACGGTTCAAAAACATACATAAAAAGTTACAATTGCCATGTACAATGGGCGGCCTTATCGCAATCAGCGATCTCTTCCAGGCAACCATAGGATGGACAGAAGTGAACTGGACAAGATTTGGGGCTTTAAATGGTGTACATAAATACAATACAAAATAATAAATACTTACTGACAATATGGTATATACATAAATATTTATTTTAAAACTGATTTTGTACCGAAAAACAATATTTGGAAAAAGGAGTTGGTTACGTCATAACTGCGTCCGTCCACTAGTTGTAAACCGAGTTTTTCAAGTAAAGATATTTCTAATGCGATATTGTGAAAATTCGTAAACAGACAGGCAAGAGACAATTGTTAAGTTTTTTTGAGATGATCTCTTAGTGCGCGAAAATACTGTGAGGTCTTTTTGACCCAAACTAGAATTTTACCAGAAGGTATTACGGTCTCTAAGGTCCGACTAATATCGTTACAGGATGGAAATAGGTACACAATTCCTGGAGTTCCAGTACGAGTTTTCAAAAATGTATGAAACATTCGTGCGCGCGCAATCGAGTAAATTCTTATCGTAAATGCACGCTTTTTTTCATACATGTTTGGCTCACATTAACTGTTTGAGATATTGATTGTTATTATATGTATTTTGTTAATATTATATATTGATTATTCACGCAAATTTTGACTTAACAGTAGCACTAACGACGCTTACAATAAGACTCAAATTTATTTGAATAGCTGAACGTTTATTCCCTAATATTATCGTCAAATAAGTAATAAAGATAGTCTCTAAATAGAACTTTATATTACTATTGCACTGTTTATTTTTAGCGTATGATAAATTGATAAAACAAAATCGTTTACGGTGACGATAATAAGAATAATAATAATCTCCAAGCCGATTTCGGCTTCTAATTTTGAGACCATGGGTGTTTTGATCTCATGTGGCAGACGTATCCTATCTTGGCCGAGAAAATCCGTGCGCAGCGTGGACACCCCAGGATTCCATCCACAAAATTGTATGTCAAACTGGAAGGCGGTCGGATTTTCAACTGATCACGTTTATCATCCAGTTTTCGTTTCCTGTTGTTCTCAATTTTTTCTAAATTTTCACACGATGTACACGATGGCGCCATGTGGGCCATCTCGTTCGTTCGTCTACAGCCAACGACTCCCATTGAGATGGTTCGATGTCGCATTTCTCCATGTGTCTTTTCTCAACATCGTTAAAGCGTAGGAACTGGCCACCGCGGTTTCACTTACCAAGTTCTAGTTCAGAAGAGAAAATGCGTTTCGCCTTTCTCCCTTCGGACATCCGAAACAGATCGAGAAGAGAGCACCAACGCAGCTGACATCGCATCAGACACTGTCACATCTATTTATATTTATATTAGACTAGCGGACCCGACAGAACCTGCCCGTCGTCAAAAGAATAGTAGTCCTGGAACTCGATAGCAGTGCTATTTACCGGGTCCAATTGTGAATCTAAACCATATAGGGACCCACTCAGACATACAAAAAAATTCATCAAAATCGGTGCAGCCCTTTAGGAGAAGTTCACTGACATACACACGTACAGAAGACTTATATAGTATATAAAGATATTGTATTGTTACCACTTATGTCTATTATGAGTCATTGGTCAGTCAGTCTCAGTGGTTATCAGCGAAGCTGCTCAGCGTGTCGTTTCCAGCGGGAAAAGAGTTAGTGTGTCTTTCTGTTAGCAAATTTTACGTGGCAGCCGTTAATAAATCAGGCTAGCCTACTAAATAACGGTACCGGTGAAATGTGGGGAACACCTCTGCCTGACCTTTCAGGGTTACAATCCGTACTGTTTTGGAAGTGGCTAACATTCTCAGCAGTGAGAATATTAGCTAGTGATGGTTGTGGGAACGGTATTATTTTATAAAAGTACTAGCTTCCGCTCGCGGTTTCGCCCGCGTGGTTTACGAACTCGTACATTTTCCCAGATAAAAAGTAGCCTATGTGCTATTCCAGACTATAATCTATCTCTGTGCCAAAATTCATCCAGATCCGTTCAGCCATTCTGTCGTGAAAGAGTAACAAATATCCATCCATCCATCCATCCATCCTCACAAATTTCACATTTATAATATTAGTAGGTTAGGATAATTTAAATTATAAGGCATTAAGACTCAATTTCAATTGCTGGAAGAAATGGTCGGTCCAAAACGTTAAAACAATTATAATAGTTATTCAACTTTAAAAAACGTAGGTTGTTGTAGATTAGGCTTTTAAGAGTATCGTTTAGCTAAAAGTTTTCATATAAAATGCGTTAACGTTTTTACCCCACTAAACATGAGCTGATTTTGCTGGTATTTTTATGTTATAGACACAAGTAAAAACTAGGTCGTCACGTTTTTTTATATTGTTTATCCTACTTCCTACTAATATTATAAATGTGAATGTTTGTGAGGATGGATGGATGGATGGATGGATCTTTGTTACTTTTTCACGCCAGCATGGCTGAACGGATCTGAATTTGGCACAGAGATAGACTATAGGCTACTTTTTATCCCGGGAAAATGTACGGTTTCGTAAACCACGCCGGCGAAGCCGCGGGTGGAAGCTAGTTGTTTATAGATTGAGAAATAACCCTCAAAATACGTGTTTTAACTAAACGTCTTCCTTATACTTACCTCGTGATAATTATTAAATTTAAAAAAAGGTAGATCTCTTTCATAATATACCAAACGACAGAGACCAAAATCAAATTAATTCATTAAGATTTCGATGTACGAAACGTTAACGCCCTAACACCTATTTTGCGCGTATTTCAAAGCAATTGTGTCAGAACTCAATATTCTAAAAGGAGTGTGCGGCTTTGTGTTAATTTAATTAGGTACACATTATATAATTTAAATCAAAATATTGAAAAGTTCTTTTCCCATAATCGTGTTTTCGTAGAATGTACAGGCAACATGAAAAAGAAATGATACTGGAAAATAATTTACTTAAATAAATACACATCAAAATATTCCTTCGCATCGCTGTCAAGTAGCAACGTGCCCAGAAGGCTGGCAGCGTTGCCATATTGTATGGCAAAATCTATTATATTTTTATTTTCTTCTTAATTTTGTTTAAAGCGACTGTGCTTTGCCGTTCTAGGAATAATTCCTGTATCGTGGATATATATACAAATAAAAATCTTCACATGCACAAACACCCGGACCCGGAACACCTATCTGTAGACCATACAAACATTTGTTTCGTGCGGGAATAGAAGCCGCGACACGTAGTGCAACAAATGGTTGCTCAACCACTGCGCCAACCGCGCATCACAATTCAATAAATTCTACTAATCACCACTTACTTTTGTTATTGAATGTACTTGAAACGTAGTCTGTACTTTGTTTTCTTTTAGTAAAGCTCTGTCGAATCAGAAGTCAAGAATATTCCAAAGGCTTGCAATAAAATGGAAATGTATTTATGTACTATTTATTTTTGAATTGCTGCGCAGTATTCTGATTGAAGAAAAGAAGTGAAGCGATATTTTTATATTGTTTCTTTAGTGATCGCTACCACTACTTTAGAACGTGAGGTCCTGGGTTTTATTGCTGAGGCAGCCATTTTTATATCGGGTGGTAAACTAATAAATAACCCATTTTATTTCAAGTAAGCCTTGGGACAAATGTGTGTTTCGGGAATTAGAAGGTAACGTTAAAATACCATTGTCATAGAGATGTCTCATAAACACCCCCATTACATGGAACTTAATTACGGCACTGGTTAAATTTGTGAGTACAAATACTTCTATATTTAACCCAGCTCATGTTATAATATGTACCAACATGATTTAGTGAAATTAAATTACACAGACACAGAAAAAATGCTAGAAATTCTGAAATGATCATGTTACAACGTAAGTATTTATTTTGAATACTTGTATAGTTTCGTTTTTAATTTTTCTATCTAAATGCTTAGTCGTCGGAAAAATATGTTTATATTAGTTTTAACATAAATATTTTCTCTCATTGTATAAAACATCGTAAAGTGATGCCCTGAAACACAGGTTTGAATAAACCTAGATCAGGCAGCGCTACATTTAATTCCTATCCACCGTTAACATTTATTGCACTTTTTTTATTAATATATTTTAGTAATAAACTAGTTTTATTTAGCTACTAATTTAACTATTAAGGGTTTTCCTATTAATACCATTGTGACTAGTTGTACTCCTTTTGTAAAAGTTTTTTTTAAATAAATTTTATTATTATTATTATTATTATTATTATGATGAGGAATATAAGGATTAATCTATTTTTAAACAGAACCCGTATGAAATTACGACGGTTCGTACATTGACCTTTTACTTTCAAACTGAATAAATTAATTTTATTGAATTTAAATTCACGTCAAACGTAAATAGTAGAAATTGTGGCTGAATTTTCATCCTGAATAATATTTAATGAATATTTTTTTCTTACTATAAATAATATGTTTATATGTTGCTAACCTAGCGGTTGAAAGCTTGCTTTCCATGTAGGAGGGTCTGAGTTCAAACCCGGCCCGTACCTTTGACTTTTTGGAATCATATGCGAATCACAATTTGCGGTGCGGTGCGTATACGGTGAAGGAAAACATTGTGACGAAACCTGCACACCTGAGAGGGTTCCATAAAGTTCTTGATGGTGTGTGTAGTCCGCCAACCCGCACCGGGCCAGCAAGGTGGACTAAGGCCTACCCCTTCTGATTATAAGAAGAGACCCTTGCCCAGTAGAGGGACAGTAATGGGTTGAAATTAATTTTATTTCAACGATATCCAGAGGAACGAGGTATGGCGCTTTAGGATATTCCGAGGCCCTAGTGTAAGTTTCTTACGACAAATTCGATTGACTACATCGAACGCGTGCGGCGCTCCGATTGGTGGATAGCACGAAACGAACCAATCGGAGCGCCGAACGCGTTCGATGTAGTAAATCGAATTTGTCAAAAGAAACTTACACTAGGGCCTCTGTTATCCGATAGATAGCGCTTTACTTTTTGCCATGTTGCGAGTAATGGTCGCTTCAGATATAATAACAAATCGCTACAAATATACAATGTTTTTCTAACGTCTCGTAATGTTTTAAATTACAAGCTTTTCATTTCTATATTCGCGGTGAAAGTGGGTTCGTCCCTCATTCAAGTTAAATTAGTATAGAGCTATAACAGAACCTTTCCTCATAATTGGGTCGGCTTTGACTATCATTCAAATTACTTACTAATAATAGCCCAGGGAATCATGAAATTATAATATTTGAAGTGCTCACTATCGTAAACCTAAATAACCTTGGCACTATATAGTATCACGCCTGCATCCTCGAAGGGTTAGGTAGAGAGGTAGGGTTAGGCATATTTTGCTGATGGCGTTCGATATTAAGTCTACCGTCTATTTAGCACAAATTCCATTATAATTCCACAAAGCTATTGTCTTTTTTTTATTAATGCATTTTTTAATATAGGAATAATTCCTGTATCGTGGGTACGTTTACAAATTCATTTATTCATATTTGTGATAATGTTTCGGACTCGAATCGAACCTAGGACCTCAAGCTCAGCAGTCGGGCTTGCGAACACTATATCAGTGATCATAGTAATGGCTTCAATCTTCGGGGGAATGTTTGCGCTTGCGTATTAAACTTGGTCCAATCTTGGGCACGATGCGGTATTGTTTTGGCTGTGTTATTAGTTATTCATGTATTCAAGTAGAATGATATCCTACTGTCCTACTTAATCCTACTAATATTATAAATGTGAAAGTTTGTGAGGATGGATGAATGGATGGATGTTTGTTACTCTTTCACGCCAGAACGGCTGAACGGATCTGGACGAAATTTGACACAGAGATAGATTATAGTCTAGAATAGCACATAGGCTACTTTTTATCCCGGAAAGTACGGGTTCGTAAACCATGCGGGCGAAGGCGCGGGCGGAACCTAGTCTGTTATAATAGTGTGGTGTATTCCAAATATAGACTACGGAAAGTTTTGAAATAGATTTCTAAATAAATTACCATATTTATGAAATGAAATTGCCTTATTGGTGTAGTGGTCGCAAGGACGACTGCTTAGCGTGAGGTATTGGGTTCGAGTCAGGGTTGGGCAATCGGCCCCTATTACGTGGTACTCAAAAACGTTATCACTCAATCCAATATTCCTCCGCCTAACCCTTTGGGGTATAAAGTCGTGATGTTATGTGATGTTATTAGTCGACAGACAGTTAAGTACTCGTATTGTATTTTTTTAATTTGCTAGGCAGTTTACAGTGAAATTTAGAATATTTTTATTTGCTTTAATATCGAGTACTGACAGACTGCTTCATTGGTGTCGTGGCTACAAGTGCGACCGCTGAGCGTGACGCCTTAGGTTCGATTTTCGGGTCGGGCAAAGTGCTATTCGGTTTTTCTGTATGAAAATTCACAGTAGAAGCACGGAGTCTAGAACTATGCCCGGTAGATGGCAATAGACTCTACCCCTATTACATATATGGGATTCTATAATGGCATCGGCGAAATGTGGGTGTACAGTAGTACATCTCTGCCTAACCCTTGGGGGAATACAAGCGTGATGCCATGTTGTTGTAAATCTCTCAAAAGTCCATATAAAATTGATAAAGCTGCCATACAATTCGTTTCATTCAGTGCATTATTGTGTAATGTGTAATGAACCCAAACATTTGTTTGAAAACCAGGTCAGTGAATTACATTTAAGTTGGGGGGTACTTTTAAGCTGCTTTTGTGAACAGCGTTGTTTTCTATTCAGTGGAATGGAAATGATTTGGCACGTGGCAAACACGGTCGGAACATTAGAAAGAAAGTTAGTTGATTTTTTTTCTTACCCTACCCTACCCTACGGGGAATACAGGCGTGATGCTATGATCATGTAACATCGAGGATTTTATTTTAAACTTTATATTTATAATCCTCATTGGATTGCAACGTTTTTGTATTTAAATTGAAAGCGTATTGTACGTAAATGTCCACAATTGCAGGATGACAAAACAACAGTTGGGTAGAGGGTTGAATTATCCACCGACTGACTCCGGCGCAAATTATTCACAAAATTAACAAGTACCTACTGCCAAGACAATATTTTTTTACCAGCGTTTCCATTCGTACTTAGCCATCAATGTAATGAAGTACTCGTACATAAGTAATTGGAGTCTGATAATAAATTATCGTTAGATATCCTGTTTAAAAACAAAACCTTATAAATGAATACAATGGTTGTATGTGTGTATGTGACATTTATGTTTGTAAACTGTACCCACGACACAGGAGAAATAAAAAATATGTTTTTCATAAGTTTACCCACCCCGTATTCTGTGGTCTAAGTTCGTTTGTATCTGCTCGGTGTATTATATATTTATCTATCCAGCTACAGAGTGAGTGATCTCACAAATATTTATTACTAGCTTTTGCCCACGAATTCATACGCGTGGAATTTAGAATCTGATATTTTCCTGCGGTAAAATGGAGCCTATATTTTAAGTTAGACCTCTAGCAATACATCGGTGAAAACTGCATTCAATTCCATGCAGTAGTTTTTGCGTGATGCGTGTACAAACATACAGACGGACACAAACCGTTCTTTTCAACCGACTTCAAAAAAAAGGAGGAGGTTCTCAATTCGGTTGTATTTTTTTTTTTTTTTTTTTTTTTTTTTTTTTATGTTTGTTACTCGATTTCTCGAAGACGCCTGGACCGATTTCAAAAATTCTTTTTTTATTTGAAAGGGTATGCTTGTCATTTGGTCCCATTGTCATCAGGTCAGGACCTGATGGTGGAAACCCTGAGAAATCGAGGGCATCTCTTGAAAATTGTAGGCGAGCATGGGGTAAAAACTTGATATTTATGTGTATATCTGATGAGACTACAATACTATGGAGGTTTAGGGCAGATCTGATGATGGAGACGACAGAGGATCGAGGGAACTCCTCAACGGTACATCTTAACTACCTCGTGTTTGGGCTTATTTTATTCGTGTTGACAAGATCTTTACACCGAGATGGGTAATGACTGCCACTGCAATGTCCGTGATGCAGGTGCAGTACTGTTTAGGGAACTCCTTAATGGTTGATAGCAGCTACATAGTGTTTGGGCGATTATTCCGTCAATTACGGACCGATTTTAAAAATTCTTGTTTTGTTTGAAAGAGTATGCTTCCCATTTGGTCCCATTATCACCAAGTCAGGATCTGATGATGGGATCCTAGGGAAATCGAGGGATACCCTCAAATATTGTAAGACAAATAGCCCGTTTGAGCTTTTTTTCTTAATAAGTTAGGTATTGGCGTCTGAAAATCATCATTTAATGATGCTGAGCTGATGATGGATGTCATAGTACTCCTCAACGGTAAAGAGTTAGGGAATAAAACTTCCGAGTTTGGGATCACTCGATATATTTTGATGAGTCCCGTATAAAACATTTGGTATAGAGGGTCTGATGATGGAGCCAGGAGATAGATGGTGGAACTCTTCAGTAGCTACTTGTAAACCCCTCGAGTTTGGGCTCATTTTAAACCTCTAAAAGTCAAAACTATCACAGTATTAGTTACAATAGTCGTCTTAATCTTTTCATTTCTCGTAATGCGTTTTCATCATGTGGTCGGCTAAGTAATTTATTTGATTTTAAAATCACATAGTCCAATACCGTCTAAGGTTTTCACTCGACTTGGGGCAACATACATTTGACCTTTGTAAAGTTTTTCAAGAGAATCGTCTTTACTAGGTCTACCCATCACTCAAAATTGTAAAATAATTAAATTTTTTAACAAAAAAAAAAACCGACTCCAAAAAACTCAAAAACAAAACTAATAACTAAAAAGCAAAAAATAAATCTTTTATTATACAATATAGTAGTTGAAGAATATTGAAGTCGGTGCCAAGTAAAACATGCAATGATAAACCGACACGATTGGCGAAGTGCATTTGTCGTGTCCGACGCATAATCCGCTCCGCACTCGACAATTTCTACGTGAACTCGTTGTTTCAATGTCGCTATTATAGCAGCAAGGTATATTACTTTTATGTTTTACTTGGCACCGATTTCAATATTCTTCAACTACTATATTGTATAATAAAAGATTTATTTTTTGCTTTTTAGTTATTAGTTTTGTTTTTGAGTTTTTTGGAGTCGGTTTTTTTTTTGTTATGGCTTCTGTTGTTCTAATAAAGACTCCATATTAGTTTTTCTGCAATATCTATAATGTACAGACATCGGCCTGTTATAATATTGTATTATATATAGATTAAAATCTGTATAACTATAATTTTAAAATTTCTTATGCTAATGTATTAACGCTTGGTCGACAGTACACGTGACAGGAGGGCTGGCCTGTTCTTTGGTCAAACAATAAGCATTGTCATTCAACGTGGTAATGCTGCCAGTCTTCTGGGCACGTTACCAGTTGACAGCGATGTGGAGGAGTACTATGACGCCTAAGTATTCGTTTAGGATAGGTTTTCATTATGTTTTTAAAAAAGTGTAATTAATACATTCCCATAAGTAGTTAGTAAAATGTATATAGATAGATTTAAAATTATGAATATTCTAAGTAAATACGAAGTTAACATATATATCGTTTAATATCGCCATTTCATAAGAAATTGAAAATAAAGATGAAGGAATTGTATCGCAGCAAATGGCTGTAAAAATTAAATAAATAAAACCTTGAAACTAAACGCAGTAGGCAAACCGTAATATAAAGACTTAAAAACACGATACAGAAAAGGATTCGACAAAGGTTCACTGCATATGTTTCCCGAGTTCATGTACTTGTACGGGTCTATTCAAAAATACATGCATTAAAAATGAACTAATGCTTGGAAAATCTCAATATTGAAGTAAGTTGATTAATTTGAAATGAAATTGAAATGAAATTATTTATTTTTGCAATTAGGATTTTTCAGCCACTTTTATACGTCTTTTTAAACTAGATTGGCGTCGGAATTTCCTATGACTATCCCTGAGAAGAAACGCAGAAACAAACTCAGGGGTCAAGGTCTATTTTAAAGTCCAGACAGATTGTAATGATGTAAGGATTTATGTGAGAAAAATATAGGTTGACTTTTTTATTAGTCCAGTGTGTACGTCTACGTACCTACGGTTACTGAGTGTGAGATCCTGGGATCAATCCCCGGTCATTTAGTGTTATAGGTTTTCATGTTAGAAATTTCTCAGCAGCAGCCCGAAGTCTGAAATTGTGCCCGTTAGATGGCAATAGGTTCACTCCCAACATAGAATAACATAACGAGATCACCGAATTGTGGATGTACAACAGTACTATACACTTCTGCTTAGCGCTTCGTTGAATTCTCGCTTGATGATATGTTGGTTATCGTTACTCGGATGTCGTACTTCTGAAACTTCGTTTTTCTACTCCAAGAGCACGTTTCTAAGAAAAATATTCACTGGAAAACTACTGGTATTGAATAAATAATAGAAAAAAGAGTGCGTTGGGGTAAGATCGGCAATGGGGTAAGATCGTACCGATGAAATTTCCGGCTGATTCGAGCACTTTTTTAGTGACGTTATTCTCCAGGCAATACAAGCTAGTAAAACTGCTTCTATTGACTGGAGAACGACACATAAAAAGTGGTCGAATCAGCCGGGAATTCAATCAGTACGATTTTAAAATTGCTAGGATTTCTCTCGTATGAATGTATTTCAGTCAGTGTACAGTCATGAAACTAAGTTGACAGACAATTGTTTCGGCAAAATTTAGTTCTTGATGTTGTGTGTAGTCCGCCAACCCGGACTTGCTAGCGTGGTGGACTAAAACCTAAGCCTTCTCATTCTGAGAAGAGCTTGTCCAGTCGTGGGATAGTAATGGGTTAAATTTATTTATTTATGAACAATGTAGACTTTGACCCCTGAGTTTGTTTCGGCGTTTCTTCTCAGGGATAGTCATAGGAAATGCCGACGCCATCTAGTTTAAAAAAGACGTGTAAAAGTGATTGAAAAATCCTAATTGCAAAATAAATAATTTCATTTAATTTCATTTCATGTAACATTTTCAATTTTTTTTTAAATCGAAATTTATTTAATTACAGATTTTCATGAATTCCAATCTTCCATCACAAAAAGATTGAATTAGGGATTTGAATCTTTCGCTTTTCCATCTTTGGAAAAGGAAAACTTATTTGTGCTGTATTTAATTATAATAACTGCTTCATTGGTCTAGTGGTCACAAGCGCGACTGGTGAGCCTAAGGTCCTGGGTTCGATTCCCGGTCACGCAAAATTTTATTAGGTGTTTCTGTTAAGAAATTCTTAGTACCAGCACGGAGTCTGGAACTGTGCTCGGTTAATTGCAATAAGCTTGCTCGTATTATATGGAACTTATTAACAGCATCAGCGAAAAGTCGTATTACAGTCGTACACCTCTGACTAATCCTTCGGCGATACAGGATTGATGCTATATTTTTTTTTTAATATTTCTCTTTTTTCGTCGTAAATAATTTTATCCCATATTATAATTTTCCAACTATTCGTATAATTCCTAAATCTATTTATATTCTAGGTACACGGTGCAAATACAACAAACCCGTTTTTGGGACTGACACTTACCTAGAATTTCGATGTTCTAAAACTGTCTGTAAAAGCCCGGTTTAACTAAAAAAACTTTGACTTTGAATCATTGTGAGAAAAAATAAGTATTACAAAATTTTGAGAAGTCAAATATTTGTCTAACAAAATCTATCTAGCTTCTGTGTATACTGGAATTGAGGTTAGCTTGAAGCCTTGGAGAATCCTAATATCCTACTAATCCTACTAATATTATAAATGTGAAAGTTTGTGAGGATGGATGGATAGATGGATGTTTGTTACTCTTTCACGCAAAAACCACTGAAAGAATCTGGATGAAATTTGGCACTGAGATAGATTATAGTCTGGAATAGCATACAGGCTACTTTTTATCCCAGGAAAATGCGGGCGGAGCCGTGGGCACAACCTAGTATTATAAATGTGAAAGTTTGTGAGGATGGATGGATATCTGTTACTCAATCACGCCAGAACGGCTTAACGGATCTGGATGAAATTTGGCACAGAGATAGATTATAATCTGGAATAGCACATAGGTTGCTTTTTATCTCGGAAAAATGTACGGTTCCGTAAATCACGCGGGCGAGGCCACGGGCGGAAGCTAGCATAAAATATTTTTTATTTTACGAGTCCTTTATTCAACCTTCATAAGCCTTGCGACCACCCAATTTGTTCAAGTTCCAACAGTTACATTTTAATTTTATATTGTCTATATTTAGGGTTTCTTATCAAATAAAATTTCAAAGGAACGTGGCTCAGATTTTACTTCAGGCTTTAGTACGTAATTAAATCCTACTTTGAAAATGACAAGTCTCTGACAAAAGAAATTGAAATTTTTCGTAGAGCCTCGTAACGAGCTCGTAGGCCGGCTACGAAGCGTAGCTCTTAAAGTATTGTTTGTTGAAACGATTTATGGTACAATTATGTATGTAGGTACTTATTGAAAAGGTTACAGACTTACTTGAGACTTAATGACGGCATCGGTGAAACGTTTACAATAGTACACTTCTGCCTAACCCTTCGGGCAAAACATATGTGATGTTATTTTTTATGAAATGTAATATTTTAAGTGGTCGCTTAGGTACGGTTAGAACTGTGACCACAACATATTATCCTCTACTCAACAGATATCTATTAGAATACCCAGAAGTCGATTTTCCATTCTTCTTAGCCCAGAATAATAATAATCTTTATTTCCAGTTTTACAATTTCAGTTGACTGTAGTCACTACCTGGTTTACAGTACATTTCATCCTATAAATTGTAATTTTACACAGAGTTATATACCTCTGACACCCAGCTACAATAACTGCGCTATGAGTGGCAGCACTTTTAGTGTGCAAATGTGGATATCTTCCATTTATCACTATGTTTCAGCTACATGTCTTTACTCTGCAATAGTTCGATACTTATAGTTCTTTAGCATGCACACTAGTTAGTGGAATTTCGCAAATGTTACTTAAATCTTATTCGGTCACATTATTGGAGTTGCAAGATTTAATTCCAAGAATTTGAGGTTGAGTTTGAGAATTTAAGGTCAATACATATTTCTGATTTACTAATAAACATTTCTTCTTTACAGAAATCACACAAATGATGGACCGAATATGAACTGACAAACAAGATGGCGGTCATCACAGTCTTCATATTCATCTTCCTCATAGAAATCGGAATATCCACCGAAAATGAAAACATACGAGATTCAGAAGTAACCAACAAAGATGTAGATGACTACATGGAATACAATAATACAGATGTCTATGAATATAATATAACAGAAATAGAGACAACAAAACCAAATAATAATATATTAAACATTATAGTCAATGAAAACCATAAGAAATGTGAAGCTTTCAACGCAACAAATGAAGATTCTGATTACATTCAAACCAACACTTTGAATTCTATATATCTGAACAATATTCATTCCAGCTTGACGTCAAACTTGATTGAAGAGAAACTGTCAGTTGATCGGATGGAAGGAGAAGGAGTCAATTTGTTTGATATAGTGAACAGTGATTGTGGTGGTGCTAAAGTGTGTCCTAATGTCAGCGGGAACTGGACGAATGATAAGACTATTACTGTTGGGTTTTTGGGAGCTTACGGAAGGAGTCAGGTGAGTTATTGCAATTTTGAAACTGGTCTATATAAGTATATCTAAGAGTATACATATGTGCTTGTGAAATTTGGACACTTGGAGTTTTTCCTGAAAGTATTAGTTGGCGCAAAATATACCCTTATGAGATTTTCCTGGGAGATTTGTGTTTGTAAACGTACCTACTATATATTTGCAGACATAAATCTCATAAGAGAAAACCCAAGTAAAAACAAAAAGGATAGAAATTGCGCCATCCAATACAATCTTATTAGTGATCATACAAATAACATCCTCCCTGGCTATTGAATGATCACATTAAAGTTAACAACTGGAAACATGGCGCTCTGACGGCGACGAAAATATATACGGAACATAAGTATTACTATATATAAACAAATATTTATTGTACACAATTGTTTTTTAAGTACAGGCGAACATTTCTGATATTTATATCTTAATGAAAATATATCTATACTAGCGACCCTAGGCTTCGCATGGGTGCAATTTGCTAATGAAAGAAATGAGAATTGAGATTGAGAGAGATTTTCATCATCATCATCAGCCAGAAGACGTCCACTGAACTGAACGAAGGCCTCCCTCAAGGGGGGGGGGGTTGCCATAATCCCCACGCTTGGCAGGCGGCATGGGGATCGCAGTGGCTCACCGATTAGTGAGAGGACGCTGCTGCCCGTCCGCAGGTGTCTGGCCGCAGTTTTAAGACGTACCCGGGTCATCCGAGATTTTCATACAAAAATACAAATTTTTCTTGAATATATGATTTTTTCAGAAGATTTTCCAAATATATTCTTACATACAAACCTTGTCTTGACAATTACGAAACCAAAAAAAGAAACGAAATTTGCCAAATCAATTGAGCCGTTCTCAAGTGATGCTCATTACTGTGCGTCGTATTCTAATATTTTTGTTTTGTTCCATACGGGTTATGGCTTTTCTTCATTGCCACAACGCGTTTTGGTCTTATATCATGATAGCCACGACACGAATTTCGCTATGTAGTCTTTCTATGACTGTCACGCGTCATGGGCGTTTTTATAAGAGCCATAACATGAATTTCGCACATTTTCGTGACCACAACGCGTTGTGAGCTGTTTTCTCGGTCAATGAGCGTTTTTGGTCTTTGAGCGTAACATATATATATAGATATAGATTTGTACGTAAATAATGTCCGTTGTTAAAATTTCCGCAATAGCTTGTCAAAATATGTTTTTCTTGAAACCACTACACTACTACATTACATATTTACACATTATTACCAACCAAAATCTATAATATTAGGCCACGGACAAAATTTTCAAAAAAGAAAAAATCCCTTTAAATCCTCGAAATTACTGTAGATTAACAAATACTGTCTCTATAAAACTACAGCAGGAACTTTTTTTATTTTACGGCACACATACTTATAGAGGAGAAAGAGCCCTTTTGAAAGAACAGTTTTCGAAAGCCATAAGTGACATATGAAAGTGAAAGATTCAGGATATTTATTTTTTTAAACATGAGATACATTCATAGCCTGTAGGTTGTTTCGTTACATAAAAGATCAGTCATGTTTGGCCTTTGTGGCGTGCAAATATTATTCATGTCTTATAACATAACATAGCATCACGCCTGTATTCCCCGAAAGGTTAGGCAGAGTATATTATGTATCGCTATATTTCGCCGATGCCGTTACTGAGTCCCACGTAATAGGGGGCGAGCATATTGCCATTTACCAGGTACAGTTCCAGACTCCGCGCTGCTACTGAGAATTTCCATACAGAAAAACCAGGCACTTTAAGACAACTTTGATGAAATGCTGACATACCCAGCTATTATTCCTGTACGCTTCCGCATTTGAAGTACTATTGCAGAAAATGTAGAGACTATATACTTGTAATGGGATGTTAGTGGACCAGGTTATGGAGAACTATGGAAATCTATGGTTATTATTATTATCCTTGTCCGGGTGAGCAGTGTTACACACTATTAAATAAATATACTCACACTATTGAATAAATGCGAAATTAACACTGTCTGTCTGTTTGTTACTTCATCACTAGTAAACCATTGAACCGATCGCAATTAAAGTTTTCATAAAGGTAGCATGAAATCTGGAAAAGGACAGGCTTATTTGATAATGAAAATACTAGTTAAACAATAAATATAAAATACATGCAGACGAAGTCGCGGAAAACAGCTAGAGAATGTATACATCCTTGCTTTCCTTTTTGTGAGGTCATCTTGATTGTAGACATCTTGATGTATTTAAATTGTTGTTTAGTCATTTATAATGTTGCTTTGAAATTTCAAGACGTTTGACGTGTAAATAATATTTATAAGGCCATAAATATTTAAAAGGCAATGAATTAGTGAAGTACCTATTTTAATTGCTCTTTATCTTGATAACTGTTATAGCAGGAAATATGGTCCTAAAAATAATAAAAACATATTACAATATCAATTTGACTGGCCCGTTGGTCTTGTGGTCGCAAGCGCGGCTCGGGCAAAGTGTTATTGGGTTTTTCTGTATGGAAATTCTCAGTAGCAGCACAGAGTCTGGAACTGTGCCCGGTAGATGGCAACAGGCTCACCCCTTTACATGGGAATCAATAACAGCATCGGCGAAATGTGGGTGTACAATAGTACATCTCTGCCTAACCCTGCGGGGAATACAGGCGTGATTGTATGTTATGCGTTTGGTGTTAAACAGTAATATTTTTCATGTTACTACTAGTGGAACTTCATATTTGGTCTGAACCTTCTGTAATGTTCTACCATATATCATACATTTACATATACATGGAGTTTCTTGCCCGTTCTTCTCCATTGGAAATCAACACTTTGGAACGTGGCAACTAGAGCCCTATTCATAAGTGCCTGTAAATGGTTTACATGAATAAAAATATATTTGAATTTGAATTTGAGTTTAAACGTGTAGATAAAAAAATATAAGCGCTGTCTCGATTTAAGTCACATTATTCAGTAATGGACGATATTGGGGATATCTATCAAGTTGTAGGTCAAAAGGTTAGCTAAGCTCGTTGTTTGTTCTAAGAACGTTTTAAGACTTATTACCTATTCTTTGAATAATGTCTGTAGGTCGCTTACTTAATATAAGACCATAGAGGTGCGCGGCGACTCGTCTCATTTTATTTTCTTTTAAAAAGAACGTTGCCTCTCCCTAGGATTTCTCCTGTGTCATGGGTAAATTTTTACAAACAAACACGTCACAACTAGACCCGAAACAACCATCTGTAGATCATACAAATATTTGTTCCGTGCGGGAATCGAACCCGCGATACTTAGCGCAGAAAGCTAAGTTACTTAGCTAATACGCCAACCGTGCCGTCGAACTCGGTCGTCTTGACGCGCGTGTACACGCGTCGACGGAATTCTGTTTTAATTTGTTTAATAGGTATATCGGTTTTACCGGACTGAATAATTTCAATTGTTTAGTTTCATATTTAAAAAAATCTGTTATCCTACTTATAATATTATAAATGTGAAAGTTTGTGAGGATGGATGGATGGATGAATCTTTGTTACTCTCTCACGCCAGAACGACTGAACGGATCTGGATGAAATTTGGCATAGAGATAGATTATAGTCTGGAATAGCACATAGGCTACTCTTTATCCCGGGAAAATGTACGGGTTCGTAACCCACGCGGGCGAAGCCGCGAGCGGATGCTAGTTAATTTATATCTTTGTTAGTAAGACGGTCGGTTTTACTACTCGGCGCAGGAACAAATTATAAGATGGAGTCAGGCGCCTCCAAAAAAAACAGTCTTCACCAAAGTATAATTTAGCGATCATGAAGTTTTACTTTATCGTGAAGAGGTCCTGGACAACTTACGGGAATAGTATATAGGGTGTGTTGGGGTAAGATCGGCTATAGGGTAAGATCGGCAATGGGGTAAGATCGTACCGATCAAATTTCCGGCTGATTCGAACAACTTTTTATGGACCTTATTCTTCATGCAATACAAGCTAATAAACTAATAAAACTGCTATTTGGAACAACATATAAAAACTAGTCGAATCAGCCGCGAATTCGATCAGTACGATCTTACCCCATTGCCGATCTTACCCCAACGCACTCTACCGCCGACATTTTGTTCCGTACGTGTGCTGAATCCGCTGGCGGCTAGTGGACACGTACCTTAGGAGAGTAATTTACGACCGTTGGTTACTAACTCTTAGTCCGAGATTGTATAGGGCGATTAAGATTCATATAGGCGCTTAGGAACCTTTTTATTACTGGCAATGAATAACCAACTTTCCTCTTCACGTGGGTGTCGTGAAAACAACGTTGTCTTATTATGCTATTATAAAGGTTATTTAATAACTGCTTCCTTGGTCTAGTCGTCGCAAGCGACTGCTGCGCGTGCGGTCCTGGGTCCGATTCCCGGGTCCGGAAAAGTGTTAAGGGTTTGTCTGTATGGGAATTCTAAATAGGAGGCGACCCTATTTTATGATACTCAATAACGGCATCGGCGAAATGTGGGTGTACATTAGTACACCTCTGCCTAACACTTCGGGGTTTTTTTTTTTTAAATTGCCCCGCACTAGGATTTCTCCTGTATCGTGGGTACAGTTTACAAACATACACGTCACATGCACAAACAACCAGACCCGAAACAACTATCTGTAGATCATACAAATATTTGTTCCGTACGGGGATAGAACCCGCGACAGTAGCGCAGAAAGTTAATCGCTTAGCCACTGCGCCAACCGTGTCGTCATTACCGGTATTACCGGATTACCGGCGTAATGATGTTTATATTTATGTAAGGTAAAAAAAAGGTTAAAAAAATTCTCCGTACTGAGGCCATTCAACTACATTATCGGCGATTAAGTCTCAAATGCGCGCTGGCCCTTACTTATCACAAGACATTATATAACGAAACAATTTAACTCCAGGATTTGTGCGTTAAAAGAACGAGATAATCGGATTACGCCTCCACCTGTCTCCATTTGTTTTCTCAAACACTGTTATAAACAGGAAATCGGTCATTTTCTGAAAAGCTTAAAAAAAAGAGATTTTTCGGCGGACATGCATTATAATGGGTTTTATCAATATTTTATGTAGAATTGCTCAAAAATATTTTTTTATTTTCATCTCTTACGTTTCTTAATCTTGACTTACGATGTATCCTTAGAAGCTTGCCTAAAGATTATATTGAAATAGTTTTTTCAGCTTAGTTGTCTAACAGAATTGCGATTTTTTGGATGGGTGATCGATTTCATATTCTTTTTTTTTTCTTTTTGAAAAAACATTGCCCCTCACTAGCATTTCTCCTGTACCCTGGGTCCAGTTTACAAACATACATGTCACATGCACACACAACCAGACCCGAAACAACTATCTGTAGATCATACAAATATTTGTTCCGTGCGTGGATCGAACCCATGACACGTAGCACAGAAAGCTAATCGCTTAGCCACTGCGTCAACCGTGTCGTCAAAAGTATATAAGTATATATACGATACTAAGTAGTATACTTTTTCACTCATCCATAGAAATAGAAAATATAAAATACGATATATTTTTTAACTACTAGTGGGTCCCGCTTCAATGTATTTTGTTACATAAATGAATACTAGCCGTCTGTTAGATATAAAATATGGAACAGAAAATGTTGGATGGCGCATTTTTTCCCCACTTTTCGTAATAAATTAAGTTTTATTAAAGCATTTTCTTAATTTGCCGTCTTCATCGCAAACTGCTAACGAGATCTAGTAATAACTATAACTAGCTGTGCATCCGTTGCAGAGCGTGAGGTGGGGGTGGGTTACTGGGTTCGATTCGCTATTCACGGAAACGTTATTTTTGGATATAATGGATCAATAGAGTCGTTCCTCTGCAGTGCTGCAACCACTTAGCAAGAGTAGCAGTTGCTACGGGCCCCGCGTATCCAAACCTGCCCATCTCTGCCTGAGCGTAATTTTTAGGGGGAAACTTATTAAGAAAATATAACAGAATTGCATACGGTAAACGCACGAGTTCTACAAAAGTCACTTTATACTTAAGAGGCCATAGTAGATCAAAGGCCCCTCGATAGAATTTGCTACGGGCCCCGCGCTTGCTTAATCCGGCACAGTTCCTTTGACATATAAGTGTCTTTTTTTTTCTATGTCGTGGGTATATTTTTACAAACATACATGCCACATGCAGACACAGGCAAAACAACTATTTGTAGATCATACAAATATTTGTACTGTGCAGGAACTGAACCCGCGACACGTAGCGCAGAAAGTAAATCGCTTAGCCACTGCGCCAACCGTATCGTCAAATGGGTAAGGCATGAATTTATAATATAATTTGTAAAAAAGGATACTATAAAATTTCGGACTATTTAGATGACAAAAACGTTTGAGATTGAGCCGCTCTATATAGCCTTTCTTTTTATATACAATTTTTCCATTAATTATTATATTATTTACTTCATTATTTTGTTATTGTAATGTCGATTAAATTTAAATGATCTATTTTATATAACCGCTATACATTGTAATTAGGTTGTAGGTTGAACGCTCTTAAATTTTATATTCTCACGATGACTGATCCATGCTTGCCCTCTGTTGCGACAGGTCAGCTCAAATAGCTATGGCACCTTCTTCAAAAGGCCATTCCGCCCTATATTTGTCGCATATAAATCCTTACTATAATCTGTCTGGACTTTAAAATAGACCTTGACCCTTTGTTTCGGCGTTTCTTCTCAGGGATAATCATAAGAAATGCCAACGCCAACTAGTTTAAAAAAGGCGTGTAAAAGTGATTGAAAAATCCTAATTGCAAAAATAAACAATTTCATTTCGAACTTTTCACTAAAAAAATATCGGCAAAATGGCTAAAGGCCGCGGCCACGCGGGTTGCATTTCAATACTTGCACTGTAATTTATTTTAAATATGCTTTACTGCCTCATTGGTTTAGTGGCCGCAAGCGCGACTGCTGAGCGTGAGGTCCTGAGTTCGATTCCTGGGTCGGGCAAAGTGATATTGGGTTCTTCTGTATATATATTCTCAGTAGCGGCACGGATTTTGGAACCATACCTGGTTTATGATAATAAGCTCGCTTCTTATTACATGGACTTAAAAACAGCATCTGTGAAATGTGGGTGTACAATATTACACCTTTGCTTAACCGTTCGCGGATACAAGTGTGAAGCTCGGAGCTCAGTTCAGCAGCGTGAAGCTCATCTATCACTGTGAATGTACATACGAGACGCTCCACTTCCCACATAAAATTACGCACTCAATTTGTTCAGGAAATCTGTTTGCTGAAACTTTTGCCCTCCTTTTAATTTCGTATAAATAACCATTTTATATACCAGATGGATGGGCACAGAATATACTTCGCCAGGTTGATCGAGCGTTTTATAATTTTGGAATGAATATAACTTGCTATTGAAGCCTTACGAAAGATAATTCTTCATGACTTTATTCATGACTTCCAGTTTATGTTGGTAGATCAAATATAAGAGCTTAAGGCTTACGATAACACCCACTATATGACTTATAGAGGATGTTGCATAAAACATATTTTTATTTTGGTTTTTCTAAAGAATTTTATGAAAGTAAACGCGATATTATAGATCGCTCGCTTTCCATGCAAGAGGGTTTACTCGTAAGTTCGAAACCAGATTGAACCTCTGCCCTTTCAAAATCATACGAATTTATCACATGAGTTAACGTTGAAGGAAAATATCGTGAGGAAACCAGCTGTTCACCTCCATTAAGGCTCTATAAAGTTCTCGATGGGGTGTATAGTCCGCTAACCTGCACCATGCCAGAGTGGTGGACTAAGATTCTGAGATGAGGCCGTGCCCAGTAGTGGGACCGTAATAGACTTCATTATTAAAATGTAGCCTTCATTATTAAAACTGATGCTGTTATTGAGTCCAATGTATGAGGGTGAGCCTATTACCATCCAAACGGCCAACAAACTCCGAGCTTCTATTGAGAAACGCCATATACGTAAAGACCAAAATAAATGCTCAAATCGAGAATCGAACCCGCAGCCTAATTACCAATGTCGCGACAGGCGTAGATCGCGCGATAGCTTCTGTTAAACGTCATTTTTTTGTGTCATAATGTATTGGCTGAGATTGAGATTGGTGTCGCGTGGCTATCACGTTGCTGTCGCATTTTTACGTAATTAGGCTGCCGGTTTGGGTTCGATTCTCAATTTGAGCAACTCAAATTTAAAACTGCATCATGACCCAGTTACCTTCACAAGTTGTCCATTTCTAGTATAGTCAACTATCATATAACCGTAAAACTGAATGCAAGTCGTACTACGGGCCTTGTCCCATAGGAGATGGGTTAATTTAACTGCCTGGTACAGTTACTATATTATAGCTTTTAGTGAGACGGAGTAAACGAGAGTACTCCTACGCATGTTTTATTTCTTCCTAGAATAAATGCGCTTTGTTTTTGTTAAAGGTTTGGGTGAACAGATTTCTGTTGAATAAGATAAAGTTTGTGGAAAATAAAAAATAATTGGTTTATTTTAATCAACCTCATTGGTTTAGTTGTAAGCACGAGCTGAGCGTGAGGTTCTCTGTTCGATACTAGGGTCGGGCAAAGTCTTATTGGGTTTTTCTGTGTCGAAATTCTCAGTAGCAGCACGGAGTCTGGAACTGTGCCCGGTAGATGGCAATAATCTCGCCCCCTATTACATGGGACTCAATAACGGCATCGGCGAAAAGTGGGTGTACAATAGTACACTTCTGTCTAAACCTTCGGGGAATACAGGCGTGATGCTATGTTATGTTATATTAATCTTTACAAAGCAGTTACAACTTCATTTAAACCAAGGACATGTTCGCCCCTTGAGAATGACCTAATTAAACCAATGCTTTCAACGTCAGTGTGGGGTTCAACGGAATGTGTAATTACTGTCACTGTAAATACGGTTGCAATTTCAATGGTTGGCTGCAATGACAGGCGAACGAATGTGTGGGAGAGAGAGAGGCAAACAAAAAGGTTTAATAGGAATTCATTTATTACTAAAAATCATTGGTCTACAGTTTAGAAGCATATCTGTCGAGCGTAAGGTCCTGGGTACGATTTCGTGGTTGATTGATTTATTATTATTATAATTAGGTATAAGCAATGACTGCCTCGTGAGTCTACTAGGCGCAAGCGCAATTACTGACCGTGAGATTCTGGGTTCAATTTCCGAGTCGGTCAAAGTGTTATTGGCTTTTTCTTTATAGAAATTCTCAGTAACAGCATGGAGTCTGAAAGTGTGTTCAGTGGCTGGCAATAGGCTCGTCCTTTATTACATGGTACTTAATATCTGCATTGGCGAAATATGGGTGTACAATAATACACCTGTGCCTAACCCTTCGGGGAATACAGGTGTGATGTTATGTGTTAAGTAGAGACGCATTATTGTACACCCACATTTCGCCCGTGCCGTTATTGAGTCCCATGTCATAGGGGGCGAGCCTGTTGCCATCTAACGGCCACATTTCCAGACTCCATGCTGCTACTGAGAATTTTATTATAGAAAAGCCCAAATAACACTGCCCGACAAGGGAATTAAATCGATCAAGGCGCTTACGGGGAGAAAGAATTACAAACACGCGCATACCGGAATTTTATATAATAATGTCGGCGGCCAATCTCACCGGAGATTAGCCAACTACGCAGGAGATATTATAGAGCACAAGTGCGTGCACAAACACAGGTGCTCTCTCTATTCCTTCACTCTCATAGTCCAACGGGACGGCAATCCGACACGACCGGAGAGAGATTAGACGCAGGACCAACGGCTTTACGTGCTTTCCGAGGCACGGTGTGTATTCACATACATAAAGACCCAGATCCGAAACAACTATCTGTAGGACAAACAAATATTTGTTCCGTGCGGGAATCGAACCTGCGACGGGTAGCTCAGCAGTCGATCCCTCAACCACGTGTGCATATCGTGGCATCAATTGAATGGAATTTTGTATAATTAAATATATAAAGATATTGTATGTACTAACAACCTATATTACTTTTATCCTACAATATCATCTGTTTATCATTTTCCCAACTACATATATTGGGGTCGGCTCCCAGTCTAACCAGATGCGGCTACTTACTTCTACATTACGTGGAACGACAGCCATCTGACCTCCGCCACCCAATAACTGAAGGACACTGATACCCTAAGGCAGGGTTTCTCAAACTGGGGTACGCGAACCCTTAGGGGTTCGCCATTTGATGGTAGGGGTTCGCGAGAAAATTTACGTAATGGCTACTGGATACTTGGCAAACGCGTGCGACACAAATGATGGCGCGTGCGCGACATAGATAAGAGTAGGTATAGAGTAAGATTAAAATTATCTAAGTATTGTCTATATTTTTTATATAGAGTGGTCAGGGGTTCGCAGTAGTTTAGGTACTTTAACAGGGATACGTGGGGCCATAAGTTTGAGAAGCCCTGCCCTAAGGTAAGGCCGGCTGTCAAATTCTGTTATAATGTACGACAACATAGTACGTATTACGCAAGAGATAAGTAAATTTTACGCAGTTTGTATTATCTAGGGTAAAGTTACCTTAACTTTTCCTCAGTTTACTTTGCAGAGTTACGTGGGAGTTGTGAATTGTGCGCCAAAACGAATATACGCAGTTACCGGATACTTAATTCTTTTTGTTTCGTTTGTTTCAACCGTATAACCAGGAACAATATCTCAACTTTTCGGTCTATCTTAAAACGTCCCCGAAAGACGCAGAAATAAATAATTTCGCTATGAAGTGTGGAATATTTATTCTAGAGGCTCGTGGCTACATAGCTACTGTGCATGTCAATTGATTTGTGAGGTTAAGCAAGGCTTGCTACGTAAGTTCTTGGATGGGCGAGTGCTCTTCGCAGATCGTGACACACTCGTGCCGTGACGTTGGGCAGTTAGTCCTGGGTGTCATATACACGTTTCTAAAATATCGCTGTGTGTGTATATGTATTAATTCTCAGTTCCTGAACCAGGTTTTGTTAGCAGACTACAGGATGAGGTTCTTAAAGCAGAGAATGAAACGATTTTACAGGATTGGCAACGCGCGAGGGATGCCCCTGATATTGCAAGCGTCTATATGTTACAGTAAAAGCTTGGCATCGACGGGCCGTATATTTGTTTACCACAGTGCTATAAAAAAAGATATCTTATGAATTAAGTCGTCAAATGTTGACACATCATTTGAGCTGGCTAGCCATTCAACTAGTTGATTAATTCGACGGCGCCGAATAGACTGGAACCAGTGGGGAGAGTTCGTGAGTGACGAAACTTGAGATCATCTAGCATACCCTAGGCAGTCAACCTCGATACCATCATAGATGACTGGCTAACCATTCCACCACGGCACGAGCGATTTCCTTATGATCCACGACCACTCAATGGTTAGCAAGCCAGACTGCCAACTGAATTGCTAATTAAATAAAATGACTGCGACATGTACACAACAAATTGTATGCGTTAAATCTCTGTGGACAACATTGCAAATGGCCTGTTTCACCTTTTGACCGCAACGTAGACCAAATTACCACCGAGACGGCCACATTCATTTTGTAGGTACATTATAAACATTACGGCTGTTATCACAGAAAGGACGGATAGAGGTGCATATTACAAACAGCTCGTAAGCTTTCAGGGGCTATTCTTGCGTGCTTCGACTTCGTATAATTAGATGGTAATTTCAAGGGTTAGCTAAAGCAAACGACCAAAAAAGGCTGCCCCAGTCACAAGTCATTCGCTCATAAAAAAACATTCCCTTACTACACGTTTAAATGACGGCGAGGGAATGACGAAATAAAGCTTATCCAAAAAAAAAAAAAAAAACTTGAGACGTAACCTTAATTTAAAAAAGGGTTTTTATGTTTTAGTCGACTACTCCCAAAAACCTGCTTGATTGAGTAATTAATATTTTTTTAAATTAATTCCCTTTGTTTTTTTACGATGTGAGGGAATGATGGTCACAAATTTAATCTTCAAAAATATGAATTAAACCTTTTTACGATAGAAACTCTTAAATGCGTACGATCAATTCACCATATTAATAAAATGACAGAACCACCAACTATCAAAAACGAATGGTAGCGGTCATGTTTGATTAAAAATCCTACTAATATTATAAATCCTAATAACATTATAAATGTGAAAGTTTGTGTGGATGGATGGATCTTTGTTACTCTTTCACGCAAGAACGACTGAACGGATCAGGATGAAATTTGGCACAGAGATAGATTATAGTCTGGAATAGCACAAAGGCTACTTTTTATCCCGGAAAAATGTACGGGTTCGTAAACCACACGGGCGAAGCCGCGAGCGGAAGCTAGTGTGTTTATAAATCGACTATCAGTAAAGGTGTGAGGGAATGATTTATTTTTAAGGGACACGGGTATTTTTTATTTATTCGTATCCTTTCTTTACTTTATAATCCAAATTTAAAAGATTTTCATAAATCCATTGTATTTTTAGTCGATTAGTCAAATTTGTACCAATTTTATTTGATTATATTGATTGTATAAAATTATAATTTAATCTGTAGGTTGGGACATAGTGAGGGAATGATTTTAGATACATTTTATAGCTTGTTTTTATTTTTATTTATACATTTGGTTAAGAAATTATAACAGACACTCTTAGCTATAGTAATTTTGATTGCAAGGAAATAATTGTTAATAGATTTTTTTTTAAACTTAAAGGACCTTAATTTCTGAATTTCGTACCCATATATGTTTGTAAACTGTACCCGCGATACACGATAAATCGTAGTGCGGGCAAAAAAAATAATTGATGTAATATTTAATGATACGAAAAAGTAAAGCGAGCGATTGTTTTTTCAAGCGAAATTCTATGTCTATGGTGTTTTCTTTCTTTCTTTTTTCGGCAATGATCTCTAATGAGGCTAACATTACTCCCTGTTAATTAGTTCTTGGGTACATGAAATATGGTGCGAATTTAATGCCATTAATATATCCCAATCTCATTAGTGATAACGGAGTTCTGCGCGATTAATGACGCACTTTATGTTATCTCGAGCAAAACTGTGTAATATTTTTTTTTTTAAAACGTTGCTCCGTACTAGGATTTCTCCTGTATCGTGGGTACAGTTTACAAACATACATGTCACATGCACACACAACCAGACCCGAAACAACTATCTGTAGATCATACAAATATTTGTTCCGTGCGGGGATCGAACCCGCGACACGTAGCGCAGAAAGCTAATCGCTTAGGCACTGCGCCAACCGTGTCGTCATTAAAATGTAGTATCGTGCTTGGAAGGTGAACTTAGCGTCTCGCACTGGATATTAGTGTTTGTTAAAGTCACACCACTGATGCGGCTATGATGGTTTAGTATTATGGGTATCATAGGTGTCATCTTCAATCGATGGTGTACCAGTACGCAACGGCTTACGGATTGGATTCTGAGCTAAGTGTCGCTGCTTCGATTCCCGCGTGGAGAGAATATTTCTAGACTAACTAGTTTTTTCACACCTGGGTGTATGTGTGTGTGTATACTTAATCACTACATTAGGGTGTCCCAAATATGACAAAAAAATTTTTTTTTTCGAATTTTGAAATGCATACCCTATATATCTTTTATAAATACAAAACCATACTCAAATATGAAATTTTATCATTCTAGCATGATTGCAACCCGTGCCGACCGAGCCACAAAGTTTATCAAATCTCATGTTTAATGTTAATATTTGGTTCTCCTATAAAATTAATAAAAATGCAATAAATGAAGTAAATAAAAG
Organism: Shargacucullia verbasci; assembly: GCA_947562105.1. Lineage (NCBI taxonomy): Eukaryota > Metazoa > Arthropoda > Insecta > Lepidoptera > Noctuidae > Shargacucullia > Shargacucullia verbasci. The sequence goes on along the minus strand of OX387289.1, from coordinate 2,347,116 downwards.
ACAAAATTAAATTAGAGAAATATGTATCTTTATTTAAACACATAAAATAACAACAATCAGCCAGGGTAATTTCTCTTTAGGGTATGTTTTTTACAGTCTGGATAAAAATTTCTATGTTCCTGGATACAACGCAACAGGAATTATTTTTGCTCTTCTTTAGCCGTGATAAGTCCGTAAAATCTTGCATTAATTTGACAGTTCTTTCAGCAATGTCATTTAAAATCTTCAAACGAGTTATTCTTCTTTTAGTTTCCAGAAAAGCAGCATTATCTTCCCAAGGCACATATTCCTGAAGAAAAATGTCGTCGATCTTCAGTCGAGATTTTTATTTTTCTTCTTTTCTATCTGAATTTCCCCCTCAAAAACACTACGCATAGTTCGACCGATTCGTGATAATCGTCTCTTATTAAAGCTTTGTTCAGTTGTGCTATAAAAAACATTAACAAAGGTGTAATGTTTGTCTCGGCAACATGGTATTTTACGAAATCAAGGCATTTTTCAATGTTATTTGAATCGATGTTTTTCCAATTGTATCTGAACTTTTTAAAGATCGGAATATCTGGAGTGCTAGTAATTTGCTTTATCTTGTTACAGTTTTATGAACCAACTCATAAACATGATGACGATAAGCGAAAAGTAACAATTCTCTTTCTAAAGTCTGCTCCAAAAGAGCACAAGCTCCATTGAAACGTCCAATATTCGAAGATGTTGTGTCGCAACACATTATTTGTACCTTGTCATTAACATTCCAGTTATAGAGGGCAGTTGAGATGGTTTTAGCGAATTGGCGAATTTGCTGAATCGAGGATTTGTTAATGGAGATGTAATCGATCTTCAGACCAAGCGCTTCTACGAGCGCGTGAAGAATGTAAACGGAGTCTCATATGCTTAGCTGGCATCGATCTAAAGCTACGACGAGTTTAGGTGTTATCAGATTCTTTCCGCTGGCAAGCTGACTTCGTCTGAATCATGTGGATATTCCAAGTTATGTGTAGTATAAGTCCATGCAAGAGCCAGTAACTCTTTTTGTCTTAGTTTTCTTTCCTTTTCCTCTAATCGTCTTAGTCTAGCTCTTTTGTCTTTGTCCGCCAAGTTTTTGTGTACATCAGGTAAGCATCCCGGTCGACCTGGCTCTCTCTGATTCTTCAAAAATACTTTGTCTTCCTCTATTTTCATTCTTTCAAAGGCATCAGCATGTGCAATATCAAATAAGTTATCAAGGTGTCTTTCACAATTATTTTCTGAGTTCTTTTACATTTTTTTGCAGCTCTCTCCAAACGTGGTTTTTGTAGGAATTCTTATGTTTTTCCAAAATATAATGCACTTCCTAATCACAAGATTAGCACTTTCACTAAAAGTCGTTTGACTTCGCGAATATTGTTAAACAAGACAGCGAGAACTTGTCGATTAGATGGTAGTTTTACACCATTTATTAAATGGTTTTGGAAGTCCGGTAAGAAAAATACTTTCTTTATCACTCCGTAATTCAACTGACATCTTTATGCAAGAAATAACAGCGTACTAATATTCTAAAAAATCACGTATGAAATGACAAATAAAACACGTAGTTACAGGTCGCAGTGCAGTACCCGAGCAATTTGTATGGGCGAGTTTAAATCGCAAGTCGGCACGGGTTATCGTTCATAAAATGGTCTAATCTTTTGTTTTTAGACTATATTGGGTTATTACGAAAGTTTTTAGAAGGTATGCGTAAAAAAATATCGCACTTGAAATTTATGGGACACCCTACACTACATATTATAAAAACAAAGTCCCCTGCCGGGTCTGTCTCTCTGTCTGTCCGTTCGCGATAAACTCAAAAACTACTCAACGGATTTTCATGCGGTTTTCACTTATATACAGAATGATTCATGAGGAAGGTTTAGGTGTTAATTCATTACGGTTTTGTGTAAATTGGCTGAAATATGTCGCTGATTGTTGAAAATGTCGGAAAAAATCATGCCGATTGGGAGCTTTACTGGCGTGTGTCGCCTAAATGCTCGACGCAACAGGCTGATACGACACTACGACAGAAAAAAAATGTAGACGTCGCTAGTATAGAATAAATCACAGAGATAAAATAAGGTTGTATTATAATGATAATATATCTTGTAGTCGTGGTTAGGAGGAAAAAACTAAATATGTTGAATTAATTATAATAACAAAATGGATGGATACACTAATAGAAGGTATTGTGACTGAATGCGTGGCGCGAGCTAGCGTGCGCATCCGCACGCAACGGTGGATCGAGCCGGACTGGCGAGGGAGAGGGGAAGCGACACCGCGGCGCTGGCGCGAATAAACGTACCTAGCAACTATATACACAACGGGCGGAACACGACGCTAGTTTCGAGTCACTACACAATCTATATTTTTATTCATGAAGACTAGTTAAAGGCCTTCTAGTTGCCATGTTTCAAAGTGTTGTTTTCTTTTCCTATGGAGCAGAACGGGCAAGCAACACCATGGTTATTCTTTTCACTGATTGTACTGAACCCAGAACCTTGAATTCTATATGTTGCTGAACTAGAGGACCAGATTCATTGTTGTCATTTGAAAATATTTATTTACCTCTAAAGTTTAAGGTTTATAATTGAACTAATAGTATCTAACTTGTCTCTATTTTCACAGACGGTGCTAGGTGCTATGCCGGTGGCCGTAGTGGCTATCAACCGGGAGCCGAGCCTGTTACCCGGTCTGCGCCTGCGCTTCGTAGCAGCTGACATCGGCCGCTCTCGACCGCCCCTGCCGATGGACAAGGATAGCCTATCGTTAAGGTAAGACTTGGAATTATTGACAACTCGTACAAATTGTTTAAGTTTTATTGTTTAAGTAAAATTTGTTGCTATGCCCTTGCAAATAATTTAATAATTTTTGGTGTACGAACTACTAATACGATACAGAAAATGGTTTCAACTGACGCAGTGATTAAGCAATTGGATTTCTGCGCTACGTGTCGTGGTTTCGATTCCCCCACAGAAAAAATATTTGTATGGCCTACAGATAATTGTTTCGGGTCTGGTTGTTTGTGCATGTGAATATAATATGTATGTGTTTTTAAACGCACCCACAATACATGAATTATTCCTAGTGTGGGCCAATGTTTTTAAAAAGGAAAAAGAAAATCATTGTCCATAAATCGTCTCCACTTTAAAAAGTAAAGTAAAGTTTGCTAACTCCGTTTATATCTAAAGGTAACGGCACAAGTAGGGTTTGGGTCCCGGGACGTCTCGTGTCTCGAAGTCCAGGGACTTTTCGTAATTTTAGTTGTCTCGAGTCCCGGGACTTTCGGGTCGAGACTCGAGACGAGACATGATGGTCGAAATTGTTAATATTTAGATTATTTAATTATGAAACAAATCTGTGATTATGAGAATTAACAATGTTGTGATTATGACCAATGATTAGATACTGGAATTACTAGATAATAGTAAAGTTATTAAGAATTAGTATGATTTTTAACTAAGTTCGTTTTATATCTATAAGATTTAACTGCTTAAAAGTGAATCTATGTGTGATTAAAAGAAATAAGCAAAGCAATTATTAAGACTGAAATTAACGTTAAAGTTATTAAGACTTAATTTTCTGTTTAATAAATGTAGATTTTTACAGAAAATTGCCTGTTTTTAATACGTTTCACCAGAAATTAATTCAATTAAAATTCTTAAAAAAGGCATACTAAAAAACATTTTTTTTTCTTTAATGTCACACGAGACAGCCTACAGTCAAAGTCCCGGGACTTTAGATTGATTGATAGAAAACTTTGATTGTAGGCTATCTCGTGTCCCGGGACTTTGAAATTGTCGGGAACTCCCAAACCCTAGGCACAAGGCAAAGGCGTTAACTATAAAATTGCTTTCTTCTTCAGCTGCTCTCCTCAAAGGTCCACATAATTTCCGATTTGCACGTTTAAATTGAAGTCCGATCGGATATGTATCGGAAATGTGTTGGATTTTACACTTAAAGTATGTCGATGTACGATACATTCCGCTTTATTATAAAACAAGGTTTATTTCTACACTAGGTTTAAACTTTCGAGTCAGTTTTTGTATTATGAATATGAATCTTACTTTGGTCGAAATACAGTTCTTAAATTTAATTTATCTGCGAGGTTAAGAAGCGCGGTTGAGAATTTCCATACAAAAAATTTCAATTACACTTTGCCCGACCCGGGAATCCAACCCAGGACCTCACGCTCAGCAGTTGCGCTCGCGACCAGTCCGGGTGTCAGTAGCCCAAAAAAGTCTGATAACCAGTCTCATCTTAGAGTATCAGTGTCTCCCAGTAATTGGGTGGCGTAGGTCAGATGGCAGTCGTTTCGTGTAAAATACAGATATAGTCAGCTGAAACTGGTTAGACTGGAAGGCAATGTAGTTGGGAAAAGGCTAGGCAGGTGATGATGAGTCAAGTTTTTACTTTTAGTTGATGGGTTTGGTTTAAGACTGCTATGGTAACATTTGCTTGTGAATATGTCCTCTACTCAATGTTGTAATGTGCAATATGCACACTAACTTTTAATAAGACTCCAATACGACCCGTGGGTAATAAGGACATGGGCCTTTTTAGCCATCCGTTTGCGTTCAAATGCTAATTGAACACAACAAAAAAAATAATCAAATTTAAATTAATTTTTCTTTAGCAATAACAGGAAATATTTATTTTCTATTTGATCCTTCTTTCGTTGTCTCAAGAACATATATATGTTGAAAATATTTTTTCGACGAGACGGATCTTTGTGTCTTTGTGTGAAGACAAAATAAACCTGTTCAAGGAGATATAAAAAATAATAGTCAAAGTACCAGCCAGAACAATTACGAATGTTATCAAAACACTTTATTAAAGAAGAACAGTACCGCTATCATGTGTTTTCTTACTATTTACTATCAAAGTAAAGTCAATTTTCATGATAGCTATTTTAGTTCTTAGCTTGATTACATTAAGGATTAGAGTCGCTAACATGACATCTCTATAAAATAGTAAATAGTAAATCAAATCTTTACTGATCTGAGGTGCCTTACCTTTCGGGGTAAACAAGCATGGTGTTTTGAGATGCATGAATGTGAAAGGCCATTTTTAAGGTGTGCACGAAGCGATCTGTATTTTCTGCTACTGGAAAATAGTTTCTATTTGGAATCCTGTCTCTTAGCTTTTAGTAAAGGAACACTGAATACAGGGAGTGCAAGGAAAGAGACTCCTCTAACCAAGCATGAGATCGTCTGGCGTACCCTGGGCAGTCAGCCTTGATACCATTTCTGACTCGCTAATCTTTCACCTACGGCTCAAACCATGCCGACAAGACAGAAGAAAAAAAAAATCAACTAACTTTCTTTCTAATATGCCCACCGTGTTTGCCACGTGCCAAATCATTTTCATTCCACTGAATAGAAAACAGCGCTGTTCACAAAAGCAGCTTAAAAGTACCCCCCAACTTAAATGTAATTCACTGACCTGGTTTTCAAACAAATGTTTGGGTTCATTACACATTACACAATAATGCATTGAATGAAACGAATTGTATCGCAGCTTTATAAATTTTGTATGGACTTTTGAGGGATTTACAACAACATAGCATCACGCTTGTATTCCCCCAAGGGTTAGGCAGAGGTATACTATTGTTCACCCACATTTCGCCGATGCTGTAATTGAGTCCCATGTAATAGGGGGCGAGCCTATTACCATATATCGGGCACAGTTCCAGACTCCATGCTGCTACTGAGAATGTCCATACCGAAAAACCCAGTAACACTTCCCCCGGGAATCGAACCAAGGACCTCAGGCTTAGCAATCGCGCTGTGAACCACAGAACCACACCACCAGAACTGTGAGGTAGTCAAAATTTTGAGGGATTTTCCTGGTAATTATTTTATGATGACGGGGGATTTTTTAAATTAATTTTCTCGTGGGACGCGGACTTATTGGCCGAACAAATAAGGAATATTACAATATTACCGATTAATTTGCAATATTGCGGTTGGACTGGAAGCCTGACGTTATTAAGTAGATGATGATATTAGCAATATTCCGTAGTATGGCTTCGCTTAATGAATTTCACTCCATTATATTTGCATCTGTTGGGAAAAATTTAATTTTTAATTTGTATACATAATTCGGATTCATGGAATATTTTCCTTGCCTTTCATGTTTGGCTTATTTGTTACACAGAGTTACAGCATTAGTCTAGTCTGCCTAGACTGCCTTTTAGGTCGCAAGCCATCAATCACCAAATTAGCCAATTAGCTGAAGTTTGTAAAGAACTGATCATGGATTTGTAGGATCGGGGTTTGAAATGTTAGCGTTCTACTGTGGCCCGATTTTTCAATATCAGTGGGCTTAGCCAAGTTGACTATCTATAATCGCTATCGCTTTAGAAAACTCAGCAAATGTATGGGACTTACATATCATCATCGTTATGTCACGTGGTCAGAGCAAACGAATTTTCAAATCGTAGCCAAGTTTACAAGATATCCGTTCGTTCAAACAAATAGAATAGAACGTTGTCGATTCTACAACGTTGATCACGATAACTCATACAAATGGTAGCCAAGTTTCACTTTTGACAATCGCTATTGTCTCGTAATCTAAGTTTCTGTTCGCTACATTAGCGATCGCCGAGACCCACGAGATAACGCTAAAAAGATGGCGCATTTGGAATCAGCTGTTCTAAGACTGGGATGTTTATTATTCGTTCAAGTTGATTTTGGACTTTATTTGCCTGTTAACAATGAAAATGCATATTTAAAATATGTTGTGGTGTGCTCGTCATGAAGAAGTGTGGCTAAATCGCCGGAAAAGAGATTTATATTGTCAGTTCGTGGATACAATAGGAGAATTAATGTCGTATAGGTACTTTGTTTTCACAAAGTTGTTTCGTTTGTTTCTTATCTAGGTACCTAGTTCAAGTTGCGTGCGTATCACGTCATTGTTTATGTTATACATTCTTAAATATGAGAAAGATTCAGTCAACAAAGGGCGTTTTTAAGTAATATCTAATCATTAACGTATCCGAGCCGCAAACTATTCCGGGCTAGCTCGGGATCTAGATTCCATCCTTTCTTTAAACCTAGGCAGCAATTTAGACTAATTTAATAAGTTTAAGTCACAATAGTCGTTTAAAATTAAATTGTGCACTGTAGATATAATATATAAAATAACTTCAATCAATAATAAACTTCAAAATTTTAGGTTTATAATAAATTTAAACTCTCCCGCGCACAAAGTACACAGTCGTGACTTTGACTTTGCTTTGACGGTTTAGAGCGCTCACCATAGACTATTACACATTGTTTTTCTATCCACGTTGTAGAATGAGCGATCGACACAGTTGTGTTGACTTGGCTAGCAAATAATCGTTTTCTAAAATTTCTCTCGCTAAGACGTTAACAATTATAGAAAGAGATTACGTTTGAAACGTTTGTAACTTGGCTAAGCCTGCAGGATAGTTATTAAGTTAGCTGTTAACTTAAAATTACAACAGTTTTCGTAAGTAGAATGACTTGACTTGTCAGAAAAATCAACCCTGTGTCTATTATGATATTTGACGACACGGTTGACGCAGTGACTAAGCGATTAGCTTTCTGCGCTAAGTGTTGCGGGTTTGATTCCCGCACGGAACAAATATTTGTATGATCTACAGATTGTTTTTTCGGGTCTGGGTCTTTGTGTATGTAAATATATGTATTTGTAAACGCTGCCACGATATAGGAATAATTCCTAGGCCCCACAGGCAACATTTTTGTAAAGAAAGTTTAAGCAGTGATAGCCTATCGGTTGAACGCTTGCCTTTCATGCCGGAGGGTCTGAGTTCAAACGCGGTCCAGCTCTGACTTTTTGGAATTATATGCGAATTAGAATTTGATTATCTCTTGCGTTTACGATGAAAGAAAACATCGTGAGGAAACCTGCACACCTGAGAGGACTCCATAAAGTTCTTAACGTATGTGTAGTCCGCCAACCCGTACCGGGCCAGCGTGGTGGACTAAGGCCTAACCCTTCTCATTCTGAGAAGAGACCCTTGCCCAGCAGTGGGACAGTAATGGGTTGAATTTATTATTGTTTATATAATTTGCGTAGAAATAGTTCATGTATCCATGGAATTTTAGCTTTTCCATCTGTGATTTTTTTTAAACTATGCCTTACGATACGAAATTACCTACTCATGTATCGAAGTTGTAGTTTAAAATCATAAATATCACATGCAATTGCAGAAACAACCAGACCTGAAAAGACTATCTGTAGGTCCTAAAAATATTGGTTACGTGTGGGAATCAAACCCGCGATTCGTAGCGTAGAAAGCTAATCGCTACTGCTCCATTTGTATCATCACTAAATTATCTAATATCGCTAGTAATTAGAACAAATCCATCGCAGTTGGATATAATACTCTATATGCACCAGAACACATGATAGGTAGGTACTTCACAGTGAAACTTGATCGATACCAAAAATCTTTAAAAAAGCAAATGATCCTTTTTTAATGTTAAAATGTTCTTCATTGCGCAGGGTGATGACTCAGATGCGTGATCTAGGAGTGGTTGCGTTCTTCGGACCTGATGGAACCTGTCACACTGAAGCCAAGCTGGCTGCAGCTTGGAATCTGCCTCTCATATCACACGTAAGTACAATCTTCTTAACGATATACAAGCATACTGGGTTACACACTAAAATGATCTCGATGTTAATTATAATTATTATGTTAAATTATATTTCAGTATGTATCAGCTAATCACTTCATAATGTAACAAATGTGGTGCTATAATGAGTAGCGTCGTTATCGGGAGTAACTATATATGTTTGTATGTCAAAGTAAAAGTCAAAGTTAAATGTTTTTATTTCAACTGGGCCTTTACGGGCGGTTTTAAACGTTATGATTCTAGTTGCGCGGTTCCAAAAGTGGGTTGGTCCTATGGAGAAGAGACCGCCAATGTATCTTTATACGACATAGCATTAAACCTTTATCATCTGAAGGGTTAGGCAGAGGTGTACTATTGTTAACCCACATTTCGCCGATGTCGTTATTGAATCCCGTAATAAGGAGCGCGCCTATTGCCATCTATCGAGCGACCAACATCGACATTGATTTGACATTGCAGTATGAATATAAACAAATGTGTGTGTGTTAAATAAAAAAATAACATTACATACAATGTGTGTAATGTTTGTTTAATTAATTTAATGCATTTCTAATGCATATTTTTTTAAATATTAGCTTTCAGCACTCCTTCTCCGTATAAAGATTAAGTGTGCCAAATTTCATACTCCCCCGTACGCGTAATTTTCGTAAACAGAGGTACAAAGTTTTTGCCTCACGTATTAATATAACATAACATAGCATCACGCCTATATTCCCCGAAGGGTTAGGCAGAGGTGTACCAATTATTGTACACCCACATTTCGCCAATGCCGTTATTAAGTTCCATGTAATAGGGGGCGAGCCTATTGCTATCTACCGGGCACAGTTCCAGACTCCGTGCTGCTACTGAGAATTTCTATACAGAAAACCCAATAACACTTTGCCCGACCTGGGAATCGAACCCAGGACCTCACGTTCGGCAATCGCGCTTACGACCACTAGACCAATGAGGCAGTAATTTTTAGTTAATAATTACCCTTTTGTATTAAATATTCTGTTTTTCCTGTATTGTCCTGAATCTACTAATATAAAGAACAATGAATTCATAAATAAAAAGACGGACAGTGTGATCCAGAGACAATAGATGTTCTTTTGTTTCACTTGACAAGTTGTGGGTTCAGTAGAGATTAGGCTATTATATAATTATGCTATAGGCTTATTTCACAACAAATTTCTAACATATTGAATATGAATACACATATGAATGAGACAAGTTTATCCCGAATTATACGTGTTCTGCTAAGACCTCGCATTGTTCTCGTGGTCAGAAGCGTATCTGCGGAGCGTGATGACATGTCTGATTTCTGGGCTGGGTGAACTGATGTTGACTATATTTGTTAGAAAATTCTCAGTAGTATTCCAGAGTCTAAAATCATTCCAAGAATACAGGCGAGCTATGTATATTATATTACTCATATTCTTTATTTGCAATTTCACAATGTAAATTAGGTGGTAACTTGAAATTAAGATTATAGTTTAGCTAAAAGTTTTCATATAAAATGCGTTAACGTTTTTACCCGACTAAACATGAGCTGATTTTAATGATTTACTATGTTATAGATACAAGTAAAAACTAGGTCGTCACGTTTTTGTATTTTTGATATTGTTTGTAGATTGAGAAATAAAATTAAACCTCAAAATGCGTTTTTATTAACTAAAAATCTTCCTTATACTTATCTCGTGATAATTATTAAATTACTCAAAATTTAAAAGATAAACTAAACGTTTCGACCTAATTTATAATCTGACAAAACAACAGAGACCAAAATCAAATTAATTCATTAAGATTTCGATGTAAGAAGCGTTATCGCCCAAACACCTATTTTGCGCGTATTTCAAGGGAATTTTGTCAGAAGCCGGCAGCTAAACGATACTCTTAAATCCTTAATTATATGTTTTATTTCATTCAGATCAACGGGTCTTAAGTAGATGGAATTTTTACTAAGATTTTAAGGCTAATGCCTTCTTGCAAAGCATCAAGTTTTCCTACTTACACAAAATATTTCATTAAAGATATTCGCGATCGTAATGGCCTTATTACAGACGTTTAATGTAATGTTTTTCCTTATTTTTTTAGTTAATTTGTTCGTACGCTCTTTTAATACTTTGCCACATTGTTATCGTTTTAATTTCCGACTTTTCATTTTTTTTTAATATTGAGACAGCAAGACGGGGTCGCTCCAGACCACGTAGGAGATGGCGGGACGAACTGGATACCTTCGTTGAAAACTGGCCAGATACAGCACGGGATCTCGAGATATGGATGGGAGGACAGCATAGGCTTTTATTAATAATAATACAGTGTTTTTTTTTTGAAGTTGCTATCGTTTTTTAAAGTAATTTCACATATTTTTTTATAATGTTTTTGTAGTACATCATTATTACTGTTAGTCGTTAATATTTTCAATAGACGCTTGTGTTGACTTTTTTGTCTTTTTTTACTCCCGTTGTAAGCCATGTTTCTTGAATATTTTGTTTATTTTTTTCCAAATATTAAAAAAACCTACATATGTGGGTACTCAGGTTCGAACGTGCGACACGACGAGATGTACTATTAGCCATTCGCCTACACTGCGCACAGCGCCAAATCGAACTTTAACCAACTAGTTGAATTTAACTTTCTCTTTCTGTAAATACTTTTCGTCGTTAGGATTTGGCATCATTTATTAATTAAAAAAAATATTTCTAACTAGTAATTTTGTAATTATTGTTGTTTTTACATATGATCACTTTACTTAGTTTTCCCTTGTTATATATTCACTGCATATTTGGCACTATTGTTTCAAAGTCAAAGTCAACAAAGACACTATTGTTTTTCACTCTAAATTGATGTGATTTTTGATTTTTGTTTTAATGCAAGTTATTTTATCACTGAAGTAACATTCACTTAATATTTTTGGCTGAAAACACTATCACAGTATATTTGGATCACTATAAAATATTTCTTTAATTTTGCCATAATATAACTATTTTTAATGGAATCTTAAACGTGGGGGCGATGTTTACATATTTCGCGCAATGGCGGTTACTATTTTTAAATGATCCTGAAATAGATAAAAGAGGTTTGTGTAAAAGAGTCTATGAAACGTCTTTGGTATTTTTGGAATAGGGGAATTCTCGCCCGACCTTGTAATCTGGAAAATTTTACTGACTTATTAAGTGAAGATGTATGTGTACATCGTTAAGAAAAACATGTGTAGACTCATTCTATAAACACTATCGATAATATTGCTACAGTCTACGGCGTAGGCGTATGCTTCGCTTCGTCTACGGCGTAGAAACATTTCAATTATGGGAAAATAAAATACTACAATATATTTGTTATATTTTTTTAAGTTTTTGGTACATAAGGTACCAACCCCACTGTGTATCTCTTTAAGAAATAGAAGCCTAACTTTATTCAGCACTGAATTACAGTTACAAGGAATTTATTAAAGAACGGAACGGAAAATAATTAAGGCGTTATAACGCTCATATTTAGTTCTTAGAGTTTATTGGAATTTTCATACATTTAAAAAAAAAAAAGCATGTTAACCGCCCTCGTAATAATTCTTCAGGAATTGTACCCGTCCACTTAACATAGCAGTTGAATGTGCAACCGTTTTTTTTAAATTAACTTTCCCCCACTAGGATTTCTCGTCTATCGTGAGTGCTGTTTACAAATAAACATGTCACATACCCACACAACCAGACCTGAAATAACTATCTGTAGATCATACAAAAATTTGTTCCGTGCAGGAATCGAACCCGCGACACTAAGCGCAGAAAGCTAATCACTTAACCACCGCGCCAACCGTTTCGTCCGTTGCCTCAACTGTTTCGTCCTTCGAATTATAATATATACACTACTAGTGTCTACTTTACTCTATAATTATCTCATGTATCGTGTGTGCATTTAAGTATAAATTTTATGAATCCACGCATACAGATGCGAAACAACTATCTGTCTGTTATAAAATTAAATTCAAACCACAGTATTCTTTTGAAAATATTTAGTCAATTTATTGCTTACTAACTTTCGACCGCGGCTTCGCCCGCGTGGTTTACGAACCCGTACATTTTCCCGGGATAAAAAGTAGCCTATGTGCTATTCCAGCAGTAATCTATCTCTGTGCCAAATTTCATCCAGATCCGTTCAGCCGTTCTGGCGTGATTGAGTTAACAAATATCCATCCATCCATCCATCCATCCATTCTCACAAACTTTCACATATACATACAATATTAGTAGGATTAGGATGCTTTGCATAAAATAATAGTAATTAATTGCACTTTTGTTGTCACCAGAAATGTGCAGGTGCCCACGGCTCATTCGAAAAGGGCTCAGGACTTGGAGCCACCTTCGCCAGGACTCTGCCACCAGCGTACAAGGCCAGCAAGTCCGTGGTAGCACTCCTCAAGGCTTTTGGCTGGTCGAAGTTCGCTATAGTTGCTGGAGATGAACTGACAGCTGCTGGTCAGCAGATGGATGCTATAAAGGTGAGTGGAGACAGTTTTCTTCTATCGTGTCACTGATCTTCCCTCATGCTGGTATTCAGGCACAAGGGCCACACCAACAAGTATTATATTGTTTCTATTGGGGCGCAGTCAGGTCCGGTAAGACTGGAAATCCCTAAACTCACTTTTGCACTTATTCAGCCTGTAAAAACCAACTTGAGTGGGGAAACGGTTCAGCGACTGGCCAGGGTAGATTTTGTTTTGGTGGGAGCTACGCCTGTGGAATGAAAATGTTAGTACATAATTCAAGTTCGCGTATGCGCTGAGCGTGAGGTCCTGGGTTTGATTCCCGGCTCGGGCGAAGTGTTATTGGGTTTTTCTGTACGTAAATTCTCATTAGCAGCACGGAGTCTTGAACTGTGCCCGGCAGATGGCAATAGGCTCGCCTCCTATAACATGGGACTCAATAACAGCATCGGCGAAATGTGGGTGTATAATAGTATACCTCTGCCTAACCCTTCGGGAAATACAGGCGTGATGCTATTTAATATTATGTTATATACTAAGTAAATAGTGATAAATTACAAGTCTCAATCTCAAGAAGTTTAAGGAAAAATTAACGAAAAAGTGGCTTATTTCTTCTCAGGAACTTGCGCAATCTAACGATATGGTGATCACGGCTGAACATCGCTTCGCTGACTACATTCCTCGCCACATATCTGACATGGAAAAGATCGTGGATCAGACTTATGACAAAACTAGAGGTCAGTGAATCATACCTTTGTATTGCATTTCATTTGTTTTTAGATATATCTGAACGTAACAGCTAACATGGATCGCTAGGTTTCCAACTATCGTGGTTGAGCCTAGCTACACCAATTTATTATAACTGTTCTTGTGTAGTTTTGCGCACATTGGCTTGCATTGTACTCGCATAGTCTTTGCCGTTAAAGATTGTAACTAGTTTAAAACTATTATTTTAAAAGAGTATCCATGGAGTTTCTTGCCGGTCTCTTTTCCATAAGACCTACCTCCACTTTGGAACCGTACACCTAGAATCACAACGTTTTGAAAGAGCCTGTAAAGGCCTACTCGAAATAAAAATATTTGACTTTGACTTTGAACAGAGATAGATAGATATACAGGTATGTAGTTTCTTCAGGAAATTATAGATGCAAACGATTAATATACTAGTTAGTTAACAGACTAAACGGCTAATGACGACACGGTTGGCGCAGTTGCTAAGCGATTAGCTTTCTGCGCTACGAGTCGATGGTTTGATCTCCGCACGGAACCAATATTTGTATGAACTACAGATAGTTGTTTCGGGTCTGGTTGTGTGTGTATGTGACATGTATGTTTGTAAACTGTACCCACTATAGATTCAAGGAGAAATGCTAGTGCGGGGCAATGTTTTTTTTTTTAAATGACTTAACTAGTAGTTGAACATTTGACATTCATGTATCATAGTATGAGAAGGAAATCAGCCCGCACTTTTCGAATTCATGTGGGGATTGGAATTTGATTATCACTGGTTTACTGGTAAAGGAAAACATCGTGAAGAAACCTGCATATCTTAGATGGCTCCAAGTTCTTAATAGTGTGTGGGGTAGCTAAAGCCCAACCTCTTCTCATAATATCTCCATATACACTGCTGTATAAAAATGTATGTTTTAATTTTAATTTTATAACTACCACTAGTTGTATACGTAATATTTATATTAATTATTATTTGAGAATCTATAATTAACCAACGAATTGCTTTATTTTCATTAAATTTATTTTTTCTATTGAATGATATCAAAACTTAAAAATTGTTACTAACCATTTATGAGTCTTGTGCTTGATATAAAGATATTCTATTTCTATTCTGTAAGGCCTTCGTCGTCTGCTGCAATGGTACTTTATTAGTTTAGTATAAAAATAAGAGTTTAAATTAAACTAGTGCTTTTGACGTATAATTCAGTTAAACTTTTTAGTTACAAATAGTATAAAAAATTCATGAAGGCAGATGTAGTTTAAAAAAAATATTTTTTTTTGCAAAATGTAAATAATCAGATTACAATATAAATTTGAAAAATGAAACATTTTTAAAAGTGTACAGTCAGCATCATAAATATGTATACACGTAGCGAAATTCAAACGTTTATTCTCGTATATATTTAAATAAATTTTAAATGACTTTGTATTATATTTATTTGACTTACATATATCCGCACATATTATATGTAAAATTGGTCAAGATTTCAATCATTATTTCCTCTAAAAATCGCTTTTGAATTTCATTAAGTGCATATATATTTTTGATGCTGACAGTACGATAATAAGTTTATTTTTAAATTTAGAAATTGAGATTTTTCGTGCTCTAAAACAAATTTCTGGAAATCGAAGTGACCAAAGGTCAGAAAATTAAATTTAACGAAAGCGTCGGCGTATGATAAATGATGTTTGATTAATAAACTGAAATATTTTAACTTATTGAACTTAACGTAGGCGTTCGTTTTATTAATTATCGAAAAATTTCCCAATATTCTGTCACAGAACATAAAAAATCAGAAGACCCACTTGTTATGACATGTGAATTCATACGTTAAGCCATTATGATACACTCGACGGCAACGAGAAGCAATAGATTTTCTATTGTTTTTCATTTACATTACTTGATGGGTACTAACCTACTAATATTATAAATGTGAAAGTTTGTGAGGATGGAAGGATGGATCTTTGATACTCTTTCACGCCAGAACGGCTGAACAGATCTGGATGAAATTTGGCACAGAGATGTATTATAGTCTGGAATAGCACATAGGCTATTTATCCCGAAACAATATTCGGGTTCGTAAACTGCGCGGGCACGCGGGAAGCTAGTCTTACCATAGTTCGGTTAATTTAGATTTAAAACCCTATAACCGAGTTCCGTTTATCATTTAGGATTTATGAATCTGTTGTGAACGATGAGGCATTGTTCTCATTTTACTCCTTTTTCATCATCTACAAACAAAATTAGTATCGTGATAATTTTTGTCGTAGCTTTTCACCAGCTTCAACGCCATGAGTGTGTGAATTTGAATTCACTTGTTTTTGTTTTACTGTACCGCTCTGCTTTGTGTCACTGCTGTGGTTCGAAAGTAAATACTCCGAAGTCGTTCAGACAACCGCCAAATTGAAGTGCAAGGCCATCCCACTGCGCATTTATTCAGTGAAAATGCAAGCTTAATGAGCAATACGTATTTATTCAAGGTATCAATCTCATTTGTGTTATATCAGATTACTAGCGACCCGCCTCTGCCTCGCACGGATAGCGCTAATTAATTATCTATAGCCAGATAATTTGTAGGAAATATATGCTAATCTGAAGATTAGCTAAAATTTCATTAAAATCGCTCCAGCCGTTTTGGAGTTCATAGTGAACATACAGGCACACAGTATATTTATATTATTATAAACTAGCTTCTGCTCGCAGCTTCACCCGCGTGGTTTACGAACTCGTACATTTTCCCGGTATAAAAAGTAGCCTATGTGCTATTCCAGACTATAATCTATCTCTGTGCCAAATTTCATCCAGATCCGTTCAGCCGTTCTGGCGCGAAAGAGTAACAAAGATCCATCCATCCATCCTCACAAACTTTCAGATTTATAATATTAGTAGGATAGGATAGATTGAACACCATCATTTACTTTTGCTATTGATCTAAATATACAGTCAACCCTAAAAGTACCGGATAGTTAAGTTACAAATATAAGTGATTTTTTATGAAAACTTGTGCTAATTATTAGTTTGTACTGACAGATTATGATACAGTAAAGAATATTTCGATAATTTCGTCAAGTAACATCCTAATTATACGGGTTACATAATATTCATTTGTTTGAGCGCCAGATACAGGCCGATCCTTCTTGGAGATGAAATGAGTTTTTTGAAATATGGGTTTGAATGATGAATTAATTTGACCAAAAATAAATTCTGTCGTATTATTTGAACAAAGTTTTTTTTTAAACATTGCCCCAGCCTACTTTTTCTTCTGTGTCGTGGATACAATTTACAAACATACATGTCATATACACACACAACCAGACCCGGAACAACTATCTGTAGATCATACAAATATTTGTTCCGTGCGGATATCGAACCCGCGACACCTAGCGCAGAAAGTCTTCAAATCTTGTTTGGTAAATAGTCTTCCTTCTAAAAACTCAGTAAAACTTAATCTCTAGCTTTATTTATCAAAATCCCTCTATAAGTGTGTCAATGGCAATGAAAAACTATGACGTCACGCTTTTGTATTCCAAACAGTTTTACAACAAAAAGTCGTTTTTGACAGTTCATAAAAAGTAACTCAAATGACTAGTAGTCATCTACCGTATTGTGGAGCTGACTATCCACGTTCACAATTAATCTTGGCCTTATGAAAACTTCGTACGCGTCCATAACTCGTTTCATCTGTTCTGAATATCTGAAGTTTTAGACAAAAATAATCAAAGTCAAAACTTTTTATTTCAATTAGGCCTTTTCAGGCACTTCTAAAAATTCGAGACTCTAGGCGCACGGTTCCAAAAGCGAGTAGGTTCTATGGAGAAGAGACCGGCAAGAAACTCCATGGATACTGTTTTCAAAAAGGAAAAAGTAAATTGACATTTATTCAACTTAAAAAATTCATTTCACACTTGAATCCATATTATTTTGCCACAGATCAAAGATGGCGATTCTAATTCCTTGATGATATGGGCCTAGCTTTTGGCTGTTAAGTTTGTATATAGCAGAGGATTAAAAAAAAAATCGCCTTAAGCCGTGTTTGATTAAAGTGGAGGCGATCGCTAAGCCCGCTAAATATAGATTTTATTTGGATTTTTTGCAAATTGTAGAATTTTTTAATTTTTTAATAGTGGAGGCCAAATACCAAAGTCTACTCTAGGTAAAATTCCTGTATCGTGGGTGCATTTACAGACACAAATATTCACAGGCACATACACCCAAACCCGGAAAAACTATTTGTAGATCATACAAATATTTGTTCCGTGCGGGAATAGAACCCGCGACCCGTATAACGCAGCAGTCGATCTCTCAATCACTGTAAATATAAAATTATTATTTTAAAAGAGAATACGTAAAGTTTCTTGCTCCCTTTTCCATTGAACTAATCCCCTTTTGAAACCATGCAACTAGTAATCGCGACATTTGGAAATGCATACTTGAATAATAATAATAAATTCAACCCATTAGTGTCCCACTGCTGGGCAAGGGTCTCTTCTTAGAATGAGAAGGGTTAGGCCTTATTCCACCACGCTGGCCCGGTGCGTATTCATGGAGCCGTCTCAGGTGTGCAGGTTTCCTCATGATGTTTTCCTTCACCGTAAACGCAAGTGATAATCAAATTCTGATCCGCACATGATTCCGAAAAGTCAGAGGTGTGGGCCGGATTTGAACTAAAACCTCCTGCATGGAAGGCAAGCGTTCAACCGCTAGGCTATCACTGTATTTTTTTTACTACCTACTTCAAACTGAATTGTAATCGATATGTAAATTCTGTATATTTATGCAAAAAGTTCTCGGTGATTGAATTGTAAGTGAAGTGAAGTATGGCATTCTGTTGCAGTTCGTTGAATTTACCCAGCGTACGCGTGACCCACTTTATATATACTAGAAATTATTTAAGAAAGCCTTGAGGCGTTCCTATTTATTTCTATAAGGGTCTTATGAAGAAATGGTGAAGTACGTACACATTATAATTCTTTCAGCCGGGTTCATTAAACTCACCGTTTACATGTTATTATATATAATTCTTCGTGTCTTGTACGTGTGTTTGTCACCTAACTCCTCCTAAACGGCTGGACCGATTTGGATAAAATTTTGTGTGTATATTTCAATGGGTTCCTGGTTGGTTTAAAAACAATTGGACCCGGTAGGTGGCGCTGCGATCGAGTTCCTAAACAGGTTTGGGCAGGACAACGTCTGTCAACAACAACGTCTGAACAAATATATTTTTGAACGTAACATTTTGCATAGCATCACGCCTGTATTCCCCGAAGAGTTAGGCAGTGGTATACTATTGTACACCCACATTTCGCCGATGCTTTTATTGAGTTCCATGTAATAGGGGTTGAGTCTATTGCCATCTATCGGGCACAGTTCCAGACTCCGTGCTGCTACTGAGAATTTCCGTACAGAAAAATCTAATAACACTTTGCCCGACTCGAGAATCGAACCCAGGACCTCACGCTCAGCAATCGCGCTTGCGAACACTAGAAAAATGAGGCGGTCAAAATATATTTTTGAAGCAACCAAAAATTGTCAGATTGACATATACTTTTCACATAACATCTACCAACTATATACAAATTGGTGATGTCTTTTTTTTTTTAAGAAATCATATTACATTTCGTTTGCACATTTTATTTGGTTGTATTTTACGTATGTAGGTGTGTTTTTAATCTAAATTGTTTCGGTCTATCTAGGTTATTTTGCCTAGAGAACTCGTAAAAATTGTTGAAGTAAAAAAAAATCTGTGGCTATACGCTCGAATATAATTTAATTTGATATAATTTTCGGTGTACGAACTAGTAACGCGATACTCAGAATATCATTTCAATTATCGTTATATAGTCACTACTTTGTATATCTGTGATCCTGATTATCTCTTTGTTTGATTGTATGTAGGCGGCATTCGGAGTGTAACTATTGATACGTATAATAAATGACGACGGAAACATGTTCTTACAATGGATTAATGTTCTTACAATGGACGCAAAAGCTGAGCGACTAGAAGGTTATGGAAGCGATAAAATAAATATATGTGTAACTCGGTAAATGTGTATTCATTACTAGCGACCCGCCCCGGCTTCGTACGGGTAATATTAATTATATAAAGCAATTGCCAAAACTCAAAAAAAATTGTTGATCCAATCGCTACCAAACTTCACTGGATCACTCGTTAGGTTAATCTGAAGATTACCTAAAAATTTCATTAAAATCGCTCCAGCCGTTTTGGATTCCATGGGAACATACATACACACATTCATTTTTATATACAGGGTGAACTGTTTTGACTGTCTAGTGGTCGTAAGTGCGACTGGAGCATGAAGTCCTGGGTTTGATTCCCGGGTGGGGCAAAGTGTTATTGGGTTTTTCTGTATGGAAATTCCCGTTAGCAGCACGGAGTCTGGATCTATGCCCGGTTGATGGCAATAAGCTCGCCCCCTATTACATGGGACTCAAAAACAGCATCGGCGAAATGTGAGTGTACAATAGTACACCTATGTCTAACCCTTCTGGGAAATTTAGGCGTGATGCTATGTTATGTTATGTTTATGTTATACAGGGTGAATTTTTCAAGTGGGCGTGGATGGCTAAATCCGAAACTATAAGGAATAGCGAGAAATACTCAAAAGAGTCTCGAGCCCGTTGTTATTTTTGCGAGAAATTTTAGAGAGCATTGTGTGATTTACGCATGAAAGAAGAATAACATAGGAAATGTTTTGCCTGTTTTTCCTGAAGGGTTAAGCTGAGATGTATGTACACCAACCTTTTGTCGATCTCGTTATTCAGACCCTTGTTGAGTCTATTGCTATCTATCTTGCACAGATCTAAATCGTGCCTCTATTATGAGTTATTTACTATTTACTCTCTTAGTAAATGTAAATTTTCATGCAAGCGATTTTAGTTCTTAACTTTGTTACATTAGGGATTAGAGTCGCTAACATGACATCTCTATAATATAGTAAATAGTCCGACGGCACGGTTGGCGCAGTGGTTGAGAGATCGAATGCTGAGCTACGTGTCGCGGGTTCGATTCCCGCACGGAACAAATATTTGTATGATCTACAGATATTTGTTTCGGGTCTGGGTCTTCGTGTATGTGAACACACCGTGCCTCAGAAAGCACGTAAAGCCGTTGGTCCTGCGCCTGATCCGTCTCCGGTCGTGTCGGATTGCCGTCCCATCGGACTATAAGAGTGAAGGAATAGAGAGAGCACCTGTGTTTGCGCACACACTTGTGCTCTATAATATCTCCTGCTTAGTTGGCTAATCTCCGGTGAGATTGGCCGCCGTGACCGAAATCGGTTAGGAGGACATTATCATTATTATAGTAAATAGTAAATCAAAACTTTACTGTGACACATATGTCACATAAGTCACATAAGCGACTCTAATCCCTAATGTAACCAAGTTAAGAACTAAGATCGCTAACTAGAAAATTGACTTTACTATGCTAGTAAATAGTAAGAAAACTCGTGATAGCGGTACTGTATGTTGCTATTGAGAATTTACACTCAAAAACTCCAATAACACTTTGCTTGGTACGTGAAGCGACTCCAGAACTTCATGCTCCACGCTTCAGATTACAAGACCAACGAGGAAATATATTTAACAAATTTTTCCTTCTACATTCAATTTACCTATTTACATTAAGTATCAAAAAAAGTAATACAATTTAACTCTCAAAAGTCACTCTCGTCTTTTACTAATATAAACTTAATTATTCAAAGTTTATTTTTTTTATAAATAAAATTTGTTTGTATCAAAATATAATGTTATTTTTATGTCTTTATTAAATAACAGACTTCCTCATTGGTTTACTGGTTTCATGCGCGACTGTTGAACTATTGTGAGGTCATGGTTCGATTTCCGGGTCGCAAAGTGTTATTGGGTTTTTCTGTATGAAAATTCTCAGTAGCAGCACGGAGTCTGGAACTGTGCCTGGTAGGTGGTAATAGGCTTGCCCCCTTTATTACATGGGACTTAATAACGTCGTTGGTAAACTGTGACTGTACAATTCTGCCCAACTCTGGCGTAAACAGGTATGATGCTATATCAATATTTTATTTTTAAACTCGTCACATTGTTCGCAGTGTACGTCTTCCTTGGTGAGCACATAGCCCTGGTGGATTTCGTGAAGGTCCTCCAAAGACGGGGACTCCTCACTAAAGGAGAATATGCCGTGGTCGCGGTGGACGATGAGATATACGATCCCAGCACCGCTGCAATCACACATGCTGGTAAGTTTGCTTTTTAAGATAGACCCTCCTTGAGTGACGAAATATCAGACAGTCTAGCGCCGTCAAATTCAACCTGCGGCCCGCCGAGCTTTTGTGAGTGGCCCACCTGGCATACTAGTGAAGTTGTCAATCACTTTAAATTTCGCGCAGATCCAGAGAAAGTGTGGGCGCGCGGAGTACACTACGTATCTAGATAACCCTACCGCTCATTGCGTTGCAGTGAGTGATAGAGGTATTCAGAGATCTCATTAAAAGTAAATATATAAAGTAAATAGTTTTGGATTGTGAAAGCTCTTTCAAAATTTTGTCAATATCGCATGTGGCTGCATGATAACCTCACATTATAAGACTTATAAGATCATGCAGTTAGATGAATCGTGAACGATTTTGAATTTTTATTTATATCGGTACGTTGTTTTACGGTATTTAAATATGTATAACGTTTTTTATTAACACCTAAATTTTGTGTTGTGGCCCGCGGCATCTTAACTAATAGGCTTTTGTGGCCTTTATGGAAAAAAGGTTGAGTATAGCTAGTCTAGTGAATACCAAAAACGATTAGCTTTCCACGCTACGTGTCGCGGGTTCGATCCCCGCACGGAACAAATATTTGTATAATCTACATATCCATAGTTGATTCGGGTCTGGTAGTGTGTGCATGTGACGCGTATGTTTTGTAAACTGTACCCACGATACAGGAGAAACCCAAATGAAGGGGAAAATTAAAAAAAAAAAAGTTTCCCCTCTGTCATGAGTCATGAGTGATGGATGGTACAAAATCGACAGAAGAGAAGAAAGAAAATGTTAGAGGAATCCAGTCGAATTTGCTTGTTATCAATCTGGCAAACTATCTTGCAGATATATAGACATATTGAGCCATTACCGCCGTTTTAGTGCAACCGTCAAAAATAAAATTTTACAGAAGAAGATTGTTTTTCAATATTTTATTGTTATATATATTTTTTTTTTATACACAGATATGTGCAATTAAATTGTAACTTAACATAGAATTTTGGAGGGAAATGTCAACAAGGCTTGGTCCGTTACAGTTTAAAATGTCGCTTATGATAAAAATTTAAATTTCGATAAAAGTGTCGCTTACTATAAGTCGGCGGGAATAGCTCGATATTTCCCCTGATATCACATACTTATCAGGGAAAATAGGTAAATATAATACCGCCATTTTTGTGATATCTAATCTAACATAACATAACACATAGCATTACACCTGCAATCTCCGAAAGGTTAGGCAGAGGTGTACTATTGTACACCAACATTTCGCCGTTGCTGTTATTGAGACTTACGTTATAAGGGGCGAAACTATGGCCCAGGCACAGTGAGAATTTCCATACAAAAATACCCAATAACACTTTGCCCGACACGGGAATCGAACCCAGGACCTCACGCTCAGCAGTCGCGCTTGCGAGACCAGTGACACAGTCATAGAACTTATTTCTAATCTAGGAATTTCCAAAATACCAGTCTAGACCTCGCCCTACATTCTCACAGAAATTAATTTCAATTTTGGTTAATTAATTTCAGCATTTCTACTCAGAATACTCAGTTAAGAAACGTCGGTGCCAGTCACTTGATCGTGTTTAACCATTCTAACTTTGATTAGTTCTCGGATTTCGAGTGAGCCTGTTATTTGGTTTGTCTAAAAGGAGGATTTTTATGATGACTTAAATCTTGTACTGCTACCAACAATCTGTTAGATAACGATTTTGATTGGAAGATTTAGGTCCGATTTTAGTTGTCAAGCTGTTAATTTGAATCTAGAACAGTACCTCTATTATGAGTTTTTTACTATTTACTCTCATAGTAAAGTAAATTTTCATGATAGCGATTTTAGTTCTTAACATGGTTACATTAGGGATTAGAGTCGCTTATGTGACATATGTGACACAGTTAAGTTTTGATTTACTATTTACGATATTATAGAGATATCATGTTAGCGACTCTAATCCCTAATGTAACCACGACGAGGCACGGTGCCTCGGAAAGCACGTAAAGCCGTTGGTCCTGCGCCTGATCTCTCTCCGGTCGTGTCAGATTGCCGTCCCCTCGGACTATGAGAGTGAAGGAATACAGAGAGCACCTGTATTTGCGCACACACTTGTGTTCTATAATATCTCCTGCGTAGTTGGCTAATCTCCGGTGAAATTGGCTGCCGTGACCGAAATTCGGTCAGGAGGACATTAGTCTTCTACTTCTTAATGGCAGTAAGACACTTAGTCGTACTTTGGTAACTGACTCAAAATTTTTGATTACAAACTATGTAATTAAACCTTTGTAAGTTGAACTGCTTCATCTGGTCTAGTAGTCGCGTGCGCAGCTGCTTAGCATGAAATCTTGGGTTCGATGCAGGGCAGAAGTATTTTTGAGATTTTTTTGAAATTCTCATTAGTACCTAGTCCGGAGTTTTTGTGCCCGGTAGACGGTTATAGGCTCGCCGGCTATTACTTAAAACTTAATAACGGGATCGCTATTTGTGAAATGTATTTTCACTTTGTACTTTTTCCTGTGGTGTACAATAGAGAATACTCTATCTATCTATTGAACTTTTGTTCGCAGAACACCTTGGTCAGAACAGCAGTAGCGACATCTTGGCATTCCGCGCGGTCTTGAAGCTTACACCAATGTTCCCCATCAACCCACACTACGAGTAAGTATACGGGTGCGCCGCAGAGGAATATTAAAAACTACTTGCGCTATTACTGTTTTACAATTATAGTTATAGTATGTACTTATGTTAGCTACCTTTATTTTTGTAAATAACTTATACCGTTGCATGTACATATATTGTGAATAACGTTGTTGACTACACAATTATTAATCTTAAGGCTTATTTGATGTAATACTCGTTGTGTCATCATCATCATCAGCCATAAGACGACATTGTGAAAGTCTCGGGCAACCGATGGATGCAAGTGGAGGAATGTCGTTCGATGTGGTGGTCTAAGGGGGAGGCCTTCGTTCAGGCTGTGGACTCATTGTGTAATTGTTTGTTATACCAAATAAATAAAATAAATAAAATTCTAACGCGAGCCTTTCAAATATAAAGAAATCAACGACAGGTGGCAGGTGCCTGCCGAGAATGAAGTTCTGAGTTCAATTCCCAGGTCGGGATAAAATTTTATTAGATTTTGCTGTAATGAAAGGAATGGTCTACAGCATCAGCGAAAAGTGTACACCTCTGCCTAGCCCTTTGGGAGATACGGGCGCGTTTATAATAAGATATTTATATTCAAGACTGAAGAAGTGAGGGCAGTTCTTGGGTATCAAGGAGACTAAAATATTCAATGTCTGACTTCATAAACGCAAAACATTAATACAAATTCGTTCATAATTGGCTATTGAATTCATTTCAGTATCTCTTAGTACCTATTCAAAAAAAAATATGAAATAAGACGGTATCGGTCGATTGAGCCAAAGTAAATTAAATTCTATTTTAAGGGAACGCGACTCAATTTTAAATGAAATTAGTAACGATAGCCTCGAGAAAAAAAAAATAGTTATGTTTCAATAACTTCGTCGCGATTTTTAATTTAATTTATTTATTATATCGTTATTTAAATTAGACATTCTATATACGACTCTGGCTTGTCGTTTTTTTTTTATTTTTAGATTATGGATTTATTTGAAAGATTTCGTTTAAACCATTAGTTCACAAAATGGTCCAGGTCGACCCCCAGGGGTCCACGGGAGACTCGACGAGGGTCTACGTTGGTGTGACAAAAAATGGGGGTTTACAGTTCAATTTATAATATGGTAGAAATGTAGCTGCAGGGGGTCCACCGGAACCAGCTAAATTTTGAAAGTGGTCTATGAGAAAAAAAGTCTGGCAACCTCTGGTTTAAACATTGCTCCCACACAAGTATTTTGCCTGGTACAGTTTTCAAACATAATGTCACATGCACACACAATTCGATCCGTCAACTGAACACGCGACACGAAGCACAGAAAACTAACCGTTTAACCACTGCGGCAACATCGTCATTTGTGGTCCAAAACGTTATTTTAGTATATGTACGTTTACCCGGAGATGGTAATAAAAGACGATAGATTTTTAATTGTTTTATTCCTAAAATAACGCTTCTAATATTTACATATTTTGGATCCACAAAGTGCATCACATGAGCAGTAACTAAAACTAACTGGCCAATTGTGCGGCAGCCATATATAAGGTACGAGTCGCGAGGTGCGCGCCTCTCTGCTCGGCTGGAGGCCCTTCTGGTCTCGCCATTTGCCCAGGTTAAGCAGTAAAAGCTCCCTGAGCTAAGTGCGAGAGAAAACACAAAAAAAAAATATCGATAAAGAAAAAAAAATGTAGAAGAAGGTCGATTAATGCTTACAGGTTATCTGGTACCTAAGCAAAACTGTATTATTTTCACCGTCTTATTAAACTTGAAGTCTTTACAAAGCAATACAATTAGACTGGTGTGAGACAATATACTTCACAACTATTTTATCTCAATTCCCTTAAGCCGCAACCTTCATGAGTAAAGTAAATAGCAAACATACTTATTTTTGAATGCCTTTTTTATACAAAATGTCTGCGTTTTGCATATAAAGTAATATTAAGCACACATTCAAAGATATTTGAAATTGGAAAAGCCTGCAGGGTGAATAACCCAAGTTCTTCACATTTAAAGTATTAAAGCTTCAAGTGTAAGTGTATAATAAAATATGATCATGAAAATTCATATTATCATAAAAATTATGAAAAATTATAATTTCGATAACAGTGCGCGCGTTTTTCAATACAAGGTCACTCATGCACGCGCACCTTATTTTCATACATTTTTATACACCTACGCATACATTTTAATTTCGTACGGTTACTGGATGTATAGCTAAAGCTTAATACATTCGTGTTGTTTCAAACAATCCTACTAATATTATAAATATGAAAGTGTGAGGATGGATGGATGGATGGATGGTTGGATGGATCTTTGTTACTCTTTCACGCCAGAACGGCAAATTTGGCACAGAGATAGACTATAGTCTGGAATAGCACATAGGGTTTTTATCCCGGAATAATGTACGGGTTCGTAAAACACGCGGGCAAAGCTTCGGGTGGAAGCTAGTTGGTCATAATGAAAGATACATTGCGTCGTTCTAAATAGCTTTTAAAACACGGAACTTCATAACGATTTCGGTTAAATTTGGGTGTACTGTAATGTTTCCCTAGCTTTTCGCGTAATACAGGCGTGATGTTGTTAAACGTTAACTTTACTGCAACATACACATGTTAGCCTGGTTCGTATGCAGTAAACTGTTGTGTTTATAGGCCACAAACTTATATTAGGAAAGCTATTGTCGGCCACAATACGTAATATAAACTCGATGCATAATATGTTTAGAAAGTTGGAATAGAATAGAATATTCTTTATTGTATTCCAAAGTAAAAAGTTTAAAATGAAAATTACTTTGTGAATTATTAACTCGTAATTGGCGAATTTATGAGTCCGAGGCTATTTATGTTTTAGATACTTAAGATATATTGTATTGTATACACAAGCTGCAGGTAAACCTCTATTATTAATAATAAATAGCTTATGTTTCAATAGAGGTCTAATTTAAAATATAGGCTCCATTTTACCGCAGGAAAATATCAGATTTCAAATTCCACGCGTACGAAGTCGCGGGCAAAAGCTATGACAGTCTTGACTAAAAGATGAGAATTAAAAAAAAAATATTTACTTATATCTCCAATCTGTTTGCCAAGAGTTTTGTTTGACAATTTAAAATTGTAAAGCCAACATGCACGTTTCAAATTATCTTATAGTTAAGAAAGAACCCAAAATCTCAACATATTACTCTGTCAAGCTCAACCAAGAGAATTTAAAATGTAGATAGAGATGAATTGCCTTTTATACCTTATAAAGCTGGGCTCACATATATACTTATGGCTGAGTTAAATAAAACGAATCGTGAAGAGCTCCGGGATAGAAAACACTATATTTTGTAAGCTAAAACGCGAAATGGCAGCTGACATTCAAACATGTGAAGGTGTGAAGGATGTATTGAGTTTCGTTTTAATTAAAACCATACTGCATTTTTCATGTTTGACGCAGTTTTGCTCTTGACTTTTTATTCTAGAGAAAAAATGTTTTAGAAAACTAAAATACACAAGCGTTTTCATAAAAATAATTGTTTGACGCAAAAATATTTTGTGTTATAAAAAAGAATTGTCGTTTGTAAAAACAATTGCATGCCGATCGGTAATGTTCAAAAGTTATTTATATTTGTTATTTTCAATACTTTACATTTTGAACAAATAAATAATTCTATTTTTATTCTATTCGTGTGCTTAGAACTTGTTTATAATTTAAAATTAAATTAACAGCCAATGATCGCTAAATTTTATTAATTCTCCATAAAATACTGTATATTAAGTAATATTTGAAACATATTCGCAGTGATGTAAGGCAATTTGAGGCAGATTTTTTAATCGTCAGTTAACTTTTATCCGAGAAATTAATTTTGCGATAAGACAGATATTATATAGAAAATATTTATTCTTTAGATAAACGTTATCTGACACTTGAAAAATTGGCTATTAAAGGTCTAGTCCCAAAGGAACGTACCTTTATTGTACTTTTAAAGCCTTAGTCTGTGTATAGTCTGCGTAGGTAATAACGCGCGTGACCGACTGAATGTAGCACAAACTCGTAGCGATATACTACGACGTAGCATCCGTAGCTGCTACGATAGCGTAGCTATGCTAGTACTATTTCCCTTTGATCGATAAAACGGTAGGATTTTAATATTAAACTTTTCCTGTCCACTCAATAAACAAAACCGTGTACTATATGTATGTCACTGCACTGTGGGAGCGGCAGTACTCGAGGCCACATGGTTTCTTTTTTTTTTAATACGTTGCCCCACACTAGGATTTCTCCTGTATCGTGGGTACAGTTTACAAACATACATGTCACATGCACAAACAACCAGATCCAAAACGACTATCTGTAGATCATACAAATATTTGTTCCGTGCGGGGATCGAACCCGCGACACGTAGCGCAGAAAGCTAATCGCTTAGCCACTGCGCCAACCGTGTCGTTTATTTACATACTAACCATTTTACCCGGAAAATTTGCTCAAACTGGTAAACATAACAAGCATCACGCCTGTATTATCCGAAGAGTAGGGCAGAGGTATCTTATTAGGGGCGCGCCTATTGTCTTCAACTGGGCATAAATTCAAACTCAGTACAAACTGCACCCAAGATTTTTCTAAAAGAACATCCCACTATATTTAACCGTCCAGCTTTTTAGTTCATTTATTGTCCGACAGAGGGCGAATCAGGGAGCGTTGGCAGTCTTACCGCTGTCCTTCAATATATGACACAACAATGACGACAGAAGCTATCGCGCTATCTACACGTGTCGCAAACGGATTGATACATCGGTAATTAGGCGGCGGGATATCGAGAGAAAAACATCAGCTGCTATTTAATCGACTACTAGATTAACGAGGCAATGAAATGGATAAGAATTATATAAGCATGTTTAAAAATCTTTGCCCTTCGTCCATTTTATATTATAAAATCCTACTAATATTATAAATGTGAAAGTTTGTGAGGATGGATGGATCGATCTTTGTTACTCTTTCAAACCAGAACGGCTGAACGGATCTGGATGAAATTTAGCACAAAGATAGATTACAGTCTGGAATAGCACACAGGCTACTTTTTATCCCGGGGAAATGCATGGATTCGTAAACCATGCGTGCGAAGCCGCAGGCGGAAGCTAGTATTATATGTATAAGGCCAATTAGGTCAAGCAAAGTGTATTTAAAGGAGGTCTATGAACTCGTGTTCCAGTTCTGTAGGATCCCGGGATTTGTTTGACGAACAGTTGCATTGGATTAAATATTTGTAGTGATAAGAAACGAATGGGATACGGTACTATGGAAAGATTTTTTCGTATATTCGGAGAAAAATATCAGTATTATAGGTAAATGATTAATAATCAGTAAAAATGTATGGCTTGGCTGTTTCGTTACTTACTTCAGAAACTAAATATTCGCATCACCTCCACGACGGTAGCGAAACGGCGAAGCCATACATTTTTACTGATATGTAGAATTTGTGAAGTTAGGGTCGGTAGAGTTAGGCCGTGTAGATTCAGAAGCTTGGCTCTACATGAGATCTGATATCCTTTTCACAGGGCAAACCTTATGTGGTCGTCTTGGCAACATTTTACATGAAATGTTTTTGGTGGTATTTATTAATATCATCATCATCATCATTATCTGTATTCCCGAAGGGTTAGGCAGAGGTGTACTATTGTAACACCCACATTTCGCCGATGCTGTTATTGAGTCCCATGTAATAGGGGGCGAGCCTATTGTCATCTACCGGGCACAGTTCCAGACTTCGTGCTGCTACTGAGAATTTCCATACAGAAAAACTCAATAACACTTTGCTCAACCTGGGATTCGAACTCAGGACCTCACGCTCAACAGTCGCGCCCGCGACTAGATCAATGAAGCAGAGAGCAATTTATTCATATGATTCTCTCATTGGTTTAGTGGTTGAAAGATCGACTGTTGAAAATTAGGTTCTAGGTTCGAAATACGTGAAAAAATAATACTTTAAGACTATAGTTTAACTAAAAGTTTTCATACAAAATGCGTTAACGTTTTTACCCCACTAAACATGAGATAGATAGATATTTTTATATGTTATAGACACAAGTAAAAACTAGGTTGTCACGTTTTTGTTTTTTTTGATATTGCTTGCAGATTGAGAAATAAATTAACTCTCAAAAAGCGTCTTTTTTTTTTACTAAAAATTTTATTTATTCTTACCTCGTGATAATGATAAAATTAATAAAAAAATTGAAAAAAAAAAGAACAAAACTTGTTGACCTAGTTTATAATCTGACAAAACGATAAAAACCAAAATCAAATTAATTCGTTAGGATTTCGATGTAAGAAACGTTAACGCCCAAACACCTATTTTGCGCATATTTCAAGGCAATTTTGTCAGAAGCCGGCAGCTAAACGATACTCTTAATATTTCACCGAATTTATATACCTACTAGCTGTTACGTACAACTTTGTCGATCTGTTTTTTGTTTTGGGATCTCGACAATAGCGCCATCTATCGGGTCCAACTATAGCTAAGAAACATCTAAGTGAAATCTTAAGAAAAAAATCATTAAAATCGTTCAAGCTGTTTAGGAGGAGAAAAATTACGAACATACACGCACTGGAATCCTAATCCTACTAATATTATAAATGTGAAAGTTTGTGAGGATGGATGAATGGATGGATCTTTGTTACTCTTTCACGCCAGAACGGCTGAACGGATCTGCATGAAATTTGGCACGGAGATAGATTATAGTCTGGAATAGCACACAGGCTACTTTTTATCCAGGAAAATGTACGGGTTCGTAAACCATGCGGGCGAAACCGCGGGCGGAAGCTACATTTTTTTTTTTAAACTATGCCCCACACTAGGATTTCTCCTGTATCGTGGGTACAGTTTACAAACATACATGTCACATGCATACACAACCAGACCCGAAACAACTATAGAAATATTTGTTTCATGCGGGGATCGAACCCGTAACACGTAGCGCAGAAAGCTAATCGCTTAGCCATTGCGCCAACTGTGTCGTCGGTTTTATCAATAAAAGTGAAATATCACTCACTCACTGACTTATGACGAAATAATTGTCAATACGGTTGGCGCAGTGTTTTAGCAAGCGACTGCTGCGCTACATGTCGCGGGTTCGATCCCCGCACGGAACAAATATTTGTACGATCTACAGATAGTTGTTTCGGGCCTGGGTGTGTGTCCATGTTAATATTTGTGTTCGTTAACGCACCCACGACAAAGGATTTCGCAGTGTGGGGCATAGTTAAAAAGAAAACGACATATTAAAACTTTAAAATTGGCAAATCGGCTGAAAAGGTGAAACTGAGGTTGGAAGTTTATATATGAAAAAGCCTTTTACGCGAACAGAGTCGCAGCAACAGTACCGCTATCACGCTTTTCTTACTATTTACTATCATAGTAAAGTAAAATTTCATGATGGCAATTTTAGTTCTTATCTTGGTTACATCAGCGATTAAAGTCGCTTATGTGACATATGTGTCATAGTAAAGTTTTGATTTACTATTTACTATATTATAGAGATGTCATGTTAGCGACTCTAATCCCTAATGTAACCAAGTTAAGAACAAAATTCGCTTGCATGATAATTTACATTTAAAAAACTCATAATAGAGGTACAGCTAGTTTTTATAGTATAATAAAATACATTAAAGGTATTTATGCCGTAACTTTTACATAGTACATAGCATTTAAAGTAATAATTTCAATAAATGCGAAAGTTCATGTTGCGTATTGAAAGCATATAGAAAGCCTTTGCTACGTGACCTACTACGATTACGTAGCAGTCGTAGCTCTTACGTCAGCTACGCCGTAGTACTAAGTCATACAACTGAATCCTTATACGAGTACTTATGTAGATTGAAGGTAGTGTTGTGGTCGCAAGCGCGACTGCTAAACGTGAGGTCCTGGGTTCGATTCTCGTGTTGGGCAAAATGTTAATGGCTCAGTAGCAGGACGCAGTCTGGATCTGTACCCGGTAGACGGCAATAGGCTCGCCCCTTATTATATCGGATACACTTCTGCCTAACTCTTTGGGGAATACAGCCGTGATGCTATGTTATTTACATTGGAATTCTCTTTCTTTTATGGTCACCCTGATAAAGCCTACTTATTAGTTATCTGACCCGGGATCCGGGTACGTCCTAAAACTGCGGCCAGACACCAGAGGACGGGCAGCAGCGTCCTCTCACTAATTGGTGAGCCACTGCGATCCCCAAGCCGTTTGCCAAGCGTGGGGATTATGGCAAACCCGCCCCTTGGGGGAGGCCTTCGTTCAGTAGTGGACGTCTTCTGGCTGACAATGATTAGTTATCTTGCGGTGCAAAGCTCTATTTGCTGCGAGTCACATAGCCCGAGGCGAGCCCGAGTCCACTTTGCTTGTTATTAAAATAAACAAATCATGGTTGTAATCTACTCCCAAGTATTTATTTTGCTAGCTTTAAGTTCAGATACAACAGAATTTTATTGGTAGAAACAAGTTTATAATTGTAAATTATGTTTTATTGACGATATGATACTGGGTTTCACCCGCGGCAGCGCCCGCGTGGTTTACGAACCCGTACAATTTTCCTGGATAAAAAGTAGCCTATGTGCTATTCCAGACTATAATCTATCTCTTTGCCAAACTTCATTCAGATTCGTTCAGCCGTTCTGGCGTGACTGAATAACAAACATCCATCTATTCAAAATTTCATTTTTATAATAGTACTTAGTAAGATTGCTATATATAAATGTCAAATAATGTAATAATCCTACTATTATTATAAATGTGAAAGTTTGTGAGGATGGATGGATGGATGGATGACTTTACTCTTTGTTATTCAATCACACCAAAACAGCTAAACGGATTCGTAAACCACGCGGGCGAAGCCGCGGGCGGAAGCTAGTGTTATAAATGTTAAAGAAGATATTATTGTCTTAGAATATTATTACTTTTTTTAAGAAAAACATTACTTATTAGTTATTTTGACAACTGTCACTAAAATATATTTTTCCCGCAGGAGGCTGTGTCAAATGATACGTGAGATGTCAGCAGCGCCGCCGTTCTGCGTACCAAACTACCACAAGATATTCGAAGACACATCAGTAAGTAGATTATATTTTATTTAAAAAAAAAATGCTTTGCCCCGAACAACTACGAACTACGAACGAAACAAATATTTGTATGAAGTGATCATACAAATATTTGTTTCATGCGAGAATCGAACCCGCAACACGTAGCGTAGCAATCAATCTCTCAACCCCTGCACCAACTGTGCCGTCAAATTTTACTTTATTTTGTTCTTGGCTAACATATCTATTTGATGACAGTTGGAGCATTTAAGCAGTTACTCTCGGGTGTCATACGAATACCTTTGACAGTCGTTACGGGTCCAAACTTAAAGTATCCGTGTCTCCCAGTAATTGGGTGGTGAAGGTGACTGGAAACAGACTCCAACATCACCTGCCTAGCCTTTTCCCAACTACATTGGGGTCGGCTTCCAATCTAACCGGTTGCGGCTTAATATCAGTATTTTACACGGAGCGACTGCCTTCTGACCTCCGCCACCCAATTACTGAGAGACACTGATACTCTAAGGTTAGACTGGTTGTCAGAATTTTTGGGCTACTGACACCCGTACCGACTGTCATAAGTCTTCGTATGACGTCCGGGACCAATTGCTTAACGTGCTTTCCGAGGCACGGAGGGGTCTCGATGTGCAAAAAATGGTCACCCATCCGAGGACTGACCGCGGTAAGCGCTGCTTAGCCTCGCAGATCGATTGATCTGCGCGGTAGCTATGTAGCTACGAGTCCGTCAAGTTAAGCTGACTCCAACGTAGTTAAGAAATGGCTAGGCAGATGATGTTGGTTGGCGCAGTGCAGTGGTCTCTGCGCTACGTGTCACGCGTTCAATACCCGCTCGGAATTAATATTAGTTCATACAAATAGTTGTCCCCGTAAGGTATGTGGCATTGAGAGATATTTGTTTATACACTTTACCCACAATATAGGAGCAATTCTAGTGTAGGACAACGTTAAACTCACTAAGACACAGGAGGTTCCCGGTAACGAAAACAATAAGATTTTATACCGTCTCATTTGCACCCAGTAAAAGAATCCTTTCAAAATATCAATAAGTTATTTACTTAAAACCTTTCTCAAAGCACCTAATTAAGGGAGTGTTTTTGACGGGAACCATAAAATAAGGAGGCTTTATAAATGTTAATTAAATTCAGCTTCAAAAGTTATTTGCATTTTATATGCTGACGTAATTTAAATATACTGTCTTTTGTGTTTAAGTTACTGCCCATATTAGACCACGTAGGAATTTTATCCATCATTCATTCTTTTGCCCTTATCCCATATTATTTGGGGTCGGCGCAATATGTCATTTTCTTCCGTTCATCTATCAGACATCATCTCAGAGTTCACTTTTTTGTACGCCATGTCACGTTTCACACAATTCATCCGTCTTATCTTTGATCTGCCTGTTCCCATATATTCATCCACATTCACACTGAAAACTCTTCTTGTTAAATGTTTTTTTCATTTCTAACAATCACAAGCCTATACAATTAAAAAAAAAAATACCAAGTGATGAATAGTTTGCTTGGGGCTGAATCGCACTATGTGATGAATATGAAGATTCTTCATCACATCATTTGACGGCACGGTTTGCGCAGAGGCTAAGTGATTAGCTTTCTGCGCTAGGTGTCGCGGGTTCGATTCCCGCGTGGAATAAGTATTTGTATGATCTACAGATAGTCGTTTCGGGTCTGGTTGTGTGTGCATGTGACATGTATGTTTGTAAACTGTACCCACAATGAAGAAATCCTAGTGTGAAGAAAAGTTAATTAAAAAAAAAACATAGCTCAATGAAAATTTACGGCACGACTGACGCAGTGGTTGAGCGATTGACAGATGCGCTATGTGACGCGGAATTGATTCCCGCACGGGACAAATTTGAATGAGAGCTCGTTGGTCTGGGTCCGAGTGCTTTTGTATTATACAATTTAAAGTTACCCTAAAAAAGTGGCTTCATGAGAAATGTTTCTATACGTTAAATGATTACATGACATTTCGTAAATAAATAATTGTTGATTATATTGTATTTATAAATATTATTATGTATAAGTGTTTGAATTAATATTGTAATGCCATACTGACGTGTTCCTTTCCCTATTTGTAATTGTTTTGAAATAAGTTATTGTAGATTGATTGAAACTAATTAATATAATTAATAATATTTTGCATGCCGATTATACGGTGAGACATGATGTGCCTGCCAATATCATTTAACATCTTTGTAAAAAACCGTGTTTCTTGCAAATAAAATTCTTTATCTTTATCTATAAGTTTAATGGAAACTTAAAAGTAGATAGATTTTTTTTTATATTACACCGCATCAAGCCTGTATTCTCTGAAGGGTAACACTCATATTAATCAAGGTAACAGGGAGAGCGAGCCTATTGCCATCGACCGGGCGTAGTTCCAAATTCCGTGCTGTTACTGAGAATTTCCATACAGAATAACTCAATAACACTGCCCGACCCGGAAATTGAGCCCAGAACCTTACACTCGACAGACGCGCTTGGAATCACTAGGCCAAGGAGGAAGTCTAATAAAAAAAATTAAGCTGTTAGATTACACATTCATATTAATTTTGTGGCTTATATAGTACTAGCTTCCGCCCGCGGCTTCGCCCGCGTGGTTTACGAACCCGTACATTTTTCCGGGATAAAAAGTAGCCTATGTGCTATTCCAGGCTATAATCTATCTCTGTGCCAAACTTCATCCAGATCTGTTCAGCCGTTCTGGCGTGAAAGAGTAACAAAGATCCATCCATCCATCCTCACAAATTTTCACATTTATAATACTAGCTTCCGCCCGCAGTTTCGCCCGCGTGGTTTATGAACCCGTACATTTTCTCGGGATAAAAAGTAGCCTATGTGCTATTCCAGGCTATAATCTATCTCTGTGCCAAACTTCATCCAGATCCGTTCAACTGTTCTGGCGTGAAAGAGTAACAAAGATCCATCCATCCTCACAAACTTTCGCATTTATAATATTAGTAGGATAATAGGATTAGTAGGATAGTAGGATAGGATAGGATGAATGTGTACTCTTATTACAATGTTGATATCAAATTTTAATATTGAAATCCGCTTAAATGTAGCATTTTATTGTGCTAATTCTACATGCAGTGTTCCGATGCTTGGGCCACGCAGTCCATACACGTTCGGCCGCAGTATAATAGTGTAGTAATTTGTGCAGCCGGATGACAAGGCGTTCGCATTAACCTGCCCCAGCCTGCCCAAGATGACCTATTTCTCAGCCGTGATTAATCAATGTTAGTTAACAATTTGAGTTCAATTTAACCTTTTTGTGGAGAAAACTTTTGTCTGTTATTTAGAAAAACGTTCGCTCACACTAGGATGTCCTATCGTTCCGTTTCTGGTACATTTTCCAATGAGTTTCAGGAATCAGGATGGTGGGTTGACTTCAGAATTTGGGATCGCAGATAAGCCTGTGATTTAGGAACTAACTATTACTATTTGGCTTATCAGCTACTTTAGAAGTAAAACAATATTGACCATTGCAATTCGACTTTTAAATTTTGATTGACGAGTGGATTTTTTTTTGTCTTTGTCCCACACTAGTTATAATTCCTGTATCGTGGGTGCGTTTACAAACACGTATATTCACATACACAAATACCCAGACCCGAAACATCTATCTGTAGATCATACAAATATTTGTTGCGTGCGGGAATCTAACCTGAGACGCCTAGCGCAGCAGTCGATCTCTCAACCACTGCGCCAACCGTGCCGTCAAAACATGATTACGAACATGGAACATAGAAGATTTTATAAAGACAGGTATCACAACTTGGCGCCAAAGGCACGAAAAGCGGCATAACTGAAACAACGGCACGAAAAACAAGAATTTACTGTCGTTATGTCTGCACCACCCTCTATATTACGTTTTGGTACATATAATGTTTCACTATGAGCGGCTATAGTTTAGAAAGTAAACATTTAACTACTAGGCTATCTCAACATGATAAGGATGACCTATTTCTCATAGAGCTTTCAACTGACGTGTATCAGCTAGACATCAATAGAGCTTTAATATCCTTCTCAGTAAAGGAAATAGTATATATAATGCTTATAATAAAATGAAAATCTGCACAGTTGTCAACCGCACTATCGCGTAACATCCGGCGAGAAGCCGGTGAAACTGAAGACTAATACGAATTTTAAAAAAAGTCTTGAATCTATACATCTAGTAATAATAATGTCCTCCTGACCAATCTCACCGGCCAATCTCACCGGAGATTAGCCAACTACGCAGGAAATATTATAGAGGTACATGTGTGTGCGCAAACACAGGTGCTCTTTATTCCTTCACTCTCCCAGTCAGATGGGACGGCTATCCGACACGACCGGAGGGAGATCAGGCGCGGGACCAACGGCTTTACGTGCTTTCCGAGGCACGGTGTGTATTCACATACACGAAGACCCAGACCCGAAGCAACTATCTGCAGATCATACAAATATTTTTTCTGTGCGGGAATTGAATCTGCGACACTCAGCGCAGCAGTCGATCTCTCAACCACTGCGCGAACTGTGCCGTCAATACTTATAATAAAATAGTAACGAACAGAAAAATATTCGTTGTTTTTTCCAAATTAATTGCTATTTATATTATGATAGACACTGATTATTATCTCCTTTATTTTTCTTATACTTCTTATCTAATTTAAATTTATAAATATAATTTACAAAATACATCTATAAATATAAAAAAAATAGAGACCAACCGGTATCGGGAATAGGGTCCAAGCTACCGGTGGTTAGGGCTCCAGAGAGAGGAACCTCCTCACAATGCGAGCCGTATCAAGGAGTACTGCCCTCTGTATCAAGCCCTTGATCCAGCCTCCCTCTCGTTGGGAGGCCTTTGAAGATGTTGGTCAAGGCTCTTGGCTATTAAGCTATTATTAGTATGAGCCAGTTATGTCCCACTGGAGAACAAAAGCTTCTCTCCCCTTTATCCCGGCCCATTGCGATTTGGGAGCAATCCTTTGCAAAGAGTTCATCTCGCCATCTCCTTTTGAGTCTGCCGCGCTGTCGATTCCTGCCTTTTGGGATCCACTGTGTGGTTGTTCTAGTCCATAGCTCCTGTATTACTTATTAAATAACTACCGATAGTTTTAGCTTCGTTACGATTTTATATATATATAGATTTCGTATTTATACAATATTAAATTTCCACGCCGGAGACACTGATGCCAAAAATAAGGTTTCTAGAATTTTTCATTTTAATTAATGAAAATAATAAAATATGTCTTAATTTAATATTAGTACCTATATTACTAGAACATGATGGCGCGGTTGGCGCACGGGCTATGTCTTCATGTCCCGACTTCGATTTTCGTACGGAACAAATATTTTTGTTTGACAGATAGCTATTTCGGATCTGGTTGTGTGTGCATTTGATATGTATGTTTTGTAAACTGTACCCTCGACACATAAAAAGATCTAGGCGAAAAAATAAAAATTTGCCTCGTCGGTCTAATAATTGCAAGCGTGGCTGCTAAGCATAATGTCCAGGGTTCGATTTCCATATCTGACAAAGTGTTACTGATATTTGCTGAAATTCTTAGTAGCAGCCCGGAGTTTGGAATTGTGCTCGGTAGATGGCAATAGGCTCGCGTGCTACTACATGGGGCTTAATAACGGCATCGGCGAAATGTAGGTGTACAAAAGTACAGCTATAAAAGCCTATACAGGCATACAAAAGCGGCAGGCAAAAGTATATATATATATCCATAATTTCCTGATATAACTTTATTTATATCTGTTGATTTATTTATTTTACTTTAATTAAAACGGCCCCACGCCAATTACATCAATTAAAGACATTTCCTTCATACGCTCATCTCACAGTACTCCAAGCATACCGACATTAGTGACTCCATACATCCGCAAACACGTCACAGTCAGGTTTGACTTCCAGAGCGTTGAGGGTGGACAGAGTACGAGGTACGGGTGATTGAGCTCGCGAGACGGTGCGACACGGGGGTACGGCAAACAATCTGTGCCTCCTGCTACGGCTGTAGTTGTCGGGGACAATTATGCAGGTCAATTCGTTATGCAGCTCAGTCATCCTACATACAAAACTCTTTGTACTATACCGCCTGCTTATACACATTCGCATGTACACAGGAGCCATCGGAACAGGGCCTTAGTTCCCGAATCATCTGAGAAATTGGTTCAAGATTGGAATTTAAATAAAGAATATTTAATCGCGGTAAAAATGCCGATTTGCTTTTCAAAGTAACAAATATCAAAGCAATGATATATCCTGCCCTTTTCCACGTGTAAACCAATCGTTTGGATGAAAGGGAAGGAAGTTTCAATGTCAATGCCCGCTGAAACCAATTTCTGGTAGTCAATATAAAAATATGACGAATCTTGTGTTATCCAAGATTCAATTCAATCTCCTATTATCATATGACAAGTGATTATATTTCAACAAACAAGATGGAAATACTTTATCTTTTATGCCCTTGAGTAAATATATGTTCGGCTGGCACTGACATGTCACATGGCTTCAGGGAATCGGGGTATTTAACTTAGTTTATTTGGAGAGACTGGGTATTTTTATGAAACCTTTTCTCCTGTCTAGGAATAACCTAGCATCAGGCCTGTGTTACCACGAAGGGTTATCAGGCACAATTCCAAACTCCGGGATGGTATTGAGACATTTCTAGCAAAAAACCCAACAACACATTGCCCGACCCGGGAATCGAACCTAATATCTTACGCTCAGCAGTCTCTCAGAATAACTACTTCACTGAATATTCTTGTCGTGATGAAGTTTCTTCAATAATATTTGCTATTTACTCAACATTCGCATTCGCTGCATTTATACAAATAAATAAAATTAAAGTGTCTATTTGTAATATCAGAATAACAGCTTTTTACTAAATGCATATATACGGTATATACGGTATTTATAACAAAAAATAAGTTTTAAAAATTTTCTCCGAAACAGCTGGTTCGATTTTGAAGGGACTTTCATTAGCAAATAGCTGATCTTATAAGGAGTAACTTAGTTTAATTTTATTATAGAAAAAGAATTAGGGATTCGCGCAAAAATAATCTACGTGTTCGTAATCCACGCGGGCGAAGCTGCAGGCGGAAGCTAGTTGAGAGATATAAGTGAGAGGCAAAGTTAAAAACAAAAGCAATATATAACATCACAGCGTTGACTAGAAGCAATATCAGCTATATTATGTTTATGAGAGAATTCCTTTGCGAATTAAATGGCTATATTGTTACAGTTATATATACGACAAAATATATTTAATCCTAGCCCGGATACCCTGTATAAAAGTCTGTCTACCATCAAAACAGGCCAATGACAAGGGTTGTGTCGAACAAAGGCCGCCGGCGTTTCTTTGCCAAACGTTTATTTTCCATATTAAAAACAAAGGCTTAACAAAACGAAAATTTTACATAATATTCTACTATTCCATTAATTACACTTCTAGATAATTAATTATTTTTCATCTGCTTATCATTTTCTACCTGTCTTATGTGAAAACAATAGAAATTTAATTATTATAATTGCGGTTGTATTATCAGTAGGGTCGCAAACCGCTTACCTTTCCGTATAATTATATCAGAAGAGTTTTGTAAAGTAATCATGACGCAAACTTGCTCTTTCTCTTGTTGTATATGCAGGTACCTACTCAGTATAATTATTTTCATAACATAACATAGCATCACGCCTGTATTTTCCTTAGGGTTGAGCAGAGAAGTACTATATACACCCACATTTCGCCGATAGCGTTATTGAGTCCCATGCAATAGAGGGCGAGCCTGTTGCCATCTACCGGGCATAGTTCCAGACTCCGTGTTGCTACTGAGAATTTTAATTTTAATACATAAGCTGTATCCAAATTTTATCGGTGTACAATAAAGAGTAATCTATTTTAGCTATAAATTAATCTCTAAAACAATTAAACATCTCATAAAAAGACATGTAGAAAATATCGTCAGTGTTTATATAATCTCTTCCAAATATAAATATAGACTGGTTGTGTGTGCATGTGACATGTATGTTTGTAAACTGTACCCACGACACAGGAGAAATCCTAGTGTGGGGCAATGTTT
The DNA here is from genome assembly GCA_947562105.1 of Shargacucullia verbasci. NCBI lineage: Eukaryota > Metazoa > Arthropoda > Insecta > Lepidoptera > Noctuidae > Shargacucullia > Shargacucullia verbasci. The sequence goes on along the minus strand of OX387289.1, from coordinate 2,305,255 downwards.
TTTAAAAAAAAAAAAAAAAAAAAAAAAAAAAAAGACTTTTAAAAAATAGTGGGTCAATCTCTGATGACCTATTTTATGCACACGACAAATATTTAGGATATTCAGTCGTCAGTATAATATTTATTACCTATATGAATTGTTCTGTAATTTTTAGATTATTTTTCTGCTGTGTCCGAGTTTAAACTAACACAGTCTCGTAACAATAACAAAAGGTGCCGATTTGAAAGTATGAAAAATAATGTGGGTGTAGAATAGTACACCCCTGCCTAACCCTCCAGGGAATCAGGGAAGCTAGTGGTTGCAAGCGCGACTGCTGAGCGCGAGGACCTGGGTTCGACTCCCGGGTCGGGCAAAGTGTTATTAGGTTTTTCTGTACGGAGATTCTCAGTAGCGGCACGGAGTCTGGAACTGTGCCCAGTAAATGGTAATAGCCTCGCTCCCTATTACATGGGACTCAATAACGGCATCGGCGAAATATGGGTGTGCAATAGTACACCTCTGCCTAACCCTTCGGGGAATACAGGCGTCATGCTTTATGTATGTTAATTACTATTTACAAACGCAAAAACACTCTAACTCATAATATTGTTTTTGAATAAATACGTCATATAAAGGCCAATTCAAACATCAGCATTTGTCAAAGGGCTATAGGATGTGACGTAACTAGGTCAAAGTGCAAGTCCAATTGAGTTGTGTAAGGTTAGGACTGTGTCACATCCTTGTTAACCGACTTCGGAAAAAGGAGGTTCTATGTTTACAGATCGAGTTATATTGCCTGTGGGGAATACAGGCAATATAACTCGATCTGTTAGGCAGAGGTGTACTATTATACATCCACATTTCGTTGATACTGATATTTATCCCCATGTAATAGAGGGCGAGCCTATTGCTATCTACCGGCCAGAGTTCTAGACTCCGTGCTGCTACTGAGAATTTCCAAACAGAAAAACCCGACCGATTACTTGGCACCGACTTCAATATTCTTCAACTACTATATTGTATAATAAAAGATTTATTTTTTGCTTTTTAGTTATTAGTTTTTTGGAGTCGGTTTTTATTTTTTGTTTATCACGCACTGAACCCACACAATAAAAAAAAAAAACATTGAATTCACGCATGTTATTTTTTGAATATATTATTTCACTCTGTATCGAAGTAGAATATTATTTCATGTTCATCTGCACTACATGCGTGAAATCGATTAGAGACTTCGCTTAGAAATTTCTTATAACAGCGTAAAATGTTTTTTCTTTACTTTTTCATCGTAGCCTTACGATTGGATTTATTTTTTATGTGAAATTACAGAACGTGATACGGAAAACCTCACTGAACATAATGCCGCCGTTATCACCACCCTGTATTAAAGTAGGACATCAAATATCACACACAGTCTGTGTGAATAAGCCCCGTGGGGTAGGTCAGTAATATGACAGCACTGAAATAACTTACTCTCGGAAATAGCATCGTAGCATGAGGCCCCTGTTACAGTACATATGGAATAGAGAGCGAGTCTATTGTATATCATTTCAAACTACGGGCTGCTCTTGAGATTTTTTGTATACTGTCTGATTGGGGGTCGAACCCAGATGTCACGTTCAATAAATGCTCTTGCGACCACTAAACCAAAAAAGGTGTTAATTACTGCTGTTACTGCTTTTAAAATCAAATCAAATCAAAATCAAAATACCTTTATTTTCAGGCTACATTGGCCCATAGATATATACCTTACAGACTAACATATATATTATTATATACAAAACTTGTTAGTATATAGAACCTTAAATCTAGTGTTAGTATCACTTCCTATGCACTATGTCACTGTGCGCTCGGGTGGCACTTGTCCGCGGAAGCGACGGAACACCACGTCCTGTGGCCAGAAGTTCTCATCCAACACGAGGTGCAGAATACACGTTGGCACTCGCACCACGAACGCCTTGAAGTTGGCGTTATGGCGCGACTCCAGCAGCTGCACTCTCGGGGCGTACTTCAACTTCTGACGCACGTACTCTACAATGTCCTCCGCCTTAGTGGTGTAGTGTAGGCGGGAGATGTACACCGGGGTGTTCGGCATTGCAGCGCGTATTTTCATGTTGGGCTCCGCCGGAGCCGTGCCGCAGCGATTCTTGTTTGTTCGCTGACGGCGCCTCCTCCTTTGCACCGTCACGAACCCATCATCGTCAGCCCGATTCGGTTCCTTTACGGGCACGGGCTTCTTAGTAGCACCGATTGTGCTCCTGGCGACGCCGGCGTAATCTCGATGAACACCTTGATGTTTCGTCGAGACTGCAGAATCAAGCTGCTTGTCTAGCGGTCGAGCGGCTGTGACGGGAGGTCCCGCAGGGACGGGAGCGGGGCAGCGGGGCGCGCGAGGCGCGCACTGTGCCGGCTCAGCATTCGGCGGTGACAGCGGCGATGATGACAAAACTGCTGACGCGAAACTTGCACTCGATACATCGAGGCACGCTCCGCGCCGCATGTTTACGTTCGATGCACCCGCCGGTGACCCAGTTACCGTTGCCGATTTACGCAACTCATTGAGTTCGCTGCGCAAATCGGCGACAGTAATTTGGGATGCATCTAACTTCCTCTGCACATCCGCAAGACTTGCCTTTAGAAAGACGATGTCTTTCAACAGGCTTGTGACGTCGACGTGGTCGAAGGTGACGGGCGGAAGCTTATTCAGATTCTTCGCCACAAACGTTGGCACGTCGTCCGGATCGGTCTCCTTTAGTAGCGTGATGATGTCCTGGATGCTCTTCTTTGTCCCGTCACGCCGGCGGGACACCATCTGGTCGCACTTGTTGAGCAACCGGTACAGCAGCTGCTTGGAAGCAGCGACGTCATCCTCGCTGAAGTTTGTCGCGCAGATCTGGACAGCGGACACCTCGTCCATCACGTCCAGTTTCTGCTGCAGGAACGCCAGCAGTTCATTCGCCACAAGTTGTTCACTCATGGCGATTAAAAAGACTAGCAACGGCTTACGCCGCGCTTAAACGATTTGTATTAAATAAATTACACGCGTCAGCAGCACGACTGCATCGAATCGCAGCTAGTACGAGACTGAAAAAACATTGCCCCACACTAGGATTTCTCCTGTATCGTGAGTACAATTTACAGACATACATGGCATATGCACACACAACCAGACTCGAAACAACTATCTGTAGATCATACAAATATTTGTTGCGTGCGAGGATCGAACCCACCACACGTAGCCCAGAAATAATCGCTTAGCCACTTCGTCAAACGTGTCAAAAATAATTATAAAAATAAAATAATAGTACTTACCTATTTCTAAATGTTTAAAAAATTGGACTTAAATCTGTGTTTTAAAAATAATAAATGAAAGATTAAAACATTTTTTGTTGGATACCGTGTTTTGACTCGAATTTGTATATAAATATTTAAAACCCAAAAGTTCATAAACAAATAATTATATAAATATTCATGACCATTAAAAATAATTCTCGGCAAAACAAACACAGACTGGTATACTTGTCTGTAATTTCCCTAATATATATACTGAAATAAGAGAAAAGCAATATAAAATAACAACGCGAGAAGTAGCACAGTTGAGTATAACCGGTAACAAGCTGGACCGGAGGCGGTTTGTAAGCTGTTTGTCATACAAAGTAACTACTTTGTAGCGTACAGGATGCGGGTATTTTTGACCTGAATGAAGACCAATACAAACGGTGACCTAATTTAATAAAATAACATACAAAGTTAATAATGTTGGTTTGGTCATGTAGAGAGGATGGATGAGAGGCGATTAACGAATGGGATTTATAACGCGATTGTCAGTGGAAATGCCAGGACCTAGAAGGATTTATACGGACCTCATTGGTGATGTCCTTCAAATAGGTCAGGCGCGCAATACCCAGAACCGGCGTCAATGAATGTAAAAGGTTTATGTAAAGATCGTAACACGTTGCGTTCCGTAGTTTCTGTCTATCCCCATGGGAAAAAGGCGTGATATTATGTATGTTAATAACTGTAGTAATCCTGCTCATCTTCCACTGTTCGGCACGGGCCTTTTCTAAGAATGAGAAGGGTTAGGCCTTAGTCCAATATGTTGGTCTGATGCCGGTTGGCGGACCACACACACACACACACACACACACACACACACACACACACACACACACCATCAAGAACAATATGGTGCTCCCTCAGGTGTGTAGGTTTCCTTCAGCGTTAACGCTAGTGATTATTAAATTATGATTCGTTCATGATTTCGAGAAGACAGGTTTTGAATTTAGACTCTTCTGCAAGGAATACAAGCATTTAACCGTTAGGCTATAAAGGTTTATCAATTGTATGAGTTAGTATTCTGAATTTTTTATTTCATCTTACATTTTGTATCAACAGGTGCCCATAGAGGCTGCACACCTATATGACGCAGTCATACTCTGGGCGAGGGCTGCAACTGCGGCCATGCGCTCCGGTCTGCCGCCGACAGATGGCGCCAGGCTCATGAAGCTTCTGAGACCCACCACCTACAGATCTGTGCAGGGATTTGATGTGAGTTAATGTGTTTAAATATACTTGGCACCAAGTATATGGCTCACAAAGGTTATGGTCTACACGTGTGTCAAATTTCAGACTAATCCGTCCCAGAAGTTGGGTACGACGTGATTGATTAACAACATACCAATCCACAAACTCACAAACATAGTACGTTTCTAATATTGGTAGAAAGTAGGATTAATTCAAATTCATTGAAGAGTTGTACTCAAGAGCAATCGCAAAAGCAACGTAGAGAGCTATGGAAATAAAGATATCTCGGGCTGACGAACCTGAGTAGTTGTAAGAGATTGAGAGGCTTACTTTACAACTGGAAAACCGACATCAAACTTAACAACAAAAAAAAGGGACAATTGAGAAAAAAAAAATACTAGAAGAATTTTAACAGAAATATAACTTTGAAATTGTTTCAGCAATACCAGAGCTTATTAGGTAACGTACATAAAAAAGAAGAAAGTTAAATTGAGAACTTTTTCTTTTTTTTGTAAGTCGTTTCGAAAATAGAACTGACTGCCAATAAAAGAAAGTTTTTCGCACTGGCCAGTTATCCGCAGCTTAATTACGTAAAAAAGCGACAGCAACGCGATAGCCACGCGACAGCAATCTCACTGTCAGCCAATACATTATATGACACAAAAATGACGTTTGACAGAAGTTATCGCGCGATCTACGCCTGTCGCTACATCGGTAATTACTTTTTTAATTTATTTGAACACGGAGCGACTGCAATCTGACTTACGCCACCTACAGGGATACAGATACCCAAAGGATAGAAGCTAATAAAATAATACACGTTTTTTGAATATGATACGAATGTCGAATTTTGAATTCGTCTTCTATAATTAAAGTTGACATGGCCGCCAATATTTTGAACGAAATTATTGTTTATTTAAGGTAAAATGAAATCGTGTTATACAAAGTCTGTTTTATTCATTCTTCTTCATTGTTTATTATATAGGTCCATTTCTGCGTTCTTTAAAGATGACCCATATAAAAAAAGCAGTGCTAGTTTGTTTTATTTAAGTCGATCTTTTCTTACGAAAATAAGACCGCACGCGGTGACAGTTGACAGTTGACTAACGAGTGAGTAAGACAATTTTCACTAATTGTCTTACTTAACACGCTTCTTTTTGATTACACAGAGTGCATCTATAGACATCTATGGATATACGCAAGTTTTATATTCCTATCCTACTAATATTATAAATGTGAAAATTTGTGAGGATGGATGGATGGATGGATAGATCTTTGTTACTCTCTCACGCAAAAACTACTGAAAGGATCTGGATGAAATTTGGTACAGAGATAGATTTTAGTCTGAAATAGCACATAGGCTACTTTTTATCCCGAAAAAATGTACGGGTTCGTAATCCACGCGGGCGAAGCCGCGAGCGGATGCTAGTATTATAAATGTGAAAGTTTGTGAGGATAGATGGATAGATCTTTGTTACTCTTTCACGCAAAAACTACTGAAAGGATCTGGATGAAATTTGGCACAGAGATAGATTTTAGTTTGAAATAGCACATAGGCTAGTTTTTATCCCGAAAAAATGTACGGGTTCGTAATCCACGCGGGCGAAGCCGCGAGCGGATGCTAGTATTATAAATGTGAAAGTTTGTGAGGATGGATGGACGGATGGATCTTTGTTACTCTTTCACGCAAAAACTACTGAAAGGATCTGGATGAAATTTGGCACAGAGATAGATTTTAGTCTGAAATAGAACATAGGCTACTTTTTATCCCGAAAAAATTTACGGGTTCGTAAGCCACGCGGGCGAAGCCGCGAGCGGATGCTAGTATTATAAATGTGAAAGTTTGTGAGGATGGATGGATGGATGGATCTTTGTTACTCTTTCACGCAAAAACTACTGAAAGGATCTGGATGAAATTTGGCACAGAGATAGATTACACTCTGGAATAGCACATCGGCTACTTTTTATCCCGAAAAAATTTACGAATTCGTAAAACACGCGGGCGAAGCCGCAAGCCGAATCTAGTTATAAAATATGTGTATACATAGCTTGTGTAATTGGCAAAAAAGAAGTAAAATATAATCATTATTATAACAAGATATTGATACCAAACACGTCTTTTGTAGTTACGCTAGTAGTAGATAGAATTGTATCATAACAATTTCAATTTGCAGTATCATTTTTATTGTTATATCTTTAGCGTAAAGTAAAAGTAAAGTAAAGTAAGATGGTAACCATCTATGATAAAAAAATATCTGTATTGTTTTAGTCTCTCGGATTCTCGGATCTTAGATATTTGGATGATGGTTCGATTCCTGGGTCGGGCTAAAGTGTTTAACTCTTCGCTCTTATGAAAGTGATGAAATAAAACTCTTTAGCAATAAGTTATCCTATCCTACTAACTACTAATATTATAAATGTTAAAGTTTGTGAGGATGGATGGATGGATGGATATTTGTTACTCAATCACGCCAGAACGGCTGAGCGGATCTGAGTGAAATTTGGCACAGTGATAGATTATAGTCTGGAGTAGCACATAGGCTACTTTTCCGGAAAAATGAACGGGTTCGTTAACCACACGGGCGAAGCCTCGAGCGGAAGCTAGTAAAAAATAAATATTTACGTACTGGCATAAAAAATTGGAAGCCCTGTTTGGATTTTCCAAGATTGTCAGGTGTAAGTTTTCTTTCATTCTTTGTTAACTACACCTGAATCTATCTCAACTAGTTGAAGATGGAAAGATTAGCTGAAGTGGGTGTCTCATTGGTTCTAGAAATCAGGGGCGTATTTACCCTTGGGCCAAAAGGGCCATGGCCCGGGGCGGCAAGCTGCGAGGAGCGGCGCAAGCCGCACCTCGCGCTCAGCTTAGTGCGACTTTCTTTTGGACTTTACATGCCTGAAGAAATTTAAAAGAAGCCTACCTAATTAAAAAAAAAAAAAATTCATTTGGTTGTAAGTTTGATAGACATCAAGACGCGAGGCTATCGTATGCCTGAAGGGCGGGCGGCCGCGGCGGGGCGGCGCCGTGTCCGTCGGACTCCATCGCGACTTGGGACTAGTTGGGATGTTTCGACGTTGCTCGTGTCGTTTTCGTTCATATTCATAGGCGAAAGCGGGTGGGGCGCAGGGCGGCGCTGGCGGCGGCGGGAGACTTGTTCAATTTATGGGGTGACAAATCTTACAGGCCCAGGGCGCTAAATTTTAAAATGGGGATTTAGAGATATTTTTAGTCTAAACCGTTAAATTGACATAACATAGCATCATCACCTCTATCCCCGAAAGGTTAGGCAGAGGTGTACTATTGTGCACCCAAATTTCGTCGAAGCTGTAATTGAGTCCCATCATAGGGGGCGAGCCTATTGTCATCAACCGGGCACAGTTCCAAACTTCGCGCTGCTATTGAGAATTTCTAGACAGAAAAACCCAATAACACTTTGCTCGACCCGGGAATGGAAGCTAACGCTCAGTAGTGACGTTTATGTCCACTAAACTAATGATACTGATGAGATCTGTGAAAGTTATGTCAAGTATTAATATCTAATAATAAATATTTCGCGAAAACAAAATATTTTTAACTGTCAAGATATGAATAAAAGATTGCGCGTTTCTTTTTAAGTCAATAGGTACCAATTTTTTTGAAAAGACTCCGATAACATATACGTGTTTACTCAGATGAATAATTTGGAAATGTGAAAAATTTATATATTTATGAAAATCACTTTTGAAAGTCTAATACTCGCTTACGCAGGGTCAAGAAACTTATGTAGTATTTTTTTTTTAATAAATAAATAAAAATATTTTATTTCGGATATCGCGATTCATAATTTAGAACAGATTTTAATATTAAATTACTGATTTAACGAGGTACCTCCACAATGGGGATGAGATCCAGTCCGCTACGGTCTTCAAGATCGTGTTGCGGCTGCTACGAGTTCTGCAGATCAGATACCGTTTTTTTTGCGTATGATGGCATGAAAGCCATCTTTGTGATACAGCGCAAATACCCCTGATGCACTACAGAAACGAGGCAGCCCCAACATTATCCTGAAGGTTTTTCGGTTTAGTTCTACTATATATACTTATCATAATAAAGACTTAATATAGACTTATGACCCGGGTACGTCTCAAAACTGCGGCCAGACACCGGAGGACGGGCAGCAGCGTCCTCTCACTAACCAGTGAGCCACTGCGATCCCCAAGCCGCCTGCCAAGCGTGGGGATTATGGCAAACCCCCCCTTGAGGGAGGCCTTCGTTCAGCAGTGGACGTCTTATGGCTGATGATGATGATGATAGACTTATCATAATATTAATATTATTATATTAAAACTACATGTATATCTGGTGTTTACTAATGTCTTTGTTACATTGTACATTAGCATCATAACGTAAACAGCATCACGCATGTATTCCCCGAAGGGTTAGGCAGAGGTGTACTATTGTACATCCATATTTGGCCGATGCCGTTATTGAGTCCCATGTAATAGGGGGCGTGCCTATTATCTATCTACCGAGCACAGTTCCAGACTCCATGCTGCTACTGAGAATTTTTATAGAGAAAATTCCATTAACACTTTGCCCGACTCGGGAATCGAACCCAAGGCCTCACGCTCAGCATCCGCGCTTGCTACGACTAGATAATGAGGCAGGCTGTACATTAGAAGTGATTAATAAGTAACTGCTTGTTTTAATAACCATGTTTTCTTTTGGCTCAGGTCAATATGGATAGTGCAGGAGACGCCGAGGGAAATTTCACAGTCATCGGTCTCGTGGCTGACTCCAGTGTGCCAGGAGGTTGGAGTGCACAGCCCGTCGCCACCTTCCGATATGTCAACTCTTCAGATTTACTGCCGGTTTGTTCTTTTATTGATTTAATGAACTCAAGATTCTGTGGCTTCAAAAAAATTTTTTTTAGTGTCATGTGACATTGATTTAAGCGTATAATGTACTTGTATATTGTATAAAAATAAAGACATAAGGTGAGATGAGTTCAGTAGCTGCGCTTGCGACTAAAATGCCAATTAAATGAAATTTGAATATTGTATAACAGGAACTAGTGGAAGCAAACAACATAGCCTGGATTGGAGGCAGTCCACCTGCCGCAGAGCCTGCTTGCGGCTTCGATGGCATCAAGTGCTCCTTACCCCACGACCCAGGAGTCTTATCCGCAGCGGCGGCGGTCGCAGCGGCGGCCATCTTGGCTGCAGCACTCCTGGTCCGCCATTACAGATACGAGCAGAAACTCGCGTCTGTGCTGTGGAGGATTGAAGCCAAAGACCTAACCTTCATATCGGCTTATAACGCCCAAAGCACAGACAAGGTAGTGTGTGAAGTGAGTTTGATGATATACTATTTACTAGCTGTCGCCCGCAACTTCGCCTGCATGTATTTTGTATTTAATTATCTAATAAGTGTAAAAATTTCCTTTTCAAGGACCCAGGTAAGCTCTTAGTAAAATTTCATTATAATCGGTTCAGTGGTTTAGTAACAAACATACAGACAGTTACTTTCGCATTTATAATAAGCTATTAGGGGTTTTTTTTTTACATTAGATTCGCTTCACATGTATCGTTCTTGATATTTCATTATTTTGTTTTTTTTTTTTCTGTTTTATCCGCTTTGAATTGTTTATGCCGTTTTTATTTTTTATTCGAAACTCATATTGTATTACCTCAGTATGTTAACGTTTTAATAAGTATGTATTTTTCTTATAATAATGCATGTTAATTTAAGATTTTCAAATTCAAATTCAAATTCAAATGTTTATTTGCTAGAAATACATTGTTTTATATAAAGGTAAGATCTTAAATCCTAGATGTATATGTATTCTGCCTGCAAGCAGGCGTGCAAAAATTTTAATTATTATATTACATTAAACAAAAAAAAAAACAAAAATTACTTGTACTATACTAATTATCATCTACATATATTATTTATTTCTATATTCCATAAATTCTTTAATGCTGTAGAAACAATGTGATAGGAGCCATTCCGTTAATTTTGTTTTGAAAACATTACTTTTTAATAATTTAAATTCTTCTGGCAAGTTATTATATATCAATATACACATGTTAAACACATTTTTCTTATAAATATCTTTATAACAGGGTGGTTGATATAACAGATTTTTAAACTTAGACCTTTTCTGCCTCGTAAAAACTTCGTTGTGTTGTTTAAAAAAATATATATGCTCTTTCGTTTTAATTGTAAATCATCATCAGCATCTGCTCTTTTCTAAATAGGACCTACCCCCTTTGGAACCGTGAGTCTAAAGTCTCGACTTTTTAAAAGTTCCTCAAAAGGCCTAGTTGAAATAAAAAACTTTGACTTTGACTATCATGCACTACGTATAGATTCTTAACTGACCATTTTAACGACTAACTTACAAAGGCTTGTCAATCACATTCCCGTTTTTTTTTATCCTTGCTCTAGGAATAATTCCTGTATCGTGGGTGCGTTTACAAACACAAATACTCACATGGACATATACCCAGAACCGATACAACTACCTGTAGATCATACAAATATTTGTTCCGAGTGGGAATAGAACCCGCAACACGCAGCGCAGCAGTCAGTTGCTCAACCACTATGCTAACCGTGTCATCAAACTTTGACATCTGTCTTCTTTACAAACAAACTTGATTTTCGATTCTTTTAATTTTTAATAGTGGTATCGAGGAAGACTGCCCAGTGCGTCAGATGATCTCAGGTTTCGTCATGGATGCTTGATTTTCAATGCAGTACTTGATACTCCCTCAGTGGGTGGAATATACCTAGCCAAGCTTTTTTTATTATTAATCTTTGCTGGGCAAATGTTCCGACAGCATTCGTCTCTTTGTGCCATTTTTGGCCAGTTCTTTCTGAACGCATTTATCGTCGATTTTTTTATTTATGCAACTAAAATAAAGTCTCGGCTGTTTCCGTTACATTGCGAACATGTTCGAGTCACATCACGCTGAACGCTCGTTTTTATTTTTATATGAGTGGAAGCTTTTTTTTATATGGTGCCCTCTGACGTCTGTCTGGGGATCCTACATTATTATTAAGTGTTTCTACAACGTGCATAACAGAGGTTGAAGGTCAAACCACTTCTAAATAATGACCTAAAGAGGTCAATACAATCTGGCTAAAGTTCAAATAAAAATAACAAAATATAATGAAAAAAATACAGTGCATAAAAAAGTAAAAATATTTTTTCAAGATAAACATTTTGTACGAAGCATTTTTTTGTACGTCAAAGATATGTAGGTAAGTACATTAAAGATTGCTTATGAATGTTATGAAGAGCAGGCGAATAGATTTCAAAAAGAAAAAAATATTGTTTATAATACATTGTTGTCTTATTATAATCAAATATAAAGACCATGACAGCAGTAATGTCCGTCATGGTAAACCTGAACTCAAGACACAGATAATAAAAACAATGATAACACGGTTGGCACAGTGGCTAAGCGATTAGCTTTCTGCGCTACGTGTCGCTGGTTCGATCCCCGCACGGAACAAATATTTGTATGATCTACAGATAGTTGTTTCGGGTCTGGTTGTGTGTGCATGTGACATGTACATATGTTTGTGAACTGTACCCACGATACAGGAGAAAATCCTAGTGAGGGGCAAAGTTTAAAGAAAAAAAATACGATCCAACACACAACGGTTAGGCAGAGGATTAATGTCGTAGCCTACTTTCGCCGAAGCCGTTTTTTTATTTAAAAAAACATTGCCCCACACTACGAATAATTCCTGTATCGTGGGTGCGTTTACAAACACATATTCACATACACACAAACACCCAGACCCGAAACAATTATCTGTAGATCGTACAAATATCTGTTCCGAACCCGCGACTCTTAGTGCAGAAAGCTAATCGCTTAGTCACTACGCCAACCATGTCGTCTATTGAATCCTATTTAATATTAGGAGCGAAAGATCTATCTATACATAGATCCACCATTCTGGAAGAATTTAAGAATACATAATAATGCCAAGACGAAATCATTTGTGATATAAATATGTGTGAAGTCGGTTAATATATGACGCAGAATTCGAGGCCGGCTTACCTGGCTTTTGCGACACCCACGCAAGCGTTTTTATGTTGATACCATAATAAAATGTATGTATAAGTATCAGTGGCGTGCGGTTCATAAAGGCAAAAAGACACTGCCTACCCTACATAACTCAGATAAATATTTATTATAAGATATTTGAGGTGGCAAATCACATACATCATTATTTAATCGACAAGACGACGAACCAATACCAACATGTAGAAGGTATTATTGGTAAGTAAGATTTTAAAATTGTCTGCCTACCCCGTCTAAAAACTCTGTGCACGCCGCTAATAAGTATACAACTGCCTCATTGTTTTAGTGGTCGCAAGCGCGAATGCTGAGCGTGAGGTCCTGGGTTCGATTTCCGGGTCGGGCAAAGTGTTATTGGGTTTTTCAGTATGAAAATTCTCAGTCGCAGCGCGGAGTCTTAAACTGTGCGCGGTAGATGGCTATAGGCTCGCCCCCTATTACATGGGACTCAATAACAGCATCCGTGAAACTGGGTGTACGATAATACACCTCTGCCTAACCCTTCGGAGAATACAGGCGATACAATATGTAATTTAATAAAACCACAGTCTGAAAGAAGTTTGTTCTGAATCAGGCACTGAACCGATTTCAGCTATTTTTGTATAAGTATATTTAATCCCAAAAGAAATATTGAAAATGTTACAGTCAGGCGTTAAATAGTCAAAACAATAATATATTGACGACACGGTTGGCGCAGTGGCTGAGCGATTAGCTTTCTGCGCTACGTGTTGCGGGTTCGATCCCCGCACGGAACAAATATTTGTATGATCTACAGATCGTTGTTTCGGGTCTGGTTGTGTGTGCATGTGACATGTATGTTTGTAAACTGTACCCACGATACAGGAGAAATCGTAGTGTGGGGGTATGTTTAAAAAAAAAAAAACAAATATTGTCGGATGTTTTTGACCTGGCAGGTATACTCATTCGTCTCACGTGTACGACTAGTAACAATAAAATAGTATCACGCCTATATTCCCCGAAGGATTGGGCAGAGGTGTACTATCATACACCCAAAGTGGGCCAAGTCTCATGAAAAAGCGGGCGAGCCTATTGTCTTTTACCGGGCCCAATTCGAAACTCTGCGTAGTTATTCAAAAATTTCATACGAAATCCCCCGATAAAACTTTGCCCGAGCCGGGAATTGAACCTAGATACTCACGCTCAGCCGTCGCGTTTGCGGCCAATTTTGTAAAGTATTTATAAAATTGCACACAATATTAAGTTACTCGGTTAAAGGTAATTAAAATCATTAATTAAATTTTTGAGAATGTAAAATGAGGAATGCTTTTATATATTAAAATGGTATTTGAACGGATATGAAGCGAGGCTTTCTGTGTACTATAAGGTTTAATTTCCTTCTTGCATAAACTTTTATTTATTCTTTGAATAAATGGTTAAATGGTTGTGTGTGTATGTGACATGTATGTTTGTAAACTGTACCCACGACACAGGAGAAATCCTAGTGTGGGGCAATGTTTTATAAAAAAAAAGAAAGAAAAGAAAAAGAAAAGAAAAGAAATGTTGAATGAATAAAGGTTGAACGCTTGCCTTCCATGCAGGAGGGTCTGAGTTCAAAACTCTTAAAGTTTTATTTAATCCTTATATTAGGTCGTATATATACTACTATATAGCCTATTGGTTGAACACTTGGTTACCATGCAATAAAAACAAACCAAGGTTTTCAAATATGAAGGATATTTTCAAAACTTGATCTGTATTCGTATCGCATTTAAATGTAGGTCTCAAAATGTCACTGTAGCGACTACTACTCGCAACATGGCAATAAGTAAAGCGCCATCTATCGGAGTGAAGCTACAACAACAAATCCTGAATCGCACTATGAAAGTTTACAACGATTCTAACACATATACGAATGTCCAACATCAATCGTTGGGCTTCGGCCCGCCAGGCTAACCACCTTGCCTGGTCGGAGGATCCTGCCTTTTCAATGGAGGAACACCATACCTCGTTCCTCCATAGTCACCTAAGACCAAAAGACACATCACAAGTTGTAGAAATACTAACATGAAAAATGATTGACTCGCGCAAGCTTTGAATCCGCGACCTCTGTTGTACCGTGCCGCTCTGCCAACTGAACTATCAAACTGATGCCAAGAAACATAAGTATGCGCCGGCGCCCACACAAAATAGATTTTCTATTGTCACTACTCTGTGACACTTAATTGTTACTTCTATTCTTCTTTAACATGATCTTCTTCCTTCTAGACATCAATGCAACATGACATGGAGACCCGAAGAGCTCACACCACGATAGCCATGTATAGAGGCAACATCGTCGCCATCAAGCGGCTACAAAAGAAGAGTATTGACGTCACCAGGGCTATCAAGAAGGAACTTAAACAGGTGAGGATGTAAATCAGTTTTTATTTATTTTTATTATCATTATTCAGGTACTTATGAACATTGTCGGCACGGTTCGCGCAGTGGTTGAGCGTTTGTCTGCTGCGCGACGTGTCGCGGGTTCGATTCCTGTACGGAACAAATATTAGCTAGGTCGACAGATAGTTTTTACGGGTCTGGATAATTTTGCATGTGAATATTTGTGTCTGTAAATGCACCCACGATACAGGAATCATTTCTAGTCTTTCTTTATTTTCTATCATTTTATTTACTAATTATTGAAGCACTTTTATTAGATTAATAGTTGTACAAACAGACATACAGTCCACGTTTCATTATAGTAGTAAGTAGCTAGCCGCCGACCGTATTAAATATGATGTAGGTGTTTTTTTTTTATATTAAGGTTATTTAAACTAATAAACACAATCAAAGACTGACGCTTGCTTCCCTAACTAATTTACTCGCCAATATAAATTATTAGCTTTTGCCCGCAGCGTTAATTTATAATTTGACAGTCAATTCGGGTTGTATTTTTCTTGCGAAAGATACGTGGCGCAATCTATTATCATAAGAAAGTTATTGTTGTTTTCCTCGGGGCTTATTGTTGTCTGGTCAGGTCTAGTGGTTGCAAGTGCGACTGCTAAGCGTGAGCCGTGGGTTCGATTCCCGCGTTGAGCAAAGTGTAATTGGGGTTTTCTGTATGGAAATTCTCAGTAGCAGAACGGAGTCTGGAACTGTGCCCGGTAGATGGCAATAGGCTCGCCACCTATTACATGGTATGGTATGTACACCTAACATATAGTCTTTATAGAATTGGCGAGACGTGAGTATATAATAAATAGTACACCCCTGTTTTACCCGTTGGGGAATATAGGCGTGATACTATGCTATGTTGTATTATAACGGCATTGATTATATTATATATTATTGACGGTACGGTTGGTGCAGTGGTTGAGAGATCGACTGCTGCGCTATGTGTTGCGGGTTCGATTCCCGCACGGGACAAATATTTGTATGATCTACAGATAGTTGTTTCGGGTCTGGGTCTTTGTGTATGTGAATATATATGTTTGTAAACGCACCCACCATACAGGAATTATTCCGAGTGTGGGGCAAAGATTGTTTAAAAAAAAAGAAAAAAAAAACAACATTTATTTACAGTCATTTCAGAATGTTATCATCTTCAAATAAAACACACATACTTATGTATTTATAATGGCTGTGAACTTTATAGCTATAATAAAAAATAAAGGAGCCTTTAGTCGTATATAAAATCGCCGTTATGTTATGGGAATGTTAAAGTTGGAGTAAAAGAGGTCGTTTGCTTTTATGCACTATATTAAAAATAACATATATTATATAATAAACTAGCTTCGCCCGCGTGGTTTACGAACCCGTACATTTTTCCGGGATAAAAAGTAGCCTATGTGATATTCCAGACTAATCTATCTCTGAGCCAAATTTCATCCAGATCCGTTCAGTCGTTCTGGCGTGAAAGAGTAACAAAGATCCATCCATCCATCCATCCTCACAAACTTTCACATTTATAATATTAGTAAGATAGTAGGATTCAGCATCCCATTACTGGGCCTCTTCTCAAAATGAGAAGGCTTAGGTCCTAGTCCACGCTGGCCCGGTGTGGGTTGGCGGACTTCACACACCATCAAAAACTTTATGGAGCCCTCTCAGGTGTGCAGGTTTCCTCACGATGTTACCCTTCACTGTTAACGTGAGTGATAATCAAATTCTGATCCGCACATGGTTCTGAATAGTCAGGTGCGTGCCGGGTTTGAAGTCAGACCCTCCTGCGTGGACGGCGAGTATTCAACCGCTAGTCTATTACTGATAATAGGCACTATATTATAGCTTAGATATTTTAATATGAGAATACTGCATAGAACATTACACCTAGTTTTTTACAACCTTTTTTTTAACGTTTGAATTTTCAAAACATCTTGTATAATATATAACCACCACCCTGGGAAAATTGACAGCAGAAGTACAGACTGTTACAGACTAAAATCACAGTGTTTCCGCGGCATACCTGTAAAGCTGGAGGCGCGGGATTCGCTCACGCGTTCATTACAACTCACCATATTTCTAGCCCTTGGTAGAAGGTTATTAGATGGATTAAAGAAGTAATAGTAAGTAAGATATTTGAAAAAATATAATCTTATTACATCTTCTAGGCTATGATCGAACCAATTAGTATACGTATCTGTATATGTGGACATTTTAAGACACTAAATATCTTTTCAAAGAAGAAGACAAACCTTTCGAAAGACATAATACAGTTTATAGTTTATAAAGGTCTCATTCAACGACGAAAAGAGTTCAACCGAATTCTATCATACCCTTAGTCTCTATGTGAAAGTACCATGTGAAAAGTTTTCAGACAAATAACGCGATGGATGCGTTTGTCATACGTAGTTTTTTATTGTGAGCACGTTACATGCGTATCTATATTTTTTTCAGACCAAAAGAAAAAGAAAAAGAAGCCAAACGTTATAGTTCGTTAATCATACTATTTTATGTTCTTCCTACTAATCCTCACAATTCCACCACAGATCCGGGAACTCCGCCACGAAAACCTAACAGCATTCGTTGGTGTCTGCGTGGAAAGCGGTTCAGCTTGCATCGTGTCAGCTTACTGCTCCCGAGGGTCCCTCGCCAGGGTCCTCGCAGACAGAGACCTGCATCTTGACGATATGTTCGTGGCCAGCCTGGTGGCTGACCTGCTTCGAGGACTTACGTACCTCCACGATTCAGCATTAATCTCTCATGGGAACCTCACGTCTAGCAACTGCTTGGTGGACAGCCGATGGGTGCTGCAGATTGCTGACTATGGTCTCCATAATTTGAAATGTGAGTATCTTTGGAATCGGATTTTTGGTACAATTACTATAGACCGCTCTATCACAACAAATGAAGGTATACTTGGACAAAACTTCTAATAGACTATATTACACAAATACCGTAAAAAATGTCCAGAATTTCTTAGACAAGGCGTCACATGGACGGATTCATTTTTGTAAAACACTTCAACTACATAACTATTGACCGGTTTTTTAACTTTAATTAACTGTACATATGACTGTATACGCGGCAATTACAGCATCAATTCATCTGATAGGAATTCAAGGAAAGAGCCTCCATTAAGCTTCGATACCAACAATCATTGTTGACTGATTAATCTTTCCACTACGGCATAATCGTTTCTTTTGTGAGACGACTCGATAGAAGAAGATGACTGCGTCCAAATTAGCATGGTTTCCGTAAATCAAATTCCTTGTCAGCCTTACCTGTGTCAATGTTTGCAAGCGTCGGTCGACCTGAACATCATAGATTTCTTGTAGGATTAACTTTTTCTAGGTCATGTGTTGCATTGCGGTATGTCATATGCAGTCAGGCATCAAAAATCTGCCACTGAATATCTGTTCGCTGCCTATCTTATTGTCTGTATCTCTTGAGTTGTGGTGACATGTTTTGTTTTATTTAAAAAGTTTTTTTTTATTTTTTATTAATTATTATTCACTAGCTGTTGCCACCGACTATGTATAGCACCGACTATGTATAACAATACAGTGTGTTTTTTATTCCAAAATCATTCGGTTCGATTGCTGGCTATGATATTAATAAATAAAATAAATTCAACCCATTATTGTCCCACTGCTGGGCAAGGGTCTCTCTCAGAATGAGACGGGGTAGGCCTTAGTCCACCACGCTGGCCCGGTGCGGGTTGGCGGACTGCACACACCGTCGAGAACTTTATGGAGCCCTGTCAGGTGTGCAGGTTTCCTCACGATGTTTTTTCTTCACCGTAAATGAAAGTCATAATCAAATTCTAATCCGCACATGATTCCGAAAAGTCAGAGGTGCGGGCCGAGTTTGAACGCGGACCCTCCTGCATGAAAGGCAAGCATTCAACCGCTAGGCGATCACTGCTATGATATTGATTTTTCAAAAATCAAATGATGCAGTTTTAGTTTTCATTAAAATCGGGCTCGAGACTCCTTGGAGTATTATTCGCTATTCCTTATAGTTTTGATATGGCCATCCACGCCACTTGTAAAATTCACCCTGTATGCCATTAAAATTATCACATATGCTGTAATTGAATTCCTCTGTTGATTTTATTTATTCTAATATACGTGAAGTTCCAACTGAAAAAGGTATTTGATTTCTTATCAACAGGAACTGGGTTATTAGGTTAGTTAAAAATACACCGAAAACGGAAAAGCTCATTTCTTTAATGGTTTTACGGGATTTATTATAAAAGGCCGGGTTAATAGTGAATTAACCCTTCAAGGTTTGTAGGTCAACAGCGCCCCGCTGATTAATAAATAAAAATTAACAAAGTCAGAAAGTAATCCCTGCCCGAGTTTTGGAAATTCAAATTCAAGTGCCAAAGAGCGATTAAACGTAGCAAATTAGAAACGCATTAGGACGGACGGGCTTAGGCTTTCACGCTGTGGCTGAGGGCGACATGTAGGTTTTTTTTTTTATTTGCTTGGTGTGCACCCATCATGGTGTGCCGGACTCCTACCGGCTTAACTCACCACGGTGGTCCGCCTCGACACCATATGGTGGGCTTCGAGAACTCTTAGAAGACCGCACCGAAGCCCATCACGGTGTCACGCCAAATGGCACTTCCCGGGGTGACTTTAAAGAGGCCACCAACTCGTGCACGTCCCGGGGAAGACTGTAGAGAGGTCCCCCCGTTACCCTCGCTGGGTGCTGTGTGCACGGCGACACGGTCCACACCGTGTCGCCGTCTTCTCGGGGGTCGCTAAGTGAGGGTCGCTCGCGACCCCTAAGGCCCCCCGCCAAGGTGTGTTAGGCGGGGGGTTACGACATGTAGGTCTAGAAAACGCTGGCGTCCCGACTTAGATGCCTACTACAAACTGGCCGGAGGCAGCAATTCAAGAGGTCTGGGAAGATATGACGAGATGTTTGACCAGCAGTGGGATAGAATAGGTTAAAAAGAACAATAAATCATAAAAGGATTTTTGAATTGAGTTTTTAATTTGGGTTTCAAACGTGTTTTGCAAACAACGTATCTACTCAGTAAATATAGCTTCAAATCAGTATGCAGATAACGTTATTTTCAAAATTGGAGTACATAAAATATGGTCTTATTTTCAACCGACTTCAAAAAAAAGGAGGAGGTTCTCAATTCGGCTGTTTTTTTTTTTTTTTTTTTTTTTTTTTTTTTTTTTTATGTTTGTTACTCGATTTCTCTAAGACGCCTGGACCGATTTCAAAAATTCTTTTTTTATTTGAAAGGGTATGCTTGTCATTTGGTCCCATTGTCATCAGGTCAGGACCTGATGGTGGAAACCCTGAGAAATCGAGGGCATCTCTTGAAAATTGTAGGCGAGCATGGGGCAAAAACTTGATATTTATGTGTATATCTGATGAGACTACAATACTATGGAGGTTTAGGGCAGATCTGATGATGGAGACGACAGAGGATCGAGGGAACTCCTCAACGGTTCATCTTAACTACCTCGTGTTTGGGCTTATTTTATTCGTGTTGACAAGATCTTTACACCGAGATGGGTAATGACTACCACTGCAAGGTCCGTGATGCAGGTGCAGTACTGTTTAGGGAACTCCTTAATGGTTGATAGCAGCTACATAGTGTTTGGGCGATTATTCCGTCAATTAAGGACCGATTTTAAAAATTCTTGTTTTGTTTGAAAGATTATGCTTCCCATTTGGTCCCATTATCACCAAGTCAGGATCTGATGATGGGATCCTAGGGAAATCGAGGGATACCCTCAAATATTGTAAGACAAATAGCCCGTTTGAGCTTTTTTTCTTAATAAGTTAGGTATTGGCGTCTGAAAATCATCATTTAATGATGCTGAGCTGATGATGGATATCATAGTATTCCTCAACGGTAAAGAGTTAAGGGAATAAAACTTCCGAGTTTGGGATCACTCGATATATTTTGATGAGTCCCATATAAAACATTTGGTATAGAGGGTCTGATGATGGAGCCAGGAGATAGATGGTGGAACTCTTTAGTAGCTACTTGTAAACCCCTCGAGTTTGGGCTCATTTTAAACCTCTAAAAGTCAAAACTATTACAGTATTAGTTACAATAGTCGTCTTAATCTTTTCATTTCTCGTAATGCGTTTTCATCATGTGGTCGGCTAAGTAATTTATTTGATTTTAAAATCACATAGTGCAATACCGTCTAAGGTTTTCACTCGACTTGGGGCAACATACATTTGACCTTTGTAAAGTTTTTCAAGAGAATCGTCTTTACTAGGTCTACCCATCACTCAAAATTGTAAAATAATTAAATTTTTTAACAAAAAAAAAAAAACCGACTCCAAAAACTCAAAAACAAAACTAATAACTAAAAAGCAAAAAATAAATATTTTATTATACAATATAGTAGTTGAAGAATATTGAAGTCGGTGCCAAGTAAAACATGCAATGATAAACCGACACGATTGGCGAAGTGCATTTGTCGTGTCCGACGCATAATCCGCTCCGCATTCGACAATTTCTACGTGAACTCGTTGTTTCAATGTCGCTATTATAGCAGCAAGGTATATTACTTTTATGTTTTACTTGGCACCGATTTCAATATTCTTCAACTACTATATTGTATAATAAAATATTTATTTTTTGCTTTTTAGTTATTAGTTTTGTTTTTGAGTTTTTGGAGTCGGTTTTTTTTTTTTTGTTAAAAAATTTTGTGTAATGCGATCGAAGATTGTTACTTTACCTTTCTTTGTTACACTATGTTTTGCTATCTCTT
This sequence comes from Shargacucullia verbasci, assembly GCA_947562105.1. Lineage (NCBI taxonomy): Eukaryota > Metazoa > Arthropoda > Insecta > Lepidoptera > Noctuidae > Shargacucullia > Shargacucullia verbasci. The sequence continues at coordinate 2,283,539 of OX387289.1, read as the reverse complement.
TTCTTTAGATTTGAGGGTAAAGTATGTAGTTTAGTCGCAGATTACACCTGTTTAAATAATATTTTGTTACTTATGCATACAAGTTAATATAGCATCACGCCTGTATTCTTTGAAGGGGTAGGCAGAGGTGTACTATTGTACATTGTGTCCCATGTAATAGGGGTGACTCTATTCCCATCTACGGGCACAGTTCCAGACTCCGTGTTTTTAATGAGAATTTCCATACAGAAAACCCAATAACACATTTCACGACCCGGGATTTGAACCCGGGAGTTGCGCTTGCGACCCCTAATTTCAAACGGGTTCTTCTCCATACGAGCTACTATTTGAAACTGTGCGCGTAGTCTAGACATTTAATAAGTGCCTGGATTTGGTTTACAAGAAATAAAGATAATTTTATTTTATTCTATTTCTAATCAAAGTAAAAGCGTTACTCTACTAACGATATAGCCATCATTTAGCAATAGTCTATGTGGGCAATAAATTAATTTAATAGGTACCGGTAATTGTGGCAACACATGTTCGGTTTTAATCTACTGAAGAGGCAAGATGTCGCAAGACAAAAGATCAATCTCAATATCTATTGATAGTCCAATTAGAAGCAAACATTTTGTGTTATTCACTCTACAGATACCTACAAACAACTTTATTTGTATGTAGGGGGTTATCTCCAGAACGAATGATCCGAATCTGAAAATTCTTTCACCGATATATAGCTACATTATCTCCGAGTGCTTTAGGCTATAAATTATACTCGTATATGTATATCACGCGGACGAAATCGCAGGCTGAAGCTAGTACGTAAGCCACTAGTAGAATAAGCACACATTATATTGTGTATTATGTAATAGGCTCGCCATCTTTAACTTGGGAATTAATTACAGCATCGGCGAAATGTGGGTGGACAATAGTACATCTCTACTTAACCTTTCGAGGAAACAAGCGTGATGCTATGTTATGTTTTATGGTATGTGTTATGAAACTTGGTTTCGTTTTCTTCTGAATACAACTTCCACAGTATAAATATTGAGCCAAGAAAAATAAAAGCCCTACATAGTTTATACTAGCTTTTGCCCGCGACATCGTCCGCGTAACCTACGTGCAATATATAATTTATAGGCTATAGCACCCAGTAATAACGTAGCTTTCTACCAGTGAAAGAATTTTTAGAATCGGAACATTAGTTCCGGAGATTACCCCCTACATACAAACTTACAAACAAATTCAACTTTTTTATAATATTAGTATATTATGGAAATGGAAGCCGTGATTTAAGCACAAAAGGTGACCTAAACCATTCGGGTTGTTTTTAATCGGTGTAATCAAGTGTTATTATTTTCCCTTATTTATGTTTTCATATTTTTATCCAATCATATCTACGCCCACCCTTACATAATTACACAAGATCGAAGTCAAGTAAAAGTCAAAGAGTTTTATATCGACCGTCAGCCTAATTACCGATGTAGCCATAGGCGTAGATCGCGCGATAACTTCTGTCAAACGTCATTTTTGTGATATATAGTGTATTGGCTGACAGTGAGATTGCTGTCGCGAGGCTATCGCGTTGCTGTCGCTTTTTTACGTAAGTAGGCTGCAGGCCTTCGGAATTATTAAAAAAAAATACTCGCTCATTATTATTGCCAGAAATCGGAGAGGCTCGAAGCTACATAACCACCGTGCTGATCGGTCGGCTCGGCTTTGTATATTGAGATAAAGCCAAATTATAATAATTTTCTTTTGTCAGATGGCTGCTCCGACGCCGAGGATGCGTTACGAATGGAGCGTCGCATGCTGTGGAGGGCCCCAGAACTTCTGAGGGAGCCCAACCCTCCGCCCAGGGGGTCGCAGAAGGGAGACGTGTACTCCTTCGGCATTATCCTGTATGAAATTCTCGGGAGGAACGGGCCCTGGGGAGACACTAACCTTACTAATGCTGGTATGTGAATTTCATTCAAGATCTCTCTATAAATATATAACATAACATAGCATCACGCTTGTACTTTCCGAATGGTTAGGCAGACGTGCATTGTAGTACACCCACATTTCGCCGATGCCGTTATTGCATTCCATTCTATAGGGGGCGAGCCTGCCATCTACCGGGCACAGTTCCAGACTCCGTACTACTACTGAGAATTTTCATACGAAAAATCCCAATAACGCTTTGCCCGATCCGGGAATGGAACCCAGGACCTCTCGCTCAGCAGTCGAGCTTGCGACTAGACTAATGAGGCAATAAATCGCTTAAGATTATCGTTTAGCTGCCGGCTTCTGGCATAATTGCCTTAACGTTTGGCGTTGACGTTTCTTATATCGAAATCTTCTGGTCAAATCTTTTGGTAAAAAAAATTTTGGTCTCTATCGTTTTGTCAGATTATAAACTAGGTCGAACTTTTTTTTTAATTTTTATTAATATAATAATTATTACGAGATATGTATAAGGAAGATTTTTTTTAGTTACGCATTCTGAGGGTTAATTATTGCTTAATCTATAAACAATATCAAAAAAACAAAAACGTGACGACCTGGTTTTTACTTGTGTCTATCCTATTTCCTACTGACCTACTAATATTATAAATGTGAAAGTTAGTGAGGATGGATGGATTGACGGATGGATGGATCTTTGTTACTCTTTCACGCCAAAACGGCTGAAAGGATCTGGATGAAATTTGGCACAGAGGCTTTTTGTCCTGGAAAATGTACGGGTTCGTAAACCGCGTGGGCGGAAGCTAGTAACGTATAAAACAATCAACAAAATCAGCTCATGTTTAGTGAGGTAAAAACTTGAACGCATTTTGTATGAAAACTTTTAGCTAAACTATAGTCTTAATACAGTTTATTATATTTTTATTCCATACGGTACATGTTAATACAGGCAGGCTAAAATATTCTAATACTCCTCCCGCCTCTCACATACTTAAGATTATTTACGTCTGTTTTCATGTAATGCGGTTATGTAAATATTATTGACCGTAATATATGTTTTGTTAACGTTTCTTTCCATTCATGATATGTAAAGTAATCTTATTTACGTATTGAAGAGGCTTATATCGATATCTGTGTCACAAAGACCAAGTGTGGCAGCGGAATACAATATGTAACAAATAACTCATATACTTAAAAAAATATTACGTTATAATCATATTAAATAACACTGAAATGTTATAATTATGTGTATACTAACTTGTATACTAATTTTATTTTAACGAACCGTCCCGGCTTCGCACGGGTGCAAAAGTGGGTTTCGGCTATAGTCACTACATCACTACATATTATAAAACAAAGTCCCACGTCGCAGGTCTGTCTGTTCGCGATAAACTCAAAAACTACTGAACGGATTTCATGCGGTTTTCACCAATAGACAGAGTAATTCATGAGGAAGGTTTAAGTGTATGATTGGACATTACATTTATGATCAGTAACAGGCTGATACGATACTACGATAGAAAAAAAATGAAAGAGTATATACTCTGCTACCTGTGCCAAGCCATGGGTCGCTAGTACCTATATACTAAAATAATGTTTTGTAAGAAGAAACTCACACATTTTGTCATTTTATTTTAACTATCTCAAAGGTTAAAAGTTGTCTATGAAATAGGAGACTTGCCTATCGCTTTGCGGTGACAATTCAAAAATGAAAACTGGAATACTTTCAGCAGCGACTTGAAACACAAGAATAAAAATATTTTTCATACAGAAGAATAAAAATAAAACTGTTTAAATAAATGGGATGGAACATAAAGTTCTAAGACTATTTAGGTATTAGACGACTGAAGGGTTCATGAAAGAGAAATACTGTTATAGCGTTCAACGTTTCGGAGTTGAATTTTAATTGGATTGGACCAATTTATTCTTGAAATAGTATTTATTTATATTCTGAATTTCTTTTAGATTTTTTACGCTTAAAGCTAAAATAAATAGTCTTGGGCATTTAAAACATAACATAGTATCACGCCTGTATTCCCCGAAGGGTTAGGCAGAGGTGTATTATTGTATAATATGCACATTTCGCCGGTACCGTTATTTAGTACGGTGATCCTATTGTCATCTACCGGGCACAGCTCCAGACACCGTGCTGCCACTGAGAATTTTATTACAGAAAAATCTAATAACACTTTCGTCGTACCGGAAATCGAATCCAGAACCTCACGCTCAGCAGTCGCGTTTACGACCATTAGACCGATGAGGCATAAAAAAAATTAGCCCAATACTGTCTCACTTCTGGACACGGACCTCTCAGTATGAGAAGTTTTAATCTACCACGCTGGCCTGGTGTGGGTTGGCGGTCTACAAACACCATTGAAAACTTTATGAGGACACCCTTAGGTATTCACCGTCACGATGTTTTCTTTCACCGTTAACTAAAGTGATTAACAAATTCTGATCAACACATGATGACTGGAATAAGATTAATATTTCTTAAACAGAGATCATCGGTCGCGTCCGCCAACCAATAGGTGGAGTTCTGTTCAGGCCACCGCTTGGAGGCCTAGTGGCAAGGCCTGCTGTGCTAGCGGTCTTGAACGCGTGCTGGAGTGAGCGGCCTGACCGCAGGCCTGACCTGAGGCTCGTGCGGCTGAGGCTTAAGGATATGCATGCTGGCATGTAAGTACCCATGCGTGGCTTGATGTTGTGTAGGAGCAAAATGGATTGAAGACATGAAGAAGGCAGCTGGAGCTGAAAGGATGCTAATGGTGCTGAACCAGGTAGCAACCGCGCATGCGCCCTTTTACCTTTGGTATATTTTATCGTCAAGGAAACTAACCTATAATATTTAATGACATGATTGGCGCAGTGGCTTTCTGCGCTATGTGTCGCAGGTCTTCTCATCTGGATCTGGATCTGGATCTGGGTGTATGTGATATCGGTATCACCTCTGATTATTCTTATCGGCTCGTATCGCTTTATCGTATCTTTAACCTACCCAGGAAAACGAATATATTCGACAACATGCTGGCGATGATGGAGAAGTACGCTTCGAACCTGGAAGCCATTGTAGCAGCCAGGACAGAACAGCTGCTGCAGGAGAAGAGGAGGACTGATGACTTGCTGAACAGGATGCTTCCTAGGTAAGAGTTTATAAATCTCTTTCTTCTATCGTGTCAACAGGAAATATGTATACATGGGAATAACTGGACTGAACATCGAAAGGTGCGCCGGATGTCAAACGGTACCTAAGTACCTAGGGTATAAGTACCAATATATAAGCTCTCAACTTTAATCGATATAATGGTGCTATAGGTCAGCCATCTGGCTTAATTTGCCATTAACATTTATTGAGTGGAGCAATCCGATAAATAACGATTTCCTGCATATATAGTACCTACTATACTGGGGAAAGATATGGGAGAGATGTGCTACTAAATATCACATATCGCCGTTATTGATCCCATTTTTGAGGGGTCGAGCCTATTACCATCTGCAGAGCACAATTTCTAACTGCGGACTGCTATTGAGAATTACATAAATTTAGAAAACATAATAAAATTATGCATGACTAGGAAATTGAACCCAGAAACTCACGCTCAGTAGTAACGCTTGCGAACAGTAGACAGAGCTCCATATAACCAGTTTGCATCTTAAGCCAGTTACACCAAATTAAGCCTTACCTAACACATTAATTAAACACATTGAGATTGAAGACAGCACCATGTCTTGGAGAGCACATAAAGCAGTTGGTCCTAGCAGGAACATAACACCCGGTTCTCCGACCCAGTCACCTTCTTTAGGTCATTAGTCCATCTTGCTAGGCAGACCAAACGACCGAAATAACCGCGTGAAAAAAAATATCATATATCATAAGTCCATCAGGGATTAGGGAAGATTGTTCCGAATTAGCGCTTGATAGAGAGAAGTGTAAGCAGAGTAGGGAGGCCTTGCAGTGGGACATTACGGGCTATTAATAGTCCATCAAAGTCCCTCTTTCAATTTTTTACGAAACAATTTTTTATTTCTGCTATATACGTATATCATTGCAACTAACTTTTTTATCGGAATATTTTAAACATTTCTCTATTATCAATGGCTAAAATTCTTGGACTCAACTTTGCCAAACATTTTGTAATGCCGATCAAAGTTTGCATCTATTCAAGTAATCTCTCTTGAGAAATAGCTGAGCGTAAAAGTCTTTTGTAAAATTAGATAAAGAATCTTATGGACATTTTATTTTCACGGTTATATGGGTTTGAAAACATTGTTGCGAGATTTATTATAGAATTTGATACAGAATCTAATATGCCTTGATATATTTTGTGTGTGTTTGATGTCGAAAAATGATTTAGATTTTTGGCTAGGGCATTAACAGCCGTAAAGCTAAAAGTATCACTTTAACCTTGTCCATTTCTAGGTACCCCAATAAGCCTGTTTCACCAGTTACTGATACAGCAATCAGATGAAATAAAAATAAAATAAAAAATCACAAACATCACAGTTTATTTGTGAAACATATATTTTAAAGGATTCTTTCATATAAGTTCTAGATAATATTAACTTTATGACGAAATAACGCCTGCGAAACGAATACTTAAATTTTGATCTTTTGGATTGTGGATTGAAAATTTTGATCGCGAGCAAGAATCGATCTTGTGACCTTCTGGTTCAGTACACCGCTCGCTCTAGTCTCTGAGCGATATCTGTTCGCTAAGCTCTAAGTATCAGCGATTGTCTAACAAACACAGAAACGAGACAAAAGGTAGTTGTTACTTAAACATTGAAAGACTTAAAAAAAAATGTTCTTAAATTCAAAGCCGAGCCTTCAAGAGACAATAATCCACAATATTAATTGGAAAGTAACTCTCTCTGTCTGTCTGTTACCTCATCACAACTAAACCTCCGCACCGATCGTTACGAAATTTTATGAAGTGGTAGCCTGAGTCCTGGCAAAGGACCTAGACACACTAATCAGATAAGTACCCGCTTATACACACACAGATACACGCATACGACCACATCAACATCACGTATTCCCCGAAGGATTAGAGGTGTATTGAACAATGTAATAAGGGACGATCTTATTGCCTTTTATCTAATTCTACTACAAAGTACGGGCTGCTACTCAGAATTGTTTAACAGGAAAACCCACTCACACTTTCCCCGTATACTTAACCACTAAACCAGTGAGGGAGATAACATAACTAGCTTTTGCCCGCGACTTCGTCTGTGTATATATTATTGCCTGACTATATTTGTCCCGGGTCGGGCAAAGGGTTATTGGGTTGTTCTGTATAGAAATTTTCAGTAGCAGCACGGAGTCCTACGCATGTCCTCACTTATAAACACTGGTGGGCAGATTGCCTAGGTCATTTGTCTTAACACAGTGGCGTAGCGTAGCGGACTTTTAGAGGGCGGCAAAATTTCACAATAAATAATAATACAAACCACGTACTGCTACTAAGAATTTCTATAACAAAAAAACCCAATAACACTTTGTCCAACCCGAGAATCGAACCTATAACCTAACGCTCAGCGATCGCATTTTCGAACACTAGACCAATGAAGCAGTTTACAAGAATTTTACTTAAAATAATTAAGTATTTGTCGGCAAAAAACTGTGTTACTTCAACGTTGAAATCCTTTCAAAGTTTTGTTGCCATTCATCCCAGTACCCCTCATCATCATCATCATCATCATCATCAGCCAGAAGACGCCCACTGCTGAACGAAGGCCTTCTCCAAGGGAGGGATTTGCCATAATCCCCACGCTTGGCAGGCGGATTGGGGATCGCAGTGGCTCACCGATTAGTGAGAGGACGCTGCTGCCCATCCTCCGGTGTCTGGCCGCAGTTTTAGGACGTACCCGGGTCACTACCCGTACCCAGTACCCCTATTCACGCTTATTCAGTACTAATGTACTTGTGAAGTTATTTACACCCCACAATCCTGTTACCCAGGGTGATAACAAAATTCGGAAAAGTTAAGCTATTTCTGCTAAAATTGGCAACATAATTTGATCTTCTTAGGTTTTCATTTAATTTACCTATCGCCCTTCGTGGGTCTGATATGATTTTTATTACACAATATAAATATAATTACGGTACGTTTTTAATTCTTTTTTATGTAATAAAAACACCTACTTCACGAAATGTTTTACATTAGTGTTGTATCTGTGGCTAAGAAACTAATTTATGTGCGTCCTTTTTGTTTGATTTTACATCGTTTGTCTTTTGTCTTAAATGTCGTGTTGGTTAAGTTTGATATGAGAACCACATATGTGTTGAGAGATCTAAGCCCGCCTATATATACATTTGCGTATGCATGTGAATATATGTGTTCATAAACGCACCTACTTCCGAAGTGTCGGGCAACGTCTTTTATAAAAAAGCTATATTACTTCTTAAGTGATCGAGTATCAAAAACTAAGTTTGATCTAGTGGGCAATATTACGGATAAAGCTAGAAGATAATTTTAGGGTCACCGTTACTCAAATCTTTGATATGAATAAGGATACTCAACATTTACTTTGCACACGAAAGTGTGAAAAAAAAAATTGTCTTATTTTCCAATTTCGGTTCAACAATGGCTTCAACTTTCTGCTGTCGAGACCTAACGAGCTATCACATGGGAATTGTTGATGCCGATGACGCAGTAAAAAATCATCTAGTCAGCCATGGTGGGTATTGAGGCTGACTATCGAGGGTACGACGGATAATCAGGTTTCATCACTAATGTCTGAAGACTTTAAAAAAACTTAGACTTTATAAACTTTTAATAAAAAGTACTCAAGTCAGTCATAGTTTTTTATATATATATTTACAAGTTATAGCGTTTCGAATTAAAAATAAAAACGGCTTATAACAGTTCAAAGTGGATAAAAAAAGAATACAAAATAATGAATTAACAAAAATGTCGAGAGATGTGAAGCGAATCTAATTTAAAATAGAACTAGTAAATACAATGGAAACTGTTATTTATCTATATTCCGTTAAAATTGTAATAATTTGTTTACACTAGGACTGTAGCAGAAGCGCTGAAGCGTGGCGAGAGGGTACAAGCAGAGAGCTTCGACTGCGTCACAATCTACTTCAGCGATATCGTCGGGTTCACCAAACTAGCGGCTACTAATACACCTATGCAGGTAAGCGCATTTGTTTATTTATTTTAATCTATGATAATCTGTAGTGCTTTTAAGTTAGACAATTTTTTCTCGTGGCGACGATCCTGTGGATACAAAATTTAAGATTTTCTGGAAAAAAATATTCCGTAAAACGGGGTGAATAGGGATCCAGAGCCCAATGGAGACAAAACTATGAAATAATTTCAACTTTGTAATAACTCAGTTTGATGCCAACCATAACGTCAAAACATTCGGTTGCTAAGATACGAAATCACTCAAGTGGCGACAATTCTCGTTCATTGGTTGGTGCTTATATTTCGTGAGGATCCGTTAACACTCGGCAGCACTTCTGATTTCTACGACATCCTTGTCTATTCATTTATTCGGTACGGTACGGTACGTCCCTTCAAGCCACAAATTCCCATATTCTAATATACGATGTACACAATCAATTGAGAGCAACAGTATACTAGCCTTGCATACTATTGGAACTATCTAACGCTAGGGCCAGCTCAAGGTGATGTTTTTCAAGGACATACGGCCTACTTTTACCTACCCACAGACACACAGATCCATAACAAATATTCATCATTAACAAATTTATTCGTTACAGTTAATAAATATAAGTATTGTACTGCTGAGCGTAAAGTCCTGGTTTCAAATCCCAGGTAGTTTTTTGCATTGAAATTCTTTGTAGCAGTACGTTTCGGGGAAATGTGGGTATACAATAGTACACCTCTGCCTGACCCTTTGGGGAATACTGGCGTGATGCTAATTTCATCTTAACTTTTCTCAGGTGGTGGAAATCTTGAACGACCTGTACACATGTTGCGATGCCATCATATCATACTACAACGTATATAAGGTAAGTTCGTATGTACTTAACCAACTTAGGCAAAATTTCCTTCATACTGATTTATTAAACTACCTACCCTCTGTTGTTTTAGCATCCGTTGATAATATTATGGATGTGATGCGTAGTTAACTCTTTGAGATATATGAATAGAATAATCCTAATATTATAAATGCGAAAGTAAGTTTGTTTGTTTGTTACCTTTTCACGTCTAAACCACTGAACCGAACATCATAAAATTTTGCATATACGTTGTCAGGGGTACAGAAAAGGACATAGGGTACCTTTCATGCAGAAAAAAGTACTGCTCCCGAGGGAAAGAACAATAACTTTCGACGGTCACAATTGCTTTAGGACGCTAGATGGCGCTACGTGTGACCCGAGAAAATGCACGGGTTCGTTATTCAATGCGGGCGAAACCGCGCGTGGAAGCTAGTTATTTTATACAACAAAATGGCCTCTATTATGCAAATGATAATATACCCACAGACATAATATATGCACAACAATATTGAACTGACTCGTAATGCGAAATTCGTAAATTGCTACGACCGCGTAGCCAGCGTAGCGATGATCTGCTACAAGCCTACGACGTAGCATTAAGACATTTTTAGTCGATTTATTGATATATCGTTGTTGCTTATTGACTGTGAATGTACTAAGAATTTTTATAACATATATGTACCCTCTTAAATTAGGACATAATGGTACAGTATTTTCATTAGTTAAGTGGAAAAAGTTTTTCAGTCCTTTCCAAGCCAGACACAAATTGATAAATGGTTGTTTGCAAATAGCACTCTTTTAGTAATCGAAATACAGTTATATATAAATCAGTTTATGCTATGTATTTACTTATCTATGTTCAAATACAGTCTGCTGACCATCCAATAAAGAGGCTTTCCAAGTAATTTTAACACACTACCTAGACGTTTTGTTCTTGAAGTATCAGTCCTTGTAGGGACGTACAACAATCTTTTCAAATTCAAAGAGGATCATCTTACTAAAGACAGACCAAGGGATCATACTAAAATAATGATCCCATTTTGTAGAACAACTTTAAATAAAAATAATGTATATAATGTAATATAATAATATAAATGATAAATAATAATATAACTTGACATTTTGTAAGTAGTATTTTAATTGTTTTATATAATTATAAATACTTGCATTCCTAATATAATATAATATAGTTTGAACTATGCACCATTGTTAAATCTGGAACCACCTGTATTCTGTGCAAATAAATGTTTCTTTCTTTGTTCAAATTCAAATATTTATTTGCTATTAAATATGGTTAAATTAGGTGTTACATAATAATAATATTTAGTACTTCAGCACATTTAGTCATAATATAACGACATGCAAATATTAACATCCACAGTATTATACTATAAGTTACAAATAGGTCACTGTTACTATCATTTATTCTCAAAATATTCTTTAAGCGAGTAAAAACATTTATGAAATGAAATGAAATTATTTATTTTGCAATTAGGATTTTTCAATCACTAGTACACGTCTTTTTTAAACTAGATGGCGTCGGCATTTCCTATGACTATCCCTGAGAAGAAACGCCGAAACAAACTCAGGGGTCAAAGTCTATTTTAAAGTCCAGACAGATTGTATTATTGTATTGTATTATATGATTATCAATTAACCATCCACGTAATGCACGTTTAAAATGATTCAGTTTATTGAATATTCTTATGCACATTGGGTAACAGTTTTTTCGATATAGCTCAGTTCTCATTTTTGGGATTTTTAACTTATTTGGAAACCTACATTCAAAATGACAGTCATCCCCAAGTTTTTTTTGAACATATTTAAGTGGGATTTGATTTGATTCCTTTAGGGAAGATTGGTCCGAATTAGCGCTTAATAGAGAGAAGTGGAAGGATAGTAGGGAGGCCTTTGCCCTGTAGTGGGACATTACGGGCTATTAATAATAATAATAAGTGGGATTTCGTAAATTTACACACTTCTTCTATATATATTCTTTTTAAACACAAAGTTTTACAGCTACTCTCTCCCGCTGTGTTTTTATTCACATGCATTTCATTCACATGCATATTTTGTAACCAATTTCTAGCTATCATTACATGAATTAGTTTGCAGTTCATTAATAGAATCAGTAACAAACAACATTTTAAACGTTATGTAGTACCTACGATGCTTATGTTTATTTAGGTGGAGACTATAGGCGACGCATACATGGTGGTCGGCGGTCTTCCTGAAAGGTGTTCCCGTCATGCTGCGGAGGTGGCGTCACTAGCCCTGCACGTGTTGGATGCCGTGCCCAAGATCAGATCCAGACACATGCCGGCCGCTAGACTTCATATAAGGATAGGTAAGTGTTGTGTCATAGTTTATATTATACTATGTAGGGTAATTGTAATTAGTTCTGTGTATTTTATGATTACTGTGAGAGTGCAATATACGAGCTTGCACGTATCAGTTGTGTAATTTTATATACCACCTCTTTTCGAATATAACAGTAAGTTCTGACAGATAGACCTGCGGGTCTAACAGGTAAAGACGGTATTATTTTTTCTATGAAATTACCATTTAATTTCGTTTTTGAATCTTGGCCTCGCACTAGGACTAATTCTTGTATCGTGGGTGCGTTTACAAATATTCAAAGAACCCTTAAAATTGAAAATAACCTCGTTCCCTAGGTATACATAGCGGCCAATGTGCAGCGGGGGTAGTTGGAGTCAAGATGCCAAGATACTGCCTCTTCGGAGACACCGTCAACACTGCAGCCAGGATGGAATCCAGCGGGGACCCTCAGAAGATCCACGTCAGCCATGACACATATCTGCTGCTCAAGCAACATGGAGGATACCAGTTTAAGGAGAGGGGGATTATCAACATCAAGGTAAACGTGTTATGGTGTTAATGGGAGCGAAGATAGAGAATCTCCGTTGACAGATTTAGTGGCACAATTATGAATTGCGATAATCTTTAAAATTTGAATATTGCGTGCTCTTTATTACAATATAATTTCATTACCATTTCTTCTTTCGTGTCAGCACAAACTATCACATGGTACTCGCTCATCCCATTGTAGAAAGATTAGCCAGTCAGAATTGATGGTACCGAGGCTAACTGCCCAGGGTTCGCCGAAATTACCACTTGTGGTTGTGTTTGGTGGTATTAATTGAGATAGGATGACGAGCAATAGTTATCAGCTTGAGGTCAACCGAACTCCTTCGGAGCCTGGCTCAGGAGGAGCGAGAGCGTCATGTACCGTTTGACGTAGGTGTTCACCGGGCACGGTTACTTCGATGAATACATGAACAGGATCAGTCGCGAGACCACGACAGACTGCCATCATTGCGGAGGAAGCGGCCAGGATACTACACAGCACACGCTTAAGGCGTGCGCTGCGTGGGCGTCGGAACGGCAGCTTCTGGTCGACTAGATCGAGCAAGATCTTTCTCTGCCAGCCATAGTATATGCTGGCAAAGTCGGAAAACTTGAGGGTAGTGGTCTCCTTCTGGGAAGCAGTCATGCTCCCGAAGGAAAAAAACCAACCGTTCTCTAACTGTGAGAAAAACGGGTTCAACAGCAGGAACTTCTCACTGACACCAATACAATACATTAATCCTCCTGCGAAGCATCATTGGAGAAGTCAATGGAAGAGTAATGTTCAGCAGCAAACTTTAACGGTTAAATATGATACCAGTGGTTATCAAGTGGAAATTGAACCTCATACTGTTTGTGCCAAAAGCTAGAAAATGTTATCAAATATTCTCTTTTTGTTTATATTTATAGGGCAAAGGAGAGATGCGAACATGGTGGTTGGTGGGTGAAGACCATGAGAGAAGAAAAAACACGATGAGTAGATACCGTAAGTATTAATAGGGTACTTGACTCATTATTTACCTAACCTATTTCCCAACTATATTGGGGTCGGGTTTCAGTCTAGTCGGTTGCAGCTGAATATCAGTATTTTACACGGAGCGACTGTCATCTGACCTGCGCCACCCAATTACTAAGAGAAACTGATAGGTACATAAAAGGGTACTCGACTATTTTTGAAAATACATATTGAAGTATTTAATGTACTAAAATATACGCCAATTGTTTTTTCCGAGCATACCGTAGCCTTTAATAAAAAAAATAGCTTCTTATTTTACTATCTTAAATCTCGCACCAAAACGCTTGGTCACGTGACGTGTCAAGGATATTACGAAATCTCACATTGATATTTTTTATAAAGTTGTGTACAACAGTTTGACCCGGGTATGTCTTAAAACTGCGGCCAGACACCGGAGGACGGGCAGCAGCGTCCTCTCACTAATCGGTGAGCCACTGCGATCCCCAAGCCGCCTGCCAAGCGTGGGGATTATGGCAAACCCCCCCTTGAGGGAGGCCTTCGTTCAGCAGTGGACGTCTTCTGGCTGATGATGATGATGATGATGTACAACAGTACATCTCTGCTTAACCGTCCAAGAAATACAGGCTTGATGTTATATTATATTTTTGAGTTTCTAAAACACGAACAAAGCTTGTTTTGATAGTTACGAGTACCTACATCTGCCATGACTGACAATTTATAATATTTAAACAGTACGACACGTAATTGTCAGCGTCAATACAAGTATTCGTAAAACTTATGTTTCCTACCCTCCTACTATGTTTTACTATCCCAATCTAACAAATACTTCTCTCAAGAACCAGGTCTCTTCCAAAACATGAACGAAGAGAACGAGGACACCCTCTGGGGCCTGAACCGCTCTATCGTAAACATCCGCGACCGCGCGCGCCTGTCGTGCGGGGGGCTGGCGGGGCCGGGCTCCGGCTCGGCGCTATCGTCCCCCGGCCACCCCGCCTGCGACTGCTTCATCCCCAACCGAGACCACCACTCCGCACCTGTAGTCCTGTTCTGCGATGAATGACGTTAACAAAGCACGCTTCAGTATTTCTGGTTGAAAAACGATTGTGATGTTCCGAATGACGTAGAAGTAAATGCTGGTGAGGACTGTGGATATTTACTGGATAGCTCTAGCGATTATATGGTGGTGTACCAACGTGGGAGACATGTTGTTGAGGATGATGTTGCCAGCAGAGCCAGGAAGCTGGCGGCTTTGAGAAGACTGTACTGCGTCGATTATGAATGCGGAACGTGGTTGTAAAGTTAAAAAAAAATTACCTTAATATAGGTAAAGTTTTTTACTGGTTCTGTTAATGTAAATATGGAGTGTATAGTAATTAAGAACATATGGTTCTGTCTTAAGTCTTATTCTACAAAGTCATTTAACGTATCAGTACTATTGTTTTTGTTTAGTCTTTGTCTTATTATCTTTTTTACAAATTTGTCTGTACAATATTTATGTGACAATATTCAGACATATAAAACGAAATAAAAGATAGCTTTAGTTATACCATCTGCAATGACTACCGTTGTTATAAGACTACTAAATGAGACTTTTGGAAAGGTGAGTACGTATATATGTAATACTACAATTTAGACTCATATATGTAATTGAACCATCCGAATGAAATATCGATATTTTTAAAACGTGTATATGTATGTCAATTTTTGACGGCACGGTTAGCGCAGTGGCTAAGCGATTAGCTTTTTGCGTTACGTGTCGCGAGTTCGATCCCCGCACGGAACAAATATTTGTATGATCTACAGATACTTGTTTCGGGTCTGGTTGTGTGTGCATGTGACATGTATGTTTGTAAACTGTAACCACGATACAGGAGAAATCCTAGTGAGGGGCAAAGTTTTTAAAAAGAAAAAAATATATATATGTGAAACAGAATTCATATAAGATGTTTATTTATAAAGAACTAAGGATGTGTCGAATAAGGCTTAACCCTTCTGAGAAGAGGCCCTTTGCCCACCAGGTGGGACAATAACGGGCTGAATTTATTATAGTTATAAAAACTACTTATACCTACTTATTGAAATATAGATTTATGGAAACACATATTTAGTATATATTTCATGGAACAAAGCTTTAGTAAGATTTAAACTAAATATTATACTATATTTACATCGTATGTAATTATGTATCGCATAACGGGGAACAATACGCGGGGATACAATTTCATTGCCTAGACCAGTGTTCCGCCAACTTTTTGTGTTCAAGGTACATCTAGGAAATCGGAAAATTTTGGAGGTACACCATAAATGAAAGATCAATTTTTACATAATATTAATCAACATATATTATTAATCAACAAAACAGTATTTATTAATAATCAACAAAACAATATTTATTAGTAATTAACCTTATTTTTCCGAGGCACACCAACTAATGGCCACGGTACACCATTACCGCTATCACGAGTTTTCTTACTATTTACTATCATAGTAAAGTAAATTTTCATGATAGCGATTTTAGTTCTTAACTTGGTTACATTAGGGATTAGAGTCGCTTATGTGACATATGTGACATAGTAAAGTTTTGATTTACTACTTACTATATTATAGAGATGTCATGTTAACGACTCTAATCCCTAATGTAGCCAAGTTAAGAACTAAAATCGCTTGCATAAAAATTTACATTTACTATGAAAGTAAATAGTAAAAAACTCATAATAGAGGTACAGTGTGCCACGGCACACACATTGCGGAACACTGGCCTAGACGTAAGTATCTATCTGCAGTATTTCTTTCTGTTTTGTTTCCTTGTACGCTGTTGATGTTATTATCAAAGTATCATGTAAATAGTAGGTATTATTACCGATATCAGGTCATTCCCTTCTAGTCCCAATCCCTTAAAGGAATTTTATACTCATAAATAATAGCGATTGAGTTCGTTTAAGTCGAGTATGTTCCTTTTTTGGTCACTTATCTCTCGCAATTAGTTCAGGGAGCTTTCACTGCTTAACTGGGTTAATGGCGAGACCAGAAGCCTCCAGCAGAGCAAATTAAATAATATTAAGCAACACTGTTAAGAGCGTCTCATAGTGGGATTCGAACCTTGGGTTAGGGCGTTGCTAGGCGACAGACAAGAGAGGACTCATTGGATCTGATTGTGAGTTTAAGTCGAGTAATGTTGAATTATTTGTATGGAACAAATTGGTTTTTTGTTCGCTTCCATACTAAAATTTGTTCATAATTATTTATGAAGGACCTTTAAAATGTGTAGCGATATAAATCGGTTTTCTTTTGTAATCGTTCTCAAATGAATCGTTCTCAACATGGTAACTGGACCGACTGTGCAAGAGGTACCGAAAAACCCTCCGCCTGCCTGAAATAAACGGTTTGAGTACCCACAATTCAACTGATATTAATTATATTATGGCTCGTGTACTTATTTGTACCTACTTACTTATTTTTACATAAGAGGGTGATGTAATATTTATTCTTTTATATATAAATAAATTGGTGGATCTTAATTCAAACTATAATTTAGCTAAATGTTTTTATACAAAATGCGTTAACGTTTTTACCCTACTAAACATGAGCTGATTTTACTGATTTTTTATATGTTATAGACACAAGTAAAAACTAGGTCGTCACGTTTTTGTTCTTTTTTATATTGTTTATAGATTGAGAAATTATTAACTCTCAAAATGCGTGTTTTTAAGTAACAATCTTCATTGTACTTATCTCGTGATAGTTATTAAATTAATCAAAATTTGGAAAAAAACAACAAAACGTGTTGACCTAGTTTATAAATATATAATCTGACATAACGATAGAGAAAAAAAATAATTATCTCGTTAAGATTTCGATGTAAGAAACGTTAACGCCCAAACACCTATTTTGCGCGTATTTCATTCAAGGCAATTTTGTCAGAAGCCGGCAGCTAAACGATACTCTTAAGTTTTCATAAAACTGCGTAATAGGAGTACGTGTCTTTGAATAAGTCAGTATACTTTAATAATAAGAAATGTATCCATCGGCTCAATTTTTAGAAATACGGTCATTATATCCATTAATGCTTGAGCAAACGGGGCAAAGTTAATTGAGTTTTGAGGTGCGTCTTAAACTGATGTTAGGGTCTAAAAAAAATGTATTGTTAGATTAAAATGATTGTAAGGAAGTATAAAATTTGAAATTTTGCTGTTTAAACGACATTTTTGACAGGGGGTAACATAAACATTTAGAAGCCCGATTTATCGACTTAAATGTGATAAAAAAAATAGTTAACGCTAATATTATTATACGAAATGGAGAATGACTGAACTTTGTAGGGATGTAAATTAATAATTTTTATTGTTTTGATATAAAAAGAATATAATATATATTGGAACAATTTTGTAACGGACCTAATATTGTATGTACATGTATATGTATGTATGTAACGACCATGTTATTTATATAACTTTATATATATAAGACTATGTGGTCAGACAATGTCTGCAATTGGTGTTGATGTGTTAATGAATGTTTATATCTAAATGTGTCTGTGATTTTTACCATATACCCAGACGTTGTAAAGTTTATCGAAATCGATAAATAATAGAATAAAATACGTAATATTGTTTATTGCATAATCACGAAAAAAAAAAAAAGAAATCCGAGTGTATACCGTTTAATGGTATGGTTGGCGCACTTGTTGAGAGATCGACTTTAGTTCGATTCCCGCACGAAACAAACATTTATATGATCTACAGATAGTTGTTTCGGGTCCGGCAGCCTAATTACTGATGTAGCGACAGGCGTAGATCGCGCGATATCTTCTGTCAAACCTAATTTTTATGTCATATAATGTACTGGCTTACAGTGAGATTTCTGTCGCGTGTCTGTCGCGTTGCTGTCGCATTTTTACGTAATTAGGGTGCGGGTCTTTGTGTATGTGAATATATGTGTTTGTAAACGCACCCACGATAGAGGAATTATTCCAAGTGCGGGGCAAAGTTTAAAAAAAAATGTTTTATCGCCGAAACCTACCCTTTTAACACTGTAGTTCTTAATTTAATTCTAATCAAAACACAAGCCTGCCCGAAATATTGGTAAATATTTAGTAATCCAATCAATTCAAATTCCAACACTGCCCCTGTACACTGCCGCTATACACGAACAAAATATTTTAATAAACCATAGAGAATATATCTAATCATAACGTGTAATGTAAGTCCATGTTTTAGATTACGATAGATAATATAAGCCAAGAAACTTGAATGTCTATGTTAAACCTATATCATAGTACCTACAGTCGTTTGAAAAACTAATAAAATATGCTAAGTAGGAATGTTACCTTAACAATGAACCATACAATACGTAATTCTATTAGAAATATAATAATTATTTGTTCGACTAGCGACACGCCCCGGCTTCGCACGGGTAGCACTAATTTATCTATAGCCAGATAATTTGTAGGAAACATATGATACAAAATTGCCAAAAAGACGAAAAAAAATATTGATTCGATCACAGGATCACCCGAGGCTAATCTGAAGATTAAAATAATAAATAATAAAAAAAAAACATCAAAATCGCTCCAGCCGTTTTGGAGTCCATAAGAAACATATATACACACATTCATTTTATATACCTATAGATAGATTACCTATTAGTAAGAAAAACAAAAGGAACTCACGCCAGCTGAAACGCTAAGCAACCATTTTAAAAAAAGGTTTACATTCCACTAATTTATATCCGATATTTTAAGTACTTACTCGTGTCAGAACAGTT
This sequence comes from Shargacucullia verbasci, assembly GCA_947562105.1. Lineage (NCBI taxonomy): Eukaryota > Metazoa > Arthropoda > Insecta > Lepidoptera > Noctuidae > Shargacucullia > Shargacucullia verbasci. The sequence goes on along the minus strand of OX387289.1, from coordinate 2,264,028 downwards.
GGCCTAGCAGCTAAGGAATTTGACTTTCCCCATTATTGAGTTGTTTCGGGCCTGCGTGTGAGTGTATGTGAGATGTATTTTGTGAACTGCATCCACAATAGGTGTACAGGAGATAATATGGTAAAATTTTAATAGTACCCACTTATATCGATTTCGATAAACCCTATTGTATGTGAAATAAGTCTGTCTCAGCTTAAGCCACGTAATGGCTCTGTCTAGAACGGCGCTGGGGCCAATATGGAACCAATAAATTGACTTAATTGCCAGCCTGTTGCCTGTCGGGAACCATCGCTTTGCCCGAAAGGGTCAATTTAACTTCATGGTAAAATAGGCCATGATTAATTAGGGCCAGCGAACTCCGGAAAAAATAAGCTTTTTTGTTTAAAAAAAGAAATCAAAGATAAGAAAGTGAAACATTGTTTTTGTGTTTTAAGTTAAGGACATTTTAAAAAGGGTTCCTCTGTTTTTGGCCTTTTATATGTTTTTCATCCGGGCTCGGTTACGACTGGTAACCGACTGACAAAGAGCTCGTTGAGATAAAGCCTAAACTTATTATACATAAATTAATGTATTTACATACATCGCTAAGTCCGTAGGTTTTACAGGCTTATGTATTGTTTTGTAGAGGGATTCTATAATGTACCTATAATAAAATATTGCCAAAGAATTTGTTCATGGATCGTGCTATAATAATAAGAATCTACATGGTTTAATTATAAATGTACTTACAATTGAAGAATATTGCTGTTGTTATATAAAGATGTTTTTAATAAAAATAAATGAAAATGTCGTTGGGTGATTATTTTTTAATATTAGCGAGTGGCCGTTAAAGGTAATATTAATATGCAAAGTGGTTTTTTTTTTTGGTTCTACCAAGTAGGTAAACGGAAATACGGACGAAAAATATACCTAATTATCTATTTGGATATTATTATTCCTATTTATTGAGCGTATGAATCTGAATTATTTTTCTTAATTTGTAATATTACACGAATCAAGCTGAACCTATTCAAAGTATGTAGTGGGTAGAAGATTGTTACTTTATTGCATTATTATGAATGACGGATATATTTTTCACGCAGAACGAATCAGCTTTTTACCTAAGTTTTACGATATCCACGGGTTGCCATTGTGGAGCTGGCATAGGCACGCATTTTATTTAAACCAATAATTTGTGGCATACCTGTATATACGGCCCGCCTAATGTAACATAAACGGTTACCGTACCTATACCGTACCTATGGACGCTTCGGTAAAAATGTACAATAGGTGCCACCATCACGCGCGACCTGCCATACCGTTAGATGTTGGCTTTTTAATTGATTTCATAAAATCAATTGAAGAACTGTTCATAAATTATCTTTACAAATTATATAATATAAAAAGCAAACATTTAAGTCCTTAAAATTTTAACAAATCGAGATTTCATTTCTTGAAGAAAATCCAAACATTTTTAGTTTTTTAATAATTTATTCCTTGACAAAAATAAACCAGTTGCCCAGGGGATTAATGCCCTGATTCTCTTCCTTAAATCCGGTCCAATTCAGTCGTTTAATAGTACCTACCTACCTAAAGTTATTTAATTTGTTTGTGATTAAACTAAAACCATTGATATAAACTAGATATCTATACACTAGACTAGACATATTATCAATATCCAGACGAATTAACCCTGTCAAGGGCGTCCCGAGTACATAAGTAGTTAGACAAATTTATTTACTCAGTGATTATGTTAAAATATCTTGTTCAAAGGACCTTTACTGCATTTGATATTAGTCTTAACGACATTGGGTCGTTGGGCGAAAGTGCTTATTTCAGAATCACGTAATATTTAGCAGCCAGCGAAGAGCATTTATCTTGTTAGACACATAGATAAATATAGATAGTCTACCCACGAGTACCTACTTAGGTATCTATATGGATATAATTAGGTATTATACCTTATATAGGTAACATTTGTACCTGGCTGTCACTGTTAGCCTACTACATCATCCCATTGCTGGGCAAAGGCCTCCCCCCATAACTTCCAGACCTTTCGGTCAAGAGCCAGTGTGGACCATTCTTTATTTAATTTATAAAGCTCGTCCCGCCATCTGCTTCGTAGTCTGCCGAGAGGCCTTTTCGCCGTATCAGCAAAGTGACCATTTATTTCTTTTTCAGAGCGGGACAGAGACGGGAGTTAGGTAAAAAAAAACTTTTTGTTATTTTACCAGCGTTTATTAGAAAATTAATAACACTAAATTATAAGTAGCTTTTTGAAGTAGGTACTTATTAGTTGAGTTACTAAACCTAAGTCATTATGACTTCTTGTGTCTAAGCAGTTGTTTTGTATTTGTCGGCGGAACAAATCAGTTTCAAAATATCGAGTTTAGTTTTCAAGTAGGAATGGATCTCGTCCGCCGCCCGCCGCGGTCGTCTCGCCGCCGCCGGCGCTTCTGCCACATGTGCAAAAATAATAGGTAAGTAACAAGTGCAACACACGCAAGTGCAAAAATAATAGGTGAGTACTTAAATTAATTTATCGTTTAGTCTGTTTGCAAAAGCGGGACGTTTTTGCCCTCACTGGGAACAGCGGGACAGATAGTCTGAAAGCGGGACTGTCCCGCCCAAAGCGGGACTTATGGTCACGTTACGTATCAAGGCTCCATTTAGTAGTCACCTTGGCCCACAGCTTATCAGACATTTGGCAGGCATGGCCAGCCCAATCCCTCTTTAATTTTGGGCCTTTATGAGCTACGTCAGTGATTTGTGTTTTGGAGCGCAGTGTAGTGTTTCGAACACTGTACTTGGCTATAAAAAATAAATGAAAATCTTTCGAAGAAATATTCCAAGGGCCAAAGACTGTAGATACTTACGGTTGTAAGTTCAATCTTGTCTGGTCTACGCAGGATTAAGCATTTGGAACAGTACATACAAAACGAAATAAACCAATTTAAAAAGTCTACAACTAGAAATAGAATAAAAATCTGTTTTTGGAATTTTGCCGTTACAAAGAGCTAGGTATTTATAATCATACAATGATTAGATTTGATACAGTGTTCGCCAACGTCCATACCACGTTGAATACACCGGTTCTCGTCCGATCACCGAAGTTAAGCAGCATCGGGCGCGGTTAGTACTTGGATGGGTGACCGCCTGGGAATACCGCGTGACGTTGGCTTTTTGTCTCCTCATATTTTTTTTTTGATTCCAAGAATTTTATTAATTATTCGATAAATTACATAATTATTTGCTTCTATATTGTAATGTTTAACCCTCAAACTTTATAAGTTGCTTGTTAAATACTTGGCTCAAACAATATTTTAATGTTTTTCAAATCAAGAATAGAACAAAAAAATGGACAGGTTAAATGATCTAAATAAAATATAATTATAGGTGAATACATCATAATTATTCTGTTCTAAGTATGTGTTCATATAATATTTTTGTGTACAATATTATTAAATTACTACTACATATATTGCACATCTAGGTATACATATTGTTTGATTAACACTTCAATGAATAATAAATTAATGTTGTAACGTAAATAATAACGGAATGCTACCGATTAAGATATGCTTGTATTGAAGAATACATTTGGTATCTATATCGCCAACGTCCATACCACGTTGAATACACCGGTTCTCGTCCGATCACCGAAGTTAAGCAGCATCGGGCGCGGTTAGTACTTGGATGGGTGACCGCCTGGGAATACCGTGTGACGTTGGCTTTTTGTCTCCTCATATTTTGCTTGATTCCATGAATTTTATTAATTATTCATATATCATGACGCACAATTCGTCTCACACGCGACAATTTTACGTGAACTCGTTTCAATGTCGCTATTATAGCAGCAAGGTATATTACTTTTGTTTTACTTGGCATCGACTTCAATATTCTTCAACTACTATATTGTATAATAAAACATTTATTTTTTGCTTTTTAGTTAGTTTTGTTTTTGAGTTTTTTGGAGTCGGTTTTAATTTTTTGTTAAAAATATTAATTATTTATAATTTTGAGTGATGGGTAGACCTAGTAAGGACGCTTCTCTTAAAAAACTTTACAAAGGTCAAATGTACCTATGTTGCCCCAAGTCAAGTGAAAACCTTAGACGGTATTGCACTTTCTGATTTAATATCAAATAAATTATTTAGCTGACCACATGATGAAAACGCATTACGAGGAATGAAAAGATTAAGACGACTATTGTAGCTAATACAGTGATAGTCTTGCCTTTTAGCGGTTTAAAATAAGCCCAAACTCGAGGGGTTTACTAGTAGCTACTGAAGAATTCTACTATCTATCTCCTGGCTCCATCATCAGACCCTCTATACCAAATGTTATATAAGGGATTCATCAAAATATATCGAGTGTTCCCAAACTCAGAAGTTTCATTCCCTAACTCCTTACCGTTCAAGAGTACTATGACATCCATCATCAGCTCAGCACCATGAAATGATGATTTTCAGACGCCAACACCTTACTTATTAAGAAAAAAAGCTCAAACGCGCTATTTGTCCTACAATATTTGAGGGTATCCCTCGATTTCCCTACGACCCCATCATCAGATCCTGACTTGGTAACAATGGGACCAACTTGGAAGCATACACTTCCAAACTAAAAAAGAATTTGTAAAATCGGTCCATAATTGACGGAATAATCGTGTAACAAAATTACAAAAAAAAAAAAAACAATGGAATTGAGAAGAGAATTCTTTTTTGAAGTCGGTTAAAAAAAGCAAACCATTCTCGAATTTTCGCGTATTATAATGGTAGGCTATGTATATACTCTCTTCTCTGTAGGCTGTACGTACTCGCGTACATAAGCAATCGAAATCTTAAGTCTACCCAATAAAATGATATTCTTGTTTCTACATTTCAGAAAAGACAAAAAAATACCGACGGAAAAAAGATAATAGGTATACCTACTCATTGCTTCCTGAAATTGCTGTCAAGTAGGTAAATACATAAGTGAGCCATGATCTGTGAAAAAAGACGCCTCGAAAATGGAGCAAGTTATTGTCGTTTCAGAATGTTATGAGGCGCCTTTGTTCCTCAACAGATAGCAACCTATTTTATGCCATGCATGAGCGCGTTTTATTTGCCAGCTGATACCACGTGGATCCCATAATAGGTACCTTTAATACTCTGTTATACCTCTAACGATTGATTTTTTTTTGAAGGTACACTTCTTTTGGCGCGCTTGATGAGAGTGAATTCTTAAGATACGCGCGCACACCGACAGATTAAAACGACACCATGAAGTTGGCTGGTAAATGTCTCCTAAATCTTGGGAATTTATAGCTATATTCAAGGTAGTTATTGAAATACAATATTTGTGCATTTGTAACACGTGTTTCATATCAGTGGAAATAAAAAAATATATAAGAAGTATAACTTCTTACGTGCGTACATAAGTACGTACACACACATTTTTTTGTATTTCATACATTTTTTAAGATTCAGTAGATTGACAAACTTATAACCGCGTCACTGATTTAATATTATTTGAATATTGTCGATAAGTTTTAAAACCAAGTACCTAAGTAATTTTTTGGCAGTTTTTATATTTTGATGGGCTAGAGCATCGGAAGATGCGTTGTTTCAGCTAATCAGAAACAAGCATCGTCCAATAGAAACTCGTGAAATAAAATGAATATAAAATGGTTTTGTACTGGTGTCTATGTAAAACTATGCATTTTTTCACTCTCCTGAAAACTTGCTATTTTTGACATACGTGGTGTAAGTATCAGTTTTATCTGCGATTATATTTGTATAGATAAGCTATTAAATGACGCGTATTCTCCGAAAGTTTAAACAGAACTACTATGGTAGATACTCCCATGTTTCGACGTTCTAAAGTTCCATGTAATAGGCACCAAGCTTATTGCCATCTACAGGGCAAAGTGTCATTTGGTTTTTCTGTATGAAAAATCTCAGTAGCAGCACGGAGTCTGGAACCGTGGCCGGAAGACGGCAATAGGCTTGCCCCCTATTACATGGGACTCAATAATAGCATCGGTGAAATGTGGGTATACGACAGTACACCCCTGCCTAACCCTTCGAGGAATACGGGCGTGATGCTATGGGCATAATTCCAAACTTTGAACTATCTAACAGAAAAATCCAAAAATACTATATGCCTGGGAAAAATAAATTAAGACAATAATTTTAACAAAAATATATATATTCTTATAATCTAAAACTTGATCTAATACTCGTAACATTTTATTCTCAAATATATATTAATTAATGTACAAAACTAAATTATGTTCTGTAACATAATATTGAATGATTTCATTTATATTACAAACATATTCTAATTTGTAATACTTCACATTATGGGTATTATATAGTATCTTCAATAAGCAGTAAGATAAAAAAAATTCGTTATACATATTTACATTATAATGTCCTCCTGACCGATTTTGGTCACAGTGGCCAATCTCACCGGAGACTAGCAAACTACTCAGGAGATATTATAGTGCACAAGTGTGCGTGCAAACACAGGTGCTCTCCTTATTCCTTCACTCTCATAGTCCGATGGGCCGGCAATCAGACACATCCAGAGAGAGATCAGGTGCAGGAACAACAGCTTTACGTGCTTTCCGAGGCACGGTGTGTATTCACATACAAAAAGACCCAGACCCGAAAAAACTATCTGTAGATTATACAAATATTTGTTCCGTGCGGGAATCGAACGCGCGACACGTAGCGCAGTAGTCGATCTCTCAACCACTGGGCCAACCGTGCCGTCACATATATTATACTGAATTATTTAATAATTAAGTGAATTCACCTTTCCTATGTTCTAGGAAAAACAATAATAATATATCTAGTAAAACAACAAGTAGTTTTGAAATGTCTATTGAATAGCATAATCAGCATAAAAAGAGACTTATGAAAAATTAAATAAGAATATAAAAATATATTTTTTGTAAGAAATGATCAAGCATACTTTGAAGACTAGCAATATAAATAGACTTTTCTATTATGTTTGCTTAAAAATAATTAAAAACAACTTTTGTACTAAAAATAATCAATTTGTCTATCTATTTATCTACTTAGCTTATCACAGAATACTTTTTGATAACGGTCATCTTACAATAGGGAGAGTTTGTTATTTCGCTTAAAGCCAGACAATCTAAGATTCCTACATTTTCTACATATTACATCTATGTAATCATTTTCTAAGTCCTCGTAACCTAAGTTCCATTTCTAAATATGCCTTCATAGATGGATCATCAACCATTTTTAGTATCTTCTCACAGACCTCAGGCCCCACATCCTGCATCTTTGCAGATAAGGCTTCTGCCCATACAATGAACACGCAGTTAGAGCAGCCAGATTGGCAGCAGGCGGTTGGAGGCTCGTCTATTGAAGCCTAAAATTTGAAATGTGTGTCATTAATAAATATTTCCCACTAATAATTGCTTGTTAGTAATCAACAGTATAAACAAAGTTAGCTTGCGTTATTATTACAATATTTTATTTTATTGCTTTTAATGGTTTAAGGAAGAACCTGGGCAATATGGTTGTCCGTTTTAGGTGTTTAGTAATACATAATATCATAGTAAATACATAATATCATAGTAAATTTGATGAGGACTTTATGATTCAGCAGACAGTTTTATAGAATACCAGAGACTGCTGCTGATAGTTGGGTGACTGACATCTCTGATAGTTATGTGGTGAGGATCAGATCGCATCTGATTAATCTGATAGATGATAGAGCCTAAGCCAAGCTTTAGATAAGGGTTGATAAGATGATGTTTTAAAAGGGAAACAGTCTTACATCTTTGGCAATCCTTTCAAGTTCACGCTCTTTTTCATCATCTGTAACTTGTGACTTGGTTGTGCATGATCTTAATAGATAATTTTGATATCTAACCATTGCTGGTAGTCGCAAAACATTTAATTTCTGAAACCAAAGGACATATTTGTTATAATGAAATTCAAATGAAGGATTTTGTACAGTATACTGACACTTACAAACATGATTAAAATTTATATCCAAATGTAGTTTTCTTTAATTTCAGTCCATTTTCTAGAATTTTGTACTATTTTACTAAGATATTTTTTTTGTATTGACATTTTGACATTGATGTATTTTCATTTTGAAGGTTATAGTATGATGCTCAAAAAATGAGTTGTAGTGGTCCGATATTTCCTAACTCCTCCATCTCTTAGTGATGTTTATGGGTGCAAGGGAGATATTTATACCTTTCATAGGTACATTGCAAACATTGCAGATTATTAATAGGAAAATGACGGGATATCGGATATTTTTTTAGACCTTGAATTGGATTATTATATTTTTGCACCACTTGTTTGAAATAGCTTTGTGTCTATAAGGGTATATAATTTTGGCTGTATTGCGATAAGTTATTTCGTCGTTCCATAACACTCCATTAATTATTTTATGAGAGGTTTATGCTAATTAAAAAATCCTAAAAAAATTAAAGCCTATGTGCAGTACAGGACTAGGGCTGAGACCAAGACTTCTAAGGCTGAGGCTGATATGAACAAAGAAAGAATAAATCGACGATAAATAAATAATCGACCTCCTAATATAGGCTTGATTTTTAGTTTTTAAATCATTAAAAGACAGAAGTATACTTTCTTCAGGATACATGGTCACATCGCTATCCATATTCCATGATTCAATCCATAGACAAGACGCATAGACTCACCGGAAGTATCATAGTCAACAAATCTTAAAGTGGCAACACCAACGGCATTTCTTTTCTCACGGATATTGCTATCTCTCTTTGATGTATGAAAAATGACAAAGAGATCATTTCAAGTAAAAAGAGACAGAACTAATTTAGATGCCAGGGTTGCAAATGTCGTACGGCCATTTCGAAGAATATATTAATTTTGAGAGTTCGATGACCGCCCGGAATCGTTTTGTCCGTCATTTTTGATCTATAGATTTTACAAATCGCTAATTTTCGTAAGTTTTTTATCTTTATTTGGTGCTAATTAGTGATTGTTACAATTGTGTAATTTGGAGTTATTGATTTTGTTTTGTTCGACCGGCATTTTCCATTAAAACGTAAGTTATATCCAAGTTTTAGTTTGAATGTCGTGATAAGGCTGCGTATGAAGCTTTATTGGCTTGCAATGACGAAGCCGCTTAATTCTGTTATTGTAGGATATTAGGAGTCATTACGTGTCGCATCGCTAAGTTATTTTTAAACAAATCCAATTTAATTCACGGACTTTTGTCCAGCAAGTTAATAATTCTTAGTTTTTTTTGGGCGGTTCCAGAATCTGGCTTACGTATTTCGTTTTCCTATTAGCTTCGCGTGAACCGGGTATGAAATATTTTTTTATCTATGTGTATCGCGTGAATCCGGTTTGTATGAGTGGTAATTTTGTTGGAATATATTTTTATCAGAACTGAGCATAAATTACTGTAGAGGTTATGGGGAATACTATGATTCATAGATTCTATGCGACTCTCGCATGTGACAGTCCACTGTGTCGCTTCCTTATTTGAAAAATATGATTTTATTGTTCCATAGATGAAAAGGTGAATGCCTTAAAATAATAATGCTAGCTGCAAGAACTAAATAGCCAATAAATAAACTTTCAAATATTATTACCTAAGTTTTAGAGAAAATTAATTGCCAGCTTGTTCAGAGGTGAAAGAGATGATACAACCTATATGGACTCGTAAAATGTTTAATTATGTCTGGAAAGCAATCTGTGTGTAACCATACAAGTTTAGATTGGTTCAACTAATACAAAAACTGACTGCAATATCATGAATAGAGTAACCTGTAACCTTAGCTGTGCAATCACAACTGGGAGTGCAAGATTAGCACTTCCGTGAAATTCTAAGTAACTTATATTGAAGATTATATGCAAATTGTATAAAAGTCAATTTATGACCATTTGTTTTCTGTAGTTACCTCAGATATATCATTTATATAGTCAAAAAATTTAGTGTTTTATTGTTTACTACAAACAAGTAAATACTAGCGGACTATTCAGTCATAATACAATATGTTTGAGATCATCTAATACAGTCTCATAGGTTGCTGCACAGCTTCACAGATCAGTCTGTGTGCTAGATTCAGCTGCAAATGCTGGGCGGTCAGTCCTACAGGTAACCAATCTTCACCCATCGAAACCCCTGTGTGCCTTATAAGTATTTTACGCATTGGTTCCGGGTGTATATAAATACCAAAAAAAAATCCTTAGGGAATCAGTCTCCCCCTGTAATTCGGTTGCCAAGGTCAGATGGTAGTCACTCCATGTTAAATACTTGTATTGTTAAATCAACCCGAACATACTTGGGAAAAGGCTAGGTCATCGAATACAGGCCAAAATAAGTTGCTGCTGTTACTAAACATCTATCATCATTAAACTTGCTTGTCATAGAGACTATAAACATTGAAATGAGTTACGATATCAATATACGCCAATACTTAGGCTCAATTGTTATCTATAAATGTCAATCATTATGCATTACCACTGAATATGGTTGCAGGTGGTGTTGCATTGAGAATAAATATTACAAGTAATTTTGATTACTACATAAAACAATTGAATATTGATAGGTATCAACTGCAATATAATCTTCATCACTCATCCTCTGAAAAGTGTCAATTGTTTGCGTTAAAAGTGCCTCTATAAGGGAACACTTTATTTTGAAAATTGAATGTTTAGTCTTAATTAAAACTCTTTGGAAGTTAAGTTGTGTGCACATTCTTTTAAACATTTTGATGCTTTTCATTATGACTGAACAGCCAGTCATCTGCTAGAGCCAAGGCTAACAGGGGCGCCAAGACATGACACGACGAAATAATTCCTTTAAAAATTTGTTTCCGCACGAGATTATAATACGAAATAATAATTGCGTCGCGGCAGTCAGCCTGGCTGGACAGACTACTGTCTATCTGTTAAAAAAACTTACACCATTTTCTATTTCAGAATTTCAACCATGTCTGGAGAACCTGAAGTAACCCGCACCCCCGAGGAGGAGGAAGAGGAAGAAATCAAGTCCTCGTACAGGCCACCCCCAGAGAAGACAATTGACGAGATCCTTGCCGCTGACCAGGAGGATGAGTCTTTACGAAAGTACAAGGAGGCTCTGCTCGGAGAGGCCCAAGCTGGTGCTGTTATTGTTGGTAAGAGTTGATAAAATAATACATATAACATTACACTTCAATTTTCTGTAAGGGTAGGCAGATGTAAACTCTTGAAAATAAAAACGCGCGTTTGAACGTACGACTACGGGTTCGCCACCCGAGCTTGTAACCATGAACCTAATGGGCAGGTTTAAAAAGGTTAGGACATGCAAAATGCTTTGATTGAACTAAATGGGATAGTGATTAAATATCTATCGCCCTGAGTTGCTGTCTAGGCCAAGGTCAGGAACATTTATGGCTTTGAACAACATTCAGGGCTGGATGCATTCATACGTGATCTGTATTGTGATGGCATTAAGAACCCTTTTGTGGAGCACTTGCCTTATTGCCAGCTCCAGTATCGTGCATGTTTATTGAGTTATGACAACCCTGTTGAGCGATAGACTGCTGCTTTGATTCCGCGGGTTTCAATTTATTAGTGCAAAAAAAAAAACACCATTAAAAGAAAATTAATAAATATTTTATTAAATTCAGTTTCCTTATGAATATAATCAAGCACTTTCTCGAATATGCTATCAATTTCATATCAATAGTCGAAGTTGATATCTTATCATTTTTGATGTTAACAAACAATATGTAGGTTTTGTGATATGTTAGTTGAAATATACCGTTTTCCGTCTTAGCACTGTATGACGTTTTTCACGTTATTTTTTTCCTTCTGCCCATAATATATACGACCTAGTTATGTTTTCTTTTAAATCACGACGGTATAGGTTATCACAGACTTCGATATTGATGTTGGTTGATAAAGAATTTCAAATATTTATTCCATCACCGATATTCTCCGTTGCTTTTGTTTTTGCCAGCGTCATTTTTTATTTGGTGTTGTTATATGCTATAGGTTTGCTGTAGGTTAGATTGGTAGAATATATTATTGCGATTCCTAATTATTAGAACTCCATAAAAGTTACTTATACATAATTATTCCGTTAAAGCTCCAGTGCTGAAAATGGGTATCATGAAGCATGGCTGTTTGGTCGTAACGTTAGAGAATATGCTATAATCACGGGAGAAGATGAACGCATACTCCTTTTAACTCTTTAGGATCTCTACGACTCTCAATTCTTAGGGGATAACTAACTAATATACACTATATTAGGACACGGATAACAATTAATATACACTAATTAATATACACTATATTAGTTAGTTATCCGTGTCAGTCAAAGATAAATGAAATAAAATGAAAACAAATAGCTCTACATACATACACGCATCAGTAAAAGTATACAATAAGAAATAAATCTTAATTAAAACTGGCTTTCATTACGTTTTGTACATTAATTGAGGTATTTAGAAATTACTTTCTTTGGTGGAATAATTACAAATTTACGTAAAGTTTAAAAACTCATTAGCATTTATTTTTATCAAAACAACCCTTTGTTAGTATTTCACAGTCATAGGTATCTTAAATGCATACACGGTTAGACCCAGAACAACTACCGACACGTAGCACAGAAAGCCAATCGTGCCGTCATATCTAACTATAAAATATCGAATAATTGCCAAATTCTCATAATGAATCTGCCAAACATAAACAGAAGCAAATAATTCTAATGCATTTAGAAGTGCAAAAAAGTGTGACATCATTACGTCTATAGTATTCTTCAGTTCCGTGATCATTACAACACTGTCACAAATGTCAAGGTCGTGCCTGACCTTCGTGGTCGGGTCGCCTGAACTGCACGATATTGTACGGTGTAATCGATACGCGTTTGTTATCGATATGGTTGTGTAGGTGACGGGAGTCGAGAGGTTAAAGGCGGATTTACGTTGAGTCTGTTACTGACTTGAAATTCATGACAAGTCAGTTCTGTAACCTAGTCCGTGTAAACATATAGTAAGTCTGTACAGCGCTGCCATTTCAGTGCTGAATTAATTATTCTGGCCAATTTGAAGTTAGACTATTCCGGATCAGTAACTGACTGAATGTAAATCTGCATAATTGGTTTGGGAGTCAGTGGTCCTGATTTCGTTGAATAAGATTGTTGTTTTGGAAATACTCGTACAGTTTTACGAGGGGATTTTGAAAGATCCATCTCTTGATGATGAAACACAGGGTCTGGAATGAGTGGAAACTTTAACAGATTTGATGTTTCAACTTTTTGTATTTAGATAGATACTTTTGTCACTTCACTGATTAATTCAGACTTTTTCGTGATCAGGAACATTCAATCTATCAGAATTAGTGATGGCTCAAAGCAAGTTAGACGCGGTTACAAAAACGTTGCGAAAATTAAGTAACAGTTTTTCCGACGTCTTTAATTACGGAATGTAATTAGTATGCTAAGTAGTTAATCGTACATTACTTTATTCCGCTTCCCTCTTGGCCTCGTGAAATAACGGGCAAAAAGTACGAAATGAGCGAATAGGAAGCCGAATAAAGAAAGCCTAACGAAGAAAATAGCCTTAGAAACCGGGGAGAAACGAGGTATGGTGTTCTTCCATTAAAATCCGGGAGGGAGGGTCTTCCGACCAGGCAAGGTGGTTAGCCTGGCGGGCCAAAGCCCGACAGTTGATGTCGGACAATTGTATATGTGTTAGAATCTTTGTAAACTCTCATAGTGCGATTCAGGATTTTCTGTTGTCGCTTCACTGATAGATGGCGCTTTACTTTTTGCCATGTTGCGAGTAGTAGTCGCTACAGTAACGTTTGTTTATCAAATTATGGATTTACTTATTAACAGATGGACCATAAAACACTAGGGCTAAATGTCTCCCACGTGTGACAATCGGTTATTGTCATTGACTTTATTTTAGTATCCCACATGTGTATATCCTACCGTTCAATCATCTTTAATTTAAAGCATCTTTTAGACCATTAGTTAGGTCGGTCTTCGAGCTGCGAAAACCTGTAGATTTTTTCTTCTTAAAGCCTATCAAGAATGCCTTGATGCGAACTCGATTTGGAAAAGGCGCTTGTGAAATTTTTTCGTCGACGCCCTTTTTGGTGTTTTGTGTGGTACCGAAATTAAAACAATTGACTGTTTCAAACTGGCTTCCTTTTGATTAACTTTCTATTGAAACTGTAACGAGACTGGAAGTTTATCGCGAAGCCTTATAAAACTGTCGAATAATTGAAATTTATTCTGGAAGAGCAATGCTCCATCCGAGGGTTTGGTATTCGCATTTCCAGGGTCGGTTTTAGTTTCTGTTCTAAGTCTAACCGGCAGCCTAATTACGTAAAAAAGCGACAGCAACGCGATAGCCACGCGACAGCAATCTCACTGTCAGCCCATACATTATATGACACAAAAATGACGTTTGACAGAAGTTATCGCGCGATCTATGCCTGTCGCTACATCGGTAATATTAGGCTGCGGAGCCATATAGTCTCGCCCACTGACGTCTATTCGTATATTTTTAAATCTATTCTTATAATACTTATTGGTCCAGTGGTCGAAAGTGCGATTGCTGAGCGTGAGGTCCTGGGTTCGATTTCCTGGTAGGGCAGTGTTATTGGGTTTTTCTGTATTGAAATTCTCAGTAGACGCACGGAGTCTGGAAAGGTGCCTGGTAGATGTTAATAGGCTTGGCCCCTATTACATGATAATAGTAACGGAGAAATATGGGTGTATAAGTACACCTCTACTTAATCTTTCGGGGAATACAGGCGTGATGCTATTGTTGTATTAATTGCGAAGCTATTCAGGGATGATTGTATTGCCACATTAAATACTTAGAATTGTTCTCTGTTTGTCTATATGCTTATTCGGGAATCACGTAAAAACTGTCTGTATAGTGCCAAGATGGGATTTTTATATTTGTTTTGCTGATAACTCATTTCATTCGGTTTAGTAGAACTTGTAATACAGATCAATTTGTATAAAATAGCTAAAAAAAATATTAAAATAATAATTTTGTAAAAAAGTATCCATGGAGTTCCTTACCTCTTTTCTATAGGACTACTATAGGCGGTAGAAAATAAATAATTGTCTCTGGTTGGCACACTATTTCTCGTTGACGAAGTCGCGGGGGTAAGCTAGTTTGGTTTATAGTGCGTTCTATTCTCATCAACGCAGAAATAAATATAGCACGTGAATGATGTTATTTTAAAGATTTTCCCTCGATATCATAAACATTGGGACAGTTTCACTCGTTGCTTGCCAGGTGAATATTGTCGTCAATTTTCAATATACACATAACATAAGTTATTTTAAGCCGGTATATTAAATTAGGCCTAGTGAATGTTTAAATTTCTTTCAAAAGCGCCATAGGTCGTGGAAACAGGATAAATGCTATAGACTACATATGTATACGTTTTAAAACCTCAAATTTTATAGTACGTTCTTTATATGGTGGATAAGGGATGGTGGATTAGAGGGGGTTGTCTCTTTCTGAGAATTTTATATTTTCGTATTTTAATATTCTTGTATTTAGTAACTTTCGAGAAATTTCGGAGTTTCTCCCCTTTAATTAAAATAATTATTTTCCTACTTTCGTAAAGGAATTAGTTGACCTTTCAACTAATTTGTCCTTAAAGGGTGGCCAATTTGCCACTTTGACCTTTGCCATTCTCGCTTCGGTTCCTCTCGACTTCAGTAAGTCGGGGTGAATTATAAAGGATATAATTCCTATTAGGAAATCAGCCGTTGCTGTGTATTTATGAGTGAAGAATACAGCTATTGTTTTCACTTAAACTGAATCGTGGGAACGGATTTTGATGAGACATATTCCAGTATAGTGTGACAATTAGTACCTTGTACAATTAATATTTTTATCATTAGCCTTTCCTTTTCCAATTATTTTAGTGTCAGCTTCCAAACATAGCTGTCTCACTAGATCTGAATAAATCCGTCTTCTAGACGGAGTGACTGTCAACTCCCCTTTGCCAACCAATCTACTGCGAGATACTGATATCCTAAGGATAAATATCGTTTGGCAGAATTTCGGGTATATTTTTCAAGTAATGGTTTTATATGGGGAAAGACATTATAATACTTTTCTTAATCTAATATTAGCCTGTATAAAACTTGAGTTTAAATATGTTTTTATTCGTCCAACAGATCCCAACGACCCACGGAGGGTGATCGTCAAGAAACTGGCGTTGTGCGTCACTGGACGTGAAGATGTCGAGCTGGACCTCTCTGGGGACCTGCATGACCTTAAAAAGCAGGTATGTACCTATGTATTCGAGTAAAATTAGGCTCTTTACGCTGTAAAGAGCCGGTGTGACGTAACCTGAGATCGTTGGGTGCACCCAGGTCTATTCAGCTGGTATCATAATTGCTGACAGGCTGTTTTGCGCCGATTCCCTGTTTCTCTTGCCGTTTGAACACAAGAGAAATACTAGCATTCTCCCGTGACTTCGTCTGCGTTTTTTTCTGCCTCTTCCAGTGGTGCTATTCTAGGTCAAATCATCTCGCTGACAGACTTCCCGCCTACTCCGACAATTTAACAACTACAAACAAACAAAATCGAAATAATTCAAATATCCAAAAACTTGTCATTCCATTGTTTATAAAATCAATAGCTTCCGAAGCTTTGGATTACGAATCTGTGCATTTTCCCGGGATAAAAAGTAACCTATATGCTATTCCAGACTTTTATCTATCTTTATGCCAAATTTCATCCAGATCCGTTCAGCCGTTCTGGCGTGAAAGCGTAGCAAAGATCCATCCATCCATCCATCTATGCATATATACTCACAAACTTTCGCATTATATATTATTAGTGGAAGTAGGATTAGTAGGATTTGTTTAATAAATGCAAACTAACAAAAACCATCGGCTTCTCAAAAAGGTCTTTGCCTAACATCGGGGCAACACAAACTTGATACTTAGCTTAATATACATAATTCTTCTGTACGTGTGTTTGTCACCTAACTCCTCCTAAACGGCTGGACCGATTTGGATGAAATTTTTTGTGTATATTTCAATGGGTTCCTGGATGGTTTGAAAACACAATTGGACCCGGTAGGTGGCGCTGCGATCGACTTCTAAAACAAGTTCGGGCAGGACAACGTCAGTCGGGTCCGCTAGTACTATATTATAATATATTGAATAACTAGGATGTTCAACGTTTATAAATACTTTAATTATTTTCCTGGACCCTTCAGGAAAACTATACAATAAAAAAACATTATAATATTTTCCTGTACTCGTAAACTTGATACTGGTTGTGTTACTGCCATGGGGGAATAATTATTATTAAATAATTATTACATTGAATATTTTTAACCGGGCATGATGCGATGACACGAATTGGCGACAGGAGATATTTGTTGCTTGCTATAAATAGGATCCTACTAATATTAAAATGCGTAAGTTTGTGAGGATGGATGGATGTATCTTTGTTACTCTTTCACGCCAGAAGGTTGAATGGATCTGGATGAAATTTGGCACAGAGATAGATTATAGTCTGGAATAGCATATAGGCTACTTTTTATCCCGGAAAAATATACGGGTTCGTAAACCAAGCGAGCAAAGCCGCGGGCGCAAGCTAGTAGTAGGTACGTAAAGAAGTGATGGCCTAGCACTTGAACGCTTGCCTTCCCTGATTTAAATCCTACCCGCCTTGCCCCCTAACCAAGGTTATCGTTTAATCATTGCATTCTCAAATCCGCAATACTAGTGCACAGAGTTTTTAGATAGGGTAGGCAGAAAATTTAAAGCTTATTTATTAAAAATATTGTCTGCATGTCGGTATTGGTTCGTCGTCTTGTCGATTAAATAATGATGTATGTGATTTCTGACCTGAAATATCTTATAATAAAAATTTATCTGAGTTACGTAGGGTAGGCAGTGTCTGTTTTTCTTTATGAACCGCACGCCACTGAGTATATACGTATTAAAAAGAGTGAAATACATACAAAGTAGCAAATATCAGCCTACCCATGTGCCCGCCTGTTCCGAATTTTCATTTGCGGAATTTAATGATCACATGCCATAACGGTGAAGGGAAAACATCGTGAGAAATCTTACACCATTGATAGGGTTCCATAAGATTCTTGAAGGTGTGTGAATTCCGTGAACCTGCATCTGGTACAAAGGTGGACTAAGGCCTAACCCTGATAAACTGTGATATCTGTCCTGCGCCTAGTCTCAACTCGTATTTACTTAAAGTACCACATTATAACTGACTGGTACTTAACTGACTGGTACTTAAAGTACCACATTATAACTCATTGGTCTAGTGGTCGCAAACGCGACTGTTGAGCGTGAGGTCCTGGATTCGATTCCCGGGTCGGGCAGTGATATTGGGTTTTTCTGTATAGAATTTCTCAGTAGTAGCCCGAAATTTGGAATCGTGCCCAGTTGATGGCAATAGGCTCGCTCCCCATTAGATGGGAATAATAACGGCATCGGCGAAACGTGGGTGCGCAATAGTACACCTCTGACTAACCCTGCGACGATACAGGCGTGATGCTATGTTCTGTTATGTTAGCACTTTATAAATCAATATTAGATCAAAACATTGGTTTCCGTTATTATTTAAATAAGGAATTAGTATTTATAGAATTTTTTCCTCAACAGTTATTGTGGCTTTTACTACGGCGCTACTACACTGATAAATATTGTGAAGTAGGATGTTGAAATCAATAACCGGAATATTTATAGTTTTAAAAGCTTAATTTGTGGTTATTGTATCGTCTTTTTTAATTTATACTTTTAAACGTAGTTTTTTGAAGCAGACTTGGACGTGGATTAAGCCAATCGGAATCTTGATAATACTGATAATCTGTATCAAAAAGGTTAGGTAGCTTTTTACGATTCTACACACATAATAACCGATTGCTTTATGCCCAAGTGGGCACAATTCCAGACTCTAGACTGCTAGTGAGAATTCCCTAACAGAAAACACTAATAACGTTCCATTGCCGACCCGGCAATAGTACTCAGGAGCTCACAGTCAACAGTCGCGCTTGTGCCCACTAGACTATTAAAGAAGTCGCAGGTTTATAGATCATCCTTCCTACTAATATTATAAATGCGAAAGTTTGTGAGGATGGATGGATAGATGGATGGATCTTTGTTACTCTTTCACGCCAGAACGGCTGAACGGATCTGGATGAAATTTGGCACCGAGATAGATTATAGTCTGGAATACTTTTTATCCCGGGAAAATCCACACGGGCGAAGCCGCGAGCGGAAGCTAGTCATCTATATTACCGTTCTTGTTTACAAAGACACCAGATAGTAGTGGCGGCGTACCATGGGCCGCCACCCGGACTTCTATAGACCTCTCCCCCCCAACAAATAATACTAAATATTTAAACTTTCTTTTTCAATGTACAAAATGGAAAGATTGGTTACTCGCGTTTGGCTCATTGTGGATCATAAGTATGATTATAATAATTTTAGTTTTGAAAAGCTTCTTTCACACGAAACCATTCAAATGATAATAGTTAAGAAAAACCTCGGAACAGACTCAGAATAGCCCCATTTTACGATGGATGTCAGAAGCTAAAGCGAAGGCAGGCCTTTTCCTAAGTCAAACTGCGTGACCGTGGCTTTCTTGGGGGTGCAGACTTTCACCTCTTGGAGCTTGGCATCCGGGGTGGACCGCCCCTATCGCCCCCATCCCCCCCCCCCCCCCCCCTATACGCTGCCACTGCCAGATAGCCTATAAATAAATCAATTTGATAATTTACTTTCATTCCAATTTATGACAGAAACACATACACTACACTGTAGAACATATTTCATTTCAATTCCACTGCAGCTTATTAACAAACACGAACAAATTCGCATAGACGCCACTGAGTTATACTCTAAATGATTTACGATGCAACAACTCATATATCACACCTGTCTGTACTAGGGTGGGTATATACGTAGGTTGTGACGTCATTGCAATGTGAGCGTGTTGCTAGTGCTGACGGATTTACGGTTATAGCAGGTGTATCTTTTGTCTATGAACGCTATCTTACGAAGCCAAAATAAGTTCAAAAGGCACTAATTGTTTTTCTGAAAATCTTGTCTGAAGTTATGTTCATTCCTGTATCGTGGGTATAGTTGACATATGCAAATTACACAATCTTATATGCCCAAACACTCAGAGCAGGGACAAATTTCTTTAAGCCAAAAAAATGATTGTTTCTTCCCCGGTTCGAAAACGGACCCGTAGTGTCGAAAGCCAAACACTTAGGCTCTATGTCAATTTTGGATCTGGTACAGTTTGCAAACATGCATCTCACATGTACACTTTTCGCAAAAACTATCCGCGCGCAAAACGAATATTTATTTGGTGCTGGAATCGAACCCTCTACACTTAGTTCAGCAAGCCTGTAGCTCGTACCGTCTCTAGCATAAAAAGTTTCTAAAAACCTAGTATTTTCAAGTGTCGGTGTACTAAACCCTCTAGGTAACATTTTTATAACTAGACTTTGTGACGTGATTGTAGTACGTAATATTCTTTTAGGTTTACTATTCGTTATTTTGCAGATATATATCATACTATCTTTTTCCCGCAACTTCGTACGCGTGGAATTTAGAATTTGTTATTTTCCTGCGGTAAAATGGAGCCCATATTTTAAGTTGCAAGCATTCAATTCCATGCAGTAGTTTTTGCGTGTACAAATATACAGACAGACAAAAATTCTAAAAAACTGTTGTTTTGGCTTCTGTTGGTCTAATAAAGACCCCAATATTAGTTATTCTCCAATATCTATAATGTACAGACATCGGTCTATTATAAATTTATTATATGTATAGATTCAACCTCTTCTCAAATTGACAAGGGTAGTTCGTAAATTTCATGAGACAAATATCGAATCTTTCGAATATATTTCGTCTACACAATCAATTTCCACGTGCGAAAATTGCTCCAGCAGTTTCTAGCGCTATTTCAGCTGCAAAACGTTCCGTTCAAACCACGAGATCCCTTTCACTAATCATCTGTGTGACAGGTGTATGATGGTCGGTGCCCAATAAGCCGCTCACTCACAATTATCACGATTCCACACCTGGCTCCCTGCCAACACACCGACGTACAGGATGTTTGGACTGATGTCGCAGTTTTCTAGGTTTAAAGCTTTTAGATGTGTGTCGTTTATAGATATTTGATTAAGAGGCTATTAAATAGACAGATGTTACTCGATCAAAAAAGTAGTTTGGATGTTAATAGCCACGTTAATTTTAAATTGATTTATTTGACTGTAAACACTGGATACCTTAGAAAGTTTTTCGTTGACCTACTGTCATTTCGGATGCTCCTGCCGATGCTATTATAATCGTAAAGTAGTAAAATGATTCCTGTTACTACGGATAACAAAGAGAATTATAGTAATAGTATTTAACATATTTTACACCTTTGCTTTTACAGCACTCAGAGGCTGTCCCCATCCATTGTAATATGAAAAACTAGCTGTTGCTCGCGAATTTGTCTGTATCCATTTTTTATTTATAATGGAATAATTAACACTATAATAATAAATAGTTGAAAATAAGCTGACGATTTGTACCTATCATTCAATGATTTAAAAGACACGTAGCGCCATCTAGTTTTTCCGTTGGGTACAATGTTAAAATATTCAGGATTAAAAATGGCATGTGTCTTTCCTTAGGTCAAGGCTACATATTTGTAAAATTTATTTACGATCGGTTCAGTGGTTTAGCCGTTATGAGCTAGCAAACAGGCAGAGTTACTTTCGCATTTATAATATTAGTGTGATGATAAACCAACAACCCAATGTCCCTTTCTCTATTCTATCTTCCACGTATCGCTAAGCAATTAATCGACTATAAATAAATTTCTATCCCACTGTATATTCACGTGCTATGATTAATGCCAGCGACAAGTATAGTCCAGTGCACGACCTAAAAACTAGCGCCTCGGTGACGTCCCATCGCCGTCGTCCCGTCGTTATGTTCTCGCTGTAATTGCTTCACGGATTACCCG
Organism: Shargacucullia verbasci; assembly: GCA_947562105.1. Lineage (NCBI taxonomy): Eukaryota > Metazoa > Arthropoda > Insecta > Lepidoptera > Noctuidae > Shargacucullia > Shargacucullia verbasci. The sequence continues at coordinate 2,242,043 of OX387289.1, read as the reverse complement.
TCCGAGAACAGATGAGCTGTCGCTGGAGGAAATTGTGCAAATCATTTAGAGAGTACTAAGTTATGGATGGGACGAATGAGGGATAGAATAGGAGTTGCGACGGAATAGTTTTGTCTCTGTCTTCTTGATAATTAAGTTCCGTCTCATGTAAATACGTCATTCATACGCTGTTCAAGTAGAGATACAACCGTATAAAGCTCACTGCTGGACATTGAGTATTGTCATAATTATCAGTTTAATATTGTTCAAGTTAAATTTCAACTAGGCATAAACTAAAGGTAGCCTTACACGCTTCGGTGTTCTCTGTTACGTCTGTACGGTAAGCAGACAAAAATATGCTTTTCATTTTGCTCCGGTTGCCTGTAGAGGTTCAAATAACCGCAGGTACAACTGGAGCATGTATGGCTGCCTTAAGAAATATTATTAACTGCAATCCGAAGCGCTACAAGGCCGATAAACATGTTTAACACCAAGTCATAAAGCAACTCTATAGGGATTTATAAATGTGTGTGACTTCAACGAGCTCATATTGTAATTTTCACGTTCCAGGTGTTCGTGATAAAGGAAGGTGTGCAATACAGGATAAGGATCGACTTCATCGTGCAGCGCGAGATCGTGCACGGACTCAAATACGTGCAGAAGACTTACCGGCTTGGAGTACCAGGTAGGAAACAGACAATTTATTTACATCCTAGAGTATATTTTGTTGCATGGTGAAAAGTCAGTCAATAACTTCTTGAGCCCAAGAAATATAGGGCCCAGGTCCACTAGTACGCTCTGAACGATGAAATTTTATGAGAACTCGCTCACCAATCCGTGCTGAACTCGAGGAATAAACGGAGCTATACGAAACTTAGCAAATGCCTGACAACTAATCGATTCATTGCGTGAACTATTCTTTCGTTTGGCGTTGATACGAATGGTGGGAATCCATTAGAAATTCCATTGAGGGCCTGAGTACACTAGCAACTTTTTGCAGCAAATAGGCGCGTTTTAGCTTTCGTTGTTTAGTTTTTGAACGGAAAACATAACCAACAAACGTGTGGGAGTGTTTTTGTTGAAAAAAGTTGCGTTTGTGTAGTTCTCACTTCTGTTAGTTAGAGAGGAGAATTTGATAATGTAAATCTTACATTAATCAGTGTAAAAGCTGTTTATCGATACTCTATATTGACGTCAGGCAGACATGATATTATGACTCAGATATATAGGAAATGCATCAAAATGTGTTTTACTCCGTTTGTAAGTGCCGTAAATGTGAGCGAGAAGTAAGTTTATGATTCATGACCAGACATCACTCGGATATGATTGACGCACTGTTTAACTGGTTCTACAGTCGTAACACTCGTGACGTCTTAGTCTGGTTCAATATACGCAGGATTTAAAATTGATCTTATGTCTAATTAATTAACTGGTCTGAACAGCCCTAGTTTAGGTAAAATCCAATTAGCATGATCTTTAGATGAAAGTCAAATTTTTACGAATATAAATTATTTAAATAATCAATTAAAAAAAAAAAAAAAACAAAATAGAATTTGACATTAAAAAAAATCAATATGATGCAATTATAAACGTTTGCTGATTTTTTCAAAACGAGGTTTACATTTGGACAGCTACTTGAGTGATGTCACTGTAATCTGTTGACACTGACTTTTAATATAGATGTAAATAAATAATACATAAACCTAACCTTTCTCATCCTGAGAAGAAGCCCGTGCAGCAGCAGGATCGTAACGGGTTGCATAATAACATACCCTCCGTAATTAGTCTTAAAAAGTATTTTATCCAAGTATTTATGGCCTTTTCATTCTGATTTCCAAAAGCTCAATGGACATATTCCAACATTATAAAATTATTATCAGATATCTTTCGAGATTGTGAACTCAAATGCCTGGCCACCACAAAAGGCCAAGCCAGATGTTGTCCTGCATTGTCTCACCCTTCATTGTTCTCACATCATCTGATAATATATAGGTTTGCATTAAAAATAAACCTTTGTTTCAACGTTTCTCAGAAGTTGTTGAGAGAAAATATGGTTATGACAGGACTGATTTTTCAATGGCCAGTTATCTTGTTAATTGGAAGACTTCATGATCGCCACTGATTAACAACAACTGATTAGGCGTGGACTATCTACCGGGCTAAAACAATATAATTTTACGTTACGGTTACGGTTGGCGCAGTGGTTAAGAGATTAGCTTTCTGTGCTATGTGTCGCGGGTTCGATCCCCGCACGGAATAAATATTTGTATGATCTACAGATAGTTGTTTCGGGTCTGGTTGTGTCTATATGTGACATGTATGTTTGTAAACTGTACCCACGATACAGGAGAAATCAAAGTGTGGGGCAAAGTTATCTTTAAAAAAAAATGTATATATTTTTTTTTAATTATGTGAAATTGTAATTTCTATGATCTTATATGGGTTTAACGGAGGGATAACTTATCCAAAGGTTTATCTATATTTAGAATACCTATTATGTCAATAATACCTGTTTTACTAGTTATTGACAAACTAGCTGATTGTTCATGCACAATTTATCTGACAAAAAAAAAACTCCCATCATTCTGACTTTTTTAATCGACAGGTAACATTTATCTGAGGAACGAATTTACCATTCGACAGCTACTCAATAAAAAATATGTCAAATCGCGATCTTTATTCTTCGTATCGTATACATATATGTTATATGACGGTTGAAAAATCGAAATTAAATCATAGAGTTTATTCGCTAGATAAACTCGATTCATATAAATTTTAAAGAAAACAATAGCTACTATTAGAATTTTTTATCTGACCGATATTTTATCCGTTTGTAGTAAAACAGTAGATATACAATTTAAATATATTTTGTATTTTTTCACGCTGTCCCTTCTCAGTGCCTGGTACGTATACAATATATATTTTTATTCAAAATGCATTGTCAATGACACATTGATGAGCCTTCGATGTCCTTGCGTATTGTATTCAATATTGTGATTCAGCGTATTGGAATGTGAATGTTGTCTTGTTCCTCATCGATACCATCTTAACGAAACTGTTTTGGCTAAACGAACATAGAACAAGAAAATACCCGAATGTTAATAAAATTTTATACATTTTTGGGTATCGGTATTTTAACAACATAGCATAGCACATCACGCCTGTATTCCCCGAAGGGTTAGGCAGATGTCTACTATTGTACACCCACATTTCGCCGATGCCGTTATTAAGTCCTATATAATAGGGGGCGACCCTATTGCCTATCAACTGGGCACAGTTCCAGATTCCGTGCTTTTATTGAGAATCTCTATACAGAAAAACCCAGTAACACTGTACGACCCAGGAATCGAACCTAGGTCCTCATGCTCAACAGTCGCGACCTCTAGATCAATAAGGCAGTCCATTCGGTATTTTAAGTAGAAAGTTTATTAAAATGTAAATAACTGTCTCATTAGTCTAGTTGTCACACGCGCGGATCCTGAGCATCAAGTCCTGGGTTCTATTCCCAGGCCAGGCAGTGTTATAGGGATTATCTGAAATTTCTCAGTCGCAGCCAGCATTATGGAACTGTGCCAGGGACGCTCCTTTTTATATTGGACTTAATAAAGGCAACGGTGAAATGTGAGTGTAGAATATTAAACCTCTGCCTAACTTGAAGAACTACCGGCGTGATGCTGTGTTGTTGTTCATACTAGTTCCTTTTCTGTGTTCGTTTGGTCTTGACGCAAGTTTAGATTTTAAGTGTAGCTCCGACTTTATTGCATTGATACTTTATTGTTCTATTCTGTAATATACTGACCTAGTGTAGGATATTAACAAGTATAGTCTGTCAATGTACGTGTATGATGCTCCATTGTTGGGTAAGCTAGATCGATTGTCCTGTTATTTAGGTGTGTGGAACTTCCACGTCTCCACGCACTGTGGAAATGCAAGCACAAGTCAACCCCGTCTTATTTCAATGCCTATTTACATAATTATACGGCCCATTTTACTTTGAAAGAACTCGTATTACTTGTGAAGTAAGGCGTAAACATTAGGTGAAGAGCTCGATTTGCTCAAGCAGAAATATGCTCTGTTAGAACACTGTAGCTACTCGAGTTTGCAACTGTTCGAGTATTTTATTGGTTCTTATGGAGTCGTATTTAAAATTGACGACATTAAAAACTACTATTTTGCACATTCTCATTGTGTAACATCTCCTAAAACATCCTTTTTATCATTTACAGTCGACAAAATGACCCACATGGTCGGCTCCTACCCGCCCAAAACCGAGATCCAGTCGTACACCACGCCTCCCGAAGACGCGCCCTCAGGTATGGTCGCCAGGGGTTCGTACTCCGTCAACAGCCTCTTTACCGATGACGACAAAAACGTACATTTGCAGTGGGAGTGGTGTTTCGACATCAAAAAGGATTGGAAGGACTAAGCTTGGCTATTTTATTTTTGTGAAAAGACCGACTGGGTTGGGCGTGTAGGCTGCACTGTGCCATAACATTGGATATAAATGTTCGCTCTGGAAATGATTGCGGTGATTAACATACAAATCTTATAGTATTTTATATATCTCCTCAAATTAAGATATGGTTGAAATTAAATGTCAAGTTATATTCGACCACTAACTCTGGTCGTAGTTTCAATATGGCGGATCAATTTTGGCGGGGGACTAGTAATGTTCTTCTAAAAAATCTTTTGTAAATATTTTTCCAAAAAAATATTTTTATCATGCCTTGCGAAGAGCCTTATGAATCAACTGTAAATCATTGGATGTTATAATAAAGCGCACAGAAATAGTTGCTAAAGTCTTCAAGAGCCCAATCCAGTTGTTAGTGTCGAAAATGGTGGCTGACTGAGAAATACCTATTGACAAATTAGTATAAACGCTTCGTCAAACAGAAAGCGAGATTGGTTGGAAATTTCTAGTATTTACTTGACAAACCGATTGCTTCCAGAAAAGCTTGCAATCTCGTGTAATTTCACACTCACATTTCGAAGTTGAATTGCGAAATTAAACAATCAGTAGGAGTATATTTTCATACTTTTTCATACAAATAAATTGAATATATTATATTTGTACCAATATATCGCGAATACATTATAAATAGCGTGAACTCGTACCTAGATTAGCCTTAATAGAGCACTATACAAAGGAAAGATAAAAATACACTAGATATACTTTCCTAATCACTGTCCGCCAACTATTTGACGAAGCCGAGTCATTAATATACCTACCTATACATAAAAAAATGTAATAATGTGATTGTATTATCGTGAAGATTTTAATTATTACCTAATATAATGTACTTTTTCAGAAAAAAATGTGCTAAAGTTAGCTATTCAGTGATGAAACCGTAAATAGCGACCCATATGTATAGATTTACAATTAAATAGAACAGAATTTGATATAATTAAAATCTGTATAACTTACGGCTACTAACATTATGGTTTGTCGTGGTAAAACAATTCCCCCGATAAACCACATTACCCGTGGCAAGCCTCAGTGTTGCCAGTTTGAAATACAGTTTCTATTTATACAAAAAATGTGTAGATTGTAATACAATAAAATGCAATGTATTTCCATAATTTTTCATATATTACAAAAGATGTAGCAATATTATTATTTAGATATAATTAGCTTATCATTATTTTAGTCATGGTCAATGCAATTAATTCGTGTTTAATGGCGATTCCCATGGTAACACCCTAAATAGTTAGTCAGTTCACTATTGCCCTATAGTCGGCACTGTATGCTAACAGCGGCATTCCTACGAGCATTTTTGCGCCAAGCTAAGAATTATGGGGACTCATTAGTTTCCGTAGAGTATAAATACAATAACTATAGATATTAGGACTCTATTCTGATTGAATTTAAATTGATGCAGTATTATCGAGCTATAACTAAATTTTGTATTAATTTTAAGTCTTGTCGACAAATCCTGTAAAGGGTCGTGTGAAAATAACAATAATACTGCTCAGTGTTGCTATTAAATTGTTTTAATAAAGTCCGATTCCAAAATGTATAATGTATACTTTTATTTTATTTTAAATAAAATGTAAAATTGTCTTTGATGTATTTTATTTTTAAACTACATAATTATTGTGTTTCTTTTGAGGTGATTTTAATTATTATTATTTTATTGGCGACACTGTTAAAAAGTGTGAATCAGAATAGGGTTGTCAACTTTAAAATAGTTTAAATAGATATTATTGTCTCAATTTATCTTTTATATATTTATTTTATTAATAATAACCTTTACTATATAATAAAGATCACAGTTTTCAAGAAAATCATGTAAGTACCAAAATATAGTATTAAAAAAATATAAGGGAATATAGGTGCACCAATTCAAAGAAAAATCTATTTTTAATATTTCACATATAGCTTCTAATGTTATCAGCAGTGCCAGTGAAATCGTGGCAATAATAATATTAATAGAAAAAAAGTATTATGTGTATGGAAGCTGTTTCCTTGTTAGAGTAAATTAGGCATTAAGAAGTTTAAAATAAAGTACATTTTCAACAAATCAAAACCAGTGACCGAGGATTTCTGCGTGGATTGAAGTAAAAAATTGTCGTATTCATCCGTTGGTTGATTATAGATTTAATTCCAAGTAGGATAAATTCGACAATCGTTTGCTCTAAAATGGATTATAACTAAACGTTCAGTGGGCTTATTGATGGAACAATTAAACTGCCGTTTATCACTCAATGATTCAAGAATATCAGTTGAAGTAGATCGTTGCGAGCGTTGCAAATTTACAATAATATTGGTAAGGCTTGTCGCATATATGCGACGTCGGTGTATGTAGTGCCGGTGGGGTTCACGACGGTAGTGACGGCCATACATTGGGCTGCAGAGCTGTTAACGGCATATAAAATTGAACAAAGTATTGCTTAAGCGTGAAAAGATAGAGGGTGCTTCAGTATTAGGACTGGGTGCTCTTCTCTTAAAATTAAGGCTTCCCTTTTATAAATTTTAGAATTAATCATCCCAATTTTATAAATAACTATATTTTGCATTTTTATTGTTTGGAGGGATCCAATATTTGGCGTCATGAATTTTTTGAAAAAGAAACGAGATTCTTATAGTCTTTGTGGTAAAAAAGATATATCTGCTCTTCGTTCTTTCAACCTAAAATTGTGATATCTTCCTATCTACAAAGTCTGCATAAAAAGACGTTTATGTAAGTAATTTTCAAATAATAAAAAATACATCTGTCTTCTCTTTTTCTATTCTCTGGAATATTGGACCAAATATTGGGTCCAATGTTGTACCTACAATTAGTTTGTGCTATATTTTCTAATGAATATAATTTGTTACGTCAGTAATAATTTTAATTCAATAGATGTGTAAAGATTTACGCAGTGTAATAGTTTGGCCAAAAATAAAGCTTATTTATTCAATGTTTGTTTTATTTGTAAATAAATAAATTGTTACAACATTTGTTAGGTACTTGTCAATTATTCTTACATAAATAACATAATTATCTATACATATAAATAAAATTGGAGTGTCTGTTTGTAATTTGAAATAACCGTTTTTTACTACATGCATATGAATATATACGGTACATACACTAAAATAACATTTTTTACAATTTTTGTCTGTCTGTCTGTCTGTTTGTATAGGCTAATCTCTGAAATGGCTGGATCGATTTTGTCCCGTCAAAATCGATCCAGCCATTTATTGGCAGGTAGCTGATGTAATAAGGAGTAACTTAGGCTACTTTTATTTTAGAAAAATTCTTTTATTTTAGAAAAAAATAGGGTTAAGTGCATTTGGTCTCACTAAAAAATACATTGTTAAGTTCCGACATCCACGCGAACGAAGTCGCGGGCACAGCTAGTGGTAAATAAATTGACCTGACGTTTTTCATTAGGTTTCAAAATTAGCTAGGTTATAAAGGTGTGTATGTACCTATGCATTGCCATTTTTTTTTTCGTTCCCTTACAATGTCTCATTTGGAATGGGAGCAATGATATTATAACTTTTACTGCAATTTTTTCTTAACATTCATTTAATATTACTAGGAGATGCTCGTGCGCACGAGACTGCGCCTTAGAGCGCACGACTTTAGCACAAAAGCTGTTTAATATTATATTTAACAATATGGTTGGCTAGTTATATAAAAATGCATTTAATTTTCACAGTCATATTCTGGAAGCAGATTACTGTGATAAATATGTAAAGGTTTAATAACTGTTACAAATTTGAAACCCAGAAAGTTATGATGGATGGGGGCCCGAGTTCTGCTCGCCCTGTAAGCGAAAAGAGCTCATATATTTGGTCATCTAATCACAAAAAAAGCCTACCTACTTCATTAAGGCTAAATATAAACGGTAGCGCTAGAACGTGCGTTTACACAGACGATATCGCAACGAACTGGCAACATGTCCTATTTCGATTTTATGAGGATTTTACTTGGTAATACCATTCTAAATTATTTAAAACCCGGCAGCGCTGCAAAATGCATATTTTACTTCAATCAAAATTGGACGCCAAAATCGAATTCATTCAATTTGTACTAATAGTTTCTTAATCCTGTAATGTTGTCAAAAATGAGATAGTACCAGTTGCCAGTTCACAGTCGATATATCGCTGTGCCAGACGGGCTGTTAGGTGATCGGTAAATAGCGATCAGTATTTTTGATAATCGAGGCAATAGCGACATCGATGCAATCGGGTGAATATATTGGGTCAATTTCGACCACAGTTAATTTAAGCCAAAAATGTATGATAATGTAGCGACTACTACTTGCAACCGCAAAAAATAAAGCGCCATCTATCGGAGTGAAGCGACAACAGAAAGTTCTGAATCGCACTATGAGAGTTTACAACGATTCTAACACATACAAATGTCTCGACATCAACTATCGGGCTGCACGCGCACGATTTTTTTCATACATTTTTGACTTAACAATTGAGGTAGAGGAAAACTCGTAGGTACTAGATTCCCTGAACCTAGTCTAACCTTAATGCACTTTATTAACTACTATTCGGTCAAATTGCTGTTGTATTCCTCGCTTAATTAATTTCAAGGCAATTAACCCTCAATCTGGATGGCCAAGATATTGTCCACCGAGAAAAAAAATTGCCATTAATTTAAATAAATTATATTAAAAAGTTTTGTTTAGAGTTTAAAATGTAACATCTCTCTACTTTCTTGAAACGTTGAAGCAGAGTAAATATCTTCCTGGCTGTTATCCTAACCTGTCTCGAGTTATGTTTGGTAATATATGTATAAATAGGTATCTTTGGTAATTTTAATCACCTTAAGATCTTATGCTAGACGAGCAAGTGATTGATTTTACTATATATTAGACGATAGGTTAAATTTTCGGTGAGCTATGCCGACTGCAAGAATAATTTCTTGGCTATTTTGCGGTTGCAGATAGTATTATCGCTAAACGCCTGATGAAATGTAAAAGGACAATTTTTTTCTGTTGTCTTTCATAATAATGGTAGGCGCTAAGAGAGATTTTGTTTAATAGATGTTGGTAGACGGGCCTCTGCGTGAATATAATGAATTTAAAATAGGTTTGTATGTAGTATAATTTAGAAAAAGATCTGTCAATGTCTGACTGTCCAATATGACTTGCAGGCGCCTGGTAAGACTTGGATGGTTCTGATTTACTTGATAAATGATTTGGTCTGAATTTTGAAATTTTGCAAAAAACATCCCATCCTACTTTACTATCAGATCAAACATCAGATAAAAGTTTGTCAACTCTGAACTATGAAACCTCATAAAGTCTGGGCAAATCAGATCAGAAAATATAATACAAAAATCCTGTCAGTCTGCCTTTGGCAGAGCTCAGTCACAGTCCTATTTTATTTTTTAAACTGCGACCTACTTTGGTCTTTTACAAAAAAGTAAATTCAATCGCCTGCTCTCATGCCTTATTTTAACTCAATATTTCATCCAAATTGACATCATACACTCGACTGTTGGGCAGCCGCGTCTGCGAGTGGACTTCTTTCCGCAATGACATCACGACGTGTAGATCCGACTTGGTGGAAGGGCAGAACGCAGTCAGTCGTGTGGGTACGTACACAGCGTTTAGGAGTTTCAGAGGCATTGCCAGGGCCATGCAGCCTTGTTCTGGAATTTATAAAAATACATATACTTTTATTAATAACTCTGTATACCTATTGCCAAGGCGTTTGTAGGTTGATAATTGCAAGAGAAAAAACGTTTCTTTATATAAAATAAAAGCGAATAAAAAAAATAAGAAAAAAAAAAAACGTGGAAAATAACACGAAGATGCGCACATCGAGGTTATCGGTATAGCCAAAGTCAACGTTTTTTATATCAACTAGGCCATTTCATGCACTTTTGAAAAGTTGAGACTCTAGGTGCACGGTTCTAAAGTGGCATTAGGTCTTATTTAAAAGAGACCGGCAAGAAACTCCATGGAAACTCTATAAAAAAATAAAAAGTTAAATTACAATTGATAATCTTAAATTGACATGTATTATATAGGAAAAATCAAAATCAAGCTTATCAAAACGTTACACAACATAATACAGTACAATTTATACAGGTGTTTCGAATGAATAATAGAAACGGCATAAAGTTCAAAGCGGATAAAAAAAGTGTTTAGATAATATCAAATATGTACTTGAAATCAACTAATTAAATCGTTTAAACACAGGTAATTTTTAATGTGATTTATTAGATATAAACAAAAGCCGCTTAAATCAGTAATCTCATATTCATAAAATCGTGAATGATAATAAATAATGACACTGGTAATAGGCTAGTTGACTGCATCAAAACTAAATTCTGAAATCTTGTTTGGTAAATAGGTTTCCTTATAAAAACTCAGTAAAACTTAATCTCTTGCTTATCTTTGGCGTTTTCAATTTTTAATTTATAAAAATCACAATAAGTATGTCAATGGCAATAAAAAACTATGACGTCACGCTTTGCTATTCGAAACATTTTTAGAACAAAACGTCGTTTTTGACAGTTCATAAAAAGTAACTCGGATGACTAGTTGTCAACTACCTCAACTACCGTATTGTAGGTAGGTTTGGAGGAACGAGGTATGGTGTTCCTTTATTGAGAAGGGAGGATCCTCCGACTAGGCAAGGTGGTTAGCCTGGCGGAACGAAGCCCGACGGCTGATGTTGGATATTCGTATATGTGTTAGAATCATTGTAAACTCTCATAGTGCGATTCAGGTTTTCTGTTGTCACCTCATTCCGAAAGATGGCGTTGTACTTTTTACAGTACTTACAGTCGGCGTTAGACGACGGCGGTAGACCCACTGAATCATCTTAGCCGTTACATTCAAAGTGCTCATATTATCATGACAGTTGGAAAAATGAACTATCTATAAAGGTACTTTTCTTTCTTTTCAACCGACTTCAAAAAAAAGGAGGAGGTTCTCAATTCGGCTGTATTTTTTTTTTTTTTTTTTTTTTTTTTTTTTTTTTTTTTTTTTTATGTTTGTTACTCGATTTCTCGAAGACGCCTGGACCGATTTCAAAAATTCTTTTTTTATTTGAAAGGGTATGCTTGTCATTTGGTCCCATTGTCATCAGGTCAGGACCTGATGGTGGAAACCCTGAGAAATCGAGGGCATCTCTTGAAAATTGTAGGCGAGCATGGGGTAAAAACTTGATATTTATGTGTATATCTGATGAGACTACAATACTATGGAGGTTTAGGGCAGATCTGATGGTGGAGACGACAGAGGATCGAGGGAACTCCTCAACGGTACATCTTAACTACCTCGTGTTTGGGCTTATTTTATACGTGTTGACAAGATCTTTACACCGAGATGGGTAATGACTGCCACTGCAAGGTCCGTGATGCAGGTGCAGTACAGTTTAGGGAACTCCTTAATGGTTGATAGCAGCTACATAGTGTTTGGGTTTATTTTATTCGTATTGATGCGCACTTTAAGCCGAGATGGGTAATATTGCAGATTCGATAGTGAATTTCTCGTAATGCGTTTTCATCATGTGGTCGGCTAAGTAATTTATTTGATTTTAAAATCACATAGTGCAATACCGTCTAAGGTTTTCACTCGACTTTCGCAACATACATTTGACCTTTGTAAAGTTTTTCAAGAGAATCGTCTTTACTAGGTCTACCCATCACTCAAAATTGTAAAATAATTAAATTTTTTAACAAAAAAAAAAACCGACTCCAAAAAACTCAATAACAAAACTAATAACTAAAAAGCAAAAAATAAATCTTTTATTATACAATATAGTAGTTGAACAATATTGAAATCGGTGCCAAGTAAAACATAAAAGTAATATACCTTGCTGCTATAATAGCGACATTGAAACAACGAGTTCACGTAGAAATTGTCGAGTGCGGAGAATCGTGTCGGTTTATCATTGCATGTTTTACTTGGCACCGACTTCAATATTGTTCAACTACTATATTGTATAATAAAAGATTTATTTTTTGCTTTTTAGTTATTAGTTTTGTTATTGAGTTTTTTGGAGTCGGTTTTTTTTTTTGTTAAAAAATTTAATTACGTATATTTAACTATCTTTCCTTTATTGTTCTCACAAACTTTTGTTCGAAATCAAAACAAAAATTAATTTTCAACCGACTTCAAAAAAAAGGAGGAGGTTCTCAATTCGGCTGTATTTTTTTTTTTTTTTTTTTTTTTTTTTTTTTTATGTTTGTTACTCGATTTCTCGAAGACGCCTGGACCGATTTCAAAAATTCTTTTTTTATTTGAAAGGGTATGCTTGTCATTTGGTCCCATTGTCATCAGGTCAGGACCTGATGGTGGAAACCTTGAGAAATCGAGGGCATCTCTTGAAAATTGTAGGCGAGCATGGGGTAAAAACTTGATATTTATGTGTATATCTGATGAGACTACAATACTATGGAGGTTTAGGGCAGATCTGATGATGGAGACGACAGAGGATCGAGGGAACTCCTCAACGGTACATCTTAACTACCTCGTGTTTGGGCTTATTTTATTCGTGTTGACAAGATCTTTACACCGAGATGGGTAATGACTGCCACTGCAAGGTCCGTGATGCAGGTGCAGTACAGTTTAGGGAACTCCTTAATGGTTGATAGCAGCTACATAGTGTTTCGGCGATTATTCCGTCAATTACGGACCGATTTTAAAAATTCTTGTTTTGTTTGAAAGAGTATGCTTCCCATTTGGTCCCATTATCACCAAGTCAGGATCTGATGATGGGATCCTAGGGAAATCGAGGGATACCCTCAAATATTGTAAGACAAATAGCACGTTTGAGCTTTTTTTCTTAATAAGTTAGGTATTGGCGTCTGAAAATCATCATTTAATGATGCTGAGCTGATGATGGATGTCATAGTATTCCTCAACGGTAAAGAGTTAAGGGAATAAAACTTCCGAGTTTGGGATCACTCGATATATTTTGATGAGTCCCGTATAAAACATTTGGTATAGAGGGTCTGATGATGGAGCCAGGAGATAGATGGTGGAACTCTTCAGTAGCTACTTGTAAACCCCTCGAGTTTGGGCTCATTTTAAACCTCTAAAAGTCAAAACTATCACAGTATTAGTTACAATAGTCGTCTTAATCTTTTCATTTCTCGTAATGCGTTTTCATCATGTGGTCGGCTAAGTAATTTATTTGATTTTAAAATCACATAGTGCAATACCGTCTAAGGTTTTCACTCGACTTGGGGCAACATACATTTGACCTTTGTAAAGTTTTTCAAGAGAATCGTCTTTACTAGGTCTACCCATCACTCAAAATTGTAAAATAATTAAATTTTTTAACAAAAAAAAAAACCGACTCCAAAAAACTCAAAAACAAAACTAATAACTAAAAAGCAAAAAATAAATCTTCAATATAGTAGTTGAAGAATATTGAAGTCGGTGCCAAGTAAAACATGCAATCATAAACCGACACGATTGGCGAAGTGCATTTGTCGTGTCCGACGCATAATCCGCTCCGCACTCGACAATTTCTACGTGAACTCGTTGTTTCAATGTCGCTATTATAGCAGCAAGGTATATTACTTTTATGTTTTACTTGGCACCGATTTCAATATTCTTCAACTACTATATTGTATAATAAAAGATTTATTTTTTGCTTTTTAGTTATTAGTTTTGTTTTTGAGTTTTTTGGAGTCGGTTTTTTTTTTTTGTTAAAAAATTTTGTTTTCTGAAATGGTTTTTTAGTCCCATGCAATACGGGGCGAGCCTATTGTCATCTACCGGGCACAGATCCAGACTCCGTGCTGTTACTGATAATTTCCATAGGTACAGGAAAACCCAATAACATTTTGTCCGATCCGGGAATATTGTACACGGGACCTCATCCTCAGCAGTTGCGCTAGATCAATGAGACAGTCATTACTATATGATTACCTACTTAATGTAAAATAGCTTGACTTTATCGATATTTATATGTTAATGTACCTAATGGTTATCACTACATATTATAAAACAAAGTCGCGGCGGGGGACGCCGCGTCTGTCTGTATGTTTGCGGACGAAACTCAAAAACTACTGAACGCATTTTCATGCGGTTTTCACCCATAGACAGAGTGGTTCATGAGGAAGGTATAGGTGTGTAGTTTGTTAAGGTTTTGTGTAAATTGGCTGAAATATAACGATGATAGTTGAAGATGTCGGAAAAAATCATGAAGACTGGGAGCTAAATGGGAGAAAAGTGAAGGCGTATATGATCTGCTACCCGTGCGAAGCCTGGGCGGGTTGCTAGTTAATTTACAAAATTACGAAAAAATCATCTACCTTCTTAAAATGTCGCCGAGTGTGACTCATACAGTCGCTACAATAGAAATCTATTCCACGATTTCGATAATTATCTTTATATTTTTTTAAGTATTACTAACATAGATCAATTATTAAGATTGATAGGGGATTTAGAATAAGTGAATCATAATAATAATGACTCATTGTACTCACCAGGCATTTTTCTCCTAAAATGCACATTTTCGATCATATAGATGCCGCTTCTTCCCAGCACGTTGGAGACAGTCCTGCTGGCAAACTCCCTGGTCTGCTCTGACTCGAAGGTCGGCGTATCAGTCGCTACGCCGACCACGTGACTTAAGTTCGCCGCTATCCATTCTGCCAGCTCATAGCTCAGACCTGGGTGAAAATAGGTAACTAAATCGCTACCAGAAGAAAGTTGGTTGGCCATGGACTCAAGAACTACCAGAAGAATATTGCTTGGGTTTGGACTTAAGAATTTATACATAAAAAGAGTGAGGTCGAAAGTCGGTTCTTAAGCCACAGTATCAGTGTGTCCCAGTTGGGTGGCGGAATTCAGATGGCATTTGCTCCGTGTAAAATAAGGTTAGAGTGGAATGGAAGCCGACCCCAATGTTGTTGGGAAAATGCTTGGCAAATGTTGGTTTCTTTAAATTTAACCTTACGGCACGGTTTGTTCAGTGGCTAAGTGATTACCTTTCTGCGCTAGGTGTCACGGGTTCGATTCCCTCACGGAACCAATATTTGTCTGATCTACAGATAGTTATTTCGGGTCTGGTTGTGTGTATGTGATATGTATGTTTGTAAACTGTACCGATGATACAGGAGAAATCTTACTGTGGAACAAAAACTCACCAGGAATCTTACAAACGCAAGTCCGGGCATTAATCTGGTTATTATCCTCCTCGGTCCACCCAAACTTGAATAGCAGCAGCGTCGGCTCCTTAGGGTCTTGCTTCAGGCCTGCCCATTGGAGCGCCACATCCAGGGTCAGGACTACCGACGGGTTCAGTGTCGTTAGTGTGCTCACGTCTATTATTGATACTGAAAACAATTATATTCTTCAAGATTATTGTGTCCTTCACAGCTGACAGCCCTGAGCGTAGCTAGGAAGCAGCAAAGGAGTTGACTACCCCAGAATGACCCAGAAGATAGGAACTGTACCAGAAACTCTGGTGCCAATCGATATGATTTCATCACAAGATATATCTAGAACTGCTTCATTGGTCTAGTGGGCGCAAGCGCGACTGCTGAGCGTGAAGTCCCGGGTCCGATTTCCGGGTCGGACAATGTGTTATTGGGTTTTTCTGTATCGTATTTTTCTGTAGCAACACGGAATCTGGAACTGTGTCCTATAGATGGCAATAGGATGGCATCGGCGAAATGTGGGTGTAGATTACTATACTATATATTACTATTCTACACCCCTACCTGTTTAATCCTTCAGGGAATACAGGTGTGATGTTATGTTATATTACATCACAAGAAAAAGAAAAAAATGATGTCCTAACGAAGTAGTTTCGATGTTGAAAAGGCAAGTCCTGCCAACAGTGTCAACTATTTCATAGTCTTATCGCCACTTTAGAAATCAAGTAGATAGGTATAATTTTATACTTTTATGTAAGTAGTAAAATCGATACTGACATCGACTCAACAGATACTCGGAAGGAATGACGGCCGGGTGCATGGATCCCGTGGTCCCAGAGTGCTCCAAATGTATTCCAGTGCCCAGATCCGGCGCCCCGCA
Organism: Shargacucullia verbasci; assembly: GCA_947562105.1. Lineage (NCBI taxonomy): Eukaryota > Metazoa > Arthropoda > Insecta > Lepidoptera > Noctuidae > Shargacucullia > Shargacucullia verbasci. The sequence continues at coordinate 2,225,606 of OX387289.1, read as the reverse complement.
GTTGATACACATCTTCCTAGAAACAGAAACAAGATGAGTAAAAAGCTAATATCAAATATGCCGTAATTTTCGTATTAGGCATAGTCCGCCTCAAAAAGATGCATCATCATCATCATCAGCCAGAAGACGTCCACTGCTGAACGCAGGCCTCCCCCTTAGTGGTCTAAGATACACTGATACTCTAAGGTTAGACTGGTTGCCAGACTTATTGGGCTACTAACACCCGTAACGACTGTCATAGGTTTTCGTGTAACACCCGGCACTAACTGCTTAACGTACTTTCCGAGGCACAGAGGAGTCTCGATATGTGAAAAATGATCACCAATCTAAGGACCGACCGCATCAAGCGCTGCTTAACCTCGTAGATCGATCGATCTGTCTGATCTACGAGCCCCTAAAAATCCCAACATCATATTTATTAATACTGAAATTACACATCAACCCACATCGACCACTCTCTCTTTCTCTCTCTCTCTTTCTGGTTCCAAGCACATAAAATAAAGGGTTACTCACCAGTGTTTCTCCATAGCTCCATAGTACATAGACAAGTCTCTCCAAGTAGTAGGTTTGGTCATATCGACCACATCTATACGTTCTGAGTCGTCTTTGCAGTGTAACACGTGGGAGAGTTGCATAAATATCGATACTAGGAAATATGATACGTGTTTATTCATTTTTTTTTTAAGTTTTCTGAAGCTTAGTTCTTAGCTGTGAGATTCTCTAAGCTTTAAATTGTATCTTTGATTTTAAAGGAGTTAAAACAATTTTGAAAACTTAGCGATATTTATCTATTTTATTTTAATATTTGATGTTTGAAAATATGTTCTGATATATATGTATTTTTTTTATGTCTTCGTTATTGTCTTGTTTAGTTATTGTGATTACACTTCTGAATTAGTTTTGGTGGAACTAATATTTTTACTTTTTATTATTAACTTTTTAAATAAAAACAGTTTCACTGTATTTTAGTAACAAAGTGAATTACTAAACAATGTCTCCTTATTCTAGGAGTTAGTTACCACTGTTAAGTTCCATAAGAAAATGGCTGCGAGGGTCGTAGTCACTCTTATTTGTACAGGAATTGTTTGTTTGTTTGGTTTCTTCGTGTATTTGTTATTGTAGCGAACAAAGGGTCGACTATTGTTACAGTTTGTCCATTAGGTAAGCTATGTATGTTATGTTCTGTCATTAGGAAGTGATCTTAGCTAGAATAAGAATGTTGGATGACGTCACTTGAGGCTATACAGGCTGGACCAAAAATGACATCTATAATAAAAATCCAGACTTTCAAAATCTACTAAGATAATGGAACCATGTTTTATATATATAGAGGGCACGGTTAGTGCAGTGGTTAAGAGATCGACTGCTGGGGTACGTGTTGCGGGTTCGATGCCCGCACGGAACGAATATTTGTATGATCTACAGATAGATATTACGGGTCAAAAAATGGGTTATTAAAAAAAAATAGGCCGATGCTGTTATTAAGTCCCATGTACTGTCACAATCAAAACTCCAGGTAGCTACGAAATTTTGTAACAGCAAAACTTAACACTAACATGGTAATCAAATTTAATCTTAATCAACCAATAGACTAACGAACCTATAGATCGCGCATAACATCCAATGATTATAAAATGATTGATTGTTATATAAAGATACCTAAAACCTACACCCCCCAGTGTGGCTCACAATAAGTACCTACCTACGTATAATAATAAAATTCTGTGCAAAACACTTTGTTATCGTGATAGGATTATAAAATAATTTATGGTCCTCCTAATCGTGGAGTATTTTCACGGATTTACTTCAAAACTGACAGATATTTTATCATATTAATTTTGTATCTAACTTTATGGCGACTTATCAATAGTGTCATAATACTTTATTGCATTTTTATCACAAAACTTTTGATTTTGATATTTGTTTAACGAATTAGTATAATATTGCGTATGTATTAGTATTTCTGTTGGTTTTTGACGACACGGTTGGCGCAGTGGTTGAGAGATCGACTGCTGAGCTACGTGTCGCGGGTTCGATTCCCGCACGGAACAAATATTTGTATGATCTACAGATATTTGTTTCTGGTCTGGGTCTTCGTGTATGTGAATACACACCGTATCTTGAAAGGCACGAAAAGCCGTTGGTCCTGCGCCTGATCTCTCTCCGGTCGTGTCGGATTGCCGTCCCATCGGACTGTGAGAGTGAAGGAATAGAGAGAGCACCTGTGTTTGCGCACACACTTGTGCTCTATAATATCTCCTGCGTAGTTAGCTAATCCGGTGAGATTGGCCGCCGTGACCGAAATCGGTCAGGAGGACATTATTTCTGTTGGTTTCAGGTTTTGACTATACATACTCAGAATAGTTACTTATTGTACCGCGTAAGCAGACTATGCGCCCACATTACGTCATCCATAAATAACTCTTATTGCTCGGTGTTTAAGATTCACTTAAGGTTCACAGGATCTGTCATTATTGCTGACCTTGGAAGCCAAAAAGTTAAAGGTTATTGTTAAAAGGTTTTTTTATTGTATGTACTAAACCTACTGCCTTGAGTACCTATAGGTATATAAAAAACTTATATTGTGTCTACGTTTACGGACATATCTATGGGTCATTGTGGGGCCATGTCCTACCTTAAAATACCATTTTTTTGTAAAGGCAAAGGTCTCCCCCTTATCCCTCTGTAGCGACAACTACTCGCAACATGGCAAAAAGTAAAGCGCCGTCTATGAGAGTGAAGCTACAACAACAAACCCTGAATCGCACTATGAAAATTTACAACGATTGTAACACATATACGAATATCCGACATCAACTGTCGGGCTTCGGCCCGCCAGGCTAACCACCTTGCCTGGTCGGAGGATCCTCCCTTTCAATGGAGGAACACCATACCTCGGTCCTCCATACGTCTCTGCATAGCCTCCTCCGGCCAATTTATAGTGAAGGCATCACGCCAAGTTACGCCAGCGTTTTTTAAAATACCATTAACTATGATAATATTGACAACACGGCTGGCGCAGTGGTTGAACCATCGGCTGGAGCGCTACGTGTCGCGGGTTCGATTTCCACACGGAACAAATATTTGTATCATCTACAAATAGTTGTTTCGGGTCTGGGTGTATGTTCTTGTGAATATTTGTGTTTGTAAACGCACCCACGTTACAGAATTTATTACTAGTGCGGGGCAAAGTTTAAAAAACAAATATGCTAAGTAAATTCTTTGTTAATATAACAGTATGACCTAGATCTCTAAGAATTCCATCAAGGGAAGAGGCGGTTGTGGTCAGAGTTTAAGTCGTCAAAAGGATAAAATGGAAAACACAATGCAAGTTTTGTACAGGCAGCGAGAGGCGTTTGAAGATACACGTTAACTATTTGACAAAAATCGATTGACTAAATCAGATCAATTAAAATATTTACTTTCACCTTGTTACCGGTAACCACCGCTGCCCTACCTCAAATTCAACTTAAACTACGGCCCTATCTACGTTATATTTTTTAATATTTCTAGTATGACTTTCAACTGATTCTACTGGGGGTCCCTATTGACACAATAGTTTAGCTAGCTGATCTGATGTCACTTATTCTCATATTGATACAACACTCTCTTGTTTGTAATTATATGATTCAATCATACTGTCATAAGAGTAATAACAAGGACTCACCGTTTAATTGATTTCACTCTAGTTCGTGCTTCCTATGTAACTTCTCGTCTGTTTATTTTTCTTATTGTGGGCGTTAATTGCCAAAAAATCCATATTCACACTGCTCTATTCTTTAACTTTTTTTATCATTCGTTATTAGGTTGGACTTTATTTTATATCCTTTCAATTTCACTTCTAATTTTATATATCTGGTTCACTTTTGTAAACTAAATTTTAACTGCATTAATGTACCCGCATTTTTTGTTTTATTCCTCCTTTGGCAGAAGACCTTCTATTTTTTATTAAGACACTGATCATCAAGTGCATTCAGCCAATATGTCTTTTTTTCACAAATCACATAGTAAATTGTTAAACAAGTCAACCCTTGGCTGAAAAAATAAAAAATAAAGAATAACGAATAGACAAGAGTTATAATTTGAAAATCTTAGTTCGATGTTCAAATTTATTTTTAAATCCTGCAAAAAGGCACTTTCAGTCTACTTTATTTCCAGACCAAAATATTCCAAATATAACAAAAAATAGTAATTTCAGCTTTATATTATTTATAGATAGATAAAAATTAAATCCAGTTCGTTGGTTGTCATACCACTTGAGGAGTCTTTAAAAAACCCAGGACGCTACTTAATAACTATCCAGGACAACCCAGGACACTCCAAAAAGCAGGACATGTCCTGGGAAAACAGGACGGTCAACCCTACACTATACGAGGTTTCTTTTTTCAAACCACATTTCAAGTTATTATTTCTGTTGGATTTTATGAGAATAAAGGAAGGATGCCATTAAAAAATATATCACACCCAAAATCCACAAAGCCAAGATAAATACGAGTATTTTCAGATCAATATCAGCCTTCAATGGCACGTTTACCTAATTCACGCAAATGATCATTTCGATAAACTAATTATGATTGTATCTTTTACTAATAAGTCATGCATTTTTATTTGCCTGCAACAATTATACTGCGTCACTAATTTAAAAATAATTCATGTTTAGTAAATTGCTTTAATCTTTGAGATCATTTGTACTGATCAGATATACCTATCTGATCAGACAGAGCTTGTGTGCAAGTTGTCTGCGTGCAGAATGTATCGTACTTGCCAGCCATCACCTAGTTAAGTAGGAATTCTTTGGATTTAAAACTCCTTGTAAAATGTTTAATCAGGAATATCTATATTCAGAAACAAAACATACATAGCTACTGCTCATATCGGTCGTTCTGCGAAGCTAAGTAGCGGTTGACGCGGTCAGTTCTTGGATGGATGAACATTTTCTCTGACTCCTCCCTGCCTCGGAAAGCACTTTATGCAGTTAATCCCGGGTGTCACACGAAGACCTATGACAGTCGTTACGGGTGTCAGCAGCCCAAAAAGGTAAGGCGGAGGTAAGATGGCAGTCGCATCGTGAAACATACTGATATTCAGCCGCAACTGGTTAGACTGAAAGCCGATCCCAATGTAGTTGGGAAAAGGCAGGCAGATGATGATCTATAAGCAGACACCATTTATCGATATATTTTATTTCGGTAATAGTTCAAATAACAATCTTTGTATTTAGGTTTACCGTACCAATTAGTTAATTGTATATAACTTGAGCGTAATAAAATAGTAAGTAAATCAATTTTCTGACCTTTAAAGCTAGCTACGTAACGTTTATTTATCTATACTACTGGAAAAACAGATTTTGTCAAATAAACTCAAACTTAAAAAAACAAAACAAAAATCATAATACAATACATTGACAATAAACATATTCACAAAATGAAATAGTTTTCTTATTAATTTGGCTTTAAATAATATTAATTTTTATGACCTAAATTTTCAATTGGCAATATCTCAGTTTCTTCATTATGTGACAAAAGCTGTTTTTCCCCTGACCCCTTCATATTAGAAAGAGGTAAAATATGCTTGTAATATTGTATGTAAGTTTGTTTGGGGGTAATCTCCGGAACTAATGAGCCGATTCTAAAAATTATTTCACTAGTAGAAAGCTACTTTATTCCTGAGTGCTAAAGGCTATGAATTATATATTGCACGTAGATTACGCGGACAAAGTCGCGGGCAAAAGCTAGTAGATAATATAACGAGTAAAAGAAGTTATTCAAGACTATTACATAAAACTCTAATAACATTTTTTTTTTTTTTTATGACGACGCCCGCGGCCACTCTTACAAACAGACAGACAAACTGTAAACTTTTATCTTGATGTACTTATGTACGAACGATGATAATACTGATACCGGTGACGTCTTGCCATTGAACTTAGCCGATTAAAAGCTAATCTATGAAAAATCTATAACAAAGATTAGGCACCTACACGTAGGAATTAATTTGTTGTTGATATTATTGTTTACTACCTGTAAAAAATATAAATAAATAATAATAAAGTAGCTAATAGAATCTTTGAGTTTATAAAATAATATAGCTTTTTATCAAACTGACTTATTACAAGTTTAATTAATTTTGTATTCATTATCAATACACCCAAACAGACCTGTTTTCTTAGTTTTTAATTATTGGAGTTTGTTACAAATTAAATCAAATGAAATATTATTTAATTACAAAATTAACTAGTATTTTACTGCCAGGTGTAAGCAACTGAGCCGCTTAAGAAGAAAGGCGCATTTAACTTAAACATAATAAAAAAACAGGAAATGTAGAAAGCATAGATCTCCTTGAATAAAATAAGTTAAGTTTAACTAATTCGAAACAACACACTGCGCTTCAAAACTGAGACAGTGATGTGGCTGAAAAAGCCGCTCAGCTGAAATGGGACTGGGCAAGACATGTCTGCCGGAGGGCGTGTGAACTGTGGGTTCACAAAGAACAAAACTGATGGCCTGAAACAGTAAAACGGGGCCGCGGCAGATCACGGAGGAGATTGCGGAATGAATTTGGCGAAACGGTTGGCGCAGTGACTAAGTGATTAGCTTTCTGCGCTAGGTGTCGCAGGTTCGATTTTTCGCACGGAACAAATATTTGTATGATCTACAGATAGATGTATGTTTGTTAAACTGTACCCACGAGACAGGAGAAATCCTAGGGTGGGGCAATATTTTTTTAAAAAGAAAATAAAAATATAGGATTTTATGTCTTCTGCCTTATTCATAGCTAAGCAATATGTAATAAGCAGTTATAATAAGCAGTTTATAAAATCGGTGAGTAAAAGGCAGAAATTACAAGATAAACAATCAATCTGACTATACTGCAACATTTTTAATCAAGCTAGCAAGATTATGGTATTAACGCTACTAATTATACAATCAATCATTGTTATTTAAAAAATCCGGTACAATTTCCTATGATTTTCACAGTTGCCTAATCTAAAGATAATATTGATGACGATACGATAAAGCGTTAACAAAAGTCGAAGCGACAAGTTAAATATTGTCAGTAATACGCTATCGCGCAAAAATGGTGCTTAAGTTTGTGCTTTTCGTTGCGTTAGCGACTGTTGCTACTGCCAGGAGGGCGCCTCATGCCGATTATGTTGAAAGTCTGTTCAAGACGAATCCGGCGTTGAGGTACTCGAACAATATTGAAGAGGATGCAAGCCTTGATGCAGTAAGTACATTTACTTGAATACTTATAATACATTTAATTGAAACAATTATTGGGACTAAGAAACTTAAATTTAAAATATTATAATGCAGCCTCAAAGTATCAAGATGTTTACAGTCGAACTATAATGACGTAACAGTGTTTTCAACATGACAAATACAGTAATTTAAGGACTGCGGCGCCCTCAATTTCTTGACAGTTCTCTTTCCGCACAGATTCTATACTTAATGAAACCAATATCACAAAAAAAAAATTAAGAAAACAACAGTAAATCTATTTTGCCTGTCGTCGGCGGCAATATGCGGATTTATATAGGCGCGGTCGCAGCCAAAGCCTTTGGGGGGTTTATATTAAGAGTAAAATAAGTTGAACAAATTAGAATTTTTGCACAAAAATAAATATGTAATACTAGCGGATCCGACAGACGTTGTCCTGCCCGGACGTAGAACTCGATCTAATTGTGAATCTTAACTACACACAAAAAATTACATCAAAATCGGTCCAGCCGCTTAGGAGAAGTTCGGTGACATACACACGTACAGAAGAATTATATATTACGGGTGCAATTCACGTTTTATTGAGATTTTCATGCAAAAATACCATCCAAATTTTCGACTTCTCTGGTACAATTTCCAAAAATTTTCTTTCATTCAAACCTTGTACTGACAATTACGAACACAACAAAAAAAAGAATTAGCCAAAGAGGTGCAGCCGTTCTCAAGTTTTACGCTTACATACATTTTTGGCAATTGATTTTTATTTATATGGATTATAAATAAAAAAAAATAAAAAAACCTACCTATTTTTGATTTCATTGTTAGACGTTTTAAGTAGGAACTTAATAATTGTCTATGTTTAGGAGACTCGTTAATTTAACATGCATGATTGGGCGGGGGGGTCTCATGACCCCTCATTACTGCCGCTGGATTCATGGATGAAAAGTTAATGAAATATAGGTACCTGAAACCCTTGGCATGATTTACATACTCGCTCGTATTGTTTAGTACCTAAATAAAATTTGTTTAAAGTGAATAGTTTAGAAAATACTCAAACTTTATTTCCTAAAGATAACCCCAATCATACGGTCATTTTATTATTTATTTAAATCAAGGACAAAACTGATTCTGTAGTTGTGACTTCGACTAGTTCTTTTAAACAAGGACGATAAATAATATCAGTGTAAATAATGAAAACTATAACGACTATGATACAAGCAAAGATAAAATAATACCGATATACAAAGATTAAAAAAAAAACAAAGATATCAAAGTACAAGCGAAAACTACTAATTACATTACAATTGGTGTTCCGTGATTCGATAAGAATTTTGTTTTAGGTAAAGCTAATAAACTTACTCATCATCTGCCTGGCCTTTTCCCAACTACATTGGGGTCGGCTTCCAACCTAACCGGTTGCGGCTGAATATCAGTATTTTACACGGAGCGACTGCCTTCTGACCTACGCCAGTGAGACACTGATACTCTAAGGTTAGACTGGTTGTCAGACTTTTGGGCTACTGACACCCGTAACGACTGTCATAGGTCTTCGTATGACACCCGGGACCAACTGCTTAACGTGCTTTCCTAGGCACGGAGGGGTCTCGATAGGTGAAAAATGGTCACCAATCCAAGGACTGACGGCGTCAAGCGCTGCTTAACCTCGCAGATCGATTGATATGCGCAGTAGCTATCTAGTACTCATACACGATAAATTGTCAGACCGCGTCTCCCGCGTTCCCATACGTCACGCGTCTCCCGCGTTCCCATACGTCACCCCTCTGTCGCCCACAAAAATGACTGTGCGCACTCACACATATACATATCGCGCAGCGTCGTGTTCGTCAGCGTGCGAAAGAACGGCACCCATATCATGTAAGAACAATATGAAATTTGATAATAATCATGCTAATCCTCTTATGAAAACATTATACGTATAAGCGAGAAAGAGATGCGTTAAGTTTACGCCAATATTTGATGTTCACTGTGGCTGTCAGAATTTTCAAAAGACAAGAGACTAGTGTTCCTTTTATTTAATTTTATTCATCAATCGGTTTGCCAAACGCGGTCGATGCGTAAAATCGAGTCGAAATCGATGTTGATAAACGCAACTACGAAAAGGCACTACCAGAAACTTACATTAGGGCCTCAGTAGAAGAGAGAGTGAGAATTCAGTACAACATCCTTTATTACGCTGTCAACTATATTTTCTCTTTGAATCGAAAAGATTTGAAGAGTTGGTGTAAGGCGGTAGGCCTTTTGACCTGGCCTTTAGAGTGAACGACCAATGCAGACTACCCAAAATGTATACAATGATAGTTAATCGTTTATCAACATTAACTCACATGCAAATCTTTCCAGCCTGGCCTTGTAGCCAAGTACGGTTACCCTATCGAGATTCACAACGTTGTCACCTCCGATGGCTACATCCTGGAAGCCCACAGGATACCTCATGGCAGGGACAGCCACAACACCCCTGATCCTGAGAAGCCTATTGTGTTCCTGATGCATGGACTCTTGTCTTCCTCCGCCGACTTCCTTGTGATGGGACCTGGAAAGGCTTTAGGTGAGTTTCATGTCTTATTAACTTATCCAAAAAAAAATAACACATTTTTTTTATGTATTTGGGGGTAAGAAAGTCAATACAACTTTACAAAATGAGATAAGATAGCATCACGCCTGTATTCCCCGAATTATTAAGCAGAGGTGTACTATTATGGTGTACTATGCTGTTATGGAGTCTCATGTAACTGAGTGCGAGCTTATTGCCATCTAGGCAGGCACAGTTCCAGACTCCGTGCTGCTACTAAGAATCTCCATTCAAATAAACCTAATAGCACATGGCCCGACCCGGGAACCAATCGCAGGATCTCACGCTCAGCAGTCGCGCTTGCCACTAGGCCAACGAGGCAATCCTTTACGAAATCTGTTATACATATTTATATTATATTCATATGTTAGCGCGAAATATATTGGATTATTAACACTAGATAGCATTTTTGGACTTCTGACTGTCTTGGCCAGAGAGGTCCTTTTCGCACAACTTTACACAGGTTCGTTCATATTTAAACGCAATACATATGACAGACTTATCGAAACGTGTTTCCAATTATTATCACTTAGGGTGAATACCCTCAGAATCACGAAAAAAAAAACGATAGTAACTTGTATGATAAGTTTCGCAGTCCAACGCCGTGTCTTTGACTTTCGTCATAATGATGACAAAGATCTAAGAGTAGCTGTGTAGTTTTCCCGTACGACGTTTTCCAAACTAGGGCAAATCCGGACGAATGGATATCCTATATGTTTCAGGGTTATGGAACGGTAGCTCAGAGGCCCTTCAATATTGAGTTTATGATTTCTTACAGCAAAAATTTGACCAAAATGATTAATTTTATATATACTGAATTTGTATTGAATCACTTTTATGTCACCCTGGAGAAACTATTTTGGTAGAAACCAAAATGATCAATTTTAGTAGTTAGGCCACTATAGTTCTCATGGCCTCAGTTATATGTTTGGCCTACAATTATTATGTAAACAATTTATGAACATGGCTGGAATACGAACAGGTAATGTAAATGACTTATGCTGTATGCATGCTGTCACTCCAGTTATCTAATAGAAGAATCCAAACAAACACAAGCATTGAAATAATAAAACACGTATATCATCTGTATAGAACCTAATCGCTAAACATCTTGATAATAATGCCGTATCTACCTAATAATTTAATCTGTTATTAGTTATAATCAATCAATCATATGCATACGACATAAAAATGTGTAGTCAAATCTGTGATACTGATATATAATTGTATCTGATTTAGTGTTGCCCAAAATCGGTCTTGGTCTTGCAGTCTTGGTCTTGTTCTTGCATTTTTGCAAGACCAAGACCAAGACCAAGACCGCGTAATTTTAGCAAGACCAAAACTAACCGTGCAAGAGTCTCGCAGGCTTAGTCTTGTTCTTGCTCAAATCTTGCACGGTCAGTCTTGGTCTTGGTCTTGCTAAAATTACGTGGTCTTTGTCTTGGTCTTGGTCTTGCAAAAATGCAAGAACAAGACCAAGACTGCAAGACCAAGACCGATTTTGGGCAACACTAATCTGATTAAATAGGAAGTTCCGTCTTTATCATTAATAAAAATGAGACATTAATAAATAATTAATTAGATAAATTATTATAACACAATGACGTAAAATAGCATCATACTCCTATAATCCCCGAAGTTTTTGGACCAACTTTTTCAAACCGTACTATTAGTCCTAATACCGTTTTAAAAGTGCCTGTAATGTAGTTGCCAATCGTCCTGTTTTCCCAGGACATGTCCTGCTTTTTGGAGTGTCCTGGGTTGTCCTGGATAGTTATTAAGTAGCGTCCTGGGTTTTTTAAAGAGTTCTCGTAAGGTCCTGTGTTTTATTATTCGCGCGCCACTACTAGTTTGACCCTTACGTTTAATCATCGGCGTTATTTTATACTTGTATAATTTAATCCTTCACTTTATATCTTATATTATATAATTTAATTAAAGATAATTTTATAAAAAAATGTAATTGCAATTCACTGAGTGTCACTGACACAGTTTTCTTATACTGCTATTTTTAAACCCAAATGTCTTGGCATTTCCACTTTCACTTTTTCGGAATTTGGGGATGGCAACCCTACTGTAATGGGTTTATTTAAACTAAAAACAATCGTATTATATTCTAGTTAGGTAGGGGTGTACTATTGTACACACCAATTTTGCCGATGCCGTTATTTAGTCTTATCTTATAGGGGGGCGAGCTATTTGTTACCTATCGGGCACAATTTCTAACTCCGAGATGCCATCTCGCGATATTGCCATCTCGCATGGTAAAGTTTTTTGAATAAAGAACAGGCCTCTCTCTCTACTCCCTGACAAGGAGAATTGTAGTCGGACCCCATCCGATCGATGTTTCGATATCAAACGGCTCAAATATAGAATTGCTGATGAAGTTATTAGTAGCAAGCTAGCGGTAAGCTAGATCCAGACCCACTCACAAAATAGAAGTTAAAGAATCGTAATTTAAAAATTATGGATGGACCAGAACAAGAGTACCTACAACATTATATATATTTATAGTGAATACCGAATTTGATTATTATCACTTCATAACTGTAAATTTATGTTATTTTTTCTCTTCTAGCTTACCTACTAGCAGAAGCCGGTTATGACGTATGGCTGGGCAACGCCCGAGGAAATTTCTACTCCCGCAACCACAGGACCCTCAACCCCAACAATGTCCTGAACTTCTGGAGGTTCAGCTGGGACGAGATCGGCAACCATGATTTACCTGCCTTCATCGACTACATTCTCGAGAAGACGGGACATTCCAAACTCCATTACATCGGCCATTCCCAGGGCGGGACCAGCTTCTTGGTTCTCAATTCCCTGAGGCCTGAATACAATGAGAAGTTCATCTCTTTCCAAGCCCTAGCTCCGGCAGCATTCTTCGAAAACAATAAAAACTCGATGTTTACTTCATTGGCGCCTTTTGAAAAAATTGTGGAGGTAAGTGATTTGGTTACCCAATTAATTTGAGTTTTTCCTGCCCTCGATCGCTGTTACTTATCAGTCAAAAATATATAAAATAATCGTGAGGTGTTTGAGTGAAGACGTATCGTAGACGCGCGCACATTATTATCATACATTTTGGGCTTATGTTAACTATATTTATTTATTTATTTAGAGCATGGAAAACTTACAGCTAAATTAATCTAAATAGCAAAAATTTAACCGTCGAAAAGCCAATAACAAGTTTTCACGTATATATAGAAGTTGGTTAAATTTTTAAATGTGAGCAAACAAAGTACGCTTTACATAATATAATTAGTTATTTAGAACAGAACATGCAATCAGTTTATTTGAAAAAGTTGAGGCTCAACAACCTTCTTACTGAGGGTACACTTGTTGTAAACGGATCAATATTGTGCTGTTTACACAGTTTATTAAAGTTTCTGCTTGCACGCACCATATAACTATTTTGCCTATAATTCGTTGATCCATTCGGTATCCGTATGGGTGGATTGTATCGAATTGAATTGCATGGGACATTAAAATAGACTCTATATAAAAGCTCTGTGCTTTCAGTATCATTATTAATTATTTTTAAAAAGTATGTGAAGTCGGCTATCTCACGACAATTTTCGAGTGGTAATAGATGGTACGTCTTACAAAGCTGGAGATAATCATTAGACCGGTATGGAACCTTTTGATGAAAACATAGGTACTTTATGAAGCGTTTCTGTATATTCTCTATTCGGTCCTTGTATTTATGATACCGCGGGTTCCATATCTGGGACGCATACTGTGACTCTCGTTGAGATTGAGATAAAATCATTACCTTACTTTAGCATTATTTTTTCCTGTATCGTGGGCACAGTTTATAGACATACATCTTACATGGACATACATCCGGATACGGACTATCTGTAGATCATACATTTGGTCCATGCGGGGAACGAAATACGTGCTGCGTGATTTCTTAGCTACAGAGGCCCTAGTGTAAGTTTCTTTTGACAAATTCGATTTACTATATCGAACGAGTTCGGCGCTCCGATTGGTCCGTTTCGTGCTCTCCACCAATCAAACCACCACTAGGGCCTCTGTACTTTACGCCGTCACACTATTGGTCAGTTTCACCTCCTTTAATTTGGAAAAGTTGGCTTACGGTTATCAGTACTTTTATTGCGGTTACATAAGGTTCAAATTGGACCAATTCACGCGCATTCGTGCAGTGATATAGTATTTTAATCTTAGCATCCAATTTGAAATTATATAATAACTATAGTTAAGTATGTAAAATAATAGAATCGTAAATTAACGTGAATTTACCTTTGAATCGCGATGTTCCACCATGTTGCCCCGATCGTTGTCACGAGCAGACTGAAGTAGCGAGATCAGTTCGTCCGTGTGGTAGATTCTTATTCATCTACCCCCGTTTTTTCTTTGTCCTTATCAAGCTTGTGACAGACTTCACTCACAGTTAAATAGTTATTTCAAATATTATATGTGCCCGTGATAAAATCTACAGTTTTTTTTATCCAAGTATATCCTTAAACTTCTCTTTAATCCAATTCTAATTTTTGTTAATAGCGCCATCGTTTTCTCTTCAAGATTTTTTTTCTTTTCACCACAAACTTCTCTTATGGCATTGGCAGAATTGACATTAGTATAGTTTATAAATTTAAAAAATGAATTGTATTGTATAAGTTTAAGTTAAGTTTTTCTTTATAGTAGGTATACCATACAGATAAATAAAAATATGTAAATAATTTTATCGTCCTTAAATTCTAACAGGAATTATATGTCTTTACAATGAATTATATCATGGCTTAAATAACTCCAAATGCTTGTCTTGAAAGTACTTCAAATTCAACAACAATTTTTGAAAAGTATTTTACTTTCCGACTAAATTATCATTGTCTTATTTGAATTTTAATGTACAAAATTAATTATATCTTACTCAGTTTTTTTAATTTCGTTAATGTATTTATGTATGTACGACAATCGACGAAAATATAATGATTTTGATTTCTAAAATGTTGTAAAACATTTTTTTAGACTGCCGCGTTTGCTCTTGGCCGGGCTGAGATCTTTAGCAGCAGGGAGTTCATCACCTGGTTCACTAGCAACTACTGCAATGAGGGCTCTATCTTCGAAGCGTTCTGTAGCTTCTCCATCAGCGGTTCCTTGGCCGACAGAGAGTATTACAATTCAGTAAGTATCCTGTGAATAATGAAATATTCAGAAGTATTATCTAGTTCTAGTAATCTTTATCTACTAATTTAATTCAGGGTGAATTTTGTTCATTAATTGTGAACTTTCGGATGGATTTGAAGCAAGGTCCAACTATCAACTAGCGTCTAAATGCATAGTCAGCGACAATTGTTAAATAGCGAAGTTTTATCGATCGGTATGACGATTTGTATTGAAAAAAAAAAAAAAATATCTTAAATATTTTATTCCAACATCATGCCCAATAATTCGCTGACTTCTACTTAAGAAGCTGACAAGTATATTTTTATTTTTGTGAATTATCATTATATAGAACACACTGTATAGAACATTTTATGCTCAATTATAATTTGTCTTAATCTAGACGATGATCCCGGTATTCCTAGCGCACTCTCCAGCTGGGGCCTCCGTCCGCCAAGTAGCCCACTATGGTCAACTCATCCGCTTCAATGCCTTCCGTCGATACAGCCACAATGTACTCACCAACCTGAGTATTTATGGCAGTACCAGCCCTCCTGAATATGACCTATCCAAGGTGACTGTACCAACATACATTCACTACGGCCTCGACGACCAACAAGTCTATTATTTAGACCTTCATCTTCTCGCTCAAAAGTTGCCCAACGTGGTCGGTATGTTCCAAGTAGAAAGGGAATCTTTCAATCATTTCGATTTTATCTGGGGTATTGATGCTAAAGACGTCATGTACGATAATTTGATTTCGTTGTTGAAGGATGCAGAAAATAGACTGTGATTTTGATATATGAAGATTGTAAATATGCTTGTAATATAAGGATACCGATACTTGACTTGTGTTTTATTTATACAGGGTGGTTTCCTACATAATTTATATTTAATCTAGTCGATTCGTGTCAGTTTTGGGAAAATTGATTTTCTATTGGAAAAAATCTATTTTTCGTATTAAATATAGATTTATTAAGAGTTATTTACGTCTAAAGAAACACACCAAAATGACGCTTAACGAAAGGGGATGAGGTGAGAGTAAGAAAAAAAACGAAAAAAAAAAATGCTTACAAGTTTTTATTACAATAATAATGTAAATACAAGAAAATGCTACGTATTTAATCTTAACAAGTTTTATTTACAACTAGTTAATAAGTAAATTCGATAGTAGACCAATATACAAAAATACATCAAATTTTCGTTAGTTTTTCGAAAACTTACGAGTATAACATAAAAGATTAAGTTGAGGTACTATAAAGTCAGAATGACTTTGATGAGTTGTATGAGATGATGAAACTCTCCATACTTCGTAGCTATTTTGAATATTGAATTTAAATATTCTTTCTCATGATTTTTGTGTTTCAAGAGTTAGAATTGTATTTCTTGTTAACAAATTACTCTTGCAGATAGTATTGTGCAAGTTTTAATGGCAAAAAAAGTAATAAACTGGCAGCAGTGACATCGTGATCTTAAGCCAATTTTGCTAAATAACAAAATTACCAAGATACATAATAATAAAATCGCTAAATAACTAAAAAATAAATTAGTAAACGAACCTATAATCATTACGTTCGGGAAGATTGGTCATATGATATCTGTTTCTGGTGAAGAGTATCATAACATAGCATTAGTTATCTACCGCATAGTTTCAAGTTTCGTACTGCTAGATGCTGAGAATATACATTCAGAAAAAACAATAACACTTTACCCTACACGGCGACCTCACGCTTAGCAGTTAGCGCTTGCGATCACTACACCAGTGAGACAGTTCAGGTAAGGCGTATTGATATAAATAAAATTATTACAATGAATAGGCCACAGAACATTACATATTTTTTTATCTTACAGCTGATACAAAAAGGTTTTAATTGTAGATCTACATCAGTGTAAGCATATGATCTGTTTCTGACCAACCTCCCTAAAACTACATGTTTCACTAACACGCTAATCTTCATATAGGGCTATATTGCACTAGTCATATAATTAGGTACGAAACTCTTAAATTAGTCGTTGGTTCCGAAAACATACAATAGAAGCACCTATCAGTACAACCCTGAAGGCATATCCGTCACTTTGTGATTACCAAATTTGCTTGAAGTTGAACCAATTGGCGAGAGAGTTCTTTTCAAATCTGCGTGGCTGTGTGTACCCGTGACTACAAGACTAGTCATGCTAGCAGGGGCGTCTCTTAGCATGTGAGGCCCGGAGTAAAATCCAGCGTTGCTGTGACCACGTTTCACTAGAAATGTGGAGCTATTGAAGCTAGGTTGATTGTCGACAACAGGGCTCAACTTGGCTTGGGTCATGAAGTATTTTGACGAGTCGGTTTTGACTACAGCATCCTCTTTGTGACTTAATTTTGTATCGTAGCGGTGGATGTTGGTGAGCTTGCTGTTGGATCTCGTGATGGGGATCAGTGGGGTCTCATTTCCTCCATCACTACTAGTCCTAGAACAGGACCTTTGGCGTCTCTCATATGGCCAAACTGGCTTCCTGGGTTCGGACAGCATTACAATATCCACCATAGAGTTTAGGCCTTCATCGATCCTGTCTAGACTTTTTGTTAGTTTCTTAGACTCAATCAGGTTTACTATTTCGTCGACGCGACTGCACTTGGAATTGGATCTTTGCAACGGAGTCATCGAACCAATTAATGGAGTGTGCGTTTCACCGTAAAACATACTATCGATATACTCTCGTTGACGAGATCCTTTTTCGGAAGTTTGGAAAGACTCGCTTCGTTTTATGGACGTCCTCCTGCTTTCTTCTCGAGAGCGTGTTCTAGAACGCTTCGTTCTAATCTCATCTTTATTTCTTTCTGTAATAGAATTGAAAACAGCTCGACATTCATGAAAATCGAAGCTGGACCCTGAGGCCTTCTTGGTGACTTGCTTGGTGTATTTTGAGGCGCTTAGTAAAGAATCAGATCCTTCGTCACTTGAATAGAAGTTATCATCGTAAAGGTCAGGAGGTTTATATACCAATCCTTGGTCTACTACAGGTGGGACAAATAAATGTAATAGGCTCTTTGCTTTCCTAGGTGGGTGTGGGACTATTTTGCTTGGAACTATTTCAGATTCTTGGTCTTCTTCTACACTATCGTCTGGGAAATCCTCCTTGCCTTTGATCTGAATGCTGTGTCTAGTACTAGTAATAGAATCTTCTTTTTCATCTCTGTGTTTTTTGCATTCTAGAGCATTAATTGGGACATTGATTTCTGAAGTTTGATTACATCTTGATGAACGATCATCTATGAAAGCATCTTTAGCATACTGTTCTGATTCAGCATGATTGACTATGTTTCTCAATTCTTGTATAACCTCATCTATCGTCGTTTCATCTTCTTCATCAGATGATTTTTTATCATTCTTTTTGCATTCTAGTTTTTTGTGTAATGGACGTTTGTTTCGCATTAAATCGAACGTTTCGTTTTTAACATTATAAACTTCGTACACCATGGATTCTCTTTGAAGGTCGCCTTCAGGACTTAAAGATCTCTCTGAGGAGCTGATACCTTCGTCTTCTGGTGGTGATGATTCGTCTGTAAGAGCAAAAATATTGTTGGTTAATATGGAGAAAGATTGGATTTATGATTTTGGCAAATATTATGATGCCATAGCATCACGCCTGTTTACTCCAAAGCGTTATGTAGAGGTGTACTAATGAACACCCACATTTCTTCGATGTTTATTAAGTTTTTTGTTTTAGGGGTTTAATCCTCGGTAGGATGTTACAGGCGATGAGCCTCGCTATCAATAGCCGCGCTTGCGACCATTAGACCAATTGCAATGAGGTAAGTTGCTATAATTAATACACTTTAACATCAATAATTACCTCTATTTTTATGTATAGAGCTTTTTTTCTTCATAGCAAATGGTTTCTTTCTGTTGGAGTTGCCATGCTCGGACCGCAGTGACACCACCTCCTCTTGAAGCTCGCAGCATTTTTCTTTCAAACATTTCTCTAATGATAGCAGGATCCCTTTCTCTTCTTGAAGAATCTGGAATATGATTAAATTTATTTTTAAAAGGTTCTACACTAGGCTTATCAATAAATTTTCCTAGCAACAATCCTATTGCTTGACTAACTGTTGGTATGATTTTATTAAATCTCCTTGGACGTTACCTTAACTCTCTTCTCAAGCAGTTCTAGCTTGTGCCTCATATCGTCCTTCTCCCTCTGCGCTTCGTTCGCCTTCTCGCTCAGTGTATCGATGTCTATCAGTTGCTTTTCGTAATCATCTATCTCTCTTGTCACTTGATCGTTTGCACTTGGCAGTTTGGCTACCATCTGTGGAAAATGGAGAATAATGTAATTAAGTTCATAAATAAAAAGAATATATGAATACAAACGGAAACGTTGTCCTTGGCTTGGAGATAACATTCATGGAATAGTAACCAATAATCAGATCTTGATGATACTCCAAAATATATCAAAGGAGTTATTCTAACGTAATTATTTCAAATATCCATAAATATGCTAACCTTTTTCAACGTAACAATATCAAAGCCAGCCTGTTCCAACTCAGCCTGGATGTACAACTTTCTCTGAGGAGTTGGAGCACTGCTCAGCAGCGCGTTGATGAAGGCCAGACCTGCTGCCTGTAAGTCTCCAGAGCCTCCAGAACTTTGCAGCATCCCGACTAGGAACCTGAAGCGGACTGGCTCCCCGTATCGAAGGCGAAGGGTAGAGAGGGCTTCGGAGACCATGCTGTGGCCTTTTGCTGGTGGGTAGCAGGCTTTTGTTAGGAGCTGGAATGAATAAAGGAAATTATACTGTGTGTCATGTGTATATAGGTAAATATTCTGATGTATTGTACTCGTATGAGTGATAAAATAAAATTCAACTTTATCAGGTGTTAAATAAAGTCATTAGTTTACTTCTTCTTACTAACATATATATTTCTAACATATAACAAAACCAGTGTACCTGAAGTGCCAGAACCCTGGACTTGTTGACCGTGGACATGATGCAAACCGTCAAAGTGTAAACTCCATTGGAGCCGCCCACCAGCCTCCGCACGCAATCAGGGTATCGGCTGCAGCAGCTCCAAAGGCATTGCCTGAAAAGTAGAATAAAGGAGATATTTAAATATAGAGTATTATGTTAAGAGGCTATGGTGCTGCACAGCATCCTCAAATGTTTTTCATCACTCCGCGTAACCACTTCGCTACCTAAGTGATGTGTATGATGAATGATCAAATCTGCTGTTGGTATGATGACAATATCCACAAGGGCATCTTTTTAAGGACAAGCCATAGAAATTTTGAATTGATATTCTTGAGAACACCGACTCCAAATACCAAATTCATTCTAAATGACTAAGTTAATATAAAGGATAAAAAATATAATAATAACAGAAGTATTTTGTCTTGGATTTGTAAGAAGAAAGGCATTCCAAATATCTGGATACCCATGTGTGTCTATGTACCTACTGGTGGATGTATTATTCACAGCTGCTCACAAGTAGGTTTTTTTTTTAAACATTGTTCCACTAGTGTGGGTTTTTAAACATTGCCCCACACTAGGAATAATCCCTGTATCGTGGGTGCATTTATAAACACAAATATTCACATACACAAAGACTCAGACCCGAAACAACTATCTGTAGATTATACAAATACTTGTTCCGTGCGGGAATCGAGCCCGCGACACGTAGCGCAGCAGTCAATCTCTCAATACTGCGCCAACCGTGCCGTATCTCAATAAGGATAAGTCAAATGGGTTTATAATTATCCCTGAAGCTATTCTCAATATAATATATGAGAGTTTATCTCATATATTAAAAGTTCAAAGTACTCACAAACACGCTAGCTCATCTAGTAAAGGTCTTTTCCTCACAGCAGGCGGCCCACGCGCCCCCTCTCCTGACTGACTCAGCTGAACATTGCGCAGGAGTTCTAGTAATAACGTCACGCCATCTAGCGGCTCACACGAGAACTCTTGGACGAAGCTGGAAAGAAGAACGTTAATGGTTAATTTTAGTTTTAATTAATCAACGCTGGATTTTCAATTGTATTTTATTATAAAATATTTTAAGATGAAAAAAGTCTCCAACTCATATTGTTTCTAATTTCAAGTCTCTGATATCAGACAAAGTTTTCATTGTTAAGTAATAAAAACAGATAGGTGACAGACACTCTTAGACTTGTATGTAAATCTATATAAATAAAAATGAATCGCCAAATGTGTTGCTAAGCGCATAACTTCAGAATGGCTGAATCTTTTTGGCTAATTCTTTTTTGTTGTATTCGTAATTGTCAGGACAAGGTTTTTAAGAAAATTTATGGTTTATTGTAAATTGCATCCGTGCGAAGTCGGAGCGGGTCGCTAGTAAGTAATATAGACAATAAATAATTTGCGATACTCATTAGACATTTAGTTCCATAACTAGAAATTCTGAGTATCACGCCAATTAAATAAAATTGGACGTGGCAATTTCAAAAGAAAGAAAGAAAGGAAATCTGTTTAAATATACAATAAATACGCAAAAAAAATAAGAAGATCAAATGAGGAAAATATGCGCCACATCCGCGCAAAAACGGCCGTCACTCAGCATATTGCTGTGACAAGGTTGCGCTGATTTTCAGCGATAGCCAATCGGTGGAGCATAAATTTAAATATATAAAATTTTAAAATAATACATATAATAGTTTAAATAAAAAATAAAAACAAAGATTAAGAAATAAAAACAAACAAAACTCGGAAATCCGAAACCTTTTTAGTACAAGCCTTTTTTTTTTTGAGTTATGTTTTCGCAGAAATGCCTCTTCAAGTTTTGACACTTATACTACATTAATAATAACCGACTAAGATACAAAATTATATTTTAAAACATTTATTAAAGTAGATTTTCAATTCGTCTTGATTAATCGGGTTGTTATAACATATGTATTATCACGCCTATATTCCCCGAAGGGTTAAGCAAAGTTGTACTATTGTACTTCGTACTACTTGTATTAGGGGGCGAGTTTATTGCCATCTACCGGGCACGGTCCCAGACTCCGTGCTACTACTGAAAATTTCCATACAGAAACATCTAGTAACACTTTGCCCGACCTTGGAATCGAACCCAGGACTTCTCGCCTAGCAGTCGTGCTTGCGATCACTAGACTATAATAATAATGTCCTACTGACCGTTTATCGGGCACGGCGGCCAATCTCACCGGAGATTAGCTAACTACGCAGGAGATATTATAGAGCTTAAGTGGGTACGTAAACACAGGTGCTCTCTCTGTTCCTTCACTCTCATAGTCCGATGGGACGGCAATCCGACACGACCGGAGAGAGATCAAGCGCAGGACCAACGGCTTTACGTGCTTTCCGAGGCAGATTATATAATATATAATACTGTGTTGAATTCCTGCTGCAGGCAAACAGTTCCTTGCCATTCTAAAATAGACTTCATTGATCTGTTGTGTTATGAACTAAACTTTAAATACGTTATTGCTGACTGGCTAATCTTCCACCACGACCATGGGCAGTTTCCACGTACCTACATCATACACGAGTGGCGAAGTGCTAGCTTCGAAAGGACAAGTCGTCATGATGAAAGCATTTTATATTTGCCATTAGAAGACACTAGGGTTGTTAACTTAAGCACAGATAATATAATACTAACTTAAGTAACTTTTTGTTTAGTCTACTTTATAATTAGGTTTACCAACTTAAATTAGCTCAATAAAATATTTATAATCTCAAGTAAATAATGGTGTGTGGAATTTTTAAAATATCTTCATCACCGATAAAGTTATAAAGCATTGAAGTGACGAATTAGAAAGAGAGGTCCGACGTTTTATCTGACGTCAAATGACATCACGCTCATAGAACTGCCATAGAAAACAGCGTTTTTTGCGAAAGATTTTCGTTTGTATTTCGATCAATTTTGATTATGATTTCACTAATGGTATGATATTTATGTATTTTTTTCGATTAACTGGTTACATTACAAATATTTTTTTCATTCATATTCCCTATTGTTTAAACTAGAATAAAAAATATACATGCAAAATAATAAAATAACAGTGTAAAAACTACTTAACTAAGAAAGAAACAGTGAGCTCCTCTAAGTCATGATTTGATATTGAGAATAATAAGAAGAATTTTCTATTTTTGAAATCCATTATTGAAACTCGAATAATATTAAATTTGTAGATTTGTTTATTAATAACAATATTAAAATAGTTATAAACAATCTTACCGTGTCTTTTTGTGGTGAAATACGAAGCTAGGCAATGAAAAATTCTAAACTAATATCACACTATTTTTTGTTTATAAATTATAATAGTTTATAGAAAATATTTTTGATAAAGATGATTTGTCAATTGTTGTTTTATTAAGGACGGCACGGTTGGTGCGGTGGTTGAGAGATCGACAGTTGCGCTACGTGTCGCAGGTTCGATGCCCGCACGGAACAAATATTTGTATGATCTACAGATAGTTGTTTTGGCTCTGGGTTTTCGTTTATGTGAATACACACCGTGCCTCGGAAAACACGTAAAGCCGTTGGTCCTGTGCCTGATCTCTCTCCGGTCGTGTCGGATTGCCGTCCCATCGGACTATGAGAGTGAAGGAATAGAGAGTGCACCTGTGTTTGTGCACACACTTGTGCTCTTTAATATCTCCTGCGTAGTTGGCTAATCTCCGGTGAGATTGGTCGCCGTGATCGAAATTCGATCAGGAGGACATTATTATCAACGATTTATTTCAATTATTTGTATATGTAACAATTTATTTAACGATATCGTGACTGTTTGAAATACTTCGAGACTTCTGCAGCCCATTGAAAGGACAACGTTCGGAAGAGGACAGGTGACATCCCTAACTCCACAGTAATGAACACTGGCGTATAATTTGACGGCATAAAGAAAAATTATAGTAACAATTACCTGTGGGATTCACGGGAACCAGCGCAGTTATTTGAGATAAAAAAACTTTAAATGTGGGGCCATAAAATAGGCGGTGTAAATGAGCGAGAAATACCTTTGTTTTTACGTAGATATGTGGCTTAATGTATCCCAAGAACAATTTTCATTGCCTATCTGAGTCCTATTAAGAAGTAGTTAGGGTAGCAAGTATGATATCTTATATAAGGTGTAGAGAAAGATTCTCCTCAAGGGGCTGTATCTTAGTGGTTTCGGTATAACCTATTTTAATGTATGAGAGAAAGCAAGAGAGAAAGGGAGAGTGTTTATACTAAATGACAACCGGTATATAAAACAAAATTTTTACGAATTCGTATAAAACAACCGAATGCCGTAAAAGTACTCGTAAGACAGACCATTTTCAGCTGTTTTATTGACCAAAGTATGTTTTTTTTGTAGTTTTCTTCAGAATTATTTGAAATGGAATGTTACATGATAAGTATATGTAAACAATGTAGCGACTACTACTCGCAACATAGCAAAAAGTAAAGCGCGTATGCGTATAATATACATAGTTGTACACAAAAATTGTATCAAGTTTGAGCAACCTTCGGTGAGTCGCATCAAACTTCATATATACAGTGTGGATAAAAAATATCACCGTTGTATCAGCTAGTATCAAAGCGTAATATGATGACAGTGAAAGAAAAGAACTTGACATACATATGTCGTGCAAAATGGAAAAGATGGGCGACAAAGGTCCTCCCTAGTAAATGGAAAACACGATTGAGGTATAAATATCTTCTAAGTCTAAAGCTACTGTGCAAATCGGTCAAACTGCGATGTTAAGTAGCGCTTGCCGCGGTGAGTCCTTGGATGGGTGACAATTTTTCACACACAGAGACCTCTCCGTGCCTTAGAAAGCACGTTAAGCAGTTGGTCTTGGGTATCATACGAAGACCTATGACAATCGTTACGGGTGTTAGCAGACCAAAAAGTCTGACAACCAGTCTAACCATAGGATATCAGTGTCTCCCAGTAATTGAATGGCGGAGGTCAGATGGCAGTCGTTCCGTGTAAAATACTCATATAAATATATTCACCCGCAACCGATGAGACTGGAATCCGACTCCAAAGAAGTTGGAAAAAGGCTAGGATGTCGATCGAGGTATAAATATTATATGAAATATATTGCTTGTTAATATTCACTGGCGTGGTTTTGCCCTGAATCTAACACGATATTCACAGTTACAATTAATTAACCGTTACAAATATTATAGAAAACATCTAACTTTCTGTGATACTGAGAATATTATCATTTGTATTCTTCAGTTAGTGGGATGATCATTAGTATCCGCAGTAAAATAGACCATAAGGTTGTAATTACTTTTACAATCTGCATCGTAATCAAAATTATAACACCTCGAAGATACCTTGTTATAAAACCGTTACAAAAATATTACTTTACATAATTAATGGCTGGAGCAGGATGTATGATTAATATAACATATGACGCCTGTATTCGCTAATGCTGTTATTTAATCCCATGTTAATATGGAACAAGTTATATTGCCATCTATCCGCCATAATTCCTAGTTCTGCTGATATTGAGAATAAACCCAATAACACTATTGCCAACCTGAGAATCGGTCGAGACCTCACGTTCCGCAGCTGGACTTGCGACCACAGCGGTCGACCTCTGCCTAACCCTTCGTGGAATATAGTCATGATGCTATATTTGTTAAGACTTTATTAAACGATAGAAATGTCAAATCGATCGGGTTTAAAAGATTCAATAGATTTTTCGAGAAAAAGAATACTTAATCATTTGATTGAAGGATAAAGTAGGTACCTCTATACTGTAACCAAATCGCTGTCTCTAGTGCTAATGGCCCAACAATATCCTGTCCCTATCCGGTGCGGAGACGGGACGTAACCGACACGTAATTATATGACGCCGGCGCATTTAGTTTCTTTTAATAGACGCGTTTTACTTACTGTTTGCTTGCGTTTATACAATAATAATATAAAATTGTTATGCGCTCCTACATATACAGAGTGGCGACATTTTAAACACATATTGATACCACTTTTTGTTACCATAGACAAAATTTCATCGATCTTCACGTGTTATTTTTTGTATGCTATTTCACTCTGCTCTCATTACCGACATTAATATCGTCATTAAGTAAGTATCCCTACCATAAACGCTAGGCCATTAATAAAAGTCTTAATTACCTCCTACCAGCCATAAAATATAAATTTTAATGACTTGATTACAGTCTACATTTCAGATAAGTGTTTTAAATTTAAAGCCTTAATGCCCATCTCGAATAAAATAATAAAAGTTCACCGAACATAAAATTGTTATTTCTGTCTTTATTAAACTCAGTGTTTAAAGTTTTATATATAGATTTTTTTAAAGAAATAGTCCCTATATTGAGGGTTGAGTGAAAAGAGAAAATTGTTGCTAATATTCGCTTACTTTTTTTTTTTTCGTTTATCGAAGATGCGCAAAATTTTTACAGTGACGAATAAGAACTTTAACAATTGCCCAATTTAGATTAAGCATATGTTATGAGTGGCATAGGCTAGGTATATTATAACTGTCAATCCGTGTACCTATGACTTCACTTGTTGATTGGTGGAGAGCACGAAACGAATCAATCGGAGCGCCGAACACGTTGGATGCGATTAATCGAGCTTGTTAAAAGAAACTTATACTAGGGTCTCTGAAGCAAACTTCAATTAACTTCATTAATGAAAAACTGTTGATGTTATTGTCTTTAAAATGTACTATGCTTGACAAATCGTATCGTATTAAACTTTTACATTCCCCATTTCGTAAAACTGTGTCAGGGTCTAATTCACCAATCCCAAGATTTTGCAGACTTCTAAATGATTTGGATGATGAAATAGATATTTGTTGCTCTTCCTCACTCTGTCAATTTAAGAACCAAGTCCACCAAAAAATAATCTTACAGCGAATCTGCCCTCCTTGGGCCTCCTCGTATTTATATTTATGTATATCGCTGCTTCAACTAAAAACAAAATAAAAAATGTGTATTATTGTTATTGGTTGTTGTGTTTACCGTTTAATATTGTACACGTAGCTTAGATCAGTACCTGTAGTCTTAATAATGTATTAGTGTAACAATTGTTGGTAAACCAATAAATAAATAAATAAACAAACTACTTGTGTTACCAAAATATCTTTCTTTCTTTATTACTTAATTTAAATTATGTATCTTACCTATGTTTACAAAAAAATATTTTTTAGAATCTTTTGATCATATTACACCGCTACCGCTCATCTCTTAAGTAAACGGCAAAATGTAAGAGGCTATCTTGTGACCATAAAACTCATTTTAGATTGCGTAGCTACCAGTTTATGGGTGTAATGGTAAAGTGCAGTAATTACTATTTTTTTTAGTGCTACCCTGTATTGACACTTATGAGAGCATAAGAAAAGTAAATTACGTGCCGGTATGGTCAAACAAAGGGACATGTTATACAGGGTGACCAGATTAAAATGAGATTTTCTTTGAATATCATGTATACAGGTTATATTATTTGATTAATAGGTAGACAGCGTAACTGCCACGTTGTCGCATGCGCGGCCGCTGAGTAAGAGGTCAGGCGAAATTTTCTGTTATTCTCAGTTGCATCCCGGAACATTGTAATAGACTCGCCCCCAGTCTATGGGACTTAATGATGGCATCGGCGAAATGTGAGTATACCAAATTACACCTCTGCCTAGCCCTTCGGGGACTACAGATATGATGTTATGATATGTTATGTAACAGACAGTGTTATGTTGATGACACGGTTGGCGCAGTGGTTGAGAGATTGACTGCTGAGCTACGTGTCGCGGGTTCGATTCCCGCACGGAACAAATATTTGTATGATCTACAGATATTTGTTTCGGGTCTGGGTCTTCGTGTATGTGAATACACACCGTGCCTCGGAAAGCACGTAAAGCCGTTGGTCCTGCGCCTGATCTCTCTCCGGTCGTGTCGGATTGCCGTCCCATCGGACTATGAGAGTGAAGGAATAGAGAGAGCACCTGTGTTTGCGCACACACTTGTGCTCTATAATATCTCCTGCGTAGTTGGCTAATCTCCGGTGAGATTAGCCGCCGTGACCGAAATCGGTCAGGAGGACATTAACAGACAGTGTTGAAATATATTTACCTTAAATAATAATATAGTTCGCATTATCGACTCAAAAAGCACGTTAAGCAGTTAGTCACGGATATCATACGAATAGCTATGCCAGTTATTACGGGTGTCAGTAGCCTAAAATGTCTGACAAACAGTCTAACCTTAGAGTATCAGTGTCTCCTAGTAATTGGGTGGCGGAAGGCAGATGGCATTTGTTATCGTAAAATATTGGTACTCAGCCATATTTGGAGCCGTCCCCAACATAGTTGAAAAAGGAAAAGGCTAGAGAGTTTATGCCTTTTATTACGCAATCAACCTTGTATTTCAGTACACCCAAATATATTGGGGCCGTCTATTAATCACGTGAGGCTCGAAAAGGGGGAGGGGGTTCGGCAAAAATCACGAAATATCACAAGGTGGATGGGGTAAGATATCACGTGTATTTATTTTTACAGTTGCTAAGGCATTGGAAATACGGTGACTCCTCGTGAATGTTGGGGCCATGGAGCATCTAAAAAAAGCTAATATGACAATTAGGTACTTAAAAAATACACGTGATTTTGGGTGGCGGGGGGAGGGGTACTTTGAAACCTCACCACGTATCACCAAGGGGGAGGGAGGGGTTAAAAATGCTTAAAAAAAACATCACGAGATTAATGGACGGCCCCATTATTAAAAAAAAAGCAAGTACTTATCAAAAATATTTACATCACTATTTCATCAAGAAATTATACATATCTGATATCTGTGCTATATATTATATGGCATATTATATAATGAATTACGAAATAATTAGATAATTTATTACTTATAGATTGTCTGCAGGAAGTACTTTGCGAATATTTTGAGCGATTAGATTGTCTTATTTGTATTACTTATTACCTAATTAAAGCAACTGACTGCCTCAATGGTGTAGTGGTCGCAAGCGCGAGTGCTAAGCGTGAGGTCCTGGTTTCGATTCCCAGGTCGGGCAGTGTTATTGAGGGTTTTTTTTTGTATGTAAATTCTCAGTAGCAGCACGGAGTCTAGAACTGTGCTCTGTAGATAGCAATAGGCTCGCCACCTACAATAGTACACCTCTGCCTAAGCCTTCGGGGAATACAAGCGTGATGATATGTTATGTTATGTAAGTAAAGTAACTTAGAAGATGGGTTGGCGACCAACATGATCGTCCTTTAAGACCAGTTTGAAATGAAATGAAATGAAATTATTTATTTTGCAATTAAGATTTTTCAATCACTTTTTGCTATTGGAAATTTTCCACACTGATAAATACAACAACACTTTGTTTGAACCGGGAATCGAACCCAGAACCTCACACTAAGCAATCTCACTTCCAACCATTAGACGAATGAGGTAGTACGTAATATGTGTGTTTTCAACCGACTTCAAAAAAAAGGAGGAGGTTCTCAATTCGGCTGTATTTTTTTTTTTTTTTTTTTTTTTAATGTTTGTTACTCGATTTCTCGAAGACGCCTGGACCGATTTCAAAAATTCTTTTTTTATTTGAAAGGGTATGCTTGTCATTTGGTCCCATTGTCATCAGCTCAGGACCTGATGGTGGAAACCCTGAGAAATCGAGGGCATCTCTTGAAAATTGTAGGCGAGCATGGGGTAAAAACTTGATATTTATGTGTATATCTGATGAGACTACAATACTATGGAGGTTTAGGGCAGATCTGATGATGGAGACGACAGAGGATCGAGGGAACTCCTCAACGGTACATCTTAACTACCTCGTGTTTGGGCTTATTTTATTCGTGTTGACAAGATCTTTACACCGAGATGGGTAATGACTGCCACTGCAAGGTCCGTGATGCAGGTGCAGTACAGTTTAGGGAACTCCTTAATGGTTAATAGCAGCTCCATAGTGTTTGGGCTTATTTTATTCGTATTGATGCGCACTTTAAGCCGAGATGGGTAATATTGCAGATTCGATAGTGAAGACAAAAAACAGTTTAAGGATATCCTAAATGGAGATGTTTTCCGACGTTCAAGTATTGGAAGGAAGATTTCTTAACCGCGTTATTTCTTAATAAGTCAAGTGTTGGCGTCTGAAAATCATAATTTCATGATGCTGAGCTGATGATGGATGTCATAGTACTCCTCAACGGTAAGGAGTTAGGGAATAAAACTTCCGAGTTTGGGAACACAATATATTTTGATGAGTCAGACCCTCTATACCAAATATACGGGACATTTGGTATAGAGGGTCTGATGATGGAGCCAGGAGATAGATGGTGGAACTCTTCAGTAGCTACTAGTAAACCCCTTAGGTTTGGGCTCATTTTAAACCTCTAAAAGTCAAGACTATCACAGTATTAGTTACAATAGTCGTCTTAATCTTTTCATTTCTCGTAATGCGTTTTCATCATGTGGTCGGCTCAGTAATTTATTTGATTTTAAAATCACATAGTGCAATACCATCTAAGGTTTTCACTCGACTTGGGGCAACATACATTTGATCTTTGTAAAGTTTTTCAAGAGAATCGTCTTTACTAGGTCTACCCATCACTCAAAATTGTAAAATAATTAAATTTCTTAACAAAAAATAAAAACCGACTCCAAAAAACTCAAAAACAAAACTAATAACTAAAAAGCAAAAAATAAATCTTTTATTAAACAATACAGTAGTTGAAGAATATTGAAGTCGGTGCCAAGTAAAACATGCAATGATAAACCGACACGATTGGCGAAGTGCATTTGTCGTGTCTGACGCATAATTCGCCTCGCACTCGACAATTTTTACGTGAACTCGTTGTTTCAATGTCGCTATTATAGCGGCAAGGTATATTACTTTTATGTTTTACTTGGCACCGATTTCAATATTCTTCAACTACTGTATTGTTTAATAAAAGATTTATTTTTTGCTTTTTAGTTATTAGTTTTGTTTTTGAGTTTTTTGGAGTCGGTTTTTATTTTTTGTTATCAAATAAAAGTTCAGATATTTACCTTGGAAAAGACAGGCGCAGATCAGCTCTAAGTTTGGTGAGCAGTTCGCTGGGTGTGCCGAACTGACGGAGAGTCATCTCCTCGCCCACGCCGAGGCATGGGTTCCTGTGAACGAAACAGTTTGATTTTAAAAATGACGTCTATAATACATATTACAAAAAAAAGGTAAAATCTATCCGTACGGGTTACGTTTAATATTAGGTATACGCCAAAGATTCGGATTGTATAGGATTTTTGTGAGGAGATTAATGAGACCGTATTGCTTTGAAAGCAAAATAGGATTGGTTTTGAGTTTAAATCTGATAATTTATAGGAAGCATATAAAAATATTGGGATATTACATAAAAAAGAAGGGCCCAACTTTTTTACTTTCTCGTCTAAACCAACCAAATTAAATCAAACCGAAAATCGGTCAATTTCATTTCACACGGAGCAATTTGATTGTCAGTCTTGTCACATTGTTCTTTTAATTGTATTGTCTAGGCTTTACGTAGATTGAATTATAGTATTTGTAATGAAGTTTCCAGAATCGCCTATTAAGATTATAAACTGCTATTAACGTTATAACGGTAATAACTGGAACGACCGTTTAAATTAAATGTAAAACCTTAAGAGGTGTTTCTGATTGGCTGGTATAAAGATGTGTCTGTATATTTCATCTACCACTATACTAGGTTTTGCACCTGCATTTATAATGATAGCTGTAATTGTAACTTATTGCATCAAAGTGGACGCGGTTATAGCTGCTTTGATTAAGCGATGTTTTAGCTTAACGTAGGGTGTAATGGTGTTATAGCACGCTCAGTTGTATCTGAATTTAATATCCCTTAATATTAACAGATATATACACAGCGGCGTGCACAAAGTTTTTAGACAGGGTACACAGAAAATTTTAATAGCTTACTTACCAAAAATACCTACTGCATGTTGGTATTGGTACGGTGTCTTGTGGATTAAATAATTATGTATGTGATTTACTACCTTAAATATCTTATAATAAATATTTATCTGAGTTAAGTAGGGTAGGCAGTGTCTTTTTGTATTTGTGACCCGCACGCCACTGACTATTCATATAGCATCCAGATTCTGAATCCAATCTCAAATCCTAATATAAGCTCTTGGACAGGAGCAGGTGCTCGGCCTAGGCTTAATCATTGGCATGAAGTTTTAGAGACTGATTTATCAGTAGTAACAATTCGCTAACCTAAAAAACCAGGTTGAAAGAAACGTAATATTCAACAGTAGGCGGTAGACACATGAAATGTTGCAACTCTAAAAAAGGTTACATATTTCGGCAGTCGGAAGAAAATAGATAATAAATAATGCTTCAATCACTGGTAAACGTTTGCGCAAATATCAGGAATTTTCGAAGTGACAACGATTTATGTTCATTAACGGTCATTAGTGCCACAATTTATGACTAATGTGACATAACGCTTCGGAACGAGGAAGCTGAGGACTCTACGAAGTGGCTTAATAAGTGCCATCGAATTTCGTTCGAATTTTGCGCGCGCTATCGTGGCTAACAGACGACCCGGACCCCCGCTTCATGATGATAACTCAACACTTGTATATAGATACATACCTAAAGTCCTTACTGCCCTGGTTCGGCAGCGTCCTGGCTTTGTTAGCATCTGGTCCTGCCTCCAGATCGTAGAGGCTCGCGCCACTGGTCTTTTTGCCCCATTTCTTCAAAGATGTTGCGTAATCTTCAGGGTTGTAGATAGGAGGGCGCTGCTTGTCCTGCAAAGACAACATGAAAGCTGATGAGATTTGGGCAAATATGATCAATGGATTAAGGGCGAGGCCCTTGCTAATAAGTGAGCTGAACTGGTAGAGGTAAAGATTATGGAAAGGCGGCTCCCCAAATGCTTACTTTTTAAACTTTACCAAATTTAGGAAAATTTGGTCGCTCAGTTTTGCAGCTAAGAATACGCTGGGCTGTACTATTACAATCAATTATTTGCCGTACTTCTATGACCTCTTGAAGAACACTGCCAGTTACACTACACGTTTTATTGTTTCCCATAGTAAAACAAGCATAACCACAACAATAGATTAATTATATCGAACGGTTCTTATATTATGTAATACAAATTGTTTAAAGTGTTGTTCACATCGGCGGCCTTCTGTATCATTAGTGGTAGAACTACGACATTGTTCTGTAAAGTTGTACAACTTCTGTATTTTGTTGCAGTTTCTGTAGTACCCTACGGGATTACGAAACTTTCAAGGTCTATTGACGCATAATTTTCATAATTATTTAAGCCCCATTGGCCGATTCCTGAGTGTTAGGTGGGTGGGTTTATTCCCCGGGAAAAGTTTTATTGGATTATTTGTTAGGAAAACTCTATATAAAATCTAAATTGTTAAAACGCATCGACCGCGTTCTGCTTACCAATTGGCTAGCTTGTCACGTTAAATTGAGATTACTAAAACACTTAAACTGCCTCAGAAGAATGCTGCTAACTATTGGTTGGAAAGTAAGCAAGTAAGGTAGACCACTTTCCTGCAGAAACTAACTACGAATTGCATTCATAACATTATTAACGTATATTTATCGATCTTTTTTCTTAACTGTAACCCCGTAGATACGGGACTTGAGTCCAAATTTCGCTCGTAATAATTAGCATACTACCAAATGTTACATTATAATAAAATTTACTAAAAAAAACGTGGTTTAAAAACGGCAAACGTTTGACGTTTTGTTACAAGAGAATGCTTTTACCTTATGGTTTAAAAACTCGATAAGACATAGTAAAATGCTGATACAAACAATAATAAAATTTTAAAAATAAAAAATGTCGATGGTCATATGTTATAATACCTATTAGGTGCACTTACATATATATAGCGCATCGTTACAATGCAGAGATCCGTTTAAACATGCAAAAAACGAATACTATATAATTAAAAAATAGTCCATAAACTTTCTCGAAGCAATGTGTTATTACGTTACGTTGTACATCGTTTCATAACGTAACCGCTTACTGTGTGGCGCGGCCCTAACGTGTTATTAACTTCGTGTATTTTTTACCAAATAACTATTCTGTTGTCAAAACTATAGCAGTATATATTTAGAGGTACACTATCTTTTATAATGTTGTGTAGTTATATAACATGAAAATAGATATAACGTACTAAAATAGACTCTATTAAATCCGTTGCGCATTGAACACTACGAGATTACATAGTAAAAATTGATTTTATTTTTATTGCTTATCTGTCTCATTGGTCGCAAATCTGCGACTGTCAAACAAGAGGTTCTGAACTTGATTACCAGTTCAGTGTTATTTTTTTCTTCCAGTCCGTTCTGAGTTACTCAGGGCTGATTATATGGGAGTTAAAAAAGGCACATCTCGGGCTAACCCTTTAGGAAATATGATGCAGCGCTACCTTTATTCCCCTAGCTAGAGGCCTAGATCCTCTTCATAGTCATTGACGAAAATAGATTAGACATTGTAGTCTTGTGATACAGGTAAATCTAATACATAACATTATGTCTCTATTCCTCTAATATATGTACATATGTACTTAGTATTACACTGAAGGTTTGTTTTATTGTTAGAAAAAAAAAACGTCGCCCCACACGAGGATTTTTCCTAAACATACATGCACACACAAACAGACCCGGAACAACTATCTGTAGATCATACAAATATGTGTACCGTGCGTTAATCGAACCCGCGACACTTATCGCAGAAAGCTAATCACTTAGCCACTGCGCCAACCGTGCCATCAATGGTTGTTTAAATAAATGGTTTTGGGAATCATATTTGCATTTTTACTTGGAGCTTCCAGTAGATTTCAGCATTACTGCAAACTATAGTGTATTGTCGTTATTTTCGTGTCCATAAATTACGTAGCCAAAAACCCGGGAAATATTTTCTACTGGACATTTTTATGGTCGCCATAAACAGTTAAATTTCGCACCGTTGCATTGAAACGACAAAAGAAAACATATCTAATAAATACAAATGTTAACAAAAATTCTCATGTTGCAATAATTTTTGTGAAGAGTGTTACATTTAAAGTTATGTCACTATTACGTGAAACAGATGATTAATTAAGATTACGATTTATGATTCAATGGGTGATTAATTAAGTGAGGTTTTTGAGGAAATACTAATTTTATGAGGAAGCGATGAAGGCGGTATCTTTTATATCTCCGTTAAAGATTCTGTGAGAGAAGTTTGGGTACCTATTTTTGGTAAAACCCTGGGTAGTCAACCCTGATACTTCCATTGCTGACAGATGTGGCATCTTTCCACTGCACCATGAGCGCTTCCTATGTGATAACTCATGCCGATTCAAAAGAAGAAGACTACTAGAAATCAAATCTAGGAATAGTTACTGTATCGTGGATGCGTTGACATACACATATATTAACATACACAAATACCCAGATCCGACACAACTATTTGTAGTCATGCAAATATTTGTACCGTGCGGGAATCGAACCCGCGACACGTACCGCAGCAGGCGATTTCTCAATGCGCCAACCGTGCCGTCAAATCACTCCACAAAATATTCCCTACTCCGCTATAAGTAAAAATTAATTTTATTATAACATTGTGTATTGCAACACGCAATTAATATTTTGCACTCGTCAGACTAGACTGCAAGAAAGTCATAATACTAAAAAGTTAATTGCATAAGCAATTCCGGAATGCATCATACGTTAATTATTGTATGAAGAAAGTTATCGAGGTTAACAAACGGACCATGCTTTACGTTCGTCCGAGTAGTAGGTTGTGGTACAAGTTATCAGAGAAATTATAAAATGGCATCACGCCCCTGTTCCCCTTTTCTTTAGTAGAATATTTGACAATAAATCCTTTGTTAAGCGCAGAAATATACAAATTATCAAATGCCATTATATCTCCTTTGTTTTTGTCTATCAAAATATAATTTAGATTAAAATCTAGCTCAGTTTTATTAAAGATTGCATTGATTAAACGGTCGGCAACAAGCGGACCGCGGTCCGTATTTGGACCGCGGAAGGCCGAAACTTGAACCGCCAATTATTTTTAAATATACATATTATTCAATTTAAATAAAATAAGACCAAATATAGTCCGAGCTGAGTTGAACGGTAGAAACTAGTAGGCATTATGTTTTTTTTTTTGGGACCTCGACAAAAATCAAGTTCCTACTTAAAATTACTTGCAGACCCCTGGATTAGACTATCAAGATTTTGACGCAAACAAAATCTAGATATTTATCTTACAAGCCCAGTGACACTTTAAAGAGCACATTTAATGTGACCCTTTAAAGTGTGTGTGTGTGTGTGTTACTTGTATTGTATTATTTTTTATACTCTGTCCTTTTCCGAGGTTCAGCGTTTATGACATAACAAACAGATAAACAGACAGCGCAAGATAGAAAGACAGGTGAACTCACCTGTACATTTTAATTGTGATGACACGTTTGGCGTAGTAGCTAAGCGATCAGCTTTCTGCACTACGTGTCACGGGTTCGATCCCCGCACGGAACAAATATTTGTATGATCTACAGATAGTTGTATCGGGTCTGGTTGTGTGTGCATGTGACATGTATGTATTTTAATTGTACCCACGATACAGGAGAAATCCTAGAGCGGGGCATATATATATTTTTTTAATAATGAAAGACGAATTATATTTCAACATAGATTTTTTTTAAATGGTTATTAGCAATTTGTGTCCCTCATGAACTTTTAAACTAATTTCAATATTATGCTTGTGTAGTAAAGGATCCACATCAATATATGCCAGTCGACACCAGTCGAACACCTAATTGAAGAAAGCTCTTTGGCATCTGTCTGAACCTACTGTTATAGTGCTCCTAGTGTCATAATAGTACTAGTGTAGTACCTATGTCAAAATAGTTACAGGAGGGACATGAAAATTCCTCTTCAGCACATAACTTAAATCAGACCACAAGAGAAAAAATAATAATATTCTGTATATATAAATAAAACAGTAACAAATGAGTGTCTCAAGATGATTATCTGTCGGTAGCCCCTCGGAAACGGACGGTAATTGTACGGTAGTGTAACAAAATGGAAAGCCTATTGTTACGGTTTGTTGTTTAATATTTAACTAACGACTAGTTGTGGAATTATTGTATCAAAATGTGGTGAAGACAATGATCTCTATAAAAAATTCAGTAGTATTTGAGATTACATTAAAAATAAAATGAATAATAGTCCCGAGTCCCGGGTTTGATCTCCAGGTCAAGCAAACTGTTAATAGGGATTTCTGTAAGATAATTCTAAGTCGCAGCCCGGGGTTTGAAATTGCGCCCCGTAGATGGCAATAAGCTCGCCCCTTATAATATCAGAACAATCATTGGGCATCGGCGAATTGTGAACGTAAAAAAGTATATATCTGCCTAACTCTTAGGAGGAAACTGGCGTGATGACATATAGCAGAAGCTTTTAAAGAAGTATCTAGATACACTTTGATATCAAATTATACGGCTATCAATCATAACGTTCCACGCTCATGTTGTTTCGTAATTATTATTGTTGAACTTTAACCAAACAAACATGATATTACAGGTGTGGCAAAATAAACATCATAAAATATCGCATTTGTCAATTCAGAATTGAATGTCGTTTATTACGAAACTTTATGGGCAAGCATGCATAATTTTAATCTATGAATTGGTATATGTCTTTTTGAACTAAAAGTCTAAAGATTTTGGATTTGTCTGAAGCGTTTGATTGAGTATACAGTAGAAATGCTTACCATATTTAGGACCAAAGGAATGCATATTTTATTGTAAATATTGATTGGACATACACTATGTAGACTGGACATCTTCACTAAAAATCTCTACCTAGGATAATCGGCTATATGCAATAAATATTTACAATAAAAAATGCATTCCTTTGGTCCTTTTATCTTGGGAACCTTTTGGTAATAGTTCCATAATTTTTAGTCTACGTTGCGTATTAAATAAGAAGTGTTTCATTTATTTTCCTAGCGAGTACAAAGCAATCTAAATAGTTCAAGCCCAGAAGAAGGCTACGAAGATTGACAGCGTGAAGATTGAAGTGTGGGACCCTACTTCTGGCGTGTGGAGGAGTGGGGACACGCCGGGGATGTTCATTGATGTTTAAAGATACGCTCTGTGCACTCATAAACGAGAGACGTTTTAAGTAATTCTATACATGTTCGTAAGTCAAGTGTCAACGGTCAAAACTGAACTTTCTTTGGTTTGAGAGTAAGTTTAAAGTATGCGGTAACTTGTCAAGTCGATTACCAGCTTTCGAGTTATTTTGAAAGCAAATGGTATGTTTGCTTTTATCAAAAACCTGTTGGATTATAAAGATTGGGCGAAATTTATGCATGTTTATATTTTCTCCACAAATTATAACATTTTTGTGTCGATATTCAAGAAATTATTTTTAAAACGACTCTACTATGAATAATATATTATCGACGCTATATTTCTTTTTAACGTTGCCCCACACTATGATTTCTCTTGTATCATGGGTACAGTTTACAAACATACATGTCACATGCACACACACCTAGACCCGAAACAACTATCTGTAGATCATACAAATATTTGTTAGGTGCGAGGATCGACGTGTGATCCACGACATGTAACGCAGAATGTAATAAAACACGTGGTGACTTGTCGAAAACCAAAAGAAGACAATTTTATTGTTTATACATTTTCATCATCATCATCAGCCAGAAGACGTCCACTGCTGAACGAAGGCCTCCCCAAAGGGGGGGTTTGCCATAATCTCCACGCTTGGCAGGCGGCTTGGGTATCGCATTGGTTCACCGATTAGTGAGAGGACGCTGCTGCCCGTCCTCCGGTGTCTGGCCGCAGTTTTAAGACGTACCCGGGTCTGCAGGCAGTGGTGCGGGCCGGGACTACCGGTTATACATTTTAAACTACGAATATGCATCGTACAAAGGTTTTCACAGGACAACCTTAGGTTATTTAGTTACTAATTCAACAGAAAGCTAATCGTTTAGCTACTGTGTTAACCGTGTTATCAAAGATTAGCAATACTGATCTAAAAACAGGGCTGCCAAACATAAAGGTCCTCATTACGATTGCTAGGGTAAACAGTAATATTA
This sequence comes from Shargacucullia verbasci, assembly GCA_947562105.1. Taxonomy (NCBI): domain Eukaryota; kingdom Metazoa; phylum Arthropoda; class Insecta; order Lepidoptera; family Noctuidae; genus Shargacucullia; species Shargacucullia verbasci. Next base: position 2,186,597 of record OX387289.1, on the reverse strand, counting down.
GGTTTTTCGACGATAAATTTTGCCAGGTAATTCAGTTTCAATACCAAGAAATCATTTCTATGCAACGCTAGTAGCTCTAAGAATTCCATGATAGAAAAGTGTCAGCTTTAATGTGGTACTTTGAGAAAAACTAACAATTTTTCTCACATTAGAATTGTAACCATAATGATGACAGTTGACATAGATCCGCTAATTTATATTTTCCGTCACTTTTTAAATTTGTTTTTATTCCTGAACCTTATTTCCCGGGAATAAGATATAGAATAAGTTGGTGATTTGTTTATGAACGTGTAATATGTGTTTGTAATAGTGTGATCTATTGTTATGAATAGCAATATGGCTTCAAAGGTAAAGTAATTTAATTTTCCTTGTTATTTAAAAGACAAAAATGTGTATTACGGGATCCAAAAAATAAATTAAATAAATAAATTTAACCCATTTCTGTCCCACTGCTAGACAAGGGTCTCTTCTTAGAATGAGAAGAGATAGTTGTTTCGGGTCTGGGTCTTTGTGTATGTGAATACACACCGTGCCTCGGAAAGCACGTAAAATCGTTGGTCCTGCGCCTGATCTCTCTCCGGTCGTGTCGGATTGTCGTCCCATCGGACTATGAGAGTAAAGGAATAGAGAGCGCACCTGTGTTTGCGCACACACTTATGCTCTATAATATCTCCTGCGTAGTTGGCTAATCTCTGGTGAGATTGGCCGCCGTGACCGAAATCGGTCAGGAGGACATTATTTTAATCTTTCCACCACTGCACGAGCGATTCCAATATGATAGCTCTTGCCGGCAACACAGAAGATGAATGTATGTTATAGTACCTATAGTATGCGTGTATAAAATGTATGTGCTTGAGAATATTAGTTCGCGCCTGTCTCGCCATAATAAATTATACCATGTTTTGCGTTTGTAAACAAAATATTGGTATCTTAAATCATTGATTGATAAAAACCATTTACAGCATCATAATCATTTATGTAATGTGATACATCTACATGCTACAACTGCATGTATGTAAGGTGAAAGTTACAATTACTGGCTGTGTGAAATTATTTTGCATTTTTTTTTTGTTTAAGTAACGTTTCCCCCACTAGGAGTAATTCCTGTATCGTGGGTGCGTTTACAAACACAAATATTCATATGGACATACATCCAAACCCGGAACAACTATCTGTAGATCATACAAATATTTGATCCGTGCGGGAATCAAACCCGCGGCCGTAGCGCAGCAGTCGATCTCTCAACCACTGCACCAACCGTGCGTTTAAGTCTACATTAACATTTTCTCTCTCTTTTAGTTTTAACATTTTCAGTTATACTGTTTAGGTATTTTTTGGGATTAAATCACTACGTCATTTAAATTACTATGACTCTTGTACGTAAGTAAAGCGCTATCAGAGTGAAACAATAACAGAAAATCCTGAATCGCACTATGAGAGTTTACAATGATTCTAACACATTTACGAATGTCCAACACCAACCGTCGGGCTTCGGCCCGCCAGGCTAACCAACTAGCCTGATCGAAGGATCCTCTCTTTCAATGGAGGAACAACATACCTCGTTTCTCTATACAGTCAACGTGATAGGTCATTATATGATAAGGGATAAAATAAGTTTTTAAATATTTACTTTCATATCAATATTTACTTTCTATACTAAAAAATACATCCTTTTTCTATACCGAAATTAAATTTTCCCAAAAAATTGCACCCTGAGACGCTAACCGCTGCATCCACCCTAAAGTGACTAGTAATTTATCACAGTCGTTCGCACGCTCTCGTTTTCTATGAGTTTTTGTTAATTTCGACACGCGAACTGAATTGCTTCAACTAAATTAATGGTTTGTGAACAACAATTGTCTCAAGATTTAGAAGATGGTAATTGAATGGGGGAAAGAAAGAAAGAAAGCGCACTGAATTACGGTTAGGAGTCTATAAACTTGTACAAAAGTATTTCGTTAACATAACATAGCATCACGCCAATGCTCCCCGGAGGGTTAGGCAGAAAAGTACTATTGTACACCCACTTTTCGGTGATGCTGTTATTGACCCGGGTACGTCTTAAAACTGCGGCCAGACACCGGAGGACGGCCAGCAGCGTCTTCTCACTAATCGGTGAGCCACTGCGATCCCCAAGCCGCCTGCCAAGCGTGGGGATTATGGCAAACCCCCCCTTGAGGGAGGCCTTCGTTCAGCAGTGGACGTCTTATGGCTGATGATGATGATGATGAACATGGGATCAAGGGCGAATTTCAAAATAACTCCAATGTGACTTTGTATGACCTGGAAATTGCCAGGACTATGATCTGGAAATTGTAGCTAGGATTAAGCGCATGCGACTTAAAGACTAAAGCGGCTGATTAAAAAAAAACCCTACATAAATGCATACGGAATTATTTTACGCACATTGTTCACTGGCTTACAAGAACTCTTTAACCGTTCAAATCACGTAAGAAAACAGGTAGAAAATGTGGCTGCTTCATTGGTCTAACAGTCGCAAGTACGAATGCTGAGCGTGAGGTCCTGGTTTCGATTCCCGGGTCGGGTAAAGTGTTATTAGGTTTTTCTGTATGGAAATTCTCAGTAGCAGCACGGAGTCTGGAACTGTGATCGGTAGATGGTAATATGGTCGCCCCCTATTATATGGGATGTGGGTGTACAATAGTACTTTTCTACCTAACCCTTCGGGGAATATTAGCGTGATGCTATGTTATGTATTTCTCAGAAAATACATACCAGAAAGTTGTCAGGTTAGGTTATAACTAAGTCATAACTCATTTAAATGAGTATATAAGCGTTGTAACGCCTAATTGTTGTCTGAGTGATAGCTTACACACGATAAAGTATGCGTGCACGCATGCGCACTACTTCAGGCGAGAGATTCATTGCAATTATATTTAACAACATGTGTATAGGTAATATGTATAACTGGTAAAAAGTAATCTAGTCGCTGGTCTGCTTTAAAAGAATGGTAAAAGTTCACTACTTGTCCCTGTAGTTGCTATCTACTATTTCGTTTACATTTTAATCAATATATATATATTTATTATGTTTAAGTAGTATGTATACATGTATATTTATTTCAATGAGATATTTATTTATATAAATGTTCATTTAAGAGTTCATATTCGTACACCGACCATAACCCTCTATATTTTTCTTCCATGATTCTTTCCATGCACTGGTTGTCTGGAAGAAATTGCTTTTAGCGATATGACCGCCATTTGTACCCTATGTGTAAAATGTATTTTCGCTTTGTAGTTTTTCCTTTGGTGTACAATAAAGAAAACTCTAACTATCTATCTAGTCAAGCAACTTTTTCTATTATTACAGTGCAATTATAAGCAACACCACTTTGCCAACCTAGGGATCGAACTCAAGACCTTAATAATCATAATCAAAACCTGATCCAGCTCCCTAGCATGTCCCTCAGCAGCCGAGGTCTTAGTCTCACTAGGAGCCCTCAGCTGCTGTTATTAAGTTTTAGTCAAAATTGGGACGGTGGAAGCCATAATCAGCGTCGCTTCACTGAATAAACTACGAGAGGACCATAAAAGAAGTCCCGGACAGTGCTATGAGCGTGGCCACATTTTGCGCCCTTTTTTTATTAATGTGGTGAGAACCCGGCAATGTGGCGGACCCCTACCGGCTAAACTCACCTTGACACCGTATGGTGGGCCTCGGGAACTCTTAGAAGACCGCACCGAAGCCCACCACATTTTGCAGCCTACAGTGACGCTGCTGTTGTGTGGTTATCGGGTTGCCGTCGCTATATTACCTAATTGGGCTGCTGTTAAGAAAATATTCGAATTTGGGATCAAAATCGACACAAAGTCAAAGCCGAGTATTTTTAATTTAATTTTCATTGCAGGCTTCTTCAAAACGTCGTGATTCTAGGTTCATGGTTCCAAAGTGGGGGAAGGTCCTATGGAGAAGAGACTGGCAAGACACTCCATGATACTTTTTCTCTTACACGTAGAAGAAGACTACATAGATGTAGAAAACATACGAAAAATTGTCTATTATAGTTTAATCTAAAGCTTCTTGAATACTTCTTGGGCCTGATAGAAGATTTTGAAAATGTTTACCTTAGAGACGGGCTCCTCGCTCCAGCCTCCGCAGTTCGCCATGCCCTCCAGCAGCGTGAGTTCACTGTAACAAACAAACATTTCTATTTAATATACAACATACATAGCATCCCGCAAGGGTTAGGCAGAGGTGTACTATTGTGCATAATTCACTGATACTGTTATTAAGTTCCATGTAATAGGGGGCGAGCCTTGCCATCTACCGAACGCATTTCCAGACTCCGTGCTGCTATTGAGAATTTCTATACAGAAAATCGAATAACACTGCCCGATTTAGGACCTTAAGCTCAGCAGTCGCTCTTGCGACCATTAGACCAATGAGCCAATGTCCTACTAATCCTATCCTATCCTACTAGTATTATAAATGAGAAAGTTTGTGAGGATGAATGGATGCCTCTTTGTTACTCTTTCACGCCAGAACGGCTGAACGGATCTGGATGAAATTTGGCACAGAGATAGCTTATGGTCTGGAATAGCACATAGGCTTTTACTTTACTACTACTTTTATCCCGGCAAAATGTACGGGTTCGTAAACCACGCGGGCGAAGCCGCGGGCGGAAGGTGGTTATTTATAAACAAACAAACACATATTACAAACTAATATTAAGACAAGAATACAGTCCCGGGAAGAAAGTACAGCATAAAAGGAGAAAGCATTATAACACCGCCAATATATTTATAGTTTATAATATCTATTATTAATTTTATATACACATAAACACAAGTTTTCACTTCTGATCGCATATGCTGCACATTGAACATGGTGGAGAAGTTTTCGACTCCCATTTGCGTCTCAAATAACACAGAATTATCTGCTAAAACATAATATAGCATCACGTCTGTATCCCCCAAAGGATAAGTCAGAGGTGTATTATTGCACTCGAATTTCCCATGTAAATAGAGGGAGAGCCTTTTGCCATCTACCGGGCACAGTTCCAAACTCCGTGCTGCTACTCAAAATTTAAATAAGTACAGAAAAACGTAATTACACTTTGTCGGAACCGCAGCCTAATTATGTAAAAAAGCGACAGCAATCTCAATGTCAGCCAATACATTATATGACACAAAAATAAAAATAACGTTTGACAGAAGCTATCGCGCGATCTACGCCTGTCGCGACATCGGTAATTAGGCTGCCGCAGCCTAATTAGGTACGTAAAAAAGCGACAGCAACGCGACAGCCACGCGACAGCGATCTCACAGTCAGCCAATACATCATATGACACAAAAATAACGTTTGACAGAAGCTATCGCGCGATCTACGCCTGTCGCGGCATCGGTAATTAGGCTGCTGCAGCCTAATTACATAGAAATAGCGACAGCCACACGACAACAGCGTCACTGTTGGCGTATTCATAATTATGTGACACAAAAATGACGTTTGACAGTAGCTATCGCGCGATCTACGCCTGTCGCAAACTGTTGCTACATCGGTATTTAGGCTACTGGTAATCGAACCCCTGACGCTCAGCAGTCGCTTGCGACTACTAGACCAATGAGGTAGTATAAATATATATCAAAGATTAATTGGCTTAAGTTGAAGAACTCTACCAATGTTCTCGATATACGTGCTCCAATTCGCTCCATATTTCATTGCTCTTCAACTAAAGGAAATCCACATGAAAATTTATAACTAGCATTGAGTTTGTCCCACTTTCTTTGTAAATCATAGTGAAGTAGTAACATCAACGTATTATTGAAATCGCCCGCGGAAAATAAGATTTCTAATAGCTGTCACGAACAACCAACTAAAGATCTCTTGGCGGGAACTGAATGTTTGCAACCAGAGCTCTTGTAATGGTGGTTGAAATAAATTGATGTTATTTTGCTGCCAGTTATGATGTCTCAAATTGGATTAAACGTTGGAAAATGAAATAAGTAGATTGGTACTGCTTTTTTGGATTTCGATGTGTTATATTTTCTTGGTTTCAATAAGGTGGTGACAAATCCGGAGTATATGAATGAAGTGGTAGCAATTGCAAGAATAACCACTGGATTATGAGACTCTAGTGTAATTTAAGGAATGTTTTTACACTATTTTATTGCATCTAGGTTGAAAAGTTACAGCTGGCCCTGGAGAAGAAGTACCTGACTGAAATATTTTTCCTATTTTTCTTTTGTAAAAACTGCCCCACACTAAGAATAATTCCTGTATCGTGGTTGCGTTTACAATCACATACACAAAGACCCAGACCCGAACCAACTACCTGTAGATCTTACAAATATTTGTGCCGTGCGGGAATTAAACCCGCGACACGTTGGGTAGCAGTCGATATCTCAACCATTGCGCCAGCCGTGCCGTGACTGAAACACTGAAGTAATTTGACTCAAAGGAAATATTCAGCTCCTACTTTCGACCTTATATAGTTCTATACATCACTTGAACAGCCTTTTCCCAAGTATGTTGCGGTCAATTCTCAATGTAGCCAAATGCGGCTGGATATCTGCAGTAATTCACACGGAGCGACTGCCATCTGACGTCCGCCACCCAATTATTGGGAGACACTGATTCAATAAGGTTCGACCGGTTGTCAGATTTTTTGGGCTGGTGACTCCCATAACGATTTTGATAGGTATTCATATTAGCTGCTTGTCGAGGCACAAAAGGGTATCAGTGTATGAAGATAGGTCACTCATCCAAGGACTGACCGCAGCAAGCACCGCTTAACCTCACAAGTCGACTGATTAGCGCGATTTGACGAAGAGTTTTAATTTTAGGAATTAAGTTCTACCGTCGTTATGTGCCAAGCCTAAGTTTACTTCGGATGTTTTTGAGATCGATCCAAATTTAAATTTCTTCAATCATCATAAATTTTCATTACACCATAAAAGAAAGTAGGTATGTGTGAAACCTCTCTAATAAATTTTTTTCTTCTCTCAATAATTTAGACTAATTAATCCTATAAAAACAAGTTCAATCATAATTACCATACACTCCCCATAACCAATTTCCGTTCATATAACACGTGTTAATCGATTAGATTTACCGATTACGCAACAATCGGTAACGTCTATGTGAGGAAATCGACAATCGGTTATGTAAAGATCGATTTTATGAAATCGTGTGATATGTGGAACCAAATATGATGTACCGTAACACCTAGTTATGATAATGATAGCTTCACGCCTATGTTACTTAAAGTGTTAGGCAGAGATGTAAACGTACACACATTTGTTAATGTCCATGTTACGGGACAAGCCTACAAACTCCTGGGTAATAGGTACTGTAGAGGTTTTATGCTAGCGGGCAGCCTTCTTCATGAAACCTGGTGGGTGCTCTAGAGGTTTGAAGGGATGGCCATGTGTGACAATTTTCGGAGTAAGGATTATAATAATTAATTTTGGGGATGTTTATGAACGATTTTGCAATAATACATATATTATAATTCTCTAAATGATGCTGTAATGGTAGCCTAGCGGTTGCACGCTTGCCTTCCATGCGAGAGGGTTTGTGTACAAACCCGGCCCGCATCTCTGACTTTTCGAAATAATGTGCGGACCGGAATTGCATTATCACTTGCGTTAACGGTGAAGGAAAAACATCGCAAAATAACCTTCACACCTCAAAGTTCTCCATAAAGTTCTCGATGGTGTGTGTAGTTCCCCAACCCTCACCAGGCCAGCGTGGTGAACTAAGGCCTAACAGGGACAAATTCTGCAGAAAAAAAATATACTTATGACGCTTATGCATTAGCCGAAGGCTAAGATGACAGCCGCCTAAAAATATAAAATATTTACTGTTTCAAAAAGAGTAAAATATTACAAAAAAAAAAAACCTGCAATGGAAATGGCCTTAAATGCTTTATTCAAATGCCAGACACATTCGTAAGAGCTATTTTGTTTTAAGCTAGGTAAATAAAGCAGAATTATAATTACTTGCTGTATATATTTCGATTTTGAAACCAAAAGGCATGAAACCAAGATCTCTTTAAGCCTTGCCATTATACCACAACTCACCTAGTACAACTGAAATCCAGTTAAAACCATAACAACGACAACAGCCATATCTTTGACCATTTCGCCTCACCTACAAACATCAGAAAATTTTATCACGCCTATAAAATCTGGTGGCGTGATAATAGATAGGTAAATTACGGGCCTGCCGTTTTCTTGTCGTGATAAAGTCATACACCAGTAGCTGCCCTCGGGGGAGGTACGGTAAATGTTGTATGAGAAAAGATGAGAGCACACTGGGCTTGGAAATGTAGATAAATTTTCCTTCTTATTGTACAGTTCTGATATGGTAGACACCTAAATCTAAGGGGAATAGGCTAGATGACTGCATCAAAAATAAATTCTGAAATTTTGTTAGGTAAATATGTAGTTTTCCTTCTAAAAACTCAGTAAAACTTAATCTCTTGCTTATCTTTGGCATTTTCAACCCAGCAATTTGAGCCCGGAAAGTTTTGTGTAATTGTTTGGCATAAAACGAGAAGGGCACACAAAACCGCTGACAATCGTAACATGTATTCCTGTATCGTGGGTGCGTTTACACAAACAAATATACACGTGGACAAACACCCAGATCCGGAACTGTATGGAACTGTATGATGATCTGTAGATCATACAAATATTTGTTCTGTGCGGTAATCGAATTAGCGACACGTAGCCTAGCAGTAAATCTCTCAATCGCTGGGCCAACCGTGCTGTCAGTATGTTGCCTTCGACGACACGGTTGGCGCAGTGGTTGAGAGATCGACTGCTGAGCTACGTGTCGCGGGTTCGATTCCCGCACGGAACAAATATTTGTATGATCTACAGATATTTGTTTCGGGTCTGGGTCTTCGTGTATGTGAATACACACCGTGCTTCGGAAAGCACGTAAAGCCGTTGGTCCTGCGCCTGATCTCTCTCCGGTCGTGTCGGATTGCCGTCCCATCGGACTATGAGAGTGAAGGAATAGAGAGAGCACCTGTGTTTGCGCACACACTTGTGCTCTATAATATCTCCTGCGTAGTTGGCTAATCTCCGGTGAGATTGGCCGCAGTGACCGAAATCGGTCAGGAGGATATTATGTCATTATTTTATTATTATGTTGCCTTAGAATTCTGCTTACCCCTTACATAATAGCAACGACAAGTCATTCCCGATGATAGCACAAATAACACAGATGATAAAATAATACAGAGAGCGACATAACTGGATAGGTAATAAAGTTTGCGGGACCGAGACGAATGGTGTCCCCGATCGCGTAGCGGGTTCGATTCCCAGCTGATGTTATTGTTATCTCGAATTATAGGTTGTGATTGTGGTTTGTTCGGAATGTTTGTATTGTGAAATCGGTTGGTATTTGGCTTCGGCTGCATTGTTGACTGTTACTTAGACTTGGCTGGCTCATTGGTCTAGAGAAAGCAAATTTTGGAAATGTGCCCGGTAGATGCCGATAGGCTCGATCCTTATTATATGGGACTCAATAACGACATCTATCTCAATAAAGCTAAATAACACATAACATAGCATCACGCCTGTATTGCCCGAAAGGTTAGGCAGAGGTGTAATATTCTACACTACACCCACATTTCGCCAATGCCGTTATTGAGTTTCATGTAATAGGGTACGAGCCTATTCCTATCTACCGGGTACAGTTACAGATTCCATGCTGCTACTGAGAATTTTCATGCAGAAAAACCGAATAACATTTTGCCCGATCCAGAAATCGAACCCAGGACCTCACGCTCAGTAGTCGCGCTTGCGACCACTAGACCAATGAGGCAGTCAAAGCTAAATAACGACAAACCAATTTCTTAAACGATTCTAAATTCGTTTCTAAATATAAATGTTATATATCCTATATCTTATATCCTAGTATTCCTACTAATCCTACTAATATCCTACGAATATCCTACTAATATCCTACTAATATCCTACTAATATCCCACTAATATCCTACTAATATCCTACTAATATCCTACTAATATCTTACTAATATCCTACTAATATCCTACTAATATCCTACTAATATCCTACTAATCCTTTTTAATATTTCTTAATATTATAAATGTGCAAGTTTGTGAGGATGGATGGATGGATGGATCTTTGTTACTCAATCACGCCAGAACGACTGAACGGATCTGGATGAAATTTGGCACAGCGATAGATTATAGTCTGGAATAGCACATAGGCTACTTTTTATCCCGAAAAAATGTACGGGTTCATGCACGAAGCGAAGCCGCGGGCGGAGACTAAAAGGAATATGTTACAACTAGCAAAACCTTATAGGTACTGTGCACACTTTAGAATTCCACTTAGGTTGGTACCAGTTAAATATAAAGAAGAAACTCAGTAATTCATCAGTAAATGTTGTGACTTCAACATCATCTACAGGAACCATAACTAGATACCACCTGTCACTTTAACAAATACCAACCTTGCAGTATGAATAAGGTATAGAGCGCTAGAGGTATTAGTGTAAGTACCAAGGCATGAAACAAAAATCGTTTCAGCTTCTCTTAGATATTAAAAATATAAAGTGTAAAGTTTAAATTGGTAGTGGAGAAATTTTTGTGCCACAGCTCTTTAAATATATAGTCAGAGAGACACGGTGGTTGACGGCACTGTTGGCGCAGTGGTTGAGAAATCGACTGCTGAGCTACGTATCACGTGTTCGATTCTCGCACGGAACAAATATTTGTATGATCTACAGATAGTTGTTTCAGGTTTCGGGTTGTCTTTGTGTATGTGAATACACACCGTGCCTCGGAAAGCACGTAAAGCTGTTGGTCCTGCGCCTGATCTCTCTTCGGTCGTGTCGGATTGCCGTCGCATCGGACTATGAGAGTGAAGAAATAGAGAGAGCACCTGTGTTTGCGCACACACTTGTGCTCTATAATATCTCCTGCGTAGTAGGCTAATCTCCGGTGAGATTGGCCGCCGTGACCGAAATTGGTCAGGAGGACATTGTATATATATTTTTCCTTCATGCATTTACATTAACAGTTACCTTTAGCGCTCTATCTTTTATTCACACTTCATTCATACGGAATCTGTCACTTTTTATGAAAATTTACATCTTGCTGGTAACTTCCTGGTAACTGACTGGCGATTAGAGATACTCCGCGTTCACAAAAGTTCAGATAGCTTGTCTTATTAATACTTTAGGAAGCATTTACGACTTGGCATTCTGCTCACTCTTAGTAAAAGAACATGACGATACATAATTACATATACTTCAGAGTTTAACTTTTTTCATATCTGTGACTTAATAAATATATTAGTTATTCTGCTCACGTTTAATGGTTATTCGAGAATCGATTTATAATCGATTGAATAATTCATGTTTACAGAACCTGTAGCGATTGACACGTTTGGTTCTCGTATCGACTAATCGCTGACAAAATCGAATGGATTAACTGTCATCGTTTGGATAAGTTAATCTGTGGTTAACTCACGTAATGTAGTGATTTAGAACTTATATTTTTTTATTCTTATAAGCCATAAAAATGCCCTTACAAATAAATAATTTGAGCGGGTTCAGATACTCATTCCATGGAGAAGAACACTGTGGGTCTACCATTTTTTTTGTGATCAACTCTTGTAGTGATCGACATTATCAGGAAGAAATTTACTCGGTATTAAAGAGTGTTAATTTCGAACTTTTTTTTATGAAATATGTGTAAGAATGGTTTAGGTCAACGGATGGACTGGCCTTTAGAGAAAATCCTATGATAGCTTTTGACCTGACTGGACATACCAGGCGCATGCGTCAGGCATCGTATCTCAAGTTTATTTTCGAGACGCCCAAAACCCACAATGCCGCCAGATTTGCGAACAGACGACTGAGAGCCGGGAAATTAGTAAGTTTTATAATTATTTCTTACAAGTGCTATCTACTCTTTTTCTTGCTTCTTGAGAAGCACTGGCCCCCAGTGACAAAAATAGAGACAGCACGCGTCACCTAAGGACAACTGCAATATCAGACCGATTACGACCCATTTTCAAAAAGGAATCTCTGGATATAGCTTTTGATGCTGTTGAAGCCTCAAAACTATCTCAAGTGCAAGTTTTCCTTTACAAATGCGCGCGCACACAGTTGAATATATTTTTGGCTTGACATAAACATATAGAAAGAAAAGAGACAAAATTGTATGGACGCATTACTTTGTATGGATCGCGCAGAAGAATTTTCATCATTGTCCCTCAAATAGGCAACAATTATGTAAGAGTTAAGTTATCAAATGAACCGATTCGTAGGCGACGCGTGTGTAAGCAGACACTACTTATGCCAAGCTATTGGCTGCACGCCATCTTAAATCTATTCGAGTTGACTTTACTTTGTATGAATTTAAAAATATATGTTTATACCTAACAGGCAGTAATAATAAGAAGTGATAGCCTAGCGGTTGAACGCTTGCCTTCCATGCAAGAGGGTCTGAGTTCAAACCCGGCGCGCACCTCTGACTTTTCGGAATCATGTGCGGATCGGAATTTGATTTTCACTCGCGTTAACGGTGAAGGAAAACATCTTGAGGAAATCTGCACACCTGAGAAGGCTCTATAAAGTTCTGCACCAGCACCGGACCAGCGTGATGGACTAAGACCTACCCTTCTCATTCTGATAATAGACCCTTACCCAGCGGTGGGACTGTAGGGGGTTTAATTTATTTATTTATACCTAGGGTAGGTATAATATTTTTAAACATATATTTTTAATTTAATAAGGATAATTTAAAGATGTATGCATGGTCGATTTAGAAAGCAGATCACAGACTCACAAATAATTAGACTTGGAACTAAAGGAAAATATTCTCACATTTTCCAGTCAGGCTAAAGAAAGAGCATTTTTTGGAACGTTGACCCACACTAGGAATAATTCCTATATCGTGGGTGCGTTTACAAACACATATATTCACATACACATAGACCCAGACCCGAAACAACTATCTGTAGATCATACAAATATCTGATCTGTGCGAGAATCGATGCGAGCAGTCGATCTCTCAGCCACTGCGCCAACCGTGTCGTCAATTACGGGGAATATTTATGGAGGAGTTGTGTTTTTTAAAGTCTGGTAGAGGGATTCTCTTCATTCGGGTGCAAACTATCCATATTAACACAACTTTGTAGTATGTTTCAGGATTTATGAGTACACTAGCTTCCGCTCGCGGCTTCGTCCGCGTGGTTTGTGAACCCGTACATTTTCCCGGGATAAAATGTAGCCTATATCCTATTCCAGACTATAATCTATCTCTGTGCCAAATTTCGTCCAGATCCGCAGCCTAATTACGTAAAAAAGCGACAGCAACGCGATAGCCACGCGATCTCACTGTCAGCCAATACATTATATGTCACAAAAATGACGTTTGACAGAAGTCATCGCGCGATTTACGCCTGTCGCTACATCGGTAATTAGGCTGCCGTTCAGCCGTTATGGCGTGAAAGAGCAACAAAGATCCTTCCATCCATCCATCCATCCTCACAAACTTTCACATTTATAATATTAGTAGGATAGGATAAGTACTTACTTTTCCTGCGTCTTGTAACACATTGTCACCTGTATTTTGAAATGGTTATGTTAAAGAGCTTCGGTGTCATAGAAAATGTTGTTTGTAGAGTGTCTTAAATAGCGGCTCAATAGTTTTCTACGCTGTCTTAACACACTTGTCTTGACCTACAGTTGAACAAAATTAGAAAAACTGATGATATTTCAATTGTGCTCACTTTTTTCTTTTTATATAAACATAACATAACATCACGCCTGTATTCCCCGAAGGGTCAGACAGAGGTCTACTATTGGACACCCACATTTCGCCGATGCCATTATTGACTCTCCTGTAATAGGGAGCGAGCCTATTGCCATCTATCAGGCACAGTTTCGGACTCCAAACTGCTACTGAGAATTTCCATACAGAAAAACCCAATAACACTGCCTGAGCCGGGAATCGAACGCAGGACCTCATACTCAGCAGTCTTGCGACTACTAGAACAATACGGCAGTCAAGAAGTCTAAGAAAACTTTATCTAAGTATATTTGGTGACTTTGTATATATTTTACTATTTTTGTCCAGTAATCATAAGCCTTTCCTCAAAGATTCCCCAGATACCTATCTGTTAATAAGTACCTCCTTACGGCATTCCCATAAAGGATGGGGATACCTATAGGTATTTAGCTGGGACCACACGGCAAATTCCTGCACAATTTCCATAAACTATACATTATACCATCTTTAGTACATCAGTCGGTTAAAACTCGTATAATTATCTAAGATAACCCGCACAACACTAACCTTACCCACTAGATATCGATAGAATGTCAGCTATGCGAGCCATTAGGGATGCACACATATCGATAAATATAGATGTGGTATGCGGCGAGTTTTGAATTTGATTAGGGATGTACCTACAATCAGCATGAAAAATATGTATATACTTAATGAAATTCAAAAGCGATTTTTAGAAGAAATAGTGATTGAAATCTTACCAATTTTACACGTAGTATCTGCGGAGACGTAAAATAAATAGTTATTTAAATTTTATGATCTTAACCAATAGATTTCCAAGAATAAGTATTTGAATTTCACTACGTGTATACATGTTTTTGATGCTGACCGTACCATTGAAGAGGATCCGCAATGAATTAGTAATATAAATTAATTATTAAACTGTAAAAATGTTTATTATTATATGCTTAAGGTCTGAAAGCTTTATTGGTGTTTTAAAGCTTAAATAAAAACTATATTAATATTTCACTTTAATAGTTAGAGGAGGCATTTCGTAGCCACATTTTAAACACAAAATCTAATCAAATTAAATTATGCATTATAAAATACAATCATGCATTTACGTTTTTAATATTAATCTATATTAATATTATAAAAAGGTAAAAATTGTTTGTATGTTTTTTTGTACGGAATCCCCGGAACTAATGATCCGTCAATAAAAAATCTTTCACTGGTAGAAAGCTACATTATTCCTGAGTGCTATAGGCTATAAATTATATATTGCACGTAGGTTACGCGGACGAAGTCGTGGGCAAAAGCTAGTGTTAAATATATTATTCTTAGGTTAGTAATAAGGGGGCGAAAATGTACCTTTATGAAATATTTCCCCACGAACTGAAAACCGAAATAATGACTTCGAAATCATTTTATTTTCAAACCAAAAAAAAAACGAGAAAGTTTGTTAATTTCTCACGCCCTTGACAAGACGGACCGCAAAGTTTAGATTAAGAAAAGCATAACAAATCACGATTCAAAAACGTGCTTATATTATACAGGCATGGCTTTAGGTGGGTGCAAACTATTAACTTTTACTACTGAGGACTGCTGCACTACGTGTCGCGGGTTTGATACCCGAACGGAACAAATATTTGTATGATCTATAGATCGTTGTTTCGGGTCTGGGTCTTTGTGTATGTGAATATAGGTGTTTGCAAACGCACCCACAATACAGGAATAATTCCTAGTACGAGTGGGGCAACGATTTTTTCAATAATATAATAAATATATGGCCACACTCTAAACATTTGTACATTAACCCAAAAATTTTCATTATTTGTAAACCAAATTACTTATATTTTGCATCTCTTACAACCAAGTTCGTATCTGTATCGGGGACGAAAATATATGTCTGTACGGCTATTTATTTCAGTCGTGCGTAACTTGTGGTAGGTCATGTGTGAATAGCGGTACGCCATGCACACTGCTTATTTAGCTAATTTATATTCACGAACTTTTACCTTATAAGGAGCCGGGATTCACGACATCGGCGCTCGTTTGCGCAGACTCCAAATGATTTTTTAAATATTATTACGCGGTTATAGGAATATTGCGTTACTATCAGTGAATGGTCTAGTGGTAGCTGATGTTAACCAGGTCCTGGGTTGATTCCCAGGGCTTAAAGTGTGGTAAGATTTTTTAGATAACCTAGATTATAGATCCCGGCAACGCACTTGTGACTCCTCCGGTGTTGCGGGTGTCCATGGGCGACGTTAATCGCTTACCATCAGGCGATCCGTCTGCTCGCTTGCCGTCTATCGCATAAAAAAAACAAAAATATTAAATATTATTTGAAGCAGCCCGTAGTTTTCAACTGAGTCCGGTAGATGGCAATGGGATCGTTTCATATCTCACTCAATAAATAACATGGATACATCAGTGGGAGTCTGCGTAACCGTTCGGAGAATACAGGTGTGATACAGTTTACTATATCTCTATCTTGAAATAAGCTTAACCCTTTGAAACTATTTAACCACGAAACCAAGCACTATATCCATCAAAGTACTCTTAAATAATTACTAGATTTATTTTAAGATTGAGGACTGTTTCTTTGGTCTAGTGGTGGCAAGCGCGACTGCTGAGCGTGAAGTCCTGGCTTCGATTCCTGACGTGGGTAAAGCGTTATTGGGTTTTTTTGTATAGAAATTCTCAGTAGCAGCACGGAGTCTGGAACTGGACCCGTTCTCAATAGCACGAAGTATGGAACTGTGCCCGGTAGATGGCAATAGGCTCGCCCTCTATTACATAGTACCCAATAAGTAAAATGTAGGTAAATAATAATACACCTCTGCGTGACGTGATGACGTCATTTAATTATTGATTTAAAATACGGGTGCATAATTAGCACCTTGTCTTGTTGAGTCCGTCCCTGCATCGGGGACAAAAATGCTCCTCTATTGAGCTATAAATCTCAGTCGTGCAAGCGTGCGGTGGGTCATGTCCGAGTAGCGGTATTCTAATGTGTATACCTACCGCTTAACTTATTTATATAGACAGTAACCGTTTAGCTGGCAAATTAAAATACGAGGAGTTTGAAATCGTGTCCGGCAGATGGCAATAGGCTCGCTCTTTTATGTGAGATGTATTAGTATTCACTCAGCTACCAGAGACCATTAAAGATGAAAAAACAATCAACATATTCACACATAAATTAAAAATGTTACTATTGGGTAAATGTTATTACAGGATAAACGAATATTTAAACGACAAATTCTTATAATTTATTTATGTAATATATATAAATAATTATAATAATATAACTATTAGATTTAACTCAAATACGGTACTTCCTCTCTCCTACTTTGCTGTGCCCGACAGGGTCCACGATTGTTTCTTATTATTAATTTTACCACCTAAGTACATACATTGTGGAACGCAATAAATATATTGAGTATTGAGTATTCTTCTTCTTTAATTTATGAGCTTAGTTCTCTGTTTTCTGCCTTCGTTTTGACATCTTGATACGACTCTACCCCTAGTTTCTCCTTTTCTTGTTGTACAAAGTCGTTTAGGTCTTCCCCTTCCTGTCTTTCTTTCAATGTTTCCTTATAAAATTGTCTTGAAGAATTGATCTTGTCGTATCAAGTGGCCAGTCATTTATCCTCTCGTGATATATTGGTAGATTAATATTGCCACATATAAAAAGTCGTTATTATCACAGTAATTGTTATGCGATGGCTATTAGATTGTACAATAAATTACCCAAAGGTGTGAGAACTTGTCCATTGAAATTATTTTAAAGGCAATTTGTGTGCAACATTCCTGATAGAAACATATTTATATTCTGTAAAGGAGCTTTTAAATATACGTACATAGTAAATTTACTTTTTTGATATGATTTGGTTTAACAACGGCGTTAGCAAAATGTGAGTTAACAAACACTTCAGCCTACCCTTCGGGAAATACAGGCGTGATTCTACGGCTATGATGAATACACAATTAATATAAAGCCTTTTTATGTCATTACGTATGCTTTTAAACATAACATAGCATCACGCCTGTATCTCTCGAAGGGTTAGGCAGAGGTGTACTATTGTACATCCACATTTCGCCCATGCCGTTATTGAGTTCCACATAATAAGGAGCGAACTTGCTGCCATCTACCGGAGATAATTCCAACCTCCGTGCTGCTTCTGAGAATTTCCATACAGAAAGACCCAATAGCCTGACCTGGTAATCGAACCCAGGAGCTCACGTTTAGCAATCGCGCTTGCGATCATTGGACAAATGAGGTAAAACGCTTTTAGAATCGTTCCTTGAAAGTCCTTAATTCCTGTTTAATACTGAACACTAATAACCTTACATAAAGTGACGTCACAAACTCCAGATTTACAATACTCTAGAATATAAATCCACATAATATTACCATCACAATGGAATAAACCACAAGTCCCCCATAGCCTAACACCATAAAATGTCCCGTTAGCCATAATATTTAATGTCTAAGACATCGGTTCGCAGAAATGCGGGACTATTGTCTCACCATGAATAAAAAATGATTTTATGGCCTTTGGTTGCGTGGCTCATGGTTTATATTCAAGGTTTGTTACGGAGAAAGGGGACAGGTTAAAACGAAGACCACTATACATATTATAAAACAAAATCCCCCCGCCGCGTCTGTCTGAACGCGATAAACTCAAAAACTACTGAACAGATTTTCATACGGTTTTCACCAATGGATGTAGTGATTCATGAAGAAGGTTTAGGTATCTAACTTTTTAAGGTTTTTTTGTAAATTGTTATAAATATGACGATGATTGTTGAAAATGTTGGAAAAATCGTGCTGACTGGGAGCTTAACTGGCCAGCGCCGTGTAAATCCTCGACGCAAACGGCTGATACGACACTACGTCAGAAAAAAAATTGTAGGCGTATATCCTCTGTTACCCGTGCGAGGCCAGGACGGGTTTGTACTAATATTAAAGAGATATGAGTTTGTTACTTCTATTTTATTGTGAATGATTCCAAGCTCGCGTCGTTAAGATAGAAGAATACACACAACTAATATCAAGGTTGATTAATTTGGAGTATAGAGAATAGGATTTTAATCGTTTGACTCGTGTATGGGCCGCGCGGCCCATATGATGTCATTCAGAAATAACTCTTATTATCCGGATCCTTAAGGTCCACTAAAAGTTTACAGGATTTGCCAGGATTTGTGACCTTGAGAGTAAAAAGGTTAAATAATAGGTATATTTCTTTATGTATTTTTAATAACACTAGGAATAATTCCTATATCGTGGGTGCGTTTTCAGGCAGACTCGGAACATCTATCAGTAGAACATACAAATATTTGTTCCGTGCAAAAATCTAACTCGCGACACGTAGCGCATCAGTGGACCACTCAGCCACTGCGCCAACCATGCTGTCAATTAAACAAAAATATAAGAGATTATTAACGAGCCGACTTCATAAGAATGTTATTATAAAATAACTTAGTTTCATCTTTGAAGCGTAAGCTTGTGACAAAAAGGTTCCGCATACTAAGGCTAACTTAGAAATATATTATGTAGGAGACGGAAATAGTAGCAAGAAACCTTGCCTGTGGAATTCTTGAGATATGGTACAATATGTTACCAACAAGCGTGGATATTATTATTCGTTGCGAGAGCAATACTGGGGGCGATTTCACGGTGTTACCGACTTGCGAAATTTTAAATGCGAAAGTAAGTTTGTTTGTTTGTTACCTTTTCATGCCTAAACCACAGAACCGATCATCGTGAAATTTTGCATATACGTTGTCAGGAGTACAGGAAAGAACATAGGGTACCTTTCATCCAGAAAATAAGTACTTTCCCCGAGGGAAAGAACAATAACTTTCGACCGGCACAATTGCTTTAGGACGCTAGATGGAGCTACGTGTGACCCGAAAAAATGTACGGGTCCGTAATCAATGTGGGTGAAGCAGCGGGCGGAGGCTAGTAAGTTAATAAAAACGGTAAAGATGCTTGAATATATCTGTCACAAGAAATATAGCTAGTTGGTTGTCAAAATGAGAGAAAAGGTACAAGCATCTTTCTTTAACCTTGGGATTTATTTCTTGCTTTTAGATATGTTTATTTTTGTAGCCATTTTTAGACGTATGGGTACAGCACAGATCAGTCGATGGCTGACTTTACTCGCTCATCAAAACCCCCCCCACCCCCCCGGGTTTCGGAAAGCACTCTAAGCAGTACGAAGACAGTCGTTACGGGTGTGAGCACCCCAAAGAGTATTTCAACCAGTCTAAATTAAGGGTATCAGTTTTTTTTTATGAGTTGTCTCTCGCAGTTAGCTCAGGGAGCTTTTACTGCTTAACCGGGCAAATGGCGAGACCAGAAGGGCCTCCAGCCGAAAAGGGGTATCAGTGTCCCCCAATAATTGGGTGACGTAAGTCAGATGGCAGTCGCTTAGTGTAAAATACTGATATTCAGCCGCAACGGTTAGAGTGGGAGCCGGCCCCAATGTAGTTGGGAAAAAGCTAGACAGGTGATAATCGAGGGGGATGTGATAACCCGTGGGTTGACCTAGATACCCTTCTAGGTGAAGTGGAGGGTGATCTTTGGGAAGTCTAGGGTTATTGGGGAGAAACTTCCTAAGTTCGAACAGAGCGTTCCCTCGTATTGCAGACAAACCTGTCTGAGCTTGTCTTGAGCTAACGTAAGAGGACGAGAATGATGAGTAAGTAAATATGTTTTTGAAACTTTCAGCTTATGACTTGGACCTCAAGTCTGGGATAGGAATACGAGTATAATGCACATTATTTTACGTATTGGGATGCTGATACTGGGCTGCTAGTAAGCTTGTGGTACCGTTTCTGTAATGCGATTTGCAATCATTCGAGTATTTCTGATTAAGGTGATTACCATATTGGAAATATTTCTGAGTGGAGGAAATTATATTGTCGTATAATTTGTGCTATAGATTTTTTATTAGAGTCGTGTTTAGTAATTCTGAAACTCTGTAAATCTGTCAACTGAAAAGGATTATTCTTTATTTGCTTTCAACAAAATATTTAGTGAACTTTAATTCGACAGTGATGAGGGCTGTTTTATTGGTCTAGTGGTCGCAAGCGCAGCTGCAGAGCGTGAGGTTTTGGGTTCATTCCTCGACAGCCTAATTACGTAAAAATAGCGACAGCAACGCGACAACCACAGGACAGGACAGCCTCAGTGTTGGCCAATACATATATGACACAAAAATGACGTTTGACAGAAGCCATCGCGCGATTTACGCTTGTCGCAAACCGGGCAAAGTGTAATTGGGATTCTCTGTAAGTAAATTCTCAGTAGCAGAAAGGTGTTTGGAAAACTCTTCGGAAGCCTAATTACGTAAAAAAGCGACAGCAACGCGATAGTCACGCGACAGCAATCTCACTGTCAGCGAATAAATTATATGTCACAAAAATGACGTTTGACAGAAGTTATCGCGCGATCTACGCCTGTCGCTACATCGGTAATTAGGCTGCAGGTAATATAAGTGTGATTCTGTGTATAATTCATGTGGTTTCTGGCACAATAATTAAACGCCATTTTGATTTCATGTCAAAAAGGACGCTGCAACTCATTTCAGCTTTGATTATTTCTGAGCACGTTTGACATTTTTCCGTTTGAAAGCATTGGTTGTTTGCTTGCACACGTGAAGAATACTTCGCTTTGACGAAAAATTACTCTACTACTCAATACTTACGCGAGAAAAAGTAAAAACAGTGATAAAAGTAATTAATTTTGTTAATAGTAAAACTTTTATTACATTGTATAATATAAAGCTTTTCATATATTTTTATGAATTATTTTCAAACTTTATAATTAATTTAGACACATAACATCAAGCTTGTATTCCCCGAAGGGTTAGGTAGAGGTGTACCTACTATTGTACATCCACATTGCCGTTATTGAGTCCTATGTAAAAGCCTGCTATCTACCGGGCACAGTTGCAAGAACTGTGCTAAATTTCCATACAGGAAAGTCCAGTAACACTTTGCTCAACCCGGGAAACGAACCCAGGACCTCACGCCCAGCAGTCGCGCTTGCGATCACTAGATCAATGAGGCAATTAGGTAATTTACAAAAATCAGAAATTAATTTTATCGAGTTACGTAACTTTATCGATTAGTATAATAATGATATTATCTGATAATTTAAATTAAGAATCTATACAGACCAATCGACAAGCACATCCATTTTTTGAAAATCGTAAAAAAAATCCAAAAATAACTTTTCTTGCTGACCGTACAAGTCGAAAGCAACTTTTCATTACATTGACCATTTCATTTTTAGGCAGTACACACGCGTCAAACAAGAAACGGCGTCACATTAATATACTGTCACAAAATAAAACACGAATGAAGTCGAAAAGAGTCACATTTGCAAATACTGGACAACAGGGTCACAATATTTTCACTTGCGGTTAAACTGCCAACGGGTTTAATACTGGTTTTGACGTCCGATAAAAAGACTTATTTTTAGTATTCTGTGCTAAAATACGCAAACGGAACGTTGAGATCCAGTCTGTGTGTAAGTCTAGCTAGAATCTATATAATTCTCATTTTATTGTCATCATCATCAGCCAGAAGACGTCCACTGCTGAACGAAGGCCTCCCTCAAAGGGGGGGTTTGCCATAATCCCCCCGCTTGGCAGGCGGCTTGGGGATCGCAGTATCGCAGTGGTTCACCGATTAGTGAGAGGACGCTGCTGCCCGTCCTCCGGTGTCTAGCCGCAGTTTTAAGATGTACCCGGGTACATTTTATCGTACATACCTTTATTGTTTTTACCTAATAGCTAAAGTTGCCATCATAATAATAATGGCCGTGACCGAAATCGGTCAGGACCGATTTCGGTCACGGCGGCCAATCTCACCGGAGATTAGCCAACTACGCAGGAGATATTATAGAGCTCAAGTGTGTGTGCAAACACAGGTGCTCTCTCTAT
The DNA here is from genome assembly GCA_947562105.1 of Shargacucullia verbasci. NCBI lineage: Eukaryota > Metazoa > Arthropoda > Insecta > Lepidoptera > Noctuidae > Shargacucullia > Shargacucullia verbasci. The sequence continues at coordinate 2,163,887 of OX387289.1, read as the reverse complement.
TCCTTCACTCTCATAATCCGATGAGACGGCAATTCGACACGACCGGAGAGAGATCAGGCGCAGGACCAAAGGCTTTACGTGCTTTCCAAGGCACGGACATATTAATATATCTTCATCATAACATAACATAGTATCACGCCTATATTCCCCGAAGGGTTATGCAGAGATGTTGGTACTATTGTATATTCACATTTCGCCGATGCCGTTATTGAGCCTCATGTAATATTTTTAACTAAAAATCTTCCTTATACTTATCTCTTGATAATTATTAAATTAATCAACATTTTGCAAAAAACATAACTTGTCGGTCTAGTTTTCTAATGTAACAAACGATAGAGACCAAAATCAAATTCATTCGTTAAGATTTCGATGTAAGAAACGTTAACGCCCAAACACCTAGTTTTCGCGTATTTCAAGGCAATTCTGTCAGAAGCCGGCAGCTAAACGATACTCTTAAATACTGTTCATTGGTAACGGCGTATATAGATTTCTTGAACAACAAAACCGCAGTCACAGAAACAGCCTGATTACACCGTTACTTGTTCTTATGTCATAATTATAATTGATTCTCCACGTTTATCGATTAGATCTAACTCTTATCCTGTAATTGCAAATATTGCAACAAATTATTTATCTGCAACTTTCACGTAATTTCCGGTTGCTGCAATATTGTTTATTTTGTTAGTTCAAACAATGATGAGAATTATACCTAATTATTGTAACGGGTAATCTTGATTGACTTGGCTTATTGACCTGGATTGGCTTGGGCAAATGGTATATAAGTGGGTATTGTTGTCTAATTGAATAATTTAATTGAATGTCTGCTTTAATTTGACGACACGGTTGGCGCAGTGGCTAAGCGATTAGCTTTCTGCGCTACGTGTCACGGGTTCGATCCCCGCACGGAACAAATATTTGTATGATCTACAGATAGTTGTTTCGGGTCTGGTTGTTCGTGCATGTGACATGTATGTTTGTAAACTTTACCCACGATACAGGAGAAATACTAGTGTGGGGCATGTTAAAAAAAATATTTGATTGATAGGTATAATTTATGTAAATTGAAAATTTTATATTTGTACGCCATTGACTATGGTAGAATGTATTGAGCTACTTATAATAATGAAACATCATACTATGTAATACTACATTCTTACAAATAAATGATTCTGATTCTGATTCTGATTCTGATTCTGATTCTGATTCTGAATGGTAGGTTTTGGTCTAATAAAATTTTGTTAATTCCATCAACGCAGACTGTCATGTAAAGGTAGCTCTGTTATTTATTCAAATCAAAGCCTGAGAGAGCTCTCTTAGCCTATTAAGTGCAGCAGAGCGAGTTATTGTAACTCGCTCTCTTGGAGAAGAGAACAAGATACCCACAAATCGGCAATTCTACATTTGAATTTGTGAAGATACTTTCTTTTAATTTCCGTTTGTCGCTAGAAGAAAAAGCTTTTTATAGCCAAAACAATGCCAGCAGTAAAAAAATATAATTATGGCTTATGTCAAAACTTTCACTGATTTAATTTTATTTCCACGTAATTGTGTGGCCATGTACGAGGTGTTCCGATCTTCATTTGTCTTGAGTTGAACTACTATTATTACGCTGTTTCATCCATGGGGTGAACAAAAGGTCATAACTTTATTAATTTAGAAAGTTACAAAAATAATTTCACGTAGTGTTTAGTGGTCGGGTTTATTCTTCAATTTTATTATTAATAATAATAATAATTCAACCCATTACTGTCCCACTGCTGGGCAAGGGTCTCTTCTCAGAATGAGAAGGGACACGCACCGGGCCAGCGTGGTGGACTAAGGCCTACCGCCTTAGTCCACCACGCTGGCCCGGTGCGTGTTGGCGGACTACACACACCGTTAAGAACTTTATGGAGCCCTCTCAGGTGTGCAGGTTTCCTCACGATGTTTTCCTTCACCGTAAACGCAAGAGATAATCAAATTCTGTTCCGCACATGATTCCGAAAAGTCAGAGGTGCGAGCCGGGTTTGAACTCAGACCCTCCTGCATGGAAGGTAAGCATTCAACCGCTAGGCTATCACTGCCATCAGCCAGCCTATTGCCATCTTACGGGCGCTATTCGATCTTCCGGGTTATTGCGAAGTTAAGTTTAAGTAATATTTGTTACTAGCTGTGCCCGCGACTTCGTTCGCGTGTTTGTCGGAACTTAACAATGTATTTTTTAGTGAGACCAAATGCACTTAACCCTATTTTTTTCTAAAATAAAACATTTTTTCTAAAATAAAGTAGCTAGTTTGTAGCCTAAGTTACTCCTTATTACATCTGCTACCTGCCAATAAAATTTCCGTCAAAATCGGTCCAGCCATTTCAGAGATTAGCCTTTACAAACAGACAGACAGACAAAAATTGTAAAAAATGTTATTTTGGTGTATGTACCGTATATATATTCATATGCATCTAGTAAAAAACGGTTATTTCAATATTACAAACAGACACTCCAATTTTATTTATATGTATAGATGAAGAAAACTTGTCACGTAGCAAAGTTCTCTTTAGGGTTAGGCCGAGGAGTCTATTGCCATCTACCGGACACAGTTCTAGACTCCGTGCTGCTACTGAGAATTTCCATACAGAAAAACCCAATAACAATTTGCCCGACCCGGGAATCAACCCTGGTACCTCAAGCTCAGCAGTCGCGCTTGCGACCACAAGACCAATAATTATTATTAATGGCACGTAATGCCCCACTGCAGGGCAAAGGCCTCCCTACTCTCCTTCCACTTCTCTCTATCAAGCGCTAATTCGGACCAGTCTTCCCTAAAGGAGTCAAGTTCATCCCGCCATCTCCGTCTGGGTCGACCGCGATGTCGCCTGCCATGTAGAGGAACCCACTGGGTCGTGAGTTTGGCCCATTGGTCGTCTGACATGCGACCGATGTGTCCAGCCCAGTTCCATTTGTGACATCAGTGGCTTTTGTTATGGAACGGAACGAGACCAATGACGAAGTCTCAAAAGAAGTAATTTCAAATATCATTTGATAGCCGTATTATTTGCCGATACACTTAATAGGCTATTAAAATGCCTTGCCATTATAATGAAAGCCTGATAACAACCGGGTCCCGTACTTAATGATATTATCTTATTGTTATATTCAAATTTTAAACCTATTCTAACATTTATAAGGTTCAGTTTCGAGTGATAAATGGTACGATGTTAAAGTATTATTCTCTTAAGATAATGAAATTCTCGTAAACTTAACGGTATGGGGTCTAAATAGTAAAATATTGGTGCTGATCCTGTTGTTGCTACATCTCTTAGAAAGAGATGTAGCAACACACATAATTGAAAAAGGACAAAAATATTTAGATTTGTCAAATTAGTAAAAGACAAGGGCACACTCTTGTCTTCATAACTTGATAACAATTTAACTATGTAGAAGACTAATTTGATAGGCCTAAATATCTTCCATCTTCTTCTGTTTTTTGATAAAAAGAGACATACTAATCCTAAATTAGTAGAAGTGAAATCACAGAATCAAACCATTTAGAGCTTACCACACAGGTAAAAATTAATTTATGTTTCATTTAAAGTACTTTAATCCTAATGCCCATCTGTTTTTTTTTTAATTATCTGGTTGACGAGGAAGTAGATGGCAACTATGGCTTGGTAATTAAGAAGCTTTTGTAAGAGATTGGCCAGTTAACTCAATGGTAAGAGAGGCTCTCAGCTACAAAAAAGTTTCAACAAAAATCAAAATCTGATAGCAGTCCATGAACAACCAACATCAATCCATCTACAAAAACCACTCTATTTAAAATAAAAGTTGTACCAAAGATTGACAACCTCTGGCAGATTGACAGCTCTACTGTGACAGACTGACACTAGCAATGTAACATCAATATCCTCAGCTCCCGTATAAGGGACTGTAATACGTTATTGCTAGGACCCGACTCGGGAGATGAGAACCGGTTCTTGGAACCTACATTTTATTTGCCGTTGCGACGACAAACTTTAAAACTGGAGACATTTCGCGGTAAGATTACAGGAGTGGTTGACGTTCGCATCTGCATTTTCCTAAGCGTGAGGCAGAGATACCAAATATAAGGTAGACAGACACAATACGACAATAAAATAATTATATATATAAATCACATTTTCTATAGCTCGTTCCAGTGTCATTTTTCGTATGATTTTTGCCCAAAAATAGAAAATTCCTGTAACTAAGCTATTCAGTTTACATCACGGCATTATTTACCATTTTAAATACTTTAGTTTTAGAGTAAAAGTAGTTCCAGACGAAACTAAAGAAAGCAAAGAAAAGACACTCAATGTTCAGTAAAGATCATAGATTGACGGCACGGTTGGCGCAGTGGCTAAGCGATTAGCTTTCTGCGCTGCATATTGCGGTTTCGAATCCCCGCACGGAACAAATATTTGTATGATCTACAGATAGTTGTTTCGGGCCTGGTTGTGGGTGCATGTGATATGCATATGTATGTTTGTAAACTGTACCCACTATACAAGAGAAATGGTAGTGTCGAACAACGTATTAAAAAAAAGATTTGAAAGAAACAAAAGAAAGAAAGAAAATACGTTTATTTGCACCAAACTAAAGGCACACAATAATAATGTATAAAACAGAACAAAGAAAAGGGAACACAAATTTATTTATTACGAGTACTGTCACAGATAAAAGGAAAAAAAAACATTCTGTACTGGTAAGTGTCGATGGTTTATATACAAAAATACCTAATGCAATAAATAAAACCCTTACAATCGTTCCGTCAGTAAGATGAGTAGCATTCCAATGCACAATCATCATAAAACTTGATGTGAATAATTTGTTACTATCTGCTGACAATGTGGCTCTTGATGGGAGTTTATAGTGATGGCAGAAATTATCGATATATTTAGTACTTGACTATCACTTCGGGTTGTACTCTGATTGTGAAAGACACGTGGCGCCATCATAAGAACGTTATTGTTATTTTCCTCGGGAACATTACTTTTTTTCGGGATGAAAGGTATACTATGTCCATTTCTGTACACCTGACAACGTATGTGCAAAATTTCAGACTGATCGGTTCAGTGGTTTAGGCGTGAAAAGGTAACAAACAAACAAACAAACTTACTTTCGCGTTTATAATATTAGTTTAGGATTAGGAATATTTCGGTTATTATCTGAACTAATACATGATTGAAATAATAGGTACGTTGTTAATTGTTATCTGAGTGGTGCACGTATCTACTTAGCTACCGGATAGATCAGTGGATCTGCGAGGTCAAGCGGCGCTTGCTGAGGTCAGTCCTTGGATGGGGGACCGAGAAAGATCACACATCGAGACCCCTCTATGCCTCGGAAAGTACTTTAAGCAGTTGGTCTCGGGTGTCATACTAATGCCTATGACAGTCGTTACGAGTCTCAGCAGTCCAAAAAGTTTGACAACCAGTCTAACCTAGAGTATTAATGTATCCCAGTAATTTGGTGGCGGAGGTAAGATGGCAGTCGCTCCGTGTAAAATACTGATATTCAGCCTCATCTGGATAGACTGGGGACTTAGTTACGCAAAACTTGGCTAGGCTCATGACGATTTTGTATTTGGTACATCATACGCATCCTGGGCAGTCAAACTCGAAACCACCATTGCTGACTATCTAATCTTTCCACTGAGGCCAATGTTATGCCTTCGAGCTGATACGACAGAAGAAAACGCAGAAGAAAAATGTAGCACGTTAAGTGAAAGAAAAAAAAAACGATTGTCCATCTTAGACACTTTCTAATTATAACAAGCCGAGCCACATTCCCTTTAAAATATTTTCCTTTCGATATCAACAGTGCCCATCACTATAAAGTTTATCGTAAACACAATAACAAAAACATATTAAAATTCACACGCGCTATTTAACATGCCACCGACGAAATTCAAGCGAAACTGCATTTTACTTCAGGTAGGAGCACGAATAGTCGACTATCGTGAAAATTATAAAATAATTCTATATTCCTAGTGGGGATAGTTTGCTAGTATCAACTTTTTAATATATATAGGAATTTTGAGAATTTAGAAAAAAGAAGTTAAGAGACAATTTGTCTAAAGAAACTACCTGGTGTTTATCAAAAAATGACTGAGTTATGCTTGGATTAAGGTGGTGGCAATGATAAAGTTGGTGTTCCGAACAACTATTTGATAAAGTAAATAGAGAAAATAGTAATTTTCACTCGGTTTAGTAATCTCTGCTCATTGACTGACTCATTGGTCTAGTGGTTGTAAGCGCGACTGCTGAGCGTGAGGTATTGAGTTCAATATCCGGGTCGGGCAGTGTTATTGGGTTTTCCTGTATGAAAATTCTCAGTAGCAGCACGGAGTTTGGAACTGCCCGGTAGATGGCAATAGGCTCGCCCTCTATTACATGGGACTTAATGACGGCATCGGCAAAATGTGGGGGTACATAGTACACCTCTGCCTAACCCTTTGGGGAATACAACCGTGATGCTATGTTCACTAATCTGAGTAATTTGTCATTACTTATGAATGATGAAACTTTCTATTTCCTCTCGAACACGGAATGCGAGAAAACAGAGCGTGTCATCTACAGAAAATGATCGATCGTGGTGAATAGAATTATACTCTATATCGCTACGTGCTTTAATCTACTGATAGATATTTCATGATAATCCAACTAAAAGTCTACTGGGCCTATAATAATTCATTGCTGGATATAGGCATCTGATAATGGAGGAAGTATAGACAGTATTTTTAAATAGAGCGTGACGTAATAAATAAAGTTATCAGCAACAAATAAATACTAGACAAAATTTGAAGTATCACCTGCCAGTCACCAACCAAGACAATCGGCATTTTGCGCTATAGAGATAGAAGTTTGTCAAAAACTGAATTAACAAATCATCAATAAGCAGAATATAGAGTTAGTTTGACTGCTTCGTTGATCTAGTGGTCCAAAGCCCGACTGCTGAACATGAGGTCCTAGGTTCGATTGTTGGGTCGGGTAAAGTGTTATTGACATTTGCCGTCTGGAAATTCTCAGTAGCGGCACGGAGTTTGGAACTGTGTCCGGTAGATGGCAATAGGCTCGCCCCCTTTTATATGGAACTCAATAACGGCATTGGAGAAATGTGGGTGTTCGATAGTATAATTCTGCCTTAACCTTCGGGGAATACAGGCGTGATGCTCTGTTATGTTATAAAGTTATATATATAGTTCACATCGTGAATAATAGATCATCTATCTGTCCTTTTTCTACTATAGATAATAATCATTTTTCAATAAGTACATACTGAACCAACAATCGTTACATCCACCCTCCCATATTTTTTCATCGCGGCATGCATACATTTCCATACAAAATCAATATCTTTACGTCGCAAGAATTTAATGTTTAAAACAATGTTTTATGTCTCGCATGACGGAAAACACAGTTTAAAATGTCTGTCGTAGTATTACTCATGTTTTATAAATATTTAATACATGTATATGTTTTGTATTTAATATTTATTTAAACAATTATACGATCCGATGTTTGATTTGGGTTTACTTTTTCAATTATGATGAGAATTAGTGCTTGTTTTCTATTTTGGGGCCTTGTTATTTGGCTCGGCAGGTTATTGAGATTTTCTGAAATTCTCAGTAGCAACCCGAAGTCGTTGTGGCCGGAAGACGGCAATTAGCTCACCTCCTATTACATGGGACTTAATAACGGCATCGGCGAAATGTTGGTGTATAAAAAATACACCTCTGCCCTTCGGGGAATACCTGCATGATGCTGTGTTATGTTTTATTGGGGGTGCATTTTTTCTTTATTTTGGCCTCTCATAGTTTACTCAGAGTTTGCTTAAGCGGAATAACAAGGCGAAATAGAAAAGAGCCTCCGGTCCAGCAATTTGAACTAGGAACTAGATAACAGTAGCTAAAGAGTACAGAGTTAGGCCTCCGTTTACGGCGTTGTTGGGGAAGAACTAGGGAGCTGGATCAGGGTTTGAGGGCATGCTAAAGACTACTGGCCCAGCCCGGACGGGGTCTATTAAGGGTCGATGATGAAGACGACCCGGGTACGTCTTAAAACTGCGACCAGACACCGGAGGACGGGCAGCAGCGTCCTCTCACTAATCGCTTGCCAAGCGTGGGGATTATCGCAAACCCCCCCACTTGGGGGAGGCCTTCGTTCATCAGTGGACGTCTTCTGGCTGATGATGATGATGATGAAGGCAAGTTATGTCCAGTAGATTAGGCAATTACTTCCGACTTGTTTCTTGGTTTTGTGGTTGTTTAATGTGCTCACACTTGGTATTTGGTCAAGCCGTTAAGTACGTAACTTAGCTGTTATATCGGGATATATATTTCTTTGTTTGCACGGTACTGCTCAAGGATTAAGTTATCTGCCTAAAATGGACCTCTAGAAAGTGTAGCCAACATGCATAAAGTACTATTTAGTATACTACTTATTATGAAAAATTTTACTCTACTATTAATCATCAATTTTATGTGGTCCTGCCAGAGAGTAAATTATCCAGCAGGATATAAAAATTCTTAAAAAGTGGTCCTGCCAGAGAGCATGTCTTGTTATAAGTATAGCTATGGTTATGACCAAAGATATTGGAAGTAAATTCTTCTTTCCTATATCTGTGGTTATGACCCTGGTTAACGAGTAGGTCGAATAGGTGTCTGTTAATCTATTTACCAATTTTGTATGGCTTTTGTCCTGTCAGAAGCTCTAAGATTTTTCCCAGAACAATCAATTAATACTTGTCTGCATACAAAGTTTGCGTGTTTGAATTATTATATTCATTCACGCTATTTCCCAGGCATGGTGAGCAGACGTAATCGGTATGTCAGTCAATATGATGAATGTTTGCTTGTATGCGTCCGTGTTTTTTTTTTTTTTTAAGTTAGACGGATAGCACCGTCGAGGAAAGTTTGTTACAATTAATGTTATTATATCATTAGATAATACAGCCTGTACAAAGATGAAAATGAACGATTTTGTAAAAATAAACTAATTTTGAAAGCCTCATTAGTCTAACGGTTACCTTCAGCAGTCGCGCGGGTTCGATCCCCGGCTCATTTGAAAATTACCAGTAGCGGAGTTTGGAATCATGCCCAATAGATGGCAATAGGCTCACGCTCTTTTACCTGGGACTAAATAAAAGTAGTATTGACAAAATGTGTGTGTCTCCAACTCTGCTTAACCTTTCTGAGAATACGGGCGTGATGCTGTATTATGTTATGGCATAGTTTTTTAAAGTGGGGTCCACGGACCCCTTAGGGGTCCGTAAAATGTGTGGTAGCTCAATTAAACCTTAATATTAATTAGAAAATTGTGTAGCAAACTAACGCATCGTTTGTTTAAAACCGCTCTCGCTGGCTACTGTTGAGCGGCCCGAGTTGCGGGGGGACTGTACCTACACGAACCCATATGTTTTTTTCCCTTTAATATTCTTTGACAGGGTCCGTGGAATTTTAGAAATTCTGGATGTGGTCCGTGACTGCAAAAAGTTTAAGAAACACCGTGTTATGGTAAAGAATTAAAGCTTCTTTGTGTCCTGCACCATTTGTTTTGTAAACAAAAGAGCTTCTATAATGGACTGGCGATAGTTGACTGCGGATTGGATTACACATAATCTGGAGAACTTTTAACAGCTCTCTGAGGTGAGCATTGGACTCTAGAAGGCATTAATTCCAATTAATGTTCTATAGAAATAGCATTTACATGTTATGTAAAATTAATGATTACTTTGTTTACCACGTATGACCTTAGGCGTTGCAATACGCTAGATTAATAATCAAGTACTCAAGTCTTTTACGCAGGCAGACCCGCAGGCGAACGACAGTACATCTATGTAAAATGATAATTTATTCAAAGAAGGTGCCATTTTTTTATATTCTTTGTTTAAAAAATGTTGCCCCACACTAGGAATAATTCCTGTATCGTGGGTGCGTTTACAAACACATATATTTACATGCACAAACAACCAGACCCGAAACAATTATCTGTAGACCATACGAATATTTGTTCCGTGTGGGGATCGTATTCGCGACACTTAGCGCACTTAGCGCTTAGCCACTACGCCAACCGTGTCGTCATAAAGAATTTTATTTTCAATTTGTTTATTAGAATTTTATATTATAATATCAAAGCTTAGGATCATATTTATAACGGCAGATCCTACATTATACGCGGGGGCTTCAATAAAATCCCTTCAAGGTCTAACCGTAGGGCTGTCACAGATAAGGTATGAAATATTTCTAAGCTTGAATGTTTTTTTTTATATTGTATAAGGGCCTGCACAGACCATTATAGTGAAGTGTTTAGACATACTACTGCTTGAAGAAAATAGTGAACGTGCATACATTACAACAAGACGTAAATTGTCTGAAGTATGCGGCGTCTATAAGACGTAAGGGCTCGCTTTAAACTACGTCAAACACATAATTAAGTATTTTAGAAAAAGTCGAATCCAACTTATTAGTGAAGGGATTACAAAAAAATAATAACAATTTTTTTTTGCAAGTAGAACTTGCTAACCCTAGTTCCCCAGTGTCTGCGCGTAGGCATTTATCACTTGCTGTATCAACCGGCCTATCTGATTATAAATTATGAAGCGCTCCTATTCACAAGTTAAATTGTATCCATTATACTGCCTTGCCACTAAACGAGCGTAAACTACCGAAGATTAATAAAACAGTTTAAAAGCTATCGGTAAATCGAGTGGTTATGATGGACCCAATAAATTGTGAGGAAGATTTTAATTGTAGGATTTGCATATTTAACGTTCCGAAGTTGACTAAAGATAACGGATATTCACGTAACTATACAATCTCTCATTGGTCTAGTTCTCGATTCTCGGGTCGGGCAAAGTGTTATTGGGTTTTTCTGTATTGAAATTCTCACTAGCAACACGGAGTCTGGAACTGTGCCCGGTTGATGGCAATAGTCACGCCCCCTATTACATGGGACTCAATAACAGCATCGGCGAAATGTGGATGTATAATAGTACACCTCTGCGTTACCTTTTGGGGAATACAGTCGTGATGCTACGTTATATTATATTGTAGCTATGTTTGCTTCATAAACCTTCGTCACACACATCGAGTAAAATCTGTTTAGAGTGACGAGTATTAAGAAAGAAAAACATTGCCGTCCTCTAGTATTTTTTGTATCGTGAGTAAAGCTTAGTGATATTAATATCACAAGGAAATGTGGGCTTATTAAAAGCCGCAACAAGTAGCACTTCGCCATATATTTTCTTTCTTCTTTCTTTCTTTCTTTCTTACTTTTTAGGGCAATCACGTTCATTTTTTAACGCAAACATTAGTATGTACCCTGACGCTTTATTTGTATTTATATTTTGCTTAGTGCTTAGTGACGGAAAATGATTGATATATTTAAAATATCATAGTTAGTTACCTCTACATACAAGCAAGTGTTTTATAACACATAGTTTGATTTGATCTATTTCTTTGTTCACCAATTCCGCCATCACAGCAGGTATTAACGGAACCAAGGACTCGGCAATTATTTCTAATGAGTTCATAAAACTGTGCTGCAACAAGAAGTTAGGCAACCCTATTATTTTAGTGTAAAAAAATTACTAAATACCTGTAACAATTTGACAGTCTCGTGCCTGATACAAATATATTTTCAATGTGTATAAGTCCATGTCAAAGTTTTTATAAAAACTATTAAAAAGTCGAGACTCTTATTCATTTTTTTTGTAAATGTTGGCCCACACTATCCTTTCTCTTGTATTGTGGGTACAATTTACACACATACAACCAGACCTGAAACAACTATTTGTAGATCATACAAATATTTGTTCCGTGCAGGGATCAAATCCGCGACATGCAGCGCAGAAAGCTAATTGCTTAGGCACTGCACCAACCGTATCGTGTAAATTAAAGTCGTTCATGACTCTAGGTGCACAGCTTCAAAAGTGGGCTGTTCCGATGGAGAAAAGACCGGTCTATTCTCCTTCAAGGAACTTCAAGGGGCCTTTGTCAATACTGATTGACAAAAACCAATTGAAGATGCAGTCACTCCTATTAAAAATTAGAACGGGTCTGGTGGAATATCATATCTCCAAGTACATATCTTCAGTTTGGGATAATCATTATCCCTGGCCATTTTCCTTGACGGAACACCATTATGTGATGTAATAGAACCTTCCAAAATTGTTTACCAGCATATAGCTCGTAAAAAGTATTCGGCAGTTTAGTCGTTAAACAAATAACACATTCAATTTCGCATTTTAAATTGATAATTATGAAAGTAGGGTATCCATAATTGCGTTATCTTGGCTTTGAACTGAAACACATATTTTGAAATCAAATTTTTATAATATGCGAATATGCTATTAAAATATATAATTGTACTTACGTTGAATCTGTTGTGGCCAATGTAGGCATAAATATCAGTCAATAATTTAGGGACAACAATTATAGCTGCAGTTAAAAATATCTGAAACAGGAAAATATACGATGGAAGGCATAGTTTCCAACCAAATAATCTTTTTGTCGTGCTAAAATCTTTATATAATTTGCCCTGGGGAATATTCCTTCGACCTGTGGCTGATTGCGCAGGATTCTCGGTGCTGAGGTGGATCTGTCTCCCTGCCTAACTGCTACAGCGAATAATCAAACATGTTCGACGAATACTACACTTTATATTTACACGTTTTTGACCAGTGTTTGACAAGAGCGCAGCAAACAAATGGTGAAACTAAAGATGTTACGATACTATTCTCTATTGCAAATTTTTGCTGTTGCAAAATCTAGCAAAAAAAATAAATAAGTTAATCCGGTGGATGACTACTAGTCATTTGAGTTACTTTTTATGAACTGTCAAAAACGACATTTTGTTCTAAAAATGTTTGGAATAGCAAGGTGTGACGTCATAGTTTTTCATTGCCATTGGTTTACTTATTGTGTGATTCTGATAAATTAAAATTGAAAACACCAAAGATAAGCAAGAGATTAAGTTTCACTGAGTTTTTAGAAGGAAAACTATTTACCAAACAAGATTTCAGAATTTATTTTTGAAGCAGTCATCTAGCCTATTATAAATGGTTTGGCTTTTTTAGAATTCCTTAGAAACAGCAAAATGCTTAAAATCTGAATATCAGTGCTTATGCCAATACGCACAGTAAATGGTTGAAAAGACTCCACTGCATGTAATGAACACTTAAAATATGATAATAGTTACCAGAGGCTTCATTGGCGCATCAGTTTGACGAATAGTATTCAACAAGTTCTTGTAAGTATTCAAACATTTCCTTAAATTCTCTTTCACGACTTCTTCCCTTTCAAATCTCGTTCGAACCGTTTCCGCAGCATTATCATCCGATGCCAGAGTGATTCAAACATCATTATTCTTGTGAAGTTAGAAGACCAAATTGTCAAGTCGAAGATAAGAAGGAATGTGGTGTAAGTAAAAATACTGTGGAAGGGACGCTTAGAACTGCACACGTTGTAGACGTGTTTGTAGGTCCTCCCACTCATACAAATAATGAATAAGATCCTAGAGATTGGAATATCATCACCTAATGATATACCTTCGAGAACATCTATATTCCTTAAATCGTTTATAAAATCCATGAAATGTTCACCACTGTAAAAGATATTGATAGCAAAATTAACGGTGTACTGTATAAGTTGGAGCAGCAAACCAATTTTAGGTGTAGTGGGGAGACGCGTGAATGCTGTCAAGATATATATGTAGTTAATTGTAGCCATAAACAAACAATAAACTGTAAGTGCTCCTGTGACTATTCTGTTTGTACTAATGTTGTAGTACAAGCCACCAGATAACCGAACTAACATAATAGTTTGTATAGATACAACAGATTTTATATTATCCACCATCGTTTTAATTATTTGAGACATTGTGTTCAAAGCCATAGTGAGAGTAGAATAAAAATTGATATGGTTATTCAGAGCTACGTTATATTTAGTTCGATTACAATTTTAATTATCATTACTTTGATGAAAAGATTGTCAATACTGATATGGAAAATTAATAGGATTGTTAATTGTACGATGAATATCAGTTGTTATTATGTAAAATGCGTAAACCCACAGCGCTGTACACTAAAGCTGACGAAGGAGATAGTTCAAAAAGACCCAGACCCGGTGCAAATGAATTACATTGTCTCAGATAATTGCGCATAAATATTATGACTATTCTAAATTTTTTTGCAAAATTTTCGTGTTCATGCTTGTGTCATTGATTTATTCGTTTTAAGTGATTGCAGGTGCTACTGCTGAGAGTTCTTCGATCTTGAAGAATATGAGACTTTTGCACTGGATTTTTTCATGGAGTTTGGGCAACCTCTATGAAAAAATCTACTGTTATGGGAATCTTGCCAAGTTACATTCATTGTTGTATATTTTCCATATTGTATTTTCTTTTTAAATGAGATTCTCAAACATGATAGTAATTATAAGAGGATTAGTAAATTCTCATAATTCCCTTGTTTAGTTTTCTCTTTCAGAAACAGATTGACTGAGTATTGTTTACGCATCACCAAGTTTTTGATAAGCATCTGTATTTATTTCTTTTACGATGTATTTTAAGAATGGTTGTTTATTTACTTTGTTTTTTTTTTTTTTTCTAAAATGACATGATGAGATATGACGGATTCTGCAGCATTTAATACATCATAGCAACTGCAGCGAAAGATACTCCACGAATGACGAAACCTGAGATCGTCTGGCGCACTCCGAAAAAATATTTTCAAAACGGTATGAGCGATTCCAATGTGCTCGTGGCTACTCGTCAGAAGAAGATTTTCCTGGTAATTGTAAAAATATCTCGTTTCCGAAGAAACGAGTCGAGGATAAAGTATGTATATTTCAGCGAACCACAGATACAGATCAGTTCTAGCTAATCTAGCAACAAAAAGCTACTGTCAACGGTGCAGGGACATAAATAAGTAGGTAAAATACTGTGATTATTCACAAAGATAGCACAAATCCAGTTGCGACTAGCAGTACTGTTTTTTTTTCTTATCTTTGGGCTTTTCCTGTTACAATATATATAGGCTGCAGTGACAATGGTTTGAGTCCCGCACGAAATAAATATTTATCTGGGTGTTCTCGCATTTGAAATGTATGTTTTTAAACTACCCACGACACAGAAGAAATCCTTGCGCAGTACAGTTTTTTTTTAATAGATACCTACTGATTGTTCTAATAAATATCTTTATAATATTTCATTTATGAATACTGGATGGTTGTGTAGTCTGCTAACCAGTACCAAGCCAGCGTGGTGGATTACGGCCTAAACCTTCTCATTCTGAGAAGAGGCTCGTCCCCAGTACAACATTATAGGGCTGAATTAAAATTACTGTATTTTATTCATAAAAATCTTATTAGAAGCGACTATAAATGCATTTAGAATGCGAGCCGTCTGGTTGCACCCTGCACCCACGTCGATCCGGCAGCTCTAGCCGCCGGCTGTACAAGCAATGTAAAGACGCCGTCAGAATATTTGTTACTTTTATTTAGTTTATCTTCTAATGAAACAGGATAGGCAGGTTTGTTGCCATTTATTGCACTGTGTACGGAGGCAGGTGACGTGTAAATAAGAGCTTGTTTTTTTATTTTACGCTTAGATGATTTAGTAATAAATGACGTGCTAAGTGTTTTGCTTTTACGAGTAATTATTTTAAAGAACTGCTTCATTGGTGTAATGGTTGCAGGCGCGACTGCTAAATGTTAATCCCGGGCTCAAATTCTAAGTCGAGCAAAATGTTATTTGGTTTTACTATAAGGATTCTCTCAATAGCAGCCCGGAGATTGGACCGTGTCCGGTAAATGGTTGGACCCCTATTAGGGGACTTCATAATGATATAATACGCCTCTATTTAACACTTCGAGGAGTCCAGGCGTATTGTATTTTAATTTATTTATATAGGGTGTATTACATTTACGAAATTTTTCATAATCATAATCAATATTTTGTCGCTTCTGAAAACTTATAAAATTTTACTTGCGAGATATTTGTTAGCTAAGTTATGCAAAACTTGCAGACATCTTCTCACCGATGTATGTAGGGTAATATAACAAGACTACAAATCTTTAAAACGGGACAGCAAACTAATAGCCAGCGCCCTGCCCTCACCCTACATCGTCCATCATTTTGTGGACTAACGGTTTGCCTGTGGGAACGCTAATATGTTCGCAAGCTGCCAGGTGTTAATTTTTTATCTTCCACACTATTATTAATGTGAGTGACTTTGTCTGTTTGTTTGTTACCTCATCACAGCTAAACGACTGAACCGATAGTATTGAAATTTTGCAAAGAAGTAGTCTGGTACCTGGTTTATTTTTATTATTGCAGCAAAACTCTTATTATACATGCAGATAAAGTCGCAATCAACAGCTAGCTATATATAAAATTCCGGTATGGGTGTGTTCGTAATTCTTCGTCTCCTAAACGGCTTGATCGATTTTGATGAATTTGTTTTGTACTTATAACTTCCTCTGGTTTCTTTGCTATTGTTGGACCGGCAGCCTAATAACCGATGTAGCGACAGGCGCAGATCGCGCGATAGCTTCTGTCAAACGTCATTTTTGTGTCATATAATGTATTAGCTGACAGTGAGATTGCTGTCGCGTTGATGTCACGTTGCTGTCGCTTTTTTACGTAATTTTCTTACAGTTTTCTTACAGTTTTAATAAAAACGTTGCCCCACACTAGGATTTCTCCTGTATCGTGGGTACAGTTTACAAACATACATGTCACATGCACAGACAACCAGACCCGAAACAACTATCTGTAGATCATACAAATATTTGTTCCGTGCGGGGATCGAACCCGCGACACCTAGCGCAGAAAGCTAATCGCTTAGCCACTGCGCCAACCGTGTCGTCAAAATTAGGCTGCCGGTAGGTGGGGCTGTTGTAGAAATCCTGGAAAGCGTTAGCGCTAGTTATATTAATGTAACTAGATAGAGAGGTATATAATCTGAAGGATTGAAGATTCACCGCAATTATAAATGCGTAAAATTTATTTTGCTGTATTGTCTTTTTGTTACGTCTTTTGCCTCATTGTTGGTGGATAATTTGGTCGGTGATTGTCAGATTCTGGGTTCGAATATCGTCTCAGGAAAAGTCTTATTTGGATTCTCTGTTAGGACATTCTCAGTAGCAGTCGAGGTTTTGTAGTCGGTAGATGGCAATATGATTGACCCCTATTACATGGAACTTTAAAACGGGATCAGCGAAAGTGGTGGGAAAGTCCACGTCTGTCTAACCCTTCGGGGGAGATAGGTGTGATGCTTTGTTACGTTTTAATAGCTAAACTGAACAAACCACGGAAGAAGGAAGAGGTGTCAAAAAAAAAAATCAATGATAGTTTTCCTTATGGGCGCAATCGATCCAGATGAATCTTTGTAGCAGAAAACCATATTTTTGCTCGACTTGAGACTCAAAGCCAATACTAAAACACAACTATTAGACACACTAGAGGCCAGCGTCATTCATATGACATTGAAACTAGATCAATGTAACGACTTCATCATATCTCACATTACACCTCTATTCACAATAATAATAAAAAAAACACTTCTCTAGTGTAATCTTGTATTTAGAACTGTTCATTCACATAATATTCATAACGATCTTAACGACTGTCATTCCATGTCGTGTGTCGATCTATGCTAATGTTTGATGAGAAGGTTTCACACGGTAAGTGACACTGAGTTGTATGAGCGATAAGCTAATGACGTCAGCTCAATGAGTGCTATGATCTAGTTAGAAACTCATCTGTCTTTTTTCTGTGAATATCAGACTGACGATATGAAATCAACCCCAATGTAGTAGAGAAAAGGCTAGGCTATTTTTCTTTTTCCTGTTTTTATATATTACTAGCGAACTGTCCCGGCTTCGCACGAGTACCACTTATTTATAGTTAGGTAATTTGTAGGAAACATAAGATACAAAATTGCCAAAAAGCCGAAAAAAAAAAAATATGTTTGTTGATTCGATCGCTACTAAACTTCACAGGATCACCCGCTGGGCTAATTTGAAGATTACTTAATAATTTCATTAAAATTGCTCCAACCGTTTTGGAGTACATAGGGAACATGTATGTTCCCTATGTACTCCACACACATTTATGTTTATATATATATCGATAGATAGATTATTATATGCCTTAAGTTTGGGCCAAATAAACGTATTTTCTTTCTTTCTTCACGTTACAACAAGTTAAATCGGTTGACCGACTTTTCAGAAGAACGATGGTTTAAGAACACGCACCCAAATTTCACTGATGTCATTATTGTCATTATTACCTATTGTGAGAATTTTTCTAACAGAATAACTGAATAATACATTGCCCGACCGGCAGCCTAATTACCGATGTAGCAATCAGTTTGTGATAGCCGTAGGTCGCGCGATAGCTTCTATCAAACGTCATTTTTGTGTCATATAATGCATTGGCTGACAGTGAGATTGCTGTCGCGTGGCTGTCGCGTGGCTGTCGCGTGGCTGTCGCGCTGCTGTCGCTTTTTCGCGTAATTAGGCTGCCGGGGATAGTACCGAGAAGACTCCACGCTCAGCAGTCGCTGTCGAGTCTGGCGACCACTAGACTGACTACTTTTAGAATATTTGAAAAATAATTTGCTCCACAGTTTTATCGCCAAACAAACAACATATAACTTTGAACAATATTAGCATTTAGTTATAAACTATGTACTTGAATATAAATAATAAGTTTATCGTCATGTTCGCATTGCGCAGCAGCTGCGCTAGAGGATGTTGGCGATGAAGATAATTCTACTTTATGTCCAATGTCGCCGTATTTTTATACCACCTGTCATTCTAGTGCCATTATATGCTTTATATATGCACATACATATCATCACGCCTGTATTCCCCGACGGGTTAGGCTGAGGTGTAGATACTATTGTACATCCGCATATCACTGATCTCGTTATTGAGTCCTATGTAATTGGGGGCGAGTCTATTGCCATCTACCGGGCACAGATCCAGACTCCGTGTTGCTACTGAGAATTTCGATGCAGAAAAACCTAATAACACTTTTCCCGACCCGGGAATCGAAGCCAAAATAGACCAATGAGGCAGCTTTATACTTATTGTTATTGTACTTTCTACTCGTTGGTCTAGCTGTCACGAATGTGTGAGGTCTTGGGTTCTCGAATCCCGAGTCGGGTGGTGTTATTTGGATTTTTCTGTATTGAAATTTTTGGTAGGAGGCTGGAGTTGCCTGGTAGATGGCAATGGGACCCGTTAGCGTCAGAGAAATGTGGGTCTATAGTAATAGGTAGAATCCTGCCTTATCCTTCGAGGAATACAGGCGTGATGCTACGATAATTATATTATTGTGTCCATCAGACTATGCATTTAATTTATTATAGAGTGTACTTTTATTTTTTCTTAAGGACACGATTTGCCGAAATTGTATGCTTACTCTTTAAGTTAAAGAAATTCTATGAAAAAATCATTCAAAAATGTGACATATATCCACAAAATTAAGTTTAAATTGCATTGGATGTAAAATAATTGTATTGCAAACTGCCACCACGCGTCCCAGTAACAAAATGTAATAAAAAATAAATATTTGTATGATCTACAGATAGTTGTTTCGGGTCTGGTTGTGTGTGCATGTGACATGTATGTTTGTAAACTGTACCCACGACACAGGAGAAATCCTAGTGTGGGGCAATGTTTTAAAAAACAAGAAAACATTAGACAACTATTCCATTCGATTTCTGTGGATGATTCTCTCGTAAATAATGTTCCATATCACTGAACTCGTTAACACTTACCAAACTTTTACTTCAGTTAAAAATCAGAAGTAATGATGGGCAAGTACTTACTTCAAAAAAGATAATTATATCGAAACTTTTAGAAAGTGTAAGAAAGCTTCTGTTAAATGGCGATGGCGTTCGGTTAACTAATGATTCTGAATATTTAACGTTTAGTTTCTGTATTGTCATTTCTATGGTAGATCCGCTTAGTTGAAAGAGAAATTGTTGAGATGACGATGCTGAGGTGATTTGTGAGGTAAGAAATTTTTTATATAAAGATGAGTTATGTAACACAGGTAACAATGTTTGACGGCACGGTTGGCGCAGTGGTTGAGAGATCGACTGCTACGCTACGTGTCGCGGGTTCGATTCCCGCACGGAACAAATATTTGTATGATCTACTGATAGTTGTTTCGGGTCTGGTTCTTCGTGTATGTGAATACAAACCGTGCCTCGGAAAGCACGTAAAGCCGTTGGTCCTGCGCCTGATCTCTCTCCGGTCGTGTCGGATTGCCGTCCCATCGGACTATGAGAGTGAAGAAATAGAGAGAGCACCTGTGTTTGCGCATACACTTGTGCTCTATAATATCTCCTGCGTAGTTGGCTAATCTCCGGTGAGATTGGCCGCCGTGACCGAAATCGGTCAGGAGGACATTATTAACAATGTGTAAGTCGTCCATGAAATACTCGTCCTTATTTTTTTATATATTTATACTAGCTTCAGCCCGTGACTTCGTCCGCGTGATCTACATATATAATTTATGGTCTATAGCACTCAGGGATAATGTACCTATCTATCGGTGAAAGTATTTGTAGATTCGGATCATTAGTTCCGGAGATAATCCCCTACATACAAACAAATTTAACCTCTTTATAATATTAGTAAACAAGTATAGATTTTTTAGTGTCGATTTTTCAATCTTCATATAATGTATATCTGAAAAATAAATATGGTGGCTTGATATGTTTTTCATGATTAATTCCTCAGTTTATAGTTATCTGATGATTTCAAAATCAGCTATCAGTGTTTTAAAAGTCAAAATATTAGTTAAATACAGGACTGCATTCATAGATGCTTGCCAAAATTGATAATAGTTACATACATCATAGATAGCATCACACCCGTATTCACTTGGGTTAGAGGTGTATTGTTTTACTGACAAATTGTTCGACCCGGGAATCGAACCCAGGATCTCACGGTCAGCAGACCAATGAGGTAATTTTGGAATCGATTGGCAAGTATTCCAAAATTAATCGCATAGTTGTTTTATTTGAAACTGTAATATAATAATAATAAAATAGTAAACATATTCAAATATCTGTACTGTGTAACCCTAGCAGTGAAATAAATAATATGTAATACATATCATATTATATGTACCTAATTATGTGCTTCATTTAATTATTATTAGTTCCAAGCATTTGAACATTAACAATGAATAAATATCAAGAATACTCTACATTCACTTTGCATATAACGAGGCATATTAATACAGCTAGTGATGCGCCTAACTTTCTACCGCTATCGATATAATTCAAATTAGTTCTGTACGATATTTTAATCGATTACTTTGGAGCGAAAGTGTCATAGTAAATTGTTATTGATTGAAGCGATGGGTGGTAAATAAAAGTGAGTAAAGTAACATTTTTACGGTTGTTTCAAATTAATTGGTAATTGGGCGTGGAAGTGGCCCATCGGATTACACTTACTTGGGGAATAAATTGGGAAAAGCGAAACCATGGGTATGAAACAGTATCCAAACTATAATTTGAATTTGTAAAAATGTTAATAGGTCTAAAATATTGAGAAGCAAACCGTTTTATTTGCTGTAACCTATATAAATTATATTAATGTACTTGATTATATTAAGGTACTTTAAAAGTCCCAAATATTAATAAGTAGCTTCCGCTCGCGGCTTCGCCCGCGTGGATTACGAATCCGTGCATTTTCCCGGAATAAAAACTAGCCTATATGCTATTCCAGACTATAATCTATCTTTGTGCTACATTTCACAAACTTTCGCATTTATAATATTAGTAGGATTCTATCTGCTTCATTGGTCTTGTGGTCCTAATCGCAGCTAGTGAACGTAAGATTTTGAGTTAGATCCCCGAGCCGGTCAAAAGTAATGAGTTTTTTTTTGTTACAGAATTCTTAGTCACATTAAAAAACACTTCAGTTGAATAAACGTCGGTTCTCGGCAATATTAAAGGAATATTTAACTCCTATCAATTAATTTGCAAACCTCCCTTATAACGTATCTTTTATAGATAATAATCAACAAACTATTAAAGTGTTAAATGTTACCACTTAAGAATTTAATTAAAAGGCTTTAATTGTAATTTATTAACATCTTTATTATAAAGATAACACTTAATGAGATGTATTTTTTATTTTGTTTTCCGTATTAATACTTTACTTACTGTGAGATCAGTATGTTTAAGTTTTTTTTTTATCAAAAATAGTTAAACTGTATCAGGTTAGAAACGTTATAAAAATAACGAAATATTTTTTTCGATATCTTAACCCATCCCTACAAATGTTCTCATGGTACGCTTCACGCTCATCGCACACGGGGCATAAGCAGTTATTAGTAAAGGGCAACGGTTTAAAAAACGACAATCTACCTGGCAGATCTTTTATTTTTTCAAGCCTATGCACGTAATTTCTGTATTAAGTGAAGGAGTTTATGTGAGGAGCAATGACTTTTTAGTTTGCTAGAGAAGTAAAATATTTGTTTTATTTTCTGTCTTTATAATTTCACGCTGTAAATGACCAATGAGATACAGTAGCAGAGAAATTCTCAGTTTGCTACGTATAGTGTGTTTGGAATACTATTTTATTAATTTCAGAGGAATGAAATTGTTTTAAGACACTTTCGAGAATATCTTGATTGCTTTAAAGTAAAGGGCTGACTGCTGACCGTGGTCCTGAGTTCAATTCTCGGATCGGGCAAAGTGTTATTGGGGTTTTCTCTATTAAAATCATCAGCACAGAGTCTTGAACTGTGATTGTATCCTATGCAATGAGGCTCAATTCTTCGGGGAATACAGAATTGTTATCACCAAGAAAAATGGCAAACAATCTGTCATCAATACAGTACAACAAAACACTGATCGTGTGTGAGTGCAATTCTGATCAGTTTACTTCAAACAACAAGCTATCTAACTAACACCTAAAGTTAGGTCACCCTACCCCCATTATAAAGAACAATAGCGAATTATAGTAGGAAGTGTCGTTTCGTGGTACACACACAATGGGTGGTTCCTGGGACACCACAATGACGATCGTTACCGATTCATTACAAGAACAATGTGTACCGAGAACCGAAGTGAACGATTGTCGCTGAAATAGAGCTGATTTATTAGCGATGTGCTTCCAGAATTGCAATCAATATTAAGTGATAAGCCGATACTGTTATTTAGTCTTGTAATAAGCGAGTACAATTCAAAGCTCCATGGTGCTACAGTTTTTTTCTATTAGAAAAACGTAGCCACTTTTTGGCCGACACAGGGATCGAAGCCGCGTTAGCTAATTTATTTATAGAACACTAGCTTCCGCTCGCGACTTCGCCCGCGTGGTTTACGAACCCGTACATTTTTCCGGAAAAGTAGCCAATGTGTTGTTCCAGACTGTACCAAAAGATCCATCCATCCATCCTCACAAACTTTCACATTTATAATATTATTAGGATTAAACTAGTAGGTAAAGTTCCATACAATCATAATTACTTTACACAATTATTTTATTTTATTTTTGCTTTCTTGTCTAATGTCGTTTTATGTGAATGCTATATACACCTATAACATGTCTATACATATGAAAAAATGCCTTATGTTAGATTAAGTTAAGGCTGTATATATAAACTGTTGGTGTATTAATTAAATAAATAAATAAAATAGCAAATTTTCATTATAAAAAATACTATATAACTTAATATAATCATCAATTACTTTTATCGCCGACTGTAGGTACTGACAGACTTGAAAATTTATTGTATGTTAATGAGATGAGTTATTCGATCGATCAATCATTGAATGATCGAAATTGATTGATTGATTGATAGCCAAATTGAGTTCAAACATAAAGATCAATCAGTCACATCTTAAATTTACTTTCATCTTATTCATCATCATCATCATCAGCCAGAAGTCGCCCACTGCTGAATGAAAGGCCTCCCTCAAGGGGGGGTTTGCCATAATCCTCACGCTTGGCAGGCGGCTTGGGGATCGCAGTGGCTCACCGATTAGTGAGAGGACGCTCCTGCCCGTTCTCCGGTGTCTGGCCGCAGTTTCAAGACGTACCCGGGTCGTCTTATTAGCTGGAGTATTTTTAAGATATAGATATAAGACTAGACTAGGCATATAGAAATACACCATTTACTATCTTAAAGATGCATTTGCTGACACGGTTGGTACAGTGGTTAAGCGACTAACTATTGCGCTAAGTGTCGCAGATCGCAAGTACGATTGCCGCACGGAACAAATATTTTTATGGCCTACAGATGGCTGTTCTGGATCTGAGTGTTTGTGTATGTGAATATTTTGTGTTTGTTAACGTAACCACGATACAGAAATTATTAATACAGACTACTCTTATCTTTTCGCCTTTTATTCTTGTCGATCCTAAGGTTATTTGGTAGAGATGAGATTGCGATAAGACCTCCCTTTGTATTTGCCATATCCTACTAATATTATAATCCTATCCTATCCTACTAATATTATAAATGTGAAAATTTGTAAGGGTGGATGGATGGATGGATGGATCTTTGTTACTCTTTCACGTCAAAACAGCTGAACGGATCTGGATGAAATTTGGCACAGAGATAGATTATAGTCTGGAATAGCACATAGGCTACTTTTTATCCCCGGACGGGTGCAAAAACCACGCGGGCGAAACCGCGGGCGGAAGCTAATCTTTTAATACAAATGTAAGTTGTATCCAAATTTTTATCGGTGTACAATAAAGATATTCTATTCTATTACTAGTCATAAAAAAATGATTATCTTGAGCTTTAAAAAGTACAGAGGAAACATAGTTTAACATGAATCTATAAACAATACGGTAGTTGACTATTAGTCATCAGAGTTACTTTTTACGAACTGTCAAAAAAGACATTTTATTCTAAAAATGTTTGGAATAGCAAGGCGTGACGTCATAGCTTTTCATTGCCATTGACGGACTTATTAGGTGATTATGATAAATTAAAAATTTAAAACGCCAAAGATAAGCAAGAGATTAAGTTTTACTGAGTCTTTAGAATGAAAACTATTTACCATACAGGATTTCAGAATTTAGCTTTGATACAGTCAACTAGCCTATTCTCTAACTGATATCGTGACTGTACATAACAGATGACTTCAAAACAATTATATCTCTGACACTGGATTACGACAAAAACAAAATACTGTTGCAAAAACAAGTTTAAAGTTGTAATGATGATTGAAGACTCGATTGTTACAGGGAAGTGAACAATCACAAATACACAATCTGTCTTATATATTATATGTCATCACATATCGTGTATTATGTAGTACATAGAGGAAAGATGTCTTCATAAGATAGTGACATAAAAATTTGGTACAATTGATAAAGATTTCTTTGAGTGCGTAACTGCGTAACCAGATCATTCCACAATACACGGTGATTGTAATGGGTTCTTTGAGATTGCAAATCGAAGGCTGCGCTATGGGTTGCAGGTTCGATTCCCGTATGAAACAAATATTTGTATGGCATACATCTGTGTATGTAAATATTTGTGTTTGTAAACGCACCCACGATACCTTCAGGAATAATGCCTATTGCGATTAAATGTTACTAAAAAATGTACGCTGTTTTATGAAAATAGTCCGTATAAATAAATTCAATCCATTGCTGTCCAATTGCTGGGCAAGGGTCACTTTTCAGAATGAGAAGGGTTAAGTCTTAATCCACCACGCTGGCCAGGTGCGGGTTGGCGGATTACACACACCATCGAGAACTATATGGAGCCCTCTCAGGTGTGCAGATTTCCTCAAGATGCTTTCCTTCACCAAAGAAGTTCTGATCCGCACATGATTCCAAAAAGTTAGAGGTACAGGCCAGGTTTGAACTCAAACCTTCCTGCATGAGAGGCAAGCATTCAACCGCTAGGCTAAAACTACTAATACACTTTGATTAATAACCGCACATTCTATCAATCAACTACTTAAAAACAAATAGCTGTAACAAAAAAACAAAAACATACCTGAACACCTGACTTCCAATAAAGCCTTTGTCGGTAAAAATGTAGTTTAATTAGATTCAAGTACTATCTGATATTTTATATTACAGACGGGTTCATAGAGGTGCACAGAATTTAAAGTGGTTCGTATAATTTGGGACGATTGTATGTGAGACTGTGAAAGTCTATATAAAACAGTGAAGTTGGGTTTATGAATTGATATTATGTAAAATCATTATAGTACAATTTTTCATTTTATTTTTATACTAGCTGTTGCCGACGAATTCGTTTGCGTGTATTTTAATTTTATAATTTTACGATCTGTTCAATGATTTAGTCGTGATGAAGTAACAAACAAATAGATATATATCATGTGGAAGTGGTGTAGAATAATTGTGTGGTTTCTTTTTTTTTATTGTACACCTTTACAAATATTTAACAATAAAACATTTAATGATTATCATGTATAGTATAACTTATATGTCACCTTTGTTATTAACGGATTTATTCTCTAAGGGGTTAGGTAGAAATGTTACTGTATCCTCCGATTTCGCTAAACCGGGAGGCGAGACAATTCTAAACTCGATTATTGAGAACTAGCTTCCGCCCGCTGCTTTACCCGCGTGATTTAAGAACTTTTCCCGGGATAAAAAGTAGCCTATGTGCTATTCCAAACTATAATCTATCTCTGTGCCAAATTTCATCCAGATCCGTTCAGCTGTTCTGGCGTGAAAGAGTAACAAAGATCCATGCATCCATCCATCTATCCTCACAAACATTCACATTTATAATATTATAAAGTAGCATTTTCTCATAGAAAAATCAAATAAATCTTGGTCCGACCTGAATTGAACACGAATCCATCTCCTACAGAAAAATGATGAATATTTTGATTTATTTGCGGTATCTTTCTACCATTCCCACGTTAAAAATAACTGAAGCAATCAAAAACCGTTGCATGCATGCGATAGAAGGCTTCAAAACCAGACCAATTTAGTGGGGCGATCGGCAAAACCCGTTTTTTATCGATCTCGGTAGGAAGTTGGTAATTTGTAATGTTTTATATCGAGTATTGGTCGCCATAGCATCACCACCTGTATTCCTCCAAGGGTTAGGCAAAGGGGTACTAAATACCCACATCTTGCCTGCTATTGAGTCCAATGTAATAGGGGCGAGCCTATTCCATCTACCGGGCACAATTCCAGATTCCGTCCTACTACTAAGAATTTCCTTACAGAAAAACTAAGACTATCTAACCTGGGAATCGAACCACCAGAC
Organism: Shargacucullia verbasci; assembly: GCA_947562105.1. Classification (NCBI taxonomy): domain Eukaryota; kingdom Metazoa; phylum Arthropoda; class Insecta; order Lepidoptera; family Noctuidae; genus Shargacucullia; species Shargacucullia verbasci. Next base: position 2,136,638 of record OX387289.1, on the reverse strand, counting down.
CAATGATGCGGCCTTAGGATGTGTTATATCCTAGCGCCCCAACAAACCGCAAAAGGACAACACTACAGATAAGCCTATCTATCCTAAAACAATAGTGAGTTGAGGTCACAAATGAGTGTCAGCACAGACCATCAGAGCCAACTCAACAATGGCTCTTTGTCAAATGTTCCCACACGGTAACAGAATAACTGTTTCCAGTACCATCGGGAACAAAAGTACATTGGAATTCAATTAGCTTTACTTGTACTGTCGGATTGGTTTTTGAAGATAAATTAGTTTTCATTTTGTGATAGGACTTATTTTGTTATCTGGGTCAGTGTGGTGCTTGAAGATGTTGGATAATGGCCGCTATGGAGTTTCTTCCCGGTTCTATAGTAGTATAGTAGTATATATATAGGACTACTTGGAATATATTGGATAGGACTATTTGGAATCATACGCCTAGGGTCTCCACATTTCATAAGTGCCTGAATTTGGTTTACATGAAATAAAGATATATTGTATTCTAATGTATGATTCGGTTTGTGCTTAGCTCTTTCATGACTGAATTCATAATGATATGTATGAGGGATTTGGCCTCGAAGTTTAGACGACTCTGGCTAGAGTGACTAATTAAAACAGACTGACATTATCGTATCGTGTATGTTTTCGCATTCATTCAGACTGGTATTATCTACCGCATACGAGCTGCTTGGTGAAAACTACTCCAGTTTCATATATCGGAGTCCAGTGACAACTTGCCCGAAAATGTTTGAATGTTGGCTTTCGCCAGGCATATGACTCCTGGCGGATGAACACCATGGTTGGTTTCTCCATAAAACTAATTTTCTCTGGATCAAGCAGTTACGTATACGTATATACGTCTCCTTACAGATGTCTTTAGAATATTCTATCTATGGAATATTGCCAACGGTATTCCAAAAATTATCGCAAGAACCATTTTCGGGCCGCAGGGTCAAAATCAAAACGTCAGCAAAGATCCAAGATGGTACAATCAAATAAAGAGATAATTATGCAGGTGTTACTACTAGACTATGGCATTGTTCAGATATACTAACACCAGAACCATTAAGTTACCATTTTATTTGGGTGTTTTTTCACCAAACTTAATGGTTCATGGAACAACGCCATACTCCATAGAAGAAGTCACAGTGGTTAACAAGTAAATTGGTGATAGTACGGCATCGTATGGTAAGCAAGTAAGTAAGAATTAAAAAAGGAAAAGTGAGGATACTTAGGCTGGTCAACATAGGAAACCCATAAATTTTTACATGCCTACCTACAGTCGTAATTAGTTTTCTAGGCAACTTTCCGTAACAACTTTTCCTTAACAAGATTTTCTAGTTACCCTAATTGAAACTTAAAATACCAACAGCCACCTAAGTTAATGAGGCTTATTTTTTAGAGCTTACAATCATTGTAACCGTAGTAACCATTAAATATGTAAGACCAACTTCTAAATTGTTGAGGTCCTGTCTATACAGATCTGATTCCTTCGCATTGAGGTTATAAGGATTTTAAGGAGACTCTTTTTTCTAAGAGGCTCCTGTAAAAGGCTCATGACCTACCGAGAGCCCAAGAAGTATGAAAACCATACCGACTAAAGCGGCCATTAAATCATCTTCTACACATGTGGAGAACCATGATATGGTAGTGTATGCGATCACAAAGATTAGACAGTAAGCAATGGTGTTATAGAGACTGACTGCCTAAAATGAGTCAGATGATCTCAGGTATCATCACTTGTCCAGGCTCTCGCACCACTTTGAAGTTTGAGACTGATTCAATTAAAAGGTTAGAAACTGTTTTTATTCCGTTCCCACCTTAGTGCAAGTTCAACTTATGGAGGAACGAACTATGGTGATCCTCCATTGAAAAGGGAGGATCCTCCGACCAGCCAAGGTGGATAGCCTGGCGAGCCAAAGCCTAACGGTTGATGTCGGGCATTTATATATGTGTTAGAATCAATGTAAACTCTCATAGTGCGATTCAAGATTTTCTGCCATGTTGCGAATAGTAGTCGATACAAACTTAAACATCTGTCTGGAAACTTAAACTAGTCACAGCTGTTAATTTATTCTAAACAGTGTCGCAGGCAATAAAATGTCGGGGACAAACAAGTTAGTATACCAACGCGTCCATAAGCACCGTTTTATACGTCTCCCATTCAAATTTAATGTGACAGGTGTACAAGACCTTTGGCATTAAGCTTTTCAAGCAAAATCAAGGATTTTGGTTGTACAATTGTGGGGCATGCTCCCGAATTAGAATAAGATAACTTTTGGGTTTCTATTGATGTCGTAAAAGAAGACAGAGTGGTCACCTCATACAAAAATTTGTAGCATCATCCATATTTATTATCAGTGAAGGGATTTAATTCTCATCACAATTTAAAACCTTTTCATATCATTATGATCTGGCTCGTCTTATGGCTTCGTTGAAATAGACTTGAAGACCTGAATAAGACAGGGGTAGAGTGGATACAAAACGTCATCATCATCATCATCATCAGCCAGAAGACGTCCACTGCTGAACGAAGGCCTCCCTCAAGGGGGGGGTTTGCCATAATCCCCACGCTTGGCAGGCGGCTTGGGGATCGCAGTGGCTTACCGATTAGTGAGAGGACGCTGCTGCCCGTCCTCCGGTGTCTGGCCGCAGTTTTAAGACATACCCGGGTCTCGATACAAAACGTGGAGGATCGGAATTCGAGGTACAATAGGAAGGCTGATTAATATCTAGCTGTGAATTGGAATTTGAACGCGATAAAAAAACAACGACAAGGAATTCTAATATAATATTGAAACGCTTTTCCACTTGACTGTAGGAGAATGAATCTAATAGAAGAATAATACCCAAGGAATTGTATTGAAACTGTAGATTTTTGATAAATTTACGTATATTTTAACATTGCCTATATTTTTGCTGCACGTTTCACTTATTGTAGGTACAAATTGTTTTTTTTTCCCGTCTAATTGATTACAAGAAAACGGATGAGTGAATTTGTGTCTCGCCTTTTAATTTTTCGATGTACAAAAAGTAAAAACTGTAAGTATATTTTAAAAGAAAAAATAAATACACTTTCCTTCTTCCAAACTTGACATTATAAGAACATTTTTTCTACAAATTTTAGGGAGGGACCGACTGCTGCACTGCGTGTTGCGGGTTCAATAGTTGTTCTGGGTTTGGGTGTTTGGTTAAACAATAAATTTTAAGTAATATGTTATACAACACCGAGGAAGACCGCGCAGAAGTTGGTGAGACGAACTTGATGCCTTCAACTTAGAGTGGCGACAAGCGGCTAACAGTACGGATCAGTGAAATACTCAGAGGTGGCCTTTGCCCAACAATGGGACACTCAGGGCTAAGTATAATAATAATGTTGTATAAATAAGTAGATATTAAATGTTTTCAAGAGAAGTAAAAAATATGGTTTCCGAACGCCATTCACGCCATTCACCTGTGTCTATGAATGAGAACTATTTGGGTGATCTCATTAAATTGTATTCTGCAACCACTTTTGTATTATTTTCTTGCTTTGTTAATTCATGAAAAATGTTAAGGTCAAACCAATTTAAAAACGTATGAGGATATGGGTTTCTTTACATATTTTCCATTGTTATTAAAATTATTCTTAATTTCCGATTCACGAATAAATTAGTGTCCTTGAACTCAATTACCCATTTGTTTATAAACAGGCAGAAGTGATTGACAAAAAAGATGAAGTAAACGGGCTGTGGATAATTATTGGTAAAGCAATTGTTGGATATCAGCCTCTCGAAAGATGCACCACTCATCAATCACCACTCAATCTTCGACCTTCCGCATCCAGTTTACTCCAACCACTTATTCAGGTCTTCAGTCCATCTAGATCTTGCTAGTCTAATAGAATTGCTAGGATGAGTAGAGCTTATATTCTAATCTTTAATTTAGAAGCTTAGCTTTTGTTGGTGAAGCCATCGCCACTGCTCTCTATCCTCTGCCTTCGTTGTCACCTCTTGATACGACTCTAGCCCTAGTTTCTTCATTTGTTGTAGAATCATGGAATAAATTGTCACAGAAATAGGTACAATCTTAAGATCCAAATCTTGTGTTTTACTTATGTGTATTCAATATCAATCAACTTCCAAAGTTTTTTATACATAATAGCATCGTATCACGCATAATCCCCTACAGGGTTAGGCAGAGATTTTTCACGCATACGCGACGCTATTATTGCATTAGGGTGCATATAGCATCGTATCTAATATCCGCGGCAGACCCACGAACATTTGTTCGTGAGGCAACCGCGTCTGGTGATAACCACGTCCAAACACGCCGCATAGCCTGTTGGATAGAGCAAATATCATACAAGTAATGTTTCTCGAACCTGAGTACCGTACCTACAAATAAGCTGTAAATAATATCTCAGCCATGTACCCATGCTTGCATTATAATTCGCAATATTACAGTAATCAGCATGTCATTACGAATATGGAATGTGATTTAGAAAGCATATCTGGGCCAAATCCATCTAGTCTGTGGAATTTTAGATTAAGAGATATAATTAGGGCGGTTGTTTCATTGAACTAGAGGTTACCGAGAACAGACCAGGGGCCGTAATGTATAAAATAAAAGTGATTAAATTGTTAATGGGTATTTGAAATTCTGTACGGAGATTGGAACTGTCCCCGGCTGATGACAATAGGGTCGCTCCCTGTTATATGGAACCTCATAACGGTATCGGCAGTGTAGGAGGTGTACAATAATGCACCTCTGTTTAACCTTTCGGGGAATATAGGGATGATGAAGAGTAGGTTTAAGTAACAAAAGAAGTTCGAATTGAGAAAAAAATAAAGCACTAGTCAGAGCTAACGAATTATGGCCAAAATGAATAATTGTTTCGCGACAAATCCTGATCTTTAAACCCAACACATTACTGCATCCTCAAGCGGTACAGATGCACCTACTAATAGAATCTTCTTAGAACTATCGCCGTCAAGGAAAAACACGGAGTCCACATTTTTTCTTTCACTAAATGAAGTTGCCATCACAGCTTACCCATCAAAGGGCAGACAATTTAGATAGTGAAAAAATCAATGATCGTAACAGTACTAAGATCGTGATTTTTTTTTCTAAAGCAAATAACTACACCCGTTACCAGGCGACCATAATATTCTAGGAGGTAGTTGACCGTTACAAATACAAACTTATACTATCTTCATGCCAATTGAAATTAACCTTTATGATCTACAAGTTGAGATCGTTATCGAACGCAAAAGAGAAATTGGTTGACAATGTTATATAATGCGGTCGGAAAAGTAAGTAGAGGGAGTATTTTTGAGGGAGTGTGAGCGGGATTGATGGCAAATTTATGTTGGTTGCTACTAGAATGCTTCTGTTGACTCTCAGAGTGTGTTGGATTGTGGGCTCAACATAATAGTGTGTCGAACGGAGCAATTCTAACTTTTTTCTTATTGTTTTGTATTGGAATCAATGATAAATTGTTGGAAAAATTGCACTGTTTTGAAAAAAAGGAATGAAATAAATTGCTCCGGTTCATGAAATTAAGCGTTTATACAAGCTTTTGGGTGTAAGTGAAACGAACGTACTTTTCAATGAGACTTTTTCTATTTCAACGATCAGTTTGGCTTTAAAGTGACTGCCTCATAAGTCTAGTAGTCGCAAGCGCAGTCGCTAAGTGTTGAGCATTAGTCAGGTTCTAGGTACGATTCCCGGGTTCAACTGTTATTGGATTTATCAGTAGCGTAGTGTATCATAGCGGCGGCTCAAGATTTAAATAGGTTTACCCCGTATTAAATAGGACTTAATGACGTCATCGGCGACATATGGCTGTTGTATACAATAGTACACCTCACTCTAATCCTTGGGGAACATTCGCGTGATTTGATAGAATCTTAAGATTAAGCGCAGTAAAGCTCATTTTCGAAGTTCCAAATGAAGTTTCCCAAGCACCCATCAAAGCCCCCATAACTTAAACTACCTGGTAATATAGCTTCGCGGTAGGCCCCATGGTTGTGCGAGAGTTTCTGGAAGTAATGTGACGGTATTGCAAGATGTCGCACATCAAACGGGCCGTCTGCGCCCGCGCACGTCTCGTGTGACATAACTATGCGTGCCGACGCGCGATCGGCACGTTTATACCACTATAGTGACCGTAGTCGCGTGTGAAGAGAAGGTTTAATTAAAAACATATAGTGAGTGATGAGGTGTTTAAGAGTACAGAGCTAGAATAGTATAGAATGATTTTTATTTCAAAAAACATATCGAGCCATTACCGCCGTTTTAGTGTAATCAAAAATTAGATTTTACAGAAGACGGTTGTTTTTAAATATTAACATAGCATCAAGGCCGTATTCCCCGAAGGGTTAGGCAGAGGTGTACTATATATGTACACCCACATTTCGCCGATGCCGTTATTGAGTCCCATGTAATAGGGGGCGAGCCTATTGCCATCTGCCGGGACTCCAGACTCCGTGCTACTACTGAGAATTTCCATACAGAAAAACCCAATAACACTTTACCCGACCCGGGAATCGTTGCGACACTGTTTTTAAATATTTTATTGTTATACATATATATATATTTTAATATACAGAAGTGTGCAATTAAATTGAAACTTAACATAGAATTTTGGAGGGAAATGTTAACAAGGCTTGGTCCGTTACAGTTTAAAATGTTACTTATGATAAAAATCTAAATTTCGATAAAAGTGTCGCTTACTATAAGCCGGCGGGAATGGCTCGATATCTTAGCCACTTTTAAAACGTTAATAGGTCTCCGGTTGCACGGTTCCATAAAATTGGTCCTATGGAGAAGAACCGGCAAGTAACTCCATGACATAGCACACTGTCTTATTGGTTTAGTGGCCTCAACTGCTATGCGTGAGGTCCTAGGTCTATTCCCGGGTCGGGTAGTGTAATTGGGTTTTTCTGAATCCAAATTATCAGTAGCAGTACGGAATCTGGAACTGTGCTCGGTAGATGGCAATAGGCTCGCCCCCTATTACAGTATCGGCGAAATGTGGGTGTACTTACACCTGTCTAACCCTTCGGGGTTACAGGCGAGATGCTATGTATGTACGTGATCAAGAATGCGTTTGCAAATTATCAGATTACAGTTCATTGCACTTTGTTAATTAAAGGTTTGGACTTATATGTACACCTATAAGACAAGAAAAAAATACTCTTCCGCACGACACTTCCATACAGTTACACACTTACGTAGCTGTGTCGACGTACGTGACAGCTGCGCGGGCGCAGGCGGTTTCTTTGATGTCGCGATACCGAGTACCTACTGCTGATACTGTCATTTTAATAAGATTTATATTGGGAGTGTGGAAGCCTTCGTGCTTGTATTTTTATGGTTATTTAATTATAGTATATTGCAATTACGATTACTTTTTTTTTTCTTTAAAAATCGTTGCCTCACGCTCGGAGTAATTCATGTATCGTGGGTGCGTTTACAAACACAAATATTCACATGGACATACACCCAGACCGGCCTAATTACGTAAAAAAGCGACAGCAACGCGACAGCCACGCGACAGCCACGCGACAGCCACGCGACAGCCATGAAAATTGTTTAAATAAAGCAAACTTACAAAATTTATTCACTAATTATAATATGATAAGAAAGTTCATAAGTAATTAAAATACTTCTTGCGGGAATTAATGTGAAATTATGTGAATAACGCTCGAGTTTTCGACTTGTTAATCGTGGTCACGATAATGACCACTGACTGATAATGACCGGTGTGACCACGAAGAGTGCAACCTGGTCGAAACGTCGAGCAATTATTTCAAAATTAGTGAAGTTTGTTGCTATTGTGATTTAAAGCTTTCATTTACGATAATTGAGCAGCTGTCTGCATCTACTTTTTTTTTGATTACCTGATTGAGAACCCGTCATGGGCTATGCAGAGGGGTGTGCCGGACTCCTACCGGCTAAACTCACCACGGTGGTCCGCTTGGACAACATATAGTGGGCTTCGGGAACTCTTAGAAGACCGCACCGAAAGCCACTGAGTGACTGTAAAGAGGCCATCCCCTCGTGCACGTCCCGGTGGAGACTGTAGAAAGGTCCCCCCGTTACCCTCGCTTGTCTGCATCTACCTAATTTAAGTCATGACTGGACGAAAATTTAGAAAATATTCTCTAAATAGCATTAACACACTGTCTGAGTCTGGAACTGTTGTCGGTAGATGGCAACAAGCTCGCGCACAATTACATGGGACTCAATAACGGCATCGGTGAAATGTGGGTGTACAATAGTACACCTTTACGTAACCCTTCGGGGTATAACCTTACAAAATTCACACGACAAACTGTTCACCATTATTTTTTCTTAAACAGTTATATCGCTGTCTTCAATTTCAAATGTAGAACGCAAGTCGCCAGCCAATGTCACACTGTTTTGCGCTCCACCACCTCGAATTCCACATTCAAATAACACTTTATCTCTTTTCTTATACATTGCGTGCCTTATTACGATCTATTAGAGTGTCGTGCCTGATAATGCGGTAATGTATTACATATTATACAGTAAGGTAGTGTTAAATCGATTTCTAATAGAGTACCATAATCAAATTAGCGGGTTTCGCGATCGCGTGCTGTCTCAAGAATGCGGAATTCAAATGTGAAAATGTGCAAACTGAAAATGCAATGTCATTTTATCAAGAGGTAAATATTATTGTGTGGAACAGTTTTAGAAAGTAGTAATTGATTATTTTAATGTGAAGCCTATTGTAGAGACTGCCTCATTGGTCTAGTGGTCTGCTAAGCGTCCTGGGTTCGATTCCTGGGTCACGCAAAGGGTTATTGGGTTTTTCTGTATGGAAATTCTCAGTAGCAGCACGGAGTCTGGAGCTGTGCTCGGTAGATGACAATAGACTCGTCCCCTATTACATGGGACTCAATAACGGCATCGGCGAAATGTAGGTGTATAAAAGTACTTCTCTGACTAACCCTTTTGGGAATACAGGCGTGATGCTTCGTTGCTATTGAAGAGAATAATGCATTATCAGCAACTTTACTATACCGTGCTTATATATACCTTGTTTTGGTATATAATGCCCGATAAAGCAATAGAATTGAAAGACTTGATTTTGGATTTTGAATCTTTGGCATTCTGATAGAAGACACACTTTCCTCTACAAATAAAAGGGATTAATGGACCCTTAAGGTGTGAGAGTAAAAAATTATCAATTACTTGACTAATTAATTATTATACTTTTTGCTGACGTTATAATAAAACTTTAAGGGGTTCAGGGGGGCATCAGGGGTTCCACGCTCGATGCCAATGAGGCAATACTTTGCTTTAATACCATATTTAATCTTCTACATATATTTAATAAATGTGTGTATATATGTTCCCAATGGACTCCAAAACGGCTGGAGCGATTTAAATGAAATTTTTAGGTAATCTTCAGATTAGCCCGACGTGTGATCTTGTGAAGTTTGGTAGCGATCGGATTAACAATTTTTTTGGCTTTTTTGTTAATAGATAGATAGATAGAGTATTCTTTATTGTACACCAAAGGAAAAAGTACAAAGCGAAAATACATTTTACACATAGCGTACAAATGGCGGTCTTATCGCTAAAAGCAATTACTTAATTTGTTAATTTTGTGTACTATCCGTGCGAAGCCGGGGCGGGTCGCTAGTATACCATACATCTGTAAGTATATAGAGTAGGTACATTAACTGTACGACCAGTACAATCATTCAGTCATACACTCAATCAGTCACGAACACTTTTTGTACCATTATTATATTTGAAGAGCAAAAAGTACCATTCATACAACGATAGATAAATTAGATAAGTTTTTTTTTTAGTTTTTAGTAATGATGAATTCTCGGCCGGCATCTATATTCCCTGATTCGTATAACAGGAATCTTCAAGGCGAGAGTGAATAGGCATATTCGAGCTTGTGTGATCGATCCTCGGCAGCATTGTCACTCACCATCAGGTGATATGCTGCCAAACGCACTCAAATTAGTAGGAAACACGGTTGGCGCAGTGGTTAAGCGATTAGCTTTCTGCGCTACGTGGCGGGTTCGATCCCCGCACGGAACAAATATTTGTATGATCTACAGATAGTTGTTTCGGGTCTGGTTGTTTGTGCATGTGACATGTATGTTTGTAAACTGTACCCACGATACAGGAGAAATCCTAGTGTGGGGCAATGTTTTTAATAAAAAAAAAGAAAGAAACAGAAAAAAAAAACAAAAAAAAAAGTTTTGTGTATTACGTCATTTAGGGATCACGGTCTATTTCGATTGACGTTGACGTAATGACGCCATATTTGGATGTCAGTTGTGAGGCCTAAAATCAAGTGTGATGATTACGGATATATTTTTGAAAGACTAGAAGAAGGTAATTCGGTATTTGTATGCATCTTACGATATAATATGTTTCCCAGTGTACATCGTCAAACGTGAATATTATTACATTCAATAATAATATGCAAATCTATACAAAAGCTTAAAGCTTACCGTCATCGATCAAGATCGTGGCATTACTTAATATGATTGACAGACAAAACAATAGGTTACGTCATGCCATGAATGTTATATTTAAACAATATCGTGATAACGTGGGAACGTAATCTAAGTATGTTGATAAAACATTTCTTGGCGATTATTATAACTATTGGTGGTGGTGTTGAGAATGGGAGAAAATCTTTAGAAGAGAAATAAACATTTGACAAGAAAGTATCTCATTGGTATCACTTGGTCGTGAACGCGCCAGCTGTGCGGTCCCGGATTTAGTTCCCAGGGTAACGGTACCGGAGTTTTGAATTGTACTCACTGAATGGCAATAGACTTATTAATACCATTGGGGACTTGGTGTATAGTACAATACATATCTCCCTTAACTGGGATTATTAGGGGGTTACAACATTTATGATATATCGTACACTCAGAATTAAAGTGACCTAACTCAAAAAATTTCTAACTTTTGATTTAGCTATAAACTGACCTTAAAAAGTATACTTTTTTGAAGACTTTCTTGCTCATTTCTCACAAATTGCGTTTTCGACTTAGGTCACTTTCGTACCGTACCCTCAGAACGAAAGTACAGTACAGTACTTTTCAAGGTCAGTTTTATAGCAAAATCAGAAGTTACGTGAATTTTGAGTTAGGTCACTTTTATTCTAAGGGTGAGATATATCAACCGAAATCACCTACTTTATTTTCGAGTAAGCATCAAAAGAAAGTGTTCTGTAAGTGCCAAAAGTGTTATACTAATGAAAACTTTAGAAATCTATCGTGTAAGTAGATGGTCTATAGGATCGTAATTTTGTTAGGCGGAAATCATAAAATTCACCCAAATCTTTACAAGGTGTTATAAAAAAATCGACATAAACGACAATCAGACATATAAAAAGTCTCTTTAAAAATAAAGACTGTTAATTAAATATAGAAACTCGTCCGGTGGTCATAAATTTGGAATTTTATTATTTGACACTCTAGGGTTGTCAAGATCACGAATTTAGCATGCAGGCGCAAGTTTGCTTTGAAATTTTGGCTCAAACATATTAGTTCAAAACAAACTGATAAGTCTGTTAAGTTCACTCTAGAAACGAGTGTAATGTAATCAATTAGCGTTGTACACTAACCGTCTTAATATCCTACCTACTAATATTATAAATGTGAAAGTTTGTGAGGATGGAAGGATGGATCTTTGTTACTCTTTCACGCCAGAACGGCTGAAAGGATCTGGATGAAATTTAGCACAGAGATAGATTATAGTCTGGAATAGCACATAGGCTACTTTTTATCCCGGAAACATGTACGGGTTCGTAAAAAACGCGGGCGAAGCCGCAGGCGGAATCTAGTTAAAAACAGAACGTGAAACTGACAATGACGACGTGGGGTATATGCTCTATCCTTTTTTGTTTCATCATCCTTGTATCGGTAATCTTAAGATGGTCTAGGTTTAATAATTAGGCCGTAAGTTTCTTTAATACTGTTCTAGACCAAAGCATTTTCTGCCTAAAAGGAATTGCCAAAATAGAGGCTGAAAATCCTTATTATATTATTAATTCAGTTCCGAAAATCCGCACTCCATACATCTTAGGAATCATCATCATCATCAGCCGAAGATGTCCACTGCTGAACGAAGGCCTCCCCCAAGGGGGGGGGGGGGGGTGCCATAATCCCCACGCTTGGCAGGCGGCTTGGGGATCGCAGTGGCTCACCGATTAGTGAGAGGACGCTGCTGCCCGTCCTCCAGTGTCTGGCCGCAGTTTTAAGACGTACCCGGGTCAGAATTATCATCTTAGGAATGTCTCCCTCTCAATTCTTACAGAGCTTTTGTTTTAACTTTTAATCATAAGATACCTCCTTAAAAAATGACCTTCGTAGTTCGGATTGTTAATCAGCAAAAAGTTTAAAACCTATAGTTATAGTTTTGATTAAAGACGTCTGGCGAAGGCAGACATTCAAATGAGTTTTTTTAAGTTGACCCGGATTCTGAACAAGCTTGCTTATTTTAGGTAGATATACTTATATACTTATTTTCTAGTTGCCTTTGTAAGGTTCAGAACCCCTAGTGAATGAAAAACAAATTCGATTTACTACATCGAACGCGTTCGGCGCTCCGATTGGTGGAGAACACGAATCGGACCAATCGGAGCGCCGAACGCGTTCGATGTAGTAAATCGAATTTGTCGAAAGAAACTTACACTAGGGCCTCAGAACTTTAAACTTTTCTTCGACACAACTTATCTGCAACTTTGGTACAAATTTTATAGTAAACTCTAGGAGTTATTTTATGAAAGGAAAACAGACCAAATGAATCACCTTGATATACATTTAAAAACAGACTAGTGCCTGTCTCATTGGTCTAGTGGCTGCAAGCGCGACTGCTAAGCGTGAGGGCCTGGTTTGACTCCTGGTCGGGCAGTGTTATTGGGTTTTTCTATATGGAAATTCTTAGTAACAACACTGAGTCTGGAACTGTGTTCGGGAGATGGGCATAGGCTCGCCCCGTACTACGTGGGACTCAATAATGTACCTCTGCCTTACTCTTTGAGAATACACACGTGTTCCTATGTTATGTAAGGTAAAAAAAGACTAGATTTTTTTAAATTCTACTATAGTCCTGCATCCTCAATATTAATATTATCATAATTATTTTATTTTTTCTTCTAGAAATTCGTCAACCCTAACTCCAAAATGTAAATTTTGAGTTTTCAACATCATGTCTGTTATAATTTATAATCAATCATGATCTGTGAACCGGTTTCATTAACCATTTCGTAATTACTGTTAGACGGATCTATCCATAATATTAGACTTTATCAAACCTGTCGAGTGTTTTCAATGATGGTGACATAAGATTATGAAACAATGTTCGATCGTATATTATTTATTAATGGTAATTCAACGGAAGTGCATATATTATATAATGTATGTACATAGCAGTTTACAATATGATTTATTTATGATTTTATGCTAATTTGGATGCAGGAAAAAATAATTTGAGGTGTAAGTTGTTCGTCTTTTATGCGAGATATGGTTTCCTGTGGTTTCCAACATGGAATAGGGACCTGTCAGTTTATGCGACAGGCATTATGTTAAGTGGATAAGCAGCAGCATTGACCTCTAGGTCCCTTCTGATAGTACCTTTATCAGACATTCAAGGTAGATGATTTTTGACAGCATCAACGGTGCGAAAGGGTTGGCTATACAATGAATCCTAACTAATATTATAAATGCGAAAGTAAGTTTGTTTATTTGTTTGTGACGTTTTCACGCCAAAATCACTGAACCGATCATCATGAAATTTTGTATATCCATTATCAAAGGTACAGAAAAGGAGATAGGGTACCTTTCCTCCAGAAAAAAGTACTGTTCCCAGGAGAAAAAATCTTTCAACGGTCACAATTTCTTTAGGACGCTAGATGGCGCTACGTGTGACTCGAAAAAATGCACGGGTTCGTAATCAATGCGGGCGAAGCCGCGGGCGAACGCTAATAATAATAATAATTTTGAATTTAAGTTGTCTTAAAGGACCTCTGCGTGTTGGCATCGGCCCCACTCACGCCTTGCAAATGTCTGAGACTCAATGCAAAGAGAAGACATATGTAATAATTTTGAATTTGATAATCTTATTCATTTAGGGCTGTGAGAGACTTGCTACTTATTAAAAAACAAAAGTCCTACAAACCATATAAATATTTAAAATGTGTTCCGTCTTACTTTGGTACGTGACGTTCGGATCAGCAAGAAGAAGACAAAACATAGTTTGAACTATTGGAAGTATTTTTTTTTTTATGAATAGGGTTTGTATATATGTACTGTATATCATTAGCACAACTTAAGACACCTCACGTCTCGTGTGAAGAGTTTTGTCATACATTACGGGGCTGTCCGAGCGAGACGTGATAAATATTCACTCATGCGCAGCGAGATCTATGCCTAGTGTCTATTTACAATGCTGTTTGTATTTATAGCGTGAGCTTGCTTAGCTTGGGGGCTTACAGTAGACTGTTCTTGTTCAACCGTGAAAAACAATAGACGGAACTGAATGAAAAAAAAAAAAAGAAACAGTCCAAAATGTCGTCCATAGAATCATAGACTATTAAAATTAGAAAAATATTTGTTCACCTGAATCGGTAAAATATTATGGATTTTGAAAATGTTTTGTACATATGGATGTACAATATTTCTGGGGTTAGATCGAATACGTTTCCTTTTTGAAGGTTTCCTCCTAGCAAAAAAAGTGCTACGACTCAATTATTATCCTACTATATACATAATATTATAAATGCGATAGTTTGTAAGGATGGATGGATGGATGGATGTTTGTTACTCTTTCACGCCAGAACAGCTGAACGGATCTGGATGAAATTTGGCATAAAGATAGATTATAGTCTGGAATAGCATATAGGCTACTTTTTATCCCGGGAAAATGCACGGATTCGTAGTCCACGCGGGCGAAGCCGCGAGCGGAAACTAGTTAAAAAATAAAAGGATTGTATGGAAACATAGTTTGGTAAACGGCGAAAATTATGCTAATAAATGGTGACAGCCCTATAATTTGTATCCATCAGTTATCTAGCCTTTTCGGTTTTAGGTTGGCGCTAAGTCTAACCGGTTGCAACTGAATATCAGTATTTTACACGGAACGACTGCCTTCTGACCTCCGCCACCCAACTCGAAACTGTTCTAAAGTTAAGCTTTGGGATATTGGCACCCATAACGACTGTCATAGGTATGTCACCCGGGGACAACTACTTAACGTGCCGGGCACGGAGGGGTCTCGATGTGTTAAAAACAGTCACCCATCCAAGGACTGACCGCAGCAAGCGCTGCTTAACCTCGTAGAACGACCGGTCTGCGCTTTCTATTAATAAATTACATTATATTTTAGGAAACATTTTTTATAAACCGGAAACCAAAATGAAGTTGACAATCAACTATCTAGTTTAAGATATATGTATAGAAAATAAAAATAAATGGTTGTACGTAATGAATTTATAATTTTCTCCTATCGATCAAATTGATCAGGATTGGATAATCCGTTGTTAATTTGTTTACACGCATATTTAAATTATATGAAAGTTGTCAGATAATTTATATTAAATGACGCAAGCGACGAAAGGATTGCAGATAGTAATCTCTATACATATTTGAATAATAATTAAATAAGTGAGGAAGGAAAGTTTTAAAGAGAGAGGATACCATTCTATTTTTAAAATATTTTAAACTAAACAGTCGAGTTTAGGTGACGCTTTATAAATGTGAAATTTTTGTGGAACTCTAATAATTCCTTTTTCGTATTAATTTGAATTAAGACTTACCACATCGTTGTCAATTATTTTAAACACGAACTAACCTGTAAACAAAAATATATATTACATTAGTATACTGTAAAATCATAGTTAATATAATAGCAGTAGGTAACGTACGACACACACTTTTACACTTTAGTTTGAAACTTATCCAGGAGAGTGTATGTTGGAAGTTTTTGAATGGGCAGCAAATGTATTTATTCATAATAATATTATGAATGTGTATGTGATAAATATGCACCGTATTTTTTATAAATGTATGAGGAAATTCCAATCTATATCTACCTCTCTGTAGAGTAAAATTTAATATGTATGTTCCCTATGGACTAAAAAACAGCTGGAGCAATTTTAATGATTTTTTTTTTGTAATCTTCAGATTCAGATCAGCCCAGCAGGTTTTCTGTGAAGTTTGGAAGCAAACAGAAGAATTTTTTTTTTTTAACTTTTTGTTAATTTTGTGTGTTACCCGTGCGAAGCCGGGGCGATTCGTTAATAACTTTTAAAAGTGTGTCAGCATTTTTTGACGTTGATTATACCTACGTGAAAAACCTTATTTGGCTACTCTTTTCAGAATTCTCACGAAACAGCTGATAATAAACGACCCAAAGAAGATAAACGGAAGACCAAAAACTGTGTGGCAGGGTACATAAGTGATAGAGTAATCAGTCCCATCGCATGCGCAGACGAATTAGATAAATCATAGCGCACAGTTACCGGTCATTTCGGCGGAATTGCTGCTAATAGGACAAATGGCTGGTTACGACCGTAATCGTCGAAATAACATGTTTGTTTTAACTTTTAGCTTCTTTGTGGTTTTTATTTGATGGTATAATGATGATTATATGTAGCGAATGTTATTTGTCTATGTTATTTAGGTGTTACTAGCTTCCGCCCGCGGCTTCGCCCGCGTGGTTTACGAACCCGTACATTTTCCCGGGATAAATATAGCCTATGTGCTATTCCAGACTATAATTTATCTCTGTGCCAATTTTCATCCAGATCCGTTCAGCCGTTCTGGCGAGAAAGAGTAACAAAGATCCATCCATACATCCTCACAAACTCTCACATTTATAATATAGATAGATAGAGATGGAGATAGATAGATAGATAGATAGTTTTTTTTTTTAAATAAAAAAAAACAATGGGTGGATTGATGGATGGATCTTTGTTACTCTTTCACGCCAGAATACTGATACTGTAAATGTGAGTATGATGTAAGTTTGTGAGGATGGATATAATATTAAGTAGGATAAGATTTTAGAGAAGTAACTTTTGTAGTTAGGTAGTAGTTAGTAGGTGTAGGTTAGTTAGGCTGTATTAACTTAGTTTTAGATGCTTTCGTAACTTTTATTAAGTGGCAAACATTACAAAACACCATTACGCCTGTATTCACCGAAGGGTTAGGCAAATGTACTAGAAAAACGACATTTCACCGATGCCGTTATTGAGTCTCCTGTAATAAGGAGGCAAGTCTATTACAATCTACTAACCACAGAGCCAAACTCCGGGCTCCTACTGAGAACTTCCTAACAGATAAACCCAATAACATTTTGTCCGATCCGAAAATCGAATCCAGGACCTCACCCTCAGCAACCGTCCTTACGACCACTAAGCGAAGGCCTCTAAGCAATGCACGAAAAAATATCATAGAAATCGAAAATACCTTTCTATTCATACAAAAGTGACCATTTTTTACTTTTTTAGGTCACCCATTGAAAAGAATGAATCATCAATATTTCTGCTTATCACCAATGACTAGCGATTTGTGGTGAAAGTGGTTATTGTTATGTATATATGATTGTAACAAGAATTAGAGAGGAATAAGACTTTAATGAGCTGCTTTACATATGGTCGGTAGTCTTTTGTTTAATCGTTACGTTTTTCTTGACGCGGCTTTGAACTGTGGGGAAAGCTTTTTTTTTGTTTGAGTTTTCGTTGACCTCATTTTAATGGTCCACAATGCAAGGATGTAACAATTAATGTAACTATATTCTCTTCTGTAGACATAGCATAGCATAACGCCTATATTCCCGAAGGGTTTTTAAATAATAATCCTACTAATATTATAAATGTGAAAGTTTGTGAAGATGGATGGATGTTTGTTACTCTCTCACGCCAGAACGGCTGAATGGATCTGGCTGAAAATTGGCACAGATATAGATTAAAGTCTGGAATAGCACATTGGCTACTTTTTATCCGGGAAAATATACGGGTTCGTAAACCACGCGGGCGAAGCTGCGCGCGGAATCTAGTAAAATATATTTTTATTCGTGTAGACCGGTTAAACGCACTTATGAATAGTCAGACTCTAGTTGCCACGTTCGAAAGTGTTGTTTTCCTATGGAGAAGAACGGGCAAGAAACTCCATGGTTATTCTTATAAATTCTGATTATTTAACATTTCATATTTATGAATACATTATTTTCTCAACGTTATGTGAGGAAAATGTAATGTTAGGTTTAGACTAAACAAACTGATAACTATAATGTCCGAAAATTTCTGATAGTGCTGTCATGACATCTATGAGCTGACCAGTCCCAGCAGACGGCATCCGTTCACGAGTATGACGTATATGTCAGCGTCATTCAGCTCAACCATATAGCATGGAATCGAACGTTCGGTTAGGTAGAGATGTACCTCCTGTTGTACATCCATATAATGGGGGGGGGGGGGTATTGTCATCTACTGGGCATAATTCCCAACTCCAGGCTGCTAATTCTGGCCAATGCGGCGAATCGAACTCACGACCTCACACTAGAGCTAAACCAATGCGGCAGGTGGAGAAAGTAAGAAAGTTTAATAAATCGCAATACAACAATGTATTATTAGTTTAAACTGATGTTCTACAAATGGTCTTTATCCACCAGACAAAATAGATTGAAGAATCCTTTTCTACATAACTAGTCTTACAGCCACAAAATACGTGTAAAGAAACGCAAAAAGTAGCGTAAATGCGTTCCATTATACGCGGTGCTGTATCAAAATCGTTGCGGTTTGTCCATTATTCGCTGGAGTTTTCAACGCGCTAAACGTTTCGATATTAAGCGTGAAAGTTTATTCATCGATTTTGCTGATAAAGAGGGTAATGTAAAATGATTTAGTTTCTTGTCTATGTAGAAATTTCGGATTATTTGAGATATGCTGTTTTCTCAGAACTGATGATGAATCTTTTTAAAAGTGAATTTTTCATTGACCTCTTAAAATTATACAACCAAAAAGGCCTAGCCATAGATATTAATTATCCTTATTTATAATTTCATTTATTTAATTAATAATATCGTGAGTTTATAAACACAAATCTTCACTTGTATAAACACAAAGACTCGGAACATTATTTGTAGGTCATGCAAATATTTGTATCGTGCGCGTATCGATCCCGCGATGCATAGCGCAGGAATCGATTGCTCAACCACTGTGCCAACGTTACCGTTACAATTGGCGACAATTGACGGCACGTTTGGCGCTGTGGTTAAGCGATTAGCTTTCTACACTACGTGTCGCGGGTTCGAACACCACACGGAACAAATATTTGTATGATCTACAGTTAGTTGTTTCGGGTCTGGTTGCGTGTGCATGTGAAATCCTAGTGTGGGGAAACGTTTATAAAAAAAAAAAAAGTTTCCTGTGACATTTTCTTTGTTTTTAATTTATCATAATGACTGACTGGTTCTTTATTGTTATTTCGTTTTGTTTGTCATATAGATTTATATGTGATATCTATTTAATAAAATAAATAAGTTAAACCTTCGCACCGTATACCTATCAATTAGTGAAAGTTTAATCAAAATTAGTTTAACGATTTCAAAAATGGGCATTACTAATAGATAATCTGTTATTACATAATGCGAAGATGTTATAGCGTAGGATGGTTATAATTTCGATTAAAGCTATAATTACTGTTTTGATCAAGATCAACCTACACACGATAATATAGGTACCTATTATTTATATTATGTTTTGTAGTTAGATAGCTCATTTTTTTTTATGCGATAGGCGGCAACCGAGCAGACGGATCGCCTGATGGTAAGCGATTAACGTCGCCCATGGACACCCGCAACACCGGAGGAGTCACAAGTGCGTTGCCGGCCTTTTAAAAAGAAGTACGCTCTTTTCTTGAAGATTTGCTCATGGCTTTCTAATAGTAAACATAAATTTTGTTAGTCGTTGACGCTATAAATCTCTATTTTTTCATACATAATAAATTGATTGAAAGCCCGATAAAGTAATATTTTTCTTTCATGGTCTCTTTAGCAGCTAGGGCTAGTGATCATTTCCAATTTTTATAAGAGTAGTTTATTAAAATAGATGGTAAACTTTCAGACCGCGTAAAAAATATACTAAAATTTGCCATTGCATACAAGAGAGACATTGTATGACGACACGGTTGGCGCAATGGTTGAGCGATCGACTGCTGTGCTGCGTGTCGCGGGTTAGATTCCCGCACGGAACAAATATTTGTATGATCTGCAGATAGTGGTTCCGGGTCTGGGTGTATGGCCATTTGAATATATGTGTTTGTAAACGCACCCACGATACAGGAATAATTCTTAGTGAGAAGCAAAGTTTAAAAAAGAAAAAAATGATTCATTACTACAAAATAAAAATGGTACGAACGCATCGTGTGATACCGTTCAATCGCTACTTATCCAGTCCAAAAAGATCGCAAGCGCCACAACAGTTACAGATTAATTTGCCGTTATTAAAATTGCAACACACTTTCAAACAAACATAGTTTTTTCTACCATCAAACTCGAATAACCTAGAAACTTCGACTTTATTCCAGATGACATAAGGAACGTTATACTTGCGAATTTATTTTTGAAGATGTAAATTATTTTAGCAACAATAGAAAGTCACGTGGGTAGAATCATGTAATTTAATTGGGCGTTCGTGATATATAGTAATAATTGCACCATATATGTAACGGAAAATTTATAACATTAGATAAATTGATGCGCGTTGAAGCGATTAAAAGGTTTTGCAAAATGGCACATATTTTCCGATGAAATAAATGTTGGTTGGAATTTATTGAACTCACGATCTTTTTGTGTCGTGTTGGCAGGAGCTTGAAATCATTCGTGTAGTTAGTGATTAACCAGTCAGCAATGGTGGTAACGAAGGTGACTTTCCAGGGTGCGCCAGAAGATCTCAGATTACCTTGCACCCCAACTTGAACTCACGATAGAGTATTGATGCTATAAATGCTATAAATCTATTCAGCAAGTTATGTAACTTGCTGAATAGATTTTAATCTATGACGACCTTGGTGACATTTGAAGACTTATAGAAAGCTTTCGACATAATCTATATCCAGCATTTGCACTTCTAATTTAAAAAGTCTGCCGTTCTAAGATGTTGAATCTAGGCAAATCCTTCCATAAGATTACAAATAGGTACCCCTTCGCGGGAAGATTTGACTGAGGGTGCAGTAGTTTTCGGTAGTAACATCCGTCTCAAGTTTCTAAAGGAGTTCTCCAGGGTAGCGTTTTCGGTCCAGTCTTATTGAGAATATTTTTCTCATAACTAATAAATTCCCTTGATAAATCTAAAGAATCTTCACACTAGCGAAGCAAAATGATAATCTAGTAAACCTTTATAACCATAATATTAGCTTAAGCTTGCTGTTGACACCCGCTAACGATATAACTGTAAATCTCAAGCAGAATTATGATCTTTAATCTCCGCATCTAATTGCTACTTTACTACATAGCATTTATTTTACTTCATACCACATTTATTTCGAAGCTTATCAGTATTATTTATACTAATTGACTGACTATAGGATAATCAGCGTATAAAAGTGCAATTATAGTAATATAATATTACTATTCCTTATGTAAATGGGCTAAGGAACGAGAAATGGGTAGAGAAATGGGTATGAAATAAACTGTTCTAGATGGCGTATTTTATCTATTTCACATTACTGTGTAATGTTAATGTAATAAGATTGTTTTTTCTTATATAATACATATTAAATTAAGATAATTAATTGAACTTATTTTTTTATTTTTTAGAAAGATTATCTATGGAGTATCTTGCCGGTCTCTTCTCCATAGGACCTACCCCATGGAACCGTGCGCCTAGAGTCTTGACTTTTTAAAAGTGCCTGAAAAGGCCTGGCTGAAATAAAAAAAACTTTGATTTTGATTTTATTTTTTTATTCTTATTGGTCAAGTGGTCGCTGGCGCAGATGATGAATCGGAGGTCCTGTTCGATTCTCGGCTCAAACACTGTTATTGGGTTATTGTTAGTAGCATCGGCTAAATATGGGTATTCAACTAGTACATTTCTGCCTAAACCAACGGGAATGAATATGATATTATTTTTATTCTCAAGTTTAGAATTTATGGACCACCTGCACAGAATGTTGTACACACAACTTCTGAAACGGCATATTTTCTATGAATAAACGCAGAGACCCAACTAAGGCTGCCTGATGCAATTTCGCCATAAATACAGGCAGATGCAACCCTTTAAAGAGCTCGGTTTAGCATATAAATTGGCGGCATTTTAACCGCCATGTTTGTCGGCCATTTTCTATTATATTCAAATTAAGAACCCTCGTCGCGTTCGTTTAGAAATGTCATATTTGAATTGGATTGAATAGTGTTTCTGTTTCGTACTGTATATTTAGTGGTTCTTGTATTGTGCTTAAACACTGACAATGCTTGGGTTTAGTTAGAGGTTTTGCACGAATTACATGAATATTTATGTACCTTCTTATTTGGCCCGTTTATTCTGCAAGCTGTTTACGATACTGCGCTTGTGTTTCATTCATGAAAATGTATTTACGGTTAAACTCAATAGTAACATCATTCACTGACAATAGAATATTTCAGGAAGGTTCTAAATAATCTGATTGTGACACAATAAATAAATAAGTTTAGCTTATTACTGTTTTGATTTAATGCTATAGTACATCACGGCTTAGTGTAGGATGGCGGATTGTGAATGATAATACCTAATTAAGACGGCACGGTTTTCGTAACCGGTAATCGGCAGTAGTTGAGAGATCGACTGCTGCGCTAGGTGTCGCGAGTCCGATCCCCGCACGGAACAAATATTTGTAGGTTCTACAGTTAGTTGTTTCGGGTCTGGTTGTGTGTGCATGTGACATGTATGTTTGTAAACTGTACCCACGACACAGAAGAAATCTTACTGTGGGGCAATGTTTAAAAAAAAAAACAAGAAATAAGTAAAGTTTTGAACTTGGCAGGCTTCAATACCAAACTAAATCTTCTCTCAAGTCTGCACAAACTATCACATGGGAATCGTTCATGCCATATTGGAAAGATTAGCCAGTCAGCTATGGTGGTATCGGAGCTGACTGCCCAGGGTGTACCAGACGATCCGATATTTCGTCACTCGTGGAGGTCCTTTCGTTGCACACTCAGTCTACTTACCT
Source organism: Shargacucullia verbasci (assembly GCA_947562105.1). Taxonomy (NCBI): domain Eukaryota; kingdom Metazoa; phylum Arthropoda; class Insecta; order Lepidoptera; family Noctuidae; genus Shargacucullia; species Shargacucullia verbasci. Next base: position 2,113,431 of record OX387289.1, on the reverse strand, counting down.
ATCCTTGTACCGTATTTATAGATACTAACGTTCTTCTGTAAGTTAATTCATTCAGTTAACTTCAACTTAACAGATGACAAGCTAACTATTTTACATAAAACTTGCAGCCTTTCTCAGATCTGCATAAAAATCAGTTTATTAGATAATTGAAACGGTTCAACACCATGATTAAATATATTATTAATATGCTTCAATAAACATTTGCGTCTAATAACCCATAAGGTTTATACCCCCATAGATTTATCGTGTTATTGGTTATCATTAACCAAGGATAATCTATTAAAACGTTCTTGCGCAGGCGCATTTGCCACACTAAAATATAGAACAGAAGGTCTGATTATCTAGGGGGAAGAATAAAAATTGGTTTTGACGCGTGATTAGCCTCCATTGTTTTAACATACGTCATCCACGACGAATAGTTTTCAACGCTACACCTACATTTCCCCGATGCCGTTATTGGGTCCCATGTAATAGAGAGCGAGCCTATTGCTATCTACCTGACACAGTACCAGACTCGGTGCTGTTACTGAGAAATGCAAGACCCCGGGAATCGAATACAATATCTGTTGCTCAGCACTCGCGGTTGCGACAACTAAACCAATTATGCAGTTATTCATAATTATATTTAAAAAGGTTTACCAATAGAAGTTTAACCGTTAAACGCATGCGCACATTAATTGCTAGACAGTTAACCATCCGATACTTTATCACTGGCCTACTTAAAACCAAGTCAATATATTTAAGTCATAACCCATCTGCATACTAAGTTATATTTAAGTTAATTACTTAGAGTTTTATTAAGTTTTACTATAATTATTAATTGACTCATTGGTCTAGCTATCGTAAGTGCGGTTGCTGAGTGTGAGGTTCTGGGTTTGATATCAGGCTCGGGCAAACTATTATTATGTATTTTTTGTTAGAAAATTCACTATGGCAATGCGGAGTCTGGAACTGTGCCCGGTAGATGGCAATAGACTCGCCCCCTATTACATGAAACTGCCTAACCTATCTGGGAATATATGCGTGATGCAATCGCTCACCACTTTCTGCGTAAAAAAGAGTCTGCAAGTCTAGAATACATGTGTCTATTTTGAAAGTCAATAGGAGGATTGGTAAATAAATTATCCGATCATATAACCTTTACCTCTGCTGATCCTACTCAAACAGCGATACAGAACAATGATGAGAATGAAATATCAATTTCTATCATTTCCAACGATTTCTTTGCCATTATTTCCGCAAACCATTTCTCTATCGACGCATGCGCCGTACGCGTGAGAGTACATTAATTAACTCTAATTAGTCACTATCTATGAGTCTCTATGTTTACTATTAATATTAAAATGGAAAATGGGTATTTTAAGATAACTTCTGGCGGATAAATGTGCATTAATAAGTTTGTAAACTTTTGCATGCAATTTTGTCTCGTGCGGTAAAAATAATTTCATTTTTTTATATATATAAAACTAGCGACCTGCCCCGGCTTCGCTAGGGTGCAATTTACTGATAAAAAAATGAGAATTGCACTTAGCAAAATATGTATATTAAGTATGTTTTTTATTAAGATTTTCATACAAAAATATCATCTAAAAAGTCAGAATTCTTCTGATACTTATGGTGGTATTTCCTAAAAAAAAAAAAAAAACTTTCATACAAATCTAGTCGTTGCAAGCGCGGCTTCCAAACGTGAGGACCTGGGTTCGATATCTGGGTCGGGCAAAGTGTTATTGGCTTTTTAATGCCCGGTAGAAGGCAATAGGCTTGCTCCCTATTATACAGGACTCAATAACAACATCGTCGAAATGTGGTGTACAACCTCTGCCTAACCCTTCTGGAAATACAGGCGTGATGCTACATATTATGTTGTATGACTTGGATAGTCTCATCCATCTATAAGCAGCTTCAAAAAGCGCTTACAAATACAGCTACTATTTCTATTCTCAAGGAAATAGTCACTTAGGGGAACTTGTGAAGTAACTAAGAGCATTTTTATCGCCTATATATAGCGTTGACGTGTCTATGTCCGCCTGTTCGCTAATTGCCGACGTATAGGCTTGTATGGTCCCTGTCACTTAACTAAATATATGGCAACGTAGCTCTGCACATTTAGTTTCTTGTATATAAGATGCCCGTGCTATTTGTTAGTTGTTTTGTATTTAAAGGATTGGTTTGAAATTGCAATAGACTGAGAAAAGTGGAGGGAAGAGGGGATTTTTGCTCGGCAGTGGGAATCTAGTCTATCTATTGTAATAATAATAATAATATAAGGTGGTACTCCTCGGTACTGCTCGTATTGTGAGGATGTTCCTCTCTCTGGAGCCCTAACCACCGGTAGCTTGGACCCTATTCCCGATACCGGTTGGTCCCTATTATTTTATATTTATGAATTTATCTTTTATTATTATAAATAAAGGAAATAATAATATAATTTACTTTATTTTTCGTGAGATTATTTTTGTTTTGTTTATTATATTGCATCGTAATAAAGCTTCTTTAAATTCTCCATTTTAAATCCAAATTTGTTAATATCTGTAGTTCTTATTAATAGAACAGAGAGAAAACATACATTTTGATGGCGTAACAGTTGAATGATCAACTGCTGCGCTACGTGTCGCGAGTTCGACTCCCGTTCGGAACAAATATTAGTAAGTTCGGATCTGGGTGTTGGTGCATGTGAAGATTTTGTATTGTGTATGTAAACGCACACACGATACAGAACTTAATTCATAGAGAAGAGGAAACGTAAAAAAAAAAAAATTCTTCCTTTATAAGTATTAAAAGCTAAAGTTTTTTTCGACAGGATTGACAGTGAAAAGCAGACTATTGATAAGTTACAGCCTGTTACAGTCTCCTATCTGCTTTAAAAACCATTTCCATAAACAAATTTCCTCTCATCAAACATCGACAACAATTTCCATTGCACCACAACACTTCTCAACCTTCCCGAAAAAAGTCAGTCCAATACGTTGGTCCGATCGTGAGCCAAATAAAATCTATTCGCCATAATTTTTTGTCTCGTTCTTATAAAAACACCCACATTGTAAGTCCATACCTAATTGCCGTCGACGTACGCGCAGCTACCGGTGGGTTATTTACCTCTCGCCGGAATAGCACAGTTGTTAAAACGGTACACATTGGCTACCGTGGACCGCTGGACTAGCCTACATATTTTGTGCTGGCAATTTGAAAGCTCAGAAGGGTTAAGATGAGTTTGTGTTTATTTATTTATTTATATAAGTTTATGTGTTGTAAAATTCAGATTTAAACAAGTTAAGGCCACGTACACTGAAAAAATAAATAAAAAGCAATTGTTTAAATAATTATGACTGTTTATCTCGACGACACATTTTGCCCAGTGGCCAAGTTTTCTTCGCTACGTGTCGCGGGTTCGATCCCCGCACGAAACAAATATTTGTACGATCTACAGATAGTTGTTTCGGGTCTTGTTGTGTGTGCATGTAACACATAATGTATATGACATAAAAGCTTGTCGCGAGTTGTATTATTGTTTATCTACAAAAATAAATCTCGCGACAAGCTTTTATATCATATAAATTGTGTAATGTAATAAATTGATGGGTTTGATTCGATTCACAAGTTTATTTTCTTCTTTTTTAAATAAAAGCTTGTTTTTACAAATGGTTTGTGTACAAATGTACACCCACCCATTTCGTCGTTATTCAGTCCCATGACAACACATAAGCCTATTGCCATCCACCGGGCATAATTCCAGACTCCGTGCTGCTACTGAGAATATCCATACAGAAAAACCCAATAACACTTTGCCTGACCCGAGAATCAAACCCAGAACATCACGCTCAGCAGTAATATAACTATTTGCATATACGAAAGCGATAGTAACATTAGTAAGATTCCGTTTAAACTGAAGTGATTTACAACGATATCGCGTGAATGTCTAGCTGGTTATTTGAATGACATAGATATTCGTTTTAATAACCCACTTAATTACATCTCGTACGAAAACACACAATTTGATGTCTATACATTGAATTTTATGAACACTTATCTGAATTATGCGTGAATAGTGAAAGTCCTCGTCACTTTTATAAAAACAGAAGAATGTTTAGAAGGCGATCGAGATAAATTTCAGTTTTACGTGTGTAATTGGACGCTATTAAAACGCTGTTAAAAAAAGTAACGCAATTTATTTATAGCGTTTGACGCGGTCAATCCTAGTATGGGTGACCATTATCCATACATTGAGAGCCTCCGTGCCTCGGAAAGCATGTTAATCAGCCTAATTACCGATGTAGCGACAGGCGTAGATCGCGCGATATCTTCTGTCAAACTTCATTTTTGTGTCATATAATGTATTGGCTGACAGTGAGATTGTTGTCGCGTGGCTGTCGCGTTGCTGTCGCTTTTTTACGTAATTAGGCTGCCGGGCGTCATACAAAGATTTATGACAGTCGTTACGGGTGTCAGCAACCCAAAAAGTCTCAGAACCAGTCTAAATTTTGAGTATCAGTGTCTCCCAGTAATTGGGTGGCAGAGGTCAGATGGCAGTCGCTCCGTGTAAATACTGATATTCAGCCGAAACCGATTAGATTGTAAGCCGACCCCAATGTAGTTGGGATAAGGCTAGGCAGATGATGATGATTTATAGTAAGAAATATTGGCAAACTCAGCTGGCGATTGTTGAGTCTGTGTTTAATCCCAGGGTCGGGAAAAGTACTTTAGGTCTCCTGTAACTCTATTATGAGTTTTTTACTATTTACTGTCATAGTAAATGTAAATTTTCATGCAAGCGATTTTAGTTCTAAACTTGGTTACCTTAGGGATTGGAGTCGCTAACATGACATCTCTATAATATAGTAAATAGTAAATCAAAACTTTACTATGACACATATGTCACATAAGCGACTCTAATCCCTAACGTAACCAAGTTAAGAAATAAAATCGCTATCATGAAAATTTACTTTACTATGATAGTAAATAGTAAGAAAACTCGTGATAGTGGTACTGTTAGGTTTTTTCAGATAGCGAGGAATTTAGCTCTTTCCCCGAAATCGTGATAGTTGCCATTTGTTTTGCACCAACTATATGAGTCTATATTAAGTTTTATAACCCACTGAGTATTTTTTTACTTATCTATAAACAATTCCTCTTAAGCCCTGAATATTTTAAGGGTTAAGCTTTCCCGGCGCCGCGTTTATTAAACCTTATTTATTTAACCTTAAAGTTATGAGACGAGAGGATACTATTTGCAACCTATTTTTTTTTTGCCGGCCCAATTTATGCTAATGTATCAATAAAAAAAAAAGAAAAAACCTATCCTAAACGAATACTTGGGCGTCATAGTACTCCTCCACATCGCTGTCAAATGGTAACGTGCCCAGAAGGCTGGCCATCTATTTAACAAAGCCCTAAGAAATCTACGTCTTTAAAGCCCAAATCTTACACTTGCCATCACTGATCAACAGTTGGTGCATAATAAAAACATGGAAGGTCACAGCTATAACAAACTTATGGATAACAACAGAACGCCTACATAATCGGAACATTAAAGTCAGATACATGTATCAACAGCAATCCGCATTTCATGATCACTCATGCGAATCACGCGTCTACCATACAGCCTGTTGCGAAAGCACGAGGTCTGTTTATGAAGTGAATCGAATAAGGATATTATTACTGCTTATATAAGGTACCTTCATCTGCCTAGCCTTTTCCCAACTACATAAAAAAATATAATCATTTTATTTCAGGTAAAATAGGAACCCATATAAAGTATGCTTAAACTATATAAGTATAAAAATAAATAAATGCTATCTGGAATTGTAAGCGACATGTTTGCCGCAGCAATGCCGAATGTAAGGACAGTCCAACCTGCCAGCGATCAACGCCAGGACGGTATTGGAGCTGGCCCGCACCCTGCGTACCAAGGACGAACACCGCTTACGCATGGTGCTGTGAAAACAGTCGGTGTGCGCTTCCGCAAACATGTCCGAGACACTACAGAAGCGGGGCAGCCCCAGTTCCGCTCTGAACGCGTTGTTGTACTGGACATGAAGGGCGCTGTAGGGGTCGGCTTCCAATCTAACCGGTTGCGGCTGAATATCAGTATTTTACACGGAGCGACTGCCATCTGACCTCCGCCACCTAATTGGTGGGGGATACTTATACTTTAACCCTTAATTCGATAGTGTTCAGTATGAACATAAACATTGATAAAATATACAGCAATTTTTTTAAACTATGTATATTTTATTTATTTTAATTCCAATAGTTTATTTGTAAACAATATAAAATTACGAGCAAGATGCGCGTGCTCTTGGCTGGTATGTCGCCGCTGAGGAGGAAAGACGTGCCGCAACATAATTTTTCATATTTTATTCTCTTGCCAAATTAAGGGCTAAGGTTGGACTGGTTGTCAGACTTTTTGGGCTGCTGAAACCCGTAACGACTGTTGTAGGTCTTCATATGACACCGGGGACCAACTGCTTAACTTGAATTTCGCACATTAGTTAAAAAAATGTAATCATGATTATTTAAAAAGCCAACTTGAGTCATTTCATTAATACTATACCTACCGATTCCAACCGTAGACCGTATCTCATATTAAAAATCTCACATTTTTTTTAATCATTGCGACATCTGCTCACACCGCCAAAGAAAAAGGTGCAAACAAATTAACCCTCGCATCACCTAAAGGTCCTATTGCACAGGTGTGACCTAACATTTAACTGTAGTTAAGTTTTTTTTACGGTTTAACAGCGATAAACTGCATTCCGTGAGCTTCCTTTGATGTTTTTACTTAATCGTTACTTTTTTATTTCTGGACGGATATACGTAATGTCAGTTAGTCGGGATGTGTTGTAAAATGCTGCTTAGTTATCTAATAAATGTAAGTGAGTTTGAAGCCTACTAATATTATAAATGTGAAAGTTTGTGAGGATGGATGGATGGATGGATATTTGTTACTCAATCACACCAGAACGGCTGAACGGATCTGGATGAAATTTAGCACAAAGATACATAGATTATAGTCTGGAATAGCACATAGGCTACTTTTAAAATGTACGGGTTCGTCAACCACGCGGGCGAAGCCGCGGGCGGAAGCTAGTAAGATATTTTTTTTTAAGTGTATATTTGGTACAAAAATAATAAAATGGCTGGCGTATAGGGCGGTGAAATAGCTGTTTTGAATAAAGATGCTTACGCATCAATTCTCTTTTGGCAGGCGTAAACATTTCCAATAGTTAAAATGTAATTCGATGCTTATGGCTTAGCTAAAAGAACATGTTAAAGAGTCAGACAGTAGTATCTATATATGTATGTCTAAATGTACGCTCATTCTAGATAAAAACAACCATTGGTTTAGTAGTTGTAAGCTCGGAAACTGAGCACAAGGTCCTGAATTGGATTCCTAGGTCGGGTAAAGTGTTAATGGAATTTTCGTAGATAGATATAGATATATAATATAGATTTAGAATTTTTTAGGTAGAGATAGAAGGGCCAGAAGTAACAACGAGATTGGCTAAATATAGCTGCATTAGGTAGTACACCTCTGCCTAACCCTTCATGGAATGGAAGCGTGATGCTGTTATTATTACAACTTAATAAGAACGCCTTAAGACCTCCTACCCGCTCGCTAAGTGCGGTGATATGATTATGATAGATGCCGACTGGCGTGAACGAGACGCAGAGGTGAATAACCCGAACGCAGCTTCCGAAAGGCCTTCTAACATTGACCGATTTATCCGAAAAGGTTGTCAGTCAAGGTAAATATGTTTTTGAATGAAAATGTTTCCTTTTTTAGTGTTTTGAATTTAGAATTTAATATATTATAGACGGTTTGGAGGCGGACGAAATGTTGTATGTATTTAATTTTTTGATGTTCGTGAAACTGAACGTTTTTAAAAGATTGCAAAACAGTGTAAAAGAATAATATTTTATAAGTTTTTTACTCACAAACCTAGTGAGTTTTTGTTAAGCAAATAAAGCCTGTGTTAGGAGACTCCGCTCTTCCATCTATATAAATAAAAATCAATTGCCAAAAATGTATGTAAGCATATAACTTCAGAACGGCTGCACCTATTTGGCTAATTCTTTTTTTTGTTGTGTTTGTAATTTGTCAGGACAGAGTTTGTGTGAAAGATTTTTTTTGGGAAATTTTCAGAAATTTGGATGGTGTTTTTGGATGAAAATCTAATTTTTTTTTTTCATGATTAAATTCCACCCGTTTGAAGCCAGTGCGGGTAGTTAGTAACTTATAAATTGTAAATAACTGAAATGTGGCTGTATTTAAAATAAAAAAAATATTGAATAATTGAAAATAATATGTTAAAAAAAATATCTTTGCTATAATTCTTTGCTTATGGTTTAGCACGGAAGTTAATAAAACCTGCGTTTTAACTAGCACAATAATAATTGTATTTTCTTGACGGAAATTAAATAAAGCATGATAAATATTATCAATAATCACCGTCGAAATAATAATAATATTCTTTGTTATAAAACAAATCATGTTCGCGCATGTTATAACTACAGATAATTGTTCCGGCAGCCTAATTAAGTAAAAAAGCGATAGCAACGCGACAGCCACGCGACAGAAATCTCGCTGTCAGCCAATACATTATATGTCACAAAAATGACGTTTGACAGAAGCTATCGCGCGATCTACGCCTGTCGCTACATCGGTAATTAGGCTGGGGTCTGGTTGTGTGTGCATGTGACATGTATGTTTGTAAACTGTAACCACGATACAGGAGAAATGCAAGTGTGGGGCAATGTTATTAAAAAAATACTTTAAATTACTTTCACACGCGATCTATTTCGCGATAATTTATTTATATCATAATTATCTTGATGTAAAGAAATAATAACTTATTTTAGTTACATGGCGTTCTAAGAAAGGATAATAATTGCAGTTTATATGTCAGTTATATTTGAGGGTTGCATTTTTTTAAATAATTTACCTGAGGTATGGACCTCATATTATAATTAACCCCCAAGTGTAAGTTTCTTTTGACAAATTCGATTTACTACATCGAACGCGTTCAGCGCTCCGATTCGTCCGTTTCGTGCTCTCCACCAATGGGAGCGCCGAACGCGTCCGTTCCGTTAAATCGAGTTTGTCAAAAGAAATTTGGCCTCTGCACTAAGTGAAACGAGCGTGAAAGAGAGAAGACATCACGCTTATTGTTTATCTGCGAGCTGCATATCACGTTTCTCATAGCCCACTTTACACAACACTAGAATAAGCAGATACAATAAGTTGTTTCAATTCTTAAAATATTATAATTATTAGAAAAATTTGAGAATACCTACTGAGAATTCCGAGTGAATTTTTCTATGTTAACATCTTGAAGTTGCAGGATTTGAAAATTTACGAAAAGAAACACTTTATAAAGAAACAATATTTTTATTAGACCACAGTACTTAAATTATGTGTAAAATATTAAAAAAAAAACAATATCAGCTAGAAAAACCATAAAGACAATTAAAAAAATAAATAATATGATTGGGATTTGAACTCACGACCCCTGGTGAACCATAAATATCTCGTTGTTCCAAAAGTGAGAAAATAAGGCCCATCTATTTTCACCTAAAATCTGCTGTCAAAGAACCGTTGTTGCCATGGATACCATCCCTAACCAAAATTTATAAAAAAATCAATTACATTGTACCAATATATTTAAACCAATTTTATAATGTAACATTAACCGCTACTTGTTCATAACTAAGTACTAATAACAGTAGTTAGTACTCCAACGGGAGTTGAAAAAAATAAAACATACTTTCACCCGGCGCGAGCGCAATGACGACAAACAAGCAGTGATACCGTATCGACCGAACACTTGCCTTCCATGATGGAAGGTCTGAGATCCATTCCGGCTAGCACATTTGATTTGTGGATCAGAATGCGATAATTACTTGCGTTAACGGTGAAGAAAACATCGTGAGGAAACCTGCACACCTGAGAGGGCTCCATATTCTCAATGGTGTGTGTAGTCCCCAAACCCAAAACTGCAAACGTCAGTGCCAGATTAAGCAAGCGCGGGGCCCGTAGCAAATTATATCGAGGGGCCCTTCATCTCCTATGGGCTCTTAAGTATAAAGTGACTTGACTTTTAGAACTTGCGTTTACCGAATGAAATTCCGTGTTTAATTTTCGCCAACAAAATAATCGGTTACGATTGTCTGGCGTGGATTGTTGGATTGTGGATTTACTATCAAAATAAATTAAATTTTCATGATAGCGATTTAAGCTCTTAACTTGGTTACATTAGGGATTAGAGTCGCTTATGTGACATCTAGTCATAGTAAAGTTTTGATTTACTATTTACTATATTATAGAGATGTCATGTTAGCGACTCTAATCTCAAATGTAACCAATTTAAGAACTAAAATTGCTTGCATGAAAATTTACATTTACTATGAAAGTAAATAGTAAAAAACTCATAATAGAGGTACAGGTGTAACGTTTCACGTTTTTGTGACATTAAGTAAATTGAATATACCTCTTAATAAGTTTCACGTAAAAAGGTAGTGGGTTGCGTGGGGCCCTTAGCAATTGCTAATCTTGCTACGTGTTTAATCCGGCAGTGGCAAGCGTGGATTAAGGCCTGAACTCTTCTCATTCTGAGAAGAAGCATGCCCACAATAATTCAGCCCAGTAGTGTCCCACTACTGGACTAATTTAATAATTATTCAGTCTGAATTATTATTAAATTAATGACAACACGAGATAAACCAATTATGTATCTTGATATAATTGATTATGTTGCAAAGTCCATTATAATCTTTTGTAGTTATTTAAAGTAATTCAAGGGCATCATAAGATTATTATTAAGAACCATTCAATCAGAAGCGATGATGTAATCGACCATTAAACATCACATTTAACGGCAGTTTAACTGACGAAATGCTGTGCAATCGGACGTTGATTGAAGTTATGTCAACGATTCAACGGTAAGCCACGAAAGGTGAAATCATTTGTAAATATTTAATTAAAGCTCAGTCGAGATTTTGATGATTCCTCATAATTATTTGTATGATCAATTAAATGAAAACGAATATCAATATTAATAATTTACTATCGAACATTTTGATAATATAATGTATAATGTGGACTGGCACCGTTGGCTGAGTGGTTAAGAGATCGACTGCTGTTCTACGTGTAGCAGGTTCAATTTGCACACGAAAAAAATGTCCGTATGACTTACAGATACGGATCTGAGTGTTTATGCGTGTGAATATTATTTTCTGTATGTAAATGCACGCACAATACACGAATTATTCTTAGTGTGGGACAACGTTTTAATAATAAAAAGAAATGAATAATAAATTATAGAATGGACTGGGGTCTAGTGGTCGCTAACGCGGCTGGTCAGCGTGAGGTCCTAGGATACCCTCGTTGGGCAAAGGGTTATTGGGATTTTCAGTTAAAGGCAATGGCTATAACTTGCTAACGTTAAGTGAGTCTTTTTGTTTCGTGTCAGCACGAGGTATGACACGGGAACTGCTTAAAGTCCTATCGAGCCACAGGGAGAGCCAGACGATCTCAGGTTTCGTTCATCATGGAAACTCTTTCTCTACAGCCAATTGGTGAGTATAATATATATATATATAATTCAACCCATTACTGTCTCACTGCTGGGCAAGGGTCTCTTCTCAGAATGAGAAGGGTTAGGCCTTAGTCCCGGGTACGTCTTAAAACTGCGGCCAGACACCGGAGGACGGACAGCAGCGTCCTCTCATTAATCGGTGAGCCACTGCGATCCCCAAGCCGCCTGCCAAGCGTGGGGATTATGGCAAACCTCCCCTTGAGGGAGGCCTTCGTTCAGCAGTGGACGTCTTCTGGCTGTTGATGATGACGATGAGGCCTTAGTCCACCATGCTGGCCCGATGCGGGTTGGCGGATTACACACACCGTTAAGAACTTTATGGAGCCTTCTCAGGTGTGCAGGTTTCTTCACGATGTTTTCCCTCACCGTAAACGCAAGTAATAATCAAATTCTGATCCACACATGATTCCGAAAAGTCAGAGGTGCGGGCCGGGTTTGAACTCAGACACTCTTGCATGGAAGACAAGCGTTCAACCGCTAGGCTATCACTGCATACTATATATGGGTGATTATAATGATGAAGTTCAATCTATAAAATTATGTATACATACGATTTGGGCCGTGTATCAAGGAGTCACGATGAGTTTAAGCTTCAAATCAAATCAAAATAATACATTTTTATTCATCTAAACCATTTCCAGGCACTTAAAGAAGCAGACTCTAGTTGCCACGTTCCAGTGTTGGTTACCAATAGAGAAGAACGGGCAAGAAACTCCTTCCTACACGATAGCCATAGAAAATAACACAAGAAACAGTTATAAGGCCATATTGAATAGCAACACGTAGTATCAGCCATCACGTTATATTAAAATGCTCTGGACGCCTCGTTGTCAGCAAATAATAGTTATGAATTCAGACGTGATGTGATGTGCATCACGGCTCTGTTCCCCAAAGGATTAGTCAGAGGCGTACTATTGTACGCCCACATTTCGCTGATGCCGTTATTAAGTCCCATATAGACGAGCCTATTACCATCTCTCGGACACAGTTCCAGACTAAGTGCTGCTACTGAGAATTTCCATAAAGAAAAACCCAATTACACTACCTGATCCGGGAATCAACTCATGGACCTTAGATAAATGATAGGGTCATAAAAATATGTAGCCCTTAAAATGTATCTGACATAGAAATTACATCAATTTGCCTTTCCCAGAACGCCATGTACCTCACTAAAATAAGTTATTATTTCTTTCCATCAAGATCATTATGATATTTATAATTATCGTGAAATGGATCGCGTGTGAAAGAAATTTAAAGGTAAATAACATGCATTCGCGAATACAGAAAAAGCCAATAGCACTTTGCCCGACCCGGGAACTAGCGTTGCCAACATTTCTTCGGCGAAATATAGTATTTTTCAAACTAAGTTATAAAAAAATATAGTACACTTCAAAAAATATAGTATTTTATGGTAAAGACAAAAAATTGACAAAGATAATATTTCTTACTTATTTATTTTCATAAAAACAATTTTTTTTTGCACTTCTTGCATTTTAAAACGAAGGATTTGTTTGTTAGATTTCAGTGTTGAAAATATAGTATTTTTGCGTACTATATATTTCTTCAACAGTATATAGTACGCAGACCCGAAATACAGTAAAATACTATATATTATAGTACGGTTGGCAACCCTACCGGGAACCCATGACCTCACGCCCAGCAGTCACGCTAGCGACCACTACACCAATGAGCCAGTCTGTATTGTCAATTCCAATATAACTTTCCAAGAATGTAAACACAGCTATGTTGTTTAAATGTCAAATAATAACAAATTATATTAAAATATTTACGATGAAACATAATTCGATGATTAAGAAACCTGATTCAATGGTATTGTTTACATCGTAGAAAATGTTATTATTGTAGAATCTGACTAACTGCCTCTTTAGTGGTGGCAAGCGTGATTGCTGAGTGTGAGGTATTGGTTTCGGTCCCTGAGTCAGGCAAAATGTTATTGGGATTTTCTTCTTAGCAGCCGGCAATAAGCTCGCTCTCTATTACATGAGACAGTATCGGTGAAATGTGTATTTACAATATGACATTTCTGCCTAACTCTTCATGGAATACAATCAGGCGTGATACTTTGTTATGTGTAGAATCGACTAATTACTTGGCTGGTAAGGTTAATTAAAAACTGATGGCTTACCTACATACTTGTTCAGAAATGCCTGCCAGTGTGCGCTTAAGATTGGCACAAACAATCTACATAAAATTAATATATGTAGCATAAAAACAGCCATTTATTAGTATGCAATTAAAAACATTAAGACATGAGTTATAAGGCCGGAAGTCGTTTGAATTTTTACATAAATTTCGTTTATAGCAACTGGAATTATGGAAACGTTGTGTTACGCAACTTGGAATAGATTAGTAATGTATTTATTCATGGTTGGTGGTTGTTCTCTGTGGGGTAATGTTAAGTCTTTCTTTTTTATAGTCTAGACCAGCCATACTCAAAGTGTGCTCCGAGGAACCCTAGGGCTCCGCATCCTCTACGGTTGTTCCGCGAAAATACTGATCACTCTTCACAGTCAACTTTCTTCTATCAAGCCTAACATCAAACAATTGATGAAAATTCAATTCATACCTCCCATTAGATGCAAATTTTAATGTCAAGTAATGTGATTATTAATAAAGAGTACACATAAAACCAGTTTTTGATTATCTTAGGGCTACATCAAGTATTTTGTTTTCCAAAAGGGTTCCGTCGCCAAAAAAGTTTGAGAACGGCTGGTCTAGATTTAAGTTGTTGTGTACTGTACTGATATATTTTTACGCCAGTATCTAATAATTACATTATGTGCCTGTCACAATCATATTACCAAATTTATACTATTGAATATTTATTATTGCGCTCAAAAAACTATTCAGATAGAATATTTTTGTAACACCTATTCAGATTTATATTTAGATTTGGATGAGTCAAAATATTGTTCATTGATAAATTTATTATGAACTTTAATATTATAATTTTTATCAGCAATTGCCCACAACTTCATCTGCGTGTATTTTATTTCCCGGATCTTGACAACAGCGCCACAGCGCCACCTACCGGGTTCAACTATAGTTATGAACTATCTAGGTGACACCATAAGTAGCAAAAAAAAATCGACCAGGAAATCGAACCCAAAACCTCACGCTTAACAATGGCGCTTGCGACCATTAAACCAATAAGGTCGTTTCTTGAAGAACATTTTTTTTTAACAATTTTCCAATTGCCACCGTATGTTGCCCTAACAATTAAATAAAAGAAAAAGCGTGAAGGACAGATACCAACATTTAAATTTCCAACCTATTACTAAACTCGCGAAGGTTATGCGTGTACGCACGACCTATGGCGCCCATTACATGTAATCCCTATAAAATATTTATTACTATAACTTGCCAAAGAAAATGCATTTGTTATGCTAATCGTACCACTGTGTAACTATTTGATACATTAAAGTACTTTAACTCCGGATAAGCTTATAGGGAGAGAAATCGCCAATCGCGGCAAAGGCCCATTTGCAATCATTTGTATATTAAGTGACATGAGCCACTGAATTACCTGTTTGTAACCATCTATCTTAACTTTACAAACATACATCACACATGTAATTACGCCTCAACCAGAGAAACACTACCTGTAGAGTACGAGGATCGAACCCGCTGCATGTAGCCCAGAAAGCCAAACGCTAATCCACTGCATCAAGCGTTGATTGGTTGTTGATTCTTTTTAATACATTGCTAGCAGAATCTTTGTTCAAACAATTGATATTAATTAGAATTTTCATGTTTGACTGACTTGATTATTTTAGTAATAGTTTAGTACTACTAATGTTTTTTTCTGAAACGTGATGTTTATTTTTTTGGAGAAATTTCTACTGTATCGTCAGTATAGTTCATAAAAAATTCACAACCAGACTCAAATCTATAGATCATACAAATATTTGCTCCGTGAGGGAATCCAATCCGCGACATGAAGCGCAGAAAGCTGATCATTTAATAATTATCACCTCATTATCATCTGCATAACATAACATAGCATCACTTCTTTATTCCCCGAAGGGTTAGGCAGAGGTAAAATAGTACATATTTTACACATTTCGCCGATGCTGTTACCGAGTCCGATGTAATAGGGGGCGAGCCTATTCCCATCTACCGGGCACAGCTCCAGACTCCGTGCTGCTGCTACTGACAATTTCCATACAGAAAAACTCAATAACACTTTGCTCGACCCGGGAATCGAACTCAGGACCTCACGCTCAACAGTCGCGCCTGCGTACACTAGACCAATGAGGCAGTCAAGCTTAACACTTAGAAAATAGTAAACATCAGTGAGATGCCAGTAAAGGCTAGGCCTATGAATTTATGAGTATATAAGCGAGCATGTGTTATGTTATCTCTTAATTAGAGTGACATAATAAATTAACATAATCGGAAATGCGTTCCTCATGCATTCTTAATCGGAATTTTATATGGTAACCAGAGAAATTGGTTTAAAAACATGTTTTTTTAAAGTTATGTAATTCGCTACCAAACTGGTGCTAAATTATGATGATAGGTACATAAAAAATCAGATTTATGTGAAAATTATAATTATTATGTAAAATAAATATATAATGGTTTATTATAGCGCTTTCTCTGTGTTGTGTATGACGAGTTCCGTGTGATGTAAATTAAATGTGAGCCGTCTACACCGATACTATAACTGATGTTTAAAATGAAAACAGGCGCGCAAAAAACGGCTGATTTGTGCCTTAACCGTCTGTGATTTATATATATAATAATGACGATGATATATTTAAAAAAAAAAAACATAACGTTGCTCCACACTTGACATAATTTCTGTATCGTGGGTGCGTTTAAAAACACAAAATTCACACGGACATACACCGAAACCCGGAACAACTATTTGTAGATCATACAAATACTAGTACTGCGCAGGAATCGAACCCGAAACACGTAGCAAAGCAGTCGATCTCTCCGTGTCGTCGAAATTGGGCCTTAGTGATGCGGAAACCTGTCATAGATTTTGACATCTGCGATTCATAGCCAATAATGTTGAGAGTTATATGTTTGAAAACATGGTAATAATTGACAATACGATTGGCGCAGTGGCTAAAAGATCAGCTTTCTGGGCTACGTGTCGTGGGTTCGATCCTCGGACAGAACGAAGTATTTGTAAGGTCTACAGATAATTGTTCCGGCAGCCTAATTACTGATGCAGGAATCAGTTTGCGACAGGCGTAGAGCGCGCGACATCTACTGTCAAACGTCATTTTTGTGTCATATATGTATTGGCCAACAGTGAGGCTGCTGTCGTGTGGCTGTCGCGTTGCTGTCGCTATTTTTACTTAATTAGTCTGCGGGTCCGGGTGTGATTTGTACAGGCAAGATACCAAACAGTGCGGCAGCCTAATTACGTAAAAAAGCGATAGCAATTTGACAGCCACGCGACAACAATCTCACTGTCAGCCAATACATTATATGTCACAAAAATGACGTTTGACAGAAGTTATCGCGCGATCTACGCCTGTCGCAACATCGGTAATGAGGCTGCCGGTTATAATAAAAAAAAAGAGAACCTATCTACTAATGCCCTTCCCTATCAATACAATAGCGTAGCCTATCAAATGATATTCCCTTAAATATCTATCTGTTCGTTAAAATATTTCAAACATTTTTTATACGTAACGATGCGATTGCAAATAAGTTTCGCGTGCCAAAAGCGTTTCCAATAAGTAATAAAAAGTCGATACAGTCATAAAAGTCGTTTCAGTCATTAAGTCGCTCTTAATTGTTTTGGACATGAATCTGTTAATTGGCAAACTTCAGTAGTTTAGTGGTAGTTAGCTTAGATACGAATCTCGAGGTTTTAGGTTCATTTCCGTAGCGAGATACAAGTAAAATATTTTTTGTATTGTTGATAAGGTTGATTCGTTTTTTTATGCGATAGGTGGCAAACGAGCGGATCGCCTGATGGTAAGCGATTACCGTCGCCGATGGACACCCGCAACAGCGGAGGAGTCACAAGTGCGTTGCCGGCCTTTTAAAAAGGAGTACGCTCTTTTCTTGAAGATTTGAAGGTCGTATTGGGCTGGAAATACCGTAGGCGACAGTTCATTCCACAGTTTTGTTGTGCGAGGCAGAAAATGGTGGTGATGTTATTTAGTAAAATTTTCACCCTCACCTAAACGGGCCCTAAAACCATCACTTCCATTTAGCTAAGTCGATTGTATGCACAAATAATACAGAGTTTTCATAATATAAAAAAATAAAGCTTCTAATTAAAAAATATTTGTTCAATCAAAAATCGATCTTATGTATAAGCACATAGATGGCATAATAGTAAACACAATAAAGATTAAGTAATTATAAGCCCTCATTTACATATTCACATAAACATCTCATTACGAAGCTGCATCGGATCCCACAGTTGGGCAACAGGTCCCGTTATCAAAGAAAGTCAACGACCACGTAAGTAGAATAAGGTTATGGGTTCGATTCAGATGCATTTCATTAATACAAACATTTTTTGGGACCATTAGCAATAACAAAAATAAAGTCACTACAAATGTAGGGATTTATCAGTCAAACGATTTCAGAAATACGAAAATACAAAAGCTGCAACAATACAGAATTAAAAAAATAAATATAAATCATTTAACACAGATAAATAAATTCAACCCATTACTGCCCACTGCTGGGCAAGGGTCTCTTCTCAGAATGAGAAGGGGTAGGCCCTTAGTCCACCACGCTGGCACGGTGCGGGTTGGCGGACTACACACACCGTCGAGAACCTTGTGGAGCCCTCTCAGGTGTGCAGGTTTCCTCACGATGTTTTTCCTTCACCGTAAATGCAAGTGATAATCAAATTCTGATCAGCACATGATTCCTAAAAGTCAGAAGTGCGGGCCGGGTTTGAACGCGGACCCTCCTGCATGAAAGGCAAGCGTTCAACCGCTAGGCAATTTAACACAGATGCGGATGAAAAAAGATTATTTTATGATGAAGAGAATTCAATCAAGTAAAAATTAGAAAAAACTTCAGTTCAATATGAACTGAAGTTTTTTTATTATTATTTTTGCTCCAACTCCTGATAATAATAACTCCTAATAAAAAAGATTTTGGAGTCACCCTTTAAGACCACTGTAATTTTTCGTTTCATTCAACCACCCCTAATATAACCCTCACGAAGCCCGAGGGTTTAAAATCGTATGAAATATACTTAATAAACATACAAATAACCTAAACATCATTTTTGTTTAGGTTACATTTACTAGGCTTTATAGACAATATTTTCCATTAAAGTACCATGGTACACTTGTTTTTACATAAAGGGGTATCGAGTAATCTGTTGCATATTCATAAGTTGGCGTTTATTTCAGGTATATTATAAAAAGCTAGAAATTTTTATTTCTTAAAAAACTATTAGAAAATCGTTATTTTTCCTACTAATATTATAAATGTGAAAGTTTGTGAGGATGGATGGATGGATGGATCTTTGTTACTCTTTCACGCCGGAATGGCTGAACGGATCTGGATGAAATTTGGCACATAGATAAATTATAGTCTGGAATAGCACATAGGTAACTTTTTATCCCGGAAAAATGTACGGATTCGTAAACCACGCGGGCGAAGCCGTGCGCGGAAGCTAGTAGTAGGTAGTAGTATACATCAGGTAAAGCCGGGTAGAAGAACAAAAATATTCTTCGAAACGTGTTAAAGTCATGAATCACGATTTTCTCTGCGTAAGTAGAGCTTAGAAATCATTTTATAATAGATCTGCAGTCTTCAGTAACTGCACGCACATACCAAACAATTAATTACAAAGTAAAACAAAAGCTAGCTGAGATGTATGGGAATTCAAGAAGACTATTAATCGTAGATGATTATCTGTTGAAGAAGAAAATAAAATAAAATGTTGATGGCCTCAATGTGTCAGTGATGAAGGACCCACTTTGTCTGCGAAAGGTTGTGTTTGAATCCTATTTTTAAGCCCCAAAAGAATTTTGTTCCAGGTATAGGATTCTTAGAACAGGTCATATTTTTACTTAAGAAATAAAAAGAATTTAAACTTAAAAATATATTTTTTATAAATAAGCCGTCGTTCGTAAGTTATAAGCCGTCAGTGACACCCTTGCCTTTTTTCTTGATACCCAAGATGTCACTGCAACTTCAAACGACTAGCCTAACCGTTTCGAACTCACACAAGTTAAAGTTAAAAAAAGTCAAGTTAAAAATTCACACAACGCAAAAGAACTTTTCAATAAAAAAAAAAAAAACACTCACCTTATTATAAATCACCGAAATTGACAAAATATCCTAATTCACTACACTTCATTCACTGCACAAACACGCACACATCTTCCATCCGAATTTACTGACTTGTAACAGACGTGCGCCCGCGCGCGTTGCGACTTTGCGACTGGTTCGATGTCAAGTTTACGGAGCTATTCGGGTTATGTCGCTTCTGTGTCGTCGGTGCAGAAGTGGTGTTATGTTCGAGTGTTATGTCAGGCAATATAATAGCGTAGTGTATGGTATATTTGTTTGTAAGCAATATGATGGGCTTAAAAGCTTCCAGCAAAAGCAAAGCTTTGATTCAGTAAAGCCTTAGAAGGAACAGTGCAGTTTAAAGTGAAAGAAGTTGCTTTGAATACTAATCGAGATTTTCCAAAAAAATAACATGATTTAAGAATTGTTCAAGAAAGGCAAAAATTTTGTTAAAAAATATAGTAGAAAAATGATTAAATTTGAAATTGAATTTGAAAAAAGTATATTTTGTGAAGCATTCAAACCTTATTGTTATAGCAAAATGTTAAAGTTGATTAAGAAGCCAAAAATCGAATTACTGATCATGCACATGACGAAGTTTGAAAGAAAACTTATTCAGGAAACGGATATTGGCAACAGACCAAACCAGACCAAAGAACTAAAAAAGGTAGAGATACTGCTATAGAAGATACTATTTCTAATAACAATGTTAAAGACAAACTTTCTTAAGATACAAAGACTAACTTCATTGTTGAAATTGCTTGTGTTCTCATTGATTACACGCATTGCTGACTACCAGAAATGTACGCGTGAATATCGTCTCTATTTACTTTAGATAAAGGGTGCCTTTTGTCTCTAACATTTGAGGAGGGAAATGAACGTATGATGATTATAAAATTGTAGCAAAATAATTTTTCGGAAATATGATTGGGGTGCATTGGATCATTTGTAGGTTCTCTATTCAAAATTATCTATAATAAAACAGTTCATGTGGTCTATCGATTTGTATAAAATCATTTAATGGATTTTATGATGAGTTTAACTGGAATTATCCTAATCCAAATTAAAGTTCAAGACACTTTTTATTCTGATCAAAAATACCAAACGAGTTGGAAAAAAGCAATCACAAATAGATATTATCTTTCGGAATTTTAACTTGACTTGAACGCAATGAGGGAGTTACGCGCCGTTGCATCTATGGACCTGTTGTTGATGTAGGACTGGAACCCTTCCTGTGGCCAGTAACCTTGACCTCATGAGGCGGGTTCACTTTGGGCCATTTCACTTGTCGAATCAAAACACGAGCCTCAAAGGACAACACTAGTACTGGGTTTGAGGATTGCAAGCCATTTGTTTTTTTAAACAGATTTGGAGCAACTGTTGTTTTGTATGATATATTAGAACTGAATTCGAAGGTTAGTTTACTTCGATTTATTTTAGGTTATAGCGACACACTGAGATGCCAATGTGTAGGTAATTTATAGAATAATTTTATGGAATGTAACTATACAGAAAATATATGTATGATGAATTGTATTTATAATATATTTTACTATTTATTACATACATATATTTTCACATTAAACAGATTCAAAATTATAAAAACACTAATGACCCGCCCCGGCTTTGCACCGGTAGCAGAGCATATACGCCTACTAACATTTTTTTTTAGATCGTTAGTTTAATTTAATTTAATAAGGATATAACTCTATTAGTTTACGCGGCGCACGCTAGTAAAGCTCCCAGTGGGCATGATTTTTTTTCCGACATCTTCAACAATCATCGTCATATTTCAGCCAATTTACAACTTTATTGAATTATATACTTAAACCTTCCTCATGAACCATATCAAAATCCGTTCAGTGGTTTTTGAGTTTATCGCGTTCAGACAGATCGATAGATGCGGCTGGAGCATATTGTTTTATGATATGTAGTGATAGTGATTTCGTGTCAAAATACTCCTCCGCATCGCTGTCAAGTTTGTTTGTTTTTAAGCCCAATGACAGTGTCTTGTTTATATATTTAACTTATTGTAATATTTACAAGCAATTCGAAAGAAATCGCTACTCACTGTGTCAGTTTCATATACTTGCATTCCTGTAGAACAACATAATAATACCTAGCATGAGCTGTTGCATACTCAAGCGCTTACATAAAGAATGACAAACATTTTGACATTATTTTGCACAAATTCATAGAAATAACAATCCACCAACTAAATTGCGGTAATAGCATTCTTGACGACGGAAATAGGCACATTTTAAAAGAAGTTAAAAATATTGTCACGCACGAGACTTGCGGTTAAGTAATATTATGTGGGCTATAGAACCAGTTCTTGGCTGTTTTTTTTTTCTATTTCAATGAAATTACATTGTTTTTTTTATTATTTAGATTAAGACGAATTGTTTGGATCAGATGGCTGAGTTCTGACTAAGGTTGTGTCGTCTTTTGTTTCAAAATAAAGTGTGTCAACCTCCTGTTTTCGTGTGATTCGATAGAATCTCGTCTTTATTGCTGTATTGTTTCAGGCAATTGCCTAGGTACGTTGGGTTGGCTGAAAGGAATATTAATAAGCAACCATAATTACTAGTCTCCATAGTGATTGCCTCGTGTTCGCAATTTCGGTTGCTGAGCGTGGGATTCTGTGTTCGATTCGGTGTCGGGCAAACTGTAATTGTGATTTTCTGTTATAAAATTCTTAGAAGAAGTCTGGAATTAGGAATTTTGTCCGATAGACAGCAAAAAGTTGCTCCCATAATCTTAATCTTCTGCCCTCCACTCGAGATATGCTTTCCTAATCATGAGACGACCCATGGTGGATAGGTGACAGTCATCATGGCCTTGCTTGTTTCAGTCCTTTAGGCTATTGTTATCCATTGCAGTCAAAACAATGTCCACTATTCCAAAAATCGGTTGGTTCAATGGAAAACAGACCGGCAAGAAACTGTGGGAGATTTTTGTCGGTCTATTCTTTTTTAAATTTAATTAATTATTCAGTTTTACATATAGTGCTATATAAATAAATAAAACATTTCTCACAATAAGTTATATTATAAACAGGCCAAGTACATTTAATAATAGGAAAATAAAATAATAACGTTCAGAATTAAAAATAAAACAAGGTTATAAAAATAGTGAAAACGACTGCTGAGCGTGAAGTCCAGGGTTCGATCCTCGGATCGGGCGAAGTGTTATTGAATAATAGTATCACTACATATTATAAAACAAAGTCCCCGCGTATGTCTGTCTGTCCGCGATAAATTCAAAAACTACTGAACGGATTTTCATGCTGTTTTCACCAATAGACAGAGTGATTCGTGTAGAAGGTTTAGGTGTATAATTTGTTAAGAAGAGTTGAAGGTGTCGGAAAAATCATGCCGACTGGGAGCTTTACTGGCGTGCGCCGAGTAAATGCTCGACGTAACAGACTGATATAACACTATGACAAAAAAAAATGAAGGCGTATATGCTCTGCTACCCGTGCGAAGCCGGGTTGAGTCGCTAATATAGTAATATTACTGAGATTTTGAATTATTCGAGTTAGGGTTGCCCTCTATTACATAGTACTAAATTACGGTGAATTGTGGGTATACAATAGTACACTGCCTATCCTTTCAGGGTATACAGGCGTGATGCTATGTTCAACAGAGACATTGAGCTCTTCTCACAATATTAGTATAATTATAAACTCTCAGTTTAAAAGACATGGGAAACAAAATGTGTGCCAAGAAAATGTATAAATAAGATCTATACTTATTTTATAAACACTAGTTTACACTATTTGTAACCGTGTTTTCTTCGTATTTACCTCGTTAAGTAAATCTCTTCATGTGGAAAGCTTGTAAACATGAAATCATCGCCTCGCCGGGGGGGGAAAAACGTTGGTGTGGAGGCATGGTGCTAGTGTACGCAGAAGTAATAGCGAGTTTGAAGACTTACATAGCATCACGCCTGTATTCCCCGAAAAGTCAGGCAGAAGTGTAATAGGGGGCGATTCTATTGTCATCTATCGAGAACCTGAAGCTGCTACTGAGAATTTCCATATAGAAAATTCCAATAATTGCTGGTACCAACGCTTATGTATGGAAGTAAATGTTGGGTGTGGCAGAAGAGGCGTGAAAGTAGAATTAATGCAGTGGATATGCGCTTCTTGCGAAGTATGCTTCGTTGGTTTGGTCATGTAGAGAGGACGGATGAAAGGCGATTAACGAAAAAGATTTATAACGCGGTTGTTAGTGGAAACGCCAGGAGGGGACGCCCTAGAAGGACATATACGGACCTTTTTGGTGATGTCCTTCAAAAAGGTCAGGTGCGCAGTACCCACAACCGGCGTTCATGTATGAAACGATGCATGAATGTAGATGAAGCAAAAGGGTTATGTAAGGATCGTGGCACGTGGCGTTCCGTAGTTTCTCCTTGCCCCCATGGGGAAAAGGCGTGACTTTATGTATGTATGTATATAAAATTCCAATAACACTTTGTCGAACGCGGAAATCGAACCCGGGACCTGTCGCTCAACAGTTGCGCTTGCAACCACCAGACCAATGAGGTAGGGGAGAGCGGGGCTGAAAGTGCCGATTTTGACAGATCCCTAGATAAATCGGGTAAGACGAATGCTACGGTTAATAGTTCTAGTCTATCTTAGGTAAAATTTAATCTAGATTTTAAATTTCTACCCAGTTTTTGTGTTTTTTGAACGGTTTTATATAGAGAATTATATTTTTAAACAGCGGTCGTAAGGCACTACTGACCCCACGTTGGGGCAAGTTGTGCCGCAGCTGAGGTTGGTTGTGCCGTTCATAATGTTTGGTCTTTTACACGGATTAAAATGGATATTGGAATAAAAAAACATAACATTGGATAGGTGTATATTCATTCGAAATTTAATTTATAAAAACATCAACATTTTATCAACTTTAGCAGTTTTTAAACGAAGCATCAGTGAAAAGAACAACAACCTGTTACTCTTCTTACTATCTGATACTGAAAGTATCTTCTACATTAATAATTTTTACTTAATTTTAATATAAATGAGATCTGTTAGACAGAGTTATTAAAAAATTACCTTTTACAGACTATGATACTAGGATTAATCAAATTTTCTCCCAATACTTAAGGTAACTGAGTTCAGCTAAATAATTATTATCTTATTAATCAGTCTCTCAAATTAGTTTACACAGTGAACCTACACTTAAAAAGTCTTAAAACATTAGAAACTAAACTTATATACATGACATATACAAATGTTAAGCTTTCTTCATCATCCACACATTGCAAATGTGCTCACTTCTTACATACGCTGCATCATATCCATCTCCAAGCGCAGAATTAGAGTAAGAGTCACAGCATAGGATCCAGAACCATTCTGAACTATTCTCTTCATCTGTACTTTCATCATCCTTTTGGACGAACTTCTTTTGAAGGTCCTTGGTCTTCTTCCTTTTGTATTTAGTTCCTTTAGCATTTTTTCCTTTCGCATTTCCTTTACACTTCTCTGTGGTTTTACTTTCTTTCTTTTTCTTTTTATTAGCCTGTTCTCCTGCTAAAGCATTTTTTCTGGAGTATCCGTCAAAACAGCTGAATTTCTTGTACGTCGTGTATTAACTCCAATTAATCGGGGAGGTGCTTTAGATAATGGTCTATTTAAGTCCGGCATCGTTACCTCCTTGAGAAGTGATGCGATCAGCTGCTTGAGAATGATAGCGAGGGATAAGCTCTGGACTGTACTGG
Organism: Shargacucullia verbasci; assembly: GCA_947562105.1. Classification (NCBI taxonomy): domain Eukaryota; kingdom Metazoa; phylum Arthropoda; class Insecta; order Lepidoptera; family Noctuidae; genus Shargacucullia; species Shargacucullia verbasci. Next base: position 2,087,848 of record OX387289.1, on the reverse strand, counting down.
TGTAACTCTAGTTGCTGATAACCTGATGGGGCGGGCTTATTTCCACAGTCTACATAGATTGATTGTTGAATACCTGAAGAACTCGTTTCATTTATACAGTCAACACTGCACTGGTGTTGCTGATGACCAGGCTGAATTATTGACGTCTCTTGTTCCTTAATAAAAACCAGTTTTAATTTATATCCAACCGGAGGTGTGAGTCCATTCTTTAGTTTCTTGACATACAGTTGTAGCGTTGTGTGATAAAATTTCTAATTCATGGACAGTGGTTTTAATTTACGCCCGTCCTTAATGACCGCTTCAGCAGCCCTTTGTAGAAGATCCTGGGAAGTAGTTCCCATTTGTGTTTTTCTCTTGTATGTTCTTATTCTATCAAACAAAACAATATAGGTTATTAAAAATTAGTTGGGGGTTGGTGGTGCCGCGGCACAATTGACCCCGATTGAAAGGCACTTTTTACCCCGTTTCAAAGGCATTAACTTTTTATCATATGCCTAAAAAACATTCTGTACAAAGCGTTAAAATTGCATAGATTAATATTTCTGGATAGATTATAAACACATTAGTAAAACTCCCATATCCGTAACACCAAAAATGCTTACTTGAGACCAAAAAGTATGAACGAAAAAATATTTACTCACGTGATACTAGAGGATCATTACACACACTGCCAATAGGTCCGCGTCTCTGGCGCAACTAAAATGACCGCCGCATATGCGCTAGGTTGCCAAAGCGCCGGACATAATACGAACATATAGCTATCTCTATTTGTTTTTTAGATATTTGCATCGGAATAACTTACCCCCGGCACTTTTAACCCCGCTCTCCCCTATTTTGAAAACTGATCTAGTTATGTACCTATACTTACTATTTTTCAGTAGATTTAGCCTTACTATTGTTTATGCGCTGATTTTTAAGATGATTGAGATTAGGTGCCTCTTTGAGTGACGACAGATGTCATACACAGATGTCTCTTTGAATGGGGTTGACTTTGCCACAGAGCCTCAGATTTATTATAAATGCCTAGCCTATCTATAGCGTCTAAGAACAGGAAAACCTTAAGAGCAATCTAAAATTCAAAGTGAGTCCAAATTTATCACCAATCTACCTGGTAAATAACTTTAATTGGTATATTAGTCGCAAGCGCAGCTGCTGAGCGTTTGGTCCTAGATTCGATCTTCAGGTCAGGCAAAGTGCTGGCTGGTTTTTCTGTTATGAAACCTTGAGTTTGTTATAGTACCTGGTAGACAAATAATATGTTCACCCCCTATCATATGGAGTCTATTCACAGCATTTGTGAAATGTGGGTGTACATCTCTGCCGAGACCTTCGAAATACAGTCATGATTAGTTCAAAATGCCTTTTTTTTGTCTGTACCCCTCACTGGTACCATCTCTGGAGGAGGCAATAGGGTTATGTCGGACTCACGCCGACTAAAAACACACAGTGTTCCACTCTACACCATAATGACAGGCCGTGGGTATCGCGTGAGGATTCGTCCGTGACCCGGGCGAAGGTTAAAAGCTTAAAACCTACAGTGCCCCCCTTAGGCCCCCTAAATTTACCAACACATCGGAAAGTTAAATAGTAATAATAATTCTGATACAACTTTTCAAGGTTCTTCAATGGATATGTTGAGAAATAAATAGCAAATTGACTTTGTTGCAGTCAATGAATATAAACGATATCCTTTTCTTAACGAACTAAAAAATATTATTTCCGTTTAGAAACTAGTGCGTCCTAAAAGAATAAATATTGAAAGTATTTCTTATTTATACGATTAAATACCCCGGTTCCTCAGACTAATGATTAAATTCTGACTAAATTCTACACAATCAGTCTCCATCAACTCGTCAAGGTAAAGAGCAGTGGTTGAGCAATTGCTGTGCTGTGTCGTGGGTTCAAATCCTGCATGGAGCAACTACTACAGGGCGTTTATGAATCTGAAGATTTGTGTTTGTAAATGCACCGACAAAGCAGTATTCTAAAGAGGGACAAAGTTAAAAAAAGAAGGTAGATTTAACACCTATTCTGCTCCGCTCTGTATAGTACCGTGTCTTAACTAACCAATCATTATAAAACCAATAAACGTCGAGCAGCGGCTTCCAATCACGCAATACCGTTGTGTTTATCTGTACCATCGCGGGCTTCGGGAATCTAAACTATTTTGTGTAATTTAACGCGTTATTGCTCTTATCTTGTTTATTACTAAGCGTTTGTGTAATTATTAATTATATTTATACGTACGGTTCTACCAATCATATACAGAGTGGTCGGCGCATGGATTGTCAATTTTTTTTGGATACTGGTGGGATCATTTGTTACCTTTCCACTCTTGGACCAGGGTCCTAAGAGTCGCGGTTCTGGAGATACGATTTGTTTTTTTAATCTTGTTTCTTAAATTCCCAAAATCCCGCATTTAAACCATACAAAACTTTTTTTTTTTGTAAGGTTTTAAAATCATTTTATTTTTATTATATTCTGTAACGGTTAAATAATAATACTCTTTGTTTCAGTTCCATAGAATTAGTAAATGTATGTTTTCACATCGCAACCCTTCACACAAGTGACTGGCAATTCGCTACTTACTTTGATTAACAAAGGAACATTGCGTCGTCAAATAACTGCAAATAACAGATTCTCGAGAAAGTTCACAATACAATGTGCATTTTCAGAAATCACTCCATTTTGTAAATGGTAAGTTATTGTTGCAAATGTACGCGAAAGGTTGATTTTATGTATTCTTCATTTGTGTTGTGGTTTGGAAACGTTTTTGTACCTGTAGGTATAATGTATACCTATATCTGACGGCACGGTTGGCGCAGTGGCTAAGCGTTTAGCTTTCTGCGCTACGTGTCGCAGATTCGATCCCCGCACGGAACAAATATTTGTATGATCTACAGATAGTTGTTTCGGGTCTGGTTGTGTTTGCATGTGATATGTATGTTTGTAAACTGTACCCACGATACAAGAGAAAATCCAAGTGTGGGGCAAAGTTTTGAAAAAAAATAAAAAACAATAACAAATATCTCTTTTATTACTTTAACATAACATCACGCCTGTATTCCCCGAAGGGTTAGGCAGTGTTATACACTCGCATTTCGCCGTTATCGAGTTTTATATAGTAGAGGGTGAACATATTGCTATCTGCATGGCAGATTTTGAGACCACGGAATAGAACCCAGCGCCTCAAGCTCAGCAGTCGCGTTCGTGACTGATAGACCTATGAAAAAGTCTTTATATCAATGGACAAACAGTATTAAAAATAAAACCGTTACGTGAAAACTTTTGGTTCTTGACTCGCGGGTTTGATTCCCGCACGGAACACAAGTAAATTTGATGGCTTAAGTTAGGTTAGGAGGTTAGGTTAGGTTAGGTTCCGGATTTGTCTGCGTGGCTCTTGTCTAGCGACCCCCGAGAAGACGGTGACACGGTGTGGTCCCGTGTCGCCGTACACAGCAGCGAGGGTACCGGGAGGACCCCTCTACAATCTCTCCCGGGACGTGCAAGAGGGGGAGGCCTCTTTTTTAAGAAAATATGCTCCATACCATGATATTCAATATATTCCATCATAAATTATAAAAATTATTGAAATTATCTCAAAATGCAAAGTAATACAAATTAAAGAGGAGACAAAGGCTAAAGGCTTGCTTACTTTAATTGAAAGAGGACGAATTTTTTAGATACATTGAACTAGTTGAGCAAATAAATAGGAAATCCAAAAACCGTAGCGAAAATAAAATGATGAATCCGATCCCGCTGCGATTTCAATACGTTCAGCGCCATCTATTATGACAACTTGAAATTAATAAGTTTCTTAGCATACTGCAAGTTGAAGTGAAAGTTAAGCTAAGACTCTGTTTCTGTACCGTATTCCTATTGTAGTTCATCTTAAAGCCAAGAGATGGGGTTATTTCCAGATTAAACAGGAGTCACTTAATCGAACCAGCCTTTACTGAAAGCAATCTTTATACATTATTGAAGGTAAATGGGTCATTCATAATTCATAATATGTTTTATGTTAGGATTTACTAAAAATCCTTTCATAAATTTGTTAAATAGAATAATTTAAATCACCATTTCAAATATTACGGCTTCTTAAAACAATAATCCAATGCTAATAATATCATAATATAGCAACGTATCACGCCTGAAGTCCCCGAAGGATAACGCATAATATGTGAACTATTGTACATGTTACGCCAATGCCGATACGGAGTCCCATGTAATAGGGGCCTATTGCCATCTACCGGGAAGCTAAATCTGCTACTGGGAATTTCCATACAGTAAAACCCAACACTGCCCAACCCGGGAATCGAACCCAGGACCTCACGCTTAGCAGTCACCCTTGCGGCCATTAGACCAATGAGGCAGTCCTATGATAGACAATATAATTATTATAATTTCTGATTGAATGTGTTTGAGCAAAATAATTCGATACGTTAGTATACGCCTAGGATAAGATTATCATCATCATCATCAGCCAGAAGACGTCCACTGCTGAACGAAGGCCTCCCCCTTAGACCACCACATCGAACGACATTCCGCCACTTGCATCCATCGGTTGCCCGCGACTCTCACAATGTCGTCGGTCCACCTAGTAGGAGGCCTTCGGAGGATAAGATTATAACTTTCTTATATAAGTGTATAATTGTAAATTCTTATGAGAAATAAAGATATATCTAGAACCTTAATTCATTTTCAAGTTACAAAAAAGAAGAAATACTCAAAGGAATTTTATTTTATCGGGGTCTCTCAACATAATCATAGGAGATCAAAAGGCATAGTAGCTCCTTAAATAATCATATTACTCTAATTTAACAGTGCAAATATTACGCTTACAAAGGCCCAGAACATGATTGATACTAATAATAACTTCGACTTGTACAATTACCATTTTAAAGATCAAACAGAATTTAAAAAATAACGAGAGATCTTTTTGTAAATTTTATAATAATTTATAATATTTGTTCGCAAACGTTTTAAGATTATAAAACAGTTTTTCTTGCTTTGGAGTTTTCGATGTTTGCTTTTAAGGATTTTACTACTCATCTAGTGTCTGAATTGAATGACGAATTCAGTTATTCATCTACTGAAATATTAACAAAAATATTCTAAATTAAACAGAATATTTCTGTAGTTTTATTTCTTTATTTCACCTTTTACCATACTAGGATTTCTCATATATCGTATCGGTTCAGTTTCGAAACAAACATGTTACATGCACACACAACCAGACGAAAGAAAAAGGAATGTAGGAATGTAATAGTCAATATCAAAGTAAACGAAGATCAGTCAGATTTCAATACTGGTAAATCGTGTTCTTATTAATAATCGAATTATTATTGTTTGACGGTTTGAGGCTATGAGGCCTACTTAAATGTCCTGCAGATCAGTTGGTACCGTGGATCGGGTCGTTGAGCTCCCTAAAATAAGGTTCAACTACACGATTACTGATGCATTCGTCGCGTCTGTAAGAACAGGTCCTATCAAATCTGTCATGGCACTAGTACTTTCTTTCAAAGTCCAGTCCAGACGTTGACCTACATTGTTCTTACACCTATTCCATATACTGTCTCACAAACGATATTTTAAAAGAGTAACCATGGAGTTTCTTGCTGGTTCTTCTCCATGGAATGATTATTTGAACCATTTGAACGATTTTTAAGTGCCTTTTTATGGCCTACACGATCAAAAACGATTTGAGTTTGTGTAATACATTGCGTTAACCAATGAACAGTACGTACAGCAATTTTGAAATGTGACTTTGCATGCGAAGTACCTACTTATTGTTCAAGAATCCTATACGTCGAAACATATTTTGGCACCTACCCAAACAGCTTTGTTAGAAAGGTTTGTTCTTAACAGTAATAGGAAAACGAAGTAGAAACTCTTCAAGCAAAGAAACCACTGAAGCCACTACTAGCAGGCGAGTGTGTGCAGATAACCGCCATTTTACTTCAACAGCTCTCAGTAGCGAGGAATTTAATTGTTTTGTGTGTTGAGAACAAGGTGTGGTCGCAGGTACAGCGAGGATTGGTCCATTGGTAGGACGACACAAGAATATACCTTACTTTGAATTGCTTGAAATTAAATAAACTAAAAACAACCAGTCCCCGAACTAGTAGATAGATATTATGTAAAATTCGTACGTAAAAGACATATAGTTACTCAATTGTTTTATGTGGATACATACAGACTCCTTCGGTGTCAGTGCTTCTAACTGATTTGGAATGCAAGTGTTTGACAATGGTTTGAAAGGTGCAAAGCGCAACGCTTTTCTTTTGAAAATTCTTAAACCCAAACATAATATTTTCTTGGCTTTTAAGAAAAGAAGGAACATAAATATTGTTATATATCATGTTCTCTAAATCCTTCCTTACCTCAAAACATTACACCATAAAATATATTTCAGCCCCTATAAATTTCACTGAAATATCTCGACTTAGCCACACCCGAAAACTTTAGTGGGAGGGTAGGAGCAAAAAATAAAAGAGATTTCCTAACATTGTAGAATAGGGGCGTTCATTACGTAATAGCTCTAATAGTAAGCTCCAACTCAAGCGAAAAAATAGAGCAAAGTTGAGAACAGGGTTTTTAGATTTTCCAAAAGCATTTAAATCGTTGGGCGTAGTTTTGTAAAGAGATTGCACGTTCCCATTTGATGTAATATTTAGATTACTTTAGAGATTGTGGTTTAACTTAACTTTTTATTTTAAAATGGGATAGAAAACTTAGTGTTTCATTTGCTGACATTGTAATTTGTATTATATTTGACATTTTTATTATTTGTTCAGACTCATATTTTTATTGTTAAATTTTTAACGTTAATTTAATGTACCTACGTAAAATAAAAATAAAAAGAACAACTGACTAAATATTATATTCATACGCCTCCTCAGGCAGATTTTGGTGGTACCAAATGTATAAAAAATGTGATCATGTAATACCTAAAATGTAATGAATAAATAAATGATTGATTGATTGATTGGAAACTGCTGTATACATCAGTTGGTTAGTTTATATGTTTTTGAGATATATGGGTTAAACTCGCGTATGAAATCTTTACTTCCACGCTAATGTGAGAGCATAAATCAGAATTCTTTATCTTTGTTCTACCTTTCATCTAGCCAGGTTCAGCTTATTAAAAGCTCCGATTTCAATATTTTTCAACTACTATATTGTATAACAAAAGATTTATTTTTTGCTTTTTAGTTATAAGTTTTGTTTTTGAGTTTTTTGGAGTCGGTTTTTATTTTTTGTTAAAAAAAATTCTAAAATAATATTAGCCTAACTTAATCCATATAACTTCAGCTATCTGCCAGTGAAAGTCCCGTCAAAATTGGTCCAGCCGTTTCGGAGATTAGCCGGAACAAACAGACAAAAATGTTTAAAAATGTTTTTGTTTGTTATCGTACCGTTTATACTTTCATTATTAAGCATTTAGTAAAAAGCTGTTATTTTGACATTACAAACCAACACTTCAATTTTATTTATTTGTATAGATTTGCTATACGACAGTCTGATCCGATAACTTAGAAGTGTTTGAAGTTTAAAATACGATTCGTTGAAAATTTTATTTGGCTGTATAATTAACGTGACCATACGTCCCACTTGGGGCGGGACAGTCCCGCTTTCAGACTGTCCGGTCCGTCCCGTTGTCCCCAGTGAGGGCAAACGTCCCGCTTTCGCAAATAGACCAAACGATAAATTAATTTCTCCTTCAGTTTTTGCACTTGCAATCTACCTGTTATTTTTGCACTTGCAACATGTGACGGAAGCGCCGGCGGGACGCCCGTGGCGGGCGATTAGAGAGAGACCTCCATTCCTACTTGAAAACTAGATTCGATATTTTGAAACTGATTTGTTCCGCCGACAAATACAAAACAACTGCATAGACACAAGAAGTCATGTGATTTAGGTTTAGTAACTCATCAAATACATATGTACTAAAAACCCTACTTATTATTTACTGTTATTAATTTTCTAATAAACGCTAGTAAAATAACAAAAAGTTCTTATTTTACATAAGGGATGGGCCTTATATAAAAAAAGAACCTTCTGTTCCGCTCTGACGAAAAAAATAAATGGTCACGTTATGTATAATTGGTGCTGTAATTTTTGATAGTTTCGACTAGACCATTGTATAGGACGTCAGAGCAGGATGCGAAGAACTAAACAAAGAAAAGTCTGAAGAAAAAACGGTGAAGGAAGTGAGCGGTTCCGAGCCAAGATTATAAACTTTTGTGTTCTTGTTGTTAAAGTTTATGAATTGGCTGGTTCGTGTAACTAATTCCTGGGGTTGTACTCTCGTGAAGGCTTCTCCAAGTCACCGCTCATTATAAACGTATTAGACTGCCTCATTAGTCTAGTGGGTTTTAACGCGACTGCTGAGCGTGAGATCGAGTCAATTCCCGGGTCGTGCAAAGTCTTATTGGATTTTGTCTGTATGGAACTTCTCAGTAGCAGCACGGAGTCTGGAACTGTGTCCGGTAGATGGCAATGGGCTCGCCCTCTATTATATGGGACTCAATACCGACATCGGCGAAACGTGGATGTAAAATAGTACATCTCTGCCTAACCCTTTGGGGAATACAGGCATGATGCAATGTCAGTGAGCTTTCTCTAGTATGAGCTCTTAGTAGTTTGTTCACTTACCTGGAATAAAGAAAAAAAATCAATTAGTATTGTTTCCGAAATTTATCCATATTATTCGCAACAATGTAGTTAATTGTCTGGTCGTCTTGGTCGTCAAAGGAAGCGATATCATTCCAAGTGAATGAAGATTACGTTTCAAAGTCTTCCTGGTACAATTATATCTAGCAAGAGTAGTTTACAAAGGTATTACCAACATAATTGGCTGTGGTTTGTAGTAAAGGAAATCGAATCTTGGTGCCATTCGCATCTTCCTATATCTAATGTATTAGCATCAGGAGTATTAGATAGATATATACTCTTATACACTCCCATTATGCCGATATTTTTATGGAATACCATGTAACCCTAGATCAGTGTTTCATAAACTTTTTGCAGTGACGGACCACTTCCAGAATTTCTAAAATTCCACGGACCCCTGTCAAAGAATATTAAAGGGAAAAAAAACATGTGGATTCGTGTAGGTACAGTCCCCCCGCACCTCGTGCCGCTCAACAGTAGCCAGCGAGAGCGGTTTTAAAAAAACGATACAATTTTCTAATTAATGTTAAGTGTTAATTGAGCTGCTGCGGACCCCTACCACACATTTTACGGATCCCTAAGGGGGTATCAGGAATAGCCCATGAACGTCGAAGAGAGACACTCACCTGACACAATCGTGGGCGCACTCCCTCAGCCTGCAGTAGCTGCAACTGCAGTTGGAGTAGCAGGAGCCCATGTCGGAGTCAGCCAGGCTGACGGAGTCGAACCTCTGCGCCAAACCCTCGCCTGAACTTGGCACGGTGTGGGAACCACGCCATCTGAAATTGTTTTAGAAAAGCATTTAATACTATTGAATTACAAAACTGATTTTCGCATGACACGTCACGCGCGTGTTCTGCAGTTGTACATCCGCATTTGCCAATGCCGATATTCAGTCTCATGCAGGGGACCACGCTTTTAACAGTCACAATGCCAAATTTCCTAAAAATTCTCAATAATGTCTTGCCCGACCGGGTAACGAGACCGAAACCTGCTCTGCAGCTGTAAATACCTCCATTAGTAATATAATGGAACAGATTTTCGTGATATTAAAGTTTATAACAGAAATGTTTCCTTATTTATTCATTACTGTAAATCTAGAGAGAGACATTGCGGAAATACTTGAAATATTCCTCAAATTGAAATAGCTTGTGTGGTCTTACGTCAAAGGGAACATACTGTACATAAGTTCTTGTTTAAGGACTTACATAACAATATGTATATAAGTAGGTACATACTTTGATACGTTGTTTCATACGTTGATACTTGATGGCAGTGAAGAATATTTTTTAATTTTTTGTTTTTTTTTTTCGTTCAGTCCCCAACTGAAAATCAGCTCTGCAGCTATCAAGCAGCTGCATCATGCTGATTTGGGGACCTATTTTTGATCCGCATCTACATTAATTTGTATGTTTTTTGTGCTATTATTTTATTTTTAATTTTATAATTATTGCTATTGTTGATTTTTTTTGTTGGATCCAAAATAAATTATTTTCTTTCTTTCTTTCTAATAAGAATTACCTGGCACTCTTCGAGTCAACATGTTCCACGACTACATTCCAAGTCCTGTGAATCAGGTACAGGAGGAACAGTACTCTTGAAGACTCAGCATTGGGAGGAGGCTCTCGTTTCCGACCCGGCCACTTCCGACTGGCGGTGGTACTGAGTCCGCTGCCCATTTTGAATTTGGAATCACTTCATTTTTTTTTGAACATTCGTTGGGTGCGGTTGTGTTCTGAAACAAGAATGTTTACTGTGAATAAATAGAATAGAATATTAGAATTAATAATGTAAACGCCGAAAGCAACTGACATTTAATTTACATATATCAGTCTTTTTGTATAATAAATAATAAATCTTTGCAGTGAGTACGCGAATATTTCCTTATATTGTTTAAACAATATAACGTCCCCGTAGACCGAAAATTAACTAACAAACATTTGTGGATTTTTGATATAGGGCCGTGTTTTGTTTCAAAAACAAGAAAAAAATCATTAATTTCTTAATAAAATTCACGCAAAGATCTTTAATAATATATCAATATAAAAAATATATACATTTTGTTTTTGAAACAAAACACGGCCGTATCTCAAAGTCTACAAATGTTAGTTAGTTAATTTTCGCTCTACGGGGACGATAATAGGGAATACGCATGTATTTTTTTTATTTGCTTAATAACATATTTATAATCTCTAGTAAATAATGGTGAAAGAATTTTTAACATATCTTCATTAGCGATAAAGTTGATGAAGATATGTATATATATATAAAGTTGATTGAAGTGACGAATTAGAAAGAGAGGTCCGACGTTTTATCTGACGTCAAATGACATCACGCTCATAGAACTGCCATAGAAAACAGCGTTTTTTTGCGAAAGAGACAGCAATATTCGTTTAAATTGGTTATATCTCGTTTGTTTTTCGATCAATTTTGATTATGATTTCACTAATGGTATGATATTTATGTATTTTTTCGATTAGCTGGTTAGATTACAAATATTTTTTTCATGCATATTCCCTATTATCATAATGTTCTGAGCCAATCATTATCCACATCTCGTAGTACCCACCACTGGGAAAACATTAAAAGCGTCTTTCCATTTCTCTGTTCGAATATTAGAATCGTATGGATTCACACATCATTTTTCCAAGAACTTTGTATGAACTGCTCAATAGAAAAAATATCCAGATATAAGTTATACGCGCGTAAGGGATTTCTGTATCATCAATCATGCCATATCCTTTGAATTCTATGAGTACAATAAGTACGAGTACCTTTCGATTATAAGAAAATACGAGTTTCCGAACGAAATATTATTTTAAGTGTTTCCAAGAACGGCGATAAAAATATATATGTGTACTAGCTTCCGCCCGCGGCTTCGCCCGCGTGGTTTACGAACCCGCAGCCTGATTACCGATGTAGCGACAGGCGTAGATCGCGCGATAACTTCTGTCAAACGTCATTTTTGTGACATATAATGTATTGGATGACAGTGAGATTGCTGTCGCGTGGCTGTCACGTTGCAGTCGCTTTTTTACGTAATTAGGCCGCCGTACACTTTCCCGGAATAAAAAGTAGTATATGTGCTATTCCTAGAGTATAATCTATCTCTGTGCCAAATTTCATCCAGATCCGTTCAGCCGTTTCAGCGTGAAAGAGTAACAAAGATCCATCCATCCATCCATCCTCACAAACTTTCACATTTATAATATTAGTAGGAAGGATTATGTTATGCCAGTTTTCCTGTAAAAATACTTTAGTTATTTTTACAGATAATTACAGGGGTGTTTTTAATTTATTAAGGACTTTCTCATTGGTTTTATGGTCGCAAACGCGGCTGCTTAGCGTGTGTTCCAATATTCGGCAGCTTAATAACGTAAAAAAAGCGAAAGCAACGCGACAGCCACAAGACAGCAGTCTCAGTGTCGGCCAATACATATATGACACAAATATGAAGTTTGACAGTAGCTATCACGCGATCTACGCCTGTCGTAAACTTATTGCTACATCGGTAAGCATTCATGAGATTTTTTACATTTTTCCGATGCTACTATTTAATTCTATGTAATAGGATTCAAGTTTATGGTCATCTATCGGACAGAGTTCCAAATTTCGGGCCGCTATGAATTTTCTGATAAAAAACCTAACAATATTTTGCTTGATCGGGAATCTAACCCAGAATCACACGCTTAACAGCTGCGCTTGCGACCATTAGACCTGAGGCGGCAGCTATAATATAATTCAAACCTACTAACAAACGCGTCGTTCGTAACGATTTGTAAAAAACGTTACAAATACGGTTGACGCAGTGGTTGAGCGATCGACTGCTGCGCTACGTGTCGTGGGTTCGATTCCCGTACAGAACAAATATTTGTATGACCTATAGATAGTTGTTTCGAGTTTGGGTGTATTTCCATGTGAATATTTGTGTTTGTGAAACCTACCCGCGATACAGGTATTATTCCTAGTGTGGGGCAATATTTTTTATCATAAAGAAAAAACAAAATAAAAAACGAAACAAACAAAAATATAACAATAACAAAAAATCCTAATTAGATGTTTTGGAATAACAAATCACGACAATTTGTTCAAAGAATATCATTATGAACTAGATAAGGCTGCTCTGTACGCTCGTCCTTTATGAAATATGTTTATAACTAGGAAACTCACTTATTTATACGGGGATTGTAATAAACTGGAATTTATCTGCGCCTGGCTGTATTATCTGGATTTTTATTACTCTGTGCCCTAGTGAAGCAGTTTGGGGTAGGTCAAATCGGATTTGCGTTCGTTATTTTTGAAGTAATATAGTGCATTACGCACGGTATAGAAAAAGTGTACTATTGCAGAATAAATGTACACATACACCCAAATTTTCGCAATGTTATGATTGAGTTCAATGTAATAGGGGGCGAGCCTATTGCCGTCTTTCGGGCACAGTTCACGTGAAATGTTGGTGTACAATATTACACCTCTGTCTAACCCTTCGGGGTATACAGGCGTGATTCTATGTTACAAAACGACGATGAAGTGACAAGAACTTTCGAAACAGAATTTTACAGGAAACAAAAAAATAACGTCTCATTATTTTACAACATAAGGTATACTTTTTTTTTATTATTATTATTATATGGGCCTGCTCTTGACCTCGATCACGCCTAATGACAAGCGATTGATGAGGTCTATGATGGATCGAGCGTGCCCAGAAAATGCCTGTTAACTCTGTTTTTGAAGGTAGACGGGTTGAATGTGGAAGGGAACACAGACGTAGGTAAAGAGTTCAAAAAACAAAAATTGATAATAAATTACATAAGAAGTTGTGACACACATTTTTTGTGTAGTTGTTCGGGATGTATGAGACTGGCAGATAAATTTAAAGTCTCATCATCATCATCAGCCAGAAGACGTCCACTGCTGAACGAAGGCCTCCCTCAAGGGGGGTTTGCCATAATCCCCACGCTTGGCAGGCGGCTTGGGGATCGCAGTGGCTCACCGATTAATGAGAGGACGCTGCTACCCGTCCTCCGGTGTCTGGCCGCAGTTTTAAGACGTACCCGGGTCCTGTAATTTAAAGTCTATCTACGTAAAAAGTTGAAAATGGCCTAAATGTTAGTTAGGACTTTTTGCCACTTCATCGCCGATATGTGATCTATGATGATTTGTTACATATTTCTAAACATATTACCAGCTTTGATACAAAAGGTGGCGATTATAATTTCAATTCCTTTGGGTATTCAGCGGAACAGTCTGACGTAGTGATTGGAATTGATTTTGCCGGAGCATGCGTTCACTGAAGTTTGATAGACTGATTGAATTGGATAGGATGGGTCTGAAATTCGCCAAGCCAAGCGTTTCTGAATACATCTGCATACATTGTGACATCTCTTAGCGATGGATATTATTTCTGATTACGGTGAAAGCTTACAGTTTATTAAACAAACGTTTTTTTTTTCTCATACTAATCCTGGTCTTCGTTACCCACAATAACAGATTTAAAATTAACAAGAGAGGCCTTTGCCCAGCTGTAAATCAGACAGGCTAACAGTAGTAAAAATATGTCGTTTTATAGCTGGTGAACCAGATTTTCGACCAGTGAAGTAGGCATAATTATAACGGGACGAAATCGAAATTGTTTTAGCCTACAATCTAATGGTTTTTTATCAAATATTTTTCTATTTATGTGGTGAATTGAAGCCTCGTAGTCTTTATTAGTTTTTCGATGTCTTTTCCTGCGATTGTGGTTACTTATCTAATGACTGGTACATTGAACTTGACCGAATCGAAAACCAGAAAGGGTATGTAATATATCTTTTTATATACTTTACAAATACCTATATTGTAAAGTGTAGCAATTAAAAATTTGCCAACATTAGGTACAAAATCTTCTCCCTGTTAGGTGACCAGAGGGCTGGCCTATTTTTGGCCAAAGAATCACCGTTGCTATACAGTGTGGCAACGCTGCCAGTCTTCTGGGCACACTCCCGGTTGACAGCGATGCGGAGGAGCATTTTGATGGGTAATGTTTTTATAATTTTTACTTTTCTAATCTGATTCGTGTGTAAAAAAAGCATATCTAAAAAACTTTTGAGGGCCCGCTGGCTAGACGCAGCATAATATGTCTTTATATATATAAACAACAAGTAAAAAATATAATTATTTAGGTGTACACTAAAGTCTTAATTATAAGAGATAGTCTTATCAGTCAATGTATAAATTAATATTGTATATTTAATTCCGAGTTTAAAAGAGTAACCATGGAGTTTCTTGCCCGTTCTTCTCCATTGGAAATCAACACTTTGGAACGTGGCAACTAGAGCCTGACTATTCATAAGTGCCTGTAAATGGTTTACATGAATAAAAATATATTTGAATTGAATTGAATTGAATTATTGATAACACGGGCGATAGTCGTCGAAAAATCTGCCAAATAGACGTACACCAAACCAATCTGAAAACTAGTTAAAATCACTGCCTAGATAAAAATATATAACTACTTGACCACTGCTTGTCCCCCAACTGTGTCCACATGTCGTGAGAATCACATTAATTTTATCCCTCTGTGAAATAATGGACAGAAGTTTTTGTTAATGCAATTCCGTGATGCAGTTTTCATTTTAAATTGCTTTTATTCATAGCGTTTTTACTTTTCATTAAAATGCCGATTGAAATAGCATTTTTGTGGGACGATATTGCTTTTTCATGGAAACGTCAGTTGGAATTAATTTTTGTTGATAATAACGTAACATATCATCACGCCTGTATTCCCCACAAGGGTTAGGCAAACGTGCATAATACACCCACATTTCGCCGATGCCGTAATTAAGTCCGATGTATTAGAGGGTGAGTATATTTCCATATATAGGGCACAGTTCTAAACTCTATCCTGCTAGTTAAAGTTTCTACACAGAACAACCATATAACACTTTGCCAGACCCAAGAATCAAACACAGCATTTCACGCTCCGCAGTCGAGTTGCAGTTACTAGATCAATAAAGCGAAGACATGGTTCGCGCACTGGTTTAGCGATCGACTGCTATGCACGACGTAACGTGTCGCGGGTTCGATTCTCACACGGAACAATTATTTCTATGATCTATAGATTGTTGTTTCGGGTCTGGGTGTTTGTGTATGTGAATACATGTGTTTGTAAACGCACCCACAATACAAGTATTATTTCGAGTGTGGGGGTAAAGGGCAACAAAAAAAAACTGCTTTTCGTGTAGATATACGAATTATTACTTGTTCTTATATGTTTGCGGTTTTAACTTGTATTAAATTGACTGGAAATCACCTGAAGTGATTTCTGATAGTAGTTTTTGATATACTGTGGACACGTTTTCTATGCTATAAAGTCAACATCATGGATAACACTTATATCGTAAGTTATGACTATATCATCATAATATTCTTGTTAAACAAGATCTTATTGGTGCTTATGATTTAATATTCTATGTACAATGTTGTGATGATTTTGTTAGGGGCACGAAGTTATATAGCTACCGCACAGATCAGTTGATCTGTGAGGATAAGCCCTTGCTGTGGTCAGTCTTTGGGTGAGTGACCGTTTCTCCCACATCGAAGTTCCTCTGTGCTTCAGAAAGCACGTTCAATAGTTGGTTCAGAGGCCCTAGTGTAAGTTTCTTTTGACAAATTCGATTTACTACATCGAACGCGTTCGGCGCTCCGATTGGTGGAGAGCACGAAACGGACCAATCGGAGCGCTGAACGCGTTCGATGTAGTTAATCGAATTTGTCAAAAGAAACTTACACTAGGGGTACTGAGTGTCATACGAACACCTATGGGTGGCGGAGGGCAAATGGCAGTCGCTCCTAGTAAAATACTCGACTGGTCTCACATAGCCAACTATTTAACATAACATAGCATCACGCTTGTATTCCCCGAAGGATTGGGCAGAGGTGTAGGTACTATTGTACACCCATATTTCGACAACTAGACCAATTAGGCTGTTTTTTTTTTTTTGCTATTGTCGTCATACGAGCACACAGATCGCCTGATGGTACGCGATTACCGTCGCCCATGGACACCCGCAACACCGGAGGAGTCACAAGTGCGTTGCCGGGATATATTGAATGATGATAAAATTTAGGTATTCCTATCAGATATAGGGCTGCAATAGGCTAGATGACTGCATCAAAAATAAATTCTGAAATCTTGTTTGATAAATAGTTTTCCTTCTATAAACTAAATAAAACTTAATCACTTGCTTATCTTTGGCGTTTTCAATTTTTAATTTATTTAAATCACATAATAAGTATGTCAATGGCAATGAAAAACTATGACGTCACGCCTTGCTATTCCAAGAGAATAAAATGTCGTTTTTGACAGTTCATAAAAAGTAACCCAGATAACTAGTAGTCGTCTACCGTATTCTAGCAAGTTCATAGGTCATATAATAATTGATATATCAATATGTACTGCTATGTAATCCTATCTTATCCTATCCTACTAATATTATAAATGTGAAAGTTTGTGAGGATAGATTGATGGATCTTTGTTACTCTTTCACGCCAGATCGGCTGAACGGATCTAGATGAAATTTGGCACAGATATAGATTATACTCTGGAATAGCACTACTTTTTATCCCGGAAAATGTACGGGTTCGCAAAAACGCGGGCGAAGCCGTGAGCGGGAGCTTTAATATTATAAATATGAAAGTTTGTGAGGATGGATAGATGGATGGATGTTTGTTACTCTCTCACGCCAGAACTACTGAACGGATCTAGATGAAATTTGGTACACAGATAGATTATAGTCTGGAATAGCACATAGGCTACTTTTTATCCCGGAAAATATACGGGTTCGTAAACAGGCGGGCGAAGCCGCTGGCGGAAGCTAGTAATATATAATCACTAGTTTCACTTTACTGTTCTTAATAGGACCGTAATTTCTTGATACAGCTTCTCGATTGACCTGAACATAGAAGCTCCATCAATTCATGACCGTTATCAGAATTTCCCCGTAACACAAGTAGGGTAGAAGACTGCCATTGGTCTAATAGTCGCAAGTGCGCTTACTGAGCGTCAGGTCCTCAGGTTCGATTCAATAGGTTTTTTTTTATTATCATTTTATTTATTTGTTTATATCATGAATGAAATCAAAATATATTAAATTGATCAAATTAGGGTTATATTTTAGTTTAAAATAAAACTTTTGATTTAAATTCAATAAATATTGTGTTATCAATTTATCTTAAATCCTACTAATATTATAAATGTGAAAGTTTGTGAGGATGGATGGATGGATGGATATCGGTTACTCTTTCACGCCAGAACGGCTGAACGGATCTGGATGAAATTTGGCACAGAGATAGATTATAGTCTGGAATAACATATAGGCTACTTTTTATCCCGGAAAAATGTACGGGTTCGTACCACGCGGGCGAGCGGAAGCTAGTTAATAAATAAGAAGCAATTTTGCATTTAATTTCGACATAAAAGGAATAAATAAACTCTTTATTAAATCCTTATTTAATTTTTTTATTTACCTATTTAATTGAAACCAAAATACAGGTATATCACTGTTAATGATAATAATGAATAATTATTCCAATTAAAAAGAAATATAAAGATTAAATTTATTATAATTAGGCTTTCTGCATGGAATTTCTCAGTAGCAGCACGGAGTCTGGAACTATGCCCGGTAGATGGCAATAGGCTCGCCCTCTATTACATGGAACTCAATAATGACATCGGCGAAATGTGGGCGTAGACTAGTACACTTATAACTTCTGCTTAACCCTTGGGAGAATAAAGGCGTGATGTTTTGTTATCAACAAACTCGTATCAAAACTAGGAGAATCCAACTAGTCCACATACTAACACCGCAAGCTCGGGGAAAGTGCAGTGATCAACTGGGCAGCAACCCGTTAGAAAGTACAAATACCGTGTATGATGCCTTATTAAGCAGTAATGAGGTAAGCTGCACTGCAGGTGGTTTATTGAACATACAAAGTAAGAACTAAAACTTAATGTATAAAGAAATACGATATCAATCATCATAAATAAAATCATACCATCATAAAGGTCTGGATGCAAGTGGCGGAATGTCGTTCGATGTGGTGGTCTAAGGGGGAGGCCTTCGTTCAGCAGTGGACGTCTTCTGCCTGATGATGATGATGATAAAGGTCTACTTATTAGGGATAGCCCGCAGAGCGAAATTTCACCATGCGATTTTTAGTTTCGTATTTTATAATTTCGATTTTTTTAATACGTAATTCGCGAGGAATTTTATTCGCAGTGCGTGTACATCCATATGATTCACATTTCACATCACAAAAACGTACGGAAATTTTCCGCTGTGCGGGCTATGTATTAAGTGTCATGTACCTAATAGGGGGCGAGCCTATTGCCATGAATCGGGCACAGTTCTAAGCTCCAAGATACTACTGAGAATTTTCCATACAGAAAAACCTAGCGACACTTTACTCAATACTCAATACTCTGAGGGGATCAAACGCAGGATAAGGTGAATTGGTCTAGCAGTCGCAAGCGTAACTGCCAAACGAGAGGTAATAGGTTCGATGTACTAGTCGGGCAATTTGCTCAGTAGCTCTCCAGTGTTTAGAATTTGCCCGATAGACGGCAATAGGCTCGCTCCCTATTGTACTTGCGAATTAATGTATAACGGCATTGGAAAAAATTGCGTATACAATAATTACAGCTTCTCTGCCCAACTATTTTTTTTTAAACTTGCCCCCACTAGCAATAATTCCTGTAATGTGGGTGCGTTTACAAACACATATATCACATACACAAACACCCAGACCCGAAACAATTATTTGTAGATCATACAAATATTTGTTCCGTGCGGGGATAGAACCCAACATTTAGCGCAGAAAGCTAATCGCTTAGCCACTGCGCCAACCGTGTCGTCAATCTATGTTATGTATATCTATGTAATCGACATTTTAAACGAACTCAGTTTTAAATACAAACTGCGCAGACTCTGTGTAAAGCAATTAATTTACCAAAACACAGATTCGTCGCAAAATCCACAGGCATGCTTCATTTCCGCGCCATCGCCCATACAACATGACAGCTACATTTTAAACGCGTAGTTTATCGACCTCATCGGCCTATTCTTTAGGGGCCTATCTATTAGCTCATTGATATAAAAGGTGAAGATATACAGTGTCAAAAAAAATAGTAAAAAAAAGTGTCGACAATTATGTTTGTCTGTTACTCTAGTTCCATGAAAAGAGGAAAACCTTTTGCTGTCTACCGGGGACAGTTCCAGATTCAGTGCTGCTTCTGAGAAATTCCATACAGAAAATCTTAATAAAAATTTGACCGATCGACCTGGAAATCGCACACAGGTCCTCACGCTCAGTTGCGGCTGAATGAGATAGTGACCCAAGGAACGAATTTTTGAAAATTGTCCAGTCTTTTCTCGGGCCTTTTTGTGTATCTGGGTGTTCTATATCAATGCCCATCGGGTATACACGCTCCATATATTACTGGCCTGTTTCGCCCCCGCTAATTTCCGTGCCGACATGCTAATACCATTCAATTGGCAATTTATGGCTTATTGTTGTCCAAAGATTTACGCTCGGCATTGTTCTGGAGCTTTTGCGTTAATTTAGTAACATTATAATTCGATTACAACTGAAATCAAACCTTATTTAGGTGACGTCAAGGTTGAGATTTAATTGGTAAATTTTGGATGATAAGTTCTTTTTGATTGGGAGAATCAATAATACATTGATATCGATTTTTATTGTTTAAATTATTTCCGTCCGTTATAGTTTCAGGAAAAATACGAAGTATTTATGTATTTCACGGAAAGCTTTTTTCAACGTTTTTTTAAACTCCAGTTTAGATTTCTACGCAATTTGAAAGTGAAATGGTTTCCAAGTTTATCCATGTGTCATCAAGCAGTTAACTGAAATGTACTGAACTTAGTACCTCATCTAACGAGTTTTTTTTGATCTAAGATTACTTTAGAAACTGAATTGATGTTTTGTGTCTTGTACACAAGTTCTATTATAAGTTTCTATGAGAAGTCTGCATAAAAATGAATAAATAAATTTAACCCATTACTGTCCCACTGCTGGGCAAGAGCCGCAGTGATAGCCTAGCGGTTGAACGCTTTCCTTCCATGCTGGGTGTGAGTTTAAACCCGGCCCGCATCTCTGACTTTTCGGAATCATGTGCGGATCAGAATTTGATTCTCACTTGCGTTTACGGTGAAGGAAAACATCGTGAGGAAACCTGCACACCTGAGAGGGCTGCATAAAGTTCTTAATAGTGCGTGTAATCCGCCAACCCGCACTTGGTCAGCATGGTGGACTAAGGCATAATACTTCTCATTCTGAAAAGAGACCCTTGTCCGGACCCAGGTGTCCCTTTCGAAATAATAAAAACTTAAAGTAACCTTATTGATGACTCAGTATAAAGGCATAACTTCTTCTTAATACTTCGATATCATAACTTCAATGTGATATCGACGATATGATGGTAATGTAGGATGGGCAGGTCCTTCTATGCGGTGCCGGATTAAGCAAGCGCGGGCTCTGTAGCAAATTCTATCGAGGGTCCCTTTATTTGCTATGTGCGCAAGTATAAAGTGACTTTTCTTCTTTATAAATTTCACTTTGGGTTTTGATATGCGAGGTCCCCTTTTGCGCGGGGGCCCGTAGCAATTGCTACTCTTGCTACGTGGTTAATCCGACACTGCTTCTATGTGATATTGCTATCACTCATCATAGAAAGGCCATAAAATATTTTTTTTGCCGACACCTATCTTGTTGTCATCATATGTATTAATTGTAGTTAAACATCCACGCAATAGAAAGCCTTGTGCCAATTAAAACCGAGTTAGTAATTAGTCATTGACTTCTTCTTCTTTAATTTAATTTAATTACGAAATCCTTACCAAAATTACCTATATTTATTAATCGACTGAATATTGTCGGTATGAAGTAAATTTTTATGTCGTACTGTTACTGTACTGTTTTGTTGTCATACAACCGGCTGTTAATCTTTTCAATCGCTAAATAAAACCTCGTGTACACCTGCAACACAACATTTCAACTGCACTCTACCATCGGAGTAATGAACGTGTATGTTTTGGCAACGTTCCCAGACCCGGATCACGGCGTTACACCAAGATTGGAAAGCGCAATGTATGTCTAACTGAGTGGAGTTGTGAAGTCTAGATTAGAGTAAATGCATTAGGGTTATGTTTGACTGCGCCAGGCAGTGCGGACTCTGCTTTACGTAATGTTCGAGTCATACATCATATTTTGAACTGCAGCAGATGACATTTAGATGAAAGATAGATAGATAGAATTGTTTATATTTCAAATAAATCTAATAATGGCACTTTTGAAACGTTATAGGACTCTAGTTGTGCGATCCCAAAAATTTGGTTCTATGCAGAACAGCCGGCAAGAAACCCTATAGATATTTTCTTTTAAAGTCTCTTTTAACAATCTTGCTATGTATATATATTAATGTACGTATGTATGGAGAAGTGAGACTGTGTGATATTTCAATTAAGGTTACCTAACCTACCTACTTAGGTATTTTAAGTTATAAGTGCCTCTTTGGTCTAAGTAAACAGTTATATTGGGATTTCCTGTCTGGAAATTCCTAGTAGCTGTCTGGAGTTTAGAATTGTGTGCCTAGTATGACAATGGAGTTGCCCCTTATTTCTTGAGACTAAAGTCCTTTGGGGAAAACAGGGGTGATGCAATATTGGAAATCACACAAAAGAGCTATGTTAAGACTGCCTAATGGTTACTTAGTAAATATTAACTAAACTACATCATTGTTTACAAAACTAGATTATCTGAATGTTATACCTTTAACTCTAAAACGATTTCCTAATGCCCCGTACAGCAGCTCTCGCGCTGCCTGCGCAGCATTTTTGACTATATAAGTACGAATTGATTACACCCAGATTTGTTTATTTTAAATTCGAAAATGTAGGGACCTGTACAAATGTTTCTTTTTATGATAAAGTACCCACCACACATAAATACTACACACTGAAAATCTAAGAGAAGTTAGGTTTCCTAACTTGTTTATGCCCTATATGTAAAACGCCAGAGACAACCTAACATATACATTTTTTTTTAAATAAAAACATTGCCCCACTCTAGGATTTCTCCTGTATCGTGGGTACAGTTTACAAACATACATGTCACATGCACACACATCCAGACCTGAAACAACTATCTGTAGATTATACAAATATTTGTTCCGTGCGGGGATCGAACCCGCGACACGTTACACGCTTAGCTACTGCGCCAACCGTGCGCTTCATAAAGACAAAAAGATGCTGCCTACCTTACATAACCCAGATAAATATTTATTGTAAGATATTTGAGGTGGCAAATCACATACATCAATATTTAATCGTCAAGACGACGAACCAATACCAATATACAGTAGGTATTTTTGGTAAGTAAGCTTTTAAAATTTTCTGCCTACCCTGTCTAAAAACTCTGTGCACGCCGCTGACTATTAGGCTAGATCTAGTAAGCAGTTTTTATTTGTTACACGCTCCTCTATCAAGTTAACTGGTGTTTATAATATTAACTGCAGTTATTTATCCGTTCATCAATTATCACTGGTACTTGTATAACCGTTAACGTTACTCATTCATGCATTCCAATGACACAAGTGTATTTGTGTGCAGTGGCGTGCGGTTCATAAAGACATAAAGACACTGCCTTAACTCAGATAAATATTTATTATAAGATATTTGAGGTGGCAAATTACAGGCAGTGATAGCTTAGCGGTTGAACGCTTGCCTTCCATGCAGGAGGGTCTGAGTTCAAACTCGGCCCGCACCTCTGACTTTTCGGAATCATGTGCGGATCAGAATTTGATTATCTCTTGCATTTACGGTGATGGAAAACATCTTGAGGAAACCTGCACACCTGAGAGGGCTCCATAAAGTTCTTAACGGTGTGTGTAGTCGGCTAAACCGCATCGGGCCAGCGTGGTGGACTAAGGCCTAACCCTTCTCATTCTGAGAAGAGACCCTTGCCCAGCAGTGGGACAGTAATGGGTTGAATTATTATAAATTACATATATCATTATTTAATCGACAAGACGACGAACCAAAACCAACATGCAGAAGGTATTTTTGGTAAGTAAGCTTTTAAAATTTTCTGCCTACCCTGTCTAAAAACTTTGTGCACGCTGCTGTCTGTGTGTAGTTATGCGTAACTGAGAGATTATTAGCCTATCATAAAAAAGAAAATAGAAACTTTATTACAAGCGAGATATAGTAAAATTTTGTATTGATACTTTAATCTACTCTCAGGATACTGCTTGACCTGAAGTTGAATCTTCACGTACAGCAGCTGCGCATGCGCTCACTAGACCAATGTGATACTTTGGTATTCAGATTTATTAAGAAACGTGATGTTTAAATTTTGACAGCGACTGAGATATCAACTAAAATAAAAAAGTTAGAGGTGCAGACGCAAGCGCAACCAATTTGTTTGCGTCGGCTAGACCAATGAACATGTTTGGACAGGTTAATTTATTTATAAAAATATGGTTGACCTCAGGTCAATTTTGTTTTTAATTCAACTTATCAGAATTTTGTAGGTTAGTGTTATATGTTGAAATGTTTTTCGATGTATGATTTGTGTGTATTTACTGAAACTGATTAATGTAGGTAAATAGGCATATGATCCTCACTTGCCTGATATTGCCCAACTACATTGGAATCGGCTCCCAGTCTAACTGGTTGCAGCTGAATATCAGTATTCTACACGGAGCGACTACCCTCTGACTTCCGCCACCCAATTAATTACCTACTGGGATACCCTAAGGTTAGACAGGTTATCAGATTGTATTGCCTGATGACACCCGTAACGACTGTCATAAGTATTCGTATAATACGCAGGACCACTTGCTTAACGTGTTTTCCGAGGCAAGGAGGGTGATGTTTAAAAAACGGCCACCCGTCCAAAGACTGACCGCATCAAGCGTTGCTTAACCTCGCAGATTGTGTGATCTGCGCAGTATCTATATAGCTAAGAACCCCTTTTTAGGCCTACATATGGTGACGTAAGAAAATTAATCGAGCGCTTTATAAAATAAATGGGCTTATGAGAAATTTCTAAAACATTAAACTAGTTGGACATCGTTTTCTGATATTTATATCAAAACTATAATAATAAAATTACATATAGAAAAGTTATGCACAAAGCTAGGTATAAAATTATGCTATAGTGATATGCTGCAATAATCTGTACATCATTTTTAAAACCCTACCTCCTAAACTAGGTAACTTGTATGTAAGAGACAATGTTGTTGTTCTTTCTTTTATTAGATTTATACAAAGAGTGAACCGCGTCTATCTAACATTCAAATAAGGAAAAAGAAATAACAAAAATAAAATAGTTACTATCTAACTGTAAACTATTGATTGTCAAACGGTACAGATAGTAGGCATTAATTTTAATATGATCAGATTACCATAATACAAACATTTAAACGATAGTTTTGAACCCAAAGCAGTCGTTTATAGCATTTAACAGTTTTTTTTTGAGTTGTCTCTCGCAGTTAGCTCAGGGAGCTTTTACTGCTTAACCGGGCATATGGCGAGACCAGAAGGGCTTCCAGCCGAGCAAATTAAATAATACTAAGCAACACTGCTAAGGGTGTCCCATAGTGGGACTCGAACCTCGGCTTAGGGCGTTGCTGGGGGGCAGACAAGAGAGGACTTTCTGGATCTGATTGTGATTATTTAGGGACATTTGATTTATTACTGCTGGCTCAGCGCGGGCTGGCTCGAGCAAGGGTCGGGGTGGAGAATGAACGGGTCAGCATTTAACCTACATGTTACCTCCTTTTTATTGTGAAATTATATGATTTGTACGAACGTGTCATTGGTCTTCTGGTCGCAAGAACGGCTGCTGACTGTAAAAATTTTGCTTCGATTCCTCGATCAGGTAAGGGGCCATCCATAAATTACATCACACGTTAAGAGGGGGGAGGGGGTCGACGAAGTGTGACATTGTGTGACAAGGGGTGGGAGGGGTCTAATATATCTAAGTATTAAAACGTGAAGTTTGAACTATTTACGAAAAACTTAAAAATATTTTCAACTCTATCTGTGTGAATATAAGATTTAAATTGATATGTTGGCGAGTTCCTCGAGAGCCTCGCCGTGATTTCAAATAAATGGAAATAAAACTAATTTCGGAACTGCTGTTTTAATTTAATAATTTTTGAATGTAAAATTGCAAATATGTGACGTCACACTAGGGAGAGGGGGAGTCTCACAAATGTGACCAGCTGTGACAAGGACGGGGGAGGGGTCAAAAAAGCATGAAATTCGTGTGACGTAATTTATGGATGGCCCCTAAAGTGTAATTAAGTTTTTTTATCAGAAAATTCTCTGTACCAGGACCGGATTTTGAAATTGTCGCCATTAGATAGCAAATATCCTATAATAAATATTTATCTGAGTTGTGTAGGCAGTGTCTTTTTGTCTTTATGAACCGCACGCCACTGCTAATAGTTAGTTGTTTAGGTTGTCTCTGGTGTTCTACATATAGGGGGCCATCCATAAATTACGTCACACGTTAAGGGGGAGGGAGGGGGTCGACGAAGTGTGACACTGTGTGACAAGGGGGTGGGAGGGGTCCTAAATTTCGTGACGTCACATTTCAAAATCTATAATAATCTAAGTGTTAGTGTTAAAACACGAACTTTTAACTATTACTTTACGATAACCTCAAAAACATATACATACAACTATATCTGTGTAAATATAAGATACCAATTGTTTTGTCGACCACTCGCTCTTCATGTGTTACGCACCGACCGCCTAGGCGCCCTTTGATAAATGCCGCCAAACGCATTGCGCCTAGCGGTGATTTCTTTATTTCTATTTCATTTGACCAGTGACTTTCGCGGATGAAACAACGTCTATTTAAGTTAGTAATGCTATTTAAGTTTAAAATGAACAAAAAAAGTGATTTAGGTAATCTTTACCGTAAACTATATGAAACATACAGCGCAACTTATGCTGATAAAAAAAAACAAATTGTACAAGAAGAAGTTAACAACTTATGGAAAAGTTTAAAAAGTAGTGACGATGTTGAAGGTAAAGTGGAATCTAAAATCAAAGAATTGCAAATAAAAATGACGAGAAAGAAAGCGACACTTATGAATTTTTTTTCCAAAATTCCTTCGACGTCAACATCACAAATACAACTGGAGTCCGAAGGCGTAAAAGTAAGTTTGAATTTTGAAATAACAACCAAACTTAACTGATTAGTTATTGCTTATGTATGTAGGTACACAGGGTGGAAACGATAGGTACTTATTAAGTAACAACGATAAGGGAAGAAAACGATCAATAAGCTTATTCCCATAAAATAGAGATTCCCTCCAAAAAGGTTGCTTGCAAGTACATAGCGATCCAATAATGTAGGTATTAAATAATGAACTTACAGCTCCGCGATATCTCTCCACTTAAATACGAAGTGCCTGACGCGCGTCCCCACGTACTACACCATTGCACATGAGCATATTCCCGTAGTCACGGGCACTAAAGTATTGTTCACCAAAGCATTTTAAAAGTCTTATTGACTTTGTGAAAACTAGGAACTGGCCAAAATTTGATAAAGTCGGCGACATTCAAAAGAAATTTATTTTACCGACGTTTCCTTGAATTAAACCGAAATTTCTTTTAATTTGCCGCAATGGTGCCTACTATGCCTAGACCAACCACAGATCAATAAAATGATAGACTATATAATCACATTAAGTTGTACGTACTCACAAAATAATTACGAAAATAGATGTATTTTTTTATGAAACAATAAATTAGATTGTTGAATTGCATTTAAAACTAAGGTTAATGTTGATATCAAAAATTGATTGAAAAATACAATATACTTATTTAATCTTTCTTTAAATCTTCTTTACTTAAATTGATAAAGGTTTAGGAAAATAATGATCCCTCATATTGAGTTTAAATAAAAGTTGTAAATAGGACTTTAATAGGAGATTATTACAGTATGAGGTACTGTGTGACGCGTCTATTAGATTCATCGGGACTGTCGAAATAGCTTTTTGCGAGACCGCTTATCGCCGCGGCCCTTTGTCGGCGCCTTTGAAGGGATTAAGTGCGCGCGCGCCGCGTCGCACCGCCCGGCGTGTGTAGGTACTAGGCCGGTGTTGACCTCGCAAGTGAACTTTACGAAACAGCTGATCAGGTAGCTCTTTCGAGTTTTATTTGCATTGCTGTTTTTTGTAAAAATAGTGAATTTATTATTTTTTAATTAAAAATGAAGTAAAAAAAACTGCAGAAAAAGCATAAAAATTAAGGAAAAGTCGACGAAAAATTTCAACGCTGAGGGGTCCAGAATCATGTACTGAATGCATGGTAAACGTTTGCGCGTCGATGTCCCTTCCATCCTGTATATTGTATTATTCTGCTAAAGGGAAGAAGCTATTTACATACTTGTCATACATATAGTAGAAGTTAGAATCATATCGTTTTTTTTTTTCAACACCGAATATTACTCATCAATATTCCCGATTTTCAGTTGTTTTGCCACCTAATTTTGGCATAAACATTTCAATTAGGCTTCATAATCATAATTATATTTATTATTTGAAAAAATACAAACACATTTATAAGATAGGTACTTACGGCACGTCACCATGACGTCACTATATTTTACGGCAAAATTATTTGATTTCAATTGTAATTATTTGTTATATGAAAAGTGCTGTAAATATTAATTTTATTGTAATATACAGACTTTCAATGACCTATAAAATAGATTCGTATAAAAAATATTCTAAACGAATAGTGTCTTCTTCTGTCAGTTAATAGGGGTACTCCCGAAAGCTACTATTTTTCTAATCGTATTATAGTGGGTGATTTTGAAAAATATAATATGAAAATTATGAAATGACCATATACAACACTTTACATGTTTCTTTTTAATTACAGAGAAATACTAAGGAAAAAACGCCAGAAGACACTAAAGATATCTTTATACAATCCAGTGAATGCCAGTTACAACCAATACCTAAACCAAAGCCTAGCCAGAGCTCTTCTAGGAATAAAATAGTATTTCTAGAATCTGAGCTTAATAGCTTGTTGTTAGCACGCGATACTGGTATAGCTACAGATGAAGCAATAAAAAGAATAGCAACTTTGAGGAAAGAAATTCAGCAGGAAAAAAACATATTGAAGCGAAAGATTAGCGCAGCAGAACGCCAAAAAAAAAGTCGTGACTCGAAAAAACAAAAAATTTTTGAGCTTTGTGAAAGTAATACCGAATTTGCAGCCGTTCTAAAAATTCGAGATTCTGTTGGTCGGCCTAGAGTAGAAGAAACCCAGTCCGGTATACTTGAAGTCATAAAGGAGATTGCAATTTTCGGTGGTGCAGCTGATGATCGACGTCGCACTGAAACTATAAGGTGCTGTAAAACACTGGACGATTTACAAGCCGAACTTTGTAAACAAGGATATAGTATCAGTCGATCAGGGTTATACTTGAGACTTCTTCCCAGACGAGTCAATACAGAAGAAGGAAAAAGACATGTCGTAACTCTTCCTGTTAAACTATGCAAACCAGATTCTACACTACATATGAAACATAAAGATGGCACATTCTGTACTGCTACGATAAGAAACCTTGAATCATTAGCTTCAATTTTGGGTCCGGACCAAGTTTTCTTTTTATCAATGGATGATAAAGCACGCGTGCCATTGGGTATTACAGCAGCAAACGCTCAAGCACCGATATTAATGCACCTTGATTATCGTGTAAAATTACCCGATCATGATTTCGTGGTCGCGGAAAAACATAAACTCATTCCCTCTGTCTATGCAGGTATTGTAATAAAGAAAGGTAGTGAAGGGAAACCTGAAGGTGTGACACACTCTGGGCCTACATACGTAGCAATTCGTAGTGGAAAACATTCTTCATCTAATGCAGAGACTCATGCCACAGACATTCATAGACTTTCTGAAATGCCTGCTTTCGAAAAGTTTATGAGAACTCGAGAAGGCTTTGTAAAACCCGTATTTATTTTTACTTGCGATGGCGGTCCAGACGAAAATCCACGATACGAACGAGTTATAGTTTCTGCTATACAACATTTTAAAGATTTTGATTTGGATGCTATTTACATTGCCACAAATGCTCCGGGAAGAAGTGCTTTCAACAGAGTGGAACGACGAATGGCGCCTCTTAGTCGCGAACTTACTGGTGTTGTATTAAAACATGACAATTTCGGTTCACATCTAGATTCCAGTAATCGAACTACTGATTTGGAGTTAGAAAAGCGAAACTTTGAGAGTGCAGGCATTGTGCTGGCTAATATTTGGAGCCAATTGGTCGTTGATGAATTTCCTGTGGTTGCAGAATACATTGTGCCAACTGATACTAGACTAAATGTTGAACAGGCTAAAGAATTGAAAAGTGACGCGACTTGGTACGCAAATCATGTGCGTGAATCTCAATATTTATTACAAATAGTAAAATGCGAGGTTGTCCCATGTTGTGGTGTGCGACGATCCAGTCTTTGGCGACTATTGCGAGAGGGGTTCTTACCACCACCTGTTTTAATTAGTCAGACGTCAAACGGGTACGTAACCACAGAAAAAGATGACTCCGAAGGTAAATTCGCTCCTCTATTACTTCAGTTAGCTTTGGATCTCCGAGCGTCATCACATTTGAAGCAAGTTCCGTATGATAGCTATTGCCCTAGTGTCGAAGCATACTTGTTTAAGCGATCATGTGGCATCTGTGGTCTATATTTTGCATCATACAAGGCCACTAATCAACACAAGCAATTACATAAGAGGCAACAAGAAGTTTTACCTATCGCGAAGTTTCGTCCTCAAAGAATTGCTGCTAGACGTGCCAGAGAACTTCTTTGTGTGGATGATGACGATGATGCTGTATGGTTGGATGAAAAAGATGTTGACACAACTAATGTTCCTGACATTAACAACCCAAACGAGAACGAAGTGGCTGCTATGCCAGTTATAAATAATTTAAAGGAGTGGGTTCAAAGTCCATGGACTCAAGATTATTAAGTTTGTATCTTTAATTAATATAATTCTATTAATATTTTTTTATTTTGTTAATTTCTTTAATTAATATAGTCAATCGTTTTTTGTTTTGTTAATTTATTTAATTAACATAGTCAATCGTTTTTTTGTTTTGTTGATTGTTTGACTTGATGTTAATTCTATTAAAAAATAATTTAAATGGAAATAAAACTGATTTCGGAACCGCTGTTTCCATTCAATAATTTCTTAATGTAAATTTGCAAAATATGTGACGTCACACTAGGGAGGGGGGGAGTCTCACAAATGTGACCAGCTGTGACAAGGACGGGGGAGGGGTCAAAAAAGCATGAAATTCGTGTGACGTAATTTATGGATGGCCCCTAGGGCATAAACAAGTTAGGACACCTAACCTCTCTTTCTTAAACAGGTTTTTTCACAGTGTGTAGTATTTAAGTGTGGTAGGTAATATACCATAAAAAAAAAAATAGGAAAATAGAAAAATAGGACATTTTCGAAATTGTCGCCATTAGATAGCATAGAAAATTTAACGCCAAACCAGTACTACAGAAAAGTAAAAAAGGCATTAAAGAATAATAAACAAAACAAAATAAACCTGAAGTTTTCGGTTATTGTAAATCGTTATTCATTTGTCCTCAAGGGCCACAAAACACTGGCCCAACAAAACAATAGTAAAAACATAAAGAAAGTACACTGAGAAACAAAACACAAACGTGATTTAAAATAAACAATACCAAAGTAAAAGAATTGTTATTGTGAGAACGATAATCATCATTATTGACAGGAAAGAGTCCAATATAGGACACTGGTTTCCTCTTTTGGACGACAAAAAAAGAAGGTTCTATTGGTCTTCCTAACGTTTCACAAGAAGGCTGAAACTTCAACGACCTAGGCAGAGGTGTACTAATATTTGCACAGACAGCATCAGAAATATGTATACAAGTAGCGAAATTCAAACGCTTATTCTTGAAAAACCATTTATTAAAATCATCAAATTTAAATTACTATGTATTTTTATGTTCAAGATTTCAATCACTATTTTCTCTAAAAATGGCTTTAGAATTTGATCAAGTGCATACATCTTTTTGATGCTGACTGTACATCCATATTTCGCGAATGCCGTTATTAAGTCCCATGTAATGGGGGCGAGCCCAATGCTGCGTACCAGGAACAATCCCAGTGTTCTCTTGCACTTTATTCAAAGATTATTGACCCTAAATTCAAATTTTCATGTCTCGGAGAACGATAGTTCCCGGGCAGTTGGTCCCGGGTATCATAAGAATAGCTATATTAGTCATTACAGGCAGTAAGCTGCCCAACAAGTCTGACTACTGGTCTTACCAAGGTTTCAGTGTTTCACAGGAATTTGGTAGTGTAGGTTATATGGGGGTCGGTTCGTGTATCATATTGAACGCATCATATATTTGAACGCATCTATGAGCTACAACATAGTTGGGAAAATGCTGAATCGGATGCTGTTGATGTTTTAACAGTGACCCTACCATAACTCGTAAATTCTCTATATTGCGAATATTGGGTGAGCCCTGAAAATAGAACGACAGATCGACCGACCGGGCGGGCGACCACTAATTCATTGCGATTAAAAGTAACTAAAACTGAAGTTGATGTTAAGGCTATAATGTATCCTACTCATAAAAAGATAGCACTCCTTGTATCTAAATATTAACACTTTGGATTGGAACTGAATGGTTTTTTTCTTGTTTGAGTCCTTCATTCACATAGTTATGCCCCTTTTTCCTTCATGAAAACAAAGAGGTGAGTCCCGAATTTGGAACTTTTTGTTAGGTTAGTCGCGGTCCAGTGATTCCCAACTTTGGGAATCACTGGTCTAATATATAGTCTGGTAAACAACGTCGGATAAAACTTTCTTTGAAATCAGTCGAATTTCGACACTGAAAAGTGTACGGGCTGACAGTACAGACAAATACATATAGAAAATTACTGATACCTATTAAATATGAGGACAGGTGGCCTATGAGAAATGGTCTAAAACTGAAAAGAAAGTAACATTAGTCCGTGAGAAACAAAGAAACGTGATTTAAAGCAAACAAAATAAGTAATAGTGAATTAAATATCATTGTTTGTCGTGAGAGAAATACTATTGTAACACTGTTATGAAGCGTTTGATGTTTAGGGAAAGTTTTTCTATGATGAATAAATTAAAAATGTGGGCTGCCCCATTGTCGGCAGGCGTTGTGAAGATGAAGATGTAAGGTAACGTTAGGTTACGTTTGCAAATGTTTCGTAATCTGAAATATCTAGATAGAATAAGTAATTTTTAAATATTTTTTAAATTAAGCAACTGCAAAACTAAAATTTAGTCTACCATCGTTCAATACAAAAATATAACATAACACAGCATCACGCCTGTATTCCCCGAAGGGTTAGGCAGAGGTGTACAGTTGCGCACCCACATTGCTAATGCTGTTATTGAGTCCCATGTAATAGGAGCCGAGCCTATTGCCATCTACCGGGCACAGTTCCAAACTGCGTGCTGCTACTGAGAATTTCCATAAAGAGAAACCCAATAACACTTTGCCCGACCCGGGAATTGAATCCGGGACCTCACACTCAGCGTCGCACTTTCGACCACTAGACCATTGAGGCAGTTATATTATACTAGCTTCCACCCGCGGCTTTCCCCACGTGGTTTACGAACCCGTACATTTTTCTGGTATAAAAAGCGCATATGCTATTCCAGACTATAATCTATCTCTGTGCTAAATTTCGTCCAGATTCGTTCAGCCGTTCTGGCGTAATTGAGTAACAAATATCCATCCATCAATCCTCACAAACTTTCACATTTATAATATTAAAGTAGGATAAAATAGCTATATTATTCGATAAATTTAAAATTATGGTTGTTCAAGCATATCAATACAGGTCTGCCCACCCCTCTAGGGAAAGCAACCATCATACATTCATAGAAACCAAGCAATTATTACTGATCCATTATGTACGGAACATTAGTGCTCTCTCATACATACAGACATGCAAATTATCCTATATGACCACTGTACCTTGCTATAACTAATACATAATATGTATATGCAATTTCCTTTTAATTGCAAATCAAAGATAATGGAAAATATCTGCTACAATACTAAGCATGGTTTATTTTTAGTTTTAGGTTATTGCAGGAACATATTTAAACTTACATTCCTTCTTCTTATCTATACATAAATTATATATTATAGATATTGGAGAAAAACTAATATAGGGAGTCTTTATTAGAGCAACAGAAGCTAAACTTTGTACACGCATCACGCAAAACTACTGCATGGAATTGAATGCAGTTTTCACCGATGTATTGCTAGAGGTATGACTTGAAATATAGACTCCATTTTACCGCTTCTAAATTCCATACGGGCAGGAAAATCGCGGGCAAAAGGTAATAATCTATATATTTATATATATATAAAAATCAATGTGTGTATGTATGGCACTCGGCTGGAGCGATTTTAAGTAATCTTCTTCTTTTTTTAGGTAATCTTCAGATTAGCCCAGCGGGAGATCCTGTGAAGTTTGGTAGTGATCGGATCAACAATTTTTTATTAGATCCCATAAACAAAATTGATAGAAAATTCTCAGTAGCAGTACGGAGTCTGGAAATGCCCGGTAGATGGCAATAGGCTAATCCCCTATTACATGGGACTTATAACAGCATCGGCTAAATGTCTCAACTTTTCTGCCTAACATATCGGGGAATACAGATGTGATGCTTTTTATATATGTTTGTCAAAAGCTACAACAACCAGTATACAGGGTAACCCGTCTACAGGGGGGCAACGACGATACGAAAGATGTAACCACATATTGAGTCCGGTACAGTCACTGGATGCGAAAATGATGAAAGTTAGATTGCCAATATATCATCCGACCTTAGAAATTAATAAGCAAACACATAGATATAGATTCAACAACATTGTACACCATTCATTACACCTAATGACGGCAAAAACGATGTCATTTGCGACACATGTCATGCGCAAGAAATAGCAATCACATCACATAGATGCTCGTGCCGACAAGCAATGCTGTGAATATCGTGTGTTTTGCATAGGTTTACACTTGTTTCATTGAAATTGAAAGGCTTGATTGTTTAGAAAATCCAAAGTAGTTAACGAGTTTAAAGTTCATGAGTATAAGTCGCTAAGCCGCGACATCGAATGAAATTTTTCGTGGAGAGCCGCGGCGGCCGGGTTCCTCATTTTTTTTTTTTTTTATATGTCATCTTGGCCGTTGACGACTATTCTGCCAGTGTCGAGTGGGAATGTGTTTTTCATTTGTACCTACTACTTGTGTTTGACTTCAGATTTCTTTATATTTTGCTATGTTACCTACATGTAAACGTTATTGCATTAGAAACAAGACAAAATTCCCCGTAGCCGACAATTCTCGAGATCGATGCAGTATTTTTTGACTTTACAAGATTATCAGCCGTTTGTCGCTGTCGCTGAACGGATGTTTTGGTCGCGACGAGAATCGGGCTTTGACGGTTCTTCTGGGTAAGGTGACAGTTAGTTACAGGCACATCCTCATACAGAGACTCTACCGATTTAAAACTAAATAAACCCGGCTGAATGGCGAAGGCAATAATTTACAATCACTTGCACTTACGGTGAAGAAAAACATTCGTAAGGAAACCAGCACACCTGAGAATGCTCCATAAAGTTTTTGATGGCTGTGTGTGGTCTGCCCCCGGCCAGCGTGATGGACTGATCATCGCAATTGCTGCATAACCTCATAGTATGATAAATTTGCGTAATAACCGTATATCTACGATTCCCCCTAAGAAAATTATGCGAATGAATTCCTGACATTGCAATTTCCACAAAATTTCTCATAAAACGAATCTTGTGTGAGGCATCTCATAAACATATTCAATAGAAACAGCAGAAACGGTGCTAATATCATACAATCCGCGCTCACGCTTGACCGGATTTTATTGAACACATTGTTTCCTTCCGTATGTTATAACTTATGACAGTTTTATGTGTATACGCTTCATAAGGTGTTGGGGGTTAAGATACGGGCGGGGAGCGGTTGAAAATGGAAATATTTTTATTTCATGGACCTCGGACCGGCGAGATCCTGGTTTTAATTGCCTGGATGGACAAAGTATTTTTAGCTTTAACAGTAAGTTTTTTTTAGAAACAGTTCAAATTTCGGATTATTCCCGGTAAATGGCAATGGGTTCGCCACCATTTCATGGCACCTTTTGAATCAGGGACCAGCGTAAGGTGGGCGAACATTGATAACTCTACGTAACACTTTGATACGTGTATAACGAGGTATGTTCATCAAAGGTTAAGGCTTTGTTATTTGGTAATAGGAAACATTACGATTTGAAAGGGTATTCCCTCAAAGCCTAATATTTCCCGCAACAGCTTCTAACTTAACCTCCCTTTGTGGAAAGTCGATGGATATTCACAACAACGTTGCGCTAACGCATCCGCGTGCGATCGATAACGGGTTGCGTCGCGCATGCTCCAGCCGATATGTTTAATAACCTTATTGTAGATCAGTTTAATTAGTGTGGTCAAAGTTTTTGCTATAATTGTATTTATAAGAACGAGTGTTGCAAAAAGATTATGAAAACAAAAACCAAGCGAAACAGAGTAGGCTTAGAATGTTTTGCTAAAACTAAGGCTAATAGCGTGTAACATTATTTCCAGGAACTACAGATTACTTGATGTTTGTTTATGGCCTGTTTCACCATACAAAAATGTGTCAAAATAATGCGCGCGCCTTTACGTTAAAAGATCAATCAAATACGCGCGCCGCACGTTTTTTATACAATTTGGCTATGTTGACGATGGTCGAGATCAAGAGGAATAGTCGTACTACCCTCTGATATCCTGGCAGATAAAATATCATTTAGGTAGATAAATAAAGTGTCACTAACTAAAGTATCTGTAATTTTTTATCTGAATGTACATGAATCAGTGAGTTTATCGGCTAGATATAGATAAGTATCAGACACTTGTGAAACAGGAGTTTTGTCAGATTGTGGATAGGCGATCAGCTAGTTTATCTATGAGTGGTTAACAGGTCTTTATTAACATAACCTAGTACTGTCATAAACGCCATTGACAAGGACATGATTTAAATGAATTTTTGTAATCCAATTGACACATTCAAGAAAATTTTACAAAATGTCCCATAATTAGGCAAAAATATTAGCAAAATATATTATATTATCAATAGATTTACAGTTGAGTGAATGGAGGAAGCAGGCCATCTTTACTAATATATTTCCTAACTCCGAAAAACACAAAAATGATGTCCGATCTGGGAACCGCATCCAGAACCGCACGCTCAGCAACCTCGCTTGCGACCAATAGACCAATGAAACAAATTATACAGTGAAAAAATAAAGATGATTCAGTATATAAGAAGTTTGCTTTACAATATGCACGTGCAATCCTTGACATCTATCGATTAAATGTCATATTATATACATAATGTCAAATTGTAAATATTAAATCATAATCTCAATACTGAGCCATTCAAATTGATTGCATCGGAATTGAAGAATAAATCATTTATATAATCATATATGACGACACGGTTGGCGCAGTGGCTAAGGGATTAGATTTCTGCGCTACATGTCGCGGGTTTCGGGTCTGGTTGTGTGTGCATATGACATGTGTGTTTGTAAACTGTACCCACGATACAGGAAATATCCTAGTGTGAGGCAAATTATTATGTCAGAAAGTTGACTGACTTTTTAGCTCGTTGCCGCAAACGCGTCTTGTTGTGCATTACATTCTGAGTTCTATTCCTATTTCGGTGAAACTGTTACTTTGGTTTTTTTTTTTAAATTCTCAGTACCAAACCAGGGTATGGAATAGTGTCCAGTACATGGGACTTAATAACGGCATCGACGAATTATGGGTGTACAGTTCACACCATTACCTAACCTTTACCCAGTGGTTTTGTCACGTACTGGTTTACTTAAATCCACACTATTATATATGTAAAAGTAACTCTGTCTGTTTATTACCTCATCACGACTAGACCACTGAACCGATCGTAATTAAATTTTACATAGTTGTAGCCTGGGATCTGGAG
Organism: Shargacucullia verbasci; assembly: GCA_947562105.1. NCBI lineage: Eukaryota > Metazoa > Arthropoda > Insecta > Lepidoptera > Noctuidae > Shargacucullia > Shargacucullia verbasci. The sequence goes on along the minus strand of OX387289.1, from coordinate 2,050,016 downwards.
AAAGAGATAGGCTATTTACTTTTGTAGCAAACCACTAATATATACAAAATACAAGTAGACGAAGTCGCGGGAGTCAGCTAGTTTAAGCAATAAATTGTTCGTCACAAACCGACACGGAAATTTTGTGTTATTGTTGCTTTTTAAACCAGATCAACGTCATAATAAATTGTGTAAAGGTCTCTTTTTATATCAGCCTTGATTACCGATGCGTTGCGTTCAGATCAAGGTTCGATCCATGACTTGTGCTTTTTGTCACCACTAATGTACGATGATACAAATTTGCGAAGTTTAATTAGATCTTGGGTTAATTTAAACTCGTTAGTTACTGAAGTTAGTTTTAATTAAAAGTTAGAGTAGGTTAAGTAAGGTTTATGTACGCGATAAGTTATGGAGTTAGAAGAAAATATAGTGTTATTAACTGTCAGACATGATTATAGAGTTAAGTTAATTAAAATTATGTAGTGTTTGAAAGTAAGGAGGTTATAATAACTTCAATCAATTGTAGGCCGCGAATTTTTATAATATATACATATGTATGATGATGAGCAGTGATAGCCTAGCGGTTGAACGCTTGCCTTCCATGCAGGAGGGTCCGCGTTTAAACCCGGACCGCACCTCTGACTCTTCGGAATCATGTGCGGATCAGAATTTGATTATCACTTGCATTTACGGTGAAGGAAAAACATCGTGAGGAAACCTGCACACCTGAGAGGGCTCTATAAAGTTGTCGACGGTGTGTGTAGTCCGCCAACCCGCACCGGGCCAGCGTGGTGGACTAAGGCCTACCCCTTCTCATTCTGAGAAGAGACCCTTGCCCAGCAGTGGGACAGTAATGGGTTGAATTTATTTATTATACATATGGTTATATATATATATATATATATTTTAACAAGTTTTTTATATATAAAACGTTGTCCCACACTAGGAATAATTCCTGTATCGTGGGTGCGTTTACAAACACATATATTCACATACACAAAGACCCAGATCCGAAACAACTGTCTGTAGATCATTAAAATATTAGTTACGTGCGGGGATCGAGCCCGCGACACGTAGCGCAGCACACTGATGGAGAGATCGACATCTCTCAACCGCTGCGCCAACCCAGCCGTCAGTGTCATTTTTTTTAGTATAGTGGAAATGCAAATAAATGAATACATTTTATTATACTTCGTTTGCGCATTGATTTAAATCTTTCTATAAAGACTGTCTGACCACTGTATTCAATCTACGCTTCCATTTTACCGTAAGTAAATTCGGAAGTAAAACCTAATATATAACTAATATTATGCATATTTAGTGATGTACTGCATTTAAAGAATAACTCTGGTCCTTTCATCCTTCAACTTTAACGGTCTTTCGAACATGCCTATTCGAAATTTGAATTTCAAATCGCGTTCGCCCAACGGTTGTTGACATTTGACAGCCGACCCGAGCGGTCGCTGGCTGGTCACGACCGCGATTGCAACTGCGATTCTGAAGGGCTAGTGATCAATATTGACAGTCGTTTTAATAATTTAATGTAATTTCAACGAGGCTATATTTGATTGTACGGTAAAAAAGCAAAAGAGATGTTTTTGAGCATTATTAAAATGGACGTTGTTAACTTTACCAAAAATAATTATTAAATTAAATAAATGTACCTTATATATTACGTTTGGATTTCCATCCAGTTCTGAATTTATAGATTTGTTTATATTTGAAGTCTCTAGCTCATCGGGAAGTTAGTTTAAAATCGATTGCAATTTTTTTTTACCGAACATACAAACAGACAGACAAGAACGTGGTAAAACAGTGTACTTATTTTGGCCTTACTCAACAGAAGACTTATAAGAACAATGTCGACTGACTGATCCAAAACTGTTTTACCCGTTAGCGAATAAAACCGTGGTGATAAAAAATCATGTTTACGAACGGCACTTCTTTTATTCTATACTAGCTGTGCCCGCGACTTCGTTCGCGTGGATGTCGGAACTTAACAATGTATTTTTTAGTGAGACCAAATGCACTTAACCCTATTGTTTTCTAAAATAAAAGAATTTTTCTAAAATAAAAGTAGCCTAAGTTACTCCTTATTACATCAGCTACCTGCCAATAAAAGTCCCGTCAAAATCGGTCCAGCCATTTCAGAGATTAGCCTATACAAACAGACAGACAGACAAATATTGCAAAAAAAATTATTTTGGTGTATGTACCGTATATATATTCATATGCATGTAGTAAAAAACGGTTATTTCAATATTACAAACAGACACTCCAATTTTATTTATATGTATAGATGTATAGATTTAAACTGGATTTTAAATTTAAAAATAAACCAATTAAAAGCTGTGATTTATTTATAGCTTTTTTAAACGGGTATTGATGATACCTTCTTTTTTTTAAATAGTTTTTATGCTCTAACCTGGTTTCGTTTTTCAAAATTAGAAAGATACAATTTAAGAAAAACTGTTATATCAGATTTTTGAACAATTACAATAATTCTCTGGATGTCAAATTTTTCAACAAGAACTCCATTTTTAAATTAACCGTTACATATATTATTATTCAATATAACTGTTAATTTAAAATTAGAACAGTACCTACTCAAACAAAGCTAATTTAAAATTAGAACAGTGGTCGAACGAATACGTAGACCAATCCAAGATTATTACAACAAAAATGAAATACCTAAGTAGGTACTTTTCTCTATGACATGGAGGATAAGTGCAGCATGTCCGATATTAGCACTATTCAAACGCTTATTCAAGTAAGTGTTGATTGAATTCATAAAATGTATTTTCATATATCCTCAGATATTATGTGCACAAATTATCATGACACTAGCTTCTGCCCGCGGCTTCGACCGCGTTATTTATTCCGTTCCGTGAATATTTGTTCCGTGTGGAAATCGAACACGCGACACGTCGCGCAGCAGTCGATCTCTCAACCACTGCTCCAATCGTGCCGTCAATTCGTATAGGCGTAATGCCAGGCTACATGCTACATTCTACACTTTGGTCGTAAAATGGAATTTCCACATTTCTGTTGCATTTTTCAGGGTACTTGGGAATGTCAATATTCTATTTTTAACTGGCAACACAGCACTGGTGACAGTTTCCTAGCCTTCCTCCGTGATGTTACGAATTACATGATGTACAGTGTTTTTTATCCGAATGCGGTGAAGCGAGACAAACGGTTACGTGTTACTTCCTATCTATGTGTTACTTTTTGTGGCATTCTCGTAAACTCCTTTACTTATTAGTTGTGTTAAAGTGATGTTTCGGTTGGAAAGTATTGTTTTTGTGTGATCATCACGATATATGACGTAAATAATAAGGAACGAAAGGAATAAAAAGGAAAGGACGGCACGGTTGGCGCAGTGGTTGACGGCACGGTTGGCGCAGTGGCTAAGCGATTAGCTTTCTGCGCTACGTGTCGCGGGTTCGATCCCCGCACGGAACAAATATTTGTATGATCTACAGATAGTTGTTTCGGGTCTGGTTGTATGTGTGTATGTGACATGTATGTTTGTAAACTGTACCCACGACACAGGAGAAATCCTAGTGTGGGGCAACGTCAAAAAAAAAAAAAAAAAACGCTAATGCGATACTTATCTGATACTTATCCTGTCCTACTTCCTATCCTTCCTACTAATATTATAAATGCGAAAGTTTGTGAGGATGGATGGATGGATCTTTGTTACTCTTTCACGTCAGAACGGGTGAACGGATCTGGGTGAAATTTGGCACAAAGATAGATTGTAGTCTGGAATAGCACATAGGCTACTATTTTCATTCCGGGAAAATGCACGGATTCGTAATCCACGCGGGCGAAGCCGCGGGCGGAAGCTAGTCAGACATGATTCCAAACTTTTTGCTGCTACTGGATAGGAACTTAGATAGGGACTTCCCTATCTCGCGAAAGAGATGGCGGATCGAACTGGACAAATTTGGCAAAGACTGGTCATCTTTGGCACAGAACAGAACGGTGTGGAAATCAAGGAGGAGACCTTTGCCCAGATGTGGGATGTGACAGGCTAACAGTAACAGTAACAGTAAGTCTTTACTATCAAAAGCTTCTTCTAGTTAAGTAACAGCACATCTTGTTTGACCATAGGTTCATGAAAGCATTGGATTTAGGAAGTCAATCACGGAGGTTCGGGGAAACAACGAAGGTGTATAACTTTGGCTTAAGTATATTAGATTTTATTTTATACTTTTTACAGTTAGGCTTTGCTTATTTTCATTTTCCTGCTTTATTTTCATATCCACATAATTCATTTCATTACATAAAATAATACATTACGTCATAATCATGACAATTACTTTGTACTTGCCGTCTACTATTTATATGAATGCTGTGTGTACCTGTTATGGGCATACATATAAGACATGTTACTTTTGTATTGTGTTTCCTACTGTAATTTATATATGTATTGCTGTTGGTATACCAATAATAAATAAATAAATAAAGCATTATACTTAGAGTGTTGTTAAAATTGGCCTTTTGGTGTTGTTAACATAACATGAATGTATTCTAGATGGTATACTGGGGTCATCATGACAGTTCCAACAGTAAGACGATCAGGAATTCACGAAACTCATTCAGCTATCTATATGAACGAACGATGAGACGACTTCGACCACTCAACATAAAAAAACTCATATCAATACAATATAAACAGCTATACCAATAATTTATGCAAGCCACATAAGAATTTTATTTGATGGCTGCATCATATTCAACACTTTAATCCATGCATCGCTTGATATTAATATAAATATCTATTTTTAAATATACAAACATAAAATTATCATTTGACCCCTGAATGACTGGTTCCGAGTATAACCATTTGTGTCACAGTTCTACTTAAGAACTCGTTTGGCTATTATTTGTCATGAGTTTCCATCATAGGAGGCCTTAGTTCAGCGGTAAGTCTGTAAAGGATAGGCTTTAGACCATGCTACCCTGTTGCGGGTTGTCATACACCATCGAGAACTTTATGGAGCTCTCTCAGGTGCGAAAATTTCCTTTCTTCACTGGTAAGGCAAGTGATAGTGAAATTCTGATCAAAATTCGATGTAATAGTCAAAGGTACGGATGGTATCGAATTAAGACCGTCCTGAGGCCCTAGTGTAAGTTTCTTTCGACAAACTGGATTTACTACATCGAACGCGTTCGGCGCTCTGATTGGTCCGTTTCGTTCTCTCCACCAATCAGAGCGCCGAACGCGTTCGATGTAGTAAATTGAATTTGTCGAAAGAAACTTACACTAGGCCCTCTGAATGGATGGTAAACGTTCAACCGTTAGGCTATCAGTGCTTTTTTACTATACTTAGTAATATAACAATAAGAAATATGATTGCAGTGTCTGGATACATTCTTTCTCTCCAGTAAATGGATATAGAGTTTATTTCTAAGAAGAAACACCGCGTTGTTCACAAAAACTTGTGTAACCGATAAAATGGTCGATAAATCTCACTGGTCATCGTAATTTTCTGTTTAATATACTCGCATTAGATTTATTGAGTGTCTAAAAATGGGGTAAATAGGAGACATTTTAACAATTTGCTGTTTTTAAAGAAGTAAGTGATTGCCTCATTGGTGTAGTGGTTGCAAGCGCAACTGCTGCACTTGAGGTCCTGAGTTCGATCCTCGAGTCAGGCATAGTGTTATTTAGTGTTTCTGTATGGAAATTCTCAGTAGCAGCACGGAGTCTGGACCTGTGCCCGGTAGATGGCAATAGGCTCGCCCCTATTACATGAGATTCAATAACGACATCGGTGAAATGTGGGTGTACTTATATCTCTGCCTAAATCTTCGGGGAATACGGGCGTGATGCTAAGTTATGTTAAGTAAAGTAAGTTATAAGTGAGTTTTCCTCGACTTTCATCGTAGTTACCTTCAAGCTGAAAATTTATGAAAACAAATGCACGCGTATTTAAGTCAACAATCTATTGGAACTGCACACACTGTTTTCTTACATTTTAGCTTGAAGTTAACTATGGTAGAGGCCTCAAAAATCTCGGAACCATATTCCGAGATTTTTGAGGCCAGTACCATAAAATACACGCAATAGAATTCGCGGTGAACAGCTAATATAAATACCTAGTATTTAGCTAGATAAAAATATGTCAAATAATAACATAATATTTATATATTTACTAGGTGACCCGCGCGGCTTCGTCCGCATTAGGAACAACACTACACTACGCTACACTACACTACACTAAACTACACTAAACTACGCTACACTACACTACACTACAAAAAAATGATTTCCTCACCATATAAACCTTCCCTGGACTTCCACAAATATTTCAAAACCAAAATTAGCCAAATCGGTTCAGCCGTTCTCGAGTTTTAGCGAGACTAACGAACAGCAATTCATTTTTATATATATATAGATAATGAGAATCGAATACTGAATACCCTCATTCAATAAATATATCTTTCAATCAACCACTCATCATCCTAACAACGATAAAAAAAGAACTTCACTGGTCATTCCATCATTTTTTTATTTGCAAAAATAAAAAGTCCCAACTCATGGTAAAAACCTATTGCATTTAAGAGGACCACGCAATTATAAGAATGCAAAGAAAGCTGGTGGACCTTTTGGTAAAAAACAACAATAGAATAAATAAAAAAATAAACTCGAGTAATTTATACTTTCAAAAACAAAAGAGAGCTTTTAAAACCAGTTTAGCTTGACCATGTATGGTTTAGCAGATAAAAACCTTACATGGTCTGATAAAAACCCTGGTCTGAAAAACCCTGATACTGCGAAGTGGAAGAAGCGATAAGGAAGCCTGACCTCACGACAATTCAGGATGAGCAGATGAGGTTAAGTTAAGATTGTTTCGAACTGATTAAGAGATTTTTTTTGTTCATACTTAGAAGATATTAAATTATCCTTTCGATGAGTCGATTTTTTTCCGCGAAATAAACTTCAGAAGTTTTAGATATCTAATAAAAATATAAATTAAGAATTTGTATCATACCTTCACAACAAAAGTTTAGTCCACAAATACTGTCAATTTACCACAAATATTTATTGTAATATAAATATCACAGAACACTTCACTTCAGTCAATGAGAATTCGGAAAAAAATATCACAAAAATAGACACATTTATTATTTCCAGTTTAGTTGCAACACAAAACCTCAACGAACCACCCCAAATGAACTGATAAAGTCATAAATCGTTTGTTTTCGTTGTCACCATTCTTTCATTCACGACTGAGTGAAAGACGAGCTGCCGCGAGTGACCTAGAGATACTGATACGAACGAGTGGTGCGCACGCGGCGCTCAGCATTCGAAAACACGGTTTATAAACGGATTAATATATCTTGATACTTCAAAAATATGGTGTTGTGGTCAAGTTATAAAATAAGATGAGTACATCCTGGGTAATGAGAGGTTCCGTAGGGACTATTTTAATATACAATGATATTCCAACTATGTAACCATGTGAAGTGATATCATTATCTTTCTTTCCCCGCATCATTTGTACCATGAACCATGTTTTAAGCATGTTTTAATAGTAGGTATCATAATAAACTAATATTTATCGTAACAAATCTTTATAATCAAGAAGTAAATGTTTGTTTTGGTCATAAATTTTCCGAAAGCTTTCGTAATTATCTAATTACTTACGCTTTCGAATAACTCTTTCTAGATTTATTGGATTCAAATCGCGCTTTTAACAAAAAGGAGGCATACTTTTGTATGAGCAATTGGTTTCGCTTTGGAGCCGACTTTTCGATCAAGCGTGACGAAGAACGAATTTGACCATGGCCTTTATAAAATCGTTGAATTTGGTTATCTACTGATTGTTACATTCTCGCTTCCTTGAAATATTCCAAAAATTATGTCAAGTATCAATTCTCTTTGTGCAGTGTACAATTTTCCTCTAACCGCTAAGCAGACGACTGCGCACGAGTTTCTACCGGCCACACGCCGATGTAAACAATTAACACATTGTAATTGATTTATTTCACACAACTACTACGCTTTATTCATAACTGTTGTATTTAAAATTCGTAAAACCGGTTTTTTACGTGTCAAAGATGTTTTATTGTGTTACCGATGAACGGTCGTATTATGGGCTCGGGTCACGAAACCTATATTTACAATATATTGGGATGAAAAGAGCTTTTTATAATTTGTTCATAGATATCTGTCGGTGCAAGTGGTAAGCAAACTCTTCGAATGATGCGGCGTTGAGTACAGATAACAAGAAAATCGAAAAGGTGTCAAAAAAAGAAATGCACACAAACCCACGGGAGGTTTATCTCCTGTATTGTGTGTGCGTTTGTAGACCATAATTTCGTACGAGAATCGAACCCTTGGTCGCAGAAACCCAATCGCTTCGCCAACCATGCCGTCAGTTTAGTTTTATTCGTAAAAAACAATTGAATTTTTTTTTTTTCTTTATGAAAACGTTGCCCCACACTAGGAATAATTCCTGTATCGTGGGTGCGTTTACAAACACATATATTCACATACACAAACGCCCAGACCCGAAACAATTATCTGTAGATCATACAAATATTTGTTCCGTGCGGGGATCGAACCCGCGACACTTAGCGCAGAAAGCTAATCGCTTAGCCACTACGCCAACCGTGTCGTCAATTTGAATAAATACATGTCATGACTTTGTAATACTTATGTAATAAACACATGAAATATTCATTATATATTATATTTGTTTCACTCCTTGGAAATTAGAGGAAAGGTATACATTTGTATCCGAGTCTCCAAAAATGGGAAATGCTCCAGAGAGGCTCATTTTGAGTGGTGAATTCTCGTTCATTGGAATGAAATTCAACTGTCGTATAGATTTTGGTAAGGATGAGTAAGCTGAAGTGTCAGTGGGCTGGTCATATTTGCCGCAGAACCGATAACCGTTGGAGTAGACGTGTTCTTGAGTGGAGACCGCGACTTGGCAAATGTAATGCAGGACGTCCTCGAGCTAGGTGGAGCAACGATATACGCAAAGTAGCTGGTGGCGGTTGGAAGAGGATAGCCGAGGATCAGGCTCAGTGGCGTGCACTGAGAGAGGCCTATGTCCAGCAGTGGACTAATATAGGCTTTTGATGATGATGATGGTTTATTATGGTACCTAATGTTGCTAACAGCCTATCACCAACATACTAAAAAAAAACCCCTCTCGATCAGTTTTTAAGTCTATCAGAAGATTTTCTATCAATCCCAGATCAAAGTGTTCCAACAGTCATACAAGAAATAAACAAGTTTATAAGTCCAGGGACTTGTAATGTCGCTGGTCTGGTGCCCTCAAAGTGTGTAGTACCCACCAGTATCCTTGTTAACTAACGGTAATTAGCGTAGTAAGGTACTGGTGCAAATTAAAATTTACTGTGTAGTCTTTCTGCTCATTATTCATGTGTGTGTTATTCTTAGCTTATAGGAAGAATGTTGCATGCTGGAACCAAACCGTCAAATTTGTGAAACCATCATTATCTGTAACAACCCTGTACCAAATCTGAAGCAATAAATTATTATTATTATCTTCTTTATTCGTTTAAATATACATATAAATTACATTTTTAAATATTTATATAAAGAATATAAAAACATTTAAAAATATATAAATAGTAGCCCCCAACCGGCATTGGGAACAGGGTCCAAGCTACCGGCGGTCAGGGCTCCAGAGAGAGGAACCTCCTACCAATGCCTATTATTATTATTATTATCTCCTTTATTTATTTAATTACATATTTTATTTTTTAAATTTATAAATATAATTAATAATAATATAAAAATACATTTATAAATATAAAAAAAAAAAATAGGGACCAACCGGTATCGGGAACAGGGTCCAAGCTACCGGTGGTTAGGGCTCCAGAGACAGAAACCTCCTCACAATACGTGCCGTATCAAGGAGTACCGCTTTCTGAATCAGTCCCTTGACCCAGCCGCCCAACGAGAGCCTCTTGAGATGTTGGTCGAGGCTCTTGGCCATCAGGCCATTGGCCGTCACAACAATCGGCACGACGATAGCCGAATCGACATTCCACATGTCAACAACCTCGTGCGCCAAGTCGAGATACTTCATTTGTTTCTCTTTCTCAGCTTTCACGAGATTCTCGTCATGCGGAATGGTGATATCGATTATCATCGTGCGGCGCGCTAATCGATCTATCACCACTATATCAGGCTTATTGGCTACAATAGTCCTGTCAGTGATGATAGACCGATCCCAGTACAACGTGACATGGTCATTTTCGAGAACTGAGTCGGGCACATACTTATTATTATTATTATTAAAACATTTCACATCGTGAATAAACCTTCCCCCATAAATAACGACTGCAAAATTTATTCTTATTCTTATCTTATTTTTAAGAAACGTTGTCCCACTCTATGATTTCTCCTGTATCGTGGGTACAGTTTACAAACATACATGTCACATGCACACACAACCAGAGCCGAAACAACTATCTGTAGACCACACAAATATTTCTTCCGTGCGGGATTCGAACCCGAAACACGTAGCGCAGAAAGCTAATCGCTTAGCCACTGCACCAACCGTTTCGTCATAAAATTTATTGGATAGATAGTACCATTACACCTGTATTACCCGAAGGGTTAGGCAGTGATGTACAATTTATACGACCACATTTCGCCGATGCCGTTATTAAGTGTGAGGCGTGTCTATTGCCATGTACCGGGCAAAGTTACAGACTCCGTGCTGCTACTGAGAATTTCCATACAGAATAACCCAATAACACTGCTCGAGCCCGGAGTCGAATCCAGGAGTTCACGCCTAACAGTAGCGCTTGTGATCAGACCAATGAGGAAGTTGATGATGTTTCATCATCATCATCATCATCAGCCATAAGACGTCCACTGCTGAACGAAGGCCTCCCTCAAGGGGGGTTTGCCATAATCCCCACGCTTGGCAGGCGGCTTGGGGATCGCAGTGGCTCACCGATTAGTGAGAGGACGCTGCTGCCCGTCCCCCGGTGTCTGGCCGCAGTTTTAAGACGTACCCGGGTCCTGACCCGGGTGTGATGATGTTTATGAGTCGATAATTATAAAGTTAGCAGTTAATTACAATTTTCATCACTTTTCTAATTAGTTTTAACGATCTTTTCTTTAGAAAAGTTTATAACTTGTACTACTGCAATACTAGCAACTAATAAAAAAATTATAATAATAAAAATATTATAATATAAATAAAAATAAAAATAGGTCCTAATTTAAATCTTCGCAAGTTGTTTTTATTGTATTATGTATGGTATCTGTGCATTTATGTTTGATAAGGTCTGTGCCATAGACTTAGAATTTCGCTTACATCTGTGCACTTAATAAGCGAACCGTGTCAAGTACCTAAGACAATTGCTTACTTACTCTTTAATCAACTGTCAGCTGTCACCGCGTCCGATCATAATCGTAGGAAATAATAAACTGAATGTCTGCGAGTAAAAACGCAAAAATGGACCTAAAAAATAAACTATGAAGATGAATTTTGTAATGAAACATGTGAAAGGTCTATATAAACGTTCAAAATATTTTTTTCTTAATAAACCATAATTTTGTTCAAATTATGGGCGGCCATGTCAACTTTGAATAAAGAACTTTATTCAAACTTTCTGCCTCGCACAACAAAACTGTGGAATGAACTGTTGCCTGCGGTATTTCCGGACCAATACGACCTTCAAACATTCAAGAAAAGAGCGTACTCCTTTTTAAAAGGCCGGCAACGCACTTGTGACTCCTCCGGTGTTGCGGGTGTCCATGGGCGAAGGTAATCGCTTGCCGCCTATCGCAAAAAAAAACTAGCATTTCGAATTTAAATTTGAATAAAAAAGAAACTTATTTTATTTACTTCCCTTTGTATGACACAGCTGATATATAGTATAGTCGTAAATTTATTTAGGTTTATACTACAATTAGGTAGGCAGTACTAAGAGTTACGTCATCAAGCAAGGCGAGGGTCCCAGGCATCAGCAAATAATAAAAAAAGGAATAGTACTTTGTATGTATTGTGCTTGACTGGTCAAACTTAACAAGTTTTATGTACTGATAGTAGATTGTTAACCAAGGTTTGAAGCGAATTTAGGTGTAAATTAAAAAAAATGCATTTGAATTTGCATGAGGAAATTAAACTAGAGAATGATATATCACAGTGAATTTTTTTAACAGTTAACCAAAAATGCTCCGTCTGAACACAAAGTCAGTTTCGACGAGCATTTCTTTTGCGGCCTTAGTAAATTCTTATTTCTTTTACGCGAAAGTGATATGGTCAGCTCAATTTAAAAAAAATATATACATGATAGAACTTTCCTTACGTTAAATCAAAAATGTATTTTTTTTTTTATTTACAAAGTTAAATTCTCAATCTAGTAATCTTAATACGAAATAATACGAATAATAATACGAAAGCGTAATTATAATCTTAACGACGACGATGATGAAGTATTCAAAAAAAGACGCATACATGAATAGACAAAAAAAAAGTATTGTTCGATTTTCAAATGGCTCTTTCTACCATGAGTTGGTCCACTTTTCTTCAAACACTATCACACTTTCGGAGCATGAGTGATGCAAAAACTGTTGTATATCTGACCTATATACATATATTGCTCTGATAACCCAGATAGGTAGAAAACCTGTCTGCCAAAATCAGTCACTCATAAAATTAAATCTTATCTTTCCTTGTCGCGTATACTTCTTGGAGTAATCACCTAAACTCATCTATACTAATATTATAAAGAGGTAAGATTTGTTTGTATGTAGGGGGTAATCTCCGGAAAAAAGATCCGAATCTGAAAATTCTTTCACCAATAGATAGCTACATTATTCCTGGCTATAAATTAATATGGAGATCACGCGGACGAAGTCGTGAGCTGAAGCTATCCAGAATAAATCTATGAGGTGTAAGAAAAACGCCTCCACAAGAAACGGAACATGAAATATTCTGGCGGATCCTGCGCATTTACTCTCGAAACCACCATTGCTGTTTGGCTAATCGTTCCACTCCGGCTTATTTGGTCCACAAGTGATAGCTCGTATTGACTCAAAAACAAAAGCATACCCCTTGAACACATGTTTACGAGTAGATAACGCTCCAGGTGACTGTTCTACCAGAAAGTTTCCAGCACAAAATAGGTTTTATGGACAGTTTTTTCACGTACATTATTCCACGTTGGGCGCCACTGTTCTGTAACGTAGTATTTTAGGTATTAGATAAACTAAGTTTGTTAAAAATAATAACAGTTTAAGTGCGAATGAGAATCTTCCTCTATGTAGAAACTACTCATAGATGACAACATCGTACTGTGTTCATCGTTCGGCTTCCATTTTAATTACAGCCTGTATTTAGTAAAGTTCTTATGACTAAAGATTTACCAATGCCTCTTTAAAAGTTATCCAGTTGTTAATTTGAAATTGGAAAAAATATTGTTTGGACATATCAGGCGAATAACTTAAGGTAGGTGTAAGCATAGATATATCATACTTACATTCATTTAATAACACGATCAACACATTGAACTAATATATTTTCAGTAATTATTTATCAAGTTTGCTTGATATTCATATGTACAATACTATACAATACGGTTTGAGCAAAATACCAGGGCCCGATATTTGAATACAGAGCGACCCTTTACACAGCTTGTGACACGGATCACACGTTTGACATTACTGATTAATTTCTTGCATTTTTCCGGAATGTTGGTACAACTGTGGGAAAACTATTATTTTGAGTAATCCGTCCTTTTCTTTTACTGGCCAAGGAGGTGCCAAGTAAAACATAAAAGTAATATACCTTGCTGCTATAACAGCGATATTCAAACAACGAGTTCGCGTAAAAATTGTCGAGTGCGAGGCGAATTGCGGATCGAACTACACGACAAATGCACTACGCCAATTGCGTCGGTTTATCACGTTTTGGCACCGACTTCAATATTCTTCAACTACGTATAATATATTGAAACAATAAACATTTATTTTTTGATTTTTATTTAGTGTTGCTTTTTAGTTTTTTGAAGTAGGTTTTATTTTCTTGTTATTTTATTTTATTTTAAACTGCATCTCATTATATCTCTTCATAGGGTGTCTCGATTTTGTCAATAGGCTTGTATTCCCTTATTAGGATGAAGTGGACTGTTTTATACTCTCATTTCGCTTATGCTGTTATTAAGTCGCATGTATTAGGGGGTGAGCCTTTTGTCGACTTCTAGACACGAATCCAAACCTCGGTCTGATACTAGAATATCCATACCGAAAAAGTAAATAACACTTTGTCAGACTCGGAAATAGAATCCACGTCCTCACTCTCAGCACGGCCCTTACGATTCCTATAAATTGTAAAAAGCACAGTTCCTTATAAAAAAAAAAAAAAAAAACAAAGTTCTCCTTTCGAATAAGCTTTTCAAACAAAAAAAATCACGAAAAGTTTTTCATTATTTATTTCACAATCCTTGTTGAAGTCAAGTCATATAAAATGGTGTTTATTTTTTCCCAAGTCCTGCAGTAAGAAGCTTTTTTTATCGTCCGTGATAGTACTTAAGTAAACTGAAGGAAGTGTACCTACTTAGCACTGATGGATTCAGAGCTAGCCAGCTATTCATTATTTATGGAATGTTTGTCTTGGTTTTTACTTCTATAAACGGTATATTTTTCGAAAAAGCTTATTAAATACTAGACTTCGTGTGCGTGTATTTTCGTATTTATTATTTGATTAGTGTTTAGCTGCAATAGAAAAAATTGCCTATGTTCTTCTCGAGGTCCCAGGCTGTCTTTGGTAAATTTAATTACGATCGGATTAATGGTTTAGTCGTGATGAGGTAACAAACATACAGACAGAGTTACTTTCGCGTTTATAATAGTGTGGATTGTGAAAACAAAAATATGCATAATCTATAGGTCGTATTAAGGCTGTCTCGAAGAATAAAGTATAAAATTTAATTATAATACAGAAACTACGGCTCGCATTGTGAGGAAATCCTCTCCCTTGAGTTGAAGAGTTTGGACCCAGTTCCCGATACTGATTGGTTTCAATAAAATACTTACTGATATTATAAATATGAAAGTTATGATGTTTGAAGTATGTGAGGATGGATGGATGGATGGATTTTTGTTACTCAATCACGCCATAACGGCTGAACGGATCTGAATGAAATTTGGCATAGAGATAGATTATAGTCTGGAATAGCACATAGGCTTTTTATCCCGGAAAAATGTACGGGTTCGTAAACCTCGCGGGCGAAGCCGCGAGCGCAAGCTAGTAGGTAATTTTATATATTTTTTTTTATGTTTTTACGTTTAGAAAAATATGCATAATAATAAATAAGGGAAATGAATCAGTCAATCGCCATGAATAAACAGATAATCTCTTTCGATTTACGCTAACATACGCATTTCCACCTTCCGGGTCGAGTCTACTCCAGCTGCTTTCTATAACTCGTTCGCCCATCATCTATTCCTCATAAATACAATAAAATGAACTCTATGTTTCCTCTATTCATTACCAGACATGAGAACATCAATAATACTAATAACACTCGTAAACTGAACACTCTATACCTACAGGGTGGTTAAACGACGGACATATTCATTGGATATGAAGATTATAAATCATGCTCACTAGCAAAGAATAAAATTAAAAAAAATGCAGCCCTTATGAAAATATTTTAATATTAGCAAAGTGTAGAAATATCATTGGGCATGTGACTGCATAGGGAAAATGGCCTTGATTATACAGGTACGATTCATTTTACAATATTTTTTCATATCTGGTTTACGGCTGGTAAAATACCAAATATTTTATTACCTTATTATGTAGATGGAATATTAAGGTTTCTTTCAAATATTTTATGGGCACATAACTCATTACAATTTAATCAGAGAGATTAGAAATCACTCTCACAATTCACACTCTCATAATTCTTTATATCATCAGACAATATGATCATGGATGAGATAGCCGATTGTAAATACAATACAAAAAAAACTGATCTAAAAACCCTTGTTTAACAAGTCATCCTGTATAATCTATACATATAAATAAAATTGGAGTGGCTGTTTGTAATATTGAAATAACCGTTTTTTACTACATGCATATGAATATATATACGGTACATACACCAAAATATTTTTTTTTTTTTTTAAATTTTTGTCTGTCTGTCTATCTGTCTGTCTGTCTGTTTGTATAGGCTAATCTCTGAAATGGCTGGACCGATTTTGACGGGACTTTTATTGGCAGGTAGCAGATGTAATAAGGAGTAACTTAGGCTACTTTTATTTTAGAAAAATTCTATTATTTTAGAAAAAAATAGGGTTAAGTGCATTTGGTCTCACTAAAAAATACATTGTTAAGTTCCGACATCCACGTGAACGAAGTCGCGGGCACAGCTAGTTACCAATATAAATACTCCTTATAAGTTATCGTACAGTTTAACACCACCCATACAATATGAGAATTTACATTTAATGATGTTCATACATTTATTTACAATCACATTTATTCTGTTAATGGAATACTTGGATCAGCCATGCATCCTTTATACGTGGAAACTCATATTTTACATCACCCAATCTAACTTCTACTTTAATGTGCAAAGATTAGGGTTCAATTTTGAGTGGGTTTCTCCTTAATTTTATATGCATAGACGATGAATATCTGATTTGCCGTGTTTCCCGATTATGGATGTACCTACGTAAATTTTATATGGATTTCAATAACGGTTACAGAACTGCCTCATTGGTGTAGTGAGGTCTTGGTTTCGATATCCGGGTAGGCAAAAAGTAATATAGGTACCTATTTTCGATTTAAAAATTATCATTTGCATTAGCAATCTGAAGTTCGGAATTATGACTGACCGATGGCGATAGATACAGACGTAATGTTATGTTAATAAAGGTTATTTTCTTAGTATAAAGAGAACGGTAACTTGTTTCCTGGTAAATTTAGTGAGAGAGGTATATATAGTATATTGGTTTATTAGATTTATAGGTTACTAGTTGCCCGCGAGTTCGTCTGTGTGTATTTTTTGGTGTTTTCTTGCAATAGTAAAAATAAGCTTATGTCGTTCTCAAAGACCCAGACTACTTTTTTGTAACATTTCATAACAATCGGTTCAGTTGTTTAGTCGTGATGAAGTAACAAACAGACATAATTATTTTCGCATTTATAATAGTGTATCTATAATAAATACTTCTTCTTTATTATTTTTTACCTAAATGACTCATGATAGCAAATAACTTTGCAGAAACGAATTTATTATTTATAATTTTCAATTCCCAAAATTTTATTTTTGTTACCAGTCACCCTGTATTATAAATATGGCCGATATAGGCGAATAGAAATACATTGACGACCAAAAAGAAGGACATTGTTTTGCATATTGTAAGAACAAAGTCGTGACACAGCAAGCACCAATAATTTCACACGTTAGTTCAACACGGATATCTCCAATCGATTCCCGTTCACGGAACACTTGGAACTCTGAATACAGGGTGTACTTATATCGTTATTTAAGTTTAATTTCATTTTAGAGTCAAAGATAAACAAAACGCAAACAAAATTTTACGCCACGGTTGGCGCTGTTGTTAAGCAATTGACATTCCTCGCTTCATGTTGTGGGTTTGATATCCGCTCGGAACAAATATTTTTTGACATATATATAGTTCTTCCGGCAGCCTAATTACCGAAGTAGCGATCAGTTTGCGACAGGCGTAGATCGCGCGATAGCTACTGTCAAATCTCATTTTTGTGTCAATATGTATTGGCCAACAGTATGTAAACCTGTTATTGTGTGGCTGTCACATTGCTGTCGCTATTTTTACGTATGGCTTTGCGAGAATGACAGATGTATGTTTGTAAACTGTACTAACGAAACAGGAGAATTCGCTTAGAATGTTTTGTTTTAAAGAAAAACAAAACAGGTCGATGAACAGGAGGAAACAGAGAATAGAGATTATAAACTTGAAGGGAGTGGTTTTAATAAGAGCTAATCGAATACATCATAAAATGATTGTTTTATAATTAACTAGCATCTGCCCGCGGCTTCGCCCGCGTGGTTTACGACCTCGTAGATTTTGCCGGGATAAAAGGTCTAGCCTTGTGCTATCCCAGACTATAAGCTATCTCTGTGCCAAATTTCATTCAGATCCGTTCAGCCGTTCTAGCGTGATTGAGTTACAAATATCCATCCATCCATCCATCCAGCTTCACAAACTTTCGCATTTATAATATTAAGTAGGATAGAATAATCATAATATTATAATAATTTTCCCCAATAATTTATTATTACTTTTTCTGATTGATATTAATTCTTCTCTCTAAGTCCATCGCGCTAGCTTGGTGTGGGTTGATGGACTACAGACCATCGAGAACTTTAATGAGCCCTCTCACATGTAAAGGTTTTCTCACGACGTTTTCCTTCACTGTTTATAGTGATAATCAAAAATCTGATTCGCAGAAAATATCAGAAAGTCAAATGCACGTTCTGAATTCGAAATCAGATCATCCTGAACGTGATGCAAACGTTCTTAACACTCAATAAATCGACACTATCCAAACCTTTGGTAAGCGATCTGAATCATCAGTTAACTTCGTTGAAAGTGGCTACCGATAGAAAAGAGCTTTCAGGTACAACTTTTATTGAAACCTCCGCCCCATTCGCAAAGAGAATGAACTTTCAAAATAGATTTAGAAGTTTAAGTAGTAACTTGAACTAAAGTTTTATTTGTTGGAATTGGAGAAGAATGTAGCTTATTATTCTTTTACGCCAGAACGGCTGAACGGATCTAGATGAAATTTGGCTCAGAGATAGATTATAGTCTGGAATAGCACATAGGCTACTTTTTATGCCGAAATTCTACGGATTCGTAAACCACGCGGGCGAAGCTGCGAGCGGAAGCTAGTTAATAATGTTTATTTTTTGTCTTTCAAACAAGCGTGCCTTATAGTCAAAATAATTTCGTGAATCATGAAGTTTCGTCAAAACAGGTATTTAAAGTTCCATTATTATCCACAAAATCTTACCTCCAGACCAGTAACAAAAACTCCAAACGATATCTTGAAGTAAAATTGCAGCCATATCCACAAAATAAAACTCGTACTTTAGCAATAATCACTTTGATTCGGGCATCAGATGCACTCCGATAATTATCATTCGACGAAAACGTTTCAATACCTGTAGAAACAAAATGAATATCTGTTCAAACTGTTGTTTTAATATTCTGTTTTAATTTCATGGAAATGAGCTGAGAATTAATATTGGCGAGTATTTTCAGTTCAGTGCGGATGTGACATTTATATTTTTAATGATGAGCGCATCCTGACTGCATATAAAATATATTGACATTTATGAAGCTGGGGTTAACTCGAGTGCATAATTGCATATTTTGGTTGTTACTTAATTTATTGTAATATTACACAACATAACATAAACCTTGGATATATATTATTACCTATCATCTGTAAAGTCAAAGTGAACGGCAATTTAGAAATATTTCAAGAAACAACTGAGCTAGGACGGCTTTCAAGAAAATAAAAAATACCCACCATCCAATAAATCCGATATAAAAATAAAGCGTGACTTTAAAGTGACACAGATGTTTACGTAGATCGAAATTTTCTATAAATACCCACAGTTCAAAGAGTAATTTAATTAAGATTCACGTAGCTATCTATAAGTAACTACTCATATACAGTGCACTGATATTATTATTAGATAGTAGTTCGTTTAGTTCAAAATTAATAATTGTAAAACCTACACGTCTTTGTATTGTAAAATCCATAGAAAATAAAATTCAACCTTACTGCCTTGAACACGTTCACTATACTCAAAAGATGTAGAATCTACATTCTCTTGAAAAAGCGTAGTATCTGATACAGTATGCTGTTTACTGTTCACATCTGCAGCGGGTACGTTGCTAATACAGTCTGCTCCACACGATCTGAATTTAAACTAGCTCTGCACCTCACATTAGATTATTTGTGTTCCCTTGAGAAATTGTAATGGAGTAGGTTTCTTTAAATTTTACAATATATTTTTATACTTTAGACTTGTCGTTTTTTGTGTTCTTCTAGAGGTTACTAAAAATATGAAAAATATTTGGGGCTCCGCTATTTTTAAAGCAAAATACTTAGTGCGACAAAATCAAGAATTTTCTTTTTACGTTGGTGCAAAGTCACCGAAATTGAACACGTAATTTTTCCGGATATCTGTCTGAACTATTTGATATGAGGTTTGAATTACAATGAAGTTCGCTTGCTGAATTTGGCTTATAACGGTACTGACGTATTATACTTTTGCTAATACGTGATGTGATAACTGAATTTAAAAACTAATTCATAATCGAGACTATTAACAATTCATCAATAGGAAACGATATGATAAAAAGGTTGTTGTTGTTACTGACCAACATTTTTTTAAATCTTTATAACTTTATAAAATTTTATGGACAAATAGATGATACACTGGCTTAAATGAGTGACATTTTGCAGGTAGAATAAATTGAGGAGTTTTAATATTGTTCTGAAAATATGTGAAGGTTTAAAAAAAACTAGACAAATCATTAAAAAAATGTATAATAATACTCTTACATCTCTTTTTGTATCTAAATACAATATTTACAAGCTTAATCACATAACTAACTACAATTATAATAAACTCACGTACTATCCCAATTTTGTCACCGATTGTCCCCCATCAGTGTTTGTTGCCCATCGGCGATGGGTGGCAGTGTAAGGCAGTGAAACAGCTGTTGTTGAGTATTTCGTATTAATAAAAGTACAAAAAGCTTCGGTTTGCTACTTATAATTATTATTATGATGATACAGTCCCAAAGATACATAATTTAAGTTTGTTTCCTTGCCTTTATTTAAAGAATCGAGATTCAACTTTAGATGACGAGGACAATCTTTTGGCAGTGAATATTTTTTCAGACTTTAAGGTGGGTTTACTTTCCTCAAACAATATTATTTTTACTTTCAAGAAAATATCTATTGTTTTAAGATCATCCGTTGCTGTTTCTATCAAATCATTGTTTGACGTCATGAGAAAAAAACAGCAATGGTCTTCCTGAAGCAAACCTGAAGCTTCGCACTTGTTGTCTTCTTGAAAATTATTATGTACCTTTGGGAGAGTAAGTAACTAGCCTAAGAAATATAATTTAACAATAGATACAGCTAAGAAGTTTCAATAATAATGTTAAAGAAATTTACATTTGTTTATCACACAATTCCTTTCATCCACTATCCATGAAGCCAACTAACGCCAATAAATAATGTAATACATATTTTATAAGTAACTAAGAATTGGTGGTTTCCATGTTTTACATGAAGGTGAAACATCATTCTTTGAAGAATTTTTTGGAACTAATTTGAACGTGAACGTTAACTCTAGTCCAAAACTAAATCAAGTTCTTAAGATATGAAATAATGATGACAGAATTTTTGGATTCTCCATAGAATGATGGATTATTATTATTGTTGCAGATTAATACCCTTTCTTCTGTGCGCAACTGTGTTTGGTAATTAAAATTCTTTCATTTTAAAGATTAAACTATCTGATGAATAATAAATTATTGTCCTTGATTTCTACATATTTTTCTCATAAATAATATATTTTAGTTGGCCGTGAACCACAGTGGCACTATCTAAAATGGCGCGTATACCTTTCTTAAATAAATTCCAATTTCAATATAAAAATATAAAAAAATATAATCTTACACACCCCTTATAGTTTGCAGAAGTTCACGAAGAGTTCTTTGAGAAATTAATACATCATCTAGATAAACCTAATTTTGAACACTATGTATTTATAATTATTGCGATTTACATAGCTACAACGGATCTAAAACACCGAATAATACCTAAATACATCAACAAATGATTTAAGAAATGATATTTTTATTAGCAAACATGAATTGAATGGTTTACACTTTTTTATTTCTATTTGATGGTGAGCTTATCGTCGAGCGGCGGGGGCTTGAGTATGATGGGTGCATCCTTCGACATTTTCTGGCCAATCACATACATTTTCGTTGTAGTTGAAGACCAGGTTTTGAGGGCAAGGCATGTGGTGTTTCCTTTCGCCTTCACACATGTAGTACATAGTGCAGTCAGCTTTGTCGGGGTGGTATGAAATGTGGCCGTCTTCTTCTTCGCAGACCACTTCGTTGGCTGGAATAAAAATATTTGTGTTATTTGTCTTCAGGTCTTTGAAAATTTCTATAAAGGAAAATCCCCTTCCATACACATTTTCTTTTTAACTATGCCCCACCCTAGGATTTCTCCTGTATTGTGGGTACAGTTTACAAACATACATGTCACATGCAGATCATACAAATATTTGTTCCGTGCGGGGATCGAATCCGCGACATGTAGCGCAGAAAGCTAATCGCTTAGCCACTGCGCCAACCGTGTCGTCAAATATGTAAACATTTCCTTATTTATGTATCGAATGTTTAAAAGAAACTTACGATTTTTAGTTGTGTATTGTCCGTTAGGACTAGACGATTCGTAGGGTCCGTCGTATTCTAATCTGACTTTGTAGTCTCCAAGCTCCTGTTTCATGGCGGTGATGAGTGGATACTTTCCAGTACCACAGGATCCTCTGAAGTCATCCATGTCGACGGACCAGACCATGATGCCTCCGAAACCTTCTTCCTTTAACCAGGCCATCTGTTAAATCGAAAAATGAGATTTCATTATTGCTAATCTTCTATAACATTTGAATCTGTTTTGCAACCGTGTTCAATGTGTTCATGATTTATATGAGGATTCATTACAATCACTATATTCTTGAACTTTAGAATAATCCTCCATTGACTTATTGGATTCAAGTTTTGAAAAGATCTTACCTTAGTCTTAAGTGATCTCTCATCGTCGAACCCGACCCACTGGTCTTCCCTGTACGCGAAGGGCACCATCTGCTCGTTATCCCATACGAGCGTGGTGTTGTCTTCACGGAGGAACTCGCAGATTTCGTAGTACGACATGAAGCCAGCTTCGTTGGTGAAGCGTC
The DNA here is from genome assembly GCA_947562105.1 of Shargacucullia verbasci. NCBI lineage: Eukaryota > Metazoa > Arthropoda > Insecta > Lepidoptera > Noctuidae > Shargacucullia > Shargacucullia verbasci. The sequence continues at coordinate 2,027,018 of OX387289.1, read as the reverse complement.
CTGCTGAACCTACGATAAAAAATTATAGATTATTGAAAAATGTGTCTTATAATTGGGGACAAACAATTTCATATGGTATAACTTCATCTGTTGTTAGTATCAATCCAATTAAGATATTATTTCTCACGACATTGGTGATGCACGTGCATTTATTTTGTATACAACGTGCCGTGTATTAAATTTGTTGTGTGCATAACAAACTTGGACCGTGTGAACTACTACTTTTATTATTTCTATAGTTTTGGCTTTCACGAGGATATTAGTGGAAAGATTAGCCTATTAGCAATGGTGGTATTAAGGGTGACAGCCTCGTGTACACCACACTATCTTGACTTTCGCAATTCATGGAGCTTATTTTCCGTACACCCAATGTCGTAAGAAAATATCAGCAACAACACACACTAATATCATCAATTCACTTGTAAGTAAGACGTGATTCGGGCAATATTCTTCTTTACCAGTCTTTGGGCTAACGGTGATAAACTTACCACCACCAGAGGCCGGGGCTCCAATATCGAACTGGGTGTCGTTGATCAATGTGAATGATCTGCCGTATGTCGGCATACCAATCATAAGCTTCTCTTTAGGGGCACCTTGGCGAACCCATTCGCGGGCAGAGTAGTCCTGTGAAAGAAAGACGTCTCAGTATAAAAAGATAAATGTTTTTGTATGAAGACGGTTAAGTTTTGTAAGTATGAATAATAAATGTGACGGCGAACGTTGCTCTTGGGTCATAAACTATCTTACAAGAATATGATTTGCATATAAAATGATGTTCTAAAAGTTATTCCACCTTTTACTTCAAACATTTTCTTCGTGTCATAAGTCCTTTTACTGTAGATTTCTTTAAGCCGTTTGACAAATTTACGCGATCTAAATATGGAAATATTTATTTATTTTATATATAAAAAAAGAAACCTTTGTCCCACACTAGGATTTCTCCTGTAACGTTGGTAAAGTTTACAGACCTAAATCTCATAGACATGGAAACCTAGACCTGGAACGATTATATTATGATTAAAATAATCATATTTGTTCCGTGTGAGAATCGAATTCGCAACCTTACCTTTTTGATACGTAGAATGCTAATCGCTTACCCACTGACTGATAGAAGATCATAGAACTAACTATGAGATACATGATCTTTACAGAGTAAAGAGTATAGTCTCAGTACAATAAGTAGTTACATACCACAGTAAGTTTCTTCTGGTAGCTAGTGGCACTTTCAAGAGGGAAGAGAGGACTGTTGTGTCCGACCTGGCGCTCCCATTGACCGTGGAAGTCATACGTCATTACGTTGATAAAGTCCTGAAAAAAAGACACAGTCTTAGATAAAGTCTTTTGATCTTCCAATAATGTTGAAATGAAAGTCAATACGTGTTATAAACCTATATTAAAAAAACATTTGTGTGTAGCAAAAACAAATTGATTTTTGGTAAATAGAAATATGATAAGCAACTTTTCATCGTTTTCTTGGGACTGAAATTTTATATTAAAGGTACCGAAACATATTGGATTTAACTTTTCAGTTGAGAGGTTGTATTGCTAACACATTTGCTATAGGCGTTTAACTATATCACACTTAAACTCGCACATAAAATTTGTAGTTTAAATTTACATAAATTTAAAATTAAATAACTATGAAAATCCACCAACCAAGTATTTAGAAATCTCCGGCACGTCGTATCCAGCGGCGATAGCTTCAAAGGAGGCTGGTACGGCAGCAGACAGCAGAAGTCTTGGCTGACCTGACGTCTTTGCTTCACCTTCGAATGCCAGACGCAATTCCTTCAGCAGAGATACGAAGGCTGCACGGTCATCAGCTCCTCTGAAAATAACAAAATTATTGATTAGGTTTTACTTTAGCGAAACCAAAATGAATCCCCGAAACGAAGCGCAGCAGTCCACAAACCTAATAGTTTTTATATGATTGCAGTAATCAAACAGACTAAATACACTATAGTATGGGACTATACTGGGAAATAGTTCCAAGTTAAATTTTAAGCTTTAGTGGAAAAGGATACCTATAAAATCATAGGGCACAAGAACCATGAATAGAAACACACAGATTCAGCATTATAACGATGCCATAACCTTGAATGCTGATGGATGGCGCTCAATCTGTGTCGTTTGGTAAACCGTAGGCGAGACTTTCCTACATTGCGTTGATGATTGCTTACAAGCTTAAGTTGGGAAAAGCGCCCATGGTCACATTTCTACACACATCAACAATTTCTTAATTCGTTCTTAATTTCCTACATGTTTTAAATCTTTTGACGCAAGAATCAAGCCTATTGTAATTCAAAAACCTTGAATCTTAATTATTTGTGGATGGATAACATTTTGCCTAATAAGTTATTAGTTTATTATATAACACTTTTCTAATGGTAATTTAAATGTGTTAAGGTTAAAAAATTAAGTAAAAAAGAAGTTTAACATAACATAATGTGGTAATAACATAGAATATGTAACAGGTAAAATGGTGATAACAAATTCAGCCTAGTGTTCAAATAATTGGTAATATAATAATTAGTACACAATCATACTCGAAAGAGTGGAAATATATTTACTGTTATGACATTTCTACTAACTGTTAAATAGAATCTCTTTATACTGAACTCAAAGAGCTCAGACTTAAGGTACAAAATTGTAGTTTGTTAGTATTACAACATTATCTCACCTTGGGTACTCCCAGTCTACATCCAAGCCGTTGAACTGGTAGTCCCTGAGGAATTCGATTGCTTCGTAGACGAACTGGTTCATTCTGAACACGTTGGAGGTCAGTTCTTTGAAGGGAGTGGAGCCGAAAGCCCATCCACCGATGGCGAGGAGGATCTGAAGACAAAATAGATGATGATTTATAAGTTTACTGTAAAATAAACTTTAATGGAATCAGGCGTTACTTTGCGGAAATCCATGATATATAAGATATACAACTAGAATATTTAGTTTTAATTCCGCTAAACTACTGCAAGTTTGGGTGCATGCACAGCACCCAATCCCTCTCGCTTGGACGCGATACATCGCGTCCAAGTCCAAGGTGCTGGTGCTGCCGGAATTAAAACTAAATATTCTAGTTGTATATCTTATATAAAATAAACTTTGGTTAAAAATAATTGCCTATAGACTGAAATGAGTTTTTAATGAGAAATCCAAGGAGATATATTATATCGTTTTGTATTTATCTAAAACTTGCAAGAATTACTTTTTAACTATTTGGTTCCCTAGTTAATTTCGTAAATCATTTTAATATTGGTTATATTTAGCGTGCAATGGCAGGATCAGCTGATACGTTTAACTTTTAAATCAGAAAATAAATTAAAGTTACTTGTAACTTTACTCACCTTCAAGTTTGCGTTCTTTTCTCTTAAAGCCACAACTTTGTCGTACATTTCAGCGTCTTTCTCATCTCCTTCAGAAAGTTTATGATCCTTGAGGGTCGCGAAGGCGTAAATGATGTGGGTGCAAAGAGTAGGGTCTACATTTTCAGGTAAGAAACGACCAGCTGATGGCCTCTTTGAAGACCAAGAGGTCAGGTAGCAGAGGATTTGGGGCTCGCGCTCTGTGGAAGAAAAAATAATTAAAGTTTATCATTAATATAGATTTTTTAGGTACATGTTGAAGGTGCAATAAAAATACAGACATACAAATGTAACACAAGATAAATAAAGCGATGACCTATAAGAATCTTTCAAAAGTAATGATGTGACCAAAAATTAATTCATTACCAGAGTATTTTTATCTTCATTTAATATATGAGGGTCAGAAATCGCTTAAAAAAATTCTGCTCATATTATCATAAAATCGTTTGGCGAAATCACTTATCAATATCATAACGCAATTTAGAATTCATTAGACTTTTTATTACAAATCTCATCAATCAGATGCAGCAATCAAAGTTAAATCAATTATGTTAAAAAGCAGATATTTTTTTATTAATTTTGACGAATAATTATTCGCCCATTACGTGATGCAACGTTTGGCGACTGTCTTTTTTGAGTCAACAAGAGATACTCCGTAAATCGTTGTTCAACAGTAATCGTATTCTATCGTGTTCAACAGTAATCTAGACCCCAAGCCTACCGGATCCTACCTATCAGATGTTTATCAAACTCATAATAAAGAATGGACGAAAAATGTAAGAAAGAATGGTATTTTCTATAAAGTATATAACTTTCTAGGAGAAACACGAAACAACAATATTCTCTTTGCTCCAAAAATACAGCATCCCCAAAAACCCTTCCAAAAAACAACGTCTCACGTCCCAAATAAAAAGTTTCCTTTCAAGAAATACTTAGGGAAGTATAACATAATGCTTTACATTGAAAATATGTTATTTATTACAATCTCCCTACTTGAGAGGCCGTAAAACTCGTACCTACTTGTTAAGATGTCGGTTGGCGATGTCATAAACTTGACGGCATTAAATCACAAACCCCATTTGTGCCACCTTACCAATTCAAGCAGACCTACCCCTGTCCCTCCATATACCCAAAATTGTCTCACCAAAGTGTAAGCAGACTCATTTTCAGAGATCTCAAGATTTTGGTCGCTAGCACCACTTGAACGTAAAAGCACTCGATGTTTCAAACTTTTAGCAACTATGTCACGAATTGTCGACTTTCCTAAGCCATTCTTGGCAACAACAGAGGGCCTAAGAGTGACCCTTGCGGTACTCGGTGGAATGTCGAGCTTTTAGTGTCAAATACACTTTCTGTTGTTTTTGTTCCATCTGTTATGAGATTTCAACTAAGAATGCTTGCTAATGGAAGTTTATGGGTCAAAGTTTTTGTTTTGTCTGGAACTTAATTTTTTGGGGGGGTTATTGAATGGACTTCCGAAGTTGTTTCATATCAATGTAATTTAACTTGGGACTGTTTTTTCTTTTCTAAATATAAATTACACATCTTATATCCTTCAGCGCTTCTTACAAGAAGGGTCTTAGGGTTGAATATAAAAATTGTTTACAAGTAGGAATAAGATTTTCATAAGCCTCTTTAACCCTCAGAATTTGGGTCGGATGACACGAAGCCGATACTAAAATCTGTATTTTCTACTAAAATCTCTAAAATATTACACGGGGCCAATCCAAAAGGCAAACTGTCGGTACAGGTGCCAAGTGAAGCGTTATAGAATCAAAATATCTTCCATTTGCTTCCAGACATTGTTTATTTTTCCCGATGTCAGAAAATGGAATTTCCTAAACATGTTTACATCGTAGCTTTGCGCTTGACATGCCCAAAAGAGTTTTGCTAAACGAAATCGTAACTTTCTACGCTTTGAAATTTTGAAGATAATCCTGTTTTAAGTTTTTATGATTTTCGCTGCTTCCATGCGTTGAAAGCAAAGATGGAAAATTTGTATTGGAAATTATGTATTTGAAACTTTGAAATCTTTAGGTCATTATCATATGGAAACGGCATCAATATTTCCTTGTCGCTACTTATGTTTGCTTGGTGACCCTGTTTGCTTTGCTACTAAACACGATATAAACATTCAATAGAGTTTTAAAGAAAGAATATAACACCTATGTAGACTAATCATAATTTATCGTCAACACAGTCGGAAGTTACATAACATCAATAAAACGTTTGTGATGTTTTAATAAACACAATTATTTTGAATTTTAGAAAGTTAAACTGTTTAAACTAAAATTATAGATAGCCATTGTTGGTTTGGTAAACGTTGTCAATTATATTATTATCTATATGTGAAAGTTTATAGATGTTATTAAAATAATTTAAAAAATTTCGGCGACGGCAAATTATATGGTAGACTTCGTATCGTTTAATTGCCGAATATAGGTGAGTAGTTCCGGTATAACGAACATTACGGAACCACCGGAAATGCAACCGTTAAAATATTTGTAAAAAAATAAATATTTTCGATTACAGAATTCTTATTCTACGAACAGCTATTTTATCGACTTTTTCGATTTGTACTTTTATAATTCGATTCACTTACGAATAGAATAAAATTTATTTAATTAATTGTGCTTATGATAAAATCTATCGAGTTTAGTTTAAATACTTTTGTAACAACAGAAATAAACTATCATGTAACGTTTATGAAATTAAATAAACTTACTGTTCTTATCGAGAACAGCAGCATTATTATTCTTGACAATGTGGGTCTTGACTGGCTTCTTGACCTTGGTGAGGACATCGGAGAGGCTGATCTTGATAGGCTCGGGCTTTTCAGTGACTTCGATCAGTACGGCGGAGGCAACACTCGCCCAGTCCACATCCTTGGCGTCCTTACCACGAGAGATACCTCGGAGTTCCTCTCTGAAATAAAGTAAAGGTTTAAATAGGTGTTTTAATCTTTAAGAGACGTTTTCTGTTTGTTAAGATGAAGATAAAATGTTTTATTACATAATATTGTTTTAGTAAATATTTCAATATTTTATATATACCTCATAGCTCCGATCAGAGGGTATTTGACGTCACCACCACACACGCTTCCACTGAAGTCGTCCATGTCAACAGTCCATACCATAGCACCACCGAATCCATTGTCCTTGATCCATCTGGTAACAAAAGGATAACGTTTTTATTTTCTGCATAAGAACAATTATACATTCTTTTGTTCAGCCTAGCCTTTTGCCCTACTGTGTTGGGATCAGCTCCCAATGATAATAAATATATAGGATCTTATATCTTTGTATTTTTTATTTTCATATCTTATATATTGTCTTCTATATTATTATATAATATACAACTAACTACATTGATTTAAATGTCATAATCGATTCTTCATACACTAGAGAAGCTATCTTACCTCATCTTGTTCCTAATGGACTTTTCGTCATCAAAGCCGACCCACTGATCTCCGTTGATGGCGTAAGGCACCTTCATCTCATCATCCCAGATGTAGGTTCCACCATTACGCAGCATATCACATACCTAGAAAAACATTGAATTTGTAGTAATTCTTCTTACTTTTTTTTTGTTATATTATTCCTCAGAACACTTTAATCTTTTCATTTGCAATTAGGTTTTGTTGAAACTAGAAACTAATGTTTACTAAAAATCCTGTAATCGCATTTTGATTTCTACTTATTATGTCATTCAATAAATAACAATTTATTAACACCAAATTGTCACCAAACTCTGCTATGAATAAACCTTAATCAACACCATCAAAGCGATATAAATTTACTGTGTAATTCTCACACCATTTCCCAAATACGACCGCATAAACACCATCTCAACATGCATAAATCACTTTCATCCGCGGAGCAATACTTTTTAATTATAATAACCTCATAATACGCGAGGAAGCCTCCCTCCTTTGTGTACTCGCCAGCTTTTCCACCTCCACTGGCTGGAGAATTCACTTTGAAGTTATTAGGGTTGGAGAGGGTGAATGTTCGTCCGTATGTTGGCATACCTGAAAATTATGTGCGTCATCAAAATGTTCCACCTTTCTTAGGAATTCTTGGAGATTTTGGTTCATTCGTAAAGGCAGATGTGAATTACTGGGGTAGTTTATATTATGCCTATCTTGTATTATGATAAACATATTTTGGGAGTAATATGGTTTAGCCCACGTGGTACTTGTATACTGAGGTTTAGGAACGGTAAACTTGCGAAGAAGACGCGTGAATCGCAGCGGTGATATTTAAGGCTCATAAAGGAGATTTTTATTCCATATGATCATTTTAGTTAATTCCGTACCAAAATACCACACATTCATATTTAGTAAGTATTGGGTACTCCAAAAATACAATAGAACTTATACTGCTATCATAATTTCCTTCAACTCACCAATAATCAGCTTCTCTTTAGGAGCACCAAGTTTGACCCACAGGTGAGCAGCATGGTCAACAGACAGCTGCTTCCTCCACTCGGAGTCAGAGGAAGGAGAATACAAAGGAGCGTTGTGGCCAGTTTCCCTCTCCCATTTGCCGTGGAAATCGTATGCCATGACGTTGATAAAGTCCAAGTAGCTGGTGATAGAAAAATAAACTGTAAATGCTATTAAACTGCAGATATACTGAGTAGCGTTGATGACAACAGGAATGTTGTTGTAATAAATTATTTAGAATCTATTATTATTGTTAAAGTTTTGATATTTGATATTTTAGAAAAAAAAAAGACGTCGATTTGGTGCCCGGCAAAGAATATACTCATTGTTGCCCATGCGATTTGCACGAAGCAATCTTTAAATGATGTATGAGGAACTTGATGATAATGAAGAAGCATCGCCTTAACATCATACTTGTAAATATTTATGCACTCACAAATTAATTTACCTACTTATTATATGCCAAGCATGGGTAGGGCAAAGTTTTGATGGAATTTGAAAACATAAGCATATTACTCTGCCAACAATAATGTAGCTCTCAAAGCTTTGAAACAAATCAAATACACAATACAAACAATTTCAAAAGTGACAGCAAACATTCATAAAAGGCAAAATTTAAATGTTTTTGATAGACATGTCAAAAGAGTGATAAGCGTACATCGAAATATACGTGCCTAGTTCGGCAAACATAATTTAACAATACAAAACATTAAAGCTAAATCGTGTGGTCCTTATATGAGATGTATAGGGTTGAGAATACAATGGCTAGTACCAGATTAACGTTTTTAGTAAAGTAGTAACCCATACAATGTATTTGACTGTGGGAAAACACAGGACTAAAAAGTATAAACAAGAGAAAATTTCGCAATGGCCCTGCGACATGTTTTTGTACTCAATATTAATTATTTGGGTCAGTATTTAAATACAAATGGACTAAGTAAGTTAAGGGTTCAGGGTAGAAAAACTTGTGACATAATAGGGGTACTAACAAATGGTGTCTAGGCCACTTGTAGCAAATGTACTAACTCCTCACGATTAATGGTTGCATTAGTGGTAACATTTTTGGTGCTATATTTCACAGAACACATTAGCATTAGCTGGATGATAATACGAGTTCCCCGCATCCTTTTATTGTTTGCTGTCACCAAGACTATTTTCAAACGGTACTCATATATCAAACGATTAAGCAATTTTTTTTATTTTTATTAAAAGGGCAGCGTGATTTTCGATTGTAATTTATAACTACTGATCAAAAAGCTGCATCTGCCCTTTTCATGTCATCTATCTGATTTATAATTAGAGATAAAATTAATATTGCTTACCTAGCGACAGCAGGTACATCGTATCCTCCCTTGATGTTGTCAGGACCGACAGGAACAGCAGCGGACAGCAGCAGACGAGGTTTCTTTACTTCCTGAGCTTCAGCTTCGAAAGCTTCGCGCAGTTCTGTAACAAGAAAGGTACAGTTAGTATAATAATATATACATTTTGTTTCTTGTAAATCAGGTAATATTGTACGGAGGATGTGTTATTTTTGTTAGCAATGTAAATTCCAATAATTTTGAGAAAAAGATTATATGCCACTTTTTACAATTTTTACAAAGATCGCAAGGGACCTAATAATACTTATTAAATTCTTTGGGAATCGCAAGAATGCTGTTGCTTTAAGTTAAAGCTTGCGCAGATGATCTAATCTCATATCACTCGCACAAAGATCATATGCGTGCACTAAGACAAGCTATAAACAATTGTAAATACAACTTAAATCACGCATTTCCAACTTTAACTGACATTCGATTATCTCCGCGTACCCAAAGAATCACGTTAATGCAAAATTGATGGACCTAAAGTTCAATCTAGACAAAAAGGTGTCTAAACCCACAGATACTATTAAGATAACGTTACTATAACCTACTATACCTAACGTTATTATAACAAAGCTGTAAAGGAATTTTCGAAAGGTTGCTGTTCCCCTCTAAATGTAGCAAGGACAATGAATGATGCAGTATTGGGTATTCTGAGTATATACGTAACAGATGTCTTGATTGCTGATTGTTTTATTGGAAGTACGAGATTCAATTGTTTCTGGTCGTGAATTGTTTTCAATGAGAAAGAATCGTGAATTGTACTTGTCTTCTTCGTCTTTGGTTCTTTTATTCAGGATGTGAAAAGAATCCCATTATGTTTTTAATTGAAAGGACCAATTCATTGCAGTATTCTACATTATACAGTTTCTACGTTTTAATTTATTTAACAAGTTAAACAATATATTTTTAATTACTTCTTGCGTAATGTTAAATTTTCATAATTTAAGCAATGTAGCTAAGGAATTAGACCGAAATAACATCTCAATTTCTGCCGTCCTTATAAGAGTTAACGAGCGTAAAGCCAGAGTGAATCATAAACACATGTCTAGACGTTTAGCATTTGGAATACAAATAGTTTCCATAGCGCACGAAGGCTTTGTGGGCCATGATTGTGAAAGGATGCTCGAGTGAACGTCCGATGATCTTGTTAGCCTCGATTCTGGCCTGTTTTAGACCAGCTTCACGGTAGCTTTTAAGGAGGTAAGCAGGCTTCCCAATCGTTCTAATAGTTTGTCCAAACCAGAACTTGCTTACGTCTGTTCTGGAGGAGTGACTTGGGTATATAACCGTTAAGTAAAGTTGTAGATTCCAAATTTAAAAATCAAGTTTTCAATTTTAGAGATGAACAATTAATTGACGTCACAAAATGATCACACGAAAAGCAGCTCTATTTATGATGAAGAATATATCACAGAATAAAAAAACAATATCCGGCAACGTCAAATTCTAAACCGGTTAATGGAATTAATTAGCAGTGCGGATTATAGAATGTTCTAGATCTAAATTCATTTAATTCAAAATCTGTAAGTTATTCTAAATCTGAATTTAAAATCTAAATCGGTAGATAGTAGTAGGTATCTATAAATTCGGAATCCTAGGACATGCCAACAATGTATGTATAACTGTATTTTTAATCTCATTTAAATATCTAAATGCAGACTGGCTTTGTGCCACGCGTAACTGTAACACTGGGTACGTCTTAAGAATTCATATTTCATTTTATTTTGGCACTAAATTTTTATGCTTGGAGCACTGTGCATGCGAAAGTTAAGTTGTAAATTTTAACTGGAGTATGTATGACTCACGATTTGTTCGAGTTGAGATTAGATTCGATTTTTATTGACAATAACGAAAATTAATAAATGTTGTTTTCATTTTAAAACCTTTTTTTAAATAAGGTAAAAATATGAGATTATTTTAATTTTGCATATAAGTAGGTTACTATTAAAAGTATAGGTATGCTACAAGGTCTAGTAAAAAAAAAAAAAAACTTTTAAATATGTCACACTTATCGATATTCTCTGTTTTTCTCTATCTTTATCTATATCTATCTTTAGCTTTTGCCCGCCACTTCGTACGTGTGGAATTTAGAATCTGATATTTTACTGCAATAAAATGGAGCCTATATTTTAAGTTAGACCTCTAGCAATACATCGGTGAAAACTGCATTCAATTTCACACAATTATATTCAATTTACAGACAGACAAAAATTCTAAAAACTGTTGTTTTGGCTTCTGTTGCTCTAATAAAGACCCCCATATAAGTTTTTCTCCAATATCTATAATGTACAGACATCGGCCTGTTAAGTATAATTTTATTATATGTTTAGATTATCTAGGTGTGGAACTCTCTGCCTGCGTCTGTTTTCCCTTCCACATTCAACCCGTCTACCTTCAAAAACAGAGTTAACAGGCATTTTCTGGGCACCCTCGATCCATCATAGACCTCATCAATCGCTTTTCATCAGGCGTGATCGAGGTCAAGAGCAGGCCCATTTAGTAATAAAAAATAAAAAACTAATATTTGAACATTTTTACTTCATAAAGTGATGTTCAAAAAAATCTTTTTCAATTACGTGTATGATGTTTTGTGTAAATATTACAAAAAGACCAATACATTTAAGACTGTCCCCTTTCTTACAATTCCTAAAATCAAATAATATATCACAACACCAATATTACTTAACAGAATTTATGTTGCCAATAAATAAAGTCGTAACATAATATTTATTCGGGCATGCGAATAATTTTTATTTATTTATTCACCCGGAATACGAACCCCTTTTTATGCGATGTCTCTACTGTTTTAATGTAGAGCCTTTTAATATTCGTCGTCACTTGAGCTATTTCCTTTTTTCCCTCTAACTTTTTTGGGTCACTAGTAGAGAATTATATTGTAATTTCCATTTTAAAACTGAATATTGCATATAAACAACTAAACCTTTGTTAAATTGAAAACAAAAATAAGCATGAAATCTCAACTCTTAAACCACTCGCATAAACGGTAAACAAAAATAAAAGAAAATTACATAAACGCCCTGCCGGTACGGTCAGCAGAACCATGTTAAGTGGCTATGTCGCAATTAATAAAGTTTTTTCACATCTATAATTCACACAAGTTCGACCGTGGCCCACATTTAGTCAGCGGCCGCCAGTGGCCGTAACGTGAACTTTGTACGGTCAGCAAATAAAGAAAAAAGTATATCAACAAACTTATCTGCATGTGAGATGTTTGTTTGTAAACTGTCTCCATGACATTTTTCGAATTGTTCATTGCTCGAATGTACAACTCTGACTCCTCTCAAGTTGATATATTTAACTGTTCTAAAAACACTTTCAAATCACGGATAGTAAAAATCTTAAAAGCAAGCAAACAATGAACAACGCTCTTATTGTGATTTGACACATAGATAATGAACTTAAAATGTAAACTTAACTTTACACTGTATATTTTGAATTTAAATCCTCTTTGTAGTCTGTTCTCATGTTTATACTTATTCTAGTTACACAGGGAAACCTATTATTGGCAATACTTTACTGTGATACACAAGTTCTATAAGATATTATATGTAACGCTGTTGGTTTTCTAAATAAAATAAAATAAAAAATAAAAAGACAGTCTGCGATAATTTTAACATAAATACAGCATCCCGCCTGTAGTCCCCGAAGGGTAAGGCAAAGGTGAACTACTGAACACCCACATTTCGCCGATGCCATTATTGAGTCCCACGTAATAGGCGGCACCTATTGCCATCTACCGGGTACAGTTGCAAACTCCTGAGACCAATAAAACTTTGCCTGATCCGGGAATTGAACTCAGGATCTCACGCTCAGCAGTTGCGCTTGCGACTATTAGACTAATGAGGCAGACACACATGTGATCATTTTTTTCCGGAAACAAGAGGTCATTCATGTTGTTATTCCGTGTCCGAACGATCCAACATGCACACAGTATCAAGAAATTATATTCCACTCTTAAGGTCAACAGATTTAAGGTCATATTCGTTAAACTCGTGGTTTGTTTGCATGTTTTGAACTAGGACATTCGAGGTTACATATTTGTGATTGTTTTATCTATATTAATCTATATAAATAAAAATTTATTACCAAAAATGTATGTTAGCGCATAACTTCAGAACGGCTTCACCTATTTGGCTAATTCTTTTTTATTGTGTTTGTAATTGTCAGGAAAAGGTTTTTATGAAAGAAAAAGATTGAAAAATTATACAGAAAAGTGAATATTTTGGGTTAAAAAATCTCCATATGAATTATGGTCGAAATTATTTAATTGTCATTTTATTTCAGTACATGGTCGTACTGTAAAGGGAAGATTTGGTCTCATTTTCTTCATTAGTGTACCCGTGCGAAGCCGGGGCGGGCAGCTAGTATAATATAATAAAGCTGAAGAGATTGTTTTTTTTTTTGTTTGTTTGTACGCGCTAATCTCTGAAACTACCAGACCGATTTGAAAAATTCTTTTTGCACGTTATAGCCTATTTATTGAAGGAGGTTAGGCTGCTTTTTTAGTCGAAAAAATGCTTGGGTTCGTGATCCACGCAGGCGAAGCTGTGGGCGGAAGCTAGTATTGTGATAAAAGGTGAGTTCTGATAATACCAATAAGTTTGTTATAGTTCTTGGACATTCTAGAAGTGATATTGAGTTAATATTTACTGACATGGCATTTAAAAGAATCATGCTTATATCGCGGTTACGTTTTCAAACACAAATATTCACATACGCAAAGACTAAGCCCCGGATCTAATATCTGTAAGACATACTTAAAATGTTGGTTCCGTGCGGGAATCGAACACGCTACACGGAGGGCAGTATTCGATCGCTCAACCGACCATATTCAAATAGGTACATAATTAAATATCAAATACAAATAAGACGGCACGGTTGGTGCAGTGGCTAAGTGATTAGCTTGCTGCGCTAGGTGTCGCGGGTTCGATTCCCTCACGGGACAACTATTTGTATGATCTTCAGATAGTTGTTTTGGGTGTGGTCGTGTGTATGTGACATGTATATTTGTAAACTGTACCCACGATTCAGAAGAAAACCTAGGGTGGGGCAAAGATACAAAAAAAATGGAATTATAAAATTATGATGTAAGATGTATTTTGCGTTATATACCTATACTAGATATAGATTATTCTGACGGCATGGTTGGCGCAGTGGTTGAGAGATCGACTGCTGAGCTACGTGTCCCGTGTTCGATTCCCGCACGGAACAAATATTTGTATGATCTACAGATATTATCTACAGTCTTGTATATGTGAATACACACCGTGCCTCGGAAAGCACGTAAAGCCGTTGGTCTTGCGGCTGATCTCTCTCCGGTCGTGTCGGATTGCCGTCCCATCGGACTATAAGAGTGAAGGAACAGAGAGAGCACCTGTGTTTGTGCACACACTTGTGCTCTATAATATCTCCTGCGTAGTTGGCTAATCTCCGGTGAGATTGGCCACCGTGACCGAAATCGGTCAGGAGGACATTTATCATTATAGATTATTCACAAGTACAACAGTAGTATTTATGTTTTACGATTGAGGGCGAGCTACTACTCATTTTATAAAGTTTCCCACATAAACAAACTTTTCTTCTAAAGAAACTAATTGCGATTCGCTCAACCCAGAGATCGAACCTTACACACCAGCCATGCTTGCTGTTACTAGACCGTAGTGGTAACAATTTTATAATTTACCCATTTTTTTTTAACCCTGCAAGTAAAATAGCGTGATGGTCATTACGAAAATTAAACGCATTTATGGGTAATAGGACGGTTGCGCAAGAGTGCGGTGCGCCACGCTATGCCAGTTTTTAGGCAAGTTGTTAAGCGTTCTGCACGCGATAGCAGTCAATCAATCATCACAATTAAAATGCGTTGATTTGAAAAAAATACATAATTGTACACGATTTTTTGCCTCCATCCGGTTGTTTTATGTACAAATGAGTTAGATAAATCTCTGTTAATACATATATAAAATTAACAGGCTGTTTAAAATTAATCTCTAACTTATGAAACAGTTCACGACACGGTTGGCACAGTGGCTAAGCGATTAGCTTTCTGCGCTATGTGTCGCGGGTTCGATCCCCGCACGGAACAAATATTTGTATGATCTATAGATAGTTGTTTCGGGTCTGGTTGTGTGTGCATCTGACATGTATGTTTGTAAACTGTATCCACGACACAGGAGAAATTATAGTGTGGGGCAATGTTTTTTTTAAAAAAAAAAAAAAACAAGGAAACAGTAGCAGTTTAAAATAGAAAAAATACTTGAAGATTGTAGCGGACACCAGTGTCTACATCTACAATATCTTAGAAAAAAAAAAACGTTACTCCTCACTAGGAATAGATTCTTTATTGTGGGTGCGTTTACAAACACATATTTTCACGTGCACAAACAACCAAACGCTTAAGAACTATTTGTAAGCCATAAAAATTTTGTTCTATGCGGACATCCAACCCGCGACACGTAGCATAGAAAGCCAATTGCTTAACCGCTACGGCAATCGTGTTGTCATCGTTCTTGTAGATCGTCTAAAAATTCCTTGATGTTTACAAATAAAGTGTTCACTTGGATACACCCGAACCCGGAACAACTACCTATAGATAGATGATCACTCAACCACAGTGCAAACCGTGCCATCATAATATCTCCCTGAACTTGAATTGTGAATGTGGCTATAATTTTGATGAATTCTCTTCATCTTTGGAAATTTCAATATGGAAACTGTACCTCTATTATGAGTTTTTTACTATTTACTCTCATAGTAAATGTAAATTTTCATGCAAGCGATTTTAGTTCTTAACTTGGTTACATTAGGGATAAGAGTCGCTAACATGACATCTCTATAATGTAGTAAATAGTAAATCAAAATTTTACTATGACATATATGTCACATAAGCGACTCTAATCCCTAATGTAACCAAGTTAAGAACTAAAATCGCTTGCATGAAAATTTACTACGATACTAAATAGAAAACCCCGAGTTTTCATATGGTACGTACGTATGGAGGTACTGTACTTTACAAGACTCTTTTATATAAAAGATGTTGGCCGGTCAGTACATCACCATATTTAAATCTTAGGTACATACATTTACTTGGTATAAACGTAACTGGATTTCCTCGTACAACTATTTCCGTACGGAACTCGCCGTTTCTTTCTTGTACCTCTTACTCAATAGGTAATTATTTACTATGTTGGTTTACCGGTATTGCTTCAACATTATTATTTAAAAGGTACATTATCGTAGGTATCAAATTAATTGGAAAGATGGAGAAAATTGGTGCAATTAAATATTGCAGCACTATGTTACTTTATAAGGCAGTGATAGCCTAACTGTTTGAATGATTGCCTTTCATGCAGGAGGGTCTGATTTTGAACCTGTTTTTGAAATCTGCAAATATATTCGAAAAGTCAGAGGTAGGGTCCTCTGACTTTTCGTATGGAGCAATGGAGCCCTGATACAGGAAAACGGCGACGCGGCAGACCGCGAGAATGATGGCGGGACGAACAGGACACATTTGGAAAAGACTGGTCATCTTTGGCACAGAACAGAACGGTCTGGAAATCAAGGGTGGAGGCCTTTGCCCAGCAGTGGGATGTGACAGGCTAACAGTAACAGTAACTTTCAAAATCTTTATCTAAAATGTTCACTCGGTACAGTTTCCCCACATGTCTAAGACGTAAAACCGCATAAAATTGACCTGACATCGGGTTTCCAACTTCTCGTTTTCGTTCAAGAGTAATTCCACATAGTGATAAGTGTAAAAGCACAAGGTAGGGGCTGTTTGGTAGCGGGTTCCGAAAATTAAGAAAGAAAGGTATGCAGGTACGATACTGGTTAGGTATGGCACCAATAGGAAATAAGACCCCTTTAAAATGGATAACTAGGAAATGAAGTCAGGGGAGGATTTGTGTTTTTATGTGGTGGAGAAAGTGATGATGTACAAAATCACGCCTATATACTCTGAACGGTTAGACATGGTTGTACTGTTCACCCAAGTTCTAATAATGACGACATTTAATAATCGAACCCACTAGGCTAATAAAGCAGATCATTGTAGCGACTACTATTCGTAACATAGCAAAAGAGTAAAGCGCTATCTATCGGAGTGAAGTGACAACAGAAAATCCTGAAACGCTTGAGACTTTACAACGATTCTAAAACATATAATACGAATGTCCGAAATCAACCGTTGGGGTTCGGCCCGCGAAGCTAACCTTGCCTGGTCCTCCTTTTTCAATGGAGAACACCATGGAGTTTCTTGCCGGTCTCTTCTCCATAGGACCCACCCACTTTGGAACCGTGCGCCTAGATTCATAACGTTTTAAAAGTGCCTGCAAAGGCCCATTTGAAATAAAAAACTTTGACTTTGACTTTGACTTTGACGATACCTCGTGCCTCCAAACCATTAAAGATTCTTTCGAGCAATACTCGCTGGTACCAGTACCACGTATTTAGCGCGGCTCCGTCGATGTTTGAGCGTGTCGTTGATTGAAGTTTAAGCAATTGTTCTGCATGTTGAATTGTCAACATTTGATTACAATCCGATATTGGCTTGTCTACAGGATTCAAATAAAATGGCGGCATTACTGGCCCAACGTTGAGCTCGTGGGTTCGATTCCCGCACGTTTTTGTATCGGAATATCATCATCTAATTAGTGTTTTCACAACTACATTTTCCAGTACAATTGCGGCTGAATATTAGTATTTTACACGGAGTGACTGCCGTCTGACCTGTCACACAATACTGGGAGGCACTGATATTTGAAGGGTAGACTTTTTTAGGCTGCTGACGCCTGTAGCGACTCTCATAGATAGTTGTACGACTCATAGGACCAACTGCTTAATGTGATTTCCGTTTTTGTATTGGAATACTGTACCTCTATTATGAGTTTTTTACTATTTACTCTCATAGTAAATGTAAGTTTTCATGCAAGCGATTTTAATTCTTAACTTAATTACATTAGGGATTAGAGTCACTAACAAGACATCTCTTTAATATAGTAAATAGTAAATCAAAACTTTACTATGACACATATGTCACATCAGCGACTCTAATCCCTAATGTAACCAAGTTAAGAACTAAAATCGCTAAAATAGTAATTAGTAAGAAAACTCGTGATAGCGGTACTGGCTGTATATATTTAATAAACATGGCTTTAAATGGCTTTACACATTATTACGTAGTAGATATATAGTCGATGAAAATATAATATTTGACAATACTTCGTGACAAAAACAAAAATATTTTCGGCATCCAGTAAAAAATAAGGAACACATGATATCATTTACATAGACAACGTAATATAGCGACTGACCTTACCCAAATGTCGAGGTTAGATGCATCTATATGAGTCAGAAAGCTTTTTATAGTAAAGATAAAATACCTAGTGGGCGTTTTATTAGATCTATTGGGTCCAAAAATGGGAATGAAATGTTTCAAGTGGTTAGAAACCAATTAGTATATGCTTTAATAAGTTTTATTGATTGACTTTAAGCTGTAATAGTCTACATTAAATTGGACAATAAACTAAGATTAAGTGTGTCTTCGGATCTCTTATGTTTTTAGAAATGATTCATATAATAGCTATTTGTATATTATATGTAACGAAAACTTCGACCGATCATTAAAGAGCACATCGCAATCGCAATAACATTACAGTAAATTATAATAATATAAAAAAAATATGGTAAAAGTTATGGTATTTTAAATCTACGCTTTTTGTTTACAAATTAACCAAATTTCATAATATATGTACTAGCTTTTGCCCGCGACTTCGTCCGCGTGACCTAGATATTATATATTAATTCATAGAACTGGATCATTCGTTCCGGAGATTACCCCTTACATACAAACAAACAAATTTTACCTCTTTATAATATTAGTATAGATATGTATACTTCATAGATATTTTGTAAATATTAACAATCTAAAAAAAGATTACCGTCGACGGTTTCCCCATTTAATTAAAATGTAGGTAATTTATTTGCGGATTTATTTATTTATTTATTTACTGTCGAATAAATAGAATCATATCACGATATTTCACAACATCCTCACAGGTCTGACAGGATTTTTTACGTATGGTAAATGCAGTATAAATATACATATATGTACATAAGTATGTAATATGACCTAATCCCCTTGTTTTATCCTTCAGTGGAACAAAACTGACCAAAACTTTTCTGATATTTCTTTTTTGATATTTCCTTTTCTAACACCTCAATAAAAATATCACGATGAGTTTAAACGCAATAAGTAAAATGCGCATTTAGCGTTTATAAACTTAAAACAAACCTATTTTTAATAAAACATGAAGGTGAATGATGATAACATAATTATATGGTCCTTAAAATACTAAAGAGTTATGGTATAATGTCGATATAAATAAATAAAAGAATGACCGGCAACATTTTATTCTTTATTAAAGTTGATCGTCTATTTTTTTATAATCATATTCGAATTTCCATTTATTTTAATATTGGTTGTTTTTGTGTTACAAATCATCAAAAGAATTTAAATTTCTAATATGAAATCCGAAATATAAAATTCGAAATATGAAATTCGAAAAATGAAATTCGAAATATCAATTATTTTAGATAATTAAATTGGGCCAGCCTTATATTCTGTAATGTGTTCGAATGGCAATTATTCTTTATATGAACGAGAGAGTTAAGGTACGTACCAGTGTATAAAAATAGGATTAGACGTTTGAATCAAAATAATTTTTTCCCCTTATCAAAACATAATTCTCTCACATAATAATTACTAATCACGAAATCTCAAGAACTATATAATGTTTACAAACATTTTTGGCAAATATGTAAAATCCTTATAGGTTGTTGACGTTTGCCAGGATAGTTCAAATTGAGTTCTGAAAAGAGTATTTTTCTCCTGTCTAGCCGATATGAGATAACATAACATAGCATCACGCCTGTATTCCCCGAAGGGTTAGGCAGAGTATACTATTGCACACCCACATTTCGCCGATACCGTTATTGAGTCTCAGGGAGCTTATTGCCGTTTACTAGGCACAGTTCCAGACTCCGTGCTGCTACTGAGAAATTTCCAAAATCCAGAAAAACCCAATAACACTTTACCAGATCCGGGAACCGAATTCAAGACCTCGCTCAGCAGTCGCGCTTACGATCACTAGACTAATAAAGCAGTCGAAATAAGATATCACATAGGAATCAATCATTCCAGAGTGGAAACATTAGCTAGTCAGCAATAGTCATATCGAGGCTGACTGCAAGGGTAGACCAAACGATTTCGTTTCATCACTTGTGAAGGCTCTGTTTTTGCGAGACCTTTTTACAAGATTGCGAAATAATTGTATAACATCGATAACTTTTATCGTCACTTCGATAAATATATTCAATGCCGAATGTGATAATACAGTTAATATTATGTCACTAGCCTTTTGTTTCAATAATCGAATTTATGCGAAATTATTTGGCCTACACGAATTTATTTATGGTAATTTCGAAAAATAAGGTCACTTTTTATTTTATTCGCTATTAAAAACATAATTTATCTGATGCTATAAAGCAAACTATTTCTATGGATTTGATTTAAAATCACCGTAAGATCGCAATATTAATTCAATAATTCATAAATTCATTCGAAATATTACGCAAATCTCATAAATTATTTCGCAAAACTACGATGTTTTCGTGAATATATTAACTACACATATGTACAGTCAGCATCAAAAAGATATAGACACATAATTAAATTCAAAAGCGATTTTTATAGGGAATAGTGATAGAAATCTTGACCAATTTTACACATAATATCTGCGGATACAAAAAAATACATAGTCAGGAATTTTATGATTTTAGCCAATAGTTTTCCAAGAATAAGGGTTGAATCATGAATTTCGCTACGTATATACATATTTTTACAACCTGGAGTTTGGAATCGTGTACAGTCAATACACGATTCTAAACTCGAGACTGTTACTGAGAATTTCCATACAGAAAAATCCTATACAACTTTGTCCAAGAATCTAACCCACCGAGCTAATGAACAGACAACCAATACTGACTTCTAAATTTGTTTCCTGACGGGTACAGTATAAATTTAATCTCATTTAATTAAACAAACGGCCTAGTTCAGATCTCATTTGGCTAGGCAACCCAAAACATGTAACGACTGAAAGTTCCCCTACTATTTGTCATTGGGGTTGTAATTAAGGCCCTTAATGTCTCTTGCTAATGAGGCCATGGTGTGGCGAACCATGGCGACCCTATCATTAAAATGGTGTAATATACATGCATTAATTTCCTTACACATGTAGATTTATAATTTCTCGAAATTCGTTAAGAAATGTACCATACCATAGGATCGCGCCTTTATTCTGCAAAGGGTTAGGCAAAGGTGTACTATTGTACACCCACATTTCGCCGATGTCGGTATTAAGTCCCGTGTAGGTACTAGAGAGCCTATTGGCATCTACTGGGCACAGTTCCAGACACTGTTCATGATTTTTTCCAACATTTTTGGTTTATCAGTAACTACAACGAAGTGGATTTCGGAACTCGTGCCTTTTTTTTTTGATTTGCGTGGTGAGAACCCATCATGGTCTCTCCTCCGCTTGCGGAGGGCGGATGCCGGACTCCTACCGGCTAAACTCACCATGGTGATCCG
The DNA here is from genome assembly GCA_947562105.1 of Shargacucullia verbasci. NCBI lineage: Eukaryota > Metazoa > Arthropoda > Insecta > Lepidoptera > Noctuidae > Shargacucullia > Shargacucullia verbasci. The sequence goes on along the minus strand of OX387289.1, from coordinate 2,005,175 downwards.
CCTCGACATCATATGGTGGGCCTTGGGAACTCTTAGAAGACCGCAGCGAAGGCGAAACTCGTACCTGGACCCCCAGATTCAGCTCTAGGAGGCATTGAGATAGCGTTATGTCCAATAGAACCTTCCACCTCGGCCTCGGAGGACAGTTGAATATGGTCAAAGTCAAAAACAAATATTTTTATTTCAACTGGGCCTTTACAGGCTTTTAAAACGTTATGATTCTAGTTGCGCGGTTCCAAAAGTGGGTTTGGTCCTATGGAGAAGAAACCGGCAATGAACTCTATGGATACTCTTCTCTTTCTTGATGTTTGTTATACGATTAAGTAATCGTTGATTGGAATATTATTAATAGCATTGTGAATCTGTCACAAACTGACTAAATATCCTTTATATATCATTGAGTGTTTACGTTACATCATAATATTGCTTTTTTATATTACTATTTTAGCAATTAGCGAAAATAAATGAATCGTTAATAAATTATAGTTATCGGTATAAATAATTGTTTAGCAACACTATAAATGTTAACGTTTTTTATTGGTTTTAAACAAGCACACAATTTTAAAACCAAAAAATTTAATAGCGAACTAAAAAAATGAAACTTGTTTATGAAAATAATAGAAAACGGAGTGATAATTTATAGTACCTATCTATTATTACAATCGCCACTCTTTTTCAAATTAAAGAGAAGTTTAAGATTTTGCTTTTATTAAAATCATTATGCGTAACTACCTAGGTATGTCTTAAAGAAATTTACGACCAAATGACATCATAAAAACAACACTGGAGGGGTATCTCAGAAAGCACGTTAGGTAGTTGGTCACGGTTGTCATAATGAGTTTCTATGACAATCGTCCTGGGTGTCAGCTGCCCAGAAAGTCTGACAACCAGTCTAACCTAACAGTATCAGTAGGGGGAAGTCCCGTAACGCCGGACGGCACCTAGCGTCGGACACTCGCACTATCTGGACAAATAAAAATGCGTTCGATTTAAAAATCATTGAAAAGGGTGCGGTGCAACGTATCTATATAGGGTCACGGGACGAGGTTTGCCAGTGAGGCGAACGGTCACGGTGGGAGCGGTTGATTGCTGTTTTTGACGGGAAAGCACTGCGTAACATAAATTCCAAGTGAGTATTATAGCTATGATCTTGTGTTTAATTGTTTATGTTATTTATCAATAAAGATAATGTTCTATTATAATTCGTAGACGGTGAAAGTTTTTATTAATTTTCTAAACAGTTTTAGTATGAAATACGTAATCTTGGAGATTACGTATCCCCGTAGTACCGGACACAAAGATGTCCCTCAACACCGGACAGTTTAAAAGTTGTTTTTTACGACAGACCACTGGACATAACATTCACGAAGCCATTCAAAGATGCATATAACCAACACTGCGACATGTGGATGAGAGCAAATGCTGGGTCTCGGATAACCAACTATGATATTGCTGGTCTGGTCAAAAAGTTGCTCTACTGGATATTGCGGTGTTTGGGTTTAAATGCATTTAAACAATTTACATATTTGATAGAAATTTATATTAATATTTGATAGCAATTTCCTTCACTTCTAACTTACATTGATTTCGCTTTGGTTAGCTCATCGACGTCCTGCAATGCAGAATTGTCGAATAATTTGGTCTTAGAAGAATTGACAGACTCTCCAAGAGAATCCACTGGGATCTAAGTTCAAAAAGCAATAGAAGGGAAAGGGAAACAAATCAAAGGTGTGAACGCCAAAGGAAAAAGTGGAGATAAAGCTAAGAAAAAGGAACCATTCACTCAAATGTCTAACATAGGAAGAACTACTTGCAAGTACACTTAGAGGACCATGACAAAGACTGAATACAATGCTCCAGCTCCAAGGGTGGGCTCGTGAAGCATGTGCAGACATTGCTGAATGTGGAGATGCATATATATGTGATCGATGTACGATGTTTTAAAGTGTTCAGCGTTTTGGGTTAGAAGTTAAATCTGTCCGGTACTAGGTGCCAATGTCAAAGATTGCATTTTTTCCTACCAAAACTTAACTAACTTTCCTAAATATGTTTACGTAGAAGTTGTATTTTTTATGATTGCTTTTGATTTTATAATTTGTGGACTTAACTTATTCATGAATAAAGCTACATTTCTCGAAGTCGTTTTTAATTTATTTTCTGAAAACCTTAGGTGTCCGCCACTGGGGGACTTCCCCCTAACTGGTACGTAACTGGGTAGCGGTTAGTTGGCAGTCGCTTCATCGTCCCCAATGTTTTTGGGAAAGGCTAGACAGATAATGATTATGGCAGCCAAGTTCTAAACCACTTCGAGATATTGGTGATCATGTGTTTCGAGATTTACGTTTACGTTCGTTACGTTCGCCGATACCGTTATGGGCGAGCCTATTGCCATCTACTGGACACAGTGCTCCGTTCTGTTAGTGAGAATTTCCACTCAAAAAACCCAACAACATGCAACTCGACCCGGGAACTGAACCCAGGACCTCACTCTCAACAGTCGCGCTTGCCACCACTAGACCAATGAGACAGTCAAAATGAAACCTACCTATATTATTTTTTTAAGTCGCTTCGCCCGTAATGGCTCCTAATGACGTCTTAGGCCTGAGTTATCCCGCCTTAATTAAGGCACTGGTGACTTAGCGACTGAGTTACAATCTCGATACAACAATATGTTATTGTGTGTTCAGCTTTGTCCTTGCAGTTAATGAGCTAGGTGACAAGGGTTGTGGGATTAGCAGAAAGCTATGGCTATGAAACTATTGCTTGAGTGACTACCTAACTGGTCTAACTTACATCTTACAGTTATTCACAGCTAATCGTTGGCGTAGGGTAGTGTGCTTGATAAAGTAATGACTCGTAACATGATTTACCATATAACACAGCATCACGCCTATATCCCCGAAGGGTTTGGCAGAGATGTACTATTGTGCACCCACATTTCGCCGATGCTTATTCGCCTATTAAATAGACGAGTATATTTCTATGAGACAGTACGACACGGTTGGCGCAGTGGTTGAGAGATCGACTGCTGAGCTGCGTGTCGCGGGTTCGATTCCCGCACGGAACAAATATTTGTATGATCTACAGATATTTGTTTCGGGTCTGGGCCTTCGTGTATATAAATACACACCGTGCCTCGGAAAGCACGTAAAGCCGTTGGTCCTGCGCCTGATCTCTCTCCGGTCGTGTCGGATTGCCGTCCCATCGGACTATGAGAGTGAAGGAATAGAGAGTGCACCTGTGTTTGCGCGCACACTTGTGCACTATAATATCTCCTGCGTAGTTGGCTAATCTCCGGTGAGATTGGCCGCCGTGACCGAAATTCGGTCAGGAGGACATTATATTTCTATGAACCGGGTTCGGAACCCTGTGCTGCTACTGTGAATTTGCGTATAGAAAAAACATGTGATATGTCAGTCCAAAACATGTTGTAACATCGCACCGATATTTTTCAAAGGGTTGGGCAGAGATGTACTATTATATAATATAGGTATCAACATTTTGTTGAATTTTTTTTAAGTCTCGTGTAATAAGTGGCGAATCTATTGTCGTCTAAGTACTGGTCTTTACTTGATATGTAGCAGTAATACGTAAAGATTTCAATTAGTTTTATTTTTTATTCTTATTTATTTCGACGCTTTTACCTTATAAAGGTAAGTCAGCCTCATCGCAACCTAATCTAATAATTACAATAATTATATACTTGCCGCGGAGGAGGGAGATTTTGATGCAGCCACCATTTTAAATATGAATTTAGTTGTTTTAGATCTGGGTTCAGCTAACAAACTTGCGAAAATCCCGACATCATATTTATCAATATTGAAATTACACATCAACAACTCTCTCTCTCTCTCTGGTGTTTCAATAATTTAATTATCGCTAATCATCCAAAAGGCTCTCAAATCTTTCACTTATTGTTAAACAGTAATAATTCGGTCAAAAATAATAGGTATTTGAAATTCATGTCTTCGCTATCGCCCTATAATTTATTCTAATTTGCGTAACAGCCTAAATCCTACAATCTTTTGTCCATCTACAATATTTCGAAAGGCTGATAATTTAGTTCTAAGCTGTTCGTTATGACTGGGACACGACTAAGTGTTGTCGTGATGGAGCTGTGACGAAACGTGCCGCGAGTTTTGATGTTACAAAGGATCTTGATAGGGATGGGAAATCGTGAAGGGATTTATCGATATTGAGGTCAGTTGTCGAAATTTTTGTGTGTACTTTTTATTTTTGTTTTACTTCTTTTTGCCAATGATATTACTTAATTTTTTTAATCTTAAATGTCATTAGCTAGTCTTGTATTAGAAATCTTCATCTGATTAAATTTTTGAGTCAAATGTAAACAGTTATTGTTGGTTTTTGCATTCATTTAATCAAGCACTATTTGGTTTTGATTTCAGTTTTTATTAACAAGTTTTGGTTTCTGTAAATAACGCTAGGATTTTAAAATAATTCGGTTTTAATACATATGGTGAGTATTAAAAAAACCTACTTATAAAAATCGTAAACTAGAAATACCTTGTTGAAAATAAATTGTTTAAAATAGTAATCATTAAAAATAATCGAAAAGCTACTTATAAACGTCTAAAGTTCAACATGATTCTCTTAAACTACTATAAAGACCATCATTGTAGGATATTATTGTAATGACTATGGTTGGCAGGCGGATTAATGGCCGATGTATGTCGTTATTAGCATACAGGTGAATATTATTTCCCATCCTCCTGATACAATTAATCATCTTAATTGCATTACAATGTAAATCTTAAACTGTTTTCAATAAACGTTTTAGGATAGTTGAATTTTTATTTTTCAACTTTATATAATATAATTGAAGACTGTTCAAAATAATGAATGCATTATCATCTTCTGCCTCGCCTTTTCTTAACTCCATTGTAATCGGATCCGAATATCAGATGCGACTGAATATCAGTATTCTAAGGGATGGCCTTGACCTCTTTTTAAAACCAGTTTTTTAGTTATTTTTATACTTAAACTTTATAAAAATAACTAAAGGTGTTAAAATAAAGAAATAAAATATAATAGTAGGTAGAAACAATTCATTCTTATGTATTACCACGACGGTAGTAGGTACTGGCGAAAGCGTTAGTAACTCTTCAATTAAATATCGTTAGGGCCCATTATTCATCTGTGTAGAAACAAACATCTCAACACGAATAATGGCTAATTGCGATCATAAATCTGTCTGCCAAGTATGGCAAGGTGTGTCAATATCTAGTGTTTATTCCAATATTGATATTATCCCTTCACGACCTTTCTCTACTGGCTTCAGTAAAGCCACAGGGCTATAGGCTCTTTATCTCATTAATAGCTAAAATTAACATCAATTCTGGATTTTACATTACCATATTTAGCTGCGTCAACTGTCGAAGGTTTATTTTTGTCAAACGTAAGTATTGACTTATGTTCGCGTCACCTTGACCAAATCTTATAAATGTTAAGAATTTTAATCTATACAACAGTCGATTTGTTCATAATTTATTATAATGCTGACCTTATTTTACAAATTGATTGACATAGCAATAAAGATTTTGTGTTAAAATAACGTTTTTGGTATAATTAGGTGTTCGATTTTAGTGTGGTATTATACTTGAGATTGAAATGTCGACGTTATGAGCTATATGTGTTATGATATATTGTTCATAATTATATGAAAATGCATCCTATTCATTCTTTCAATAAAGACTTGACTAAAATTAACAAGCTGTGTGATATGTTACATACAAATTACAAGTTGAGAGCACAGAAAATACATCCCAATATAAACGAGAAATAATAATTTTCACAGATTGGAATATATTGGATTTGTCAAAGTATTAAAATATAAAGTATCCCTAGTTTACTCAACGAATAAAGAACGAAATTTTAATAAAAACCAATTAAGCAGAGCACTGGACGGTCATAAATATTAGTTATGAAAACCGATTTTTTTATCGATAAACTGTTTTTATGGCACAGCGCTACCGTTGCCGGCGACAGGTGCAGCGGAACGGCGGTAGCAACACGGTCTATCGATATATCGATAAATTGTATTTTGATAGCGCGCAGTCCTATGAAGGATAGACGCGGCCTGATTATAATAAGAAAACAAAATTATCCTCAAAATTAACTCTATAATCGATGAAATAAGTTTAAAAATGTTTTGGTTAAACCTAATACAGTTTATTTGTAAACTATATTTAATCGTAAAAAAACATCACGCCTATATTCCCTAAAGTGCAAGACAGAGGTGATTTGTTGAATACTCATATTTCAGTCCATGTCGTTATTAAGTCCCATATTACATAGGCGAGCTTATTACCATCCACCGGACACAATTCCAAACTCCAGGCTTGTAGTTAGAATTTCCACACAGAAAAACACTTTGACCGGGAATCGAACCCAGGACCTCACCGTCCCAGGCGCTGTGAGCACTAGACCAATGAGGCAGTTATCTTTATATATAAAAATCTCTCTCTTTCTGTTAGTCATTCTTCTCCTCCTAAATAGCTTGATCAATGATTTTTTTTTGTAGTTATGGTGTTACCTGGATGATTCTTAGCTATATTTCGTCACAATAGGTAACGCTTTTGTCGAGATCCATAAAACAAAATACACGCAGACGAATTTGTGGGCAACAGCCAGTATTATATAAAAATATATTTCTAAAGGAGGTCAACATATAGACATTAACTTCTCCATAAATAAAATATTGATACGCTTCACACATTAGACGCCAACCTTCTCAAGTTCACCTTAGTCTATGTTACGACACACATGGGACCTCATGGGACGGCCCAACATTAAATAGTCATTTTGATTGATGTATCACATCTACCTAGCCACAGCTTGTTCTATTTCCTATAGTAATTTCAGTGCATATAACTTTACAAATAGTGTTTTCTTCTCATTAACCATTCAATACATCTCACCCTTGATATATTGCAATTAATAAACTTCTAGGTACAAGTTACACTCTGGGTCTAACAAAATCTTTACACAATTTAGTTTTAACAGTACTTTTATTTCACTTGTAGTTGTGCGCTAGTAGATTGGTGGTCCATAGAATTTCACTACTGGAGTGATGTTGACTCTTTTAAGTATATTGGTAGTAGAAATTGAAATCAATAATGCTACGGTTCGAACTAACAACTCACACTCGCCAGTCGAACGCGTTATATGCTGGACTTTTGCCGTTTGAAGACAATGCGAGAATTCTTTATACGAAATATACATTAAAAAAAAATGCCTTGCATTGTCTCGTCTATCCATTCATAGATCTATCAAAACCGGCACCTGAGTGCACCGACCACAATCGTACAGTCCGATATTTGCCAATATTTAGAAGATCCACAGCCGCGGACACAGATATTGCAATCCCGGCCAGATTACATTTAAAACGAATCCCGGTATACTGGTAAAATACCGGAAAACTACGGCTTTCAGTTTCAGTGAAACGTGGGAAGGAATAAAATGTCTGTTTCGTAGAGTAATGGTTTCTGGTTTGTATTTCGAAGTAGTTTTGAAAAGTTTTCTGTTTAGTTCTCGAAAGGAGACAGGTGATAGAAGGCACCGTTCCATTTGGCACTGTGTTGGTTAACTACAGTCATGTTTCGCTTTTGGCGTTATGAAGTGCAGCTATTTTATATAGGATAAAAGATAACTCTTCGTCCTGTTACTAATAATTTTCCATCCCAGGTTAAATTCGATCCCTCACGCTCAACAGCCACATTGTTTACTAGTCCACAATTGAGTCAGTATCCATAAATGGATTACTTTACTAATCTCATTTTAAGATATCACCATTGGTTGAAGAATTTTAAGAGTAAGCAAGCATGATCAAATCAATTATTCAGACTAGTTATTGTTATGCCTAAATCTTATTGTGTTAAATCTATTACGTAAAATCCATTATTTTCACTAAGTTCAATATATATTTATATATAATCAAACATATTTGTATGCCACATGGCAGAGCACCTACCTAATATTGTAACATCTTACACTAATGTAACCCTACCTATGTTACAAATAAAGCATTCTGAATGCAGTAGTTCCTCCATGTTTCTGTGTACAATAACCCGTTCGTTCTCAGTTTCTTGCAAACGAATCAAATCCGAACCGCATTCTGTCCTCGTCCGTTCTATTACACGTTCCACCTAGCCCCTGATCCGATTATGGTAGAAACTGATCCTTTAACAGGACAAAACTCCTAACGCCTTGTGATTGGGATCCATCTTGAAATAGAATGATAAAATGGACAGAACAAGCCTCCCATATGTTATATAAGTATTTCTAGTGCATTCTGTGTAATTAGGACCTTTAGGAACTTTGATTTTTTTTTTCGTAATGCGCTTGAATTTTTCCGCTATCTTATCTGATGGTAAGTGATAGTGTGGTCGACGATGGTGAAATCCTATGCCATGAGAGGTTTCTATGTGACGGCTCATCCCAACACGACAGTAGCTATAATCTGTTCACTTTAATTAGTCCTCTGGTACAAACCAAAATAGTCATTACTGCAATGACATAAGAACTTTGATAGGAGACTAGCTAGGGTGAATGCACTTTATAGACAACAATAACGCACAGACGAAAAAGGTGATACAGAGTTGCCAGAACTAGATTCAGTTTACTACAGAACTGATGATAGATTTTTTGTAAATAGGGTTTTATGCTCCTATATTTCAACTGTGGCTATTAATTAAATAATAATTATACATTTATTACTTGAAGACATCTATAATTGCTTGAGAAAATTTAATTTTAGAACTTAAGTCTAGCTTTCTGCGCTAAGTGTCGTGGGTTCAATTCCCGTACGGAACAAACACTTATATGATCTACAGATAGTTGTTTTGTTTCTGGTTCTCTGGAAGAAATCCTAGTATGGGGCAATGTCTTTTAAAATAAAATAAAAAACAGGAGAATGTATCGTCTTTGTTAGAGTGTCTTCCATCATCTTAACCCTTGTAATTTAAGCTCTCACCTTTCAACAGCAGCACGAAGTTCTTCTTGTCTTCACCGCCCTTGGGGTACTCCCAGTCCACGTCAAGACCGTCGAAGTTCCTGTCACGAAGGTACGGGATCGCGGAGTAGATGAAGGTCTGACGGGCGTAGCGGGTTGCTGACATCTCTTTGAACTTCTGCGTACCAAAGGACCAACCACCTAGGAAAGGAATTCAGTGAAATTATTCATTTTTTTATAATATGCAAAAGTACTGTTAAAGGTATTTTTGTTTAAGAAATCTTATATAGTAGTAGTAGTCACAAAATTCATGCTTCAAATAAAAGTTAACAGACGACTGAAAAATCAGCCCTAAACGTACAAAATGTGTGTACTACATGTAAATATCTTATTTAAGTACCCACATAATTCGTAAGTATGAATCTTCCAGAGAAATTTTTCATTCAAAGAATATTAAACATAAATGTAAAATTTACTTTAATGTTTTGTTAAAACAACACTTAACCTTATTTCGACTGTTAAAAGACCTTTCTTACATAAATGTTTACTTGGGGAGTAATTTATGTGAAAATAGCAAAAGTTTTACGTAGTAACTGTCTAGAATAGATTAAAATAAAATAAAAACAAATAGGCCAAGGTTTAAAATACAATAAAATTATGTATACGTTATGCTTGTTTTTATATTAAATCTAAGAACAACTTTGAAAAATTACTTCGGTATTTAGGTAACCAGAGATTGATTGAATCTGATCTTTAAAAAAATGGGTAATTAAATTTAAAATAGCTGCGAGTTTGTCTAGCGTTCAATACCTATTATCAATCAGAATTATCTCACACCAATCTATAAAACAGCACTAATTACTAGTTAACACGAGCAAAATTTTCGCAACTGAATAGTGAGGTGAAACGACAAAAAAGTGGCGTGTCGATTTCTTTAAGCACTCATAATGCATTGCGCCACAACTCACACGTTGCTCTCATGAAAATAGGCGCGGTTTTTGCAGACATTCCCGTGAAAATAGGTGAAAATGTAGCGCGAATGCGCTTTGTGCCGTGGGAAAGACACCGCGGTGTGTTCGCACACGGCTAGTGAGGGGACATGTTTATCGATATCGAGGTTTTTGATATACTTTTTTATTGAACCACTGTCACATATAATAAAAAAAAAATAACATAGAAGTAGGAATATATACTACTGGAAGGATCTTTTATTTTTATTAATTTTTATGTCAACTTTACTCATTGATTGGTGCATGATTTTATTATACTATGCTTATAATTAAGTGGACAAAATACTTGAACGGTTTAAATGGCAATCATATTTCGTACTTAATATCTTACCAACTTTTTAAATAACATAAATTACCACATATCAAATCGCCATTAAAAACACGTACAAACCATAAACATTAGGCTATTAGAAAGTTGCGTTGCCATAAAAGCCTGAGTCATAATATTTATATTATTATATTGATTGCTTCGACTGGTTGATTGAACGACTAATGATTAATTGAACCAATCGTTATGTAAGCTATTGAATGTGTATGAAAGTGACATGTTGTCTTGTAGTTTTTGTGACGTCACACGTCATTTGTTTTTTTTTTAATATTGTTTAAGAGAAATTAATGTCTCTGCCCGTTTTTGTTACTTTTAAGAATAGAGCAAGAAGTATTAAATTTCATCGATATGTCGTCTGAAATCCCGAAAGTATCGATTACAGAAATCCATGTGTTGAATACGATGTCTCATGTATTTTGAATGGACTATTTATTTGGGTGGATAATCAAAGTGGTAAATATAGAAAGCTTTACCCATATTAAAATATAATGCTATTTTTCCGAATGGATGAGTATTTGGTATTTCAATGATTTTTCATCACTCATGCCGAAAAAGTGGACTGAATGTGCCCTTTTTGGATTGAATTGAATTTATTTCGAAAATCGATCTAGATTCCAATTAAAGTCTGGCTATTGATGAATTCTCTTTTTAAATACTCATCTTTTTTTAAATCTTAGGAATTTTACAAAAACACTACTCACACGTAATGAGAAGTAGTTAATCTTGGGTGAAAGTTAATACTTAGTGATTTTAACTTTTTAATTTCCCATTCAAACTATATGCAACTTCGCTGAGATCGGACGCCAAAATATTCTTGTATGAAATGTTTCGTCAATGTGTTTAATTATAAATCTGTTGATTTTGCAGCTGCATCTAATAACGGTGTTAGGTCAATAGGTTATATGGATGAAGGTGTCTAGTAATACCGGATCGTCAATTTAGAGTAGAATCTATTTCCGCAATTTAATAAACTTGTTTCAACAAACTAAATGCATAAAATTAACTTTTGCATTGACATTAAAATTATTATATTTAATAAAGACATATTTAATTCTCATACCTATTTGTATCTTGATGAAGTTATGTTAGGTACAGTGGTTTTAAAAGTTAAATACCGTTTGTGTAAAGGTTAAATATTTAATTAAATAATGATACTAAAGCTCCTTCAACAACCTAAGGAAGGAATGTAAATACAAGTTGTATCCGAGGTTTTACCTAATATTTTCAAAGATCAAAGATAACTTTGATCTCAACAAAAAATGCTTGTATGGGTCATCATTCTTTATTCTCCTTGAGAACCGTTGCTTCATCAAGCCGTTTGTGAAAACGGTGAGTAAAGCACATCTTGTTATTTTTGGGATCTAGTTTTTTAAACATAATATAATTGTATCTTTAACTACATTGAATATGTACCTACTAAACAATATACATTATAGTAGAACCTTTAAAGAATTTTACTGTAGAATTACAAGAGAATTAATAAAAAGCAATAACCATCAAATTTTCTTAAAGATATACATACCAATAGCCATGTGATGAGGAGGGATGAGAAACATGTCACGAGAAGGGTTATCAGTATGAATGTGGATGGACAAGAGAAGAGGTAGACCCAAGAAGAGATGGATGGATTTTGTGAAAAGTGATATGATGTACAAGAAAGTGAACTCTGAGATGACGTCTGGTAGAGATGAATGGAAGAAAAATACATATTGCGCCGACCCTAAATAATATGGGATAAGGGCAGGAGAATGATATACATACCAATAGCCAACAGGGTCTTCAATTTAGGGTTAGCTTTCTTCAATACGTTGATTCTGTCATACAATCCAGTTTTTCCATCCTTGGTCTCATCGTTGGATTCGAAGGAGCTGAGCTTGCCTTTCTTCAACCAGCCGAAAGCGAAGATGATGTGGGTGCAGAGATCAGGTTGAATGTCTTCGGGCGTAAACTTGCCGATCTTCGTACGGTATTGAGACCAGTTGGTGTAGTAGCAGACAATCTGAGGAGAGACACCAGATATAAGCAATTTGCTAGAACAGAACTTACAATTACATGTATAATACATAGCATAACTCTTGTACATGTTCATTTGGTATTGAAAGCTTAAACTGTACATTCATATTGCACCGATACAGTTAAAAGTCCCAAATAAGAACTAAACCTTTTATCATTTTCTTGGCTGCTACTGAGAAATCTGCTAAGGTGCGTTGAGGTAAAATTGGCAATGGGGTAAGATCGTAAAGATACAAGCTTATAAAACTGCTTCTATCGAGTGTAGAACAACATATAAAATATGGTCGAATCAGCCGGAAATTCGATCGGTACTATTTTACCCCATTGCCAATTTTACCCCAACGCACCTTAATACAAAAACCCAATAACACTTTCCCTAACCTAGGAATCGAACTCATGATCTTACACTTGCAGCTGCGTTTGTGACCACTAAACCAATGAGGCAGTTTTTATAATACAAGTCTCATACAACTCTATAGTCAATACTTTCATTATTCTCGATAAATTGAGCCTGTACCTCTATTATGAGTTTTTCACTATTTACTTTCATAGTAAATGTAAATTTTTATGCAAGCGATTTTAGTTCTTAACATGGTTACATTAGGGATTAGAGTCACTAACATGACATCTCTATAATATCGTAAATAGTAAATCAAAACTTAACTATGACACATATGTCACATAAGCGACTCTAATCCCTAATGTAACCAAGTTAAGAACTAAAATCGCTATCATGCAAATTTACTTTACTATGATAGTAAATAGTTAGAAAACTCGTGATAGAGGTACTGTAATATTTGCTAAGACCATTTGTAACCCGTATAATTAAGATTATTAATTAACTAATCTTATTTGTCCTTGACCGATCTAGGGAACCTATGACCTCAAACTATTAGAATTTAAGGAAAGACTTGTTTTATTATGAACTAGTTTCCGCCCGCGGCTTCGCCTGCGTGGTTTACGAACCCGTACATTTTTCCGGGATAAAATCAACCTATGCGCTATTCCAGACTATAATCTGTCTCTGTGCCAAATTTCATCCAGATCCGTTCAGCCGTTCTTGCGTAAAAGAGTAATAAAGATCCATCCATCCATCCATCCTCACAAACTTTCACATTTATAATATTAGTAGGATACTTATTTTGTTAGGGTTAAACCCATTTAATTTAGCTTATACCCAACTGAAGTGGCAATAACCTTACTCAATGTCATGACGTAGCTATAATGATTGTTAGGTTTGAAGATCAGGCTAGGCTGAGTCATATTAAGGTATCAGGAATTTTTACCATATTAATACTTCTTATATATATTTACACACTAAGAAAGATATATTAACTCCTTACATATTAGGTATAGTAAAACCTGCATTACCTTTATATGCTACTAATCTAAGCTTTGAGATTATTGACACAATAATATATTTTTTAATGGAGAAATAAATTTCGACGTGTATTAAAATTCTGTTTATGTACCATTTCAGAATATCGCTCCTATAAAACCTGCAATAAAATCAGATTTAACATCTGCTTTGCAGTTTTATTATTTGTTTCTAATGAATGGTAATTCAAACAATCCGTATATAAAGGGAATAGTGTGAATAAATTGAATAAATTCCTAGAACATTCCTCTTTAAGAGCTCTTTTATGGCATACAATTATATTCAAGGGTTTAGTGGTCCTTTCGCAAACAATATTAAGCGTAGTTTCTCGGATTCATATTCTCTACTTAAGTTTGCGTTCAGGGCACTCAGTTTTATAACCCACTCTCGTCTAGTAAAAATACCAGCTCATTTAACATGAAAAGTTTTGTAACATCGCTATTTAAATTTAAACTCTACACAGTCACGCTAAGACTGGTATTCAAAAAAGATTTCCATATTCACAAATCTGTCTTAAATAAATTTGTGAAACATTAAACATTTAAAACTAAGAATTTAGACCTTTATTCTTGAAGGAATAAAGTTCACGTATGCTGTTTAAAAAATACTACAAGCAAATACTCATTTTGAAGGCTAACAACTTTACTTTTGCGTTCGAAAAGCTCACTCATATCCGCATTGTACTTTGCTTTTGCAAGTTTATATTAGCATGCGAGAAATTGATACTAACGCTTTTATTTCATCGGAATAGAGGATAAAATCATTTACCCAGTTATACTAAAAAGTGTAAAGGTAAGTTAGTGTCATGGTTCTCACAAGGCTCAATACTGGGTCCACTGTTTCCTGCCATATTCATCGTAAGGAAATACAACCTTTCTAAATCGATACCAATATTTTATTCGGCTTAATCAAAGAAATCATTGTTTGATCTTATTTAATTTCCAGACAATTTGACTTTCTAAGTAGTTTTTAATAGGTTTTAGATGACTGGTAGATTACAATTAATTATTTCTTTATAGTAAGTTATTGATAACTTGAATATTTTAACATGAGTCACGTTATTACTACTCCAATGTCATGAATATCACACAGCGATGATATTTTTAATCTACCATAAGACAGCAGTCAAATTCTCACTGCTCTTATAAATGTAGTAATAAATCACTCATGTCATAATGGAAAGATTAGCCGGTCAGCAAACCTGGGAAGGTTTCTTTATTTTTAGAGGCTCTTTCCTTACACCTGTTGCAATTCGTAGCCAACTATAGTATTTATAGTAATAAGACTAGATAAGTTTATTAATATTTTAACTACTGAGAGTTAAGTCTCTTTTACAGAACGTACTAGTGGAAAAATAAATTAAAATCAAGCTCTACTAACCTTATATCCATCTTTGTCTTTGTGATGATCTGTGGTGACAGAATTATCAATAGCTGCAGAAGACTTTCTGCTGGCAATGTTAGGTCGTCCACGTATCTTGGGCCTGTTCACGCTCGCTGATATGACCTGATCCGCGGATCTTGAAACGCTGGTTGTCACTGAGGTGGAGACTTTGCTAGGCTTGCGGAGTCTTCTGCGAACAGCTGTGGAGGAGAAATAAGGATTTAAGATTTATAGAAAGAAGTTCAGGTAAAAGGTTTTCTGAATTTTGTATCAGTTGAAGAGTTTAAATTACAGCCGTTTAATAATACCTATGCTATATAGGTTGCAAAATTCTAGATCCAAATAGAATCATCTAACTTGACAACTGAATTGGTAAACGTAATTAGATATAACAGATTTGATAGAATCTCTGCTTGATATTATCTACGAGATCTTTTGTTGAGCGGGTATCCCAAGGTCCAAATGGTCAGGTATAGTTGAGTAAGATCTAAATTCAGCAATATTTATAGTTCTGCTGACCCCTTTAAGTGCAAAGCATGACACGCCAAAGAAACGTATCAACCGCCTGTCATTGCAAAAGATCATACAATTGAAGAACAATAATTATGGACCTCTATTATACCGTGTAGGAATATGTCTGTCATACATTACTTACAAAATTTAATGTTACCAATTTAGTTTCATTATTCAGCGCATGATTTGATAATGATTAAAAAATTATCTTTGATTTATTGTATTTATTTTTATTCCTGTATCGTAAGTGCGTTTACAAACAGAAATATTAACATGCGCATAGATCCAGACTCGGAAAAACTATCCTTAGATCATACAAATATTTGTTCCGTACGGGACTCGAGCCCACGATAGTCGATCGCTCAACCAGCTCCAGGCAGCTGGGAACTCCAGGCAGCTGGGAACTCCAGGCAGACTGAGAATTTCCATGCATAAAAACACAATTATAATTTACCTAACCTGGTGATCGAATCCAGGAACTCACACGCAGCAGCTGCGTTTGCGACCATTAGACCTAGGACTAGTTTCGCTACTCACTCCAAGAATATTTTATCAAAGCAATTTCTAGGAAGTAGGTGAACCATTTATTCCTCAAGGTTCACATCAAAGCCTTGTGGTAAGCTTTATTTTTCCGTTCAATTTAACTTCAAAGTTGAGCCATATTGCGTTAAGTTGGCTATGTAATCTATTGGGCGTTAGTTATAGGCCCTTTAAGTGAAGATCTGTAATCTTCATGCTTATTATCGCTTCAGTTCAGCTAAGCGTGGAGCATAGTTGATATGTGGGGTATTTTTAAATTTTATAACTTTTTGAAGGGAGCTGTGTCTGCCAACAACCTGTTGTACAGTTTTTTCATAGAATTTTTTCCTTTTACATTTTATTTCAGTTAGATCAACATTTGATTGTCTCATCGGTCTAGTGGTCCCAAGCGCGACTGCTAAGCGTGAGGTCCTGGTTTCATTTCTCGGGTCGGGCGAAGTGTTATTGGCTTTTTCTGTATGGAAATTCTCAGTAGCAGCACGGAGTCTGGAACTGTGTCCGGTAGATGGCAATAGGCTCGTCACCTATATTTTGTTATTTGTGAAAAACTGTCGTATGCTTTATATATATGTATATAATCAGCGTAACTGACTTTGTCGTTCTGATTAAATAAATAAATAATTTAATGTGACTCAATAAGGGCATCAGTGAAGTGTGTGTGTACATAGTACACATCTGCCGTTAGGCTGTTGATGCTTTGTCATATTTATCTACATTTTTTAAGAAGATGATCAAGTACTACTAGGTCTATTGTCCACCCTCATGTCCCATGTAATAGCCGGTGAAATTATACTCATCCTTATATAATTTTACCGGCTATTACATCCTAATATCCTATCCTACTAATATTATAAATGTGAAAGTTTGTAAGGATGGATGGATGGATCTTTGTTACTCTTTCACGCCAGAACGGCTGAACGGATCTGAATGAAATTTGGCACAGAGATAGATTATAGTCTGGAATAGCACATAGGCTACTTTTTACCCCGGTAAAATGTACGGGTTCGTAAACCACGCGGGCGAAGCCGCGAGCGGAAGCTACCATAATACCAAGTCTACCGAGAATGATCCTTGAGATGCTACCGAGAATTTCGTAAAAAAAAAAAAAAACAAATAACACTTTGGCAATATTAAAATTCACAACCTAACATTGTGGCAAATAAATTCATTAAAAATATCTCGAAACTACAGGTATCTTACAAACATTTCTACGAACCCATTTTTCCAATATGTTCCGAGTAATAAACTTGCACCACACTTTGAATTCTAAACACCCATAGGGGACACAGGGTAACAGACGGTATTATACCTTCCACTGCAATTCACACCTTAAAATATTGCAGCTAAGGTAGAAATTTGTGTGGAACAAATACATTTTTCTCCCACAAAAGAAACTGTTTTAATGTATGAGTTTAACCATGGTGTTTGTTTTGGTAAACGTTTTGAAGAGTTTACTGTATGAGATGGGATGGGTGCTTTAAGGAAAATGTTATAATATTATTAAGGCTAGTCAATATTTTCCTCTTAATGGGATATTTTTAGGCTCAGGTACGGGTTAGGGAACACACACACACACACAATCGAGAACTTTATGAAGTCCTCTCAGGTGTGCAGGTGATAATCAAATTTTGATCTGCACATTATTCGCGAGAGTCGGGTTTGAATTCACACCTTCTTCCATGGAAGGCAAAAATTCAACTGCTAGGTTTTTTCAATGCAGTTCTCGAAGAACTGTACTGAAAAAGCCGTGACAGCAAGCAGAAAGAAAAAATAGTCAGACAAACAATTGATAACTACATTTCATTCTTATATTCAGACTGGCTGAAGAAAAAAGGAGAACGCAAAAATAACTTCATAGTGCGGTTCAGAACCAACTTTATAGTTTTTCTTTGCTTGTTAGCGAGATTTTATTAATAATTCTTCGTAGCTTTTATAGGAAATCTTGGTATTTCTAGTGCTGTATTATCTTCTCTTGTTTTAATTCGAATTGTAATTTCAAAGTTAAGCTAGGCTCTTTTAATTTTATTTTCAGAAAGTTTTTGACATCAACTGGTTGTACAGTCAGGAACAAAAATATGTATACACGTAGCGAAATTCAAACGATTATTATACTTGGAAAACTATTGGTTAAAATCGTAAAATTTGAATGACTATGTATTTTTATATATCCGCAGATGCTATGTGTAGAATTAGTCAAGATTTCAATCACTATTTCCTCTGAAAATCGGTTTTTAAATTCATTAAGTGTATACATCTTATTGATGCTGACTGTACATAGGTAAAATTAAGATATTACAGTATTCAAGTATTGTCCAGCCATGACCCGCCATAACAGGCATACAATACGTTTGTGATTTACTTTGTTAATCTGTCTAATCTTTCGATAACGTGTGTCTATTATGATAAACCTGCACAAACGATAACATCTCAGGATTATCCCATGGAGCAACTAACTCCCATTCGTCTACAAGATACAAGAAAAAATACTAGGTAATTCCATAAAAATTACAGCCAACCCCAAAACAAAATTCGCTGTCAGATTAATAAACCAGCTGTTAACTCTCAATAAACACGAAGAGATTTGCATAAAAAAATTAACATCAAAATGGATTCTGTACGCGTTCACATTTTCATAGCTATCATGCGCACATTTTAGACAAATCAGACGGTAAATATGTCTGCTCTTTCAAGAAATACATAAATCTTGCGGGAAAGAATTGTAGGGATGTACCATTAAACTTTTTTTTTTTATTTACCTTTTATTCCACTTGACTGTTCTAGATGGAGGGTTAAGTTTTTTAGTTGTATGTAATTACTAATTATGTAGGGACGTATGTATGTTTGTATGACTATTATTCTGGGACCTTATGTACCCGAAACGAGTGTTAGAGTGCTATAGGAGTAATTATGAGATTAATATAAATATCGCGAATTGTATTATTGCCTATCTACACAAGTAAATCTCGCGACAAGCTTTTATATCATATAAATTGTGTAATGTAATAAATTGATGGGTTTGATTCAATTTAAAGTTTATTTTCTTATTTTTAGAACATTTAAATAAAAGCTTGTTTTTAACACTAATTTATTTTTTATTTTTTTCGTTATCGCTGTTTTATCATTGTATATTCGTATTCTTTTCAGCAACCTCTTTCATTTGCTACCCATATCATGGGAGTGTACAAAAATAACTAGTCCGCCATCTTGGGCCGTCCGCCATATTAGATTTATAATGGCGTCACTTAGCTAATCATGCATCGTCATCCAAACTAAACGTGTATGCAAAATTAAATCTCAATCGGTTGAGGATAACTGCTTTAAAATTCAGTTGCAAGATTTGACCCGAACATACATACTTACATACAAACATTGTAAGTTAAATAAAAGCTTGTAAGAAAAAGCAAAGCGTCAGCTGTCTTTTTTGTTGGTTTTGTTAATCATGATAAAATTTCCGTAGTGTTGTTTAAATCCCAATAGGTATTTGTTTGTGTTCTTGATTGTAAACAACCTGGTCTAGTCGTCACCAGCGTGGCTGTCTCGGCAAAGTAGTACTGGGTCTTCTGTACAAAAATTCTCAGTAGCTGTAAGGATTTTGTAGAAAGCAATAGAGTCTATTATACATGGAATAACAGCATCTGTGATATTGGGGTGTAAAATAGTCCACCTCTTCTTAATCCTTTGAGGAATACAGGGGTACCGATGGCAAGATATTTTTCTGATACAGCTAGCTTACGTCAAAAATGATTCATAATGATATGTCAATATCTTAATAATTTGACGATACGGTTGGCGCAGTGGTTAAGCGACTAGCTTTCTGCGCTATGTGTCGCGGGTTCGATCCCCGCACGGAACAAATATTTGTATGATCTACTGATAGTTGTTTCGGGTCTGGTTGTGTGTGTATGTGACATGTATGTTTGTAAACTGTACCCATGACACAGGAGAAATCCTAGTGTGGGGCAATATTTTTAAAATATAAATAAATAAAAAAAAACATACATACATTACATCATACATTTATCCAATATCCAAACTAAAATTATAATTCAGTAACTGACAACTAATCACGCATTCAACAGATGAACATTAACGCACTGTTTCCTTTCTTGTCTATTTTCAAGGTGCACGGGGGTAATTAAAATCAATTAAAACGCATGCAATTAATACGGAGAGTTGCTGTATTTTGTACAGTTCTGATCATTATAGGTTAACTTTCAAGGTTAAGAAATTAACGAGTAAGGTAGAAAAATATTGTGAAATGGTGCTATTTTTTTCAAGAAATAATAATTTGGTCTTGATCTACATAAATTCAATTAACGGGCTAATGTTTACTAATTAGGGCTTGTAAAGTAAGTACCAACAAATCTAGCCTATCATTGTCCCATAGTTGATCACACGGACCTATTCTCAGAATGAAGAGTGTTAGGCCTTAATCCTCCACGCTGGCCTGGGTTGCTAATACACGGCATCGAGAACTATGTGGAGCACTCTCAGTCACTTACTCAAGAATAAAAGGGCCGACAAAAACCTAGAAAAAAAAAAAAAAAATGTAATTTTTTTTTTTATTATTATAACAATTTCGGTCATCGGTAAGGTCCACTTTATAACCGAGCACCAACTGCGGTAAAAAAACGCGTTTTATATAAATAAATTGCTGGCTTATCAGCAATATATCTCTGCGGTATGTCCATGTAGGACACGTCAGGGGACGCACGCATAACCATGACTTGACTTCAAACAAATAGCTGGCGGGATGGATGGGTATCTTTGCTATTGTAAAATACGCCAGGGTATACAAGGTGGAAACGTTAAGTGTGGCTTTTAATAATTTGAAATATCTTCCTATATTTCAACTTAGTTACGTTTAGTAGTGAAAAAAAGCGTTATTTTTTTCTTAATTGTTTGATTAAATTTTTTTATTGAATAATTTATACATTTTTGTCACTGATGTTAACGTTAACAAGCGATGTCCACCCCAAGGAAATCAGTATTTTTACTACTTCTTTCGTAATATTCTGTTTAGAGTTTTATACACAACCAAAAAAGTGAGTAAAGGACACTTGTGGTACACACCTAGTCTATCTCCTTTCACCCTTTTTTAGATTGTATGTTCATATTCTATCTGATGAACCTATAGGTCATAAAATAAGTTTCTATAAATGATTTATTGTTCTATTAATTTATATTATAAATTATTATAATATTATATTAAATATTCTATTAATTTAATGAATGAAATGTGTATTGACTCATTTTTAATTAAGTAAAAGTCATTAAAAATAGTATCGTTTCCATCCTGTATACGCATCTATGCAGCAGTAAAACACGAATGGCCGACCGTTATTTTTTACGAGTATTTTAGAAAAATACGAATCCAATGTGCGGTAGCCTTTGAACCCGCTGTTTTGTTGGTTCCTTTGTATCGTCTGTTTCGGAAAATATCTAGATTTTTTTTTATAAACATCAAATTAATTGGTTGCTATGGCATTATTTATTTTTTGTCTATGCAAAAGATGTTCTAGGAATTGTATTATGTCGATCTCGGACTAGGTTACTATAAGCTATCTGTTTATCATTCCAAGCAGGTACTACTAGAAAGGAAAAGGTCAAACGAAAAGTGGGAAAATTGTTACTACGTGTTAAAACTTCATGGACTGGAAACTGACTGTATAAATGAAAAATGAAGTTTTAATTTATTGTAGTAAGCAAATAAGGACCATTTTATCTTAATGTAAATATATAAAAAAAACGTGATTGCTTCATCACCAACCATAAAGGCAATCAAAATATGCTGAAACTCTACTTCAAGAATGATTCAAAATTTATTCGTGCTTTTGTAGGCCATTTTGACTATTGTTTCAATAAGTGGAGAGTAGAGAGATGTTATATCATATAAAAAATCTTAGACCACTTTTTTATGTATTTTACAACCTTTTAATTTTCGTTCTATTGAATTTAATGAATTTAATGAGCCAACAATATATAAATATGGACCATGGCCGCGGTTCTATGTGGACACGAAAATACATGTGTATATAAATTAGGCTGTGTTTATTAATCGATGTCAAACACGAGCATCAGTCATTTGACAAAGAGTTATAAACATGAACACAGTCAAATAAATAAACATTTACATATATCTGAAGATGGTTGCCTATATGTGTATGTGAGTTTAGACCTTATTTGCATATCTTATGGCCTAGTATGCTAATGACAAGATGAGAGGTCACGCAAAGAGCATGTGTGAATAGTTTTTGGTTAACATCCTAATTTAACAGTTTACAGAATTCTAGAAACTATTTCTGTGCAACTTAACGGTTCAATCAATGATCAAAATGTAGGCTTCAAGACGGGTACGCTCGCGATTGACATTTTAAACTGCCGTTTTGTACATGTTGAGCCATAAACACATTAATATAAAAATTCCAGATGTACAGTTTCCTACAAATTGAACGTAAACTTTACGTCGCTTTCACATACCTAAGTAAACCAATAAACAAGTATTTAACATTACTATTATATTTATACGTGTTTCTAGCTGAATTTGGGCTTTAACTAATTTTTGATTTAGTTTAACTAGACTAGACCAAAATTTCGATTATGTGCTTGTATAATTTCCGGATGATTATACATAGTACAAAGATTAAAAGCGTCCGAAAGCCATCTGCTACTTACATTTTTTTATCAATCCTAACTTAATATTATAAATGCGAAAGTAAGTTTGTTTGTTACCTTTTCACGCCTAAACCACTGAACCGATCATCATGAAATTTTGCATGTATTCGTACGTTGTCAGGGGTACAGAAAAGGACACAGGGTATCTTTCATCCAAAAAAAGCACTGTTCCCGAGGGAAAGAACAATAACTTTTGACGGTGACAATTGCTTTAGGACGCTAGATGGCGCTACGTGTGACCTGAAAAAATGGACGGGTTCGTAATCAATGCGGGCGAAGCTGCGGGTGAAAGCTAGTGTATTAATATAAAGACACACGAAGCGACTGCTATTTGTAAAACTTGAGGAGTCTAACTTTGTTTACACTGACTGCATTTGACGGCTTCACTGTCATTGATATTCGCATCATCGTTTTCGCAGCATCCTCTGAGATGAATAGATTTCAAATGCAATTCAAATTGAAATTCAAGGACCGCACCTCGCTTGCCAAGACTTCAGCAAACATTACCACTATATCATCAAAATTCTTACTGTATCAGGATTTTCTGACACTTCAAGAGGGCGCTTTTCATACATCAATTATTTACAGTTCATTACGACTGTAGTTCCAGAAGGATAAGGGACAATGTACCCGTTGTAAATCCACATTTCGCCGATACCTTTACATAACATAGCATCACGCCTGTATTCCTTGAAGGGTTAGGCAGAGATGTACTATAGTACACCCACATTTCGCTGATACCGGGCACAGTTCCAGACTCCATGCTGCCATTAAGAACTTTCATACAGAAATATCCAGTAACACTTTACCAAACCCGGGAATCTAACCCAGAACCTCACGGTTATCAGTTGCACTTACAACCACTAGACCAATGGGACAGTCATTAAGTCCCATGTAATATGGGACGAGTTTTTTGCCACTATCGAGCACAAATCAACATTACACCTTGCTACTGAAATTCTTCTTGCAGGCGGCACGGTTGGCGCAGTGGTTGAGAGATCGACTGCTTCGCTACATGTCCCAGGTTCGATTCCCGCATGGAACAAATATTTGTATGATCTACAGATAGTTGTTTCGGGTCTGGGTCTTTGTGTATATGAATATATGTTTGTAAACGCACATACAGGAATTATTCCAAGTGTGGGGCATTAAATTAAAAAAACCTCAAGTACACTAGCTGACGAGGGGGTTAGGTGTCGTTCGGCCCACTATTGTACGGGGACCGCTGACCAGTTACCCCTTTTAAAAATGTATCAACTAGGCCCACATCTGTTTTGCTTTCAATCAAGCGAAGGAACCTCACGGTCAGACACTGATCTTGCGACCTCTTTAACCAATGGGGCAGTCAAACTAAGATCAAATACTCTTTCGAAGGTATTTTGAAGTTTGTAAGTACTTACTGGTTGAGTCTGATGTAGGTGCAATGACAGCGACTATCAGTAGGACTGTGACCGCCCACCGCAACAAACTTGGTGGCCACTGTAACAAAAGAAAAAAAACCATTATATTTTGTTAAAAAAAAATGTGTGTGTACTTATGTACGTACATAAGAAGTTATATTTCTTATTTTCTTTTTTATATCCACTGATATGAAACACGTGTTAAAGATGCACAAATATTTCAATAACTACCTTGAATACAGCTATCAATTCAAAATTTAAGACAAATTTACCAGCCAACTTCATGGTGTCGCTTTTATCTTTCGGTGTGCGCGCGCATCGTAAGAATTCATTCTTATCAAGGGCTCCAAAAGAAATATTATTTCAAAAAAAAAAAAAACGAGAAAACACGGGAAAAGGTCCATTACCCATCACACACACGTTTCAAAGAATATTGAAGCAAAAATTATCTGTATAATTAAAAAATAATTGACAATATAACCTGATAAGTGGTTATATTTTCGAGACGTTTGGGTTCAAAACAGTTGGGCCATGGGATCCGAGTGCCTTTTATTTAAAGAGATCGTAAAGCGATTAGTCGACTCTACACGTGAGCAGAGGGCTGGCCTATTTTTTGGCCAAAGAATCACGATTGCCATACAGCGTGGCACCGCTGCCCGTCTTCTGGGCTCACTGCCGGTTGACAGCGATGTGGAGGAGTATTTTGATGTGTAATGTTTTTATATTTTTTACTTTTCTAATCTGATTAGTGTGTAAATATAGTGTATATAAAATTCATTGACAATTACGTGTCGCAGGTTCGATTCCCGCACGGAATAAATATTTATGTGGTCTAAACATAATTTTAGTAGATTGTTAACGAACTACCTTGACCTAAGAAATGTAAACTAACACGAGTTTGGTCTTGTATAAAGCAATAATTTATATACCAACCTATTTGAAGAAGAATTCGTGAAAAATCTATGGGACAAAAATTTACCTAAGGCCACGGTATTTCAGGTTTTTTACATATATTTTCCGTGACGCATTGCAGCGCGGTTGTAACAAAAATAATATTTTTAACATTGTGTCACACTCCCCACTTTAATATTTTCGTAAGTGGCTCGTGGCACAGGACCTTTAGGACAGGTCATACAGCAAGAGATTTACAATTTATGAATATGTACATATTTTTTCCTCTCTACAGAATTACAGGCATACGACTAGACAGGCGTAGATCGTGCTATAGCTACTGTCAAAAGTCATTTTTATGTCATATATTGACCAAAAACTGAGATGATAAAATGAAACTGCTTTTGCATGGCTGTTGCATTGCTGTCGCTTTTTTTAATTAATTAGGCTGCAGGCTGGTCAACGGATAGATGCTTACAGAGCTAGGAATCGCGTGTTACCGATCCTTCTAAAAGCCATTCACGCCCTTTCACTTTTTGAAGAAACCCATACCCATGTCTCTTATGCATACATTAGTTGAGAGCTGTCAAACTAATTCAAAATCTTTACTTATAGAACATAGACATACAAAACAGGTATAGAGTAAACAAGATGCAGATGACAGAGGACCAAGTATTGTGGCGGAACTTTCAAGGAAGCCTCTATCTCATAATATACTAAGAAAATCAGATTTCATTAGAAAATAACAGCTAGCACATTCTATAACCAATAAGTATGTGTTTACAACCCGCTACCTCTCATAAGCTCTCGTATTTCACTTCCTCCGCTAATCGCTTTCACTATGACGTGTCCTCTACTTCAAGATTACAGTTTCAGTTGGCCGTCAACACGTCACTCCCATGAATAATGCAGGAGCGAGACGCGACCCCAGTATTGAGATTATACAACCAGTATACCTATGTTACATAGTGATGTATGAAAATATATGCAGGGGTAGTTTTCATATTGATCTGCAGATGAAGGAAGATAGTGTTTTTGGATAAAAGTATTTCTTGAATTCCGTTCCTTTCTTTAAGCTGACAAGTAAGAAGATTATTATGAAAATCTTATATATAGTTATTTATAATTTCATTTTATTTAATATCGTTATGTAAAAATTAGAACTAATTTCTGTTTCGTCAAAAACACCCAGAGCTGGAACAAGTTTACTTATTGTAGGTCATGCAAATTTTTGTTCTGTGCAGGAATCCAACCCGCTACTCGTAGCGCAGCAGTCGATCGCTCAACCACTGCCCCAATAACTTTACTTCACCACCACAACAGATCAATAAGTTCAACAAGTGTTAATTCTCTAAATAGTAAAAATCTTGCATAGAAGCAAAGAAGTTGACCACATAAAAATTTTTTGGGAAGGCGCCCTCACAGGCAATCCTACGTAAGTTCTTGCGATGCACAAACACACGCGTGAAAATGTTTCAGAATACATTCTAATTTCCTTTAAAAATGTATTGTTTCATCCAGTGAATTCTAAAATATATTCAAAGGACATTAAGTCTATACAACTTTGTACAATGGTTTCAGTTTAGTTAGCTTTGCAAACGGTCAACTCCATTGTGCATCTGGGTTGACAGATGCGACTCCATTTTGAATTGAAACAATTACTGTGGATCCGCTTATTGTTATCAAACTTGGACAATTACTTACTGGGACATATTGGTAAGTATTTTTATTTTTTATTTTTTACTAAAATAATCTCTTGTCGTTTGATATTTAACCCATCACTGTCCCAATGTTGGTCACGGGCGTCTTCTCAAAGTGATAAGGGTTAGGTTTTGCGGACTTTACACAAAATTGAGAACCTAAAGAGCCCTCTCAGGTGTGTAGGTTTCCTCATGGTGTTTTCCTTCACCGCTATCGCAAGTGATAATAAAATTCTGTTCCTATTTGATGAGTCAAAGATGGTGGCCGGTTTTGAACTCAGAGCCTACGTGAAAACAAGCATTCACCCACTACGCTATTACTGCAATATTTTTTTACTTGAGTTGTGTTTTACACATAGACTTAGAACTTCGCTTACGCTAAGTTTTATTCTAAATCGACAGTCAGGTCTTTGTGAAATGCGAAGACCGACAGTAAACAATTGAGGGAGCAATTTATTCGACGATGCCCAATTCGGTTTTAGAGCTGGGCTGTCGACAGAAAGTGCTATCTTGTGCCTTAAGCAAGCTGTCAGGTACTACACTGACAGGGGGACGCCGGTGTACGCGTGCTTCCTTGATATGTCAAAAGCATTTGACACAGTCTTATATAATAAACTGTGGCAGAAATTGGATAGCGCGGGTGTAC
The DNA here is from genome assembly GCA_947562105.1 of Shargacucullia verbasci. Lineage (NCBI taxonomy): Eukaryota > Metazoa > Arthropoda > Insecta > Lepidoptera > Noctuidae > Shargacucullia > Shargacucullia verbasci. The sequence continues at coordinate 1,977,727 of OX387289.1, read as the reverse complement.
CGGCGGAGGTAACAGCCTTGTTGAGGCAGTGGTGTGGGAGTCAGAAGAATCAGGTGAGATGGGGGGGGGTTCTATCCGACGCATATGGTTTGGAGTGTGGTGTGCGACAGGGTGGACTCACCTCTCCCCTGCTGTTTAATTTATACATTAACGACCTGATTGGCGATCTCAGTAACACACATACGGGCTGTTACGTGGATGAAGTGTGTATAAATAACATTAGTTACGCAGATGATATGGTGTTGCTGGGACCGTCAGTGGGTGCGATCCGTAAGTTAACGGCAATCTGTGAGGCGTACGCGGTGGAGCATGGGCTAAATTACAACACTGCCAAGAGCGAAATGCTCCTATTTAAAACAAAAAAATATATGCCAGTCCATGTTCCGCCTGTACTGCTAAATGGAGAGGCTTTAAGGATGGTGACCGGCTTTAAATACTTAGGGCATATTGTCACAGACGACTTGAGAGATGAGGCCGATTTGGAAAGGGAGAGGAGGGTATTGGCGGTGCGTGGGAATATGCTTGCACGTAGGTTTGCTCGATGTTCGAAACAAGTTAAAATAACACTATTTAAGGCATACTGCCAGTCATTCTATTCGAGCAGCTTATGGGTAATTCATACCCAACGGGCCGCCAGTGCCATTCGAATACAGTACAACAACATATTCAGGTTGCTCTTGCGCTTGCCTCGTTACTGCAGTGCGTCACAAATGTTCGCGGAGACGCGCACAGACGGCTTCCAAGCGATAATTCGCAAGAAGGTCGCCTCAATGTTTCGGCGTGTGCGAGGAAGTGACAACAGTATCCTGAAGATGATAGCATCTCGTGATGATTGCCCGATTCAACATCATTGGATGAATATTATGCTGGGACGTTAGAGACGGACAGTCGGGCGTGTGGGTATCAGGCTGTCTGAGTTAACATAGGCATATGTATCTGACTCATCCTGAAGTACTTATTATTATTAGACTGATGTTTCATTTTATTTGAGTGATGTTTTTTATATGATGGATTTATTTTATTTGATTAATTTATTGGATGATTTTATTTGATGAAATTGTATTGATTGGATTTTATTTGACGTATTTGTGGACTGAATTGCGTGACTATTTATTTATTGTAATATTTTAATTTTATTTTTTAATTATTATTTTTTTTTTTGGTACGGTATATGGATTGTTATTGTAAATCTGAAATAAACGATTATTATTATTATTATTTATTTAAATTCCGAATTCACAACCCTTTGAAAATTAGTTCTACATCAATTATCAATGTCACCTTCATCAGTGCATTCTGTCCGTTATCCACTAAAACTTGCACTGCGAAAGTCCCAAATATAAACCCACGGATATTGCTTTTGACATGGCCAAGTTACAGATCATATTAATTTGAAATTGGAATCAATATTGAGACAAAGAAGAAGAGTTGAAAAACAAAACTTATGGACTCATATTTAAAGTCCAGTTTTCAATACTTATCAAGCCTCAAACTCCCTCTATCCAATTACAATACATGTTTACCAAAGTTGGAAACAGGATAAAAAGCATTTCTCATAGATTCTACGAAAATGAGCGGAGTAAGTTTATCCGAGAGTTTGGGCTCTGTCTGTACACACTCTAATTACGGTTTTAGAAGGGGATTGCTTTGCGAAACTTTATTTCAATGTGTTTTTTTTTATGAGGCTTGTTCTGGTTTTTATTTAGTTTGTAATAACCTCGTTGGTTGCAGCTACTGTAGATTTTTAGGTTATGGGTCCAATTCTTAGGGAGTGAAATTCTTAGACCTGTCATGGAAATTCACTTAAGAAAAATAATCAAGATTTTTGATAGTCATATTATGGTAAATTGGAATATAAAAGTCTCATTAGTTCTTGAAGAAAATAACATATACTAGTCACTCAAATATGTATTTCGTTTCAACGTATAAATATTTCTTTGAAACTAAATTCCCTGAACAATTTTATTACCATTCTAAGAACACGTATACTATTTATAAGAAAAAAATAAGCTTCGAATACACTATTTATTCCAGACGAGAAGATATAATCCGGATTTACATATATTATGCGATGTTTTTATTTATATAATGGATTGTATGAATTTATAGGATGAATAAATATTAAGGGGATGAAAACATTGGAGTTATAGATATGAGTGTTGTTGAAAACGAGATGAATTTCAAAAACCTGTTAAAGCTTATTTTGCTTCGCTTTCTTGTATAATGTTTTGTATTTATGTGAGCTACAATCGAATGCTGCGATACGACGATGTAGGACTCTCCCAAGTTCTACACCTTCCTGGCTTTGAGAAGACCTATAGGTTTGCCGAGGATCCCTCTTTTCCTCTGTCATTTCGACCTAAGTACCTGTGCAGATAACTGTGAGTGAACCCAGTACTCAAACATGATAATAGCATTCAGAGAATCACAGAAAAAATATGGACCCATTTCATCCGACATTTTCGGCTTTTTAAGCCACCGCCCGCCATCCATTTTAAACCTGGGCTTACTCGAAAAATGGAGAGATATAGGCATTTATTTCACGCTAAAAATAGTACAAAAATAAGGACAACGCCAACGGCTCTTTTAATTTAAAATCACTATCTCCCGAACAATAAGGGTCGTACGGATTACAGAAAAATTATGACAAATGAATTCGTCGTTGGAAAAATAATCTTTATTAAAATGCTTCTGTCACAATTTTTGTTAATATCTCGTGAAATGTTAGACTGTTTTTTATTTTATGTCAGGGGGCTGATTTTGTTGCCGATCTTAATCTAAGTTTTGATTCCAAATCCAAACTTTAAGAGTATTGTGAAATTACTGAAGAGGCATGTGTCATATATGACATACTGACATAATATATTTAAGCTGTATTATTGTACAAGTAACGAATTTCATACTTTACACGTTATTTACGTTAAAATTACATTCATTTGTTCTTAGTTTACAACAACATGTCAAAATATTAATTATGAACACATAAATTGCCTCACAGTCTCTTTCTTCATAGTTTGCATACATAAATATGTTCGAGATAAGTTTTTCGAGAGATTATTGCAAAATGACCGGGTTCATTGATCTTGACAAGGCTATCACTGGTTTTTGTGATAATTATGTAAATCTCCTCTATATATTTTTATTTTCCATTTCTTTGGAAACAGAACAAATGGTCAGTCAAAAAGTAAATGGGGAAAGTGAACTTCTTTATGTGAGAGTGTAAATATAAATATCATCCTAAAGTCTAAGCAATCTACATTCCCACAACACACAAACTTCAACATAATAAAATTAATTACAAAATTTATCTGCGCACCGTACGCGCAGTACAAATATTAGTACAAATCACGGCCGCGCGCGCTCGAGCTGTAATTTATTAAAGGCGTCATGCACCCACGACCTGATATCCAGTAACAATGAAAAATGGACCAAATTGCTTTATGTTTGTGAATCTGGATTTTATGACCAGTTCTTTATATGTGTGCATGTCATTTCAGTTGTTTGACTAGGGTGAGTATTGAACAAAAACACTGTGGACCTGAGCTGCGTTGGCTTGCAGTGGGACCTTACAAAGTCTTGGATTCGTAGTAGGAAGTTTGAAAGTGATTGTTTTCTTGCATGTAAAAACCTGAACTCATAGCGGCACCCACGGAGACACCGAGACGCTGTCTTTATTAACCATGCTAGATTTACATAGCAAACACCAGATCCCAAGAGATTTAGACAGACGTCAGTCAGCCTCGAAAAGGATGAATGATTCTTGAGAAAATTTACACATAATATATCTCTTCTGATCTTCCCGCACTGGTCAAATATTCATATGGCCTACAGATAGTTGTACTGGGTCTTGATGTGTGTACATCTAAGATATATGTTTGTTACCCACGTTATACAAACTGAACTAGGAATATTGTTTTTAATATTTGTTCTACGGTAAATAAACAAGCGACAAGTCAATTCCCTTCAATTATGTCAACAAGCAGCTGTACAGTTTTATTCAACGAAGTACTACTTGTGAGACTAAAAAGTAGTATATAGAAAAATCTCCACTGAATGACTGAATACCAACCGATTGCTAGAACAAAAAAACATGTTGACGCGATCAGCCACGACGTGTGGTCTTGTATTACCATAAAAAGACCAATAAGGTCAAGCTAACTGGTCAACAGTATCGTGTTTGTGATATATTATGTACTGATTATTCTTTGTACATATCATAAGTAGATACATCATCATATTATCCAGAAGAAGTCCAGAGGAATAACTTATGTGATGCCCTTAATGTTTTTTTAGTATGGTTAGAACGCTGGCGTTTCGACGTAGATGCCTTTACTATGAATTGGCTGGAGACCACACTACAGTGAGAGGTGTAGAAAGATATGGAGCAGACTTTTGCCCAGCAATGGGGTGGTAGAGGTTAGGAAAAAGGGTCACTTTTAAAATATACTGTCAACATCCAGTTTAGTTGGGTAAAAAGAGCCATTAATGTTGAATTGACATAACGGTGAAACAGACACCCCTGGTGTTAGAATTTTATAATCTATTCGTATAAAAGAACTCAAAAATAATTTCATATGTCAAGTGTATAATCATGTAATGTTATGACGACATGGGTGGCGTAGTGGCTAAGCGATTAGCTTTCTGCGCTAAGTGTCGCGGGTTCGATCCCCACACGGAACAAATATCTGTATGATCTACAGATAATTTTTTCGGGTCTGGGTCTTTGTGTGTATGTGAATATATGTGTTTGTAAACGCACCCACGATACAGGAATTATTCATAGTGTGGGATAAAGTAAAAAAAAAAAAAATGTTATTTTGATTTAAAAAATTACCTTAACTTTTACTAGCGATTCTATTTTCAGACCAAAGCATTAATTTCTTGTTAAGCCTTACTAAGCCGTACTTCATTTTGAAACCTTTGAAAGCTTGATACTTTCAAACAAGTTCTTGAAATAAGCTCATCCTCCCACACAGCAAAATTCTGAACATTTCAATAAAAGTTCATTATTGATCAAATATTGAATATAAACGAGGTGAGCAAAATGGCTGGTTAATGGAGTGTAAATCAGTTTACTAATGCTCAGTAGTCGATGTATCAATGTCATTGCAGTTCGCTTCCAGCGTGACAGATGGCGCCAGCGCCGATTTTCAGCGATACACCTGACATTCTCGAGGCGATATCGTAAGATGGATCGTGCGAAAAATCTGACTTGTTAACTATATGGGGAAACGAGGTATGGTGTTCCTCCACTGAAAAGGGAGGATATTCAGACCAGGTGGTTAGCCTGGCGAACCGAAGCCCAACGATGGATGTCGGACATTCGTTTATGTGTTAGAATCGTTGTAAACTTTCATAGTGCGATTCAGGGTTTATTGTTGTAGCTTCACTCCTATAGATGGCGCTTTATTTTTTGCCATGTAGTAGTTGCTACGAGTAACATTTTGGAACTCTTGAAGAAGAGTGACACTTTTGAGAAGTCCTAAATCTTAGAGTTAGAAATCGTTAAAGTCTTATTATAATAATTAATTAATTCACAGTTAAGTAAATGATTTATTGGTCTAATTGTCACAAGTGCGGCTGCTGAGTATCATGTACTGGGTTCAATTTCCAGGTCGGGCAAACTGTTTTTGAGATTATCTGAAATTCTCAGTAGCACCGAGGAGTTTAGAGTTGTGCCCTGTAGATGGCAATAAGCTCGCTATTACATGGAACTTAATAACAGAATCGGCGAAATGTGGGTGTATAAAAAGTACACTTTCTGGGACTAGGCATGATGCTATGCTATGATAAGATAAGATAAGATATGTTTTTATTCATGTAGACCATATACAGGTACTTAAGAATAGTTACGACTCTAGGTGCCACGTTCCAAAATGTTGACTTCCAATGGAGAAGAACCGGCAAGAAACTCCATGGTTACTCTTTTAAATTCAGAATTTCTTACAATATTTTGTTAAAATACATTGTTCTCGAAAACTTATGTGAGGACAATATAAAAAAAAAGTCTAAACTAAACAAGCCTGATTTTTAAATTAATAACAAATATTCTGATAAGATTGACATGGCAGCTATGAGCTGACCAGTCCCAACAGACGGCACCCGTTCACGAGTATGACGCACGTATCGGCATCGCTCAACTCAACCACATTGCAGGGAACTCAACGACCCGACACACACGCCACCATCAGCAGGACATTTGAGTGAGCATGACATTCTCAAACTGCCAGACAACTATCACGTCAATTGAATAAAATATCTCTTTAGGGCTACATGGTGCTCACATATTACAAATTGCCAATATATGTTATGTTAATGAAAGAAACATAGAAATAATAAAGCAGAAATACTGCAATCCTCTTCTACGATTGAACAAAAAAATAGTAAGAAGTGAAAAACAGAAATATCGTCCCACTTTTTTGCCACCGAGCCGCTTCTAATGCATTATTGCAACATTTAACCCTACATTTTCGCTGAAGGCTATTTCAGAAATATAAAAAGGGTACGATCTTTACCGAAAACACTTACGGAAGCGGTTCCGAAAGATACTTTTGTGGCACTTGTGTCTGTATTTACACTTTTAGGATAAAGATGATTGTTTTTATGGTAAAGGCTGTATGGGGCCTTTGAGAACCCAGTACGAAATATAAATAGACCAGAAATAGAGAGCGTATACGTACGTTAAGTTGAACGATCTTCATTGCTGAGACTAATAGTAGAGTATTAGGGACTTTTTGGATGATCATCGTTACCTCCTTGGATGTAATTACGATGGTGTGTTATTTTCTAAATAAGAAACATTAGCCATAGAATTATTTGAAAAAAGAGTTGAGCTATATGATGAATGACGCATGCGTGTACCTGTGAGGATATTTGGTATGGCACTGGTAAGTTCCTCTTAATGCCAGCCCAGACGTTGCCCTCACTATACTTTACATGATATTTTAAAAGAGTAACCGTGGAGTTTCTTGCTGATTTTTCGCCATAGAATTATTAAGGGAATCAGCTCGATTTGTAAGTTCCTTTTGTACTCAAATGAAAAAGGGCGTGTTTGGAGTTTATGAAATTATTTAGGAAAATACACTAGCTCTCTAACCATCAGTTAGTTAAATTAGAAGTTAACCCGTGTGAGCAAGTAAATAAATTTAGCCCATTACTGTCCCACAGCTGGGCAAGAGCCTCTTCTCAGAATGAGAAAGGGTTAGGCCTTAGTCCACAAAGGAATTATACAAAGGAAATACAATCCACCAGTCTCTAAACAGAAACAAGGCACAATTAGTAAGGTGTTCGCACAGTGTATCACTATTGTAGAACATACACAAGGTCGAATGAAAGGAAAAGGCGCTGACTGCAAAAACTATGCACAGTGTAGTTAAGAACAGAGGCGGCTGGTATATATTTCGTTTTTTGGACTATTGGAATTCTGACATATAAGTATTGTGACGTCAATGTCGTTGGAAGGTATTTTTATTTTTTATTAGTTTCCGACCGCAGCTTCGCTCGTACTGATTACGAACCCGTGCATTTTTTCGGGTCACACGTAGCGCCATCTAGCGTCCTAAAGTGGTTGTGACCGTTAAAAGTTCTTTGTTCTTTCTCTTACAGTACTTTTTCTGGATGAAAGTCACCCTATGTCTTTTTCTGTACGCTTGACAACGTACATGCAAAATTCCGTGATAATCGGTTCAGCAGTTACGGCGTGAAAAGATAATAAACAAACAAACAAACTTACTTTCGCATTTATAATATTAAGTTAGGATTAGAATTAGGATATAAGCGTAGACTGAACTGCTTCTTTGGTCTTGTGGTAGATGCGCGGCGCGTGATGACTTGGGTTCGAACCCGGTCGGGTAGTGTCATTTGGCTTTCTTGTTTTCCTCTTAGAAGAATTGCATGAAAAACATAACATGAATAAGAAATCATACTTAGAAAGATATCCCCATTTCACCCCCTTAAGGGCTGAATTGGTACATGAAAAAACCTTTTTTTTTTTCATAATTAGTTTTTGTAATTGAGCGATATTTTGGTCTGTTAGGATATTTAGACAAGTAATGAGACTAGAACAACAAAGGTGAGTTACTAAAGGTTACTGCTTCAAATTATTTATATTATTAAAAATAAATAAATAAAAAATCTTTTTTTTCCCAGTAAGTATGTATGTATATAGATTTAGTTGCTATGGAGACGAAGTCGAATAAAAAACTGAGAACTTGTAACCTATTTAAAATATGCGTGTTGATATTTATTATTATCAGCAATGAACATGTTTGACACGCCATGGAGAAAAACGGGTACTGCAATTCAAGGCTTATCATTATCCAGTCCACATATTGGAAAGAAAGAATGACCAAACAAGGAGTATAATTTGGAACCAAATAATAAAACATCTTTAAAAAAGCGCAGATATATGTAAACTTACAAAAACAAAAAAACAAAAATTAAATACAATTCATTGCCCGTGTCTTCGTCTGCGTGTATTTTGTATTTATTATTTAATTACTCTTTTGCTGCAATAGTAAAAATAAGCCTATGTCCTTCACCAGGTCCCAGTCTATCTCTTTGTAAAATGTCTTAACGATCGATTCAGATATTTAGGCGAGAATAGGTAACAGACAGACAGAGTTATTTTTTAGTGTTTTGTTAATTAAACGTAAATTTACATTTTATATTAAATAGTGGTCTTGATAATCTGGTATTTTTGTAATTAAATAAAGAATATATCATGTTTGGTGTCGACAAGTAAATCTATACATCTATACATATAAATAAAATTGGAGTGTCTGTTTGTAATATTGAAATAACCGTTTTTTACTACATGCATATGAATATATATACGGTACATACACCAAAATAACATTTTATACATTTTTTGTCTGTCTGTCTGTCTGTTTGTATAGGCTAATCTCTGAAATGGCTGGATCGATTTTGACGGGACTTTTATTGGCAGGTAGCTGATGTAATAAGGAGTAACTTAGGCTTACTTTTATTTTAGAAAAATTCTTTTATTATAGAAATAAATAGGGTTAAGTGCATTTGGTCTCACTAAAAAATACATTGTTAAGTTCCGACATCCACGCGAACGAAATCGCGGGCACAGCTAGTAATATATATATTTCAACCAGAAAGATGACTAACACTCATGAACACAAACAAATCACTTTCCCCAGGAAGTTCGCACAATAGCCAATAAATCTGAGGCTCGCATCTTGTGGGCGTTTTCTTAACTGTCAGCTAACCATTTTGTGGCTTCAAACGATTGTGTCATTTTATTGACCATTTATGTAATGTTGAACTTTTTATTGTGTTTGAAGCTCTTGTATAATGTTTGGTATGGTAATGAGAATTTGAGTTATAATACTGTTCGCGAGGAAACGCTGTGAATAAATTAAAATGGTGGCGCTTTCGTCTTTATTGTCAGATTTTAATATATACACTCAGTCAAGTATAACCAAGCGGGTAAAATTATTTATTACAAGGCTATTTTAAAATAACCGCACGCTTGGCGCAGTGTGGTGTGGGTTCGATTCCCGCACGGAGTTAATATTTGTGTGATTTACTGTGACATGTATTTTTTATGTAAACTCTGCCCATTTTTTTTTTTTTTTTTTTTTTTGTTTTTTTTAAACATTGCCCCACACTAGGATTTCTCCTGTGTCGCGGGTACAGTTTACAAACATACATGTCACATACACACACAACCAGACCCGAAACAACTATCTGTAGATCATACAAATATTTGTTCCGTGCGGGAATCGAACCCGCGACACCTAGCGCAGCAGTCGATCTCTCAACACACTGCGCCAACCGTGCCGTCAAATATATCATATATCATTATACAGGAGAAATTATAGAGTTACGTTTAAAAAAATGAACACACGTGTACCCCTGCAAAAATACCTCTTCCTGATTTGTCTTGAACATCTGTTTCGCTGTATGTGAACTTAGACCTTAATACCATAATTACCCTCCAATTATTATTTAAACATTAATTTAATTTAAGTTTAGAATGTCAAAGATTTAGACCTAAAACTTCAGAAAATAATTCGTTGTATTCTCTGCCGTTCATTACTCTATGTTTCATCGGCCAGTAAGGTCACATGCCGTATTTTAGATAAGCCTTTTCATAAAAATTATAACAACTTTATATAGTGGAATGTGAATGGTCAATTCTATAAAGCCACAAACAATGTGTCTGTAGCATAAGGATTTTTGTTTTGGAGGGGTTGGTTTGATTTATCCAAATTAGTTAGGAATTAATTAATTATGGATACTTAGGACCGATTTTTCAACCGTCGGATAAAGTATATTTGAATAATAAAAGCTGTCAAATCACAATATTGATTACTCAGATAAAGTTATCTGTTGATAAAAAATTCGACCTTAGGATTTTCAACAGCTAGATAAATCTCACATAAATTATTTCTGGCTGACTAATCTTTCCATGACTACTAATAATGCCCCAACTGTTCCAGTCTAAATAAAGATATTTTGTTAAGTTATTTACTTAAAATTCCTATTTAATATTTCTTTCTTCTTCCTTTGAAGGATAAGTTTGCTTACATTCCATTTAAAATGAATCGAAATGTCAGTTTTTTAAATTTATTTTCTAAATATTAAAACAAAGTCGTTTATTTGACCTTATGTTTGGACACTAAGGTCAAAAATACAAGGCTTTCAAATCTTTTTTGCTAAAGTAGCTAATATCAACATTTTTTTAAATTTATTATCTTAGGTCTTACTCGGACTGACTATCCGACTTTTGAGACTTTAGTTTACAAGGACTTTTAACTTCAAATAATGGCTTTTGTAGAGTAGTATGTATTACCAAGTGAAAGCAAGTGTTAAAGGGGAGATCCTCCTAAGAACTTTAAGTCATAGCATCTGATGGAAGTGCGCACGCATATATAGGTATTTTTATAATAGCATTTTGATTATTAAAGCCACCAACCAACTCTCTGAATGATGACTCTGATACCTCATTTTTGGAAAGGCCAATAAATATTAACTAATGAATTCGTCAATCATCATCTTAGTTAATATTTATTGGCAATTGTGAGTCTCACATACATTGCATAAACATTCAATACTCACTAGATATGTCTCGGAAAAACTAAGGTCTAAATCATTACCCATTTACTTGCAGAGGTAAAAATAATTACCGCATTATGTTCATTGACCTTGCTTTCCATATGTTCATTGATATACGTTAATGTATTGTATTTGATTTTATACTAATGCAGGCGAGTGAAGGAAAAATACAGAGATTTAATTGCCTAGGTAAATTTTAAACTAAGAAGTACATATGTAGATTTTACTATTTATAAAGGCCCATATTAGACAGATTCTTATTTATCGTCACGAGACTTATACTCTAAGGTTAGACTGGTTGTCAGACTTTTGGAGCTGACCCTCGTAACGACTGTCATAGGTCTTCATATGACATGCGGGACCAACAGCTTAACGTGGTTTCCAAGGCACGGTGAGGCCTTGATGTGTGAAAATTGATCACCCATCCAAAGAAGACCGCGGCAAGTGCTGCTTAACCTCGCAGATCAACCAATTGCAGTAGCTATGTAGCTACGAGCCGCTCACATCACATCGCTATTATAATTGAGTTAGATAGATAGATAGAGTATTATTTTTAGAGTTAATACAATTAGTTAATAATATTATTATTATTAACTAATTGTATTAACTCTAAAAATAATTATAATTAATACTATTGAGCCTCTATTTCATAGTTTCTAAACTTTACAACACACGTTTAGGAATACAAATTGCATTATTAACCTATTAGCAAGATGGTAACAAACAGGTTGACATCTTTCTTTCAAGTTGTTTATAATTACCAATATCATTATGACATTCTTGTCAAACTTGTTTCTAATTACAAAACTATTTATCGTAACAGTTATCTCATAATTAGTTGAAATAGTGGTAGGCGTTTTAATAATATTAATTGGTTTGTGAAATTACATTGAAATACATATAACATCATCGGTGAAATCTGGGCGTAGAACCGGACACCTCTGTTTACCTCTTCGATGAATACGGACTTGACAGAGTTATTGAGCTTACTTACTGAAAAAAATAATCTATCAAAGTGGCACTGTATCTTTTTAAAATCTAGTAAAGTAAGTTCCTCTATACCCCGTTCTTTCATTTCTAAATCAAAAAGTAAACAAGCCAATCTGGCTTTACCATCAACTTTATCCATCTCGTAAATTATCTTTCTTTTCTTATATCGCGCAACCCGTTAAGAATTTCCTCCATTTTTCATGTCCAAATTCAGCTGCGCAATCAAAAACACATTTAATTCCATAAACTTTCACGGAAAACGAGAAAAAGAAATCTTCCGACATTTTGAATGCTGGAAATTAAACAGTGCACGAAAAAATGTGGTCGTCGAAATTTCATCAGGGCAAAGCTTTTGCAGTGCAACAACATTAGCTCCAATGCTGCTGCAGATAAATATCCAATGAGACTTTTTGCTGGACTGTGCAGCTTGAAATTGTCGTGGGGTAGTGATGGGGTATTGACTTTTTTATATTTGATTATCGATAATACCATTTTTCTGTTTAGAATCGAGATTTTTTCGAGCAACTTCTGAGTGTCACAAAAACTGTGCCCGAATTAGTTCACGGCTACTTAAGATAATATTTGCAGGTCATAAGAATATCATATCTGTCATAAAATATCTGTCATAAAATAGAACCAATTAAGATATAAATCATAATATACCATTATAACATTATCATATATTCTAAAAAATCTTTTAAATAACTTAAATATCTCCATGGTAGACAATTTTGCAAAAAAAAAATTATTATATCGCAACATGCAAATGAGTGCAAAAAATATAATAATTTGAATATTTTAGAATTAAAATTGCTTGAACTGGCTGTATATAACTGACTCATATTTTATTTATTCAATTACTTCTAATGTTGCTGCGAAGGCTAATGGCAGACAAAATAAAGAAATAATGAATCTGATTTCTTAACTATGTGGTATGATACTCATAGTAACTTGTTTAAGCACTTATTGTAATTTTTACTTAACACTTTTAATTACTTCTAATGTTGCTTTGTTAATTATGGTGTAAGTTATTTAAGTGGTGACTCTTGGCTAATTTAGGGCATGTTTTTATCTCACTATACCCATTAAGTGTTGAAATATTTATCAACTTGGTAAACGCAGAAATAATATGGACACAACTAGTGGACATTTTTTATTTTTCGAAAAATATCGACACATTTCAATCACTATATCGACATTCACCTATCACTAGTAACATGTTTGGCCAAAAGGCATTGCGGAACACTGCAGTGTTGCTAATTCAAAATACTATCCACGAAACATTCAGTAGGTGCTCTAATGAGTGCACTATTTTAGGAACCGTAGCCCACCCTACTGGAAGAAAGAAAGATCACTTGCCAAGAGAAACATTGCGAGACGGTCTATAGGTTAAAAATGAAAAAGAGTACCTACATGACTACACAGACATGGTTTAAACGCTTATCAAATTAATATCTTCGTAAAGCCTTTATTCATACTGGGAGTAGCACCATTCTATACATTAAGAATAGCGGAACAGAGATGAAAACCAAAAGATAGTGAACACTAGAAGACAGTGGTTATTAGTAATTGAATCAATTGAAATTTTTTCTTCTTATTTCGCTACCGCTTGAGCAAGGAATCTAAATCATCGTCATGAAGTAAAAAATAATTATAAGATAAAATTAAACCAACGAGAAAAGTAGGGAACACTTTAAAGCTAAGAAAACGTAAGCATAAATCTTATAGCCATCAACACCACGTAAAAGTAGTAAGTTAATAGCCTAGTCTATGATAGCCATAGTAATTCACTTCCACTCAGTTAACTCCGACAATTTCGCGCCTTGATTCACTTTGTTATTTTCTTTCATCAGGATAGTAACATCACTTTAATTGACACTCTAACAAATTGCTACAAGATAATCATCAGGCATTTCTCTTTCAGACTCATAAAACATAAAAATAAAAACAGCAATTAAAACTGAATTTCTAATTAAATAAAAAAAAAGTGATCTCCATTCTATGAACAAGCTAGCAAAAGGTAGATATTTGAAATATTTACTTAGAAATTGACAAGTGTTACAATTGTGGTAAGTAGAGCGTGGTGGATTCCGACACGCAGGGGAAGGCGCACTGTGGTCTAAATCGTGGGCGGATGTGGACAAAAAATGTTTTTTTTTTTTGTATCCGACTTTTTACTACGAATAGAATTGTGGTTATTTTTTATAAAAATCGTGTTACGCGCTACCAGTACTGGTGGTATTTTAAATATTGAACTGGTATACTTTATGTACCTAATAGATTGTAGGCATTATGATAAATCTTTTGTATCGATGTGGGTACGTCACGACCGTGGTTTACTTCCGTGATAGCGGCGCTTTTTATTGGGGTCAATACATTTCTTATTCTGAACTGTTTATCTGTTGCAAACAATTTATTCATATTAGTGAGTCGTTTATATCTGCTATCGAGGACCTTACTTTACCTTGAAGCTGTCAGGTGAATAAACTAGGCTAGCACGTGTTCTAACATTGTTTGAATAAGAACGTTTGACATATCCATACTTTTTAAATTAACTGAAAACAAAGCACGTCTGCAGTAAGGATTGACTCATTCAAACCATTAATCGTATATTTCTTATTACTTGGGACTCACATGATTTCCGTCAAGTGCAATTATTAACTTAATCAAATGTGCGCAAGAAATGTATTAATTTATTTCTATATGTCCCGTTCCTCCTTTTTGACGTCTTCTATTATACTGTTTATAAACCTAAATATCGTAATACGTACTTATTAGAATAAAAATTGTGTGGGTTGCCGTTAAAAAATACTATACAATAATAATAAAATTTTAGTCATTTAAAAAAAAAAAATGAGTAAATGCTCATCGTTGGCACCCGCTGGTTAATATTAATATGCCATAAATAATATTATTATATGATAAAAGAGCAGCAAGAAAAAATATTGTATAACGCATTTATTTACGAAAAAGTTCATACCTATATTCTTTTACCCGAGAAGATGGCCAAAATTGATCACCTTGCCGCGAACACCCGACTATTATACTTTGTTTACGATTCGGAAATAAGACGCAGGGCTCAATGGAATCCCGCCTTTTTTCTTCCAAACCGTTTGTACTACAATTTCATTACTTGGAAAAGCACCCGAATTTCGGTAATGTGCCCTTTCGTCCTCGTGTGTGTATTTTTTGCGCACTGTGCTTTTAGGTCCTATAATGTAATTTATTTTAAATGTTTTAGAAGAGACCCAGGACTGATGGATGATAGTGTTGTTTTCTTTTTACACATAAAATTAATTAAATATTTTTAATCTGTTAATGTAATAATTACGTCATTGCATCAATATATTCTATATCTATTCTTCTGTTGATTTTTATATATGACTAAATCAAAAACCCGGAAGATCTTGTTCTTTAATTATTAACATGTAGTATAAAAATAAACAATAAAATTGGTAAACTAAACCTCTGATTCCCATTGTAAAAGCGGAAGCTAAGCGACAGTTGGTTTACCAAATATATTACAAAACGTCTCTATTCTTTCTCCAGGACTGAATATTCAACACCAACTCGAAAATTCCCCAGACAAAATTATTCATATCAGTTTTTGGAGGAGCCGGGGTAACAATTTTTGCCTTTTATTGCTTTCCGTAACCAGGGGGAATTGAGTTCCAGTCTCCGAAAATACCCTTTCATGTAAAAATTCTGGAGCTCAAAATTTTCTGGCCACGTTCTGAACATTAATCTGTGTTCAGTTGAGAGAATTTCAGAAGCCAATTCTCAGCTGGCACTACGGTGTATTTTGCGTATATTTTTCTGGAATTGCGTTTTATTCAATTGGATATACTTATGGCAAGGTGATTTGTTAGAAAAGCGTTTTATTGGATGGTATTTTTTATACTTTTTTGATGAGATAAGTTCTGGAAACAATATTTTTGTATCGAAAGATGTATAGGACAATAAAATGTATCGCTACATTTTATTTTTCTCCTAAACGTGAAGACGTTTTATAAAGGCGATACATCAATTGATACTACTAAATCTAAAAAGAATTTAGATCTCTTAGTGTGTTGCAATGCAGTGACTTGATAATTTAGAACTTTATTTAACGCGTCTAGTACCATTGCATATTTTATTACCTGTTCGATCTTTTACCTTTCTAAAGTCAAATATATTAAAATATATATTACATACGTTCATGAAACGCTAAGTTTCACGTAACAGTTTAGATACTCGATTGCATTGATGTGTTCCGGCTACAACTAGCCGTCTACATTTGGCAACTCATTCGCAATACCAATTACAGGTTGCAGCAACCAACCGATTGGTTGTGTGGACTTTGCTACTGATATTGTGTTTTATGAAATAGAGGAAGGCAAAAGTAAATTGGCATGTTCTTGGTATGTTCTACTTTAGACCACGCCTCTGTTTGAGTTTTGAATTGTACTTAAAATTATAAAACGATTTTGCTGTTCTGTTAGATTGAATAAGACTGGGTGAAATATTTGAATTGCTTATTTGTATTATGGTATAATACTTGCCGTCTCGTGTACACTTTTAATCCTAACTTAATATTATGAATGCGAAAGTAAGTTTGTTTGTTACCTTTTCACGCCTAAACCATTTAACCGATCATCATGAAATTTTGCATATACGTTATCGAGGGTTAAATTGAGTTTACGGGACCATTTTCATAAATGCATTAAGCAGTATACTAATATGCTTCTCCCATGTACTTGATTGTCTCATTGGTCTAGAGTTCGCAAGCGTGACTGCTAAGTGCGAAGTTCTGCGTTCAATTCCCGGGTCGGGCAAAGCGTTATTGACATTTTTTGTATGGAAATTCTCAGTAGCCGCACGGAGTTTGGCATTGTACTAGGTTGATGGCAAATGGCTCTCACCCTATTAAATGGGCATCGGCGAAATGTGAAATGCTATGTACTATATCAACTAAGTAAGTGGCATAAGAAAACCTAGATTTTATCGACACAAATAGAAAGAGTCTTACGAAGTAGCTTAAAAGGAAGCAGGAACCCAATCATCAAAATGCCAGCTATTTCAGAAAACGAAACAAACTCACAACCCTATTTTAGCACAAAACTATTTGCGGAAGAAATTTCAGAAACGCGAAACATTGTTTCAACAAAGTTCGCTATTCCCACAGTATTTTCGTTTTCCCAAGGTAATCTGAGGTCACAACAGCCTCAAAGCAATTGAGTACTGTTATCCAACCTGTTATGCGACCTGGTCTTTTTATGAAAGTAAAAGTGATACAAGCAGACTACTAGGTGTTATGTAATGTGTTTTGGTCTTTGTAAAGTAATTAATAGTTTAAACGGTTCTAGAGCTGAAACTGTTATTTTAACTGTTAAATAAACTATACGTATGCAATTGCAAGGCGAAAGGTCACAACTTGAAGCTGAGAGATTCGTTATTATAAGAAACTGTATAATACTGGAATTTAAAAAAATATTCGCCTCCTTGTTTCTTCCGTTAAGTGCATATAGATATTATAGAATTACAATCATCAAGGTAGGTGGCCTGTCTTTGCTGAGAACACACGCGTTCATCAACATGCATCTATTGTTAACCAATGCATTTGCATTTAACGATGCTTACGTTTAAAATCAGCTAAAGCTAATCTGTTTTCGCCGTATATATAGAAAGTATACTTTAAATAAAGATCAACAGTTATCGCATACTAAGGAATGACTCCATTTTAAAATTATTTTTACCAGTATTTTACAAGTATATCGATTTTGACGTTTATAAACGTCAGAATAAAGCGAACGTCCAAATATGTACTGTGAGCCAAATATCCTCCACTTTGCATAACACCGGGAGCTTACACAAATCTTCACACATTACACACTAGGACTGGCATTAATACAATTTCAAAATATAACCCGCTTGGTGCAAACGGTCGAAATAGTTCCACATCTGTCACTAGTTTACGCAACAACTTGTGGCAAATGTCAGCATGGAGCAGAGTTGTCAAACCAGAAGTTCCGTTGCATGCAGTCCTACTTAGGAGTTGTTCTGATCTTGTTTTGATTGTAACTGTATTTGTAGCCGTATTGTTAGCAGGATGTTGGAACGAGGAAGCTTACTTTCTTTTTTGATTAATGGGTGTGGATTCCTGAGTATTGATTGGAAATCGTGGGAAATGGTTTCTAGAACTTGCGTTATTCTGATCTAGAACTTTTCAGCATCTACTGCATCAGTAAATTTTATATTCCTTTTTAAATCTTCACACCTCACATATTTAACGTTCAACATCTTCTTCCACTTTTTTCGGTCATGAGCAAGTATGGTCTTTCCTGTATTCATCTAGTTCAACATGTTCGGAAAGATAGGCCTTTGCCTTGAAGTGGGATAAAAAACAAACAAGAAGATAAATCTTCTTGGTGCAAACACTACCCACATTATGTCATCCTTATGTTACATGATCGTAGATTAGAACCAGTTGTAAGATTCCCCACCCTTTTTACTATTATTTTCATACAATCCGGGAAAAGGAGTCACCAGTCGCCAGGGACCTATCATCGCTAAAATAGTAATTATTCTTCTTACAATGACGTACTCAAGCATAATATAATATTAATACGCCTTTTCCGTTTGTGGTTTGGTCAAATTATATCCAATCTCAACTGGTTTGAAAACCTACGCCTACATCATAAATTATTTCTCAGATTTAACTTCCGCGTTCTAATATTTATGACGTTTAATTATTTCTAAGTTTGCAGCTGATTAATTTAAATTCATGTTTTATGAGGAGCTAGAGCTGTAGATTATGTCAATCATCCTGTTTCGATATGAATTATGCATAATAATTATTTACTGAACTTTAAAGAGTAGCTGTGATGTATATCTGTTCTGTTCCAATAAAATCATTTCTGCTATCATGTTATTAGATTACTTATCTGATGATATAATATAACTTTAAGATTAAACAGGTTTTTTAGACAAGATGACATTTCCACCAGATGTCAAGTCTTTATCCATGGAATAAGATCAAAAATCTTAATAATAGTCTACTATTTAAAAATACAGATAATTTTGACAATCTTTTTTAATTATTAACAGCCAATATGATATGTTTTCATCAAGCGATAAAATTGCTGGATAAAATTGTTGACAACCGAACGAACCAACGAATCTGCGCCATTACGACCTGAATACATGAAGCGCCGACAGGTAAGGTCTTGCTGTGCCAAGAAATTTATACTTATCTCTCAATGTATTACTGCTTACCTGTAAAGACAGAAATCAAACATTAATAAGTGACAAATAAGGTGTCTATCTAGCTTTTAACATAATACTAGTAACAATAATTATAATGATGACGTCATCAGCAGCCAACGAAATCAGGAGGATCCTCAACAGCTGTACCATTATTCTCACTAGCTATTTGTATGAAGGTAACGTTATTAGTACAGATTCAGTTAGTGCCTTTTTACTAATCGATGTTAAACATTGAAAAAAGCCAATAGGTACAATACGTATAATTTTTTTACTTTTATTTGTAACACTATCATTTTCTTCAGTCGTCTATTAACATGAGCTGAATGAGAAACAGCTGATAAATTTAAATTGTCTTTTCCTTCTAGATCCGTTTGGAAGATTTCTTGTGACATTTGAATATATGACTTTGTCTTTTCTACCCACAATATTATTATTTTCCTGACAAAAAAACTACTTTGACTACATTTATTGCCGCTGATATAATTTCAAACTGATAGATTTCCGTAATTGGTCAGTGGACTATAAATTATAGTCACTTCCAAGTGACTCATTCCCGATAACCTTGATAGTGAGGCATTTTGCAATATCCGAATGACGTCAACCTATTTAATAATTTTTTTATATGCTATGTTACTTATCCGAATTTAAAATAAAAAACTTTTTGGATCCCACAAGCAAATTGCGTCATTTTTTGGTCCTAATGGAACATTTTCGAATTTATTGGTCCTAATCAAACTTTATTTTGTCAGATTTTCATTTCACGGAACAAATAAAAGCTGTACTCATGTGTTGTTGGGTCGTTTTTTGTCCCTAGCTAAAACGCTTAGGAAATTATCAAGGATACGTTGGAGTTCCGTCGTTAAATTGAGTTCTGTCAGAATCTATAAGTCAGTATTAGTATTAATAGTCTAGTTTGAATAAATTACTTTAAAATTTTATTTAAATAAACTCCTGTGTCTAGTGTCTAAATTGCTAATCATGTTTCGAACTATAGGTACTGGGTGTTTCTAGTTGAATACTTTTTTTCTTTTCTTGTAATCAGACTTTCGATATCACTATCAATAGATTTCAAAGCTCTTTCAACCACTTTAATTTTCTGTAATAATAAATTTATTAGAATACCGTAATTTACTATTCAATCCCTTTATAGTCTACAATAGGCTGCTCAAGTAGGTATTTATGTTAAAGCAACCAAATATTATAATTGTCAATAATTGTTTTGGCTACCAGTTCTCGCTATATTACAATTTTCGTACATCAATTAATTAGAAATTCAATTAACATCATTCCGACAGAACATTGGTGCTTCAAAACATAAGAATCCCATTACCAAAGGCCAAAAATTACCAAATTAACATTTACAATTACAGAAACGATTATTACGTTCAAATTATTTTAGATTCCGCGCGATATGGCCGCAAAATTAATTTGGTAATCTAAATTCATGTTCGTTTCATAGCGTATTTAAAAAAAAAAACTTTATTTCTAACGACATAAAACTTAATTTCAAATATCAGAGTTTTAAGGCTTTCAAACTAAATAACCTAATCCTGCTAATTCAATTTGAAACTTAACCTCTGTAAAACAGAGTCTGAGTTGATATTGAAGTTAATGTGGTAGATGTTTCCGGTAGAAACAATAGTGAAGGATATTGTCCAGCCTGTAACGCAGATCGGAAGTGATATGATTATCTTCACGGTTCGTTGATTAGACTTGGTAAGGACAGGTTTTGATTTATTTTATGACCGTTTTGTTGAGGAAGTATTAAAATTATTTAATGTTTTTTTTATCTTCAAATAAGGTTGCAATATTTGCTAAAGTATTGTTCTTAACGAAGACTTAGATAGAGCTAGAGTAGAGTCTTTAACTAAGACCAGTATAAATGTATTTAATTTTCTTCTCATGGATAAATACGCAACTGGTGAGTTACACGTATTAAGTTATTATTTAGTCTAAGAGTTGTAAATATCTGACAAGAAAAGGTAATTGGTCTACATAAATCTAAAACTAACTACTAATTAAAAAACATGTAAAAACTTTGTTATAGTAACTTTCATTTCATTGTGTTCAAATTATTCTCAAAGCTTCAGAAAGAGTTCTTTTCAATGAAATAATTCACTTGATTATCATTTCTTTACTTCCCAGATCTACATAAACATTGAAAACATCTTACAAAATAAGTGTTACGTCAAATTCTGTTTACTATCCTTTGTTTACTACTATTCCACAAAACCGAGCCCCTCTTATCCAGTGTTATCCGTTCCGGGTCACAGAAAAATAATCTCGGCGTAATATCAAAGGAACCAATGTTAGCCCAAAGAGGTCGGGGTCAATAAACTCTCGAAGGTCTCTGTAAGGTCTCGTTTTGAGCCTTTGAGCCTTTAAGGTTCTTTTGATTTGACGATTCTCGGAGTCGTAATGTAGTCGTTGGGGGATAATGCTGCTGAGGAAATGACTATGATCTAATATCAAAAGAAGCAATAAAAATATCTTGTCTGAATGAAAATATAACTAAGGAATATAAACAGATTACAGTAAACGATTTTATTTACAATAATGTCCTTTAAATCATAAATAATGAGCTTATAAATTCTGTGGAATGTCATCAATGATTAATTTTATTAGTTTGGCGCAATAAAACAATACAACATTGCTTGATATTTGTTATTTAACAGCAGGTACATTAAGTTTTTATTTAATTATAGGATTATCACTACCAATTCTTGTATCAATTTTATTTATAACAATTAAATTGTTATCAGAATCCTTATATTTCATCTTATTTTTTACATCTTCATCTTTCCAACTAATATTCTTAACCAAATTGAATCGTATAGGAATCGTATCGTGAACAAAAAGTAAGCCCAACTGTCCCGCATAACATATAAGTTGTGCTTTTTATGTTCTTTCCTTGTTAACATACCGGAAAGAAATTGTACGGAGTGGTGATGGAAATTTTAAAATTATATTCTGACTCGTAGTGACTTGCTTTATGAATGTTATTTTTAGTATTTGTCTCGTTACGGCTTTTAAAATTTCTGGGTGAGTAATGTCCTCACACTCGATTTTATTTTGAAGCTTTAAACGCTTAAAGCCAACCTTGAGGTTGAATATTCTTCCTTAAATAAAATTTCTGTGATTTGGCAAAAAATTATATATTTATATTATATCATATAGTCAGGAAAATAGTCAATGTATCATACTAAACTATTAGGAGGGAATTGAAACCGCCGCAATTATATGATGCTGCTGATTGTTGATCAATAATTTTAATCCTTAATAAAACCTGACAAAATAGTTTAAAAGTTATAGCTAGAATAACAATTACTTTTCTCAGTACCTACGCTAAGTTAATCCTCAGTGCCACCTACACATAATTATACGTTTGTAGGTACAATTATTATTAGATATATATAAGATATTATCACCAAAATATATATGCAAATATAAACTTCTTAATCATGTACCTAGTATCCTTATTGACTCATAGCCATTTTTATTGATTTAGCTAAAATAAAAACTTCCGTTGCCGTTAAACCCCAATGTTGTTAATTATAGACATTAGTTACCTGTATATTTATAATCACTATCAAATCTATAATGTGCTTTTATATATATTTTATATTATATTATATGTAATTTATATTCTATCTTCGTATCTAAAAAAACATTTGATTTCATCATTTTTTTGTTCTTTCCTCTGACTTATTTTGAATATTGCTAAGAAGTCGAATCGGTTAACAGCTCTCCTAAACACGATAGATTTGAAATCTTTTATTGCAAATATTAACAGGCTTTACTATAGTTATTACGTTCACACGTGATATTGTTCTGAAGAGAAAAGCTTAACAGCAAAATAATTAAAAACAGTTTGGACATAATAAACTAATATTTTAATTAAATCAAAGCTTTCATTATTTTTATTTTCGTTAGGTTGGTATAGAAATTGTATATAATTAGAAGGGTAGGCCTAGCTTATAAAAAAATGTTTACTATTTTAATTTCTCCATGGAGAGGAATGCCACAACACTAATAATAAATTCTTATTCCTTAGTAAAACGACATGGACTAGATTTCTCTACTTTCTTACAAGAACAATTGATCTAATCGATTTGAGAAATCTGAGAACTGCAAACAGATATCTCGATAATCTAGATTAGTTTTCCCCGTTAATAAATTATGTAGTTGATATGATTAACAACTAAGTTTTACTAAATGGCGACTCGAATGAATAAGGTTTCAAATAGATTCACAAAGAAGAGGCAAGTAACAAAAAAGTAAAACTATTATATTCTATTATTATTCTATTATTTATAAAGCAATGTTGAAGTTTCACTCACTCCGATAAAAATTAATGATTATACTAACAGCTTCATCATCATTGACACAAAGATAGTAACCTACTTTTAAAATAACTTACGAAAACTCTGAAATAATAATCATCAAATCGACTCTTTTGTATGTCTCCTTTTATTCTCAAATAAGCATAAACATTTTATAAGACCCATTTATACAACTAGCCTTAACAACCATCGCTTACCACTAAATAACTTCAACCGAACAATAGTTTTTGCAATCACCAAAAACGTTACAAGATCCACCCAAACATTGATTATAACCGTGTCTCAACTGTGGCTAAATCACCACAAAAACAAAAAGTGAAATATCCGTTACGAAGATTGAAATGTCCTTGAAAGCACCACAGCACTTTCTTTTTTTATTTATATATCTTCACTGTGTCAGTGTGTCAGCAAATTTCTTTAAATAGATGTGTTGAATAAATATTTTGTTTACATGGATGGGCATTAAAAATCGTTTTAGCTTCTTTTGAAGCCTACATTATAGTTTCTATTTCATCGGACATAGATTTATCGATAGTGTTTTATCGCTTCTTTATTTCATCGCTTACACTGTCTTCACATTAACCCCCTTTTTACTGTAGATAAAATATTTAAATTATTTAGTTTGGTCTTGTATTAATATAATATGACTGCTATATAACTATGTTAAACTAGGAGTTTGTGATTTTAGTAATAACCTGCTTCTCGCAAATTCGCATACACCTGGAATAAAAACGACCCCCAGATTGGCCCTTGAGGTAACCCGATTAAAAAAGATTCACAATTTGGTAATTTGGTATTTATTACTGTTTATATTTTGGTAATAATTTGATTTTTTGTCTAAGAGGCATCTTCCAACATGGAAATTACTCAGAACCTAGACCTAAGGTCATTCTCAATCTTTAAAATACTATGTAAAGGTAATCAAAACTACTATTCAAAGTAATGAGTCTGTCAGTCTTTCCAACTGAAAACTTATGAAAGATGAAGAAGCTATGTTTAATCAAGTTCGAACTTCACAAAGGTAACAAAAGATGTACGAAGCTTCTTTAGTTAATCAAATACTTAGAACACGATATTCTTGAGGATACCCGATATTTGATGGGCTCTTCATTAAGGAGATGAGAAAGTTGAGACAGAAGTTTCGATACAAGATTCTTTGGCGGTATATTGAATATTTTGTAAGACGAATATATTTTTTAATCTAGTGATTGAAACCTAAAGTGCCAATTGTAAACAAACCAGGGAAGGTGTAAATGACATTTTAGGATATTACAATAATTCTACAAATATTAGAGTAATTGTGCATGATAAACGGAAAAAATCATAAAACTATCATTTCATACAATAGTTAGTTGCTAGAAGACACCTTACCTCCAAGAACACATATGAGTGGCATGCTTTGCTTTCAAAAGCGGATTATCTCGGTAACCCAGTCAATATTGGACGTCTTATTAATAATTATAGTATCAATGTCTGAGGATATATTTGGCCAAAACCTGCCGAATTTTGTGCAAGCCGCACACAAAGAGGTATAGAGTTTCATGTTCATTTAGTTCATCTTAAATACTTATTTCTACTTCTAGCATCACATTGGATTTTCCTTAACGATGTTGTAAGTATGTATGTGAATACATAAATATACAATTAAGAGTAATTCCTAAATTGTACTCCACACTCTTTTCCACATATTTTTCCCAATTTCAGGGTAAGGCTTCAACAGACAACACCTAAACCTTGTTTGGAGAGATTGATGATCTCTAATGACCCTTAACTGATTGTTTGTTAAAGAACACCATCACTTAAAACTTGCTTAATATCATGACGTAATCGGTAAACGACATACTTCACCATGTCATTCAGTTACATAAGGGTCAGTACTTCGTCAATATAAATGACATACTTTTGTGTTTCAATTACCTGTAGTGGTTGTTATGTAATATACTTTAAACTGTAGATCAATGTACGCTTAAATAAATAAATATTTGGCATGTTTCTTTTCGTTTGTTAAAACGCAACGTTTCGTATTGTATTTGTTAAAATTAAAGCTTTGATGAATATTGATATAGTCAACATCAAAGTAAATGATGTTCGAGGTGCCAAAACTGAATCATGTGTTAAATTAACTTTACTGAATAGTTTTACAATCTAAAATTATGAGGTACAATCACTTACGTATGATGACTGAACTTATAACGATCTTTTGGAGAAGAAAACATAATGAAAGAGAATATCAATTTAGCCATGAAAAAATCTAAACGTACTAAGAAAAAACATGGTTTTAAGCTGAAGGTTTTTCTTTTGTTTACCATTATATCGCTGGTTAACAAGCCAACTTTTCTAACTGAAATGTTGTATGAGCTGATGAAAAAATTATCACTGAGATGAACATCATCAATGTTTCTATCTAAACCTGTATTGCTTACATCACTGTTAACACTTGGCTTACCTAACTCGCGGAAGTTAAACGGACTACCGTCGACAGGATTCCATTTTAAATGTACGATGTGTTTATGTTAAAATAGTAATCCTCTACAAAGCAGTCTCTAGATAACGGGTAAAATGCGATATTTCAAAAAAGATTTATAACATCTTTAATACAATATAAAGCCTAATCGTAATAAAGAACCTAATAAAAACCAAAGTAGAGTACTTTTTAAAAGTATCTGAAAAGGCTTAGTTGAAATAAAAAAACGTTGACTTTGACTTTGTAGCTTTAGGTAGAGAAGGTAAGTCACGTAAAGTAAGAAAGACACCTAAACAAAGTTTCAAAGAATAACTTTATTTCTGATAACATATAAAGTTTTACATCGACAAACTCGACAATCATTAGCGATTTTTAATATAAATAAATTCAGCCCATTATTGTCCCACCGCTGGGCAAGGGCCTCTTCTCAGAATAAGAAGCGAACTACACACACTATAATAACTGTATAGAGTTCTCTCAGGTGTGGAGGTTTCCTCACGATGTTTTCCTTCACAGTTTTTTTTAATATGAAATATTTTTCTATTTTGCCTGTCTTAATTCTGTCCAGTATTAAAATTTTCCTTTGTTCCTAGAATCAAGATGAGAATAGAGTTAATCTTCTGGCCTAAATCTTTCTAACGCAGAAGTAATTAAGTCACCTGTTTAATCAAAAAGTCGAGTGAAGTTTACTTAATTAGCCGTAATTCGGGGTTAATTGGATCTTTGATGTTACAACATAATTAATGACGCTGAATGACGTCAGATGCCATGTTGAGTGGGCACTAAAGGGCACCTTTCAATGGTCTTGTCTTTTTAATTTTGGGTGTCTTGTCGCTTTGAATTTTTCTAGCGGAGGATAAATTTTGCTTTTTTTATTTGTTAGGCAGCTTTTTGTAATAAAAGGTGTATTTATAATGTTTTTATTAGATTTTAGGCATGTATCACCTGTTTTAAAACAAGTAATAATGAAATAACTTTTAATGTAAATTACAGAGAGTAACTTAATCTTTGCCCAACCAGGAAGTCAAAATGAGAATCTTCGCTAAACTAAGACACAAAGAAAAAACAAAAGGAAAAACCAATTTAAAGGCCAGACTACACTATGGCTGGACAAAAAATTCTGAGAAAGCCGAAACAGAAACCCCTTTGTACACAAGTGAAAGCCTACTACCGAACCAGGCCACCGTTTGATATTTTTATTTTCGTAAATTAACCTTAATTTTATTTTAATGACTGCATATGCATAAATTGCCAGTTTTTGTAAGTATTTAAAACGCGAAATGTCAAGTTATGGTGGTTTACTAAGAAAATGTAAGAGACCCAATATAAGTTGAATGGTTACGAAAAGATGTGATTTTGCATCTTCAGCTGCAACTTGTGGATGTAACACTTTCTGAATAAGTGAATGTGCTAAGTTATTTCGGTTATTGTGGGCACAAATTGAAACGAAAGCTAGACAGGATTGATGGATATAAATTTGATTTATCAATCTTTCAATGGAAAGTACTCTACCGCTCGTTTGTACTATTCAGTGGGGTAAAGTTCATTAAAGCAACCTAAGTTTTCTAAAACATCTTCATTTACCTAATCCTATTAGATGCGATAATTAAAAATTTGTAGTGTGAAGAAACTTAATAGCGGTAATAACAATAAACAATTTTATTAAGACATTTCGCCATTTTTTAAATATTATAAAATAACATGTGAATATTACTTTATTAATTTTAACACCTTACATAATGGAGGCTAATCACCCATTAGTATTGTGTCATTAAACAAACAAACATCTGTTGACCTTAACACAGTTATGACACTTATGGACTGCGCAATAAGAACCAGTACGATAGCAAAATAAAATTTGTCGGAACTTAGAAGAACAAATCTGAATTACAGTATGAAAATTAAAATTTTAACAAATTTGAATTCTATTCGTTTGAGATAAGAGTGTTACATTAATTATGGAATGCCTTGTTTTATATTTGTGTTTCGTAACTTATTGGTCAATGCTGGTGTCTATTTAGGTGATGTATACACTATACAGGGTGTCCGTCCGTGTATCATAATGTGCGTTAGCCTTTATAATAACATAACATGTCATTACGCCTGTATCTCCGAAGAGTTTAGGCAGAGGTGTACAATTGTACACCCACATTTCACCGTTACTGTTAAGTCCCAAGTAATATCTAGTGGGTGAACCTATTGCCATCTACCGGGCACATTTTTAAACTCCGTGCTGCTACTCAGAATTTTCATACAGAAAAAACACAATTCTCCAAGTCTGGGTGTATGTGTATGTGAAATGTTTGTTTGTAAACATTACCTGTTTCAGGAAATATCGTAAAGAAAGGCGTGAGAGTTCACTTCAAATTAAAGCTTAAACGAAGAACGAATAAACTTGTAGAAAGTTTACATCCATTTAGGGGTGAGGGGTGACATTTGGAAAAATGTTTCTTAGCGGATATTTACACCAACACAAGAGACCTGCTCCATTCCAAATTAATTGGCTTTGTAGTTTTTGAGATGTGATTATTGAGTGTGTGGTATTTCGCCTTTATTTACATAAAGATTTTAATTATAAGAAAACTAAGAGAAACAATGGCTGATACTAATGGCAAGAATATTAAGATCAGTTTGTTTTAGCAGAAAATAAATACTTACCCGTCTCTCAAAATCAAAGTACAGAAATAAAAGCTTGACATACCTGAAAATAAAATAAAACAGTCCATTAGTAAAAGATCAAAATAGATATTAGAATCAAAAATAAATCGAAATTATTTTTTCCCCGTATTATTAATTGTACCTGTTAATTGAGTACGAAACTCAAATCTTAACATGCACAAACACCCAGAATTTTTTCATAATATATATTTGACTTCACTTATTAGACTAGTTAGCTTTTGCCCGCGGCTTTCGCTCGCATTTATTTAGAATTTGACAATCAATTCAGGTTTTACTCTGCTTGCGAAAGACACGTGGCGCCATCTATTATCATAAGAACGTTATTGTTGTTTTCCTCGGGAACAGTACTTTTTTAGGCATGAAAAGGTAACAAACAAACTTACTTTCGCATTTATAATAATAGTTAGGATAATAAATATCACATTAATAAAAAAGCGTGCAAGCTCGACCAATCTAGTTTCAGACCTCACTAAATGTTGCTCAACCTTCGTATTATTCAACGCACTCCAGTGATAATAATTGTTACCAATGGTAGACCGTAACGGCTCTATCAGTAACGGATGTGATGTAAACGTATAGTAGAGGTCACTATTTTAATTCTTGAAGGCGATACATTACAGTACCTTCGAATATTTAGTATTAATGATATAATACTAAATATTTGATGAAAATTTAGTATTAATGATATAATACTAAATATTTGACGAAAATGTAGTATTAATGCTATAATACTAAATATTGGAAGGTACTTACTTAACAGTAGACCTAGCATTGATGTTTTGACGTTGTAACGTAACCGTATCGTTAACGTCAGTGAATTTTAAATCGTAAATAATAGGTACATGTAGGTTTTTTTTTTAATTAAAGACTTTATTCATATCTACGTAAGATACAAAATGTGTTTATCGCTCAAAATAAAAAAAAACTTATAGAACAGGTGTATTTTCGATTCAAATTCAATTACGACATCAAAATATTCTTGCTAGGCCTACAACTAGTAATCGGCCACAACTAAAAACAGTGTCTTCCAATTGAGCAAAACCTTTTTTTTATATTATTACCCCGTTTTAATTCTTCACCTGTACCATGAGCATAGTAAGGGCGGATCCAGGGGGGGTCATTGGAGTCATGACCCCTCCCTGGGCTGATTCTAGGTCGACCACTGATAATTTTTCTAATCGCATTGATCGTACAGTATTTATTATTGTAATCGAATAGGAGCCTGTTCCGACTAGACTTCAAACAAGTGAACCCCCCCTGACTTGAAAGCTGGATCCGCCCTTGGAGCATAGTTTAGTAGATTTGCAGACACACAGTTATCCAAGCAATTGGCTTTCTGCATTATGTGGTTTGATTTCCGCACGAAACGTATTTTTATTGCTTACAAATACTTGTTCCGGGTCTGGTGTGTGCATGTAAAATTTATGCTAGATATACAAAGAGGAAATTCAAATGTTGAGTTTTGTTTTCTTTTTTAGAAAGTAGTAGAAAGAAGCCAGATTTATTTTGTTATATTATATGTGTACACATACTGAAATTATAACGTTCGATACATTAGCATTTCCAATTGTAGTACCTATATCCTGCTTAGGGATATCCGTATGAAGTTAATGTATGTGAGAATTACTAGTACTAGTAATATTTCGACCAGCGGATGTGGCGCAAGCGGCTGAGGTCGATATTCATATTGAGCTGTACGAAGGTGAAAATCAAATATAATTTGTAGGTTTATATTAATTTACCATGACTATAGTCTAGCTAAAAGTTTTTATACAAAATGCGTTAATTTTTTTATCCCACTAAACATGAGCTGATTTTTTATATGTTATAGACACAATTAAAAATTAGGTCGTGACGTTTTTGTTTTTTTGATATTGTTTATAGATTGAGAAATAATTAACCCTTAAAATGCGATTTTTTTAACTAAAAATCTTCCTGATACTTATATCGTGATAATTATGAAATTAATCAAAATATTGAAAAAAGCAAAATGTGTCCACCTCGTATATAATCTGACAAAATGATAGAGACAATTTTATCACAAGCCGGCAACTAAACAATACTCTTAATATATCTTGTAGATTTGTTATCAACTAGCTGTGGGTAAATCATATTTTATGCGTTAAATTTTGAATTTATTTTAAACCTTTTAAGATTTTTCAACTAAAATTATCCCACGTCAAAGATTTTAACCTGACCGTTTGACGAAGGATGGTAGAAAATTTAACACTACTACATTAATTAAGTACACTGTAAGTAAAGGTTTCAACGCTGTACCAATAGGTACACTGTATACGAATGTGTCCATACTCTTGCGCAAAAACGACACACCAAAACAGGCTGTCGTCTTGCCTACAAATTAAAGTTGCGCCACAAACAAAACACACTGTTTTGTCGGTCGTCGCTAAACTCCTGAATGCTAGATTGATGGGTCGGTA
Organism: Shargacucullia verbasci; assembly: GCA_947562105.1. Lineage (NCBI taxonomy): Eukaryota > Metazoa > Arthropoda > Insecta > Lepidoptera > Noctuidae > Shargacucullia > Shargacucullia verbasci. The sequence continues at coordinate 1,946,480 of OX387289.1, read as the reverse complement.
TCCTGTCTTAAGTTTAAGGCTAACACTGATAGCTCAAAGGTGGTACATTCAACGGCAAAAGTAGACAAACTTTTCATAATTAAAAAATATTTAATTATTGTTCTTAGTTTTGTTACACAGTTGCATATTAATTTATTACAAAACATATTTCATTCGAAAAAACTTCGTTTGATTAATTGATCAGTTACTTTTCTCTCTGACTGTCACTGATATACACTGCCTCAGCATACCGCATCCTTAGAATGAAAGTGATCTAACTCAAAAATTCTGAACTAACAAAACTGACCTTAAAAAATATACTTTTTTGAAGACTTTCTTGCTCATTTTCCCACAAATTACATTTTTGACTTAGGTCACTTTAATTCTGAGGGTGCGATACCATGCCGACATACAATAAGGACGTATAATTCCTTAAAATATCTTTTGTTGGAGTTCACTGCCATTACTACTTTATATAATAAATTATGTGATATAAAACATAAGTTATATAACAAATTCTACTTTCATAAACTTATGCATTGATAAGTTCTTAACTTTATTACATTGCTTTTACTTAAGCAGTAACCTTTGTGCTATGAACTTTAACCTACCACGTTGAGACTGGACGGGTCTTCAAGACATTAACAGAAACGTGTGAAGTGAAGCAAAATTATCATGGAAATAAGGTTTTATTGAAGGATACTTAATGTGTAATTAAATGTGAGTTAAAGGATGTCTCCCTTAGGGTTGAACTACATCTGGCCGCACCGAATCGCGCTTTCTTGTGCTTCTATCCTTTTCTGTCACTTAGAACCGTCATTTACTAGAGCGAGAAAGAAAGCGGGAGTGCGTCCGCACGCGACGGAATCGACGAGGTGCTCGGCAACACGGAACGGAGCGGGAGGCGGCAGCATGCTGCAGCACGCTGTAGCACAGGCGGCACAATTGCGATTCTGTGCTGCCAGATGTAGTTCAACCCTTAGTGGGCGCGTTTCTAGGCACAAATTTCACATACCTACTTCTTCGCAAGTCTAGTAGTGGATGAGGTAGTTGCTGAACATCTGGTCACTAGATCGGTTAGTGTGATTAGGTATGGAACTGTACTCAGTAGATGCCAATAGGCTCAACCCATATTACATGAGGCTTAACGACTCTGCGTAACTTTTAGAAAAATACATAGGTACGTGTGTTGATCTGTTTTTATCTTGCAATCGTTAATATACAAGAGTCGTAACACTGTGCCGAGATCGAACTTCGGACCATTTACACTGAAAGCCATGCGCTTGGCCACAGTACAAATGCGAGTTTAATAAGCGCAATATCTATACAGACATATAAAGAGGCTTGTCCTGATTGATTGATCAAAACGAGCCTAAATCGTTGGAGTTAGAAACTAGAACATATTCACAGCTTTCTTTTATAATATAAGCTCCCACTAAGAAGGGATTTTTGGAAATTCCATCCTTAAGGGGGTTAAAAAAGGGTTGAAATTTTCTTTGCTAATTCAATAAAAATTTTGTCGTATCCACATTTGTATTAAATACGATATCACGCGAGCAATGCCGCAAGCAACAGCAAGTATATGAATAAATATAGAAAACAGCTGATTCCTTTGTCCGTGGATTTAATATATAATTATATTGACATAAATTATTATTGTAAATTATAAACCTTGTATGTAATTCTGCTAATAATACACATCAACAACCTAACTACAATCAGATTTCACTAATTCTCTCTTAATGTTTCGTACACAAACGAACATGATTATTATGACATTAAAAATCGTAATACAAAGTGACAAACTAACATACAGTGTCCTTACTAAGACCCGGCGGCCTTGTATGCGCGCGCGCAAGCTTTCAACACAAGTTACCCAACAAACCACCAGTGTAGCAAGAACCCCCAAATCCCTTTGTTTATTCCATAGACGAGTCCAACATAAAATGGATGACACAACCAATGTAAATTGAGCTTGGCCAGTGGTGAATTTTGGATCAGTTGAGCATAATAAATTATGATTATGTAACATGATAAATAATTAATAAAATTAATTTATGTATAACAACACCCTTTGAAAAGACATAGATTATGATAGAGAAATAGATTGAATAAAGAGGTTAATAAAATATTATTACATATGTATAAGGAAAGAGACCAGTCCCCAAGTAGGAATAACAATTTACTATAATATTAAGCACAGTAAGATTTTAAATATTCTTTACTTGAAATGAAAATTAGACACATTCTAGAATATTCCTTTACTTCGAGAACACAGAAATTAAATCAGTTCGGAGACTAATATCACACAAAGAGACTGGACATATCGACAGAGGTCTTGCTAGACTGGTCGCGTTCGGCTAGTTTCGCGAACAGTCAAGAAGTTTGGTATTTAAGTGGTCGATTGAATAAATCAAGTTACCACATTGTTTGGACGTTAACGGAAATTATAAGGTATTTTAACTGGTTGCAACGCGCAAGTTGGATATGAAAATAGCTTATTAAAGCTAGTAGAATTTAAACAACATTTTTAATCTCGAAGATCTTTGGTCCAAGAGTCACTTGCCAAAGATGGTAGTCTACAAAATATTAAATGTCTAAAAAGTGTAATATACGAGCAGATCCGACAGATATCCTGCCCGAACGTCAATAAAATCCTAGAACTCGATCGCAGCGCCACATACCGGGTCGAGTTGTAAAAATTTCATCAAAATTTGTCAAGACGTATAGGAGTTCAGTGACGTATCGAAGAATTATATATATAAAGATACATACATAAATAAAAATAAATATATACATAAAGCTGAAGGTTGAATGAAATTTTTAACTTGTTAATAACCTAAAATTCAAAAAATATTCTCAGAAAACAACAATCAAAATCTAGTAATTTCTCTTGTAAAGATGTGTTTTGAAATGCCTCTCGCCAAACATATCTGGCTATCATAAGGTTGAAAATTAAGTCCCAAAATCAATCAATTATAGGTTTCTTCAAAGCTATTGATAAATAGATTGATAAACAACTCTTTATTGTAAGTACACTAAGTTTAAAAGAGACAGATTTCGAAGGGATTTTTGAACAGAATAAGGACATATTATCATTGAAACTGATCACTACTGATCTTTGATGATGATGATTGATCTAAGAAACTTAATCACATAATAAACAATATATGTGACAATACTGAGACACGTGGACAAAGACAAACATATTTCTCAATTTGCGACGACGCACGAAGTGCATTCATAAATAATAATAAAGCAAAATTCTGTAAAAAGTCACGGTCGTTTTCAAGTCTATAAACAGAATTATTCAACACTGAATGATAACTGCAATGTGATATTTAGCAATATTTCCAAATATTAATTGATATTACTGAACTCTGAACAATATTATAATCGATTTTTAATTTATGTACTAATTCAAAAAGCTAATTCTTGAATATTTTTCAAACTTGATGCTGGTTGTATTGCTATGGTTTTGATTATTTTCCTTATTTGGTAAGATAACTTGGAAGAGTGTAAGGAAAGAGGCTCCAAGAGTGGCTCCATCTGACGCGCCCTGGGTACGCTGCATTTATGCCTCTATTGCTCATAGCTCGTAAAGACACAATAGAAGAAGACAACTTTAAAAAATTTAGTAAGTTACTAATATCAGACCAAAATTCTATCTTACTAGCTTCTTGCTCGGAAGTCTTATCTGATAGTCGGATTAATTTTTTCTCAAATTTTACAAATAAATGATAGCATTTTAAATCCAGGAACCACCCACTTAAAGAGAAACTAGTATGTAATGCTGTTAACATTATGCAGAAAGGAACCATTAGCAATAGGCACGCTACTAGTCGCAGGCGCAGGTATAATGTTGACTTAACTTTCGCCAAGTTCAAACGATACTTTCACAAGTTCATTGAGGTTAATATTGCGAACCGTACCGCATTATATTATTATGTTTTTTATTGTGTTGGTATTATATCTGCTAAGTTCTTTGTGGTTTTTAATGTCATTATTTTACTGATTCGAGCCTAGGGTTGTTGAAAAGATATTGCGTGTGGAGAGTTAGAAAATTTTTGGTAAAGATTCTTACATATATGAACTAGGCTTTTGCAAGCTCTTTTAAATCCGTGTGACCTATTCCACTGTTGTCGTTTATCATCACAAATACTTCCTTAACAGATACGAGAAATCACGTAATAGAAAAGTACGTATTCCCCATCAGACTTTAATTTCTCAATTTGCCCAAGTCTAAAGGGTTTCTTAACGATTCATACTCTACAAGTATCCTTTCACTAAACACTTATAGAGACTGATCTTTCTGAACTCTTGAACCGGCTTGCAACTGTACATAGTCAAATGAACGCACCTATAAATATTTAAGCCTATGTTGAAGCGTTAAAATATCATATCATAAATCAAATGCAGAAGATACAAAATACATAATTAATTTTAGAGTTACGTAAAGTTTTGTATAAATGATGCTAAATTAGTAGACAGTTATAAGTGCAGATACATTCCGTTAAATAATGATGGCATGCAAACACATTATTGAATACTAGCTTCCACTCGCGGCTTCGCCCGCGTGGTTTATGAACCAGTACATTTTCCTGGGATACAAAGTAGCCTATGTGCTATTCCAGACTATAATCTATATCTGTGCCAAATTTCATACAGATCCGTTCAGCTGTTCTGGCGTGAAAGAGTAACAAAGATCCATCCATCCATCCATCCTCACAAACTTTCGCATTTATAATATTTTTATTGGCGTCAATCAATCCTACTAGGCTTGATTGACGCCAAAAAATAACATCATTAGAAAGCTTAATGTCGGGCTGTTACAGCCTAATTTGAGACGCCTATTTCAAACTGCAATTCACTCTTGTTATTTAAATAACTAGCGACTCGCCCCGGCTTCGCACGGGTAGCAGTAATTATATTTATAGCCAGATAATTTGTAGGAAACAAGACAAAAAATTGTTGATCCGATCGCAACCAAACTTCACAGGATCACCCGTTGGGCTAATCTGAAGATGACAATCATCTTCAACTATCATCGTCGTAATACACGTAGTGCAACACTCCTCAGAATAAATTGATTTTGGTGATAAAAACATAAGATTTTTCATAGTGCGAGTGCATAAAGTGTTGTTGGACTTTCTTACTATCTGTGAGTAGAAAATCCTATGTAAAAAGAGCACAATTAAAGACTAAATCAATCAAATTTATCCATAATATTGCAAGATTTTTGCTCATATACCCATCAACAGAATTATAAACTTTATAACAATAAATCAGATGAATTAACATTTAAACTTCTGCGTGAAAGGGTTAAATTACTGGCATCGGAATGTTATGCGTCGTATTTAAAAATAACAGAGGACTCCATTAAAGTAAATCCAAAATATTTTTGGACATTTGTTAAAAAGCGTCATAATTCTAATGCGGTTCCTAGTACTTTGACCTACGAAAATCAAATATTGTCGTCTGGTGAGTCAATATGTGAGGCCTTTTCCAAATATTTTCTGTCAAATTTTCTGAATCCCAGTAACGACAATCCTAACATTGATTCTTCTGTTCTTCCTATTGGGTCTGTATCGTCTGAAATTTCTAACGTAATGATAAACACAGATAACGTACGGTCTATTGGGTCTATTGGGTCTGTATCGTCTGAAATTTCTAACGTAATGATAAACGCAGATAACGTACGTAACTTACTTGCTCAATTAGACACTTCTAAAGCAGCAGGCCCGGATAATATATCGCCTAATTTATTAATACGATGTGCTTCTTCTCTTGCTTATCCTGTATCCCTTCTATTTAAAAAATCATTATCTTCTTGCGTAGTTCCTAAACTGTGGAAGTCAGCTTTCATAACGCCTATTCATAAAAAAGGAGCCAAAACAATAATTACTAACTATAGGCCAATATCCAAATTATGTCTTTTAGCCAAAGTTTTTGAACGGGTTGTCTACAATCAAGTGTATGCTGCTCTTAGAAACTCAATGAGTCCATTACAACATGGGTTCTTAAAAGGTAAATCCACTGTCACAAACCTTGTATTACTGAACGACTACATTACGGAGGTAATGGATAAGGGTGGCCAAGTGGATGTAGTCTATACAGACTACAGTAAGGCTTTTGACAGAATTGATCACAGAATTTTACTATCAAAAATAAATACTATGGGTGTCCATGGTGACTTACTTAGATGGTTCTCCTCGTACTTGGATAATAGGTCACAAGCTGTGGTACTAAATAACTATATTTCGAGTTGGGTTCCTGTCCCTAGCGGATGTCCTCAGGGCTCCTTGCTTGGTCCGTTGTTATTTGTTGCTTATGTTAACGATATCGATTCATGTCTGATGTCATCGAAACTTTTGTGTTTTGCTGATGACATGAAAATTTACGCAGCTATATCATCAAACGATGATATGCTCAAACTTCAGGCTGATCTGGGGAGACTAGAGGAATATTGTCGGAGAAGTAGGTTAGACCTTAATCCTGCGAAATGTTCGGTGGTGACATATTCACGTAAACGTTCAGTAATCAAAACGAGTTACACTTTGGGTGGTCAGCCTTTACCCCGAGTAAGTTCCATCCGTGATCTGGGTGTACACCATGATAGTAAACTTTTGTTTGAAACACATGTGGATACTATTGTCTCAAAGGCAACTAAATCTCTGGGATTTATAATGAGGGTCTCTAAATCTTTTAAAAATGCAAAAACTTTAAAAATATTATATTGTACTTTTGTTCGAAGTCAGTTAGAGTATGCGTCAGAAATTTGGAATCCTTGTTACCAAAAATATATAGATAGAATTGAAAATGTCCAAAAAAGGTTCATAAAATTTTTATGTTTTCATCAGAAAATTCCATATAAATCCGAAAATTACCTTGATCTTTGTAAAAAGTATCATTTACTACCTCTGTCAATTCGTCGTGGGATCTCTGACTGCATATTTCTTTTAAAAATTTTCAAAAATAACGTAAATTGCCCCGAACTTTTATCTAAATTCAATTTTAATATACCATCCAGAACCCGCTATAATCCACCTATTTCTGTGCCATTAGCGTCAACGAACTATAGACAAAACTCTTGTATTGTGCGTGCAAGTAGAAACTTCAATAAGTTATGTAAACAGCATGATATTGATGTGTTTAATACTAGAATAGTCACGGCCAGGCGGCGCCTAAGTCATGATTTTTTCAGAGACTACGATGTGGAGTAATCATATAGTTGATTATGTATGTTTTTAAATATGATACTAAGTACCTACTGTTTCTTATTAATTTTTATTCTTCTTTCTCTAAATTTTAAGTTCATGGTTATTTTTTATACTCTAGTGTTAAACGTGAAGACTTGTTATTGGCTGTCCAGTTACCGTTCAAAATTACAATGTGTTTTATCTTGCTGTAAGTCTTCCATGCTGTATAAATAAATAAATAAATAAATAAATAAATAAATAACAGACCTTACGACAAGAACGCGTAAGCGCCGCCGTTTGCACGGCACTTAAGACCTTTTCGCCGAGACACTCAGTAGCACTCAACGCTGGGCATTTATTAACGTGCGCCTAATAGATAACAAGATTCTGTTACATACTTGTAAGCCTTTATTAGTGTGCGACTTTAAAACTTCTTTTAAGATTTATTATTACATTAAATTCATTAAATTAAATTCATACTGCACATAGTTATAATTCTCTGATCATGGATGAAGTAGTCACTATAATATGGGGTTGCTGTGCCCTTGCAAAAGAAAACGAAGGCAAAAGTTTTGTGAGATGTACATTTTGTAAAAAGGCGTTTCATCATGATTGCTTGGCTTTAGACCCATCTTCGGATCAAACTTCTTGGGCCTGCTCCACGTGCAATCCAAAAACACCTGAACCTAATCAAGTATTTTTCAACACGAACATAACAGTACGTCCTAGCAAAAGGCTAGCGCTACAGTCTCCTCCGGATGTCAGCTCCTCACCAGCCACAGAAGAAGGTGTGCGTAGCATTGTAACAGAGGTGCTGCAGACTAAAATGGATTGCATGTTGGAAAAAATAAATTTAAATATGAAGACACTTTTGATGCAGGAACTTAATACCATGCGAGAAGAAATTGCAGGATACAAAAGTTCGGTAAATTTTATGAGCCAGCAATACGACGATTTACTGCAAGATAAAAAGCAACTTGAAGAAAAAGTAAGGGTTTTGCAAGACGAAAACAGTTTAAAATCAACAGCTATTCAAGATTTATCTAAGCGCTTGAATATGTTGGAACAGCATGCACGTTCTACAAACATAGAAATACAATGTGTACCTGAACACAGATCCGAAAATGTAGTCAACACCGTACTCCAGCTAAGTAAAGTTATAAAATGCGATGTTAAAGAGACTGACATCCAACTCTGCACCAGGACAGCTAAGAAGGATAAAGAAAATTCTAGACCTCGCTCCATTCTTGTAAAATTCAACAGCCCTCGGCAACGTGATACTTACCTCGCTGCAGCCATCCAATATAACAAAAGCCACCCTGAAGAAAAACTCAATGCCAGTCATCTAGGTATCGCTACGGCCACGCCATCTCCAGTATTTGTCGTCGAACACTTAACATCAGAAAATAAGACGCTACACGCGGCAACTCGTCTTCGTGCCAAGGAACTAAAGTATAAGTTTGTATGGATACGCTATGGCAAAATTTTTACTAAGAAAGACGAATCGACGCCAAGTATATGGATCAATAGTCAGGAAAAACTCAATTCTTTATCCTAAGTTATATTTTGTTATATTTTGTTTGCATAAATTACGCATGTTATTTGTACTTACAGTTTTAAAATTCAATTCTATTAAATTGTATTATCAAAATACTAGAGGATTACGTGGAAACATAGCTGAAGTACGTCAACATATCCTAAACTGTGACTATGATGTCTACACCCTGACTGAAACCTGGCTTTGTAGTGGAGTGTTTAACCGTGAGTTGTTTGATGATAATTTCATTGTTTATAGAAGAGATCGTGAGTCCTCACAACTTAATAATCATAAGAAAACAGGAGGCGGGGTATTGATCGCAGTTTCCAATAAATTTAATTCATGTCGTAAGACGGAGTGGGAGAGTGACTGTGAAGATATCTGGGTCACTATAGAAACCAAATTTAAAAATAATCAGAAACAGTTAAAATTATGTGCTGCATATTTATCACCACCTTTACGAAACGAAGTTTTAGAACACTTCATAGAAAATTGCAATACTGTTATTGACTCTAATTCTAATAGTAATACTATAGTAGTTGGTGATTTTAACATGAGCAGCATTGACTGGGAAATGAATAATACGAATAATTTCTGTACAGCGGTTAATTACGGCTCAAGCTCTTTTAACAATTTATTTCTCGATTTCATAGACCTTAATAATTTAAAACAGTTCAATTGGATCAAAAATTTTCAAAATAAAACTTTAGACTTAGTGTTATCTGATATCGACGAAATCGACGTCAATAATTGTTATAATCCTGTTCGCAATATTGACAAATATCATCCTGCCATAGTAATTAAGCCCATTATTGCATTAAAAACCAGATTGCAACCTAAAAATTACATCAAATTTAAATATTATAAGGCAGATTATGAAGCAATAATTCATTCACTCGATGGCATTGACTGGTCTAACGAATTTGCGAATTGTGTTGATGTTAATGGTATGGTAGATAAATTTTATGCATTAATTAAAAAAATAATTAAGAATCATGTACCTGAAACAGTATGCTACCGGGGAAGATATCCGCCGTGGTACTCATACAATTTAATTAAATTATTGAAACAAAAATATAAACTTCATGTTAAAATTAAAAAATATAATAATCCACTAGATATATTGGAATTTAATTATCTGAGGAAAGACTGTGCAATTCTGACTAAAGTTTGTTATAATAATTACTTAATCAAAATAGAAAATTCTATAAAAAAGCATCCTAAATATTTCTGGACACATATCAAAAATCTCAGAAAAGGTGAGCCCTCTTACCCGTCTGAAATGGTTCTCGACTCCACGAAAGCTGATAACACCCGAGATATCTGTAATTTATTTGCTAAACAATTCTCGTCGGTATATGTTTCTTCAAGTGCTGATAACAGTTACACGAGTAATAATACACTTGTCCCTAACCCAGATATTAATAATTTTTATGTAAGCAGTCAATCCATTTACAAAAAACTCTCCGAACTTGACCTTTCAAAAGGTGCTGGACCAGACAATATACCTCCCATATTCTGGTCACGTTGTGCTCGTCAAGTATCTGTTCCATTAGCAAATATTTTTAACACCTCCATTCAATCAGGCATATTTCCATCCAAATGGAAACAAGCTAGAATTGTACCAATATTTAAAAATGGCAAACGTGAACTCATTTCCAATTATCGCCCCATTTCCATTCTTTCAACTTTGTCTAAGGTTTTCGAAACAATCATTTATCCAATATTATATAGTCATGTTAAGATGTATCTATCTCAAAATCAACACGGATTCATCAAGAATAAATCTACTAATACAAATCTAGTTAGCTACATAGACAATTTAACAACAGCTGTTGACAGTGGTTTACAGGTTGATGCGCTCTACACCGATTTTTCTAAAGCTTTCGACAGGGTTAGCCATAGTATACTCTTAAAAAAACTCCAGTCACTTGGCATCACTAATGTTACCTTGGATTGGTGTAAGTCGTATCTGTCTAATAGGCATTCATCTGTCGTAATCGACAATGAAGAATCAGATATTTTTGTAGCTTCGTCTGGGGTCCCCCAGGGGTCTAATTTGGGTCCTTTATTCTTTAATATATTCATTAACGACTTACCAGATGTCTTCAAGCACTCAACAGCCTATCTTTTTGCTGATGACTTAAAGTTGATCCGCGTAATTAACGACAAATCAGATTCCCTTCTTTTGCAGAGAGATCTAAATCAGCTATCACAATGGTGTACACTAAACGAAATGTTCCTTAACTGTAAAAAATGTTATCATGTAAAGTTCACTAGGAAACGCAATACAATCCGGACCTGTTATAGTATTAAAGATGTTGCACTGGAGGAGCTCTCTTCTATTAGAGATCTTGGTGTACATGTGGATGGTCAACTTCGCTTTATCGAACATTATGACAATATTATAAGGGCATCCTATCGGGCTCTTGGATTTGTTCTTCGTTCATCAAAAGAGTTCAAAAACCCTTCTACGACTATACTTTTATACAATTCTTTTGTACGTAGTCGATTGGAATATTGCAGTGCTGCCTGGAATCCAGTTTACCACGTTCATATAAGCAGAATTGAAGGCTTACAGAAGAGGTTACTAAGACATTTAGCATATCGGTACAAAGTCAATCATCTAATGTTTTCATATAAGGAGAGGCTTGAATATTTTAAAATGATATCCCTTGAATCTCGACGTACAATATCTGATTTAACATTTCTCTACAAACTACTCAACAACAAAATTGACTGTCCGGAATTGCTCAGTAAGGTTCGTATCAATGTGCCTTATAGACTACCACGCCATCCCTGTTCTCTTTTTAACATTCCTCGATATCGTACAAATCTCGGTAAACACTCTTCTATCCCAAGAATGTGTATCAAATATAACAGCATCTCCGGTACGTCCAAAGACCTGGACGTATTTAGCAATTCTTTGAATGCTTTCAAAGACATTATCTCAAAACAATTAATGGTGTGTTGTTCTTTTTTTTTACTTTTTGTTGTTCTAATTGTCATTATATTTGATTATTATGTCTTTTTTTGTGTAAACTCTAACTTGAGTTTTTGTTTCAATTTCAATTCTAATTAAATGGTGTTCGACTCTGTTATTCTTATTACGCATGATGTGATTTCCTATAAATAAGAAAGCATAGGATATTGTATATTATGCTACTCATATAAATATGCTTGTATTGTGTTTTTCTTGTTGGAAATCCAAATAAATAAATAAATAAATAAATAAATGACCTAAAAATTCCATTAAAATCGCTCCAGCCGTTTTGGAGTCCATATGGAACATACATACACACACACTTATTTTTATAAATAGAAGATAGATAGATAATCAAAACAGAAGCTGAAGAATACAATTTCTTTTAATTATTATCTACTTTTGTTCGATCAATTACTAAGTGAGAATATTGAGACATACTTCACGTATTTCTTAGGATAAATATACCCATTATCTTAATAACCGAAAAAATCCGTATGTACAAATTGCAATCATCGTTACCCGTTTCTTGGTGAAAAACTGATGCGTATGGTACGCGTATAAGGAAACAAGACTGGCAATGCGTGTCTGTGACTTTTACCACGGCACCGGCGTATATTGTCATGTAATAAATACGTAACTGTTGTGAAAAATTACGCGATAGTTTAGCGGTGTCGTAAAAAAATCGTGTCGCATTGGTACCCGGTTTTAATAACTTTTTAGTTTTGTTAGGTTCTTGGATATATGAGCATTTTCGATTTTGAATGATTTTTTTAAAGATTAATATCCAATTAATTGAGTCTGAACCGTCAAACGAATCCCATAATTACGAGTATTTAGCGTAATAAAACATTTTTGTATAGAACTAAATTCCGCCCGCAACTTCGCCTGCGTGGTTTACGAACCCGTACATTTTCCCGGGATAAAAAGTAGCCTATGTGCTATTCCAGCCTATAATCTGTGTGCCAAATTTCATTCAGATCCGTTCTACTGTTCTGGCGTGAAAGAGTAACAAAGATCCATCCATCCTTCCATCCTCACAAACTTTCGCATTAATAATATTAAGTATGATTTTTAAATGTCAATGTGTGTGATTCACGTCATGGAAATTTGAAGTTTTAAGAAAGTTTGCTTGCTAGATTGTTATCTCCCAATCACTACATATTATAAAACAAAGCCGCAATCGTCTGTCTGTCTGAACGCGATAAACTCAAAAAGTACTGAATGGATTTTTATACCGTTTTTACCAATGGACGGATTCACGAAGAAGGTTTAAGTGTATTCATTATGGTTTTGTGTAAATAGGCTGAAAGCTGAGCGGAAGCTAGTTAAAAATAATTATCAACGAAACAAAAGATGAAAGTGATAATGTAAAAGTGAGAAATCAATTAGCTCCACAAATTATCTGATAGCACCACCTTAAAATGTGTCTGTCTGAGTATTAATTCAGACAGTTACGATATCGGTTTCTTGGATCTCAAGAGATCACTTATTATAACTGAATTGTTAATTGAGATTTATTCCTCTACAATAATTGATTTCTACATTTTCTAACTGGGTCTGTCTCATTGATCTACTGCTGAGCGTGAGGTCCTGGGTTCGATTCCCGGGTCGGAAAAGTATTATTGGATTTTTCTATATGGAAATACTCAGTAGCAGCATGGAGTCTGGGACTGTGCCCGATAGATGGCAATAGGTTCACCCCTTACATTGCGTGGGATTCATTGACGTCATCGGCGAAATGTGGGTGTACAATAGTACACCACTGCCTAACCCTTCGAGGAATACTAGCGTGATGCTATGTTATGTGTTTGTTCCTTTGTAGTTTTATTCTGGAGGGAGCTGGACGAAATAATAATTGTGTGTAGTTGGCAATATTTTTAGGCGTAACATTTCTGTTTTTAAAATTAATAGTTTTTGTTTATTAAACAGGTTCCAGATAATAAAGTTTCTTAACTGATATATTGTTATTTAATTAAATTCCCAGCTACCGTTATATAAATAATTATTCTTAATGAAAACCCGATCAACATTTGCATATGTTGCAGAAAATGCATCATTAACATTTTATTTGTTATAATGACATTTAAATAACAAAGTTAATTTAATATACCACCAAGTACTTTGTTATAATTAAGTTTATGAGACTTCTATTAGTTGTCAAACATGTTGATTACATTTAGCCAAAGCCGGTCATAATGAGAACTAGGTATATAACAGAATACATATATAACGCAGAAACCCTAATTAGCAACCAGTTTTTATTTTATTTTTATTAGCTACTAGCCTCCGCGCGCGGCTTCGCCCGCGTAATTTACGAACCCGTACATTTTTCTGGGATAAAAAGTAGCCTATGTGCTATTTCAAACTATAATCTATGTCTGTGCCAAATTTCATCTAGATCCTTTCAGTAGTATTTGCGTTAAATAGTAACAAATATCCATCCATCCATCCATCCTCACAAACTTTCACATTTATAATATTAAAAAGTAGGAAGTAGGATTAGTAGGATAGGTAGGATAGGATTGTATTTATTATATTTGTAGGACACCACTGCCTACCCCATTCGCATCTCAAGCGTTATAACAATGATGTTATTTTGCCTCATGTCGGTACCAAACTGTGGACCCCCTATCAATTAATCACACTTGAACATAATAACATAAAATATAGAAATATAAAATATTAGTAGGATAGGATAGGATAGGATTAGTAGGATTTTGTTATCATAAACTTAACGCCTGTATTTCCCGAAAGTTTAAGCAGAGTTGTACTTAATTGTACACTCGCATTACGCCGATAGCGTTCTTAAGTTAAATGTAATAAGGCGACACTGAGAATTTTCTAAAAAAAAAATACCAATAACACTTAGCCCCCACCCGGGACTCGAAGCTTGAGTCTCATGCTCAGTAGCCACGCTTACGACTTCTACACCAATGAGGCAGTGAAATGACGGCACGGTTGGCGCAGTGCTTGAGAGATCAATTGCTGCGCTACACTTCGCGGGTTCGATTCCCACACGGAACAAATATTTGTATGATCTACAGATAGTTTTGGGTCTGGGTCTTCGTGTATGTGAATATATGTATTGGTAAACGCACCCACCCAGTGAGGGCCAACGTCTTTAAAAAAGAAAAAATGAACGAATGAAAACAATAAACATTCGTTTATAAAGGCTTATGATAACCGTTATTCATTATTTACTACTATTGCAGGTGATATTTTGTAAACATATTAATTTATGACATAATGGCCATTCATAAATTGACAATTAACGTACAAGATGAGCGCATTTACAAGATCATTTATTTACTACCAAACAGGTTGCTACAATAACTTGATTAAATAAACTGCACAGTAACAATAACTGGTTCATTGCTAACCAGTTTCTAAAATCAAAGAAAAAACCCACAAAATAACCGGTAGTCTCCAAAATTAATTTATCACGAAAATCAGTGATTATTTTAATTATGTATAATTAATACCACAATAGTTTTCTTCTATAAAGAAAATACTGCCTTTAGTCAAATGGTCGCATACGCAGCTGGTGACCGTGAAGTCCTGAGTTCGATTCCCGGTAGTGTTATTGGGTTTTTTGTTAGATAGCTTTCACCCCAAATTAAGAATTGTGCCCGGTAGATGATAGACTCGCCCTCATGGCATGGAACTTCATACCGGCATCGACAAAATCTAGGTGTACAACAATTAAACACCTCTGCTTAAGCCTACGGGGAAAACAGCCGTGATGGTATGTCATATTATTAAAATTAACGAAGGTATAACCAGAAAATGCAATTATCAAAATTGAATCACGATTCTATTTGCAAACAGTTATTTGTTATGTAATAAACGACTCAGAAACCACAAATTATTACTTAAGAAACAAAGTATTTCTATATTTATTGTTTTTAGTATTACTATTTGATAATTGTTTGACACAAATCGAAATGATATGTCATGACGTGGTCCTTGCTTGAAATATCCAAGATAAGAAGAAGATCTCCGTGTGATAGCTTGTGTCGACTCGAAAGAAGATGATGATGAAGAAGAAGCCTAACCCCGTGGGATATATAGGCGTGATGCTATTATGTAAATGAGATTTTTATGTCAAATAAAAATCGTTTAAAATTTTAGAGGGCAATAAAAGGTTTAAGATTATTTTTCGATGAGAAACTCGTCTTCGTGTTTCTGATGTCAAACACCTTTTCACACATCCATATCTAATTTACATACCTAATATTCGTTTTTTTTTTCCTATGTATTTATATCTTTCTTAACTTATGTTCATCGTGTATCTGAATCCTGATCCTTTTGGTCTTAATTAATATATTGACTAGCTGTGCTTGCGACTTCGTTCGCGTTGAAAAGATTTTTCATACAAAATTTGTACCCCCGAATTTGAATATGACTTGCATTAACGGTGAAGGAAAATATCGTGAGGAAACCTGACGGCTCCTTCAAGTTCTCGATGTTAATAAACCCACATCAGGCTAGCTTGATGGACCAAGGCATAACCCTACTCATTCAGAGAAGAGGCCTGTGCTCAGCAGTGGAACTGTAGTTAGCTATCATCATCATCATCATCAGCCAGAAGACGTCCACTGCTGAACGAAGGCCTCCCCCAAGGGGGGGTTGCCATAATCCCCACGATTGACAGTCGGCTTGGGGATCGCAGTGGCTCACCGATTAGTGAGAGGACGCTGCTGCCCGTCCTCCGGTGTCTGCCCGCAGTTTTAGGACGTACCCGGGTCTATAAGCTATATTTATCATTAATTAATCTTATTCAGGGTCCCCTGTATATATTGCAGTTTTATTTTATACTAGCTATTGCCCGCGATTTCATCTGCATATATTTTGCATTTATTATCTAATTTACTACTATAACTACAATAGTAACAATAAGCTTTTATCCTTCTCCATATCTCAGGCTACCTCTTTGTAAAATTTCATGACGATTGGTTTAGTGGTTTTCCCGTGATGAGGTAACAAATAGACAGAGTTACTTTCGCATTTATAAAAGTATCAATGGATTTTATTCTCTTTCTCTATTAACTGACAAATAAATATAATTATTTTAGTTCAACAATCAACGTCTTTTGCATGTCGTTGGTATTTAAATGTAAATATTTGTCTATATTCCATATTTTGCGATGGACACTCTGACATTTTACCACCATTAGTAGCCCTATGAGCAATTTGAATTAATTAGCCATACGAAAACTGTATAAGAGCAAACATCTGGTTAATTAAAGGTCAGGTTTAAATTATTTGGTGACGTCCTTCTAAGGACTGATGGACAAGTTTTAGTACTTATTATTTTTGGTCCAGAAGGTTCTGTTTGCCCAAAAAGTATGACAACTCGTCTAAAGGTTACAGTATCTTATAAGAACTTTTAAAACTTTCGTGACGTTATTGTAACGTGTTTATAATGATTGAATTATTCATGCTAGAGGTGCTAAAATCAAGGTTTCATTACAGAAGGACGCATGAAAGCGTTTTTTTTTTTTTTCATTTTATGTTACATAACATATAACATAACATCACGCCTCTATTTTCCGAAGAGGTAGACAGAGGTGTACTTTTTGTAGCCCCACATTTTTCCGATGCCGTTATTAAGTCATATGTAATAGCGCGAGTCTATGCCATCTGCTGGGCACAGTTCTAAACTTAGCCCGACCTGGGACACTCGGGACCTTATGCTCAGCAGCCGCGCTTGTGATCACTAGACAACAGCTGCGGCAGTTATTATTCTATATTAGTCCCATAGTATTAAAGGGAACTAAAACCACTATAAGGTGTAATTCTATGTCTGTATAGCTTCCAACCCTTCAGCCATCAGGGACATCAGAACATGACACATTTATCATAGATCAGCACAGAACAGACACACCAATTAATTTTAACAAGAAACGTGATAGAAATCAAATAAATATGAACATTTTGTAACAACTTGAACGCCGTGACATTTGGCATACATGAAAATTAATATCTGTTGAAAATTTATCAACAATAGAAAACTAACTTTATTCACATGATTTTAAAGTTGAAAATTAATGTTTTTGTTGAAGTTTGAGTGGAAACAGGTTTTGTCGAAATATTATGTGATATAGTGGGAGATGTTATGCGAATTGGACAAAAAATATTAATCGATTAAGGGTTCAATCTCCTTATTTTTTTAGAATATAATGATTATGTTCGGATGATAGACTGTTAATTTATGTATCATACGCAAAGCAATTTAATTTTTTCACTACATTTTGACTACCTCATTGGTCAAACAAAGTATTGAAATCTTGAGTTTTTCTGTCATATTCTGGATTTTTGAATTTTCCCCGATATATGGTAATAGACTCGCCCTCTATTACATGAAATGTAAACCCATTGGCATCGCTTAAATGTCGGTTTACAATAGTACACCTCTGCCTAACGCTTCTCGTGAATACAGGCGTAATTTTAAGGGCATGTAAAGGTGTCTCCAAACGCATCTTAATCACGTAATTGCCAATTTATTTAATTATTGTTGGAACTGGCATTGCTCTCGAGCATTATAAATAGTACAGATTTCATTTTTTCTACATAAACAAATTAAATAAATATTTTTTGGCAATGGCAATTTTTTGTAAATTAATATCAGTACAATTATTAGTAACCTACAAAAATCATTATGCCTATTTTTAAATTTACTTTAAAAATACCGATTATAATATTAAATTCTCAATACAAAATTCACGGCTGATTACTGGCAACACCAATAATAAAATCGTTCTTTCAAGTTATTTATATAAGCGTTAAGATACAGTAGGTGGAACCAATCTAAATTGGGGGTCGGAGCGATTATCAGAAAAACTGGTTATTAAAAAATGGCGATTACATATTCGCCTTGTTCCTGATTCGGTCTAGACTGGGTTGGATGCGGTTATGTTAGATTACTTAATGATAATTGATTTGATTCATACAATTTTTGTATGAAATTTATTATATGAGGTAGAAGATATATTTTGAGGTATTAAATTTGATTTTAAACTGCCGTGTTCCTTTGCTATTTCTGATTGTGAGAGCCTGGGATTAGTCCTCGGATTGGCAATTTTTTGTTCCTGTTAGAAAAATTTTGGTAATAACCCGAAATTCGGAGTGAGTTAATAACGGCATCGGCGAAATGTTCGTCTACTTTGGCACGCCTCTACCCAACCCTTTGTGGAATACAGACGTGATAGTATGTGTGTGTAAATTTAATTTCGCTGTCGAAGAGACGATTCGACAATGGTCTTTAAATGGCCCATAAAGGTTCCCTTTGGAAAAGTGACAAGGCCACGGGAATTTATGAGACCAACCAGATTTCTTTAAAAGAACAACGGGTACTTTAGTACTTTTGGGAGTGTCTGGTCATCCATTCACACAGCTCCAATCAGCTTTTACGACGTCCCAAGGAATTGGAGAAAACACATCAAAATGTCGTACAATAGTGTACGCTATTAAACCCTGCTGTTACCTTCGCCACAGAGGATAAAAACATAAATTGGAAGCCAGGAGTAAACGAATGGATGATTGATTTATTGTGCAAATGAACAATGGCCACACAATGTTTTACAATACAGATAAACAGCAGTAGTTCTAGACAGATATTTTCCAGAAATCGGTAAACAATGTTTTGTTCACACGGAGATTCTTGACGAACTCTTCTCTTTAGGACCATCCCACTTTCGGAACCGTGTACTTAGATTTTAAAGGAACTGCTAAGGTATATTTGAAATAAAAAACTGACTTCGTTAACACCACAAAAACCAAGACAGTTCTGCAGACCAGTCACATTCTCTCAGTTCTCTTGATAGCCTCGAAATCCCTTAAAAGACTCAGGGTGGGTGTGTGCAGGTGCCAATAAAACCGGTAGAGGTGGGAGTTTTCTGAGAATGATAGGTGTGTCTGCGGCGCTACAGACACCTAGGCAGTAGCTTTTGTGCCCTGTTTCCTGTAATGCGGAGGATTTAATGAAGGCCAATCAAAGTACCGTCGAGCTGGCCATGTTTTGGGCTAGACAAATTTAAAGCTAGCCATCAACACAAAAAGAAGAAGTGTGTGCCTATCCTCGAAATTATTATCTACGGTCTGTCACATTTATCTCTTCTAACAGAATATTTTTACTAAGCATCTAAATTATAATTTGGAGGGCTCGAAAAGAACTTTTCCAAATAAACTTTGGACTAGCCCTATATGCACTTTCATGACAGTAATCACTCCACTCCTCAACTTGACAGAACAAGAAGAGCATCGTAATTGAGCAGATATTTAAATCCATATCAAGCCTTAACATGTCCCATCAATTTACAACCATAGTGATTAATGATGCACAACTGGAACAAGTTGCAAGCCAATCGGGTATGCACACAATAATCACGCCTTTCCTTGTTCCGTATCAATGACATGTCTGTTGTCAGGATTGCGTAATTACATACGACAGACAGTCTGTCTGTCTGTCGTGTATTACATGGTTATCTGTTTCATATGTTTTGAATAGGTAGGTAATTTCAAAAGTAAAATTGGAGTAATTTGAGAAAGGTTGGTTCAATAAATCGTATGCCTATCATTCTGGATTGTTTAGACGCTGTTTAGTTGAAATATATGTTAAACTTATTTTTTCTAAAAAATTTCGTGTTATTTATTTTTACTTTAGACAACAATTTGTCATCGACATACTGCGTATTTTTTATATGAAACTAGCTTCCGCCCGTGGCTTCACCCGCTTGGAATACGAACCCGTGCTTTTTTTCGGGACAAAAGGTAGCCTGTGTGTTAATCCAGGGTATATACTATCTCTATTCCAAATTTCAACCAAATCCGTTAGGTAGTTTTTGCGTGAAAGAGTAACAAACATCCATCCATCCATCCTCACAAACTTTCACATTTATAATATTGTATTTATTATATTAGTAGGATACCACTGCTTACCCCATTCGCATCTCAAGCGTGATAACAATGACGCTATTTTGCCCCATGTCGGTACCAAACTGTGGACGGCCTATCAATCAATCACACTTAAACACAATAACATAAAATATATCGTACTTTTGAAAACGTCTCAAACCACTGAAGAATTTTCTTAACAATATTTTGTACCGAATTTAACTTCTGTTTTATAATTTGTTGCTTGTTGTTCTCATTTGCATACAACAACAAAAATAGCATCAAATTGAGAATGGCGTATCGTTAATCAGATTAAGCGCTCCAATGAACGCCAATCAACGATTTTATTACACAGAAAATATTTTATTAATTCTCGCCCCCGTATGACGAGACAGAGGGTGCTTGAACTGTGATTAATAATAAAATGCTTAAATAACATAACATAGCATCACGCTTGTGTTCCCCAAAGGGTTAGGCAGAGGTTTGACTATTATACACCCATATTTCGCCAATGCCGCTATTGAGTCACATTTAATAGGGAGCGAGCCTATTGCCATCAACCACGCATAATTCCAGACTCTGTGCTGCTAGTGAGAATGTCCATACAGGAAAACACAGGAAAACCCAATAACACTTTCGCCGACTTTAGAACGAACCCAGGACCTCGTACTTAGCAGTCGCGCTTGCGAGTATTAGACGAATGAGGCAGTTTAAGTAACTAGATAATACATTTATCTACTATAGCATCACGCTTGTATTCTCCGAAAGGTTAGGCAGAGGTGTACTATTGTACAGGCACAGGCTGTTGTTTAGCAGCAGAGTATTATTGGGTTTTTCTGTTAGAAAATTCCAATAGTACAGAGTTTTGAATTGTGACCGATAGATGACAATAGGCTCGAAATGGATGTATACTAATATACCTCTGCTTAACCCTTAATTGAATACGGGCGTGATGCTATGTTATATTATTGCCGTTTATTTCTTGATCAGCGCGGAAGTGCTGAAAGTATTTTTTTTTAAAACATTGCCCCACTCTTCGATTTCTCATGTATCGTGGATACAGTTTACAAATATACATGTCACATGCACACACAACCAGACCCGAAACAACTATCTGTAGATCATACAAATATTTGTTTCGTACGGGGATCGAACCCGCGACACGTAGCGCAGAAATTTAATGGCTAAGCCACTGCGCCAATCGTGTCATCAAATAAAGCCTTTCCCGTTTCTAAATCACCATCGATAGCGTAGACTTTAGTAAACAAAAAAAAAACAAAAGCCGTCCTCAGCTAAACCTCCCTTAAATCCTTAGGGGATCATGAAATCCCAAAATTCCACATAAGGGGATCCAAGTTGAAATTCATTGGTAACAATTCAAACTCCGGTATAGTCTGCGATCCCGGATAATCTCCGGGGAATGGAGAACGATGCTGATGGGGAACCAATAAGTGGGCCAATGTTTTTTAAAATAAGTCCTTTGATTAAATTGTTTGGATCTTTTTTCGTTTTTTAATCCTACTAATATTATAAATGCGAAAGTTTGTGAGGATGCATGGATTGATGGATCTTTGTTACTCTTTCACGCCAGAACGGCTGAACGGATCTGGACGAAATTTGGCACAGAGATAGATAGCTGTCTGGAATAGCACGTAGGCTATCCCGGAAAAATGTACGGGTTCGTAAACCACGCGGGGGAAGCCGCGTGCGGAACCTAGTCCTTCATAAATACATACGGAGCCAGCACTTAGTGATGAGTTGGCATATAAATAAACAGATTTCTCCTTTGGTCTAGTTCTCACATGTTCGGCTGTTAGAAGTGAGGGCTTAGGTTTGAATCACTCGTCGGGCAAACTGTTATTGAGGTTTTTTGTAAGAGAATTTTCAGTAGCTGGCCGAAATTTTTATATTGTGCATATAGTGAAATTCGAAAGTAATATTGTTAAATCTCTGCCCAAATTTTTGGGGTATTCAGGCGTGATGTTTGATGTTATATAAACAAATGGCTGTACATAATAATTATAGCTGCTTAAGTTCATCAAATTGATGCTTGCCCTTATTAGGAGGGAAAGCAGAATTAGGATTAATTGAAAACTTTTGCATTAAAATTTTGATAATAATTAAAACTTTATGGCCTGATAGTTAACCGACCGAACTTTTAGTTGGAATTAATTACTTAATAAAATAAGCTGAAAGCACGCCTCTTAAAGTATCTACGAATTCGTTTGGGAAAATTTGCATCGCCGGGAATCAAACTTGCAACTTTCTAGCATACCTATATATTATGATGAGTGTATAATAACATTAGGTATACTCGAAAAAGGATATAGATGTATGAAATCGCTAGATATAAATGAAATTTTGTACAGAACTACTGACGGATATCTGAGAATAATTTTAGGTCAAAATAATTCATTGATAGCTTTTGCCTGCGACTTCGTACGCGTGGAATTGCGGTAAAATAGAGCCTATATTATCTAGCAATATATCGGTGAAAACTGCATTCAATTCCATGCAGTTGTTTTTGCGTGATGCGTGTACAAACATACATACAGACAGACAGAAATTCTAAAAACTGTTGTTTGGGCTTCTGTTGCTCTAATTAAGACCCCCCCATATTAGTTTTTCTCCAATATCTATAGTGTACAGACATCGGCCTGTTATAATTTTATTATATGTATCTATAGATATGTATTTCAAAAATATTAATTGTATATGGCGAGCTTTTTTTATCTTTATTTAAGGGGGCTTTATCACTTAGTGATAATATCAGCCCCCTAAACAGAAAACATATATCAACTTAAAACTATACAATGGGTTATTCACGATAATTTGGCGACCCTGTATACATATTTTTTATATGACTGTACTCTTCTTTCTTCATTTATGCAAAGTTAAATGGTAGATAATTTTGTAGGTTTATAAGTTAAATATATGCTCCGTTCCGCTCTTTTTAATAATTGTGCACTCGCTATTATAATGCTTGTATAATAATATATAATCTTACTATAATATTATAAATGCGAATTTTTTTGGATAGATGGATGTTTGTTACTCAATCACGCCAGAACGGCTGAACGGATCTGGATGAAATTTGGCACAGAGATAGGTTAAAGTCTGAGTTAGCAAAAATAGGTTACTTTTTATCCCGGAAAAATGTACAAGTTCGTAAAACAAGCGGGCGAAGCCGCGGGCGGAAGCTAGTATTTCATATAACAATAGTAAATAAGGCCCATATTAGCAAATCAGTAACATAGTATATTATCGCCTGTATTCGCCGAAGGGTTAGGCAGAGGTGTACGATTGTACACCCACATTTTGCCGATGCCGTTTTGAGTCCCATGGGGCGAGCATATTTCATATTCAGCCGCAACTGGTTAGATTGGAAAAAGTCCTCAATGTAGTTAAGAAAAGGCTAAGTAGATGATAATATTCATGTAACTAATTAAACCTTTGAGATGATTTAATTTGCAGCATTTTTGTCGATGTGGTGGTCTAAGGGGGAGACCTTCGTTCAGCAGTAGACGTCTTCTGGCTAGCTGATGATGATGATTTTTTTCGAACTTAGAAATATAATGATCGCTTGTTCCTTTTTAGTGGAGCAGCTTGAACATACCACAGTGTATGACATATAGGTAATAATCAGCTAGGCTCGTTTTCCCCATGGTTCACGCTTGGCCAGGCCAGTCGACGGACCGTTGTCACTTGCGTCATGTACTATTAAATACTATTTACTTGTCAAGAACTACCACTTTTTATTGCAAGCAGTACAATGAGAGACAAGGAAAAAAGCTACCTTGCCCAGCAGTAGGAGCCTAGGACCTACAATGAGCTCGTTTTATTTTTGTTTTTATTTTGAACAAATATATGAAAAGCTTTGACTATCTCATTAGTCTAATGGTCGCAAGGTCTACAGCTGTGCGTGAGGTTCTTCGATCCCCTGGTCGAGCAAAGAGATATTGGCGCTTTCTGTATTGACATTCTCACGAGCAACACGGAGGCTGGAACTGTGCACGGTAGATGCTCATTGGCTAGCTCCCTATTACATGGGACTAATAATGGTATCGGCGAAATTTGGGTGTACACTAGTATACCTCTTCCTCACCCTTCGGGGAGTACAGGCATGATGCTATGTTATGTAAGTTCTTTTTAACGTAAAAGTTGCATAATTGTCCGACTAGGATTACGTGTATAGTGTACACAAACCCGAACCCAGAACTATTATCTGTAGGCCAAACAATTATTTGTTTCGTGCCGGTACTTAGTGCAGAAAGCGAATCGTCTAGCCACTGCGCCCACCGGATCGTTAAATGAACATCAATATATAAACGAATACTTTATTATGTCTATTTTTACCAACCACTTTCATGAACGATCAAACACTGTAGCACTTGTAAGTCTTCTAAAGAATCTTAAGTCTAATACACCGAACTAGACCGTGTTGATTGACTGAACTCCTAAAGTCCTAGACTCGATTGCAGCAACGAGAAAACAAATAATTGGATTTTTGTGTTACATAAACATAATATAGCATCACGCCTGTACTCCGAAGGGTTAGGCAGAGGTGTACAATTGTACATTGATATTTCACCGATACTGTTACTGAGTCCCATTTAAAATGGAACGAGCCTATTGCCATCAACCGGGCACAGTTCAAAACTACGTGCTGCTACTAATTTCTATACAGAGAAACCCGATAACGGGTATCAAATTCAGAACCTCACGCTCAGCAATCGCGCTTGCTACCACCAGATCAAGGAGACAGCCAGTAGTCCAAATAAGTACAAACGATATCGATCAATACACACATCCTCAGAGGCACTACAATACAGTTGAACGCAACTGTTGGGCAACAGTCGTCGTTACGGTTGCGTTGCGCAACGATGTCGCAACGATGCCGTAAGGACTGGGTGAAAGGGATGCCGGGACTCGGAAGTGGGGGGAAGAATAGGTACACTGATGAAAGAACTATGGACCTATGAAAAGGCAAAGGGCGAGTTGCTTCAGTACAACGATAATCTTAATTGACAGTTGCCCCTAGACACTGTCAGTGTTTTCACAGATATAATCCCAGAAGAATGTCAATATATTGACGTTTAGAAACGTCATCGAGAATTGAAAAATGAATAACTTGTGTGCGTATAAGCAACTGTTTAAATAGAAGAAAGAATTGCAACAGAAATTATCGAGGATTACCTCCATTGTTACAAATTCAAATCTTAATTAATCAACTCAGATGTAGCCTTCTGTTGGACAAGATCCCCTTCCAAAGCACAATGCCTATCAAATTTTAATGCGGCTTTCACAACAAAAACTTCACGATTTCAATCACAATATCAATAAAGTTACAAAACCAATTAAACCAAAAACATAGCTCCGATACAATTTAGCAGCTTTACAATAACTAGCCTTTCTAAGCCGGCAACCTGATAGCATTGCACCATGCTATGCCATAACGGTAACAGCAGATTGCGCAGCTCACGACACGGCACAGTTTTTAATGTAAATGTCACTATAATCTTAGTTGATGTATGTGACAATTTCGCTATTAATCTGTGATGGATTATAGCAAGGTAACTTTATAAAGTATTTAGAGTTGTGGAATGAGGCAAACCATTTTTTCTGTGGACATCTACTCTGTTATGTGAGTGTTAATGCCACTGGTATAATAGTTTTAAAACGTCGAGAGAATTTTCATAATCACAGCACATTAGCAAAGTCGGTTGGTTCATAATATGATACAATCATATCATGTGTAATATAAGTATAATTATGAAGAAAGAAGAAAATATATGAAAAACAATATCGAAATAACTATTCTATAAAAAAACTAGAATATTTGCTTAAAGATGGTAATACATTAGAGTATTGTGTTGATGATGAGTAAGTACCTTAAGCAAAACAAACACCTAAACAAAATATATATTATCACTTGTGATAACGGGGAACGTAAACAAAGAGAGGAAACAAGGACACCTGAGAGAGCTTCAAAAGTTCTAAGTAGTATGTGTAGTCCGCCAACCCGCACCAAACCAGCTTGGTGGACTACGGCTTAAAGCTGATTCTAAGAAGAAGCCTGTGACCGGCAGTGGGACACCAAAGGGCTGTATTGTTATTATTAACGAAAGAAACTAGTCTTCAAAATAAAACACAAAAGGAATACCTAAAACATGGTAAAATGAAGTTAACAAATATTCGAGAATCGGGATTCACAAGATTTATAAATATCCAACAAGGATAGAAACGTGTGGAAACAAAGAAAGTTCGTTCTTGAACTAGTTATTTTACTGAATATGCATTAGTTACGCAAAAAGATTCTTAATGCCTTCATTACAAATTATAATCAGTTTGCAAACGAAATTATGTCGGACGCAAACGCTGAGTGCAATGCTTTTAAAAATATCGCGCGGAATATTTTGTGACCTTTATTAATAACATCACACTCGTTTCCTAAAACAACGTAAGTAGGAATGCTAATGGTGTCCACATTAAGTGTGTCAATATCACTTATAAATACTAAAGTTGTTTTAATTTGCCACTTAATTAGTTGATTTAGGAAGGTCTTTTAAAATTTATGTGTCTTAGGATACGCTGTGATAAAGGCTCTTTAAGTCAAAAGGTTGGGTCCGCTTCGTCACCTACTCAATTATGTAGCTTTATCTTAATTTGTCAAAGAGAATTCTTATTAACTTGAAGCTCGAATGCATGAATACGCCGAAGGATTATTAATACAAAAGGGAAATTCTTAGAAACGCAAAATTTAAGGTAATATTAGTCACTTTCTTTTGAACTTCATCATTACCTATTTTATGTCCAACTGAATAACTATATATCAACTGTTTTATAATATTTACGATCTTTGATTCTAAGTTATTGGTTTAACGGGTCGAGTCATTGAACTTATGGTGGCCAATACTTTAAAATATAATATATATAAATAGTATACTTCAAATATAATATTTTTGGTTTCGTTAATTTGCACCGATGTTATATTGAATTCTATTTAAATGAAGGTATTTCCACAAATATATTTTTAATCATCTGTAATTTGACTGGAATTGTATGTATAAATTATTTAGATGAATGCAAATTCGCTATTAATTGCAGGAAATAATAATCGGTTCATTATAATTGCGGATAATTATTTCAAATGTGTTAAACTGTACTTCAATTTATTTGTTTATGCAAATAATGGAATATTATTGAAGGTACAAATAACGAGAACAGTAGTAACGGCAATAGCTATAGAACCTCAATATTTGGGTCTTTGTAAAACAGTATGGTATATTTGTGTTTATTCCTTCGTGATTTCTAAAAATATGGTTGTATTAACTTCAACTGACATTCCTTCCAATGATTTTCCTAATAAACTTTCGATAACCGATAACTATAAACGGTAAGCATAATAATAACCCAGATGAAACCTATAATTAGTGATTAAACGAACTTACCTGTAAGTGAAGTTCTATCATAATTATACGAAGGGCCTCGTCCGAAGAGATTAGCAATTTACACATGTAGTTTCACATACAATGTCGCCACTCACGCACTTAGTTTGTCTATTCTTTTTTTTTTTTTTTTTTTTGAGGGTATTTAATTTTTTCCTTGATGTCAGTTCACCGTCGATACTTCATTAAGTTTAGAGCTGAAATGCCACTTAAATGATATTTTACAACGGGGTCCTGCTGGAAAGCAGAGGGGAGGGTGG
This sequence comes from Shargacucullia verbasci, assembly GCA_947562105.1. Classification (NCBI taxonomy): domain Eukaryota; kingdom Metazoa; phylum Arthropoda; class Insecta; order Lepidoptera; family Noctuidae; genus Shargacucullia; species Shargacucullia verbasci. Next base: position 1,918,176 of record OX387289.1, on the reverse strand, counting down.
GTGGCTAATCTCTTCGGACGAGGCCCTTCGTATAATTATGATAGAACTTCACTTACAGGTAAGTTCGTTTAATCACTAATTATACTCGTGCCTCGTCCTCGAGATTAGCAATTTACACATGTAGATCTTGAGAGATTATCGTAAAATATCAAATTAAAGAATGGTTGTGCTTGAAATCAGGTATTCTTTAATCGTTATCTGGGGTTACAACAAAATTCTTAATTAAGAATTAATTATGCTAGATGCAAATACATGTCTATCACAATCATCAGAAATCACTCTATTATAAAATCTTGCAAAAGATTTTGAATTATTTGACCACCCGGCAGTTCTCCTAATAGTATCTAAATTTATACCTAAACTATGCGCTTTTGATGTACTAGCATGTCTAGTACTATGCGCGGAAAATTTTGAAACATCGACACCACATGATGCTAAAGTATCTTTGATCCACCTGCTCAAGGTTTGCGAAGATACCGCACTATGAGGTTTTTTCAGACTAATAAACAATAAATCATGTTTGCGTAAGGTCTTTGTTAAATTAAGGTATGACCGGAGTACTTTCGCGGGACAAATCTCTGGTTTGTTTTCAAAATACGGTAGAACAAGCCTAGGTTGTAAAGATCCAGGCCGAGATGTCTTAATAAGGTCAGGATTTTTTATTGAAATTTCGTTTGGAAGAGTAACAATATTTTGAACTAGAATTTTTGAAAACGTTTGTACCCTATGCGCCGTTACTAAGGCGAGTAATGTAATTAATTTTTTGGTAGTTTTTTCTAATGATAATATCTCATTTGGATACCAGGTAGCTAGAGTATCTAACACTATTGAAGTATCCCATGTACAATCATATTTGGGTAACGAGGGCCGTAAACGAAATACTCCTTTAAGAAAACGTTTAATGAGATCATCTTCGCCAATCTGACGTCCAAGAATAAGAGCTAGGGAAGAACGGTAAGTATTTAAAGTGCTGTACTGCGCACCTGACTGGTAGCTTTCATTTAAAAACTCAATAATGTTTAACACCGACGTATTATAAATATTAAAACTTCTTGTTTGGCAGTAATAAAACCATTTTTTCAAACATGAATCATATTGTTTGAGAGAATTTTCAGAAAGCGATGCCAGCATGACGTCAATTGCGGAAGATGACATGCCCTTCTTCAATAGAGATGCCCTGATAATATACCGGCCACCAGGGTAGTCTGCCGATGTATTTGGCGACTGCTGGAATGGGAGAGAATTAACTCTTTAGTTGGACGAATAACAAGGGTTCTGCCTTCTAAAAGCTTATAGAAGAGCGGGTACCATGGTTGGGTCGGCCATAACGGTACTATAAGTATACCTCTAGCTTTATCCGAAATTATTTTTCTTAACGTTTTAAGAATAATTGAAAAGGGTGGAAAGCCGTAGAAAAAATAACCGGACCATTTTACAGAGAAAGCATTTATCGCATAAGCATCTGGATCCTTATGCCATGAAATATATTTTTGACACTTTTTATTGACCCTACTTGCAAAAAGGTCTATATTAGGAGTGCCAAAGGTGTTTATCACTTTTCGAAAGGCGTAATCGGAAAGTTCCCACTCTATATCAGGATGAGTTCTTCTTGACTCAGCGTCTGCAACGACATTATCCGCTGACCGAATATATGATGCAAATACAAATAAATTCCGTGCCTCACACCATTGCCATAATTCTTTAGTAATATTTGTGAGGTGAGGGAATTGTACCCCACCCATGCGGTTTATGTATGAAATTGCAGTGGTATTATCAATACGCAACAAAATTTGACTATGTGATAAAGATTTTGCAAAAATCTTTAGTCCAATGAAAGCTGCAAGGAGTTCAAGATAATTTATATGATCGAGTTTTTCATCTTTACTCCAAATGCCACTCGCTGTCTCACCGGCACAGGCAACACCCCACCCAGTAGTTGAGGCATCGGAAAATATCTCAACGCAATATTCATCAAATTTAATTCTGTTGACTGAATGGTCAATGACCTTTATCCACCATTCGAAATCTGAATGTAATGAACTCGGTATGGACATATATTTTTCATAATCATTGTCGGATTTTAGATTAAGGAATTTGCATCGTTCGAACTGTTTGGTATACAACCAACCATATTCGACGGCTGGACAGGCAGACGATAATAGTCCTACAAGGCGTGCGAATTCGCGAATTTTACACCGGGTAAGTAGCCTAAATTTTATTAATTCGTTTTTAATTTTTATTCTCTTTTCAGGTGGTAAGCTGATCTGGAGATTTTTCGAATCTATTACATAACCTAGATATTTACAAGTATTACTAGGTATCATTTTACTTTTTTCTGTATTAATAGTAAAACCTAAAGCTGATAAAAGTTTTACTGTGGTATTAATATTAAGAATATTTTCGTTATATGTACGGGCTATTAAACAGAGGTCATCTAAATAAACGGTAGACATGAAACCACAAGAGCGTAATAACCTTACTACTGGTTTCATAATTTTTGTATACACATACGGCGCTGTATTCAGGCCAAAAGGTAAGACGTTAAATTCATATAGATTATTCTTCCATATGAAGCGTAAAAACTTTCTTGAATGTTCATGAATCTTAATTAAAAAGTAAGCATCTTTAAGATCTATAGTACTCATAAAACATCCTTTAGAAACCAATTTTACAGTGGTACGTAAGTCCTCCAGCTTAAAATGTTTTGTTTCAATAAATTTATTAAGATTTTTTAAATTTAATATGAATCTAGTTTTACCATTTGGTTTTGGTATTAAAAATGTGCTAGATATATAATGCCCTTCACAGGGTTCGCAAAGTGAGATAGCGCCTATTGTTAACAATTCGTGAATAGTTCGATCGAATTGAACGATTTCTACCTCAGTGTACTTTTTACAGGTAGGCTTAAAATAATTTTGAACAGGTGGACATGAGAATGGTATCTCATATCCTGCTATCCAGGAAAGTATGGTTTTATCGGATGTTATCCGTGACCACTGCTTATAATAGTGGGATAATTTACCAGCGTAGCGTACCGTATCTAGCGGCGGCTGCTGAAGTGCGCCTGCTGCAACGCTCTCGACGAGTGCGAGCGCTGAGGCTTCGTCGGTGCAGGCTCTCTGGTCCTCGATGTCCCCGCCGGTGACGCTTGCGGCGGCCTGCGACTCGGGGGGGGACCTTTCCAGTTTTTTGCAGGAGTGGGTTTTGGTTTTTTCGGCACAGGTTTTGATTGAGTCGTCGATTTTAATTCTGTTCCTGATTTATGAATTGCTTTGGCAGCCTTTAATGTTTCTGGTAATTCCTCACTAAACAAATATTTATCAATTTTTGTTTGCTGTAATTGATTTTTTAATTCTTTCTTTAGGACTGCCAGAATAAAATTACGCCTAGTTATCGAATCGTTATATTGTGTATCACACAATAATCTACCTGAATTATCATTAAAATCTTTAACATTGCGGGATCTTTATCATCCTTCGATAACATCATGGTGATTGCTTCACTAACTGAGGATATTGCCGAAGCAGTCTGTTTTTGTTTATCAAAAATAGCCTTATCCCTCTTGATCACAATTTCAGTAATTGCGGCTTTAATTTCAGGATTCAAAACAGGTGCATCGATCAGACAACAGTTGCCGGGAGGTAAATACTTTTCAAGAAGTTGTTTACGTAAATCCTTATCCAAACCTGAAGTGACTAAATGTGCGTACCGTATCGCTAAATCCTTTTGTATATTTTTTCCACAGGATTTAGATACCGAAGGATCCACTCCCAAAATCTCCAAGGTAGCTTCATCTAGCTCGGTGACTGATTCTTCTGCGTCAATCGTAGTCGCAGATGGCACTGTCAATGTTGTAACGGGCGGTGGCGGTGGTTGCACGGGCATCGGCAGCGTTACTGGTTTGCTAACAGTTCCCGACACATGACCGCCAGGTGGCGCAATTGTGTCTGAATCACTTTCATTTAGCAAATCTTCGACCAATTCAGATTCTATTGGCTTACCTGGAATTCAATATTCCGAAATTTATATACCTACTAGTATGTAGTGTATGCCTGCTAGATGTCGCAGTATTAATGTCGTAATAGGATCAATACGTGATTACTTTAACCATTTTACTTTAAATTAATATTGATGTGCATAAAAGAATAACTACGGTTATCAAAACAGTATGCACAAAGTAACAGAAGTAATGGGCACTATGCACAAAGGTAGGTTAAGTAATCGTGCATTTAGATAATTTTATCGTAATGCGTTAACTACGGGTAAGGTACACCTCAAAGCGTTGTACCGTGAACCCGAGATCTTCAAGACAAGTCACACCTCGAGTCGTTGTGACGTGAGTCTCAATAGTTTATAGGTAAGTAACAACTCATTTCGTTGAAACGTGAACCTTTATAAGGATAACAATACCTTGTGGGTCCTGTGAGCTCGTAGAGCGATCCGAACTTGACGATGATTTGCGTCGTTCTCGCACCAATTTCTTTTCTAATTTCTTAAGTTTCTTCTTCAAGCGGTCGATGGAGTCACTATCCGAACGCTTCCTTTTCGGCATGATAATAACTAACGCGTTTTATAACAAAAATACTAAAACAACGTTAAAATGTGTGCGGACTGGCGGAGCACTAAAATGTGAATGAAGTATCGACGGTGAACTGACATCAAGGAAAAAATTAAATACCCTCAAAAAAAAAAAAAAAAAAAAGAATAGACAAACTAAGTGCGTGAGTGGCGACATTGTATGTGAAACTACATGTGTAAATTGCTAATCTCGAGGACGAGGCACGAGTATAATTGCTACATTCCAAATATCGTACTAACCCACTTGCCTTCAATATCTACAACGACTCGCGCGCAGAACAGTAAGATAAATGTTTCCATCGATCTTAACGCTCTGGAAGGTTGGTCAATATAGCCAACGTCTTTGATTAAAATACTTCCATTGCTAGACTTGTATGCAAGAGGTCCTTGATAGTGGTCAGTAAAGGAGCGATGGACGCAATCCATGTGCCAATGTGTGAAGGCAACGTAACAGTAAATAGAATAGACATGTCTCCAGCTGCAGTAAATTGTAGGTCGATCAGAACTTGAATTCAATTCAAGCTCAGTGTAAGGTTTAGCAGGTAAAAAGGTAAATAGCTCTAATTTCCTTTTCGTGTGATTATGTAGTTTAAGGTACGATGGGTTTGATGTTATTGTAAACAAAAAACCCTAAATAAAAATAAATTGAAAAAAAAAAGAGGTAAAAAGGGTCATCATATTATCGAAATAAACTTGATTTTAAATGAATCTTTGCCTTAATACCTACTTCAATATCCAAAAACTCAGATTTGGTATTTCAAAAACGTGTTCTACTAAAGTTTAGGTTTTCCTGATTCCTTAAGAGTCTTCTCTAACTTATTTTTTTTTTTTTGAGTACACAACCCAAATTTTGCGCCATTTCAAATTTCCACTAGAACAAAGCTGTAAACCAAACTTTCTCATTGTTTCCCTACTCAAACATGCTTTCTATTATCTTCCTAACACCCGTATCATAATAGCACGTACGAAAAAAACTAAATCGACTCACACACGGCCGCGTCGCTGTGCGAATGAGCCGATTTCTACAAGACCAGTGTTCACTTTCACTGGGAGAAACTGAGTCTTTTTGTTCATTGTCAGCGCTACACCGCTTACCGATTTCGAATGGCGTACCGCAAAGGATTTCAAATTTGAATTTAGAGCAGAATAAAGTGCTGAATTTGAATTTAGAACTACCTACATGAAGTCGGAATTTGGAATTAGAAATGCGGGAAATTCAAAATAAGAATATGAGTTCAAATTGAAAATTCGAATTTATTAAAAATAAACGTAAGCAAGATTGATTTTGGCGAATTAGAGGTCATCTAAGTTTAAATTAGTTTTAAGTTTGTTTATTTTATTAATAAGTGAGACGCAGAGACATAAATTATATCGTGTTTTTATGCAAAAAAGGTATTTATGAAAACAGGTCCAAAAGCTCTCAGATCTTGTTATTTAGTTTTATAAAGTTTAAGGTGATCAAAAATAAATTGATGATGGCGGCATAATAAAATGCGAGGCATGAAATGTAAATCAGGTTTAAGACAACAAAAAGTGAAAAGTCGCAAATTTAGTGTTGGAACAAGTAACTTTTGGGATTATTCGGAATTTATGCAAATTACTCATATAAAAATTATATAAACTTAAAATTAAATTAAAATATTATTTTCTAGTTATAATATTAGCAGGCAAACAACAAAAAAAAAAAACTTTCTAAGAACTTTCTTTTATGTCATAAAAATTACAAAATATTAAACAGAATTTTAATATAATTTTGTAAAAATAATTATACGGTAGGTGCTCACCATTTTTCTGGGTTCCCACGAAAATCACAGTAAGAAAAATAAATTATACAACAAAATATCCGCACAACACAGTACCGCACAGTACAGTCGGCCACAAAAACACGAGATAAAAATAAAAAAATATCACAAATTTTCTTTTGTTCGTTCACTTCGCTAGATATAAAATAGATTCGTTTAGAAATAATTATATAAAAATCGATTGATATAAAGACATTTCTGTCCTGTCGTCTGTCCGGTTTGAGAGACAGTCGTGGACTGACCGTGCGTCGGAAAGTCTTGCGTTTCGTGGTTCTTGGTTATTCAAAGGTGCGCTCGCGCCGATATGCGGACCTAACTGTCTTGAAGCTTTGTCTTGAATTTTGATTGGTATAAAAACGAGAGTGCTTTTTTAATGCATATTTTTATTGTTATTCGTTAGATATAATAGTGAAGGTACATTTATTTTTATGATTGTTTTCTGTCAATGGGTAGGCAGTATTTAAAGTATGTTAGTAGATAAGTTGGGAAAGTTGCCTTTCCATTGTAATGGGATAATCATCAAGATACGTTGGTACTGAATAATAATAAATGATCTACATATAAATTGTAGAAAGGTATTGAATTCCCGGAACAAAACAAAAAACAATACCATCAAAAATGATTAAGTTACAAATAGGAATATTATGGTAATATAAGTACCTCTGCAAGGTTTACATGTGAAGGTCAAAGTGACGAAATTACGAATAGTAACGATGACTATGGTTGGTTGGGCCATCGGCCCCTGCGCAAGTTACCAAACACACGAAGACCGTTGCTAGAATAATAACTACTTTATTAGACCTCTTGTCTCATCTTGACCTAGGGTCAGTGCTATTTCAAATAAAAATGTATAATATCTTATAAATAATTTAAAATAAAATTAGTTTCCTCTTGAAGTATCAAGATCACTCGAGCACTAAATACCACGCGTTTTTGTCAAAGTAAAATTTTGTTCGGTTCCTTTCACCCCTTGCGTACGCGCACTGAGTGCGAAAGAGACAAAAAATATCACATTCAGAACATGACTTCAACACTCGATTAGTTCTGTCAGTTTAGTTATTAACAATTGTTACTTTTGTTGTTCTGTTGTCGCCGTAAACATTTTTGTAAGACATGTCAGACTGAAAAGACTGTAGGACTGCCTCATTGTTCTCGTAGTCGCAATTGCAATTGCTGAGCGTGATGGCCCGAGTACGATTCCCAGGTTGGGCCTGGATTTTTCGGTTTTTTCGTTACAAAATTCCCAACAGCACCTCGGTGTTTGTAAATTACCCAGCAGATGGCAATAGACTCAATATTACATGAGATTGGCGAAATATGGGTGTACAGAAATACATCTCTGCCGAACCTCTGTTAGTCGAAGTACAGCTTATTTTCAAAAATATTATATTGTGCAGATTTCGAAAAAAATATCGTATCACCCTGATATACTCAAACTCAACTCAAACTCAAATCTTTTTTTATTCGTGTAGGCCGTAAAAGGCACTTACAAATCGTTTAGCTGGTTCAAATTGTCATTTCATGGAGAAGAACCAGCAAGAAACTCCATGGTTACTCTTTTAAAATATGGTTTATGACATAGTACATGGAAGACGTGTAAGAACAATGTAGGTCAATGTCTGGACTGGCCTTTGGAAGAAAGTACCAGTGTCATGACAGATTTGAGCGGACCTGTCCTTACAGACGAGACGCATGCATCAGTAACCGTGTAGCTCAATCCTATTTTAGGGAGCTCAACGACCCGACGTACGACACCACCAGATCTGCGGGACATTCGAGAAGGCCCCATAGAATACTCAAACCGCCAGACAATAAGAATTATTTTTCTATCGCATGTATACTTTTTATTGTCCACGCTGTTGCCCACGATATTATAATTTCATCTATTTAGTGATGTGCTGCCATAGTAAAAATAAGTTGGTTGGCGAAGTGATTAGCTTTTTGCGATAGGTGTCGCGGATTCGATTCCCGCACGGAACAAATATTTGTTTGATCTACAGATAGTTGTTTCGTGTCTGGGTGTATGTCCATGTGAATATTTGTATTTGTAAACGCACCCACGATACAGGAATTATTACTAGTGCGGGGCAACATTATTTAAAAAAAATAAGATTAAGTAATTATATAATCTAGGAAATTGTTAATATTCTGTTCCTATTGGTAAAAGGTACTTATTCAAATCAAAACATTGACAGATAAAGATCACGAAGAAAGTTATGACAGATTGCCAAAACACCTGTCAACAACAAGTTTTTGTCAAATTGCCAGCGACACCTAGAGAAATTCAACTATTTCTCATTGTTCAAACACTTTCAAAGGGGAAATCATGGAACTTAAACTGACCCTGGTTTAATGGTAATATCTTTCGCTTTCGGGTTCGATTATTGGATCAGGCAAAGTGTAATCGAGTTTTCTGTATGGAGATTCTAAGTAACGGAGTTTGGAGCTGTTCCCGGTAAATAGCAATAGCCTCGCTCCCTATTATATGGGACTCAGTAAAATCGGCGTAATATGGGTGTACATTTTTTACAATAGTATTTATCTGCTTCACCCTTTGGAGAATACAAGCGTGATGTTATGTATGTGATAATAATGTCCTCCTGACCGATTTCGGTCACGGCGGCCAATCTCACCGGAGATTAGCCAACTACGCAGGAGATATAGCACAAGTGTGTGCGAAAACACAGGTGCTCTCTCTATTCCTTCACTTTGTAGTCCGATGGAACGGCAATCCGATACGACCGGAGAGAGATCAGGCGCAGGACCAACGGCTTTACGTTCTTTCCGAGGCACGGTGTGTATTCACATACACAAAGACCCAGACCCGAAGCAACTATCTATAGATCATACAAATATTTGTTTCGTGCTCAACAGTCGATCTCTCAACCACTGCGCCAACCGTCCCGTCGAATCGAGTATGTGATAATATTACTAGGTATATTTGGCGATGTACCAAAAACGGATAATGTATTTGCAATGTGAAACAATCACTCATCGGCGTCATAAGTGAAAGTGTACTTCCGACAGTGAGGCACTCACCCAACCAACGCACTTGAATAGTTCCCGGTCATAAGTCATGCGCACTAGTTATTACTTTGGCAATATTCGATAATTTTTCTATGTTTAAAAAAAAGGGAAAATGATGTAACTTCCACCGCTATATGAAAGGAAATGATAGAGACACTATGTATATTAATACATTTGGCAAACGAATATCGGCGGCCTAATTACCGATGTAGCGACAGGCGTAGATCGCGCAATACCTTCTGTCAAACGTCATTTTTGTGTCATATAATGTATTGGCTGACAGTGAGATTGCTGTCGCTTGGCTGTCGCGTTGCTGTCGCGTTGCTGTCGCGTTGCTGTCGCGTTGCTGTCGCGTTGCTGTCGCTTGGCTGTCGCGTTGCTGTCGCTTGGCTGTCCCGTTGCTATCGCTTTTTTACGTAATTAGGCTGCGGATCTCTCTGGAGTCTGAATGTAATTCTATAACGGTTTCATTGGTCTAGTGCAGGGTTTCTCAAACTTATGGCCCCACGAACCCCAGTTGAAGTTCATAAACTACTGCGAATCCATGGAATCCCCTCCCCTAATATAAAAAAATATAATCCAGCTGTTTAGAAAATAACAATCATTCATTTTAGTTACTAAAAATGGAAATAGTAAGTACTAAGTAAAAGGCAAGTGTTAAAAATAAAAAGTTATTAAAGTGATGGATGGCCTTGTTTTTAAGCGCAAATTGAGTCGATTTTAGAAGAAATTTTGTATAATTTTAATCTTACTCTATACCTACTCTTATCTATATCGCGCACGCGCCATCATTTGTCTCGAATGCGCTTGCCAGCTATCCAGTAGCCATTACGTAAATTTTGTCGCGAACCCCTAAGGGTTCGCGTACTCCAGTTTGAGAAACCCTGGTCTAATGGTCGCAAGCGCAACTACTGAGCGTGAGGTCCTGGGTTCCGGGTCGGGCAAAGTGTTATTGTTTTTTTCTGTATGGAAATTCTCTGTACCAGCACGGAGTCTGGAACTGTGTCCTGTAGATGGCAATAGGCTCGCCCCCTATAACATGTGACTCAATAATAGCATCGGCGAAATGTGGGTGTAGAATCATACTCCTCTGCCTAACCCTTTGGGGTATACATTATGTATTATTCTATAGTGTAACTCAGTGACCTGACCACGTCATGAGATTAGCCGACGTCAAACGACATTTTTCGTTCACCGTAAATGCTAGTGATAATCTAATTCTGATCCGCACATGATTCAGAAAACTTACAGGTGCGGGCTGGGTTTGAACTCAGACCCTCCTGCAACAAAGGTAAGCTTTCAACCGCTAGGCTATCACGGCGTTATAAACCTAAAACAAATAAAAATCCCTGGGCAGGCGATATCGAACTCGCGATCATAAATACCACATATAGACATAAGCTAACTATTGTCTGTACTGACAACTTTGCCCTGAAGTTCATGGAAAATCGTGTTGGGAACGTTACCTATCCTACTATCCTACTAATCCTACTAATATTATAAATGCGAAAGTTTGTGAGGATGGATGGATCTTTGTTACTCTTTCACGCCAGAACGGCTGAACAGATCTGGATGAAATTTGGCACAGAGATAGATTAGTAAGACTAATTTTTATCCCGGGAACATGTATGGGTTCGTAAACCACGCGGGCGAAAGCTAGTAAGTTATACGCCTGTATTGTGGCTACACTACCAATGCGTCACGCAAACTGCGTGCCAAATTCCGTGGTCAATCATTAACTTGTTGTTCTCAGTAATTAAAACAACTTTCATATAAGCAGAATATTTGGTTAGATATATGTAGCATAGTATCACGCTTCTATCCACCGAAGGGTTAGTCAGAAGGGTACTGTTGTCACAGAACAAATACCTTAACTATTGACTGATATTTTTTTGGGGTTCTTCTGTAGCTATCGTGGGTACAGTTTACAAATATACATGTCACATGCACACACAACAAGACCTGAAACAACTATCTGTAGATCATACAAATATGGTGTATTGTATGTGAGACGGTAGGTCTAAATGGGTAAAAACCGTTTATAATGCTAGCTATATACAATGGCGAACTTGTAACAAATGTAAATATAGCGATCGACATTTGAAGCAAGGTCAAGCTGCTTTCCGTTATATTATGCATTTTATAAGAAGTCCGATATAACACAGCCATAATATATACATACTTTTTAATAATAGCTATTATCATGACAATCAGTTGGATAAGAGATCGGTGCTGTTATAAAGAAGATGAAGTAACAAATTAAACAAACATTTTATTACTTCTCCGGTATCGTGGGTACATCTTACATACACCCAGACCGATCTGTAGATCATACAAATATTTGTTCTGTTGTTTTAGAGACTGCGCGAATAATACCCCCGATTAGTTTGTGTTTGGTCGTGTGAAGAGAATGAATGAAAGGGGTTTTATAACGGGAATGAAATCTTCGGGATCTCAATGCCCTAAAAGGATTTATGCAGATCTTGTTGATGATTTTCTTGAAATAGGTCAGATACCACAAGTACTATGCATTTAATTTTTTTAATCATTGCACCATTCTGACAGTAATTCCTGTGTTGTGTGTGCGTTTACAAACACAAATATTCACAGGCACAAATACCCCGACCTGGGATTGTCTGAAGGTCTTACAAATAGTTTATTCTGTGCGTGAATCGAACCCTCAACAAGCAGCAGTCGAACGTTCAAACCACTGCGCTAACCGTGCCGCCAAAAAACGTTTCTGCCTACCCCATGCACGGGAAAAAATCCGCGATATTATTTATTTATGTATGTATAAACATAATACTTTTCTCTATGTACGCATTGTAGACTGTCCAATACATTTCTGAACGAGTTTTTCTTACTCTATAAGCGAAGGAGAGCGTGTAACGTGACTGATAATATTCTTTCTCTGTAAAGATGCAAATTGATAACGAAAACGAGGCCACAAAAAGTACGCGACACGCAGTCTTGCAACTACATATGTATAAGCAATTAAGTTAAGATTAAACAGATAATTTGATGACATAGTACCTAAGTAATTAGCTTTCTGCACTAGGTGTCAGGTTTTATTCCTGCACGTAACAAAATCTTGTATGATGTACAAATATGTAGTTATTTCGGGTCTGCTTGTATGTATATGTTTGTAAACTGTATCCACGATACAGGAATAATAATAGAGAGGGGAAAGGTTATCTTAAAAAAAAGTATGTATATTTAATAAGATATCAATATATCTATCTAAGTTGGCAAAATCATCAAATAACGATGGAACCCTAAACATAAATTGGAACTGGAGTATCAATTCCTCTTCAACAAGAGACTACTGATCAATCTAATTATTTAAGATATGTGTAAGTCACCTTGCTGAAATTCAGTTTGTGAATTCCATCGGAGACGGAGTATCTGAGGCTCAGATACTTATTTTTTTTATTTTATTAAAATACGAACTTATCCGTGCATGCCCTAAAGATTGCAAATGGATAGCAAATTGAGGGCACAACGAAAGTTCAAGTCACGCAAGTTAGCGCGATTTTCTCATTACAAAGTATTCAAAGTCGTTACTTTTCTCTCACGATGTTGGCCCTTAAAAGGTAATGAGAAACGTAACCTTTAAGGTTCTATTACTTACTATCTTCAGTGCTCTTTGTGAACTTAGTTGCTAGAAATGGTTAATTTGCTCGGTGATGTAGGAGTAACTCGTCACGACATTTGGGCAATAACTGTAAAGATACTCTTTTACATATCATCACTACGGTGTTAGCCATAATTGCGAGTGTGTAGCCATCAGCGGCGTGCACAGAGATTTTATACAGGGTAGGACAAAAATTTTAAAAGCCTACTTACCAATAATATCTACTGCATGTTGGTATTGGTTCGTCGTCTTGTCGATTTAATAATGATGTTTGTGATTTGCCACCTCAAATATCTTATAATAAATATTTATCTGAGTTATGTAGGGTAGGGAGTATCTTTTTGTTTTTATGCACCGCACGCCACTGCTCGCCATCTACCGGGAATATTTCCAGATTCCGGACTGCCACTGGGAATTCTAACATAAATAATGTAATATTTTGTCCAAATAATGACGTGATCGGTTAAAGACGCACCAATACATTTCGTTTAAAAATTCTAATTAAATGTGTTTTGTTAACTTTTTTATTTAAATCACTGGATTAAACACTTACTGTCATAATCATAGACTTTATATGTTACATAACATAACATAGCTTCACGCCTGTATTCCCCGAAGGGTTAGGCAGAGGTGTACTATTATACACCCACATTTCGCCAATGCCGTTATTGAACCTATTGCCATCTACCGGGCAGTCCCAGACTCCGTGCTGCTACTGAGAATTTCCATACAGAAAAACCCAATAACACTGCCCGACTTGGGAATCGAACCCATCGAAAGAATACTCAAAGTTACTAAATAATGACTGCAAACAAATACATCTTCTTGCTTAAACTAATCAGCATGTAATTATACGCATAACATGGCTATGGCACTCGCAACATACCAAATGGTAATGTACCATGGTTAATTGGTATCAATAACCGATGTTATGAAAGTGGGTCAAGCCACAAATATTGTCATGAATACTGCCGGAACAGATTAAGGTCAGGTAACCTAGTGTTTAGTAACTGAATATGTTGGTTTTGAGCTATTTTATTCGAGGGGCTTGTAACTACCACGCAGATCGGTCAATCTGCGAGGTTAAGTAACGCTTGATGCGGATTCCTTGGATGGGAGTCCATTTTTCACACATCAAGACCCTTCGTGCGTCGGAAAGCACGTAGAGCAGTTGGTCCCGGGTATCATATGAAGAGCTATAACAGTCTTTTACAGGTGTCAGCAGCCCAAAAAGTCTGACAACAAGTTTAACCTTAGAATATCAGTGTCTCCCAGTAGTATTGGGTGGCGGAGGTCAGATGGCAGTCGCTCCGTGTAAAATACTGATATTCAGCCGCAACCAGTTAGATTGGAAGCCGATCACAATGCAGGTGGAAAAAGCCTAGGCAGATGATGAAACTATTTTATCCTATATTCCATCGACTTACATCGGTGATCAAAAATATGGTGCCTAGCGCATTAACAACTAGTGGGGTGCAAGGAAGGAGCCTCCACAAGTGAGCAACTTCGCCTGGCATACCCTGGGCAGTCAGCCTCGATTCCACCATTGCTGACTGGCTAATCTTTCTACGCCATGAGCGACACGCCTATGGTAGCTTGTACCGGCACGACTATGTCTATGTAAGTTAGACAACCATTTGGATATTTAGGTGGCTGAATTTATCACCTGTCTGACAACCCCATTGATAATTATCAATGATATCTTCGAATCATTTCTGTGTCATGGGATTTAATAACGCAAATCTTCACGATGCAAGGAACCGAAACAGATTACTGCAGGCCATACGAATATTAATTCCGTACAGAAAATTAAATCCGTGACATGTAATCCGGGGAGTCGATGAAGAATCCACTTTACTGGAATGAAATGGGAACTACCTACTACGAACTCCGTACTGATTTTTTTTTCTGAACACGACGATTTCTCCCGCAAGACATGATGAAGAAAAAATTTCATGGTAGACTGTACTTAAGGCTTTAATTTCATCTTGAAATTCATTGCCAGAATGGTCATTCATTATCATCTGTGACGTGATAGACCCGCTAACCAGACGAACTAAGGGCCAAGCTCACAGACAATTATAACACAAATTTAAGACAAATCGTTCGTTTTACACGAAGTTTTAGTACAAGTACATGGCCGTTCTCATTTAAAAGATGTGTTATCTTGTTGGTAAACATGGGGTCTTAATTCTCTTTTGGTGAGCATCGTTGCAGTCTTCTAAGAGTTCCCGAAGCCCATCATTGTATAAAAAATATCAATAAAACAAAACGTGACGACCTTGTTTTTACTTGTATCTATAACATATAAATCAGCGAATCAGCAAAAACAGCTCATGTTTAGTGATGTAAAAATGTTAACGCATTTTGTATGTAAACTTTTAGGTAAACTATAGTATTAACACTCTTGATAAGGAGCCCATATTCAGTGGGATAGCAATAGACTAAATTATTTATTTCAAACGCTATAAGAGCAACAAATCGGTTGATTGCAATGTTGTTTGTGCACTAATATAACATTAAAGTATAGAACTGGTTTTGTAACATTGCCTAATGTAATCTAACTGTATTCGCTATCGAAAGAGACATATTACGAGTTTATTATGCAT
This sequence comes from Shargacucullia verbasci, assembly GCA_947562105.1. Lineage (NCBI taxonomy): Eukaryota > Metazoa > Arthropoda > Insecta > Lepidoptera > Noctuidae > Shargacucullia > Shargacucullia verbasci. The sequence goes on along the minus strand of OX387289.1, from coordinate 1,902,526 downwards.
AGCATAGCAATTAGCACTTCTGCACAGTGTAATTTTGAACTGAAGCGTTATTTTAGTTTAATAGATATAAATGGGGGTCGTTCTTGAATATTATAAATCCTACTTCCTATCCTATCCTATCCTACTAATATTATAAACGTGAAACTTTGTGAGGATGGATGGATCTTTGTTACTCTTTCACGCCAGAACGGCTGAACGGATTTAGATGAAATTTGGCACAGAGATAGATTATAGTCTGGAATAGCGCATATCCTACTTCTTATCCCGGAAAAATGTACGGGTTCGTAAACCACGCGGGCGGAATCTAGTATTGAATAAAATCATTGGTGTATTGGTCGCAAGTGGCTGCTGAACGTGAGGAAATGGGTTCGATTCCTGGGTCGGGCAGAGTTTATCTGTTAGAAAATTCTGCAAGCAGCCCGGTCTTTGGAATTGTGCCCGGAAGGCTTGCTCTCACTATAAAGGTTTTAATAACAGCATTAGTGAAATGTGAGTGTACAATGGGTTAGGCAGAGGTGTACAAACACCCCTGCTTGACCCTCCAGAGAATATAATCGTGATGATATGCTAGGCTATGTTCGAATAAAATATTTCAACCAGTCAAATTTATTTTAATTTATATGATTATTTATCAAGGATTCCAATCTAAGTTTAAATAATATTTCAAATGCAACACAGACATGTTATTACAAAATAATGATCTTTGCGATGACTGTGCAATGAAGAAACACTCAAAAATCTGTCAAATATCTATCGTATGATTATAGTGATTAACGAATCATTAATCGAGACATAATCGTAACCAAAACGAGATTTTAGTATTTGCTCAACTATGCTGTACGGAAAAACCAGTCAAAAGACCTCCGACTAGTTCTAGATTCATTTAAAAATATACTAGGTAGAGAGGTCTTGATAAATGGCTGCTAAAAAACCAGTGCCAAGACCTCCCGCTTCTACTGAAATGTTTGAGATGAAAGGTTTTAGTTATTGGTAGAGTAAAAACTACTTTCACTGAGTACATTTTGCAACTGACCTTATTGTGAAGTTACTGAGTAGATTGTGACAATTATATCGGTGCAACGCATGCAGGAAACGAAGCTAATTGTATCATACCTTCAAAGATGGCGGGTGTCATATTACAATAAGGTGAAGACAGTGACGTGGTGGGTTCTTTACGTATACTTTTATCACCATCAAAGCCTCACGCCTGTAATCCATGAAGGATTTTTTTTGATTAGCGTGATGAGAACCTGTCATGGCTATCCTCCGTCTGGGGGGAGGGGTGTGCCAGACTCCTACCGACTAAACTCACCACGGTGGTCTAAATCGATACTATATGACGGGCTTCGGGAAGTCTTAGAAGAGCGCACCGAAGCCCATCACGCTACCACACCATCAAAGGCTTCCCGGAGGCGGTGACTTTAAAGAGGCTACCCCATCGTGCACGTCCCGGGGGAGACTGCAGAGAAGTGCCTCCATTACCCTCGCTAATCAGAGATGTACCTATCTACGATTGTGTACCTATAATTCACCAAAACCATTTTTAAGTCCTAGTTTAAGTATAATAGGGAGCGAGCTTCTTCTTCTGTCATGTCGCCACGAGCTATCGTGGAAGTCGGTCATGCCATAGTGGAAAGATTAGCCAGTCAGCAATGTTGGTATCGAAGCTGACTACCCTGGGTAGGCTCTTTCATTGCAGGCCATGGGGGTGAGCTTATTACCATCTTGAGGGCACAATTCCAATTTCCTAATAGTAAAATCACATTCGCTCGATTTGAGTCTTGAACCTAAGATTTCAAGGTCAGCAACTACGCTTGCGACTGTTATTAATACTAATGAGCAGTTAAGCTTACATCAAACCATTACTTTGCCAGCCAACCAGACTTTGACCCCTGAGTTTGTTTCGGCGTTTCTTCTCAGGGATAGTCATAGGAAATGCCGACGCCATCTAGTTTAAAGACGTGTAAAAGTGATTGAAAAATCCTAATTGCAAAATAAATAATTTCATTTCATTTCATATTAAGCTACTATGTTATTTGAGACCTAGCTAGTGATGTTATTGGTGAATAAAGTTAGATAGATTCCTCAACAAAACATTTCATGAAATGAAATTAGAAGTAGACCAGTTACATGAACCTGTTCCTGTGCTGGTTGTGCAAAGTAGGTGCGAATGCATTCCTAGATAATTTTGACGTTTAGCAATAGATACAAAATTCTTGGGATTACATAAATCCTATAGAGATAAATTTTAGTTTGTCTGTAGTCGCATTCTCAAAAACGGCTCTAGCGATTTCGATAAAATCGAAATTTACTTGATAGTGGTTTTCGGGGGTGAAAATGTATCTAGCTAGGTCTCATTTTTAGAAAAGTATTGTTATCAGTAAAATAAAAAGATTTTGTCCCGAGCGGGTGCTTGGTTGCCCAGATATTAATAACTGATCTGTAAACGTATTAGGCAACTTTAAGGGTACAGGTTCAATAAAGAAATCAGTACATACATTAGAAATGTGTTGTATATTATAAATGTGAAAGTTTGTGAGGATGGATGGATGGACTGATCTTTATTACTCTTTCACGCCAGAACGGCTGAACGGATCTGGATGAAATTTGACACAGAGATAGATTATAGTCTGGAATAGCACATAGGCTACTTTTTATCCCGGAAAAATTTACGAGTTCGTAAAGGACGCGGGCGAAGCCGCGCGCGGAAGCTAGTAAATAAATAATGTTAGAAAAATTAACATACGAAGGAAACGTCTCGTTCTTAGAATGTGTAAAAGATTTAACCAACGGAACCCTGAAACTTTACGTGCAAGATGCCACAGGTGTCGATGTCTTTGAACCAAAAACGAGCACACCTGTTCTTATACACTTTACGCAATCAGATTTAAATGTGAACTTCACTGTACTTATTTAAAAGGTGGTATAATAACGATGAAATTGCGTCACAACTGGGCTCTCGAGTTGTTTTGACCTGTAAAGAGTTTTGCGACACATTGTAAACAACATACTGTAAATATGTAAATGCTAAATTGCGTTTGATATGTGTTCAATCAAAAACTACATAAAATAACATAGCATCACGCCTGTATTCCCCGTAGGGTTAGGCAGAGGTGTACTATTGTACATCCAAATTTCGCCGATACTGTTATTGAATCACATGTAATGGGGGGCGAGTCTATTGCTATCTCCGGGAACAGTTCCAGGCTCTGTACTGCTGCTGAGAATTTCTGTACTGAAAAACCTGACTACGATTTGCCCGACCCGTAAATCGAACCCTCATGCTCAGCAGTCGCGCTTGCGGCCACTAGACCAATGGGGCAGTCTATAAAAACGATATTAAAGATAAATTATACTTTGTGATTGATCGTTGCTTGAAGCGATTGGCTTTCGATTCACACGAACATTATAGTATTTGTGTGATCTACAGATAGATCACAAAAGTACGGGAGGCACTTACTTAAAGATCTTCTACTGGCTTGCTCTGAGCACTCCCTTGCTATAAATACGATGGATTTTGCACGTCAATAAGTCTGTAGCGACTACTACTCGCAACATGGCAAAAAGCGCCATCTATCGGAGTGAAGCTACAACAACAAACCCTGAATCGCACTATGAGAGTTTACAACGATTCTTACACATATTAAACTGTCCAACATCAATCGTCGGGCTTCGGCCCGCCAGGCCAACTTGTTGTTTTTATTTTTTTAATCCTTGCCTCTCACTAGGCATAATTCCTGTATCGTGGGTGCGTTTTGCAAACACATATATTTACATACAAAAACACCCAAACCCGAAACAATGGTCTGTAGATTATACAAATATTTGTTCCGTGTGGGGATCGAACCTGCGACGCTTAGCGCAGAAAGCTAACCACTTAGCCACTGCGCCAACCGTATTGTCTTGGTCGGAGGATCCTCCGTTTTCAGTGGAGGAACACCGTACCTCGTTCCTCCATAAGTCAAACGTACTCAAGACTCCACGCTCTAAAAATCGAAGCTGCAATTATCAGTAGTCTATAAACCTTGAACGCTACATTTTCACCTATATGTCTTTACCTCATCAAGGCGAGCAGGCGCCGCTGATAAATGTCGGCAGCATTCGTGTTATGATTTAAAACACTCGTTTTACTGGTCAGATGCAACTGGTGTTGAATGCGTGAATGATGGCCAATGAGGAATTATGGAGTGAAAGGCAATCGCATCTCTGTACCCTTAGTGTAAGTTTCTTTTGACAAATTCGATTTACTACATCGAACGCGTTCGGCGCTCCGACTGGTCCATTTCGTGGTCTCCACCAATCGGAGCGCCGAACGCGTTCGATGTAGTAAATCGAATTTGTCAAAAGAAACTTACACTAGGGCCTCTGTAGTCATTTTTTTTAGCTCTACATACTTCTGTAATGTTTGACAGAAGTGGTGCAGAAGACACAACCTTCATTTGTTTTTAATCGATTTATACTTGTTTATATAGGTAATCGATACATCACTTATTAATAAATAAGGTAAACATATTATAACATAGCATCACGCCTGTATTTCCCGAAGGGTTTTCGACTTTTCGCCAGTGCTGTTATTGAGTCCCATGTAATAGGGGGCAAGCCTATTGCCATTCACCAGGCACAGTTCCAAACTTCATGCTGCTACTGAGAATTTCCGTACAGAAAAACCTAATAACATTTTGAAGCTGAGCGCGAGGTACTGAGTTCGATTCAGTAACATCGTCAGCGAAATGTGGGTGTGTAATAGTAAACCTCTGCCCAATCCTTTGGGGAATACAGGCGTGATGTTATGTTATATGAACACAGATAAATAGATATAATATAATAAAATAAAATATGTAAAATTGATAAAATAATTAGATATTTTAAGGAATAAAACCAAACATAAGATTCTAAAAGTACGTTGTAATAAAATTTAGATAAAAAAAAAAGAATTAACAATTCTATACGTTTATAGATTTTGGCCATAATAAACCTAAGTAGAAATTTTTGTTTGAATATGAATCATTCAAAAACAAATACACAAACAATTGTATAATTTCTCTGAGAACGTATGAATCACCAAAAGAAATGTTCGCCAATAATTTTTTAGTGTTATTCCATCGAAATCTCAGTGAAAGTCGGTTTAATATTGATTCATGTAGGTCTTCTGACCTTTAAAACAAGTGTATTTCCTTCCTGAATGCTGATATTTGGTAAAGGAATGTATTATGTAGTTCGTAATAATGTACACTATATGTAATCTGTGGCAGGTCGAAATAACGAGTTAAAAGAGTATCTATGGAGTTTTTTGCCGGTTCTTCTCCATAGTACCAACCCACTTTGGAACCGTGCGCCAAGATTCTTAAGATTTTAAAAGAGCCTGCAAAAATCCATTTGAAGTTAACTTTGACTTTGATTGTAATATATAATTAACTAGCTTCCGCTCGCGGCTTCGCCCGCGTGCATTTTCCCGGGATAAAAAGTAGCCTATGTGCTATTCCACACTATAGTCTATCTTTGTGCCAAATTTCATCCAGATGCGTTCAACCTTTCTGGCGTGAAAGAGTAACAAAGATCCATCCATCCATCCATCCTCACAAACTTTCGCATTTATAATATTAGTAGGATAGGACAGGAAGTAGGATAATTCAGTAGAAATTAGAAGGGTTAGGCCTTAGTTCACCACGTCGCCCTGGCAAATTGACTACACACACCATCAAGGACTTTATGGAACCCTGTCAGTGGATCTGCCGCGTAATGGCGGTGGCAATGAAAACAAAATCATGAAAGTTAGATTGAGGGCACAGTTGACGCAGTGGTGAGATCGACCGCTGCGACTAGCAAGAAATTTGATGAAACTCCATAGATACAACATAGCATCACGCCTGTAATCCCCGAAGGGTTAGGCAGAGATGTGCTATAGTACACTCACAATTTGATAATGCCGTTATTAAGTGCCATGTAATATGGGGGTGAGCCTATTGTTATCTATCGGGCACAGTTCCAAACTCCTGACTGCTACTGAGAATTTCAGAAAATCTTAATTACACTTTGCTTTACTTTTTGCTTTGGGAATCGAACCTTCCTCAGGATCGCTCATGACCACTAAAACAAACAGTGAGTCATCCGTCATACGTCCATCGGATAATCTTTCCAAAATATTAGTTTACAATTAGTTAAATTAATTTTACAAGTTGTATGGATGAAAAGCAGTAACTATAATTCAGTATTAAGTTCCAGATTAAACCAAAACCAATTCTGCTTATACCATCAAGGTTTACAAGCGTGATTATATCAATTTCCCACATTAAACTTGTACACGAGCTCCATCTGAACACCGGTATTACCCACGCCGGCGGAGGCTTTCACGGTGAACCGGTACTCTTAGCTGATTGGTACACTTCCTGCACTAAATGTCGACCCATATCCGCCTACGTATTACATAGTTACTATTGGTCAAATATTAATGTATGTAATTATACATAAGCAAAAAAAAAATGCATGAAAGTCAAAGTCAAAGTATTTTACTTCAACAAGGCCTTTTCAGGCACTTTTAAAATGTCGAGACTCTAGGCGCACGGTTCCAAAGGGGGGTAGGTCTTATGGAGAAGAGACCGGCAAGAAAATCCATGGATACTCTTGCATACATTTAATTATAATTAAAATTAGAGTGGCAGAGCGCAGTGGTTTACAGGTCGCGGTTTGAATTCCCGCACGGAACAAATATTTGTATGATCTACAGATATCTCATCCGTTTATGTGAATATTTGTGTTTGTAAACGCACCCACGATACATGAATTATTCGTAGTGTGGAGCAACGTTTATAATTCAAAATAAAGCAATAACAAAGTGGGGTCCAAGAAAAGAGTCTCAGTTTATTGTAATGTTTTGTCAACAACAATAAATATCTTCTTAGATGAATTAATTTCAAAATCACGTTATGTTCATCTAGGGTCTTATTTTTCCCAGAATATTGATGTAAATTAGCAAAATTGCCTTTCTGAGATTCGTGCAAAATCTAATAAGGCCACAAAATATCGGCAATGCATCAGCTCTTGTATGTTTTCCAAGCATATCAAGACAAGTGAAGGATATTGGTTTAAAACTTTAGAAGTACCTGTTTAATAGAAAATTCCTTCAGATCGCGGCGGCGTTCGTTTACCATAGCCAAGAGCCACAAGTAACTATACCGACTCCGCAATTAATTATAAGCGTGGACATAAGGAACTTAATTATATAAAGCTGCTAGCCATGCAACACATACTCATACATACAATCGAAGTCTTTGTATGACTGTCCGTGACTAAATTTTTTGTGTGAGTAACCTTGGCTTTCTGTCCGAGCATAAGAATGTCAGATGAAATCTGTATGAAGTTGTCTTAATGCTACGTGTTAATTTTTTGAGGTAAGCAGAAAACATTATTCCGTGCATGTTTTCTCTGTTTTAAATCTAGCTTTATATAGAATATTCTAATAATTATTTGTAAAATTTAAATCTCTCTGCTTAAAATTTAAATACGGAATTAAATAGAGCTTTCCTTGACCAGAGAATCGAACCCGATCATTTTCAGTGACTGTTGCGATGATTAAGGCCTTTTATGTAATGATTTGGCCGAGATGTCCCATTGTGGGACCCGGGCCTCTTCTCAGAATGAGAACGGTTAGGCTTTAGTCCACCACATTGGTCTACACACACTATCGAGAACTTTATGAAGCTTCTCAGGTGTACAGGTTTCTTCACGAAATTTTTCTTCACCGTTAACACAAGTGAGAGTTAAATTGATGGCACGGTTGGCGCAGTGGTTGAGAGATTAACTGCTCCGCTACGTGTCGTGGCTTCGATTCTTGCACGGAACAAATATTTATATGATCTACAGATAGTTATTTCTGGTCTGGGTGTTTGTGTATGTTAAATATAATAATATGTTTGTAAACGCACCCACGATAAAGGAGTCATTCCTAGTGAGGGGCAATGTGTTTTAAAAAAGAAAAAAATCTAATCCGCTCGAATATGTATTGGAAAACTCTTGAAACCGGGTTTGAACTCGGATCCTGCATAGACGGCAAGCGTTCAACCGCTAAGCGATCACTGCTTACGTAACTAATACATAATATTATGGCATTATGTTACAATGTCTGCCATTTTATTAATACGTGACGTCATTAGTGGTTATGCAACTTTAATGATACCTACTATCTTAAGCTATTAGTTATATTATAACCTATAGATTTATTCGTGATTTGAAACAAGAACGTAAGATTGACTGTACCCCTAGTGTAAGTTTCTTTTGACAAATTCGATTTACCACATCGAACGCGTTTGGCGCTCCGATTGGTGGAGAGCACGAAACGGACCAATCGGAGCGCCGAACGCGTTCGATGTAGTTAATCGAATTTGTCAAAAGAAACTTACACTAGGGGTACTGAACGTTTGACGCCACGGTTGGCTCAGTGGCTAAGTGACTAGCATTCTGCTCTAGGTGGCGCGTGTTTGATTCCCGCACGAAACAAATATTTGTATGATCTACAGTTAGTTGTTTCGGGTCTGGTTGTGTGTTTATGTGAGATGTATGTTTGTAAACTGTACCCACAACACAGGAGAAATAATAGAGTGGGGCAATGTTTAAAAAAATAAATAAATATTGGTGGTTATGTAGCTCGAGAAAAAAAGTCTTTGTCCGTGTGTCATTGCCCTTTTTCTCGGAAAAGGCTTGAACTGTCAAGTTGAAATTAATATAAAATACTAAGATCTACAGCCTTATACCGCTGTAAAAAATAAGGTTTATAATTCAATGCAATACAAAAATACGACCTGTCTTTTCTGGGCGTATTTTCAAATAAAGGTATGAAAGTAATTTCCTGTCTCATTATTCTAGTGGTCGTAAGCACGACTGCTGAGCGTGAGGTCCTAGGTTCGATTCCCGGGTCGTGCAAAGTATTATTGAGTTTTTCGTAGCAGTTATTAGTAGCAGCTCGGAGTCGCCCCTTATTACATGAGACTCAATAACGGCTTCGGCGAATTGTGAGGGTACAACAATACCTACTCCTCTGCGTAACCTTTCGGGGAATACGGGCGTGATGTTACGCTATATATATTTATTGGTTGGATTGTTAGTCGAACTGATATATTCACATACACAAGCTAACAAACAACAGCATACAAACCTCCTTCAAATTTCATAACAAGCCATAAAAATATATTTCAACGTTGGCAATTTAGAAACATGTTATATATGTCAAATTGACACTCAGAATATAATATGTCATGTCATAAACACTAAAAACATTGCAACAAAAAATATTAAAGATAATTTCTGAGACAAAATGTTTAGGAAAATCACAGACAATATTACAAAGACAAATATAGTTTTAGAAGTTGATCCCATAGAGTGTCCGTTTCGAGAGTTTCGTGATAATGAAATGCAGACTGATTATTGGGGAATGGTAAACTTTATTTCTTTGTTAATTATTTATCAACGAGATACAGCAGCTTCTATCGTATCAGCATGAGCTTCCATATCTTCCATCCTGCTCTACGTGTCGTACTACCTGCTTCCGGGAAGAGTTAATGCACGCTACGGAAATCGCAGTCCGTGTGGCAGAATTTTGGGCCAAACTAATTTAACCAGACCCGGGTATGTCTTAAAACTACGGCCAGACACCAGAGGACGGACAGCAGCGTCCTCTCACTAATCGGTGAGCCACTGCGATCCCCAAGCCGCCTGCCAAGCGTGGGGATTATGGCAAACCCCCCCTTAGCCAGAAGACGTCCACGTCTTCTGGCTGATGATGATGATGAATTTAATTTGCCATCGACATGCTAAGAAGAAGTACGTTTTCTTTTCATTGCTTTAAAAAAAACCTTGCCCCACATTAGGAATAATTCCTGCATCGTGGGTGCTTTTACAAACACATATATTCACATGCACAAAGATCCAGACCCAAAACAACTATCTGTAGATCATACAATTATTTGTACCGTGCGGGAATCGAACCCGCAAAACGTAGCGCACCAGTCGATCTCTCAACGACTGCGTCAACCGAGCCGTCAATCAAATCTCTCAAGCACTCGCTAGGACATAGGATTCATTCCCGTTATGGAAAGATAAGCCATCAAGATTAGTCAGTAATATGTGTATCAAGTATCAAGGCTGACTGCCCAGGGTGCGCCTCGATCTCATATTTCGTTGCTTGTGGAGGCTCTTTCCTTGCACCCCAATTACAGAGGCTTTAAGAGTATATAATCATAACCGGTGGTTAACGATTGGCTTTCTGTGCCACGGCTCGCTAGCAATCCATCTTCTCTAATAATAATTGTTTCGAGTCTGGATGTATTTGCTTGCAAGATTTGTGTTACCCACGATACGGGAGAAAATCCTTGTAGGGGGTACCGTATTTAAAAGTAAATACATCTTATGGAGAGTTGAGACAAGCGGCAGTATGTGCCTGGAAATATTATGTGCCTTAAACACCCTGTGTGTTTAAGGCACACACAGTTTATTGGTATTAAAGTGCCATTACGAGCTCCACAAGGCAATACTACAACTACCCTGCCTATGTCATAAAAATTGATGTATGAAAGTAGCTCTGTTCTGTGTGATACATGTATGTGTGTGTGTGAAATATAGAATACAAGGCATCCCAACTTCAGCCTTATATCTGCTGCAAACCCAGAGCCAACTCTCTTGTACCAGTGACGCTCCTTCTGCATATGGATTCGGATAGTATTATCACGACTTCTCTTTAAAATCCAAGGGCACAGCGGCGTTCAGGGCCAGTACCGCCTATGTGAAGGTGGCTGCAAAGCCGGTTCATGATGCACACCACACCTGGATTGATGACCAGACTCAACCGCTACCTAGATCCGCGCGCCACTACCTTCATGGCTGGGTCAGAGCCGAGGATCTGGCAGCGGATAGATGGGAGGCCGAGGTTGTCATTTTTGAGGTGGGCAATAATTTTATAATCTATACACATAACTTATCCAGCAGATAAGTTGTGGATAATGAACAATTTTTTTTTTTTTGATTCGGTGCTTTCGAATTTTTATTTCTCAAGTATCTGATAAATATAGCAGATCAACTCATTGTTTTAGTAATAGGCAGATCTAATGACTTTATTTTTTTGACTTTATAACTATCAGATTACTATTGGACGCTTTATCAGCAAGTTGAGAATCATCCCATATTTATCATCAAAAGTAGGTATTCTAACATGCAGGTAGCATCCAACCAGTTTGTATGACCTCACCATTGTACCAAAAATACATCTAACGAAAGACCGGAACTGACTAACTTAATTTGAATATCTTCAAGGTAACTTCCATATGGTTCTGTTTCAATTTAATCGGAAGTAATATTTCAATGTGAATGATTGAGATTAATCAGCATAACATGCTATATAACATAACATAACACCACGCCTGAATTGCCCGAAGTCAGGGGATGTGTACACACACATTTCGCCTATGCTGTTCAGTCTCGTGTAATAGTGACCCATGGCACCTACCAGGCCAAATCCGGTTCAAACTCCGGGTTAGCTCGTAGCTCTAGCCGGAGCTAGAGCCTTTCTGTAAAGAAATTCTCGGTAATATATTAGTGCCGGAGCCACAATATACTACCGAGATTTGCCTTACAGGAAGATACTATAACTTGTGACAGGCTCATCAGTCCTGTTTGCAATCATAAGACCTCCATAATACCAATGAAGCAGTTTCGAACAGTAATGAAGGATTAATTAAGGCCCGATTTTTCTACACTCCTAAAATTCCATCGAATCTAGTTGTTAATCTATGTATATATACATATAATAAAATTATAACAGGCCGATGTCTGTACATTATAGATATTGGAGAAAAATTCATATAGGGTCTTTATTAGAGCAACAGCAGCCAAAACAACAGTTTTTAGATTTTTTGCCTGTCTGTCTGTATTTTTGTACACGCATCATGCAAAAACTACTGCATGGAATTGAATGCAGTTTTCACCGATGTATTGCTAGAGGTCTAACTTAAAATATAGGCTCCATTTTACCGCAGGAAATATCAGATTATTAACTTCAAACACCTACGAAGTCGCGGGAAAAAGCTAGTTTGAAATAAGAACAGTTTTTGCAGGGACTTATCAGAGGAATCCAAAGTTTCACCAACTATTGGAAAATCAGCCATAAGTGAAGTAAAAAGTACAAGATATGATAGACGTTAGCGTGTGTTCCTTGGATGAATGTCTCAAATAAGTACTTTCTTTCTTTCTTTCCATATTATTCACGGCAGGAGAACAATGGAGGAAGGATGTCCGTAGCAGACATGCAAATGAGTCACGCTCAGGTTCTTATGAGATCCTCGTTCTGCAGAAAAGTACTGTCGGCTTGTTTTATGCTAGAAAGAGTCGAAGGCATTATGGTAAGCTGTCTTTTCTTTAATTAATTGCAAAATATGCTAAAGGAAATAAACGTTTGAAAAAAGAATCATTCTGAAAGGAACCTTAAAATGACGCCACAAAGATTCAATGTTAAAGTTCAAAAAACCTTTTGCGTAACAAAGCGATGACTGAAATCCTGTCATGAGACCTGAGACCTATAGTTATCTCCCGATGGTATGGAGGTCACGTGGCAGTTGCTCTCAGTATTCAGCCGGATCTGGTTATTCTGAAAGCCTTCTTCAAAATAGTTGTAGAAAAGGCAGATGAATGATTCTGGGCAGATGAATCAACATCGTAAAGCCTGTCGGCGTAACCTGAACAAGATTGATTCAAATCTCACAATGGTGTAAAAGGGAAGGACTTATAAAAGTTAGTACAGTGACTATAGCTGACAATGATGATGCTGATGTTTGAAAGTGAAAAGCTTAATTAATTTCGGCTGTAGTGGCAGTAGGTACAACTAATTCCTTTGTTATATCCTTTTGCAGAATACCAATCAATACCATTTGCACCACATATAAAATATTGTATATTTTGGAAGATGATTTATGTAACCAAATTCTTACCAGTGGTTACGACCATTACATTTAATGTAGTAGCTAATAATATCGAATCAGTTGTGAATATTATTGGTCTTTTCAGGTGGAACATCAATGGGACAACTTTGTTTGTAACTTCGCACCAGAGGGGTGGCGAGCTAAGTACCACATCTACTCTCCAGGCATGAAGCCGGGAGGTGGGGCGGCACACAAACCTGGACTGTCTAAAAACGGTATGATATGAGCATCCGTATTGCCAAAAGGAAAGCTAGAACAACTGATTGTTTTTATAGCCATCTTCATGATCCATAAGCTTTTACTGACGTGATTATCTCGAATCCCATGGAACTATGATACAGCAGTTACCTAGTCACTTAGAACACCAAGGGTACTCGGCCCCGTGACAAATCACATGGGGACATGGAGTCTACTGCCCTGGATTCACTGGACGTGCTTTCATTTAGGTATCCATCGTCACTGGAGGAGAAATAGAGAATATGAAACTCGAAACAAAGTACTGTGATTTTGTCTTCGAAATTTCTTTAACCAAGACTGCCTTGTTGAACATTTTGATTTTGGAAATCCTATATTGAACAATTATTTAAAATTTATAGCACATAATATTGAATCAGACAGCGTGTTCACACTTTAATCAACACTTTATACATTAATAGATTTAACCTAGTCAATTGCATGCGGAAATATTCTCTCCAAAGTCGCGATAGAACCAACATCATTCTTATTACAGACTGTGATTATGTGTAAATGATTTAGCTTAGCTATGAGAAAGGGATCCGTTGGAACTGCTTCCTTAATACTAAATATGGTATTGTTCGAAAGTAGGAAACCATTAAATTACACACTGTATGTCGTTGGAATGACACGCCAAGTCATCGGACGGAAAAGACGACAAGCCACAGAGTTGATTGAAAAAATAATAAACACACCGGGTTGTCCGGGGATTGAAAAAAAATGCTTTGGAAATTTTGCAACACGGTTAAATATTGTTACCTATATAGACGATGATTTTCCTTCCTTATTGAGGTTAATTTCGAGAAAAGGTTAAAACCTCCACATAAGTATGTACTTATAATCGAAAAAGAAACAAAATGAATTCAACCTCAACAATTTTTAAAACAACCCTACCTAAATATTATAGGTACTTTGGCAAACCTTTAGGATTCCGTAATAGTTAGTTTCTGAGTCAAAAAATCAATCCAGCATGGATGGATGGAAGTTATGGGCTACATGTTTTTTTAATTTTCAGGTTGTTACCTCGTCCGTCTGTTCTTCTTGGGCGCATGGCGCTGCATCTGGGTCAGTGATCTGGTTCCAGTAGATGCCACAGATTCTCCTCTGCTGCCGTTCTCGCCCCTCATGACGCGCCCTCCTACTACCAAACCTGGGGGGAGGCAGACGGCGCACACTGTGACTGCCAGTGTCGTGTATCTCTGGCCTTTACTGATTTGTAAGGTCAGTAAAAAAACACTTTTGTTATACATGTGCAAATTATCGGTTTTTATAATTCCCTATAACCTAAACCGCCAACATCCCATCACAATAGCCTAAGTAGTTTTTGTTCATATTATGTTCTGCAATAATTCTGCAAATCCTTGGATAGTCCTTGAATGCATTTCTATTAGTGCATATAGGGATAATCGCTGGGTATGTCACCATTATATTTTATTAAAGTTGTCTTAAAGGGCCTCTACGTATTGGCTTCGGACGCACGCACGCTTTCCAAACGTCTGGGACTCTGTAGTCCCGTGCAAGGAGAAGACATACATAATTAAAAATAATCTTTATATCAGATAAAATAGAGTTTACTGGACAACATGTTAGAAGTTTTGTGTTATTCATTTGTTTATGAAACGTTTGAAATGACAACAAAATGTACAGTTTCGTTTCGATAAACACTGCTAATTACTGAAAGATGTTAGGTTACTATTTCGGTTACCAAGAAGAGCATTTTTTTTCTTCGATTACAAATAGTTTCAGTATCGAATTTTGAATCTTTTCTAGTATGCAAATAAGCCTGCCAAAGAAATTGTTGCGGAAGCTAAATAAATATTTCAGTGTTTTTATTAAGCTGGCAAATTATTACCTTTGTAGCATAAAGCAAACAGTAATAGACTTATTGGTACTGTATAATAATTGAGCTTTGTGTCAGAGAGAGATGAGCGGAGCGGTGTCATTTCCCTTGATCTTTAATTTTTTTTTATTACAATTGTTAAAAAAATGCATTTTTACACAATAGTGATAGATAAATAGAATTGTCATTGCAGACCGTTCTGTGGAACGCTTTTAAATCTAAGAAGTCCCCCGACTGCAATGACAATTTTATTTATCTGTTTAGTCAGCGAGTAAATGAGTGAGCTTTCGCTTTGTATATACAGAAAAAAACAAGTCTTAATAGTTAATTAAGACTTGTTTTTTTTTACTTTTTAGTTAATTATTTGGCAGGGCAGTAATGTTTTTTTCTTAATTTTAGTCTCCGCTCGCTATGACTACCAAGTGTGATAGAAACTCATTTCTCATATAACATTATTTAATGAGTAGGTTTTTAATCACATTTAGGCCTAAGGAAAATTGCATGTTCACTGATACATATAAAAACATAAACTACTCAAATAACCACTTATTCCATATACGTGGCTTAACATTTGTACAAACTCCAAGGCTATCTCGTTGTTGTCGTATATTAAAAGACCAAACAGTTTCGCCCGCCACGTCCGCTCATTCCTCGCTCATCTCCCCACGGGACCATAACCCTTCAGAGTAACCGCTCGTTTATTTCGAAATAAATTGGAGATTTATACTCCGGTTACCACAAACGTTGACGCTGTAATTGAGCGCTGTGGCACCGCAGAATTCTAATGAGAAAGTATGCGGAGGACAACAACGCTGAAATTGCGATCTTGATGGATGTAAATTGGGTTATTTTGCTAGTGGCACAACAGAATTATGTAAAGTTGATAGGATCTTGTTGGTTATAAATTATTGGGTAATTTTGCTGTTGATTTTGTGGTTTCGTGTTGTTTTCTACAGAAACCTTTTTTGGGACCTAATTCTATTTACAACCACAGTCAAAATCACATAGGTTTAGGCTTTTCAAATGTTTTATATATAAACTTGTCACTAAATGAATATCTAGCAAATGACCCATATACCTTAAGTGGTGTAGTCAATCAACACATACTTTTTTTTACCATGCTCCTCTCTTGAAAATAGGTTTTTTATATACATATTTCCGATGTCCCCATAAGTTGATTTGAAAGTTGATATTTCACAATTCAACTTCTTGATAACCACATTTAATTTAGTTTCTCTACTGAACAACAAACTTTAAATTACTCCCAACTATCCGGTATTAAACAAACTAACGCCTACAACTATAAACATTCATAGCACGCCAACGACTAATTGCTAATCAAAATTAAACAGGCGCTCCTCAAGCTGGCTGCACCTGACATGAATTCTGATGAAGACACAACCTGTGTGGAGGATGAACTCATGGAAGAGTTTGATATCATGCATACCTTGACTGGTTCCATGAATTTGCGTTACTTTATCCCCGGTAAGTACTTTGAAAGACTTATAAAATCAAATAAGAAAGATAAAAATACTTAGGGCAATCACATCTCCTTTTTTTATCGTATTCTCATGACCTATAAGGGCCGTAATGAAAAGATTAACCAGTCAGCAATGATAATAACTGCCTAGGTTGCGTCTGAGGATCTTAGGGTTCGACTAACGTGGAGGCACAGACTCAAATAAGGATATACAAAATTCGGTAGCATGGTTGATGCATAGTCTAAACAATTGATATTAGTCGGGTCTGGGTGTGTTTGTGAGATTTATACTCTATATACAGAATAAATAAAACAAAACAGGGCAACGTTTTAAAAAAGCTATTACATATTGCGGCTGCGCTACATAATAATAAGAAGAACAGAGGTGATAGAGAAACAATCCCTTTCTTCTCTTATTAAACCCGATTATTCTGCAATGTATTGTATAGTACCTACCTTGACGGCACGGTTGGCGCAGTGGTTGAGAGATCGACTGCTGAGTGCAGCTCGGGTTCGATTCCCGCACGGAACAAATATTTGTACGATCTACAGATATTTGTTTCGGGTCTGGGTGTTGGTGTATGTGAATACACACCGTGCCTCGGAAAGCACGTAAAGCCGTTGGTCCTGCGCCTGATCTCTCTCCGGTCGTGTCGGATTGCCGTCCCATCGGACTATGAGAGTGAAGGAACAGAGAGAGCACCTGTGTTTGCGCACACACTTGTGCTCTATGATATCTCCTGCGTAGTTGGCTAATCTCCGGTGTGATTGGCCGCCGTGACCGAAATCGGTCTGGAGGACATTATTATTAGTACCTACACCTCTGTTTAAGCCTTCGGGTATACAAGCTTGATGCTATATTATGTTGTTATCAGATAAGGAAACACTTTGGAATATGATCATGAATGAAGTCCCTGTCTTTACTTGGGACGATGATGATGAAACCCAGCCCAGTACGATCAAATCCAGAAGCACTAAGAAACCAACGGCTAAGGAAGCAGCCGTGACCAGAGTAAGTGGTAGTATCGGTCATAACCTAGGACTGACATTCGACGGCACGGTTGGCGCAGTGGTAGAGAGATCGACTGCTGAGCTTCGTGTCGCGGGTTCGATTCCCGCACGGTACAAATATTTGTTTGTATCTACAGTTAGTTGTTTTGGGTCTGGGTCTTTGTGTATGTGGATATAGGTATATGTTTGTAATCATCATCATCAGCCAGAAGACGTCCACTGCTGAACGAAGGGCTCCCCAAGGGGGGGGGAGGGGTTGCCATAATCCCCACGCTTCGCAGGCGGCTTGGGGATCGCAGTGGCTCACCGATTAGTGAGAGGACGCTGCTGCCCGTCCTCCGGTGTCTGGCCGCAGTTTTAAGACGTACCCGGGTCAGTTATGTTATGTTATGTTATGTTTGTAAACGCACCCACAATACAGGAATTATTACGGCAACGATTTAAAAAAAACAAAAAAGAAACCTAATTTCATTTACTTTATTTCATTAAATATATAACTAAATATAGTGAAAACAAAATATTTATACTTATCAAAATTAGTACTTAAGATGTCTTACTTAAACATGCATGCTGGATTCAAATCTAGTAGATGTCAATCAGACGTATTATGTTAAAGTTTTTTATATTTTATTTACCATTCTCAGATTACTCGCAAGACAGTATAACTTGAAGTCTACTTGAAGTGGAAGACCTTGGTCTGCCTCTGTCTTCCACTTTGATGATCATAAAAGTATAATAAACTAACTGACCCGACCGACAAATCAAATTTCAATAAGCACATACCCTGTCTAAAAACTCGTGCACGCCGCTGGGTCCAGCGGTTTTCAAGTAATGTGCTTATCAACAGCATTTAATTTTTATTTATAATATCCATATAATACAATGAAAGAAACTGAACTCAGAGACGAAGTCTGATAGAGATGAATGGAAGAAAAAGACATAGGTATTGTGCCGACCCCAAATAATATGGAACAAGGGCAGGACGATAATGATGATGAAAACACAGTGCATGATGATTGGTTTCAGCGTAACAGTATGATGTACCTCACTCTTCATGACTCGAAGGATCTGCCTCCTTATCATCTGCCAGGAATTACTCCAGGACATGAGATGAACATGCTCATCACTATGGCTAGAGATCTTCCGTTGAAAAAGCCGTTGCCGGAACCAGGTAGATCCGTGCTCTTGGTTATGTAATTAAACAATTACTTCCTCATTAGCGGGGACCTAGTTTCGATTTACAATTGGAACAAAGTGTGGATTTCAGCATTTTTGAATTGTCTTCGGTAGATGTCAGGAGGCTTATGTGTACTTAAGGCTTTACCCAAACGTAGGACACCGTAAACCGAAGTTTTTTGTCGCACAGTTCGGCGTGTTGGTACATATTACAAGCCAGAAAAAAATGGAGTGTATTCTCAAGTGTTCAAAGGAAAGACTTATTAAAACATATTTTATAAAAATAAAATAGTATCATGATAAAAAAATCGTATCATTTTTCGTCACGTACCTAATTCTCAAAATTTTGAGCGTAAACTATCGTATTTTATGTAATAATAATAAAGCGAATTCAATCAACTTAAGAAATACCTAAAAATTATGCCACTGAGCCGTGCATTTATTTTTTAATTTAATTAAAGCAATATTACTTTTATTTTGGTGGTCGTTCGATTCAACTAACATCAAACGCATTGCTGTTTTGAACCTTATTCGTTGTCGCGATGCGCTCCTTCTTCACCCCCTCAATTACCTAAAATATGTATTCTTACAGCGCCTTAATTAGAGTGTCGGTGAAATGTGTATACTTTTGCTTAACCCTTCTGGGAATACAGGCGTAATATTAGCTATGTTAAAACAATCAATTTAGCTCAATCACCACCACTGGACTAATTAGTAACATTATCAAAAAATTAAGAGTTGACTTGTAACTTAAACAAATCTGCTTTGGAACCCCGTGGTCTATTAAAGTCCAATCCTTCTCTCGACGAAGAGCCTTACCTTACCCTATGTGTAAAATGTATTTTCGCTTTGTAGTTTTTCCTTTGGTGTACAATAAAGAATACTCTATCTCTATCTATTTATCTATCTTAATTTTCACGCTGATAGTGGTTTTACTCTGCAGTCTAGGTCAAAATTAAATTTCTTCTTTTTGGCGAGTCAATCTAAATATTCCCAAGAAATTAGCAACAAGGAATGTGTTATCAGTCACATCTATTACACAGATGTCATAGTGAAAATTAAGCTGATTATATTTTCACAGTTAGTAATACCTTAGCGATACTATCAGGCAGACATTTTAAAAATCTCCTACATGTTGGAAAATGAAATTTAATTTTCACTGTCCACAAAGCAGACAATAGATCAATTATAGCTGCAAACCATATATGGGTCATTGCACCGAAAGTTAGTTAATATGAGAGTGCAGTGCATGCTCTTGAAAAACCTGTGAGCGGATTTGGATGGAAAAATATACACCTTTTTGTGGTACTGTTCTTTTTCAGAGGTGGCTTTATGGAAATACTACCGCTGGGTGGACTGGGCCCGCCGTCATGGCCTTTATGAGGCCTACGATTGTCCTCGAACCAAATACCTTAAAGTCAATGGCCTGATGAAGCTATCATATGCTCCTCATCTCTTAGATGTTCAGAGCACAGAGTCGGTAAGCAAAGAAGCCTATTTTGTAGGGTAAAAGCTATGCTAGCGATGGAGTAAACGCTTGTCTTACATGAAGTAGGATCTGTTTGCGGTCATGGGCTGTCCTGGACTTCAAAATTAATTTGGATTGATGTGTACTATAGGTTCACTCCCAGCCCAACGTAGTAGAATAGGACAAAAACCCTTCTTATTCTGAAGAGGCCCATGTCCAGCAGAGAGACAACAGCGAGTCGAAGTATCATAAAGTATAAAAACTGTCTCGTTTGAAACCCTTCGGTATAAAACAAACACTTGGCCACGATTCTCAACATTAAGTTACTATAATAGTTGTATTTGTTTGCAGATTACCCTCGGATTCATCGAAGAACATGTAAAAAGTATTCTTCAGACGGTAAGCTCAAAATAATGTGTGTAAACTTGCATACTATTTTATGTAGGTATGCAAATTTACACACATTGTTGATTTGATAGTATCAAGTATACCCTCTTCTTATGACAGGGTGACACTGATGGTGGGCTGAAAAAAAAAGACAAGAAAACAAAAGAACAGATAAAATCAGCATTGAACGCAATGAACGCATTGATACAAGCGAATAAGGAAGAAATGCGAGAATGGGTACAATACAATGAGGTGATTATTATATATGTAACATATAGCGAGACGTTCATTATCATCAGCCAGAAGATGTCCACTGCTGAACGGAAGCCTCCCCCAAGGGGGGGGTTTGCCATAATCCCCACGCTTGGCAGGCGGCTTGGGGATCGCAGTGGCTCACTGATTAGTGAGAGGAAGCTGCTGCCCGTCCTACGGTGTCTAGCCGCAGTTTTAAGACGTACCCGGGTCGGCGGGACGGGCGAGACGTTATTGTACACTAATAACATAGCATTACTCACATATCGCCGATGCATATTTAGAACTACTGAACACAGTACCAGACTCCGTGCTGCTTCTGAGAATTTCAATACAGAAAAACCCAATAACACGTTACCCGACCCGGGAATCGAATTCAAGATCTCACGCTTAAAATTCACGCTTGCAGCCGCTTCACCGATGAGGCAGTCACTTCCGTTACATGCTTTGTAGATTGGCTAATTTATGCACAACAACTCACTCTTCTCATATGATCTTAAACTCTGCAGGACCAAAAGGAGTACAAATGACGATATCTAAACTCAAAGTTACAATAACAAGTATATTTTTTTCAGTTACAAGGATTAGTTAAAAACGTTCATGTCATGTACTACCCATCAATGTTCCAATTCTCATCAGCCGGCAGCAACCCTCCCATCCGGGCTACAAAGACAGTTGCGCAAAAAGTTGGTGATTCATACGTACATGCTCCAAAATCTGCCCCTCTATACCTCCAAATAGATGGACCAGAAGACAGTAAGCTAAGGATGTCATTAAGAACCCTGCATCCAAGAATCCTTTCTAACGCTGGTGTCCCAATAGATGATTTTATTGAGCCAGCTCATATGGTGCTGGAGAGATTTGAATGGTTCAAAGATGCTGAAATTGCATTACCAAAAGCGTTTATAAGAACTAGAGGGTACACGACGGTTGAAGTGACCTTTCAGCCCGGGAGACATTTTTGCAGGTAAAGAACTTCAATTCTTAATTTATGTGCCTTAAAAAACTGGTCGATGGATTTGATTGGATTTGAAACTGGCCTTTCAATATAGGCAGGCGTGCGTAAGCTGCGTGTTAGGTTTATTCACGCATTTATCACCAAGAGTAGCCAATAATGGGTTTAGTGGAGGTGAAAATTAAAGGACAGAGCGCACAGCTTAGGAGAGACCTGTATACAAAACTAGACAGCATTAGATATGAGTTGGGAGTTTATTCAAAACATTTCTTAATTTTACCAGGATTTGGAATCATTCCCGAATGAACTGGCACATATTGTTGATCAGTGATTCCACACTACTCCTTGGCACTCGAGATCTGATACAAGGTGCTGCTGTTCACGACTGTCCCTGGGCATCCAAGTTCCTTCTAGCCCTTGGAGCAGCCTTCACCAGTTGGATTAAAACGGACCGAACTAACGCAAATATATTGACAGCTGATAGAGAATTCTTCAGGTACGATATGCCTTCATAAATTTACAGAACTAACGTCGATCATTTTCACTGTGTTTCAGCATACGATGATTTAAGTAATTTAGGTATAAAATTCCAATCTGAAGCAATATTAAATCCAATATTAGCTTTGATATAACAGTGCTCTTTAGACAACGTCTGAGCAGGCTTTCCACTAAATGAAAGGCAATAATGCCAACGAACTTTAAATTTGGGACTGCAATTTTGTGATATGCAAAGTAGACTTTACTTCAAATTTGATCAAAACTTAAACTCGCGCATTGAAAAGATGTCTATCTGTGAATCCAACGGAGGCGGGAGCGAGGCAAGACCGCACGGTTTGCACACTGCACTGGTTGAGCAATCGACTGCTGAGTTACATATCACTTACTTACTTAATTCTTACTTACTTAATTCACTTGAGGTAAGAAGAGGCTTCGATCAGCTCACAGTAGCCTTTAAAACTCTACGTGGACAAATTGACTGCCCTGAGCTCCATAATCGTTTCTGTAGACTGAATGTCCCCGGTAACTACCTTGGTCGTCGGAGTCAACGACACAAACTATTCGCGCGGCCACCATGTCATACAGTCTCCAGAGCCCAGTCCCCAATCTGTCGTAATATCGAGGTGCTCAACGCCCTCCTGATTGAATATCATGAATGTGATGTATTTGTTGATGGATGGAGAGAAATTATACGAGTGTGTTTGATGTTTTGCGAGAGAAAGTATGCGAGAGTGTCTACTGTTCCGTGTTAGTTCAGTTCCGTGTTCTTTCCAAAATAATTTGTAATTAGTTTGTAATGTATGTACTTGTCTGTAATGTGTTTTTATATGTACCTATTATTTCTAAGTTAATTAATGTAATTGGTTTTTGTTAATCGTTCTAATTAACTATAAAAATAAATAAATAAATAAATAAATCACCAGTTCGATTACCGATCGGAATGTAGCGCTTTCTTAAACGCGCAATTTAATTATTACTCTTTTACCGTGTGACAGGTCTTACATCCCCGACTTGACCTGGGATAATGAAGTAGTAGGTTATAACCGTGCTCTCCTGCACTGGATGTTTAGACAAGCCCTACAATCACATCTAATGAAGAGACTGGCCCCTTCAGAATTGAGAATAACTTGCAATGTACTGAGGAAATTTTTCTGTGACCCGGATTTTGGGTTCCCTCCCAAACCTCGGCCTCCGAGGTCAGTAAGAGAGATCGCAAATTTGGATGTATGTGACTGCGTCATGCCAGAAGTTGAAGAAGTTGAATGTTTAGAAGAGCAGCTAGAGGAACAGGTATTATGTATTTATTCCTTTTTGTTTTTTTTTTTTGTCATATCAGTGGCTTGTAAAGCTATATCAACTGCTCTGTTGAAAAATCAACTTTATTCAGTGTGTATAAGTGTTATATTTTATTGTTATCCTTCTGATACAAATACTTATAGTTTTTTTTTTTTTTTTCATTTTTCTTTAAAAAAACGTTGCCCCACACATAAATAAATCCTGTATCGTGGTTGCGTTTACAAAGACATATATTCACATACACAAATATCCAGACCCGAAACATCTATCTGTAGATCATACAAATATTTGTTCCGTGCGAGAATCGAACCCGCGACACCTAGCGCAGAAGTCATCTCTCAACCACTGCGCCAACCATGCCGTCGAGTTGATCCAGACATCTAAAATATGTCTTCTAAATATTTGTATTACTAGCTTCCGATCGCGACTTCGCCCGCGTGGTTTACGAACCCGTACATTTTCCGGGATAAAAAGTAGCCTATGTGCTATTCCAGATTATAATCAATCTCTGTGCCAAATTTCATCCAGATCCGTTCAGTCGTTCTAGCGTCAAAGAGTAAAAAAGATCCATCCATCCATCCATCCTCGCAAACTTTCACATTTATAATATAAGTAGGATTGTACCATGTCAATCCTTTAATAATAATGATATTATGTCATCACACACGGGAAAAGTCATCATGAACTCTCAATTATAGCCGACTGAAGAAAAGCCGATAGTAGAACCAGCTATGATGGACAAGCTGCTTCTCGCAACTAAACCACCCATTGCTTCACAAGTCTGTGAGCTAGCCTCTGAAGAGTTGCCCTGCGGAATCTTGAAAGAGGAAAGGGAGAAGGTGATCAGAAAACACGAGGCTGCTATCGTCCTTCAAGCATATTGGAGAGGCACTTGGGCTAGGAAGTGTTTGAACTCCCATGCAACATTTACATCTGATGTTACTAAATATGTAAGTCTAAGTATCTTTAGTAATTTTTGAATCTTTTACTTCTTCTTCTGTTCTTTTTCTTCGTCCATGTTTATTTTAGTTATTTATATTGGTTATATCACTGAAAGCCTTGATGTTTGTTTGCTAACATGCGGTCCTTTAATTTAAATAGCGTTCAGTCCATACATCTTAAATTAGGCGCCGATACCAATTGATTGAATAGTGTAGTCTACGTTATAAGTAAGTTCAATTTATTTCTTCCCTTCTCTCATTCTGAGAAGAGGTCCGTGAGGTCCGTGAAGGGCCGTTGGACAGTAATCTTCTGAATCTCTATGATGATATAAATAAAATACCAACAAAAATGTATTGCTGAATCTCTTCATAATAAATATGAAACTTAAAAAAAATCATAAAATTTTGTTTACATACATCCAGGTTCAAGAAAATGCGTTCGGGAATTTAGAAGCTCTATCTAGTCTGATGAATGAATTTTTCGGAATGTTTCCTGGAGCTAAATCCGCTTATTCTGTAGCCTCAGCTTTGAGTGGACTGTATGGCTTACATCAGCATGCTGGATCTACACCAGTAACATATAAGTGCAAATGGATCCCGTATTTCCAAGGAGTTTTCTTCTGCCATTATCCTGTTAAAGTCCATTTTGATGTTCAAAGTAGCGTTCCACATAGTACGGTGGCTGTGTATGACAATGACAATGGAAAACAGTTGCCGCAGGCTTTTAACAGTCATAAGACTTTTGATTTCAAACCCAATTATTATGGGTAAGTGTTCTCTGGTTTTAAATAGGAATTCTTGTGATATTAGACCTTCATTGGTCTAGTAGTGGTAAGCGCGATTACTGAGCGTTAAGTTCTTAGTTCGATTCGCAGGCAAAGTGTAATTGTGTTTTTTTTTTGTATGGAAATACTCAGTAGTAGCACGGAGTCTGCTCTGTAGATGGCGATAGGCTTGCCCTTTATTACGTGAGATTCAATGAAAGCTTTGGCGAAATATGGGTGCACCATAGAACTTAGTACTAGTTAATCGACTGTGATCTGATATCGATGACGAAATATTTATTCAATAAAGTAATTATAATAATTAATTCAGTATACAAGTCTCATCCAACAGGTATACTGTCGCAGGCCACGGGACCCTCAACCAGGCCCCTGGCATCAACTACGATGCGCACTGGCAGCTAACAGTCATGTCCAGCATTGATGGAGCCTTCCATATTTGCGACAACGAGGATCCTTGCAGAGAAATACAACTTCCTCATGTCAGCAAGTTGCATTTAGATGAAATCTTTATGCCAAATAGAAGGAACATTCTTGGTGGGATTCAAATTTCTGTGACGAAGCATGAGGCTGTCAGCTTCAGGGCTGCTGCTACATCCCACGATGTGTGTTAATAGTTTAAGTTTAGTTTGTTTTCTCTAAAGGATTTTTTTTCTGTCCTTCACTAGTGGGGCAATGTAGTTTGAAGTGATAGAAGGATTCTATGAAATATTTTAAGAGTTCTTCTTCTTAGCGAGTCGATGGTAATCTAAAGAGTTTTCATTTCAAGAGTTAATACACAGATTATTGAATATTTACTTCGTACGGATGGTACCCTGGAGTATTCTCAGTACACACGGACTTTCGTAGGAAAAATAGTGTGTTTCCAACTCAGAAGCATAATCACCGTAGCCAGTAATGGCTTGGAGTCTTTAAAATAAGCATTAACTATGTAACTTGTTTAACTAGTACTGACTAAATCGTCTCCAGTACTAGTTATTTAGAAGATTCCACCTATTATCTAGTTCTTTCTTTTACTTTGCTTGTTCTCACTTATAGCTAGAAATGGTAGCCACATTACGCTCAATATCATCGTCTGGGGAAACTGAAGTATTATCAAAATGCTCTGGTAAAGGAGAGATTTTCTGGCCGTACATACATCTTAAACCGATCTCGACAGCACATAAAGTGATTTCTTTATCTCAAGCTTATGGAGTAAGTAAATTGACTCATCATCATCTATGAAAGCCTGGTCGGCTCCTAGATAGATTTGGCTGAATATTACTATTTTACGCTGAACCGGACCCGGGCACGTCTTAAAACTGCGGCCAGACACCGGAGGCCGGGCAGCAGCGTCCTCTCACTAATCGGTGAGCCACTGCGATCCCCAAGCCGCCTGCCAAGCGTGGGGATTATGGCAAACCCCCCCTTGAGGGAGGCCTTCGTTCAGCAGTCGACGTCTTATGGCTGATGATGATGATGATGACGCTGAACAACATCTGACCCAAGTCACTTTTCAGTCGCACTATTCGTCATGGCCCTCTCTCACAACCTACTTTCCTTCACCTTGTACCATTATCAGGGGTTTGCCTTCCTTGTCTACCTTCTCAATTTCTGTCATGAAGAGTAGACTTAAGTATTTAGTAAGCCAGCATGGTGGACACCGCACACCATCAAGAACCTTAAGAAAATCTTTTCAGGTACGCAGGTTTCCTCACGATGGTTTCCTTCATCTTTTATTGAAACTTAAAATAATTCTTACAGAGTGGAAGGGAACTCGCCTTGATTAGCGCACGATCGATGAACAAACATATGAAGTCAAAAGCTTCACCTATGTCAAAAACTGCCCGATCAGCAATTAAGGTATTTTCATTCCGTATTAAATTTGGAAAAGGTATGCATAAGCATGAAGCTCTTATGGAGGAACGAGGTATGATGTTCCTCCATTGAAAAGGGAGGATTCTCCGACCACGCAAGGTGGTTAGCCTGGCGGACCGAAGCCCAACGGTTTTTGTCGGACATTCGTATATATGTTACAATCGTTGTAAACTTTCATAGTACGATTCAGGGTTTGTTGTTGTAGCTTCACTCCGATAGATGGCGCTTTACTTTTTGCCATGTTGCGAGTAGTAGACGCTACACTCTATTATGGGAAGAAGTGTACTTCTCCTAACGCTAATAGACGTAAGACTGCCCCACACTAGAATTTATTCTGTATCGTGGGTACAGTTCATAAACATACATGTCACATGCACACACAACTTGAAAAGCCTTGAAGCAATTATCTGTAGATCATACAAATATTTGTTCCGCGCGGGGATTGAACCCGCGACATGTAGCGAAAAAGGTAATCGTTTAGCCACTGCGCCAAACGTGTCATCATGCTGAATACATAGCGATGATTATTATGGAAGATTATAATGATAATTAATTGTCATTACGGGCATACGGTGATATGATGTGATTTATCGATTACTAGATTCAATCAGCGACTTGGTCCACGTGATCTACATATATAATTTATAGCCTATAGCACTCGTGGATAATGTAGCTATATATCGGATAATTTTCAGATTTGGATCTTTATTTTGCTGATTTTTTTATATGTTATAGACACAAGTAAAAACTAGGTTATCACGTTTTGGTTTTTTGATATTGTTTATAGATTGAGAAATAATTAACCCTCAAAATGCGTTTTTTTAACTAAAAATCTTCCTTATGCTTATCTCATGATATTTATTAAATTAATCAAAATTTAGAAAATAAAAAACAAAACGTTTCGATCTAGTTTATAATCTGACAAAACGATAAAGACCAAAATCAAATTAATTCGTTGCAATTTCAATGTAAGAAACGTTAACGCCCAAACACCTATTTTGCGCGTATTTCAAGGCAATTTTGTCAGAAGCCGGCAGCTAAACGACACTCTTAAAGTTCTATTTTTTAGTTTGTAATTTCGTTTATTGACAAATCAATTTTGTTATATCATTAAATAATAAATTTCAGATGAAGCCAGTTGTCACCGAGCCAAAGTTATATTCAATAGAGTAAGTTACTTATAATTTCATTCAATTCAATTCAATCAAATTTTTTATTGCATTCCATGATGGTCTTATTAAAATAATTATTCTTTTTAAACATTGCCCCACACTAGGAATAATTTCTGTCGTTCCTATCGTGGGTGCGTTTACAAACACATACATACATAAACACCCAGACCCGAAACAATTATCTGTAGATCATGCAAATATTTGTTCCGTGCGGGGATCGAACCTGCGACACTTAGCGCAGAAAGCTAATCGCTTAGCCACTGCGCACACAGAATCTTACAGTTGGTTACATAAAGACCTTTCATGCAAATTATAAAAATAAGCGTAGTTAGTACTTTTAACTACATTTCATTCTTCCCAGGGTGGAGTGTCCATGGGGCTGGCCATTGACCCTATCTCAGTGGAAAAGAGTGGACGAAGTTCGCAATTCCCAAGAATACACAAAAATTGAACCGCCTCCGAAGAAAATTATTCCTAAAGAAAAGGTATAAAAAAAATTTCATCTCGCTGAACAGTTAGGCAAAGATGTACTGATGCACATTCGCCGATTAAGATTAAGAGCGTTCAGCCTAGATCTCACTCACATTTACAATGTATAGCGGTTATATATAAGAAACCATTTAAATTTAAATGACATTACGATATCAAAATAATGAAATGAATTAATGTAATAATTAATTCCCAAGCGTTTTTGTCATATAAATAGTCCGAAATTTTATAGTATCCTTTTTTTAGTTAGATTAGATTTAAGATTTAATTACAATTTTGAACTTCTTTAGTGTTAAATTACGTTATGAAACACTGTGCTGGTGATTCTGAAAAAACTAGTTTTTCAAATTGCGTAAACATATAGGGTACAAATGGCGGTCCCTAAGAGCTTCTTATTTTGTATCACTTGTTTGATATATCTTTCTGTCTTCCACTCTCCTCTAGACATCAAAACCGGGCTCAGCAAAAGAGAAAGAAAAGGTACCGATGCCGTTCCAACTTCACGTCCCCCAGCCTGATGATGCTTATGTAGAGCTGGAGTGTGCTTCAACAATCGGAGGTGGTGCTGTGGCCAGACGAGATGATGATAGGGATTTGGAGTTTGCTAATGCAAGAAAGTCTTGGGATGCCAGGGAGCCTGGGAGGAATCAAAGGGGAGCGCAGATCAGGTATGTGATTGTGTTGATGTCTCGTGAATTGCCAAAATCCAAGCAAAGTGACATGGTGGTTTCTAGGTCTCAGGAAATTAATGGTGAAGATATAAGAGGAAAACAGCTGTATAATTCATTTTTGTGTATCAAAAAAGTTCGGTTTTGTTTTATTTATCTGCACTTTATGATGTCATCGATGTCGGAAGAACTAGATATCAATTCTAATATATCAAGTCAGAAGGTCTATTTTTCAAATTCGACCTTTATAAACGTGTACGCTTCAAGATAAACATTTTAAATTTTGCAGTAACCTAGTTTATAATATTTACTGTCTCAGGAAAGAGTTTCGCACTGAATTTCTGGAAGTGCCACCGCCGCAACCGTCGGAAAGTTCTTTGAGCGCAGTTGATGTAAGTTAAGTTGATAATAACTTCACATTGTATGAAAAGGAGGACCAATATTGTATTTTGGGAATCCTTATTTTAATATCCTAATCCTAATAAGATAAGATAAGATATGTTTTATTCATGTAGACCATATACAGGTACTTAAGAATAGTTACGACTCTAGGTGCCATGTTCCAAAATGTTGACTTCCAATGGAGAAGAACGGACAAGAAACTCCATGGTTACTCTTTTAAATTCAGAATTTCTTACAATATTTTGTTAAAATACATTGTTCACGAAAACTTATGTGAGGACAATGTAAAAAAAAGTCTAAACTAAACAATCCTGATTTTTAAATTAATAACAAATATTCTGATAAGATTGATATTATAAATGCTAAAGTAAGTTTGTTTGTTTGTTTGTTACCTTGTCACGCCTAAACCACTGAACCGATCATCATGGAATTTTGCATATACATTATCAGGGGTACAGAAAAGGACATAGGGTACCTTTCATCCAGTAAAAAATTACTGCTCCTGAGGGAAAGAACAATAACTTTCGAAGTCTCGACGGAACATTGGCTTCTAACACAAAGACTTCTTGCCTAGTTTAGGACTTACACATTCGTCTTTATACTGTACGAATATAACGGATGTGATATTACAGACAGAACACACGATAGGACAGAAGCGATATCCGGAATTCGATGTATCTCTATTTCGAAATGATCTCTAATCGCACGACAATAGCCACTCTTATCGATTGGTAACAGTACTTACTTTACCTTCATTAAGTGATGATCCGTAGAGCTTTTTACGAGGTCATAATACAATAACCATCTTACTAATAAATGCGGACTAAAATTATTAAGAATAACTCCATAAAAATAAAGTGTAAAAGGTCATGTGTCAATTTATATTTTCTAGGAAACAACAATATTTGAGGAAACTGTAGCTGAAGAAGAAAAAAGTGAGTTAACTTCTGCGTTTTTTTATAAAACATTCAAGTTGTCACTACTAGATAACGGGATGTTGGACCTCTCGCCCATCTTCCCTGATGAGACAGATAGTCTTTACAACCATATTTCACTGATGTGGCGAGGGATGCGCCTATTGCCTCGAAGACAATTTCAATCTTTGGGTTGCAACTGAAAGAAACACAACACTACACCGCCCTCTCTGATAAAAACCCAAGACTTAACGCATATATTCTATTCATCCTCTTCTCTTTAAACTTCGACCTCATTTACACATGGCTTCTGATCCATGAAGGTCGGATAACCTACTATGGAGGATTGCTACACCACCAAATAACCGATACACCCACCAAATATAGATGGTACTCGTAATTAGTTATCTACTTCGAAATTATTGTTTGCAGAAGAACCAGCAGTTCAGGTACAAGGACCTACTCCTGCGACTGAGAGTGGTTGTAAGTTGCCTAATTTAAGACTTTCCCAGGCTCCCCTTCGCTACCATGACAGCCACACAGCACACACGAGTGCTGTTAGCTAGTGGAAACATCCAATATCATGGACAATCCCCCGTCTGGACTATCTGGAGTAGACGGAGGGCATGCCAGCCTCTTACCGGCTAAACTCACCACTCTGGTGTACTTCGATATCTGATGGTGGGCCTTGCGAATACTAAGGATACCACCCTGACAGTTCAATATTGTACATTGCCCTGTATAATTTTAAATCACTCATCACTCCGCACCTCCCATTTTATACTCCTATCATTCTTTACATATTTCCAGTGCTGGAAATGACAGTAGAGAGTGAAGAAGAAGCTCTTTACCTGACGATGCCGGAACAGCTACGAGACAAATTCATACCTCTCTACTTCTTGCCCTTCTGTATGAAGGAGAAGAATGAAGAAGAATGGTTATATCTAATTCTTATTTTTGGTGTGATTACGACAATCGCGAATTATAAGGGTTTGGGGTGGTTCAGGCTGCACGGTACCCATTGACTAATGATTATGTCCCCATGAGCTCTCATATAAAAATTCCTGATTTCGTGATGGAAGAATTCCCTAGGCAGCATGATTCGTAACCGGGCTGAACCATCTAGGGCGTGCTGAACGTACATAGGTATAGTGATTGGAGAAGTCTCTTTCTTTGCACTTCATTCAACTATGAAGCCATCAATCATTATAACTCGTGCAATAGTAGCATAGTGATCAAGAGTGTTACTTTCTGTAGAGTGGAAATTGACAGCACAACTTAAATATAGAAGGCTAGATCTCACGATGCGACCGAATTCGTTTGAGATAGTTTCAGATAGCCATCTGTAAGGGTTTATGTGCTCGTGCGCCTGTTATCGCTTGTTGAATGGAACCAACTTTCTGGACATTTTTATTTTGTGTTTTTTATGATTCCATGCCTTTTCTAGTGTCCTAGTAAGTTCAAATATGGCGGAAGCGGCGAAAAATAACAGACAGGCTCGTATAGAGGCAGCTATGGAGCGCATGCGTGAGCTGCAGGCCTATAACGAGGAACATGTGATAGGTC
This sequence comes from Shargacucullia verbasci, assembly GCA_947562105.1. Taxonomy (NCBI): domain Eukaryota; kingdom Metazoa; phylum Arthropoda; class Insecta; order Lepidoptera; family Noctuidae; genus Shargacucullia; species Shargacucullia verbasci. The sequence goes on along the minus strand of OX387289.1, from coordinate 1,870,179 downwards.
GACAGAGGAACCGGTGCAGTCTTTTGGAGAAACTATTTGTGGGTAAGTCTCAGGGCATATCAAGTAAAGTATCAGTAATCACAAACAAGAAGCTTTAGAAACGAACTAAAAACTTTTTTACTGGCAAAAGTTTGTAACAATATATGCTAGTTTTATAAAAGTATTAATTTTAAATAGGATACTGACATGTTTTTATAAATATATTTTTTAATTGTTTCTTTTATCTTATAATTAATTGTTTATCAACTTATATAATAATTATTATGCAAATGGTGATATCTCATACAATTTTAATTAATGTTTTTAATTTATTATGCGATTTGCACAAATATTATGATTTTTTTTGTCATAATATTGTAATTGTATTTAAATTAACTTATAAATGTAAAAATTTTACACAAATGTAATTTATATACGAATAATTAAAAAAATAATTTGTCTCATTTGTAAAAAGTTTATCATGTATCACTCGGCAGTCCCACTGGGTCAAGTCTGCTCTTAGGATCACTGCGTTCGGTCGTGGGTTCGAATCCAGATGAGCTCGCATCAGATTTATTCATAACATATACATATATATTATACTTAACTAAAACTACTGTGAAGGAAAACATATAATGATAAAGAAACCGGTATGTCCTGAATTAAAAATTCAAACATGATATCCGCGAATATGCCCTGGGCCCCCGTTGTGGATCACACGAGCCCCTTCATACTAGAGTAAGCTTTTGCAGTCGCCGCATGAATGTGGTATCGTCAACATTGAAAAAAGTGTAAAGGAGCTCATAAAAGGGTCCTGCCTAAATTTAGAATTATAACCGGCTAAAGATGATATAGCCACTTTGAATAAATTAATTCATATTTTAGATGCCTCATGGTGTCCACAACTGCAAGAAGTTCTAGATGAAAGAGACGAGGCTATAGCTAAAGAGATTCTGAACAGAACTCTATCCGCGACTAAGAAGAAGCAAGAGGCAAAGAAGAAGTGAAGAAGAATTAAGTCAAAGAAGAGGTTGATCTCGTTTTCGCATCAATTGTTTTCCTGGAAGATTTTGGCCGTCTGCCATTTTTTGCATTTGTATTTTTATTCTTCTCAACAATAATATATTAAAATGGCACAGTATAGTTTTCTAGGTTTTGGCGTGGTAGCTGTCGATTCTTTAAAGAATTAGAATAGATGAATATTTAGAAAAAAAAAAAAAACATTTTTCATTTAGTTTTCATCATTAGATAATTTTCTTAATGCTATGGAAGCATTAAAAAAATTGTACCCTTTCAATCCCTGCCACAGCTTCTGTATGTCTGTTGAAAATTAATTTTATTAAAAAAAATAAAAAAAATAAACATGGTTACCAGAATACAACATTTCGAAGAAAAATATAATAAAAACCGCCTTCAAAAAACTCAAAAACAAAACTAACTAAAAAGCAAAAAATAAATGTTATATTACACAATAATTTAGTTGAAGAATATTGAAGTCGGTGCCAAATAAAACATACAATGATAAACCGAGACGATTGGCGAAGTGCATTTGTCGTGTCCGACGCACAAACTTCTGTTTTTTTGAAGTCGGTTAAAAATATAAGTTGATTGTAAGAGAAGATTGATTAAAGTTAAAGTTATTTTGTTACTTGTATAAGTTGTTATTGGTCATAAGTTATTTAATTTGGTTGTTAGAATGTTTTTAAGTTGTTATTTAATGAACATGTTATAATAAAACTAATAGGTACTTACTTCATATTGGATGCGTTTATTTTTCAAATAGCGTGTATGCCGTTACTGACTCCCGTGTACTTAATAGGGGACGAGCCTATTGCTATCTACGGGGTACAGTTCCAGAAAAACCCAATAACACTTTACCCGACCCGGGAATCGAACCCAGGACCTCACGCTCAGCAGTCAGATACTAAGTTTTCTTATTTTTATGAATTAAAAAGAACAGAGAACAACGCATAGAATTTATTATGATAGCAAATTCTATTGACATCATAAGTCACAAACTATTTTTACTAACATTTTAAATTTCAAATAGAATAAAAATAAATAAAACATTTTTAATATCTCAGTATTGTAGCCTAAAACAACTAATTTTTAACTATAATTAAATTACGTCCACGTCGTCTAAAATTTTCAGCGTGTTACAAAACAGGCCTTGACTTGACGTTTACAAGACTGAACAGTTTTCACAGCGCTGAAATATTGCTAAGTATTTAGAAAACTTAGCGATCAAATATTTCAGAGCTGTGGAAACTGTTCACTATTTATTAGAATTTAGATTACTCAGTAAAAATTTTTAAGGAACTTTACAATAGCCGCGGGGCGTTGCGGCTTTTTTGGATAACGAAACGCAACTGTCTACCGAATATCAGTATTTAGTAGCGTCCTCTCACTAATCGGTGAACCATTGCGATCCCCAAGCCGCCTGCCAAGCGTGGGGATTATGGCAAGCCCCCTTGGAGGAGGCCTTCGTTCAGCAGTGGACGTCTTCTGGCTGATGATGAGTAGCGACCAATAGCGGGATTTACGGCACTCAACTCAAGATGAAAGTCACGCGTAAGATTGTCCTTAAATTCAAATAATTAATTTTCATAAATATATCGCACATCGGCAACGAGATAGTGTGATTATCTCGTTGAAGAACACATAAAATACGAAGCTGATATAAGTATCCCATGAGATAGGCGATCACAAATTTTATCTGCTAAAAGACATCATAATTACAGCGCAATTCCTCGTAGAGGCATGTAAGTTTTCCCATATGCTCTCCAGAAAGAATTTAATGGAATTATAAGTATAAAAAAAAGAAAATAGCGATTTCCCAAAAGTATATTTAACGTGTTGTGAGTGTGAATAAATTAGCAAATTATACTGATTGGACAACTCTCCCATACGGCCACCTCTAACGAATTTACCCTACAATAAAGTTATATTAATATATTTGTAATGGTCGTCAGTAATATCGTTATGAGTATGATTCTATTGGATTATAATTTTTGTATTTTGTTGTATGTAACTGTTGACTATAAGTACTTCAAAAAACACACTTTACCCAAGCTGAGAATCAAACACAGGACCGCAGCAGTATGACTTCAAAACTGTTGCAAACACATCAGAACATCTGTACTTACAATTTAATATTCATCTATCGAAGTAGAAAACAGTTAAAGGCGCCATTAAGGAAATTATTGCTTCCATTTAATATCACTTAGGTGACAATTTCGTGAGTTGCCGCCACATCGCGTTATATTATTATTATAAAGAAAAGAAAGATGGCACGCCAGGGTTTACTTAAGCTGCCAAGTGGAGTAGCTGCCAATTGTGACGTAAGAAGTGAAGACTTGTTGGTGGGCGGGCCTGGGAGGTGGGTGGAGGAAATGTTTAGTAAAATTTATAAAAATACAAGGAAGGTTTAGTTTAATGGTCGGAAGCGCGACTGCTGAGCGTGAGGTTGAGGGTTCGATTCCTGGGTCGGACAAAGTATTATTGGGTTTTTCGCAGTTGCTACTGAATTCGGTACTGTTTCCGGTAGATGGCAACAGACTTGCTGTCTATTCCATAGGATTTAATTACGGCATCAACGAACCGTGCATGACCTATAGGTCATATTGTACAGTCAGCACCAATAAGATGTATACACTTAATGAAATACAAAAACGATTTTCAGAGGAAATAGTGATTGAAATCTTGAGTAATTCTACACAAAGCATCTGCGGATACATAAAAATACATAGTCATTCAAATTTAACGATTTCAACCAATAGTTTTCCAAGAATAAGCGTTTGAATTTCGTTACATGTATACATATTTTTGATGGTGACTGTACTACTATTCTCAAATAAAAATAAAAAAACTTTGCCACACTAAATGTACACACGATACAGGAATAATTCCTGTATCGTGTGTACGTTTCACATGCACAAACACCCAGGCCCAAAACAACTATCTGTAGGCCATACAAATATTTGTTCTGTGTGAAAATCAAACCCTTAACACGTACAAGCCGATCGTTCAACCACTGCGCCAACCTTGCAGTCTCTGTCTCACCTTCAGGGTATTCAAGCGTCATGTTATGTCAAGTTAATAAGATGCAAAAGACTAATGAACTTATTATTCCAGAGGGGCAATCTATCTACATATTGACGACAAGGTTGCCGCAGTGGTTGAGCGAATGACTGCTGTGTTACGTGTCGCGGGTTCGATTACCGCACGGAACAAATATTTGTATGATCTACAGATAGTTGTTTCTGGGTGTAAGTGTCCATGTGAACATTTGTGTTTGTAAACGCAACTACGATACAGGAATTATTCCTAGTGTGGGGAAACGTTATTAAAATATATATATATATAATTATATTATGTCGTGAGTTTGAAACCTACCAGTTGCAATATTTTGTGGTTAACCATATGTTCTGCGCAGTAAACTGACTCCTAACCATAGCAATTGTAAGTAGAAGTACATTGTATCAGATTATGATAATACAAACGAATATCTGTTTACATTTATTAAAATTATAACAAGCCGATGTCTGTACATTATAGATATTGGAGAAACACTAATATGGGGGAGTCTTTATTAGAGCAACAGAAGCCAAAACAACAGTTTTTAGAATGTTTATCTGTCTGTTTGTTTGTACACTCAGCACGCAAAAACTACTGCATGGAATTGAATGCAGGTTTTACCGATTTATTGCAAGAGGTCTAACTTAAAATATAGGCTCGATTTCACCGCAGGAAAATATCAAATTCTAAATTCCACGCGTATAATATCGCAGGCAAAAGCTAGTTAATAAATAAATTCAGCCCATTACTGTCCCACTGTTGGGCAAGGGCCTCGTCTCAATATGATAAGGGTTAGACCTTAGTCCACCACCCTGGTCTGGTGCGAGAACTTTATGGAGCCCTCTCAGATGTGTAGGTTTCCTCACGATATTTTCGTTCACTGTTAACGCAAGTGATAATCAAACTCTGATCTCAAACTCTGAACTCCGCACATGATTACGAAAAGTCAGAGGTGCGGGCCAAGTCTGAACTTACACCCTCCTGCATAGAAGACAAAAATTTAACCGCTAGGCTAGCACTGCTTTTTGCACAAACAAATACCTTATGTAGGAAAAAACTATTCCACGTTGAAACAAATCAAAACCTACTTAAACACCGAAAGGATTACTCGTATAATGCCTCATTGGGCTAGTGGTCGCTACCATGGCTCTGAGCGTTGAGGTTTGATTCCCGTGTGCGGCAGTTTTATTGGGATTTTCCGTTAGGAAATTCTTAGTAGCCTTTCAAAATAATGTAGGTATACAGTAGTAACATTTCGGCAAATACAGGCGTGATGCTATTTTGTTTTCCCAGTATTTTACTGCACCTACTCTGTTTCTCACGCATTGCCACAGATCATAAAAAAATCTAGTATAGTATTGGTCATTCGGCCTCCAATTTCATCTGCAACGCTAGGAAACTAATAAATTCCGGTGATCCACGCGGTCGCAGCTCGCTGTATGAGAGCCGCCTGCAATACCAGATATTGGTTCTCTATCTAGCTCATAGACTAAAAGCTCAGACGTGACAGATGTGACACTCGGTTTCAAGTAAGTTTAGGAAATGAAAATTTCGCACACAGAAGGATTTTGAAACTGCTTTTGAATCGTCACGCGTAGGTAGAAGTTTACTCTTAGAATCCATTAAAATACATTAAGTGATTTGATTGGAAGCCTATGTCTAGCGGTGGATGTCTTTCGGCAGAAGTGATGATGATGAAGTGATTGCATTAATATTAACAAATCATGATATCTATCCTATATATTATTATAAGCTAACAAAATAAAAATAACTTCTAATATAACTGGATGGTTGATGCAGTGGCTAAGCAATGAGCTTCGTGTTACGGGTTCGATTCTCGCACGAAACAAATATTTGTATAATCTACAGATGTGTGCATGTGACATGTATTTTTGTAAACTGTACCCACGATACAGGAGAAATACTAGTGAAGGGCAATGTTTTTTAAAAATTAAAAACTATCACATAAACATAAAATTATTTTGTACATATGAAACATCCTAGAACAGAAAAAAAAAACGTAATATTATTGGGAGCGGCGTGTGTAGTCTTATTGTGGGTACACCACAATAAGACCCTTTCTTATAGCCTATAATGTGCCCCACAGCCCCACAGCAGTGAAAGCCATTTTTTTTTTTGTTAGAAACCTAAAACATATATTTAGACTGTTGGTATACCAAAGAATAAAAAAAATATTCGCCACAAAAGAGTAGGCACAAAACAAAACCCGTGCAAATCAAAGCTGTCTCCCATCTCCACCTACCTACTCCATCATAATCTTCGTTCTCACACAATCTTCACGGATCACTAGTGTTATTGGATTTCTGCCTTTATGATGTTCCTCTGCCGGACAGACCGTTATTATCATATCGGATGAGCTGAAGATTTATATGACGTGTCAGAGTGTGTTTGTGGAGCGATCTGTTGGAACAATGTTGCAAATAGCTTGTTTATATTGGGATGCTGGAATATCCTATTTTGGTATGAAAATAATCACTATTGCAATTATTATAAGGCCCATATTGCGGTTAAGATTCGGTTAAAATAGATATTTCTGTAAGCATTATCACTCCTGGCTGGTAGCGCTGGACTAGAATTTTTATTTAAAATTATTAGCTAATTGTTAAACTATGTAATTGTGTAACGCATAGTTGAGCGTGTGGTCCTGGGTTCGATTCCCGGGTCAAGCAGTGTTATTGAGTTGTTCTGTATGGAAATTCTCAGTAACAGTAACTCAACTGTGCCCAATTGGCTCCACCCCTATTACATGGGACTCAATAACAGCTTCGGCGTAATGTGGGTGTAAGTACAGTACCTACACTGCAACCTAACCCTTCGTTAAATACAGGTGTGCTGGTATACAATGTTAATTATTTTAAGATCACCATCATCAGCCAGAAGACGTCCACTGCTGAACGGAGGCCTCCCCCAAGGGGGGGTTTGTCATAATCCCCACGCTTGGCAGGCGGCTTGGGGATCGCAGTGGCTCACCGATTAGTGAGAGGACGCTGCTGCCCGTCCTCCAGTGTCTGGCCGCAGTTTCAAGACATACCCGGGTCTTATTTTAAGATAAGATTTATTTATTTGCATAAACATGTGTAACATGTGTAACATACGTGCAACAATAAACTGCATGCCAGATATTAGACAATACTTATTTTGAAATAAAAAGCGTCACCCTCATCACCACTAGGCCAATGTTTGTGGGCAAGGCCACGGTTATCGAACTCGTGCATTTTCCCGGGGTAAAAAGACAAAAAGTAGCCTATGTACTATTTCAGACTATAATCTATCCCTGTGCCAAATTTCATCCAGATCCGTTCAGACGTTCTGGCGTGAAAGAGTAGCAAAGATCCATCCATCCATCTATCCTCACAAATTTTCGCATTTATAATATTAGTAGTAAGTAGCAGTTTTGTTGTGTTTTATACTTTTGATATATATTTTCGGTTTAGATTTTATTGTGATTGTAATATCTTATAAACGTATTTTTCTTGTCTATCTGAAATTACATGGAAATAATTTTATTTCACAGAATACTCTACATTTTGAAAACGAAACTTAAAACTTTAACGTCTAAATAATATAGCAGACAGTAGCAGTGTGGCCAGAGCGAGGGCTCCCTGTCGTCACCTCCCTTGCATTTTTGTGAGAAGCCTTACAGCTCACCCCTCGCGTGTCGGTCGTAATATTTTCTTTGAAAAAGAATTCTCCTCACAGTGGACGTATAAATTCATTGTTTATTTTATGATTCCGATTGTTAATTCTAAAACTGTGTCACAAACTTATCCGCAGCCTAATTACGTAAAAAGCGAGAGCAATGCAACAGCAATTTCACTGTCAGTCAAAACTTTTTTTTTTTTTAAAAACTTTGCCCCTCTCTAGGTATAATTCCTATATCGTGGGTGCGTTTACAAACACATATATTCACATACACACAAACACCCAGACCCGAAACTATCTGTAGATCATACAAATATTTGTACCGTGCGGGGATCGAACCCGCGACACTTAGCGCAGAGCGCTAATCGCTTAGTCACTACGCCAGCCGTGTCGTCAATGATACAAATATGACGTTTGACAGAAGCTATCTAGCTCTAATACATATCTAGCTCTCTAGCTACATCGGTAACTAGGCTGCTGGCAGCTCTAATCTAAAGCTATAACTACATGCAGGGCTACATCATCTGCCTACCCTTTTCCCAACTACATGGAGTTGCTCCCAGTTTAACTAAAACCGGCTGAATATCAGTATTTTCCACGGAGCGACTGCCATCTGATCTCCACCACCCAATTACTGGAAGGCACTGATGATAACACTCTATGTTTAGACCAGTAATCAGTCATTTTGCAATTCTGATTTACAAATGACATAGGTTTTCATATGGCACCATGAAACTAACTACTTAACGTTATTTCCGAAGCATGGGGAGTATGGGTATGGAGAATGGCCACCCATCCAAAGACTGACCGCAGGAAGAGCTGCTTAACCTCGCAAATCAACTGATATACGGTAGCAATATAGCGACGAGCCCGTTTAAGTTACCAAACATAAATAATTCAAAGAAACAGGAAACTTTATCTAGTTCACTATGTTGTCATGACTGAAACCAATGACCTACTTACCTTTACGAGTGTTTTGAAAACATAGGTAACTTAGTACAAAGTTAACTAACTTAATGTTTGTAGTACATAACGTTGCACCTTTAAGTAAGTGAATAGTTAACAAAACATTTAGGTACATGTTGAGACAGATGCTAAGTGGACTTTGATGGGCGGCCGCTAATGGCGGTGAAGTACACGGGACGAGAGAGTAGCGAGCGTTACTTAAGATAGAAAGAGAAAGAAAGAGAGAAAGGTGCTGTACCCATACATAAACATAACATAGCATCACGGCTGTATTTCCCGAAGGGTTAGGCAGAGGTGTATTATTGTACACCCGCATTTCGCCGATACTGTAGGAGTCCCATGTAATAGGCAGTGAGCCCATTGTCATCTATTAGGCACAGTTCCAGCCTCCGTGCTGCTACTGAGAATTTGCTTTGCCCGACCCGAGAATCGATCCCAGGACCTCACGCGCAGTCGCATAAGATAAATGTCTCGACGTATTACATAGGGGACGAAAATGCTCCACAAACACGATTCAAGGATAAAAGCTAAAGTATATGCACCATAGCATAGCATCACGGCTGTTTTTTTGAAGGGTCGGCAGGTCTGTACTGTTGTACTCTTACATGTCACCAATGCTGTTAATAAGTACTAAGTAATAGGGAGCGACCCTGTTCCCATTTACAGAGAACAGTTCCTAAATCGGCAGCCTAATTACGTAAAACGACGAAACGGTTGGCGCAGTGGCTAAGCGGTTAGCTTTCTGCGCTTCGTGTCGCGGGTTGGATTTCCGCAGGGAACAAATATTTGTATGATATACAGACAGTCGTTTCGGGTCTGATTGTGTGTGTATGTGACATGTATGTTTGTAAACTACCCACGATACAGGATAAATCCAAGTGGGAGTAATGTTTAAATAAAAAATAAAAAAGCGACATCAACACGACAGCCACGCGATACTCGACACGCGACACGCGACAGCTACGCAGTCTCACTGTTTTCGGTCAATATATGACTCAAAAATGACGATTGACAATAGCTATCGCGCGATCTACGCCTGTCGTGAACTGATTGCTACATGCTAATAAATCTGCCGTACCCAAGTCTTCAGTAGACCACCGAGGTTCAATTGAATACGTGAGCAGTTTTGTGTGGTAAGTTTAAAGAAGAGTTTGCAGACAATTTATAAGGGGTGAATAATGTTCTGCCTGCTTCTGCTTTTACTTTGGCCCACATCTATTGGCATCGGCTGCCACTCATTATTACAGAACGCTACGAGCTCTGCACATCTTCAAGGAAATACTTATCAACTTGTCGACTCATCACGTAAATTGTTACACTTAAATACTGCTTACGAGTTTTCTACTGTCGAGTTGTCTGATTCGGTTTTATGTAAATTGCCGTAGCCGTTGCGGCTGAATATGAGGTCGTAAGTAATATTTTTTTAAGGGTTATTGGGTTTTTCTGAAGTTCTCACTGGTAGCCTGGAGATTAGGCGTGTGCCCGATAGATGGCAGTATGTTCGACCCCACATGAAACTTTATAAAGTACAAACCTCTGACTCATCCTTTGGGGAGTAAACGCGTGATGGTATGTTATCATCATCTGCCTAGCTTTTTCCCAACTACATTGAAGTCGGCTTCCAATCTAACCGGTTGCGGCTGAATATCAGTATTTTACACGGAGCGACTGCCATCTGACCTCCGCCACCCAATCACTGGGAGACACTGCTACTCCAAGGTTAAACAGGTTGTCAGACTTTCTGGGTTGCTGAGACCCGTAACAATTATCATAGGTCTTCGTATGACACGCGGGACCAACTGCTCAATGTGCTTTCCGAGGCACGGAGGAAAAATTGTGAAAAATTATCACCCATCCAAGGACTGACCGTGTCAAGGATTGCTTAACCTCACAGATCTATCAATCCGGGCGGTATCAATATACCGCAATATAAAAGTTTAAATACCTACATAGTTATTTTTATCTTCAAAAGCCCATTTCCAAGATACTTCAGCAGCCATCGCAGTTTCGTGAAAGGAAAAGTCTCCTAAAAACTACCCCAACGGTTCTTCCATTACAACGCCAGGCAAAGTTTGATGCGTCTCAAAGTAAATTGAATTTTCAATGGACACGCCGTGAATTTGAACAGGAGAACTTGTTTAACGAAGCGTTGGCATGAGGAGCACGAAGTTGTATTAGGAGTCAGGGAAGAAAAGTTGTACCTTTGTTTTTCTAAATAGGTGTATTTCATTTCATACGTTTAAAGTCTAAGTACTTATCACCTGTCAGTATAAATATTACACTATTAATTTATTGTTACACCACAAACTACCCTTATCTTTTCGCCTTCTATTCTTGTCCATCCTAAGGTTGTCTGGTCGAGATCGCCGACTGCGGTAAGACCGCCCTTTGTACATATCTTTTAATACATAAGTTGTATCCAAATTTTTAATCGGTGTACAATATAGAGTATTATATTGTATTATATTATATTCTGATACGGAGTATCTGAGGTAGGCACTGTAGCTATGTAGCTATGTAGCTGATTTCACACGTCGGAAGCCGACCCCAATGTAGTTCGGAAAAGGCAGGCAGATGGTGATTGCGGTATATTGTGCGTTGCTCAGTTTCTGGTATTCTTTTTTAATCAAACCAAACTAATTCAGCAATTCTTAAAATATAATAAATTGTTTTAAGAAAAGATACCTAAATTAACTGAACAATAATAATCATGTATTTTTGCTTTAGTATAAGCACAGATAATATAAGACTAGATATAAGGCACTTCTTGTCCACTATTAGAAAGGGGACGGCAAAAATCTTTTTTTTTTTTATACCATCGTTCTCCATCATTATGAAGCCACCATATACTTCGAGCTGCTACTGCCTATTTCTGTACAGAAAAACTCTATATAACTTTGCCCAGCTCTGGACTGGAACTCAGAATCTCATATTCAACAGTCGCGCTTCCGACCATTACAGGCAAAGCAACATTAACTGCTTTTAAATTTCAATTTCAGTTTCACAATGAGCAGAAAAGTCTCCACTCAAGACAGTTATTGTGGCAACGCAAATTAAATCAACTTACAAGATGTCAACGCCAAGTAACTGACATAATTTAAATCGTCCTTAATATGGCTACTAGCTGCGCCCGCGGCGTTATCAGTGATCAGTTTTATAATTTCCTTCAATAAAAATATGCGGGATGAACTTGATTCCTGTACTAAAGACTGGTCCATAGACAAAGTGGATATAGAGTAAGGAGACATTCGCCCAGCAGTGGGACAATATGGGCTTTAAAAAATTATACACTACGTTCATTGCCCTATGTTTGACGGCAGGGTTAGCGCAGTGGATGAGCGTCCTAGGTTCGTTTCCCACACGGAACAATTGTTTGTATGATCTACAGCTAATTGTTCCCAGTCTTGATATTTGTGTAAGTGAATATTTGCAAACGCACCTACGATACAGGAATTATTCCTGGTGTGGGGCATGATGTTGTCTATACATATGAAAAAGTATCTTATGTTAGATCAAGTTAATGCTATATGTATAAACTGTTGGTGTAATAAATAAATAAAATAAAGAAGGTATTTATAAACAAAAGAAAAAACATACTCGAGTTACGAACGCTTTCGCCAATAACGCCAAAGAATTCAGTAAACATTACAGACAAAAATTTAGATTTTCACACATCCTATTAATCCTATCCTACTAATATTCTAAATGTGAAAGTTTGTGAGGACGGATGGATGGATGGATGGATGGATGGATGGATGGATGGATGGATGGATGGATGGATGGATGGATGGATGGATGGATGGATGAATGGATTGATGGATGGATGGATGGATGGACGGATGGATGGATCTTTGTTACTTTTTCACGCCAGAATGGCTGAACGGATCTGGATGAAATTTGGCACAGAGATAGATTATGGTCTGAAATAGCACATAGGCTTTTTATCACGGAAAAATTTACGGGTCCGCAAGCCACGCGAGCGAAGCCGCGGGCAAAAGCTAGTTGGTCATATTAGTAAGCGCTAGCAGAATATAATAAGAAAATAAACGGATAAATACTAAACTAAGATATGGCAAGAGTAACCAAATTAATTAACTACGCAGAATACAGTTATATTACTCAAAAGACCAACCAACAAGAAAGTAATACGAGCATGCATTAATAACACAAGTCATAAACAGCGGCGTAATTCCTAAACCTAATTAGAACTGACTGTTTCATTACGCCCCGTCTCAGCGCAAACGCGATAAATCCTAATAAATTGCAACAATATTAAATTCTAATCTGTGTCGACACTGTAAGTTGTGGAATCAATTAAGGCTGTACCTCCGGGGCGAGAGTTCATTATAATAGGACATTCTGCATACACCCTGTTTGTGCTATAATGGTGTTGGATGAATTCTTCTGTCGACTCAGCAAGAGCTTCCACGTGGGAATTGCTCATGCTGTGGGGAAAGATTAGCCAGTCAACTAATCTAAGAGTATCCATGGAGTTTCTGGCCGGTCTTTTCTCTATAGGACCTTGTTAGTGAAATATAGATGTATAAGTACCTAAGCTTACAATTAAGATAATTTATATTTGTTCATGCAGTGTTTACCTTTAAGTAATTGTTGCACTGTTTAATTTCTTTTGAATTGTGCATGCATTTGTGTTTATGTTATAAGTGTAAACAATTGTTGGTAGACCAGATAAATAAATAAATAAATAAATAAATAGGACCTACCCTATTGAAACCATGCACCTAGCTAGAGTCTCGACTTAAAAAAAGGCCTAGTTGAAATTGCCACTTTGGTCTAGTGACTGCTGAGCGTGAGGTCCTGGGTTCGAATCCCGGTTCGAGCAAAGTTTTATTGGGTTTTTCTGAATGGAAATTCTTAGTAGCAGCACGGATTCTGGAACTGTGCCCGGTAGATGGCAATAGGCTGGCCCCCTATTAAATGGGACTCATTAACAGTATCAGCTAAAAGTGGGTGTACAATTACATCTCTGCCTAACCTTTCGGGAAGTACAATCGTGATGCTATGTTATGTTGAAATAAAAATCTCTGATTTTTACTTTTACTATGATAGTATGGCAGTAAGTAAAAAGGGTATGAAAAGTTTTCTTCCAAAAAAAAAAAAACTAATTATTATTCAGCACATTACGGTACCACTGCTTTCTGGGCCTCAGAATGAGAAAATTTAGTTCTTCGTGTATCATGCGTGGTTTGACTGATTACACGATTAATTTATTTATCTTACCATATACTATATTATACGAGCCTATTTATATTTATATGTTTGTTAGTTTGTAATCGCGTTCTCGAAAACAACTTTAACGATTTCGATGAAATTTACAATATAGAATAATATCATATACAATATACAATAATTCGGGAGCGAAAACTCGATTTAGCTAGGTGTCATCTCGGGGGAAAAAAAAAATCAGTAAAGAATAAAGATTTTGTACCGAACAGGTGTTCGGTCTACCCAGATATTTTACATTAAATATGTAAAATAACGGCCTAAATAATAAAAATCTTTAAAACTTACTACTACTTAAAGTAATTAGAAAGAACGAAACCAATAAAAAAATAATCAACTTAAAATAAATATATTTTCAAGCACACCCGAAATGTCTCAAATATAAGTTCACCCATTGTAGACATATTGCCCTGGCGTTGTTTTACACGTTCTGTTTTTAATCAAGTGCGGGCACGTCTAGCGTGTGCTGGTAACGACTAAATCCATTTACACTCTTGCGACACACGTATATTTGAAACTAAGCAAGCTCCTTTATGCGACACTCACTTCATACTATTATCTCGCAGGAATATGAGAAATATGAGAATGTTATTATATCAATATATCAAGTATTTTGTAACGCATGCAATCACTGATGATGGCTATACCTGTAGCGACTACTACTCGCAACACGGCAAAAAGTAAAGCGCCATCTATCGGAGTGAAGCTACAACAACAAAGCCTGAATCGCATTTTGTTAACAACGATTCTAACACATATATGAATGTCCAACATCAATCGTTGGGGCTTGCCTGGTCGAAGAATCCTCCCTTAACAATGGAGGAACGCCAATTTTATTAGGATATTTAATTTTTGTCCACTAAATATTTTTCCTATATTGTGGGTGCGTTTACAAACAAATATATTCACATGCACAAATACCCAGACCCGCCGCCTAATTACGTAAAAATAACGACAGCAACGCGACAGCCACACGACAGCAGCCTCGTTCGCTAATATATTATGTGATACAAAAATGACGTTTGACAGTAGATATCGCACGATTTACGCCTGTCGCAAACTGATCGGTAAAAAGCTGCCGGAACAATATCTGTAGGTTATACAAATATTTGTACCGTACACGATTCGAACCTGCACGTAGCGCAGCAGTTGATCATTCAACCAATGCGCCATATCCATAACCTACTAAGTTGGTTGGTTATGCTTTTTTATCTGATCTTAATCAAGAAATGAAACATTAAAAATGATGAAATTACATGTTTCGGCAGACCCCGATATTGGGAGATATTGGACTTCTTTAGAAATTTTGTGCTTTCCCTAAGGATATCCAATACCTATGGCAGTGAATTCTCCAAATTGCCCGAGATTTCACCTGTTTCAGTTCAACTGTTTTGGATTATGTACAATGTACAACAATGTACTTTGTGCCCCATTATCTCTGAAATACATGAAAGATGGCCAGGGGTGACCAAAGTCAAATATTTTGTAGGCATTTCTAATCGAAAAGTGGATGTAATTTCATAAAGTCGGTTAATTTAATTACTAACCCTGTTTCGTTTAAAGGAACCTCATGCGTTTCAGTGGTTCTTCTCCCCCACATACATACGTATTGTCTTATACAGGGAGGTTCAAAACTGTGTTAAATCAATAGTCCGTTGTGAGGAAGCATTGTGTGGGACCCTTGTCTGCGAGACGGCACAACAATCATTGTCACGCCAATTGTTTGGAATAGGGTTGACACCAGCGGCGTGCACAGAGGTTTTAAAAGATTTACTTATCAAAAATAGCTACTGTATGTTGGTATTGGTTCGTCGTCTTGTCGATTAAATAATGATGTATGTGATTTGCCCCCTCAAATATCTTATAATAAATATTTATCTGAGCTATGGCAATGTCTTTTTGTCTTTATGAACCGCACGCCACTGGTTGACACATGAATGTTTGTTTGTAAGTATTTTACACGTGTGTATAAAATAATAATGTCAGGCCATGGAGAACATTTTGGAGACCTCGCAAGCGTGCAGGTTTCCTCGCGATGTTTTCCTGCAGTACTGAAGATAGTTTAATTCTGATCAGCACATTTTCGAAAACTTAGAAGCTCGAAAATTTTGAGAGTAATGAGGGTCATTAGACCTCCATACATGAAAAGTAAGCCAAGCTAAGGCGCAAAATGATACACGAAGAAAAAATTATAAGAAATGCACAAGTGCTTTTATGCATGTCTATCTATTAGTATTTTATCTGAAATTTACGGCTAAGAAGTTTCCTGTGGGTACTCATTAAGTAGTATAGCTACAAATATATATGTATGTATATATTATTATTTCGTTAAAAATCTGGCTATGTGCAATTTTTCTCTACCGAGGTCAGGTCAGGTCTACAGGTAGTCATTCAATTCAACATTTCAAATTTATAAAGGGTTGAAAGATTTTGACGGTCTGCCTATTAAAAATCAAAATGGCGTCCGCTGAGAAACATTTTTTTGCGGTTAGTTTGAAAAAAATAGCAGGCCGTTTGTTTTATTTATTTTTCAAACTACTTTGAAAAAAGAACCCTTGTGAACGTACAAGCTTTTGCCGTACTAAGTAAAAAGGTAAACAATTTTTATGCTTTAATAATTTCACCCACACAATTATCTCTGTGTCAACCCTACAAGTACGAAGTCCGAACTAGAAGTGTTACAATACAATACGCCATACAGTTACCATAAGTGTATGTAACACGACACTCGCCGTGAAGACCAACTTTATACTGGTTCAATACAACTGGCTCTGTTTCATTTACATTACGCTGTGTGGGTAGGTTGTGGCTTGTAGCTACATAGCTACCAGATCGGTCGATCTACGAGGTTAAGTAACTCTCGACGCGGTCAATCCTTGGATGGATGACCATTTTTCACATATCGAGACCCCTCCGTGCCTCAGAAAGCAGTTAAAGCAGATGGTCCCTGGTCTCGTACGAAGACCTATGAAAGTCGTTACGAGTGTCAGTACCCCAAAAAGTCTAACCGTAGAGTCTCAGTGTCTCCCAGTAATAGGGAATATGCATAAAAAAAAAATTTGTAATCTAACCAGTTAATCGAATAAAATACATAAATATCATACCATTAGTGAAATCATAATCAAAATTGATCGAAAAACAAATGAGATATAACCAATATAAACGAATATTGCTAACTCTTTCGCAAAAAACGCTGTTTTGTATGGCAGTTCTATGAGCGTGACGTCATTTGACGTCAGATAACACGTCGGACCTCTCTTTCTAATTCGTCACTTCAATGCTTTATAACTTTATCGCTGATGAAGATATTTTAAAAATTCTTTCACCATTATTTACTAGAAATTATAAACATTTTATTGAGCAAATAAAAAAAAATACATGCATATTCCCTATTGGGTGGCGAAGGTCAAAAAGCAGTCGCTCCGTACAAAATATTCTGTATGAAGGCATTAACACATCATCACGCGT
Organism: Shargacucullia verbasci; assembly: GCA_947562105.1. Lineage (NCBI taxonomy): Eukaryota > Metazoa > Arthropoda > Insecta > Lepidoptera > Noctuidae > Shargacucullia > Shargacucullia verbasci. Next base: position 1,852,782 of record OX387289.1, on the reverse strand, counting down.
ATATTCCCCGAAGGATAAGGCAGAGGTGTACCGATATACATCCACATTCCATTGAAGCTATTATTAAGTCCCGTAAGTCCAAACTTCAGGCAAGGGCGAATCCAGGGGGTGTCATTGGGGTCATGACCCCCTGGGCTGGGTCTAGGCCGACCACTGATAATTTTACTAATCGCATTGATAAATTTAATAAAATAAATACTTTATATGAAAAATAATGTTTCATTTTAATTAGATTTATTCATCATCATCATCATCATCAGCCAGAAGACGTCCACTGCTGAACGAAGGCCTCCCTCAAGGGGGGTTTGCCATAATCCCCACGCTTGGCAGGCGGCTTGGGGATCGCAGTGGCTCACCGATAAGTAAGAGGACGCTGCTGCCCGTCCTCCGTTGTCTGGCCACAGTTTTAAGACATACCCGGGTCGAGATTTATTACTGTAATCGAATGTCTGTCCTGACTACACTTCAACTATGTGACCTGACTTGAAAGCTGGATCCGCCCTTGACTTCAGGCTGCTAGAAAGAATTTATCAAGTAAGTTTAATATGCCGTCACTGTAACTAATGCTCGTAGCAATTCTGCTTATCTATTACTAATTAGAAGTATGATATTATTCATATTATGTATTTATGTAATACAACGGTGCTACATCACGCAATGGCCGCTCATCCGTAACATAACCTCACCGTATTGCTTAACCACAATGGAGTAACGCGGAACCTATTACGTTAACGTAACCGTTATTGGTTTTAACACTTTGAGATTATCTGTTTTGAGTTCAAAGTTTTTGTGATAGAACTTACGTAGAATTGAAAACTAATTTTGCTATAAACTGACTATAAAAAATATATTTTTTAGTTCTAAGGGTGCGGTACGAAAGTGACCTAAGTCAAAAAATGCAATTGGTGAGCAAGAAAATCTTAAAAAAATTATACTGTTTAAAGTCAGTTTATAGCAAAATTAGAAATTACAAGAATTTTAGGTTAGGTCACTTTCATTCTTAGGGTGTGATCAGTTGAGTCATACTCTAATTCAAGAATTCTAGTGTAGATAACTCATCCAACGACTGTTTTGCCTCTTTCCGGCGAACCTATTGCCGTCTACCGGGTACGATTCCAAAATCGGGGTTGCTACTGAAAATATTTTTAAAACTTATAATATACCTACTGAGAATTTCGGTACAATAATATCTACATTGTCTGACCTAAAGATCGGACCCACACCCGAGCTCTCAGAATCCGAAAATGCGTCCACTACACAAATGAAAGACTTAAGAGTATCGTTTAGCTGCCGGCTTCAGACAAAATTGTCTTCAAATACACGCGAAATAGGTGTTTGGGCGATAACGTTTCTTACATCGAAATCTTAACGAATTAATTTGATTTTGTCTCTATCGTTTTTGTCAGATTACAAACTAGCTCGACACGTTTTGTTTTTTTTATTATTTCAAAATCTTGCGGAATTTAATAATTTTACTATCACGAGTCACTTATACTTATTATAAGGAAAATTTTTAGTTAAAAAACGCATTTTGAGGGTTAATTATTTCTCAATCTATAAACAATATACAACCTAATTTTTACTTGTATCTATAACATATAAATAAATCAGCGAGATCAACTTATGTTATTGGAGTAAAGACGTTAATGCATTTTGTATGAAAACATTTAGCTAAACTATAGTCTAAAATAAATCATCACAAGAAAACTCCTCTGAATTCTTTCCTATAGCGATGCACAGTAATACATGTTATGTCAAAGACCACAATCCTACATAATTATAGAGGGGTCACTAGGGCAAGTGGCCTTATTGATCTCGTTGTATTAACTACGGCTTCGGATCTGGAGAGATTAGATCCCGGGTGAAATTATGACAGTAGGTATTTAGTTACTCAGCGTTAAATTATGATTATTCAAAGTTTCATAAATAAATAAATAAATAATTCAACCCATTACTGTCCCACTCCTGGGCAAGGGTCTTATCTCAGAATGAGAAGGGTTAGGCCTTTGTCCACCACGCTGGCCCAATGCGGGTTGGCGGACTACAAACACCGTTAAGAACTTTATGGAGCCCTCTCAGGTGTGCAGGTTTCCTCACGATGTTTTCCTTCACCGTAAACGCAAGAGATAATCAAATTCTGATCCGCAAATGATTCCGAAAAGCCAGAGGTGCGGGCCGGGTTTGAAACTCAGACCCTCCTGCATGGAAGGCAAGCGTTCAACCGCTAGGCTTTCATAAGTGTTTTATTAATTAAAACCTGCAAATTTTAATGTTACCACATTTGGTTTAACTTTGCTTCACACTACGAATAACTCCTGTGTTGTGGGTTAGTTTACAAACACAAATATTCACATACACAAACACACAGAACCAGAACAAATAGTAATTATGTAGGTCATACAAATATTTGATTTGTTTGAATTGAACCCGCGATACGTAGCGTTATAGTTGATCGTTTAACCACTGCGCCAATCACGCTGTCGTGTCGATATTGTAGTTAATAATTTCAATAACTATGTATATGCCAAAAAAAATATCCGTTCCGTCCGAGAATCAAACCCGTAACACGTAGTCGATCGCTGAACCACTGTATGAATTGTGCTGTCAAATTTAAATAATAATAATAATGTCCTCCTGACCGATTTCGGTCACGGCGGCCAATCTCGCCGGAGATTAGCCAAATTCTCCTTCTTAAGGTGCCTCTCCAACTAGCGAAGGTCGGCAATCAGCTTTGCAAACTCCTCTCTATTCCTCGCGAGGTGAAACATTAGCTAACTACGCAGGAGATATTATAGAGCACAAGTGTGTGCGCAAACACAGGTGCTCTCTCTATTCCTTAACTCTCATATTCCGATGGGACGGCAATCCGACACGTCCGGAGAGAGATCAGGCGCAGGAACAACGGCTTTACGTGGTTTCCGAGGCACGGTGTGTATTCACTACACAAAGACCCAGACCCGAAATAACTATCTGTATTTAATTTAATATTTAATATTTCAAATTTAATATTTGTTCCGTGCGGGAATCGAACTCGCGACACGTAGCTCAGCAGTCGATCTCTCTACCATCGCACCAACCGTGCCGACTTATAATAAAATTTCATACAAAAGGCCCATTATTCAGCTGTAAATATCTTCACAGCTACTACAGGGCTAATTATGAACGGATCATTAACTAATATACTCTAGCTAGATAGAAATATAATCACATCCCATCCGCTGCGATCACAGGGTTAATAGTAAAATGTATGTGTTGTATGATAGTGTACACCTGCAATACATACATGCATGGTACGAATCATTTACCTGATGCCTCTGTGAGGATTGCGCGCGTTTCCAATGTTGGATTATGAGGTCTGTTTTTCTGTGTGTTTAGTTGAAGGAGAGCAGTGATGGCCTAGCCGTTAAACGTTTGCCTTCCATATAAGAGGGTCTGAGTTTAACCCGGCCTGCACCTATGACTTTTCGAAATCATGTACGGATAAAAATTTGATTACCTATCAATTGCATTAATAGTGAAGGAAAACATCATCAGGAAACCTGCACACCTGAGAGCTCCATAAAGTTCCCGATGGTGTGTGTAGTCCGCCAATCCGCACCAGGCCAGCGTGGTGGACAAGGCCTAACCCTTCTCATTTTGAGAAGAGACCCTTGCCCAGGAGTGGGTCAGTAAAGGGTTAAATTTAAAAAAAAAATAAAGTTGACAATCAGGTGATTTAGCGCGAATTTTTCTTCTCGATAATCGTAAATATTTAGCATGAAATGCACCTCGAAAATGGTGCGCGCGTATTTCAGTGACAAACATTCCAGATTATTTTCATATAATCTTTGGCTTTCGTTAAATTTGGTCGAGATCGAAGAAAACTCGTACTAGACTCCAGGTCTTGTTTAGGAGATTTATTTTAGACCTGTCTAGATATTAGAAAGTTAGTTTCGAAGGCTTTACCTACTACCTTTCATCCGAAACAGGAATAATTTTACGACATTTTCATCTTAAAATACGATAACAACAATATTTTATCAACTGGGACTGATAGTCACCCGCTTCGATATAAATCTGTATTGAATGGTCGATCTGCGAGGTTAGGCAGCGCCTGACTTGGTCAGTACTTGGATGAGTGACCATTTTTCACACATCGACACCACTCCGTGCCTCGGAAAGGGTGTCATGCGAAGACCTATGACAGTCGTTACGGGAGTCAGTGTGTCAGCACCCCAAAATAAAGTAGGACTACTACTCTAGCCTTAAAATACCAGTGTGTTCCAGTAATTGGGTGGCGAAGGTTAGATGGAAGTCACTTCGTTTAAAATACTGATATTCAGCCGCAACCGGTTAGACTGGAAGCCGACCCCAACTAGGCAGATGATGATGCTTTCAAGTGTCTCGTATCATCCGTCACCAATTCTCGTGTGACAACGCGAACGAACTTCACTAACCTAACTCATAATACTAAACGGTCAATATGCATTCACCGTCACCGATGCAAGTATACGGGCGTGTGTGTGGGTGTCTATTAGCTGTGCTTGTGTGCGTGGCCCTTGTTTGAGTCGGCTGGTCGGCACAAGACTGTATGTGAGAATTTTTTTAATGAGTATTTTTTAAATATTTTTTATGGAGGTTGAAGTGAGGAAGGTTTTGGAATGTAGTGGTGATTTTGTGGGTTTTGGTGATATTTGGGGTTATTATTTTTAGGTGTGATGCATCAGGTGTAAGGTAGAGAGGTATCAAGTTTGATTTCAGGTGTGCGTACGAATAGTCTTAAAACAAATTATATGCGTTATTAGTCAGTTGAATCAACTTAAAATTAATACCTAGTTAACGATCTGACTTTGTTTATGATGGAACAGGTCATACTTCAATGCTAATGGATAGATTATAAAATATTTAAAGTTATTACCTATCAAGTCCATTACTTTGATAAAGCTAGACGTGAGCGTAAAAACAAGAAAGATTATCAAGCATTAATGCAAAGTTGCATGAAAAATAATGTACAATTAGGAGTGTAGTTTCTAAATACCGTATCAAATCACGCAATAATAGAATGCAAATTGACATCTCTTTTATTTTTAGCACTGTAAAGCTAGAATATCAGAAGTTGCATGATACATTCTTGGTCAATTAGAGCGTAGAGCGCGGCATCGAGCACACGAGGCCTGTATTATAGTGGCACTGGCTCTCAAGACAGACGGTACGTTTTTCTACAGTACACAGTAAAAAAACAAACAAACACACGATAGTAGTAAAAAAATTTTCGATTAACACATCTTAAAAGGTAAACACGGAAAAAGAGAAAAAAAGTTTTGAAATTCGAGCGCGCAACTTTGAAAGTAGTTCCTAAACCAAGTTTTGAAAATCGAATGGGTTGGAAACACAAGGAGAATTTCGTGTTTTCGGGGTTGTGTGTTGTGTTGGTTAATTCGTGTATTGTTTGCGGATGTGTGTGTGTGTTGTATGTGAATGTGTGAGTGGAGGGCAGACGGGAGCTTATTGAGGTAATCGAATTAGTGATAATTAAATTAGTTTTGCGGTGAGCCCGGTAAGTCACGCAATGAAAAATATAGGTTGAATATTTGACGGCATTACGTCTATTTGACTGTGTTTGTGTTTAATTACTTGTTGGTTTTCTGTGTAAAATAGTTTAGTAGGACCCTATTGTTTTCATGTAAGTATTAAACGTACTTTTTGCTTAACTTAGGCAGGTTTTTTTATGTTTTTTTTTTTTACTCGCTTTTGACTAACGTGTAGCTATTTAAATACTTAGTTATTTTTTTTTTTTCATACCTAATTAGAACAAAAATTAAATTTATAGGTACCTAACAGAATATTTCAAGCATCTAGATAATAAATAATTTTAAAAAGTTGATGTACCTGTGTCATTAATGTTAATGACTAATTAACATAATTAGTATAAGCGTTGCCAGGAAATGTATTGTAATCAATTTGATTGCAATTTTGTTGTTTCTATTAAATTACAATTCATTAAGGATTTAATTTAATTGCCCTATTTCATTTAATTGCTTGTTACCATGCGGATTTTTATACATCACGGCTTGTTTGGGTGTAGGCAGAAACTAGAAATCTCTCATGTGTTCGTATATTCCTCATTTTTTTTTACATAAACTGCAGTTTGCTTAACATTTTATATTTAAAAAAAACTTATTGGCTTATACCACCCACTGTTAAACATAGGAGGCCTATGTTCAGCAGTGGGAGTCAACAAACTGCTACAATTAGTGGTGATGGATTAACACCATAATCACCAAGACATTTATAATAAGACGTAAATGTCGCATTTAATTTTAAACCGGGCCTTTGCAATCTCTTCTAAATATTTGAGAATCTAGGTGCAAACATAATGGTGACAGAAATACGTTGATGCTGCATCTCATCTGCTTTAACCTTTTACCCTACCGAAGAGAAGACAGCGCTATTTATTCCACGATTATCCTTGTTTACGTTACTCCACAGATGCTTTTATTTTCTTCTATATTCTTCTGTATGGATGGTGTACACACAAAAATCTCACAAACACATATACCTAAACACGGAACAACTATCTTTGGGTCATACAAATATTGTTTCCATACAAGAATCGAATCCGTGAGCTATAAAATACTTTCTTGTGATAGTCTCTTCTCTTCATCTTTGTCATGCTTCGGCCTTTTGACAAGTCTGCTCGCTGTTCATGAACGCAACCAGTTCTGTTTGCATAACAATGGTAAATTACAGGTTTGCGAGAAACCAGGTGTTATTGATGCCTGTGTTATTTTTTTTCTGTCTCACACTAGTATTTCTCCTTCCTTCGAAGAGTAATCACATAGAAATCTCTCATGCTGTAGTGGAAAGATTAGGCAGTCAACAGCGGTAATGGCCAGGCTGACTGATAAAAGTAAGACAGACCATCTTAAATTTTATACCACGTGGAGACTGTTTCCTTGCCACTTGTATCGTGGGGACAGTATACAGGCCTATTTGAATTTGATTGCTCAACTACATATTTATCTGACAGAACGTGGTCAAATATCTGCTTCACAAGTGTCAGGATAATCTAGCAGATATATTCCCTGACTCATTATCAGCCAAATCATGTGACTTAGTGTTATTGTACGCTTTTGCTGTACTGTTTTTTACATCGGGAACTTTATTAGTAAGTGCTGCAACAAGCTCTTAGGTCAATTTTCCAAATATGCATGGAATACGTGAATATTTATGTATTCATACAAACAAACCTAGCATTCATTGTTTTCCTTTCAACCAATACAATTCTCGTCAAAATCCAATCCATCCATCCGATATTTTTTGCGTGTTGCGGAAACAACGACAATCGAAAATATTTTTTAGTTTCAAAGGCAATCAAACGGCTGGGCCATTTGTCTCTCTTTTCATATTGTTACACGCCTGCCCAAAAAAGGAGTGTAATGTTTTTTTTATTTTGAGTTTCTTTGTTCCATCATATCTTTTGAATGCCTGATATCGTTAGAAACCTTACATCATCCCGAGCAACAATGGCTATAAAAATCAATATGTCGGCAGTATGGCTCAATGATAAAAAGTGAAAAAAAAACAACTTCAATTTCTACAATATGTGTGTCAAATTGAAGGCCTTGATGAGCACATTGCAAAACTATATATTGCTTAATAGCGGTAATCAATAAAAAATAATAATTAGCCGTTCTGTAGAACACTTTTTAATATAAGAGGTCCTCCAACTGCAATGACAAATTTATTTACCTCATACAAATTGTTTTTTACTTTTTATTGTAGTCCGTTTTTGGCAGAGCAGTCGTGTATTTTAATTTTTTTTTATATATTCCGGCGTGAATATTTTACAATGTGATTTAGTAGGTAAATCCTCCGTATTATCCTACTTATATTATTAATTATTATTACTTATTATAAATGTGAAAGTTTGTGAGGATGAATGGACGGATGGATGGATGGATCTTTGTTACTCTTTCACGCCAGAACGGCTGAACGGATCTGGATGAAATTTGGCACAGAGATAGATAACAGTCTGGAATAGCACATAGGCTACTTTTATCCCGGAAAAATGTACGGGTTTGTAAATGACGCGGGCGAAGCCGCGCGCGGAAGCTAGTATTTGAAAAACATAACATAGCATCACGCGTTATTCCCCGAAGGGTTAGACAGAGGTGTACTATTCTACACCCACATTTCTCCGATGCCGTTATTGAGTCCCAAGAAATAGAGAGCGAGCCTATTGCCACCTAACGGGCACAATTCCAATCTCCTATGTTATGTATACAATTATATGCTATGTTATGTTATTCTACCGATTTGTGTATAAATAAAAACTAGTTTTACTAACTTCTATACCTATATGTGTTGCTAGTTAATCAAACAAAGGCTTTCAATGAAGGTTTAAATTAATTAATTGATTGCGTGCGTTACCGCTGAGTCATTACTAATTTATGAGTGCCGACAGCGTACCTGCATTCAAGGTGAAAGGAATATGACGATACTCTTGGGGCTTCACCTCCTCAAGGGAAATACAACAATGATTATTAATTTAACTGTTATTAAAAACGATTAAGTATTTTGATAATAAATAACTTTCTGCGCTACCTGTCGCGGGTCCGATCCCCGCCCGGTTAAATATTTGTATGATCCGGTAGTTCCAAATGCGGCTGAGAAGCGTAAGATGTGGGGTTCGATTTCCAGACCGACATAATTTCAATGGAGCAGTGTTCACCAATCAGATAATTGTTATTTAACTTTAATTTAATTTACAAGTAAATACTTAATTTTATGCGGAGACTTCTAAGTAATGAATGTAAATAAGCCATAATACTGTTTATATTTACACAAATAAATAATTTACTTGTTATGAAAAATTGTACGTGTGACTCATATATTTTGACAGACAGACAAACAGTCCCAGACTGTACAGTTTCTTTATTTATTTGTACCTATTACATACGTAAATGTTCACCTTGAATCTTAATTATAACCAAAAATATGGTATTTTTGTGTTTTTACTTCTTTAAGTCTGACCCGGGTACGTCTTAAAACTGCAGCCAGACACCGGAGGACGGGCAGCAGCGTCCTCTCACTAATCGGTGAGCCACTGCGATCCCCAAGCCGCCTGCCAAGCGTGGGGATTATGGCAAACCCCCCCTTGGGGGAGGCCTTCGTTCAGCAGTGGACGTCTTCTGGCTGATGATGATGATGACTTCTTTAAGTATAGATTACATTTCATTAACAACACGCTTTTATTCTCTGAACTGTATTGTGTGTACTTTTTTTTTTAATAACCTTGCCCCTCCCTTGTGTTTCTCCAGTGTCGTGGGTACAGTTTACAAACATACATGTCACGTGCACACACAACCAGACCCGAAAAAACAATATGTAGATCATACAAATAGTTGTTCCGTGCGGGGATCGAACCCGCGACACATCGCGCAGAAAGCTAATCGCTTAACCACTGTGCCAAACGTGTCGTCGGTACTATTGTATTGTAAATGTGTGTACAAAAGTACACACACATTTCCCTAATGCCATTTTCAAGTTTAATAGCGAGCCAGCCTGTTGCTCACCTACCAAGCAAAATTCCTAGCTAAGAATTGCTCCTAAAAATTTCACACCTACTTAGGCCGACCTAGGAATCGAACAGATAACCTGTCACTTAGTAACCGTGCTTGCGACTAATAAACTAACGAGGCAATTATAAGTAGAGATACGGAATCAAGTTAATAGGCTCACTATGGTATCACGTTTCTGTTTGAAAATCTATAATTATGCCAAAGTTAGCAATTATAACTAAATACAGGGTGGTCTGTTGCATGAATTTTGTATTACTACTCCGTTTTGACGAAACCCACCTTCAGTGTAATTGCATTACTGAGCTAACTATGCGGTGATCGATAGTCAAGAAAAGAATTCTGTCTTTCTTACGACAAGAATTAATACCGATAACCCTGTATTAAAAGTACCTACCTATAAATATATGACGACACGGTTGGCGCAGTGGCTAAGCGATTAGCTTTCTGAGTTACGTGTCGCGTGTTCGATTCCCGTACGGAACAAATATTATACAGATTGTTGTTTCAGGTCTGGTTGTGTGTGCATATGTCATGTATGTTTGTAAACTGTACCCATGATACAGGAGAAATACTAGGGCGGGGCAATGTTTTTTTAAAAAGAATGAAAAAAGGATCTGTAGCATCAGCATCATGCAACATCACGCCTGTATTCCCCGAAGGGTACTTTCCATTGGGTCAGATTATTATATCGTAGATCTACTTTACATTTGCATTTTTATTTTTCGTAGATCTACTTTTTGGAACCGTGCAACTAGAATCCTATAACGTTTCATAAGTGCCTGTATTAAATTTATTTGAAATAAAAACAATTCCATCTATCTATCTATTACCCGAAACATTCAAGTACTCTACCAATCCTACCAACACAACACTCCATCTCCATCTCTTTTTACTAAAAGGCGCTAAAACATTCATAATAACAATTATGTTGCAGACGGCAGTAAGCTTCCCCAGAAAGCTCGGACACTAAGCCGGAGCCCAGACAGTCGAGCAATAAGGAGCAATTAGCAAACAGGTAAACTTTAGAACGTCTTATTTTACGAAAGCTTTCATTTGAAGCGGCAGGAAGAAATTGAGAGAAATATTTCTTTTGAAGATTTTGAGAGTTCAATTCTCGTAAATAGTAGAACAATTTTTCCTATTTGTGAAACATGTATGCAGTACATATATTTTTTTCAAAATTTTTAAGTATCCAAATATATGTTAACACAAACATACTTCGTATTGTATTTATGCTTATACTTGACATGAACTTAAAGACAATCATCATCATCATCAGCCAGAAGACGTCCACTGCTGAACGAAGGCCTCACCAAAGGGGGGGAGGGGTTGCCATAATCCCCACGCTTGGCAGGCGGCTTGGGGATCGCAGTGGCTCACCGATTAGTGGGAGGACGCTGCTGCCCGTCCTCCGGTGTCTGGCCGCAGTTTTAAGACGTACCCGGGTCTCTTAAAGCCAAAATATCTATTAAACATGAATTAAGTTAAAATACGTAATTATGTAAAGATTAAAAGTTGATAGAATACAATTATTATTTGACTGCTTCATTGGTCCAGTCATCGCAAGCACGACTGCCGAACTTGAGATCCTGGGTCCGATTCCCGGGTCGGGCAAAGTGTAATTTTATTTTTCTATATGGAAATTCTCAGCAGCAGTACAGAGTCTGGAACTGTGCCTGGTAGACAGCAATAGGCTCGCCCCCTGTTACGTAATTCTCAATAACGGGAACGGCGAAATGTCGGTGTTCAATAGTACACCTCTGCCTAACCCTTCAGGGAATACAAGCGTGATGCTATGTTATGTATACAATTATATGGTGAAACGAGGAATAGTATTCCTTCATCGAGAAGGGAGAATGACCAGGCTAGGTGATATTGCATGGCGGGCCGAAGCCGACGGTTGATGTCGGACATTCGTATATATTTTAAAAGCGATGTAAACTCTCATAGTGCGATTTAGGATTTTCTGTTGTCACCTCACTCCGATAGATGGCGCTTTACTTCTTTCCATATTACGAGCTATAATTACATTAAGAATATGATAAAAAGGGCACAGTTCCAGACTCCCTGCTGCTACTGAGAATTTCCGTAAAGAAAAACCCAATAGCACTTTGCCCGATCTGGGAATCGAACCGAGGATCTTACGCTTAGCCACTAGACCAATGAGGCAGTCAACGAGGACTTAATAACGTCAGTGGGAAAATATGGTTGTACAAATAGTACTCATCTACCAATCCCTCCAGGGAATACAGGCGTGATGCTATTTTAAATATAATGTTATCTCAACTTCTTAAAAAAACAGCATAAAAGTATGTTGCTCCTACCTTCAAGAAATCTCCAGTCTTTTTGTAAATTGCAGTCGCTCTATAGGATATGGAGCGACTGCAATTTACAAAAAGACTGGTCTTTAGATACGAATATTTTTGTTTATGTTTAAGGACAATTCTTCCTAATTTAACAATAGTATGTAATTCTCTATACGAACAACAAGCATCGAGTGATGATTCCTAAAATCGTCTGGTACAATCTGTACCTCTATTATGAGTTTTTCACTATTTACTTTCATAGTAAATGTAAATCTTTATGCAAGCGATTTTAGTTCTTAACCTGGTTACATTAGGGATTAGAGTTGCTAACATGACATCTCTATAATATCGTAAATAGTAAATCAAAACTTAACTATGACATATATGTCACATAAGGGACTCTAATCCCTAATGTAACCAAGTTAAGAACTAAAATCGCTATCATGAAAATTTACTTTACTATGATAGTAAATAGTTAGAAAACTCGTGATAGAGGTACTGGGCACTCAGCCTCATTACCACCATAGCCTTTCTATTTTTTATTATTTTTATAAAACGTTGCCCCACTCTTGGAAATTTTCTGTATCGTGGGTGCTTTTACAAACAAATACTCACACATAATTATACTCAAACCCGGAACAACTATCTGTAGATCATACAAGTATTTGTTTCGTGCTAGAATCGATTCGGCGACCCGTATCGCAGCAGTCGGCCTCTCAGCCACTGCGCCAACCGTGCCGTGAATTGCTGGCTGGCTAATCTTTGTACTTCCACTTTCCACAGCATGAGCGATTCTCATGCTCACGACTGAAGAAGAAACTCTCATTCAAGTTTAATAATACGTACGAGAAGATTAGACGTATCCTTAAGCAATTTTGGTCTAACACATTAACTTGATATATTAGAAGAATATTATGTTTGATATTTTCCTCGTTCTGTTTATTATTAAGAATGTTTTTCCTTGATAGACAATTCAATGTTTAGGAAGTCTAATTAATGGCTTATCACTTTATTATTTACTAGCTGTTGTCCGCGGCCTCGCTCGCGTGAATAAGACTCGTTTGAAAAACGCCGATGTACGTGTACATTTATTTCTAACCAGAAGCAGGTTTATGAAATTTCGTGTTTCTTACTTTGAAAATGACGGAATTCCGTACAACCGGACAATCTATTATTTTACCCCCTTATGGGTGAAATTTCAAATAAGCCTTTCTTTGCCAAAATTTCAAGTTTGTAGCCCCAGCGGTTTAGGCTCTGCGTTGATAAATCAATCAGTCAGTCAGGACAAGGATCATCAGGATAGATTAATGGAAATAACATAATATATACGTGTGTATGTGTGTACAACTTACTCTAAAACTACTAGGTTATACTCTTTCATGACCACAAACGTGCCATAACGTGAAGAAATCGATGTAAAAAATAATAAGAGGTCTTATTCTCTAGAGATAGGCATGGGTTAATTCTCTAGAGACAGGGGATCAGTTCACGACACAATTCTATTTGACAACCCATTTGTTTTGATCATGTTTCCTTATTGGCTTTGGGTATCCGATGTATTATGTATGTGGCTCTACCTTGTGGGTAAGCACAGATGATACAGATTTTTTTGAGTCAATCCGAGCAAAGTTTGGTAGAGGAATCGGATTTTTTAAACAGTTTTTGATGTAGCGGTAGTACAGCTACTAAGTTGAAGATTAAAAAAAAAAAACTTTGCCCACTATCGGATTTCTCTTGTATCGTGAGTACAGTTTACAAACATACATGTCACATACACACACAACCAGACCCGCAGCCTAATTACGTAAAAAAGCGACAGCAACGCGACAGCCACACGACGGCAATCTCACTGTCAGCCAATACATTATATGACACAAAAATTACGTTTGACAGAAGCTATCGCGCGATCTACGCCTGCCGCTACATCGATAATTAGGCTGCCGAAACAACTATCTGTAGATCATACAAATATTTTTTCCGTACGGGGATCGTGACACGTAGCGCAGAAAGCTAACTAGCTAGCCACTGCGCCAACCGTGTCTTCGTTTTATCTAGTTCTTCTGTAAAAAACAGTGTAGTACTAGCTCATAGATCAGCGGCCGTAATCAGGCTGCCGAACTGCGCCCGATAGAAAGCAATAGGGTTGCCCCCTGTTACATAACATGTGTCGTGGATAGAGTTTTGTCGAACCCGCGACACGTAGAACAAAAGCCAGCTATGTCGTCACTGAAACTTGTTTTAAGAGCATCCGTGTATCTCACATTCTCCCACGGCTATATTTACAGATTATGTTCTAGAAACACAAATGGAAAACTGTTTGTTGTTTACTAACAAGAATTGTTTGTTTGTGAGTTTAGTACAAAGTGCAGATGGCCCGTCTTTTTATCATTGTGATGTATCTGTTTTAGACAAATTTTTGGTGTCATGTCGATGGATCGTTTGACTACACGGTTGCTTTCTGCGCTACGTGTCGCGGGTTTGATTCCCGTATGGAATAAATATTTGTATGATCTACAGATAGTTGTTTTGGATTTGTCTGTGTATGTGATATGTATATTTGTAAATCGTACCCATGATACAGGAGAAATCCTATTGTGTAAATCACTTAGCATTGACAGTATTTCTGTTCAAGTAAAAAGAGACTTGAGGAGGAACGAGGTATGGTGTTTCCATTGAAAAGGAAAGATCCTCCGACTTAGGTATATTTAGATAACAGATAAAGGTGTATTTATGTTAAAAGGTATTCGAGCAATTGTTTCTGTGTGTAATTTTGTTCTTGGAATTAATTTACTGAAACATTTTCATTAATACTGCTTATCATTCCATCGTTGGTCATTAACCCGTCAGATGGCGCTAAGTAGACACAATTAGAAATCTAATCGATTTAAATTCGTAGTCTAGGCGCTGTCGTCAGTTTGAGTCTATAAGATTTATGAATAAAAGCCTTTTTTATAACATTGCCTTATTTATAGACTGCCTCATTGGTCTAGTGATCGTCAAAGCGTCACTGTTGAGCGTGAAGTCCTGGGTTCGATTCCCGGGTCGGGCAGTGTTTTTAGGTTTTTATGTATGGAAACTCTCAATATCAGCACGAATTCTAGAAGTATGTCTGGTAGATAGCTGAGTAGTAGCTGGTAGAGGCTCGCTCCCTATTACATGGAACTCAATAACAGCATCGGCGAAATGTGGGTGTACAATAGTACTTCTCTGCCTCATCTTTCGGGAATACAGGCGTGATGCTATGTTATGTTTATAGCATTTAAATTCGTAGTTCGAGTAATTTATGAATTTATTAATGAAATTATTATTTGAAATTATTGTTTATTATTATAAATGACGCCACAGTTGGCACAGAGGTTGAGAGATCGACTGCTGCGCTACTTGTCGCGGGTTCGATTCCCGCACGGAACAAATATTTGTATGATCTACAGATAGTTGTTTCGGGTCTGGGTATTTGTGTATGTGAATATATGTGTTTGTAAACGCACCCACGATACAGGAATTCGTCATAGCGTAGGGCAACGTTTTTTAAAATAAAGAAAAATAAAAATACTACACCGTACATATTATTATTTCAATTATTTAATAAAACCCATACTTTTATTTTATAAAGTCTTTCTCCCAAGTTTGTTCTAAACCCAGTTTATATTAAAACTTGTGTTATTTGCAAAAGCTTCCTCTATAAAAACTTTTGTAGCCGTTCATCGTTCCTTTGAGGCTTAAACAGAATAAGTACACAGACTTTAGCATTTATGTACGTTGAGATTTTTATGTGGGAATACATCTATACCTCTATTATGAGTTTTTTACTATTAACTTTCATAGTAAATAGAAATTTTCATGCAAACGATTTTAGTTCTTAAATTGGTTACATTAGGGATTAGAGTCGCTAACATGACATCTCTATAATATAGTAAATAGTAAATCAAAACTTTACTATGACTAGATGTCACATAAGCGACTCTAATCCCTAATGTAACCAAGTTAAGAACTAAAATCGCTATCATGAAAATTTACTTTTCTTTACTATACATATAATAAAATTATAATAGACCAATGTCTGTACATTACAGATATTGGAGAAAAACTAATATGGGGGATCTTTAGTAGAGCCAAAGCCAAAAAGACAGTTTATAGAATTTTTGTCTGTCTGTATGTTTGTACACGCATCACGCTAAAACTACTGCTTGGAATTGAATGCAGTTTTAACCGATGTATTGCTAGAGGTCTAACTTAAAATATAGGCTCCATTATACCGTAGGAAAATATCAGATTCTAAATTCCACGCGTACTAGGTCGCGGGCAAAAGCTACTTTATAATGTAATAATAGAAAATCACAGTTACATTACAAAGCCTCCATGATTGACGATACCTGTGATCGTCTGGCGCACCCTGGGCAGTCAGCCTCGATACCACCATAGCTGACTGGCTAATCTTGCTACTACGGCATGAGCGATTCCCATGTGATAACTCGTGCTGACTCAACAGAAGAAGGAGATACATAGCATTGCGCCTCTATCCCCGAAAGGTTAGGCACAGGTGTACTAATTGTGCACCCACATTTCGCCGATGCTGTTATTGAGTCCCATGTAATAGGGGGCAAGCCTATTACCACCAACCGGCCACAGTACTAAACTCCATTTTTTTTTTTCTAAATAAATCATAGCATCACGGTTCATCCTCGAAAGTTTAGGCAGAGGTGTATTAATTTACTTAGGCATCCACATTTCGCCGATACTGTTATTTAGTCCCATTTAGTAGGGGGCAAGCCTATTGCTATCAATCGCAGCCTAATTACCGATGTAGCGACAGGCGTAGATCGCGCGATATCTTCTGTCAAACGTCATTTTTGTGACATAAAATGTATTGGCTGACAGTGAAATTGCTGTCGCGTGGCTATCGCGTTCATCATCATCATCATCATCATCAGCCAGAAGATGTCCACTGCTGAACGAGGCCTCCCTCAAGGGGGGTTTGCCATAATCCCCACGCTTGGCAGGCGGCTTGGGGATCGCAGTGGCTCACCATTAGTGAGAGGACGCTGCTGCCCGTCCTCCGGTGTCTGGCCGCAGTTTTAAGACGTACCCGGGTCATCGCGTACGCGATACGCGTATCGCGTTGCTGTCGCTTTTTTACGTAATTAGGCTGCCGGTCACAGTTCCAAGCTCCGTACTGCTACTGAGAATTTCCATACAGAAAACCCAATAACACTGCCCGACCCGGGAATCGAACCCAAGACCTCACACTCAGCAGTCGCGCTTGCGAGATCAACGAGACAGTCGATGTAGTGTAGTTTAGATAATCTGCATTGTTTAAAATGTCATTGCAAGCTCATAACGAACAGATGTTCTGTTGATATGCTTTCAGAATATACAAAGCTATATTACCCAGACAGAAATGTAGTAGCTTAATACGTTTGCAATAGGGGTCAAAATGCAATGCGGTATAGGCGGCGCTGGTCAACTAACAAAGTGAATTACAACCCTATTAAAGCTCAGCACGAATCGAGATCTCTATTTGCACTGTGGCATGAGCTAGGAAAGGAATAGAGTAAGCAAAACAAGTAGAATTTATAATCAGGATAATCTTAGAGGTGTCACGAAGTGCAATTTAATACTTATGTAACATTAAAACAGTGCCGTCTCCATCAATAAGTATTTCATATAGATAAAATCAGAGCGGCGAAGTGATTAAACTTCTGCACAGTGTTACATGTCGCGCGTTCAATTCCCAAATGGAACAATAATTTTTACGATATACAGATAATTGTTTCGCGTGCCAGTGTGTGTGCATGTGCTATGTATGTTTGCAAACTATACGATACAGAAGAAATCAACGTGTGAGATCACGTTTTAAAAAAATAATATGAGGCTATCGGACATCGATGAAATATTCATAATTACTACATGACTATGGGAACTTGACCATGACATGTTATGGGTAGCTTTAGATATAAAGGGTTCCGAACACTATTTTACTTTAATATCCCGAAAATAATTCACGTTTATAACAATATCTGTGACAAAAATTACATACAAAATTACAACTATTTGTATAAAATGTTTACTCGACCAATATCAATGTAAATTAATTCAAAGATTAGATTAGACAAGTAAACTATAATTGTTCTTTAATAATAATAAACCAAACGGCAGATTAAAATCGCTTTTATTTATTTATTTATTCTTTATGCACAATGTACACAGGCGGACTTAATGCCTTAGGCATTTTCTACCAGTTTTTTTAGAGTGATGCAGAAAGAAAGGATTGTAGGTGCACGATACAATTTTAACATTATCGTTAATAAATATAGGAGGATACAGTATAATAATACAGTTATTTACATATCACATACATATATACATAAATAATTATAAATAATAGGAAAGATGAGATGATTCTGCCAATTTAGTGTGGAGGTGTTCACGCAATTTGCGCTTGAAAGAGTAACGACGGGTGGCCATTTTAAAAATTTTATACCAAAGAAAACATCTCAACCCTCCTTTTTTCAAATCATAGTTTTTCATTCTCTCACCTCCTAAATATCAAAAGTCTAAACATAAACAAAACAGAAACAAACGAGGGATAAAGTAAAGTCACCGTTAACAATAGGTTTTCGTGTCACAACGGCCTTAATTCTGTCACATTGGGACATAGTTTTGGGTTCCTAATGTCCCTTGATAACGATATACGGCGATATCTCCAACGCTTACGGTAGGCAGGAGTATACGTCAAGTGTCAACAGAAGTGTTTCGATTAAGATTCATAAGTGATTTGTCAAAATTTGACACATAGGGATCGCTCGTGTCGTAGTGGAAGGATTAGCTAGACAGCCATGATGGTATCGGAGCTGACTGCCCAAATTAAAGACGTGTAAAAGTGATTGAAAAATCCTAATTGCAAAATAAATAATGTCATTTCATTTCATTTTATTGTGCCTAACAATTTCAGGTACCGTAACACGTGGAGCTTACACCCAGTATGACATATGAAAGGTTCTGTAACTTTTTTGGCCTCGTCTCAGAATGAGAAATGTTAAGGCCTTGACTTGAGAATGGAATGGAAACAAGACCTGACGTACATCACTCTTTATAAAATTCTTTTTGAATACGTCCCTAAATAAAACATATGTGAAAAATACTATTAAGTAATTAGTTAATAAGTAGTAGGCGCATATTCTGTCACTCGTCACTTTTATAATACACGTCGCGCCGTTTGAACTAGAAATCAAACCCGTGTGACCCGACAGACGTTATTCCCGAAAGTTGCAAATAAAAAAAAGTAAAAATAAAAAATCTTAGAACTCCAGCCTTTTAGGAGGAGTTTAGTGACATACACACGGACAGTAGAATTATATATATAAAGGCACTAACAACTATCCTATCTCTCAAGTTGGGCCAAACAATAAAAAAATACATAATTTAATTAAAATCGGTTTAGCAGTTTCGGAGATTAGCGTAAACGAATATCATGACACGGGAGTTTTTATATAAAAATATTTCTCAAAAAATATAACATATTTTATTCAAAAATTCGTACTTCGTCGTTCCGAGGATTTCGTGCAGCCGGGTAGCGCATCAAATCCGTACAAATATTACATATACAGCTCTATATGATGGGACTTTATACGCTAGTTACTTTATATCTAGAGCTTGTGACGCTGCTATAATGTAGGTACCAAATAGTGTATCAAGTAGGATATAAGAGTGGGTTGGAATCTCTATAGATCATATAAATGTTTGTTCCGTGCGAGAATCGAACGCGCGAGAACTAGCTCAGAAAGCAAATTACTTAGCCACTGCGTCAAAATTGTTGATGTTGTTTGTATATGCTTTTTGAGCTAGTTATCACGGGTTCGATTCTCGCACGGAACAAATATTTGTATGATCTACAGATAGTTGTTTCGGGTCCGGTAGTCTGTGACAACTATGATAGTAAATTATACCCACGATATAGAAGAAATCCTAGAACGGGCCAATGTTTTTTTAATTCATAAAAAAACAAATTTAACATCACACATCACAGGTATATTGTTGTAAACCCACATCTTACTTTTGTGTTTGAGTCTCACATTTTTCTATTAAAAATATTGTCAGTAGCAGCACGGAATTCGGAAATTGTACCCGGTTGGCTCGCTCCCTATTAGATACATGGGGCTCTTAATAGCATTATCTGTGAAATATTTTTTTGCATTACGTTGGCTTGAAGCTATTTCTATATAATAATATATAATAGGTCTTATTCTCCTCCTCTAAAGGCTATTCCAGACCCCTACATGTTCTCACATAATCTAAAATACATGTCTGGACTTTAAAAATGAAACCTTTGAGTTTGTTTCGGCGTTTCTTCTCAGAGGCAGTCTGTAGGAAACGTCGGCGCCAGTTGGATCTAAACAAAGACTTGTGAAAGCTCCCTATCCGCAATTATTTCATCATCATCATCAGCCAGAAGACGTCCACTGTTGAACGAAGGCGTCCCCCAGGGGGGGAGGGTTGCCATAATCCCCACGCTTGGCAGGCGGCTTGGGGATCGCAGTGGCTCACCGATTAGTGAGAGGACGCTGCTGCCCGTCCTCCGGTGTCTGGCCGCAGTTTTAAGACGTACCCGGGTCGCAATTATTTACAGAAAATAAATCATTATTTCATTTCATTATCAGCGTGATAATAACGTAAAATTAGTATAAGTACCATATATCTGGGTTTATATACCTTACAACAGCTGAGCCATATGACGCATTTATGAAACATCTGTCTTCCATACACCAGGTCGCGGGGTCAATCCCCGTTGAAACAAATATTTGGACACCAGTTAAAATATTCAGTATGTTGTGTAATTGGTTCATAACAAATAAAATAAAATTAATAATGAAAAAAGAAGTCTGTAATTAAAAATATTTCGCTATAACACAGGGTATTTTTTTATAGCTTCAATAGGTGGCCTATGTACAGCATTAAACGTTTATTGGCTAGTATGATGATAATGAGCAATTAACAATAGTACCAATTTACGAACTACAAAATTCCTCTTATGCGCGTTTTTCATAAACGTTGCGTACAGTGCCCTCTATGTCAGCCGTTCGAAAACAAAGAATAATGGTGTACCTACAAAATGCCAAGAACTACCGGGCATTACGCTTTAATTCATTAATTTTACAACTGCCAAAACAATCAAAATCCAACCTTAAATTAACAAAGGTAGAGCTTAAAATCATATGACATTACGTTAACTAACTTTGCGCAAGCTAACTTCAGTGTTCCTAAAGGGGTTGTCATAGAAACTGTGAAGTTCTGCGCGCGCATCACCCACACATACACGCCTACGCTCACATGCACTGTTTTCCCCTAGCGTGGGAAAGAGATGGCGCTATAGTACAGTTAGTAACAGAAGTGTTGAATTAACATAAATGGATAAGCGTTGTTCTAATTAGGTTTGGTGATGAAAATTAAAATGGGAATGAGGGGAATATAATTAAAGATTAACAAAATAACTACCAAAATAACCTGCGGTATTATGCTAGACGTCGATTGAGGACAAAGGTTATTGATTTAGTTATAGATAAAATAATATTTGCCTCTTTCTTTAATGGAAGGTAATTTTATCAACTTTTAACCTTTTTTTCTAAATGATTTTAAGGAGTATTTTGGTAACAATTACGTTCTTTTTGGTCCTTTTATATTTATTTATTAGAATAACAATATTTTATTGGTAATATGTTAATTATTTAGTTATGTAGCATGTTTTTTATGGAACTTACCAATTAAATGTAATCAAACAAATTTAAATATGCTGTTTCTATGTGGTTTACAAATTAAACTCCAAATTGTCTTTTGATAATATGTATAATAATTATAATAGAGTCATAATTTAACATGAAACTTAAGTAACTCAATATTTCTCACTATGATTTTATCAAAATCAAATGTTTTGTTCCTATTTTCCAGAACATATTTAAATTTGTATTAATATTATCAAAACCATTCTGAATACAACTGTACGCGAGTCGTCCCTCACTTACACAGACACAGTATACGCTAACTATGTGTGCGTGTTTTACACCACAGATTCTGCGCGATGGACCCTAGTATTCTTGCAGCCATGGACAAAGAAGCACTCAAAAAGCAGATTGAAAACATGAAGTACCAAGCGTCTATGGAACGCTGGCCGCTTTCAAAAAGCATTGCTGCGTGAGTAATTCTTTATTTAAAAATTAAAAATATTAGTAGTGAGTGATGTCATGATGTGTAGTGCAAGGGAACCGGGAGTCGCCCTGTGTGTGTGCAAGCGATTATAGTGCTTTTTACAACGGTTCAAAGGTATAAAATTGCGTGATGGGCGTTCAACGATTAAGGGATTATGTATGCTGTTTTTTTTTATTTTATCGATGTGATTAGATTCCCTCCTTCTCTTATATTTTTCGAGCCAAAATTGTTGTTGTTTTTGCTTGTCATAAATTGTCTATATCAGGAATATCCTCATAGAACAGTACAATAATTCGTTTGCCTCAATTAAAATGTGTCATATCTGTCCTATTTTAGCTAACTTTAGTGTAGTATTAATTGTTTCTTCATACTCTAGGCTTGGTTCAACGTCTGTTTCACTCACAGTCCTTTGGCTGTAGTCACGGAATTAATCAATAATGTGTACCCTTAATCTACAATGCTAACTAACAGTGAACGCAACTGGAAAATCCCTTATTCAAAATATCTGTTTTGTTATAATTTTTGACTGACACAATACAACGCCTGATCGATACGAGGTATTTTGTATTCAACAAACTAATTCTGTACCACAACAGCTATTTTGTACCTTATTATCGATTGTGTTTAGCACAATTTTGATTGTACTTGTTCCATTACAACTGTCATTGAATTTCCGTGACAGGTGAAAATTACGTCATTTAGGGGAGAGCTTTTTGTAACACACTCGGCTTTTGTGTGTTAATTTATTTGTACTGTATGGTGTGTTTGTGTAATCTATATTTGGGTGTAACTTATATTTAGTTTACTTTATTACCGTTATATTATAGTGCTGAACTAAATTTAGTGTTATCACTAAACTTAAATGCACTATCCTCAAATCTACTTTTATCAGTATTGAGTTTGCTATGTTATTCAGTCTACTGATTATAAGCGAACCCAAAATAGTCTTTGAAGGACTTGATATGATCATTTACGATAATTTATATATATTTTTAATTCCCTGATTCATTTTTGAAGTCAAGTGTATACAAAAACCTTCATGGACAAGTTACATTTTACAATTTATAAAGAATAGTAAAATGCTCAGTAAAATGCATGAGGCATTGACATGTTGTCATAAACACGTGATTTATACAACTGACTAAGTCGCTTCATTATATTTTACTGGCGTTTCTAATCTCAAACGATTTTTGTCTACAGGCACATAATAACATTTTTTCTGCCAATAAGTAAATTCTATGCATTCTTTAACAGTACAATAAAACTCAAAACTAACATTGGTATCTGGCTCTCAAATTTGACAGCTTGGAAGGCAAGGCAAATGCTTCATTGTGTCAATTTTAAAAACAATTGATAGTTGATACTTTATTCTTTTTAACACGTTAGAATGTTCATTTACAATAACACTGAACCGGACTCTAGTAACCTATTAAATTGTTGATAAAGTGTTTCTATTGGCCATTGATTTCAAGAGCTGTTGTCTATCACGTTGCTATCTTTAACAAGTTTAGTGCTCTGTTTATCTATATCCTCATACTTCATATAATATTTAGTGTATCACCATCTATTTTATAAATTACAGCATTCTTTTAATTTTCAACAACAGCATTCGATTTTTATATAAAATTTCCAACATTGTCTTCCTTATTTTCGTTTTTTAAAGTTTTTTTTTTTCGTTTTAATAGTATTCTCATCAGTATCAAGGTGAAATGTGTTAACTTCAGCAGTCAAATCATATGAAATATATAGGTACAAATATATAGCCAATGAATAATAGGAAGAACATTAGAAATTTGTACATTCATGCGTACCTTGGTGTGTTGTTTGTTACATTTATTTCCTTATGTGATGTGACTCACAACAATCGTTAATAGTATTACTAAATTACTGTTCGAAAATTATTACCTATGTATTGTTTAGGTTTATCAGTATTTATTTATTTATTATTAACCAACTTACATTAACAGAGAATTCCACACATATTTAAAGTTATGTGTTACATACTATTTGACTAGAAATAATATTATTAAGTGATATATAATTTCTAAAAACGAATGCCGTGAGACGTTTAATTTGTTCAAAGCACTTATACCTCAAAATCAAGTCTCATACCAAAGAAGTAGAAAAAATCTTAAATGGTTAACGATACTTTTTTTAAGTAGGTACATTTAAACACCTAGACGTCTCTATCTAATATGGTAGTGCAAAATAATAATATTTTAGACAAATTTTCATACACAATTTCACCATCTAATTCCTTAAATTACAAAAAATACATGTTACCTACCTGTGACATCAAATCAAACATGGAACTATCACCAATTTAAAAAACGTTATTTTATCATGGTTAATAATATTGTCTCATAGAATTCAAGCAGCCTCAGTTTCATATTGAGCTATTTACTCTGTAGAAAACAGTGTGAAAGATTACTTTATTGCATCGTTATAATAACTTTTTATGACTGCTTCTAATTGTTTATAGCACGTCTGCTTCTAAGAACAATACTATGACGTGTCTTTGTACAATATTTTATCGTATGTAATGCGACTTTGTAACTTTTATTACTTTCTTTTTCTTTGGACGATTTATAATTAGCAGTATGGCAGTGATTAACTATCGTGCATAGCCTGATTATGAACTCAGCTCCTAACTTTCATTTGACCGATTAAATTATCTATTATTTGATTACCGCTCGAATTAACGATGAACGAATACATTATAAAGAAAATTCTCGACAGTATGTGTACACCAATCTTCGCTCATCGAGGGGAGTAGACTAAGGCCTAAAACCTTCTCATTCTCGTCTTTAGGCTCGTCCTTCACGACCCAAGCTACTTCTTTGTAAAATTTTATAACAATCGGTTCAGTGGTTTGGTCGTTATGAGGTAATAAATAGTCAGACAGAGTTACTATCGCATTTACAATCAGAATGAAATGACCCTGATGAGCTTAATATGCTTATAATGAGGTCCACTGCTGGATTAAATCTCTCTTAAATTGCACCACATAATTCCTCCTCATCATGATCACGATCTACTCAATTCTGATTACCAGGATACCAGATAACTTGATCGCCAAGTTCTGCACTCATATAGACATACATTTGTTGCCTTTACCAAATGAATCTATTTTGCTATACCTCCATAATTATCAAACCAATGATTTACAATTTAACTCTTTCATTTTGGTAGGTTTCATGCTGTTCTTCAGACATCAATAGTCTTACTAAATTGTAGGCAGGTAATCCGATAAGTGATCTATTTTCAGTCACGTACCGTACGACTTCGTTTCATTTAGAATGGAAACATCCCACATCACTAATCTATCAAAAATATAAGTTTCTTTAGATCTAAAAGATTGATTTTACTTTCATTCGTGCTTCCGTTATTTGAATTATTTTTATGGAAGCATGCGGTAACAAACGAGCTCGAGAATCGACGGTAACCACACTCAAAACAGATTGACTAGTACAAACAAATGAGGGCTGCCCACGCGCATTTGAGTTGCCAGATTTTGTTCTTAATTCCCGAATTAGGGAAACAATTCTACTCATGCCTGTTCTCATCATCTTATTCTTTCTACTAAACCAGTTTACTAAAATGCATCATATCAACAAAGATATAAATAGGTCTGAAGCTATTAATTAAGTTCAACTGTACATGAGTGGTGCACGTCTTATAATGACCATTTAGAATATTTAATCGATTTATTTTGTAAACCATACTGCTTTATTCATTTTGTTCAATAATATTCTGAGAGAAATTATCAAGAATAGGACGAATTGAGAATGTTTAGCGAATCGGCACTGAAGATTTAGTCAGTTGTAAGACATTACTCTAATCTCATTTACAACGTGCGCAGCATGTCAAGGGCTTGGTCATTTAAAACTACGTGATTAAAAATACCTACTAGTTGAGACTTTTAATGCATTCTGAAAGTATTTTAAAGTCATCTTATAAGTACTAGTGGTTGCCTAGTGGCCGAAATTCGACCGTTTTTTGTCAAGTCTGAACATTATTGAGGTTCTTTTGTCAGAGAGAATATACCTCTGTGGTTATTGCATATATTTCATTTTTAATTTTGTTTTGTTACGTCAGTTGCGAGCGACATTGATTTGACATTTGACATTGGCAGTAAAACGTACACAATGTGTATGCGTCAAACGCATGGTACTGAGTGTGATTTTTTTTTGTTATTAATTTTTGTATTTCTAATGCAGATCATATAAAAATATTAGCCTTCTCCATGTAAACTTTAATTGTGCCAAATTTCATACTCCTCCGTCCGCGTAATTTTAGTAAAATGGAGTACAAAGTTTTGCTTCACGTATTAATATAATAATAATGCCTCATTGGTCTAATGATCGCAAGCGTGACTACTGAACGTAAGATTCTGGGTTCGATTTTCGGCACTCGCCCCCTATTACATGGGACGCAATAACGGCATCGGCAAAATGTGAGTATACAATAGTACACCTCTGCCTAACCCTTAGGGGAATACAGGCGTGATGCTATGTTATAAGTTGGACATGGATCTCTTGGTTTACTTTTACATGAAACTGTCGTGAGGAATATTTTAACATCAGATAGCGTTAGACGCACGTTTGGCTAAATGCTTTCTGGGCTACGTGTCCCGGATTCAATTCCCTCATGAATCAAATATATATATGACGTATAAACGACGACACGGTTGGCGTAGTGGCTAAGCGATTAGCTTTCTGCGCTAAGTGTCGCGGGTTCGATCCCCGCACGGAACAAATATTTGTATGATCTACAGATAATTGTTTCGGGTCTGGGCGTTTGTGTATGTGAATATATGTGTTTGTAAACGCACCCACGATACAGGAATTATTCCTAGTGTGGGGCAACGTTTTTTAAAAAGAAGAAAGAGAGAGAAGAAAAATAAATAGTGCTTTCGAGACAGATGTATATGTAAACTATACCTATATAAGGTCAGAAACTCCAGTTTGAGCCAAAGATTATAAAATAAAGTATCAGCACGCCAAGATATCATTTCAACTTGGTGATAATTCCTTGGTCAACTTTTAGTATCCTGACAGAAAGGGAAGGTCAATGATTCTTTACCAAATCCACCTGCCACTGAGCAGTTTAAAACTATGGTTTAGCTAAAAGTTTTCATACAAAATGCGTTAACGTTTTTACCCCACTAAACATGGGCTGATTTTACTGATTTTATATGTTATAGACACAAGTATATACTAGGTCGTCACGTTTTTGTTTCTTTGATATTGTATTGGGAAATAATTAAACCACAAAATGCGTTTTTTAACTAAAAATCTTCCTTATACTTATCTCGTGATGCCTATTAAATTAATTCATTAAGATTTCGATGTAAGAAACGTTAACGCCCAAACACCTATTTTGCGCGTAAGTATTTCAAGGCAATTGTGTCAGAAGCCGACAGCTAAACGATACTCTTAAGGTTTCCCATCTCGTTTTTCTCACCGCTTTTCTGGGTAAACCTCCACTGGCAACACTGGTCCAATCAAAACAACTGTCAATACACGATTAAGTGCGCTTGCGACTGCGTATAAGGAGTCGTTCTATAAATGAATGTGCCTGTGTTTTATTTGTGCCAATAGATTATTTTGCGATATGTGTTGGTACGTATATATTTATTATAGCGGTGTAGTTTCCAACTGAGAATATGTTTTTAGTAGTACTAGTCTAGTCGTCACACGCACGGTTTCTGATAGTGAGGTTCTAGGTTCCCTCCTGAAATTCTCAGCAGCATTCCGTAGTTTGGAATCGTGCACGTTAGATGGCAATAGACTCGTCCCCTATTACATGTCACTCAATAACGATATCGGCGAGGGTGTAAAACAGAAAAAATCTGCCTAAAACTAAATTCCTTATAAAAATACTGTTTTAGAGAGCAAAAAATAGATACAAATGAAACATCTGAATGAACCACGTAGAAAAAAGCAAATATATCTATTCCGGTATTCATAATAAATCCTCACCTTACAATCATCCATCAATCACTACCTAGATGTTTTCTAGATTAAAATAGAATCATAATATCAAGGTAATAAAACCCAAAATTCTCCCACGCAACATATTTTCTTGAACAAATAAACAATGACTTTAAAGCGGCCCACTCATGATTTCACACGATGATAACTGCCAGATCTGATACAATCGCCGCTTCTTTCCCAGATTAGTATGGAAATATCGTGAATGGGTATTTTTGTATGCTGTACATACAGCTAAGAATGTGAGTAGAATTGGACTTAATTACGTAATTAATAATAATAAAGGCTATTCTTGAGATTATATCGCTATCGTTTTGGTCTTTTTACGTTCTATTTTGGCGTTAAAGACCATATCCAACTCGCGAAGACAATACTCTTTCTATAAGCTCTAGAATGCAAGTGTACGTTATAAATTGCTATTTTGTCAATTCTATAGCCATGCGCTATTCGAAATGTGTACACACGCACACTTTAAATAAATTAACATGTAAATTAGCGAGCCCCGCACCCCGTGTCTACCCCTTAAACAGAAAAGTGAACCACGAACACAGACTTCGTGGTTTAAACCTTTCAATCGACCGGCGGATATGATCAACTTCTTCATCTGTACCCATTTTTGGATCAAAGGACCAAAAAAATGCATATGGACTGGGTCATTACTCCATCTGCCAAGTTGTAATTAAATCAATATTCCCCACCGTTTATATTTTATATTAATAAATCGTTGCACCACAATAGGATTTCTCTTGCATCGTTAGTACAGTTTACAAACAAACATTCCTTATGCTACCCAGACTCAGAACAACTATTATTATGTTGGCCGTACAAATATTTGTTCCGAGCGGGAATCGAACTCCCGACATATAGCACCTGAGAGAGTTAAGTCCTTAGCAACTGCAATCTTCTATACTTATTCCTACCTACCAAAATGTTAAACATATTTTTTTGTTTTATGTTCTTGTAAGTCGCTTATTTCAAATGAGATTATGCGATTAGACACTTTATTGTCTTCACCATTATAGCCAGAGTGCGTCAAGTACCAGTTTTTGTCGACCTCGATCGTTATAAGTCAGACCAAAAGTGTATGAAAACAGTACCTATGCATGCGTTTTCCATAGAAGTTCACTGTAATGCATGTTTTCACGCGTTGTTTTCATACATTTCGGCAGAGGAAAACTTGCACTTAAGGTACGGAATCCTTAGTGTACAATTTTTACAAAATTGTTTACGAAAACACATTTCCTTGCGTATTTTATCGATTGCTTATGAGTTCTGCCGTCTTTAGTCGTATTTACTGCGTTCTGCGCTACGATTGGTGAAAAATTCGTAGCTGGCCAATCGGCACGCAGATCGCGGTAACCGCGAAGAAAGACATTTTGTTTCTTAAAATAAACTTACACTAGAGCCTCAGACGACATTACAAAGCCTTTAACCAAAACTTTATCAGACTTTATTCCAGTACCTACACCAAAATGTTCATCTTCTTGTCGTGTCGCTTATGTAACTAGGTTTTTATAAAATTACGAAAACGCTTTTACTTGCGTTTTATGTCATTCACTGTCTCGTCTCGTTTACCGCTTCAATTGGTAGAGAGCACGAAACGGACCAATCCGAGCGCAGAACGCGTTCGATGTAGTAAATCGAATTTGTCAAAAGAAACTTACACTAGGGATACAGATCAAATTTTACTTGCGCGGTTTTGTTACCTAAGCGACGATATAGCAATCACAATGTTGAGCTCAGAAGGGCCGCAACTAAAATCATAACCGCCTATTATGATTTCAGTTAAACAATTACCTACAGTTTATTAACTATAGATTATATTATATCCTGTTTATGTCCTATTCGTGTGTATTATATTTTGAACTGTGTGTTGTAATGACGTCATCAGGCGCACGTGTTTCGTGACCTCAATTTTCTGTATCAGTAGTAACCACTCACAACCAAACATGGTTTCAAGAAATATTGCGGCGTTTATTGAAGAGGCGTTTGTTTTGATCGCTGAGATTTTAGCTTGGATTAATTTAATATGCCCGCTTGTATTCCCCGAAGAGAGGCGACGACACGGTTGGCGTAGTGGTTGAGATATCGACTGCTACGCTACGTGTCGCGTGTTCTATGTATGCACGGAGCAAATATTTGTATGATCTACAGATAGTTGTTTGGGGTCTGGGTATTTGGGCGCTCCGATTAGTCCGTTTCGTGCTCTCCACCGATCGGAGCGCCGAACGCGTTCGAATTAGTAAATTGAATTTGTCGAAAGAAACTTACACTAGGGCCTCTGT
Source organism: Shargacucullia verbasci (assembly GCA_947562105.1). Lineage (NCBI taxonomy): Eukaryota > Metazoa > Arthropoda > Insecta > Lepidoptera > Noctuidae > Shargacucullia > Shargacucullia verbasci. The sequence goes on along the minus strand of OX387289.1, from coordinate 1,822,432 downwards.
TTCTAATCCTTTGTCGTAATGTAAAATAACGTGACGATTGAAACAACAAGCGTTTGCACAAACACTTTTTTACCCTTTTAATAGTAAAACTTAGTATTGAGCTTTAGGAAACATAGCACCGATCCTATAAAGATATATATATATTAATATTAGAGTTCTTTTAAATGAGACAGAAGAAATTCAGAGTTGTCAAATTATTTGACAAAACTTTAGCATAATTAAATTAATTACCGTCGTTCTTTATTCTCTTATTTATTTGTATGAAGATCTTACATAAGTCATAAATTAACACAACATAGTATAACTTAGCATCACGCCTGTATTCCCCGAAGGGTTAGGCAGAGGTGTACCCACACCCACATTTCGCCGATGCCGTTGTTGAGCCCCTTCTAATAGGGGGCGAGCCTATTGCCATCTACCGGGTACAGTTCCAGACTCCGTGTTGCTACTGAGAATTTCCACAAGGAAAAACTCAATAACACTTTGCCCGACCCGGGAATCGAAACGAGGACCTCACGCTCAGCAGTCAACGACTAGACCAATGAGGCAGTATAAAAAAAAAAAAAAAAATCTTCTAAAATTCTTCCATCTCACTGATGTCTACATATGTATATTCGTTACATAAAAACAAATGATTTTCCAATCGATTAAAGCAAGTCTAACAATATCAAGCCAGTACACCAAACTTCCTCTATACAATACAAGAAAAAATACCTAAAATTGTAGTCTTACATGATTCTAAACCCATTTAACCCCAAGCCTTAACCTTCACAAAACCCATTATTGACTCCAGAACGGAACCAATACAAAAGCTCAAAGATTTCCGATCGCATGGGAATATTTCCCATTATTTATACGCCTATAATAAGCCCCCTTCCCCATGGGTTATATTTCATTCTCTGTTGATTTACGGTCCGCGTTATTCAGAAACTTGTAAGTAAAAGGGTTTCGCAGTTTTCTCAGTTTCTCTATTATTTATATGAGTGGCTTGTATACTTCTATCTATATTGTGTACATAGGGTATGTTGGTTGGGACGGCACGGTTGGCGCAGTGGTTGATAGAACGATTGCTACACTACGTGTCGCAGGTTCGATTCCCGCACGGAACAAATATTTGTATGATCTACTGATAGTTGTTTCGGGTCTGGGTCTTTGTGTATGTGAATACACACCGTGCGTCGGAAAGCACGTAAAGCCGTTGGTCCTGCGCCTTATTTCTCTCCGGTCGTGTCGGATTGCCTTCCCATCGGACTATGGGAGTAAAGGAATAGAGAGAGCACCTGTATTTACGCACACACTTGTGCTCTATTAAATCTCCTGCGTAGTTGGCTAATCTCCGGTGAGATTGGGCGCCGTGACCGAAATCGGTCAGGAGGACATTAACTATAGGATATGTTGTTATTATATAGTGCCTTTTTAGAATGGGGAGATTACTGTGGTATATGGGAAAACTACGATGAAACTGAAATAATGATATTATTTTCTATATTAATTGTAATTGTAATAACAACTATTTATTACTTATTTTGTCACTAAATTAAATGAAATTAAATTATTGATTTTGTAATTAGGATTTTTCAATCACTTTTAAACGTCTTTTTTAAACTAGATGGCGTCAGCATTTCCTATGATTATCCCTGAGAAAAAACGCCGAAACAAACTCAAATGATGTCACACAGTAAAATTCTTCAAATTCTTGTTCTTAAAAAAATTCTTACCAGTCTTTACACCAAAGACAATGACTTCCTACAAGAAACCTCTACAGTACCTTCTCCAAGTGAGAAAAAGAAAGAACTGGGCATTATTTTTATCACACACACATTTCTCTTCATCTTGTTACATCTCAGTAATTAGATTTGTCTCATACACACCATTACTGCAATATAAAACCATTATGAAAAATGTTCTTACCTTCGTAAGAGTAAATATAATTATCTTATTATAAACGAATGTGATTTTTGCATCAACAGGGAATCACACTTAACTTAATTTTTTCCCCTGTCTTCGCTTCTATATTTGTTTTCCTTGATGAGACATGTTTCTCTTCCAAAAAAGATTTTCTTTGCGAATAACGGTTGGACGCGCAAGGAGTAGTAATGATGTAAAGCGTTTTGTTCAGAAAGAGGATTTTTTCTTTGTTTTTCATACATACAGTCTGATTCGGTGCTTCTTCTGCTTTACTGGTCCAGTGTCGGAAAGCTGGGCTTGCGTTAGGTCCTGGGTACGATTTCCGGGCAAAGCGTAATCAGTTTTTTTTTTCTTTTTAATATCTTTTCAGTTCTATTCTGTGTTGTTAGTCAGGTTAGGTCAGCCTATTGTCAACTATCGGGCATAATTTTAAACTCAGTGCTTCAACTGAGGATTCCAGAAACTTCCAAAAACATATTTTAAGGCCTGAATCACCGAATCCAGGACCTCTTCCTTGCGACCACTAGACTATTGAGGTTTACACATTTTTAAGAAGATTTTATCTACATAACAAAGTATTAACAGAGGTGCAATTTTCTCATACATATTTATATGATGTGATGGTTGTTTACGGGCGGTTGATGATGATGATAATGATGGTAGCCGTCTTGATATCAAAACGCAGTGCATTAAGGGTGATGTCCCCAATTTTTCTACTTTTTGGTCGACGATACCATCTGTCTTCCTAGCTTTATGGCGCCCATATTTTCATGGCTTTTTGTATCATTTATTTAATGGCACTTGCCTCTGATTAATAAACGCGTTTGTTAGTAATATTTTACTTTTTAAAAGTTAATCAGCTTTCAAAAAGTGGTGTATCCGCGCTCTCGCTGAATTTAAATTATCGTAATTAGTTAAAGGAATTTTCTATGTATTTTCAAATTATAACACTGGAAATATTTTACATTAACAATAAAAACAAACAACAAACTTTTTGGGCTACTGACCCCAGTAACCGCTGTCATAGGTCTTCGTATGACACCAGGAATTAACTGCTTAACGTGCTTTCCGAACACAAAGGGATCTCGATATGTAAAAAAATGGTCACCCATCCAAGGACTGGCCGCGTCAAGCGCTGCTTAACCGCAGATCAACCGGTCTGCGCGGTACTTACGTAAAATATTCCACTACAACTTAACTTACGTGTATAGCATTCTTTTTCTGTCTTGTAATATCAACTGATGTATTTTTAGGGGGGGGGGGGGGGTAGTACCCTTAATTCGGACAAAAACTTTTTTTCAACGACACATTTAAAATCTATTTATTAAAAACTAGTGGTACATTAAAGTGTAACATTAGAAAAATATTGTGTAAAATTTTCATGAAGAAATATTTAAAAAAATACGGCAATGGCAGCAATTATTTCGAAGCGTAAATTTCGAAAAACCCTTTCAACGTAACCTGGGGAAACCGATTATTATCTAACGAAAGAACTTTAAAAAATTAGTTTTAATTTTCTCTTCAAAAAAATTCACAAAAATGTGCCATGTATGCCCGAATTAAGTCTCCCCCCCCCTTAAAAATACAGCAGTTGATATTACAAGACAGAACAAAGAATGCTATACACGTAACCATAATACAGATATAAAATACTTCGTATCATAAACGGTTCCCTTAAAATTTTACGAGCGGTATCAGGTGGCCTTTCATGTTTCCCGCGCGTTCTATAACGCTTCTGAAAAAGTACTTGAACACGTACGTCGAAAGTAAGCCGTCAACATTTATATATATATATATATATATATATATATATATATGTATAATATAGAGATATATATACTGTAGGAAATATTACGATCATAGTTGGCACGGTTGGCGCAGTGGCTAAGTGATTAGCCTTCTGCGCTAAGTGTCGCGGGTTCTATTCCCTCACGGAACAAATGTTTGTATGATTTACAGATAGTTGTTTCGGCAGCCTAATTACGCAAAAAAGCAACAGCAACGCGACAGCCACGCAACAACAATCTCACTGTCAGCCAATACATTATATGATATAAAAATGACGTTTGACGGAAGCTATCGCGGGACTACGCCTATCGCTAGATCGGTAATTAGGCTGCGGGTCTGGTTGTGTGTGCATAATAGTAATAAAATAAGTTGTAATAGTAATAGTAAGTTGTCTAGTTGCCTGAATAAGTACAACTTACACAAGCAATCTTTATTCGCAATAAACTTTTTTTTTTATATAAAAAACGTTGCCCCACACTAGTATTTCTCCTGTATCGTGGGTACAGTTTACAAACATACATGTCACATGCACACACAACCAGACCCGAAACAACTATCTGTAGATAAATAAACTGTCTCATTGATCTAGTGGTCGAAAGCGCGACTGCTGAGCGTGAGATCCTAAGTTCGATTCCCTGCACAGGCAAAGCGTTATTGGGATTTTCTGTATGGATATTCTCAGTAGCAGCACAGAGTCTGGAACTGTGTCCTGTAGATGGCAATAGGCTCGCCCCCTATTACATGTGACTCAATAATAGCATCGGCGAAATGTGGGGTGTACATTGTACGCTTCTGCCTAACCCTTCGGGAAATATAGGCGTAATGCTATGCTATGTTATGTTATATAACCATATATGTATATGTACGATAGTTTTATGAAAAGGAAGAAGCGACGGTGCATTATACGACGTAACATAAACATCATTATTTATACATATTTATATCTGTATAAAACAATCGTCCTTCCCTAAACATGGGTCCTTGGTCTTCCCCATAGATATATCCATCCAACATAATATACACAACATATAATTATATAATAATGTCCTCCTGACCGATTTCGGTCATGGCGGCCAATCTCACCGGGGATTAGCCAACTACGCAAGAGATATTATAGAGCTCAAGTGTGTGCGCAGACACAGGTGCTCTCTCTATTCTTTCACTCTCATAGTCAGATGGGACGGCAATCAGACACGACCGGAGAGAGATCAGGCGCAGGACCAACGGCTTTACGTGCTTTCCGAGGCACGGTGTGTATTCACATACACAAAGACCCAGACCCTAAATAACTATCCGTAGATCATAAAAATATTTGTTCCGTGCGGGAATCAAACCTCCGACACGTAGCGCAGCAGTCGATCTCTCAACCACTGTGTCAATCGTGCCACCAATATAATATACACAACATATAATTATATACATACAACATAAAACAACTGACCCAAAATTCCACTGTATTGCGCGGACTGTTTTATTGTACGCATTTGTCTGGATTTTCATAAAGATGTCGTTTAAGAGGAAAGAAGGAAAGGGTATTTGCTAAAACACGAAATGAAATTGTCCGAAAACAAAATAGAATTATCTGTTTATAGAGTACTAGCGACCCGCCCCGGCTTCGCACGTAGCAGAGCATATACACCTTCATTTTTTTTTCTGTCGTAGTTTCGTATCAGCCTGTTACGTCGAGCATTTACTCGGCGTAAGCCAATAAAGCTCCCAGTTGGCATGATTTTTTCCTACATCTTCAACTATCATCGTCATATTTCAGCCAATTTACACAAAACCTTAACGAATTATACACCTAAACCTTCCTTATGAATCACTCTATCTATTGGTGAAACCCGCATAAAAATCCGTTCAGTAGTTTTTAAGTTTATCGCGAATAGACAGACAGACAGACACGCGGCGGGGGACTTAGTTTTATAATATGTAGTGACTAGTTTTTGCCCGCGACTTCACAAGCGTAGAATTTAGAATTAAGTATCCATTTTTTATTTTTTAATGGAGCCTATATTTTTAGTTAGACCTAGCAATACATCGGTGAAATCTGCATTTAATTCCATGCAGTAGTTTTTGCGTGATGCGTGTACAAACATACAGACAGACAGAGAAAAAAAAACTGTTTTTTTGGCTTCTGTTGCTCTTATAAAGATCCCCCATATTAGTTTTTCTCCAATATTTATAATGTACAGACATCGGCTTGTTATAATTTTATTATATGTATAGATGTTAGTAGGCGGAAAACTGTTGTCTCATAACTTCGGTGAAGCCTAGGTTATATGCTTCACATCCTATTTTTCATTCTTTGTTTTGATTTTACTCGAATATTTCGGGAATCCTTGACTAGTTTCTGTTTCGTAGTTTCTCTCTTTGCGCAATGTTGGTAATGAACATACATAGGTGAAAAAACTGAATTTCGACTATTTCAAGATATTTCGACTCACGCTAGTTCGTGAGTCGAAATATCTTTTATAATTAAAATAATTCAGTTTTCTCATCTACATATGTTCATTACCAACATTGCGCAAGCGTACACCGCAGCTTCACAAACAAGAAAACACTTTATATCGTGTCAATAAGTACTTGGCGTTATGAAAGCGTTGCTATAAATATCATTTTTAAAATACAAAACACGAAACGCTGTTAAAACCCCCACTTATACACGTTCTTTGTCACAATAAGAATCTCATCAACATATCGCCATTTACTCAGAACAACTGACCCAAAAACTGAGTCACTCCCCTGTCAGTGGCAGGGGAGGAATTTGGCAACCCACCCCACATTAGGGCTGCCTACTGTACTGTTGTATTGCCCTAATTTTGAATAATGTGCAAAGGGCGTGTCGGAACGATGCCACAAAGTAGTTAATAGGCCTATTTAAAATGGTCATATAGTCTACTAGTCATATCAAGTCAAATGAATACTATAATCTCAATTATTTTCAAAATTATCAATGGAATTTCTTTCCGATTCTTCTCCATGATACGAACTTTTTAGAATAGGACTAGAATCTTTTTAACGTTTCAAAAGTGTCAAACGTTTATTTAAAATACAAAAAAAACATAATATTTATATTCGATTGAGAGATAGAGCAGTGATAGCCTAGCGGTTGAACGCTTGCCTTCCATGCAGGAGGGTCCGCGTTCAAACCCAGCCCGCACCTCTGACTTTTCGGAATCATGTGCGGATCAGAATTTGATTATCACTTGCATTTACGGTGAAGGAAAAACATCGTGAGGAAACCTGCACACCTGAGAGGGCTCCATAAAGTTCTCGACGGTGTGTGCAGTCCACCAACCCGCACCGGGCCAGCGTGGTGGACTAAGGCCTTCTCATTCTGAGAAGAGACTCTTGCCCAGCAGTGGGACAGTAATGGGTTGAATTTATTTATATTCGATTGTGAAATTTGTGAAACGCAATCTACATACATAGTTGAAAATTCGACTTATAACTTTCAAGTAACTTTACCTTGACATAGTCAATAATTTAAGGGATCAAAGCCCCTTTTTATGGTGTGTTTTAAACAAAAATTGGTGAATACCATATCATTTTTGGAAATTATCTTTTCGTTTAAACGTTATAATGGAGAAAATTAGAAATAGGTTAACATCAGTTTTCACGTTATTCTTTTCGTAGTGTTGAAACAGAAAGTTGAAATGTTGTTGTTTTGAAATCTGGATGCCCAATTAGAGCTGTGAAGTGGTTACTGACTAATTTCAGTATTGGTTTTCCCCTCGGTCCACAATATTTCGCTGGTCGCATTTTCCTAGGAATTTATTTTAATTCATAACAAACTAGCAACTCGCCCCGACTTCGCACGGATAGCACAAAAAATTACAAAAAGTCCAAAAAAAAATTGTTGATTCGATCGCTACCAAACTTCATAGGATCACCCGCTAGGCTAATCTGAAGATTACCTACAAATTTCATTAAAATCCTTGAGCCATAGGGAACATAGTGCCATCCACGAAGACGCGCCCCACTATTTTTGGCCGAGGTTTTCCAGCTGACCGTAATGCTCTTTCGGGATCAGTTAATATTTCGTAGTGTGTGTGTGCACTCTTAGGTAATTATTGTGTATCGACAGAAGTAAAACGCTAGCGGAAAGTTGCACACTTGTACTGTAAGCAAGAAGAGTGGGGCGCGTCTTCGTGGATGTCACTATCTGCACATGCACACATTTATTTCTGTATATATAGATAGACAGATAATAAAATATATTCTTAATTTTTTTATTCTCAATACAAGGGTACAAGGAGTCAGAGGCTCTCTCTACGGGTAACGAGACCTGTGGTGACTTACACCCTAGGCAACTTGAAACCATTTTCTACTTCGATTGGACCGATTTCCGCGAGATCATGCTCACATGACGAAAAAATATTCTAATACTTATTCCATATAAGATCTTTCAACAAAATCGATCTACTGTTTCCACTGACGATCTAAATGCAAATAATCCAAAATATCGTTACCGAATTCTTCATCTAAAGATCTCGAAATTGTCGTCACGGTAAAAAGAAAGGGCCGAAATCTGTTGAATTTCCTCTCAAATATAAAATTTCCATAGCAAAACAGTCACTGCTTGTCCCCGTGATCAGTAATGCGTGACTAAGTGGCAATTATGTTATTCTAAATGCATAAACACATCGCTTCACTCGAAATAGGTGACCCAAAAACAGAGTGGTCTTGTTTCCCTCAAAGTGACAGGGGAGGATTTTAGGGGTCTCTTCCCTGTTAGGGCTGTTCACTGATTGCGAAGAAAAGCTACCCAAACACCCATTCAAGGTTTTACCGAGATATTTCTGCGTCACAAATCCGTGATTCTTTTGAACATGAATTTAGTTCCAACAGAGAATCACGCCTGTATTCTCCGCAGGGTTAGACAGAGGTGTACTATTGTAAGCCTACATTTCGCCGATGTCGTTATAAGAGAGGAAAGGGATTATTCCTATCACTTGCAAAAATAAAAGTATATTGATAACTGCGGGTAGGTGGATATATTTTTAGTTAGACGCCAATGTAGATTTGTATGGGTAAATGTTCAACTAAACAAAGAAATAGTGTCTCTATTGTTGGTTTATCTTCATTAGTTATATCTAAAACGAAGGATAGATAGAATTTATGGCATTATTCAGTCTTCGTTATCGTAGAGATTAATGGTTTTCTATGAGAGTTTTTCTTTTAATATACTTAAACATAAATATATTTTACGTTCATGAAAGTTTTATGTCTGTAAACTGTACGTACTATACAAAAAATCATATCACCCGTATTTTAAAATACTCGTAAAGCTCAGTGCTGATCATTTCTTGAGCACACAAAGTCGCTCATGTCATGATCACGGCTGAGCGTCAATCTAAAATACATGCACATAGCAACGTTTTTTAATAAATATAAAAACATTTCCAGTTCTCTTTTTAAAACACAAATATCTAACTATAAAAAAATATTTACTGGAAAAATATTCAATTAACATCTGTGCCAGCCCTATGTGCTTGTATGGAGTGGTCGTTAATTTTTATGAATATGATTGTATTGTCTGGACCCGCTCTTACAGACTTACTGCATACTCCATCTAAGTATATCTGAGAGTAAAAAGGCCGACGCAATGGCGTATGCCGAGTGTCTACAACATTTATTTTGGGTTTAATGCTTTCATAAAATAATACCAGAGGTCGCTGTAACCAAAAGATTATAGTGATCATCATTTATTTATTTATTTATTATACACTTTATTGTACACCACATAACATAGACAGGACAGACATATACAATTATTTGAATACAATGGACGGTCTTATCGCATGTTAAGGGTCTTAATTTCGTCTTAAAATTCATTACTAGAACGGTTATCTATTTCCACTGGTTATGCAGTAGACCCACTGGTACTGGCTTTGATAATTTATAGTACCTATCATTCTACAAAGGACCATTGCTGGACTTTAAAAAAAACTTTAATACACGCCAGTGTTTCTTCTGTATCGAAATATTTCACATACACGCCAACACCTGGCCCCGAAACAACTATCTGAAGATCATACTAATATTGTTCCTAATCGAACCCGCGACACGTAGCGCAGAAAGCTAATCGATAGCCTACAATAACGAACAATATCCAACTGATACCCACATCGACAACCCCATCTAATTCTAAACGAACCATTTCTTTTTATGTATCGCTTTTGATTGTATTCTCTGGCCGACCCTTAACAGCCTCAGTCGTAATAGTTAGGGAACTTCCAATATTAACAAAATTACTTTTATTGCTGATACGTAAGGAATGATTATTAAAAGCTCTAAAGAAGAAGACTTTGGGAATTTGTTAAAGGGTCTACTTTGCCAATAACGTGGTGCGCTCAAAGATTAAAACCAGATGAATGCAATTTTTAAAAGACTACTACTACTTTTAAGAGAACCAAACATACGAGGTATCGAATTATTAATAACTCACTATAGCTACGGCAGCCTAGAGAACTTTAGTATAAATTATGGTAAATGATTCTTTTTATATTGGAGTTCCAAGTAACATATGAGTATTACCATCATCCATTAACCATCACAGGCTTACATTATCAACTTTATAGCACAAATTGATTAGGTTGGTACTCTTTCTTCCTTTTTTGGAATTCCTATACAGTTACCGTAAAGCATATTTAGATCTTTTCCATGAATTGCTATAACTCCGTTTTAACTTAAATACAATTTAAGATTTTTTTAAGTATAGGCTACTACCGGCCATTTTAATATTCAGGATTTAGACCCCGAGACGCATGTGCATTTTTATTTTTTACCCTTGCCCCTCTCTAGACTTTTTCTATATCGTGAGTTAGCTGCTGGGAATTCTCCAGACCCGAAACAACTATCAATAGATCATACAAATATTTGTTCCTTGCGGGGATCGAACCCGAATCGAACATCGAATTTAAAAAACAATACGGCATCAACTAAAATGATTGACACTCAATTAAATAAAAATCGCAAGAAAAAAACTGTCAAACAAAAATCGCAACTGGAAAACTACGCAAGCAGCAACGCAACATGAAGTTAAAAAGTAAATAACTTCCAGATAGTTAGAAGTAATTGGACCTGTACGTTGTCTGCAGACACGATCATCAAAGTCAACGCGTAACATGTACTAATTCGCGAGGACGCTCGTAAACCTCCCCTCCCCCTGACAGGGGCGTCAAGTGATCGTCAGCTTCACCATTTTATTTTTCTTCGTTGATTAGCTTTGGTATTAGGATAGCGTTGATTTTGTTGACTCACACTTGGTAAGATGTCTAGAGCCACTTGTAACGCGTCTTCTCTTTGAAGCTAGATTGGCCAAATATTTGAAAGACTTGTTGACTGTTTACTGGTCTTTGAAAATTGCTTTGATTTTATGAAATCTGTGTAGGTATAAAATAGACTCTTCTATTATAATCATAATTATTTCGCCTATTATTGCCCCACTGTTGGACACAGGCTAAGCAGAATGAGATGGGAGTCAAACTTAGAAATATCTATGAACCAGATACTTTTTTGTTTCTAAATTTTCTATTTGCCTGATTTCACCTACTGATTGGTTAGTTTCGAAAGCATTCGTTTAACACTATCACTTCTGTTTCAATTTTTGCATTTCTGCCAACCCTGCCTGTATCGTCCTCCCCCCGCCCCGCCCCGTCACAAATACGTGACTTCATTGGAGAATTACGCAAATTAACTTGACGCAGAACATAAAAAATAACGTTAGAGCGAACAGAAAGTGCCTCGTGTTCCGCTAAATTAAATTATGAGATGGGACTTAAAAGTTTATGAGTTTGGAGAAATAGTGCGTTGGCGATGTTTTTAATAGAACTTATTATGTTTGAATTGAACGTAAAAAGCATGGGTGTTTCTTTAATTCTAAGATAAGGTGCTCAGTGTGTGTTGGTACAGAAAGCACAAACAATATCACATAATCAAAAACATGTAATAAAGATAGGTTTGATTTTGATATAAAACGTACCCAGGGAGAAGGGGCAGAAAGACCTGCCCTAGGTCCTTTCTCCCTAGAATTTAAAATGTTTAATTATGAGTCTATAACTAAATACCTACTGTAGAAATTCCTAATTTGGCCCTGGATACGGTCATACCTACTCCAAACTTTAACACCATAACATATCATAGCATCATAACATATCATAGCATCATACTGTATCCGCGAAGAGGTAAGCAGAGGTGTACTATTTAAATATACACCCAATTTTCGCCAATGCAAGTCCCAATTAATAGGAGGCGAACCTATTGCCATTAACCGGGCACACGTCCAAACTCCGTGCCGCTACTGAGAATTTCTATACGGAAAAACCCAATAACACGTTGCCCGTCCCGATAATCGAACCCAAGAGGACATACAGTCGCGCATGCGACCACAAGACCAATGAGGTTTTTAAATTTAACACCATTAATCCATTAATCGTTAGTAAATCGTTTATAGACCCTGGAACGTAACCAGCATTGGCCATTGTGTATATACCATAACACTATTCATACAAGTGTCAATGCACCTCGTATTGGTATTGATCGAAGCCTGCTACCCCGTCAATAAGAGAACGTGATCAAACATAACCATAAAATACTATACCTAAGTAACTAACATCAATTCATATCAACTAGTGATGTGACGATTTGATATCGATAGTTTTTATTCAGACAAAATAGTGTTTAACTAATTTGAAATGCAAGCGTTTTGAGCTGCAAGCGTTTTGAGCTGCAAGCGTTTTGAGCTGCAAGCGTTTTGAGCTGCTTCATTGGTAAATTGGTCACTACGTGGTTGAATTTTAGTTCCTGAGGTTACTGGTGTTTTGTGGTAGAAAACTTTCAGTAGAAAATCCGGCGTTTAAAATAATCATACAGTAAATGGCAATTGATTCGTCCGTTACGAGTATAACATAGCACATAGAGACTGAAACCGGTGAAATATACAATGTAGCGTACAAATTAGAATATCTTTGCCTTTTACTTCATTATTTTGATATTGTAGTGCCGATTAAATAATAATATTTTATATTTTATATATAACCGCTTTACATTGTAAATGTGAGTGAGATCTAGGGTGAACGCTCTTAATTTCATTAATTCTCACGATGACTGATCCATGCTTGCCCTCTGTTGCGACATGTCAGCTCAAATAGCATTGGCATGGCATTTTCTTCAAAACGTCATTCCACCTTATATTTGTCTCACATAAATCATTACTATAATCTGTCTGGACTTTAAAATAGACCTTGACTCCTGAGTTTGTTTCGGCGTTTCCTCTCAGGGATAGTCATAGGAAATGCCGACGCAATCTAGTTTAAAAAAGACGTGTAAAAGTGATTGAAAAGTCCTAATTGCAAAATAAATAATTTCATTTAATTTCATTTCATATCTATGTTGTGGTATAATAAACCAGGTCTTTATCGTGAAAAATATCGATAGGATCATAACTAGGTACTCTATTACTTCTTCCATAAGAATATTACATATTTTCATTTACGTGTTTCACGTAACTTGAGCCGCGTTTAATTAGTTATTGATTTATTTTGTTGCCATATTGTTTTTATCAGTGCTCGTACCTATATTATTGGTTTTGATGTACTGATAAGCGGTTGATACCTATGAATATTTTAGGAATCATTATATTAACGGCGGCAGTATAGATACGGCGGTGTATAGACGGTTTTGTTATCGTGAGCGCGTTATTATCTATTACATATTGATAATTATAATACTGCTTTACTTATGAAAAACGTGGGACCGATTATATATAATAAAATTCTTGACATAATAAAAAATAACACAATCCAAATGTTTAAAAAGAAACTGAAAACACACTTGAAAAATGTTATTATTCAGTTAAGGACTTTTAGAGGATAAACTCTGACTTTGACATTATTCTATAATTTGACATTTATTTATTTCCGAAATATTAATATTTGTCATTCATTTAATTTTAATTTGATTTAATTTAATTTTAATTTGTCTAATGTTTGCATGCCTAAACTTAAGGTAGATTATAAAAGGATCAGAAATTGTTGTTAACATCTTTATTTTTATGTACCTACATTCTATGCAAATAAACCAATATTCTATTCTATCATGGCATAGAGAATATGGGTTGAGCTCTGCCTATTACTTTGGGATTAGTGATATAGTGTAATAAAATATGACAATCTCAACATTGTTTATAACCTTTACTCACTGCGCGTATGGTGTTTGGTGTTTACTCTAGTTTGAGTTTCACGACCAGCTCTGTATCTGCCTGTATCGCCAAGACGACCCAAGCGAAGCGCAAGGGCATTACCTACCTTTTTTGAAGTGTTTCGTCGTTTTTTTGAACCCTCATAGAGTTGGTTTCCGATGTACCAGATAGTTCATATTCTCAGGATATGATGTCAATAATAGACTAATTAAACATACAAAGTCTCAATTGAATAGCTCTAATACTTTAGATTTTATTGATATCTAAAATACACCGATTTCGTCACTGACACACTCACTGATACACTGACACATTGATGATCATCAAAATGTTTATATATTTTGCTATGAGCTATAACATGAATTACAGAATTGGTCATGCGCACGTTCTCATATTTTCGAGTACACGGAAGATAGTTAAAATATTTACATTTTACCTATGTCGTTCGAGCCTAGAGCTATGTGGCCATCCCATATAAAATACCCAGAATATAAGTAATGAAAGTGTCATCCCTGAGGGTATATTGATAAATTATTCACCGGTTCGTCCCAAGGATAGCTCTCCAAACATTGATATTATACAAATCTGTCCAGCGGAAGAAATTATTTTTCTCACAAATATCATTATGCTTATTTTATGCTGAAATATTCAAATCGACAGATATTGAATGGATAGTATTGGGTTTTGGGCAAAATATTGCATTTTTTATGTTACCTTCTTGGGTTCAATCAGCTAATTCATTTTCCATATAAATATTGGCAGGATTATCTCTGAAGTATTCAAATTCAGCCCGAACAGATATTTACTTTCTATGAAAAAAAAAAAAACAACGTGCCCCACTCTAGTAATAATTTCTGTATCGTGGGTGCGTTTACAAACACATATATTTACCCAAAACAACTATCTGCACAATGCCCACTATAAGATGGCACTCAACTACAAGTACACTTCTGCTCAACCCTTTGGGTAATACAGGCATGATGTTATGTAGATCCTATATGTACATACCTGTAGATACTTGTATAATTTATACCTATGTTAAACGCCATTTGAACTCACGACCTCTCAATTACTAATTAACGCCGGAGCCATTCTCAAGGGAGTCAGTAGCCCGTGTATGGACTTTTGTTTGTCGTGAATGTTTATTACCATATAAAAGCAGTGTGGTTGAGAGGCTGCTATTGACCATTCAAATCAGTGGTCCATTTCGTTCTAGACTGTTTTTTTAAGACCTTGCCCCACTGTGGCATTTCTACTTTGATTAAAACATAAATGTCACATGCACACACACCCAGACCAGGCGTGAATCGCGCGATAACTTCTGTCAAACGACATTTTTGTGACATATAATGTACTAGCTGACAGTGAGATTGCTGTGGCGTGGCTGTCGCGTTGCTGTCACTTTTTTACGTAATTAGGCTGCCGAAACAACTATCTGTGGGAGATACAAATATTTTTTCCGTGCAAAAATCGAAGCGGCTACACGTATCGTATTTTATTTTAGGGTGTTGGTATTTATTTTTCTTTGTCTATTTTATTTTTTATAATGTTTGTGCTGTCGGTTACACTGATACGGACAAAATGCTTTTTCTTTCTTTCTAACATCATCATCATAATCATCATCAGCCAGAAGAGGTCCACTGCTGAACGAAGGCATCCCCCAAGGGGAGGTTTGCCATAATCCCCACGCTTGGCAGGCGGCTTGGGGATTGCAGTCGCTCACTGATTAGTGACAGGACGCTGCTGCCCGTCCTCCGTTGTCTTTCTAACGCAAAAAGCTAATTGCTCAGCTAATGCGCCAACCTATATAGGATTTCTATGAACATTCATCCGAAGTCATCACCCGGAAAACTCAACGAACAGTCGTAGTATTTACAAGTGGTTTAGCGTGTCATAAGGAAAGAAAGAAAGAAATAAAATATTAAAATAAAATACTAGTATTTAGTTCTATCCCAGTTAGGGCAAGTTACAAAGTAACATAAATAGATATCTGCTTATCAGTTTCACCACTATGTTTTGGATCTGCTTCCAGCCTCTAAGGTTTTAAAGTTTAAACTCCCGTAACGTTTGTCATAGGTATATCTTGCGACATCTTTTCAAAGCATGGAAGGGTCTTGCTATGTTAAAAATAGCCACCCATCCAAGTTCAGCCCGCGGCAAACGAACCTCGCAGATGGACTGATTTATTTAAAAACCCTTGTGTTCCCGCCTGTCTTAACCAAATTTTATTTTCCTTCTCTCTTTTTTAAGTGATCTTTTTCACTGCCAGATCAGTATTATTTTGAGAACATTGTAAGAAGTATTTCTTGCCGGTCTCTGATCTGATCGCTTTAGGAACCATGCTAGAGTCTCGATTTATTAAAAGTGCCTGCAAAGGCCTAGTTGAAATAAAAAGCTTTGACTTTGACTTGACTTTGAATGAGTAAAATTACAACAACATCAGTAAGTATCAATAATTAAAAAATATTACGTAACTTGCGAATTAGTAAAGGAAAATTTCCGTTCCAAATTAAAATTCTAGAGAGATTTATACTGGTGCCGCTACCCAATAGAAAACCGAATTAACCCGTAAGTCTGATAGATTAATACGGTATTTCACCAATCATGCTCACCCAATATGCGAAACGATTAAAAATTTACAGGATATTACCAATTTTGTGTGAATATTGCGGTATTAATGAAGTTGTAACAATATTACTGGTAGATTAAGCCGATTGGGAATTAAAATGGGAATTATTGATGTACTTGGGATTTCATGTATTTGTTTAAACTCCTGCTGTAAAAGCTCTTTTAGTAAATGAATTTCTTGTATTACGAGCTGAATAAACAAAATGAGAATCAAATTAGGAACACTTAAAAAACGTAACCAAAATAAAGTTCTAAATGTTTCTATTTCGAGTGGCTATCTATAAAATATTGATGAATAATAACTATTAATCATCTATAGACACAGACATATCGCGCCCTCTACATAGATTACACACACACAAACTTTGCCGTGTGTCTTTATTAGTAAATTCTATTAAACTAAATATTAAATAGATTTTGTTGATAACGGCGCTTGTAGCTTTTACTTAAAGCCTTTTTGGAGTGCATTCCATGACATCACCATCTCATTTGCCAAAGCAATCATAACCTAAATCACAGCTCAGACTTAAACGGCGATCCTAGAAAATATTGAGACATCAAGTAATTACAGGGCAATTTTAAATTTTTTAACGCATTTTAATATTAAATACACAATCAAATGAAGTTTCACGTCTATTCATGTCGAAATGGAAATAACCGACATGAATAAGCGCGTGTCAGTTAGAGCGCAATTTAAATGCGATTATTTTGTCGTCATCCAAAGTAATGTTATTCTTTTCATGTCTATAGGTACCTTACCCACGTCTCCACGAATACACCTTCACAAAGCACCTCGTTTAGGGCGAGCTCCTTCTCTTCTCTACAGCGCCAACTCGTCTGACCCAAACGATTAGTCCGTAAGACTTAATACTATTTCAGTCAATTTACGTTACATGCGAGACGGTAGGAGCAACATGGATAACGAGTCGAGTTAACATGCGCAATCAGATGGTGATCAAATACAGAATTATTATTTAATCATCATCCAATTATTTTCTATGTATAAGATATCATACAAAAATTTAATTTTTGAAAAATAAAAAAATTATAAATTTACAAAAAAAAAACAATTCAGCGTGTTTACTCATTAAATTGAAATAGTACTTGTGGCAAAGGGCCGTGCTCGCCGCTTACCCGCCTAACGTGTATGGTCTCCACTAAGGTAAATCTTTATTAGATAACTTTGTGAGTTCATATCTCAATATTTTAGTACCGAGTATACAGATACTAAAAGAAAACACCGGTATTTCACAATTTTTACCAAAGATCATAATATTTAAATTTGGATGGTGATTAAAAATATGTCCTCCAATTTATTAGCAATCCAATCAAAACTATCGGCCGACTAACAATCTTTAGTGCGTTTGGGCCCTTAACTTTTGTGTCGGTGATAAGTCGTTTGTCTGTTATAGCCCTTAGCTAAGCTCTTCTTCTTGGCTGATCAGCAAAATAAGTGCACAATCGCATTTTTACCAACCGAGTGAACCCGGCGCGCAATGCTAGTCTTACAGTAAGCAATGAAAATATACGTAATATTCTATATACACTTAAATTTAATCTTTCCGAGTCTATAAATCCATACTATCATAAATGCGAAAGTACCTCCGTCTGTCTGTTTGTTACATAATCACGACTAAACTACTGAACTGTTTGCTGTGAAATTTTACAAAGAGGTACCCTGGCCCATGGAGAGGGACATATGCTAATTTTTATATTGCATCAAAACACTGAATTTAACGTATAAAATGACTTGTTCTGACTGACTGATCTATCAACGCATAGCCTAAACCACTAGGGCTAGACACTTGAGATTTTGACAGTAGGTTCCGTTTATGACATAAGCACGAACTAAGAAATGAGTTTTAGAAATTTCACCCCCAAGGGGATATTATATGGGGATGAAAGTTTGTTTGAAAACCCGTCATTAGTTAAGTCCATAAATATTAATATTTGGCCTTTCAGTTACAAACTAAGAAACACGTGTTTCAGTACTTTCGAGAAACACGTAGCACAAGTAGTAACAATTTCGTCAATGTATAAAATACGATTTCACACTTGCAAAATCTCAAGCAACAGCTAGTTAGATAAAAATTCAAAATACACACAGACAAAGCCGCGGACAAATGTTAGTTAATTTATAAAGCTGTTACTACCGCATAAATTTATTTAATACTCAGTTGGGTGAATAAATCATAATTGTGTGTATCAGCGATTTATTTGTTTGTGGATTTTCCTTATGCTGATCTTGGCTTGAAGGAGAAATATTTAAGGTGTATTTGCTTTATAAACATAAGTAGGGAAACCATAGGATGGCAGTTTGTTAGTACATAGTTACTGAATAGATAATGAAAGATGTAATGATTTAAAAAAAAATGAAAAATTATTACCACGCGCGTGATTTGAACTCACAATCTCTGGCATACCGTGCCATAGTTCTGCCGTGTGGATCAACCAAAAACAAGCTCGTCCTCGTTCAGAGACAACAGAGGTTATTCGTTCATATCCTACTCGTATTAATTAGTTTTAAAGATTTATTTGTAGTAGTTCATAAATATTTGACTTAACCTGTTTATAGTGTATCCTTATTTTCTCCCAACCATACTTTGCCATAACTGTTAATGAGAAATAATATGACTTATTGAACCATAGTCTAAAAATATCACTAACTAGCTTCAGCCCGCGACTTCGTCCGCGTGATCTACATATATAATTTATAGCCTATAGCACTCGGAGATAATGTAGCTATTTATCGGTGAAAGAATTTTCAGATTCGGATCATTAGTTCTGAAAATTTCCTCCTACATACAAACAAAATTTACTTCTTTATAATATTAGTAAAGATAATGAAACATTTTTTGTATTCCTGTGATGACGTGGTCTACGCTGATACGTTTGTTTCGTCATTCTTGATCTAAAAACTAACATACCATTCCAAAATAGTACCCATAATATCAGTCATTATTTATAAAAGTCATCCACATTCCACAAGTTAGTTCCTCCACTCCAAACGCAATTGAAGTATTCACCATTGAATACTTCGCAGACGTTATTCGTTTAATTAAAGTTTCAGTTAATTGATTTCGTTAAGAGTTCCCTCCATTATGGAACTAAAATTGAACTCGAGTGCCACATAAAGGTGCAGACGGGAGATATAAAACGATGGTATGGTTATTTTAATTGGAGATAGTTCATTCGTATTATGTAATGGGTAAAAGGATGAAAGAAAGACAGTGAATTAATTTGACTAATGAAACGTAGGATGCGGTAAACTTTAGATTCAACATGTCTGCAGTATTTATTAAAATCAGTCTTACAGATACTAAGTGTATTATTTTATGTTTCAAACACAGTGCAACAACACAAGATAATAGATAAAATACAGTAGATAAACAAAGTAAAAGCTGTATTAACATAGCTAAAAGCAAACCCGAATGAATCGCGAAAAATAATGTTATCAAAGAAAATATTCAACCATTTTCCTACATTTACAATAATCCGACCCTTTTGTTGCAGGATGAGGGAGTATGTGGAAGAAAATGAAAAGAATGACCCACTCATACACGCTCCCGACAAGAAAAACAACCCTTGGGCTGAAAAAGGGAAGTGCATCATTATGTAAAAACATAAGAAAAAATATCACCAAAATTCTAAAATATTCAGTTTAAGAGTATGGAATCGAGTCTGGTACATTCTGACCGACGAGCTGATCAACATTTTATTGAAGACACAGATGGTATAGCGATAACTGCCAGACAATATAAAGATGTAGCATAACCACCACACCTAGAGCCAAAAGTTGAAGTTACTTTTCATTAATATTTTGTTTATGTAGTTTTTTGTTCCCAAACGAATCTAGTCCCTTATAATTCTAATGTAAAGAATGTACATTTAGACTGTGCGCGAAGCAAGGATGTACTTATGAATGTTTTTGTTAAAAATGAAGTTTTAAAAATGGTTGTAAATACGTTAAATTTTGTATTTCTAGTAATAGAATGTTTGGAAATGATACTATCGGTAGAGGTTAATGGGAAAGTTAAAATGAATGAGATAAAGAAATTGTAATGTGGAAAGTGTAAAATAATCTTAATTGAACGTTGACAACCGAATATTATTTATTTGAAATAAATCTTGACGAGTATTACCTTGAAAATTGTTTAGAATATATTTTCTGAAGAACCCATGCAGTTCCATACGAATATAAGCAACTTCCTTTTTCATCTGTTTGTATGGATTTGGGATGGATTCTATACAAACCACACGTAGTGTTCAACACACTTCGAATGGTTTCATAACAGACTTTGCCACAAGTTTAGAGAATAAAATAAAATTAAAATTAAATGTGAAGATTCTCCGAGCTCACGAATCTTCGTATTTAAATGAATATAATGTTAAAACTATAGGGATAATCGCAAATCACAACTTAATACATATTCGCTGAATCACGGATTAGAGATGTTAAAATATTGGCAATAAAGGGAATGTAGAAGGAATAAAGTAAAACGAGTTAAAAAATGGTAGAAATGATGAAAAAAAAATGTAAATTTAAGAGTAATGCAACATAATCTTGTTTGAAACTTAATTGTTAAGCTGTTTAGGATACTTTTTTATGAACACGGGTACATTCCACAGTGCCATTGATCTAGTTGCTTCTAGCTATTAGCTATCTTCTACTCTCCAGTTCTTAAATATAATCGCTACTAAGCAAAATCTATCGTTTAGTTCCAGCTCTCTATCATCTATTATTTCGTCCCCGACACTTTATAAAATATTTAAAAAATAAAAACCAAAACTATCAAAAGGCATTGCAAAATGATCTTGCACTTGTTTAGCTAAGTCTAATTCAAAATGATTCCGACGAAATTACCTATGTCATTGAAAGTTTACCTATTAAAGCGATACGTAGTTTCCATATAAAATTCTTCTAAATTCGTAATCTAAGATTTCGGCGACTGTCCCCCAAAATTGTTTGGTGAAGAATTTTAATTCAAACCGTAACAATTTTGGCCGTATTCAGTCCGAGTAGCGCTACTAATCTTACATTCCAATTAAACGGATTGATTAAATCCTAATTTTTGATTAAAATAGAAAATTTAAACTTACGCACTGTAGATAATTATAGATTAAAAAAAATTAAATCTAACTTTAAACTTAAAAAAAACTCTTTTTAAAATTTAAAAAATACTACTTCCTCTACCATATCTACACACGGTGTATGGAAAATCATTCTGGCTGTGAAACGATTCTTGATTTATTTAGGTGATTTACTCGTCGCTAGTACTACACGACCATTTTACACAAATTAACAATTGACACCGACAATAACATCATGCGGATTGTTTTCTTCTAACATCACAGCTTCCTCTACAGCGTCATCGTCTAAGCAACCTATGTCAATTCTTTATACGTACTTTTCGATGTTACTTCTACACTGGCCATTTCTGCTCCTCATTATATAGTTTGTTCACCTTTCTACACACATAAGTTCAACTATCTTTTAGACATTAAAATAGTTAATAAAAAAATTAGAATTTTTAGTAAGTAAAGTAGTGTTAGTTAAGTAATGTGGAAAAATCAGCAGTTATTTGTTAATCAGTATAATAAAAAATGCAATTCAGAGATTTTAACCTTAGATTAATATAAACTGTTTAATTAAAATCTAGTGGAAGATAAGGGCACTTATTTAAATGTAGTGGCAAAGTCTGTCATATAATTCTTGTAGCGAGACGAGGAATTTTCAAGGGAGTACTCTTATGACTGTTTTGTTTTTTTGCAATAATTTTATTTCCTTGTTATTCTGTGTTATAGAACCAAAGATTTTCACGGGCGATGGTCCTGAAACAAACGATTTTCACGCTATCAACTGTCATAATAAAATTTTAACACCGACATCATAGTCGTTAAAGCGTCTAAATGTTTATCTTGATTACCTTTGTTTAATTTATTATGATAAGAAATAATAAACAGTAATTTTTAATGGATTTATCCGTTTAATAACTAGGTAAGGGTGATATTGGAAATGATTTTTTTAGAATCAATAGCTATAAGGTATCGTATGTTATTATTAATTATGTAATCAGTAATCACTGAAATAAATGAAAATCTGTAATTTTTTGTAGTTTTTATTGAAATTCTCTTTCCTTTACTTACAATCATAACACCTAACATAGCATTACGCCTGTATTCCCAGAAGGGTTAGGCAGAGGTGTACTATTATACACTCATATTTCGCCGATGTCGTTATTGAGTCTCATGTAATAGGGGGTGAGGTTATTGCCATCTACCGAGCACAGTTCCAAACTTGAAACGAACCCAGGACCTCACGCCCGTCTCGCTTCCGACCGCTAGACCAATGATGCAGTCTATATAGTACTAATAAACTATCAGACTGTATAAATGACACACATACACACACACACACACCAGAGTTTGGAGCTATACCCGATAGATGGCAATAAGGTCGCCCTTTTTTAGATGATACTTAATCACAACTTCGTTGAAATGTGGGTGTACTATGCCCATCTCTGCTCATCTCTTCAGGGAATACAGGCGCGGTGTTATGATATGCATATTGGCAGCACTCTTGCAACAATAAAGCATAGAAATATCACAAATATCTTCTACTATCTATTTACAATAACAAACTCGTTTTAAGTGTTCAGACGGATAAACCACTTAGGTCTGTCCGTCTGAACTCAAAAACCAATGATCCGAATGTGATGAAATTATTTATTTTGCAATTAGGATTTTTCAATCACTTTTACACGTATTTTTAAAACTATAATAACTTTTAATAATAAATATAACTTTACTAAGTTTCATGACCATCCAAAATCCATGCAGATGAAGTCATAGGCACAGCCACCACCTGAATATAATGGTTTGAGAACTGGTATAGACCTTACGAGGCTGACTTAGCACATCAGCGCAAAAAGCCTCATCAAATAAAGGATTAAAAAAAAGGCCTGGTACAGTATAAAAAAGTAAGTATATTTATATATGTATATATAATATGTTTAAAAACACGTGTTCTCTTCCTCACTCCTACTGTTGCTGTGCCCGACAGGGTCCACAATTCGATCTCATAGTTTTAAGCCTACCACCTAAGTACTACATTGTGGAACGCAAATAAAGTATTGAGTATTGAAATAAAAGAACACATTTACCAATGCTGCCTCATTGGTGTAATGTTCGCAAGCGCGACTGCCAAGCGTGAGGTCCTTGGTTCGATTCCCGGATCGGGCAAAGTGTTATTGGGTTTTTCTGTATGAAAATTCTCATTAGCAGCACAGAGTCTGGACATATCGTGATATGGACACATCGTCGTGACGATGACATATGACGACACGGTTGGCGCAGTGGTTAAGCGATTACCTTTCTGCGCTATGTGTCGCGGGTTCAATCCCCGCACGGAACAAATATTTGTATGATTTACGGATAGTTGTTTCGGGTCTGGTTGTGTGTGTATGTGAAATGTATGTTTGTAAATTGTACCCACGACACAGGAGAAATCCTAGTGTGGGGCAACGTTTTTTAAAAAGAAAAAGATATCCCCGGTAGATGGCAATAGGCTCGCCCCCACACATGGTATCGCTGAAGTGTGGGTGTAGTATAGTACCCCTCTGCTTAACCCTTCGGGGAATACAGGCGTGTTATGTTATTTACCAATGATCTTTTACTGACAATATGCAATAGGCATGTGGAACTTGACGGAGAAGCTCTGAAAGTTTGCTTCTTCTGGTGATATCAAGGGAGAGCTTCAACAATAAGTGACAGACATTTGGTGATTGTATTTCGTCGTCCTGTCAGTGTGGCTTTGGCAATTGAAGAATCCAGTGGTGAAGAACAAGTCACCGTATGACTTGATTATAATAATAATAATAATTGATACGGCACGTATTGTGAGGAGGTTCCTCTCTAGAGCCCTAACCACCGGTAGCTTGGACCCTATTCCTGATACCGGTTGGTCCCTATTTTTTCAACCGACTTCAAAAAAAAGGAGGAGGTTCTCAATTCGGCTGTAATTTTTTTTTTTTTTTTTTTATGTTTGTTACTCGATTTCTCGAATACGCCTGAACCGATTTCAAAAATTCTTTTTTTTATTTGAAAGGGTATGCTTGTCATTTGGTCCCATTGTCATCAGGTCAGGACCTGATGGTGGAAACCCTGAGAAATCGAGGGCATCTCTTGAAAATTGTAGGCGAGCATGGGGTAAAAACTTGATATTTGTGTGTATATTTGATGAGACTACAATACTATGGAGGTTTAGAGCAGATCTGATGATGGAGACGACAGAGGATCGAGGGAACTCCTCAACGGTACATCTTAACTACCTCGTGTTTGGGCTTATTTTATTCGTGTTGACAAGATCTTTACACCGAGATGGGTAATGACTGCCACTGCAAGGTCCGTGATGCAGGTGCAGTACAGTTTAGGGAACTCCTTAATGGTTGATAGCAGCTACATAGTGTTTGGGCTTATTTTATTCGTATTGATGCGCACTTTAAGCCGACATGGGTAATATTGCAGATTCGATGATTGGCTAAGTAATTTATTTGATTTTAAAATCACATAGTGCAATACCGTCTAAGGTTTTCACTCGACTTGGGGCAACATACATTTAACCTTTGTAAAGTTTTTCAAGAGAATCGTCTTTACTACCCATCACTCAAAATTGTAAAATAATTAAATTTTTTAACAAAAAATAAAAACCGACTCCAAAAAACTCAAAAACAAAACTAATAACTAAAAAGCAAAAAATAAATCTTTTATTATACAATATAGTAGTTGAAGAATATTGAAGTCGGTGCCAAGTAAAACATGCAATGATAAACCGACACG
Source organism: Shargacucullia verbasci (assembly GCA_947562105.1). NCBI lineage: Eukaryota > Metazoa > Arthropoda > Insecta > Lepidoptera > Noctuidae > Shargacucullia > Shargacucullia verbasci. The sequence goes on along the minus strand of OX387289.1, from coordinate 1,797,066 downwards.
ATTGGCGAAGTGCATTTGTCGTGTCCGACGCATAATTCGCTCCGCACTCGACAATTTCTACGTGAACTCGTTGTTTCAATGTCGCTATTATAGCAGCAAGGTATATTACTTTTATGTTTTACTTGGCACCGATTTCAATATTCTTCAACTACTATATTGTATAATAAAAGATTTATTTTTTGCTTTTTAGTTATTAGTTTTGTTTTTGAGTTTTTTGGAGTCGGTTTTTATTTTTTATTATTATATTTATAAATGTATTTTATTATTAATTATATTTATAAATTAAAAAAATATGTAATTAAATAAATAAAGGAAATAATAGTTAATTGGAGCAAACACTAAACGCTTATACTATTATTTAAAGACAAGTCATCTGTGTCTGAACGAGATAAGAAAATATCTGTATTTCACATCAGCGCTCTTCCATATTTATTGAAGCACTTGTGATAAGCAGATTACACCTATATACAAACAATAATTTCAACTATTAAAATAAGAATATCCATAGAAAAGTAGAATATTATAAAAATTGAACAGTTCAGTAAATTTAAACAATCAAATTTGATTGTTTTTATACGTAAGGCTAACCGAGAGGCTGGCGTGATGCAAACCTGAAGTTTATGTTTTGATGGCACAGTTGGCGCATTGGTTGAGTGAGCTGTGTCACGGGTTCGATTCCCGCACGGAACAAATATTTGTTTGATCTACAGATAGTTGTTTTGAGTCTGGCTGTTTGTACATGTGAATAGGACCCACTATACGTGAATTATTCATAGTAAGGGGAAAATCTAAAAATTGTGTGACATGAGAAAGAAGATATCTATTTAGACTCGCCCACATCGGCCCCATAACATAACACCTTATTGCAAAATTAAAGTACAAATGTTCAACCATCAAAAACTTTTCACAAGCTTAAATGTAATCAGCTGTTTTATCTAAAGTTAGAAGTGTCAATTGAGCCAAATGGGTTTTACGATATGATAATTGGGTAATTATCGATAGTCTTACCCTAGCAATAGAGAATTAGGTTTCTGTAACAGCTGGATTAGACATTGGCCTTGTTTTACGTATGTTTATGAACTTCTCTCTCCGACATCTACAATCTTTATAAAGGCTAATAAAAGAGCTAGCTATGTTTGGGCCAGACAAATATGTACCTATAACCACAGAAAGAACAAGCACGTAATAAAGAACGAAAGCAGAAGATGGAAAAATCATTAGTAGTATACTGCGATACATTTTTGTGTCATAATTTTTTATAGAAAAAGATTATAGAAAAAGTGAAACGTATGTCCAAACTTTATGTAAGTCTCGACATTTCATAAGTGCCTGTAATTGGTTTACATGAAACAAATATATATTCTACTCTATTCTACTGGGCACGATATTAATTGCATCATCAAGGGCGTAGTCAGGTTTTAATATCGGGAGGGGTTTAAATTAACACAACAAAAATGTACATGAAATATTAATGTAAAAATTTATAACTCCTCGCGTCTGTTTATTTCAATATAATATTAATGTAATATTTTGAATGTTTCAGGGGGGGTTTGAACCCTCAAAATCCCCCCTGGCTACGTCCATGTGTATCATCATTTGTGGGACCGTACCGCAGTCACGAATTAATTCGGAGTCATCTACAAATCCCCACCCTAAACAGGTTTTCCTTGCTTCAGCCAACCTGAGTTCAAAGCCTGTATTGTGTATAAGGTAAAATCGATTTCATCAAAAGTTTCCCTTCAAATTTTTCATCAAACTGATGAAAAACAACCTGAAACAAATATGTTTTTCAACAATTCCGGAGTTGAAATGAAAACAATAAGAACTCAGTATTGTATGTAAGTGGAAAAGCCAAACAACTCAATAAGCTTCCGAGCAAACAAAGAACCTTAAGTTATTTATATATTTTCGTCAGCATCGAAGCTTTGCGAAACGTAGTTACTGAGTTTATTGATCAATTTAAAATTTTAAATGTGATGTATTAGAATCTATAGGTACCAATTACGAGCCCTTTCTTGTAGTAAAAACACGAAAACGAAACGATCAATGTTGGCTTTTTGAATGGATCTGTTTGCTGCAATCACTGGGCAGTACGAACAGATGTTATTTAGCCATTAATAATATCTTTTACGTTGGAAACGAAACCGTAAATCTATTTACATAAATGTCATGTTGGCGACCCTGGAACCGTACCGCCCAGTAGTGGAAAGATTAGTCAATCAGCCATAGTGATATCGAGGCTGACTGCCTAAAGTGAGCGTGACGAACTCAGGCTTCGCCACTCTCGGAGGTTCTCTCTTTACTTGTTGACTATTGAAGGAAATTTCTATAGAAATAAGTAGTCCCTTGTGCTCTTATTTCTATTTAAAATTTATATTAAATAAGATCCCGGTGGGAAAATAAATAAAAACCTATGCAAAATCATAAAAATTAAAGCATACAGTCAGTATACTTCACAGATCAGCGGATCCGTGTGGTTAGGCAGCTCTTGCTGCGGTCAGTCCTCGGATGGATGACCGTTTTTCACACATTGAGACCCTCCGTGCCTCGGAAAGCGCGATAAGCATTTGATCCCGGGTATCATAGGAATATCTATGACAGTCGTTACGGGTGTCAACAGCCCAAAAAGTCTGACAACCAGTCTAACCTTAGATTATCATGTCGCCTAGTAATTACGAGTACATGGCGGAGGTCAGATGGCAGTCGCTCCGTGTAAAATACTGATATTCAGCTACAACCTATAAGACTGGAAGCCGACCCCAATATAGATCGGGAAATGCTAGGCAGATGATAATGACGACACGGTTGGCGGAGTGGCTAAGCGATTAGCTTTCTGCGCGACGTATCGCGGGTTGTATGATCTACAGATGTTTGTTTCGGGTCTGGTTGTGTGTGCATGTGATATGTATTTTTGTTAACTATACCCACGATACAGGAGAAATCCTAGTGTGGCGCAAAAAGAAATGATATAAAAATTAAAGTATAATTTATAAAACACCAAATATAATTCAAAAATTACTTTAGATTCTAAAATTATCTTCTAAGTCACAAATATCTAATTGTTACTTTACCCATGACAAGAGAGTGTCATGTATGTAGCAATTTAAACTCCCGACAACAGCGTAAAAGTTGCCAAAGTTGCTCACACGATCCACAGCTTAATGTAATTTGTGTGTTTTAGTAAATTGTGAGTAATGTACGCCTTCCTACCTAATTATTTTAGCTTTACAGAATGTATTGAGGAAACTTTGATATTAATGTTGGTATGGGTGGCTAGATAGTAGATAGTAGTCGCTAGATGACTAGCTTCGTGGACTTAGTGTCGCGGGTCCGATTCCCGCACAGAACAAATATTTGTATGATCTACAGATAATTGTTTCGGGTCTGCTTGTGTATGCATGTGACATGTGTGTTTGTAAAAATGTACCCACGACACAGGAGATATCCAAGTGTGGGGAAATTTTTATATTCTTTTTCTGTCGCTGACACATTGTTCTAGTTGTCCACAAGAGCGGCTGCTGAACACGAGGTGCTGGATTCGACCCCCAGGTTACTCAAAGTGTAGCAGAAGTTTTCGGATATAAAATTTTCAGCATTTCGGTAGATGGCTATAGGCTCGTCATCTATTACATGGAAATTAATAACAGCATCGGCAAAATGTGAGTGTACAATATGTACACCTCTGCCTAACCCTTCGGGGAATCCTATCCTACTAGGATAGGAATCCTACTAATCCTACTAATATTATAAATGCAAAAGTTTCTAAGGATGGATGGATTGATGGATGAATCTTTGTTACTCTTTCACGCCAGAACGGCTGAACGGATCTGGATGAAATTTGGCACATAGATAGATTATAGTCTGGAATAGCACATAGGCTACTGTTTATCGCGGAAAAATGTACGGGTTCGTAAACCACGCGGGCGAAACCGCGGACGGAAGCTAGTATTATAAATGTGAAAGTTTGTAAGGATGGATGGATGGATGGATAGATCTTTGCTACTCTTTCACGCCAGAACGGTTGAACGGATCTGGATGAAATTTGGCACAGAGATAGATTATAGTCTGGAATAGCACATAGGCTACATATTATCCCGGAAAATTTACGGGTTCATAAACCACGCGGGCGAAGCCGTGGACGGAAGCTAGTATAGTATATATGTATCAGTATTCTGAAGTTCAAAAACCTAAGCTTTATTAAAATCACTAGCACAACATAGATATCTTAAATTTATTAACCCTTCAACGCTGCTTTAAATAAAACCTTAAACCTGGCGTCTCGCCAAAACCTGACCAGATTTCATATTAAGTTAAATACAAAGTGCATATTTATCCAAGCTGCAGGCAATTTATTAACATTATGTACACAGGAGGTCACATAATGATCTCCCAAAGCCGCCATTACACGACCATGTACCGGTTATTACCGGATAAATCCGCTCTCATAAAGTTTTAGGAGTTGACGCTCATTTTGGTGGATGTATGTCAAATGTTGACGACACTGTTGTTGGTGGTTGAGAGATCGACAGCTGAGCTACGTGTCGCGGGTTCGTTTCCCTCACGGAACAAATATTTGTATGATCTACAGATAGTTGTTCCGGGTCTGGGTGTGTGTCCTTGTGAATATTTGTGTTTGTAAACGCACCCACGATACAGGAATTATACCTAGAGTGGGGCAAAGTTTCATAAAAAAAAATGTTGAGTACTGCTTCTCATACTTTAAAAGCTCTAAGGTATAATTGGGGTTTTTAGATAATTATTCTTTTTGGAGACCTCCTTCATAGATAGAAAACTTAAAGTAGTGAAATATTTTATTGAGATTGCTATTTTAGCCATAAATTTGTTTTTGTTGCGACGGTTTTTCTTGCCACCAAAATACTAGGAAGTAATAAAGGGTAGAGATCTTTCATTTGATTTGTGAACAAACTAGAGAAGATTTTATGTTATGTTATGTAAACAGAAACAAATAAAAATCACTGTTCTTAAAACCAATAGGTAACCTATATGTGTATTTAAGTTTTTCCCATTTTCATCTCGACACAAAAGAAAGTAGGTTGATCAAAATACACTAGTGATCCGGCTACAGCCGGTTACTACCTGTGAAATCCTCTTTCATCCGGTTTTACGAGATCCTTAGTCCGGGCCGGTATTGCACCGGCTGGCGACATGCATTTTATCCGGTAAAAAGTACCTACTCTTTGTTGAAGCTTAGGATTTTCGTGGAGTTTAGGTGCTTTATTAGAACTTGTTTGGGCGGAAAATGGGGGATGATGATATTTATAAAGTGCAGAAAATGGTTAAAACTCGAAAGCGTTGTCTAAAGCCTTAACGCTATGATGACACTGAACAAGATGTAAAGAAAAAAATTGCAAGTTTCCACCACTGAACCGATTGTTATGTTTTTTTTTACAAAGATGTAGCTTAGGTCCTTGAGAAGACTTATTTTTACTATTGCATCAAAACACTAATCAAAAGCCACTGCGTCTGCGTCATATCCATTAAATAACATAACATAGCACCACGCCTGTATTCCCCGAAGGGTTTGGCAGAGGAGTACTATTGTACACCCACATTTCGCCAATGCCGTTATTAACTCCTATTACCATCAACCAGGCACATTTCCAGATTCCGTTCTGCTACTGAGAATTTAAATACAGAAAACTGCAATAACCCTTTGATCGACCCGAGAATCGAACCTATGTAGAAACGAGGTATGGTGTTCCTCCATTGAAAAGGGAGGGCCCTCAAACCAAACGAAGTGATATTACCTGGCGGGCAGAAATTTTTTAATCCTTTATTTGGCAAGTTAAGTCATTGGAACAAGTTGAGATGAATATATTTTCTTACTGGATATTGATAAACTATGGAAAAAATAAAAATAAAATTATGCACTGAAGGTTTTCATAGAAAACAGAATTTAATTATATTCGATATACAAAATTCGATAGTCAAGAGAAAAAGACGTGTTTTAAATGTTGAGTATTCTTAATGGTAGAATTTATAAACGAATCAATCTATGATATATTTAGTACGAAGTTGTTCCACATGTTAGCGCCACTATCTCTTTACTCTTTGGTCAGCTATTAACTTGTCAAAGTCTGCTATTGTTTCTACGCTTAATAAATTCCTAAATACATATTCAATCCTCTGTTATTTTACTCATAATCCTTCACTTGACACATCTCGTGTAGGGTACTATAAAATCAAACATAATTTTATTAATATACAAAACTAAAAGACACAAGTATTTCATATATTATACAGGGTGAATTTTTCAAGTTGGCGTGGATGGCTAAATCCGAAACTATAAGGAATAGCGGAAAATACTCAGTTCCGAGGCCGATTTTGTTGAAACCTAAAACTGCATCATTGGATTTTTGAAAAAACAATATACCTAGCCGAATCGAACCAGTTGATTTTGGAAAAAATCACACTGTATTACACCATCCGATAGTGTCGCTAATATGGATCAAATTCTGGGAAGTAGTGACATATGGCATACGGATTAGGACATCCACACCCACTTGAAAAATTCACCCTGTATACCTGATCTATTGTTCTAGCACATAATATAACCGAACACTGACTTGGTACGACGCCAAGTCGTATGCAGTGGATCTTTGAGAGCCTATACTATGTCTAGCATACTCGGGATTTAAGTTACCTATGTGGTGTTTAAGAGATAATAGGTTTTATAAGTTTATTATTTAAGGCCTATATTTTAGTGTCAGAGTATTTTAAAGGGTGAAGAGTAGATTCATTTCAATAGGCTCGCTCCCTATTACATAGCATCATCATCATCATCAGGCAGAAGACGTCCACAGCTGAACGAAGGCCTCCCCCTTAGACCACTACATCGAACGACATTCCGCCACTTGCATCCATCGGGTGCCCACGACCTTAACAATGTCGTCGGTCCACCTGGTAGGAGGCCTTATAACCCAATAATTATTATTTCAAAGTGAAATTGAGAAATACAAAAGAGGAGCCAAACTCATTATATTTATTATAACAATTTAATTAATAAACTCACTCGGCATTTCCAGCAAAATACTAATGAGAATAATGCAAATAACTTAACCCTTTTAATTACCAACCCTTACGTTTTAATTCAAATCATTTGCTCTGGAACTCTGCAAACTATTTCATTTATTTTGCAACAAAATGTACCTAAGTGCATCCAATTAGCGTCGGGTTATATGCGTGTTGTTTGACATGTAAAATTAATGCATATTTTATGAAAATGAAGATGTGTTTTTTATCTTACTGGTTTAATGGCTGAGCGTGAGGTTGTGGTTTGATTTCCAGTCCGGACATAAAGTATGGTTTATTGCTCTTAAAAAAAACTAGCTGCACCCGGGGCGTTGCCTATGTCAAAATGTTTACCATAACATAGTATCACGCATTTATTTCCCTAAGGGTTAGGCAGAGGAGTACTATTATATACCCACATTTCACCGATGCCGTTATTAAATCATATAATAGGGGACGAACTTATTGCCATCTATCGGGCACAGTTCCACATTACGTGCTGCTACTAAGAATTTCCATACAGAAAAACCATATAACACTTTGTCCAACTCGAGGATCGAAACCAGGACTTCACGCTTAGCATTCGCCCTTGCGACCACTAGACCGTCAGTCAGTAAAATGTTTACCAATTTGTATTTTGGAATTACGTTGGGTAGAAATAGGAATAAAATGAAATGAAGTTATTTATTTTGCAATTAGGAGTTTTCAATCACTTTTACACGTCTTTTTTAAACTAGATAGGGTCACCCACTATAAAATGGGACCCCCTATAATAATGGCCTGGGTGAATTATAAGTGTACAACGGTAGGACCACTAACCGTTTGCGGATAACAGGTACAAATATGCTTTGAGAGTCAATAAAAAAAATACTATTAGGACCAAATAGGCAAATGTAGATACAAAGTTCTAACACAGAACGTAGCTTTCAGCTCACCAGGAATACCGCAAAAAAGAACACAAGAATTAACCTTATTAAAAAGCCAAGAAACCAATTAATTCAGAATCTAATATATTACACTTTTTTTATATAAAATACATAAAAAAATCTAACAGTCATTATTAAGAGGAATCGGCTGTGCAAATTTACACAGGCGTCTAATTAACGAAGAGTACTCTGGTCCTCCGAGTTGTCGACCTACTGATGAGGTGTATGGCATAAGCAGTGGAGGGTTAAATATTCTGTGTCACTGACCAAACCTATAGGCCAGGGGTCGGCAAGTAATTTTAAGTAGAGTCCGAATACCGATGAAAAATTTTATCGAGGTCACTAAAAAAAAACTCATAATCCTTACTAGTTTCTACTGTTTAGCTCAACTCGAACGATATTTGTTCTTCTTTTATTTAAACTGAATATTTAACAATATTCGGCGGTCCAAGGTTCGGCCTTCGGTCCGCCTGTTGCTGACCGCCGCTACAGACAATATTCCCTGAAGGGTTGGGCGGAGGCATACTTTACAAACAAATTAGCCTATGTATTAGGGAATGTGCCCATTACCATCAAACAAGCGCAATTTCAAACTCCGAGCTGTTAATTCTTCTCTCAAGAAATGCCCATGTCATAGTGGAAAGATAAGCCAGTTAGCAATAATGGTATCGAGGCTGACTGCCTTTAGAGCGTCAGACGATCTCAGGTTTCGTCACCCCCAATGCTAAAGAGAATTTTCTACTAGAAATACCCAATAGTACTTTGCTTTATCTAGAATTCTTGTCGAATAGCGTACACAACAAATCACTTTATAGAAATCTCTTACAACTTGAACAGCCTCTTGCCCCGGTAACTCAAATGGTACACTCCACAGATGAGTTTGCGAGGGAATTTCCAGCGCGACCACAAACAGACCCGAGTAGAGTTTATTGCGCAGTTCGACTGCCCAACTGGCTATGGATATGCCATTAATTTGTTTGTAAAGCGCGATTATGATGTTAAATTGTCAGATTAATATATTTTATGATATGTTTGTACATACTATTTATGTTTGTGTGATATTTTTAAGTTAATAAGACTGTACAGCACAGCTTTTGGATAAAAATTGGCAAAGTTATAGAATCTGAATCGTCGACGCTGGATCCGCGTGGTTTAATGGTGAACAGTTAGACTGCCTCATAGGTCTAGTGGCCGCAAACGCGACTCCGGAGCGTGAGGTCCCAATTTCGGGTTCGATTCCCAATACGATTTCCCGGTCGGACAAAGTGTTATTGGGTTTTTCTGTATGGAAATTCTCAGTAGCAGCACGGAGTCTGGAACTGTGCCTGATAGATGGCAATAGGCTCGCCCCTTGTCACATGGGACTTAATAACGGTATCAGCGAAATGTGTGTGTACAATAGTACACCTCTGCCTAACCCTTCGGGGAATACAGACGTGATGCTATGTTATGTAGATAGTAGTTTGTTTAGATGCCAGAGTATAGAAATAATAATTGTTCATCGCTCACCCATCCTAATCTACATCCCGATTTAGGCTGATTGTAATGAAGCTTTTTAAGGTTGGTAAACCATAAAAAAATCATAGGATAAGAGACATTATTTGTTCTAGATATTTGTCAGCCCAAACCTAGTTACCCATCGTAAAGCATTTCGATCTTCTCAAAACCCAAAATAAACATTGCAGTACCGGCACAGAGCTTTTATCAACTAAGTTTTTATTACATTTTGTGGGCAATTTCTGAGCAAAAGCCTTTGACTGTATACTGCAATACAATATGGCAAGTGGACCTGATATAAACAATTCTGCCAATCTCGTCAGTGAATACGTAAACAGTGAATACGGGAGTCAGGCTTATGATTTCGCATTCGAGATATTGATTATTTTACTCATATACCTACTTACTTTGACATAGGTATGAAAACCTATGATTTTTACCAATATCAGACTGCATACTTCATTGGTTGACAAAAGTTACATTTGTGGCAAAATATCATAAAAAGAACAATTAAAGCCGAATTTTCACGGTACGAGCTCAGTATCGGCAACATCCCATCAGAGTGGACTCGGACGGTGTTCTATTTCACAAGCTGATTCATATAAAATTGAGCAAAATGAAACATTACGACGAAAATAGCGTCAAATAAGAATTCAAAAACGTCTTGTTTGAAATAAAAGTAAAATGAGCGTGATACGCTTAAGTTAGTGGAGCTATACGAAAAAGAAGTTTTGTAGAAAATGAGATAATAAAATTACGAAAAGAATGTCATCATCTTAAAAACTGATGTGACCCGACCCATATTTCATACTAGCTTCCGCCCGCGGCTTCGCCCGCGTGGTTTACGAACCCGTACATTTTCCGGGATAAAAAACAGCCTATGTGCTATTCCAGACTATAATCTATCTCTGTGCCAAATTTCATCCAGATCCGTTCAACCGTTCTGAAAGAATAACAAAGATCCATCCATCCATCTTCACAAACTTTCACATTTATAATATTAAGAAAAACAAGGTGTCAGTTACTGTCGCTTAAATTTATCATACTATTTCGTAATCTCTAATTAAAACATATATTGTTTTTCGGTCACCGTGTCTATCAGATTTGTCTTACTTGAATCCTATTAAACTCGTTACGTGTCAACTACATTTCGATCGCCATATTATACGACCTATTTCTTACGAGCGTATAGCTGAAAACCCACCCAATTAATATTAAAATTAAGTATGACTCCCTCTATGTTTATGCCTTACTAGGCTACACAATATTCAAACCACATCTAAGCTGTATGTTCCCCTTATTCACAAATACTCACGTTCTATAAATCCAAACTGTTATAAATGCGAAAATAACTTGTATCTGTCTGTCTGTTTGTTATCGCATCAGGACTAAACTACTGAACCGATCGTATTGAAATTTTACAAAGAGATAGCCTGAGATTTGGAGAACGACATAGGCATATTTTTACTATTGCAGCAAAACAATTAGATAATAAATATAAAATACACGCAAACGAAGTCACGGGCAACAGATAGTTCTTCACGAACACTTCATTGCTTCATATAAATGTAAAGAGAGGACAATATATTAAGATATTTCATTTACAAAAGGTCTTTAACACGATTATGAAAGGGGCGAGTGTGTATTGTCTAAACCGTAAAGCATTCTCCACAAATGCACAAATGAAAATCGGCACATATATCAAAGTGGAGCGGTGTTGGTGGTGGCTGCGGCTTGTGGCCTGAGGTTATATAACGCCGGTAATGCCGGCGTGAACGACCGTGTAATTAGCGACACATATTGAGCAGAAATACTCTATTGCTTCTGATTTACTCAATGATTTACTGTATCTGGATTCGTTTATAACAATAGGTCAAAGTTTATAGCTCTAGTTTCATTTATTTACTGATCTTCATAACATAGCGTTACGCCTGTACTCCTTATGGGTTAGGCAGAGGTGTACACCTCTGACTTTTCTGATCATGTCGGAATCATCATTTTATTAGAAAAAATCGTGAGGAAACCTGCACATCTGGGATATATAAAGTGCTTAATAGTGTGTTCAAGCCGCCAACCACTGCCGGATTAACCACGTAGCAAGAGTAGCAATTGCTACGGGCCCCGCGCAAAAGGGGGTGCTCCCCGCGTATCCAAACCCGCCCGCCCTCCTCAGCCTGAGAGTAATTTTTTGAGACTACTAAGACAATCCACGTCAGACAATCGGTAATCGATTATTTTGGTGGCGAAAATAAAACACATAATTTCATACGGTAAATGCACAAGTTCTACAAAAAGTCTCTTTAAACCATAGCATAGCAGATCAAGGGCCCCTCGATAGAATTTGCAACGGGCCCCGCGCCTGTTTAATCCTACTGATGGTGGACTAAGGCCTAACCCTCGCTCTACGAAGAGGTGTGTGGCCCAGCAATAAGATATTATTTGGCTGACCTATATAATCACAATAAACGCACACACATAACTAAAAACAATTGACAAAACGCCACGCGAATTTCAAAATTGGAACAAGTGACGTATGTTTTACGTCACTCTCAAGCTCTTTTGTTCAAGACTGACAAAACAATAGGCGTAAGCAGAATCTCAAATGGGGTAAAGGATTAGCCGGGATCACACAGCTTTTGTTCCTAAACAAAGGTGAGATTTATACTGACAGAGAAGTTTGTAAGTCGGTCAATGTGCCGTGTGTTGCAGCATGGCTATTGTGTTTTTGTTTTATTTTTCTTGTGTAAAGTTTTGAGTGTCCAAGAAGTAGAGGATGTCTCGACGGTTTTGTTTTAACTAGCTGGTTGAATCTTCGGGTGGGAAGTGAGATATTGTTTAAAATATAGAAACCATTTCATTTTTATCGGTAGAACGCGAGTGTATGATATATTGTTTTTTCCGTTTTTCAATTTATCACAGACAAATAGTGACTAAACTATCAATAAGATCGATTTTAGAGTAGAATGAATTAGGTAAATAATAATACTATGACTTACTAGCTTCCGCTCGCGGCTTCGCCCGCGTGGTTTACGAACCCGTACATTTTCCAGGATAGAAAGTCCTAGGTTATAGTCTGGAATAGCCTATGTGCTATTCCAAACTATAACCTATCTGTGTGCTAAATTTCATCCAGATCCGTTCAGCCGTTCTGGCGTGAAAGAGTAACAAAGATCCATCCATCCATCCTCAAAAACTTTCACATTTATAATATTAGTAGGATGAATCTAGTTCAATTTGTTTTAGTGAATCATTAAAAGCGCCTATATAAATTTACGCGGCAATATTCCGCCTTTGTACTTTGTGCCAAGTAAATTCCACTGTACATATTACTGTTATTGTCTTCATCATCATCATCATCAGCCATAAGACGTCCACTGCTGAACGAAGGCCTCCCTCAAGGGGGGGTTTGCCATAATCCCCACGCTTGGCAGGCGGCTTGGGGATAGCAGTGGCTCACCGATTAGTGAGAGGACGCTGCTGCCCGTCCTCCGGTGTCTGGCCGCAGTTTTAAGACGTACCCGGGTCGGTTATTGTAGGTAGGTTTAATGTAGGTAGTTATTGTCTTAACTACCTACATTCACTGTATAATAGGTATTTAGTACATTGATGTAAATGATTTCTTATGTATAACCGATATACATTATAAATGTGAGTGAGATCTAGGTTGAACGCTCTTAATTTCATTAATTCGCACGATAACTGATACATGCTTGCACTCTGTTGCGACAGGTCAGCTCAAATAGTTATGGCACTTTCTTTAAAGGCTATTCCACTCTATATTTGTCTCACATAAATCCTTACATCATTACAATCTGTCTGGACTTGAAATAGACCTTGACCTCTGAGTTTGTTTCGGCGTTTCTTCTCAGGGATAGTCATAGGAAATGTCGACGCCCGCGCCATCTAGTTTAAAAAAGACGTGTAAAAGTGATTGAAAAATGAAGAAAATATTTTTTTTAAAGTACTTCTTTTGACTTCTTGTGACGCGTCGGTGTTGCAAGTGTCAATATTAAATACGAATATTTTATTAAATCTACGAGAAAGTCAAACTGATCACTGATTCCTAATAAGAACAGCGGGCAGTGTCTTGGAAGTCCTATTATTGTTCAGACATACGCTACCCATTTTAATGGAATATTTCTATTGTGAATGGGAAACACCCCTTGGACGCTGACTATGACTGAACGGTTATACGGATGAATTCCGATGTGTCCTAACCCGACATTTTTCCAAAGTTACTAACATTAGATCACGCCTGTCAGCCCCGATGAGATTCTAGGATCGCCGATGCTATTGAGTCCCATTTGAGAGAGCTATATGCATAGCTATCCACATTCCAATCTTCATAAACATAACATAGCATCACGCCTGTATTCCCTACGGTACCTCGAAGGGGTACCAGAGGTGTAGGTACTAAACACGCTTTTGTCGGTGCTGTTATTGAATCCCATTAAATATGCGAGCCTATTGTCATCAGCCGGGCACAGTTCCAAACTCCGAATACAGAAAAATATAATAACACGGCCCCAGTGATCGAACACAGGACCTCACGCCCAGTAATAATGTCCTCCTGACCGATTTCGGTCACGGCGGCCAATCTCACCGGAGATTAGCCAACTGCGCAGGAGATATTATAGAGCACAAGTGTGTGCGCAAAGAAAGGTGCTCTCTCTATTCCTTCACTCTCATAGTCCGATGGGACGGCAATCCGACACGACTGGAGAGAGATCAGGCGCAGGACCAACGGCTTTACGTGCTTTCCGAGGCACGGTGTGTATTCACATACACGAAGACCCAGACCCGAAACAAATATCTGTAGATCGTACAAATATTTCTTCCGTGCGGGAATCGAACCCGCGACACGTAACTCAGCAGTCGATCTTTCAACCACTGCACCAACAGTGTCGTCAACGCCCAGTAGTCACGCTTGCGATGACCAGACCAGTGAGACATTTAGCACCAATCTATAAGCTGTTAGATTTAAATAATGCGGCTATGAATCATTTACTCATGTTTCAATCAATTAATCAATTAACCTTAGCCAGAAGCCTATTAGACTCCCCCTAATAGGCCTCTGGCTCCCTTTTATCTTATACATTTGAACCGAAAAGATAATCCTATTACATAGATTCAACAAATCAGCAAAAAATCAAAATTGAGACCCTCGGTTCTCGTTAAAACCAGAATGACATCGCGAAATAACTTTTTTAACACAACTGGCAACCCTTTACATCAGACGCTTGTCAAAGGTTCCGTTTTCACAAAAAAGAAAAAACCATTAAGCCCGCCCAAGCGGTATCCGCCCAAATATTGTTATGGGCGGATTCTGTAATGTGTAAAAACTGACCCATTTTATTATGTCGCGTATGAGTATATTATCTAAGTGTTGGTAGGTTATGGAAATAACATTACTTTGGGGTAAAATGTATCTTTATTTTGCTATAATCACTTTTGGAAAGTCGTACACTTAAACAATAATGTATCTATGTTACGAGTCGCAGGTTCGATTCCTGCACGGAACATTTGTATGATCTACAGATAATTTTTTACACATCTATTTGTATGTGCTTGTGAGACCTGTATCTCTAGACGCACCCATGATATAAGATAAAATCATAATACCACGGAAAATCCGTACGCGATTGGTGATACTTGTAAATGGGTCTGTGAACAACCCTGAGTACCTTACCGGCTAAATAACCCAACACGTAAAAAGTGGATGGATACCTAAATAATACAGCTAATACTTCAGATAAAAAGCAACAACTCTTGTTGCTTTTTAAGTAACCAAGTACTGAGCACAAAATAGATAGATATTACAAAATCACAAGGTATAAAATTGAGCATTGTAATTTTATAAATTTTACCGACTGTACCATCGCTAGATCCACAATAACCTATATCAAAATGTATAAATTAAATGAATAATACCTGCCCCAAATATTTGTGAACAAATTGGGTATTATGCGCAAATACCTTTGAATCCTGGCAACTCCAATTTTCACGACAAAAGGTCAGCCTGTGTACCATCAAAGTCCATGTTTGGTCCCAAATTGAGCCCCGAATTTTGTGTAAATTAAACGAGATTGGACGTTTCGGTTCAACTGTACCCTCTAATGTCTTACTGGGGGCTATTCCGAGTTAATGTTGCTTATTGATATTATTTGTATGTAGGTACAGTCAAAAACATAAGTAGAAAAGCGTTTCGTAATTTTAAAATTAATTACCTATAAGATAATTTTACGGTTGGCGCAGTGGTTGAGAGATTGACTGCTGAGCAACGTGGCGCGGGTTCGATTCCCGCACAGAACAAATATTTGTACGATCTACAGATATTTGTTTCGGGTCTGGGTCTTTGTGTATGTGAATACACACCGTGCCTTGGAAAGCACGTAAAACCGTTGGTCCTGCGCCTGATCTCTCTCCGGTCGTGTCGGATTGCCGTCCCATCAGACTATGAGAGTGAAGGAACAGAGAGAGCACCTGTGTTTGCGCACACCCTTGTGCTCTATAATATCTCCTGCGTAGTTGGCTAATCTCCGGTGAGATTGGCCGCCGTGACCGAAATCGGTCAGGAGGACATTATTATTACAATACAATACAATACACTTTATTGCACACCAAAAACAGAAAAAAATATACAAAATGGAAACCAATAGAGATGTACAAGGGGCGGTCTTATCGCACTTGGCGATTTCTGCCAGACAACCTTACTTTATTAGTCTTATCGAATCTTGACAGTGGTCTATATATACAGAAATTAATGTTTATTTTTTATTTATTTAGTTTAAGGATCTCCAAAAAAGGATATACCAACATTTGACGGCACGGTTGGCGCAGTGGTTGAGAGATCGACTGCTGTGCTACGTGTCGGGGATTCAATTCCCACACGGAACAAACATTTGTATGATTTACAGATATTTGTTCCGGGTTTAGGTGTATGTTCATGTGAATATTTGTGTTTGTAAACGCACCCACGATACAGGAATTATTACTAGTGTGGGGCAAAGTTCTTTTTTTTTAATACATTAAATATAGACTAGAGAAGTGTTCCGCAAAGTGTGTGCCGCGGTACACTGGTGTACCGTGGTCATTAGTTGGTGTGCCTCGGAAAAATAAGGTTATCTTAAAGTTAAATACCTTTTCTGCAATATAAAGATTAGGTTTGTTGATTAATAATAAATATTGGTATGTTAATTACTAATAAATATTGGTTTGTTGATTACTAATAAATATTGGTTTGTTGATTGCTAATAAATATTGTTTTGTTGATTAATATTATGTAAAAATTGATCTTTCATTTATGGTGTACCTCCAAAATTTTCCGATTTCCTAGATGTACCTTGAACACAAAAAGTTTGCGGAACACTGGACTAGAGTATAGTTCTGGTCTGTGTACTCCTTCAATTACAGGATTCCGCATCATCTTAAGTTAAGAACTAAACAGACAAACGTATTAAGTTTTACATAAGTAGTTACAGTAACAAACGCCTCATAGAAACTGTACCTCTATCACGAGTTTTCTAACTATTTACTATCATAGTAAAGTAATTTTTCATGCAAGCGATTATAGTTCTTAACTTGGTTCATTCATCAGTCTTGTCTTGTAAATAACTAGATAGATTATCTATGATTATAAAAAAATCTAAATAGTTAATCTTAATAATTTTCTCTTTATGATATTTTTAAACCGCTAAGGAACATAGTTTTACAAAAAGTTGTTCGTAAAAGAACAAATTACACAGGTAAAAAGTGCATAATTATCAAAACTAATTAAATATATTTGACACAAAATCCTATCAAACGCTCTTCAAATAATGTCTGTCAAACTGATTGATAGATACACTCTGTCACTATGATTGTACTGTGCGGACAATGAAATATGAGAACAGCTGATGGCGTAGCGCGTAGGCTTGTCTACGAGCTACGAAATGGCGTAGACGGTTTGATAAGGATCGGTGTTTATTGATTTGTCTGGTTAGTGGTTTTGGGGGAATGGGTTTAATATCGATATTGACTTGGATTTGGTGGAACTGTTAATTATAATATATTGTATAGGTTAATAAGTTGAGGCGCTATTTTCGAATATTGACTGCCTCTTTGGTCTAGTGGTCGTAAGCGCGACTGCTGAGCGTGAGGTCCTGGGTTCGATTCCCGGGTCGGGAAAAGTGTTATTGGGTTTTTCTGTATTGAAATTCTCAGTAGCAGCACGGAGTCTGGAACTGTGCCCGGTAGATGGCAATAGGCTCGCCCCCTATTACATGGGACTCAATAACAGCAACGGCGAAATGTGGATGTACAATAGTACGCCTCTGCCTAACCCTTCGGGGAGTACAGGCGTGATGCTGTTATGTTATTTGAATTAAGCCAAATTATGATGAACACACTAACAAAATAACTTGAACTTTACATAAATATGACGTCAAAAGATTGATTTTATGTTATTTTCTGCAATATGCCAAACGTTTTATTTTACTTTGAGACCATGCCATCTAAACTGGGCAATGATAAAAATAGTTGACCCAGTGTTATCAATTAACAAACTATTATGAGACGAGAGGTTGGTGTAGGAGATGAGTCTGCTACGTCACGTGTTGCGGGTTCAAAACCCAGTTAATCTATAAATATAATAAGATTATAACAGGCCGATGTCTGTACATTATAGATATTGGAAAAAAAAAACTAATAATAAGTCTTTATTAGAGTAACAGAAGCCAAAACAACAGTTTTTCGAATTTTTGACTGTCTGTCTATCTATATGTTTGTACACGCATCACGCAAAAACTACTGCATTTATTTGAATGCAGTTTTCATCGATGTATTGCTAGAGGTGTAACTTAAAATATAGGCTAGATTTTGCCGCAGGAAAATATCACATTCTAAATTCCACGCGTACGAAGTCGCGGGCAAAAGCTAGTACGAAATATTTGTATGGATACAACAAATATTTGTACCCACAACAAATCAGTCTAACTTCAGATAGTTATTCAGGGTCGATGTATGTAAATAATTGTAAACCCATCGACGATACAGGCAAAGGTCGCAACGTTTAAAAAGCGAAAAAATAATAATAACGTCACTACATATTATAAAACAAAGTCCCCCGTCGCGTCTGTCTGTCTGAACGCGATAAACTCTTAAACTTCTGAACGGATTTTCATACGGTTTTCACAAATGAACGGAGTGATTTATGAGGAAGGTTGAGGTGTATAATTCATTAAGGTTTTTTTAAAATGGCTGAAATATGACGATGATTGTTGACGATGTCGGAAAAAAATCATGCCGACTGGGAGCTGTACTGGCGTGCGCCGCATAAATCAATAGAGTTTTATATGCCGAAACGACACTACGACAGAAAAAAAAATGGAAGCGTATATGCTCTGCTACCCGTGCGAAGCCGGGACGGGTCGCTATTTGCATAAAACCAAAAATACCAATAGACTGTTTAAAGAACTTGTGGACTTCAAATGATCAAATTCTGTTTAATGAACTCTGAACAAATATGACATAACCCGAATGGCATAACGACAAAGCAACCCCTCTCCATCCTGCGGTTGTGGGGTCAAATTCCTGTATGGGAACACAAATATTTGTATGGCCTCCAGGCTTCTGATATTTGTTTCGAGTCTCAATATTTGTATGTGTGACAAGAAACCCTATGTTGGGCCTTTAATAGATATAGATTAATAGATGTATGTTATATGACCCGGGTACGTATTAAAACTGCGGCCAGACATCGGAGGACGGGCAGCAGCGTCCTCTCATTAATCGGTGAGCCACTGCGATCCCCAAGCCGCCTGCCAAACGTGGGGATTATGACAAACCCCCCCTTGAGGGAGGCCTTCGTTCTGCAGTGGACGTCTTCTGGCTGATGATGATGATGAGATATATGTTTACTAAATAGGTCAAGCATAGTATATTATTCAAGACGAAGTCAATTAAGTGAATCAATGATTTTAATTTTAATGGAGTTGTAAATGCTTTTTTAAAACGTCATAATTCTAGGTTTTCGACTGCTGCACTACGTCACGTGGGTTCGATTCCTGCACGGAAAAATTTATATTGGTATGATCTACAAAAGTTGTTCGGGTCTTTGTGTATTTGAATACACACAGTGCCTCGGAAAGCACGTAAAGCCGTTGGTCCTGCGCCTGATCTCTCTCCGGTCGTGTCGGATTGCCGTCCCATCGGACTATGAGAGTGAAGGAATAGAGAATGCACCTGTGTTTGCGCACACACTTGTGCTCTATAATATCTCCTGCGTAGTTGGTTAATCTCCGGTGAGATTGGCCGCCGTGACCGAAATTCGGTCAGGAGGAGTGTTTTAGTATGAGTATTATACTAAAATTAAAAATAATACCATATCCTATATTGGATGCTAGATTTTTATTCGTACTTTGATGTTCAAATGATTAATTAATGTGGAATATTAATGTTGTATTAGGGTTGTTGATCTATTACTAATCTGTGGCATTACTTATCATAACGCTTTTTCTCTATGAGATAAGCAGCGATAGTGGCATTTATTTAATTAACATGCAGTGTTGGGTACTCCGCTTATCTTGGGATGGAAGAGGCCTGTGTATAATAAGCTAAGTTAATTGATGGTTATAATTCTTACGATCAGATCCAGCAAGCCATCTCTTGTCTGTCCCCCAGCAACGGCCTAAGCCGAGGTTCAAGTCCTACTATGGGACACCCTTAGCAGTGTTGCTTGATATTATTTAATTTGCTCGGCTGGAGGCCCTTCTGGTCTCGCCATATGCCCGGTTAAGCAGTAAAAGCTCCCAGAGCTAACTGCGAGAGACAACTCAAAAATATAATGGTTATAATTAACTTATATCAAAGGTAAAATCAAATAAAAAATACATTTAATTGCAAATATGAGTAGTATTAGTATAGAACGGTTGGCGGAGTGGCTAAGTTTTAAGCTTTCTGCGCTTCGTGTCGCGGGATCGATTCTCGCACGGAACAAATATTTTTATGATCTACAGATAGTTGTTTCGGGTCTAGTTGTGTGTGCATGTGACATGTATGTTTGTAAACTGTACCCACGACACAGGAGAAATACAGTGAGGGCGACGTTTTTAAAAGAAAAATGAAAAACTAATTAGTAAAATAATTGATAATTGAATTAAACTATTTTAAGGAAAAATTGGGTGCCACCATATGTTTAACCATTGCATGAAAAATATATTAAATAGCAGCTATATAAATTATCACATCAACCATACTTGGTAATACAAATGTCAACACTGTAAAGTTAGTCCAGTTTTCTTTCTGTGTTCTATTTTATTTCTGTTATAAATATATTTAGGTAACTATCGCATTTATTAGAAACTATGATTCAAATTATCTTGTCAACAATCCGAATATGCTTATCTGTACGAGCCAATAATGCTCATACAGCAAAAGTACTTTTATGCACACATAATCAATAATTACTTAAATTCAGTCGTAACTAAAACTTCGTCACGTACAAATGTGCACATCGACAATTAAATAACAATACGTAAAAGTGCGGCTCAGATAACTAAACATAAATATTTCCACGAATAAACTCTTAAACTTAACAGTGGTGTGGTGTTAATTACTTACTATCTACAACAAATACCGGGGTAACCCGTCAACGACGAGAATACCCCAACATTATCACGGGACCCCAAATTACAATTTTATAAAGGTCTTGTTGAAACTTAAAACTCCTAAACCGTGTTTCCTTTGTCTTTTGACGACGGGCAACGATGTAAGGCCTGTAATGAACAAAGTTTGACTACTTTAGACTTGTACCAAAACTGTTTATTTAGCATACAAATGAAATCATTAGTAGGCACAAGCGTTTTTTAGTTGATTGGCCGTGATAAGTATTGCTCTCATTTTCATTATAGTTATTATGCTATTGATAACAATGGCAGTGATAGCCTAGCGGTTGAACGCTTGCCTTCCACGCAGGAGGGTCCGCGTTCAAATCCGGCCCGCACCTCTGACTTTTCGGAATCATGTGCGGATCAGAATTTGATTATCACTTGCATTTACGGTGAAGGATAAAGTTCTCAACGGTGTGTGTAGTCCGCCAACCCGCACCGAGCCAGCGTGGTGGACTAAGGCCTACCCCTTCTCATTCTGAGAAGAGACCCTTGCCCAGCAGTGGGACAGTAATGGGTTGAATTTATTATTTAACAATGGTATATTAGTCGCATGTGCGGCTGCTGCGATCCCCAAGCCGCCTGCCTAGCGTGGGGATTATGGCAAACCCCCCTCGAGGGAGGCCTTCGTTCAGCAGTGAACGTCTTCTGGCTGATGATGATGATGATGATGTGCGGCTGCTGAGTGGGAGGTCCTAAATTATCCCGGATCAGGGAGTGTTATTGAGTTTTTCTGTTAGAAGATTCTCTGCAGTAGAGAATTATGCCCGGTAGTTGCCAATAAGCTCGCGAATCAAATGGAACTTAATAACAGAATTGGCGAAATTTGGATGTATAAGTACACCTCTACATAACTCTTCAGGGAATAATAGCACAATGATATTTTATGTGTGAATTGGGGACGCCCTAGAAGAACATATACGGACCTTATTGGTGATGTCCTTCAAAAAGGTAGTCAGGTGCGCAGTACCCACAACCGGCGTTCATGTATGAAACGATGCATGAATGTAGATGAAGCACGTGGCGCTCCGTAGTTTCTGCCTACCCCCATGGGGAAAAGGCGTGACTTTATGTATGTATGTATGTGTGAATTGCTGAAAACTATATTTCCATCTTTATCGGTGCTTTGATCTTTAGCGGTGCACAATATAACAAACGGTTCTTACAAAAAATGTCGTAAATCATTTGCTTGTGGAGTTTATTTCAGTTAGGCTGATTACACAATATCAAACTTTGAAGAATACTCCAATTTTTTTTTTAGTAACAATCTCCTATTCCATTGCCATTACAATTTATTTTGTATACCTACATATTACATTAGATATTAATTGCACCTGGTGCACCCATACCCTCCAATTTTAAAGGCAATATTGCAAGCCATGTTTTCCAAACCCCGCATAAATTAGGCACGGCTTATAGTTATGGGAAAAACGTGACGATACCCCGACGGGAGTGACGTCACACGGGGTTAATGAACTTGACATAAGGTACCATCAGCAAATATTAAAGACGTTTAGACACGGTTTAAACACGAGATAAATTTTATCTAGCTGGTAGTTTAAAATTAGAACTTTGTTTGTATGGACTTATTTTTCTGAGATTTTGAAATATCGGTCCTTTTAATTTTAATGCAAGCATCACGTCTGCTTGCAGAGGTGTACTATCATACACCCACATTTTGCTGATACCATTATTAAGTCTAATGTAATAAGTGGCGAGTCTATTACCATACGGGTACAAATTAAAACTCCAGTCTACTACTGAAAATTTACAAACAGAAAATGCATTTTCTGTTTGTAAATCTGCCCGAACAAATTCAGAAACCGGGATTAAAAAATCGCACTTCCATTGTCTAGACCAGAGGTTCCCAGTCTTTTTTTCTCAAAGACCACTTTCAAAATTTTGCTGGTTCCGGTGGACCCCCTGCAGCTACATTTCTACCATATTGTAAATTGAATTGTAAACCCCCACTTTGGAAACTAATGCACTAGACCAATGCTTAGACGGAAAATAAAATCTTACTTTTTACACGACTGCCCAAAAAAGGAGTGTAATGTTTTTATTAGGTTTTATTAGGGTTCATGTATGTATGTATGTGAGTTTCTTTGTTCCACCATAACTTTTGAATGCCTGAACAGATTTGGATGTATGGGATATCGATAGAATCCTTACATCATCCCGAGTGACACAGGCTATGAATTTATGATTTTTAGTTCATTTTTTGGCAGGGCAGTCGTGTTTTATAATTTTTTAAATTATTTATTTCCCTTTTGAACAATTTGTGATATTATTTCTATATCCTAAGCTCCTTTGCTCCTGTGACGCGTACCACAGAGGCTGGCTCGAGTTTGCACAGGAATGCGATGTATGGAAGAATTTGGGAGAAGGCCTTTAACAAATGGAAAAGTTTGAGCTAAAAAAATTCTCCTGTACTTAGCGTAAATTGGCTTAAACACTTACTCTCTGTAAACATGTGTCATTCATCAATCTACTAACCTAACGTGGTAACGTACTTAACGTGGTGTAACGTACTTAAGTACATAGCTTTGCGATTAAAAGGGTCTGGAAGTGTGAGAAACGGTCACCCATCTAAAGACTGACTGCTGCAAGTGCTGCATAACTTCGTAGATTGACTGATGTAGCTACGAGGCCCTCCGAGCATGAAATAAATAGACCTAAGTATTTCCAATATTTTTATTTCGTAGCAAATAAAAATTCTTAATAAAATCGAGACCAATGGATTGCAATTGTATGCAATGCTATTGTTTGTTAACCTAGAACCAAAACGTCTTTTTTTTTTGTATTACAATGTTTTCATTTCACAGCCGCACACACATTCGAAAGCATTATATTTTACATACAAATATCGTTGGTTTTTATTTTTAGGACAGATTTTGTTTCAAAAATATTTGCGCTGTCCGTCCAACTGGAAACCAAAATGGTTCAGTTATTATTTTGCATGACAAATGATTTGTTATACTGCAACATAGATAAGTGAATGTGAAAGGGTTTCACTTTGCATATGGCGAATTTGTATATGTTCCTTTAGGTTTCTAGATTTATGGACGTTTTAAATAAACTTGAGCCTTTTCAATATTTTCGTTCGCATAGTCTCATTTAGCTTGATCTAATATTTTGATACTTATATTTTGTCAGTGTCTATACTGTACCCATATTTTCGTACTGTTTGTCCTAACAGACTATCTACATAATTATTTAAAGGTAAGAAGAAATTAACGAACTGGCTGGTTGAGATAAATGTACTGTTGTAATAATGTGAGCATAATTACTTTACTTTTACTTCCACCGTTAAATTTTAATGTTGATATTACGTCTCACATCAACATTTTTTATGTAAACCATGAAAAAATTCGATATTTAAAATTTTGAGTTAATTCTGTGTGTATCTATACATATTTATAATAAAATTATAACAGGCCAATGTCTGTACATTATACATATTTGAGAAAAACTAATATAGGAGGGTCTTAGCCAAAACAACAGTTTTTAGATTTTTTGTCCGTCAGTCTGTCTATATGTTTGTTCACGTATCACGCAAAAACTACTGCATGTAACTGAATGCAGTTTTCACCGATGTATTGCTAGAGGTCTAACTTAAAATATAGGCTCCATTTTACCGCAGGAAAATATCAGATTCTAAATGCCACACGTACGAAGACGCGAGCAAAAGGTAGTATTAAATAAATACATTCCAACGTGCAGCCTAAAACCGCAACTGGTGATGCTAGAAACATAGTTTTCCACACCTCTGTATAAAATTATATAGTTATGTGGACACTGAGGATTAAAAGCGATTTTTAAGAAATTTATCCCATAGTCAGATGAAAAGGACGCGGCCGGAGCCACGGGCAAAAGCTTCTCAAATCGTAAGCTAAACTAACATTATAATGCTAATAATAAAAACATCATAATTTTTTTCATACGAACTCGTTATAAATTGAACCTGACATAAAACGCGGCTTGTTTTGCTGTCGCTACGTCGTCTGGTGCATCAATAGCGTATAGGGCTGCTTTGTATGCTCATTTCGAGTCTCCCTGTGGGTTCTGTCGCACCGCACTTTTCAACCGCATACTCTAGAGAACAAGGGACAAGCTTCCAGCGATTAGAAAAAAAAAATGGTTCATATTTAGTTGAGTTTCCTAAAAACTATAAATATTTGTAATTTCGTAATTAACTTATTTCTGAAACTCTATTATTTTGATGATTGCAACGTATTTTTGTTTCATAAGTTTTTCATTTTCAAAATGTTTGAAAAAAAAAAACCTATTGGGTTACCTGTAAAAAATATATTCAGAGAAAATTCCCAAAGTTTTAACATTTTCGGGGCGACCTCTCGGACTGGCCATCGACTGGCTACAATTCCTTACTCTAGAATATCTAACAGAAATTTTTCTCCATTAAAATGTTGCCTGACCCAGGTATCGAACCTAGGATTTCAAGCTCAGTGCGAACTTACAACCATTAAATCAATGAGGTAGTTATTTAAACTTAAAGTGTCTGTTTGTAAAACATAAAAATGTCAAAATAACAACTTTTTACTAAATGCATACCAAAGTATATACCCGCAAAACTATTTACCATAAAAAAAAATGTTTTCTATCTGTTTGTTCCTATAATAACTGAACCGATTTTGTCGAGACTTTCACTTTTATAAGGAGTGAACTATGCTACTTTTATTTTAGAAAAAGAATTAGGGTTCCGCGCAAAAAATGCACGGGTTCGTAATCTAAACGGGCGAAGCCACGGGTGGAAGCTAGTTTTTATATATAATCGCCTTCCTCTCATGACTTATGCTTCTGTAAGGCGCATAACGTGTGCGCATTATCCTACAGCGTGGCAACACTAGCGCGCTGTGCTATAAACATGGCATGCACCCCTGCACCCCTACACCCTGCACCCTGCACCCTGCACCCTGGAGTGAGCAAGACTAAACACAATATTATGATACCTGCAAACTGCATTTTTCTAAGACAAATTTTAATAAAAGTTTGGACTTCATAAATTTTATTATTTTTACTATTACAGCAAAACACTAATCCTAACTAATATTATAAATGCAAAAGTAAGTCGGTTTGTTTGTTTGTTACCTTTTCACGACTAAACCACTGAACCGATCATCCTAAAATGTTGCATATACGTTGTCAAGTGTACAGAAATGGACATAGGGTACCTTTCATCCCGAAAAAAGTACTGTTTCCGAGGAAAACAATAATAACGTTCTTATGATAATAGATGGCGCCAAGTGTCTTTCGCAAGCAGAGTACAACTCGAATTGACTGTCAAATTCTAAATTAACGCGTACGAAAGCCGCGAGCGAAAGCTAGTTAGATAATAAATACTAAATACATGTAGATGAGTCGCGGGCAACAACTAGTTTTAATAATGCTTTCATTGATTATTAAGGCCTTTTCTTCTGTCCCAAACGATTTTAGGCGTAAAACTGTCTGAACAACGTTTTTGATGGCTAAACAAAACATTGATCACAATGTCCGTATCATACCTTTTTTAAATTACAGAGAACGTAAACATCACCCCTGTTTTCCCCGACGGTTTAGGCAGAGGTGTACTATTGAACACAGGTATTAAGTGTAAGCAATTTAAAACATTCACACAGTGAAACACGCTATCTAAAAACCATCATCTAGAAATCAAACCCTTAAATCCAATGTCACGCGCATAGCCATTGCGTCCGGCAGCCTAATTACCGATGTAGCGACAGGCGTAGATCGCGCGATAACTTCTGTCAAATGTCATTTTGTGTCATATTGTATTGGCTGACAGTGAGATTGCTGTCGCGTGTCTTTCGCGTTGCTGTCGCTTTTTTAAGTAATTAGGCTGCGGGTCGTCAAAGGTCGTCAATTCAATAGCCCACCGGACAAAGAACGCGCCAACCGGCGACTATATGAAATATTGATTAATCGTCCCTTATTCATAAAATAACCTTTACAATATAGGTACTGGGTCCTTTAACGAGCAATTAACTCGACCTCCATTGACCACAAGTTACTGTTATATTTTTCGCTATAAAATTTTAACGGTACTATTAACTAAGATCGCGTACAATCCGCTCGGCTAGTAATCTTTATTGACACGTAAAATTTATGGAGTGTGAACTTGGCTTTATGTAGTGACATCTAGTTCAGGATGACGGGTGTATTAAGATTTTTATGGCAAGAACAGATATTCAGAAGAAGCCGAGAAGAATAAGTAGCTTCTTGTCAAAGTATTTTTTTTTTATTTCATGATGAAGTTTGGCATAGAGATAGATTATAGTCTGGAATAGCACATAGGCTACTTTTTATCCCAGAAAAATGTACGGGTTCGTAAACCACGCGGGCGAAGCCGCGGGCGGAAGCTAGTATTTTATATATTTTTTCTTTTTTCCAAACATAGCATCACGCCTGTATTCCCCGAAGGGTTAGGCAGAGGTGTACTATTGTACACCCACATTTCGCCGATGCTGTTATTGAGTCCCATGTAATAGGGGGCGAGCCTATTGCCATCTACCGGGCACAGTTCCAAACTCCGTGCTGCTACTGAGAACTTCCATACAAAAAAACCCAATAACACTTTGTCCGACCCGGAAATCGAACCCAGAACCTCACGCTCAGCAGTCGTTCTTGCGACCACTAGACCAATGAGGCAGTTTTTATTTCAACTGGCAGCTTAAGTGACGGCACGGTTGGCGCAGTGGCTAAGTGATTAGCTTTCTACGCCAGGTGTCGCGGGTTGAATTCCCGCACAGAATAAATATTTGTATGATCTATAGATAGTTGTTGCGGGTTGACCCGCAGCCTAATTACCGATGTAGCGACATGCGTAGATCGCGCGACATCTTCTGTCAAACGTCATTTTTGTGACATATAATGTATTGGCTGACAGTGAGATTGCTGTCGCGTGGCTATCGCGTTGCTGTCGCTTTTTTACGTAATTAGGCTGCCGCAGTCTAATTACCAATGTAGCAATCAGTTTGCGACAGGTGAAGATCGCGCGATAACTTCTGTCAAACGTTATTTTTGTGTCATATAATGTATTGGCTGACAGTGAGATTGCTGTCGAGTACCTGTCGCGTTGTCGACGTTTTTTTAAGTAATTAGGCTGCCGGTCCAATGCCGGAGAATTTCCATGCAGAAAAAACTCAAGTCTCCAAGTCTGGGTGTATGTGCATGTGAATTGTTTGTTTGTAAACATTACCAGTTTCAGGAAATATCATCAAAACGCTCACGCCCTACTTTAGTAAGGCGTGATAGTTCACTTTAGATTAAAGCTCCTCCAACCAAACACGACAGAACGAAATTATACATACTTATTTAAACACATAGCATTGAAACTTCAGCGCGAAATCCTTGGAAGTATAAACAACGAAATATAAATAAGTTAAATATTCACGCGAAACAATATTGCAAGTTTTCGAGCGAAAACTAACAAAACGAGCTAATTAGAAACATTAAGTTTAAGAAAGTTCGCTTCATTATGACAAGGCTGGTCTTAGCCCCAAGGGAGAGCGGGCAATGTTATTAAATCTGACAATGTTCATAGAATTACTATTTACTCATATAATATTAAAAAGTATAGAGAAGTTACATGTAGGGCCAGTGGCGTGCGGTTCATAAAGACAAAAAGACACTGCCTACCCTACATAACTTAAATAAATATTTATTATAACATACTTGAGGTGGCAAATCACATACATCATCATTTAATCGATAAGACGACGAACCAATACTAACATGCAGTAGGTATTTTTGAAAGCAAGCTTTTAAAATTTTCTGCCTACCCTGTCTAAAAACTATGCACGCCGCTCTGTAGGGCATAGCACCATCTACTGCCTCACTGATCTAGTGGGGTCGCAAGCGCGTTTGCTGAGCGTCAGATCCTGGGTTGGATCCCCGGGTAGGGCAAAGTATTATTAGGTTTTTCTGTATGAAAATTTTCAGCACGGAGTCTGGAACTGTGCCTGTTAGATGGCAATAGGCTCGCCGCTTATTACATGGGACTCAATATGGCATCGGCGAAATGTGCGTGTACTACAGTACACCTCTACCTAACCCTTTGAAGAAACACAGGCGTGAAAGAACGAAATAATTTTTATTTATTTTTATATGTATAACTGTTTGTTGATGTCTTTTCTTAGTTATCTTTTTTCTGATATAAAATTAATTCATATCCTATGTAAAACTATTATTTTAAAAGAGTATTTATCCATGAAAACTCCACGGTTCGTATTTCATGACAACACTACTGGCGCAGTAGCTAAGCATTTGACTTTCTGTTGTACATGAAAGGAGTTCAATTTCAGCCCGCAAAAATTATTTGTGTGACTTACAATTAATAGTAGTCTGGCTGTGTGTGTACAAGTGAGGTGTTTGATTGTACACTGTACTGTACCGTACCCCTAGTGTAAGTTTCTTTTGACAAATTCCATTTATTACATCGAACGCGTTCGGCGCTCCGATTTGTCCGCTTCGTGCTCTCCACCAATCGGAGCGCCGAACGCATTCGATGTAGTAAATCGTATTTGTCAAAGGAAACTTACACTAGGCGTACTGTTCTCACGATAAAGGAAACACCACAGCATTATTTAAGAATAAACAAAAGTCTGTCGGCGACGTTTTAAAAGTAGAGAAGGTCTAGTTATTCTATAGAACTTAACTAGAAAAGCCTTTCCGTTATTCTGTGGTTACTTTAAACGTTGGTAGGACGAAAGTTTGTCGCGTGTTCCCAACTACGTTCCGAGTCGTCTCAGCCTTTTTTCTTAAACAAAGTAAAGCCGAGCAACAAGCTGAGAAAATGCTACTTAGCATGAAGATGTTCTATTTACCTTTTCAATTTTAGAGGGGAACTGGCTTCAGGTCTGCGGAGCGGAAAATCTGATGTTGAAATGTTGTTGACCTCTACTATAAACATTATATTATTTATTAGAAAGAAAGAAATAAAATACGTTTATTTGGCACAAACTTATGGCATAAAATAATAATAAAAAAGAAACAAGACAAATAAAAAAAAAATGTGTGTGTGTACTTATGTACGCACGTAAGAAGTTATACTTCATATTTATTTATTTAATTTCCACTGATATAAAACACGTGTTACAGATGCATAAATATATCAATAACTACCTTGAATATAGCTATCAATTCCCAAGAAAATTTAAAAGACATTTGCCAGCCAACTTCATGTTATCGCTTTTATGTTTGTCGGTGTGCGCGCGCATCGTAAGAATTCACAATGAGAATAATAATAATATAATTTTCTTAACTTAAATATGACCCCCCCCCTCCCTCCTGCTTACACTGTCTACTTCGGTACCACTGTCAACATTCCTGCCTACCACGTAACAGTTTAAGCGTGATCACGTCTGCTTTCTGTTAGTCTTTCCGCAACTTAATCACAGTCTTAAACGCTGCGCAGTGGCAAAACTTTGTACAAACAAAGCGAGGCGGCAGTTTTTGAGACTCGTGAATATTCATTAATGTCTTAATTTTGTCATTTCAAACGTAATAAGTAACTGTCAGATAAGACATGGTGTTGAAGAAGGCTTTTGAATATCCTTATGTTCTATGAGACCTCAAACGATTCCTACTTGACGTCCCCTGAGAAGAATGTTTTGAGTTGACTGACTTGACTGCCTCATTGGTCTAGATCTCGCAAGCGCAACTGTTAAGCGTGAGGTCCTGGGTTCGATTCCCGGGTCGAGTAAAGTGTTATTAGATTTTTCTGTATGGAAATTCTCAGTAGCAGCACGGAGTCTGGAAATGTGAATACTAATAACTTTTATCATTCATCAAAATAATAGGTATACATACTTTCGCTATTTATTTATTTATTTATTATACACTTTATTGTACACCACATAACATAGACAGGACAGACATATACAATTATTTGTGTACAATGGACGGTCTTATCGCACAAGACGATCTCTTCCAGCCAACCTTTGGATGGACTGAAGAAAGGGAGATAGCTATTATTACTTTTGTCTAACAAAATCTGTGGTATCTCATTTTATCCATGCTATCTCATAAGTTGAGCAAAGTCAGCTGCATTATATAACAGATAAGCAAAAACAAGTTCTTGTTTTGACAGACCAATAGATTTATTGTTCCCTAAACTGCTTAGAATTGAGTTGAGGAGGTATGCCATCCAGTGCGATGCGAAGCGATACCATAAAGAACTGTGTCCTTTTTACCAGATTGACATTGTAGCAGGACACTCATTTCTCATACTTAGACCATTCTTAAACCTGCGGGACCTATTACCGATAAAATATCGTATTTTAAACTACGTCATTTAAAAAAGATTTTTCTGTTAATATTTATATTTTGTGACAACACTGCCATGGAAATATATATATAACAAAACGTCTTCATGCTGTAGTTAACAGAGCTCTTTCACAAACATTCATAACGATTTATTGGATCAGTATACGGTAACCTCATCTTCATATTATAAGCCTGTAGAGGCCACTGCAGGACAAATGTCTCCCTTCCCTCCTTCCACCTCCTCTTTGCTTGGCATAAATACTTAGTAATTTGTTTGGGTTAAACTTATACCTATTTAAATATCTGATTTTAAACCTCATCCACATCGATTAGCCATGGTACTAATCTAATATTCTATCCAAATATTGAAAGGTGACCTATTCAGCTCCTAATAAAACATCGCTCATGTATAGCGTTGGCCTCGCTTCATCTACATCACATACTTTGACGAACTTGTAACAAGAAACAGCGCAAGTTGCAGCAACATGCAGCGCAACTTGGCCGGTCGCCATTCGATCTGTACCGAACAGATTAGGAATGTTAATACAGTAGTTTGTCTTACATGTAGCGTTGTACCACTGTCTTTAGCTTGATATGTGTGCTATAAAGCTATGTCAATGCTTGAAGTACTCAACCAGGTTAAGGATTATGTGACTTGTGTATATTGAAATTAATTGCAATATTTGTTACTTTGTTTTTCTTTATACAACTTATAGTATACACAAGTAATAAGTATTTTATATGAGTTTACATTTTTTTCAAGAGTAAGGCTTATAAATGTAAATATTGGTTAATTTTTTTTTTTTTTTTATTAGTTTTTTATTATTTTAATAAATGCTTATGAGAGTAAAAAGTGTTTTATGTTAATTGCGTCAGACCAGCCAGTATTTTAAGAAAGAAAGAAAATCATTTATTCGCGCCTAAATATGACGCATTTTAATAATTTTAGTGACAGAAATAAAACAAAACAAAAAATACAGTTACGGAAAATATGCATCACATGCGTGCAAAACGGATTAAAATGAATTATTTCTGCAGTATG
Source organism: Shargacucullia verbasci (assembly GCA_947562105.1). Taxonomy (NCBI): domain Eukaryota; kingdom Metazoa; phylum Arthropoda; class Insecta; order Lepidoptera; family Noctuidae; genus Shargacucullia; species Shargacucullia verbasci. Next base: position 1,764,640 of record OX387289.1, on the reverse strand, counting down.
TTGATGTTTTTATACCAACGCCAAAATACAGGTCTGCTGTGATCACTAGTATATTAACTTTATGACTGTGATATTACCACTGACAATCTCTGACAAATAAATTATTTTCTTCACTTTAATTTCTACCTATTATAATTATGATTTGTAAATTAAGTTCAAGAGTTTAAGCTTTCATACCTTTTCGTTTCTTTATTGTGCAATTTCTTTAAAAACACAGTCCTAATTGTCGACTTGAGCACCACATGCTATACGCCTGACCAGAAGACTGGTCTATTCTTTGGTCAAAGAATCTACTGCCAGTCTTTTGGGCAAACTGCCGGTTGACAGCGATGCGGAGGAAGATTTTGATGGTAGGTAATGTGTTTTATAATTTTTACATCTTTAATATGTTTAGTAGTCAGTAAAATTAAATTGTAATTAATTAATTATTTTTGCTAATATATACGGAACATTAAGAGAACATGATATTTTTCCCCACAACATGATAAACTGTTTATCTGTTAAAAAATCTTATAACTCATGTTATTCTACAGAAAAAAACTTCTTCTAATATCAGAATTACAACAGTTCCATCCATATACTTGGAACTGAAGTACCAGGAGCTACTTACAGTCTCCAACACAAGTTTAAATCACTAAAAACTTTGCTAATCTCGCGGCAGAACTTGGACCACCCACTGTACTGGGGTCTAATAAAAAAGTCTAAGTTTCAGTTACAGTAAAGAGGATCACAGGAAATGAGAGACTGGTTTAATAATATCGTTTGTATGTCTGTAGGTATGTAAAAGGAATCTTAGAATGAAGTAAATTAATTTTTGTAACAAAAAATAAAAACCGCCTTCAAAAAACTCAAAAACAAAACTAACTAAAAAGCAAAAAATAAATGTTTTATTTAACAATACAGTAGTTGAAGAATATTGAAGTCGGTGCCAAGTAAAACATAAAAGTAATATACCTTGCTGTTATAATAGCGACATTGAAACTACGTGTTCATGTAAAAATTGTCGAGTGCGAGGCGAATTGTGCGTCGGACACGACAAATGCACCTCGCCGATTGCCTAGGTTTACTATATTATATAATAAAACATTAATTTTTTACTTTTTATTATAGTTAGTTTTGTTGTAGTAGAGTTTTTTGAAGGCGGTTTTTATTTTTTCTTGTGAAGAAACGCAGTCTTGTGCGAGCATCGAACGGATACACTTCTCCGACATGAAACTGTCAGTTTGCCCGGAGTTAAAAAATAGTTAGTTTGTGATTTTGTACCGAGTGAATTACTTACAACTGTTAATTGTATTGTGAAAGTGAAATACTAACTTATTTACATTGGAACTGTGATTTTATTGCGATCCTGTGTTTGAACCCTGTACCATCGAATCGAGATAATAACAGCCCTATCGCTCAGCCATCGCTCAAGCCAATATGTATAATATTAAACGTCTATGTAACCTTTCGGGAAGTACTGGCGTGATACTGATGTGATATTAAATACAGATGTCTGATAAAAACAAGAAAATCCACGCCATTCGTCTGACTAGAGTTCACCCAAAGTTTATAGTTGCGACTGTTATTGGATAGTCCCCATCGTACGGCTGTTGCACTCCCCTAGAATTATGGCGGATACGTACCATCGTGCTTTATTAAATTTGAACGCAACATGTTACCGTTTTCATCTTCCCATCTGTTTGTATAACAACTCTATTGTTTCGGTATTTGGGGAAAATTACTTACAAATGATATAAAGCTTTACTTACTTTATGATATCAACTTGATATCATAAAGTACCTAAGTATAGCATTGAACTTGATATTTTATTACGTACCATTGTGGTGGTACAGTGGTGCTAAAAAGTTTATTTAAATGTGTAGGTATAACAGATAAATATGACAAAAATTTGCACTTTGATGTCTTTTCATTGAGGCAAATGAGACAGAATGATAAATGATACCATAGACTTAGAATTTCGCATTACATTCTAAATCTATGAATGATACCTATTTTAAAATCTATTTCAATTTCTTCTTCTTTCAAGTAGGCACTGGATTGTAGATATACTCTACAAACATACATCTCACACAGCGGCGTGCACAAAGTTTTTAGACAGGGTAGGCAGAAAAATTTAAAAGCTTACTTACCAAAAATACAGACTGCAGGTTGGTTTTGGTTCGTCGTCTTGTCGATTAAATAATGATGTATATAATTTGCCACCTCAAATACATTATAATAAATAATTATCTGGGTCATGTAGGGTAGGCAGTGTCTTTTTGTCTTTATGAACCGCACGCCACTGATCTCACATACACACATTCGCATCCTTTCCGTTAACTATAGTCTAGATATATAAATATTCCGTATAAGATAAGGTATGTGTTTATTCATGTAGACCATATACAGGTACTTAAAAATAATTACGACTAGGTGCCACGTTCCAAAATGTTGACTTCCAATGGAGAAGAACGGGCAAGAAACTCCATGGTTACTCTTTTAAATTCAGAATTTCTTACAATATTTTGTTAAAATACATTGTTCTCGAAAACTTATGTGAGGACAATGTAAAAAAAAGTCTAAACTAAACAAGCCTGATGTTTAAATTAATAACAATTATTTTGATAAGATTGACATGGCAGCTATGAGCTGTCCAGTCCCAACAGACGGCACCCGTTCACGAGTATGACGCGCGTCTCGGCATCGTTCGACTCAACCATATTGCCGGGAACTCAACGACCCGACACACACGCCACCATCAGCAGGACAGTTAAGTTAATATGAGAATCGAACATGCGATACGTACACAGAAAATCAAATGAGAAGTCAAAAAATCAAAAATGTGTTACTCCGAGGCCGATGTTTACCAATAAGATAGCAGACGTTTAAAATGTAAACAGCCGTTTACCTGAATAAAACTGTATTGACTTAATGACTTTTATTATTGATTAATTTGAATATTAAACCAATATTGTTATCACATCCGGACATCTATCGTCTAACTGTAAGCCTGAATTAATCCTGACTAAGCCTAGGAGCTTAACTTAGGGCTTATTTAGCCATGAACGCAGATGTGTCTTCACTACATGTAATAGACAGCCCACGACCAAACCATATATTAGTTTACCAGAATTTGATTATCACTTGCGTTTACGATGAAGGAAAACATCGTGAAGAAACCTGCACACCTGAGAGGGCTCCATAAAGTTCTTGATAGTGTGTCTTGATAGTCCGCCAACCCGCACGCCAGCGTGGTGGACTAAAGCCTAACCCTTCTCGTTCTGAGAAGAGACCCTTGCCCAGCAGTGGGACAGTAATGGGTTGAATTTATTTTATTATATATAGGAACTGAGATTTCTTAATTAGTCAGTGGGTGAGTAACATTAACATAGCATCACGCCTGTATTCCCCGAAGGGTTAGGCAGAGATGTACTATTGTACACCCATATTTCACCGATACTGTTATTGAGTCCCATGTAATAGGGGGCGAGCCTATTGCCATCTACTGCGCACAGTTCCAGACTCAGTGCTGCTACTGAGAATTTCCATACAGAAAACCCAATAACACTTTGCCCGACCTGGGAATCGAAACTAGAACCTCTCGCTCAACAGTCGCGTTTGTGACTACTAGACTAGTGACGCAGTCAGAAGGTGAGTATTACGCTTTTAAATAGATATATATATATATACATATATAACATTACTCGAACCACCAATAATCGTAAAACCAATACTACCTTACTCATTCATGTATTCAACGTAATCCTACCTGACTTCCCAATGTCCCTGGGCGAAATGATACCCGCATAAATTTGGCCCCGGAATCGGGATGATATTTGACACATATATGGCTTGAATCTTAGTAACGTTCGAGAGAGGGACAATAGTCTGGCAAGCGTATATTATAGGTCCAAGATGACGGAGGGGTTTAATGTAAGATAACGTTTGCAGGTACCCTTTATCGAGCAGTTTCAATATACTATCGAACGTATAGATTGCGGTATGTGCAATAGAAAATTATGTAGATACTAAAATAGGTGTTAGCTTTTCTCGTGTGCATTTACTGCGCCGATGGATGATGATAACGTAGCTACATAGTATAGTTGCAGCGCTTGACGCGGTCAGTCCTTGGATGGTTGACCATTTTTCACATATCGAGACCCCTCCGTGCCTCGGAAAGCACGTTAAGCAGTTGGTCCCGTGTGTCATACGATGATCTATGACAGTCGTTACGGGTGTCAATTATCTAAGAGTATCGGGGTCTCCCAGTTACTGGGTGGCGGAGGTCAGAAGGCAGCCGCTCTGTGTAAAATACTGATATTCAGCCGCAACCGGTTAGGTTGGAAGCCGACATCAAGGTAGTTGCGAAAAGACTAGGCAGATGATGATGGAGGATGATAAAAGGCTTTATAAACGTGATATTTTATTATATGTTTCTTTGAGATATTTAGCTAAATAGTGTAAGACATTTTTTTTTTACAACTTAACTATACATATTTCATGTAAAAGAATATTATCACCAATAGGCTCACCCCATGTGATTTTAATACCGCATCGGCGAAATGTGGGTGTACATTAAGTACACCTCTGCGTAACCCTTTGAGAAATACAGAAGTGATGCTATGTATTGTAAATATCAACAAAACATAACAACTTAAGAGCTTATGTAAAATATATTACATAGAACACTGACCGTAACAAATTCTTCCCAAAAATAATGTTTTTTTTTTGTTTAAAATACTTTCCCCCACACTAGGAGTAATTCCTGTATCGTGGGTGTGTTTGCAAACACGTATATTCACGTACACAAATACCCAGACCCGAAATAACTATCTGAAGATCATACAAATATTTGTTCCGTGCGAGATTCGAATCCGCGACACGTGGCGCAGCAGTCGATCTCTCAAACACTGCGCCAACCGTGTCGTCAGAAACCTTGATTCTCTCAAAACATTAGAAAACTGTAAGTCAAACAATTTAAAAATCATACATACACATCATCACGCGTGTATTCTACGAAGGGTTAAACAGAGGTGTACTAATAAAAACCCACATTTCGCCGATGCTGTTACTGAGTCGCCGTTAATGAGTCTTAGTAATCAGCGAAGCGAGCCATCTACCGGTCACAGTACCAGATTCCGTGCTGCTACTGAGAATTTCCATACAGAAAAACCCAATAACACTTTGCCCGGGAATCGAATCCAGGACCTCACGCACAGCAGTCACGCTTGCGACCGATGAGTCAATCAATATTTTAAATAAGTAATAAAAAAATCTATCCCATATTTAAAACAAACCCATCTCCTAAAGTCCTCAAAAGATCCACAGATCTGTCTAATCTCACTGCTTACCCTCCATTACCAAATGAATCACCATAATAATGAGAGTAAAGCCATAATGTACTACATATAATCCCCTTGAGAATACGAAACAATGTCGTTCTGCTGGTTCTATCACTTATGTATGGAATTACTTAATTCCATACAAACTTGTACGGAGGTGCTGGCGGAAATCCAAGCCCGTTCATAAGTATACCTTGTCATAATTTTAGTGTAAATGTGTGGTGTGAGTGGGGGAGAAAATTTTCCGGCTATTTTGAGTCTCTAAAAAAAGATAAAATGTTTCGGAAATAACTTTTGTTCCGCTGGTAGTTCGAATTTTTAATTGGTTCTTGGGTTTGACTGCCTCACTGGTCTGACTACCTCATTGGTCTGACTGCCTCACTGGTCTGACTACCTCATTGGTCTGACTGCCTCATTGGTCTGACTGCCTCATTCGTCTGACTGCCTCATTGGTCTGACTGCCTCATTCGTCTGACTGCCTCATTAGTCTGACTGCATCATTGGTCTGACTGCCTCATTGGTCTGACTGCTTCATTAGTCTGACTGCCTCATTGGTCTGACTGCATCATTGGTCTGACTGCCTCATTGGTCTGACTGCCTCATTAGTCTGACTGCCTCATTGGTCTGACTGCATCATTGGTCTGACTGCCTCATTGGTCTGACTGCCTCATTAGTCTGACTGCCTCATTGGTCTGACTGCATCATTGGTCTGACTGCCTCATTGGTCTGACTGCCTCATTAGTCTGACTGCCTCATTGGTCTGACTGCATCATTGGTCTGACTGCCTCATTGGTCTGACTGCCTCATTAGTCTGACTGCCTCATTGGTCTGACTGCATCATTGGTCTGACTGCCTCATTGGACTGACTGCCTCATTGGTCTGACTGCCTCATTGGTCTGACTGCATCATTGGTCTGACTGCCTCATTGGTCTGACTGCCTCATTAGTCTGACTGCCTCATTGGTCTGACTGCATCATTGGTCTGACTGCCTCATTAGTCTGACTGCCTCATTGGTCTGACTGCATCATTGGTCTGACTGCCTCATTGGTCTGACTGCCTCATTAGTCTGACTGCCTCATTGGTCTGACTGCATCATTGGTCTGACTGCCTCATTGGTCTGACTGCCTCATTAGTCTGACTGCCTCATTGGTCTGACTGCATCATTGGTCTGACTGCCTCATTGGTCTGACTGCCTCATTAGTCTGACTGCCTCATTGGTCTGACTGCATCATTGGTCTGACTGCCTCATTGGACTGACTGCCTCATTGGTCTGACTGCCTCATTGGTCTGACTGCCTCATTGGTCTGACTGCCTCATTGATCTGACTGCCTCATTGGTCTAATAGTTGCAAACGCGACTGCTCATCGTGAGATCCTGTTCGATTACCGGATCGGACAGTGTTATTGCGTTTTTCTGTATGGAAATTCTCAGTAACAGGACGGAGTCTGGAACTGTGCCCGGTAGATGGCAATAGACTCGCCCCCTATTACATAGGAGTCAATAACGGTATCTAAATGTGGGTGTACTTAGTACACCTCTGTCTAACCCTTCGGGGAATACAGGCGTGATGATATGTTATTATGTTATGTCCTTGGGTCCAATATTCGTAAGCGCGACTGAGCATGAGGTTCTGGATTCGATTCCCGGGTATTTGTAATTTTATTACTCAGTAGCCGCACGGAATTTGGAACTGGCGCCTGAAATTTGGCAATAGGCTTGCCCCTTTTTACATGGGACTCAATAACGGCATCAGCAAAATGTGGGTCTAAAATAATACACCTCCACCCTCCGGAGTATCCAGGCCTGATGCTATATTACGTTAAAACAACACGGCGGCCATCATATAGCATTTGTTTTTGTTCAAATAATGACATCATACATGTATTGTAGTCAAAATCTCCACAAGTAGAGCCCCACCTGTTCCACTGTGAAGCTTACATTAATCTTTGTGGAGACAATTTCAAAATCACCTGAGAATAACTGCCTAGCCAATGTGGCGGTGTTTCAGTGATACTGTAACTTACAACTGACTGTAAATCATAACTTTAACTGGACGAGTCTCCAATAATACAATATGCATGTTTCTGTATGTCTGTGGAAATGAATTTATTGCTTCTGTAAGAGACGACAAGTCTGTACATCCACAATCCTACTTCCTATGCTATCTTACTAATATTATAAATGCGAAAGTTTGTGAGGATGGATGGATCTTTGTTACTCTTTCACGCCAGAACGGCTGAACGGATCTGGATGAAATTTGGCACAATGATAGATTATAGTCTGGAATAGCACATAGGCTTTTTAACACGGGAAAATGGACGTGGGCGAAGCCGCGAGCGGAAGCTAGTTTTATAAATGCGAAAGGGACCGTCTGTTACCTCATCACGATTAAACTACTGAATTGATCATTATGAAATTTTACAAAGAGGCGGCTTGGGTTCTGGAGAAGATCATAGACTTATGAAGCAAAACACTAATCTTATCCTACTTAATATTATAAATGTGAAAGTTTGTAAGGATGGATGGATCTTTGTTACTCTTTCACGCCAGAACGGCTGAACGGATCTGGATGAAATTTGGCAGATTATAGTCTGGAATAGCATATAGGCTGCTTTTCATCCCGGAAAAATATACGGGTTCGTAAACCACGCGGGCGAAGCCGCGGACGGAAGCTAGTATAAAATACACACGCTGACGTAGTCGCTGGCAATAACTAGTTGGAATACATTTTCGAAAACATCTGTCAGGAATAGTAGGTATAAGCAAAACTACTAATTATGATTTAAGCACATTATATGACTTCTTCTGTGTATTTTTGAACGCATCACGCGTTAATTTTTGAACGGATTTTAGTTAAACTTTCACTGTTAAATTAATTATCAAAATATATTTGCACTGCTTGGCAAGGGCCTCTTCTCAGAATGAAAAGTACGGCCACCACGCTGGCCCTGTGCGGGTTGGCGGACTAAACACACCATCGAAAACTTTCTCGCCGAAAACGCCCTCTCAGGTGTGTAGGTTTCCTCACGATGTTTTCCTTCACCTTTAACACAAGTGATAGACAAATTCTGATCCGCACATGATTCCGAAAAGACAGGTGCGGGCCAGCATTCAACCAATAAACTATCACCGGATCATATCTGTAAGCAATGTAATTTTATTGGTTATACCAAAATTGTGTCGTTTTCAATATTCATTCTCAAACTGTAAACATTAAGCGTTAATAATATCTGAATATTACACCTAGTAATGGCAAAGGACTCTCGTTATTATATCAGAAACAGATCTACACAGTGTGAATGTAGGAAATTATACCTTAGTTCAAAGCCATAGGGATCACAAGATAAACATGTTAATTTGAATGACAACGGCGGTAACACCTAGTCTACAATAAATGCTACATTAGACACAAGCCAGATATAACATAACCGCACGTCAGAGGGTGTTAATAACCTCCGGCCCCCATGAGTTGCCGGCTTGCGGGTGGCGGATTTGGGGCTGTCTGTCACTCGAGCATTATTATTGTAACAGCATTCTTTAATTATATTCTTTTTTATAATAACAGACATATATATTCTTTTTTATAATAATGACAGACATGAGAGTGTTGCTGGGGAGTTTGTTGGGCCGTTTCTTCTCCCCAAGCTAAAACACATAGGAAGCGGTCAAGGGCGGGCGTATTAGTTCTGTCCATAATATGTTTGACGTTCAAAAAGCACTAGTAGTAGTCTATTTTGAATAAATGATTTGAATTTGAATTTGAGCAGCAGCAGGCCTGAGACGGCGGCGCGAGTGTGTTCCACGCGCGCCTCTCTAGGAAGATGTGCAGCTATAGATTAGCTGCACAATGGGACAGAGCCTGCCAAGTCATCCACTGGCGGGCCGATACCTGCCGGGGGTGCGGTGAATGCGCGAGCGAATCCCGTATCTCCAGCGCTACTGGTATGTCGCAGGAACACCGTGTGGTTTTAGTCGGTAAAAGTCCGACATCATCCATCGCCTTCCCCAGGGCGGCGGGTATGCATGAGCATTTCCACACGTAAAAAAAAAGATATAACATAGCATCATGCCTGTATTCCTCGAAGCATTAATGAGTGGTACTGTATGTACTGTTGTTTAGTGAACACAAATCGCCGATTAAATCGCAGTTATTGAAATCCATGTAATAATGTCCTCCTGACCGAATTTCGATCACGGCGGCCAATCTCACCGGAGATTAGCCAACTACGCAGGAGATATTATAGAGCACAAGTGTGTGCGCAAACACAGGTGCTCTGTCTATTCCTTCACACTCATAGCCCGATGGGACGGCAATTCAACACGACCGGAGAGATATCAGGCGCAGGACCAACGGCTTGACGTGCTTTCCGAGGCACGGCGCAATGTAATACGGTAGCCCCCTATCCTATTTCTATGTACCGGACATTCCAAATTTTGGGCTCTTACTGTGAATCTTCTAAGAGAAAAACCTAATGACACTTTTTTTTATTTAAGACGTTGCCGACGCTCGTAATAATTCCTGTATCATGGGTGCGTTTACAAACACAAATATTCATATTGCCATACATCCGGACAAATATACAAATATTTGTTAAGTGCGTAAATTCAACCTGCGACACGTAGCGCAACAGTAGATCTCTCAACAACCGCGCCATGCGTACCGTAGCGCCAACTTTGTCCGATCTGGGAACTCAGAACTCAAAACTTCACACTCAGCAGCCTCGTGTAACGAATAGGCCACTGCGACAAACTGAATAGTAATATAACAGTTTTGTACAGTAAGATTTTTTTATATAAATATGATTTTTGGTTAAAATTAGTAAATACGTGTGTTTTCTTTTACTATCACTTAGTACTAAAAGATTAAGATATAACAATACAAAATTGTCGTATAAAACTTTCATTAGTGGATACCGTACACGCCAGAGGGCTACGCGGCCCACACCAGCCTTTTCCACGTTCAGAACAGGCACAACAAGCTTGGCCTTTAAAGTTTGATGAGTAAACTCAAAGAACTGATATTTCTTTGATTTGATGTGAAAATTTTAACCACATTTTTTTCATGTTATCTTTGTCAATATACCTAAGAAAGAAAAAAATATATATAGTGCTTAAAAACATTCTGTATCAAGTATATTTTATTACTTATGTGGAAAACGAGATCGTTTGGTAACTAGCATCTCAAGAGACTTTCCTCTCATGAAAGCTGACCATTTTCCTCCTTAATTAGTACCGCCTAAATGAAATATTAGCTTATTTCCTACAAGTAATTGCCTAGAGGCGTGTAGTAGTGACATGCCGTGTTTTAGTCGACTGCTGAGTATAATTATTATTAATTAAGTACAGAATATTGCGTATTTATATTTTCTGGAGTGGATCAATTAAAAGATACTTAAAGATATTTTTTTAGGAAACGTTGCCCCGTACTAGGAATAATTCCGATATCGTAGGTGCATTTACATACACAAATATTTACATGCACAAAACAACCAGACCGGCAGCCTAATTACCGATGTAGCGACAGACGTAGATCGCGCGATAACTTCCGTCAAACGTCATTTTTGTGACATATAATGTATTGGCTGACAGTGAGATTGCTGTCGCGTGGCTATCGCGTTGCTGTCGCTTTTTTACGTAATTAGGCTGCCGCAGCCTAATTAGCGATGTAGCAATCAGATTGCGACAGGCGTAGATCGCGCGATAGCTACTGACAAACATCACTTTCAAAGTAGCTTTCACAGAAACTGCTGTCACGTGGCTATCGCGTCACTGTCGCTTATTTAAATAATTAGGCTGCCGCACCCGTATTACTTAAGAACAGACTATGTGACAGTAAGTTACTGTCGCTGATAACTCACATGATAACGCATATACAAAGCGAGAAAGAGATACATGTTTGTTAGTCGTTTTGGCTGTCCGATTTTTCTTACGTAATCAAGGCCCACAATTATCTGTAGGCCATAGAAATATTGGTTCCATGCGGAGATCGAACCTGCGACACGTACAATAACTATCTGTAGGCTTTACAAATATTTGTTCCGTGCAGCGATCGAACCTGCGACACGTAGCTTAGAAAGCTAATAGCTTAATCACAAAGCCAATCGTCTCATCAGAATTTCGCCCTCATCAGTTCTGTTGCCATCATTCAAGAACCTCTATTTTTAACATTTTTTTTCACAATTCAGCGTTTGTTGTTCTGTGATACAACAAAGACACATTCTAAATGAATATATGACGGGATCTTGGCGTTTAGCTGATTTATTTCCAAGTTGTCAACTAAGTAAATTGCTCGGCATTATTGTGTGTGATATTGTAGGCATTTTAACATTAGATATTTTAACATTTTGCTTGTTTTATTTTTTGATGTTGCAGCCTTTAGGATAACGTAGCCATAGAATATAGTAATAGCATGTATCATCACGCCTGTATCCCCGAAGTGTTAGGCAGAGATGTACTCTGGTACACCCACATTTCGCCAATGCTATTATTAACTCCCCGGGGCCCTACAGGCTCGCTCCCTATTACATAATAGGGGACGAGCCTATTGTCATCAACCGGGCACAGTTCCAAATGCTGTGCTGCTACTGAGAATTTCTATACTTACAGAAAAACCCATTAACACTTTGTCCGACCCGCGAATCAAACCTAGGACCTCACGTTCAGCACGCACTTGCAACCACGACCAATGAAGCAGATCTACAATGCCGTGACTAAATCACATCCCAAATATGGTCCTCCCTACAACTTTAAGAAAGCACGTACAACAACCAGAAACCCTTACGTCATAGCATTAGATTCATCCGTAACCGATGAGCTATATAAATAAAATAAATGCTTCTGTCCCGTAGTAAAACCGGGACATTATTCAAGCTAAATCCCGGGGATTTGCCGGAACTCCCCGCGAATCTCTTAACATTACCGTTAAATTGTTTTATAGCTGGAAAAAATGTGGACGAAATTAAATTGGATAGATATGTAATTAATTATATTATGTAAGAAAGAAAATAGTAATATCTTCAACTAGCCTCGGATTGAAAAACTGAAACTGACACACACTAAACAAGTTTCCATAGACATGAATTATTTTCGGATGAAAAAATAGATAATTAACTACTGGCAACTTACTTAATTATCTTTTTCGATATTAGTACCTATATAAAGACATAAGGTGCATAAAGACAAAAAGACACTGCCTACCCTACATAACTCAGATAAATATTTATTATAAGATATTTGAGGTGGCAAATCACAAACATCATTATTTAATCGACAACACGACGAACCAATACCAACATGCAGTAGGGATTATTGGTTCGCGCCAGGGCTCAAGCAGCAACTGAGACTTTTACTAACAAAAAACCAATAACAGTTTTCCCGACTCGAATCAAACCCAGAACCTCACACTCAGCAGCCTCTTGCAACCAATAGACCAATGAGGCAGTTTCTGTTGAAGGTGCTAACTCAGCTTACTATCCATGTATATTCATTCAAAATTAACTACATGGTCTCAAAGAAAACTTTCCCACACTGGAGCGCTCCGACTTCCGATTTAGCTGCATTTACATGTAATCAGCTGTGAAAGTACTTACAGAACATTTGAATAAAGTTCGCCAAAGGCTTTAGTGATGAAATGGAGAACTGAATTAGATTCTAATATTTGAATGAATGGCTTTTTAGGGGGAATGCTTGCCGACTTTAATTTAGTACGGCAACTACTTTGTGAATGTAAAGAGTCGAGTATTTTTTTAAAGAAAACCAACTATTACGACACGGTTGGTGCAGTAGCTAACCGATTAGCTTTCTGTGCTACGTGTTGAGGTTTCGATCCCCGCACGGAACAAATATTTGTATGGTCTACAGATAGTTGTTTCGGGTCTGGTTGTTTGTGCATGTGACATGTATGTTTGTAAACTCCACGATACAGGAGAAATCCCAGTGTGGGGTAAAGGTATTAAAAAAAAAAACTTTAAATACTAGTTTCTTATACGATTGTAGTACTAAATATGTTAACAGAACCAGACACCTAGAAAATTGCATAAATATGTTAATTTCGTGCGTGACGAGCGATTCCGCGAACCGTAGGGATGAAAGCCATTCACTTAGCCACTACGCCGCCAGAAAAATTTTGGCCTTACTCGTATTTTCTGTTGAGTCGGCGCAAGCACGATAACTGATCCATGCTTGCACTCTGTTGCGACAGGTCAGCTCAAATAGTTATGGCACTTTCAAAAGGCTATTCCACCCTATATTTGTCTCACATAAACCCTTACACCATTACAATCTGTCTGGACTTTAAAATAGACCTTGACCCTTGAGTTTGTTTCGGCGTTTCTTCTCAGGGATCGTCATAGAAAATACCGACGCTATTTAGTTTAAAAAAGACGTGTAAAAGTGATTGCAAAATCCTAATTGCAAAATAAATAATTTCATTTCAAGTTATCAAACGAATTGTTGAGGCAGTAGTGGAAAGATGGTGGCTATCGAGGCTGACTGGCCAGGGTGCGCCAGAAGAAATTCGCTAACATGTCTCGCTGATGGTGGCGTGGTGTGTTGGGTCGCCGAGTTCCCTACATGGTTGAACTTAGCTATACTGACACATGCGTCATACGTGAACGGATGCCATCTGCCGGGACTAGCCAGCTTGTAACTGCCATGACAATCTTATTCAGAGGCAATCTTATTATGTTTTGTTTTCCATAGTATTTTTTTGTTTTTGCACATTAAAGTACATTATTCTCGCATTCTCTTACCACAACAGCGTCCCAAACACGATTGTAAGACCGATTTACTTTAAAAGAGTTTCCATGGAGTTTCTTGCCGGTTCTTCTCCATAGGACCTCCTATTTAGAACCGTTCGCCTAGAGTCTCGACATATCTCGACATAAGTGCCTGAACTTGGTTTACATGAAATAAAGATATTCTATTCATGATCATGTTTTTGTGGAGGCTTTGTCTTTGCGCCATAACTACAATTTAGTATTTATGGAATATATCTCTTGTTGTAAACCATTTCTCTTAATTCCACGCATTATCCACTCGCAAAATTATAATAAGACGAAAAAACAAAAACATAAGTTAATCTCCTAACCATATTTCTTGGAACAATAACAAATATTTATTTGACCCAAAAGGGCAAGAATCTTGGAGTCCCGCATCACATGTTGGCAGACAGCCAGGCGGTTCTGCAACTAAGACATTGGTATTCCAGCGGTGGTCTTGAGGTTCTGTGTTCACACTTCATCTAGCACAATGTCGAGTTTTAAATCGATGCTGTAGATTTTGCTCCAATTCCGCAGAAAATATTGCTTTGTGTGTCTTGTTTGCAAGTGCGAAGAGACAGCCTCCGGCGTTAGATGCGATTCAGTCAGGCGAAAAGCACGGTTGGTGCGGCGGCAAAGCGATTCGCTTTCTATGCTAGCTGTCGTTGGTTCGATACCCGCTCGGAACAAATTTTTGTCTGAAGTACAGATAGTTGTTTCGGGTCTGGTTGTGTGAGCATCTGACATGCATGTTTGTAAACTTTACCCACGATACAGGAGAAAAATAAAATAAAAAATATATTCGATAGGATTTTCTGTGAAGAAGTTCTCAGTAGTTTTCTATGAAGTAGGTAGTAAAATTTAGAAATGAGATCGCTAACTGATAAATTTATATCCTCAATCAACACCTGTGTGATTAGATTATAATACTAGTCTCGTGATTTAAAATGTCATCGGTTAAGCTTAAGTGTTTCGGTTCGATTCCCGAACGGAACAAATATTCGTATGATCTACAGATAGTTGTTTCGGGTCTGGGTCTTTGTGTATGTGAATACACACCGTGCCTCGGAAAGCACGTAAAGCCGTTGGTCCTCCGCCTGATCTCTCTCCGGTCATGTCGGATTGCCGTCCCATCGGACTATGAGAGTGAAGGAACAGAGAGAGCACCTGTGTTTGCGAACACACTTGTGCTCTATAATATCTCCTGCGTAGTTGGCTAATCTCCGGTGAGATTGGTCGGCGTGACCGAAATTCGGTCTGGAGGACATTATTCCCCTAAGAGTTTTCGGCAGATACTATTGTACACCCACTATTTCACCGATGTCGTTATTGAGTCCTATGTAATAGGGGGCGAGCCTATTGCCATCTACCGGGCACAGTTCCAGACTCCGTGCTGCTACGAATATCCATACAGAAAAACACAATAATGCTTTGCCCGATCCGGGAGTCGAACCCATTTAAACCTCACGGTTAGCAGTCACGCTTACAGCCACTAGACCAAAAGGGAGTCAGAGGCAGAAGAAGCGTGAAAATAGAAGGAAAAAAAAAAAGTTTAAAGAAAGATCTAAAGCGCGTCTATCATTCTATATATTACCTAAGAAGCTTCCGCAAGACTGTGGGTTGCATTTTGGCACAGTTTTTGTAGTAAACTAAACCTTATTCCCGGGTTAACTGAGTTAAAAACATTAGTGTCAAGAACAATTTTATTATTTCCATGTTTGGCAAGAATATGGTTGGTTGTATTTTGAATTTATGCAGGCCAGGGGTTCTCAACCTTTGGTAGTTAAAATTATTATTCTTTATTTAAGTTCGCTTTTCGATTTTATATAATTTGAAAGAAAACCTAAAAAACCTTTATATTTAATTGATAATAACGGTACGATTTGAGTACAGTATAACAGAATCGGATATGGGCTGCACATAATATACAATACAGACTTATATTTTTTTTAAAGTTTCACTTACTAATTCAAATTCAATTCATTTTCAGGCACTTCTGTATAGTCAGGCTCTAGTTGCTAACTAGAAACAAAACCAACATAACATAACATAGCATCACGCCTATATTCACCGAATGGGTTAGGCAGTACTATCATACACCCACATTTCGACGCTGACGTTATTGAATCCTATGTAATAGGGGCGAACCTATTGGCATTTACCGGGCACAGGTACAGACTTCGTACTGCTACTGAGAATTTGCATACAGAAATACCCAATAATGCTTTTTCTGACTCAGGAATCGAACCCAGAATATCACGCTTAACAGTCACGCTTGCGACCACCAATGAGGCAATAAAAAACAAACCAATACGGATCTTTGTCAAAACCTTCCGTGCTCCACTTTCCTCACCGAGTACAAACGTGAGTTCAGCCAAGTTACTGAGATTAACCAAGTTACGTCGTGACCGAACAAGTTCGAATAACTCTTGCAATTTTAAACCAAAACAAACGGTTCACCTCAGTGATGAAAACAAGTTTTCCGATTTAGAATTCTGTTTGTTGAACATGGTGATTACTTTTTTATCAGTTTTGAAGTGTTTTCCGATACTTCTTTGAGTCAGTGGTTGCAAGAGTGACTTTCTTTTTATTTCTATATTTTTTATTTTTTAGAAAACGTTGCCCCTCACTAGGATTTCTCCTGTATCGTGGGTACGGTTTATAAACATACACCTTACATGCATAAACAACCAGACCCGAAACAACTATCTGTAGATCATACAAAAATTGTTTGTGTGCGGGGATCGATTCTGCGACACGTAGCGTAGAAAGCTAATCGCTTAGCCACTGCGCCAGGTGTCGACTAATGATGAAGTCCTGAGTTTTTTCTCAGTTTTCTTGTTTTCATGTTAAAACATCCAGAGTGGCCTAAGATTAGGAATAATTCATAATAACATAAATAAATGACTAAAATTATAAACATTATTAAGGTATTTGATGAAGATTTCCGATCCATTTGCCTGATTGGTATATTGCAAGCGTGGCTGCTGAGCCTGAAGTCCTGCGTATAATTCCCTGGTAAACCAAAGTTTTACTGGATGTTTCTATAAGAAAATTCTCAGCTGCAGCGCGAAATTTGCATGACATCGTCAAAATACGCAATTTTCATAATTATCAAACCTTACAACTTGACACTACGAAGAACAAAGTTCCTGTCCAACGTACCCGAATACTTAATTCCCTGCATTGAAACCCCATTCAGTTATTTAAGGGTTGGAGCAGACTGGAGACAAGTGAAATCGCTACAATGGGAATACATGACGAGCTTTTGAATGGAACTTAACTGTTTCGACAAGATTTCTAGCCTTTGGACCGAGAGACCTGTGAATATTGGATGAAGTAGAATTGGGTTTGGTAGAGTAGGGAACATTCGGGTCGTGTACTGTTCGTTATGATTCAAAAGGGACTGCATTCCCCGAAGGGTTAGGAAGAGGTTTTGTGGAAATAGCAGTGATAGCGAATTCATATTCGGATGCAAATTTGATTATATTATCAATGACAACTGACGACTGACGACGCGGTTGGCATAGTGGCTAAGTGATTAGCTTTCTGCGCTAAGTGTCGCGAGTTCGATTTCGGCACGAAACAAATATTTGTATGATCTACAGATAGTTGTTTCGGGTCTGGTTGTGTGTGCATGTGACATGTATGTTTGTCAACTGTACCCACGACACAGGAGAAATCCTAGGGCGGGGTTAAATTTTTATAAAAAAAAAATGCGTTAAAAGTAAACACACCTGAGAAGTCGAGGTTATAGGGTCGTGTAAAACCAATCCCTTCCTGAGAAGAGCCCCGTGCAATGAGACTATCATGAGATGAAACTGTTCTGAAAATAAAGACCAACTTTTGGAAACGTGCAACTAGACTTAAAGCCTTTTAAAAATGTCTGTCTATTTTTATTCTATTCTATTCATGAAATGGAAGATGAACCCAAAAGGAAATGGCGAAATGAGCTGGACTCCTATGAAAAGAACTGGCCCCAAATCGCAATGGACCGGGATAAATGGAAAGAGGGGAGGGAGGCCTTTGCCCTGCAGTGGAACACAACAGGCTCATAATAATAATAATAATTCGTAAAATGCCTATTCAAGTGTGATCTAAGCAAATCGCGCTGTGGGCAAACAGTCCAATTGCGACCCTTCCTGGCTGGCTAATATACCAGAGGATCAGTAATTCCCACGTATAAGATCCAACACGACAAAGAAGAATCGCGTAAGTGTTCATTTTAGACAAGCTATCTGTTAGAGATTTAATCAAGGAGAAAAATATATCCTTCGTGCTTTTGTATTAGTTTCGCCCCCTGACAGGGAAAGAATGTTCTTTAATGAGCTAGTAGTAATAAAATGTTTCCATCCTGTTATTTTTTTTTTTTTGCCTCAGAATATTTTATGGTCTGATTTCTGCTGATGCACAGTCAGCATCAAAAATATGTACACAATTAACGAAATTCAAAAGCGATTTGTATCTGCGGTTACATAAAAATATTAAGTCATTTCAAGGTTATGATCTTAACCAATAGTTTTCACTGGCAGATAGCTGATGTTATAAGGAGTAACTTGGCAAAATTTTATTTTAGACTACGCCAAAATAACACGAGTTCGTAATCCACGCGGGCGAAGCCGCGTGCGGAAGCTAGTAGACAATATAATAGTACGTACACTTTATACAATAGACTGTCTGTCAGGAATTCAGATTTGCGGTTAATCCAATGTGTTAATATAATTTGATTGCTTTTGGTTAATAACGTGTAATGGATTTTGAAGCTCATGTATGGATTATGACTCACAGTAATTCAGGAATAGGTATTATTGATACTGAACGAAACTGTGCTAAATTATAATTGCGTTACGTTGTGTAACATAGCATCACGCCTGTATTCCCCGAAGTTTTTTTTTTTTTTTTTTTTTTTTCATTATTTAAAAAGATACGTTGCCCGTCATTAGGATTTCTTCTCTATCGTGGGTACAGTTAACAAGCATACATATCACATGCACACACAACCAGACCCGAAACAACTATCTGTAGATCATACAAATATTTGTTACGTGCGGGGATCGAACCCGCGACACGTAGCGCAGAAAGCTAATCGCTTAGCCACACACATTTTTCGATGCCGTTATTGAGTCTCTTGTTGAGCGAGGGTATTGACATTTACTGGGCAAAATTCCAAACACCGGACAGCTACTGACAATTTTCTGAAAGAAAATTTAAATAGCTGACCCGGAGATCAAACCCAGAACCACACGCTCAGCAGTCGCGCTTGCAACCCTTACACTAACGAGGCAGTGTCTTGCTTTTTCATCTATACATATATAACTTTCTTTGTACCATATTTTATGCAAATGTTGAATCATTGTTTTGTTTTTAAAACTAGGATTATAAACACGCTCCTTTTTTTTTTAAACGTCCCCCACACTAGTATTTCTCCTGTGTCGTGGGTACAGTTTATAAACATACATGTCACATGCACACACAACCAGACCCGAAACCTGACTATCTGTAGATCATACAAATATTTGTTCCGTGCGGGGATCGAGCCCGCGACACGTAGCGTAGAAAGCTGATCGCTTAGCCACTGCGCCAACCGTGTGTATGTTCAGTTTTCATACATAAATCTACACACACTCCGGAGCAAGCCATACAAATCTTTGTTAAAATGTTCCTGTTAGTCAGCAAGAATTATTCTACAAAAGTGAATTTCCACATGAAAAGATATCTCAAGTGGAAGGTCTTTTCCAAGGATTTTTTTTTAATACTTACACCTACCCTAGTTAATGACTTAGAAATATGACCAAGTCGTTTCCACGCCAAAAATACAAAGGTTATCAGATAATTCTGTTTCAACGAATAAAATTAATCGTTTGCTGACCATCGGATTTGTTTGCACTTTGCGAACGAAAATTTTTGATCTAGAATTTCCTGAGCAAACCTACATACCTGAGAGGGCTTCATAAGTTGCTCAATGGTGTGTGTAGTCCGCCAACCACCACCATGTCTGTCTGGTGGACTTACTTCTAACCTTTCTCATTCTGTGAGAACGATGGACGAACGATGGATGAACTGATGGGCACTGGCCGTGCCCATCAGTGGGTCCGCAATGGGTTATATGTATAATATATTATTATTATTTATTCTGCCTTGACGGCACAGTTGGCGCAGCGGTTGAGCGATCAATTGCTGCGCTGCGTGGCACGGGTTCGAGTGTCACACGATACAAATATTTGTATGACCTACAAATTTAATAATTAAAACATTTATTTTTTAAAGCCTGACTTGGACATATCGAGAGAATATCTGGGACGACAAACTAAACGCGGAGCCGTGGAAGAAGTGGAAGCTGACCTATGTGGACTCAATGCCTTTGACTAGCAAGGGACTACACACAATAGGAAGCTCGGCGTGTTCTCGTGGTAGAGGCCAACAGCGGAGTACCTAAGCAATAACACCACGTGAAGATAAAACGATTCTGTTATATACCGAAATATTCAAACATTTATCTTTCTAAGCTTTATTTGTCCAACCAAAAAACTAAAACATCCAGTATTTACGTCCAACTGTGTCCAACAACAGTAAATTATAAAGGCTCGGGTAAAAACTAACGTCAACATTTCACAGTTCAGACCCTTTGGGGAGAGCATTCTTCAGATTTATTTCAGTGTCACACTGAGGTAGGAAATATTCTGTTTTTAGAATGGAGTCACTGTTATGACATTAGAAATACTCCATGTGAAAAGTGTACTAAGCTATTATATCTAACTTTTAGTGAATAATTATGAAATTTGACTGAACAGATCTAATAATTGAAAATATTTAGTATAATTAATTCTTACGACTATCTACCCTTCATCGATGCTAAGTGTACGCCAATTTAGAGTTGTATTTTAACACGAGCAAAGACACAAGTACACCTAACTATAAATAGACTAGTAGTCATAATTATTTTGACATCTCCATACATCAGAACACCCAAAAAGGCCACATTTGATACACACACTTGATTCACTGATAAGCTGGAGCCCCTACGCCTGCGCCGAGATTTCGGCTCACTCTGCCTATTTTATAGGTATTACTACAAGAGAGGAGGGAGAGAAAGAGAGAAAAGGTTCTCAAGTGACGACCACGAACCGGAAAACGCAGCGTAGGAAGGCCTCCTACTACGTGAACCGACGACATTGTGAAAGTCGCGGGCAACCGATGGACGCAAGTGGCGGAATGTCGTTCGATGTGGTGGTCTAAGAAGGAGGCCTTCGTTCAGCAGTGGACGTCTTCCGGCCATTTCCAACGATTGTTTCAACCATGTACCTGCAAGATGTACAATGGGCTCCCTCCTGAGGTCTTCCCGCTGAGCTACGACATGGACAACTTCAAAGAAAGAGAGAGAGAGAGAGTTCTCTTCGAAAAAAGTAGACAACGGACCTGTGGTACCGCTGGTATTGCAGATGTCCATATTTCCAGATGCAATGCACTCCAATGCCAATGCCACTCTATTGCAAAAAATAAATACTTAACTATGCTGGGAAGCCTAAACTCTCTAAAAAATCTATCGATTGAACTATAAATGAATATATCGATTTGAACTATGAATTTTTATCCACTTAATTCTCGGCACAATACTCAATACTCAATACTCAATACTCAATTTCTTTATTGCGTTCCAAAATGTACATAAGTTTTACATTAGTTAGTGGGTTGTAATAAGTCACAATTTTGGACCCTGTCGGGCACAGCATAGAATGTGGAAGAGGGGAGGAAGAGCACTGATTGCTTGTTTCTAATACTAACTATATAGGTACAAATTTATATATTGCACATTTCATTATTATTTCTAATACTTGAATTATTAAAATGAACATAGATTTACATGACTAGATTGATTGTGTGTGTGCTGGTTTAGATGGAATTAAATTTTATTAAAGTATTTATATAGGTATTTGTTGGTATAGGTTTACATTATTTTGAATTATTGCGGGGTTTAATAAATATTTTAATTAGTAAATTTGTATTTTAATTATTTGTATATTATTATTTTTATGGTGTCAATATTGTATCAATTTGTCGTACATTTATAATTTGTCATTTAAGTATTCGTTTACACTATAATAGCTCTTAGTTATTAGGAATGTTTTCAATTTATTAATGAAAATGTTATATTTATCTATATTTCTAATGGGTTCTGGCAGCTTATTGTATAGTTTTATAGACATAACATAAGCACTGTCGGAGTGCATTTTAAGTCGTGACGTTGGTAGGTTGAGCCTGTTTTTATGTCTTAGTGTGATTTTTGTTTGGATATCTTCCCTTTTGGAGTAGAATTCTGGATATTTCCGTACGAATTTACATGTTTCAAAAATATAAAGAGAGGGTAGGGAAAGAATTTTCATTTCTTGAAAGTGGGGCTTACAACTTTCAGTTTCTTCAATATTTATTATAATTCTGAGTAATTTTTTCTGTAAAGTAAATAGCATAGGCGCATCAGTACTGTTGCCCCACAAGATGACACCATATTTGAGCCATGCGTAGGCATATGCGTAGTACGTTACCAGAGCAGTTCTAAGGTCCGTAGTTTTTTTGATCTCACGGAGGGCGAACGAAAATTTTGAAAGCTTAGCTTTTAGTTTTTGAATATGCGACTTCCAATTTATATTTGTGTCAATGTCTAGGCCTAATAGGGAAAATTTATTGACTACTTCTAATTTGATGTTGTTAAAACTATAATTGATATTGATTGGTATTTTTTGTCGGGGGTGGAAGGTTATTAATTTAGTCTTATTAAAGTTGATTTCTAGGTTGTGGTCAGACATCCAATTTATTGTAGAGTTAAGTACAGTATTTAATTTTTCATTAATATTGTTATTGTCCTGGCATGAAGTCAGTATCGATACGTCATCCGCGAATAGTACACAGGGCTCATTTATGCTGTTAGGGAGATCATTTATGTAGACTAGAAACAAGAAACAACCTATTACGCTGCCTTGCGGGATTGAAGCGGTGGTTAATTTACTATCTGATCTAACTAATTCAATATTATTATTGTTATGGTTGTAATGTTCTATTTCAACTAATTGTTCTCTATCTTTCAAATAAGATACGAACCAGTCATAACATTTGCCGCGGAGTCCTATGTTGTGTAATTTGTTTAATAATATCTGAAATTGTACTTTGTCGTACGCTTTTGTCATATCCAAAAGCAATCCTATAGCATATTGTTTATTATTGATAATGTCGAGGGCTTTTTGGATATATTTATATACAGCTAAGATTGTGGATCGATTTTTGCGGAAACCATTCTGACAATCGTTAAATATTTGGTATTTTTCACAAAACTCATAAACTCGGTTGCACATTGCTTTTTCAAATATTTTTGAAGCTGTAGGTAAAAGAGCGATGGGACGGTAATTATTCGGGTCTGTTTTTGAACTCTTTTTGTGGATCGGTTTTATGAGGGCCTTTTTCAAGAGTTTGGGAAAAATGCCCTCTTCAAAAGATTGGTTTAATAATTTATATAATGGTAGGGTTAGTTCGTCCGCGCATTGTCTAAATAAAATAGGTGGAAGTTCATCAACACCATGACTCATTTTATTTTTTAAATTCGTTATCAATGACCTCACCTCGTAGGGGTCAATTGGGCTGAGAAAAATTGTATTCTGTGTAGGGGACGTATCAGGAGATCTTTTCGGTTTGTCGCTAGTTGGGTTTGTTTTAGCATCTCCCATAGAAGCGAAGAAATTATTAAAGATGTTGGCTACCACCTTGGGCTCAGAAGTTACACCATTATTTGTTTGTAGGGATAAATTACTTTTTTCGCTTGCTATTTTCTTGTTTGTTCGCTCATTGACAATACTCCACATAGTTTTAACTTTATTATTAGATTTAAGCATTTTATTTTTAAAGTGTAGTTTTTTTGCTGTCGTTACTGTTTTCTTTAGTATTTTTTCATATTTTTTATAAAATTGTGTTAATATCGTGTTGTTAGTTTTAGTTATGAGTATCTTTAATTGTCTTTTATTTCTACAGGAGTTTTTTATGCCTGTAGTGAGCCAGTATTTTTTATATTTTTCTTTTAATTTTATTTTCCTTAATGGTACGCATTGATTTAGGACACTAGTAAGTGTATCGTTAAAGGCTTCATAGTTTCCGTTAATATCTTTTTCAGTGGTTATAATATCGTTCCAATTTAATTCCTTTAGTTTAGACTTGAATTTTAATATATTTGAGTGATTGTAGAATCTTTTCTTAGTATACCAGGTGGTTTTTTTCATTTGTTGAGGAATTTTAAAGTGTAAAATTGTGCCGTTATGGTCTGAAAAGCCTAACTCTTCCACAGTTGCGTACATATCTTTATGTATGAAATTAGTAAATATTAGGTCTAAACATGTGGCAGTTTTTGGTGTAATACGTGTTGAACTTTTCACATGCTGGGTTAATTTATATTCTTGCATTAAATTTAAAAACTGGTTCGATTTTGGGCTATCTGATAATATATTAATATTGAAATCACCTCCTATAATGATATTTAATTTTGAGTATTTAGTCATTATATATTTTAGAATTTTGTTTAATTGCTGATTTAAAACTTCTTCCTCTCTTCCATTCCAATACATAATTACAATTAATAAATTATTAGGTAATTCAATAGCGCATAGTTCTAATATATATTCTATAGACATATCAGTAATATCATTTCTCTGTATGCAGTCTATATGGCTTTCAAGTAAGATACAGACACCGCCACCTGGTCTAGTGCTGCGACAGTATGATGAGGCAAATTTGTAACCATTAAACTGAATTAGGTCTAGTTTGTTTTGTGAGAGCCAGGTCTCTGAGATACATATTACATTATACATAGAATTTTGGATAATGAAAGCGTCAAGTAAATGTTGTTTGTTATTTAGACTTTGGAAATTTTGGAATAATATTTTAAATGGTAGGTCTTTGGGTCCGAAATGTATGATTAACTGTTTCGTTTGGCGGCGGCGTATTGATTTGGTAAGGTTGATCAATGTTGCACGTCACTGTTGTATCATTCTCTTGATATGTTGTATTTATGTTTTGTCGTTGGCCGTTGTTGCAGTCATCTTTCTTGATAGGTTTCCCATTGATGTATAGCTGATTATTCCATATTATTGCATGTTGTCCGTTTTGTCTAGCTTTGAAAAGTTCTTCTCTCATTTTGGCTCTTTCCTTTCGCGTTTTTGCATCTAAATATTCTGATATTCCTAGTCCGGATCCCTGAAAGCAGTGGCTGTTGCTGATTATATATCTGGTCACCTTTTTACTGAGCAATTCTATTACAAGTGGTCTGTTCATTGTGCCCTTTCTTCCTACTCTATACATGTCCTCTATATAGCCTGATAGGTCTATGCCGACAATATCACGGAACAGCTCTATCAGCCTACTATGTAGTTCCCATTCTGGTTCTTTATGGTAGTCTGTGAGACCATAAAGTACCAATTTCTTGTAGTTGTGCTCAGGTATGCTTGGTGTTTGGTTTTTCTGCGTCGCCGTCGTTAGGGTTCTAATTTCTTTTTTTAAATTTTCATTTTCTATTCGTAATTCTTCTAGCTTAGTGTTAATACTGTATATTTCTTGTTTTCTTTGGTCGTTTTGCTCGGTTAAGGTATTCGTTTTGTACTCAAAGTTCTGTCTTAATTCCGTAATGGCTCTATTAATCTCTGTCTGTATCGTAACCTGTAGTTCTTCTATGATGGACTTATTGTTTTCCCTCAGCCGTAATATAATTAATTCGCTTAAGCTCTGCATGTTCATCAAATTTATATTTCCAAATTTATTATAGTCTACATCCACTGCTTGTAAAGTGTCTCCTAACAAGCTAAGGTCTTCAGAACTAATCGTGTCGTCATTGGGAGTAATTTTTTTATTTCTCAAGGTAATGTTATGAGCTTCTGTTGGTATGTTCAAAACTTGGTTGTAGTCGGGGCCCTTTGGGGTACGTATAGGGGTGTCAGTGTTTCCTGTCTTTGGCATTTTACAGATGCAGGTCTGGCACTTCCACGACTTCCTAAGCTCCAATGTCATCGACTTCATATAGTCCTCCTTTGATATTCCAGCACATTCTAAATCGTATCTGGACTTGCAAAGCGTACAGGTAAGATTTTCTCTTATTGGTAGTTTTTGTTGACATCCTGCACATAGGGGAGCAGGTGCCATTTTATTACTGAGTGTTAGAAACTACTGGTAGCGACCTCTAGTGTTGTGTTGTGAAAGTACCACAGTATTCGATTTAGATGTATCTGTTTTGGTTATTTGCCAATAGATGACACTTTTCCAAAGGTATTGAAGAGGACTTGTTTGGTACTGGTATCGACCTCTAGTGCGTTGATGTGAAAGTACCACAGTATTCAGTTTCGATTTCGATGTCCCTGGTTTTATTTTCTGCCAATAGATGGCGCTTTTCCAAGGTATTTAAGAGGAATGACTTGTGTTTTCGAAAGTTTTGTTTTAGGTGTTAAATATGGTTTTATTTATGTACCTCTTATGTTTCTTCTTAGATTTTATGAGATAATCCAGGGTACACTGTTTCCGGATTCAGTCTTGGCCACTTTAGTCAGTATTTTTTGAATTATAATAGTCGTTATTCATTTCACATTTTTGATTGTTTCTTCCGTTTAATTAGATATTTTGTACGAACTTCAATTTCACTCACATTTAGTCACTAGTACTTTCGTTTAGACACTAAATCGTCTTGAAATAATCACTTATTCTATTTTTTACGAATATTTTGCACGGAGCTTATTGTTTATTTGCGCACAGCAGCGCCCTCATACACATATACACATGTACACATATATCTTTGCCACCACATCATCACACAAAATCCTTTAGCCCCAACGTCAACTCCACTCCCTTCGTAGCTCTCCGTGTATCAGGTAAGGACAGACCCCAGTCCCTTATGACGTCAGCAATTTCTGTGACGTTTGCCACCCCTGAGTTATTGCGGTGTCATAATTTTAATGGCTTCTAAACTTTGCTCTTACCGCTTTGAATATCAAGCGTGGCCAGCAGAACAGTGAGGGATAAAAACTGGGGTTTGTGGTTCCAGGGAGATATAATATATTACTCAAAGTAAATTAAGGTGTGTGTATGGTCACATTTTGGACATATATACCTATATCAAACGCAGGTTGTGTAACTAACATATGCCTATGTCGGTTCTATTGTATTGTGGAGGAACGAGGTATGGTGTTCCTCCATTGAAAAGGGAGGATCCTCCGACCAGGCAAGGTGGTTAGCCTGGCGGGCCGAAGCCCGACGGTTGATGTCGGACATTTGCATGTGTTAGAATCAATGTAAACTCTCATAGTGCGATTCAAGATATTCTGTTGTCGCTTCACTCCGATAGATGTGCGCTTTACTTTTTGCTATGCTGCGATGATAGTTGCTACATAAAATGGCAGAGAAAGCCGGTTCCCTATAACGCAGATAATATATAGAGGCGTTTTGGTATGATATGTTACAAAGTTTTTTTTTTAATTTGACTCAAAGCCTTTGGTCGAATTTTTTGAACCAGTAACTCTATCACGAGTTTCCTAACTATTTACTATCATAGTAAAGTAAATTTTCATGATAGCGATTTTAGTTCTTAACTTGTTTACATTAGGGATAAGAGTCGGTTACATGACATCTCTATAATATCGTAAATAGTAAATCAAATTTAACTATGACACATATGTCACATAATTGACTCTAATCCCTAATGTAACCAAGTTAAGAACTAAAATCGCTTGCATGAAAATTTACTTTACTATGATAGTAAATAGTTAGAAAACTCGTGATAGAGGTACAGGTCTATGTCTGTCTAATTGGCTTTGGCACTGTTACGTACACCTTATCTATCGACGAAATAATATCACAGCCTGTAAGAAATAGCTACTGCAGTGGCAATAGATCTCATAACAGCCTGCGGACATCGGAGGAAATTGCCTATAATCGTCACGCGGACAGGCGGATTGATGACCGGAAATATTGATAACATCTTGGATGCCATATATTGGATACATGGGAAATATTTCGTGTTATATAACATAGCATCACGCCTGTATTCCCCGAAGGGCTAGACAGAGGTGTACCATCGTACACCCACATTTCGCCGACGTCGTTACTAAGTCCCATGTAATAGGGGGCGAACCTATTGCCATCGGGCACAATTCCAGACTCTGTGCTGCTGCTGAGAATTTGCAGACAGAAAATCCCAATAACACTTTGCCTGACCTGGGAATCGAACCCCAGACCTCACGCTCAGCAGTCGCGCCTTCGCGTTTGAATTCATAATAATATCTTTTTTTTATTCTTTTTTTTAAAAAAAAACATTGCCCCACACTTGGATTTCTCCTGTATCGTGGGTACAGTTTACAAACAGACATCTCACATGCACAAACAACCAGACCCGAAACAACTATCTGTAGGTCATACAAATATTAGTTCCGTGCGGGGATCGAACCCGCGACACGTAGCGCAGAAAGCTAATCGCTTAGCCACTGCGCCAACCGTGTCGTCAAACTACATATATTTCACTTTGCGACATAATGCTCACTATACTTAATGCAGTGTATGATGTGCGTAAGGTACCCTTACTGTATCAGGCTCTAAACATTATTTTGATTTTTGCCCAAAGTGAGTTTCCACCCAAGACCGCACTCCCGACTACACCACCGTACCAACCTTTATACGCCCAAAAATCAATCACTACGTGAGGTCATTTCACGGTCGATTGACTACACCTGTATACCCACTAGGGAATAAATCCGTGAAGATACTTGTGTACAAACAACAGTTCTCTATTGAATATCCTATCCTACTATCCTACTTCCTAATAATCCTAATAATATTATAAATGTGAAAGTTTGTTAGGATGGATGGATGGATGGATCTTTGTAACTCTTTCACGCCAGAACGGCTGAACGGATCTGAATGAAATTTGGCACAGAGATAGATTATAGTCTGGAATAGCACATATACTTTTTATCCCGGGAAAATGTACGGGTTTGTTAACCAGGTGGGCGAAGCCGCGGGCGGAAGCTAGTTGTTTCATATGAACACCGCTCAAAGTTAGTGTTCTGTTTTGTTTATAGTACAGTTACTACACGACACGGTTGGCGCAGTGGCTAAGTGATTAGCTTCCTGCGCTAGGCTTCGCAGGTTCGATTCCCCCACGGAACAAATATTTGTATGATCTACAGATAGTTGATTCGGGTCTGGTTGTGTGTGTATGTAACATGTATGTTTGTAAACTTTACCCACGATACAGGAGAAATCCTAGTGTGTTGTTCTATATAGTTACCGCGCATATCCATCGATTTGCGAGGTTAAGCAGTGCTTACTGCGGCCAATCTTTGGATAGGTGACTATTCTTTAGTCATCGAGACTACTCTGGTTCTTGGAAAGAACTTTAACTATTTAGGTTCCGGGTATCATACAAATGCTTAACAGTCGTTACGAGTCTCAGCAGCCCAAAAAGTCTGACAATCAGTCTAACCTTAGAGTATCAGTGTCTGTCAGTCATTGGGTGGCGGATGTCAGATGGTAGTCGCTCTGTGTAAAATACTGGTATTCAGCCGCATCTGGTTAGACTGGAAGCCGACAGCCGGAGTCGAAAAAGCGAGGATCTGCCTAGCCTTTTCCCAACTACGGGGTCGGCTTCCACGAGTACAATCACGAAATAGGTGGAAACGTGTGAAACACATACGAAGATATAACAACTTGTTTCATTACGTGAATTAAGTACCTACTTACATCGTTTCATTTCGTCGTTGCTAGGTTGCCAGTTCGCCGTTGTAATTCGTTTATTTATGACCAAATTACGCGGAGAACCGCTGGCAAGTCATCAGCCTAAAAAATTGGTGTTTATTGTGCTACTGAGTCACATTAAATATTTTTAACCGACTGTCCCAGGCCAGAAATGTTTTTGGTGAATATACACTTGTATGTACGAGTATGTACATTTTTATGGCACCTTTTATAACTTAAATGCTTTTTACTTATTATATATATTTTTTTTTTAAACTTTACCCCTCTCTCTTTCTCCTGTATCGTAGTTAAGTATACTTTACCAACATACATGCTAAACGGTTAACCATTGCGCCAATCGTGTCGTCATTTATTTTTGTTTGCCTATGATATCTTCACAAAACCTATGTTTTTAATTTATCCGTAAAAATCTATTTCTCTCTGTTTTCTGCTGACCCTCCTTAACATATACCGCGATAAAAATGACACGGAACTCGCCTGACGTCATTCAAACAAAGTTACAAACTAACTTGAAATCTTCTAAAAAAAAAAATCATATAACAACTTGGTCCAAAAAACAAATCGAACTCAGGACAAGGGTAATGTAATGAGACGGTTTTATTCACAATGTACCTGAAACACGGTTAAAGAATATAGGTAACGACGTTTGGCATAGCGTGGCAGCGAGCGAAATGTGCTGAAACTCATCCAATTACACCCGGAATGTTTTCGGATAGCTACAGTTCTATTGTGGATAGGGTGACCACTCATTACGTGGGACAAAATATGTTAAAGTTAGATATCTTACATTAGACACACAGATAGGCGTATCTTTTTATTTTTTTATTTAAAACAATGACTGTCTCTTACATTTCTTCATTTTTAAAAAACGTTGCCCCTCTCTAATAATTCCTGTACCGTGGGTGCGTTTACAAAAATATATATTCACATAAACAAAGACCCAGACTCGAAACAACTATCTGTAGATCATACAAATATTTGTTCCGTGCGGGAATCGAACCTGCGACACGTAGCGCAGCAGTCGATCTCTCAACCACTGCGCCAACCGTGCCGTCATCATTAGTCTAGTGTTTGCAAGTACGACTGCCAAGCGTGAGGTCTTGGGATCGATTTCCGGGTTGAGCAGTATTATTCTATATGAAAATTCTCAGTAGCAGCATGCAGTCTGGAACTGTGCTCGGTAGATGGCAATAGGCTCGTCCCCTTTTACTTGGGACTCAATAAGTATTCGCGAAATGAGGGTGTAAAATATACCTCTGACTAACATCAGTAATAAGTCATAAAATATACAAGTGTATACATATCATGCCAATACGATTAGCACAATGGCTAAGTATTTGGTTTTATGCGCTTCATATTTAATGTTTGATTCCCGTTCGGAATAAATATTTGTGTAACTCGTAGTGATATTTTGTTCAGTATCTAAGTTTTTAATTTTATGAGATTTGTGCTTGTAAACTCTATCATACACAGAAGAAATAGTTGTGTACAAAAAAAAAACAGAATTAAGATTTAGTCCCATATTTTCCAAAATCCATGGACACTGTTCCGTACAGGCATAACAATGCATTCAGCAATGAATCGGTATTTTGAAAACTATTCACGGCTGATTCGATTCTGTCTGCTTCGGAGTACACAGGTTTGACATTCCACTAGCTTTGAAGCTAGCCAGGCAGCTTCACAAGAAATATCTAAGCTTTTATACCGAATTTACCAACAAAATTTGAAAAAAGCTGGAATGTCCACTTTTTTTTACTTTGCCCCGCTCTATGAATAATTCCTCGTGGATGCGTTTACAAAGACAAATATTCACATGGACATACATCCAGACCCGAAACAACTATGTGTAGATCATACAAATATTTGTTAGTCTAATAGAGACCTCGTAACTATTCTCTAATAGAGATATTCGCCCATGGGCATAATTTCTAGTAGAGATAGTCTAATAGAAACCTTGTAACTATCTCTAATAGAGATATTCAGATTTCTACTAGAGATAGTCTAATAGAGACCTCGTAACTATCTCTAATATAGATATTCGCCCAGGGGTATAATTTCTAGTAGAGATAGTCTAATAGAGACCTTGTAACTATATCTAATAGATATATTCACCCATAGATTTCTATAAGAGATAGTTTGACATTTATTTTGAAGTAGCATCTGTCACATTGTACAATAAGTCCATGTCATCTTCAAACGCTATACTACCTCAGTAACGCAGCACAAACGACAAGTATTTAATAAAGAAAGCCTTATATGCGAGATCACGTCCTAACATCGTCCCTTAACCTCCGTGGCCGCCTTATTAAATATACAATATTCTCTCCGAGCCATAATAGCAGGTAATTTAATTATTTTAGTTTCGCGCAGTGGCTAAGCGATAAGCTTCCTGCGCTACGTGTCGCAGGTTCGATCCCCGCACGTAACCAATATTTGTATGATCTACAGATAGTTGTTTCGGGTCTGGTTGTGTGTGCATGTGATATGTATGTTTGTAAACTGTACCCACGATAAAGAACAAATCCTGGTGTGGGGTAATATTTCTTAAAACAATAAAAAAAAAGCATTTTGCTGCAATAGTAAAAATAAACCTATGTCCTTCTCCAGATCTCAGGCTACCTCTTTGTAAAATTTCATGACGATCGATTCAATGGTTTAGTCGTGATGAGGTAACAAACATACAAACAAAGTTATTTTCGCATTTATCATAGTGTGGATGTGGATTCTGTGAATGTAGGCATACCATTTCTAATAGAATTATCCGTGACATTTTAAATGACATTGGGTTATCTATGGACTATTCTCGTATGATTAGAGATCATGTCGAAAATGAGATTTATCAAAAAATATGGTGAAGTTTGCTCGCCTACCTATAAACATACATAGCATCACGCCTGTAACCCCGAAGAGTTAGGTAGATTTAGGTATATTATTTTACACCCACAATTTCACCGACACTGTTATTAAGTCCCATGTAACAGTGGGCGAGCCTTTTGCCATCTACCGGGGACAGTTCCAAACTCCGAGCTACTAATGAGAATTTTTATCCAGAAAAATTCAATAACACTTTGCCCGACCTGGGAATCGAAACCAGGACCTCACGCTCAGCAGTCGTGTTTGCGGCCACTAGACCAATGAGGCAATTACGTTATAATTAAACCATTTTACACAGTTTAGACTGTCCCTACCTATTTATCTAGTTTTGCTAGGGGTAACGTCCTGGGTTCCACAGTCGGGCAAAGTATATTTGTGTTTCTCTGTTAGATTTTAGAATTGTCTGGTCCCCTACATGGAACTTAATAACAGCATCGCATCGGCGAGAAGTGGGTGTACTTACATTTCTGCCCAATCCTTCGCAGAATACAGGCGTGATGTCCTGTATGTTATACACGATTTATTGATTCACATAAATCATGATTCGCAATTCTTAAAAAATAAACATAAATAAAGCATCAAAGGATTCGATTACGTAAATTGATAGCATTAGCAAAACTACTCATATCAAACAAAAACAGACATATACTCGTATAAGAATTGTGACAACTCAATTGCTATCGGTTGCCATTTTCATGTCAACTTGTTGTATTGAGTATTCATTACGTATCGTTAGCAAAAAAGTTCAATTTTTATTTTTTTTCGCTTCGTTATTCTAGTTTCCATTACCATTTCGGAAATTTTTTATAGGTTCAAGTAAGTTTGGAATTGTGTAATTTGTATGTATGAATATAATAAATATATATATTGTTTATCAATAGACCAACTTCTCCATTATTCCGATATCCAAGGAATGTGTAATAATACATGCACTACAGCAGAATATATAAATATTAATATAATAGGTCGGCGCAAGCGTTGTCGAGACCTGCAGCAAACTATGAGTGGATGTTTCTTCCCGATCTGAAACACAGTAACTCGGGACTTTCCAGCTGTCACATTCAGATTTTAATCGCAGTCCTCTTAGATTAATAAGTGTTCCACAGAACGATTTAGTCAGCGAGTAAATGAGTCACTTTTACAACTTGTTTTTTACTTTTTAATTCGTTTTCTGACAATGCAGTCGTGTTTTTTTATATTTTAATTTTTTAATTTATATCATGCCAGGCCCTAAGAAAATGTCACAGACCTACTAACAGTTCAGAGTTGGGCAGTGACCCAATGCATACAATTGGTTCGTTGCTATATCTCGTTACCTAACACTGTCATCTAATAACACCTTTTAAAACAACTAAGGCTTCTATTTGCAAGGCAGCAAATATACAATATTTTTATAAATCAAAATATTGTATATATTAATGTAAATTCCGGATAACCGAGCAGATGTGCCAAATATTTTATCATATTTTTCTTTGCAAGGAGTTAGGCGGCTACCAATATGTCAAGCGCAGGCGCGTAACAATTTATCACGCACATTGACTACAGATACTGGTGTTTTCTTGGTATTTTGTAAATGTACTGAAGCCCTACAAATATTAGAGGACCTGGGAAATAACAGCTGATGGGGTATTTTACTGAAAAGGATCATTATTCATTTTCGTTTGAAAAAAATCTTGAATATACTCGTGATTTACGATACGGTCTGTTCCTATCTTTTACTTACAAATATAATTGAAAAAGGACAAAACATATTCAGTACTAGCAAATTAGTTTCTGCCCGTGTTTTACTGGAAATGTAAAGACCATAGCACGAGCCATTTATAGTTTTAGTCTACCCTTAAGGGAAAACATACATAAGTATGTATGTCAACTTATGTATGTAATTCTTTTCACATCAAAACTAGTGCCAGTACCCCTGGTGTAAGTTTCTTTCGACAAATTCGATTTACATCATCGAACGCGTTCGGCGCTCCGATAGGTCCGTTTCGCGCTCTCCATCAATCAGGTCAATAATAAAAACGTAACTGTTAATTTTAATTTTACGTTAACTTAAAGTTTATTTACACATCTGTTTGTTTGTACATTCAAGCTTATCTTGAAAAGGTAGTGCATTTTTCAACCTCTTTATAGCTTTTTAAAAGTTGTTCGTGTATTATCATAAGAAGTGCTAAAATACTCCCAAGTCCCTCTTAAACTTATAACAAACTTCATGCTTCGTCCCCATTTTCAGCGCGACTTCGTCTAATTTTTTTGTTGACCGTACCAACTTCGCGAAAATATAAAAACGCGAAATAGAAATTCAAATTTCACTGGACACTCAGGACCTGCAACAACACCGGCCATCAAGATGTGGTTTCAAGTTATATTGATGGCAATATTGCCTTATCATATTTCGGGTGTAGACCAAAACGCTTTGAAGTTTGGTGTGGAGTATTTTGAGTACAGAGATGTCAAGTTTCTCTGTTTGCTGACTTGTGAAAATAATCTTGCTTGTACGTATTTTTTTTATGTCATGCCTGTCATCTCTTCTGAGACTGCCGAGCGTAGGGTCCTCGGTTCGATTACCTGGGAAGCGTTATTTAACCTTTCAGGGAATACAAGCGTGATGTTATGATACATTATGTTACGTTATGTTGATATATTTTATTTTATTAAATATATATACTTTTCATAAAAAAGTCTTATTATTGTGAAAAGTATGACACTCTACAACAGTATATAGTGTTAATTTTTGTTATGGCCTACATATTTTTACTTAAACATTGTAAAGGTTAAAACATTACATAATATAATATATACCTACATATAATAAGACGATCAAACAAATATTTTCCTATATATATAAATCCATACGTTGTTATCTTGGAAACGGCTCCAACGATTGGAATGAAAATATTCACTTTGATAATGTGTTGCTTTTTAAGTTTATCTAAATAAGTGTATTCCCTGAAAAAAGAGGATCTCACGACAAAATGAAATAAAATGCCGAGCTAGGCTCGTTCGCCCAGGTACTTACATATTATTATCACAACAGTCTGTAACATTGAGAAACTAAATTGAAAACCTTTAAATACATGCCTAATGTATATACAGGGGGGCTCTAGCCCACGTAGCGGCCGGAAGCAAAAAAACTCTGGCGCCCCCTAGTAGGCGCGCAATCAAAATGTCATCAAAATTCGGGTGCAAAAGGTGCAATTATAAATGACTAGCTTCCGCCCGCGGCTTCGCCCGCGTGGATTACGAACCCACACAATTTATTTTCTAAATAAGAACAATGCGCTGTTTTTGTATCTAAGTCCCGCGAGCCGCGCTCAGCGCCCCCTGAGACCCCGCGGCCGTGTGCACTGTACACCCTGCACTCAGTGCCGGATTAACCACGTAGCAAGAGTAGGAATGCTACGGGCCCCCGCGCCGAAGGGGGCCCCGCGTATCCAAACCTGGCCACCACCGCCTGAGCGTAATTTTTTGAGTGAAACTTATTAAAACCTTATTAAACGTTACACCTGTTCTCCGACTAAGACAATCCACATCAGACAAACGGTAACCGATTATTTTGCTGTACAAAATAAAACACAGAATTTCATAAGGTAAATGCACAAGTTCTATAAAAAGTCACTTTATTATACTTAAGAGCCCATAGCAGATCAAGGGCCCCTCGATAGAATTTGCTACGGGCCCCGCGCTTGCTTAATACGCACTGCCTTCACTATAGGTAAAGTCGGCACTGTGTATATACTTTATATATTTTTGGGGATAAACAGATCCTGGGCAACTTAACCCAATATCAACTGCCAAAAATATCTATGTTATCTATGTTAAAATCAATCATCAAAAATATATATGTATATCTATGTTAAAATATATATGTTATATAAAAATATGACCTTCTCTAAAACACAGTTGAAACAATCTAACACTGCAAAAGTACCTAAGATGTAATATGTTTACTTCAAGGGTCTCTCCAGTTCTCAAAGATTGCGTCAAATCTCTCAATTGCCGTATCAGGAGCGTCGATAGATAGCTCTAGTACCGATTTCAATCAAGTCGAGAAGTGCTTACACACAAAATTGTATCCTGTTGGAGTGTTCGTAGACGGTGGCTGTGAGGATACTGAAGGTGTACTGAACTTTGTGAGTATAACTTATGTTTTGGTGATCTATCTTACTATCTTATAATAATCGTCTAAAAATGACTTTAATTTGTATTAAAACAGTGACCCGCAGCCTAATTACGTAAATAAGCGATAGCAACGCGACAGCCACGCGACAGAAATCTCACTGTCAGCCAATACATTATATGACACAAAAATGACGTTTGACAGAAGGTATTGCGCGATCTACGCCTGTCGCTACATCGGTAATTAGGCTGCCGGCCCGGCTCCGCACGGGTAGTAGAGCATATACGCCTTCATTTGTTTTTCTGTCGTTTCGTATCAACCTGTTACGTCGAGCATTTACTTGGCGCACGCCAGTAAAGCTAGTCGGTATGGTTTTTCCAACATCTTCAACTATCATCGTCATATTTCAGCCAATTAACACAAAACCTTAACGAATTATACACTTAAACCTTCTTCATGAATCACTCTGTCTATTGGTGAAAACCGCATAAAAATCGGTTCAGTAATTTTTGAGTTTATCGCGAACAGACATAAAGAAAGACAGACGCGGCGAAGGACTTTGTTTTATAATATGTAGTGACTATGCTAGCGGCACTGCATGATTGTTTATCATGAATATCGTAAACATTGACAGTTAAATGAAAAGGAACAAAAGCTATATTTCATCGTTATGGATTTCGTCATACAATATGGGGGGTCAGAGGATCGTCTTGGAAGAAGCTAGGTATAATGTAACAACAACAACACAATACGAAAGTTTTACAAGCCATAATACACTGTCATTAATATAATTCCTTTTGTGCTATAATTTCATAAGAATATGGTTTAATTTTCTTTCATGAAATATCTTTTGTGATTGAATACAGATGAAATTTATTAGAAACCTAGAAATTCCCGTTTGAATAACAATTACTTCGCTAAAATCTGAATAGTTTTTGGAAGAAATATTCATGACTCCTAAAATAATAAGTATATTTTGTTACGACAAACATTAGAAAATATTCCCATTGATGTCCTTCGACCAATCAGTCAATAATCGTAAAATAAGAGAGAATTTATTGAAACACTTACCAACTAGCTCCACGCACCCACGGCGGCAACTGCCCGAGTCACTGACCACTGCACAAAACTATTGATAAATTTACAAACACGAGAATCTCTCTGTCGCCACTGAAATCACTGGTTATGCGTTACCAAAAACTCACAAAAAAAAAGAAAAACAATTTTCAAACCGATAAAAAAAAACGTTTTCATAAAACTATTGTTCTTTTCACAAAGCAGGATTGCCTTTGTTGTCGCTAAAATCACGAGTTATGCGCAACCGAAAACCCACGTGAGCCAGTAACGAACGATTACAATTAACACACCAAACTGATAATTAAAAAACACACGGCTCAGTCCCGAGACTGATAACGGGAGACTATTGAGACTAATCAAAACTAATGAGGGTAGATTTCAAAACATTGAAATTATATCTACCCACATGATATAAGTTTGACTTCGGTTTGAATGTCGAATGTTCGAACGTCGCTTGAATATCGATGCTTTGTAATATAAAAATATTTTTCTATCGTGTAACGAATTACTCATGCCTTCAGGGGTTATAAGCGGGTTTAAGGAGTTAGCAAGGTGTAGCAGGGATAACTACTTAACGATTGGCCCACTGCGCTACGTGTCGTAGGTTCGATCCCCGCACGTAATAAATATTAGTATGGCCCGGAACACCTATTTACACATAGGTGTACTTATGTGAAATTTATGTCTGCAAACTGTACCCATGATACAGGACAAAATCTGCTACTGGCTAAACTCACTACGGTGATCCACCTCGACACCATATGCTGGGCCTCGGGAACTCTTAGAAGACCGCACCGAAGCCCACCACGGTGTCATGCCGAAGGGCAGTTCCCGGAGGGGATGACCAAAGAGGCCAACCCCTCGTGCGCGTCCCGGGGGAGACTGTGCAGAGGTCCCTCCGTTGCCCTCGCTGCTGTGCACGGCGACACGGGACCACACCACATCGCCGTCTTCTCAAACCCTACTCTTTACCCACATAATACTTTATACTATAAATACTAACAATTTTCAGGCTTCCGAAAACATGTTACTGGATTCAACCCACAAATGGCTCATTATTGACGATGATACAGTTGAAACTCAAGGCCATAATGATACAGAAATCAATACTATGGCTAAGCACAATGTGACGCTGATTGAAGTGCTCGAAAACATGAATTTAAGTGTAGATGCCGATATTGTGGTAGCTTCTAGAGGTAATGTAGATAGTAGGTACTCTTTTCTTATAGAAATAAAGAAAGATTTATTGCAGAAGGAAGAAATAATACAATTTTGAGAAGAATGTGGAATAAGAAGAGAAAAATATAATAACAAGATTTAGTTCAAGTGCCTCATTAGTCTACTGGTCGCAAGCGCAACTGCTAAGCGCGAGGTCCTGGGTTCGATTCCCGGGTCAGGCAAAGTGTTATTGGGTTTTTCTATATGGAAATACTCAATAGCAGTACGGAGTTTGGAACTATACCCGTTAGCAATAGGTTCGCTCCATGTTACATGTTACTCGATAACAGCATCGGTGAAATGTGGGTGCACAATAGTACACCTCTTCCTAACCCTTCGGAGAATGCAGGCGTGACGCTATTTTATATTAAAAATTTAGTTGTTGTAAAAATATCAACTTAATTTTAAATAAAGA
This sequence comes from Shargacucullia verbasci, assembly GCA_947562105.1. Taxonomy (NCBI): domain Eukaryota; kingdom Metazoa; phylum Arthropoda; class Insecta; order Lepidoptera; family Noctuidae; genus Shargacucullia; species Shargacucullia verbasci. Next base: position 1,725,091 of record OX387289.1, on the reverse strand, counting down.
TTAACGTATACAAGAGTAAATGAAAAGCTGCTGAATATATATAAAGATAGAGAAAATACGTGTCGTTGTATTGTTGGCGTCATATTTCCTTTACCAACAATACTTAGCACACTTAACACAGGCTTTGAAATCGGCGGGTCTCCATCGGAACTTTGATGTGAAACAGGAGCAATTTGGACCCTTGAACAATTCATCCAAAGAATGAAAAATCTAAATATAATCAAACGAGGCGATGAAAAATTCAAAACTTATTTCATGAAGAATGAAGAAGGATTTAACCTTGAAATTTCTTTCTTTTAGATGTTTTTTTTTTAAATGACCTGTAAATATCTTTAGAAATTGTAGTAAAATTTTGTTTACTTTTTTTTTCTTGTAAACAATGTTTGTACTACACATTGCAAAAACAATGGTTATTGTTAAAACTATATCTACAAATAGCTATTGCCTGCAAATTCGTTTGCGTGTAATTTGTATTTATTATCTAATTAGTGTTTTGTTGCAATAATAAAAATAAGCCTATGTCCTTCCCCAGGACCCAGACTACCTCTTTGTAAAATTTCATAACGATTAGTTCAGTAGTTTAGCCGTGATGAGGTAACAAACAGAGTTACTTTCGCATTTATAATAACTAGCTTCCACCCGCGGCTTCGCGCGCGTGGTTTACGAACCCGTATATTTTTCCGGCATAAAAATAGCCTATATGCTACTCCAGACTATAATCTATCTCTGTGCCAAATTTCATCCAGATCCGTTCAGCCGTCCTGGCGTGAAAGAGTAACAAAGATCCATCCATCCATCCATCCTCATAAACTTTCACATTTATAATATTAGTAGGATAGGATAGGATTAGTAGGAATAGGATAGGATTTGATAGTAGGATGTGTAAAATAGTATAGATTATTTAGCTCAAAAACCATATGAATTCTTTAATTTTTTATCTGTCTTGAGAAGAATTGAGCCTCATGTCCAATCTACTTTGAGCCATCACTGAAACAACTCAAGATATATGAAGATAAAAATTAAGTGGAAATTAACTAAAGTATCAGAAGCAAAAACGTCATTATCGGGTCTTATCTGAAAAACTTCCTAACTACCTAACGATGTGTGAAAATGGGACTTTAGATCTTATCAATAAGAGGAATAGACGACTGAGGAATTAAGTTCAGACTCAGTTTTCTAATGGAGCCATGAGAGTGATGAATGAACCTTAGAGAGTACACATATTAACGCGACTCGACCATATCAAACTAAAAGGGACACCTGTCTTCAGGCTATTTAGTCTGTATCTGTAGTACGGGAATGGTGAAATAAATCTTAATATAGCTTGTATGACTTTGGAGATGGAATCTGTGTCTTTAAATAAAAAACTATCTTCTGCACATGTGGCTTCTCTGGTTATCCATTTCAATTTAAATTTTATAGCGATAGGGCACATGCTTCTTCTCATTATGAGAAGGGCTATGACCCTTGTCCACGACGCTGTTCTAGAGCGGGTTGACGGACTAAATTGCTTTTCTTGTTTTAGATAGTTCCGAGTATATAATGTATGATGTATTCAACTTTGGCAAGGTTCAAGGTGGAAGTTTAGTTGTCAAAAACGTTGGAACTTGGAATATTGAAGATGGCTTCCATCTTGATTTGGATTTAAATGGATACAAGTATTATCAACGGTGGAATTTCCAAAATATATCACTGAGAATGATTTTGGTTGTGAGTACTTTATGATTCCGGGAAAATTGTTACAAGAGGAGTTTTAAGGATGAATAAGGGGGGAGACAGACGTGAATTACAAGAAAGTGAATTTGGAAATGACATCTAATAAAGAAGATTATTCATGATCATAGTGAGTCTATAATAAGACTGCTAAACACGAGATCACGCGTTGAATTCCCTGGTTTGGCAGTTTTATTGGGAATTTCTAACGAAAAAATCTTGGTCAGTACTATCCTGGAGTTGTGCCCAGTTGGTGGCATTATGATCACCCCCTATCCCATACCCTTCGGAGAATACAGGTGTGATGTTATGTTATATAGAGACCTTGGAGACATTACGAGGCACCACCATGTCTCCGGAAAAAAAAACAACCTGGCAAGCTCTTTTATTTATTTTGTTTTAAGGTACAACCGGCTCCCAAAAACTTTAATCTTGAATCGTTAATGGGGACAGCATCAGTTCCTGGGGTTGCCATGATAACACATACGCCAACATCTATTTTGTATGTGGTCGCTAAGATTCATAGCTTCAGGTAAAAACACTTCATATTTGCTGTTCAATATAAAGCTATAAAAATACGTTTGTACCTGAGAATTTGGCAGGTAGGTTCACTTTTGTATGATTTTACGCAAATAGAACCTTAAGAGCGTGGTATGAGAGTTCGAGTTTGTATAAAAAAATCTTTCTATACGGACAAACACGCGTAAAAAGCTAGTATTATTAAATGAATGTGGAATTGTCAAATAGTAGTAATTACGTCATCGCACTGATGTGTTGGTCGCAAGCGCAAGTGCTGATCGTGGTGTTGGGTTCGATTCCCGAGTCGGGCAGTGTTATTGCGTTTTTATCTATGAAAACTCTCAGTAGAATCATGAAGTTTGTCTATCTAAGAACTATCCCTTACATGGTACCCGGTTGATGGCAATAGGCTCGCCCCCCTTTTACATAAGACTCAATAACGGCTTCGGCGAAACGTAGGTGTTAATTACACCTCAGCTCAACCCTTCGGGGAATACAGGCGTGATGCTATATTACGTCGGGTTGCAGCACGTGTCGATCTGTAATGTCTGCTTACACTAATAGGTGGCGTGATGAATGTTATATTACAGGTATATTCACACCATCACTGATAGGTGGGTCAGCACATTTGAGAGAAACAGCTCTAAGGTACGATAACTACATAACAATATAATAGATTGTATAATTTTTGATAAATTTATATTGATTTTAAACATATTAAATTGTATAGATTTTTAATATTGCACATCTGTCCCACTGCTGGGCATGGGCCTCTTCTCAATAAGACAAGGGTTTGGCCTTAGTCCACCACGAAGGCCCGATGCAGATTGACAGAGTACACACGTCAAGAAGAATTAAGGAGCGCCCTCAGGTGTGCAGATTGCCTCCCGATATTTTTCTTCACCATTAACACGATTGGTGATAAAATTTTGATCTGCAAATGATTGCGAAAATTCAGAGGGGTAGGCTGGGTTTGAAGTCAGACCGTCATGCATGGAAGGCAAGCGTTATTAAAACACTAAGCTATCACTGCTGTTTATATTGTGACGGCACGGTTGGCGCAGTGGCGATGCGCTACATGTCGCGGGTTCGATTCTCCCATGGAACAAATATTTGTATGATCTACAGATAGAAAGAAGAAAAGAAAGAAAATACGTTTATTTGACCCAAACTAAAGGCACACAATAATAATATATAAAACAGAACAAAGAAAAAGGAAAACAAACAGAATAAAGAATAATGATACTAATACCTACTCAGCTTTAGAGCTGCATTGTGTGCCTTATCAGCTGCGCCAAATAGGTCCAGTTCAGCAAAATGCCAGACAACTAGTGCCTGACGCTGGTTTTCAACTGCACCTTATTAGTTAGATAGTTGTTTCGGGTCTCGGTCTTTGTGTATGTGAATACACACCGTGCCTCGGAAAGCAAGTAAAGCCGTTGGTCCTGCGCCCGATCTCTTTCCGGTCGTGTCGGATTGCCGTCCCATCGGACTATGAGAGTGAAGGAATAGAGAATGCGTCTGTATTTGCGCACACACTTGTGCTCTATAATATCTCCTGCGTAGTTGGCTAATCTCCGGTGAGATTGGCCGCCGTGACCGAAATTCGGTCAGGAGGACATTATTATTAGTAAATACTATATTTTTCATTATTTTAGTCAGTGTGTAACGCGTTATATTTCCGTGAACAAGATATATCACCAATTATTCGGCAAGTTTTTGTGGAAGATAAAATTGATGTATTGAGTACACCTCTAACGGCAATTGAGTAAGTTTTTTTTTTTTTTGTTAAAAGTATAAAGCATAAAATTGAATATTATGAATGACTAGCTTTTGCCCGCGGCTTTCGCTCGCGTTAATTAAGAATGCGAAAAACACGTGGCGCCATCTATTATTATAAGAACGTTATTGTTGTTTTCCTCGGAACAATACTTTTTTCTGGATGAAAGGTTAGGGTACCTTTTATCCAGAAAAAAGTACTGTCCTTTTCTGTATCCCTGATATATACATACGTTATATGCAAAATTTCATGATGATCGGTTCAGTGGTTTAGGCGTGAAAAGGTAACAAACAAACTTACTTTCGCATTTATAATATTAGTTAGGATAATTATGAAAGAGATAAAGAGGGGCTCGTAGCTACATAGCTACCGCTCTGATCGGTCGATCTACGAGGTTAAGCAGCTCTTGATGCGGTCTGCGGGATGGGTGACCATTTTTCATACATCGACTCTCCGCACCTGGGAAAGGTTTGTAAACTATACCCACGGTACAGAAGAAATCTTAGTGTGGGGCAACGTTTAAAACAACTATAAGCATAAGGTCCTGGGGTCGACCCCCTGATTGGGCAGTGTTATTGGATTTTTCTGTATGGAAATTCTGTGTAGCAGCACGTAGTTCGAATGTGTGCCGACTTCACAGCAGTAGGCTCGTCCCCTATTACATGGGACTCAATAACGGCATAGGCAACGTGATATTATGTGTTATTTTTTCCAGAACCAGATACTATTATCGTATTGCAACAAAAGGTCCTGGAAAGTTCGAAAATCAGTTCCTCAGACCTCTAAGTTCTACAGCCTGGTGGTGTGTGATGGGAGTCTCAGCATTATGCGCTATTCTCCTGTTGCTGACAGCACTGTTAGAACAGCGTCCATCGTCGCTACAGTATGCAATTTTCTCCGTCGTGGCTTCAGTTTGCCAGCAGTGTATGTAAAACTTAATCGTATTGTGTAAACCCGGAACTTACGCGATAGGTGGGACTGAGCGATAACCGCGTAAGTCGAATTCGCGTATAATTTCAACGAGCACACATTTCGTAGATCAGAAATAAATAACACAAAATAAATTATAGCTAAATGTCGATTCCGCGCGACACGTCCGAGCATGTACATTAGCTGAACAGTAATGAGAAGGAGTGAGTAATCCAGTTGTGTAGCACTGAAATAAAAGACGAATCTACGCGATTTAAACATCGCGTAACTTCAGATTCGCGTAAGTCGGCGTAGCGTAAGTCGAGAATAAGATAAAATAAGAATAAAATAAATTATAATAATATGATGTTGTATTCTAAATTTAAATTTCTATTTATTTGTTTGTAGTTTTCCAGGATATTGATGATAGTGAAACTAAGAGGATTTCGACAGGTAAATTTTATTATAATATGTGTAAATATTTATACGATTTTCTATGGCTAGACTTATGTATTATTGGCGATATTTTCCATTAATTAAAAGCACATGCTGTCCAACACAGCTCGTAACTACATCTGTGAAGTTAAGCAACGCTTAACGCGGTCAGTTCTAGGATGGGTGACCATTTTTACTCATCGAGTCTACGTGCCTTAGAAAGCACGCTAAGCAGTTGGTCCCGGATGTCATACCATGACCTATGGCAGCCTAAAAAGTCTGACATGTAAAGGACTATTTTACCACTACTAATAAACTACAGATAAAATATCAATCAGATAAAAATTATACTTATAAATATATTCATATAAATGTGAATTGGAGAGTTTATCCGCTAGATTTACTTATCAGACAACAGTGAACCAGAAATTTTAACGCATTCTATCAGATAAGCTATGGACAGGCAGTCAGCTAGTTTATCAGTAAGTGGTGAAATACGCCCTTAAATTGTAAACAGCGAATGAAGTTTCAAGTAACCGGGAGATTTAAATAAGCCTACGGTTTCCTTGCCGATGTTTTGATAATTGAGAATCTTTCTAAATATAATAGCTGATTTTCATGTTGATATTGCAAAACTGAAGAAGCAGCACATCATCCTTGAATTTTACATAATTTTTTTACATCCAGCTCGCAAAGTCACAATCCTGGTGACCGGACTCTCTTGCGTGTTGATGTACAACTACTACACCAGTTCTGTGGTGAGTTGGCTGCTGAATGGTCCACCACCTTCCATCAACTCCTTGAAAGAACTGCTTGAGAGTCCACTGGAACTGATATATGAAGATATGGGGTATACGAGATCTTGGCTGCAGGTAACTAACAAATACATTTCTTAGGAGACAAGTTCTTATCCTGAATATCTGATTATGTGATCTAATTTTGTGGGACTGTAAGGGGTTATGTTGGGTAAATAGACAGAAGAATTTACTGTCAGAAAAAAAAATTAAGGAGTCCTAAAACGCATAAAAGAAGCGTCTTTATAAGCTAATGATAACAATATAAAATGACAGGAAGATTTCAGATACCATAACCAAACAAAGATTGCTTTATAATCAATATCTTACCTCCAATTCCTAATAAGCCGTGTCCCACTCCTAGGCACAGGCCTCCCTCTTCCACCATTTTCGCGGTGTTAGTCTTCAAGGAAGGCAAACTATTCGTTTCGCGATCTTCTTCGTGGTCTACCACGATCAGTATCAGTAATTCAATCTGATCTCAAAGCCAAAGTCATTTTTTATTTTTTAAGGGACCTTTGCAGTCACTCTTAAAACGTTAAGATTCTAGATGCACAGTTCTGAAGTGGTCTGGAACTGGAACTGGCAAGAAACTCCAAGAAGACTTCAAAAATTTTTGGTTTAATGTTAGTTGGATTACTTTTAAAAGTTGTTATTAAATAAAACTTGTTAGAGATCACGTTTTCTTTTTACTGCTAATTGGAGTACCTTTGGCAGCACCTGATGGTGAAACAATGCTGCCGAGGATCACATTACAATATTACATCAGATTACACAGTGCAAGCTAAAAAAAATTAACATACATGCCATATAACATCTATCCCATAATTCCAGACCCCCTCATACTACTATGACAAAAGGAACACCCTAATAGAAGACCAGCTTCGTAAAAAGAAAGTGTTCAACAAGAAAAAAGACGCCCCGTTATTGGTGCCATTGGTTCAGGGCATCAAAATGGTGCAGAAAGGAGGTACGTTGGATTTACGAGATAGCAGACTGAATTTAATTTCTTTTGTCATGATCCTTAAGTGTGACGAGGCGGTTGGCGCATTGGCTAAGCGATTCGCTTTCGGCGTTGAATAGCAATATTTGTATGGCTTATATACAGGTAGATTTATTATCAGTTTTCAAATTTATACAGGGTGTTCTACCTAAGAAGAAGAAAAAATAACACACTACGACCAATGAGGCAGTAACTTCATTCATCATTCAACAAATACAAAAGAAACCAATTCATAATTTTCACCCATAATGGGAATCAAACTTAGGTCTATTCGGTCTAAGCCTCACTACCCCAATATCACTACATCAATAACCTGACATGTACGTTATTGGCAAGAAAGATCGATGCTTTCACAATTCAGTCAGATATGTGAACCGTTTTTATACATTGAGCTCCGAAATTGGAGCTGGGTTATAAATTGCTGTAATTTACAACGATCCGGCTCGATTTTCTACGGCATTGGGTTTATAGGAAGGTCTCACATGTAGAAAATTAAAGGGACTTCGCTATTAACTCTTCAAGGCATGCCCTATTTTAATTATTAAAGGGAGATGCCCATTGTCCCCTCCTATTACATGGGACTTAGATAATAATGGCATCGGCGAAATGTGAGTGAACAATAGTACAACTCTGCCTAACCCTTCGGGAAATATAGGCGGGATGCTATAAATGCAACCTCTTTTTTTGAACTTGTTCTTTCCAGGCTTCGCATACCACACCGAAGCGAACAGCGCAAACGCATTGATATCAAGAACGTTCACACAGAATGAGCTCTGTGAGTTGGGCTCCTTACAGTCCATGGCGAAGACCATGCTGTTCCCTTGCGTTCAGAAGAACAGTCCTTATAAAGAGTTTATGAAATGGAGGTACCTAATTAGTACATACATAATACGTTTTCTAAGCAGTTGAATAACAACGCTAGGATGGAACTACTTGAAGACATGAACCCAAGATGATATAGGTCTGGGTTGTTAAACTTTCAACCAGTTAAGGAAACAGTCTCCAAGAGTGGAAAAACATGAGATCGTCTGGCGCACCCTGGGCAGTCAGCCTCGATACCACCATAGCTGACTGGCTACTCTTTCCGCTAGGATATGAGCGATTTCCATGTGATAGCTCGTTTCGACACGAGCAGAAGAAAGTCATAAAGTTATCATTAGTAACCGCTTTGGTAATAAATCTTCCATAGTTTGTTCAAGCAGAGATCTAATTGAAGAATTTGAGGTTTTCTGGAGAACTACACCAGTCATCACCTTGGAGTAAATTCCAAATTAATATACAAGTCAATCGTAATCCTCAGATGGATAGGCTTCTCCCGAATAGCCTAACAATACTACAAGAATCTTTCAACTTCTACACCTTGTTCTTCTGTGATTAATTGTTTCTGTTTGACAGCACGGTTGGAGCTGTGGTTGAGAAATTGACTGCTGCGTTACGTGTCGCGGGTTCGATTCCCGCACGAAACAAATATTTGTATGATCTTCAGATAGTTGTTAAGAGTCTGGATCTTTGTGTATATGAATACACACCGTACCTCGGAAAGCACGTAAAGCTGTTGGTTCTGCGCCTGATCTCTCTCCGGTTGTGTCGGATGTCTCATCGGACTATGAGAGTGAAGGAATAGAGAGAACACCTGTGTTTGCGCACACACTTGAGCTCTATAATATCCCTTGCGTAGTTGGCTGATCTCCGGTGTCATTGGCTGCCTTGACCGAAATTCGGTCAGGAGGACATTATAATTGTTCCTGTTTTTTAGTCTCATGCGTCTATCAGAACGCGGCATAGTCTCCTGCATCCAGATCCGCAGGGCATCCTCAGAAGTCAAGTGTGAAGGCAGTTCTCCTCGAGCCCTCGCATTGGGAGGAGCTGCTCCTGTCTTCATCCTGTTAGCTGCAGGGTATATGCTGGCTACTGTCATCATGATGGTTGAAAGGTATCTGGCATACCGTTTCCCTGACATTATTAATTTTGATTGCAATCCGAACTATTGGGTTTGATTTCCATTTTAAGCAAAAAAATGTTTTTATGATTAAAAGTATAATGTAACAGTTGCAAGTGAGCCCCAAGTAGTTTGAAAAATTGTTTATGTACCATTAAATAATGGTTTCGATGTGGTATTTCCTGGGTCCAAAATTGCGCAACTATAGGAATTGGATTCAACCCCCACGAGGTTCATACATTCATAAGTCATTTCTAATTAATTTCGTTCCAGGTTTGTCTACAAATTGAAACATAAGGACGATGTTCTAAATATATAGATTTTCATAAAATTTCCTGCAATTGATCGGGTTGAACCCATCTTACACCTAGCCACATGCTATTCTAGAATTTATAGATGTCACATGTAGTGATAGGAGACTGACCTAAGAAATCAGACTTTTCAAATAAACCGTATAAATAAAATGTAGTGTATTAATCAGCACATTTCTTTGAAAGTAGACGAATAAAAATTAAATAAAATAACCGAGCAAGTATTTTCATTTATGGTATGTAAAAGACTCGTAAACCTTATATATATATCGCAGAGAGCAAAATCGGAACGTCAAGTTGATAATCGATATCGACTTGGGTGTATTCGATTTGTGTGTTGGCAACTCTACGGTTTTGACAAGCAACGAGTGACGTTTGAAACAAACGTCACTTTTTGAACGAACGTCGAGCCGAGCGGGTGTGTCCGACATACGACCGACTTCACCACGTTCCGGAAGTAATCGGTTTCCATCTGAGCCGTGTGTGATTATTTGTGATTGTAACTTATTAGAAATTGTTCGCATTAAATCAAAGAGTGTATCGAAGTTCGTATTTTGTTTGATTTCACCATGGAAGATCAAGAACGCCCACATCTCTCTCCGTCATCAGAAGTGGGATGCAACCATGAAGAAAACGAGCGTGATACAACCAACAATGAAGACACAAAATGGATGCGATTGATGGAGCAGCAGAATCAGAATTTTATGGCCTTAATTCAAGCCATGAAGGCACCGACGTCTAGCAAGGATACTAGATTACCTGAGTTTGACCCGGATAAAGAAAACGTGGATGCTCGCGCATGGATTTCTACTGCGGATATGTGTATCACGGATCCGGATATGCAAGGTGCTCCACTTATGTTAGCCTTGAGTCGTGCACTTAAAGGGCAAGCCTCAGTGTGGTTGTCACAAGTATCCTTCCACGGGATGACATGGAGCAACTTTAAGGACCTGTTTACTGCCAGGTATGAGAGTGCTGAAACTGCTGCTGGTTTCCTGATTAATTTGCAAAACAGTAGACCTAAAGATAGTGAATGTCTGGCTTCATATGCGGCTAAATTGATGTCATCAATCATGTCGAAGTGGAAAAACCTTTCGGTGGAACAGATTGCCGTGTCAACTGTTTTGTCGCATATCTCGCAGTTTGAAAATCGTGTCCAACGATTATCTTTCACTCAAAATATTACCACGAGGAACGAGTTACAGCAAGAACTGAAGGCTGTCTCTTTTATGAAACGAAAATCACCATTTTCAAATGAAAGTAACCAAGATGCCAAGAAACCTCGTGTGAATTCGGATGGTTCTTCTGTGAAATGTTATGTTTGTGGGAAGGCTGGCCACAAAGCGGCACAATGTCGTTCCAGAAAGGGGCTGAGTAACCAAGATGGTAGATTTAAGACACCAACGAGTGAGAAGACTTCTTCGTCGTCCACCAGCTGCTTCAGCTGCGGCGCTGCAGGCCACTTCGCGAAGAATTGTCCACGGAGAAGTGGCAAGGAGAGCAACGCCAACAACACGGCGGGGCCTTTGCAGGAGAAGCGCGTGAATGTCTGCCACATTAACGCGCCTGCTGGGACGCTGCGTCATGCTGGTGAGCAGTTTCATTTTACATACGATTCAGGAGCCGAGTGCTCACTAATTAGAGAGTCAGTTGCACGTCATTTTAGAGGCAAGCGTTGCAATAATAGTGTTTCATTAACTGGCATAGGCCAAACTGCTATTTTTAGTACTGTGCAAATCACATCTCAAATTGAAATCGATGATATTTTGATTGAAGTAGTTTTTCATGTTTTGCCTGATAATTGTCTACATTATGACATTATGATAGGTCGCGAACTACTAGCTTTAGGTATAGCTATTAGTATGACCTCGGACAAATTGACCTTCACTAAGACTAGTCTTGTAAATTTTTGTGACGTGACTAAATCCAATATTGACTTTGATTCCTTAGACACTGATGTACCCCCTGAGTTTAGGAGCGAGTTAGTAGAGCTTCTTAAGTCATTTAAAAGCTCATTTACGAACGGAGTGCCTATTACTCGTGCTGATACTGAACCAATGGTAATTCGCTTGAAAGATCCAAATAAGACCGTATACCGACGTCCTTACCGACTGAGTTCTGAGGAACGCAGGGTTGTCCGTGAAAAAGTAGACGAGTTACTTGCAGCAAATATTATCAGGCCCAGTTCGTCGCCATTTGCCAGTCCCATTCTTCTGGTTAAGAAGAAGGATGGGAGTGACAGAATGTGCGTTGATTATCGCGAGCTCAACGACAATACGGTACCAGATAGGTTTCCCCTCCCTCTGATTTCGGATCAGATTGCGAGATTACATGGCGCGCACTACTTTACCATTTTAGATATGGCTTCTGGATTTAATCAGATCCCCATACACCCTGACTCTATCGAATGTACTTCGTTCATTACACCGGATTCCCAGTACGAATATCTGGCTATGCCGTTCGGTCTACGTAACGCACCGTCAGTTTTTCAACGTGCTGTAATAAAAGCTCTAGGTGATCTAACGCGTACTTTCGTAGTTGTGTACATGGATGACGTTCTTGTAATTGCTAGAGATCCAAAAAAGGCACTTGAAAGACTGAGGGCAGTTCTTAAAACTCTGACTGATAAAGGATTTTCGCTTAATTGGAAAAAATGTTCTTTCTTAAAGAAAAAGGTCGAATACCTTGGTTTCGAAGTCTGTCAGGGCGAAATTCGTCCTAATCCCAAGAAAATAGAGGCACTTACTGCTCTACCACCTCCAGAAACTGTTACACAGTTGCGGCAGTTTATTGGCCTAGCCTCTTATTTTAGGCAGTTTGTACCCAAATTTTCCCAGGTCATGGCACCTTTATACTCCCTGACATCCGGAAATGGTAGACTGGATTGGAAACCAGAACATGAAGAGATTAGGCGTCAGATTGTGTCCGTTTTGACGAATGAACCGGTATTGTCAATTTTCGATCCCGACCGCGAAACCGAGCTTCATACGGACGCAAGTGCAATTGGTTACGGCGCTATCCTTATTCAGAAAGTAGATAACGTGCCTCATGTAATTGCTTACTATAGCCGTCGCACCACGTCCGCCGAGGCGAAATACCACTCTTACGAGTTGGAGACTCTCGCGGTCGTGAACGCAGTGAAGCACTTCAGGCACTTTCTACATGGTCGCAAGTTTGTTGTCGTGACGGATTGCAGTTCCCTGAAGTCGGCTCGTAAAAAGCTCGACTTGACACCGAGAGTCCACAGATGGTGGGCTTTCCTGCAAAGCTTTGACTTTGATGTGGTACACAGAGAAGGAAAGCGTATGGTTCATGCAGACTTTCTATCTCGAAACCCTTTACCTCCAAAACCTGACAAAACTTTCGATAAAGTTGAGGCTAAGCAAATTTGTGTTGCTGAAATTTCTGACAGTTGGTTTCTCGCCGAACAACAACGAGATAGGGACATAAGTAAACTAGTAAGTGACCTTGCTGATGGTAATCTTAATGACGATGTTTCCAAAACTTACGAATTGCGTTCAGGTACATTATACCGCAAAATACAACGCAACGGAAGAACACGTTGTTTACCAATTGTTCCGAGATCATTACGATGGTCTATTGTTCAGGGTATGCATGAGGGATTGGTACACTTGGGATGGGAAAAGACTTTGGAAAAGATGTACGATTTCTATTGGTTCGAAAACATGACAAAATTTGTTCGTAAATTTGTGGAAAATTGTGTAACTTGTCGTGTTTCTAAATCGCATTCAGGCAAAATTCAGGCTGAGTTGCACCCCATCCCAAAGGTAGCAGTTCCCTGGCACACAGTGCACATAGATGCCACTGGCAAACTTAGTGGTAAAAGAGACACAAAGGAATACGTCTTTGTTCTCATAGACGCTTTTACTAAGTATGTTCTTTTGCACCATACAAAAAATATCGACACTGCCAGTAGTATTAGAGCCGTAAAACATAGCGTCTCATTATTTGGTGCGCCTACGCGAATTATAGCGGACCAAGGCCGTTGTTTTGCTAGCCAGGAATTTCGTGATTTTTGCGACTCTGTTAATATTAAATTACATTTAATCGCTACTGGAAGCTCACGAGCCAACGGGCAAGTAGAGCGGGTTATGTCGACGCTTAAAAACATGCTTACGTCCTCTGAAACTTCAAATAAATCTTGGCAGGATGCTCTCCCTGATGTGCAACTTGCGCTAAATTGTACAATAAATCGTGTTACCAAGGCAAGTCCGTTAGAGTTGTTGATAGGCAGGGTTAGTAGACCGTTAGAGATAATGTTAGCTGAGGACATAGAGCCTGACGTTGACTTAGACCAAGTTAGGGAGGCTGCGATTGTTAATATGGAGAAAAACTCTGACTATGACAAGACTCGTTTCGATGCGACAAAAGCTAGAATCGTTCCGTTTTCTGTCGGTGATTTCGTTCTTTTACAAAACGAGGAACGAAATCAGACAAAGCTGGACCCTAAGTATAAGGGACCGTTTAAAGTTATCGAAGTGTTAGAGAACGATCGATATACTTTGAAGGCATTGAATTCTAAGCGCACTTATAAGTACGCGCACGATCGTTTGAGAAAGATGCCCGACCATGAAATGTCTGTAGACTCGGAGACTAGTGATGTAGAGGAAAGTGTGAGCCCATTAACCACTATCCAATCAAGTAACTAAGTTGTAATTTGTTTGCTCTGGTGAGGCAACGTGATGATCGTCACTTGGTGAGGGTGGCAAGATTATCGTCACTTTGTGAAAGTGGCATGAGCTGCTATCGCTCGATTTAGGCGATAGTGGCGACCGGTTCTGAGATATCGTCACCTTGCAAAGGTGGCATGAGTCCTATTGCTCGAATTAGGCAATAGCGACGACCGCTTTTGAGAGATCGTCACTTTGTGAAGTGGCATGAGTCCTATTGCTCGAATTAGGCGATAGAGACGACCGTGATCGATAACGTCGATATGAGTGATTTAATAGAGCGAGTAGAGTCTTGGATAGTTTCTTGAAGTATGTGGTTGAGTAAATAATGGTCAGTGGTCAGTTTATAGTTAGAAGTAGTTTGTAATTATCCCTAGTAATGATGTAAGCTTAATTATTTGAGAATAAACTTTGAATTACTATGAGAGTTTGTTTGAAGCCCTGTTCTGACTCGTTTAGTCAGGATAGGCCGAGTAGAGATGCTTTGATATTGCAGATGGAATTTGTTCTTTTCAGGCTCATCACACTGGGACGTGTGACGTGTCAAGATGGCCGTATCGCAGAGAGCAAAATCGGAACGTCAAGTTGATAATCGATATCGACTTGGGTGTATTCGATTTGTGTGTTGGCAACTCTACGGTTTTGACAAGCAACGAGTGACGTTTGAAACAAACGTCACTTTTTGAACGAACGTCGAGCCGAGCGGGTGTGTCCGACATACGACCGACTTCACCACGTTCCGGAAGTAATCGGTTTCCATCTGAGCCGTGTGTGATTATTTGTGATTGTAACTTATTAGAAATTGTTCGCATTAAATCAAAGAGTGTATCGAAGTTCGTATTTTGTTTGATTTCACCATGGAAGATCAAGAACGCCCACATCTCTCTCCGTCATATATATAATATTTACACGTTAGTCCACCACGCTGGCCTGGTACTGGTTGGTGGACAACACACACCGTCGAGAACTTTATGAAGCCTTTCTCAGGTGTGCAGGTTTCCTCACGATGTTTTCCTTCACCGATAACGCTAGCGATATTCAAATTCTGATATGCACACGATTCCGAAAATTTGGAGGTTCATCCAAGGTTTGAATTTAGACCCTCCTATTTAGAAGCTAAACGTTTAACCAATCGACTATCACGGCATCTCCGACAGCCATTGTTAATATGTACAATTGTACAGATATTAATATAATTTCAAATCAGATTTCCTAAGCTATATATGCTTCCTATCTATAATTTCAATTTCAAATACCACAGTTTGGCACTGGACCTTATATTTTTGCATCAAAAACAGACTACAAGCTTTCGGGCATCGATGCGACGATTTTCAATCGACGGCCTGGCAGAGAGCCACGGCTTATGTCCTATCTATTAAAATAAATCCAGTTTTAACAAACTAACATACGAGTACATGCTGCCGGACTGATAGCTTGTTAGTGCAGCAGTCGTTCATCCAGCGCAAATCAAAAATCCCTTTGTTAGCCACAAAGAGAAATTCACGAATATTTTAGCAGCGTACAAATGTTAGGCGTCCCTCAATGACAATCAAGGATTTTTGGGGCTAATGTCAGAATCGATGATAACGACGACTACACGAGGAAACTGGGTGGCTTTACCTTTCACACGATATGATTATGTAACTCTGATGAAGCTACTGTATGACATTGCATCAAGCTTTTATTCTCTGAAGTGTTGTGCAGAGATTAACTGCTATACAGCATTTTGTTCAATTCCGTTATTAAGTTAAATTTAATCATCCAAGTCAGTCTTTCTCAAAGTGGGCACACACGCCCCCTTGTGGACGCTAGAGGCTTACAGGGTAAAGGGCCCAGAGAAAATTGGACGATCTTGAAGCGGTTGAGAGATGCTATGGCCGATTTGTATTTTTCTATTATGATAACAGGACAAAACATATGACATGCTATAATTAAATTAAAGTAATAATTGTCATTTTAAGGTGTAGAAAACTTAAATATTTTAAGGGCCGCTACAAAATAATTGATTCTCAAAGTGGGCAGTGTACAAAATAAGTTTAAGAATCTCTGCTTTATGCCATCTAGGTACGGACTATAATCTGAATGAGATTTTTTTACCAAAATACCTTATAAAGTTTGCCTAACCTTTTTTTTTTTTTGATTAACGTGGTGAGAACCCATCATGGGCTATCCTCCGCCTGGGGAGGGCGGAGGGGTGTGTCGGACTCCTACCGGCTAAACTCACCACGGTGATCCGCCTCGACACCATATGGTGGGCGTCGGGAACTCTTAGAAGACCGCACCGAAGCCCACCATGGTGTCATGCCGAACGGCACTTCCCGAAGGGGGTGACTGTAAAGAGGCCACCCCCTCGTGCACGTCCCGGGGGCAGTTTGCCTAACCTAGTAATCGAACCAAAGACTTCAAGCTTCATTTGTGGCCCTTAGAACAATAAAGCAGTTAATTCCCTAACTAAACCTAATAACACTTTGCCCAACCTGGGAATTGATCTCAGAACCTCAAGCCCCACTCGTAGCCACTACACCAATAAAGAAGCTACCGTATTATGTACGTAAATACACTTTATAGTTGATCAAATAACCTACACCAACACGGGTTAGCCGATACAGTTAAGTAACTAAGTTAGAACAAACTTTGAAGTTAATTGGAACACGGCGGATCAACTGTTGGTCTGATAGCTTAATGAGAACATGACCTGGCTTGCCAGGTTAAGTGACTGCGATTAAGGCTAGTAATTTGATGGGTGATATTGAAGTTAAATGACTGTGTAAGTTTGAACTTTTTTAATAATCCTACTTCCTACTTATATTATAAATGTGTAAGTTTGTGAGGATGGATGGATGGATGTTTGTTACTCTTTCACGCAAAAACGACTGAATGGATCTGGATAAAATTTGGCACAGGGATACATTATAGTCTGGAATAGCACATAAGCTACTTTTATATCGGAAAATGTATGGGTTTGTAAACCACGCGGGCGAAGCCGCAAGCAGAAGCTAGTTAAAGATAATTATAATGTCAGTTTTGTGACTTTAAGTAATATATACAAATGATATCAAAGTTTTTAATTGTTCATAAAACAGTAACCAGATTTTTGATCTTTATAAACACTGATGTGTTTTTAAAAATAGTTGTTGATTTCTCCTGCATGGTGGGTACAGTTTACAATCATACATGTCACATACACACACAGCCAGACCCGAAACAACTATGTGTAGATCATACCAATATTTGTTCAGTGTGGGAATCGACTCTGCGACACGAAGCGCTAAAAGCTAATCGCTTAGGAACTGCGCCAACCGTGTTGATTTATTTATTTAATTATACTTTGCCACAGTATTTACATGTGAAGCCGTATTGTTGATATTATGAAAGCAAATATCCCTAATATTTGCCAGAGAAATAGCAAAGTTTTATAATACATAACAAAAAAATAACCCTTTATATTTTAACAAGCTACCAGCCCCGGCTTCGCACGGGTAGCAGAGCATATACGCCTACATTTTTCTATAACTATTGTCTAATTTAATTTAATAAAAATAATAATAAATTCAACCCATTACCGTCCCACTGCTGGGCAAGGGTCTCTTCTCAGAATAAGAAGGGTTAGGCCTTAGTCCACCACGCTGGTCTGGTGCGGATTGGCGGACTACACACACCATCAAGAACTTTTAATGGAGCCCTCTCAGGTGTGCAGGTTTCCTCACGATGTTGTCCTTCACCGTAAACGCAAGTGATAATCAAATTCTGATCCGCACATTATTCCGCATTTAATATATAACTCTATTGCTTTACGCGGCGCACGCCAGTAAAACTTCCAGTCAGCGTAATTTTTTCCGATATCTTCAATAAATATCGTCATATTTTGGTCAATTTATATAAAACCTTAATGAATCATATACCTAAATCTTTCTCATGAATCTCTCCGTCCATTGGTGAAAACCGTATGAAAATCCGTTCAGTAGTTTTTAAGTTTATCGCGTTCAGACAGACAGACGCGGCGACTTCGTTTTATAGTTTGTAGTGTTAACCTATACCTACTCTTTATTTTTTAATAAAACCTCACCAAGGTGATCGGCTCATTGAATTTAGAGATATTTCTAAAACAATAATTCGCAAGTTTGTCCAGGTGATAATATAAACAATGCCATTAATTAAGATAAGGGTATCGTGGGGCTGACATACCTTTGTAAGGGGAAAGCCTACAGTTGAATTAGAATAAAAATATATAAGTATACATATATATTTTTATTCTTTTTACTTAATTATCAACACAACAGTAGTACAAGTGGTTTTGTCAGAATAGCAGAATGTACGGCTCGGTCTGTGTTCAGAAATAACGCTATATGGCAATAATTGCCTAAACTAATATCGCTAAACCTAATCACCAATATCGCTAAACATACATGGGGTTATAATGGATGCACATAGACGTTCTAAGTTCAAATCAAAATCGTTCAAAAATAGAGGTTCAAGAAACAATTGGATTTAAACAAAAAAAAAGCCTCGTACTAGGAATTATTCCTTTATCGTGGGTGCGTTTACAAACACATATATTCACATACACAAAAACCCAGACCTGAAACAACTATATTTAGATCATACAAATATTTGTTCCGTGCAATCGAACCCGCTACACGAAGCGCAGCAGTCGATCTGTCAACCACTGCGCCAACCGTGCCGTCATATTAAAATGCAGCTCTGCTCCGTTTGATCCATGATCCGTAAATCCACCCTGTATAAAAGTTCGCCAACCCTTACATAGAGAATTATAATTTGATATGTAGGTAGGTACTGTGCTCACACATAAAATACTCCGAAAAATGTCACAACACCTGAATAAAGCTAAGGTTTTTACTGTGACGTCATACCAATGATTTCTAGACTACCCTCCAAGATTTCCCCGGCGACGGAAAGGGTCACAAATTGGACTGTAATACAATTGCTGTAATGTAATGAGAAATTTTGCGAACAATATGTTACAATTGTAATGTCTACAGATTTATTTTACTTATGTACGAGATCTTGCAGAAAATACGATGCAATTTTATATTATTGAGGGCAAGATAACTTATTAAACTAACTGTTTCAATAGCCTTGTGGCCAGCGCAACTACTAAGAGTGAGGTCCTAGATTTAGACTCCCAGTCAAGTCCAGTATTCTGTTAGAAAACTCTCAATAGCAGCGCGTAAGTTGAAAATATGCCCGGTAGATGACAATAGGTTCGCCCACTATGTATTACATGGGGTCTAATAACGGCATCTGTATAATGTGGATGTACATAAGCACACCTCTGCGTAGCCGTTTGGTAAATGCAGGCGTTATGCTTCAACATAACAAAGACTTGGCCAATCGGAACTCGCGCGTTCAGTAAAATCTTGACGACCATACTTTGACGCTACCAATGATTAAAATATTGTCATTATATTAACTTGTATCACATATCTACCATCATTTATTATAGCTAGCGGACCCTTTTCGATCTCATCAACAGCGCTGGCTCCAACTATAGCTAAGAATCATCTAGGTGACCCCAAAAGTACAAAAAAAAAACATGAAAATTGATTAAGCCGTTTCGAAGATAAAAATTACGAACACACGCACTCCGGAATTTTATATATAAAGATTAATAGATATACAGGGTGGATACGACATAACGACGATAAATTAAAACACTTTAAAATACTTTATTAAAATAGGTGTTACATCCAAAAATCGGAATTTCTATCATCAATGTTGTTTAACTTTGAAAGTAGCTGATAATTTCTGAGCCGCACACTTTATTTAGTTGTATTTTACGGCTGTGGATAATTCTAAAATGTTTCGGTCCATCCAGGTGAAGGATTTAGTTAACTTGCTTAGAAAACTCGTACAAATTTCTCAAGTACAAGATAAAATCTGTGGCTATACGCTTGAATATAATTTGATTATTTTTGGTGTACGAACTACTAACGCGATTCTCAGAATATGGTTTCAATTATTCTCGTAATGTCTTCACCACTTTGTTTATACTTGCTATAGACTCTCAGACTTTGTACAAGTTTGAGTCTTTATAAGATTATGTGTCGATACTTGATAAAGAGACCCTCAGGTCAGGATTGCTATTAACACAAGCGGGTGGGTTCTTCGGTTCGGCAGTATTCGTTGAACAACAAAGATCACCTACGGCCCAACTGTGCCGATTAATGCCGGTCACAACGTTCGGGAGAGATCCTCTTAATCAGGAAAAAAATGTACATGGTACTTCAAACCATTTTTTTTAGCTTAGCTTAGCTGTGCCGTTTGGCAAATTAAAAACACACGAATACACTGAGATACACGGCAACAAATATCCTCATAATACAGCAGTATTATTACATTTGAAACTCTGCTCACTTTACAAAGGTAACGAGCGTGAACATACTCCTTGAATATCTTAATATTTCCAGCCAATGAATTTTAAATTTCAAAAGCGTTTCTAATTTCCGTGATCTACACACTTCGCTAGATTCAATATAAAAGGTTATTATTTTTGAATTGTGATCAATGGGAGATGTAGATATGGAAAAAGAAAGACAATGAAGGTTAGTTATGGTACAGAACGAATAAAGAGTATACTTCATATCATCATCATCATAGATTTATTAGATACTAGCTTCCGCCCGCAGCTTCGCCCTTATAGTTTACGAACCCGCACATTTTTCCGGGGACCAAAAGTAGCCTATGTGCTATTCCAGACTATAATCTATCTCTGTGCCAAATTTCATCCAGATACTTTCAGCCGTTCTGGCGTGATTGAGTAACAAAAATCCATCCATCCATCCATCCTTACAAACTTTCACATTTATAATATTAGTAGGATTAGTAGGATAGCTTCCGCTCGCGGCTCCGCCCGCGTAATTTACGAACCCGTACATTTTTCCGAGATAAAAAGTAGCCTATGTGCTATTCCAGACTATATTCTATCTCTGTGCCAAATTTCATCCAGATCCGTACAGCCGTTTTGGCGTGATTGCGTAACATAAATCCATCCATCCATCCATCCTTACAAACTTTCACATTTATAATATTAGTAGGATTAGTAGGATTTCATACCTATCTGCTGACCCTTTACCTATGTCATGTAAAGATATGGTATAATTATGAAGTATTTTTTTTTTTTACTTTGCCCGTTACTAGTTTTATGTCCTGTATCGTGAGTGCTTTTACAAACATATATATACACATACACAAATACCCAGACTCGGGACAACTATCTGTAGATTATACAATTATTTGTTCCGTGCGGGAATCGAACCTAGGACATGCAACGCAGCAGTCGATCTCTCAACCACTGCGCTAACCGTGCCGTCCTTTAGTTTACTAAAGAAGTGTATAAAACTACACCATAAAATACTCAACAACATGAGATAGCACGGGAATAATAGAGTTCCTTTTCGATTATTTATATTTCACTTTGTTTGAACACCATCTCGGTTGATTGAGCGCGTTGTCTCCTTCCACTTGCAATGCCATCAAAACGTTTTATTCCAACTATAAAATATAGGTAAGATATTTTTAAAGTTTTTTTTTTTCTTTTTTTTTTTAAAAAAAACTTTACCCCACACTAGGATTTTCTCCTGTATCGTGGGTACAGTTTACAAACATACATGTCACATGTAAACACAACCAGACCCGAAACAACTATCTGTAGATAATACAAATATTTGTTCCGTGCGGGGATCGAACCCGCGACACGTAGCGCCGAAATCTAATTGCTTAGCTACTGCGCCAACCGTATCGTCCGTTCTAAAGATTGCTACAGTGCTTTTGCATTTTAGGGTTGCCTGACTTAGCGTCAGCATTTATTGCTGTTTAAATATGATTGATTCAATTGTAATCTAAATAGCAATAAGCAACAACAAAAACAATTATTGTTCTAAATAGATACTGAAATGGATGCTTCTGACTGCAGAAACAGCTTCTTAGTATCATTATTCTAACTAATATTATAAATGCAAAAGTAAGTTTGTTTGTTTGTTTGTTAACTTTTCACGCCTAAACCACTGAACCGATCATCCTGAAATTGCATGTACGTTGTCAGCTGTACAGAAATGGACATAGGGTACCTTTCATCCCGAAAAATAGTACTGTTCCCGAGGAAAACAACAATAGCGTTCTTATGATAATAGATGGCACCACGTGTCTTTCGCAAGCAAAGCACAACCCGAATTGACTGTCAAATTCTAATTAACGCGAGTGAAAGCTGAGGGCATAAGCTAGTTCTTTATATTGCAATAATTGCAGTTTTTGTTGTTGTTTACTTCCGGACTGGAACAATTTAAATTACTATTGACTTGGTTTGAATGAAGATGACTATCGTTGGTTTGATCATGCAGAGAAGATGGATGAGTGGCGATTAACGAAAGGAATTTGTAACAAGATTGTCAGTGTAAATGCCAGAAGACGAGGCCTTAGAAAAACATTCACGGACCTTATTAGTGATATCGTTTAAAAAGGTTCCCACCACCACAACCGGCGTTCATGTGTGAAACAGTGTATGAATGTAGATGAAGCAAAAGGGTTATGTAAGAATTGTAGCACACGGCGTTCTGTAGTTTCTGCCTAGCCCCATGGGAAAAAGGCGTGACATTATGTATCTAAAACATCGAATAAGAATTAAGAACTATCTGATATGGTAGCATAACGCATAATAGCGCAGGTTTTATCAGGAGATCCTATCGAACCTTCTGAGGAGTCTGTCTGTCTAGTACCTACGTTATTTACCGAACAGTTATTTTCATCGTTTAATTCTATTTTTCTCACGAAGTCGTAAACCATGCTTTTCTTTTTACGATTCTTTTGTAACTGTCTACAGAAAGATATTACTTTTATGGAGAAAGGTAAAATATAAACCTAAATAACTTGAATGAAAACTGAAAGCTTCAATGAGGTATCTCTGATAAATGTCTGGAATTTTAAATCAATGGTAATAATTTAAGGTCGTTATATATTTTACTTTAAACAAAATTTCATCTGCCTATATCTCTTACGTTCAAACTAATCTCCATGGAAAAAAGAGTATCCATGGAGTTTCTTGCCAGTCTCTTTTCCATCAGATTAACCCTCTTTTGGATCCTGCACTTTTTTTATTATTAGCGTGGTGTGAACCTATCATGGTCTATCCTCCGCCTGGGGGGGGGGGGGGGCAGAGGGGTGTGCCGGACTCCTACCGGCTAAACTCTCCACAGTGATCCACCTCAACAAACCTCAACAGTTTAAAAAAAAGCTTTGAGTTTGACTTTGCTTTCTCAAAGGCTTTTTGTGTTTAAAACTATGCACCTCATTTAGTTCATTTACCCTGTTCTGTCCCATTTGTGAAAAAAATTGATTGTTACTCGGATTTTGATCTGCAAATGTAGCATGAACATTTCACACGTAAAGGTAAGTTTTTTTCATGTAATTTGACATTTAATGGAAGTGAGAAAGGTCGAAATAAATTGGTTTAACTGGTTTTTGGAATGGGCTAAATTCAAGAAGAGACCGCAGTTCGGCTATCTGCTACGAAAGCGTAGCGGGCGTAGCAATGATATCAACAACGCAGCTACATCGTAGCAACAGCGCCATACATTTTTAATTAATCCCATAAAAAATCATTAGAGGCACGCAATATGGCTAGGGTGTACGTAATTTCTAAGTAAACATAGTCCAATT
Source organism: Shargacucullia verbasci (assembly GCA_947562105.1). Lineage (NCBI taxonomy): Eukaryota > Metazoa > Arthropoda > Insecta > Lepidoptera > Noctuidae > Shargacucullia > Shargacucullia verbasci. The sequence continues at coordinate 1,701,325 of OX387289.1, read as the reverse complement.
TAATAAAATTAATAATTTTAATGTCCTCCTGACCAAATTTCGGTCACGGCGGCCAATCTCACCGCAGATTAGCCAACTACGCAGGAGATATTATAGAGCACAAGTGTGTGCGCAAACACAGGCTCTATTCCTTCACTCTCATAGTCCAATGGGACGGCGATCCGACACGACCGGAGAGAAATCAGGCGCAGGACCAACGGCTTTACGTGATTTGCGAGGCACGGTGTGTATTCACATACATAAAGACCCAGACCCGAAACAACTATCTGTAGATCATACAAATATTTGTTCCGTGCGGGAATCGAACCCGCGACACGTAGCGCAGTCGATCTCTCAACCATTGCGCCAACCGTGCCGTCAAATTAGTTCTTAATAAAATTAACAAAGCTTATTTATGTTAGTTATCTTATTTGACTTTTTGTTTAAATATTCTTTTATCATCGTACGATATCTTTATCTTTTTTATCTTTCTTTCTTTATTATCTTTTTTCATTTGTATTAATATAATTGATTTTTTTTTTGTGTGTTTACTACTGTGTTGTTCGCAGATTTTTTTTATTATTACACTGTTTTTTAGACGTGAGGACTTGTAATTGGCTGTCAGTTAAATTTACTATTTTTAATCTGCTCTGTATAGCTGTAAGTCTTCCATGCAAGTTAAATAAATAAATAAATAAATATCTACCATTATCAATGTTTTCACTATTAGTCCGTTTTCACTATTAACTAGTGAAAACGGACCCTTTGACTTTACGTTTACAAATCTAAAAGAAGGTACATATAGTATTTATTGACCTTTCTTTATGAGGATAGGGTTGCCAAGAGAGCGGACACAGAGACAAACAATCGCGTTTACAAGTTAGGTAGTGTAAAAGTGAAATTACCAAAATCTATATATATTTATAATTATTTGACCTAACTGACTGATTCATCAACGCAGACCTGAACCGATGAGGCAACAAACTTGAAATTTTGGCAGTTGATGCCTTTTATATTGTAAGCATCCACTAAGGAAGGATTTATGGAAATCTCACCCATAAGGGGGTAAAATAAGGGATGAATTGTTGTATGGAAGTCCAACATTATGGAAAACATGGCGGCTGCTAATCGCGACGGGTCAGATAAAGTATTATTATTTGAAAATTCTCTCTTTCAATTTGAACTCGCCAACCTTACATGGCAACTGGCGTGATGCTATATTATGTTAAAAGAGTTTATTTTGATTAAAATATTTATATAGCTGACGTCGAGAACATAAAAGAAGAATCGTACTAGATAGATAGATCGTTTTTATTTCAAATAATCCTAATACAGGTTTATGAAACGTTATAAGACTCTAGTTGCACATTTGTTACTCATTTTACTTAGTGCTTTCTTGCGCACTCCTAAGATTATTTCTTAGTTCTTGGCTACTTTTGCTAGAGTGCCTGTTTTAATTAACCGTGACAGTGTTCTTTTTCGTTTATTTTCATAAGGTGTCTCATCTTTGTGAGGATTGTAGCTACATAACTATCGCATATGCAGTCGTTGCGTAATTATATAGAATATTACAAGGGTCAATTGTTCAATATTTTAAAAAAATAAAGTTTCCCCTCCCTTGGTTTTCTCCTGTATTGTGGGTAACTATCTGTAGATCATACAAATATTTCAAACTATGTTTTAAAAAAATGCAAAATATCACATACTATTTATTTCCATTGGATATTTTTTTGTTATAGGATTTTTCTGTATAAAAATTCTCAGTAGCAGCACAGAGTGTGGACCTGTGCCTGGTCAATAGGCTAACTCCCTATTACATAAGACTCAATAACAGCATCGACGAAATGTGGGTGTAAAATACAACTCTGCATAACCCTTCGGGGAATACAGTCGTGATGTTATGTTTTTCTTTGTATGTATTTTTTTCTTTCTAAACTATCGCTTTCAACATTACTACCCTCACAGCAACATATAAGATAGTATATTATGTAGGTACATTTACCTGACCCGTATACCGGGAACAAAAATGTGGGTCCTCTGTTGAAGGGACCTATACAATATATTTCGTTTCACATAGCCCTTCTCACCGTTTAAATCTTAGTATAAAGGTTGGTCGCTAACAAAATAATAGTACACTTATTTAATAAACTAATAATAGGTTATTATATATAATTTTAACTGCCTCATTGGCCTAGTGGTCACAAGCGCGACTGCTGAGCGTGAGGTCCTTGGTTCTGTTCCTGGGTCGCGCAGTATTATTGAGTTTTTCTGTTCAGAAATTCTCAGTAGCAGCACGGAGTTTGGAACTGTGCTCGATGACGGCAATAGGCTCGCCCCTTATTACATTATACCATGTTATAAGGGGCGAGACCTCTGCCTAACCACTCGGGGAATACAGGCGTATGCTATTTTATGTAATATTTAAGTCCTTGGAAGTTATTATAATTATTTTCAAAACTAGGATAAATCTTCAATCAGGCCCGAAGTTTAAGTTCACTGAACTTGTAGCGACTACTACTCGCAACATGGCAAAAAGTAAAGCGCCATCTATCGGAGTGAAGCTACAACAACAAACCCTGAATCGCACTATGAAAGTTTACAACGATTCTAACACATATATGAATATCCGACATCAACTGTCGAGCTTCGGCCCGCCAGGCTAACCACCTTGCCTGGTCGGAGGATCCTCCCTTTTCAATGGAGGAACACCATACCTCGTTCCTCCATAAACTAAAGTACCTTCCAAGTTCTAAATCACAAAAGTTAGTCGTGTAAAAGTTTATTAGATAATAAATGTTGTTCAGTTATCAGGCAACCTTTACACAAAGCGGTTTTCACACGTAGTACATTAACAGCACCTTTAAAGTCACTATTTGTAAATATACGGGCGATCAGTTTGAGAATTGGCGCGTTCTTGTTAACTTGCTGTTAACTTGCTGAAACAATAACTGTGTAATATATTTAATATAATGGTAATTTAATTTTAAAACTAACTGCTTCAATAGATACATACATAAAGTCACGCCTTTTTCCCATGGGGGTAGGCAGAAACTACGGAACGCCACGTGCTACGATCCTTACATAACCCTTTTGCTTCATCTACATTCATGCATCGTTTCATACATGAACGCCGGTTGTGGGTACTGCGCACCTGCCAACTACTTATACTAATGTATTAATAAAAAAAAAAAAAAAAAAAAAAAACAGGAATGATAACACCTATCCTAAACGAATACTTGGGCGTCATAGTACTCCTCCACATCGCTGTCAAATGGTAACGTGCACAGAAGACTGGCAGCGTTACCACGTTGAATGGCAATGCTTATTCTTTGACCAAAGAACAGGCCAGCCCTCTGGTCATGTGTACTGTCGACCAAGCGTTTAGCAAGGTCTCTAAAAAAGAGATGCTGAATGATTTTGCGTCAGTAGATATTCGTAAAGTTCTCGTAGCTACATACCTACCACGCAAATCGATCGATCTGCGAGGTTAAGCAGCGCTTGACGCGCTCAGTCCTTGGATGGATGACCATTTTTCACATATCGAGACCCCTCCGTGCCTCGGAAAGCACGTTAAGCAGTTGGTCCCGGGTGTCATACGAAGACCAATAACAGTCGGTGCGGGTGTCAGTAACACAGAAAGTCTGACAACCAGTCTAACCTTAGAGTATCAGTGTCTCCCAGTAATTGGGTAGCGGAGGTCAGAAGGCAGTCGCTCCGTGTAAGATACTGATATTCAGCCGCAATCGGTTAGATTGGAAGCCGACCCCAATGTAGTTGGGAAAAGGCTAGGCCGACGACGAGATATTTGTAAGTATTGAATCTGCTCGATATCTAAATAATTTACTATTTCTACATTAAATATTTTTAGACTAAAGGAAGGTTCTTTCTGCCTGCTTTACTGCCTTAGTCTAGTGGTCGCAAGTGCGATGGCTAAGCGTGGTCCTTTGTCCGATTCCTGGGTCGGGCAAAGTGTTATTAAGATTTTCTGTATGGGAATTCTCAGTAACAGCACGGAGTATGGAACTGTGCCCGTTAGATGGCAATAAGCTTCGGCGAAATGTGAGTATACACCTCTGCCTAACCCTTCGGGCAATACAGGCGTGATGCTTTGTTATGTTATCTAGAGGTTCTTATAACAAGTCAAGTGATACAAATCAGACACAAAAGAAAATCGAATGTTTCTCGTTGCCGGGCGCCTCGTGAGTCTTAATGAGAATTTTAGCTCTATTTTTAAAGCTTATTTTAATCGCTGGGCTATCACTGCGTAGAGCACGACGAGGCTACAGCTTTCTTGGGTATGGGTTTGCCCTCCTTGAAGCGATTGCACAAACGCTTCCTCACAATCTTCAGATGACGCATGCGCCCGGTGCCAGTAAATTCAAATATTAGTTATTAACTCTCAGCTTACGACATCAGCCTCGGAATCTTTATTGTATATAATTTTTCTGTACGTGTGTATGTCACCGAACTCCTAAACAGCTGAACTGATTTTGATGTAATTATTTTTGTGTGTTTAGATTCACTATTAGACCCGGTAGGTGGCACTGCAATCGAGTTCTAGGACAGGTTCAGGCAGGACAACAAGGTAATAATATAAATTCTCTTCACTAAAACAAAAACGACGCGTGACCATAACATTTCTCGGGCCGTATATTTCCACTATCTCACCAAATGGGTGAGATAACAATAGTTTACGATTCCGTTCGATCCCCGTACGTTCACATCCTGCCAAACGAAACCGAAGAGATCCAGGGATTGCTTAGTTTTATGTCCTTTAAGAACAGTAGATCGGAATTAAAGAGATATATATATACAGTTAAATTTAACAAAATGGCGGTAAAGATAAAGATATATTTATTGCATGACTGTGTACAAAGTTTTTATTTTGAAAAACACATGTTTTAGGTTCAACGGTCTACCCGTGTCGGATATGCAATAATACAGAAAAAAAGTTAGTAAAATAACTACTTTACTCACATTTTGTTTTACCAAAAAACTCAAGCAAATTATAATCATTATCAATTAACATCTTTTTTATTTTATTGTTAACATATTTCCATTTAATTCTTTAATGGCTAGTGGTAACTCGTTGTATACACGAATATCAGTGATATAAGTATGTACTCTTTTAATATACCATATTTCTAATAGTAGGTCAGTTAGAAAATCATTGTAATATGAATAACTAGCTTCCGCCCACGGCTTCGCCCGCGTGGATTACGAATCCGTGCTTTTTCCCGGGATAAAAAGTAGACTATATCCTATTCCAGACTATAATCTATCTTTGTGCAAAATTTCATCCAGACCCGTTCTGCCGTTCTGGCGTGAAAGAGTATCCATCCATCCATCCTCACAAACTTTCGCATTTATAATATAAGTAGGATAGGATTTGCATTAACGCACGATTCAGCGCCGGAACTGGAAAATGAAATAAATAAACTTCTAAAATAACATAATAAATATAAATTCAGCCCATTACTGTCCTACCGCTGGACAAGAGCCCCTTCTAAGGACAAGAAGGATTAGGTTTTAGCCCACTACGCTGGCCTGGTCTGGGTTGACAAGTGTGGTAAACCCTCTCACGTATGCAGGTTTCCCCACAATGTCTTCAAAGAAAAACCGATAGCGCAAATAATTCTGATTAGCACATGATTCCTAAAAGTCAGAGGTTGGAACGGCTGGGTCGGAACCCAGACCCTCCTGCATAGAAGGCAAGCGTTCAACCGCTATCACTGCTAAAGTCTAAAATATAACTACTAAAAAACGAAACAATTTAATATTCTCCAAAAGTATTCCATTTCTGAATCTGCCGTCAACCCTCCATCTGTCATACGTAATCGGAAAAATCAAGTTCTTTATATGCATAAGTTATACAGAGTGTTCTAGAATAATGTTGGTACATTTTCAGGACTATTTTTCAGAAGATTTGGTCACGTATGAAGGGTAATCTTCATATATTTTATTCTTTTTATTATATGGCGAACGACATTGAAATTGTAACCAGTTTTATTTTTATGAATCGTTTTAGGATTTTTTTTTTTAAGGAAGATAGTTCTCTTTTTTTATGCCACAATTCTTTTAGTAGATTACAAGCGTAACGAATTATATAGTAAATGTCATTTTTTGTAATTAAGTGATTAAACATCCTACTAATATTATAAATCCTACTAATCGAAATGAAATGAAATGAAATGAAAAAAAATCCTACTTCCTATCCTATCCTATCCTACTAATATTATAAATGCGAAAGTTTGTGAGGATGGATGGATAGATGGATGGATGCTCTTTCTTGGAGGCTACTTTTTATCCGGGAAAAATGTACGAGTTCGCAAACCACGCGGGCGAGGCCGCGAGCGGAAGCTAGTATAGAACAAAAGGCAAATCCTTGGTGGGGAGTAGAAGAGTATTTCTTTCCATTGCCTTTTACACCATGCACTATATATATTGTTATGTATGTACCGTCCCCATCAAAAATATGTATACGCGTAGCAAAATTCAAACACTTACACTTCTCGGAAAACTATTGGTTGAAATCATAAAATGACTATGTATTTTTATGTATTCTAGCAGATACTTTGTGTAAAATTGGTTAAGATTTCCATGACTATTCATGTCATTTTTCTATAAAAATAGGCACTTCAACATTTTCACGTCTTTCATATTTTTTTGTACATCAATTTTGCGTCAAAGCAATATCATGATATATCATCAAAGCCAATAGTAATTCATGTTTAATATAATAACATCTATTTCCATCGGGCACGTATCTTCAAGCACATAAATCGTTGGGAGACAGGAGGTACAAAAATTTATGGGCCAGCCCGTGCCAGGGACCGCCTTAGCGTTATTTGATGGACTAGGGACAAGCGGAAGCGATTGGCGAAAGGCTCAACTGAGATCTTCATGTGATTTGGCTCGTAACCCTCTCGTGAAGAGCTCATAGAATCAGAATTCCTGAGATCGTAGGGGACGTCGAGAGATCGTCGAGACGTACCCTGGGCAGTCAGCTTCGCTACCACCTTTGCTGACGGATTAATCTTTCCACTACGATTTTAATGTAACAGGTCATGCCGTATCGATAGAAGAAGACTTCACAAGTGAGTTGACCTGTCTGGCATCTGGCGTAGACCTCCAGTGTAAGTGTGGCATCTCCCCACAGACAACGGCCCACCTTCCGTTCTGCTCCACGTGCCCTACCACTTGCACATGGGAGGAGCTGATTCCAGCTACTGAAAGTGCCGACCGCGTGACGGAATATTGCGCCAAACGAATTTAATTTGCTATAGACGCGCTAATAAATAAAAGAAGATCAAAAGTCTTAAGAATAATGAATATACGACTCGGTTAAAAAAGACAACAATGATTCAGAACCCCAGCTGGTAACCGCACACTTTAGCTGAATGAAAGTAATTTAAACGTTATGATATCTAATTATAAAATAATTGAATTATAAGATGAATAATTTACACCTACATTATTTGATGAACCTGTTTGCCATTAATATAAAATTATTAGATTCGACTAATTTATAAATGAGCTAACTCCAAAATAGCCGATTTTTTTGACCCAATATTTATTAATCAGCTGCCGAAACAATAAATTTTCTGACATGAACAGTTTGTGCTGACCTTCCTTTCTCCCCCTCCCTTCTCTTACTACTTGTACTGTCCCCAGAAACCCAAAAGCTATCTACAACTTTGGTATTGACGTAGTAATATGAAGTAGGAAGAATAGGCAGTATTGAAGGTCAATTGTGTCGAGTTTGTATGCGTAACGCGTAAACGATACATCAAGATATTGTTCTATGGTGATCTCGGTAGATATATGGATGGATGAGAAGGATATATGATAAATTGTTTAGGGGTCAGATATATGATAAATTGTTTAGGGGTCAGATTTAGTATGGCATTTTGTGTACTAGATATTCTGTGTTGAGATTTAAAGGTCAAGGGAATCATGGCGATGTTTGACGTGAAGCAAGATTCTTTTCTAAATTTCAATACATTTTTTTTTAATATTCAATATTAATATATTCATTATTTATTCAATATTAATCAAATTTTTATATCCCGTTTTTCAAATCGCGGGAGATAGCTGGAGAAAGAACGTAACCTATTACATTCCACCGACGCATGCTGGATCTTGGGCATTTTTGTAGTTCGTATTCGTTTGTTACGGCAGAAATTGAGATGTTCTTCCTAATCTATAGTAATCGTCTAACCCAAGGCTGTATCAAATGTCATAAATATTCGGCTTCAGCCATGAACCCTATATTTGTCTTACATAAATCTTTACTATAATCTGTCTAGACTTTAAAATAGACCTTGACCCCTGAGTGTGTTTCGGCGTTTCTTATTAGGGATAGTCATAAGAAATGCTGACGCTATCTAGATTTAAAAAAAAGTGTAAAAGTGATTGAAAATCCTAAATACAAAATTAGCAATTTCATTTAAGTAATTTAATTTCATGCAGTTATTGTATAGTCATAATATTATTTAATTAACATACATAATAATAAATTATACGTAGAGAAACGCAAAAGGAAATAAAATATAAAAAAAATCTAACGATGGGCCCCGAACTAGGCACAGCCTATATCTTGGTGGCCCATTCACAGCACAGATGGGCTATTTATATTGTGATCAATTAATAGTATTAATAACAGTACTTCAGATCGATACCAACGTGGTCCTTTTAACAAAACTATAGTTAACATGCCACGAATATAACCAACATCACTACATATTATAAAACAAAGTCCGCCGCCGCGCCTGTCTGTCTTTTCGCGATAAACTCAAAAACTACTGAACGGATTTTCATGCGGTTTTCACCAATAGACAGAGTGTTCATGAGGTAGGTTGTATAATTTGTTAAGGTTTTGTGTAAATTGGCTGATATATGACGATGATAGTTGAAGATGTCGGAAAAAATCATGCCGGGAGCTTTACTGGCGTGCGCCGAGTAAATACTCGACGTAACAGGCTGATACGACACTACGACGGAAAAAAATGAAGGTGTATATGCTCTGCTACCCGTGCGAAGTCAGGGCGGGTCGCTAGTCTAATATAAAAAGCGAAAGTGATACAAAACAAATTCCTTGAAGTGACTCCATTTTCATGAACAGTGGTAAAAACACGACGCAATAAAATACGAGCATCGCGTATCGTGAATATCATATTTTTATGTACTTATCTTCAAACTTTTATGCTGATGTGAGCTGCACTTCAAATAGTACGTGAATAGAGAACAATATAAAGTTATTTTGTTCACACCTGGCGTTTCCCTGATGCCAACACGGGGAAACGCCAGGTGTACAAGCTAGGCAAATGCCTAAGCTTTTTCAACTACATGGAGCAGCTGGTTGCAGCTGATTGCAAAGTTCGATTTCCACACGAAACAATATTTGTATAACCTACAGATATTTGTTTCGGGAACCTACGGATGTACATATTGGATTGGTTCTGTATATTGGTCAACTAGTCTGATTAGTGCTGAGAAGGATTCTAGTCTGATTCTTTAAAGGATGACGGTCCTCCAATATCCAAATTGCCATCATCAACCATTTGCTCAATGGAATGATTAGTCTCATGACTAACAGACTATCTCATCGGTCTAGTGGTCCCAAGCAAGACTGCTGAGCGTGAGGTCCTGGTTTCGATCCCCGGGTCGGGCAGACTGTTATTGGGTTTTTTTGTATAGTAATTCTCAGTAGCAGCACGGTGTTTGGAACTGTGCCCACGCACGCTGTGCATCATTTATGCATCATCAATCATCATCTAATCCTTCAGGGATAAAAGCTTGATCCCATGTTACGTGTACTAATAGATAGCAATCGTTGAAAGGCCTATGGTCAACAGTGGACATTTACAGGAACAAGGTATGGTGTTCTTCCATTGAAAAGGCAGGATCCTCCGACCAGGTAAGGTGGTTAGGCTGGTCGACCGAAGCCCGACGGTTGATGTTGGACATTCGTATGTATCAAAATCGATGTAAACTCTCATAGTGCGATTCAGGACTTTCTGTTGTCGTTTCACTCCGATAGATGGCGCTTTACTTTTTGCTATATTGCGAGTAGTAGTCACTACAGACATAGCCCAGTTTTTCAATTGGTATGCAACATTTATCTTAATAAAATTGACCATGCATATGTTAGGCAAAGACATCTTACCCACATGCGTATATACAGCGGCGTGCACAGAGTTTTTAGACAGGGTAGGCAGAAAATTTTAAAAGCTTACTTACCAATAATACCTTCTGCATGCTGGTATTGGTTCGTCGTCTTATCGATTAAATAATTACGTATGTGATTTGCCACCTCAAATATCTTATAATAAATATTTATCTGAGTTATGTAGGGTAGGCAGTGTCTTTTTGTCTTTATGAACCGCACGCCACTGTGTATATATATAGAAAGCTTTGATTCAAAATATACCCACCAGAATCCCTCAATATTCTCAACTAAATATAACTTTTATCCTCGAACAGAAGATCAAGCAACTATTTAACACTAGCTTCCATAAATCAGCTACAGAGTCCCGTATTCGATTAAACTCCCCCGACAATATCGCTATAAATCGCTGCGCCATTACAACTACCCTCCGCTTTCGTCGCAAGTTTTTTTGTTACCCCTACCATTAGAAGCTGGATTGGATCGTCGTTCGTTTGTTTGGAGATTTGGACATGTGTTTCTAATGTTTGGTCAAATTGAGATAGCTTTTGTCATAGATCAGTATCGAGAAATCTGTGTGTGTGTGCCAGCTACGTGAGCGTTCGTATTATCGTATTTGTCTCACCAAAACATGCTTGAAATAAAAATGGTAAAGGCTACTCATTAAGATATAGGACGGACACTCCGAAATTCTTTCGAAATTCATCAATATATATATATATATCATCATCATCATCATCAGCCAGAAGACGTCCACTGCTGAACGAAGGCGTCCCTCAAGGGGGGGTTTGCCATAATCCCCACGCTTGGCAGGCGGCTTGGGGATCGCAGTGGCTCACCGATTAGTGAGAGGACGCTGCTGCCCGTCCTCCGGTGTCTGGCCGCAGTTTTAAGACGTACCCGGGTATATATATATATAAACTACTTCTAGTATATATATAAACTAAGAACCAACTTAAACATAGAAAATTAACATTAAAGACTAAACAAATCGAACTATCGATGTCAAAGTTCTCCTCCACATAATTTTCAACTGGTAGCGAACCCAGAAGAGTTAATATATTTGACTATATATATTTTATATTAATAAGGTCAGTTCGGGTAAGATCGGCTATCGGGTAAAATGGTACTGATCGAATTTCCGACTGATTCGACCACTTTTTATATGTTGTTCTACAATCAATAGAAGCAGTTTTATTAGCTTGTATTGCCTGGAGAACAAGGTTAATAAAAAGGTGCTCGAATTAGCCGGAAATACATATTACATGAGCCAAATAAAAAAAGGTTGCCGTCATGTCGTATAAAGAAATAAAAGAGACAGCACTTGAGAAAGAAAAATGGAAAGAACTTGTAGCGACTATTATTCGCAACACGACAAAACGTAAAGCGCCATCTATCGCACGGCAGCTACAACAACAAACTCTGAATCGCATTATGAGAGTTTACACCGATTCTAATAGATATACGAATGTCCGACATCAACCGTCGGGCTTCGGCCCGCCAGGCTAACCACCTTGCCTGGTCGGAGAATCCCACTTTTTCAATGGAGGAACACCATAAATGCACCGACAAGAGGCTTCTCTAAAATAAGAAGAAGAAGAATCTTCTTTTCGGATCTCGCATAGCTTTATAAATCGAGAAAGGTTAGTAATATCAAGTTCGCCAATACGCCATACTGTGGTAATGTCCCTCGCGGGCCGGTGATAAATATGCCAAAGTGAAGCCATCGCTTTGATGAGGGTACATGTTAATTTAAAGTCGATTAGCGAACGAATTTTATTTGACGCCCAAATTACCTAGCTTATAATGTGTACTTTGGGTGCCAAAAGGGAATGTTCCAACCAGTTTTCATATTTGAAGTAACCAGAATAAAATAGGTAGGTGCATATACCCCAATGGTAATTTTTTTGTTGAGGTTAAAATTTCATAATTTTGTTTTCGTCTTCTACTACAATCAAGGCATATTGTAAAGGTTTATATCAAACCAGATTCAAAATAAATAATACTAAAACAACGTTATAATTCTGTAAAGAAAAATTCCACCGCGAGCAGGAATGGAACCTGCGATCTTCTGGTTCAGCACAACCGTATAACTTTAGTATTAGCTGGGCAAGCGATATTGCATATATAAATTTATATAATAATGCAAAATTAAAGTTAAGAAACATATTTTTGGCAATTTAATGGTTTACTAATTATATCCTGGGCTACTACGGCTAGTAAGCTGTTGGTCCCACATATACAGGATGTACAGTTATGACGACAGAAATCCAAAAGTATATAATAATAAAATAAAGTAAATAAAAAGTCCAAAAACGTCAAAAGTCATTAAGGCTAAGGCTAAGGCTAAGTCAAAAGGCATAAAATATAAATAATACAGCACAACAAAATATCGAGAGCCCGCGCGTCAAAATATGACGTTTTTACACAATTTAATTTATATTGCACTAGATGAAAAAAAAATAGTATTTGGTCATTAATTGCGGAGATTATTCCCTACATACAAACAAATTTTGCCTGTTTATAATATTAGTATAGATGAATAAAATGCTTGAAGTTTTGTGAGAAGACGCAGTGAAAGAGTTTTAAATTGTTTGATTTTATAATCAGTGTAAGTGACTAAATTTTATTCTGATTTTGATAAATAAATAATTATTTTTTAATATATTTCTGGTTTAAACCTTCTCTAAAGTGTACCTTACCTAATTAGTGAAGCAGTAGAAACGACTAATTTCAACTGTGATTTAACAAAAGTACCAACTTTTGATACTAAATGCTCTCTTTCAGTGTGGACCTAAAAGTTTAAAACTTTTTACAGTTTATAGTAAGAACTTTTTTTTTTTTTCATTTATACCTGAACAGAATTCTACAGAGCATTTATACTCTTAGTGAACCTTTCCAAGGATCTCGGGAATAGCAAACAAATTACATGATTGCTAGGCGGTTCAATTACATCTTCATAAATGTAGTCAAAGTCAAAGTCAAATATTTTTATTTCGAGTAGGCCTTTACAGGCTCTTTCAAAACGTTGTGATTCTAGGTGCACGGTTCCAAAGTGGGGGTAGGTCCTATGGAGAAGAGACCGGCAAGAAACTCCATGGATACTCTTTTAAAATAATAGTTTTAAACTGGTTACAATCTTTAACGGTAAAGACTAAAACGACAAATGCCACATTGCAATGCACATTTTTTATTTAAGAATTATGATCCAGCAACTTTATGTACCTAAGTTATGCCAATAAATTCTGCTTTAACTTGACCAGTCAACTTGAAGTATATCAATAAAATTATTGTGACCAGTTTTGACTCTGACTGTCCATCAATTTCACTCGTGATATTGACTGTATCTATCTAAACTTCCTTTCATTCAACTCTTGTACTATGGGATGAAGAGTAGATCATTGGTATTTTTCTTTCACTCTTGATTACAATAAATTATAACACCCACAAAATAATAACCTAAATCCACTTCTCTTTCATTACATTTCGAATGAAAGCCAAATACCAATCAACCTCAATCACAATAACCATCCAAAGCGCATACCATACAAAATGTCGTTGCATTATCATGCAGCGAAGTTTCAGAATACATTGCCGTTAATATTCGGAATGGTTACCGAAGATTCTGACGTTAGCATGAGATGGACGCATGCGAATTTGGAATAGCGCGAATGCCTCACCACTGTCGCATTGCCGTAGAGCCCTACTACCGGTGCTCGATTGGTTCTCGATATTCAAGTTGGTTGGGCGAACTTTGGTATGAAAGATAGATAATTAGCATAGAATAGGAAAACGTGTACTCTAGCAATATCTAGAGAGATTGTATAATCTTTATTTTCGTTTGATTTTTAAGTTTCAGGTACGTAATCTGAGGTCCGATTGATTGATTACACCCCTAACGCTGTGTGCGTGAATTTTGAGTTGGAAATACTGGTTTAAACCATAATATTTATTTGAATTCATGATATTATCGATACGGTTACGTCTCTGTGCATCAAAATATTTGTCCTAGGCCTGATAACACTTTGTCGTTTCAATAAAATTCAACCTTTAGGAACAAAATACTGTAGAAAAGATATTATGGCAACATATTTGGTAAAAATATGTCATATATGTTACGGATAATACTAGAAGCATTAGTAAACCTATTTTTACCCGGGTATACCTAACATTATCCAATCTTATTATTTACTTTGAATTCGGAGTTTATCCGCGTACGCCTAAGTTTACCCAAGTCTGTCTGGGTAATAATAGATGAATACCAATCTAACCAAACCTAACATTACCCAGCCGAAACTGGGTAAATCTAAGAGCAAGTGGGTAAACGCCGAATTCAAGTTATTGTTTTGTCGTTATTTGGACTTTACCCAATGAGCTCAGATAATATTCGGTATACCCGGGTAAACCGAGGTTTACTAATTCGTCTAGTTTTACCCGTAACAAATATACTCCAACAATCAAGAAAGAAAGAATAATACTGTCACTTCCAACCACGATACACACACAATAATAAATAACAACATACTGTGATCACTAATGCGTATAATTACGGCAATATTTCCTAATTAACTTGACCATAGCGGTGTGTTGGAAGCCCATGTTAAATGCCTCAAATGGGTAATAAAACTTACCTTCTCGTTGATAATAATGATTATGTTCTTGTACGTATAGAACGTTCTTTGACGTATAGAAACGTAACCGTATCGTTAATGTCAGTGGATTTTGAATAGAAAATTCAACTGTCCTATAAGATTTGGCTTTAATTTTATGCGTGAGGCACAATTTGTATTATACTGACATATGAATAAAGTTTTCAATTAAAAAAAAAAATACTTCTTTCAAAACGTATATTTCCAATTCAAAATTCACGCTCGTTAACGATACGCTTACGAGACATTAAAACATTCGTGCTAGGCCTGCTGCTGTCCTGGACCCCTAGTGTAAGTTTCTTTCGACAAATTCGATTTGCTACATCGAACGCGTTCGGCGTTCCTATTGGTGGAGAGCACGAAACGGACCAATCGGAGCGCCGAATGCGTTCGATGTAGTAAATCGATCCTCGGCCTCTGTTCGAATTGTCGATTCCACGAAATACTTAATTGTTTTTCCGAAAAACAAAAGCAATCCTAACTAATATTATAAATGCGAAAGTAAGTTTGTTTGTTTGTTACCTTTTCACGCCTAAACTACCGTCGCGAAGACAATTTATGTACGTAAAAATTATCAGCGTAAAACATTTGATACAAATAGTTTGCTATAAAAAAAAAGAAGTAAAACAAAGAAAAACCTATCCAAAAACTAAGATGAAAATGCTTGGAGGGTTTCAAATTCATGCAACTAAGTGTACACCTGCCAAAAATCTAGATTTTTCTGTCTCCCAAAATCATAACGAGCACTTCAACTATATATATCAGCTACATAACCAACAGAAACACCATGCCAGTACAATTTGCCGGAGTTTCAAAGCAATGTGACCGCACATTGGCGCCACCCAGGCCGAGTGTTGCCAAACTGATTTGGTTTTAAAATGAACCGTCCTTCGGTGTTGCAGGTGTTTTAAACTAAATACTCGTTGCTTCAACTTTGTTTCCAGTTGGTTTTCGTTTGATGTCGCTTTGTTTGTGTACCTACATAAATACTTAGCTATATATGTGTGAGTGAGTGCGCCTATATTGATGGTAAGTGAGATGGAGTAATAGAAATAAAAGTTAACCTACTTAATACTTACGTTAATTTAGAATTTGACAATCAATTTGGGTTATACTGCTTGCGAAAGACTCGTGGCGCTATCTATTATCATAAGAACATTATTGTTGTTTTCCTCGGGAACGGTACTTTTTTTCGGGATAAAAAGTACCGTATGTCCATTTCTGTACACCTGACAACGTGTATGCAAAATTTCAAGATGATCGGTTCAGTGGTTTAGACGTGAAAAGGTAACAAACAAACAAACATACTTTCGCATTTATAATATTAGTTAGGATTTTTAATATTTTTTCCGGAAAATTATTTTACTGCGAAAATTATACTTACCATTTTTTTTCGATAGTGAAATCTTTGAGTGATACCTAAATATCTTCTTATAACAAAATTGGTTACATTAGGGATTAGAGTCGCTAACATGACATCTCTATAATATAGTAAATAGTGAATCAAAACTTAACTATGACACATATGTCACATAAGCGACTCCAATCTCTAATGTAACCAAGTTAAGAACTAAAATCGCTATCATGAAAATTTACTTTACTACGATAGTAAATAGTAAGAAAACTCGTGATAGAGGTACTGTATATAATAAAATCACCATCATTATTTTCTTTCAAAATTCTTGATACTGTACCTCGGTAATATATCAAGAATGTTGTTCCATTATATGTTTGTACAAACATGTTGCCAAAACTGCGGTCCACGCTGCGCCACAGACTGCGGTACCCTATGCCAGATGTATGCTCCAGGAATGCAGCCAGTGTACGTACCTACTGTTTAGCGAATAATCGCTTGAAAATATGCGTTTATTTTAATATACACGATACAGGCTGAATCTAGTTTGGGGCCCACCTGGTTCTTGAACTATTTGATTTTTTTTCTTTTTGTGTTTCTTTATGTGTAACCGTGTTTTTTTTATTAAATAAATTAAATTAAATATTAAAATAATAATAATAAAATGTTAACTAATATTTTTTAGGTAAAAATTAAAAAAATAGAAACGTTTATAATGTAATCGACTACCTCATTAGTCTAGTGGTCGAGCGCGACTGCTAAGCGTTAAGTCTTAGGTTCGATTCCCGGATCAGGCAGTTTTTTTGAGTTTTTTTGTATTGGAATTCTCAGTAGCGGCACGGAGTCTGGAACTCCGCCCGGTTGATGGCAATAGGCTCGGCCTCTATTACATGAAACTAAATAACAGCATCGTCTAAATATGGGTGTGCAATAGTACACCTCTGCCTAACCCTTCGGGGAATACAGGCGTGATGCTATATGCTATGTTAGGTTATGTGTATAATGCAATAGTTTCACCCTATTTTTGTGATACTACCGCATTGGTATGTTGCGCGGCTGCTGATCATGAGGTTCAGGGTTTGATTCCCAAAAGCCTGTAATTTGGAATTATGTCTTACGACAAAAGTCTTGCCTCGTTTCCCATGAAACTTAATAAAGGCATCAGCGAAACATGGGTCTACAGTACACCTCTGCCTAACCCTTTCGGTAATACAGGCGTGACGCTTTGTAAGTATGTATTTTTGCATCTAACTGCGATCTATAGCTCTATATACTGTAAGTTCAACTATAAAAACAGGTTTGTTGCTCTCAGGCCAGTGTACTGTAGGTACAACTATACAACATGTTTAGAAGTACGCAGAGTTCCCATTGACCAGTAATATTGGTGTGAAACTCAAACGTGCACAAGAAGTCATCGGAGCACGAGCTGTGTCCACACGCAGTCGACTGATATAAACTCTGGACATGTTAACAAATAGACAGGGCAATATAACACAGGAAGTAAAGGAAGACACTTTAAAAAAAAAAAAAATCCTTGCCCTACTCTAGGAATAATTCCTGTATTGTGGGTGCGTTTACAAACACATATATTCACATACACAAACACCCAGACCCGAAATATTTATCTGTAGATCATACAAATATTTTTCCGTGCGGGGATCGAACCTGCGACACTTAGCGCAGAAAGCTAATTACTTAGACACTGCGCCAACCGTGTCGTCAGTCTAACTTTTTGACAACCAGTCTAACTTTAGGTTCAATCGCTAGGTGTAAAATACTGATATTAAACTAGAAATTGACCCTATTGCGCACACGGAATAAATATTTGTATCATCTACAGATAGTAGATTTCGGGTCTAGTTCTTTGTGTATGTGAATATTTGTGTTTGTAAAAGCACCCACGATACAGGAATTATTCTAGAGAGGGTAAAGATTTTCTTAAAAAAAATGCTGTTGGGAAAAGCTTGAGGCAATGATGATGTTTATAAAAATAAGTACCTATGTATATAAAATTAAATAATATTATGTGTATGTAAATTAATTTGATGTGTAATTTTTTAAGCCTGTTCTACGCCCTTCCTAACTCTGTGGCATCAAGGGTGTTCACGATCAGCCTAGTCGGGCGGAAGCGGAAATAGTGCGCGCGTTTGATGCACCCACAAAGCCTTCTGAAAGCCCCGCTCAAACCTTTCAGCTGTACGATCGCTTTTCATAACGACACCTCTGCCGTCTAGTTTCCGGCCCAAATTTTTGTGTGGTACTCGTAAAATTGTCTGTAGACTTAAATGACTCGCAAAATGCAGTGATCCGAAGTTGTCGAGGGATTGTCTATTTTTTTATATTCTATAGTCTTAGACCGGCTCATTGGTCTAGCGGTTGCAAGCGCGACTGCTAAACGTGAGATACTGGGTTCGATCCCCGGGTCGGGCAAAGTGTTATAAGGTTTTTCTGTATAGAAATTCTCAGTAGCAGCACGGAGTGTGGAACTGTGCCCGGGAGATGGCAATAAGCTCACCCCCTATTACTTGGATCTTAATAACAGTATCGGCGAAATGTGGGTGCACAATAGTTCACCTCTGCCTTACTCTTTGGGGGTTAATATAATGTTATGTAAAAGCATTTTTCATAGACAGTATGATTATCAAATGCACAAGTTAAAGATAATATATGTCGGAAGCCAGAACTGAAAGTAAGTAAGTTCAAGAGGGCCATATTTCAACACAAAAAAGGCGTGAAAAAGTTAAAAGGGCCGACTGTGTGAACGATTCCATTCAAGGAGGAACAAGGAAAGAGCGAATAGCGATGTGATTTATTGCCATGCTTTTCTTTTTAATAATAAGGGTTGTTGATACATGGCTACTGCCGCGCAGATTAGTCGATGAATCGATATGAGAAGTTCAGCTGCGTTTGCAGTGGCGGTCCGAGGAGGGGGTGGTGGGGGTCATGACCTCCCAAATCGTACACGCCAAATTGACAAACCTCCTAAAAATAGACTATTTACGTAAATTTTAAATAAATTATTAAATTCAGATATAAAGTAGGCATTTTTATTTATAATATTATATTTAATTTTTTTGTGAAATAAATTCTCATTTGCTGAACTTTAATATGACCCACTCCAAGTCACTTCACTGTTAATAATAACAGATTTCGCTGATGCCGATATTAAGAGTGCGAGCCAATAGCAAAATTTTAAAAAAACCTTTATTTTTTTTGGCCATTTGGGAATCGAACTTAGGACCATATAATGCTCAGCACCTGCGCATATGACTACTGACACCGACGGACACACCGTTCTGCCTATGGGATATTTTGAAACCGTGAAATCAAATATCAGTTTCCCTGGCCCGAGAATTGAACCACGACCTGCAAACAAATGAATCAATTAAGCGTCATAATTCCCAATATTACCGGTATTTTCTCACAGTATAACCCACACATACAGCGATTATCGATCAAATAACTTCTTATTACATTCGCTGCGAGTTTCTCCGTTTGTCAGATGAAGTCAGGAGAAAACATCCCAAATATGCTTCATAAACATTTATAACACTGTATAGATACGTTTAGAACATCCACTCCAAACAATGCACGAAAACACAGACATAGACAAGATATAAATTAACATAACATGCAGTTTCAAACTGAGTTATGGAATGTATGATGCTGTTGGTGTACCTTATATAAATAAAATAAAAAAATAATTACCTGTATTTATAGTGGAGCACACATTATTATACATTACTTCTTTTATTTTCATTTAAACATTTCAACACCCTTTTTTTTTAATAATTGGCTACCTATCTACACGGTTTTGAGGCCCCTGTAGCTGGGGAGCCTCGTATCTTTGATACGGCTGATACGGCGGTAGCTACGCCCCTGGATTGCAACCACAACGCGACCACGTTATAAAACTCCCAAAACACAGGCGTAGCAGTGGTGGAATATACATATGTGAAAATAGCTGATCCTTTTAAAGTACTCGACCACGTTTTTGTGGTTACCGTAACACCAAAACCTAGCCATCGTTTTGTGGTGCATAATAATTCGCACGTGACACTGTTCAACCACTGTTTTGTGGTTTTGTTGTGTTAAAACACGCCTCTCAACCGAGCACAAGTAATCTGTGACCACATGCATCACGCCTGAATTCCTGGAAGGGTTAGGCAGAGGTGTATATGTAAAACTGTACCCCAATGCAATTTTTTAGGAAATGCTGTTAAGTCTCTTGTAATACGCAGTGAGCCTATCGCAATCTACTGGATATAATTACAGACTTACTGAGAATTTTCTATTGGACAAACCCGACCCAGGCGACGAGGCGACACAGGGGTCTAACCTAGGTCCTTAACCTCAGCAGCCGCGCGACGATTAGACCAATGAAACAGTTACCTACTAAATAGATTTAGAAGAGATTTTTATTACGCGTGGGCCTTCTGTATTTTGTAGACACAAAGTATTAGTATTGAAGTCATTTCTCTCGTAACGGCTACTGTAAGGATTATCATATAAATGATGCGATGAGGCGATGATCCTGAGATAAGACTAAAGATTGAAGTGGAGCAAGATACTGGGATGTTATTCAAAAATCTGTCGGTATCAGCTGGTTTTTGACATAGCTATAATATGGTGTGTTATTGAAAAAAAATCTTTGTTCACCGCTGAATTCAGGGTCCATTTTCGTTGTGGTGATTGGGCCATGGGTTAGTGCTGAAGAATTAATATAACATAACATAGCATTTTATCTCTTTCTTATAGTATTAATTTATTATAGTAATCAGTATATTGAGGATAAAAATGTCTGGCATACAATTCCATCCTGCACAAGGCGACCCGCTGGCACTTTAAATTAATTTCTTGTATTATGTAATCGATTTTATTTTTATTGAATTTTATTTTTATTTTCTACTGACCTACCCATTGACATTGTATTTATTGTTTTTTTTTTCTATTTATACAATTTCTGACATGTTTAATTATACTTTTTTTTTTTTTCACATTTTTATTTTGGGATTGTTTTCCGTTATGGGACCGTATTGATACTTGTTTTATATACGGGTTAAATAACCTAAAATTTGTTATTATGTGAGAATCGTGTAGACGTAATTTTATATTAATTAATAGACATGATAGCTGTCTGGCAGTTTGAGTTTGTCATGCTCACTCAAATGTCCTGCTGGTGGTGGTGGTGTGTGTCGGGTCGTTCGGTTCCCTGCAAAATGGTTGAGCTGAATGACGCTGACACATACGTCTTACTCGTGAACGGGTGCCTTCTGCTGGGACTGGTCAACTCTTAACTGTCATGGCAGTATTATCAGAAATTTCTAGATATTATAGTTATCAGTTTGTCTAGTCTAGACCTAGTACCTACTACATTTTCCTCACATAACGTTGAGGGAATAATGTATTCATCATAATTATTATGAAATGTTAAACAATCAGACTTCAAAAGAGTAACCATGGAGTTTCTTGCCCGTTCTTCTCCATAGGAAAACAACACTTTGGAACGAGGCAACTAGAGTCTGACTATTCATAAGTGCCTTTAACTGGTCTACATGAATAAAAATATATTTTATTATTATTATTTCTTTTTTAAAAACGTTGACCCACACTAAGATTTCTCCTGTATCGTGGGTATAGTTTACAAACATACATGTCACATGCACACACAACTAGACCCGAAACAACTATCTGTAGATCATACAAATATTTGTTCCGTAAAATAGAAATCGATTGAAATCGAACCCGCAACATGTAGCGCAGAAAGCTAATTGCTTAACCACTGCACCAACCCTGTCGTCAGCATCACGCCTGTATTCCCCGAAAGGTTAGGTAGAGTTGTGCTCTTGTGCATCCACATTTCGCCGATGTTGTTCTTAAGCCCCATACAATAGGGGCGAGCCTATTGCCATCAACCGGACACACTTCCAAACTCCATACTGATACTTAGAATTTCAATACAGAAAAACTCAATAACACTTTCCCCGACCCAGGAATCGAACCCACGACCTCACGCTCAGCAGTCGCGCTAACGACCACTAGACTAATGAGGCAGACAATAAATATTATTTTGTGAATTAAAAAGAAGGTTATAAAGAAGGATCTTCTAATCCTTGGCAAGAAAAAGGCATGGCCAGTACCAGGGGCGCCGACCCCCTGGGTGCTCGAGGGCTCCAGCACCCACGAGAGGTAAATAGTGGGTGCGGATCACCCATGACCGTAGACATAAAAACTGACCAATAATCGGCTACTTTTCTTCCCGCACTTCGCCAGTTATTTTGAACGAGTCATCATATGGGCACCCACGGGATTTTATTAAGGCGTATCTGGCCAGTATTATGACGAACACCATACTGCAATTTGGGACGAATAGCCGAAAAAAATCCTTCATAACTTACAGCCAATCAGCTAACTCATTTACGATATTTTTTCTACCTCCAATATGTTACATTATTTTCACTCCTAATATTAAACTTATAAGGTTATCTCACCAGGAGTTAACGAACCGAATAAATCCCATTAAAGATGTCATCCATCAAGCAATATCAAGGAAATGTATCGGCGTTACTAGTTCATTTGTTTCGCGTGAAATTCGTCTCGCGAAATTGGATCGATATATAACTCATACATAATATCACCCCTTTTCCCATGGGGGTAAGCTGAAACTACAGATCGATACTACGATCCTTAGATTCGCCTTTTGCTTCATCTACATTCATGCATCGTTTCATATAAGTATATAGCTTGTGAGCGTTGCGTATGACCTTTTTGAAGGACGTATA
The DNA here is from genome assembly GCA_947562105.1 of Shargacucullia verbasci. Classification (NCBI taxonomy): domain Eukaryota; kingdom Metazoa; phylum Arthropoda; class Insecta; order Lepidoptera; family Noctuidae; genus Shargacucullia; species Shargacucullia verbasci. Next base: position 1,678,393 of record OX387289.1, on the reverse strand, counting down.
ACAAATGAGGTCAGTATATGTAAGTCCTTCTATGACGACCTCGCCTGCGTTGCCAGTTATATTTGCGTAATAAATCTTTTTCGTTAATCGCCTCTCATTCATCGTCTATACGTGACCCTGAAGCATATTCGAAGCAACAAAGCTCATCATCATCTACCTAGCCTCTTTCCAACTACATTGGGGTCGGCTTCCAGTCTAACCGGTTGCGGCAAAATATCAGTAGTTTACACGGAGCAACTCCCATGTGAACTCCGACACCCAATTACAGGAAGACACTGATACTCTAAGGTAAGACTGGTTTTCATACTTTCTGGGATGCTGACACCCGGGATCAACTGTTTAAAATGCTTTCCGAGGTATGGGATCACTACATATTATAAAACGAAGTCGTCCGCCGCGTCTGTCTGTTCGTGATAAACTCAAAAACTACTAAACAGATTTTCATGTGGTCACCAATAGAGAGTGATTCATGAGGAAGGGTTAGGTGTATAATTCGTTAAGGTTTTGTGTAAATTGTCTAAAATATGACGAAGATAGTTGAAGATGTCGGAATAAATCATGCCGACTGGGAGCTTTACTGGCGTGCGCAGAGTAAACGCTCGACGTAAAAGGCAGATACAACACTACAACAGAAAAAAATTAAGGCGTATTTGCTCTGCTACCCGGGTGAAGCCGGGGCGGGTAGCTAGTATAATAATAAAATGCAATGCCAAACACGTATATAACTCCAGTCAACATGAACAGTAACTGAAAATTATACAAAGTTCCAGGAGGCAACAGAGAACATCGACTAGTTAAATAACAATCATAAACCTTCCTGAAAATTAATTACCTACGTTATTAAATAACGTAGAAAATTAATTTATTTTATGTTATTAATTTTATTTATTATTTCCTTTATACTAATACATATTTTTTAAATTTATAAATATTAAAAAAATAGGGACCAACCGATATCGGGAATAGGGTCCAAGCTACCGGTGGTTAGGGCTCCAGAGAGAGGAACCTCCTCACAATGCGAGCCGTATCGTATATTATTTATTATTATTATTCACGTGTCCAATATAATAACGCATTCAGAAAACTTACGGGGTTGCCATGGCGTAGCAGTGCGTCAGGGATGTTTGCGGTGGCGCGTGTAGATTTTTTTTACACAATAATGCGCAAGCGCGACGGATCAGTGGTGGCCGGAGTCATGGACAGCCCTAACAGGGTTCTGGAAATGATTGCTGGCAGAGTCGACTGTCAGTATATAGTTCACTGCTGTCAGTTACATGTGTCACTGTATTGTGTCGTTTACTAACACTTCTTTTCATCAGCAATCATTTTCAAAACCCTGAAATGAAATGAAATTATTTATTTTTGCAATTAGGATTTTTCAATCACTTTTACACGTCTTTTTTAAACTAGATGGCGTACCTGTTAGGGCTAACCCTATATGAGTCTTGAAATAAAGTTTTTGAATTTGAATTTGAAATATCATCGACTGAAGCTGCCGACTGTACTATATGAAATGTCACGTGCATTTCAAGGAAATTTACATAAGTGCTGAGCTAGATATATGTAGGTATCATATATCTAGCTCAGCACTTATGGTGTGGAGTGGAGTGATCTTGGGTAATATCAGGAATATGTGGCGACTGGTGGTGAAAATAGGATACTATTTATTCCAATACATGAAGTAGTCCCCCTAGGATGCGGGTGAAACCGCGGGCAACAGCTAGTATAAAATAAACTACTTCCGACAACTCGCTAGAACTCATTTACATAATATTGAAGTAGTATTCTAAGCACAAAATATTACAATGTACCGCCCCACTGAGCAAACATTTTTAATCAGTCCTTCATAGAATTTCAGCACCCTCTCAGGAAAATTAACACAGCCAAAAAGGATATTTTAAAATGTGTGTTGTTGACTTTAAAAGTATTTTTAATAACACATTAAAATTCCGCGTAAAGCAGGTCAAATTTTCCGACCATACTGTATGTAGCGAGTAAATACCTTTGCGGTAGTAGTGCAGTGACTATTCTGTTATCTGCAGTTCCCGTATGTCCTTATGATGGTGGCGTTGAGCATCGGGTCGTTGGATTCCCTGCAATATGGTTGAGCAAAGCGAAGCTGATGCAAGCGTCAGACTCGTGAACGAGTGCCGTCCGTTGGGACTGGTCAGCTCATAGCTGCCATGGCAATTTTATCAAAAGTTATATTTTTTTCATAAGGCTTGAGTTTCAGACTTACAAAAGTTAGACTCTTTTGCACTAGATTGTACTCACATAACTGTTGTTCGAGATCAATGTATAAATTAATATTGTATGTATAATTCCGAGTTAAAAAGAGTAACCATGGAGTTTCTTGCCCGTTCTCCTCCATTGGAAATCAACACTTTGGAACGTGGCAACTAGAGCCTGACTATTCATAAGTGCCTGAAAATGGTTTACATGAATAAAAATATATTTGATTTGATAACAGTGTGACTGAACGGGAAAAGTATTTCTCTTGAGGGACACGTGTCACAACGAAAATTCTTTTCTCGTGGACTCTAATGAAGATAATGAGTGATCCGGAGGATTTTCCAAAAAAAAATCTTACATAAAAACCTTCTCCTGACAATTACAAACACAACAAAAAAATGAATTAGCCAAATAAGTGCAACCGTTCGGAATTTATGCGCTTAGCAACACATTTGGCGATTCATTTTTATTTATATAGATAAAAGAAAAAGTATTTAAAAAATCTCTCGTCCAAACATATTGACACCGTCCTTTCGATCACAGCTGAAAACGAAATGCAAAGGAAATTGAACAAACACAAAAACCGACCAAAGTACAATAAAACGATGTTTAGGAAATCGTGCGGCGCACTTATGTCGTACTTACATCGGTTAATTTCCCGTTCAAAAGTCGCAGGGTGTAAAGCGACCCTAGCGGGCTTCCGGAGAACACTTCACACCCTCAGAATAAGATGTAGCTCCTGAGGATTTGAAATAATTTTCCGTTGTGCTGCTGCAGCTTCCTGTGACTGAAAACCAGCTGCTAGTGTTGCCGTCAATACTTTATAACGCGTGATTTACGAAACCGTACATTTTTTCGAGATAAAAAGTAACCTGTGTGCTATTCCAAACTATAATCTATCTCTGTGCCAAATTTCATCCAGATCCGTTCAGCCGTTCTGTCGTGAAAGAGTAACAAAGATCCATCCATCCATCCTCACAAACTTTCACATTTATAATATTAGTAGGATAATAGGATTAGTAGGAAGTAGCCAACGATCCTTTTTAACAAGTGGGTCGCACAGATTCAGAAACCTATTTTGATTTTCTTTGTTAGGTACACTGGTTATCTGCTTCATTGATCTAGTGTTCGCATGAACGGCTGCTCAGCTAGAGGTCCTGTGTTCGATTCCCAGGCCGGACAAAGTGTTATTGGAATTTTCTGAGATTATCAGTTGCAGCCCAAAGCTTGGAATTGAGCCCGGTAGATGGCAATAGGCTCGCCCCCTATTACGTGGGACTTAATAACGGCATCAGCAAAATGCGGGTGGACAAATACACTTCTGCCTAACCCGTAGGGGAATACAAGCGTGATGCTATGTAATATAATTCAGTACAGTTGTTTACAGTTTAATTTGCTATTTTAAATGTATTTCTTTAGTTACAGTGTTGAGCTAGTCTACATCCTTGTTTATGTAAAATGACATATCGACTATAAACTGGCAACATGTCCTATCTCGATTTTATGAAGATTTTACTAGGTTATAACATTCTTAACTATTTCATACCCGGCAGCGCTGCAACAAGCATATTTTACTTAAATCAAAATTAGACGCCAAAATCAAATTCATTCAATTTGTACTAACATCGACCGCGTTGTATGCACAACACGATCGATAGTTTCTTCTTAATCCTGTAATGTTGTCAAAAATGAGATAGTACCAGTTGCCAGTTCACAGTCGATATTATTCTCTCTTTCTTAGTTCGTACCGACACCAAAATCTAGATAGGAAGAACATAATGTACCGGATCATACATCATTTGAAATTACTTTCCAAACGGCATTTTTATGACCTGTCCGACAGGTTCCAATATACGATTCTATTGGATTTTGGCACCGGATCCTCTCGATGATATTTCGAATTTTGAACTTTTGAGAAATCGCTTATAATAACGCCTTGCCAACTCCAATATCTTTATGCGAAACAAAAGCTATTGCTATAGTTATTTTGTTAGGCGTTGTGCAAATATGAAGAACGGGCAAGAAACTCAACCGCTCTTTTAAATTCTGATTGTTTAACATTTCATACTTATAAATACATTGGTCCCTCAACGTTATGTGAGGAAAATGTAGTACTAGGTCTAGACTAAACAAACTGATAACTATAATATCCGGAGATTTCTGATAGTACTGCCATGACAGCTATGAGCTTACCAGTCCCAACAGACGGCACCCGTTCACGAGTGTGACGTATGTGTCAGCGTCACTCAGCTCAACCATATTGGAGGGATATCACACATTAATCACCAATTCGTTTACAAAGCGTGATGATTACGACGATAGCTGGCAATACGTGTCTCCGGTATTCTAAATGATTCAAAAGTTCACTTTAATTCCCTTGCATCAATGAGTAGCCAACTTGAAGACACGGTTGGTGCAGTGGTAGAGCATATAGGTATAGCATTGTGCGCAGTGGTAGAGCATTTTGCGTTGGGGTGGAAATAACTGCTAGTTTATTCGGTCCAGGCGTAGAGCAAATGACTGCTGCGCTACGTGTCGCGGGTTCCATACCTGCACGGTACAAATATTTGCATGACCTACAGATAGTTGTTTCGGGTCTGGATGTTTGTGTAGGTGCTTATTTGTGATAAACAAAAGCCCACGCCCAAAAAACCAAAATAACTCTCAATCAATCTCAGAAATTAAACTGAAAAAAATAAAAACAATTACATTTATCTATCCATTGAAACTCACCTCAAGGCATGTAAAATATTGACAAACATAAAACTAGACAAAACATAAATATTATGATTTACAATTAACCAACATCGATGACTTGCTAGCGAATTGTGATCGTAAAGGGCGAGAGTCAATGACCGTCTGCGATGCGCAAACGCAACTACGCAATATCTCTAATACACTGCATAGAAATAAACACGAAACGATAGTGATTTGACGTAACTATAAATTACATAATTCATTCAAATAAATGACGGCGAGAATCGTAACTAGCATCATATAAAGGTCAAAGTTAATATATTATAATATATATTTATATGTCGGCGTCAACGATGGCTGAGAGATAGCTAGCTGTCATTATCTCGATTCGGTGGTACAGTGTTCATGACGCAGGATTACAATAAAATCACGGTTCCAGTGTAAATCAGTTAGTATTTCACTTTCACAATACAACAGTTTCATGTCGGAGAAGTGCATCCTCCTCTATAAACACCTCCTCTATAAACACCTCCCCTATAAACACCTCCTCTATAAACACCTCCTCTATAAATACCTCTTCTAACACGACTCTGTCCACGTGTCGCCATGTTGCCATGACGTCACGTTGTTTACCCTCACCTTAGCACTACGGTAATCAGTTGAGAGACTAAAAATCGTTCACAACATATATATAACTAGCTTCCGCCCGCGGCTTCGCCCGCGTTGTTTACGAACCCGTACATTTTACCGGAATAAAAAGTAGCCTATATGTTATTTCAGACTATAATCTATCCATATAATCTATCTGTGCCAAATTTCATCCAGATCCGTTCAGCCGTTCTGGCGTGAAAGAGTAACATAGATCCATCTATCCATCCATGCATCCTCACAAACTTTCATATTTATAATATTAAGTAGGATTAATAGGATATGATATTATCATTAGTAGGAAGGATGATAATGTCCTCCTCACCGAATTTCGGTCACGGCGGCCAATCTCACCGGAGATTAGTCAACTACGCAGGAGATATTATAGAGCACAAGTGTGTGCGCAAACACAGGTACTCTCTCTATTCCTTCTCTCTCATAGTCTGATGGGACGGCAATCCGACACGACCGGAGAGAGATCAGACACAAGACCAACGGCTTTACGTGCTTTCCGAGGCACGGTGTGTATTCACATACACAAAGGCCCAGACCGAGAAAATCCGTTCAGTAGTTTTTGAGTTTATCGTGAACAGACAGACGCGGCAGGGGACTTTGTTTTATAATATGTAGTGGTAAAGGTACTTTATTATTTTTAATGGGAATCGCTAATGTGTGGAAAGATCAGCCAACAATAGTGCGCCAGCCGATCGTTTCGTCACTAATGGAGGCTCTTTTCTTACACGATGATAATCTTGACAGATTATAATGTGAACCAGCCTTTAAAATAACAACATTTATAAAATATACCTAGAGTCTTGACATTTTAAAAGTTACTGCTAAGAATCAAATGCAAAAAAAAAAGACTAGAAGAGCGAGCTTTGCTCAGTCTCGGACCCTACTGCTTGGAATTCTACCGCTCAACCACTATCACTGCTTATAGCACATCCAATCCACAGTAGGTACCTATAGTGCGAGTCGTGTGCAGTTCCTGGAAAAGTCACATTAATAACACGAAGCAGAATAATTTTAATTCTGAGATGCCCTTCAAACATCGGGGAAGTAATGTTTCTTACAAATGTGATACACTTAAATTTAATGAAATCTCATTTTACACCGTGCCCTTTTAGATATGAAAAATCTCAGGTTAATAATATTCGATATTGGTAAAGCACTTGGAAATGAGGCAAGTTCGAGCGACCAATCAATACACCTACGGAAACGATACCATAATAACGATACCATAATAATACTTTGTTTCAATATGGCCAAATAGCAGCGGGCTTTAAAAGGCCACATGAAGAAAATCATGTATTTGTTTGATTTTTGTTCTTTAAAAGGTCGCCCCACACTAGAAATCATAGTGTGTTTACGCGAAACACTTACCTATCTATAGATCATAAAAATGTTGTAGTGTTCGGTAATCGAACTCGCGACACGTAGCGCAGAAAACTTCAAGTTTTTTTTTTTTAATTTGACCTATCCTGTAACTACGGAACGCCACGTGCTTCGTAACACATAACCCTTTTGCTTCATCCACATTCATGCATCGTTTCATACAGGGACGCCGGTTGTGGATACTGCGCACCTGACCTTTTTAAAGGACATCACCAATGAGATCCGTGTAAGTCCTTCTAGGGCGTCTTACCATTTCCATATTCTTATTATACGTATAATCATACCCTAATAATATTCACTTCACGAGTGCAGAATCCTTGAAACAAAAACACAATCTAAATAGCAATGAGATAAACTTTTATTTTTCTTAATAAACTTCGCAATATAGACAAGCCACCCGGGCACACTCGTCAAATTAAATTCGGTATTGCCCACAATGTGACCATAAAAAGGAAAGTTTTAAAATGAAATAAAAGATAATGAACCACTGGAATGCTTGTTCCATTGAAGATTTCATGGATTACGAAGGTTTTCGAGTTATTTCGCCATTTTATTTAATGATAGTCTCCTTAGAAACAATACATTATTATATTATAAATTACATTTTAGTTAGTCTCTTACATAGACATCACGTCTCATTTCCTAAAGTATTAAGACTGTCTGATGCTGTTATTAAGTCCCATGTAATAGGGGGCGAGTCTCTTGCCAAACCTATGGCAACATATCTATAGCAGCGGATCGTGGCGAATACTTGAACGTATATTCATTGTTCAGCGGTGGAAGATTTCAGGGTATCTGAAGAAATATTATGCACTTAGTGTATCTAGAGCAGAAGCATATGCTCTCCGGGTATTTTAACTTCAATAAGGGAATGATACCTATGTAGTATCGCGATTTTGAAACAAATTTCACGTTCTGTGGTCCCTTTTAGACTGTAAAATGCAGTTAACAAGCGCAAAACCGCGTACTTCAGGCGCGCTTACAGGTTTGCCGTCTGCATTTTATTTTCTAAAAGCGAACAACGATCACGGAACCGATCGTTTCTACTGCAGAATCTTTCTAGTCTGTTAAGGTCCTCACTGCGTCTATATCAAAGACGCATAACCAAAACAACTATGTATATAAGTGTTTGAATATTATTTATCTTGAAACAACACAGATAGCAATGTCAAAGATCACTGGTTCCACAAATTTACGCATTTTTTAATGATACTAAACTTTATTAGTTTTAAATTACGCCTTACTCGTGCCAGTTTTGTGTATTTGTAACGAAAATGTGGCCGAAATTAATTTTGCTTTCTGTTTTTGCTTTTACTGGGACGGTGAGTATTGTTTTTGATCATATGGTATCGTTATATGCCTATCATTTTCCTAGCTGCATTGGGGTCGGCTTCCAGTCTAACCGGTTGCGGCTGAATATCAGTAATTTACACGGAGCGACTGCCATCGGACCTTCGCCGTCAATTACTGGAAGACTGATAAATCTAAGGTTAGACTGGTTGTCAGACAAGACTAGACAGAATATTGGCTTAAAGTTATTTATTTGTAGTAAAGAATCAGACATCCAAATCGTTCCTTGGTAAACTCGCCCTTATTTAAAAACGAGTTGAGGTTACACCTAACGTAACAGCCAATAATTAATTCTGCATTTGTGTTCCTGTATCACATGTATGAATCTAGGCAAATCCGGGCAATTCCAGGTTGATTAAAGATAAACAAACCCACAGTGTGTATTATATTACTGGCCTTTAACAAGCTTTTCCTGGCAACTTCCTCTGCATCGTAAAAGATGATTCAATAAAATAAAATATCAAATTCGCAAAGAAATAATTTTCTAAAATTGCAGTTTGGAAAAAGGTAACACAAGCTTAATACAATTTGTTCGCTATAAAATTAAGTTTTTTTTATAAACATACGAATATTATACGTGTCCATGATAATGACAGAAATATATCATTTGTATCTGCTTTATGAACGGTAATATTAACAATTTAAGAGTTTGTACAACCGCATCGAACAATTATAATCATCATTAATACTTTTAATGATGACTAACTAACCCCTCTTCCAGTTGACGACATCCTTCGACCTTCGCGGAGTCCTAAATGGCAACCGCATGGGTGGTGTTCCCCTCGGCCTCTCCCTTGGTGCTGGGGAGCTGGACGTTGAAGGCATCTGCACGCGGGCCGGCATGGCTTGCCAGAACTGCAGTTTGGCTGTGACGTGTGTACCACTGCCTGTGGGATGGCTAAAGGTACTGCAACTTTTAGGGTATCCATTTAATTTTTTTTATAGTAATTAAGCAGTGATAGCCAAGCGGTTGAATGCTTGCTTTCTATGCTGGAGAATTTGATTATCAACGGTGAAGGAACACCTCGTGAGGAAACCTGCACACATGAGAGAGCTTCGTAAAGTTCCCGATAGTGTGTATAGTTCGCCAACCCGCACCAGGCCAGCGTGGTGGACCTAGCCCTTCTCATTTTAAGAAGAGATCAGCCCAGCTGTGGGACTGGGAATGGGTTGAATTTATTAATTTTATTGAAATCATTATAGTACAGAGTCACATTTTTCAAGCAGAGATTTGGAAGTACGTGAAGAATATATGGTCAGGTCTGGTGATATCAAAGTTGATCCGGAGGTGTAAAAATCTTTAATATTGCAACCATCAATGATGCAAATATTGAAATAATTCGAAAGAACCCCTTCCACTGTAAAGTCTTTGTTTGAATGTCATGTATCATGATAAATCTATCATAATATTTAAACACACCACACGAGATTGTTATACTCACAAGTCTATCTCTATCCACATTTTCAGGTGCCTCTGGAAGAATGTTCAGAAGGCTTCACATGCAACGCGCACCTCGGTCAGTGTTCCAAGCAACCTGCCCCTGAATGTAGTTCCCCTGCCCAAGAGTTCGAGCATACTTGCGAACAGGTTAGTGATCGATTGTGACTTGAATCCGGTGGTTGCTGCAGACTCCCTGGTAATAACAAAGGAAGGTCCACGTTTTTGATCAGTTTGGGTATTCAACCTTATAAAAGTTTCCTATTTCGTTTCATATCACTGCTGAGTCAAATAGCATTCTGATTTTGAAGACTTACATTTTTACTTTGCTTCCAGGTGGGAATATTCCCTGATGCTTATGACTGCAGGAAGTTCCACCTCTGCTCACCACCTGAAGGTCTGCCTGACGGTAGACCAGCAGACCATAGAGAAGCTTTATGCCCAAGACATTATGGCTACAACCCTCAAACTGCACAATGCTCGGTACGTTTGAATTGATTTGATCGTCCTACTTTTATTTTTTGGTATTTTCGATGAAGCTTCCAAAAATGTCTAGTACTGAAATTTCAAAATTGAATTTGATTGTATGCTGGCAGAGCTGGCAATATTAACGTGATGGAGTCCTGACGGTAGCTCGATTTTCTTTGAACATATGCGTTGGCAAAAACGCTATTCCATATTGCACTTGCATATTCATAAAACTGAGGCGGTTCAGCAAAGCATAATAAAAAGTCCAAAAAGTCAGTCCCGATATTCTTTGTGCAAAATGCAAATTACCTTACAGAAACCGAAAATATTTTAGGTACGTTACACGAACATCACGAATTTTCCAGCGGCTTTTAACAGCTGTATAATCCTCATTCCAGATTAAGCTGGAACACAGTCAGTGCACCCAGAAACCAGTTCCAGAATGCAAAACTATTGGTCAACATGGAGTTCTGCCTTTAAGCTCCAACCATTACTACGTGTGCCTCATCAAGAACGGAGTCTTACACCCTCAGATCTTCATTTGTCCCCACGGCTGGCACTTTTGGGGAGAATTCTGCCAGCCTGAACCTGAAAAGAAGCCTAAAAGAATTATTGAAGAGAATAATAGCAAAAGCAAGAGTTCAGAAGAAACAAGCAATGAGTATAGCTCAGAGAACAAAATTGACAGTATCCTTGTAACTGACAGAACCACAAAGCCTGAAAAAACAACAGTTAAACCTACTACGACGAAAATAGAAAGCTTTTTCTCGACTGAAAGAACTACAACTTACGCCGCCGATACGTTCTTGGCTGATAAGATTGATCTCGCAAATTATGAGACTACCGATGACGTAGCGCCATCTAACGATGAGTTTGTCAATTCTTTTGAAAATAGTAACGAGTTTTGGTAATTTAGTGTTTTTTTTCTATCGGCCACCTAAATTCTCACTTGAGAATTGTTACCATGGTAATTATGTTATAGTTAGGGATATTGTTTTCAACGTTGCAGCATCTGATCTCGTTGTTTGTTCCTATGTGTCAACGAGAAAAACTGCCCAGAATAAAAGGGAACCATTAAGGCTAGCTTTAATTTAAGTCACGTTATTAGCATAAAAAATAACTACCAATCACTTTAGATCTCAAATATTGATGCTCGACACAACCGATAAGCGCATGCGCATTTGCAGCATATTGTGTGTTTTTTAGAAAAGCATTTAAAAGAAAATCAATTTTTAACCAATATAGAAAATGATAATTAAATCTTGCTTGACGAATTCTGTAACGTTAAACGATGGCGTATATTATTACTCAATATAGGTATTATTGTAAATAAAAGTGGATAAAACAATATATATACAGGTAAAAATAAAAAATAAAATGTTTATTTATTAAGAAGTTCAAATAAATATAAATAATTAAATATTATTTTATTTTTCTCAATGACCCAAGTGATTCTCTGCAAAGAAAAGGACTACCTTTACAAATTGTTGTGTCTGTTTGCTTGTTTGTATGTTCTGAGGTGTAACAATGCGGCCAAGTTAAAAAAAAAAAGTACAGCCAATTAGGACTGACTTAAAACTGGACTAAAAGACAATGCTTATCAAGTTATCACCACGTACACCTGACAAGTACAGTTATACAAAAATCTAATTCTATCATCGTGTCTCAGTGTGGCTCACAATGGGACAATCGCGACCGATGCAGACCTTTGTGGTGGCGGCACAAAGGAGGTGTTATCGCTAACATCTCTGCCGAGCCCCGCGGTGAGATGGCGCAAGCGAGAGGATACGGCGGCGTGTATCTACTTCCAACCAGAAGAAGTGAGAGGTTTAAATGAATATTTGTCATGGTGCTCACAATCTCCTCATGTTACAAGTTTTTTGGGTATAGTAATAATATTTATTAGGGATGTTACGGAGCTTCGACTCCGAATCCGATATGTCGGAACCTCCGATTAAAATCACACCTCCGAATTCGGCTCCGATTCCGATATATCAAAACGGAGGTATATATCGGAGTTACAAGTTATGACTTGCTATTGCTGCAGAGCTTCTACGTAACACTGACAACATTTATTATAAACAACATTCTCTTTTATTGTCAGGTAAATGTGTATATATTTAATTAATGTTTAAGATTCATAATATTTAACTGACAGTGATTCATATATTTCAGGTTTTATTTACATAAAGGTAGGCGGGCTAAGGAAACTCAGTAAGCACATTCTGGTTTTATGGTTTTTATTTGTAAACTAAAATAATTTGAGATGTCAGTGTCCCTTAACGGTTCATGAAAATTACGTATTGGTTATTTATAAATAGCAATTTTGCCACCGGCAGCCTAATTACGTAAAAAAGCGACAGCAATGCGATAGCCACCCGACAACAATCTCACTGTCAGCCAATACATTATATGTCACAAAAATGACGTTTGACAGTAGTTATCGCGCAATCTACGCCTGTCGCTACATCGGTAATTAGGCTGCCGGTAGCGTGAATTTATTTTTGTGTCATCTTAAAATCTACTGTAAACCAGTACAATTCCTGTAAAATACACATTCCTAAATTTTAATATTCAATTTGTATAAACTACTTGGAATTGATAGTGAGGTAAATAAAAGAATACAGTAGCAACACTTAGTATTTCACGTGTTAGGTTAGGTTACAAACAATAAGCAAAATAACGCATTAATTTCACAGTATATTCAACAACAAGTAGACAGTTCCTATCCATGATATCTGTAATGATATCTCCGACGTTATTGAAACTCTAATAAATTGAATTATGTCTACCTACGAGTGAAATGGTACGCACGGCATCTTTTCGTATGTTACAGTTTTTGCAGCCTAAAACAGTGCAATATCCCATTTTTATTTATTTATTTATTCAAATTTACATACACAACATTACAGCATTACCCATAGCGCATACACCACACACACTCTGGAGACACACTTGCTACTTTATATGAACTTATTTAATACAGAAAACTAAAATTTAAGCGAAATTTATATCTCGTGTTTACTTTAGCATATTTAATTAACCACAGATTGTCAAATTTGACAATCTGTGGTTAGTAGATATTTGCGCTCAAGCAAGATGCCGTAGCCCATCCTCTAGAATAAAATAAACTAGAAATAAAGTAGTACTAAATAAATATATTGGAAAACAAAAAAAATAACATTTCAAAGTTACTGTTGGCATACATTAATTTTATTATTCTTTTTTCAAACACTTTTTAAATTCTATATTTAAATATCGAGCGCTAAAACCTGAGATATTCGCTAATTGCATATTGGATCACAAATTACTTACCCTTGATGCACATGATTTTCTAATTTTTTTAAATAAGGAACTTGTCTTTCCCTTGGCGTCGTGTACGAGAGCCAACCACCGAACCTTTACAAGATGGCGTCTATTTCCGTGAACGAAGAATATCTAAATAATTTTAAACTAAACATTTTACTTGACTGTCTTATTTTGAAACATTATTTTCTCTGTAATTAAACTATGGTGTGAGATATGAACAGACCGGCGATCACTTTGGCGGCACATGAAAACTATTTTGGCAACATACCTAACGAAAAAAGGTTAGTGAAATGCTCATATTCTGGTTAGGTTTACGTACTTAGGCGTTACTATTTATCGACTCAATACAGCTATGGATACTCTTATTTCTTTCTCGAGAATTAACCCTCCTGCTTCTCAAATAAATCTACATATATTCATTTTCAACCGACTTCAAAAAAAAGGAGGAGGTTCTCAATTCGGCTGTATTTTTTTTTTTTTTTTTTTTTTTTTTATGTTTGTTACTCGATTTCTCGAAGACGCCTGGACCGATTTCAAAAATTCTTTTTTTATTTGAAAGGGTATGCTTGTCATTTGGTCCCATTGTCATCAGGTTAGGACCTGATCGTGGAATCCCTGAGAAATCGAGGGCATCTCTTGAAAATTGTAGGCGAGCATGGGGTAAAAACTTGATATTTATGTGTATATCTGATGAGACTACAATACTATGGAGGTTTAGGGCAGATCTGATGATGGAGACGACAGAGGATCGAGGGAACTCCTCAACGGTACATCTTAACTACCTCGTGTTTGGGCTTATTTTATTCGTGTTGACAAGATCTTTACACCGAGATGGGTAATGACTGCCACTGCAAGGTCCGTGCAGGTGCAGTACAGTTTAGGGAACTCCTTAATGGTTGATAGCAGCTACATAGTGTTTGGGCTTATTTTATTCGTATTGATGCGCACTTTAAGCCGAGATGGGTAATATTGCAGATTCGATGGTCGGCTAAGTAATTTATTTGATTTTAAAATCACATATTGCAATACCGTCTAAGGTTTTCACTCGACTTGGGGCAACATACATTTGACCTTTGTAAAGTTTTTCAAGAGAATCGTCTTTACTAGGTCTACCCATCACTCAAAATTGTAAAATAATTAAATTTTTAAAAAAAAAATTAAAACCGACTCCAAAAAAACTCAAAAACAAAACTAATAACTAAAAAGCAAAAAATAAATCTTTTATTATACAATCTAGTAGTTAAAGAATATTGAAGTCGGTGCCAAGTAAAACATGCAATGATAAACCGACACGATTGGCGAAGTGCATTTGTCGTGTCCGACGCATAATTCGCTCCGCACTCGACAATTTCTACGTGAACCCGTTGTTTCAATGTCGCTATTATAGCAGCAAGGTATATTACTTTTATGTTTTACTTGGCACCGATTTCAATATTCTTTAACTACTAGATTGTATAATAAAAGATTTATTTTTTGCTTTTTAGTTATTAGTTTTGTTTTTGAGTTTTTTTGGAGTCGGTTTTAATTTTTTTTTTATTAATGTTTTGTTGAAAGATGAAATCACATTGAGAGCATTGTTTCACATTTTCGTTTGTATAATGAATGTTATTATATGATATGTTATTTTTTTGAAAAGCGTATCCTTGGCGTTTCTTGCCAGTCTCTTCCCCATAGGACCAACTCCCTTTGGACCCGTAAAACTTTTTTAAAAGTTCCTGAAAAGGCCTGAAATAAAAAACTTTGACAGACTTTGACTTCCCTTTTTCTTTTGGAAATGCCAATTTTTAAATTAGAAGACAAGATTTTCATAAAAGCAGAATAAATGGTGATTCATGTGATTTCATTCTAAGTCATGATAATAAACATAAGATTTTAAAAACATGGTTTAGAACTTTTATTCATCATCAACATCAGCCAGAAAACGTCCACTGCTGAACGAAGGCCTCCCCCAGGGGGGGGGGGGGGGGGGGGGGGTTGCCATAATCCCCACGCTTGGCAGGCGGCTTGGGGATCGCAGTGGCTCACCGATTAGTGAGAGGACGCTGCTGCCCGTCCTCCGGTGTCTGGCCGGAGTTTTAAGACGTACCCGGGTCTTTAAGACGAACTTTTATTACTGTTCTATAATTACAAAATCCATTAAGTTTTAACATTGTGGCGATATAATATAAAGAAACGGTGTTCTATAGTAGGTACCTACAAGTTCTGCACAGTTTTTGCACAAGAACCGCACGCTATGTATAATATTTCAATTTGATAGTTTATTAGTGTCACTTATTGGCTTCATGCAATTATAATCGCCAAGAATTAGGGACGCCTTTAATGATTACTTGGAAAATCAATTTATTACCCGCTCAGTCCCGTTACATGGACCACACGGAATTTTTTAACTCAAAATTAGGAATTGCAAAAGGATTGTGTTCATAAATTCTTGCTTTATAGCTTGTCAGTCGCTTTTCACAGCTACATAACACTTATATAAAGCAACAGGCTTCCGCCCGCGGCTTCGCCCGCGTGGTTTACGAAGCCGTACATTTTCCCGGGATAAAAAGTAGCCTATGTGCTATTCCAGGCTCTAATCTATCTCTGTGCCAGATCCGTTCAGCCGTTCTGGCGTGAAAGAGTAACAAAGATCCATCCATCCATCCTCACAAACTTTCACGTTTATAATATATAAAGTAGGAAATAGGATAGGATAGGATGGAGTTCAAATTACAAGTGTATTATGTACAAAGTAAGTATCAATTTGGAAAAAAAGTTTCAACAAATTTGTTAATAATTTGTATAAGTAATTTCTTTGTTTCTCATCGTCTTCCTTTGCTTGCATGAAATGACTGAAGTAACTATAAATATATTTCATAATTAGTGACTTTTTAAGTCACCAAAGGAAAGAGGATGAATAATCATTTTTTTTAAAGACATTGATAGCCGCTAGGTCCTTATAAAGTCCTATGTAACAAGCTCACCCCTTATTACATGGGACTTAATAACGGCATCAGTGAAATGCCTGTGTGTAATAGTACATCACTGCCTGGGACTGCCGTGATGCTCTGCTATGCTACATTCTTAGTACTCTCATAAAAAATCACAGAAATTCAAACAAAAACACATCACACACAAACAAGCGTCTTTCACCATTACCATACCATACATGCACTAGAGGTTTTTGCCATGCAGCCCTGTAAATGCAAAAAAAAACATAAAGAATTCATACTGTGTTTTCAAAAACGTGAAAACATTAGTTAAATTATTCCGCATCTATCCAAATATACTACACACCGCGCGAGATTAACGGTAAACAAAAAGATGCACCTTTGACATTCAACTTGGAAACTGCATATAACCTTCCGCTTCTCGCTCCCGCTGCCTCTTATCACATATTCCATATTCTGCAAAGCTGATGAACAAAAACACATGGACCTTTAACATTTGATATTAAATGCAGGAATGTGCGCAATTAGGTAATGTATAAGCTCTATAACAGGTGTACTTATTAACGACTCGCGTACTCTTGTGAAATCGTTGATCGCTTTTCACATAATCCAAAAAGACACATGCTTGATATATGTTATGGTATGAATGCTTCATAAAATGCACCTGTTATTGTAACTTTCATATAGATGAAAAGAGATGACAGTAAAATTTGAATCTATTTTAGTTACTATAGATATATAACTCTTTTTGACTTTAGACCGGATTGTGGTGTTTGCGGATGGAAGGTGATTTTAAACGAATGTCTGGAGTACTGTGATAAGATCGCACGATAGTGATGTACTTTTCCCAAAAAATATTATTAATCTTCCTATAAATTTTTTTAAAATATTTTATGCTTCGTTTTTTCAGTTTGTGTTTTTCTTATTTTTTTTCATGTAATTGGCTTTGCCGTGTTATTAAATAAATAAAAATACAATTATGAATATGGAGAAAAGATAAATTAAATCACTTTTGGACACAGAAACTTTTATATCATCTTTTTATAGCATCTCTCTCTACTAAAATTCCTTATGAATTAGTAGATCTACGCTTGTTGTTTTTATTATATCTGCACACCATTTTTACACGACGATGCGAAATGACACTGCCAAACGTTAACCTAATTTCGAAGTTTAAATTCTGATTTTTTTGCAGAATACTTCAAAGTGACTGTCCGTTTTGGATGTTCGTTACTCGTGTGCCATAAAAGCACGTACTTTTGTGACATTAGATACGAAACTGAATCACAGTTTGATGTTAAAAAAAAATGCTATTCCATTTTCAAAAGTAACAAAAACCGAATCGCATGCTACCCAATTGTTAGGGCAACCCATCTCATGAATGACCTAGTTGGAATTTATAGACTAAAACGTAACTACCACAGGACCTGTTACAAAAATAAGAGGCACTAAAATAATTTTGGATGTGTCATAGGACACATACCCAGCGGGGCGTGCACAGAGTTTTTCGACAGAAAATTTTAAAATCTTACTTACCAGAAATACCTACTGCATGTTGGTATTGGTTCGTCGTCTTATCGATTAAATAATGATGTATGTGATTTGCCACCTTAAATATTTTATAATAAATATTTATCTGAGTTATGTAGGGTAGGCAGTGTCTTTTTGCCTTTATGAACCGCATGCCATTGCATATACCATACAAGATCTATCTCCCGACCTAACAATTACTGAATATCCTATACACTAGTGGTATAGGACTTTCAGTAATTGTTCGTTCGGACAGATTGTAAGAGAAAAGAAAACAAAAAAAATCTAACGTGATATCGACCGTCGTTCGTTATATAGGGACATATTATTTCGATGGTCGATGGACGCCACACATAAATAAGCGTCTTTCACCATTACCATACTATACATCAGTAGGTATTATTGGTAAGTAAGCTTTTAAAAATTTCTGCCTACCCTTTCTAAAAACTCTGTGCACGCCGCTGCTATACATGCGGTAGAGGTTTCTGTCTTGCCGCCCTGTCACTGCAAACGAAAACATTTTTTTTTTTTCAAAAATCACATTGTTTTTATGCAGGTTTTTATTTAAAAAAGCAAGATATATCCACAATCGACGCAGAATCTGCAGGTTAATTACGATACGACACTTCAGCAATCCATTGCGTTGTTCCATTTGTGGAGCGGGATGATTTTTAAAAGATACTGCGCAATGTATAATTGTTGAACTATCACTATTGAATCGATTACTAACTTGTCTTACGTAATTACCTAGCTATTACAAATTCGCTTCTGCTTTAAGTATCGCGTTCTGTTTCTCACTTATATCATACAAAACTTATACATCGCTATGCATCACATTAACACCATACACCATGCTAAATTAGTAGTATACAAAAGCGAGATATTTCACCAATCCTTCAAGAACGTTTCGTTAGTTGGTCACTCTTCCACTCGCTTTCTCTTATGCCAATGTTCATCGCTCTTGACTTGTACCACACAGCATTTGTGCAGGGCTAACGGTGTACAAAAAACGGGCACCTCTGACATTAGACACTAGAATTGCATCACAGTTCACCGTGGGAAGCTTACCTATAGACGCATACGCCGCTACACGCTGCATAGTGTGGAGGTGGCTTGTGTAATAATCAATTGGACCTACCACTCCTAAAACTTTTGGATATACGTCCTGAAGCAGTAACGCCGGGATTGGTTTCTTTTGCCAGCGATCCTGCTGCCAATTTGCCAACTGCCTCTAGGCTGATGACCCACCAGGAATAATTTCTGTATTACGATGTGTTGATAAACACAAATTTTCACATGCACAAACATAAAAAAGCTATATGTAGGTCATACAAATTATCATCATCATCATCATCAGCCAAAAGACGTCCACTACTGAACGATGGCCTCCCCCAATGGGGGGGGTTTGCCATAATCCCCACGCTTGGCAGGCGGCTCGGGGATCGCAGTGGCTCACCGATTAGTGAGAGGATGCTGCTGCCCGTCCTCCGGTGTCTGGCCGCAGTTTTAAGACGTACCCGGGTCATACAAATTATATATATAGGTAATTATATTCTTTCCTTGTCTTTTTGAAACTAAAGCATATAATTGTATCATAGTTATTTGAAAACAAGCAATAAATTGAGATCCCATGACAAAAGTTATTAATTATATCAACACTACCATATTGACCTTTAGAAAATAGATCATAAATTGTATAAATGATGTTTAAAATGTAAAGCAGTTTCCTAAAGTAGTATCAGTTATGTCAGTGCTAAATCATAACGTAACCTTGGGGACCGTTAAAATATTTGCTAAACTAGCGAACAACCTCACTTCACATATATTATAATACAATTTTCATTAATAAAAGCCTTGGTGTACGAAACAGGTAATATTGCTAAATCATCGCATCGATATTATTACGTACGATGCATCATCCGCTGATGCTGATTTTAAGTCACATGTAATAGGAGCAAGTCTGTTGCCTACGAAGAACATTTCCAAATTCCGAGTAGCTGCTGAAATTTTCACGTTGCCTGACCTGGGATTCGATATCAGAACCTCCTGATCAGCATCTGCGCGATGACTGCCTCATTAGTGTTCCATCCCCTTTAGTAAAATAATATGTTATGTTAGACAGAGTACATAGTGTCAGTTATAGTCTGTATGAGGCGGGGGGAAAAGGAGGCTTTTTTTTTTCAAACCCTTGTAAAATAATTTTATAATATAACATAGCATCACGGCTGTATTCTTTAAAGGGTTAGGCAGAGGTGTGCTATTGTACACCCACATTTCACTGATGCCGTTATTGAGTGCCTTGTAATAGAGGGCGAGCCTATTGCCATCAATCGAACACATTACGGAGCTCCATGCTGGTACCTACTGAGAATTTCTAAACAGAATAACCCAATAACACTATACTCGACTCAGGAATCGAACCCAGAACGTCACGTTCAGCAGTCGCACTTGCGACCACTAGTCCCATGAGGCAGATTTATTTAATTGCTTTAAAATTAATAGCATTCATCCATCAATGATTAAAATAATTACTTTCATTAATTATTTTCATAGTTAATTATTAAGTCCATTTATTATCATTAGGATAATTTTCAGTATAATTGTAATATAAATAATTGATAACCAACTCCACACTATCCAGCTTCGGCGCGAGCGTTTTGTCAGCCAAAATGCCAAGTCGATTCGAGACTACAGACCGCTACACTATGTACCGCGACGATAACGTCTTGATACTTGATGGGTGTGCTAAATTGCGTTTTTGCAAAGTTTGTTCTTTCATCATTCTCGGTAATATAAAACGATTTTTTACAGTCTGATATGGTCTGGCAATGCTAGTTTACAGAAATGATGAAGACGTCTGGGTTTTCACTATTAACCTATTTAACTCCCTTAGCCTAGCCTTTTTATGATCATATAAAATAAATTGTATTTGCTGTTCACTAATTTTACACTCATGATACTTCAATTAAATCTGTGTTTCCAAAATCTACAAAATCTTATAACATAAGAACACAAAAATCATAACATTTCCTCTTCGCATTTTCCATCGCGCAAAACCCGCGCAATGCAATCAAAAGTATCAAGCAGCGTAGCGCCAATCACATTTTAAGACACACATTTACCGCCAAAGCCGTTCAAGCGGGCACCTCGCTTCACCATTCATTACTGTACCGTACAAACTGATGCACTCGTTGCTAGCTCGAAAACTTTGTCTCCCAAACTCTGAAAACAGCCTGTATCACAAAAAATAATTCGTAACTCGAAATTTTGAGACCTCCTGTCCAATTTCGTTTGGCACACACCCCAATTGTTAGTTCACATTTTAAATTTCGTACTGACGTTCGCGAGTTGTGTTTTTCTTTTTATTTTGCTAGTGTATTTTTGTGTTTGTTCTTTTTTGTCTCGTTTGCCGGAAGAGGTGAGTTGTTTTTTTTTTTTTGGTTTTTTTAATTGTATAACAGGTGTTGGTAATACAATGTTTACATTGACATTTTGTTTTAGCTTCCATTTATAATTTATGCAGCTTTGATTTCAACAAAAATTGGCCCGAATTCAGAGATTTATCAATATTAGTACGTACAAAAAATATTTGGAAAATTGTGCGCAAAAACTTTATACAGAAGCTATAGCTAATATTATAAACGGTGATGTTTTTGTTTTTGGTCGTGTTAAATAATCGTTCAGCTGTTCTAAAGCCTATCAAAAAATAACGGCAAAAAAACAAATAGCGGTTCTCGAGCAAAAAATATTAACTGTTAAAAAAACAATAAACATGTTTTTGTTTATGTTTTTTTATATTTTTTTTGCGTTCAACTTGTTATTTTTTGTTTGTGTAGTGTCGTTTTGTGTCTGGATTTAAAATATATAATAAATAATGGATTAGGTACTTTTACTATTGTGTAAAACTAAACGAAAAGGACATATGAATACTGATATTCAGCAATCTGGCTCCACATAAAGAACCTCGGCAAGTGATGCTACTTAAACAAGTACATCCAACACACCTCGGACAGTCAACCTGATTACAAATCTTGCCAGGTCTTTAATCTTCCCAGATAAATGAACAATACTCGTGTGCCTACCTTAGCCAGACTAAAAATCGACCATGGCTTTTATTCGTAATCATCATCAAAAACTGAAGAGTCTCTGATCAGTTTCCATTTTTGCTGTGTTTGTACGTAGTGATATCCAGGTTTTCCTTTATCTGGTCTATGTAGCTCCTTCTTGATCTTCCTCTCCTTCTTTCTACCTTGCCTTCCATGCTTTTTTTAATCGTATCATGACTTAGTGGGTGACCTATAATTTTTTCCTCTTCTAGTCTCAATATTGTTTAGAAGACTATATTTTTCCTCTAGTTCAAGCAACACTTCTGAGTATTTCTAATTCTTTTTCGTTCTCCAGCACCAAATTTCGAAATTCGCAAAATCCAGTAACTTATATATATGTTAACCCCTTCAACTAAGTGCGCTTGTGTTAAAGTGGGAATAGTCAACGGAGATACGAACCTGTGACCTATCGATCGGGTCTATTGAAGTGGCAATTTACTAGCTTACCACATAAGGGTGCTAGGTGGCCTATTTCTGAAATTAAGTAACACTTCTGACTAATATTTTAGATATTTTCTTGTTAATGATCTTTGTTTATTAGGTCATTACTTTCTTTCTTTTAAAATATCTCCGCTATCGTAGTTACACACATAGATAAATTGCACAAGCATACCCAGACCCGAAACAATTATCTACATTAGTTCCGTACGGTAATCGAATCTGCGATCGGCAGCGCAGACAGCTAAATGCTTAGACTCTGCACCAACTGCACAAACTGCGATATTATATTATAGGTAGGTATTACACTAATTCTTATTTTTCTTTTTTTTTTAAAAACGTTGCCCCACACTAGGATTTCTCCTGTGTCGTGAGTACAGTTTACAAACATACATGTCACATGCACACACAACCAGACCCGAAACAACTATCTGTAGATCATACAAATATTTGTTCCGTGCGGGGATCGAACCCGCGACACATAGCGCAGAAAGATAATGGCTTAGCCACTGCGCCAACCGTGTCGTCGAATTAAAATTATTACTTGATTTATTATAACGTCTACCCAATCCAATCTGAACAACGGTTCACCAACAACAACTTAGTAGCACCCGCGATCGGTTAGCGAAGGGTGAGATAAATGATACACGCACACTGATATAACACTGTATTGATAGATTTTGAAGACATCGTTCTATTACAACATCATTACTCTAGGTAAATGCCGGAAAATCTTGACATCGCCATTCAGAAAAATGTGGTTTTCTAACAGCGACATCTATTAGTAAAAAGAAGAAACAAAATGTCAAACATTTATGTCAAACACAATCAAATAAATTATAAATGGATGATCATTTATATCGGCACCGTTCGATTAAGCAATTAATTTGGGTCTGCTTTGTGTCGGAACGAATGTCTCGAGAGCATAACGGTACAAGCACTTTAGCCAAAATTTGTTACTTAGGGACCTAGAATGTTTGTCCATCGATCATCATCTGTCTAGCATTTTCCCAATTACATTGGGGTCGGCTTCGAGTCTAACCGGTTGCGGGTGAATATCAGTATATCACACGGAGCGACTGCCATCTGACCTCCGCCACCCAATTACTGGGACTAACTGACTGATACTCTAAAGTTAAACTGATTGTCAGACTTTTTGTGCTGCTGACGCCCGTAACGACTGTCACTGGTCTTCGTATGACACCCGGGACCAACTGCTTAACGTGCTTTCTGAGGTACCAAGAGGTCTAGTCCTTTTTTTATAACTTTTCCCCACACTAGGAATTATTCCTGTATCGTGGTTGCGTTTACAAACACATATATTCACATACACAAAGACCCAGACCCAAAACAAATATCTGTAGATCCTACAAATTTTGTTCCGTGCGGGAATCGAACCCGCGACACGTAGCGCAGCAGTCGATCTCTCAACGACTGCGTCAACCGTGCCGTCTAGATGTGTAAAAAGCTTAAGACTATCTGGCAAGCGCTGCATAACCCCGCAGATTAAAAAGATTTCGGTGATTCAAATTAGTACTAATAAAATATGGGCAGTAGCCTGACATAAACAGATTTTATTTTATTTTTTTAATTCTGATTCGTAACATAAATTCGAAAAATCAAAGTCGGGCCGGCTTTGAACCTCCATGGAAGGCAAGCGTTTAAATAGCCAAGTCACTACTTTTACATATCCATTGACCATGTATGACATTGTATGAAATTAAATTCTAACTAATAAAGATGGAGGCAAATACCATGTATGACATTTTATGCGATTAAATTCTTCCTAATAAAGATGGCGGCAAAAATTTACTTGAAAAATAATAATTTGTTATTAAACTATTAGTTGTGTAAATCAATTTATTATATCGTTAGCCTGCAATTATTGCCCGTTTGCCTATTGGATTAACTGCTTATAAGTGTTACCTTAGGAATAATAAAATTTTATATTTAACTAGCTACCTGTCCCGACTTCGCACAGGCGCAATATACCAATGAAGAATATTAGAAGTTATTGAGATTTTCATACAAAAATACCATCCAACAAGACTTTCCAAAAATTTTCTTTCATACAAACCATATCCTGACAATTATGAATACACCAAAAAAATTAACATCCAAATCGGTCAAGCCGTTTTCGAGTGATACTCCGTCATACATGTGGCAATTGATTTTTATTTATATAAATAGATAGAAAATAATTAAAGTGTCCTATTTGTTTAACCTTCACACCTGAGTTTGTGAAATCATCAGCTATATAACCAAGAGGACCTCAGATGATTCCGAGACGAAAAATTAATGCAAAAACAGCCAAGAAGGTCAGACAGACCTTCAAAATGATAACGAAAGATCAGTAAACGCCTTGTAGGCCCTGCTCATTATGTGATCCATGGCTCGGGACCCTTACTCCATCTATGAATACCCATAGCGATACAAATTGGGTTTTAATGAAAGTCACAATATATTTTTTCTTAGGAGTCAAATTTTGAAAACTTCTGCTGATCTTTGAGTTGTCTAGTAGTCGCAAGCTCGACTGCTGAGCGTGATGTCCTAGGTTCGATCCCCGGGTCGGGCAAAGTGTTATTAGGTATTTCTGTATGAAAATTCTCAGTAGCAGCACGGAGTCTGGAACTGTGCCTGGTAGATGGCAATAGGCTCACCCCCAAGTACATGGGACTCAATAACGGAATCGTCGAAATGTGGGTGTTCAATAGTACACCTCTGCCTAAACCTTCGGGGAATACAGGCGTTATGTTATGTTATATAACATATATGTTCTGGCTATCTTAAAAATTTCATTGATTAAACTTGACATGTTTTTTATTCTTAAATTAACACAGTACTTGATATTTTTTTAGTAAATTAACATTCTAATTGAATATAATAACAATTTCACGTACTAACACTGAAATTCAGAAGCCAACGCGTGCAATAAACGAATTTTTAAAATTTCTTATTCATCACCCAAGAGAATAGTTACGCGTATTTCTCAACAGCGGAGTAAACTAACACAAAACCACTCCTAAAATCGGCAAACTTTGAACTTTTGAAGCAATTTCCAGCCCCTTGGGAGACCAAACGACTCTCCCCCGTACGTGAGAATTGGCTCAAATGAAGTAGCTATTTTCTGTAACGAAATCCCGATGCAATAGTTACTCATATACTTTGATACGACATGAACAAGCAATACAAGAATAAAATAGAAGATTACTTTCCGAAAATATTCTTCTAAAATCAAAAAAAAAACATTGCCCCACACTAGGATTTCTCCTGTATTACCTGGGAATCGAATCCAAGATCTCACTCTCAGCAGCCGCGCTTGCGAACACTATACCAATGACGCCGGCAACTATATTAAGTATAGTATATACATATACTTATATATATATACTTCATGAAATACAAAAACGATTTTTAGAGGAAATAGTGATTGAAATCTTGTCCAATTTTACACATAGTATCTGTGGATACATAAAAATACCTATTCATTTTAATTTTAATTTTATTTTCCACGAATACCCGATTGAATTTCGCTACGTTTATACATATTTTTGATGCTGACTTAGAGACATAACACAGATGCGTATATAGACACATATATATCAGGTTCATAGTTACTAAATAAACTCCACAGAGATCGATTTGAGAAGTAAAGCCACACTTACCACGGTCAGTTGTTGCATGGGTGACCGGTCCTTAGTCCCCTTTCGCTTTGGAAGCACGTTGAGCCTTTGGTCTCGGCTGTCTCAACTGCAGACTGGAATCGTGTAAAGGGGCTTTAGTCGATTTAAGCCCCTTTTACACGACTCTTGTCGTAGTTTTGTTCGACTGTGAACAGATTTGTCCTGAGGCTTCAAAGACCATTCCGCGTAAAACTTTGACGGTATGTTTGATAGTCTCATGGTCTAGTAGTCGCAAGCGCGACTGCTAAGCGTGTGGACCTGGGTTCCATTCCCGGCTAAGGTAGTGTCATTGGGTCTTTCTGTACGGAAATTCTCAATAGGAGCACGGAGTCTGGAACTGTGGCCGGTAGATGCCAATAGTCTCGCGCCCTATTACATAGGACTGAATTACGGCATCGGCGAAATGTGGGTGTACAATAGTAAATCTCTGCCTAACCCTTCGGGGAATAAAGGCGTAGTGCTACGGAATGGTTGACTTAGTTGGTTGCTGAGCTACGTGTCGCGGGTTCTATGATCACGGAACAAATCTGTAGTAATTGTTCCGGGTCTAGATGTTTTGTGCATGAAAATATTTGTGTTTAATATAAGGCAAGGTTAGTTTTAAAAAGGAAAAGAATGGAGTTCATACATTAGCTTCAGCCGGAGCTTGCAACTCTTATACGCATTAGTAACAAAGATATAACCAAAAATGTGTTACAAAATCACTCAATTCCTCCGACATTCCATTAATTGGGTATTGATTTATGTTTATTAAAACCCGGTAATGAGCATGGCAATCTACAAACGTAATTATGTACGTACCGTCAGCAACGTAAATTAGTCTGGACCTGTTGTAAATCACTACAGCTATAAGTTGCGACTTTTAATTTTGTTACGCACGGTACTAATTTGGGAATAAGACAATAAGTGTAGGGCCAGGAAAACAGTCGGTGTGTGTATGGGTGTGTGTGTGTGTTTGTGGGTGTGTGTGTGAGTGTTTGTGTTTGAGACACTTTTTCTTTTTTATCTTATAAATGAATCACTCACCGTGGTAGATAGATTAGCAGAACAAGTAATATCGTGAATATATGTATGAAGCCCACACAATTATCTTTATATATATGTATAATTACGGTGCACATGTGTACGTGACACTCCTAAACGGCTTGATCGATTTTTAGCTTTAGTTGGGCACGGTAGGTGGCGCTGTTGTTGAAATCCAGAAAACAAAATACACGTAGACGAAATTGTTGGCAAAACTATATAATTTTTTTGGTTAATTTTTTCTTGTGTTATCTTTTTAACTCAACTAATTATATTTATTCACATATTGTTACTCGAAGAGTCTCTTCCTTGAACCTTGAACCCCGTGTGAATTTTAACTGTTAAAGATAATAGACACAAGTAAATATTTGAATTCAGAAAAAATATGTCCGTGAGTATTTGCAAAGTAACTTCAGGTCCAAACAATTAGCAGGGCTTTCTTTTACCCAAATAAAAACACACAAAAATTATGCAACAATGATCTTAAAATAATTAATACAAGAATACAAATTGGGAATCTCATCATTATTATTACATATTAAAGTCGGTTAATAAAATGCAAATAAATTAAACTACCAATGACCACTAGACCACTAGTGGTCGAAATCGAGACTGCGCATGAGGTGTTTGGTTCAATTCCCGGGTCGGGTAACGTGTTATTAGGTTATTAGGTTTTTCTTTATGGAAATTCTCAGTAGCAGCACGGTATCTGGAACTGTGCCAGGTAGGCATCTGATAGACAATAGGCCCGACCCCTATTAATGGGAACCAATCGCCGAACTATAGGTGTACAATACACCTTTTCCTAACCTATCGAGGAATATACGCGTGATGATATATTATGTTATGTAAATTAGCCAGCCACCTAATTAATTACAATTTCAATATTGATTCAATTAATCTTAATCTCATGCAAATTTTTATTTTTTGTTTAAACAGAAAACAGCCAGACTACTACTCATACAGATAAAATCATGGTGAGATTAAGTACTTTTTAAAAATAAATACAAAAAAATATAATTTCCAGATCATCAAGGAAACAACAATGTGATAAATCATTCGTGTTTTATATAAACACGTATGTACGTAATCTTGCCTTTTATTAACTCGTAAAGCTTCAATGTTTTAAGAAAATGTCAAATATTTTAGCCTGTTTACCCAAGGCTGGATTGTTATACATAGTCATTATCACAATCAGGTTTTAAAAGATTAATTATATGCACACTGATTTTTTAAAGAAACACTCGTACTTAATTTAAAATGTATCAGTTCTGTCCTATACGTATAATTATATAAACGAGTTTACTTGTTAATGAAAAAGTAACAAGGAGGTTGTTTAAAGGACGCCAGTTTAAATAAATAATGGCAGAAAATAAGGCAATGATCTGATATTAAAACAAAAACATACCTTTGTATATTTTATACAGGGTGAGATTTTTTAGGGATATTCAATCGAGAGCCCGAAAAGCACACCCTGTATAGATACTCTTTGGCAATACACAGACTTTTCATGAAACATGTATCTTTCATTAGACTAAAAACTAGAAATGCCATAATAAATCACATGCCATAAATCTTTTTAAGGTTTTTTTTTATATAAGACTTTCAGATACTCTTTGGCAATACACAGACTTTTCATGAAACATGTATCTTTCATTAGACTAAAAACTAGAAATGCCATAATAAATCACATGCCATAACAAATCTTTTTAAGGTTTTTTTTATATAAGACTTTCAGATACTCTTTGGCAATACACAGACTTTTCATGAAACATGTATCTTTCATTAGACTAAAAACTAGAAATGCCATAATAAATCACATGCCATAACAAATCTTTTTAAGGTATTTTTTATAAAAGACTTTCTAATTTCATGTATCTTCAGACAAAAACCACAAGTTAGGACCAATTACATACAAAACCGGTCCATACACTATCAATGTTTTAATTTTTTATGAAACTTCAAAACATTGCATAAACTGTAGATAGCACAATTAACGCAAGTAAAGCAACGCTTGAAAATGTTTGATTTTATGCAGTAACTTTTATTGCTCTCAAACATAAAACCTTATTTTTTGTAGTCGATTAATACTACAATAAAACCTTTTCTACATCAGACATTTCTAAATATAAACAGCTCTCAATCCGCTAATTTTGTAGCCACATGACACCTTAACAAAATTGTGCGACACAAATAAATTGTTTTATCGGCTATCCAGTGTGATGTCGACTCCATGCCGTTATTGTTCTATTCTGAAATAAAAGGGCCAGTCGCAGCCGCTTTATTAGTTCAAATGTCTTTTCGTTCTGATATATCTGTTGCTATAGATACAGGTTTAAAAAAAAAAACGTTTTCCTACACTAGGAATAATTCATGTATCGTGGGTGCGTTTACAAACACATATATTCACATGAACAAAGTCCCAGACCTGAAAAACTATCTGTAAATTATATAAATATTTGTTCCGTGCGGGAATTGAACCCACGACACGTAGCATAGCAGTTGATCTCTCAACCACTGCGCCAACCGTGCCGTCAAGATTTGTTTATACACACAGAAGCTATACAATATAGCAAATAATTTATTAGATACTTTATTAAATCCCTATTAATTGCCTTCTTGCATCATAGCGTAATGATACATTATCATCATTATGTAACGACGAGTAAATAATGCTATTTACACATAGTTACAGTTTCTATTATTTTCTTTTTTGAAAAACATTGCCCCACACTAGTATTTCTCCTGTATCGTGGATACAGTACATTCACACACACCCAGACCCAAATCATACAAATATTGAATGTGATACGTCACGCAGAAAGCTACGGCAACCGTGTCCTCATATTTCTATGACAGAAAGCGACACAAAACTAAATACTTTATACTAGTAACAACATATTCCAGTTAATGGGTATCTATAAAACGTTTTCCACGGTCGAGAAACAACTTTCTAGGTTCAAAGCCCCGACTTTCTCCTAGGTCTAGTGATGCTCTCGCGATACCTAGTGTTTATCTTCAAGTTTGTTGAGAAATGGTATTAGCAGGCTTATATAGTGCTTTAAGGAAATATTCGGAACGTAGATCAACCAATGATAATTTTGAAAGTGAGAGTGAGATTGTTCATTTTGACAATAAGAAATTTAATAGGATTTACATTTAATTGTATTAATACTCGAACGAATCGAATATTCATGGAGTTTCTTTCTTGTTTCTTGCCAAAAAGTTGGTCCTATGGAGCACCATAGGACCAACTTTTGGAACCCTGCAACTAGAGTACTTTAAAGTTTCAAAAGTGCCTGTTAGTTTTATTTAAAAATATAGACATATATATAAATGTCCCTTCTTAAAAAAAGTAGAAAATAATTCAGCGTTTGAGCTTTTTTTTTTTTGCTGATAAATAATCAAAGTTATGTTTGTTAAGGTTTTGAATTTCAGGCAAAATTAAAAAATATTTTTTGTAATTATAATATTAACTGTAGGTAGGCCTTGAGTGGCAAAAATATTTTTAGAACAGTATAAAATAATTGCTACTAAAATATAATAATAACGACTTGGTGTTAAAAATAAATGAGTTTGTACGTGTTTGTTTGTTATATTTTTATGATACACTAGCTTCCGCTCGCGGCTTCGCCCGCGTGGTTTAGGAACCTGTACATTTTCCCGGGATAAAAAGTAGCCTGTGTGCTATTCCAGACCATAATCTATCTCTGTGCCAAATTTCATTCAGATCCGTTCAGTAGTTTTTGCGTGAAAGAGTAACAAAGACCCATCCATCCTCACAAACTTTCACATTTATAATATTAGTAGGATAGGATTTTTAGGGAGATAAATCAATGTGATGGAGTTAAAGGGGGAAGTAAGAATATCGTGACGTTCTGTCGTTTCTGACCGGGAAAAAAGCGTGTTAATTATGTATGTACCTATATATTTTCAGACAGACAACTTCAAACTAAGACAGACATTTTCATTACATAACATAACATAGCATCACGCCAGTATTCCCCGAAGTGTTCGGTGTACCTAGGTACACCCACATTTCACCGATGCCGTTATTGAGTCCCATGTAATAGGGAGTGAGCCTATTGCCATCTACCCAGCACAGTTGCAGACTCAGTGCTGCTACTGAGAATGTCCATGCAGAAAAACCCAATAACACTTTGCCATACCCGAATCGAAACCAGGACCTCAGGTTAGAGTTATATATATACTAACTTCTGTCCACGGCTCCGCCCGCGTTTTTTCCGGGATAAAATGTAGCATATGTGCCATTCCAGACTATAATCTATCTCTGTGCCAAATTTCATCCAGATCCTTTTAGTAGTTTTTGCGTGAAAGAGTAACAAACATCCATCCATCCATCCTCACAAACTTTCACATTTATAATATTAGTAGGATAATTATAAAGTTTACTCGCAAGCGGTACCGCGGGTACCACTAGTTTTATACAAAAATGTTATACTAAGCTACCAACACGGGTAGCGGTACCTTTTCCAATTTCTCGAATCCTACATACATTACATATTATTAAGAGAGGTTTTTCTCCGTGTTTTCCTTCACCATATTGTGGCCATTTCGTTCGGAAACGTAGACACATCGCCTGTCCGACTTTCTATGATGACTGACATCGATTAATAGATGGGGAACCGCTGGGGAGTGTAGTAGTAACTTCCTTTAACTTGGCCTTTATATAAAATATATTCTTCCATCATATTAATATAGGTACTAGCTTCCGACCGCGGCTTCGCCCGCGTGGATTACGAACCCGTGCATTTTTTCGGAGGTGTATTATTATATACCCACGTTTCACCGATGCCATTATTGAGTCCCATGTAATAGGGGGCGAACCTTTTGCCAACCACCGGGCACAGTTCCAGTCTCCGTGCTGCTAATGAGAATGTCTATACATCAAAACTCAATAACCCTTTGCCCGACCTGGCAATCGAACCCTCACGCTTAACAGTGGTACTTCCGACCACTACACCAATGAGACAGTATTACACATAGTATTTGTTTTTAATTTTATATCCTAATAAGTAAAACCCGTTTACTTATAAGATCATTCTTGATTAATCCGTCTGTCTGTCACGTCAGACGTCTTAGAATCCGTATCGTAAGAATCTGACATTCAATTCTCAGGGTCAATTCTCACTTTTTTAACATAAATCTCTATTATAGATAGCCATTCCCTGTATAGAAACATTCGATATAATCTCGACTGAAACCAATCATTAGTTGGATATCGATCGATACCTAAAAGTTAAAGATATCTCTAATGTGTAAAAACAAAAATCTGGATAAATAGGCAAGCGATAACCACAAAGGCTTTTCAGTATATCTCGAATTCAATATGATCTCGACGCTCGAGAATTGGCCCCTGGCCCTATGTTTGATCATTGTGACCTTTTTGGCTTTGACCTGTGTTTTAGATCAAAACCGCTAAGAGCTACCTCTATCATGCTCCCTACTTTTCCTGGGGCACCTTTCACCCGCAGAAAGAGACACCAAGCTAAATCTTTACTTGTGGTTGGAAAACGTTAGCGCAATTAAATGATTAACATAACATAGCATCACGCATGTATTCCCCGAAGGGATAGGCAGAAGTGTATTATTGTACACTCACATTTCGCCGATACTGTTATTGAGTCCCATGTAATAGAAGGCGAGCCTATTGCCATCTACAGAGCACAATCGGTGCTGTTACTGGGAATTTCCATACAGAAAAACCCAGTAACACTTTGCCCGCCGCGGGTATCTAACCCAGGACCTCACGCTCAACAGTCGCGCTTGCAACCACTCGACCAATGAGGCAGTTTAATGAGTAATCGTAAATAATTAACAATGATTCATTATTCGGCCTTCGTTAACAAAGAAATTAACTAAACAGTCAGACACCGCTATAATATTAATCATAATTGAGGCCATGAGAACTAGAAATAGATCAGAAATCGATCATTTCGGTTTCAACCAAAATGGTTTCTCTAGTGTGCCCTAAAAGTGATTCAATAAATATTCAGTAGATTGTTAAAATTGGCAATTTGTAGAAACCAAAATGATCAATTTTAACTGTAAGAAATTCATCATCATCATCATCATCAGCCAGAAGACGTCCACTGCTGAACGAAGGCCTCCCCCAAGGGAGGGATTTGCCATAATCCCCACGCTTGGCAGGCGGATTGGGGATCGCAGTGGCTCACCGATTAGTGATAGGACGCTGCTGCCCGTCCTCCGGTGTCTGGCCGCAGTTTTAGGACGTACCCGGGTCACCGGTCACCGGGTGTAAGAAATTATAAACTCAATATTGTAAAAAATGTAGTTAGGCCACTATAGTTCTCATGGACTCATTTATTATTATTCATAGTGGTCGCTAAACGTGAGGTCCTGGGTTCGATTCCCGGGACTTGCAAAGTATTATAGCGTTTTTGTTTATGGAAATTCTCAGTAACAGCACGGAGTGTGCCCGGTAGATGCAATAGGCTCGCCCCCTATTACATGAGAGTCAATAACATAATCGGCGAAATGTCGGTTTACAATAGTACACCTCTGCCCAACCCTTCGGGGAATACAGGCGTGATACTATGTCATGTTATAATATATCGATACTTTTTCAACACTCACGAAATCCTTGCAAAAGGTGACATTAAAGGGTTTGATGATGTATAAAAAAAGAAAAACGCTGCCCCACATACGTAATAATTCCTATATTTTGGTGAAGAAGTTTAATTGTTTTAACAAAATTTGGGAATAATTATCATCATTTTACACAATACACTTTATTTTTAATGACGTTATGTGTAACATATATTTTTTATTCGGCAAACGCACTTAAGGATTTATCTAAAAAGTTCTTTAAGGTAAAGGGATTCTAGCGTGAAAAAAAAAAACTAATTTTTTGCGTTTTTTTTTTTAGAAATATGGATTAAGCAAATTTATTGAAACCTTTTGTACATTATTAAGTATGATTTCAACAATACTCAGAAACTTACCCCTTAAACTTACGGTATTTTTGCGATTTGAGCGAAGTAATCCCCTTTATATGAATATCGCTTGACACCTAACTGCTATAAAACCAGGAACTTCACGTTTACGATTGGTAGATTTATTTATGACATTTTTATATTTACCACGACCTCGGCGGAGTGGAGGTTAAACCGCGGTTTATAGGAATGCGACTATCTAGTACCTTTTTAAAGTTTTATAATACCTACCTACTGCTTTAAGGTTTAAAGGTCAAATCCCTTTCTAAATAAAATTGCCTTAAGCGGTACTTTGAAATCTTTGCCCTAAAAAGGGTAACATCCCTTAAAGAGGTATGGGTAAAAACTGGATGGTATGGTGCAGTGGTTTGGTGATTGGCTCAGCCGGGTCTTGGATTCGATTCTGATTGAGATTTATGTCCGTTACCTATGACCACGATACTTTAGATGCCTGCTTGAAAAGAGTATCCATGGAGTTTCTTGCCGGTTTCGTCTCCATAGGACCTACCCCCTTTGGAACCGTGCGCCTAGTCTTGCTTTTTAAAAGTGCCTGAAAAGGCCTAGTTGAAATAAAATACTTTGACTTTGCCTAACGTCTGGTGTATTCAGGTTGATCAGATCGTAAATTGCAGTCTTGTGTTTTTTTTTTTATAAAATCTTGCCCCTTCCTAAGAATAATTTCTGCCACCCCACTATCTTCAGTCTTTCTTTCTGGAGGCAGAACAAGTAAAATCATACAAATAATTATCTGAACGGAAATTGTATCCACGCTACATGAGTGTATGTGTACCTTTTTTTGATTAGCGTGGTGAGAACCCAAAATGAGCTATCCTCCGCCTGAGGGGGCGGAGGGGAGGGGTGTGCCAGACTCCTACCGGCTAAACTCACCACGGTGATCCACCTCGACACCATATGGTGGGCCTCGGGAACTTATAAGACCGCACCGAAGCCCACCACGGTGTCATGCAGAACGGCACTTCCCCGAAGGGTTAAAGATACCACCCCCTCGTGCGTGTAATGTTTACCTACATGACGAAAAGTGAGATATTTCACAGTAGTGAAACGACAGGGCAAAATAAATGCATATTGGTACATCTGTAGGTAGTAAATAAAGTTAGTCCATTAGTGTTATTGACGCTAGTTGAGTAAAGAGGCCACTTATCTAAGGATGGGTAACGAATAAATAGCAGATACAAGTTAGACTGCAAGGGATAAGCGACAAGCGAGAATTCTTGGAATGTTTGAAGAGAGATTTCACGTCACGGATGACGCTGTAGCTAAGCGATTAGCTTTCTGCGCTACGTGTCGCGATTTCGATCCCCGCACGGAACAAATATTTGTATCATCTACAGATAGTTGTTTCGGGTCTGGTTGTGTGTGCATGTGACATGTATGTTTGTAAACTGTAGCCACGATACAGGACAAATCCTAGTGTGGGGCAATGTTTTTAAAATAATAACAAATTTATAGAGCAGTTATTCAATGTTGTGTTATAAAATTTATCATTATCCATCGAAGTTTTTATCAACAAGCTCCAATGACAATTATAAATGTTATTCTCCTATATACTTTTTTGTTTTTATAAAAAATAATAGTGAAAAATCATTTTAAAAACAAAGCTTTTATTTTAATACTCTAAACAGAGGAAAATAAGCTTTAAATTGAATCAAGCCCATCAATTTATTACATTACACAATTTATATATGATATTAAAGCTTGTATTTTATTTACTTGTCAAAATAAACAATAAGGGTCAATGCACACTGAGCGAGCTGGCAGCGGCTTTTTGAGGCAAAATTTTACAAATCATTTTGAATCTAATCTACGTGATTAAAAAGTTCATAGTAAAAAGTTCATAAGCGGCACCGCCGCGCCCGCGCCGCCACGAAGCTGCACGGGCCTTCTAGCGCCGCACTGCCCCTTGCGGCGCCCGCCGCGCTATTATGGCCGCTGCGCGCCGCTGCTCTTTCAGTGGGAACTGACCCTAATACAACTCGCGACCACTAGACCAACGAGGCAATACGCTAATGCGTAAACTATTAATTGGTCCAATAAATTTGTCTGATCCGGTTTGTGACAGAATATTACTAAGAGGATTATGTAAAGATGTTATGACATTAAAATTATCTTTTTAGGGTGTGTCGATGTGATTATAATTATTATTCCGATCGATATTTCCGATAGATCAAAATGAATCTAGTTTTTAAGACGAATCAACAATTCATGCATTTTAAAAATTTGTTTCTATCCTAATTAAATTATGATAAACTAGCATCCGGCTGCGGCTTCGCCCGCATTGAATACGAACCCGTGGATATTTTCGGGTGACACGTAGCGCCATCTAGCGTCCTAAAGCAATCGTAACCGTCGAAAGTTATTGTTCTTTCCCTCGAGAACAATATATTTTTTTCTGGATGAAAGGTACCCTACCTCCTTTTCTGTACCCCTGAGAACGTATATGCAAAATTTCATGATGATAGGTTCAGTGATTTAGGCGTAAAAAGGTAACAAACAAACAAACTTACTTTCGCATTTATAATATTAAGTTAGAATAATGTATTAAAATTCATAAATGAAAATGAAGTGTACCAACCGGGTTTATTTTTATTAGTTTTCTATAGAGAACGGTAACAGTATATTTCTACATATTTGAGTTTTTAAAAATAGCGTAGACATTTAATGAGACAAGAAGAGGAAAATCATAGGCCAACTAATACGTCAGGATACCTTTATAAAAACATCATACAAGCCAAGGTAGAAGAAGAAGGAGAGAGGTAGACCAATAAGGATCTATATAGACCAGATAAAGAAAAACCTGTATGTTTATACGTACAAAGAAATGGTAGAACAGGCGAAAATCAATCGGGAATCAAATTCATGATAAAATTAAAATTAAAATTAATTCATCATCAGCCAGAAGACGTCTACTGCTGAACGAACGCCTCCCCCTTAGACCACCACGTCGAACGACATTCCGCCACTTGCATCCATCGGTTGCCCGCGAATTTCACAATGTCGTCGGTCTACCTAGTAGGAGGCCTTCCTAATAAAATCATAATAATAATAATATCCTCCTGACCGATTTCGGTCACGGCGGCCAATCTTCACCGGAGATTAGCCAACTACGCAGGAGATATTATAGAGCACAAGTGTGTGCGCAAACACAGGTGCTCTCTCTATTCCTTCACTCTCATAGTCCGATGGGACGGCAATCCGACACGACCGGAGAGAGATCAGGCGCAGGACCAACGGCTTTTACGTGCTTTCCGAGGCACGGTGTGTATTCATATACACGAAGACCCAGACCCGAAACAAATATCTGTAGATCATACAAATATTTGTTCCGTGCGGGAATCGAACCCGCGACACGTAGCTCAGCAGTCGATCTCTCAACCACTGCGCCAACCGTGTCGCAATAAAATCATACTAAAATATTATAAACGTGAAAGTTTATGAGGATGGATGCATGGATGGATGGATCTTTGTTACTCTTTCACGCCAGAACGGCTGAACGGATCGGGATGAAATTTCGCACAGAGATAGATTATAGTCTGGAATAGCACATAGGCTACTTTTTATCCCGGAAAAATGTACGGGTTCGTTAAACACGCGGGCGAAGCCAGAGTTGGAAGCTAGTATAATATGAATATCATTTGTTAAAAAGTAAAAAGTCAATCAAATACTTTTGCTAGGGAAACTCAAACCGTAACTGTTCAATGTCCCCTTAACACGGGCTTTCCCCATAGACCATCATAGTCATAATCACAACAGTTAGATATTGGAGTCATTGCTCGAAGTATGACGTCATTAGTTGAGAAATGAATGATGCTACATTATATACATTGGTTGTGAGATACTCACGACAAAGAAATAAGTGTGTATGAGACTTAAAATGAGATTGTGTGAAAGAGTTAACATTACTGAGGAGCAATTTGTGAACAGAATAATAAAAGTATGATGTAACTGACTTATTAAATATTATATACAAGCTAAAAATCTATACATATAAATAAAATTGGAGTGTCTGTTCGTAATATTGAAATATCCGTTTTTTACTACATGCATATGAATATATATACGGTACATACACCAAAATAACATTTTTTACAATTTTTGTCTGTCTGTCTGTTTGTATAGGCTAATCTCTGAAATGGCTGGACGGATTTTGACGGGACTTTTATTGGCAGGTAGCTGATGTAATAAGGAGTAACTTAGGCTACTTTTATTTTATAAAAATTCTTTTATTATAGAAAAAAATAGGGATAAGTGCATTTGGTCTCACTAAAAAATACATTGTTAAGTTCCGACATCCACGCGAACGAAGTCGCGGGCACAGCTAGTATATAAATAAAAGTACAAACTGTTAAAAACGGGGAAGGGAAGAAATCATAGGGCATCGTAAAATTCGTCCACATCGCTGTCAACGGGAAAAGTGCCCAGAACGCTGGCGGCATTGCCACATTGTATGGCAATGCTGATTCTTTGACCGAAGTAGAGGCCAGCCCTCTTGTCACGTGAAGAGTCGACTAACCGTTTGATGTAACTTAATATTAACTACTTATGTTAATGTATTAATTAAAACCTTATGAAAAACAAAAATTCAAAAACATCCTAAACGAGTACTTAGGCGTCAAAGTACTCCTCCACATCGCTGTCAACTGGTAGCGTGCCCAGAAGACTGGCAGCATTACCACGTTGAATGGCAATGCTTATTCTTTGACCAAAGAACATGCCATCCCTCTGATCATGGGTACTGTCGACCAAGAGTTTAGCAATTTGTTAATTTGAATTTCCGACGAGTATCACGTTTTGTTCTTCATGAAAGAGATATCATTGACAGCACGGTCGGCACAGTAGTTGAACGATCGACTGTGTCGCGGGTTCGATTCCCGCACTCAACAAATATTTGACTCAACAGATGTTTTTTCTGGGTCTGGGTATGGCATATGAATATTTATGTTTGTAAACGCACCCACGATACAAAAATTGTTGCTAGCATAGGGCATCGTTATTTTCAGAAAAAACAAATAACTTCAAGTGCCTAAATGCCACATTTACGCCATACAAAACTTAGTCCTCTGTTCAAACAAAAACAGTTCCAATTTTACATAATAAAGTAACAAAACAAAACATCAAGCCTCTATTTACCGATGGGTTGAAATTAAATTCTTTGTTTTGCAATTAGACTTTTTCAATCACTTTTACACGTCTTCTTTTTTAAACTAGATGGCGTCGGCATTTCCTATGACTATCCCTGAGATGAAACGCCGAAACAAAATCAAAGGTCAAGGTCTATTTTAAATTCCAGAACTTAAAACATAGGTGTAATATTGTACACCGACATTTCACCAATGCCGTTATTGAGTCCCAAATAATAGGAGGCGAGCCTATTGCCATCTACCGGGCACAAGAAGATGTTCCAATTTTAAATGTAAAAAAAATCTGTCCTAACAATGATGAAACAAATCCTACTAATATTATACATATGAAAGTTTGTGAGGATGGATGGATGGATGGATAGATGGATCTTTGTTACTGTTTCACGCCAGAGCGGCTGAATGGATCTGGATGAAATTTGGCACAGAGATAGATTATAGTCTGGAATAGCACATAGGCCTTTTATCCAGGGAAAATATACGGGTTCGTAAACCACGCGGGCGAAGCCGCGGGCGGAAGCTAGTTCAAAATAATTTTATTCAATGCGCTTCCCCCATTTACTTGGGCCAAGTCCTTAATAAAATCAGTATTGGAGCACCATTTTATCTAAAGCGAGAATCTGTAAGGGCTTGTCATTGGTACTTACCCTTCGTAATGTACCACAGGGGTAGGTGTTAGGGGTTGTGACGTCACACGACCGTACTATTGCTTACCATTCCGCTTAAACCTATAAAGAGTAGGTAGAGAGATAATGTTTATAGTTATGGTGTGAATTGCTGTCACTCCGAGCGGGAATGAAACCCGCAAACCTGGCGCAGAAACATAATCACTGAGCCACTGCGCCACCCATTATAATGGAATTATTTATATTGGCACAAGTTTTAAATACAATATATCCTGTGGCACAAATCAGAACTAATTCGAAGTTTATTTTTTGTGAGGTTGGTAATTTTGTCAATGTAATTGTCAAAGGTAATATTGTCAGTTTAATTTCATCCGAAAAAAATAAAGCTCTATGAAGATGTTAGTTGTCTGAATATATTCGAGGGCACGGTTGGCGCAATGACTGAGAGATCTATGCGCTACGTGTCGCGAGTTCGATTCCCGCACTCCCGTCTTTGAGTATGTGAATATATGTGTTTGTAAACGCACTCACGATACAGGAATTATTCCTACCTAGCTTCTGCCCGCGGCTCCACCCGCGTTTTCCCGGGATAAAATGTAGCCTATGTGCTATTCCAGACTATAATCCATCTGTGTGCCAAATTTCATCCAGATCCGTTCAGCCATTTTTGCGTGAAAGAGTAACAAACATACGTACATCCGTCCATCCTCACAAACTTTCACATTTATAATATTAAGTAGGATTAGTAAGGATGTCGGGCGTTTTTTTAAAGAAAGAAAAAATATTTCGTTGAATCTGTAATATCAATGAACAAGCTCCACGAACTTGCTAAATGTCAAGAGTTAGCCAAATTCACAGACACAAATACAGTCTGAATATCTCCCGAGAATATCAACATTATGTTATTTGGACGTTTCTCGGTAAGACTTTACAATGTAGTGGATCTTTGTACAGAACGAAGTATAATATTTCGTTTACTTGTTGTTTGATCAAAGTATTAGTAAATAATAGTAAATTTACGAGTTGGTTAGAATTTGATGGTGGTGGTGGTTAGTTGGTTAAAATTTGATGAATATACGCGAAAACTTAACATTAAAAAAACTTATAATGACCAATGTACTCAAACTGACCTAACAATCTGTGATAATAATACAATTTTAGTTAAAGATATAAATGTAAACAATCAGTCAAAAGATTATAATATTAATAATTCAAATGCTAAAGATAATGATTTATTTCCTGTATGACAAACTAATTGTAATGCATCAGAACATAAACGGGTTGACAAACAAAGCAAATCTGCTCAGTGTACATTTGGACGAGCTCGAGAAAATGGATAAAACTATAGACATCATTTGTGTAACAGAGCACAACATGAATAAAGAAGATCACATATTTCTTACTATACCAAATTACTCTCTTGCGGTTTGCTATGCTCGTAGCAGCAGAAATGGTGGATCATGTATCATTATAAAAAACGATCTAAAATTTCAGAGAGTTAAATATGTTGAAGAGTTAAGTATCCCAAATTTGATAGAATGCTGTGCTATAAAGCTAATTGAACATCCTATTGTTATTGTGTGCTTGTATCGTGTGCCAAAATATCGGATAAGCGATATAAATATCTTTCTTGAAACTTTGACTAATATTCTTAATAAAGAGCTACGTCATAAAAAAATAAAAATAATAATTTGTGGCGATTTTAACATAGATCTTAAAAAAAGAACCTTTTCATCATCTGAATTTGAAAATACTATCTTAAACTTTAATTTAAAATTCGGTACTAGAGAATCAACGCGTTTAAGTAGTGATACATGTATCGATAATATCATTAACAACATTAGGGGTAGCAAGTGCGACATCATCGACTTTGCTCTTTCGGACCATACTGCACAAATTTTATCATGTCCAGTTAAAAAAACCTGTCGAATTAAACAATGGTATACCTTTAGAAGAAATTTTAGTAACAGAAATAAGGAAAAATTTAAACAGTGTATAGA
The DNA here is from genome assembly GCA_947562105.1 of Shargacucullia verbasci. Classification (NCBI taxonomy): domain Eukaryota; kingdom Metazoa; phylum Arthropoda; class Insecta; order Lepidoptera; family Noctuidae; genus Shargacucullia; species Shargacucullia verbasci. The sequence continues at coordinate 1,636,387 of OX387289.1, read as the reverse complement.
AAGTCTCACGTTTTCTGATGTATTTGGCAAAAACGATGCAGACATAGCTTTTGATATTTTTTTCGATCACTTTCAATTACTTTATAATCTTTGTTTTCCTGTTATAAGAATAAAAAATACACCAACAAAAAGACCTACATGGATCTCGAGGGGCATAGCCAAGTGTTGCCGACGGAAGAGAGAATTATTATGGACGTATCGAAAAACGTCAAATAAAGCGGATCATAATAAATTCAAAAACTATTCTTCAAGACTAAAGCGAATAATTAACTTGACTCAAAAATCGCAAAATGACTACAATATAAAACAATCCAATAATAAAACTAAAACAACTTGGAAGATAATCAACTCCACAAAATATAATATTCCTAAAGAAGAAATTCTACGACTAAATCTGAATGGAAAATCTATAACGGATCCGCAACAAATTGCTGAAGCGTTTAATAATTACTTTGTTAATCTCGTTGAACATACGGACCGTTCATCATTTAATTCTTTGACATCACTTCATAATAAAACGCTGACATTAATTAATAATAATTATAATTCCTTATTTATAAGTCCAACAATTCCAAATGACATATTTGAAATCATAAAATCTTTAAAAAATACACACAGTACTGGATACGATAATATATCTACGTCAATTATAAAGTACGTCGCGCTATCCATTAGTCCGGTTCTAAGCTATTTGATCAATCTATGCATCCAAAACGGAAAATTTCCCAGTAAGCTAAAAGTCTCAATTATCAAACCTTTGTTCAAAAAGGGTAAGAGAGAGGATATCTCTTGCTACAGGCCAATAGCTTTAATTCCTATTTTTTCGAAAATCATTGAAAAAGTAATCTACAATAGCATTTATAACTATTTTGAAAAACATGATCTTTTTGTCTGCGAACAAAATGGATTTCGTAAAAGCAAGACTATCAATATGGCTATCTACGATCTTCTTATTAGGATTTACAAAAATATGAACAATAGGACACCAGTAACAGCTATGTACATGGACATGACCAAGGCTTTCGACCATGTGGATCATAAATTTCTGGTCGAAAAACTATACAGATACGGCATACGGGGTAATGCTCTGGACTTGATAGAATCGTATTTAAGTCAGAGATTACAAATAACTGAAATAAACAGGCTTTCTTTTGCGACGGAAACTGAAGTGCAATATTTATCAAACCCGAGGGATGTTACATATGGCGTGCCGCAGGGAAGTGTTTTGGGTCCCTTGGTCTTCCTTATCTATATAAACGATTTACCAAAAGCCGTGAAAATTCCGTTGGTCCTTTTTGCTGATGACAGCACGGCTGTATTTTCTCCGACTGACATCAACACATTTGAAAATGACATAAACGATACTTTAAATGACATTATAAACTGGTTAAAATGTAATAATCTTATAATTAATTTAGATAAAACAAAAATAGTCAGTTATTCCCAAAGAAAAACCCCTTTGACATTAAATGTAATATATGAAATGAATAAAATAAATGAAACAGATACCATCAAATTCTTAGGTCTATGGATTGACAGAAATATGTCATGGAAAACACAAATTGATACGGTGTGTAAAAAACTAAATAAATTTTCCTACGCTTTATACAGACTATCTAAGATTGTAAATCAAACAGCATTACTAACCGCTTATCATGCCTATGTAACGTCTACGCTTAGATATGGACTAATTTATTGGGGGAATGCTACAGACAGGGAACTCGCATTTAGGGCGCAAAAGAAATGTCTTAGAGCTGTTTGTGGCATATGTGCCCCTGATAGCTGTATGCCATATTTTAAAAAGCTTAAGATTTTAACCTTTCCTACCCTCTACATCTACGAGGTCGCCACGTTCGTAAAAACCAATAAGGAAAGGTTTGGTAACTTGTACTCCCATCGATATGCCGAAAAAATAGCAAATATACCCTCAAAAACAGCTCTACTTTCTAAAAGTTTCTTCGGAATGTCCTCACGAATTTATAATAAGCTCCCTAAGCAAATAAGAGAAATTGAAGATATTAAATGTTTTAAGAAAAAATTAAATGACTTCTTAGTAATTAGACCATATTATACAGTACATGAATTTTTGTCCGACAGATTCGTGATGAGTTAGTGCCAAACTGTTTTTGTGTTCTGATGCAAAATGTGAGCTATATATTAAATTAAAATGACTATTTATATATAGATTAATATAATATATCACTTCAACTTAGGTCTAAGATAACAGAAATTGTTTCAAACTATTGTATGCCTAAGATGGTTGAGCAGTGCGAACGCACACCAAAATAACTAAATAACAACTCTGTAACCACTGTCTCACAATAAAGATCTTTGACTTTGACTTTGACTTTGGTTTCCACGAAAATAGGGCTATATCTCTATTATAGTTTCAAATAACAAGGCACCACGCTTATTATTTGACATTCTATGGTAGTTAGTAGTTCTGTTTTACATTCGATTCGCTTCAAATATCTCAACATTCTTGTTATTTCATTATTTTGTATTTTTTTCTGTTTTATCCGCTTTGAACTGCCGTTTTTATTTTTTATTCGAAGCACTTTTTTAACTCATATTTTATTACCTCATTATGTAAGTAACGTTTTAATAAGTTTGTATTTTTCTTATATAATGCATGTTAATTTAAGATTTGTAATTGTAATTTAACCTTCTATTTTTTGAAAAGATTATCCATGGAGTTTCTTGCCGGTCTTTTCTCCATAGGACCTACCCCCCTTTGGTTTCCGTACTCCTAGAGCCTCGACTTTTTAAAAGTGCCTGGAAAGGCCTAGTTGAAATAAAAAATCTTGACTTTGACTTTGACTGCGATTCCGACGCGGTTGCAGCCAAAGACTTGGGGGGCGTAGGGATTATGACCTAGCTACTACCCTCCTAAAATCATACATGTCAAATTGTCCCGTGGGGGGTCATAATAAGTTGAGCATATTAGACCCCTCGGACGGCCACTCCAGACATTTCACGGATGCTATTATTAAATACCATGTAATATGGAGCGAATATGTTGCTATCTATCGGACACAATTCCAAACTCCCGGTTGCTACTGAGAATTTCCTAAAACCTAAATAAAACTGCCTGATTCGAGGATTAAAAATAGGCCATCATGGTCCAAAGGCACGCCTCCGACCATTAGACTAATGAGGTGTCGAATATATCCAAGTGTAATATGTCTTTACTTCCCAGAATTTGATCCTTGTTAGCGACAATATCGAATGGTATAATAATACAGCATGTTTTATTTTTTCCAAAACCAACGTTTTCGATTCCTGGCTAGGAATATTGTTTTTTCAAAAATCTAATGATACAGATTTACTTTTCATCAAAATCAGGCTCGAGACTCCTTTGAGTACTTTTTGCTATTACTTTTAGTTTCGGATATGGCCTTCCACGCCCACTTGAAAAATTCACCCTGTATAATCATGTCTAGTTTAAGATGAGTTCAAACGAAATTCAGTCAATTTTAAACTGGAACTCTAGACTAGTACTTGGTCAAAGAAAACACGAGCCATTCGTTTTTCCAATAACCGCAGTAACCGGATCTAATTGAATTAAACCGATCCAATTAAATACGGATTCTCCTTTCCAACCTGGTATACACTGAGATGAATAAAACACACAATTACTTTGCTTATCTAGTACAAAGAAATAAAAAAAGAAATTTTATACAGGTACACCAGACCTGGATGAAATAATGATTAGAGATAAAGAGAGATTAGAGAACTTCTCTAAATAACTTGAGTATGCATTCAAAGAATACCTTATTTATTGTATACATAATTTATAGTGGACCATAGAGTCCTTCCGTTAATAGAGCCTCTCGGAAAGCACACTAAGCAGTTGGTCCTGGGTGTCAGCAGCCCAAAAAGTTCGACAATCAGTCTAACCTTAGAGATGAATAATCTACATAGTACCTATAGATTGAAATGTAAGTAAATCTATCATGGATTCAATAAGCTTTAAGGCTGTAGAGAGAGATTAAGTAATAAATTGGTATTATAGATATACCAATATTATAATATATGTTAATTCGATGATATTTATTTATTGGTCTGTAGGTATAGGATCAGCATGATCCAGATATGAAATGTATAAAAAGAGATGATGCCCGTAATCTTCTATATAAATAAAAATCAATTGCCAATAATATACATATGTAACCGCATAACTTCAGAACGGCTGCACCTATTTGGCTAATTCTTTTTTTGTTCTGTTTGTAACTGTCAGGATAAGGTTTGTATGTATGACAATTTTTGGAATATTCACCGGAAACGTCGAAAATTTGAATGGTATTTTTGTATGAATTTTTTGATTTTCTTCATTAGTAAATTGCACCCGTGCAAAGCCGGGGCGGGTCGCTAGTTATGAATATTTGCCTCATTGGTCTAGCAGTAACAAGCACGACTGCTTAGCGTAAGGTCCTGGGTTCGATTCCCGAGTCGGACGGTGTTATTGGGTTTTTCTGTATGGAAATTCTTACCTTATTACATGGGACTCAATAACAGCATCGGCCAAAAGTGGGTGTACAATAGTACACCTCTAACTAACCCTTCGGGGAATATAACCGTGATGCTATATCATGTCATATCATTATCAATATTTATTCATAATTCAGGCATCGTCATCATTATTGAATATTATTATCTGCCTAAATAAGTTTTCGAGTCTATCAGAGTTTTCGTAAGACGCTTCCGAATGTGAAAAAACCTGTGTACCTCCAGCGCACAATAGCTCATTTCTGTTCTTTCGTCGATAAAATGGCTATCGTCTAACCAGCGTAATTAAAAAATAAAATTTTATTTATACTTCTGGGTTTAGTTCAGTTTATCGTATTACTGACAACTTTTCAAGAAATCCTACTAATATTATAAATGTGAAAGTTTGTGAGGATGGATGGATGGATGTTTGTTACTCTTTCACGCCAGAACGGCTGAACGGATCCTGATGAAATTTGGCACAGAGATAGATTATAGTCTGGAATAGCACCTAAGCTTTTTATCCCGGAAAAACGGGTTCGTAAACCACGCGGGCGAAGCCGCGAGCGGAAGTTAGTATTTCAATATTTGATGGTGCAAACACTATTATTATTGGCTATTCTCTTATGAGTCATTTCATATTAATTCAGAGCCACTTCTTCAGACTATTGATAAGTCGCAATTTTTGAAACAGATACTACCTTGTATCTGTAATGATTATGGTCACTTCAGGTTCAAATAACAAGTTCACAGAACATACCTATAACCTTATATTGTATATCAGTTAACACCGCTCTCTCCCCACCATTTTAAAGGAGCATTTCAACTACTATGTAGCTAAGATACCACCCAAATCCATGGTCCCCATCACAGTTTGAACCCCCTGTACTTAAGGTTTTCCCCATACAATTTGCAGCAACTAGGCGGATGTTCCTATTCTGTGACACGAACCCGGATGTGGTTGGCTACCGTTATATCATGCTGCCAACAGTATACCCAATATATATACAGACAAACACACTTTTTAACTAGTATTACATGTACTCTCGTGCTTGTCAATTTGTGGGTAATATCGAGTGAGTAAATATTATTTTTTCATTAAGTTACTTTTGTCGGTGTGATGATATTTAGGGCCTTAAGTTTGTTGCCGGTTCCACTTAGTGTGGTGAAAATTTTGGGTGTTAGTTTTGTTAGGTGGGTTAAGGTTTGGTTCCAGATGTGTAAATTGTTTATTGGATCGTGTGAACATATTATAATTTTTCAAGTTTCAGCTACAGAAAAGAAAATTTGTTGTAAACATTTTCTTTGTCCGTAAGTTTGAAAAGTTGAAAGCTTTCGCTTGTTGTTTACTTTCAGAGTTTTCCAAATTGGTCGAATAGGGTTCGGTACACAGCTTAGAGAAGCTTCACAAACGTGGTTCACATACTTAGTACTAGCCGTTGCCCGCGGTTTCACCCGCATCATAGGGGAACTACTTCATGTATTCGAATAAATAGTATCCTGTGCTTGCTAATCAGGACATGTTTTGTTTGTGTGCTAAGTTTAATCCAAATCCGTTCAGTAGTTTTTGCGTGAAAGAGTAACAAACATCCATTGATCCATCTAACCTCACAAACTTTCGCATTTATAATATTAGTAGGATTTTCATGTCAGGCAAAACGGTTTCCGCACGTGCTTTTCTTTTCCTATTGAAGTCTGTTAATGGTGGTATCTTTCAGGTGCTTAAAAGGGATTTTATAACAAACCTTCACAAAGCACCATGATCGTATTCCCCGAAGAATTAGGTAGAGGTAGGCTAGAGGGCAACTCTCTTGCAATTATAATATCAAGAATCTATCGAGAATATCACTCGATTGCCTTTTCCGAACAGTGGTTGGACGCAGTCCGCATTTTAGAAAAAAAAAATCTATAGATGTAAAGACTAGAGCTACTAGAGATTCATGTCGACTTGCGCAAGAGTTACCCCCTATTCCTAATATTTTCACAATATAATTACGTTACTTTTTAATTGATCATATAAGATTTTATACACTATATTTACACACCAATCAGATTAGAAAAATAAAAATTATAAAAAACATTACACATCAAAATACTCCTCCGCATCGCTGTCAACCGGCAGTGAGCCCAGACTGGCAGCGTTTCCACGCTATATGGCCGCGTTATCACGTTACTTGGAACATTCCTAAAAGTCATAAAAATTCTTTGAAAATACTCAAGTTCAGTAGACGCTTGCGAGTTGAAATGTTGAATTTCAATGAGGAAAATGACTTTCTGTGACCGTCATGTTTTCCGGTTATTGATAAGATCTACTTCACAGAAGAAGGTCGTGCGTTTACTTTTGCCTGGATGAATTTTCTTTCATCTGTTACGTGGTGTCTCTTTTGCAGTGCCGAATTAAGCAAGCGCGGGGCCCGTAGCAATTTCTATTGAGGGCCCCTCGATCTGCTATGGGCTCTTAAATATAAAGTAACTTTTTGTAGAACTTGTGCGTTTACCGTATATCCTGTATTTTATTTTCGCCAAGAAAATAATCGGTTAACGATTGTCTGATGTGGATTATCTTAGTCGGAAAACAGGTGTAACGTTTCACGTTTATTTGACATCAAGTAAATTTCAATATACCACGTCTTAATAAGTTTCACTCAAAAAATTACATTCAGGCGGAGGTCTGCTACTCTTGTTACGTGATTAATCCGGCACTGATCTTTTGTCACCTCCACCTATGTAAAATTATGTTGTCGCGCTATAAAATCACTAACGACCAGGCGGCGATCTCTAGAAAAGAACGAGTTGCCTTGTTAATAAATAATACTTCGATTAGTCTTTTATACGTACAAAAACTATAACATAATACATAGCCTGTATTCCACACAGGGTTAAGCACAGGTTGCCACTGAACACCCACATTTCGCCGATTCTTTTATGAAGTCCCATGCCATAGGAGGCGATCCTATCGCCAACTACCACACACAGTTTCAGACTCCATGCTGCTACTGAGATTTCCATACATCAAAACCAAGTAGCATTGCCCGACCCGGGAATCGAACCCAATACCTCAAGCTCAATAGTCGCGCTTGACTCGCGACCACTAGACCAAATAGACCAAAACTGATCAACTGACAAATTATTTTTTTCCCGGAACCCGTGCAACAACCTCCAACAAAGGCTATCAACATGTGATATTGGAGCTCCAAATGCCAGATACCGCATACCGGTTCCAACTATTCAGAGCATTAGGTCACCACTAGTCCGGTCCTCCCGTTAGCTGGTGCACTGTAATTATTGTCTAGCGAATGACCTGGCGATGTCTGACCGTTGTTAGGGCCAATTAATTTGAAAAATGCAACGTAGGCTGAAAGCTCAGTGGAATCAGATTAGCATCTGTGACTTTTTACATTCATGTGTGGTTCAAAATTTGATTAATAACATATAACATAGCATCACGCCTGTATCCCCCAAAGGGTTGCCGTTATTAAGTCTCATGTAATAGGGGGCGAGCCTATTGTCATCTACCGGGCATAATTCCAAACTCCGGGCAATAATGATGGCAGCTTATTGATTTTTGTTCACAATAACTTGGAGCCGTACTTCATACACAAAGTCAAAGTTTTTTATTTCAAATGGGCCTTTGCAAGCACTTTTAAAACGTCATGGATCTAGATGCACGGTATCAAAACGGTTGGTCCTATGGAGAAGAGACCGGCCAAAAAACTCCATGGATACCCTTTCTAAAATATTGGTTTACAATGAGAAAAGTTATTTTTATAAACTTATAAATTCAACCCATTACTGTCCCACTGCTGGGCAAGGGTCTCTTCTCAGAACGAGAAGGGTTAGGCTTTAGTCCACCACGCTGGCCCAGTGCGGGTTGGCGGACTACACACACCGTCAAGAACTTTATGGAGCCCTCTCAGGTGTGCAGGTTTCCTCACGATGTTTTCCTTCACCGTAAACGCAAGTGATAATCAAATTCTGATCCGCACATGATTCCGAAAAGTCAGAGGTATGGGCCGGGTTCGAACTCAGACCCTCCTGCATGGAAGGCAAGCGTTCAACCGCTAGGCTATCACTGGCTATAAACTTGCAGCTATCTATATAAATAAAAATGAATCGCCAACCGTGTTGCTAAGCGCATAACTTCCGAACGGCTGCACTTATTTGGCTAATTCCTTTATTGTTGTGTTTTTAATTGTCAGGAGAAGGTTTTTATGTAAGATTTTTTTTTGGAAAATCCACCGGAAACGTCGGAAATTTGAATGGTATTTTTTATTTTGTTCATTAGTAAATTGCACCGGTGCAAAACCAGGGCCGGGTCGCTAGTTTTAAAATAAAAATAAAATTAAAAATACTCTTACATTGCAATATTACATTACAATACACACAAGGACTAAGTACAATATAAGACATTAAAGTAAAATAAATTAACATACATACGCTGAAGGATTTATTTATATCCTGAAACGTAACACCGGACGTTACTTATGTTATGTATTGAGTATTAACGAAATCAAAGTCTATATTTACAGGCGAAAATTGTAAATTTTACTGTAGACAATACCGGAATAAGACGTGTAAGGCGTTTCTTTTTTTTTTAATTTTTTATCCCTTTCCATGTCTAGTTAATAGATTATGATTCACTGATACTGTTTATAGTTAAACAATTGCCGTGAATCATGTGTCTGCGCAGTGGGCAATGAAAGTGTTAACCTTTAAAATATCTTTGTTTACTCGTTACTAACTTATTGGTCTAGCAGTAGTACGCGTGGGATCATGAGTTCGACTCCCTTATTGTTGACAGTCCTGAGTGGACCGTAAAATTCTATAGGTCCTAATGCTGTCAGCGAAATGTCAATGTAACAATACACCTCTCTCTAACCGTTTGGGAAATAAACGCGTAGTAATGTGTAATTTTTTTTTTTTTTTTTTCTAAAATCTTTGCCCCTCCCCAAATATTCCGGGTGCGTTCACAAAAGCAACTCTTCATATGTTCAAACACAAAACCCGGAACTATTATTAACTATCTGTAAACCATAAAAATATTTGTTCCGTACGGGCATCGATCTGATACACGTAGGGCAGCAGTCGGTCGATTAACCACTACGCTAGATGTGCCGTCAAAACTAAATCCGGGGTGTTAAGTAATTAATAATTTCATTGTAATGTATTTAAGTAGAACATTCGATCCTTCAACTGTTCCACATAATTGCTCATGATTCAATACAACGCGGACATCCTATATCAGGTCCGGTATTAGGTGCCTATTTGTCAATCTGGTCGGTAATTCCGATCCGTTATTATGCTTGCTAATATCTGCATAATATGTGACAATTAACATATAATACCTCATTGGTATAGTGAGTGCGAGTGAGACTGTTAAGTATCTGGGTTCGATTCTAGTAAGGAAATTCTCAGTAAAAGTCAAAAAGCCCTATGACATCGGACAAAATACTAAAGCCGAAATGGGATTTACAACAGTAGGTACACCTCTGCCTAACACTTCGGGGGTAAAGGGGTGATGATATGTTATTTTAACTCAGCAGTGAACAGCAATTAGCAGAAATAACAAATATCTTACAAGTATGATGATCAGATGACGCCTGAATCCAGCCTGTACTTCTGAATACAATAGACTAGATGACTGCATCGAAAATAAATGCTGAAATCTTGTTTGGTAAATAGTTTTCCTTCTTAAAACTCAGTAAAACTTAATCTTTTTTTTTAATAATACGTTGCCCCACACTATGATTTCTCCTGTATCGTGGGTATAGTTTACAAACATACATGTCACATGCACACACACCCAGACCCGAAACAACTATCTGTAGATCATACAAATATGTGTTCTGTTCGGGGATCGAACCCGCGACACGTAGCGCAGAAAGCTAATCGCTTAGCCACTGCGCCAACCGTGTGGTCAATCTGTTGTTTATCTTTGGTGTTTTCAATTTTTAATTTATCAAAATGATACAAGTATGTATGTATGTCAAGGGCAATGAAAAACTATGACGTCACGCCTTGCTATTCCAAACATTTTTAGAACAAAATGTCGTTTTTGACAGTTCATAAAAAGTAACTCAAATGACTAGTAGTCATCTACGAGATTCATGTGCGGATCCGAGCCCAGCAGTGAGACAGTTATCGCTTTAACTACTATTTATGGAGCTGATTGTTGGCAAATCTTAAAAAATAAATAAACAAGTAAATAAACTTGAAGAGTAAGTCTGTAAATTGCTAAGAAAAATGAATTTTTCATAATCCCGTAAGCGCGGTATTACTTCGCTAAAGCCCTTGGGTAACAAGTAACTTCTTTATTGCTCATAACTAGCTAGAACTCGCGGCTTCACTTTCAATTTCATGTAAATATGTTTTTGAATTATTTTCACCACCCGCTTCGCTGATCTTCTTGGTGGATAGTACTTTCTCGGATATAAGGACCAGTAATTACAATAATATATAACATAACATAGCATCACGCCTGTATTCCCCGAAGGGTTAGGCAGAGGTGTAGTATTGTACACCCACTTTTCGCTGATGCTATTATTGAGTCCCATGTAATGGGGGGCGAGCCTATTGCCATCTACCGGGCACAGTTCCAGACTCCGTGCTGCTACTGAGAATTTTCATACAGAAAAACCTAATAACACTTTGCCCGACCCGGGAATCGAACCCAGGACCTCACGCTCAGCAGTCGCGCTTGCAACCACTAGATGACTAGACCAACGAGGCAATCAATATATACTCGTAATCCAAATCAATTCAATTTTTACCGTTCAACAGTATACATTGCGTCGTTTCAATTGTCGAGCGGAATGATTGTAAAGCATACAGCGCAATGTACATTGTTTATTTTCTACCTATTTAGATTCCAAGCGTCTATTGTACACTATCTATCCTCACATACGGTAATAGTTGAAATGAATGAAATTATTTATTTTCAATTAGGATTTTTCAATCACTTTTACACGTCTTTTTTAAACGAATTGGCGTCGGCATTTCGCCGAAGTAGAAACGCCGAGTAAAACTCAAGGGTCAAGGTCTATTTTAAAGTCCAGACAGATTATATAAAGGATTTATGAGACAAATATAGGGTGGAATAGCGTTCTATCGGGGTCTTTTTGATTTATGTACATGCCTTTCCATACAGGGTTGAGAGAGTATCGTTTTTAGGCTGACGTCATTCGCTGAAGATTTGATTCGTTTTCAGTTAGGTTTACATTAAGTTTCACATGAGAATTGAAGTAAAGATGAGCCAATTAACAAAGTTAGCGTTTGCCCAGGTTAAGCCCAAAGTTCTTGGATACTGTCAAGCCGGGAGAATATTTACATACATCCAGTTAACGATTGCCCAAGTTGCGCTCAATGTTCTTATTTCTGTTAACTGACCGAGCACCCCACTGATTGGTTTTTATACCCGTCCATTATACAGGGTAGACCAATTTCTGAGACCATAATTGTGACGCGAGAACCCGTGTCATTGAGAACAAGTAATTAATATGTTTACACAGATCACTTGTCCAAAACTTGCCGGCGACATAGTTGCTTAACTTCTAGATCGATTCACGCGATAAACTTAATAAGTTAAATTTTGAATTCAATTAACAGACGAATATTTTGCAATTTTAATGAGAAACATTCAACCGTCTGTTGAAACATAAAATTTAAACCAATCGCTGTAGAATTAAGGCCCGTTTACGCTTAACTTGTTTCTGTGATTAAGTAAACAGTGTAATATTGATCGTTGCTATATCGGTGTAGTGATTCAATTGCAGTAGGATCTATTATTAATTTGAAATTTTCTAAATTAAGTTAAACAAACATGTTCCCAAACAAATTTCCCGATGAGTTTGTATGAAAACATGTTTTTTGTGATATTAAAAAAAAACATGAATTATAAGGAATAATTGTACTTCAGCTACACATACCTTCACCTATGTAACTGAATAAGGAGTTCAGTCGGTCAGTTCCAGCTTACCATCTGGTGATGGGTATCCTACGCCACTATAATGGTATAAAAAAAGTATTCTATATATAACCATATGAAACTAAAACTCCCCTCTTCAGTTTTCTTCTTCTGTTCTCTTCTCTAATGTGAATTGCTAGTACCGTGGTAACAAGATTACTGAAATCGGGCTGACTGCTGAGGGCCCATAATATTATGGCGTCTTATGAATATATGTATATGTTTATTTCGAAATTTTGAAACTAATTTATTAAAGGACCATTCTCTATAGGACCAATCCACTTTGGAACCGTGCACTTTATTACGTTTTAAAAGTGCCTGCAAAGGACCATTTTCTCTATATTTATATAGAAAGAATACAATCATAATTGTCTTTATTAAAACATCAAACACTATACTTACTACTTATAGTTAATTTTGTTCCTGACTCTACCTATTTTTGAGGCTAGATCAATGGACAATATTTTTTAAATCACTTGTGCAAGTCAACGTTTAAACAGGTCATAACAGACTGGTTTGCAATTTTAATTAAGTTCAAGTGTCTAGTGGACTATAAAATTATGCGGCGATAGCTGTGAAGTGTTATTGGACAGTGAGATATCATAAATTTTAATAGGGGGCAATTTTCGTGCGGTTTGATATAAATCTCTTTTAGATATTCTCTTAGTCTACGGGTTTTTGAACACTAAAATCTCGACTTGGTCCAACCACAAGTTGATTTTTTAACGTTTAAACAAAGGTACATCTAATGTAATTTTACGAGGATTCGGAAAAAGGTAGTCGAGTTATTTCATATTTTATAGATATCTCATTTTACACACTTGGATGTAAAATTTTAAAAAAAATATTGTGGATGCTTTTTAACTAGGGACTTGATTCTATTACACATACAAATTAATTCTACACGTATGTGATAGTTACGACTTTTTGTGGCCAAACAAAAAAATATATTCGGCACAATAAAACAAATATCTACAAAAAAAAATAGTAGCCTATTTAAATTGGTCATGAAAACCACCGTGTCATTTGCTCAGTCTGTCGTTTCGAACACATAGAAGATCGCAAAAAGTTGTCGTTCTTGGTCTGTACTATGGAAATATTGGGAAGCTCTAGAAGGACGCCATTGACCTCATTAAAGATGTCCTTCCAAAGTCAGTAGATACTAGCGACCGGCGCCGGCGCACATGATGTACGATAAGATGTATGAATGCGGAAGAAACAAAAAGAGAATATAGGATACCACGTGTAGTTTATTTTTACCACCATGAGGAAAATGCGTGATAGGTACATACGAAACTACCTGTGCTCGTGAGTTCGTGTAGAAACATTTTTCATACAAACTTTGAACCCCTTATTCTTTCTTAGCGAATGCGTAGCTAAGCCCTATAAAGAACCAACCTGCCATATTTCAAGTCGGTAGATATTATAGTTCCTGAGTATACGTAATTAGTTCCAGAAAATATAGATTCAAGATTTGTCTTCATGCTTCGAGGAGACGAAAATAAGATCCTGGATGTTCTACAAACCAATATTTCAGGTTTAACGTCTAACAATAGAGTTAGTGGTATTTGGTCCTTTTATACTACCTACTGAAATTTAAGTCCTTCTGATTAAAATGGAAGCTGACCCGAAAATATTTAAGAATCGCATAAGAGCAAAATCTTCCATTTAAAGACTGCGTGACCAATCGAATAATCAGAGCAACAATCGAATTTGCATTATGTAAATAATACATATATGTATCAGTTAAAAAGTATGTATGTGGTAAAATTCCGTGTTCCATGGTCGCCGAGTTGCAACAAAAATACTATTTGCACAGAAACGAAGATAATTACACTCTTATCACTCCAATAATAAGGTACAAATGAATTTTTGGTGTGAAAAATAAAATTTTGCAATTGCACTTATAATCGCTCTACATATTATATTATATTAAAAACTGGTCCTTTTCAAGGTGATACACAGTTGCTAAGTGCGTTATGATTTTAAAAAGATTGTGTTTTTTACGTTTAAAAGTCAAAAGTTGAAGCGGTTGAGCCGACTTAGATTTTTTAATGCTTTAGTCGAGGCATGAATGCGAGGCTTCGAGGCGGAGCCGATTTACAGAAACCGAGGTGAATATACAGGGAATTAAACCCATGATTCGCTAATTATATTGAGAATTTAAAATTATTAGAACATAACCTAACGGGTACCTACACGTATTTATTTCATTAAAGTTTTCTGTAGAGAAAGCTTTATGTGACAATAATTTAAACTCACATGGAAAAATAAAGTGCATTCATTACAGCTTGAAAAAGAACATTTATTTTCGCATAAAGAGGCACAGATTTATCAAATTACTCAACGCGAGGCTGTCTCTTGCCAACACATCGCTGGAACGAAGCATAGTGTTGTATCCTTTTTAAAAATGCTCATCCAAATTATAAAAAGCTTCAGATAAAAACAGCATTTTTCTATGTCGGTACAGTCAACAAAAAGAAAATGGGTAATCCATTTTGACAGAAGGCCAAAAAAATCCCAAGCAACTGCGTCTATGGACAAGTTAGAAGCGTGGGCGATTTGACTTAGCTAACAGCCATGTTAATTTTATCGGTGTTAAATGTATTAGTAACTCAGATGTTATGTACTAATGTCTTGACATTAATTAAGACTATATTATTTAGGATTATGAGGGCACGATTGGCGCAGTGGTTGAGAGATCGACTGCTGCGCTACGTGTCGCGGGTTTGATCCCACACAGAACAAAGTATTTGTATTATCTACAGATAGTTGTTTCGGGTCTAGGTCTTTGTGTATGTGAATACACACCGTGCCTCGGAAATCACGTAAAGCCGTTAGTCCTGCGTCTGATCTGTCTCCGGTCGTGTCGGATTGCCGTCCCATCGGACTATAAGAGTGAAGGAATAGAGAGTGCACCTGTGTTTGCGCACACAATTGTGCTCTATAATATCTCCTGCGTAGTTGGCTAATCTCCGGTGAGATTGGCCGCCGTGAATATTCGGTCAGGAGGACATTATTATTATTTAGGATGTGTAGCATAGCCTATTGCGGTGATCTGCTATAGTTAGGTTTTTTTTTTCCAAAAGAGGATGTTATGTTCATCAACTTGCAGGTGAGTGAAGATCCAGTTTCTTTGCAGTCTCAGGTTGTCTTTAAAACCATCATCCAATATATCTTTACTTGCCAATTTAAATAAGATTTAAAGATGTTTATTTTGCCAACTAAGTGTGTGTATTACATAATGAAGATAAAAAATACGATATTTGTCTTTAATTTAGTCGCCTTTTTTAGGCATTGCAAAAATTACGGATTCGTAACTACTTAATATTTTATATAATACAGGTAAACTTAGTATAATTATTTCTTTCATGTTTTGATTTTTCATATTATGATCAAAATGGTAATTAAGAGATATTATATTATTATGCGTAAGATAACTTGAATGATGATACATTTGACATTGATCGCTTTGATTGACGTCAGACATAATATTATCAAATGATTTACGTTTAGAGTTACGTCACACATATCTAAATCGAATCAATGAATCAAGTTGTACCGTTACTTTGATCGGTTGCCACTTTTGGATTTATAAATCTTAAAAATTTCATTTATTAAATCACTATCACGATTAAAATAATCATGTAGCCATTCCTTAACTGAGCATGAAATTCCACAACACTAACCACTTTTCTGATAAAATTAACTTGGTTTCAAAACATTTATACATTTTTTTAAAGATTTATAAGCTCGACGACATTTATGGAAAATAAATACGTGAACAAGGATTGTGAAAAATCACATTTCTCGTTGTTTTTAATCAGCCTAACTGTCGCTCACATAGACTTAGAATTTCGCTTACGCTAATCTAAATCTATGGTCGCTCAGCTGGAAAAGGCCTCCCCAAGTGTTTCCATACGTCATTCCATTTACACCGAACTGATTGACATTATAATAAAAATGCATCAAAAACCAGGTCATTTCGTGACGTGACGATAGCGATCGAAGTGTGTCGCAAAGCTCCTGTTTTGATAAAGACGTGTCGTCATGTGTGGGTTTTGAGTGTGAGAGATAAGTGCATTGCACGTGATAAAATGTTTTTTTTTTGTTTTCGGATGAAAAAGAGTGTTATTTGTTTGTCTCTGATGTTTGATCTTATTATGTCGAGAGCGAATTATAGCAGTTGGAAGATTAACCATACACCAATCTCAAAGCTGACAGCCAAAATTCCGTCAGAAGATCACTGGTCTAGTCAATCGTGGAAGCTCTTTTATTGCACCCCCTTTTTTTCGGTGTTTTTTTTTTTGTTTTAAAAACATTGCCCCACACTAGGATTTCTCCTGTATCGTGGGTACAGTATACAAACATACATGTCACATGCACAAACGACCAGACCCGAAACAACTATCTGTAGATCATACAAATATTTGTTCCGTGCGGGGATCGAACCCGCGACACTTAGCGCAGAAATCTAATCGCTTAGCCACTGCGCCAACTGTGTCAATTGTGTTTGATGGAAATGAGTTGCTTTCATAAAATTCAATTCATCAAATCTGTACTTTATATTTGATAAATAGAGCACACAGCTTCTTTCTCCATTACAGGGTCTGCTGATAGCCAAAATACCCGAATCCTACCAATTAAAACTAGGAAGTTCAAGTCAAAATCCGAAAATTATGAATTTCATATGTTTTCGCTTTCAGTTAAATCCTTAAAGAAGTAACTAGCTGAAATGCGGTGACAATAGACGTATAGACGAGACGTTACACCCGTAGTTTATGTAACAGTTTCCTCGCGATAGTTTCCTTCGGCGCTTATTCTAGCAATAAATTGCGTACAGTTTGAAATACGTTCGCATACGACGGGAATTGAATTTTCGACATCCTGAAACTCCTTGATATATGAGAACGAGTGCATATACACACCTAGTGTTATTACTTTGAGCATTGCACGTAAAAAGCAGTCGTGTGTGTTTGTATGTGTGTATTTTCTGTCCAATACACCATTTCTTGGACCAATTTTATGTGGGTCCAATTAACATAGGAAAGTGGCCTTTTGGACACAGGCCTATGCTAAACAAATGGTAAAGAAAGTCTATAAATATAATGAGGACAAGTCTTAATTAACTGTTATACTAAAAGACATCCTTTCACTGTTACATTGTCACAGAATAGAATAGAATAATACTTTATTTGCACAGAAAGTAGGTACAAATGACAGATGTTAAGTTTAAAATGATCCTTATACTAACTACCTTAACTAAGGCATGCAAACAGTTCAAGCTATATAATAATAAAGACTCATTCAATATATATTATTAACACATTGAATCAAATCAAAACAAGTTTACAATGTCAAGATGAAATTCAGTAAATGATTTGAAATAGGTCATACAATATTAATGTTACACAATCACCACTTTTGGAATACAGGGTGGTGTTTTTACTGAACAGTACATTATTACGGCTCGACATCGTATCATGATTGCATAGTCTCATTTATGGACACCCATAATGTAGCTACTTGCCAGTCTCTTCAAGTCCCAACCCACTTTTGTTACCGTGCACCTAGAATCTGGACACTATAAAATGCCTGCAATGGTTGAACCGGTTGAACCAAAAATCTTGACTACGGGAAGACACTCCTTGCAGGGTTTCCATCAAGTATATGTTATTATAAACTAAAGTTCTGTTCATATTTTCTTAACAAACCTAAATTAAAATAGACATGGTGGTTAAAAAATATATTAAGTGACTTAATTAACAATTAATTGCTTCCCGCTACCGCTTAAGGCTCGCGCCACGCATTTAATTGTTCGTTTCGTGTTACAGTTAGTAACTGTACCGCCACAGTTTCGGCTCGCCTGGTTTTTTTTAATTACCCAAGCCACCGTCCACGCGAAGACATTGCAAGTACGGGTTTTTTCGTTTTTTATATATGTATAACTATAGATAGATAGATAGATAGAGTATTCTTTATTGTACACCAAAGGAAAAAGTACAAAGCGAAAATACATTTTACATATAGGGTACAAATGGCGGTCTTATCGCTAAAAGCAATTTCTTCCAGACAACCAGTGCATGGAAAGAATCATGGAAGAAAATATAGAGGGTAATGGTCGGTGTACGAATATTAACTCATAAATAAACATTTATTTGAACAAATATCTCAATATAAGAAATATACATTTACCTACTCTTACATTATATATATACATATATAAATCTAAATATATTATATACACAGAATAGAAGATAACAACTACATGGCCAGGTAATGATCTTTTACCATTTGTTTAAAGCAGACCAACGACTGAGCACGTCGCACAGTCTCAGGTAGTGCATTCCATAATCGAGTAGCCTGTACGGTAAATGAATGGTCGTAAAATGTTGTGGAGTGCATAGGCATCTTTAGTTTTAAGTTTTCCGATGATCTCAAGGATCTCGAGTGTGTATCACGGATGAACTCAAAGCGTTCTTTAAGGTAAGGTGGCGCTGAAGGATTAAACAGAATACTGTAAAGCAGTGAAAGAATATGAGTATTCCGACGAAGGCGAATTGGTAACCACTTGAGTTTAGCGCGGAATTCTGACACGTGATCATATTTGCGTAAACCAAATATAAATCTTATACAAAAGTTTTGAAGTCGCTCAAGTTTATCTAATTGTTCCTCGGTTAGATCGAGATAGCTGGCATCGGCATAGTCAAGTAAGGGAAGAAGAAGAGATTTTGCAAGCGCAGTTTTAGTGGCAGTCGGGAGAAAATTGCGCAGGCGTCTCAAGGATCCTGCTGACGCATACATTCTGCGACTGGTTTCTTGCAATTGTGGACCCCATGATAAGTGTTTGTCCATATATATACCTAAATTTTTCACCTTATCACTAAAAGGTATATGAGTACCGTCAAAGAAAACCTGTGGAAGTTGCACCCAGTCAATTTTTGAAACCAGTCTCGAGCTACCGACAACAATGACTTGGGTTTTTGAAGGATTTACCTTCAGTCCGTAAGATTTACTCCACTCGGATATCTTGGCAAAATCTACATTTATATTTTCAATCGCCTCTGACAGCGATCCCAGCGGAGCTTGTGAATAAATCTGAAGATCATCAGCATAAAGGTGATAAGAAGAGAGAAGTTGATTAGATATTGAATTTATAAAAATTGCGAAGAGTAAAGGAGAAATAACGCCACCCTGCGGTACACCAACATATGTATCACACCATGAAGATAACGTATCATCAATGCGAATACGTTGTCGGCGGCCAGACAGATAACTACGAAACCAATCAATTACCGTCGGAGATATGTTAAGAGAGCACAATATGCCAAGCAAAATGTCAAAGTCAACAGTATTAAAAGCATTACTGAAGTCAAGCAGTGACAGTACTGTTAACTTCCCATTTTCCATGCCTAGCCTGATATCATCCGTAATATTCACCAAGGCAGTAACGGTACTATGACCACGGCGAAAACCGGATTGGAAGGGATTTAGAAGTCTATTCTTACAAAGAAATGAACTTAATTGGTGATGAATGAGACGTTCTAAAACTTTGGAGAGGAATGGGAGAATGGATATAGGACGATATTCAGAAAAGGACGTAGGATTGGACTTTTTAGGTAAAGGTGTAATTTGAGCTTCTTTCCATATATTTGGGAAGACGCCACTGGATAAGGAATTATTGAGGATATGACAGATTACAGGAAGGATTTCATCAAGGATAGGGAGGATCATACTACGGCTGATACAGTCACTTCCAACTGCGTTGGAAGATATAGATAAAATACTCTTCTTAACATCACAAACTGATAATTGATTAAACACAAATGAGGAATAATCGGGACTCGGAAGAGAGGAAAGATAATTTAATGTATTTGATTTAGTAGATGTACTAAAATTTGACGAGGGAGAGAAATGTTGATTTAATAAATTTATATCCAAATCTGAAGGTAGAGCATTGTGACGTGACTTTCCGATCCCCATAGATCTTAGAAATTTCCAGACTTTCGCTGGATCTCCGTTTTCAATAGAGCTATGAATATAATGGCGTTGAGCATTCCTACACACCTTGTTGCAGTGATTTCGGACATTCACATATTTTGCCAAGTTCGAGGGAGTGGGTCGACCTTTGTATTTCGACTTAGCCACTGCTTTCCTAGTCATCACAGTTTTTATATCATCGGTGAGCCATGGTGTCGGCAGGTGTTTTACCTTAACCGCCCGAATGGGGGCATGGACATCGTACAGTTTGATTAGGTTACTAGTAAGTAGGCCGACTTGATCGTTCACCGATTCAGAAATTAATAGGGGTACCCAGTCAATGTTGCCGGCATCTTCTCTAAGACTTTCAAGATTCATACCACTAAAATTACGCTGCAAAAGAATTTTTGACTTTGCCTTAGGAGGACGAATTTTATACGATAGAAATATTAAATCGTGATAAGAAAACGCGTCTGCTGAGCACTGGCCATGCTTAGCTACGTGGTCACGAGAAGAAACGAAAATAAGATCAAGAAGTGTTGGGACAGAGTTGGGGAAATTATGAGTGGCATTCAGAGGGAGAATAGACAAATTGTTAGATTCTATAGCAGAATGTAGTAAAGAAGCACGAGAATCATTTTTAAGGAGGCAAGTGTTAAAATCACCCATGATAATAGTGTGACTGTAAGATGCAACAAGATTTTCTAAAATAATTTCCAAAGAGGAGAAGTAGTTTATACGTAACGAGGGACAATAGTAGACGCCAAGAAGAATTTTTTTATGGTGTAGCTCCACTTCCAGAAATAGATGCTCGCCAGCGTTTGTCGGTGGTGGCTGTGAAGACACATTAACAATCGTAAAAGAAAGATGTGCTCGGAGATATATGGCAACACCGCCACCACCGCTACCCGTGCGATCATTTCTGATTAGCTGGAAACCAGGTAGAGAGTATAAAGTAGAGGGGAGACAAGGCTTGAGCCAAGATTCAGAAATGAGAATAGCGTGAATGTTCTTACAGTCAAAGCTTGCCAGCATATCGGGGAAATGAGCCGGAATACTCTGGGCATTGATGTGAACAACATTAAAATTCCTAGGAACATCAGAAAACTGTGATACAAGATTATCAGCAAGTGAAGGGATACTGGTGAAACTGTCATCATCGCTGTCTGCTGAAAAAAAGGTTTCAGAATCGTTGCTGCTACCATACTCTGACATTATTATATATATGATAAATACTACGAATAAAATATATAAATATAGGTTTGTTTAACTTATAAATAAAAAAAATAAAAAAAAAATATACAAAATAATATGATTAACTTCAATAATTCTTCCACCTGCCGATTGTGTGGTAACAAAACGCAAACTTAACGTAAAATATTAAAATGATAGTAAAATGATAGTTCGGGTAATAGGACGAAAATCGTAAAAATATACATAATATTAGGAAAAGAATGGAAAAGAATAAAACACATTTATATAAATATAAAAAAAAAAGAAAAAAAAGAAGGATGTTAAGATATCATCACGAAAAGAAATGGAACGTGACCATAGTGGCACTTGACAGATGACATATGAGCGGTGACAGACGTCATTACAAAGAATAACAAAACGGTCGGTAGTGAATGGAAAAGAAAATATTATACCGTTTATAATTATAAATAAAATAATGAAAGGAGGAGGTACATGGACATAGTTATAAATAAGTATTTATTACCCGAACCCACAAGACATCACTCTCACTTCCTATTTGCGGCGGCACGCTTGGGTCTCGTGCTGGGTTTGTCAGTGGCGGTGATGGTAGCAGACTCGGCAATGGCAGGCTCAGCAGTGCACGAACCAATCCTATCCAGGTCCGAAACGGAAACAATTCGATGTCGCGAGCCATCCAACCCAAGGACGTAAACAGTACCGTCTCTTGTCCAAGCCTTCGCAACGCCGAACCGCTCCCGCGCTGCCATGAAGAGGTCGTGACGGGCCTTGGTCAGGAACTCCGAGACTGTGATGCCCGAACCCTTTAACTGGGTTTTATCAAACCAAATCTTGCTCCTTACAGCCATGTCCCGTAGCTTGAACAAGATGGGGCGTGTTTTTTTTGAAGCTGCAGACCGCCCCATTCTGTGACACCGCTTTATATCGCCAACTGTGAAGCCACTTATCTTCATTCGGTTCTTAATCACATTAGCAACAACCTGTGCAGTTTCCTCATCTTTTTCTTCACCCACTCCGTGCAGCAACAAAATCCCTCTTCGCCCACGCATCTCCATGTTATCTATGTTACGGGCAAGAAGGTCCACCTGCTGCTGCAGGCTATTAAGTGCTGACGTCACAAAGACTTTGAAGGCAGCATATTGTGGTGGCATAACTGTGGAATTGGATGTTGCAGTGGATGTCTTCAAGAACTCCGTCTCAAATTCGGTCATTCTATTTAAAAACATATCCCTCAACTCGGAGAGGCTGTTGTTAATGGGCTCCATCTTAATGTGCAGAAACGTGAAGAGATGTGAAGAAATCTTGAGATTTTGAAATTAAGTGAAAGTTTGTGATTGAGAAGGAGAAAACACTTTACCGGCAGGTAGCTTTAACTAATTTATTATAATTTCCATTAAATTCATTAATTATTTCAATGTTTATATTTTTTATTAAATTTTATTTGAAGAGTGATTATTATTTCGTGCAACCTTGCAAGTACCCTCACTGCACTTTATGTACCTGACAGTACTTTTTGTTGTTGATTTAAGTTGGTATGTAAATTAAGCGTGATAATGCAAGAGTTATGAGGTGGACCACAGTCCAGGGTTAATAATATGCTATTTTGTTTTTCCGCATATTTAGAATTTTAAGCTATTATTTGAGTCGTTTGTTTTTGGTGCCGCATAGATTGGTAAATTTCTGAGGTTCGGCATTATTGCCACAGTCAAATTTTAGATGGATGAGTGAACTTTACGTCTCGGGAGTCAAAAAACTCAACCTCAATACTTTTTATTCGTGTAGGCCATAAAAAGACATTTAAAAATCGTTTAGCTGGTTTAAATAGACATGGAGAAGAACCAGCACGAAACTCCATGGATACTCTTTTAAAATATCTTTTGTGAGACAGTGCATGGAATATCTGTAAGAACAATGTAGGTCAACGTAGAAAGCCTTTGGAAGAAATTACCAGTGCCATGTTAGGTTTGAGCGGACCTGTCCTTACAGACGGAACGCATGCATCAGTAATCGTGTAGCTTAATCCTATTTTAGGGAGCTCAACGACCATAAAGTAACTCCAGCCACACGTTATGTACAAGAGAAGTTGACAGAATGTCATGGATTAGATCATCACTCATCAGTCATGTTATTGCAAATAACCGCCTTAAACGAAAGTTCAATTGGTAATATATCTGAACCACTGTCCAGTTAACTATTGTACAAGGTTTTATATCATAATCATTCTGAACATAAAGTTAACAACATTTACGACATAATTTTCAGAGGTTAAAGAAATTGATTTATTGCTTCAGCTTAATGAAATATAATCTTGTAAAATATAATATCCATTACTAAGGAATGCCTCACTGGTGTAGTGATCGCAAACGCGACTGCTGAGCGTGAGGTCCTGGGTTTAATTTCCGGATTGGGCAAAGTGTTATGGGGTTTTTCCGTATGGAAATTCTCTATTACATGGGACTTAATAACGGCATCTGCGAAATATGGGCGTACAATAGTACATTTCTGCCTAACCTAGAACATCACTCCGTAAAAAGGCTTAGTATTAATATTACGAACTAGTTATAAGAACCTAAGAAGTAATGTTATAATACAAATAAAATATAGCTCAAAAATTCCACCCTGTATACAACACAAAATGGTTTTTGATGCACTTAACCTGTCATCCAAATCAAGAATCAGAACAGATGTCACTTTAAATTATTCAAGTCCATTAGCGCCTCTAAAACGACCCGAAATACTTGAATATATTCATGGATAATGTTTTATTATTAAAATGTGTCCCGATTCTCTTATTTACGTCTAGACTGGACTAATCATGACCTAATAAATAAATCATTGACTCTTTGGTGTAGTGTTCGTAAGTGCGACTGCTGAAGTGAAGTCCTGGGTTTTTTTACCAGGTTAGGCAGTGTTATTGAGCTTTTCTGTATGGAAATTCTCAGTTGCAGCACGGAGTCTGGAACCGTGTCCGGCCGAAGCAATATGCTCGCTCCTTATTATATGGGACTTAATAACGGCATCGGCGAAATGTGGGTGTATACATCTCTACTTAACCCTTCGCAAAATACACGTTACGTTATGCTATATTATGTTATGTAAATAAATCTGTGTTGTAAAATGACTTATAATTTAAAACAAGTGTGGCAAATTTTTTGTACTAAGAATAATTCCTGTATCATGGGTGTCATGGGTGCCAACCACGTCTTAATAACGCCACCGTCAAAATAAAGCGTACAATAGTACACCTCTGCCGTATCCTTCGCGAAACACAGGCGTGATGCTATGTTATGTTATATTTATAGACACGATAAAAGATCAGTGTTGTTCGTAAAGCTGCGCAATGATGGGACTTGAGGGAAAAATTGAGCTTCCTTAAATTACTATGCTCGCAGAATAGGGTTAATTATACGCCTGCGAATACTGTATATGCTTCTATATAATACATTAACCGCCAGATAAACGCCAGAAATTCAGGAGGCGATATGCTTCGTAAAATAATTTACTTTGATAAACAGCTTTGAAGTCCTATGCTTAAATAGGGACATTTTTGGTTTGTTTTTTTTTTTTGCCTTGTATAAAGGTAGTATGTCTGTTTCGAGAGTATGTTGATGAACTTCAAATCTAACAATCTGTAAGCTATATAAATATTTGTTTAGTGCAGGAATCGAACCCACAACGCAGAGCAGCAATCAATCACTCAACCAGTACGCCAACCGTGTCATCAATCGTGAAAACAATATTGTTTTATGTGCGAATCTTCTCCATCTCAATCGCTCTCTAAAGCAAAGAGGAACCTCTCCTGTCACTACCTTGCTTGTTCAGCGTGATGATAAACAGACATCGCCTAATTTCCTGGACATAAAACTTCTCAAAGACACTTCTTTGAGAAGTTTTGTGTCTACCGGTGGGCTACGAGACAAACCGGCTAATCTTTTCATTGATTAGACAACGAGACTGAACTCTAAGCCCTATTATAAAGTAATCTCACAATATTTTCATCATATTACAGATTCACAAGATGTCTCAAAACTGCAAGTCATCGTACGCGAACGCTACCACAAGGGATGCGAATAACAACACCCTGTACCATGGAGGGACCGGGCAGGGGTACGGCGGGAGGGGGTACGGACCCCCCAGTGTTGCCAGCAATGGAAACTATCAGGTATGGTAGTGGAAATCTGGTGCCAGTGACTAAAATAGCACGTTAAAACCTTTTATAGAAAGCTTTTATAGAAACTTCTTCTAGTAGGCATAATAAAAGGCAAATAAGAAATATTAAGAAACCATGACCAACCCACCAACGACCCGGATACGTCTTAAAATTGCGGCCAGACACCGGAGGACGGTCAGCAGCATCCTCTCACTAATAAGTGAGCCACTGCGATCCCCAAGCCGCCTGCCAAGCGTGGGGATTATGGCAAACCCCCTTGGGGGAGGCCTTCGTTCAGCAGTGGACGTTTTCTGGCTGATGATGATGATGATGAAGAAACCATGAACACTCTTCATATTATGGACGATGTTCATGCTATTGCACTAGTTAGGACATTAAAGATATATGACTCTTGGCGTCGGGCCTTGCCACTCCTGCGTCACGCCAGCCCCATCCAAATTCGACCCACGACGGCAATAATATCGTCCGGCCACTTCGCCACCGCCGAACATTCTTACATCCAATCTTAGGCGTCCTGCTTAACGCCATTTGATTATAACCATTCGTCTGCCTGCTTGTCTACCTGACCTTACATTACTGTCCCTCACCTGGGCAAGGGCCTCTTCTCTGGAGACCTTACGCCAACACTCTAGCCTTCCCGAGCCTGCAGTTTTCCTCACGATATTTTCCTTTACCGTCTACGCAAGTGATAATTTTAAATTTTGATCCGCACATGATTCCGAAAAGTCAGAAGTGCGTGCCAGGCGTGACACGTGCCAAGTCAGAAGGTTTGAACTGACCCTCCTGCATGGAAACCAAACGTTCAACCGCTAAACTATGTCAGAGACCTAGCCCTATGATCGCGGATAGACTCGACGAAATATTTTGCGATCTCTATGAGTACTCGGAGCCCATGATCCAAATATTTCGACCCCAAACCGAACCGAAAATGGTAGTACATATTCTAGCTGCGAAGCCTATTTCACCAGCATTTCACCGGTTTTCTATACCCAAAGTATATTTTTCTTTGCGTAGCTCTGATTTTCATCTTTTGCAAGTATTTCGTTCACCCTTGGAGCGATTGAACCGTGAATGAGTGTTACGCGTCAGTGGCTTGGGTTAATGTAACTATAGTTTGTGCGTTCTCATGTATGTGTGTATTTCACCCTTCAGCCTTGTTGGTGCTCACTGGGTGGGTAGATAAACGTTAAATTAATGCTAGAGAGCACAGAACAGGTAATGTTTACCTGAATTTTTATGTGAACTTTGGTTTTGGTTAATACTAAAAGCAACAATAGAAAAGCACAATCGCTAATAAAAACTCCACCTCTTCTTTGTTCCTGGGTTTTCAAAAGAGGCAATATCTTATTGTGTCCGAAAGCCAACATACTGTGATCAAAATTCCAGACCTTCTCCAGTCGATAGTGCTCAAGAAAAGCTATCACATGGCTATATATCAATGCCCTACTGGAAAGATTAGCAAGTCAGCAATGATGGTAGGTTCTGTAGAGGTTTCATGAAACAAGGCACGACCTTTGGTATAAATACTGGTGACTAAAAAAAGATCAAGTATTTGAAAGTATGTCAATGTGTGACATCATTCAGTGACGAATCTTGATTAGTTCAAATTGTATTTGGGTTGTTCGTTGATTTCGCTCGTTGCGAACAATTGCAGTTTTATTCTTAAAACAATTCCCGGATCCAGTAGTCCCTATCGATCGAGGCTGACTATTCCTGGCTACCAGGCTGACGATCTCAGGTTTCGCCATTCGTGAATGCTCCATCCATGCACCCTCCGCACTCCACCACTCCACCATGGCGATATTTCATTGTCGCTGTCATAAGTAGGCTTATCAGTCCATGTTTCCAACTAATAAAAACGCCAAAACAATCAAGCAATGCCCGCCTATAACTTCCTTACATACAAAATATTTCATACATTTTTCATACATTATGTATGGAATGTCTTACTAGATTGCGAAGCCTGTCCGTCTATAGGATGTTTGGTTGACTGGGCAATTATTGTATCATACATTTAAGGTACCTTCATGCTATTGCTCCATAAGGAGGATGTTTAAACCGGGTGTTCATTTAGTATTTTTCTGTATGTTGAGATCAGCATATTCTTAATACATTACATAAAAGATAGTAGTTAACAGAATCTTATGATATAACACACTCACTACAATTAATCACAAATTAATTATCTATTTCTCAAGATTTCTGAATTGATTCCATGATAAAAGTTATCTAGAATGATAAGCAGAATATGTTCAATTGTTTCTGAAAAATATTATTTGTTATTGTTAATAAAGAAACGACCAAAACTCTCGTCTCTTAAACCCAACTTTTCCTTTAATTAAACTTACTTTTATATTCATCTTAATCTCGTAACATCAAAAAATCTTTACAACACAAAATAAATCGAAAGTCGGTCAAAAACTGGGCCATTATACATTTTATTGAGGAAAGAAAAACGATCCAGATTCACAATATAAAACTTTACATACACAGACGAATTACAGCGGTATATAACCATACTATACCATGGTCATATTATCGACATGGCCGTGCAGCCAAACATCGTAATTATTAAATGTGGAGCACCCGATGCTGATCGACCAGTTAAAAATATAACAGTTAAGGCGATGCTTTTTGGAATAATAAAAATTAAAACAGATTTAATTTTAAAGATTTTCGGTTTTATATTTTTTAGGTTTTTGAATTCCCATTGCAATTTGTTTTCAAGAATTTATCGATACAAGGTAAGAGGTAAGACGGCAGTCGTTTTGTGTAAAATACTGATATTAAGCCGGATCTGATTAGACTGGGAGCCGACCCCCAATGTACTTGGTGAAAGGCTAGACAGATGATGAATATATATATACAGCATATCATTGAAACCGCAAAACCTGTAAGTAGTTTATTAAAAATCGAGAGTAGAATCGATTAAATTAATTTTTTTTAATATAGAAAACTTCTACAGAAGTCTTTTTATATCATCATCTCATTACTTTGGCAATACTTAGCATAATGTTAAGACTCCATATATGACCGTAGCGAGCGCACACGTCATTGAGAATAAGAGTCTAGGCTTTGACAAGATCGCAATAATCCTACTAATATATCCTACTAATATTATAAATGCGAAAGTTTGTGAGGATGGATTTGTTACTCTTTCACGCCAGAACAGCTGAACGGATCTGGATGAAATTTGGCACAGAGATAGATTATAGTCTGGAATAGAATACTTTTTATCCCGGGAAACGGGACACGGTCTCGTAATCCACGCGGGCGAAGCCGCGGGCGGAAAATACAGAGAACATATTAATATTTATTTGCTACATCGATTTTCACCCTTCTTGCGTTTTTTCTGGCTATTTTCAAAGCCAAAGTACTTTTCTTTGTGAAGAGGGATAGCTCCCGCCCAAGATGAATCTAGCCTGAGCCCTTTTCATCTTCAATACAGCCAGTTAATTATGTGTGTATGCCTAAGTAATATGATTTGCTAGAAGCTGTACGTACCAAGAGAAGTTTGCCCTATAATAATTCTGACAAGCATACTTTAACAGTATCAAACAACATACCACACAAACAACTATTAAGGCTATCCCCAAGCGCTAATTGGTTAACACCAAAACGAAATAACTTAACCCTCCCATTGTCCGTCCGAAAAATCGATAGGTAGGTACCTTAACAGCCCTTTCTCCGACTCAAATGATAATGGCGGCTCTAATTGAGCTCGCTCATTTCGACACGATCCAATTTTCAGTAGTTGGGTAATGTGGAACATTTGCAATGTTGATACGATGTGTAGCATCGGACTGTATACTGGTTAATGTGGTAACAAGAAAGTGTTGCTTTCTTTAGCAGTTGTAAGGTTTTTGTTAAGACAACTGTCTCAGTCTCACATTAATTCACCAACAAGGTCCTAAGCGTTAAGGAATACTTATTAGGTTTTTAACTTTGGAGTAAAAAAAACTACAATTTAGAATTAGATTTAACGAATCTTTATTCTCAAAAAAAAACCTTAACATATCACTTAGGGGGGGTCATTGGGGTCATGACCCCCCCTGAGCTGGGTCTAGGCCGACCACTGATAATTTTTCGAATCGCATTGATAAATTTAATAAAACAAATTCTTTGTATGAAAAATAATATTTCATTTTAATTAGATTTATTATTGTAATCGAATGTCTGTGCAGAGTAGACTTCAACTATGTGACCCCCCCTGACTTGAAAGCTGGATCCGCCCTTGCTTTAGAACAATACTAATCTAATTTATCTTATAAAAAGTTCGCCATCATCTGCTACCGACTAGTGTTAGTGTTACCCATTCAATATATTCATGTCTCCAGAAGTATTGGATCTGCGATTTAGAGCTTATTACCTAAGCCGAGTTTTGAATGCATTGAATGAGTGTACCTACATTTCTTATACGACCTTATTTTCTCTGAAAAACATTCGGGATACCTATATTTATATTTCATTAAGACAGGAAGCGTCCAGCAACAAAAAACTATACATTTTCTATTGTGTCTCATTTGCATCACTTGCATGTGATATTTCTGTTCTGATGTAAATAACTAGCGAAAATCTACGTGATCATCATCAGCCAGAAGACGTCCACTGCTGAACGAAGGCCAAGGGGGAGTTTGCCATAATCCCCACGCTTGGCAGGCGGCTTGGGGATCGCAGTGGCTCACCGATTAGTGAGAGGACGCTGCTGCCCGTCCTCCGGTGTCTGGCCGCAGTTTTAGGACATACCCGGGTCCAAATCTACGTGGAAATCTACGTGATCAGACACTGTCATTTGTTGACCTTTGTTATTAGTCACTTTTTGTGGTTATTAAATTCAATATTGTTAATTTATTTTCTGTTCTTGATAGTCTACTTTTTCGTAACATCAAATCATCATGATTAGACGTTATAATGTTTGACTTCATCTTTTTTCGTCCACACATTTTTCGCGTGAATTTATTTAATTACCGTTTAGCGAGCCTCGAGTGTCTAGGGTGTCGCGACAGTGACTGACATCTTTCACGACACATCACAGAACAAGAACACAGAGAATTTGACACATCGCCATTGTCTGAATTTCATTTTGCTAGTAGCTACCACTGTTGTGACTTTTGATCTCACTTGATCCCCATAAATGTTTTTTACTTATTCGTTTGAAGTAGATACATATATCTACTTCAAACGAATAAGTAAAAAACATAACAGCCTTCATAAAGGCTTTTTGATCACTATTAAAACGACTGTTGAAAATTTCCCTGTTAAGATATTAGAATAATCAATGACGGGGTTATATTCAATGACAAATTACCAAAAATTGAAAAATAAATCTCGTTTACAGCCGGTTGTTTCTTAAATACAATTATATGTTTTTAAGCAATAAGTATTTTTTAAACGTTTCTCAAATGTTTTGTGGTAGGCACCAAAGGTAAGGCAACGCGAGCGAGGCGGCACCACTGGCCTTCTAAATACCATATTCGGAAGGGTTGAATGCCCATTATTGTGAGGCACTGGAATACAGTCCACGGATCCAGAGTTCCCCTTTTTAATATTAAATAATAATTGGAAATAATATTAAATTAAATTTAATTGAAATTAATTAAATTGGATTAATATAAATTGAACTGAATGTAAAATTAATTTGAATTAAACTAGATTAGTTAAATAAATTTAATTTATTAACATAAATTAAGTATTACTAACAATTTATAAATTATTAGAATAGAAATAAATTATTTAATAATAATAATAATAATGCGGCCGAAATTTTGGATTAAAATAAATAAAATAAACAAACAGTAACACAGACATGAATGTCCAAAATCATTATAATTAAGACATTCATTCCAAGATGCACCAACTTCGGCTACAGCCGTCGCAGACAGGCAGGTGTACTTTGGAGCTCTGCCAATAACTTGAACGCTTAATTTCGCCTGGTCTTAGACATACACAATTTATAATGCCATTTGTATTTCATTTAAAACCGTTCAAAGCAATAGGCAAAGGCGTTTACCCAAACCATAGACTTCTAATACGAAATAGCATGGTAAGTCAATGGATGTGATACATTGAGAGCTTTTCTTTCTAGACAAAAAGCAAGCTTAGTTATTTCAATGATATCTTTGTACTCGACTTGGTTATATTAGCGTCATTTGGGGAGGCATTTTCTGTACATCCCTAGCTAGAGTACCAACAGTAGGACGACGGCACGGTTAGCGCAGTGGTTGAGAAATCGACTGCTGTGCTACGTGTCGCGGGTTCGATTCCCGCACGGAACAAATATTTGTATGATCTACAAATAGTTGTTTCGGGTCTGGGTCTTTGTGTATGTGAATACACACCGTGCCTCGGAAATCACGTAAAGCCGTTGGTCCTGCGCCTGATCTCTCTCCGGTCGTGTCGGATTGTCGTCCTATCGGGCTATAAGAATGAAGGAATAGAGACAGCACCTGTGTTTGCGAACACACTTATGCTCTATAATATCTCCTTCGTAATTGGCTAATCTCCGGTAAGATTGGCCGCCGTGACCGAAATTCGGTCTGGAGGACATTATTATTATTACCAACAGTAGGGAGCATCACTGCTGCTTATCCATATATTTTTCTATTCGAATCCTTATGGTAATGCATGTTACTAGTGTTGAACTTCGTATTCAAGAAAACTCAAATATGGTCTATTCCAAAGCATTTGCGTCATTTGCATTTAACACGTTTACTAAACTGATCATCAATCAAAGAAACAGACATTAACAATATTTTGTGTAATTTGCAGCAAATGACAGCGAAAGTACTGTTCGGCAGCGTCACGACGATCAATGACCTCAAGCGGCAAGACAAGACGGAGAGGGAAGCGCGGCGGACGCACTAGCGACATCTAGACTCAGGTAAGAGCAATGTAACTTTTTATTATCAATGATAGATGGCGTTAGTTATATGAAAGTAAATTGTATGGTGTAGTGGTTAGTTTATATTGGGATAGATGGCGCTGTAAGATATTAGGTTGTGGCTTGTGGATTTAAATCTGTAAAAGAGCCGGCCTTGTTCAGTTCAAGTTTTATAAACTGATAATTGAACTAAAAGCTTTACTACTACTGTCACTGGTCTAGTGGTTGCAAGATTAATTGCTGACCCCGTCGTAGATTTGATTCCCGGGTATTGCAAAATGTTATTCGGTTTTTCTGT
Organism: Shargacucullia verbasci; assembly: GCA_947562105.1. NCBI lineage: Eukaryota > Metazoa > Arthropoda > Insecta > Lepidoptera > Noctuidae > Shargacucullia > Shargacucullia verbasci. The sequence goes on along the minus strand of OX387289.1, from coordinate 1,603,395 downwards.
ATGTAATTTTTTTAAAGCAGTACGGTGTTTTAAACCTTATGCGGTAAATGGCAATAAGCTTTTAACATGGTATCGGCGAATTGTGGATGAACAATATGTCCATTAAGTACACCGCTGCCTAAACTATCGAGGAACACAGGCGTGGTACTATTTAAGGTTTAACTTCAATATCTTATGTGTTGCTACCGATCATAAAAATATTTTCTGATTATTTCAGACGCTGAATAGGTGATAAGAAAATATTGGAAGCTAAGGAGTGATCTCGGAAGACAGAGTTTATTGTCCATAATAAATAATATTAATATTTTTATAAATGTATTTAGAATAAGAAGAAATACAATTTATATTATACGTGACACGAATTTATGAATAATGTTTTATATCATAATTGAAAAAAGCGACATCTATCGAACAACGCCGAAATCTTAAATTTGTGTTACGTTTAATAACGACTTATTTTAATTAGATAGTTATTTATATAAGAGATTTTATGAAATTTAATGAGTACAGAAGCCATGAAAAATTTAATGTTTCCTAATTATTCCCGCCTCCTTATGAAATTTTATCGAAATTTAATAAATGTTTTATATTTTTCTAATTGTTGTAGGTTTTAATAAATTCCCTTTGAACTGACTAAGGTTAATAAAATATGTAAAATATGATTCATAGAATGCTAATTAATAATCGCATAATGTTTTGATTTTTTTTTTTTTTTTTTTTCCTGGCTCTTCACGACTTGTGTTAGCCAATGACAAAATAATGTTTTGATTATCAGACGGTAAGACCATATATTTTGATTCACTTACCAACTCCTAATCAAAAAACATATACCTAATATTCATGAATACCTAATCAAGATTGGAGGCTATGAAAAAAACATGTGTTATTATCAAAAATATTGCCGTACCTACGCAAAAAATCGTAAAATGTATGTCGTGCTAATGTAAATTCCCTTAAAATCGCAAAAAACAATAGTTACAAAATTTTAAATTAGTCAAATTTAGTCATAGACAACGTAAGCGAAATTCTAAGTCTATGTCATAGACAACAACACACGACATTTTGTTGATAACGTCACAACATTTATCTGTGATCTGTTGTTTTTTTTTTTAAAGATTTTATTAGTTTGAAATTATGTTTTTTTTTAAATTCTAACCTTTTGAGAGCATCTTTAACTTTTGCGTGCACATACTATACATATGTGTTATTTGATTGCGAGTCCAATCGATAAAGATACTCGACACTCGCGATCAAATTAAGTATTGAGATTTTGTGAGAAACCCGTAGAAAATTCCATGCCTAGCCTTGCTGGCCAAAATTTGTGAAAAAATCGATTAGTCGAGAAACAGTCATGCTAAGTCTTGGTAAATAGTGGTAAAACTCAAGCCTATATGAAATGAAAAAGCCTCGTTACCACCAGAAGGACAATATAAAGTGATGACGTTATTCTATAATGACCAGGCCCTAGTGTAAGTTTCTTTCGACAAACTCGATTTAATGCATCGAACGCGTTCGATGTCGATTAAAAGCAAGAAAAATTGTTACGTAATGTAACTGTCACTCCGATCATTTCCAATATCAAAAACCACATTAAAAATTGTTTGATGCGGAACCATTATATGTCCTTTATACGTCTATTATTAAGTACTAGTTTCCGCACGCTGCTTCGCCCGCATCGATTACGAATCGAGATACGAATACGAGATAAAAGGCAGCCTACAACGTTCTTCAATGAATAGGCTACACATGCAAAAAGAATTTTCAAATCGGACTGGCAGTTCCAGAGATGAGCGCGTTCAAATAAACAAACAAACAATCTCTTCAGATTATAATACTAAATATACCTATATAAGATAGCTGCACTCTTAGCCGCGGTTTTAAGTGACGCTGACCATTCTACAGCAACGGTCTCTTTTTGGATTAAAAATTATGTGTTAATTCAGGGTATAAGCTATCTCCATTCCAAATTTTATCCAAATCCGTTCAGTAGTTTTTACGTGAAAGAGTAACAAACATACATCCATCCACACATCCTCACAAACTTTCGCGTTAAAATATTATTATATATTATAGTAGGACGTACTTGACCATTAATTAACACCACAAAAAAAAATAGGTGTTGCCAACATAAAACGTGATTTATAGATTGAAATAAGATTGATTGAATCTTGCAAAAAAATAAAGTTGATTCAAATGATTGAAACGATCTATTTCCTGAAGTTTTTTGCAGGCTAGTTGAAATCACTATAAATTAAATAGAGACCGAAAATGGCAGGTGAATCATGACACTTTGAATCAGATCGTTGAGAAATCTGATCTAGCACAGGCATTGAACTTGAGAATTATAGTCAGCAATATCGTAAAAGAGACTCCAAGAACAAATTTGACGATCTATGTCACAAAGACTTTTCAGAAACAAAAAGACATTTTGCCCTATCGGTGAACGCAATTTTGCTTAAGAGAATCGAACCCAGGAGGACTCTTTTTGGCTCAGGCAAAGTGTAATCGAATTTTTCTAGAGTAAAGTCGATGTTTCAACACGTGTCTGGTACATGACAAGCTCATAAAAACATTATAAAAATTACATTTACAATAGAACCTTACCCGTGCCTACAAAATTTTAATAATAACAATATGTACCTACTATAACATATAAATAAGAATAATAATTTAAGTTAGACCAGTGATAGCCTAGCGGTTGAACGCTTGCCTTCCATGCAGGAGGGTCTGAGTTCGAACCCGGCCCGCACCTCTGACTTTTCGGAATCATGTGCGGATCAGAATTTGATTATCACTTGCGTTTACGGTGAAGGAAAACATCGTGAGGAAACCTGCACACCTGAGAGGGCTCCATAAAGTTCTTGCCGGTGTGTGTAGTCCGCCTAAGGCCTAACCCTTCTCGTTCTGAGAAGAGACCCTTGCCCAGCAGTGGGACAGTAATGGGTTGAATTTATAAATTTATTTTTTTAATTTAAGTTAAATTCACCTTTTCGACGCGACTGAAAAAGTTATATTTGAATATTTTGAATACTCACCAACTGAAGTGCGAGTGAATCTACTATCTATGATAAATAAAAATGAATCGCCAAATGTGTTGCTAAGCGCATAACTTCCGAACGGCTGCACTTATTTGGCTAATTCTTTTATTCTTGTGTTTGTAATTGTCAGGAGAAGGTTTTTAGGTAAGATTTTTTTTTTGGAAAATCCACCGGTATCTTCGGAAATTTGAATGGTATTTTTGTATAAAATATTTGATTTTGTTCATTAGTAAATTGCACCCGTGCGAACCTGGGGCGGGTCGCTAGTTGAAAATAAAAACAAGAAAATCTAGAAAGCCTATTTAGAATGGGCTATAGAGGTAAGGAGTAACACTAATACCGACTTTTAAAGTGGGACTTTTAAATGGGCGGCGTGATAAATGGTTTCAGGATCGGTCTAAATAATGTAATATAATTATTCAGATTCTCATTTAATTCCTGTGACAGGCAAATTCAATCTCTTAACAGCCATTACTTATCAATTGTGTGGATAAAAATACATATTATTATACTATAGAACCTTAACATCTCCACCTAAGTTAAAGTTACCGTTTTCAATGCCGTGGTGTAGCTAATCGATCAGTTAATGAAATGCAAATTATTTTTTTATTACATTTAAAAAGTAATTGGAAAAGCCTTCTTGAAAAGGTATTTTTTAATTTTCTATTTTCACAATAAAATCATTGTTTACATATAACTGTTTTATTTGAGGCTGCTGATGAGATTTTAGGGGACTGACGGAGATGAGCTGCGGTTCCTATTTACAAATTATATTATCTTTACACCTCATTAAATTTTGTTTATGACTTAACACTATGATAATGATAACACATTTTCTAACTAAAGAATTCTCTATGTTAAAAAGCTTACTTTGATTATATAATTTAAACCAAAGTCCATGAAACGTTACGTTAAAATCGTTAAACTGAATCCTTTCATTCCCATCACTACGTATATTCTGAGTCTTGATAAACCTACCAGCCCTACATTATGTCCACTGTCATACAACCACCATACAATTACGTCATCAATTCGCAACAACCTAAACAGTAAACAGGTTAGGGTCACCTCTAGTTATACACGTCACGTTCTGTCATACAGGTTGCGCAAGCGCACCTTGGGTGTTTAATAGCATACGTTGTGCACATATCAAAAAAGTATACCAATCGTATGCTTCATGATTAGGACAATGTGTAGGTCTATGACTTATGAACCTAGCATTTTCTCAATCCTGATTGTCGAAAGTCTAGTTTTGGGTTCGATTGCCAGGTCGGATTAAGTTTAATTCGTTATTTTTGTGATGTTTGTAACACGGGAACTAATATAGTTTTCAGCGTACAGTGATTGTAATTTAGTTTACTTGGGCTTTCATCCCCGAAGCGAAGCGAAGATGTCACCCAGGCTAAGCTCATAAGTGGATAAAGCTAGGGCCAGTTCAAATTTCCTCTGTTTACGAAGGAATGTGGTGGAAAAGACCCGAATTTTAATTATTCCATTTTAACCTTTATGATCATATCACTTAAAAGTCACATGACACGCCTTCATGAGACAATACGTCTAATTTCAAATCTTCTAAACTTAGCACTAAAGTTAAAATAATACATTTATCTGTTTTGACACCTGGCAGTTCGTCATTTACTTTTGATGATGTCTGTACCTAAATCAAAAAAAAAAACTATTATTGACTGAAGCAATTATTTGTCGATTTTTTAGTTCAGAAACAGTGCTATCACCGACCAATCATACATTTCTCGGTCCATTGTTAAATGTTAGAAACTGGTCGAGCTATCGTTAAGATGCGTGCAGATATTTGTAAGTGCATGACCAGTTCTGTTGGTTCGTCATCCTGAAATTTGATTTTCTAAATTATCAAGAGGATAGTTTTGTCAGCTTATACATGTTGCCTTTCTGTGGTGTGTGTGTGTGTGTTGCGTGGTGTACTTTTTATAGTACGTGAAGGCGAATAAAAAAGACCGACAAATTTTAAACAAAGTCAAAATCAAAGATTTTTATTTCAAACCGTAAAACGAACTTTTTAACTAGTTGACAAAATTCAAAACTGCCTGTTAAAGAAGCCTACATTCATAATTATAAAAAAAAAGTTGCCCCACACTAGCAATAATTCCTGTGTGGTGGGTGCGTTTAAAAACACAAATATACACATGAACAAATATTTGTGGATTGTACAAATATTTGTTCCGTACAAGAATCAAACCCGCGACCCGTAGCACAGCAGTCGATCTCTTAACCACTGCACCAAGCGTGCCGTTAAAGTAATGAAGCGCTTTCATTTTGATAGGATTGTATATACAATATAAAATCCAAGCACGTTGCAAATGTTCTTTCACAGCTGTGGTCAGTGGGGTCAGTTGAACGCTGTTTGTCTGTGCGACCTCTTAGCACAACTACATGGCTTTTTATTTTTAACGAAGAACCAAACACCTATCAAATGGGTGCCCAAACTAAATTGCTATTACCGTTTTACACGCAAACTAATCTTGCTTCTAAATTCTCAGACTATCAATGACAATGGCATTGTTTTTTTTTATTGTTTTTTTTTTCTAGAAGCAAAGGTCTTTAACCGTTGGAATAAATCGCTCATGTCCGGCTCGTGATATACACAGAGCAGAGTGATTTGCCTTAGGCGTTTGTAGCTCAATTGCACCGTTGGGAGCAAGGGAACATGCGAACACGTCTTGTAGTTTGTAAATGTGGATTGGTGTACGTACTTGGACTTCGCTACTACAAAGACTTCGTGAAGACGGCACGGTTGGCACAGTGGTTGAGAGATCGACTGCTGTGCTACGTGTCGCGGGTTCGATTCCCGTACGGAACAAATATTTGTATGATCTACAGATAGTTGTTTCGGGTCTGGTTGTGTGTGCATGTGACATGTTTGTTTGTAAACTGAACCCACGACACAGGAGAAATACTAGTGTAAGGGCAATGTTTAAAAAAAAAAAAAAAAAAAATAGATTCCTGACTTTTATGGTGTTAATATCAATATGTATGCCAGAGCTCTTCAGACTGCTAATATTTACCATGTTGTGGAGTCGTGGCTTCTTGACGTAATCTCTTCGTCTTGCAGCCGAACTGGTGACTGTAACATGGTTTTGTGGATGCTGCCAATATTACAACAGCCGTGGATGTCTGGAACCATTCAAAATAGTTTAATTTATGTTCATACAAAAAATGTATTCCCTATCTTAAAATTTTGCATCAGGCACGCACTCTTGCATGCTAGTATAGAATGGATGCGGAAGGCAGTAGACCAAATAACGTGCGTGAGTAACTTTTAAGAAGCTTTTAAGAAACAGTGAACTGCAAGAAACTAATTTGATCAAATTTCGTGCTCTTATATGAGACACCAAGAATCCATTACTATAAAAGAACCATTTATACATAGTTTAAATGTTGCCTGGATTTCTGAGATGACATCACCATTAAAATAGCACGAAAAGAAAGATCGATTTCGTTCAAATAAAACAAGTACGGACGCGTCAGTTAAACTAACGTTTTAAACCACAGACAGGTAGGTATTGATGACAAAGAATCTGGTCAAGTGATCTTAGGAACTTCGATTTGGATCCCAGCGACAGTTTCGTAAACCTTTTTCGCTCATGTTTTTGGTAGAGTATTGTAGTTACAGATCAAGGGGTCGGACGCTTCAAAATCTATTCCTAGTTATGTAAGAGTATCACAGGTTCGCATTCGTATTTGCTACTCATTTTAGAAGCAAGAGCAAAACGGATCAAGACGTCCCAAAAACCCGAATTTTATTTTATTTATTTATTTATTTATTTATTTATTTATGTACACACCAGTAAACACGATGATATAAATGTAAAAAACGAAACATGAGCACAAAGGAACTACTTATTTCTTAAGAAATTTCTTCCAGTAGTCCCGCGACAGGAAATATATATGACAGACACGTAGACACAGTGTGTAAAAAGAATATAAGAAAACTCTTAAATATCTAAACTTAACCAATAGATATATCTTAAACTAAACCAAATAGTAACTATGAAACAACAAATATAAAATAAACTACATAAATAGAAAAATAAAAAGTAAACTACATACAACTAAATATTTACAATATATATATTATAATGGACAATCACTGTAATTTAGACAGGTAATGTTCTTTGACACGTTTCTTAAAGACAGAAATTGTATTAGAATCACGTATGTTAGGCGGAAGCGAGTTCCACAATCGCACCGCATGGACAGTAAAAGAATAAGAGTAAAAATCCGTTTTATGTGAAGTGAATTCCAGAAGAGTTCTGAGGTGGGATCTACATCACATTTATTTCTAAGTATAAGAAAATCTGTTGAAATAAATCCTGATATAAATTTATCCTAAAACATTTGGATTCAGTCCAATGCTACACCTGAAATGTTGATTGTCATTAAGACCAGCAGGATCCTTTGGAGACTTGTCTGGAGGTATGTACCTATTATGTCTTGGAGGTTTGACGTGTGAACAAAACCCTGGAGATCTTGGCATCTCTGCGCACGAATCTACCGATAGACTAGGAAAGTCACGACGCTATACAAAGTTGCTATTGACAGGCAGATGGTAGATCGATCGTTTGCGAGAGGTAACAATCGCAATTCAAAACATACATATATAACATAACATAGCATCACGCCTGTATTCCCCCAAGAGTTAGGCAGAGGTGTGCGTAATAATGTATACCCAGATTTTGTTGTGTCCTTATTATAATAGGAAAAGGGCCTATTGCCCCTTCTTACTGTCACAACACCAAAGTGCAGGCTGAGAAACTAACAGAAAAACCCAATAACACTACCCCGACCAGGGATTGAACCCAAAAATACAGATTCTGAATCCACGCTTGCGTCCACTAGACCCTGAGGCACCTCAGGCACCACGTTAACATTCGCCTAAACTCGCAAAGTATACTCAACACGATATCACTTACAAATCGGCAATTTTAACGGAATCTTAAAGACGCAACGGTGTGAGTGAACCAAAAAAGCTCATTTTGCCACAAAACAAGCAAGCGGACGTGAGACGAGATCATCGTTCGATGCGAGGTCTTATAACTGTACTTTAATCATTCCAGCCTCCCGGCATTATGTAACTGCTAGTCCAATGGCGCTTGGCTGTATCACAACACGCGCCTGGATCACTACGCGAATTTAAAAAAACAACACGGATTTATCTGTCAAAATTGAACTGTCAAATTTTGGCGGGAGTGCAGTTGTTGTCTGTGAATTGAGATCGTGATTTTGAATTTGGACTGTGTTTTAAATATGGAGGTTTTAAGGTTGGTATTTGATGTTTTAAAATATTCATGATTATCATAAAAAAATAATTATGTAAATGGGATACGCATCAGCATAAACAGAAACTGTAATAAATATGAATTCTAGTTACCAAGCCTTAAATGACATTGTTCTAAGTCTAAGGTTGTAATGCTTATAATGTTTAATCTACCCTCAATTATGACACAAATAAATTTGACAGATGAACATTAATTTATCAAAGTGGCTTTGTGATGTCTATAAGATTCGGTTCCCATTTATAAAATAATTAGTTACTCTAATAATCCAGTCACAATTAAATGGAGTATTTGATGTAAGTGTTCGTTTCATGTATTATACTTATTCGTATATTTTGAGCACTTTATAAATAACTAGCTTCCGCCTGCGGCTTCGCCAGCATTGATTACGAACCCGTGCATTTTTTGGGTCACACGTAGCGTAATCTGCGTCGTAAAGCAATTTTGACCGTCGAAAGTTATTGTTCTTTCCCTCGGGAACAGTAATGTTTTTCTGGATGAAAGGTATTCTATGTCCTTTTCTGTATCCCTAGCAAGTTACATGCAAAATTTCATGATAATCGGTTCAGTGGTTTAGGCGTTAAAAAGTAACAAACAAACATAATTTTGTATTTATAATATTAAAGTTAGGATTTAATGATAACCTACTTCACACATTAAAGTAAGTAATTATATAAATAAATTAACTTTTAATTAACCGAATTTACCACGCCATAAAAATAATAGCATGAAATCAAAACTAATAGCAAAAACTGAACATTAATATTCCATCCAATAAACGCAATTAGTCATACAACTGCGGTTGGATTCTACATTCACAGAATTTAAACTTTATAACAAGAGGAATACGTGTCAAATTGGCTTGCATATTGCCTTTTTTCTCACAGCTATTTGTGTCTGTGTCTTCATATAGAACCGGCTCTATGGATTTAGAACTCATTTCTGTCACAACTGTAGTGATGACAGCCAGGTGCTTACACCTGTACATATTATGTTAAAATGACTTAATTGGGACCAAACTAACTGCGGGTTTGACTCCCATGTGGAAAAATAAATTGCATGACCTACAGATGAATTGTTCTGGACACGTATGTGATATTTATCTGTACCTGTACCTACCCGCTATACAAAACTGGCAACTGGTACTATCTCATTTTTGACAACATTACAGGATTAAGAAGAAACTATCGATCGCGTTGATCAACGCGGTCGATGTTAGTACAAATTGAATGAATTCGATTTTGGCGTCTAATTTTGATTGAAGTAAAATATCTATGCTTGTTGCAGCGCTGCCGGGTATGAAATAGTATAGAATGGTATAACCAAGTAAAATCCTCATCAAATCGAGACAGAGCATGTTGTCAGTTCACAGTCGATATGTATCGGGGATATGTAAATATACATATAATTATGTGCAGGGGTATAGATTTTAACACAAAATTGACGTTGACTTTTTGTCCGCATATAAGGAGTCCCATTTTCAGCAGTTCTTTTTAATTGAATTGCTTTCATGTTACACGATTCTTGAGTTAAGAAAAAACGTAAATTAACTTTATAAGACATCTATATTGATCGTGGTTCTGTAAGGCGTTATTGGGTTTAGGATAATACCCGATAGATGGCAATGCTTGCCTTATTACATGAACTCAATAACGACATCGGCGAAACGTTGGCAGCCTACAGTATCTACGCCTCTAACCCAGGACCTCACACTCAGCAGTCGCGGTTGCAACCAGTATACCAATGAGACAGTATCGTTTTTCATCATTGTTAATCCACACTAGATCTTCGTAGTTACTTATTCATAATAGTAGTTTTGTAGTCCACACGATTTTATTTACAACGTTCTGTTACTGTAAAATTACAATTTATTTATTAAAATTACAATACAACTATTACACGGTCGTGTGATGCAATTTCGTGATGTCACTATCATGATTTGATCCCAGTCGATGCGCTAAGCATCATCGAACACCCATGTAATATTAAATGATTCCTATATCATAGTCTATAATCCGTATATTTGTCATCGATCTTCTCTCAAGATAGTACAGTCCAACAAAACGATATAGCCACTAGATTCAGATGAAGTTTCTTAAAGAACTGATGATTATATTATTTAAATCACAGTTTTCCTTCCACCAATTTCATTGGTGTCAGCTCCCAGTATACCCAGTCGCTGAATATCAGTATTTTATGCGGAGCGACTGCCGTCTGACCTCCGCCACCCAATTACTGGGAGACACTGATACTGTACACCTGATACACCTAATGCACCTGTAATGACTGTCATAGATATTAGTATGAAGCCCGGGACCAACTGCTTAAGAGGGCGCAGCAAGTGCTACTGAACTTCGCAGATTGCCTGATCTGAGCAATAACTATGTAGGTACTTTCAAGCTCCTTCGTAATGTCCAAATATGTCTATTAAGCGTCCATAATTTCCTATAAACTTGAATTTCATCTTATTCGGTGACTTGTATACTGATCTCTGTGTTTGACTGTACTTATGTAAGTCAAAGTTCCGTGTCACGGGAAACAGGAAAATAAGTGCGTCAGTGCGTGATGTTATATAAACGAACTTGTTTTATGAGAGAAACTTATGTTATGACACAAACATCGGATGTTAATTAACGGAACTTAATATTATTAATAAGATAACGCAACGTCTGTATTATCTAAACAGCTAAGCAAAGATAGAGGTGTACTATTGTACACCTTTATTTCGCCAATGACTTTATTAAGTTAGATGAAATAGGGGGCGAGCGTATTGACGTATTAAGACAATTTCAAACTCCGAGAGCTGATAACGAGAATTTTCTAAAAGAAAAAGCCAAGAACACTTTGACTGACACTTTAAATCAAACTTAAGACCTCACACTCAATAGCCGCCCTCGACCACTTAGCCCAAAGATGATATTGGGTTGGTGCATATGAAATTGCCGATTGCGCAACTCGCTGTCCATCATACAACAATTGTACAAGGCCTCACAAATAAATAATTTGTAAACAAATTATTTTATTTTTTTAATTCCGTTTAAATCGGCAATTTCATATGGACCAACCAAATATTTCATTAGATTAAAGTTTTAACATCACCTCTTGCATAAACAAACATTATCTTTGCCCCATAATCATTCAATTGACTTTTTACTTTGCCAAAAGAAGATATTTAGCAACCCAATTTGGCCGATTAAGTAAACATTCATTAACTTGACCAACAATTGCGCTTGGCCTTAGTTCGGCAACTGCGAAAGCTTCGCAAAACATCACAGACTCGCTTAACTTGCGCCATTTCAATGGATTTTTATTAAAATTATGAAACATTTAATGCATCGAATTGCTTATAATTAGATCTGAGAATTTTGCATTTACAATGTTATGCTAAGTTGTTTTGTGGTCACACAAACGGCGCCGGCGTCGGATGACGTGTGCTCAATGCTCATCTTTTTCAATATGTAGAGGGTTATCAATTTAAAATCAACAAACATTCATTAAAAGTCACGGTTTTTGATCGTAAGTTCGGGCACACTCCTCAAGGTCCTTACGTCACTGCTCTGTCACACAGAGACGGGGTCACGTAAAGCCGAGAAGAAGATGACAGGATGAATTAGAATCATTTTGAAAGTAGACCTGTAGGTTTGCATGTTTATATCCGGATGCATTGAGCTTTAATAGATCTTGGTTTTGCTTCCATTTTAAACATATTTAGACAGTTTTAATGTTGTATATCGTCGTTAAATACATTTTCCACATTACCTTAAATTTATACGCCACTTTAAGAAGCTAGAAATGGCCAGATTTGTTACAATTTTATATCTTGCTTGCTATCGTAAAAACACATTTTAACAAATATATAATAATGAACACAACTGCTAATCGTGATGTCCTAAATTCGACTCGAGTTTGGAAGCTCGCTCCTATTGCATGAGATTTAATAATGGCATCGCAAAAATACATGGTACACCTCTGCGTCACATTGAATAATTATATTTGCCTACGCTTCTTTTGACAACACTCACAACAGGCCTTCTTTCATTTATTTATGGCCAGTTATCCAGTCAAAGTACACACGATGCAGGTCCAGACAAAGAGAACGTATCAAATAAACATTGGCATTTCACATACGGCTGGTTTACAATCATGAGGTGACACTAGTGGAGAAAGCATACTTTCGATTTCAGCCGAGTGACTGCCTATCGCGAAAGTACCTACATATGGGGACAATTGTAACCTATGACTAGAGTACATGCAACTGAGCGTAATGTGATCTTGTGTAATGTATGCCATTTGTCTCAGGATGGACAGTCAGTCTGTTATATAAATTGTATAAGAACGGCGAGTAGTTTTTTCATAGTCGACCATTTATAGTTATAGTCTAACCGTAAAATGGCTTTAAAATTGTCATATCATTTCATTTATATCAAAGTAACGATGACAGGTATAGATTATGAAGCAATAATTGGCAGCCACTTATGTTTGTATTGTGTATTTATTATCTAATTAGTGTTTAACTGCAATAGTGAAAAATAAGCCTATATCCTTCTCCAGGATCCAATCTACCTGTAGAAGTTCATAACGATCAGTTCACTAGTTTAGTCATGATGAGGTAACAAACAGACAGAGTTACTTTCGCATCTATGTACGTATAATAGTGTGTCGATTAGAAGGTCGGTTTTAATTAACAAGGTGACTAATATTTATCACAATATGGCTCAAAATGGAGTGGTTAAGCGTTGATCATTGATTCTCGAAGCACTGGTTTAAATCCCAATTTTAAAGAAATACTTGTTTGACCTATAATTATGTGCTTAATTTCTAGTAGTTTTATGTTGGGCTGTAAATTGTAATCATTATTGACGGTATTATTTTGTAATTACAGGTACAAATACATCTTCATAGTATTATCTCTCTTCCTTAATTGCGTCAGTAATGAAGAATCAAAACCTAACTCTTCAGGAACCTCACTTAATTGCCCTTTCTCAAAAATAATTGAAGATGTATTCAAAATAAACAAAACCTCAGACAAAGACTTGCAGTCGAAAGATAAAGAACGAGTCAAATTATTCTTGAGTACAATAACAAATATTACAAATGATAACATTAGTAGAAAAGAAGAAGATCTTATAAATGTTATCATTGCTTCAATAAATAGAATAAGAAATAATATAAGTGATACATCTGATAAATTTAATGAAGCAATCATAGTTGCAGCTCCAAAAGGAAATACTGGAGATAAAACTAATAATATTAAACAAGTAAATAAAATAAAAAGCGGTATTGAAGATAAGATAGATACGGTCAGTAATGATAACGATACAAAAAAACATACAACAAAGGTTATCGAAAAATATGAAGATACCAACACTACAGAAGGTACCAAATATGTAGAAATTCTAACAAAGGATCCCAATACCAAAAATACAACGTCTGCCAACATAATAGAAATACTAAAACATCTGATGCCCTTGTTTAACAGTACTTTGACTAAAGAGGTGCATAACATTACTATAATAGAAAGAGACCATAATAATAACCATTCTTTTTCTGTAAACAAGAATGTGTCGACAATTATCGTAACTTATTGTGATAAGGACAATTTAACAAAAGCAAATACAACTACAAGTGGCGAGGAAAATGTTAAAAAGCCTGATGAGGATAGCCATGATGAATATTATGACGATGATGATTTGGAAGCCGAAGTAGGGGAAGGTGAAGCTCACAATATAACAATAGGAGAAAAAAGGGAGATCATGGAAGCGGCTGAATATGGAATGCAGAAGATGCATGAGTTGTACACTGTGTTGGAACCTAAGCTATATTCTATGGGTGAGTTTCTTTTGTTTATTTTTATTTACAGTTACCATAATGATCAAAATTTATTCTATAAATACATAGTTTGGGTGTTTTATCAACCTTTTACTTGATTCCCCTTTTTTTTTTGAACTTCACCTGGTGAACTTTTGTAGATACTGTTTGTTGAGAGTAAAAAAGTGTTCACTTAAGTTATTATATCGGCTTACAAATTTTAATATGGTTGTTGGTATTCTGCAAAATACCTCTGCCTAACTGGAATAAGGACGTGATCCTGTTTATTATAGCACCCAACCTACCTTTTCATCTTTTTAATTTAAAAGCTTAGGCCTTGTCGGTGGAGCAATCGCCACTGCTCTGTTTTCTGCCTTCGCTTTGACTTCTTGATACGACTCTACCCCTATTCACATATACATCATGGTCTTCCTCTTCCTCTCTTTCTTTAAATTTTTCCTTCTAAAATTGTCTTGAAGAAGTGATGGTGTCATATCAATCACCCAACCTACCGTTCAGAAAACTTAATTATTACCCTTATTTGGCATCAAGTCATCATCACTAAATCTATATAACTGAAGAAATTATATTAATAACCTTTCCTTCAATTCTTTTCCAGGTCTATGGTTGGATGATTCCAGTCCAGCACGATACGTGGCCGCTTTCAATGCTCCTTCGGAAGAAGCAGCTAAGTTCTCCCGGTACGGGTACGCTTCTCTACAAGCTGCTGAGAAGTTGAAGCAGCTCACCAGGTCAGTGCTTATTAGAGGCTTAATTTCTAAGTTACTGTTGGGAAGAGGCTAGACATTTTAATTAGTAAATAGCAAAAGTGATACAAAATGGGTTTGACAGACTGAAGATTTTTTTTTTTTTTTTTTTAAACTTTGCCCCATACTAGGAATAATTCCTGTATCGTGGGTGCGTTTACAAACACATATATTCACATACATAAACACCCAGACCCGAAACAATTATCTGTAGATCATACAAATATTTGTTCCGTGCGGGGATTGAACCCGCGACACTTAGCGCAGAAAGCTAATCGCTTAGCCACTGCGCCAAACGTGTCGTCAATTTGGACCGATCCACACCACTGACTGTTCAGAATCAGAATTTGGCTATCACTTGCATTAACAGTGAAAGAAAACCTGCTCACCTAAAAGGGCTCCATAAAATTCTTGATCGTGTGCTTAGTCGACTAACCCGCATTAGGCCAAAATAGTGTACTAAGCCCTTCTAATTTTTTATTATTTTTGTATCGTTTTTAGTTATCAAACGTTTGAACTAATTATGCTCATGTTCATCATATTTTACTTTTTTTTAATGTACACCTGTCTTCTTCGTTACATACAAAACGTAGTAATGAAATTAGAATACAAAATTATAACCTATTGTCCGCTGCAGGTTCATCTAAGTTAGGCCTCTCCTGTCCGTAATCTGGCTAAGTAAAATACTTTAATTAAGTCTTGCAGAATTATAATGTAATAAATCAGGTAGTAATTAAAGTGCCATCTGTTGGTGTTAATTTGGAACACGTCAATATCTGGAGACTGAAAAGGGTAAAAGTGGACTTTACAAGCGATGTGTAATCAGTCAGACTCAGAGTACAGTAAGCGTCAATAATAAGTGATTACTATACAAACATGTACGACACAATAATAATCATCATCAAAAAGTTCACCTGCGTATATCATTGTACTATCCATATTAATAAATATTGAAGATAATGTTTTAACGGAATGTGGCTTTTTCATTTTATAATATCACATTCACATAAAGATGATCACTTTCAACTCTCGTGTAATATATTTTTATGACCCTTTCAAAAGAGACTAAGAACTTATACTTCAATCAAAATTAGACGCCAAAATCGAATTCATTCAATTTGTACTAACATCGACCGCGTTGTATGCACAAGGCGGTCGATAGTTTCTTCTTAATCCTGTAATGTTGTCAAAAATAAGATAGTACCAGTTGCCAATTCACAGTCGATAGATATCGTATTAATATCTGGGATATCCCTCGCATACCTTTTCCGATTTTTCGTCATATCACAATAGAGATAACTTTGCCTTAAATGCTCGTCATGAGACTGATAGTCCTGAGACTACCCAATTCTATAAAGAGAGAGAGACTATTCTTACAGAGATTTATGTTGAAGCGCGCGATAATATTATCTCACCTCATCTTACTTCTAAATCCCCGGTGAAATTGCAACAGTATTTCAATTGAATTGCAATAGCTTCGTCAATTGACTGGTAACAGTCAATGCAAATGAAATGACGCGAATGGTTCCACGGAATAGCACAGAAGTAATTAAGTCTGACATTAAGCTTTCAATCATATTAATTCAAGTTATTCAGCGCTTTAAAGCCACATAGTTATTTGTATATCTATTAATAACGATAATGATTATAGACATAGCTACCGCGCTGATCGGTCGATCTGCGAGGTTAAGCAGCGCTTGCCGCGGTCTGTCCTTGGATGAGTGACCATATTTCACCCATTGAGACCACGCCGTGCCCCGGAAAGCATGTTTAAAAGCAACTGGTCCTGAGTGTCATAACTATGAAGACCTATGACAGTCGTTACCGGTGTCAGCAGTCCAAAAACATTTGACAACCAGTCTAACCTTAGAGTATCAGTGTCTCCCAGTAATTGACTGGCGGAGGTCAGATGGCAGTCTCTCCGTGTAAAATACTGATATTCAGACGCAACTGGTTAGACTGGAAGCCAACGGTAGTGACGATAATGATCTAACAAATAGAGCCCGTCATTAGATCGAATAATTAAATGTCTTCTAATTGCCTTCTTGATGTAAAGCACGCAAAACTACTAAGCGTGAAGTTCGGGGTTCGATTCCCAACTCGTATTATTGGCAAATTACCAACTCGGACCTTAGAATTGTGCCCAGTATATGGCAATAACCTCGCCAACTAATCCATTGGACGTTATAATCTTATCGCTGAACTGTAGGTGTACAATAATGCACCTCTGCCTTACCCTTCAGGAAATACAAGCATGATGCTTTGTTACGTCAACAATCAAGGACAGACGATAGCCCGCCCAAAAAACCCTTCACGATTTAATCGACTCGTGCAAATCAATAAAATACTAGCTTCTGCCCGCGACTTCGTCCGCGTGATCTACATATATAATTTTTAGCCTATATCACTCGGGTATAACGTAGCTATCTATCGGTGAAAGAATTTTCTTCGGATCATTAGTTCCGGAGATTATCCCCTACATACAAACAAACAAATTTTAGCTCTTTATTATATTAGTATAGACTTATGAATCCTTGCCTTGTGCAAACTTAACGAAACATATAAACAACTGACATTATTTAAGTCAAAGGCACCTCAGAACAACTCAGAAGCCGGAAAGATGGCGCCTCTTTCCGACCTCAAAGACGCGTTTGAAAATCTACATACACACATATATTATAATCTAAACATCCTCATATAAGTTCAACCCGCTAAGGATGTTAGTGTTTACGTAATTACCCCCGAGGCGGCGAGACCCGACTGTTGCAACGAAGCGCCCGCGCAATGCCAACCGGTGCAATTTCTTGATAATTTTCAAATGATACGGTTTACGATCCGCGCAGTGAACTTTATAACTTGTTTTCTGTCCGATTCAAAAAACTTGCAAGTTTCATCATTTTATTTTTATTTTGCCAATACGTGCAAATTCTAAAGGTGGCGATTGACTAGAGCATTCTCTTGTAAAGAGAATTTTACATCATCTACCTCATCATCTGCCTAGCCTTTTCGCAACTACATTGGGGTCGGTTTCTAGTCTATCCTAGTCTAATGACTAAGCAGTTGCGGCTGAATATCAGTATGGTATGAATGGTTGTCAGACTTTTTGTGCTGCTGATACACGTAATGACTGTCATAGGTCTTCATATGACACCCGGGATCTAGAGTTTAACATGCTTTCTAAGACCGATGGTCACCGATCCAAGGACTGACCGCGGAAAGCGCTGCTCAACTTCGCAGATCGATTAATCTGCGCGGTAGCTGTGAGCCCCTCATTCTAGCGAATGTTACATTACAACTTAATGCTCACATAACATAAATAAGAAAAAATAGTCCAACAATATTAGTTTTTAACGGCGATTCTGCTTTAAACTTTTTGCCGAATCATGCAGTTCTGATTGTTACACTGACTTTACTGATTTATTTTCATATAACCGTACTTACATATATCATTTACTTAAGCGTTGCTAGAATGATCGCCGAATAGTCGTACCTAATCTTGTTTCCATTCGTTGTAGAGTTCAACAAAATGAACGCTCGTTGTTACACGAGCATGCTCAGGTCTGTCAGCACCTTTATATATCAATTTTTTGCTATATTATGCTTTACTTTTTTGCTATGGACGCTATAATTGGAAAATAGTGATTAACGAATTATATACGTACATGGCATCACGCCTGTATTCCCCGAAGCAAATTCAGCAAAGGTGTACTAGTGAGTTCCAAGTAATACGGAGCGTATCTAATGCCATTTACCTGGCACAATTCCAGACTCCGTGCTACTACTAAGAATTTCCACACCGAAAAACTTTATCCGACCCGGTATTCGAACCCAGGAACAGATGATCTTCCTCGAAAAACAAAATATGGAAGTGGAATTCAATTATGCGACAAATTAATCATTATTTTATACATATATGTTTATACCTAAATCAAATATCATCCAAGGCGATTACTAATTAAAAATGCAAATGATTGATAAACTCGTGTTCTTAAAGCCTTGCTATTTGGGATGTTATACCTTTCTAAGTGTTGCAAGTGATCAAAATTCACACGAGACGAAATAAATCTTATTTGGATTAATTTCAAGATATTAACCTGTCATTTATAAAGTCTTCAAGGCCGTCTAGGATTCTAAAACTAGTTTAATTTATTTTTAACTAGCGATCCGCCCCTACTTCGCTCGAGTAGCAGAGTATACCTATATGCTTTAATTTTTTTGTCTGTCGTAGTGTCGTATCATCCTTTTACGTCGAGCATTTACTCGGCGCACGCCAGTAAAGCTCCCAGTCGGTATGATTTTTCGACATTTTCAACTATCATCGTCATATTTCAGCCAATTTACACAAAACCTTAACAAATTATACACCTAAACCTTCCTCATGAATAACTCTGTCTATTGGTGAAAACCGCATGAAAATCCGTTCAGTAGTTTTTTAAGTTTATCGCGAACAGACAGACAGACAGACAGACAGACGTGGCAGGGAACTTTATTTTATAATATGTAGTGATGTGTCAGTGGTATCATGCCTATATTATTTAAATTAAGTAGGTATATTTGGGTATCCCGCGCGTAATTTTGTACAGGCCCACATATTTTAAAACCGGGCGCCAAAAAAAGGAAATATTCAAGAACATAATTGCAAAAAAAAAATGCGCTTTATTTATTGCGAATTATTTAAAAATATATTTAAATATATCGCACATTGGCAACGAGAGAATCACAACACATAAAATACGAACTGGAGATATACAATATCATATGAGATAGACAATCACAAACTTTATCTACTAAAAGACATTATAATTATAGTGCAAGGTTTTCCGATATAATCTCTCAGAAAAAAAAAATATAATTACCTATATAAATAAAAATGAATCGCCAAATGTATTGCTAAGCGGATAACTTCCGAACGGCTGCACTTATTTGGCTAATTCTATTTTTGTTGTGTTTGTAATTGTCAGGAGAAGGTTTTTATGTAAGATTTTTTTTGGAAAATCCACCGGAAACGTCGGAAATTTGAATGGTATTTTTGTATGAAATTTTTGATTTTGTTCATTAGTAAATTGCACCCGTGCGAATGCGGGGCGGGTCGCTAGTAAGTTATAAAAAAGACAAAATAGCGATTACCCAAAAAGTACATTTAACATGTTGTGACACTCTCGTTGCTGATGTGCGCTATAACTACAGCCTACGCCTTAATAACCTGCACATACCTGCTTTAAACGGTTAGGCAGAGGTGTACGATACATCCACACTACGCTGGTGCCACTATTAACCTTTGGTCTGTGTTGGTATAGGATCCTGACATACATAGTCAGTATGTGTATGTTAAGGATCCTTATCATTAAATACCTCGTCTAATTTTACGATTTTAAGCTGTATTTCATTTCAAAATGCAAAACTAAATATATTTTCTAAATAAATAACCAACCAACATCGTCTTACGTTAAGTTTTCACGAGTAAATCATCATGTAAATTTGCGTCGTAAAATTGAGGCCAATGGCGGAAACGTTCAGAAACGTCACACGGCGGGTGTTCTCTTTTGCACTGTTTACACAGACCAAAGGTTAAGTCATCATCATCATCATCATCAGCCAGAAGACGTCTACTGCTGAACGAAGGCCTCCCCAATGGGGGGGGGGGGGGATTGCCATAATCCCCACGCTTGGCATGCGGCTTGGGGATCGCAGTGGCTCACCGATTAGTGAGAGGACCTCCTCCTGCCGGTCCTCCGGTGTCTGGCCGCAGTTTTAAGACGTACCCGGGTCGTCAGTAAGTAAGTAAGTATATATGGAATAGGGGACAATTCCAAATTTCGGGCTGCTTTGAAAATTTCCATAGGTACAAAAGAACCTAGTAACACTTTAACCTGTCCTCGGAATCGAAACCAGAAACTCACGCTCATCATAAATGATCGAATCGTTCGTCATTTCAAACATTCAACAAACAGAATCATCAAAACTTGTTTCATTTGCATATTTAATTGATATCGTTCTATGCAATTTTAATAATACTAAGCAATTTTTAATAATTGCAACAACAGTAATAAATATATCAGATTTCGTTCCCCATTTGTCATAATTTGTTATAATTTCACAAACATATATTTCAGTGTCTCAACAGACAGGTTATTATTATACCATTTTTTTTTTAATCATTGCCCCACACTAGGATTTCTCCTGTATCGTGGGTACAGTTTACAAACATACATGTCACATACACACACAACCAGACCCGAAACAACTATCTGTAGATCATACAAATATTTGTTCCGTGCGGGGATCGAACCCGCGACACATTGATGAATAACATCTGATTTCACTGGTGCAATCTGGCTTTTGGCTTTTAAAGCAATTTTTATAATTGACCAAATTACAGATACTTCTCTGCCCGACTGCCTCGTAGGTCTAGTGGTCGGAACCGCGACTGCTAAGCGTTAGGACCTGGGTTCGATTCCCAAATCGAACAAAGTATTAAGTTTTATTTAATATTGAATGTCAGAAAAGACTAAAATTAATAGATTTTCCTTTGGAGTTTAGAAAGTGTGCCAATTTTTACTGTAACGATCCTAATCACAAACATACAATTGATAAACTATATGGCGATATTGTGTCAGCTCTTAGCGAAGCTGCGATTGTAAGCGGGGACACCTCCAAGCGCAAACATAATAAACCAGTTGCGGGCTGGAATATGTACGTTAGAGAGGCTCACGGTGTGGCCAGGTTGAAATTTCAGACTTGGTTACTATACGGGAAGCCAACATCCGGTCGTTTGTATGACGAAATGTGTGAAAGTAAAAGAATATTCAAATCAAAACTAAAATGGTGCCAGAACCATCAAAATCAGCTTAAGTTAGATCTTCTTGCTTCTAAACACGCAAAAAATGATTTCCGAGCTTTTTGGAAGGACACGAACAAGCTGTTAGGTCGACCTGGCCTCCCTGTGAGTATAGGTGGGGAAAGTGACCCCAAGGATATTGCTAACCTTTTTAAAGATATTTTTATTGTGAAGTCGTCTTTGGGGCCGGCGCAGTTGATGCACAGTGATGAGTTGCCAAGTGGAAAAGTGGGAACTAGATTTACTACCAAGGAGGTGGCAGAGGCCATAAAATCAATATCTAGAGGGAAATCTCCTGGACACGACGGCCTCAGCATTGAACATCTTCAATACGCTGGTCCCCATATATCACGTGTCCTGGCTGTTTTCTATTCTGTTTGCATTAGTCATTCTTATCTGCCCGCAGCACTAATGAAAACGATTGTTGTACCTGTGGTTAAAAATAAAACGGGTGATTTAGCTGATAAGAAGAATTACAGGCCCATCTCACTAGCTACAATAGTTGCCAAGGTATTTGACAGTATGCTTAATATACAGCTAGACAAGTACCTAAACCTACATGGTAATCAGTTCGGGTTTAGACCTGGACTGTCAACAGAGAGTGCGATACTGTCTCTTAAGCATACTGTAAAGTACTATACTACTAGGAAAACAGCAGTATTTGCCTGTTTTCTTGATTTGTCCAAAGCTTTTGACCTGGTCTCCTACAACATCCTTTGGAGAAAGCTTGAGGACATAAAATTACCGCACGAGCTTGTGCATATTTTCAAGTACTGGTATGGAAATCAGGTCAACCATGTGAGATGGGCGGGTAATCTGTCAGAGCCATATAGGATGGAGTGCGGAGTCAGACAGGGTGGGCTATCCTCCCCTGCACTTTTTAATCTGTATGTGGACGCGCTGATCGTCGCGCTCAGCAGTGAGCGGGTCGGCTGCCATATCGACGGGGTGTGTGTCAACAACATTAGCTACGCAGACGACATGGTGCTGCTGAGCGCGTCGATCTGTGGACTCCGAAAACTCGTGAATATATGTGAGTCTTATGCGATTAGTCATGGCCTAAAATATAATGTTCACAAGAGCGAAGTCATGGTCTTTGGGGCTGGTGGTGGTAACATACCTAATGTGCCTCCCGTAAAACTCGATGATGCGCCACTGCAGAGAGTACACGTATTTAAATATCTGGGACATGTTATTACCACCGATCTCAAGGACGATGCTGACTTGGAAAGAGAGAGAAGGGCGTTGTCGGTGAGAGCAAATATGATCGCGCGCAGGTTTGCTCGCTGTACTAGGGAGGTAAAAATTACACTTTTTAAAGCATATTGTACTTCTTTTTACACGAGCGGACTGTGGGCGAACTTTACGCAAAGATCCTATAACGCCCTTCGCGTGCAGTTCAATAACGCATTTAGGGTGCTGCTGGGATTGCCCCGATGCTGCAGCGCATCAGGGATGTTTGCAGAAGCGCGCACCGATTGTTTTTACGCGATAATGCGGAAACGATGCGCGTCCCTGGTGCCCAGAGTTAGGGTCAGCTCCAACAGCATTCTGGCTATGATAGCGGGTAGGGTTGACTGTCCATACGTGAACCACTGCTGCAGGGCTCACGTAAATTAAATTAATCATCCATATATGTAATATACTAACCTTAGTTTGTAAGTGTAATGTGTGTTACTAACAAAATATGAGTCTATGTTACTTGAAATAAAGTTTTAAATAAATAAAAATTATTGGGTTTTTCTGTATGGAAATTCTCAGTAGCAGCACGGAGTCTGGAACTGTGCCCGGTATATTAGATGACAATAGGCTCGCCCCCTATTACATGGGACTCAATAACAGCATCGGTGTTTAGGTGTACGGTACAGTTACTCACGCTAGTCGCTCTTGTAACCATAAGGCCACAGAGGCAATCTACTTATATATTATTATACCTATCCAAGATGATATGATAGGATGGTCACCTACCATTTTCCAGGCTACCCACTAAACCGGTTCACACTGATAGCTCACATCCGCTTAATCACGGATGTTGCAATTCTGTTGCACCTTCAAAGTCAAAGTCAAAGTCAAATATTTTTATTTCGAGTAGGCCTTTACAGGCTCTTTCAAAACGTTGTGATTCTAGGTGCACGGTTCCAAAGTGGGGGTAGGTCCTATGGAGAAGAGACCGGCAAGAAACTCCATGGATACTCTTTTAAAATAATAGTTTTAAACTGGTTACAATCTTTAACGGTAAAGACTATCTTTAACGGTAAAGACCTTTATACGACTCTATCCGGTTGAAGCCATACATATTGTAATAACTGGCCACTTATAAGATAATTGGTGTTCAAGCTTCTCTGGTAGATCTTCATTAATCTTTATGACTAAATTAAGGCTACTTGTCTTCCGTTAAATTAGTTTTATTTGTATTTTTTTTTAAAACATTGCCCCACACTAGGATTTCACCTGTGTCGTGGGTACAGTTTACAAACATACATGTCACATGCACACACAACCAGACCCGAAACAACTATCTGTAGATCATACAAATATTTGTTCCGTGTGGGGATCGAACCGCGACACGTAGCGCAGCAGTCGATCTCTCAACCACTGCGCCAACCATGCCGTCGTTATTACTATTTTATTATCTTTATTATCAAGCTTGTATAAAATGGCAGACATATCTGCATAATTATTATCCATATTTTTGTGAGACGATTGACCCAGTGGTTTAGCAATCGACAGTAGAGCTGGGTGTCGTTAGTTTAATTCCCGCAAAGAACAAATATTTATATGGCCTGAAGATAGTTTTTCCGAGTCCGAGTGTTTCCTAGTCTAGTAATTTTTTTTTATTTCTACTAGGCCTTTGCAGGCACTTTTTAATAGTCGAGACTCTAGGTGCACGATTCCAAAAGGGGGTAGGTCCTATGGAGAAGAGACCGGCAAGAAAATCCATAGATACTCCTTTCAAAAAACAAAAAGTTAATTTGCAATTTCATAATCTTAAATTTAACATGCATTATATAAGGAAAAACATTTTTGTGCATGTATTTATTTGAGTTTGTAAACGTTCCGATACAGGAATTATTCCTAGTGAAGCGACGTTTTATACCGAGAAAGTGCTGTATAAACTATTGCAGTCCTGTTATTCATTAAGACACACGCGGCGCCCTGCAACAATACAGTCGATTTCGCTAACAATCTCATCAACATTAATCCGAAATCTAGTTTCTAAGTAAGTGAATTATTGTATAATTCTTAAGAGCCTTTACGCCGTACGGTCGGATATTGGCATTTTTCATCCTGACATTACTTTGTTATTTTGTATAAATCATATATCAAAGTTGCCGTCCATTTTATAGGAAATTTTGTAAAGAACAAATCTAATAAGAAACATTTTTAATTTTTTAATAATTATGTGTTCTAGGGCTATTGTTTGACAACATGTTTCGTAAAATTTACGAAACATTACTACTTTATCCTTCGATACCTGTACCTCTATTATGAGTTTTTTACTATTTACTCTCATAGTAAATGTAAATTTTCATGCAAGCGATTTTAATTCTTAACTTGATTACATTGGGGATTAGAGTCGCTAACGTGACATCTCTATAATGTAGTAAATAGTAAATCAAAACTTTACTATGACACATATGTCACATAAGCGACTCTAATCCCTAATGTAACCATGTTAAGAACTAAAATCGCTATCATGAAAATTTACTTTACTACGATAATAAATAGTAAGAAAACTCGTGATAGATACTGGTAAAGTATATGAAATAAAAGCAAAAATACACGGTTTTTAGAATACATGTATACTCTTGTACAAATCTCGTAGACAACGAATTTTCTTACACCATATATTCTATTGTCTCATTTGCTCTTGGCGGCTTTAAACGACTCACTCATTCAGGACTGTCTGTAATTGGTCTAAGAGTTGTATTTTCCATAATGGTGGATTAAAGGTTGATGATTATGAATATATTTTGACTGCTTTATTAGGCTAGTGGTCGCAGGCGCGGTTGCTAAGCGTGAAATGTTGAGTTCAATAACCAGAAGGGGCAAAGTGTTATTGGGTTTTTCTGAATGAAAATTCTCAGTAGCAGCACGGAGTGTGGAACTGTCCCTGGTTCGGTTGATGGCTCGCTCCCTATTACATGGAACTCAATAATGGTATCGGCATACATCTCTACCTAACCCTTCCGGCAATACAGGCGTGATACTATGTTATGTTATTACTCTAAATAGTTATCTCAGATAAGGTTGTTAACCTTAACCTTTGACAATTAATGTGACAGTTGACATAAGCAAGCCATTAACTGACATTACGTATGGTCAATCACCAGCACTGCAAAATGAAATAACAGAAGACCCACTTCTTAGTTCTTACATCGCATGAAAATCAACCTCGCTTTAGGTAAAGCAGAATAAATTCTATTTCATTGAAGCATAGACATAAAATATAAGTAGTTCCATTTAATTTAATTATATTATACATATATGCACTTTAGACACGTCAAATGACGTAAAGTGGATACTATAGAAAATTTACTCTTTGTGTCACCCTTACTTAAGCCCTGTTAGATACATTAAGCTTCTGTACTTATGTACTATTTACCACTTTAGACCAAGAGTGAGCAGGGAAATCAATTAAATTCCTCGGTCTAGTGGTGAGTGGCAGGCCGCCGCGTCATTCGCGATGTCTAACAAGCTAATTAAAATCGTGCAATTGGACCTTCTGCACCTGTCTACTTTGTGCCACCTCTTACCATAATTTCCCATTTACCGTCAGTTACCGTTGCGTGGTCTCAAGTGGTCGTTACCAAACAATATAGCAGTAGCGGTATTTAACTATATTATGATGATTACAATCCACCATACTAAGAAAATTATATGAATTCCATGTAATATTGCTTCATTACTTTTTAAATTATTCAGACAAAATCAAGAGTTCATAGCAATGCTATCGTGCAGTAATGCTTTCCATCTTTTAAACAACAAACTGTTAAATAAATAAATAAAATGTATTTTTATTCACGTAGACCAGTTAAAGGCACTTATGAATAGTCAGACTCTAGTTGCCTCGTTCCAAAGTGTTGTTTTCTTTGGGATAAAAAAGGGCAAGAAACTCCATAGTCACTCTTTCAGCTATTGATTGTTTAACATTTCATACTTATGAATACACTAGCTTCTACCCTCGGCTTCGCTCGCATGGTTTACGAACCCGTACATTTTTCCGGGATAAAAAATAGCCTGTGTGCTATTCCAGTGTGCCAAATTTCGTCCATCCATCCATTCTCACAAACTTTCACATTTATAATATTAGTAGGATTGTTCCTTCAACGTCATGTTAGATTCCAAAATTCAAAACCTCATCGCATGAGTTCACTCAAAGGACGTGCACTGTAGGTGAGTTTCAAGGCTCTTGTCCCTCATCTAGCTATGGTGTGAAATGGTATACTTAACTACCGCACACCCCTCTTTCACCCTCTACCCCAGGTGGAAGATAGTTCATAAGAATATACACCACGTATCATAAGAAATAAATAAAAAGCTCTTGAAGATGTTCGTGAAGCTGTGGACTAGACGTAAACTGTTGATTACAGATTAGATTAGAGAAAGAAAAAAAGTAGATGCGGGTCAAGTAAAGACATCCTGCTATGAAGTAGGTACGAGTGCAGAGTGTGCGGTGAATTTTAACATGACATACCAGTGCGTCGCTGCACCTATTGCGTGTTAGGTTAAGTGTGTAAGCATTATATTAATGTACTAGAGTTTATAAGCTTGGAGCTTGGAGACCTGAACCTGAAGCAAGTCTCCAAGCTATTACACTATAGTTCCAAGCTAATGTATCGTATATCTGTAAACAATTTATAAAAATTGTGCAACTTTTGATGAGACGAGACTGCCTCATTGACGAGACTGTCTAATGATCGCAAAAGCGTGAGGTCCTGGATTCGATTACCGGGTCGGGCAAAGTGTTTTAGGGTTTTTCTATATGAAAATCCTCAGCAGCAACTCGGAGTTTGGAACCATGCCCGATTGATGGCAATAGGCTCGCCCCCTATTACATGGCACTCATTAACAGCATCAGAGAAATGTGGGTGTATAATAATACACCTCTGCCTAACCCTTTGAGGAGTACAGGCGTGATGCTATGTATATGTGCATCTTTTGCGTTGAGTACCCAACGGATAATCGGGATAGTGACAAAGATGCAAATCATTTGTCATCATTCGTAACCCTGACGAGTCGTACTTAGGTCGTGAGTATCAAATTCAAGCACGCGCGCACCAAACTCTAGCAGTGAAGGAAAACACCATAGGGAAACCGGCATGTTCAAGAAACAAAAATAGTAGATAGTAGATTGGGAGCTGTGGAATTCTGCTCAGTCAGCAGCCCCAAGTTCCACCTGAGCCAGTGGAATAGCTATGATGCAGAACAGAATTCATCGCAAACTAAACTTTATAAATCCATAACTCTTCTTTTTCTCGTCACTGTCGAGTAAATAATATTACGAGACAATGATTACTCCAAAACAATCTGTCATGGCTTCCGCGAAATTCATTAGATTGCGACATAAGTTTCACCAACTTTTAATGGTTGTGGCGATTGATTTGTCATGAAACTATTTCTAAACAAAACACTTTTGTGAAATCGCAAATTCTTCTCTGGTTAGGCAGAGATGTAGGTACTGTATTGTACATTTGTATTTCTGTCGTGTCAACTGAAGCTATCATATTGGAAGTATCCATGCCGTGGTGGAAAGATGAGCCAGACAACAGTGATCTTAGCGAGACTGACTGTCCAGGGTGCTCCAGACGAACTCTCATAACTAAATAACACGTTTCATCACCCGAGAATTCAATCCAAGAACTCACAATCAGCAACTGCGCTTGCGACCACTAGACACACGCAGTACACAGCCGTAATAGTAATCAATAATAGAAATAGTCGTTCCGTGACAAGATCCTAACCAACCGTGCTGGTGACCTACTTATATGAATTGTTCTGCAGCTTTATGTAAACAATGGCAATCGGTTTAGCAACTAATCGCAATTAGATTTAATTTATCGTAACTATTGAATAGATAACTTAGCATCTAGCTTGTATTCCCCGAAGGGTAAGGCAGAGGTGTACCTACTATTGTGCAATGTGCATCCACTTTTCGGACGTTATTGAGTCCCATGTAGTGTGTGGTCCGTTTGCTACTAACCGGCCCTACTCCAAACTCCGTGCGGCTGCTATGAATTTCCATAATAATAAATGTCCTCCTGACCGATTTCGGTCACGGCGGCCAATCTCACCGGAGATTAGCCAACTACGCAGGAGATATTATAGAGCACAAGTGTGTGCGCAAACACAGGTGCACTCTCTATTCCTTCACTCTCATAGTCCGATGGGAAGGCAATCCGACACGACCGGAGAGAGATCAGGCGCAGGACCAACGGCTTTACGTGCTTTCCGAGGCACGGTGTGTATTCACATACACGAAGACCCAGACCCGAAACAAATATCTGTAGATCATACAAATATTTGTTCCGTGCGGGAATCGAACCCGCGACACGTAGCTCAGCAGTCGATCTCTCAACCACTGCACCAACCGTGTCGTCAAGAATTTCCATATAAAAATATCCAATAACACTTTGTTAACCGGGAATCGAACTGACGCTTACACAGACCAATGAGGCAGTATATTGAATAAACAAAACAATCGACAACATTGATTTTGATTGGACTTGAATGTTTGCATCACAAAACTATTGAAGACTATATTCAAACACCCTATAACAGATCTTTAAAATTTAAGTGATTTATCCATACAAAAAATAATGTCAAAACGATCACATTTTGTCTTACACAACTACTTTCATGGCATACCCACATGTGCCACTGTATACAGAAGGCTTTCAAAAGCTGCATCTAAATCATTTGTGTGTACAAATGTGGCACAAAACGACACTCGAGCTACTGAAGTGGGTGTACACTGTTCAGTGAACAAACTTTCCCAAGTTCTTTGTGTAGTAGTTAAATAAAGAGAAACGGCGTGGGCCGTACCTTGAACTAAAAATAAAGAAGATTACTGTTTAAACAAAGTAACAAACTTTATATTTGGACAATGAAATGGTTGTTCTATTGTATGTTGTGGTCTTCGTGTGTGGAAGATTAAAAACTTGATGTTGTTAATGGCTCAAATGGAGAATGGAGTTAATATTGGTATCATCATTATAGGTACATCTTAGAAGCGTCCCAAACTGATATACACTCCCATTTAAATATTTAAGGTACCTAGGAATATTTAACCTTAATGCACTAAGACACACGCGGCGCCCTGCAACGAGATAATAAATTTTGTATTGTGTCTCAATTGCATCACAAAATGGCACCATTACGACTATAGTTTAGCTAAAAGTTTTCATACAAGATGCGTTAACGTTTTTACACCACTAAACATGAGTTCATCTTGCTGATTTTTAATCCTACTAATATTATGAATGTGAAAGTTTGTGAGGATAGATGGATGGATGGATGGATGGATCTTTGTTACTTTTTCACGCCAGAATGGCTGAACGGATCTGGATGAAATTTGGCACAAAGATAGATTATAGTCTGGAATAGCACATAGGCTACTTTTTATCCCGGGAAAATGTACGGGTTCGTAAACCACGCGGGCGAAAGCTAGTATGTTATAGACACAAGTAAACACAGTATTCTGCGCCTATTTCAAGGCAATTTTGTTTTTTGTCTCCACTAAAATGACACAAAGCGAACACTTGAACCTTTAAGAACCTTCAAAGGCACAAACGAATGTTTACAAACGACACTTGACATGAATCACAGTTATATAACATAAACATTGCAAACAGTCACTACGCATGCGCGACAATGAACTAGCAGCCCCACCCACTACTTGCAGCGCTTACGTTTTGGCAAACCAGCTCGAGTTCACACAATGTCAGTTTGCGCAAGTGACAATGAAAATGGAGATTCTGTCATGACTAGGAATAAAGATGAGCAATTTGTTTTTATTTTGGTATGACTTGTGGCTTCTGGTTTACTTATAATGATACCTAATCACGTCTTAGCGCCTAATAAGGGCAAGTAAGAATCTTTCAATGAAGATGGCTGAGTGTGAAATATAGATATCGAGACAAAGGTCAACTTTCGCCATAGTAGTTTTAGTTTTGAAATAGGGTACTTAATGTTAATTATTTAATACCACAGTAATTAACATAAACATAATCTTTCTGTATCTTTAAAATAGACTTTGACCGCTGAGTTTGTTTCGGCATTTCTTCTCAGGGATAGTCATAGGAAATGCCAACGCCATCTAGTTTAAAAAAACGTGTAAAAGTGATTGAAAAATTCTAATTGCAAAATAAATAATTTCATTTCATATCTGAAAGATATATCTTAAAGGTATTTTATAGGGTACCTTAAGAACACTTATTGACATATAGGAAATATAGATTGTCGATAAAAGACCAAATATTTTCGTCTGTACATAACATCACGCCTGTATTCCCCGAAGGGTTAGGCAGAGGTGTATTATTGTACACCCACATTTCGCCGATGCTGTTATTGAGTCCCATATACATAATAGCGAGACTATTGCCATCTACCGGGCACGATTCCAGACTCCGTGCTGCTACTGAGAATTTTCATACAGAAAAACCCAATAACAGTGCCTGACCCAGGAATCGAAGCCAAGACCTCACGCTTAGCAGTCGCGCTTGCGAAACCTAGACCAATGAGGCTGTCATTACATTAGGTCATTATACCCCATTAACGACACGGTTGGCGCAGTGGTTGAGAGATCGACTGCTGAGCTACGTATCGCGGGTTCGATTCCCGCACGGAACAAATATTTGTATGATCTACAGATATTTGTTTCGGGTCTGGGTCTTCGTGTATGTGAATATACACCGTGCCTCGGAAAGCACGAAAAGCCGTTGGTCCTGCGCCTGATCTCTCTCCGGTCGTGTCGGATTGCCTTCCCATCGGACTATGAGAGTGAAGGAATAGAGAGTGCACCTGTGTTTGCGCGCACACTTGTGCTCTATAATATCTACTGCGTAGTTGGCTAATCTCCGGTGAGATTGGCCGCCGTGACCGAAATCGGTCAGGAGGACTTTATACCCCACAACTCCTTACTCCAAAGATCCCACATCCTCTGAAAACACTCAAGCTGATAACTGACTCCTCGT
Source organism: Shargacucullia verbasci (assembly GCA_947562105.1). Classification (NCBI taxonomy): domain Eukaryota; kingdom Metazoa; phylum Arthropoda; class Insecta; order Lepidoptera; family Noctuidae; genus Shargacucullia; species Shargacucullia verbasci. The sequence continues at coordinate 1,571,436 of OX387289.1, read as the reverse complement.
AACCTCATAATAGGTACGTAACCTGTCACAATAAACAGACAACCCATACCCATTAAGGCAGCACTTTCGTTAACACACCACGTCCGCATTGAGTCCCAATGTCAGCTTGCGCAACTGGCAATGAATTTGGCGATTCTGCCATGACTGTGAATTGTAGTCACATGTTTTATTAGATTTACGTATTTTGCTTAAAGGGTTTTAGGAGATGGATCAAATTATGAGAGACTTTCTACTTTTTTTTTTCTTTTTTAAAAAACGTTGCCCCACACTAAGAATAATTCCTGTATGGGTGGGTGCGTTTACAAACACAAATATTCGCATAGACATACACCCAGACTCGAAACAACTATTTGTAGATCACACAAATATTTGTTCCGTGCGGGATCCGAACCCGCGACACGTAGCGCAACAGTCGATCGCTCAACCACTGCGCCAACCGTTAACCAACCAACTTAAGAACACTATTTGGGATTGTTTTTTAACTTTGCTTCTCACTATGAGTTTCTGTATCGTGGGTATGTTTGAACACCTATTCGTTGGCTCCGACGCAGGTAGCACGTCATATAAGGAATAGGCTATATGACTGCATCAAAAATAATTTCTGAAATCATGTTTGGTAAATAGTTTTCCTTCTAAAAACTGAGTAAAACTTAATCTCTTGCTTATCTTTGGCGTTTTCAGTTTTTAATTTATCAAAATCACACTATAAGTATTTAAATGGCAATGCAAAACTATGACGTCACGCTTTTGTAATCCAAACATTCTTAGAATAAAATGTCGTTTTTGACAGGCCATAAAAAGTAACTCAGATGACTAGTAGTCAGCTACCGTATTCTTCTGTTTGATAAAACAAAGGTGGTTCTATCGTTTGTCGGGGAGTCACGCAGCATCGGCAGGAAGCGTGTATAGGATTCTTGTCTCGGCTTCTGTTTTTACTTAGCTTGCCAATCCGGGAAATAATTATACCTGATAAACTTGGGAACTGCAATGAGTATTACAACGGAACTTTTTTAATTTCATTACATGCAACGTGTTTTTTTTTTTAAATTTGATGTCGTACTGTATCCCAACTAAAAGCTGTAAACTAAAAAAAAAACAGTTTTTTTATTCGTTTACGTTAGTTTTGTCTTCATTATGTTTTTTTCTGATACCTACCATAACAGCAATTCACATTAAATTAAGCTTTTCTCAGCAATGTCTGAAAACATAACTCGCGTAAAATCTACAATAAAAAAAGCGTCTATCTATATATAGATAACGTGTTATGACAAGCGCATGCGTTCGAAAGCTGCTCTCTAGAAAGCACGGAGACATTGCGAGTTCGCGACCGGTTCGGCGAAAACCGGTGTTTTGTATGGGAAACTGCGTTAGTTTCGCGTTAATGCCATTGTGTTTGATACTGTTGGTTTGGTGTGGGTATTTTTTAGACTTGTTTTCTTGAAATGAAATGTGTATGTCTAGCCATTAGCCATACTTTTCAAAGTTTTGTTAGGTGGATAGCGGCGTGTTATTCAAGCTTCGGCTTTCTCTAAAACAGAGTCTTAACTGGCAATTACATAAGAGGATTGACAATTACGAGAATATTATTAGATTCTGCGCTTGCCAAGTCGTCTCCATCGGTCACCTTATGAACTGGGTGAAAGATTTCTGTAAATAAATGAACTCGAAACATTACAATCTGGATCTATTATACAGACCTTTAAGATCAGCTCTTGCTCCCCACAAAACTAAGAACTTGCTCATAGCATCACGCATGTATTCCCTGACGGTTAAAGCAGAGGTGTAGGTACTAAATACCCTCATTTGAACCAAGGACCTCACGCTCTGAAAACGCGCTTGGTGGTACACCACAATTTTCTAAAGTAAAGAAATGGCTAATAATGCCTAAAGATAGCATCAATATTGACTCTACAAGAACTCTACATTGACTCTACAAACACTCTATCTCCACCCTCTTTTACCTCTCTCTAATTAAATATTTTAAATTTGGCATCAAGCGGATATAACCAAGGAACCGTAATTAAAAATTAGGCGTACAAAAAATAATAGCATTCTATCCACTTTAATTTAAATTATCAGATAATCCTCCAAGCGGAGCGCTTCCTAATCTAATTAAATTATTTAAAATAACGAGCAAAAGTAGCCATTACGTAAGTTAAATAATGAGATTATTCAGAAATTAAATAACTAGATAGGTTGGTAAAAAAACGAAAAAAATATATTATAGCGTTTATATTTAAATCAAATAATATTTTTCTTTAGTTAGACAATAATGGCCGTCACATTTAAAAACGACTTGTCACTAATAAGAATGTTTAATGAATAAAATACATAGGTTCTTTTACGTCAATTTGTCAAAACCGGCTGTCGCTGAAAACCAGCGCTGTGGCGTCCTGTCACAGCAATATGCTGAGTGATGGCCGTTTTTGCGCGATTGTGGCGCATATTCTCCTCATTTGTTTTTCAAATACTATATATATTTTGTGTTTTATTTTTACCGTCACATCTTGGTGGAAATCATAGACTTAGAATTTCGCTTAGCTGGAAATAATCAATTTTTCTTTTGTTTTCTTTCTTTCTTATTTCTGTCGAGTCAGCACGAACTGTTACATGGGACTCGCTCATCAGTACTGGAAAGATTCGTAAGTCAACAACGTGCATTGTGGTATTGAAACTGACTGCTTAAACATCGCCAGACGATCTCAATCTAGCGACTACTACTCACAACATGGCAAAAAGTATAACGCCATCTATCGGAGTGACGCGACAACCGAATATCCTGAATCGCACTATGAGAGTTTACATCGATTTGAACACATATACGAATGTCCGACATCAATCGTCGGGCTTCGGCTCGCCAGGCTAACCACCTTGCCTGGTCGGAGGATCCTCCCTATATCTTTCCTATTTCGTCACTCGTGGAGGCTTTTTCCTTGCAAGTTTTCTTCTCTATCAAATGCGAATGTTTTACCGTCTGTATGACCACTATTATTAAGCGCACTAGCATGTTTATATTATCCTCGGCTAAACATAGACAATGGATTTCCTATATCCGATTATAGGATAAGATAAGATGTCACTTACTGATTAATTGATGTAATTACGTCTTACGACATTACCCCACGACTCATCCGAATAGTCTGGATCACGTGGCGTGAAAATTAAGAAATTATATCTCCCTCATTGGTCTAGTCTACGACCCGGGTACGTCTTAAAACTGCGGCCAGACACCGGAGGACGGGCAGCAGCGTTCTCTCACTAATCGGTGAGCCACTGCGATCTCCAAGCCGCCAGCCAAGCGTGGGGATTATGGCAAACCCCCTCCCTTGGGGGAGGCCTTCGTTCAGCAGTGGACGTCTTCTGGCTGATGATGATGATGATAATTGGTCTAGTGGTCACAAGCGAGGCGGCCGAAAGTGAGGTCCTGGTTTCAATCATCGATATACGGGTAACGTTTTGGGTTTTTCTCTTAGAAAGTTGTGCCTAGGCTCGCCCCCAGCGGCTTCAGTGAAATGTGAATGTACAATAGTAGAGTTCTGTCCAACTCTTCGGGAAATTCAGGCATGAAGCCATGTTATAAATTTAATGTATATAAATTATTGAATTGCAGGAACTTCCGCGTAGATATTACGTAAATGCAATTTTATATAATCGTGCAACTATTTACTTTAGCACGCCTGTTGCATGCATACATAATATTTAGTTTTAAAAAGACAAAACAAAAAGTTAACTGTTTGAAAGTAGAGACTGATTGATGTGTGTGTTTTTTTATCTCTACTTAGCATGAGGAACTTACCGTCTAGAATGTTTATTATTCCACACAAGTAAGATCAAAGTGAAGGAAATCAGTGGCGCCTTTAGATGACAGATTTATATTCTTCGTTAAACACAAAAGCAAACAGAATTCATTTTTGCGTCGATCTTATTGAATAAAATGAGTATCATTTGGATTTTAATACAAACAGCTTTGATCCAATTAGGACTGGAATCACCGAACCTGATAAAAGTTACCAAGTGACCGTGTTTAAGAATAAATCCGGCTCTGGATACAATTAAACAGCAGATCGCAAAATTATAGATCAAAAAACTACATAAAACGTGGTCCCAAAATTAAATGCATGAGAATTTATAAAATCACTAGCTTCCGCTCGCGGCTTCGCTCGCGTGGTTTACTAACCCGTACATTTTTCCGGGATTAAAAGTAGTCTATGTGCCATTCCAGACTATAACCTATCTCTGTGCCAAATTTCATCCAGATCCGTTCAGTAGTTTTTGCGTGAAAGAGTAACAAACATCCATCCATCCATCCTCACAAACTTTCACATTTATAATATTAATAGGATAGTGGGATTAATATATTATGCTTAAAATACATCGACATTAACGCGAATGCCAGCATTAGCAACAAGTAAATATAAAAAGGCGCGCTGTACACAACGGAAGTACCTGTCTCTTAAGGAAGCCACGCCCCGGTGCGCCGGCGACTGCTTTATGTCGCTTTAAATAGACATCATTATAAACCATGATCATTTTAAATAATACTAGCTTTAGCCCGCGACTTCGTACGCGTGGAATTTAGAATCTGATATTTTCCTGAGGTAAAATGGGGCCTATATTTTAAGTTAGACCTCTAGCAATACATCGGTGAAAACTGCATTCAATTCCATGCAGTAGTTTTTGCGTGATGCGTGTACAAACATACAGACAAACAGACAAAAATTCTAAAAACTTGTTTTGGCTTGTTACTCTAATAAAGACCCCCCCATATTAGTTTTTCTCCAATATCTATATTGTACAGACATCGGCCTGGTGTGTCTGGTGTTCTTAAGGTTCTTGATGGCGTGTGTAGTCCGCCAATTTGCAAAAGTCAACGTGGTGGACTAAGGCCTAACCCTAAATAAAACATTGTCCCACACTAAGATTTCTCCTGTGTCGTGGGTACAGTTTACAAACATACATGTCACACAACCAGACCCGAAACAACTAACTGTAGATCATACAGATATTTGTTTCGTGCGGGTATCGAACCCGCGACACCTAGCGCAGAAAGCTAATCACTTAGCCACTGCTCTAACCGTGTCGTCATTAAAGTTCGTATATCTAAAAGGATCTATTTGTACAGGTAACTGAACTTTCTTTAATTGAACCCGTGGTTATATTTCAATGCGGTTTTCATCCACACAAACAGTTTTCTTTCTAGAAAGACTAGGCTATTCCGAGTAAGTAGATAGTTGTTCCGAGTCTGTGTTTTTTAAGTTTGTAAATGCACTCACACGCATAAATACAGGAATTATGCCAAGACAACGTTGTTCTTTCAATAAAAGAAAAGATTTTTGTACACTTAGTAGATATTTAACATTAGATATAGAATCTCCAAAAGCAAATGAATTGATCACGAGGACTAACAGCAATTGTTCCACAATCGAGTTTCTGAAGGATAAAAAGACCGCATGTTTGCGATAATTGTGTAAAAATTCACCCCAGTAAAGTGTGGAGCATTGCAGAGAACAAATAGCAGTTAAATAGTAAACGGTTATTATAATAGCGGTGAAGTTACGCGTTTAAAAGTCGCTATCAAAAACTTGTATGAAAATAACAGTTACGTTCATATGATAATGTAACATATAACAGTATTGTTGTAAGATATATTATAATGTTTATAAGATATTGTAACGGAGCATAACACGCCTATATGATACATATGTATTATTATTTATGTAACCTCGTTTTGTATACAGTTATATAAATAACGGGTGATTCTGACTTTAATATAGTAGTAGATTTATCTGACAAGATCAACAAAATCACTACCATAATACAGGGTGAATAGGGATCCAGAGGCGAATAGACACAAAACTTTGATATCATATCAACATTGGAATAACTTCGTTTGATGCCAATGTAGCGACAACTACTCGCAACATGGCAAAAAGTAAAGCGCCATCTATCGGAGTGAAGCTACAACAACAAACCCTGAATCGCACTATGAAAGTTTACAACGATTCTAACACATATACGAATATCCGACATCAACTGTCGGGCTTCGGCCCGCCAGGCTAACCACCCTGCTTGGTCGGAGGATCCTCCCTTTTCAATGGAGGAATACCATACGTTGTTCCACCATACCAACAAGGACTTCAAGATTACTGAATTATAATTTGCTAAAAAAATGAAGCCCATGTAAATAAAAATCTGTGTTCATTCAACGTTGAAATCCTTTCAAAATTTTGTTTCTATTCACCCCTGCATTCCTATTCACCCCGATTTACGGCACCTATATTATTACTTCAAATCGGATCAATAGGATCTAATTGGCGCAGTGGTTGAGAGATCGACTGCTCAGCTACGTGTCGTGGGTTGGATTCCTGCACGGAACAAATATTTTTATGATCTACAGATAGTTGTTTAGGGGCTGTGATGATGAGTTTTTGTGCATGTGAATATGTGTTTGTAAACGCACCCACGATATAGGGACCTTACTAACAAACGAGTTATAAAATTATATCATGAAGACGTCATTTTAACCATACAATTTGACGTAGAAGCTAGAAGTTAACGGCCAACGTGTTTATAAAACCAATTCATAGAGAAGGTTAATGTGTATTCTTAAAACGAAGATAGCTTTAACTAATATTTTATAGATTGAGTTTATAGACTGAGAAATAATTAACCCTCAAAATGCGTTTTTAAACTAAAAATCTTTCTTAGGTATACTTATCTCGTGATAATTATTAATCAACATTTTGAAAAATAAAAAAAACGTATCGACCTTGTATATAATCTGACAAAACGATAGATCATTTATCAGCATCATCATCCAGAAGACGTCCACTGCTGAACGAAGGCCTCCCCCAAGGGAGGAGGGGGGGGGGGCTTATCCCCACGCTTGGCAGGCGGCTTGGGGATCGCAGTGGCTCACCCGTCCTCCGGTGTCTGGCCGCAGTTTTAGGACATACCCGAGTCCTAAACGATAGCTGCCAAAATCAAATTAATTCGTTAAGATTAAGATGTAAGAAACGTTAACGCCCAAACACCTATTTTGCGCGTGTTTCATACAATTTCAAGACAATTTTGTCAGAAGCCGGCAGCTAAACGATACTCTTAACAATATACAAGATTTAAAAATAGATTATTAACAGCATTTGCCTGTTTAAAATGAACTTCATGCTTTCTCACCAAAATAACAACGCTGCCAACATTTTCATAAAACATGATTCCCCAGTGTTTACGATCTCTGGTCAGTAAACAAATAACCACGTGTTATGAGCACCTTTCGCTTTCAAGTTCACCGCATGCTTTCTATCAGCTCAAGTGACAGCCACAACTGGTCATAGACCTGGCCTAGCACCATCTTTTACGAAACCATTATGTTTCTGGCCCGTTTCGTTTTAAGTTCATATTACTCTTTTTGTACCATGATCTTTCAAGAATAAGATTGTTTTTCTCATGCATAATATGTGCTGCAGTTATACATTACTAGCTTCCGCTCGCGGCTTCGCCCGCGTTGTTTACGAACCCGTACATTTTCCCGGATAAAAAGTAGCCTATGTGCTATTCCAGACTATAATCTATCTCTCTGCCGAATTTCATTGAGATCCGTTCAGCCGTTCTGGTGAAAAAGAGTAACAAAGATCCATCCATCCATCCATCCATCCTCACAAACTTTCACATTATATTAGTAGGATGTGAAAGCTTTGTGTTTGAGGTGGAGGGTAGAAACAGCCAGTAAAATTAACGGAGCACAAGGGATTCTCATTCGATTGCCTCATTAGTTCATTGGCCGCAAGTGCGACTGCTGAGGGTGAGGTCCTGGGTTCGATTGCCAGATCGGGCAGTATTCATGGATTTTTCTGTATGGAAATTCTTATTAGTAGCATGGAGTCTGGAACTGTGCCCGGTAGATGAAATAGGCTCGCCCCCTATTACATGGGACTCTATAATGGCATCGGCGAAATTTGGATGTACAATAAATAGTACTCTTCTGCCCGCCCCTTCGGGGAATATAGGCGTGATGCTATGTCCTAGACTGCGGATATTGGACCCAGTATGTAAATCTATCCAGATATAAATTTGCCTATTTTATTGGGCGTAGCACTGTGCATGGGCTTCGGCGTAGTCTCTATAGAGTTCCCGAAGCCCACCTGTAAGTGTCGAAGTAGACCACCGTGGTGAGGTTAGTGGGTAAAAGTACAGCACACCCCTCCGTCTACCCCAAGAGGAGGATAGTCCACGAGGGTTCTCACCATTTAAAAAATAACATGTGTAGCCACTCATGCACATCTATCATCGCCTCGTAAACCTTTCTCTATCATACAAAATAACAGTCAAAAGATATACCTATATATGACTTTGACTTTGATACTTTAAACGCTGCCTACCCCTCATTGTAAAATGTTTACGCTCTACACAAGTTAACAATATGTTATGAGCACCTTTCGCTTTCAAGACCAAGGTCCCACTTTCACGAAGCCACTTTCGATTTTATGCGTTCCTGGGGGCAGTGAACTCGGACGGATTGGTGATGCGAATGAGTGATGAATGGTGATTGGCATCGTTGAATGAGTGATTGAGAATGAAGTGGACATTTGTGTGTTTAAAAATAATAATGGTAGGTTTTGTCTATCGTGTCACGTAATATAAACTTGGTCGTGTTTTATGTCTGTTGTTTTAAAACGTGTGGATCGGAGATATATTCCTGTCATTAAACATAAAGGTGCTCCCACATTGAGGTTATAATATATTAAGTACTAGCGACCCGCAGCCTAATTACCGATGTAGCGACAGGCGTAGATCGCGCAATAACTTCTGTCAAATTTCATTTTTGTGACATATAATGTATTGGCTGACAGTGAGATTGCTTTCGCGGGGCTATCGCGTTCCTGTCGCTATTTTACGTAATTAGGCTGCCGCTCTGGCTTCGCACGGGTGCAATTTTGCTTTTTTTGATTAAGATTTTTATTCAACACTTTTTCGATGAATTTTCCAAAAAAAAAAATTTCGTTCACACTTTGTCCTGTCAATTACGAACACAACAAAAAATATCAGCTATATCCGTCGAGTCGTTCTTAAGTGATGATCTTTCATACATGCAGCGATTGATTTTTATTTATATAGACGACAAGTAATTATATATGTATGGATATCATCATCATCTGCCTAGCGTTTGCCCAGATACATCAAGGTCTACTCTCTGTCTTTATAACCGGTTGCGTCTGAATATCCCAAAATTAGGCCCCCAGTGATGATAGCTATATAATTAAACTAAATAACTACCAAATATTTATTATAAAAAAAATATTTATAATAATTTCATACGACTGCCTCATTGGTCTAGTGGTCACAAGCCCGACTGCTGACTGCTGAGCTTGAGGTCCTGGATTCCATTCCCAGATCGGGCAAAGTGTTATTGGGTTTTTCTGTATGGAAATTCTCAGTAGCAGCACGAAATCTGGAACTGTGCTCGGTAGATGGCAATAGGCCCCTATTACATGGGACCCAATAACGGCATTGGCAAACCTAACTTTTCGGGGAATACAGTTGTGCTGCTATGTTATGTTATAATAATTTCTCTATCACCTTGAATCCATTAAAACTCACACATCTCACTTCAACAGACAATAAATTTGATTTCTTATATGATTTTTTTATTCTTATCTTATTTACTTTCTCGAGTATTGTTACAGTAGACAATGGAGAGAGTACATTATATACTTATTGTCTTAGAAAATAATATCACGCTAACGACTTAACATGTTGTTAAGTTAGAGGCACGTTCACATTGGTCGAGTAAATTGCGTACTAAACTAGCCTCTTCAGTTCCCCTTTAAGGGACTCTATAAGCTAATCTATATAAATAAAAATGAATCGCCAAAAGTGTCCAAATAGTTACTGGGTGTATCTGTATGGAAATTCTCAGTAGCAGCACGGAGTCTGGAACTGTGCCCGTTAGATGGCAATAGGCTCGCCCCCTATTACATGGGACTTAATAACGGCATCGGCGAAATGTGGGTGTACAATAGTACACCTCTGCCTAACGCTTCGGGGAATACAGGCGTGATGCTATGTTATGTTATGTACTCGTACGTACTATCTACTCTACCAATGTAATCCCGCCCTTACCACAATTGCGTGTGAGCATTATACATGAGAATTACCTATGTTTTATAATTCATTTGTTTCCGTGTGCGTGACAAACAGAAGGACCAATAAGCTTTGATGCTTGTTACTGATCGGTACAGGAAAAACAAATTCATAAACGCGATTTATCTATATTAACCTAGCCACACATGCGCATTTAAACACGATTTCAATCAAAAGAACTTCAAACTGCGTCATTGGTGTAATGGTCATATCCGTGACTGCTAAGCGTGAGGACCAGGGGTCGATTCCACGGTCGGGTAATGTTTATCGGCTAAACGTTTGAGCTTTTGTATTAAGAATCGTCGACTCAAAATCGTCGAGTTAGTACTGGACTAAGTTGTAGTTGTAAGTTTTGTATTAAAAACCGTATGTTGACCACAGAAAGGTTTAAAACTGGTGTTAAGATCAACCTTATAATGAGATATTAGGTTTTCGGTGTGGAAATTCTCAGTAGCATCCCAGAGTTTGGAACAGTGGCTGATAGCAACAAACTCGCCTCCTTTTATGTGGGGCTTAATAACGGCATCGGCGAAACTTTGATGTATAACAGTAACGCAGTATAGGACCACCGTTCTGTCTCACCAGTAGTCACTCTACACAGACGGAGGATAATGAGCCAAAAAGAGAGCATCCACGAGTGATAAATCATAAGATCGTCTGGCGCACCAAGTGGCGGTCTGAGGGGGGTCACTCCCCCCCTTCCCCCAAACCATACACGGTAAATTAAGAAACCTCCTAAAAATAAACAATTCAGGAAAATTTCAAACAAATTATTAAAAATAATGAAATAAAAAAAATAGGTAATATTATATTTAATGTTTTTGGGAATAAATTCTAATTTGCTGTCAACTTGAACACTCCCCCCCCCCCCCCTCCGTCATATTACTGTTAATATGACCCCTACCAAAGTGTTTGGTTGCGACCGCACTCTGGGCAGTCAGCCTCGATAACGCCATTGCAGACAGGCTAATCTTTCCACTAGGCCACCTCTAGACCACGTAAAACAAAAAAAAAACGTTTTGATTACAAAATGGCCCTTTATACAGAGTTCTAAATATAAATCTCGTGCAACAGATCCGGCGGGATCCGAAAATACGCAGACAAATGTCACGAACTTCAATGAAACGGACTTGTCTTGTGCTACATTCACTAATCGGTTGACATTCAATTAAATAGCTTTGTGGATGAGCGAATTAATCTTGTTACGTTGACACTGATAATACTGCAAGTCCGATTGAAGAGATTGTATAGCCAGATACTTGTATATTTTTCTTTATTTATGGGTGTCCACCTGTGATAGCTTAGCGGTTGAACATTTGCCTTCCATGCAGGAAGGTCCGAGTTCAAACCCGGCCCGCACCTCTGACTTTTCGGAATCATGTGCGGATCAGACTTTGATTATCACTTGCGTTTACGGTGAAGGAAAACATCGGGAGGAAACCTGCACACCTGAGAGGGCTCCATAAAGTTCTTGATGGTATGTGTAGTCTGCCAACCCGCACCGGGCCAGCGTGGTAGACTAAAGCCTAACCCTTCTCATTCTGAGAACAGACCCTTGCCCAACAGTGGGACAGTAATGGGTTAAATTTATTATTATGGTTGTCCAACAAAAGATATACTCACAAATTAAACATTTAGTATCAATGAAGTGTACTCATTTAATTATAGGAGAGAGGGAAATATTTTCAAAGAAAGTTAGGTTTTAAAAAATTGGCTATATATACATACATTCGTACATAAAAAACAGTCTTAATAAAAATCTATACAGGTACTATTTTAACACACTCTTTGAGGAGCTTTACAGCAATGCAAACCACTTATACAGCCCATTATTAAGCACGTGCCTCTTCTCAGGATGGTTTGGATTAGGCTTTAAGCCACCATGCTGGGTTCGTGAAGGCTGGTAGATAATGTAGACAATCAAGGAACTTATCCAGCCGTCTCACATGTCCCGGTTACCTCAAGATGTCTTAACAAAATGGCCACTTAATTGACGATTAAATTTACGATATTTTTATAATTACATATTTAATTGATTTAATTTAATTGGAAATGGATGACGGACCTCTAAGAGAATTGCAAAGGCTGACAAATTTGATTATCTTTTATATATTTGCTAGTGACCCGCCCCGGCTTCGCACACAAAATTACCAAAAAGCCATAAAAATAATATTATTGATCCGATCACTACCAAACGTGACGGCACGGTTGGCGCAGTGGTTGAGAGATCGACTGCTGCGCTACGTGTCGCGGGTTCGATTCCCGCACGGAACTAATATACATATGTATGATCTACAGATAGTTGTTTCGGATCTGGTTGTCTGAGCATGTAACATGTATGTTTGTAAACTGTACCCACGATACAGGAATAATCCTAGTGAGGGGCAAAGTTTAAAAAAAAAAAAACATTATTTAGATCACCTAAAAACATACACACATTTATTTTTATATATATATATATTTCTATGCAAACATTTTCTCAACTTCCCAGATAGAGTTATAAAACAAAGATGCTTTCTAAACTCGGGTCTCAGTGACATGCACGCAGATTCACACAATTGTGACTTTACTGAATAGGCTGTATCGTCGCGTTTTTGCGACAACCGCGTCGCAGTTTCCGATCTCTATATCGATAAAAACTTTAACATAACAATAGGAAAAGTGTCATCGATAACTTCTGTCGATATTTTCTAATTCTCATCGTAAAATTTTAGTGTGTAGCTCGTGCGGTATGTCGGATATCGAGATTTCGAATTTGAATGTTTGTGACATTTATTTTTTATTGTGTATTTTAATATGACAATTTCCAATAGCAATGCGCAATCTATACATAATATAATAAAATTATAACAGGCCGGTGTCTGTACATGATAGATATTGAAGAAAATCTAATATGGGTGGTCTTTATTAGAGCAACAGAAGCCAAAACAACAGTTTATAGAATTTTTGTCCGGTCTGTCTGTATGTTTGTAGACGCATCACGCAAAAACTATTGCATGTGCATATATTTACAGGCTCCCAGGGCGGTGCTGCATATTGCACCCAAGCCTTAACTAGTATAATGGATTTAAAAACTAAAAAATCAAATTGCATATCTTGTAAACCGATATTTTTGTCCTTTCCATCAGGTCAATTCAAAATTCAAAAATTCAAAATTCATTTATTCAAAATAGACTACTACTAGTGCTTTTTGAACGTCAAACATATTATGGACAGAACTAATACGCCCGCCCTTGACCGCTTCCTATGTGTTTTAGCTTGGGGAGAAGAAACGGCCCAACAAACTCCCCAGAAACACTCCCATGTCTGTCATTATACAATAATAAAAAAGAATATAATTAAATAATCCTATTACAATAATTAAAGCTTAGCAAAAACGTTTCCACATGTGAGCTAGCGCACACCATTTCACCAAAAGGTATAAGGCAATATAGCCTCCGTTGTCTTAAAGATGTCATACACCTAAGTGTGAAGAGCGCGCCCGCCCACACCTGCAATCGCTTTGGGATAGAGTCATAAGGGCTTTGCGGCTCACGCATGCAGTAAGGTCTATTCCTGTGTCTACAATTGAAATCGTATTTTCGTAATGTAGAGCATATTTTGTCACTTCTAATGTGTTATTAGTAAGTAACATTAACGACCAGTTAGTATGTGTGTCAGTCATTATCCGTTACTAAACCCTGAGTAAACACATGGGAACGGGTTTTTTAATAGTAAATAATGGAAATTCGTTAGGTTTTTACTTATCAACCATTTTCCACGTTACATATGAGAATTAAGTATTTTTCTCCAATTGACCTCGGTTACGGTGCCATGTTGCCCAGTTGTGTATGGGATGATATTGGGACCATCGGGTTACGGTGTGCCTTTGCGTCTTCCTGGACCTATACCATTAATTTAGTATCAGCATCTGTATTTTTCTTCCATTACTGTATATCAGACATCTCTGGATTCACTTTCTTTAAACATCTCCTTACATTTGTAACCATTATTTATCTTCTAAACTATAGATCGAACCCCGGGTCAATTACTTTTCGAAAATTTTCAATAGCAACTTAATACATGGCAATATTTTTGACCTCTATAACATGGGTTTTGTGAGTAGTGAAACGCCGCTACAATGATAATAATACATACACTTCTGTCTAACCCTTCGGCATATATATGTGTATAGAATATAATATAGGCGCGATGCTATGCCATTTCATACTTTAAATTTAGTGCACTGCTGGGCAAGGGTCTCTTCCCAGAATAAGACCAGGGTTAGGCCTTAGTCCGCCATGCCTGGCCCGGTGCGGGCGGTAGACTACACACAGTGTGTTTTCTCCCCCGTTAACGCAAGTAATACTCAAATTCTGATCCGCACATGACTCTGAAAAGACAAAAGTGCGATCCGGATTTAAACTTAGAACTTTCTCCTTAGAAGGCAAACGTTCAACCACTAGGCTATCACTGCTTTACATAGATTCAAGCTTAAAACCGTATATGATCCAATCTATTCACATAGCTTTCAAATGTAATCATAAAATGTAAATCAAATCATATTTCATAACGTATTTTCTATTATATTAACATAACTGTCACGTCTCACCAATGGATCATAACGCGACGTACGCGCACGTACGTTAGCATTACGTAATGAAACGAGTCGGCAACGGAAACTAAACGTAAACGTAAATGCTGTGTCATTTGCGGTTGCGGTATAGCGAGTGCGGGTGAAAATTATGGTTATTTTCTTCTTCTGTCGTGTATAGGAATCGCTCATGCCGTAGTGGAAGGATTAGCCAGTCAGCAATTGTGATATCGAGGCTGATTGCTCAAGGGGCACCAGACGATTTCGATCGTCGTGCACGTGGAGGCTCTTTCTTTGCACCCCATTATGATTATGTATTCACGGTACTTAGTAAAATTATGAATATGTGGTCTCTAGCTACATAAATGACCCTATAGCTAGGCTAGGCTTAAGGGATATGGCAAGACCAAATAAAAAAAAAATTGCCTTGCCGCTTGTTTGCATCATTGGGTTAATTGAAAACGCCTTTTGTATTGTGAAATGACATTTTTCCGCAGAGTTATGATAAAACTCGTAATATTTATTTGCCGTAATCATCTAGCAATTGCTCGCCACCTTAATGACCCTAAGGCTAGTTCAGTGTAAATCAAGGTTAGGTTAGGAATCAATATCTATAATATTTTTTGTGTATAGTCAGCATCAAGAAGATACACTTAGCGAAATTCAAAAGCGATTTTTAGAGGAAATAGTGATTGAATCTTCACAAATTTTATTCATAGTAACTGCGGATACATAAACCTACATAGTCGTTTAAATTGTATGAGTTTAACTAATTGTTTTCCAAGAATATGCGTTTGAATTTCGTTATGTGTATACATAATAGAGGATAGATGGCGCTAGTGCCACGAATTCTATCAGCTCCGTGTATTTTGTTGATTAAAAATATAAAAATCCTCTTTTGAACTTGAAATAACCTACAAGTGTAAACCTTACTCCCCAATTACTGGACTCAAACGTTATCTCAGTGAAATCTCGAATTTCTCGAATGACCCTCCACGCTAAAATAAGGAACAAAAGTCAAACAAAAGAAGAATAAAAATAAATACAGCGTGCTCTGTGTGTACCACGGCCCGCAACATTTCTCTAGCAGCGAAAGCGCTCATTACATATTTGCTAATTATCTACAATGACGTTTCACCACGTTACGTGCCGTTATGATATATTGACTAGCGACTAGGCGTCACGTTATATAACGTTGCGCTACTTTTTGTCTCAGGATGGACGGCTGTCAATTTTTTTACGAACACTACACTTTTTGCTTAATGTAATACGGAAATGAAGGTGCGATCGGAACTAATCCGGATTGGTGAAATAACTTATTGGGTCTTTAGAGGTATTTTAACTTTTGCTTAACCAGCCGTCTCTCGTTTTGTAGATAATGATAATGACTTAAGAGTATGGTGCTCTAATACAATGAAAATGAAAGCTAAAGACAGGATTCCCAACAATGACCTATATTGATCATGATTAACAGGATCTTGATGAGCTTATAATGATCATTGTATCTAAATTGCTCCCAATAATTTTACATAGCATCACGCCCCTATTTTCAGAGATAGGTATAGGTGTAGGTACTATTCGATCGGTACCCACATTTCGGCGTTGCGTTTAATCATCCTACGTAATAGGGGGCGATTTATCAGAGACAATTCCAAACTCCGGGCTGCTAACTAAGAATTGTCTAACAGAACATTCCAATAACACTTTGCCCGACCCGGGGATTGAACTCAGGACCTCACGGTCAGCCGTCGCGATTGCATATCCCGAGCAAATAGTCTAGTCAGAGTTGTACAAATGTCCCATATTTCGCCGATGTCGCTATTGAGTGCCATTTAATAGAGAGTCTGTTGCCATCTACGGGGCATAGTTTGTCTCCTTGCTGCTACTGAGAATTTCCAAATAGAAAAACGCAATAACAATCTTCCCGATCCGGGGATCGAACTCAAGACCTCACGCTCAACTGTCGAACTTCCAACCACTAGACCAATGAGTCAAAAAATTCAATATATACGTAAATAAAAAAAAAAAAAACAACTTTCTATACGTCAAAGTCAAACACGCATAAGTTCCACGCCAACAGATACTTTAGAAACACACTAGTGTTCTAAAAACTAAAAATAACATCACTACCTCTATTATGAGTTTTTTACTATTTACTTTCATAGTAAATGTAAATTTTTATGCAAGTGATTTTAGTTCTTAAACTGGTTACATTAGGGATTAGAGTCGCTACCATGACATCTCTATAATAGAGTAAATAGTAAATCAAAACTTTATTATGACACATATGTCACATAAGCGACTCTAATCCCTAATGTAACCAAGTTAAGAACTAAAATCGTTATCATGAAAATTTACTTTACTTTGAAAGTAAATAGTAAGAAAACTCATGATAGTTGTACACATCTATAGAGATGGACACTCATTTAAATTATTTTCTAAAGACGACTTACATAACTCTCAGTAAGGTAATTTATGTAAGTCGTTTTTACCACTTATAGTAATGTTCTGGTCTTTTGTGTGAATATTTAGAACCTTTCTTACTTTTTAAGGTTCTTATGTCATATTTTTTTGTGGTTTTGACTTTTAATGGACCAGTTACTTCCTGAGGATGTTGTAAGGTAATTCAGTGGATATAAAAGAAGTAACATTTATCTGTGAACGTCGTTAACTGATGACGTTATTAGGAGATAATTTAATATGATGACCAATAGAACTGCCAAGCGTTAGGTATAGTACAAATCTGCTTTTTTTTAAACGTTGCTCCACTCTCCTATTTCTCCTGCATCGTGGGTACAGTTTACAAACATACATGTCACATATACACACAACCAGACACGAAATTATTATCTGTAAATCATACAAATATTTGTTCCGTGCGGGAATTGAACCCGCGACACCTAGCGTAGAAAGCTAATCACTTAGCCACTGCACCAGTATAGTACAAATCTGCATTATAGTACAAATATTATCATCATCAGCCAGAAGACGTCCACTAAACGACTTAACGACGGCCTCCCTCAAGGGGGGGTTTGCCATAATCCCCATTCTTGGCAGGCGGCTTGGGGATCGCAGTGGCTCACCGATTAGTGAGAGGACGCTGCTGCCCGGCGTCGGGTGTCTGGCCGCAGTTTTAAGACGTAGCCGGGTCAAATATTATAGTATCTATTAAATGCTAGTATCTGGTCTAGTGGTCCTATTCGTAGTGGCAGCTGATCGTGAAGGCTCTCCCCCTATTACATGGGATTCAATAACAGCATCGGCGAGATGTATGTGCACAATAGTACACCTCTGCCTAACCCTTTGGGGAATACAGGCGTGATGCTCTCTATTAAAACTATAATATTATGTTTGACACGAATTTTTCAGGGGAACTAAACATTTTGTAATTTTTTTATTTTTATTTTTTAATTTATTATGTATTTATGTATCTACTGATAAACCATTAAACTTTTTGCTTTTGTTGTTACGAAAGAAACGTTAATTTGTTTATTGTTTGTTGAAATGACAACTTGAATGAAATGACAATCTATCTATTGATACTGTCAATATTTTTGAAGATACACTGGCTGAACAACCGAACGTCACTCTGTCAGAGTTTTGTCAATATATTAAAAACGTCTCACAGTCTTCTGTCTCATACGCACACTCACTTTTCGGATATTTTTGCTATTTTTTTATTTTATTTTTTCATACAAACCTTCTCCTGACAATAACGAACACATAAAAGAAAGATTTATCCAATTTGGTGCAGTCGTTTGGAAGTTATGCGCGTACAAACATTTCGGTGATTCATTTTTATATATATATATACGTATAAATTAAAACGCCATTTCTATACAAATGCACCGTCATCGTCGCAAATTTGTTGATCTAATGAATTTGAAAGTGCAGCTTAGTGCATAGCATTACTACTGGGGAACTACAAATTAGCTAGAAAGTAATATCTTCTGAAGCCGGGAACTCTCACTTGATTGCTGCGGGCAAATTATCTTGGAGTACAACTCCAAGATAATAAACTTTCGCCATATTTATGAGACGGTTTTGAAACTGTCATCAGTTAACCAATGTCTGTCTGAGTATATATAGATTATATATCAACGCTGCAGGCTTCTAGGCACACTGCCGGTTGACAGCGAAGCGGAGGAGGATTTTGATGCGTAATGTTTTTTATAATTTTTACTTTTCTAATATGATTAGTCTACCTATATATATATATATCAATAATAATCAATTGCCGTGCGTTACTCTTACAAAAACTCCAAAACCCGATTAGAATAATTTTGTTGTTTGTTTTGTTCGCCTTAATTCTTTCTGTGGTTTAGGAAAAAACCCAAAGGAACAGCCGAACAATCGAAACAATCAAAATTGGTAATTTTGAATGGGAAGGAACTCAAAATTCCAACCGAAAGTCCAACCAAAAACTCAAACACAGTGCAGCCAATATTATAGATTTCAATAAATTAAAGTTGAAAGGTTGATTAGGATTGATAATCGCTTATGAAGAGTTACATTAAAATCATTTTTAAGTGGTACGAAGTGTCATCTAGTATTTAATAGGGAGCATAACCCGGGAGTACTGCAATACCTGGGTCTCTGTTTGCGTTGGCAGTACCAACAGCCAGGACCAACTTACTGGCTAAGGCACCTCTCGTTCGGGCTATCGGTGTAACAAATTGGCTGCACGAGATTATGGACATATTTACGTGTCAACTGAGTGAACTTGCAAGGGTCCTTTTACATATAATTTGAAACTTATTATATTCTTAATAATTTTAAACGTAGGTTATGTAGTTTTTGTTTTGTATTACTTCTTTTTGTGATATTATTATTATTATTGTGTTTTACGTGACCGCACTATCTCATTGGGCTTTGAACCTGTAAGGTTAGATTACGGTTTTTTATAAATAAATAAATAATAGATTTCATATTGAAGTGAATGTGACGTCTCTGTAGCATTGTGAAATTCTTAGTAGCAACACGGAGTTTGAATCCGTGCCCATGGAGGCAAAAGAGTCGCCCCCTATTATATATACTCCTTTACCGATTTCGGCTACTGTGACCGCTCCTGTTGTATTATTGTTATATGTTATAAAATTAATTTTATAATAGCTTTTAGGGTCGTGGATTTCAACCGTGTGCCCATGGCTTATATACCCTATTTTGGCGCTAAAAACACGTGCTCAGTGGGGACACGTTAGAGTACCATCCTCGTAATTAAGTATATACGATATTGGCAGGTGGTCTATTTTTTATCCGATCCGGCTTTGCATTGAGTTCACTCATCCTCTGGTCTTCGAATACATAAACAACACGCCCCCTATAATATATGGGACTCAATAACGGCATTGGTGAAATCTAGGTGTATAACAATAAGTACAACTCTGCCTAACCCTTCGGGGAATACAGGCGTAAATGAATACTTTCTTATTCTAACAATCTGAGTATTAGTCGAAAGCACATCATTATGTTAACTTAAAATAATCCTCAAGATACCATCATCCCTTTCAGCCGCATAAGGGCAGTCAACTAAGTATCTGATCATGCGCGTGCGCACGACAACTTTCTCGCAATCGTGTAACACAAGTTTCTCTGACGGTCGCCTGTGACATACCGACGTAATAATAAACATATCCGTTCAGTTTTCACCTAGATTGGAATGAAAAAAGTTGTATGTTATGTAGGTACCTATTTCTTGTTCTAAAAAGGACAGCCATCTTTGACCCTTTGAGTAGCATAATAAATACAGTATCAAGACAAATATTTTTCTATGGATGTAATTGGTCCTACGAGTTCCAAACATCCAACGACATTGCGGCAGACCTAGACGAGTATGGTGCACAATTGCACATGACAATGAAATGATGAAACGCCTTTGTCCTACAGTGGGACAACATAGGCAGACATAATAATAATAAAAGTTCCAGACTAAAAGGATTTTTTTATCGATGTACAGTAAGCATAAAAAAAACGTATACTCGTAGCGAAATTCAAACACTTATTCTTGGAAAGGTATTAGTTAAAATCATGAAATTTGAATGACCGTGTATTTCTGTATATATTTTTAGTCAAAATTTCAATTACTAAGCCTTTACTATTTTTACCTTTACTATTCAATTACTAAAATTTCAATTACTATTTCCTCTAAAACTTGCTTTTGAATTTCGCTATGTGTATACATCTTTTTGATGCTGACTGTACATAGCTATGATATCAATGAGATGGCCATTTTGTAGATACTGCTGCCCACGACAAGTAATGGTATGAATCACATGCCTAAATATTCCTCTTCTCATGCCCGTATGGTCCTTTTACACAATTTCCTTCCAGTAATACATCTTATAATTCTGCGGTCCAACTTGAAATTCTATTTCATTGCATAAGTGGAAGTGAGGTCAATAGCTTCCAGTGATGTGTCATATGGTCATTAGTTCTCTTGCGTCATAGCAGACCATATCTGTGCTTGTACGGTATTACCAGTTAACACGCAATCTCGTGCAGACCATGGTAACTGGTGCAACCTAACCTTATATAAAACGAATTTAAAATTATTTACGCCCAAATCCATTCCTTATATCCGAATTTTGGGGTTTTGGTCCACTGTGAGCTAACTATAAATATAATTAAGCTGGAGTAGTTTGTTGAATGATAATGTCGTGTTTGTATTGATGCTTTCTAACGCTTTAAGCAATAAATTATTTGAGATTTTTATTTGTTGAAGCCAACACAACTGTGTGTTTCAAGAAATAAAAGCTAAATATAATAATAATATAAGTACGTATGATTCTTAAACATGATGTTAAGATGTGATTAGGGTAACACCGCGTAAAGTGGCACATGTTCAAAAGGACAACTCAGTTGTGATGTTCAGAAAGTTGATGATTTTGTTTTATTTTTATTATTATTATGATGATATGCTGTTTACTGCTGACTCACTTTAATCGGTGATTATTTCAATTAAAAAGCAAATTTCAGATATCCTAAATAACATTAAATATAACCTCAAACTAAATATTTAACGCGTCACTTTTAATTACCGATGTAAGGAATCCGTTTATTTTTTCTGGCATTCCTTTTAAAATCCTATTTATAAAATGAATAAAAAAGTTAATTTAAAAACAACAAAAATTTCAAGTCATTCTCAGTAAAAAAAAAAAACATATTTTTTTCCAAAATGGCGACGAGAATCTACACCGTATAGAACTAGGTCAAAAACCTCCAAAATCGAAAACCTTTTAAAATTCCTATGTAACCTATATATGTATATCTTGTGCTTGTGCTGCATCTCATGCCTAACATTGGATTGTCGCCAAAGTACAGTTATATAACCATAAAATACAATACGAATATATTCTGAGCTCACATAACTTTTGCGTGTTATTATTGAAATAAAGATAAACTTTCACTACGGATATGACAAAAACGGAACACGGTGGAGTAATGAGAAGCTGAGCCACAAATTGGTGTATGATTTCCATTTCGTGAACAAAATATATTGACGTCAAGAGGCGTTTTGGCAAATCATTAACATTTTGTATAGTTATATAACGTATTCGATCGTCACATAACTCATTAAAAATATGATATTAACTGCATTTAAAATCAATTTAATAGCATCATGAAGATTAATTGGTAAGATAAAAGATCTAGTACGAAAAACAGAAAAGTATTCAGTGTTTTTTTGTATTTAATGGCGATTTTTCATTACTTAAAAGATATTCTGGCGTTAACTAAATATTAGAACGTAGAAAACTATTTACTTTTAAGAATAAAAGCGCTCGTAGCTACTTAGCAGCGCTTGACGCGGTCAGTCCTTAGATGGGTGACCATTTTTCACATATCGAGAAACCGTGCCTCGGAAAGCACGTTAAGCAGTTGGTCCCGGGTGTCATACGAAGACCTATGACAGTCGTTACGGGTGTCAGTAGCCCATAAAGTGACAACCAGTCGAACCTTAAAATATCAGTATCTCCAGTAATTAGGTGACAGAGGTCTGAAGGCATTCGATCTGTGTAAAATACCCCAGTATAGTTGGGAAACAGACTAAGCAGATGATGAAATATATGTATTACTAGCTGTACCCGCGACTTCGTTCGCGTGGATGTCGGAACTTAACAATGTAATTTTTAGTGAGACCAAATGCACTTAACCCTATTTCTTTCTAAAATAAAAGATTATTTCTAAAATAAAAGTAGCCTAAGTTACTCCTTATTACATCAGCTACCTGCCAATAAAAGTCCCGTCAAAATCGGTCCAGCCATTTCAGAGATTAGCCTATACAGACAGACAGACAGACAGACAAAAATTGTAAAAAATGTTATTTTGGTGTATGTACCGTATATATATTCATATGCATGTAGTAAAAAACGGTTATTTCAATATTACAAACAGACACTCCAATTTTATTTATATGTATAGATATCATAATACTCTGTCAGTAAGTGCCTCATTGGAATCATCGGTCTAGTGGACGCAAGCGCGACTGCTAAGCATGATGTCCTGGGTTCCGAATCCCGGGTCGGACAGTGTTATTGGTTTTTTTTGTATAGAAATTCTAAAACAGCATCTGCGAAATGTGGTAGCACAATAGTGAACCTCTGCCTAACCCTTCGGATATACAGGCGTGATGCTGTTATGTTTTATATCGATTCAGTTCACTGACATTTTCAATTTTCGTTTCTACATACGATTTCTGGTGAGAAAATAATATTACTATAACATACTACTGAAAGTACACAACATATGACAAATAATAAAGTGAAAACTGCATCCATCTCTCTTCAACTTTAATAAATAAAAGAAGATAGTTATAGAATATTAATCGCACTCGATATATAGTTACGTATAGTCGCGTGCGCACATCGCATGACACTTCGTTCAGTTTGCTCGTTAAAAAAGAAAAGTTCCCAGTATAAAAACTATAATATCAATGAACTACTAAGTATGGGGAATACGGAACCAGTAGTTACTGGCGCTACCAGTCGACTGTATCAAGGAAGTTCTAACATGGAAAGAAAGAAAGAAAGCATGATCATAGTGTTCTGCGCGTTATATATCGTTATGCTCTTGAGCGTGATGATAAACTCCATTTACATTAGAAGAGTAGATTAATTTATTTATTTTTACTTTAATTACAACGGCCTTGGGCCAATTACAATAATTAAAGGTACATAACAGAACAACAACCACAAAAAAAGAAAACGTTCATTCATATTTCACAATACTTCAGACCACGGAGTAAATATAAAGAGGAGACGGCCTAAGCAACTGTGCACTGTGATTCTCAACTAGGTCCTGACGTCATCACGTAGGCGTGGCCTTAGTCAGTGTATTGTTGGTACAGAGTAAAGCTTCAGACACACTGACAAGATCTTCGACAATCTTCGATCCGCAAATAGATCGTAACTTGGATTAGAATCCAAGAGACCACTGAGTCCGGTGAAAGTGTCAGGTAATGATGACTTAGCACGCGCGATAATGCTGCATGAAGGTTTAGTACTGGCGGAAGAGTTATTTAGTAGTGGTAATGTTACACGCTAGTGGAAATTATATCAAACTAGCTTCCGCCCGCGGCTTCGCCCGCGTGGTTTACGAACGCGTACATTTTTCCGGGATAAAAAGTATAATAATAAGCCTATGTGCAATTACAGACTATAATCTATCTCTGTGCCAAATTTTATCTAGATCCGTTCAGCCGTTCTGGCGTGATTGAGTAACAAATATCCATCCATCCATCCATTCTCACAAACTTTCGCATTTATAATATTAAAGTAGGAAATAGGATAGGACTAGCTAAGTATTGCCCACACCTTCGTCTGCGTGTCTTTTCTATTTATCATCAAATCTTTGTTGCAATACTAAAAATAATCCTATGTTCTTCTTCAGGACCCAAGTTACCTCTTTGTAAAATTTCTTAACGACGGGTTCAGTGGTTTAGTAGTAATGAGATAACAAACAGACGAACAGAGTTACTTTCATATTCATAATAATAGTGAGAATTAATCATAGTATTTAGTTCTATACCAGAAATCGTACTAAAAATTGAAATAAGCTATTGCTGGAACTTGTAAAATGTCAAAACTGAGCTAGTATGATTCCAAATTCATTACGGACGATTGATGGACGGTTGGCGCAGTGGCGATTAGCATTCTTCGCTTCGTATTGCAAGTTCAATTACCGCATTAAACAAATATTTATGTGATCTACAAATAGTTATTTCGGGTCTGGTTGTTTGTGTGTTTGTGACATGTATATTTGTTAACTGTACCCTCGACACAGGAGAAATCCTAGTGTGGGGCAAGGTCTTTTTTAAATAAGAAAAATAGGAAATTCTGCAAATAGTACCAAAGTAATAAATCTAAATTTATATCAGCGGGTCTACCGCATAACGCCGATGATAATGAATATCCATACTGGCAATGAATCGAAAGACTAAATTAAGAATCATACGTTCAATCTACCGTCTAATTTTTTTCCTGATCATTGTATAGTTAGGCAGTTATCGTCATTATCAGAAAAAAATACACACGGTAGCTCTACACACGGTAGACCACAGAAAGTGAACACATTTAAATACAGTCGTGCAAATACAAGCAAAACATAACAAGATAACGGTTTAACTATCGCTGATAAAAAGTCTCGAACAGTACCAGTAATCATTTTCGCAATCAAGTTCTACGTATTTTAGGAAATGTCTGCAGTGGCTCTAAAAACGCCATTAAGTCAACCAGATTCCCTCGGACGACTCTCTGAAATTGCTTAGGTGTAAATAATTTTGAAACCTCTACAACGATTACTACCGTCCAACAAATAGATAGGTTAACCAGTTTTTTGTAAAGAACTGACGATGGATTTATAGATAATAAATAATATAATAAGTTCAGCTCATTACTGCCCCGCTGCTGGGCAAGGACCTCTTCTCAGAATGAGAAGATTTAGGCCGTTGGTCCACCACGCTGGCCCGGTGCGGGTTGGCGAATTACACACACCATTGAGAACTTTATGGAGCTCTCTCAGGTGTACAGGTTTCCTCACGATGTTTTCCTTCATCATTAACACAAGTGATAATCAAATTCTGATCCGCACATGATTCCGAAAAGTCATGACTCTTCTAAAGTTTTACAGAATACTAAATCTATCCTACAGTTCATTAATATATGATAAAAAACGCCTCACCAAGCCTGAGCTTGTGACTGAAATATTTTTTAACCTAAAGGTTGTGTGTGCATGTGACATGTATGTTTGTAAACTGTACCCACGATACTGGAGAAATCATAGTGCGGGGCTTTTTCTTTTGAAACCAAGCAAAAAATAAGAAAAACATCAATTAAATTTTTTGCCGTACCAGCTCATCGAATCCATGATCTCAAGGTCCGCTGCTTTGCCCTGATACTTAAACATAATATTACAAGCATTGAAAAATACTGTTCCGTAATCGATGTAACAATATTAAAGAAATAGATCAAAACCACAGCCGGTGGTCACAACAGTTGCAATTGGTAACTTTTTTAACCGACTGCGGAAATACGGTATTATGTTTTTACTAACCTTGATACTGTTGAAATAGAAGTTTATGTAATAGAGTAATAGACATGAGACTGGCGCAGGAGCGTAGAAACTGGTACTTTCACAGAGAGACCTTTGCCCAACAGTGGGCGAGGTCGGGCTGTGATGATGATGATGATACAACATAACATAGCACCACACCTGTATTCCCCGAGGGGTTAGGCAGAGGTAATTGTACACTCACATTTCATCCATTCTGTTATTGAGTCTTGTTGCGCGTCTTGTGCGTTTGACGGCACGTTTGGCGCAGTGGTTGAGATATCGACTGCTACGCTACGTGTCGCGGGTTTGATTCCCGCACGGAACAAATAATTGTACGATCTATAGATAGCTGTTTCGAGTCTGGGTCTTTGTGTATGTGAATACACACCGTGCCTCGGAAAGCACGTAAAGTCGTTGGTGCTGCGCCTGATCTCACTCCGGTCGCGTCGGATTGCCGTCCCATCGGACTATAAGAGTGAAGGAATAGAGAGTGCACCTGTGTTTGCGCACACAATTGAACTCTATAATATCTCTTGCGTAGTTGGCTAGTCTCCGGTGAGATTGGCCTCCGTGACCGAAACTCGGTCAGGAGGACATTACAAAAGGGCCCTTTGTTTTGTCTAATTACATTTTTTTAAGTCACACTTTCTTCGTCTTCTGAAGTTTCTCTGCCTATCACACACGCAACGCACGCAATTAATTTTAAGATGCTAAGCATCTTTAAGTTAATTGCCCTATTAGTGCATAACTTTCATCCCTTACTCTTAAGACACTTTCAAGAAGATGGCATGTCTTCGATGTAATTGCTCAATTGGCTGCGCAAGAGTTTCAAATGATTGTCTCTATTTATTCCAAGACGATTTATATATATCCAGTCTCTTTTTATATCAGACATTCTAGAAACAAGTTGTAAAAGTTTCAGTTATCTTAAGCAAGATGCAGAAATATAAAATCTTAATAATTATTAGTGATTGGATCGGCAGCGCATTTGTAATAAAATTTTATATTGCAATCACTTTTAAAGCTTTCATACATTTAAATGCAAAAACTTGGAAATCAGAATATTGTTTTTCTGTTTATGTTATTAATATTTATTGGTATACAGAATGTTAATATCATTTTGATGCGATGAAATATTTAAAATTGACGGCAATAGGCTTCCTATTACATGGGACTTATTAACAGCATCGGCAAAAGTACACCTCTACACAAGTAAATCTCGCGACAAGCTTTTATATAATATAAATTATGTAATATAATTATTTGATGGGTTTGATATAATTTGAAGTTTATTTTATTCGTTTTAGACCATTTAAATAAAAGCTTGTTTTTAAATAAGTTCTTTTTCTATTAATTTACAAACATACATACACAACCAGACCCGAAACAACAAACTGTGAATGATATTAATACTTGTTACGTGCAGGAATGGAACCCACGATACTAGCGAAAAACTAATCACTTAGCCACTGCACCAAAAATGTCGTCATAAGAATATAGCTCGTTGATCCATTTAGTAATCAGCAGTCACAGGCCACTGCCGTCAATAGATTTACAACAACAAATAAAAGCATTTACTTCGGTCAAATAGACGAGACGTGATGTTTCAATCCAGGTCAGAGCAAACCACATTATAAAATAACTTTATAGACACCAGAATCTACTATATGCTAGAGAAAACATAAAATAGCAACACGCCTGTATTCTCTGAAAGGTTAAGTAGAAGTTTACTATTGTACAACCTCATTTAATTTATTTATTGAGTCCCATGTAAAAGGGGGTAAGCTTATTGCCATCTACCGGGCACCGTTCCAGACTCCGTGCTGCTACTGAGAATTTCCATACAGAAAAACCCGATAACACTTTGCGCCACCCGAGAATCGATCAATGAAAATCAATTTGCAATATTTCTACGATTAGAAGATATCGGAAATGTCCATAATCCTTAAAATTTGGCAATTTTATGCGTCATTTCGCCCCAACTATGATAGCCGATGTAGTTTATATTCGTGGCAAAACTTATATCGTATTCGAAATTCGGCAGTTATCTAAATGTGGATGTGGCCTTAGATCTCTAGATCTCGAAAGTATTAAAATTGTTATTTCCGATGTGGTCGAAATGTCGACTTGACTAGATCGGATGAATTTATTGCTAAATTGATGATAGAAATAGAAAATACTTGTGAAATCTGTATGGAGACAGCATTTGGTTTTTGTTCATTAAATAAGAAGGTTCTACTAATTTAGAAATGTAGGTCCAAATGATCCAGCGAGGGTAACGGGGGGACCTCTGTACAGTCTCCCCCGGGAAGTGCCCTTCAGCATGGCACCTTAGTGGGCTTCGGTGCGGTCTTTTAAGAGTTCCCGACCGAGGCCCACCATATAGTGTCGAGGCGGACCACCGTGGTGAGTTTAGCCAGTTTAGAAATCACTTGCGTTAATTTTAGAGCCTCGAGATATGACAGAAACTTTCAACGATCTCTCCAAACGTAAAATAATAATTTATGAATCGTTTCAAAAGGTGAAAGAAGAGATTGTAAAGAAAAGCGCCCATACAGCGGCTGCCCTGAGAGCTCGAAAGGTCATATGTCGCGGGTCTGCCGCCATGATGTATTACATCGAGCAGCAAACAATCACCAAGATAAAGGTTACCTTCTTTTGCCCGCCTTTTTAGTAGTAAAGTCTTGAACTACGGTGATAGTGTATCGAGTTTTTTTTCTAATAGGCAAGGTCTCATTCACCAACTGGGTTTCGTATCCCTCCGAATGTAGGTTCCGTGACAAGTTTTGTTTTCTGAACGTATCTAGGATAGGTTATATAGATAGGTTTTATAGAGTAAATAATGGAACTATGCTTTACTAACATCCTATCCTACTTTAATATTATAAACGTGAAAGTTTGTAAGAATGGATGGATGGATGGATCTTTGTTACTCTTTCACGCCAGAGCGGCTAACTTTTTATCCCGGAAAAGTGTACGGATTCATAAACAACGCGGGCGAAGCCGCGGGGAAAAGCTAGTAAAATAAATTGAAAATATCTGTAATGCATTACCAAAAATACTGATAAATTGAATGATGCATAGATAATATTTAAAAAAGCCTAGGAAAAACTAAATCTGTACGACGAAAATCTCTATACCAATCTCAGCAATGGTAAAATAATTCTAATTTATTATTACTAATCATATTATAATCGATTAATGAGTTCAGATAATCGATAACGTGCATTAGGAAGGCTTGATCAATTTCATTATATAATTTTGCAATGTCAAAAATGTTGCAAAAAGTTCGACATCCGAAGTACGGAATAGAAAAAACATTGAACCTTTTAAACGAATTGATCGGTTCCAAACCTAATCGTTTAGTACTGTTTATAGTACTAGAACCCGCTAATGTCAACATGCACCTTGTAAAATTATAATTACGACATTTCGCGAGTAGTAGTGGTAGTATTTGAGCGCGCGCGATCCTCCCCCCACGACAGTTACGCGCGGACGCCATGGCGGCCCCACGCGCACTGACATTCTCGCGCGCCAAATTCAAATTCTAGTCATTCTTTTTTTATCGAGACTTAGCATAGACGATCATAAATTTTTTGACGGTGTTTTTTATGACCTAAGACTATGGTAATGACTGACAAGTGACGTGACGGTGACAGTGACTAGTGTGACAAAATGACGTGACTTGACTCGGATTGACTGACTGGACTTGACCGTTCGAGCGGGAAATGCAGGTTGGTCATGCACTTTTTTTATTTTACTATAAGTCTACTTTAATATTTCATGGAGTAAGTAGGACAGCAATAAATAAAAAAGAACCACATTAGGAAGTATTCGTTCATTCATTCTTTTTTGGTGAATGTCGAGCTTGCAGCAAGGCAGTAGGTATCGACTGTCTACAATACAAGGTTATAATAAAAACTCCTTAAATAATAATAAGAAAATTAAGTTGCATATTCTACCAGAAAATCTTATTTCATTTGATCAATTCAATTAATTAATCATCTTGATCTCTAGTAAAATGCACAAATTTGAATATCAAATTATGATTACGAAAACGCTAACTATGTCACTGCCATTAATGAGACCTTTAGTAAATGGTAATAAGAATCAACCGTGACCATTAGGTCAACAACATAACAACTAAACTATAATAATCACTTTTAAAAATTATATTCAAATAAGTAAGGTCGCCACAGAACTGCATTGCTAGGAATTAATTTATGTTTATTTATTTATCGTATATAGAACTGCATAAAATACCAAATAATTAATCTATTGTTGTTAATAAATATTGTGATATTTTCATGATATTTCCCAAAAAGCAACGTGAACGTTAGATTAGTTTGAACAACAATAGTTACTAATCGGTGAAGAAAAATTTAACGATAATTTAAAAGTTTTTCTCACACGTCATTAAATGATGAGAAGTCTTTTTTATTAATATTAATTATTATAGGTGTCAAGTGTCGTGCCATCCAGTAGCAGATCACCTATTTAAGTATTTATGGAATTATTAACATTTTAATGGTTGTCGAATTATAGCCAGATGCTTCATCATAATATACATATATATAATATACATAATTAAAAAACAAAGTCCCTCACCGCGTCGTCTGTCTGTCTGTTCGCGATAAACAAAAAAAATTCTGAACGGCTTTTCAAGCGGTTTTCACCAATAGACAGAGTGATTCATGAGGAAGGTTTAGGTGTATAATTAGTTAAGGTTTTGTGTAAATTGACTGAAATATGACGATGATAGTTCAAGATGTCGGAAAAAATCATACCGGCTGGAAGCTATACCGCTATGCGCCGAGTAAATGCTCGACGTAACGAGCTGATACGACACTACGACAGAAAAAGGATGAATGCGTATATGCTCTGCTAAGTGTGCGAAGCCGGGGTGGGTCGCTAGTGTAGGATAATTTTTAAAAAGATACGCATATCATAGTCATAAATACTTTCTTTTTAAAATCGATTTCCGAACAAATAAAAACCCTTTCAATCAATGAGCTAAGCTAACAATCATTCGTTTCGCTTTCATAACAAGTGATATGTGTACTCAAATCTATAATTATTATGTGAGAGAGCGAAAGCGTCTTCACTTTCACTCAGGGTCACATGGTCACATATCAAGGTATGTTATCACATATTGACGACCAAAAATGTGGTATTTTATGAGAATTCTTCTCAAATTTCTATCGATTTCGTTTCTATTTTGTAAAGTGATAATAAATTTTAGCTAACAATAAACAAACCTGAAACTTTTCATTGCCAAATGGTTTGCTATGATTTTCTTTTGCCGTATCCCTTATACATGAAAATCGCAAATGGCGACCGTCAGCCTAATTACCGTTGTCGCGACAGGCGTAGATCGCGCGATATCCTCTGTCAAACGTCATTTTTGTGTCATATAATGTATTGGCTGACAGTGAGATTGCTGTCGCGTGGCTGTCGCATTGCTGTCGTTTTTTTACGTAATTAAGCTGCGGATTGTATGAATTGGCCTGTCAGCTAAATTGGGAGTAAATAGGCCAGGATTCGGCGTACGTATTTAGTATTTCATTGTGTACTTAAATTATGTGTGTTTACCTCCTTGCGTTTACCTTACGATCAGTGGCGTGCACAGACTTTTTAGACAGGGTAGGCAGAAAATTTTAAAAGCTTACTTACCATTAATCCCTATTGCGTGTTGGTTTTGGTTCGTCGTTTTGTCGATTAAATAATGATGCATGTGATTTGCCACCTCAAATATTTTATAATAAATATTTATCTGAGTTATGTAGGGTAGGCAGTGTCTTTTTGTTTTTATGAACCGCACGCCACGGCTTTCGGTACGGGTAAAAGTACATCTGAATAATTCAATTATTATATTGTGATTCGGGGAGGCTCTTTACATGCACCATCGATTGGACGGCTGGTAACTTCATAGTTGCTCACTTGTAAATATCCTTATTACGTAAACCTTTAAATAAAAGGTCAGAGTCGCTTCACGATAAACCGGTTATTCTCATTAATTATATATTATTAATTATTAAAAAAAATGTTGCCCCTGAACACTTGGTTTTTCCAGTAACCTTAGTGCATTTACAGTATTATTAAAGTTTTACTGACTGCTTCATGGGTTTAGTGGTCGCAAGTACGACTGCTAAGCGTGAAGTCTAGTTCTATTCCCGGGTCGGGCAAAGTGTTGCAAAGTGTCAGCACGGAGTCTGGAACTGTGCCCGGTAGATGACTCCATAAATCCGGTGACTCAATAACGGCATCAGTGAAATGTGGGTGTAGAAAAGTACACCTCTGCTTAGGTAGAGGTAGGCTATGTAGGCTATGTTACGTTAATAACAGAAACATACTACTATATTATCAAAGTTGCACTAAATTAAAATTAAAAAAATATAGTAAATTAAATTAAACCAATAAAAACCTAGGCGAAACAGAAATAGGTAACATGTAGCCTTAATTCACCTACCCAATGAAATAATGTAGGCCTAAGAAATTAAATATCCCACGAGTAAGGCAAAAGTTCAGAAATATAATTTCATTCATAAACCAACTATAGCTACTTGAAAACCTCCTTAGCATTAAACAAATAGGCAGGCTACCAGATTTCCATAATGCCGATGCTAAATATTGACCGTCGATAAGTGTTATTTATTTACCGGTAATTGCAGCAAGAAACCGGTTATTAAATGTGATCACTTTTACTGCGACTGGATATGCTCTTATGATGAAGATGTTAATTATATTTGCATGGCTATTTGCACTCGACAAAAGAAATATTTAGTTACGGGAGAACAGGCTTTGAAACACTCGTAGAATTAAGATGAAGATGTGATGTAGTCAGGTGATTAATTTAAGAAGTGCTTCTGTCTTTTTTTCTACTCGCTACTGACAGAAGACGATCGAGTAGTCAAAATTGGAACTATACAGTTAGGTACATAATGCCAAGCGAGGGTAACGGGGAGACCTCTGTAAAGTCTCCCCCGGGACGTGCGACGAGGGGATGGCATCTGTACAGTTATCCCCGCCGGGAAGTGCCCTTCGGCATGGCACCGTGGTGGGCTTCGGTGCGGTCTTCTAAGAGTTCGCGAAGCCCACCATATGCGGACCACCGTGGTGAGTTCAGCCGATAGGATAGTCCGACAAATGATGGGTTATTACCACGTCAATCAAGAAAAAGGTACATAACGCCAATGAAAATAAACGTTTTAATATTCTATTATTCTTAACCTAAGTCTTGTTTTGTTGCCGTCGTGGGTCAAACATGGATGAGACTGTCTTACCAGACATAATGTTAATAGAGTGAAGTTAGTCCGTGTAACAATAAAAGTAAACTACATTTTTCAAATGACAATATAATTATTACCAGAATATTATTTAGTTACAGTACATATACATACATTATGCTCATTGTCAAGCGCGGATCCACCGTTGTGGGCACGATGGGTATGCCCACAACCCTAATAGACTTGTGACGTCACACTTTCGCGTTCTATTGAGGTCGATAGGCTGATGATATTATATCCAATGCCTTAATAAAATTTAAAAACAAATGAATCGTGCGTGATTCTGTACCATCTCCTTTTTAGGAATGCACTAAGTATATCGATCATGGGCAAGTTCATAATCCGACCGAGGCACTTGGCCGATTTTCGGATGACCACAAGCTTTTTTGAGGGCTTGATCCGCGCCTGCGTATTTTATGGCTAAGTTAACTTCTATATGTGTTAGAAAAAAAAACCAGAGCCTTACAAAAAAAACACGTCTTGCTTTAAAAATCTTAAAATAAGATTCTGCTTGACAAGTTATATGAGAGAAAATTACCGTTTATCCGAACTGTCGTACATATATATAAATAATTATAGGCAATATCTCGAAGTCATTATACAATATTATACATCGTTATATTTTACACCTACGTTGCAACACGCGGCGCCAGGTAAAGGAAAATGAGCATGAATAAAAAATGCTTATGAAACATGCACTCAGTTTTTTCATGCGCATCCAATAAAAAACTAATTGTGAAGTTAATTAAATGCAGTAAAACGTTTCCTGATTCACTTGAATGCTCTTCATGAAATGTAAACAAACATTCATACGAAGCATTTCCGTCATGAAACCCACAATTTGTTATGGTTTCGAATTGGTTACGGTTTTGCGTTAATTATAGTCTTTAACATACCTGAGTATACGCTTGTCCAAGAGCATACGGTATGTAAAACCAATGGCAAGTTGGGTCGATGATATGATCACACTTATGGAAAACAACTGAAATAGATTGGTGCATAAAAGGGAAAAAATGCGAAAGATCCTACACATATTTTTCTTACTTTTGCAAGAAATATAAATCCTGTAATTGATTGACAACAGCTGTGAATGTTACTGATGATGAATGCCATGCTTGTTCAATCCACAATCTAAAAACCAACCGGAAACAATGCAACATGTAGCAACTTTAGAATGGAGTACAGTAACAAGATGTTTTTATTAGACACAACAATGTTCTTACCTAATTCTCACAAACGGTCGCATATAAAGTTTAAGGGCAATAAACTACCAAAGAGACAATTTAAAACCGATAATGTCGAAGACAAACGTGAGAGTTTTATGAATCACTTTCACCAAACTGCGTCGCCAATGATTTTCGAAACAACATTTACATAATACATATTCACTTTCCCTTGAATATTTACGTTACAATTATGTTAATGTTGAGCCTTGGGATTTTTATTATATTAATAAACTGCATAGTAAACAAATATCGACGTTTTGCGCGATTTTGAACTTTGTGATGTTATACTTAGTTCTTAATTGAAGTTGACCTTTAAAATACTGGGTATATAGTATGTGATAG
The DNA here is from genome assembly GCA_947562105.1 of Shargacucullia verbasci. Taxonomy (NCBI): domain Eukaryota; kingdom Metazoa; phylum Arthropoda; class Insecta; order Lepidoptera; family Noctuidae; genus Shargacucullia; species Shargacucullia verbasci. Next base: position 1,536,322 of record OX387289.1, on the reverse strand, counting down.
TTGAACCATTGCTACTCATCCTGTTTCGTCTTTAAATCCGTCTTCAAATCCGGCTGTGTTTTGCAATCTATTTTTTCATTAGCATTGTGGTTCGAGGTGATGTCTGTCGGCCGAAAGATCGATTAATTTAAAATATTAATATATTCATATTAATATACATATTTATCTAAACACAGATTTAAGTTCATATTAATCTTAGCACCACAGTAGGATTTCTCTTGTTACGTAGACACAGTTGACAAACATACACATGACACGGAAAAACCATGTGCCATACCATTTGAACAGCAAGGAGTCGAACCCACAACTCGATAGTTGAGAGCACATAACATTCACGTTATTTAAGAGCCGATTTTGAATACTGTTTTTCAACCGACTTCAAAAAAGGAGGAGGTTCTCAATTCGGCTGTATTTTTTTTTTTTTTTTTTTTTTTTTATGTTTGTTACTCGATTTCTCGAAGACGCCTGGACCGATTTCAAAAATTCTTTTTTTATTTGAAAGGGTATGCTTGTCATTTGGTCCCATTGTCATCAGGTCAGGACCTGATGGTGGAAACCCTGAGAAATCGAGGACATCTCTTGAAAATTGTAGGCGAGCATGGGGTAAAAACTTGATATTTATGTGTATATCTGATGAGACTACAATACTATGGAGGTTTAGGGCAGATCTGATGATGGAGACGACAGAGGATCGAGGGAACTCCTCAACGGTACATCTTAACTACCTCGTGTTTGGGCTTATTTTATTCGTGTTGACAAGATCTTTACACCGAGAAGGGTAATGACTGCCACTGCAAGGTTCGTGATGCAGGTGCAGTACAGTTTAGGGAACTCCTTAATGGTTGATAGCAGCTACATAGTGTTTGGACTTATTTTATTCGTATTGATGCGCACATTAAGCCGAGATGGGTAATATTGCAGATTCGATGGTCGGCTAAGTAATTTATTTGCTTTTAAAATCACATAATGCAATACCGTCTAAGGTTTTCACTCGACTTGGGGCAACATACATTTCACCTTTGTAAAGTTTTTCAAGAGAATCGTCTTTACTAGGTCTACCCATCACTCAAAATTGTGAAATAATTAAATTTTTTAACAAAAAATAAAAACCGACTCCAAAAAACAAAACTAATAACTAAAAAGCAAAAAATAAATCTTTTATTATACAATATAGTAGTTGAAGAATATTGAAGTCGGTGCCAAGTAAAACATGCAATGATAAACCGACACGATTGGCGAAGTGCATTTGTCGTGTCCGACGCATAATTCGCTCCGCACTCGACAATTTCTACGTGAACTCGTTGTTTCAATGTCGCTATTATAGCAGCAAGGTATATTACTTTTATGTTTTACTTGGCACCGATTTCAATATTCTTCAACTACTATATTGTATAATAAAAGATTTATTTTTTGCTTTTTAGTTATTAGTTTTGTTTTTTATTATATAACAAGTTATATCTTCAAGGGTAGAATTCTGTTGAAATACAATAACAAATTTTACATAATTTTTGCGCAGTAATCGTTGTTTTGCATAATTATTGTGATCGAATGCCACACGTTAATAATTATGCGGTTTTACACGATAGAGAGACGTAAAGCTAATGAGCTTGTTCACCGCACAACGTAATTAATTGGTTTGAAATGTCACCGCTAAGAAATGTATTATGTATATCCATTTCACTTGTATTACATAGTCAGATAATGATCACATACACGTCAATCAATCATCGATGTATACATGCCATAATCGTTATACCATATCAGTAGATATATCTATATAAATAAAAATCAATTGCCAAAAATGTATGTAAGCGCATAACTTCAGAACGGCTGCATCTTTTTGGCTAATTCTTTTTTGTTGTATTTGTAATTGTCACGACAAGGATTGTAGGAAAGATTTTTTCTTTTGAAAAATCTGTAATTTGAAATTTGAAATTGCACCCGTGCGAAGTTTTATATATTTCTATGATACAAATAGGTAAATTTTTGTATCATAAAATTCCTATATATAAAATTCCTGTTCGTAATTCTTCTCCTAAACAGCTTGATCGATTTTTAACTTATGTGGTCACCTGGATAGTTCTTAGCTATAGTTGGAAGGTGACTTAGTTGTTGAAATTCAAAAAACAAAATACACGCAGACGATGTTGTAGGCGAGAGCTAGTGTTATATAAAATTTATCTTATAAGTTAATAAGCACTAATATAGCAAAGTGGTTTCAGTGGTGGCAATGGCGAAGGTTTGGAAGGCCGCACAGAAGAGACCCAGTTCCCGACGGCGGATGCGATGAGGCAGTCGCCCCTGATGCAGCACTGTCCTCTCAGGGGAACGCCCAAGTGTCCTCCTGCTTCTAAGAGGTATGACTCCAGTTTTAATATTTGGGGTGAGCAATCATATCAGAAACTCATTATGAACTTTTATCCGGCTAGAACTATGACATAGAAATGTTGTAGAAACGAACAGTTGCAGCCAGAAAACACGTGGAACTATACGAGATAACAAAACATTTAGGGGATTCAGCAGTCAACTACAAAAGACAGAGCTATCACGTACCACACCCACCATTGTTTCGGCAATATACTCTGAGTCATAGAGTCAGAGTCATATCTCAAATTCTAACCAATTTCCAGATACCGCACGCACGATGGTACTTGCAACAACATCAACCGTCCCCGATGGGGGGCCACCATGACTCCAGTACAGCGTTTCCTCTCGCCTTCCTACTCCGACGGCCTCCAAGCTCCAAGGAGATCCATCTTCGGTTCCAAGCTCCCTTCAGCAAGAGAGATCAGTTCGACAATACATGAAGACAAAAATGCTGAGACCTCAGGAGTGACGCATCTGCTGATGCAGTGGGGACAATTCGTGGACCATGATATGACGTCATCTTCGCAGTCACGAGGGTTTAATGGATCAGTGCCCAGGTGTTGCAAGAATGGCGGGAGGGATTTTGTACCAAAGGAATTTCTGGTAAGAATACTTTAATTCTACAGAATTTTATAACTGACACTTATCCTCTGAAGTCTCCATTTTAACGGAACAAAGTTGATCCACGTAGTAATAGGAGCTTTTTCAAGTTATGTAGACTTTTGAACCCAATCCTTTATTCCCACAGCATCCAGAATGCTTCCCCATCGTGGTGCCATCGTCAGACCCGTTCTACGGTCCTCGCGGCGTGAGGTGCCTGGACTTCGTACGCTCTTCGCCGGCTCCTCGAGACGACTGTGCCCTCGGCTGGCGGGAGCAGCTCAACCAAGTGTCAGCGTATATTGATGGGTCACCGCTGTATGGCAGTTCAGCTACGAAGTCGGATAAACTTAGGCTATTCAGGAATGGTGAGATTTTAATTTTAAATAAAGACCCTGTCAGACTATGAAAAATTCGTAAGGGATTAGAATGATATTAATTAGTAGTCTAGATTTAAATCGAGAGATGCTCTTCTTGCCTTCATGACCCAGAAAATCTACACCTGCACAATATCATAGGAAAGCATCTCACGCTCTCTTTCTGTCGCCCTCTAGAGGTTAGCAAAATTCGTTCCTCGGAATTCAGAACCACTTATTTCAAACCACATTTTTTTTTATAAGCATAAAAAAATTATAAAATATCTATTTAGTGATGGCAATGTATACAAAAATAATATATTATATTATCTATTACTTTTTCATCACCAGGCATGTTGCAATACGGTCGCATGCAGCAACGGCGTCCAGTTCTGCCACCGGAGCGTCGCGATGAGCTCTGCCGTAAAGGAGCAGTGTCCACTGATTGCTTCAAGTCAGGAGACGCCAGGGTTAACGAACATCCAGGTCTAGTGGCAGCACATATTGTGTGGCTGAGGCAGCATAATAGGTGAGGAGCGAATTAATTTCCAGGAATGTGAAATTATGCGTAGCGAAAAATAGCTGCTTAAGCCAGGAAACATCATGGTCAATGAGTATCTGGACTAGGGATGTTACGGAGCTTCGACTCCGAATCCGATATGTCGGAACCTCCGATTAAAATTACACCTCCGAATCCGGATCCGGTTCCGATATATCAAAACGGAGGTATATATCGGAGTTACAAGTTATGACTTTCTATCGCTGCAGCGCTACCGAACGCTTTCTACGTGACACTGACAACTGACGGAGTATATGTGTTCTTTGCAACTGATGAACGAAGAGTGAACGAGTTGCGACAAGTTTCTTCTTTTTTATTTATTTATATTTTACATTCGTAGATTTGCTCCGACTCCGACTCCGATTCACCTCCGACTCCGCGGAGGTCACTACGAGAACCTCCGACTCCGATTCCGCCTCCGATAAATCCACCTCCGTAACATCCCTAATCTGGACCTAGTGGTGGTCCACAGAAAAAAAATAAAGCTTGTTATCCCCCATAATATAAGGATATGATAAAAAAAGTTTACAGATACAGATTTTTGATTGCTTCAAGTCAAGATTGCCTGTCCCTTTCAGGCATGCTTAGTCAAAGGATTGAAGATAATAGTGAATTGCTTAATCGACACATAAAATCTTAGGTAATTGATTGATTGAATCTTTTCATTGAACATTCCCAGGATGGCACAAGAGCTTACTCATCTAAACCCACACTGGAGCGACGAAAAGATCTACCAGGAGACGCGCAAGATTGTGGGAGCCATGGTGCAACACATCACGTATAGGGAGTTCCTGCCTATTGTGCTGGGTGAGTAATAAATAGGAAGATTTATCATGAAGAGATAGAGAAATGATGGATCTGAAGTTTTAGTAATTATAAAATGGTAAATTATAGAATTCTAATAGCAAAACATAGTGTACAGTTTTATAAATTAATAAAATATGTTCGATCATATGTTATAGTCACTACATATTATAAAACAAAGTCCCCTGCCGCGTCTGTCTGTCTGAACGCGATAAAATCAAAAACTACTGAACGGATTTTCATGCGGTTTTCACCAATAGACAGAGTGACTCATGAGGAAGTTTTAGGTGTATAATTCATTAAGGTTTTGTGTAAATTGTCTGAAATATGACGATAATTGTTGAAGATGTCGGAAAAAGCCATGCCGACTGATAGCTTTAGTGACATGCGCCGGGTAACAAATAGTTATTTACCCGTATAAACATAATAAGACCAGTGTTTTAGAAAAAAAATGTAGGCGTATATGCTAAGCTACCCGTGTGAAGCCGGGGCGGGTCGCTACTAAATATAATAATAATAAATTGCTAAAACAAGACATACTTGTGTGTTTCGCTCTAGCAATTTATAAATAACCTTCCATCATGCATATTAAGCAGAGTTTACAGCTTTACAACGAATTAGTAGTCGATGCACACTAAACTGATAATATACATAATTATTTGCAAGGCTTTGATGAGTAAAAGCCTTGGAATTATTCAAATAGTACCCCACCAACACTCCTTCTACATATGACAGCCTGCAACCGTGTGGGTGTAAACATTACCACACGGTTCCTTCCCACTTACCACGCCCTTCTTGCCACTAGCACAAGACAATAATTTGACGACAGGGTTGGCCCAGTAGCTGAGCCATTTTCTGTGCTACGTGTCGCGGGTGCGATCCGCGCACGGAACAAATATTTGTATGATTTACAGATAGTTGTTTCGGGTCTGGTTGTGTGTGCATGTGATGCATTTTTGTAAACTATACACACGATACAGGAGAAATCATAGTGTGGGGCAACGTTTTTTTTTTTTTAATTACTATATTTCCATTTATATTATTATTATACATAGGTACCGAAGTAATCCGTCGCTTCGAGCTGGACCTCCAAAAGAAGGGCTACTACAAAGGCTACAATCCCAAGATCAACCCGAGCCCAGCCAGCTCGTTCGGCTCAGCAGCCTTCAGGTTCGGGCACAGCCTCGTGCAGTCCTCCATGGTGCGCTTCGACAGGTTCCACAGACCTATGAGTAATAGTGAGTCTAGTTTTAGAACACTTGTTCTTGTCCCCAAGCCGCCTGCCAAGCGTGGGGATTATGGCAACCCCCCCCCCCCCCCATTGGGGGATGCCATCGTTCAGTAGTGGACGTCTTTTGGCTGATGATGATGATGGTTCTTGTTTGCAGATTTGGAAGGTATATGTATTTATATCAGGACAAAGCTTTTGTCATAAGTATATAGATTAAAAACTGTATTTTGATAGCTATGAAGATTGCCTTAGGGCGTGGAACAGAACTTGACAAAATTTTTAATTACTCGTTCTTAAATACCATTATAAACCGAACCGTAACCGCATATGCAAGATGCTTGGGAAATCCTATTACTTGCTGGAGTTTCTTGTCGAAAACGTTCCGGCTCAAAAATGTATTTTCCTTACAGACGTAACCCTCCACAATGAACTGACAAACCCCTCCAACATCTGGTCCATTGGTGCGGTGGACCGTTTGCTCCTCGGCATGCTGAACCAGCCCATCCAGAAACGTGACGAGTTCATCACGGGCGAGCTCACCAACCATCTGTTCCAAACTCCTCAGTTCGACTTTGGGATGGATCTGGCAGCTATCAACATTCAGAGGGGCAGGGACCATGGAGTGCCTCCGTATACGTCGTGGAGGGAACCATGTGCCTTGTCAGCTATTGAGGACTTTGATGACCTACTTAGGGTGATGCCGGCAAGGGCCGCTAGGAAAATGAAGGCATTGTATAGGTGGGTAATGTTCCTTTGGCTACTTTGGAATATGAATAACACTTACACAATATTTTAGGTTGCATTCACGGACCATAGTGAAAGTCACTATCAACGCCTACTTTAGGAACTAAAACTTTCTTCCTATTTCACAGGCATGTGGACGATATAGATCTATTCACGGCAGGGATGGCAGAGAGGCCGGTAGTGGGCGGGCTGGTGGGACCAACGTTTGCCTGCATTATAGCACAACAGTTTGCTAACCTCAGAAAAGGAGATCGCTTTTGGTAAGTTCAGCAGAATAATCAGAAGCTTTAACCAAAAATTAATAGTATACAATCCACTGCAAGACTAATTAAATTGGCTGAGATCGCCATCAACACAGCTCATGCTCCATATAATTTCAGGTACGAAAACGGAGATTTCGACTCCTCATTCACGCCAGCACAGCTTCAACAGATTCGCAGGATCTCCTTCGCACAAGTTCTCTGCCGTACTCTAGATACCATTGAAACAGTTCAGCCCTTCGTCTTTCTCTCCCCTGAAAACCCTGACAATGACAGGATATCCTGCCAGAATGGGCTACTGAACAACTTTGACTTGTCACCCTGGGTGGAAATAGATTCAGATTCTGACAATGACATTAGCAAATCAGAGGAGCAAACCACACAGAAACTAAAGAAAAAACCAACTACTACTCAAAGACCTACAACGACTAAAAAGACAGCCCTGAAAGGTGCTATTAAACCTAATAAAAAGAAACCGGAGAATAACTCTTCTGTTGTGAAAAATATGACTATAGAAAACTTGACTAAAGAAGATCTGACTCACAAACTTAACTCAACCGCAAAACTTAACTCGACCGACAAACTTAACTCGACCGACAAACTTAACTCAACCGACAAACTTAACTTGACAATCAAACATAACGAGACTGACATATCCAAAGACAATGACGAACTTAACTTGACTTTAACTGAGGACATGACTAGCACGACTGCTAAACCTAACATGACGAATAAACCAACCGTGACTAGACGTGACGTACAGATCGATGATAAACTTGACTTCAAAAACAAAAGCCGACGGTTTGACGACTTCAAAATTGACTCTAGACGTCGACCATCTGAGAAATATGATGAATATGACTATGACGATGACGATGACGAAGACACGCAACAAGTGCAATCTGTTATAGTTAACAACGTTGCACATAAGCGACCTCAATATAACAGACCAAATAATAGACCTAATAACAGACCAGTAATTACAGTGACAGAGAATATCGACAAATATACTTACTTGATTAACTACGTTCCAAGACCTACGGAGTCATGGCGACAAAGTACTAGGAGACAAAGTACTAGGAGACAAACTACTGGTAGACCAATGTCAGACAGAGACGTAGTAAAAGTGACCTACCAGACTTATGACGACACTTACAGACGACCAAACAAACCTTACTATTACAACAGACATGAGAACCAAAACTACAGATATAATCGACCGACTCATAAGACTAAATATAATTACCCTTCATCCGCTAGGTCAAATGACGACACTGTCACCCAAAGAAATAAACCGACTGACAATACTGACACTAAAAGCGAAAGTTCGACTGACTTGTATAAACTTGTGACCTTTGGGTACGTTGGTACTTACAAGGGTGAAGCAAGTACTACTGAGAAAAAGATTGACAAGACTGACAAGGACATGACAGACATAAAAGTGACTGACAAAGTAACCAACAGACATAAATCTGACACTGTAAGTAAAGACTTCTCCACTTTTGATATTACTGACGGCAAGAACATGAAGCTATCGACGTTTTACTTATACGAGACTGCGACTAAGCCATATTTACAGAGACCGACTAGACGCAATGACGAAATGCCTATACAGACTGACAAATACTATTACATTAGGAATGTTCTCCACAAATACTCCGACTCTGATAAAAGTACACTAAGACCAACAAACAAAGAAGAAAAACGCGAGGTAGTTAGCGATAACTATAATGTCGCTGGAAATCAAAACGAGGCTGTCGAGGAAAGATCCGCGATAGATAAGCTGGCATCGTTGGATGATATAGAAGTGAAATCCAAGAGTCAGGATCGGCATAGGAACAGCGTGAAGCCTTCGAGTGCTGCTAAGACTCCATCGGTGGCTTTTCAAGTTATACCCAGTGAAAACAAGTAAGTCCAATGCTATTAAGAGATAAAATATGATACATCAAATGCTTAATTAGTTGTCTTTCCCATACTCATGCATCACAATATTTCCCAGTCCATCGCAATGGGCGGTCTACGAAGAGAACCTGGACCTACCAGAGCAGCACGTAATGCCAACCATCAGGACAGACCCTTACGCTCTCAAGGAAATACCAAGACCCATCACACTCAACAGCTCTAGGAGACGAAGACCAGGCATTGGAAGACATTGATGTATACTCCAAGTTTAGAAGAAATCTTGCCTTAACTCCAAATAGATAATTTTAGGGACATTAGTTAGTGAAATGTTCTTCATAGATAGGTGACAAGTGTCAATTCTAATAACGCATAATAATTTATACAGGGTAGATGCCTTACTTTTGTCTTTATTAAAACCGAAGTTGAATTCTTGAATTCAAAGTAAAAAGTTTTATCTTGATAAAACTACGTTATTAGTTTTGAAAAGTAAATTTTGAGAAGTATAAGAGGACAAAAGTCGTTGACAAAGAAATTGTAATGGACCGGATTGTATACTCGAAGTGAAAATGACATCGACTGTGACTGCTATTGCACTAGCTTGACTGATTTTATATCTAAGTTAAATTAATTACATAACTACACTAAATGTTGACTGACTGGAATACTACCGTGAAATAATTTACTGATATTTGACGTAACTGATATAGACTTTGACTGTTAACTAACGCAGGAGTTTGAATGACTATAATTAAATATATATATTACTAAATATAAAATTAACTGACTGCACTATTATAAGTGACTAATGACCTAAGCTTGATGACTAATGACTAATAGGAAATAATTTTGTAACAGTAAGTTACTGACTAAATAACTATACTGAACTATGAAAGCAAAATTAGTTGACATTTTGACTGATATTGACATTATGATAGAATGACAGAATATATAATGGCGACTAGACATGTATGCTTACTTAAGGACAAAAGACATGACTAAATGACTGGACAACACGACGCAGACAACACAGTAAAGGACTTAAGCGGTTTGACTTACATAGAAAGCTATACAAAACTTCAATGTTACTGTAAGTATAACGCACTGACTGACAATACGCACAACTAATTAATTAGAAACACAATTCCTTGCTAGGTTAACAAGCGAATAAGATGCACCGAGATTTTGACTTGACTGACTAATATTGATCTAACTAAGACAAAATAATGACTACTGCATTAACCATAAGAATATAATTATTACTGATATTAAATTTTGAATGAATTGACAGAAAAATTACGACAACCTTGGACAAAATAGACTTTATTGACTACATCACAAAATCGACTTACATGGTTAGATATTTACTTGGGTATATGACAGTGACAAAAGACACATATTACAGATCTCGTCATGACAACACATTCAATGACAAAGTAGGATAAGTACTGACTACACCGACTGACAAACTTGTAAGATGACTAAAGACTGCTTGAATAAAAATAGTCGTAATAAGGTTAATTAATAAATATAATCCCGTATTTATCATAAGTACTCGTGAATCGCAATTAAATATTGAGTATTGAATATAATTAAATTGTCAAAAAATAATAAATGGTTTGCCTCCATACAATGGTAGTCGAATTGACCCCAATTGTTTTAAAATTTATAAAATGAAAAGTACCACCGAGAGTACATGTTCTTTGTGAAAATGTATTATAAGGATAATTATTATCTGTTATATGAACTGCTATTTTTATACTTAACGTTTTTCAATTAATCTTTGGTTGTAAGTGAAGAGTGGTATGGGTCATACAACTGTTTTTCAGATATAACTAATGAATAATTAATACATAGTACATTTGGCCCCTACCTCCTCTTTAATTGAAGTTGCACTCTTAGAAAAAATCACGCAAAACTTAACTGCGCAATTATGTTAATTAGTTATTATATGAACCTTGATATAATTGTTTAAATTCCCGAAATAAGTATTTAAAAAATCAATAATTAACTTGAAATTAAAGGTACAAATAAAAATATTTTTAGCACACCATTTATATTAACTTTCAATCATATTTTAAGTACATATTTCAATTAGTATGTGTGTCTCAAATGTGATCTAGGTAATATAATTATCAAGTATGCAGTGAACACTTGATGACAATTGAATAGATACTCATTAATATCCTGATTACATAAGTTACTACTGTGAATAAATAATTATTTAAATATAGTACTTGTATTTTTTAAATATAAATCACACATAATACAGCTTGATTGATTTAAATGTTTTCTTCCTCAATATTTCCCAACCTGTATAATTTTCAGTAATTAACTATAATATTTACCTACTAATGAAAAATGTTATTCATGTTAGACAAATCATAAATATTAATTACTAAGAGTATGCCAGATATTGATGATTGGTTCACAGATATTTCTACTGTTTATAACTTTGATATAATAATATTGTCATAAATGCTTTAGCATGCCTAGGGATTAATACATCCTTGGTTTATCAATACAGAGACTCTATTATACACATACCACAGTTTATGACTCAATTGATTACATTTCTCATAGACACAAGACATCTTTCATTGTTTCTAAGAATGATTTCATCATTATAAACTGTGTAACTTTTGAGAAACAAACCAAATACACGGAAATTTTAAGTAATAAGAGATTCTGTATGTTTAATAGTATGTTATTTACTGGTAGTTACAAAAATCAGTGTTTCAATATAATGGTTACTATGTAACCATTTTTAAATATAAATAAACTGGTAATTAATACCTATTGAATAGGTAAAATATGATTTGTATATAGCATATAATTTATAATGTATCACATAACATATTGTGTCGACTTAAAGAGGTTCTAAAGAACTTATCTCAGCAAAGGGATATTCAAAATGGTACAGTTGAACTGAATATTAATACATCCATGAATATAAACTAATATAGATACTTATATATTTGGATACATTAATCCCTCTCAGGGTGAAACTGAACCAATGTTTTGGATAACTCTTCAGCCAGTTGAGGAGTACTGGCACAAAGTACTCTGCGAGACAACAAGTCTAGTGGTCCTCCAGATGGGTCTATACAGACTCCTCCAGCCTCCCTCACCAAAATATCACCAGCTGCAATGTCCCAAGCATGGATTCCAAACTCAAAGTTGGCATCAGCCCCTCCCATAGCTACCATTGCCATGTTCAATGCTGCCGAGCCCAAAGCTCTCAAGCCATGCCCTTTACTGACAATACGCTTGTAGTTCTCAAATACAACCTCACATTTATCTTGGTCCCGACTTGTGCCGACCTCAAATGCAACCAAAGCATTGCATAACTCTTTCACTTGAGATACATGTATCTGTCTGCCGTTGAGGAATGCGCCCTGACCCTTCTTGGCGGTAAACAGCTGCTCCAAGTTGGGATTGTAGATGATTCCGGCGACGCACTCCTTGTTGATAGCGAGTCCGAGTGAAATGCAGCAGTGAGGGAAGCCGTGCACAAAGTTCAGTGTGCCATCCACTGGGTCTATGATCCACGTCGGGGCGTCAGTCAGTTCGCATTTAGCTCCATCGGCGACCGACTCTTCACCAATAAACTTATGCGTCGGGAAATGTTTCGATAAACCTCCAATAAGCGTCTCCTCTACCTTTTTATCTATTTCAGTCACTAGATCGATGTCACTGGACTTCTTCTCGAACACTTTGCAGCCACTTACGTGCTCAGTTATAAGGTTTCCAGCGGACTTGACGAGTGATAAAGCAATATCAAAGTATTCGTCTATCGAGTCCATTTTGAATGAAAAGTTGCGTTTAATAACTTGTGATGGATGACGAACGTGAAATAAAAAATGTTTTACAATTTTATAGATAATTGTCACAGTAATAATTATGAAATTTGTAAAAGTATAATTAAGTACACAGCATGAGGAAATCTACGAGCAAACGTCAAGCAAGTTTGAAGTTTCCTTTTAATTTACATGACATTGACATTCATTCATGAATGACATTGTGCATTTACTGAATTTGTTACACGATACTTATTTAGTGCTACAAAGGTTGTATTTGTTATGAATATTGTAGCGATTAGCCATGAACACTGATTTAATAATATATTACCGTAGTATTAAATATAATACTAAGTTAACAATCAACAGAATCGTATGCACAGCGGAATGTAAAGAACATAATTTCCAAACCTACTAATCGCGAACGCAACCATAAAATATTTTCGAATGTTGTTAATAAATACTGAGTAGGACTACCCGCCATTTGAATTATCTACGGAAGGTTTTTTTTACATTAAAATTAGTACTTTTCCTTGAGTTCATAGTGATTTGTGTTAAAAATACTCAAGTATTAGAGGTAAGTGTAATTTAAATAATCTCGTTTAACATTGATATCACTGGTGTTAATCTTATGTTTGTATTTTTAAAAAACATTGCCCCTTACCAGGAATGCTCCTGTACTTGGATACAGTTTACAGACATATATTTTACATACACGCACATCCTGACTTAGACCAAGTATCTGTAGATCATACCAGTTGTTCCGTTTTGGAATCGAATCCAAGACCCGTAACGCAGAAAGTCAATCGCTTAGGCACTGCTCCAACCGTCTCGTCAAAAAGTTAGATTTGGACGTTGGATGATTGATTGATAAAGTTATAGAAAAGACATTGAATGGAATGGAAATGGCGGAAAATAAAGTGAATGGCGCCCTGTATGCTGTTGTGGCCAGCTAAAAAATACGCGGTTTATTTTTCCAAGTCTAACAGTAATATGCGCACTGTGACTGTAATTGAGCGTATACTCCAACTACTAGACTCCGCCCCTAAGACGACCCTCTCACCAAAGTTTATGATTACGACGTTAATCCACTACATTTAATTACTTTTGCCAAGCCGAAAATAATTAGTATACCTAAAATGTTTAGCTCTATTTGGCACCTTTTTCCAATATATCAGATGATGACTGTACGAACGACGAGTCAATAAGACATGAAAGGGTCAAGCAGTTGAAGCAAGAAATTCATATGAATGCTATGGAAATGCGTTGCTTGCCTATCCTTGCATAGTATGTGCAATGTAACTTTGATTATCAGACTGGAAATAATGTGAGAGAGATAAGAGATAGTAGAGGTTTGGAATAAAATAAAGTTCAGTACTTATGCTTCAGTGGTTTGGTCGTTTAGTCAATGTGGAGAGGACGAAAGAGAGGCAATTATAATAGTCTTAATGGTGATGTCCTTCAAAAAGGTCAGATGCGCAGTATGCAACCAGCTTAGAAGCGCATGGCATACGACACTTATTGCAATATATTTAGGTACGAATACCCGATAATTCGTGATGTTTTGCTCAAATTGCTCTATTTGGACCATAGAAATAATATGTCCTAGTTTGGACAGTTCCAGTGTATCTGACGCTGATTGTCAATATAAAAATCACCATTTGATTTTAATGTATAGACTCACAGCCGGTTTCTTCATCAACAACTAAAATGCCGACGAATTTTGCTTACGTTTAATGCCAAGATTGACGCAGTGGTTGTGATATTGACTGTTGCGGGCTCCATTCCTATACTGAACAAATAGATGTAGGTACAGATACTTGTTCTGGGCCTGGAAGTTAGTGCATGTGAAGATTTGTTTGTAAACGCACCCACGATAGACTATAATCACGATTATACGATATATAGTATATACACTATATATATATATATATATATATATACAGGGTGTCCCAAAACTCAACGTCAAGCCGAAACGGGGTGACAGGATTGATCATAACCATCACGAGAAAAATCTGAAAAAAAATCTATCCCATGCAGTTTGAAAATTATGGGCATTTTAAGAAAAACCTAGAAATTTGATCAAACTGTACCATTTTTCGGTTATTGTGGTTATTATTTTTTATTTTTGTTCATTTGAACTTTAGAAACGTAATCCTAAATAACATTTCTAGAATCCCAATAAAAAATAATGACACAATTGCCTTAAGTTCCCGAGAATTGAGACTATTTGTTAAACTACGAATTTAAAATTTTCAAGATTCGTCGACTTTGACAGGCCCTCCTATAAAAAAAATGTACTAGAGTGCCTTGGCAAGTAGCATTAAAAGTTGGCGCATTTAATCAGAATTCTAAAATGGTACAATACTTGTTAGTTCCATACAATAGAAAAGAGTAAAAAAATTAAAACCTCAAGTAACCCGATTTTTGCTATCAGATTTTACTCAGTTAAAATGTTTTTAATTCGCACAAGCTCTAGGTAGGTTCTCCCAGTATCGTTTTAAAGTAAACCTGTGGACCGGAATTTTAAACGGTAAAATTATTGGGCCTATTGAACTGCCTGAGAACTTGAATGGAACTAATTACCTACATTTTTTAAGAGAAGATTTACCAACCCTGTTAGAGGACGTACCACTAGCAGATCTTCGCGACATGTGGTTTCAACAAGATGGCTGCCCAGCGCATTTCGCAGTGCAAGTAAGAGATTTCCTTGACCAGGAATATCCGGGAAGGTGGATTGGACGTTCGGGCACTATCTCGTGGCCCGCCCGTTCACCAGATTTAAATCCCCTGGATTTTTTCTATTGGGGAGTTCTCAAAGAAAAAGTTTACTCAAAGCCCATTGAGAACGTAGCCGACCTGCGTGAACGCATTTCTCAAGCAGCTGAGGCGATCAACTCTCGAAGATATGCCCGACTAATAAGTAGATCTTTTTTAAGAAGATGTAGGGCTTGTATTGAGGCTGATGGTAAACAATTTGAACATTTATTGTAATAAAAAACGTTATTTCTCTATCATCTGACTTTTATTCCAACAAACCTAATTATTTTACTAATTTTACTAACTTTTTTTCACTTTGGTAAAAGTGGCGTCACTATCTGTCTCGCTCACTCATGGCGAACATACCCATTATCCATCTCTCTCATCATTTTGTCTTAAAATTAAGAACCTACCTAGAGCTTGTGTGAATTAAAAACATTTTAACTGAGTAAAATGAGATAGCAAAAATCGGGTTACTTGAGGTTTTAATTTTTTTACTCTTTTCTATTGTATGGAACTAACAAGTATTGTACCATTTTAGAATTCTGATTAAATGCGCCAACTTTTAATGCCACTTGCCAAGGCACTCTAGTACATTTTTTTTATAGGAGGGCCTGTCAAAGTCGACGAATCTTGAAAATTTTAAATTCGTAGTTTAACAAATAGTCTCAATTCTCGGAAACTTGAGGCAATTGTGTCATTATTTTTTATTGGGATTCTAGAAATGTTATTTAGGATTACGTTTCCAAAGTTCAAATGAACAAAAATAAAAAAGAATAACCACAATAACCGAAAAATGGTACAGTTTGATCAAATTTCTAGGTTTTTCTTAAAATGCCCATAATTTTTAAACTGCATGGGATAGATTTTTTTTCAGATTTTTCTCGTGATGGTTATGATCAATCCTGTCACCCCGTTTCGGCTTGACGTTGAGTTTTGGGACACCCTGTATATATATATATATGATTTGTACTATAGCACATTATACTTGACCCATTGCAGTACAGTACTGGTACAGTTGCTTCAATTGATTCTAGATTTTTTATCCATACATCTTCGGCCATAGTCATCTCCGTCTCCTTAGAGGTACGCGTCTGGAGACTAGTTAGGGATGCAAACCCCAAGTGTAAACCAGTAAAATACGGTAGAAAACTGGCGTTAGTTTTGAATATTATAATATTACCAAACGGAATGGCACGATAGCAGCCACGAACACCCGCAGCACCAACGTATGCACTGAGTATCGCATTCTTTTGCCAGTACCGTTTCTGATTTTTGGCAACACTGAATATTAGCTTAATTTACTGCGAAATTGTATGTATAGGGCAATTGACACTTTTTGTTTCCTCCAAAAGTATTTAGAACTAGCTGTGCCCGCGACTTCGTTCGCGTGGATGTCGGAATTTAACAATGTATTTTTTAGTGAGACCAAATGCACTTAACCCTTTTTTTTGTATGCGGTACGTGTGTTATTAAAGACAGAAATGGTGTGCGAGTGAAACATGATTAGCGCCGTAATTTTAAATTCGTGGTTACATGCCGTATGGTTTATAGAAATAAAACAATAATATAAAAATCATGAAAAATTGTTTAATTGGCATGCCAACTGATAACTTGTTACAACCTATGGCCAATTTTACAATTATCAATATTGTTAATAATTAAATATAATATTTATGTAAAATAAGTTTATGCTTCAATGTTTACTTACATTTAAATTTTATATTATTATTCGGAAAACTATAATAATGAATAAAAAAGTGGTCATGAAGACTCTGGTAAATAATGATAAAAAAAAATGCTCGCGCGTTACATGATACTAGGCCTCTGTTACAAGAGACTAATTCCAATCCATTTACGTATTAAGTCGACAATAAAGAAAACTTAAGGCCACAATTTATTACTACGAGTCTTACCTAAGTCTAAAGAGCAAGCCTTCTAGCGCAAACCCTCGCCTGCCGACACAAAATAATACCGTTTTGTATTTAATGCAAACAAATTTACATGACGCCACCCGAACAGGTGTATTTACATTCAAGATGTTAGGTTACGGAGATGGTAAGGGACATTATTGTTAAACACTTATTATAGGATGTGATGGCGCCTACGCCTCGTTGCTTTGTATAAAATGTCTCGTAGCAAAACGCGGGCAACTCTATACAGCTCAGAATTTTGAGCAAGAATGCTTGCACAAAACTTTATATTGGCTGAGAAAGAAGTAATTATATTTTGTGCTCAATATTATTTCCAAAAACTGAGCCGACTATGGTTGAGTCAACTAGGTAGTCAGACGAGCTCGCCGTCACATCCCATCACATCAAAAGCTCACAGTTTACTTATCAACTATCATTAAAATTTGTATGGCAACTAAGCGCTCAGTGACTCGCACTGATTATATTTACATTGTATAGATGCAAGTGATAGAACTGCGCACGCTCAATAAACTGAGCGAAACTAGAGTCGATTGCTGTAAAAATAATTTATAAAGTACACATATTCGGCTCAATTTATCCGAGCGTGCTTAGCTCACAAAATGGATGATTGAAATAATCAGCAAACGGTAGAATTGATTATAGAGGGGGAGTCAATTATCGCAACAACAGTCTTCGTTACTCAGTCGCGTTTTAAATGCAATAATCAAACAGTATAAGTAATATTTTGCCACATTTTAATAATACTTTTTAAAAAATTTCATTACAAATATCACCCAATGAGTAATTTAACAATCTACCCGTCCGACTTTGTCTGGGCAAAGTGAAAATCTCGATTGTTAGGAATGTATAGTTTAATACTGGGATGGGGTTTATCACCAATTGCTATTGTTTTTCAGAGATTCGACTGTTTAAATGCAATTTATTTTAGTGTAAATTGAGCACCCGTGTTATTCAGTTGTGTTCTAGACGTATGAACCTGTGCACCAATGGCAGAGTCTTAACACCGTATACGCCGTAGGCCACTACTTGTTACATCATGTTCATACTTATACATGCGTTAATAAACAGAAACGATAGTCGTATAAATTAGCATACATATTCATACATCTAAAACTGAAAAAAAATGTACTCAAAATATTTCATAATGACAATAAAATTTCACGTACATATAATATTATACAATGAAAGAAAACGTATATTAGATACAAAAGCCTATGCGTTCTCAGCTGTTCGCTATATCCATACATTAACTCGATTTACATTGACTTAATCCACATTTACACAATCGTAGTTTTGTAAAGCTAATGTACAATGTTTGAGGTCACATTTAGGTTATTTTAATGTGATATTTGATGTGAAAACGGGTTTATAATCCCTCACCCAAAGATTTAATGTACAAAATTACGATTGTATGTAACACAGCTACATGTAAGAGCGTTATATGAAGAAATGTATTCTCCAGTAATTAAGTACGTCAATATAGTTGAAGAAAAACAGTTACAACGAAGGAATAACAATAAATTTTCAAAAATAACTACTTAGCCTAAGGTCAAAAAGTCACTAAACACGAAACTTAATCACGTTTGACATTTATTTTTTATTTTACTAAGAATATTAGCAATATGTAGAGCATATTACTAATATCCCTGTCAACCCCTCCGTCTAAGATATACTCGTGTACTAGGAGCGGGTTGATCACAATAGTTCAACGCTAGGATTATACCTACGTCCCTCACGGCAGCAAGTTGAACGCCTTAGCCATTGGGCTATTGTGAATTTATTTTGTAAAACACATGCATTTCGATGACAGTTTACAATATTTGTATAAAATTCTATAAGAACACATTAGTTCACTCCGCTATTACATGTAGCCATTGTGGACATTACGTGACGTCACCACTAAGCCATATACGTCACAAGTTAGCCGCCGACTTGCCTGCAACTGTGATGGCTGCCCCGCAACAAACCCGTCCGTGCTAACATGACGTCACAAACCGTCACGATTACGGTCACATTTGTAGACACGGAGAGGTAAACAAATGAAGCGCTAATGTGCATCTGACATGCCAAATATAGCGACGCCAGTCACATTATTAACGTTTGATTTAGGCACACACTGAGACGCGTCCTGCGATGAGGAGCGAGATCGCGGTCTTAAGCGTTTTATGCAAGTAACGCAGTTTGAATGTAAAACATACGTGGTACTCATGAAAATCGCGGGGCGCGTCTGCGTGTGTGTTGCAGCTTGGACAGGCATTCATAAGTTAGTGTGCGGGCGTGCGTGCGGCGTGCGGCGTGCGGCGCTACTCGACGCTGTTGGTGGTGTCGTTGACGTCGTCGAAGGACTCGTCGCCGGAGCCGGCGCCTTGCGCGAGCGACGTGCGCTTCATGCGCGACGACGACGACGCGCCCGACAGACCGATGCCGCCGCCCTGCCGTCTGCGCACCACACACACGTTACTGACACATTCTTATGTGGGGAACACTTCACTATATTTGGTATCAATCTTATGAACTGAGAGGTCAAAATATTAGAATTTTATTTAATTGATCAATATTCATTTAACTATTTATTATAGGTATTAGTTAGATAATTCAAGTTCATCAATCAATAAAGATAATTTATTTATAATTTACGTAGAAAATTTTTATAAGCATTTCAAGTCCATAAAATATCATATCAAATATTCTCAGCATTTTCAGTGACTAAAATAAAAGTAAAAAGGACGTCACAGTAAACACAGTTATGTTGGTGAAGCGACATATAACCCACGGCTAAGATATCGACCAAATGATCGCAGGTTCAAATCCGATCCCTGGGTTGTAAGAATATAAGTAATGTACATTTCTGAATATTAGAAATATTCACATTACCACTATTCATTTTAGTACAACACAATGAAAATGAAGTTTTTTGCAATGAATGATATCAAACCCATTCGATCATTCCATAGAAGTAAAGAGTGAAAAATTGCAAGCATAACCGATCAGTTATAAGACAATATCATAAGCGGTTGCCCAGTTCCAAAAATCTGTTGGTTAGCCCACTCTATACCTGACGCAAGCCGCTCGCTCCCTGCGCCTGAGTCGTTTGTTGTCTTACTCACACTCACTAGCTGTGTCGTCGTCAGTAAATGACGGCCTAGCGGAAATAACAACTACATTGTATCGCTTCTTCAGATTTTGGGAAAATGGAAGCCAAGATGAAGTGGCTTTGGAATATTTATGTGAATGAAAAATGATTTTCATAAATGCAATTTCTACAAAAAATGCACAATAAAATTAGGTATAATGTTTGAGTAGACAATTTCCAAAAGTACAAAATACCGAGATTTTATAATAAGGTTAATTTTCTTGGGCATAGTACTGGGGCTTTTAACACAAAGTAAGAACGAATAGAGAGCTAATATGCACTTTTAACGAAATCACGAATCTAGTTTACCACAAAAAAGGCAGACGGTAGACCATTTTCGACGAGTATTCAATTCGGAAATGTCTACAATAATTCTTCCTGAGTCAAGCGTACGTTGGCACTCCATTTCGATACTAGTCATTGGCTTCAGCATAGTATATGTGTGACTGACCTGAGTTTGTTGCGCAGGTTGTTGCACTCCCTGGTGAGTGTCTCGTGTGTCTCCAGCATGTCTTCGAGCTCGCGTTGCGCCTTGCGCTTGCCGGACTTCTCGCGCTGCACCTCCTCTTCCACCTCGTCTAGCTGACGCTTCAGGGCTTTGACGCGGACGTTCATCTAGAATACGACATCCAAAGTTCATAAAAATTGTCTTATATGAGTTTATAGTATGTGTGTTCGGACACAATTACATAAAACGACCGAATGGATTTTTATATTTGTATATATAGTATATTTTTTATCTAGGTACATGAAATAGTTCCTCTTGGATGCGAGAGAAACTGCGGGCAACAATTAGTCTACCATAAACGTAGCGCATAAAGCCAATCGTTTACCTTCTCGATTTGCTCCTTGTACTGGTCGGCGTGCCTCCTCTCCTCGTCCAGCTGCAGTGCCAGTTCCTTCATCTTCTTGTCTAGCTTCCGCGACGCCTTCTGTTGCGCGAGACGCTCGCGGGACTCTGTTTCCAGTTGCTCCTCGAGGTTAGCAACCTTGAGTTCTAGAGAAGTGATGACGCTCTGTAACCAAAGATAAAGATAGTGTTTATAATTAAACTTATCATGGTTTCATTTTTGTAACTCGGTTTTATCAAATATAGTTAAATATTTTATAAGTTGAACACCACATTTTTTTATTTCACCCTGTAGCGACAACTACTCGCAACATGGTAAAAAGTAAAGCGCCATCTATCGGGGTGAAGATACAACAACAAACCCTGAATCGCACTATGAAAGTTTACAACGATTCTAACACATACGGATATCCGACATCAACCGTCAGGGCTTCGGCCCGCCAGGCTAACCACCTTGCCTAGTCGGAGGATCTTCCCTTTTCAATGGAGGAACACCATACGTCGTTCCTCCATAACCCAATAACAACCGCACCCCTGGTAGTCGACTGTCTGTGCACAAACAGTGGTGCTTGTGCTATGTGAACATTTTATCATCACAATAAGGGGCTTTAGTCCAGCAATGGGCTGCTATACGCTGCGGGTATCGGTCCCAGTGTCACATACCTTGGTCTTGGTCCTGGCTGCAGTCTCGAGCTCTGCGAGTTTGGCCTTCAGTTCCTTGTTTTGTCTCTCCAGCACTAATTTGCCGCTCTCCAGCTTCTGGGTGGCTGATTTTTCTGTGCCCAATTCCATCGTCAACTGGTCGATTTGGTTCTGTAAAGATAAAACAACATTTCGAATTAGTATTTATGAACTATTCAAAAAATGAAAAAAATAAATAAAAATGGTTATGTATAGAATATTTTTGTACATACCTGTGACTTTCTGAGCCTGTCATTAAGTATCTCGTTGTTGGACTGTTCCTCGTCCAGATCTTCTTCAAGTGCTGCTATCCGCGCTTCCAGGCGTTTCTTCTCATCAACGAGAAGAGTTCCCTGTGAAAAATATTTTTAATTATTGTTGGCAATGTTTGTAATTTCTTCTTTTAAAACATTTATTAATTTAATGTAATGTATAGAATTTATTTATTTATTTATTTCGGGAAAACAGTAGCATATTACAATATAAACAGTGGTATGGGCAACAATAAACTTAATAAATATACTACCCACTACATTTTCCACATATTACTGCAAAAGGTTTCTCAAGCTGTAAAACAGACTGTTGCCAAAACATGAATTGTAGTTATCGGTGAAAAACAAAGAAGAATAAAAAAAAAGATACATATGAATAGTAAATCAGTTTGTGTAACACAGTACAGAACAAAATAATGATAATCAAAATTGATATCTCAAGGAGTGAGCTGTTGATCCTTTAGAATTTTAATTAATTCATTTCTAAATGTAAATTTACTTAGATAAAATATATCGATTGCACCAAATCGCTTATTATATGTATCGACTAAGCGATGTAAAGGTGAGCGTACACCAGCATTGGATTTACAAAGGCCGGTAGCAAATAGATGTCTAGTGCGTACCTCACGTCGGTACACTGTGCGAGGGACCAGGTAACATAAACTATTCACTAAGTAGGGACAATCGAATGTATTTCGGCAAACACTAAATAATGTCATAGTCTCAAGAAGAGTGCGTCTAGACTGCAGAGTAAGTAGCTCATACTTCTTAAGAAGCGACTGGTAAGAAGATTTTTTATGGAAACATCTATAATGCACTGATCTCAGGTACTTGCGCTGAACCAATTCTATAATTTCATTATATTTATTATAATATGGATACCAGACAGGTACTGCATATTCTAACTGTGGTCTAATGATAGACTTATATAAGTGTAGAAAGGTAGAGGGACGACGAAATTCCCTGGATGCTCTCATCACAAAACCAAACATCTGGTATGCCTTATTTACAATATTATTGATATGTGTGTCAAGTAGAAGTTTCGAGTCTAGTTGCACTCCAAGATCACGAAGACAAGTAACTTTGGTGATAACCCTATTAGCAAGGCGATAATCAAAATTTACAACATTTTTCTTTTTGGTAAAAGTTATACTATGGCATTTAGGCAAACTGAGATAAAGCTTATTAGAATAACAGTAGTCTGAAAATCGATCAAGGTCATGCTGGAGTTCAATACAGTCTTATTATATTATATATAAATACTAATTATTCAGTATACACAGTAAAGAGCCATCCGTATGCATGATGCATACACACAACATACATCGGTTTCACACGTAGTAGCGCGGTTTGCATTCACGCACGTGAATGCGCGCACGCACGCACACAATATATCTTGTGGTGAGACCGGCCAAATGCGTGAGGTAACTTAACGAGAAACAGACCTTGCTGGCGGAGTTGTTGAGCTCGTCGAGCAGGTCGTCGCGCTCGGCCTCGGCCTGCCGGCGCGCGCGGTCTGCGGCGGCGAGCTCCTCGGCGTGCTGCAGCGCCTCGGCCTCCAGCGCCTTGACGCGTCGCTCGGCGTCGCGCGCGGCGGCGGCGGCCTCCTCGCGCCCCGCGCGCGCCTCCTCGGCCTCGCGCGCCGCCTCCTTCAGCTGCTGCTGGAGCTTCTTCACTTGCTTCGCCGCGTCTTCTTTCACCTGGGGGAAAATGCCACTGTTAGATATTATACAAGTACGACTCCAACAGCCGCACCCTGAGCCAGACCATTACAAACTAAATAGACTGATTTTTGTTCAATTAAAACTTCAATAACTCTCATAATATATTGAGACAATTTTCAGACTGTTGTTATGTTACCTTATTGGCTAGGTGCAGCGCCTGCTCGTTATCTTTAAGGTCTGCCTCCAGCTTCTTCCTGGCTGCCAGCACAGCGGCGCGTTGTTTGCGCTCCTCCTCCAGCTCGGCTTCGAGGTCGCGCAACTGCTTCACGATGCCGCGACGCTTCTCCTCGCCTTGCTCTTCCTTAGCCTGGGAAATAAGATAGTTGTGTTACAGGGGTCATTAAAATAGAAGCAAATAACGGTACAAACCAAACTACAACTACCTAAGTAGATACAGAACTTAAAGTTATAATACGATAAGAGACGATACGTTTTTTTTTGCTAGATCATTTATGCTACTTTCAGTTGCAAAGAATGAACACAATCAATATTTTAGTGACTATTCTATAGAGAGATCTAATATCTCAAAAATAGACTTACATTGAAGCATGCGAGAACTGCTCCCTTAAACACAATGCATTTAACAAAAAATTGTACATCATTCACGAGCCCTGCAGTTTATTCTGGCTAAGTTTTACAAAAGCGTTTAAACGTACCTGCAGATCTCTCTCGAACTGCGCCCTCATGGCCTGCATGTTGACCTCGAGCCTGAGCTTGGCGTCCTCGGTGAGCTGCAGGTCGTCCTCGATCTCCTCGTTCTGCGCCTTCAGTTCGGCGAGCTGCGACTCCAGCGCTCGCTTGGCCTTCTCCAGCTCGTGCACGTTCTTGTCGGCCGTGCCCTGAGTGTTGGCGAGCTCGTCTAATTCCGATTGTAGGAGGCGTTTTGAGCGTTCCAGTTCTTCGATCTGTGGATAGAATGTTTTGTTAGTATTGCTTATAGAGGAATGTTGGGAGTTCCGAATACATTATAGCAGTGAACAATTAGGTAGAAATGGTGAACATGATCTTATAAATATTGATGTCTGTAAGATGATCCAAATTTACAGCATCAACAATCCGTCTATACGGGACAGCTCCCTCCCTACCCCGTGAATAACGTAATTATAACTAACATACAACAAAAATAAACCACTGATGTTCTCAGGAAACTGACTTATCTGCTTCCTGAGAACGTCACATCCTCTAAACAAGTTTTTTTTTTTTTTTTCATTTTTTTTTATAAAAAAACGTTGAGTGCGTTTACAAACACATATATTCACATACACAAACACCCAGACCCGAAACAACTATCTGTAGATCATACAAATATTTGTTCCGTGCGGGAATCAATCCTTGGCGTATTAGTCGATCCCCCAACCACTGCGCCAACTGTGTCGTCAGGAAGTGACTGATAGTTTTTCTAATAGGCAAGATATATTTGGTCTTGATACTGCTGATTTATCATATTTATTTAGGGGACCTCCTACTCCAACCAATTGAATGTCGTGGGGTTGAAGTATCAGACATGATATAATAACTGTTTACCTTTTCAGCCGCATCGTCCAGTTCCCTGGTGAGCGACAGTACGCGTGTTTCCTTCTCGCGCGCTTCCCTCTCTGCTTGGTCGCGTTCCGCCGCGTACCGCTCCGCAATGGCGCGCTCTTCTGCCACAACCTGAGGATAATACAATTAATTCATCATTCACGCGGTGACTCGGAATTTTATACGACGATTCGTTTGCAAACTGTTTCTGCCTTGACTTTGCAAACTGTTTTGTTCGCGTCGAATTCGGAAAACTACAACCAACCCAGTATGACCTTGAGCTATGTATGTCTGCATACTATAAGGAGGTCAAGCTGTGTTATAGGACCTATTGGACCGCTTGAGATAAACAATACGTTAGCTTTTTTCTAAGATAAATTATTAGCGATAAATCAGTTGAATGTAACCTTTACAATATTTTCGACTTTTACATTTTAATTGTTTAAGTCTAAATAAATGACGACAATATTAGAAGTTCACCTTGTCGAAGCTCTTCTGCTTCTTCTCGAGCTCCATGACCTTGGCACGCTGCGCCTCCAGTTCGATGTTTGTGTCCTCAAGTTCTGCCTGAATCTTCTTTTTGCCTGTAAGATACGTCCACAATTAATAATATCTATTTTAGTTCACCAATGCAACTAGGACCAATGTTCCTAGGTTCCATTTCCAGAAATAATGATTTGAATTTTTGTTTTTTTGGTTGGTGTGTGCTTTTAAATGGACACTTGGACACTGCTCATACCGTGATGAAAAGATTTGTTTCGTGGGATGCCCAGAGTTCTGGACATACCATCAAGCTGAAACCAGTGACCAAACCTCTTTTTATGGACAGACTAATATCCAGCAATAGATCTTACGGGCCGAATTAATAACTCACTCTTATCCAGCTTATCGTTGGCCTGCTGCAGCTCGTCGATCTGTCTGTGCAGCGCCTCCACATCCTTGCTGAGCTTCTTGCGCTGTTCCTCCAGAGCGAGTGCATTCTCCGCCTCTTCTTCAGCCTTCTTCTTGGCGTCCAACACTTGCTGGGTAAGGGCTGTCACCTAGAAAATAGATTCAAGATTAAATTATGTCTTCGATAATATAGATATTATTTTTTACTAATGCGGTGTTAAATTGCACAAACTGTACTAAAAATGTATGTGTTACGATGCATTATTTAGAGCCGTATTGCGAGTAATCTCAAGTTCATATGGAATAAATAGTTTTTTGCATAGCTGAATAGATATGTAATCATGAAGACAAGATTAGCTTTTGTATTAGATTCGCAAGCATATTAATATGTTGGCATAGTGAAAATCATCATCTTATTCGAGACAGGGCTGCAAGGTACACTCACTTGTTTCTCCAGGTTCTTCTTAGCTTCCTCTTCCTCCTCGAGCTGGTCTCTGGCCTGCTCCAGCTGTTGCTCGATGTTGCGTAGCTTGGTTTGTAGCGACAGCTTCTGTTTCGTCTCCTCCTCAAGAAGAGCCTACAAATAAAATTGTTGAATGAGAAATGTGTTATAACAAGCAATCAGGTGATCAGTAGTATCTTAGGGGTAGATACCTAGGCGACAAATGAATTCTGCCATACGTTGGGCTATTTTAAGCGTATATAAGTTCTTCTTTGACTAGACGGACGGTACTTTGTCAACAACATAGGCCGCTCACTACTTTCATTGAATAATGTATACAGCGTTTTGCCAGGCGCTTCGTTGTTTACCAGAAAATGCAGCTTAAGAGTCCCATGGTACATGACCATGTCAGATAACCTGCGTGAGTGTCAAGCACGTCGCGCTACATACCTGTGCTTCAGTGAACTGCGCGCCGATGGTGGCGGCATGTTTGACGGCGGCGGAGGCCTTGAGCTCGGCTTGCTCCAGTTGACCCGCAGCTGCTTCCGCCTCGCTTTGTAGGCGCACGCATTTCTCTTGCACTTCCGACCTGAGAGACGTACGAAAAATTCAGTAATTAAAATTCAAAATAACAATTGGACTGACATTAATTCTCATCTTTTCATGTTTCGCAGTTTAGCAGAGGATTAACCAATGGTAGTAACATAGACAGAAATGGGGGACGACACTTCAACATAACACCTTTACTAATGTAATAAAAAGATAAGCTCTGCAGCCACTAACCATTATCTCCCTAATGACAAGCCTATATTCAGCATGAGACAACAAGAGACGGTACTTATTACGCTACTTGATTACTGCAAGATCTCCCAGATAGCGGCGTGCTCATTATTCTTACGCCCATACAACACAGTTCATACAACACAGTCATCACTTAGCCCCGTACACCCACCTGGCTCGTTCGACGTCCTGCAGTTTAGCAGCAAGGTCAGCGAGCTGCGCCTCCGCCTGTTTACGTCGACGCTCGCCTTCCGCTCGCGCCGCGCTTGCGCTCTTCAGTTCCGTGGCTAGATCCGCGTTTTCTGCTTCGAGAGCTTGCTTCGCTTTTTCAAGGGCTGGAACATGATATATTTTGTTAAGGAGGGTTTCAAGTACCGTGAGTAGCAAGTATTACACGGAGGTTGAAACTTGACAGCCATTCCGACCATAATTAACGTATGCTTCAAGTTTGGTAAGTAAAGGAAAAAAATCAACAATCCTTAGAACTGAAATACCATTACATAATATCGACACATCAGCCCTCCTGTCAGGCGAGGGACTCTTGCAAATGTGTTGCCAGTAATCCCTGGTCGAGTTGAACGAGCTCCCCTCCTCACAAGGGAACGTAGCACTCTCCACCTCGAAATTGTCGTCTTTAGACAAGCCAAATTTCACGTTTTTCTGCCTACGCTCCTTGATGCACGCCATTCGTACATAATAATGTATAGCAAAATATAATATGTTGTACTAAAATATTGGATAAAATTTACTCGTATAGATGACAGTTCGAAAAGTTTTTTGACGTTTTTAGTTTGTTTGGATTTGGAAATTGAAGTTTTTTTTTTTCGGATTCCGGGTTGACAAATGTCAGAGGGATTATTTTTACGAAACAGGTTCAGTGGATGTAATTGAAAAGTTAACTATTAACCTATTTTGTAACCATGAAAAAACGATGTAGCGTTCTTATTGATATTTAACGAACAAGACGAATTGTAGTATTCTCATTTCCTATGAACATCAAGAAGCAATGATTATTAGGAATTGAGTAGTAACCACTTTTTAAACTCAGAGACAAAAGGAGAATACAAAAGCAGTATAACATCGAAAAAATATTCGTATTCGGCATGGTTGAGCAATCGTGGTCAAGAAGTATCACTGTCTATAATGACTTATGCTGATAACACTGGACGCAAATTAGAATCCCGTAACAGGACATGAATTTTACTTCTATAGTGTTACTTCATCAGAAACCGATCCTCTTTGAGATCGGCCTAGCATATTGCGTCTACTTACTAATGCTTTGTTCTGACAATAAGTATCAACTTTTGATAATGAACTACTCACCAGCCTTAGCTTTCTTGATCTGCTCATGTTGCTCGTTGAGCTGCTGCAGCTCTTGCGAGTGCTTGTGTCGTTGGTCGGCGAGGGTAGCCTCGTGAGAAGCCGCCTCTTCTTCTAGACTGCGCTTGAGAACTGCTACTTCTTGCTCGCGTTTCGTACGCAGCTCTTGTTGTGCTGTGGAGGAATAAGTTTAATTTAGATATTAAATACGATGTTGTCAAATGTCGGCATACAATTGACGAACAATACATTCTAGGTTAGCCATTAGCCATGCATTTCGCTAGCTCAAATACCCTGGTGGAGCTTCAAGAGGCACCAACATCACCAAGGCGAAGGAGCTAGCCAACTCATCTAGATCAGGACCGTCACGCACGTCGGCGTCACTAGACATCACCGTCACGGATCTGGCGTAGCTGGATCTGCGAGTTATCGGTAGGGACAAACGATACATACCGGCCGTAGTATCCAGCGAGT
Source organism: Shargacucullia verbasci (assembly GCA_947562105.1). NCBI lineage: Eukaryota > Metazoa > Arthropoda > Insecta > Lepidoptera > Noctuidae > Shargacucullia > Shargacucullia verbasci. The sequence continues at coordinate 1,506,920 of OX387289.1, read as the reverse complement.
CGAGCAGCTCACTCTTCAGCGCCTCCAGCTCTTCATTAAGGTCTCGTCGTAACTTCTCGGCCTTGGTCCTGGCAGCTCGTTCCGCGTCCAGGTCCTCATGCGCGTCAGCCAGCGCTGACTCGGCTTCCCTGGCCGCTTTCTGTGCGGCTGCTCTTTGAGCACTCTCCTCATCAGCGCGGCTTATCGCTGCTGCTAATTCTTCTTCGCGTTTAGCTGTGGAAGTTAATTATAGATTAGTTATTTGACCTATATGGCGTTAATGTTCTAAAGTCAACATTACGATGATGATATATTCCGTAGTGTTGCAGAAGTCAGATGAATGCCACCCAATATGAAAAATTGCGAGAATCAAAAGCGGACTGTATGAAACTTATCTTGAGAAATACCGATTTTAATAAAACATACAACTATTCTCTTCTTTTATTGTCTACCAAAATGAAGATAGGAGACAATACGTGACACGTGCAAGAATATCAGCTCTATAATCAACAATTCCCTAGCCAAGTGTAAAGGTGTTCCTGAGTCGGATTGACGACAGGCAAATTTAATACTTACTGAGCACAATCTGCAACTCTTCGAGCTGAGCTCTCCTCTCTACCAGCTGTTCCTTCACGTCTTGCAGTTCAGTCTCCAGCTTCCGCTTAGCACGGTCCGCCTCTTGGCGCATCTGGTGATCCTGTTAACACATACGAAATATTAGATGACATTTGAATATTACATTTAAAATTGATTATCGTGATAACCGCAGAAAATTTCATTGCCCTTCAGAACATACGATTAATGTTTTTGAAATTGATACTGGATTTTGAATGAAAATTTATGTCACCTATCATTAGACAAGTATAGGTTTATGCACGTAAATATTTGTGTACATAAAAGCACCCACGATACATGAATCATTCCTAATGTAATTCATAATCATATATCGCAGACAGTTCCTACATACCTTGAGCAGTTTCTCCTCGAGCTCGGCGATGGCGGACTCCTGCTTGGTCTTCAGCTTGCTGAGGTGCTTCGCCTTCTCCTCCTCTTCAGCCAGCGCTTGCGACAGGTCGTTGGCTCGCTCTTCTAAGATCTGAAATATTATTTTAATTAGAATATTTACTGATGTTAACTTTGTTGTAATTTACTTCATTATTTCTTAGATACCGTGTATATTTAGTGGTCAAAAATAGTAAAGTGTTGTTTGCAATATATATATTTTTACCATTGAACGACACAATGCCGCTTGTCCGTTGTAAAAATGACATCATACAAATACACATGCGCATACTTCACAAATACATTCAGATATCTGGGATGCCATATATAATCTTCTAGTAATAATATTCGTCATACCTTCTTCTCCTTGACCAGCTTCTGGTTGGTGTCGTCGCTGAGCGCCAGGTCTTCCTCTAACTTCTTCAGTTTGGAGTCGCATTGCACTCGCTCCAGCTGTAGCTTCTGCCTCGCAGCCTCTTCTTCTTCTAGTTGTTCCTCAAGGTCCTGGGTAAAAAGGTGGATTAAGGTAAAAAAAAATATATGAACCTTTAACATTAATAAATTAGTATTAAAATTAAAAATCAATCAGACACGCTCGAGTGCCAGCAGTGGGAATATTAATTAGCTAATATTACGGAATTGATAGTTAATTGAATTCAGACCTTATCTCGTATGTCAATAAGGCCCAATTCATATTTCTGTCAATCTTTTTTATTTTTTGTTATTCATATATACTCAATAATATGCTTAAACTGAAATGTTTACCTGTATGTTAAGCTGCAGCCGCTTCTTCTCCTGCTGCAATGCGTTACATCTCTCCTCCTCCTCCTCGATCCTGCCTTCCAGGTCATGCAGCAGTTCCTCTAACTCCTGCTTACGGGCAGCTGCACGAGCGCGACTCTCTTCAGCCTCCGCACACAATTCCAGTTCAGCCTGAAAGATGAAATGGGTGTTTAAACTCATTGATGATTTAAGTTAATTTTGATAAGTTGCAATTTCAACTTTATATTCAAACCCGTACAGTACAAAATACAGCATCTCACCTGCAACTGTTCAGCCAGCTGCGTCTTCTCGGCGTTAGCCTGCTGGTACTTCTGCTCGTACTCTTGGCACCGCTTGACCTGAGTGTCCAAACGGTCACGGATCTGGCGGAGCTCGTCCTCCTTCTGAGTAAGCTTCTCTTCTTGTTTCGTCACCTCTAGCAGAGGTTTCACCTGTAAATGGGTTCGGCATGTGTGACAGTGAAGAAGTACATGTACTTACTTCTATCATGCAATTTTATTAATACAAGCATAAAATAAAATAAATTTAAATAATTATTTATATACAACCTTAGCAGCTTAAATGATCAATCCTGTAACATACGATCTTAGAGCGATTATAGCACAACCAACTGACATAGCAAGGAGATTAGGAAACGGATGCTGTGGCTCATCCACTTTTGCGACATCCACAGGAACACACAATACCTGTGCTGTTCAAGAAAATTCTGTAACTTACAAAATGTCTGCGCAGCTTTCTCCACACTCTCATCATTTTCTCAATGCCTCTAAAATATTACAGGTTCAGAGATACAACAGACTTGTGAGAGATTTTTAGTGAACAATAGGTCAATGTATAACAATACATATGCTACATAGTGGTATAATATTTGTATAAAATTCAAGATAATGTTGGGTTAGGATGTTTCCAAAACACTGGCCTTAGTTTATACATTACCTAAGATGACGCAAGCAATAATATGGAACACGTGTTTTACTATAAGTGAGAAGCGAAATTACTAAATACTGCCCGCCAAATAGTACTGCGTATTTTGTATGAAATCATAACAGAATCCCGTGAGTCCACTGCTAAATATAGACTTTCTCCGTACCCGCTATAATGTACCATAGATGTCTCCTAGAACACCTACCACAGAAGTGGGTGATCTAAGAGGCATCTATGATATATTATAGCAGCCGATATTGAGCCGTGGACCGCACGGCATGGTGTTATATCATATAAAAAGTTCACTTCTCTTACCTTGATGTACAGTCTCCACCATTGCCAATTCCTTAACTTCAGATAAGCAGCGCAATTCCTCTGGATAATCCTAATAGCGTTCAATTGTTGCAGTCTCTTCTGATAGTTTCTCCTAGCAAGGTAGCCTCGGCAGAACGCTTGGAAGTTGACTATCAAGTCTGTGATCTTGTAGTCCCTTTCCTCCTCAAGATGTGCCAATACACCAGCCCGGAAGAAGATCTTGGACTGACCGACGCGGTATAAATTATGATCTAACTCTAGAGCCTCGATCATCTGCTCACAAGCCTTCTTGCCATCCATGAAACCTTTCGGTATGATGTTCGGAGTCAGAAGCTCATATCGCTGTCTGAACTCCTGGAAGGGTATACGGTTGGGGAAACCTTGTCTGCAGATCCTGATACCTTCGAGCACACCGTTGCATCGTAATTGGTCGAGAACTAGAGGTGCTTCGATCTTTCCAGCCTTCTTCTCGTGGTTGGGAATGATACACCTTACGAAGTTCGGGTTAGTGTTCCTGAGCGTCGCCATCAGTTTGGTAAGCTGTTCCTTGTATAGTTGAGAGACTGTTCTGAACATACCCTTGCGGGTTCTTGCGCCAAATTGCGTGTCTGTCATGGCTTGTTGCGCCATGCCTACGATTTCAGCATCCTTCCAGATGTGACACACGAAGGGATCCTGTGATGATTGGAGGAGGGAGACGACGTTCTCGTTGAGAGGATCCATGTTCTTCATCAACCATTTTTCGGCAGAATAGTCGACTTTGCCAGCATAATGTATAATAGCGAAGTCGGCAACTCCTCGGAAGTCAGTCTTCATAAATTTAGGGTGAACAGAGTGAGCTGAGACCAGCTTCTCAACAAATGTCTTATCAGTCGCCTTGGGGAACCAACATTCCTCATCCAATAGGGCCATGATACCCATAGGTTTGTCGATCAAGTCGATAGTTGGCTGCAAATCGAGTCCGAAATCGATGAACTTCCATTCGATACCTTCGCGCTGGTATTCTTCTTGTTCCAAAATGAACATAGTGTGGTTGAAGAGTTGCTGAAGCTTCTCGTTGGTGTAATTGATGCAGAGCTGTTCAAAGGAGTTGAGTTCGAAGATTTCGAAACCAGCCATATCGAGGATGCCGATGAAGGAAGCTCCTTGTCTCTTGGTCCTGTCAAGCGACCGGTTGATTCTGTTGACAAGCCATCTGAACAAGCGCTCGTAGCAAGCCTTGCCGATGGCCTCCACTGAGAACTCCACCTGTTCCTTGGTCTGTGCTTTCGTTACGAAGTCGCGACCCACTTTGATTCTAGGCTTGAGGAACGCCTTTGTCATTTCTGTTACCGAAAGACCTGAAAGAAAAAATATCACCATTAAGAGCATTTTAGAAGACAATTCTTCAGAGTGAGCACTTACATTTAAAGTTACTTACCAAGTAAATGCGCGATCTTCTGCGCAACAGTGTTGTCAGGCAACGTGGCCTGGTCGGAGTTCCTCTCCTGCTTGAACTGCATGGAACCGAACAGCAGAACTGCGGACACTATTCTGAATATCGAGTTGAAGTCTTCGTTGTTCATGCCCATGATGTTCATGGACTTAATAGTGGCTTGGAACTCTGCCGCGTCATCGATACCAGGGACGGGTAACGCAGCATTTGACAAGAAGGGGTAACTCTTGGGGTCTTCGAGGATGTATTCAGCTCTCTGCTGCGTCGTTGCACCGGCTAGTAGCTGGTAGAATATGTGGAATGTCCTTTCATCCTTCGCTTGTCTGATCGCTCTCGATTTCTCGAGTAAGTACGTTTCGATGTTCGCGCCCGCTATGAAACCTGACGCGTCGAAGTTTATTCTAATGAATTTACCCTGGAATCATTACCGCGAAGTTATACGACAAGATTCAGACAATCTGTTTTAAATCTAAAATGACTCATTAAATAGATACTCACAAATCTAGAAGAATTGTCGTTTTTAACAGTCTTGGCGTTTCCGAAGGCTTCTAAAATAGGGTTAGCTTGTAACAATTGTTGTTCGAGTTCGCCCTAAAAGAGAAAGACGCGTTATAATCACATTATATATATAAAGGTGAATGAACCATGCATTGAATTAATTTTGGAAATGAAAACAAGCCATTAGTAATAGGATTTCGTTGATATTGACACTGCACATAATAGGTTTCAATTAAGAGTGTCTTTGAATTATTATCAACATAATAAAACATAGCCTTAGGTTATGAAAACTAAAGCAAATCAGCTGTGGAAGCAAATTGCTTGGTCAATTCTATACACAAAATAACAGACACAAAACGTTGGCTTCAAATAAAAATTATAATACCCTTTTTTTCTGGTTTTTTATACAACTAATTTACTTCAATCACATTTACCCTGTTTCACAAATAAATGTTCTTTTCTTTAGTGTTTTTAACGCTCAATAAAATACCAAGAATACAATATTTCTAAACATTTATTCCGTGAAATGAAAAATTAACTCAAATTTCGAGCCACACCAATAAAGGAAGGTTTTAGCTTTCCATTACCTCGAATGTAGGTCCGTTTGTCTACGTAGGTGTTAGCAGCGTGAAATGAAACGTTACAAGTTAATGATACAGGGTTAGTAAGGTAAAACATACATTATTAGCCACGTCACAACATTTTAATATCATAAAATATGCCTCTTTATTGTTCATCTGTCAAACAAGAACAATGTTGGCCTTTTGTTCCAACATGTTTCAAATCATGTTACACCTTGCATGACACGTTACATGCTTTGATACAGCAACCAACTTGAAGTAAAATATTTTAAAAGTTTAAGAAATACGATGTATTTATCAACCACGTCGTTACATGCAACGTGTTGCAAGTTGCAAAACGCCTTCATTTAAACTCATTTTCTGCCACAAATTGTAGCTTGAACAATAATTCATTTACGACGGGTAATAAAGAAATATATTTACGGTCTTCTATACGAAAATTGACCATTGTAATGCCAGTTAATGATGAAATCATGACCACACAATTTGGTTAGCACGATGCATGCAAAGCTTCTTACTTATTAGGTGGGAGGGTTCTATTTTAAGTGCTATTAGGAATTCTTAATACACGAGCTAAGCGAGTACAAAACAACGTTTATGTATAGTATTAATTAATGTGAACTAATTTGGAATTGATAAATGAATATGCGGTGCTTTAATAACTGAAATCTTGGACAGGTGACTGATATAAAGCTTGTTATTGAAAGTTAATCCATGTAATTATTTTCTACGTGTCTATTTTGGACACACATAGGAGATAATACTGCAGCGCTAGTTTTTAAACAAGTCCTTAACCTTCATATATATTACAGGGTTTCCTATTTAATATCAAAATATTGTATTTCTCAACATCGCTGCACCATACATACGTTGTAATATATTGTTGTTTCGATAAAATATACATAGTACTAAATATCAAGCCTAATAATATACATAAATACTTATAAACATATTACGCAGGTATTTTATAGGGTTATCATGCAAGCATGCATTTAAGCCCCATTTTTCAACAGGATAACACAAGCATAACTTATTTTAGAAGTATTTTACGTGCAATTTTCTGGAAGAAGAGTGTGAGAAAAATGAACACAATAACTATGAAATAAAGAAAATATATAGTTATGCTCATGTCATGTCAAACACGACCTTTTACCATTGGAATAAAGCTCCAAATCCCATCTGTGGTAAATTATTTTCATAGTTCTAATGCTACTACGTTCAAAACAGCTTTCTTTTTATAAAAAACAAATTAAAACTTATTTCTTATATCTCAATTTTATCAATTACTATCTTGTTCTGTTACTAAACATAGTTTTTCGTCTATCGAGAATAAAATACCACATCCAAAATAATACACCCCCAATGCTCGCAGGCGATTAGTTGATTGCTTATATTTTTCCTTGACTTACTATAATCAACTGTGGTGTCGGTCCCTGTTGTTGTCGTATCGATTGCCAGGTTCACGGTGGAAGAGAGGGAAATAAAAAATATACATCAGGATTTTGTAGACAGTAAAGTAATAGTTTCATTTGCAAGTGTTGCTAGAAAAAGAGTATTCTTGCCGATTTTTTTTTTCTTGCAACACTTCAGTGCTTGACTGAATAAGTAGAACCATGTGCTGTACACAATAACACATGCCACCTCCATAACATGCAGGTGTCCGAGTGAGATACTCAATGTACAATATAGTAGCGTACACAAAACCACACAAGTTACACATTTTCTACATTCTTAGTCGAAGAATTTAGCAGTGTAACTTTAGTGATATATTGTAATGTACTACTCAGATGGAACATGATGCTAAGTAATAAAAAAATTGCGTGAATTAGCAAAATTAATATAACCTACGAGCTAGCAAAAACAATTAATACTGTGACCTAGATTTTCAACAAACTTTTTTTTTTTCTTTTATTTAGTCATAGAATAACGAAATACTCAAACGAAAATACCCATATATAATTCATAGCTATCTGTACTCTAAATGGAAAAGGGGGTTAGCTCGATAAAAACAAACTGGTTCCATGTTCTTACCCGAACGCGATAGTCGAACCAATAGATATGTGAACGCTTAACAAAAAAACATAAATAAATAACATCGAGTTAATTAACTTACATATAATTTAAGTACCTCTACTTGTGCAAAAACAAAAAATTATTCGCCAAACATTTATACCTCAGATCGTTTTAAATGTTGTCCCTTTTACTAATAAACTTATTTTTTCTTGAGTGCATTTGGCAGCCTTATGACAAGTATCGATGCTGCCATGCTGCTTATTTGACATAACTTAGTTCAGCGTTTATTAGTAAAGGGGTATGACTATAATTTGGTGTATTTACCATACAAATCTATCTTAACACGTTGATCTTATATTACTGATTAAAGCTATCAGAAAAAAATTCCCGCTATGTATATCATTATTGGAAATAATGTACACCCACATCTCAACGATGCCGTTATTGAGTCCCATATAACAGCGGGCGAGCCTATTTACTGGGCACAGTTCTAGACTCCGTGCGGATATTGAGAATGTTCATAAAGAAAAACCCACTTTGCCCGACCCGCGAATCAAAACCCTAATCTCACGCTCCGCACTTGCGGCCACTAGACAAATGAGGCGGTCTACTAAAGAGAAAATTTCCCCTATTTATTCAAGACGTAGTTACCTAAGTTAGTCAATTACTTAGCTAAGTACCAATTATGTCCACGCTAGTGTAAGGGACACCTCGACACTATTACGTAAGTGACAGTTACCACATTAGCTAAGTAAACATGGTTATTTTACTTGTTACGATCGGGAAAGTGAGTTTGACTTGGGTGGCTACGCTCATTAACCGCTTTTACGGCTGAGAAATGGCTGGTTTGTGAATTAGCCGGTTCGGTAATTGGCCTGTCAGTTGCCTATATATTATGATTAAAGTACAAAAGATTTTTGACAATGTAATATTCTTCTTATTAACCAATGTAATATTCTCTAATATCCTTTGCATTTAACCGACTTTTCTTTAATGTACTGTAGACATCCCATAACAAACTATTTCATTATGTCTATGAATTATTGATACTCAATTTACCTTATGTCTAAAATGTATAGGAACGACTTGATCTCCTAAAAAATCTCTAACGTTACCTACTTTTACTACAAAATAATAATTCTATCAAGTTTACTTCTAAATAGTCTACGTCATCAAATGGTCTTACCGCGCCGGATCCTTTAGGTTTGGAAGCGGCGACGTACGCGAGGTACTGGATCACTTTCTTTGTGTTCTCTGTCTTACCAGCGCCTGATTCTCCTGTGCACAGAATGGACTGGTCCTCACGGTCTGGAATAGAAACAAGTTATGCATTATGAGAGTCCTTTTCAAAGATGTAGTAGAGCAGAGTAAATTTTGTCAGAACTTCAAGAGTGATTCCAGAAATTCATAAATAATTATTGGGAGATTCGTGTTTTACGAGTTAGCGAAACCAATGTATGGGCCATGTTTCATAGCCGTATGATAAAATTTCACAGGTTCATGTATGTACTCTGCTATAAAATATCCGTCATAACTGAAGTCAAAGTTAATAATATTTAGGATAACCAAAGTATTTTGTTTGAGACAAGTTTTATTTTGCTAATGATACTAAGATGCTAGCAGGACATTGCAAGTGAATGCACGTACATTCTCATAAAGAATGAGAAGGTACTATTTTAGCCCGAACCAACGAAGTCGAGTGGATAGTCTTCAGCTCACTTTAATTATTTTGACAAAATTGTGTACAACATCCAGACGGCTTTAATCTAGCAGACATAAAGGAGACAAAAACCCGAGGCTAGGAGCTATGGCTTTTATGACGACCCTTCTGTTTATTATGAATACATTTTCTTTTCATAAAACCCTATGTTTATGCATTCTAGAGGTGACTAGAGGAGAACAACTGATTGTTCAAAACTTGCATGAAAGTAACTCAGAATCATACTGTATTCGGGACTTATAATGAGCAATTCATCCGCAAATCTCCATAATAACATTCAAGCAGATAATTGCTAAATATGAACCTTACGCTCATCACATTAAGACACATCAAAGCGGCCTTTTTAGAAACATAATTTTTCCTACAATTATATTTTTGTACAAGACAAGTACTATAAATCATGTTAGTACTTTCAACGTCCATCCATATCGCTTGGGGCACCGCTTACTTCTCATGTGAACACAGCGTGAAGATAAACACATTCTTACAACTTACGCAGTTGATAAGCGATTGCCAGCTGTTATAACAACGTAGAGAGAAACGTTGTTTTGATTGGCAGTTCACATCATATCTATATGAACTATTGTGGAACCAACGTCGAGCTGGTGTTTACCTTTTCTAAAGATGTTCTGAAGAATGCCTACGGCCTATGGCAAGCAGCAGTTTTAGCAATTCGAGATGAAAAGCTTTGTTACTTCTACAATTGCTACTTTTTTCAGTATATGCTGCCTGCACGAATAACTTCCACTTAGTGGAACTCTTGACAGTGGACTTTTTCAGTCAGCATGCACTTACATGTCACAAAAGGCATACATTAGTCCTTCACCACATAGTGTACATACTACTGAATTCTGCGCCACTTCTTGGAGCCTCAGGTTACGAACTGACCAGTGACCATCTACAGGTTCTGAATACCTTTGAGGCGTATTGCCTATCCTTTCATTACTTGCTGCTGCAAAATATTTTATACGTAAATCGTTTCCCTCCATACATTTGCATTGTATTGTGTGGTTCCTAGTTTCAATACTGTCGCAGTTAGCAGTTACGAAACGTAGCACTTTGTTGTGGGCGTTCCCCCTTACCTGCACACTACGGATCATTAGTACTGTCGTATTGTAGTGATGTGACAGAAGTGCAGAAGCACAAATAAAAAATATGATGACATAAAAAACATGATTCTTAAATAAGAAACTACTTTTTATTATAACTATTTGATATATGAAATTTAGGATTTAAAAAAGGATGTCTTTGATCCACCACTCACTCATTCATTCACGCACTATTCAGGACGAAGAAGAATCATGAAATTTGGCAGGTAGGTCCGTAATAGGGTGAAGGCATCCGCTAAGGATTTATTTTCCAAAAGTCAACACCTAAAAGGGTGTAAAAATAGGTATCAAAGTTTGTATTGAAAATATGTCTTTGTGGGAACAACAAATAGAGTTATAAGCACAACTTTCGATACCAGTCTAATAACCTCACTATAATACAAAGATAATTTACTAGCTCGTTCTAATTGTTTAGTAATAACGCTCAATATCGGATGAATTATTACACAACTGTGAAGGGACAAATGACTAATAAGCTATCCCCATATTCGGCTCAGTTGACTTTTGCAAGCGCATTAAAGTACTCATAAACAATGTACTGTTTAGTAAGACTGTCTTAGCTTCTGTGCATTGTCTTATGAAACCGGGTTTGGGAGAATTTTCGATGAGAAGTCTTACCCTTCTGACGGAGGGACTACTTTGGGGAATATGCATGTTTTCTCGGAAGTTAGTACGCAACCATCCAAAGTTCTGAAGAAAATAAAAATGCAGTGCGAAATTGATGCAACATATCTATACATATAAATAAAATTGGAGTGTCTGTTTGTAATATTGAAATTACCGTTTTTTACTACATGCATATGAATATATATACGGTACATACACCAAAATAACATTTTTTACAATTTTTGTCTGTCTGTCTGTCTGTTTGTATAGGCTAATCTCTGAAATGGCTGGACCGATTTTGACGGGACTCTTATTGGCAGGTAGCTGATGTAATAAGGAGTAACTTAGGCTACTTTTATTTTAGAAATATTATTTTATTTTAGAAAAAAATAAGGTTAAGTGCATTTGGTCTTCTTAACTTCACGTAACTTTTATAATATTTTTTTTTAAATGGTATTTCGCCCTATAAAATACATTGTTAAGTTCCGACATCCACGCGAACGAAGTCGCGGGCACAGCTAGTAATAAATAAAATTCAAATCAGTACGTTCCCACTGCTGGGCAAGGGTCTCTTTTCGGAATGAGAAAGGTTAGGCCTTAGTCCACCACGCTGGCCCGGTGCGGGTTGGCGGCCTACACACAACATCAAGAACTTTATGGAGCTCTCTCCGGTATGCAGGTTTCCTGACGGTGTTTTCCTTCACCGTAAACGCAAGTGCTAATCAAATTCTCCGCATTCCCCGATCCGCACATAATTCCGAAAAGTCACAGGTTAGGGCCGGGTTTGAACTCACACCCTCTTGCATGGAAGGCAAGCGTTCACCCGCTGGGCTATCACTGCTTCAATATTTCTGCTTCAACACATAAAGTGTAGGTTTCAAAAACTTTATCGATATCTTAAAGTAAACTTGTCAAACGCATATCGATAGTGGGGCACCTCACTACAGTTCACAGATAAGGGCCGTTCGTCTAATTGTTCTGTAATGGCGCCGATACGGAATGACTTATGGCACAACTGTCGCATAGCACTTATTTCGTACAAGGCGAGAGGTTATTTATTGCGAGAACCGGTATTTTTGTGTTTTCCATTATGGATAGCGAACTGCTAATGTGTCGAAATTTCTGGATATTTGGTATTTTTTTGTGTTCGAAAGTTTAATTGAAAAAATAATTAATAAGATCAAGTCTAATCAAGCCTGTGAGTAAGTCGAATATCTTCAATTATGAACTCTTGTCTGCATAGAACAGATTTGTTACTGTGTATTACAGATAGAGATATTCGATTAGTTTAAATTTTTATTTGACTAATTCTGCTTCTGTCATGTTAAGCTCTTGCATGATAAATAATTATTCACGTTGGTACTAGAGTGATCGTCAGTCTTTCCGATAATAAACCAATGGGATAAAAAGAGCATCTTGACGGACGATATCTGAGAACAATTACGAATAATTTTACTACTTAACAGCATCATTGTTGCTGGAATCATGACTTTTCTGTCATCGAAGCTATTTTTGTTTTACAGCACAGTTGACGCAGTGACAAACCGCTTGGCTTTCTGTACTACGTGTCATGGCTTCGATATGCTGTAAAAGAATAATTACTGATAGAAATGTGACATTAACTAACCTTGTAGCATAGAACGGTAGGCGGTGTCTGTGATGGCGAACACGTGTGGTGGTACCTCGTGCCGCTTGATGCCCTTATACCTCTCCATGATCTTCTCCGTGTAGATGGGTAGCTTCTTGTATGGGTTCACCACCACACAGAAGAGACCCGAGTATGTCTGTGGAAGAAGAGAACGGTTAATGAAGTTTGAAAGCATTTGCAAAGCAATTGATTCATCAATAAATTGACTTATTTCCATTGCGGGGTAAAAGAAAGTTAATCAACCGTCAAATATAATGGTTAATACACATGAAATAGTATTTGGTAAATAAATATTGAGAATAACCCGATTTGGCATATAAACTATTTACTTTATTAAATGGGGTAACTTTAATGGGTATAGTATAAATAAATCCTAACAGTAAGTGAGTTTAAGCAGACGGCCATTTATAAAACTTTGGCCATAAAGCCGGAGACAGAAAACTTATATGTCAGAACAATAAAATAATTAAACCGTTCTTGAGGCAGTCCTTATTTTTTTATCACATCTTCAAGCAAGCTATCATATCGGATTCACTAGCAATGAAATCGGGTGACTGCGCCGGGTGCGCCAGAGGATCTCAAGTTTATAGAAGTTTATGTACCAACATAGATTTTATCACAAAAACATTTTCCAGATTCAACTCACATTAAAAAGCATCTCAGTAAATTTAGTACTCCAAAAAACTTCGCAAGAACTTCTTAATTAACAAGTTAATCAAAACTTCTAACCTAAAAACTTAATTTTAATCTTGCCAGAAAAGCAATAAAGCTCAAAATGCCATGATGTGCAGCTGTCATCCACAATCAATTGCTGCTACTAAGTATTTCGATGAAAATGAAATTCGATATGGTTATTATAGGGTTCGTGAGCTTAATTCAACGTGAAGAATGTGTGCTGCGTGATGGTAGTTAAGCTATTAGTTTTAAAAATGGCAGATACCACCAACAGTTCATAATAATTATTGTTATATGGATTCTTAATTCATGAAAAGCTTTGTGTTAAGGGGGAAACGCTTTTCTCCAGCGCAGATGTTCGATAAACGTATGCGCACCGCAGACGCCGCACGAACGTAATATCGTTTTGGTATTATTATTTACAAGCGACAACGCCACATGTGCTTCATATTGTCGCAGCGTCTGCGCTGCGCATAGATCTAGGCTCCTTCCTAAGCAGTAGCAGATCTCCTACGGCTAGCGGTACCCGCTCGTGTCTAACTCTTACCAAATTAGTACTTAGTTCAGTAAAGATGTAAGCTGTTGAATGTACTGTCACTAAGGAGTACCACAACACCACAAAACGACATCAACTCACGCGACTCTCCCCAACTTCCCATATGAACACGCACGTTCAATTCAAACAAGCACAACAATGTCATAACATCTCAAGGAAAAACAAACGAAAACGAAAGTATCCGTATCCGTAGAAATGGCGGCAAGAACAAGAAGTGTGCAAGAGTGAATCACGCGCAACAATCGCGAACATCCGCACGTCTGCGCCCGCGTTGCTGATCCGACGCGCATAAACTATTGTGTTATTTCTTATAAGAAGATTGGCTTTTGTTGAAACATATTTATGTCATGCTGTTTTATTTGGTTCCTTTTTTACCATCGTAATGTAAAGAAAAGGGACGCATAAAGATTTCTTGTCAGTGGTTCAAACGTAATACATCCTATCACATATAGTTAGACTAGACTGAAAGTTCGTTATTCTGCAAAGAATGCTAATAGTTCTGTATGAGAGCACGGTTGGCGCAATGGTTGAGAGATCGACTGCTGTGCTACGTGTCGCGGGTTCGATTCCCGCACGGAACAAATATTTGTATGATCTATACATAGTTGTTTCGGGTCTGGGTCTTTGTGTAAATGAATATTATATGTATTTGTAAAGGCACCCACGATACAGGAATTATTCCTAGAGTGGACTAACATTTAAAAAAAAGAAAGGGTAAATATTATTCTAAGTATAGTTTTACAGTCTTGATACAACCTAGCTATAAGAAATGCTCATATAATTAGATTTTAATACACGAACTGTTAAATTTCAACATAGCATACTAAATTCGCTCTTATATAATTCAATCAAACCTGGCCTGCCTACTATCTGTGCAAATGACTTAAACATTAAACGCTAAACTATTTAGGTCAAGTAGATAGCCCAGGCTATAGCAGAGCAAACAAGTAATTAGTAACAGAATTATAACTCGATACTAATTGGCGGGATCGTAAAATTGTGATGGATTGAATCCCTAAACATGTAGGGTTGTAAGTTTAAGATTAATTTGGTTAAAGTGAATCCATGTCTTGGATTTAATTGCAGTTCAATAACCTAAAACTATGGTGAATGCAGAGGCAGTTTGTCGAATGATTTGCTTGTAGAGCATTCATTTTAGCTGGACGCACCCAGGAGGGTGAGGAGTTTAATTATCTACCTATGAACTGTTGAAATTGCTGAATTGGTGTAGCATATTACACAAGATGACAATCTCCAATCACCAAGTAAAAATTGTTGACATTTCTAGCCAATAATTTTAGAACAATTTCAATTAATTATCAGTAGGATCCTATCCTACTTAATATTATAAATGTGAAAGTTTGTGAGGATGGATGGATGGATGGATGTTTGTTACTCTTTCACGCAAAAACTACTGAACGGATTTGGATGAAATTTGGCACAGAGATAGATTATAGTCTGGAATAACACATAGGCTACTTTTTATACCAGAAAAATGTACGAGTTCGTAAACAACGTGGGTGAAGCCGCGGGCGGAAGCTAGTATTATAATAAAAGTTGAAGTTCAATGCAAATTATCAGTCTCAAACACCAATATCATTTCAAAGATCTCCCACGTTCTGTAAACTCATTTTAGCATATTTTTCCATCCTTATTATCCAATCATCTTTCATCGGCAACATCAAAGCGTCCGTGCTGATACGTTATCTGCGAGATAAGCGCTATCATATTTATTATTTCAATCAATTTACGATGTGACCCGCGTCTAGGGTACTGCGCAAGAGTAAAATGTTGTTTGTATTGAGACCTGACCTTTGTATTGAGCCAGCCGAAGATCTATGGATCGATATGTAATGGCTGATTTTGTAAAATATGAGACCACTTCTGAGTAATATTTATTACCTGTATGTTGTTGGATCTAGTTCCGTGAATATACAATGGCGTGTGTGCAGAATTCTGATAGACATCGATACTAGATGCATCTGCTATAGGACAGAAGCAATACCTCAGACTCACATATCGCTTTTTTTTCTATGAATTCGACCACCTACATATATTCATTCAGCGTAGACAGCTGTGAGAGCTTTATTAGAAGCTTGATCAAAACAAAAATCCTTTGGTAGAATCGTTTTCGTAAATAATATTGAACGAAATAGATGCTTGTATGTTAATGAAAGTCAAATTAATGGAAAACGTCAGCTTAAAGTGGACGGGGAAAGATAGACCTAATATTTATTTACTTATTGATATTAAATACTAATGAGACTGTAGAACTTGGGTTTATTTACATCACATAACATAGCATCACGCCTGTATTCGCCAAAGGCGTAGACAGAGACATTTTGCCGTTATTGAATCCCATATAATAAGGACTGAGTCCATTTTCATCTACCGGGCACAGTTCCAGACTCCATGCTGCTACTGACAATATCCAAACATAAAAACCAAATAACACTTTGCCAGACCCGGGAATCGAACGCAGGACCTCACGCTCAGTAGTCACGCTTGCGAATACTAAACCAATGAGACAGTACTCCTTTGGTTGATTTAGTTTAATTTTATTCTACTACTCCGTGGTTCTTGGCAACCATATTCTTAGAATTTTAAATGTTGTGGCAAGATTCGGGTTTTGGTCCGACCCTTTGGACCGGCAACCAATAATGCTAAACTCTATTACTAAGTTTGTATGATAGCACGTTATCTCTCATTTATACTTAATCGTTATTTAAACCATAAATAAGCGGTCGCTAAGTAAACTATTTAAAATATATTAACAGAAGATAATTTCATTCTGAACAACAGGAAACTTGCCAGATAACAATATAATTTACAATGCTATATTAATTATATTTGTATGTAAAACAATGTGCTTTTGATAATATTAACCGGTATTTACCGATTATTTTTTCCTTCTAATCAATTTTTTGTTGGATATTATAGAAAATATTTTGCCTTGCAGACAAAAATATGAAATGACTAGATCCGCGCGCGGCTTCGCCCACGTGATTTACGAACCCGTACATTTTTCCGGGATAAAAAGCCTAAAAGCCTAATAGCCTATGTGCTAGTCCAGACTTTAATCTATGTCTGTGCCAAATTTCATCCAGATCCGTTCAGCCGTTCTGGCGCGAAAGAGTAACGAAGAACCTTCCATCCAACCATCCATCCATCCTCACAAACTTTCACATTTATAATATTAGTAGGATAGGATATTTTTCCTTTCTAAAAATTACTGATTGTATCCAGCATGACCAATTATCTAGCAGAGGGATGAAACAGAAACAGTAAAGGAACTTCACCTAAGGAGGAATGGGGTAAAGAGATCAATATTCTTCCATCCAATGCATTCGTCCGTGTGTCACTGCAGAGTACCAACTGAAAATCAGCGCTCGGTGTTAATCCCAGCATATGCTGAGTTGGTAACATATTCGGTAACCTACTGGGTATGCCCAATAGCGCATTTTATTTAATTAAGTGTGTGGTTTTTATTGTTTATTGTATTTTTGTTTATTTTTTATATTTTTTCTGGTTACGCTGGTACGGAATAAATACCTTTTCTTTTTTTCTACAATATATCAATTTTGACCAATTACTATAGACTCATCCTCTTTAGCATGGGTCGTAAAACCGATATTGGTAAATTGCATCTATTAATTCTACTATCTAAAGTTTAGACCTAGCCGTACAATAGTTTAGAGTTGTACTCTAACCGCACTAAGAGACCACCAATCGCGGCGATTATGTTAATTAGAAAGTCTGCTGTTGTTTATTGGAATATTTTTCATTCCATCCTTACTTGGGTGTGAAAGAATTTCATTTATTAAAGAATTCCGAGGAAAGTCAAGATATTTTTTAATTTAACATACCTTGCCTAAGAGATAGTTCGGAGATAATGAAGTTTAGCTGGTCAGCAAAGTTCGTTCAGGTTTGACTAGTCAGGGTGTGTCAGATGTACTTAGTTGTGGATAGTTAAGGAGGCTCTATTCCTGCATTTGTAAAGGCGTGTACAGCCCAGGGTGCGCCGTTTAAGTTAATGTTGGGAGTGGGCGATGGGCAAGGCGTTTTGCGATACAAATGTCCTTACTATGCTAAAATACTATAAAATATTCCCGTATGTATTTTACAAGACATCGCTTTTACATTTATGGAATGAATGGAGATATTAAGTCTGGAATTTCTCGCGAAGAATTCCGGCAAAACAGCTCTGACCACGAGCGTTTACGGTGACCTCATGTAAAAAGGCATTTCAGTCCAGAATACCTGGTCACATTCCGCATATGCGTCACTAATGGTAGGAACCCTTGAAGTAAGATACCAATAGAGCACATCTATTAAGTTTTTTTCTTGTAAATCGGTAAAGAAATCGAAGAATCTCCTTTTTTTTAAATCAGGCTGGTTTCTATAGCACATTTAAATTGTCTTCACAATAAAATAAGGTTTAGTCAGTACCCAATTACGTATGAGGTGTGTCGCAACCTCTCGTTACGAAAGACTACAAAAACTAAAACGACACAGTTTCCACGAGACTGTTGCCTTAGTTGGTCGTGTTCAACAGGATCCATACATGGGGTACACTAATAAATACTTTGGTAATGTGCCGAACGCTTAAATTGTGCGACTGAATGACATTTTACAAGATCTAAGTGACAAAATGACAGCTGGCAAGCGTGAAAACTGATTTTTTTATTGTAGATTTATAGCGCGTGTTATGCAGTGTTCAAGGATTGTTGCTGCATTTGGGAAAGGGGCCTATTCAATTTTAACTATGTAAGAGGTAAATGTTGCTGACAATCAGTCATTAAAACGTGCCTATAAAATCTACATGCGCCTAACATAGACACGCGAAGAATATTCAGATTAGGAATCAAACACTATACATTGCCGACCATTTGCATGCATGTAAACGGAACAGCCTATCACTCAACTCAGCCAATCGCAGTCTATAGCTGGTGTCCACAACCAGTCCGGATCGACCCAAAATTTTCAGGCTTTGTCAGCTTGACCTCAAATTCTTGTCGAAAACCGTCGTTACCGGTGTTACCACCGATGTGTCATCATTAGGAACGCAATCAGCGCTTGCGCACAATGGGAAGGTGAGTTACAACGTAACGTATGACTCACCACATCGACATTCGGCAAACGAAAATGGCCGCTAAGATATTTTATGGACCAGTTTACGAGCACGTTCAAGAAATTCTTTTGTATTAAGTTAAAATTCCGAAGATGGCATAAGATTTGCTCACAATCGAGAATATCCAGATTACACTAACGAAACCACTTTCTAGCTCTACCATTACAATTTACTGTGAGCAGTTCACAAAAAGGAGAGAACAATTTTACGAAACATTTAATCGAATCACCTATATTCGGAGACCCAAATTACCACTCAACACCACGTGGCGCCACATTATGCCATAAATCTGAACGATCGTACGGCAATAATTCATAAAACAAATAAGCTGATAATGATCATTGTTCCAGGAAAGACCCTGACCTTGGGATACCACAACAACGGAGTTAATAAGCAGTAGCACCATCAAGGCTGATAAACTGTTTAATAGAAAACGACACTGGACAAATTGATGGATCCACACTAATTAACATGAGACCCCACGACTCGAATGCGTTACGAACAGAATAGTTTACTTATTTCTGAAGATCAGGAATCGAAGGCAGATCACGGTCCCCTATTTGGGGAAATGTTCAGAATCAGCTTTTCTTTATATACCGGATTTGATCGACAGTGAAATACGTGATTATGTTGTCCTTTCATTACATAGAGCGACACTGAAAAACCTTCTTGCTAATTGGTTATTAAATACAATGATACCATAGTTTTCCTTTATACTATAATCTTGAAGAAATCCCAGATACTTTTTTTTCATGTATTTTTGGCTATCTAATTGAATGAATTAATGAAATCAATTAAATAATTCTAATGAATATTGATCCAATAACGTTATCTGAACGCTCACGATTCTGACTCATAGCGCCGACCGATGGCCCGCGCTTGCGCATCTGTACAAACGGTAGGCAAGGCCGTGCGAGGCCGCCTTTTAATTACTGCACTGCTAACTAAGGCAGCATTATCTCTTATTAGAATGTTGAAGACATGCTTATAGCATTAGTGTTAATGCTACGCTGTCGATCCATACTGGGTTACACTTTAGTTTTTTCGTTTTTTAGTTCTTTATGGTACAGAAAATAGTAAAAAGTAAAATTATATACAAATGGTGGTCTTCCCGCTAAAATCAATTCCTTCCAGAATAATGGAAGAAAATATCGAGGGGACTCGTCGGTGTACTGATTCAACTGAGATGTTGGTACAACAAGCATCAAGTATGATTGGATCCACTAATTCCAATCTGACCAGATAGGGCTTAATAAAACTGTTTCAATGAAGGAACTGCTATCTATCCTAAAATTAAGTGTTCAGAATTATTTTACCCTGTTCGATGATACTCGATGGAATCTACTTTCCGGGCCACAACGATCTATCGTATTTTAAGGACAAGACTCATATACTTAAAAGGCCAATTACTTAACTTACTTAAATCCCATTTTTGGTCATCATACATAATATCAACCTCAAGGCAGTATATCTGAGAATATCTCTGCCGGAATGAAACTAAATTACACACTCGCCGTTAAAATCCCAGGAGTTCCAATATCAATGGACCAAATGATTACAGCTGAATGTATACAAGCCTTATAATTACATTCATTGCAACCAGAATGCAGAGTAATTATAAATATTAACGATTCAGTGGGATCCTTATTGGTATAATGAATGGGTTATTGAGATGTTAAGTTATAATTGGTTGCTCTAATCACCATCATAACTTGGTTATTGCTTACGTTTTGGACTTAACAGCTTTGCGACTGCCTAAAATGGTTTTAAAATTCTTCAATTCAAGATTATCTAGAATTCATGAGTAATTTATTTAACTGTTATAAGTGGTTTTATGTGATAATTCTAGAATGTTTAGCTGTAAAAGGAAAATATATGGTTTAGGCCAATTAACTGTCGTATTTAAAGGCTGTTGGCATTTTTAAATTTGCAATAAATTTTAGTCTTACTATCAAAACTTCCACTTTTCGATAGTCTATGTCAATTACCAAAGACATATAATTAGCTTGCATTACAGTGCCGACGGTAATCCTTATCTATCGCCCACATTACATATACCACGGTAAAATCAACCTTATTAACTTTAAACTCTTCGGAATTCTAGTTAAAGTTGGCGTGTACGTGTGTGACTAAATATGTAAACAGTGCATGAGTCATGGGCTCATGGCTAACAGACGTGTTATGGTGAAACGTTCGGATCACGTATGTACGTGACTTGAAGGCCCCTTATATGGTCATTCAAGTGTTTTGATAAAGTGTACCTACCTTTATGAGGTAAAGCAGTGATGAAGTAATAGTCGATACTTTTTGCAGTTTTAGGTGGAATAAGAGCAAATACAAGGATAGCTATCTGTAGTATTTCATTCCTAAAAAGAGCTTCGTTGAACTTCGTATAGATATATGTCTGCGGCATTGTTTTCCAGGGAACTTTGACAAGTCAAAATTGATCGCCAGTCTTAATGGCTGGCCTGTTGGCCTGTTCGTTATTTAATTTTTTAAATAACGAATGAAACTCTCTTATTTAGCTCAAGTACCTTCACCAGAATCCAGACCACGACCAGCTTGTAGTCTAGGTTCAAAAATAGCATAGTCTTGGAACTTTTGGAACTCTTTGCATTATACTAAAATGTTCTCATTCTTCGCCAAGAACATGACAAACTAAATCATCAAACTGATCCGATCATAAAATCATGCCACCATATCTGACTGATGGCTAATCACTATAAATGTTGTGTAAATCAATGCTCACGTCTACTACACAGTAAGTATTTAATATAAATCACCCAAACAGTGTTGTCGATTTAGGAAGTGCGTAGGCGCAGTATCTATTGTTCGTCGTTAAGATACCGTTCAATGGAGCCTAGATCGCGATTAGATATAGTATTTTGTTTGGAGATAATATGAAGACTATTGAACGGTACTTTGTAAGCTTTGAGATTTATTGCATTGATGATGTTTCAATATTGAATAGCTTTGAGTAAGAGACCGTCAAGTTCAAATATACTGAAATTACTAACAATTTATTTTAATGATGTGGTTTAACAAATCATAGAGCTTTTTATCATTAAGTGGTCACCACGATTCGCTTATTTGGAGCCAACACCAAATAAATTATGTCTCCACCTTGTATTGACTTGTAGTATTATTTATTGCGATCATTAATTGAGTACATTATCATCTGCCTAGCCTTTTCCCAACTACATTGGAGTCGGCTTTCAATCTAGCCGGTTGCGGCTGAATATCAGTATTTTACGCGGAGCGACTGCCTTCCGCCCTCCGCCACCCAGTAACTGGGAGACACTGATACTCTAAGGTTAAACTGGTTGTCAGACTTTATGGGCTACTGACATCCGTAACGACTGTCATAGGTCTTCGTATGACACCCGGGACCAACTGCTTAACGTCCTTTCCGAGGCACGGAGGGGTCTCGATATGAGAAAAATGGTCACCTATCCAAGGATTGACCGCGTCAAGCGCTGCTTCACCTCGCAGATCGACCGATTTGCGTGAAAACTAGCCGATCTTGAGTACATAATGTACGTATTACATACAAACAGGGGCCGATCCGATGAGGATATTTACCCCGACCATTATATTATTTTATCTTTTACCTTAAACTCTATTATTGCTTAGGAAAACACATCATTCGATTCCAGGTCAGGATGGGTGTTGTCATAGTTATTTACGGATGACCAGTAGTCCACAAACATACTTACTGTTATCGTTATCAGTGACTAAGCTTTAAGGTGCAGATAGACCTGAGCATTTCATTGGAACAGACATCGATAAGGTGTTTTTAAAATTTCTTCGAACTGAAGAACTAATAGAAGCAATAGTCGGTACGAAGATTTAGTCGCTTATTCAAGCGACCGTTTTATAAAGTCTTCAAAGATACTAAAAAAGAAAACAAGGAAGGCCAAGCAGAAAAAGGAGAATTGCTGAAGTCGAGACAAAGATCGTAGCATTTTTTTCTTGATTCCCAATAAAGCTCTTGTACGACCTAATGCTCACGTCGTATGAGAATTTCGCTAGAATGGTCATCACGTAAACGCTTAGGTCTATCACCACCTTTACGTAGCAATAGAGTTATCACAGGAAGGAGCACTGTTCACTGTTATAAAAACAATTTTTAACAACCACAATTAGCGTTGATAATTAGTTTATTATCAAGG
Source organism: Shargacucullia verbasci (assembly GCA_947562105.1). Taxonomy (NCBI): domain Eukaryota; kingdom Metazoa; phylum Arthropoda; class Insecta; order Lepidoptera; family Noctuidae; genus Shargacucullia; species Shargacucullia verbasci. The sequence goes on along the minus strand of OX387289.1, from coordinate 1,483,773 downwards.
AATGGCGGGGGTCGTTCAACTGCGCTTGCGCAGGATATAGGCTCGTTTCGTATCGTGGCATCCGTTGCGATATAAATGCGTTTTGTTCTTGTGCTGCACTCTTGTTTTTGTTAAAGTTGTAATACTATGCGTGATATTCAATTCAGATTGGGTCAATATTGTGTGGACAGTATCATTTTGGTTGATAAGAATGGTAATGTAATCAAGTGTCCTAGGTGCAATTACAACATTGTTGCAACAACACATCGATTTTTTTTTTACTTTCTCAATCTATTGTTAGACAAAGGCTTGTAGAAAATATTGTAAATTTTATTATCAAATTGACCCATATGTTCTGAGACTGCAATATTTCAGTCACAAAATTTTGGGACTAAGCACGTACTTTTAGAGTTGTATAAATGCTTTTGGAACATTCTGGTTTAGTTCCAATCGCAGTATGTGTTGTCTCAAATACATCTGAACACATTAAAAGTTGCGAAAGACGCGTGTACCGACTCACCCAGTCGTGGGCAACACAAATAAATAGCACATCAATCATTTATTTGGGCGGTCGTCCGGCCCTGCTTCAAGGTCTGTTCGTTCGCCCTAGAAGTAACGTGGACCTGATGTCATGGTCTATAATAAAACACCGATACAAACCATGAGGAATAGTTTAAGTGAATTGATTTTTAATCAGCATTTAAATAATGTGCATTTTCGCTTGCCATCAGGTGAGGTAGCGGTCAAAGGGAAGCCAATTGCCTTAAATTCTAAGCCAGTTCAAAATACGCAAAGATTTCCAAAAAGCGTTAGTTAAAATATACCCTTAATTAAAAATACTTTCGTATTTGTTGTAGAACGCCTACAGTATTATGCCAAAACTGGCAGGTGGTGTCTGCTTGCTGCTTTTGGGGCGCCACACATGGCTGCCTTACAGACCTTGCCTACACAATGGGCCATTTTAGACTTCAACTATGTATGGTACAGGTAGATCAGTAAGCAAACCTTCAAGGGATAGGGAATCTGGACAAGAGAAATCTTAAAGTTTGCTGTATCTCGGATAGCAGCAGCCAATAGGTCAAAGATAGTGTGGACTATTGATTAATAGTGAGAGATTGAAGTTTACATTGATAACTTCTACTTGAATATCGTACCTATAATGGCCTGTGACCGCAGAATATCGTAAGATAAGAAGACTAGCTAACACGTTTGTTATGTAAGTTGAGACCTGGCTACAAGTGAGTACCTACATTATGTTTTATTTGGCACGCACTACGAGTGGCGAACATCAAAAATTAATTAATAGTTAATAAAAATTATGTTTGTCAATTCATTTCTGGTCTACCTCATTTGTCTAGTGGTCGTAAGCGTGACTGCTGAGCGTGAGGTTTTGTTTTCAATTCCCGAGTCGGACAGTATATTGGGTTTTAGAGTATGAAAATTCTCAGTAGCAGCACAGAATCTGGAACTGCGCCTAGTAGATAGGCACTCGCTCTCTATTTCATGGAACTCAATGACGGCATCGACGAAATGTGGGTGTACGAGTGCACCTCTTTATAACCCTTCGGGGAATACAGGCGTGATGCCATTTGATTTCTGGTTCAAAGTCCATCTTGGAAAAGTGACGGTTTGATTTTTCCTACTTTCATACAAGACGTCAAACAGGTGATACATACAATACGGAACCTGAATTACAACCTAATTGTTTACAACGTTCATTGTTATCTTCAACAAACATTCAATATGTGTGGATCAGGAGTGGATAATGGGTGATGTAATCGCGATTGTGATGACGTCAGCTCATATCCCACGGTGGCAGTTGTATCTGAAGCTCGTTAATCAACTGGTTCAATGAACATTGTGGGTGACCTTCCGGGCTGTTTGGAGGTTGATCGATAAACTTATTGAATTATTTAATAGTGGATATAAAGACAGGTGGATGCTTTAACCAGGCTAAAATCCTTGACTAAAATAAGGCCCATGTTCGCTGACAGTATAATAGCTGTTTAAGACAAAATTACCCGTTTCACACGAACTTTTTGTACGAATAAACGACCGTTTTCATTTTAAATATATGTTATATTGTTGGCGAAGTCGACCCTAAAGGTTATTATTGATTAATTAAACATGAAAATCTTTCCAGGTTCGAAATTTTTCAACCAACGTTTTTCTGAAAAGCAAGGAAATGATAACATTATCATATAATCACACGCTAATTACACATTTAGGTGTGTGAGCTCGCAAAGCCTAGCTAGCCCAACTAGTGCTAAAATGGGGTGCATTACCATTTATTACCCACGTATGACCATATATTTCCGCTACCAACTCGTATGACAAATATTACCGCCTTCACTTTGCTAATTGCCTCATTTAATTAATAGATAGGAGCGGCATGCAAGTTAGACGGAAATTCTAAAATAAGTGACAATAATAATGATGAAGAGAAAATATTACCAAGCAATTCTTTTTTAGCTGATCTGTTTGTGATAAGAAAACATTAGCTGCTTAATCAATCTAGTTATGAGACTCCTAAGGAAAAAGGTTTAAGAGCTTTCTATAAACACACCAAATGCACATGTATTCTTAAGAAGTGCATTGGAATTATTTCATTCATATCTTAACCATGACCGCTTTCAAAAGTTAGTAACATATTCGAATAAACGAAACAATGTTTACTTATTTCCATAAGAAGCAAAATAAACACCAACATTTACTGATACGCGTTTCCAAACACAGAACCGCTTAAAGGACACCAGAGGACAAAGGTTCAATACATATTTCTTGAACATGGACTTTCTAAAGCCTATAATCTCCGAGACGTGTTCGGGGGGCAATGCACTGCACCTGTCAGGGGCGAGAGGGGTTGAACCACCTGCCGCGTTGTTGTGAACAAAAACATTCGGAGACATTTTAATATTAAACTGGATTTGTGTTGTATGGCCTCTTCATTCATTACAGGAAGGTTAGGTTCGAAGAGGTCCGAATGATGTAGGTTTCGTATTCAATCGTAGACAGATTAATAGATTATAAGATTAATTGATTAAATTAGTCTTGTACGTAGATTGGACAGGATAAATTGGTAGTTGAATGACTCCTGCATAAGCGGCGTTATACATGTATAGTAGCGATTGCCTTTGAACAAAGTAATATAATATCAAAAATACATGTTTAATATTCGTAAACAAAACCTTAAAAAAACTGACATTCTCCTTGATTAGAAACTGGGGCGAGTGGATCTTTATCCACTAAAATCCTCTTGATGGAGTTTGTCAGTACTCACGTACGAACTCCAGATTCATCAGTGGAGTGAAGCTACGTATTCAGTCCGAGGTTTATCAATGAATGACGACACGGTTGGCGCAGTGGGTAAGCGATTAGATTCCTGCGCCACGTGTCGTGGGTTCGATTCCCGCACGGAACAAATATTTATATGATCTGCAGATAGTTGTTTCGGGTCTGGTTGTGTGTGCATGTGACAGGTATGTTTGTAAACTTTACCCACGATACAGGAGAAATCCTAGTGTGGGGCACCGTTATTTTAATAAGCGAAAAGCGAATGAAATCCTTAGTTCGGTAGCGATGGGTTTAACAACTTATTCCATAAGCTTTTTTCCTCGGCTATTTAACTTGCCCTCACATAATATTAGAGACATGCATCACAGACTTAGGAATAAAAAAATATAAAAAAACAAATAGGCTGGAGACGCGCCTCGACGTCGCGCACCAATTTTCCGGTCTAACGCCAAACCGGTCAGATCAGGGATCCCCTCTTTATAAACCAGATATTTCTTATTACATCAGTTTTATATTCAATCTGATTAAATCTGCCCTTTAAGCTTCGGCGCGTGTCTTTTCATACGGACTATAAAGCAACGCGTACATTTATACCAATGTTTTCTAATAAAGCTAGTAGTTTCAAGACATTTGTCAGCTTTCTTCGTCGTAACGGTATAACATGTTCGATGTCTTCAATGCATGTTTTCATCATCTAATTGAATAATTAGGTGGTGAAATCCGGATGGGAATCCATCCAATACAAATTTTCAAGCCTACCCCATCATCTGAATAATGCGAAACGTCAGAATCTTCAATCTCAGACAAATACAATTAGACCAGCTTCGCCGCCTATACAACTCATCAGACAACTCCAATACCAGTCGCACGACAATCGCAACCGTCTAATACAATTAGGTCGGTGTCGCGGCGCCGGCGTCGCGTTGTCGCGCGCCAATTTTCCGGTCTGTCGCCGAACCGGTCCGGTAGGGAGCGCCCTTGTCGATCTTCCTTAGGTGCGATATCTTATTGTATGCGTTTTTATTTGGACGTTTTGTTTAGACGAGTAAAAGTATTGGTAAGTTTATGTTGTGAACGATAAATAGAATAATGATGGTCCTTGAATTTAATTGACCAATTTATAATGCGTAAGGGTTGATCCTCATAATTATTTGCATTACAAATCACTGGTTTGTATTTAATACTGATAAATTGCTTCGGGTCTTGGTAATTATTTGTTCAAATGAAATTAATATCTGTAAACTAGGAGAAATGTAAACCCAAAAATCAGGAAAACCCACCCTACCTGTAGAGACAGCCGCAGTAGGTTCTAAAGTTATTCAAATTCTTCAGGCAACTTGGTACAAACCGAACAGTTGTCAAGTTCTCCGAATGCGGGGAATCCCCGCGTGTACTAGCCTCGCCTTATGCTCGAATGTAGACGAATCAAAGGAAGCTCCAAAAATGGAAGAACGACGGTCACACTTCAAACCAATACCAAAGTTTCGTGATTTTACATTAAGCTTCGTTCAGATCTGGATATGTGTGCTTTTGATGAGTGATTGATTTGACGAGTGACTAATTAAGTTCTGCAAAAGGCATTTAGATTAGAGTTGTTTACATTAGCGATAATAATTAATATTCTAGTGGAATAGACCATTATAATCTATTAAGGATATGAACATTACTAACATACAAATCAGAATGAGATACTGATTTATATGTACTATACAATAATTATTTAGTATTCAAACATAATGGAATATATAAAAAGCGAAGATATTGGATACTAGCTTCCGCTCGCGGCTTCGCCCGTTTCGCTAGTTTACGAACCCGGAGATTTTCCGGGATAAAAAGTAGCCTATGTGCTATTCCAGACTATAATCTATGTCTTGCCAAATTTCATCCAGATCCATTCAGCCGTTCTGGCGTGAAAGAGTAACAAAGATCCATCCATACATCCATCGATCCTCACAAACTTTCACATTTATAATATTAGTAGGATACTAGGATAACAAACAAGAGACGTACGTTTGTAACACTCGTTAAGTGAACAAACGGATTTTCAGCATAATAATATTAATAGTATCTCCAAATTTGAATACTTGGTTCTAGAAATATATATTTCTGCTTATAACAAACTGCGGAACAAACAAGTAAAATATCTTATTTATCTTGCTTGATACAATCTGTCACGATTTGCACTAGTTCAACGATCAAACAAGCTATGTCGTATGGCCGAGCTCATGTCAAAGAACCTATTGACTATGTTGAGTCATACTCATAACTCAAGATGGAAGAAAACATTATGTGCGTATTGTATGTGCGTATAATCATTATGTGAGCATTGTAAGTGAGAGACGGTTATGCTGTTGGAATAAATAACATGATCCTTAGTTTTCTAAAGACATTATTGGATTTAAAATGTTACGGAACAAAGTTTTTATTTGGTCTTAAGGAGCGTCAGTCGGTTGGAGACTAACATCATACTACGCATAATTCAGGTGGAGCAGTATCCAAAATAAAAAAAAATACAATTTACATCAATGACTCAAATATTACATGACGATAAAATATTTTTAATAGCCAGCCCTAAAGCCACAATTAGAAACGTCAATTAACAACAAAACTCTTATTACCATGACAAACTTAAATTCAGCTTAAAGATACGGTTTTGACCGCAACAACGTCACAAAATAAAACAAACAGTTTATACGGCGAATAGCCGGAGGTTTCGCATAAAAACCTGCGTGAGATAACTAAATGCGTCACACTCTGATAAAACAAGAGGAACTGTTGACTCACTGGAAACCAGAAGCTATTAGAATAATTATCAATTTGTCATCAAACTAAAAAATCGATCAAGATCGGATGATACATAGCACTCAAAAACTTTTAGACAATTTGCAAGATAAGTAAAGCAATAATTAAGTGTTGTCTCCGATTGTGTGAAAAGCAATGATAAGATTCTTCCTCATATTGATAAAGACCCTTTATTGGGGGCGCATAATATGATCAAAACTAAATACCTACACCACCCGAAGTATTTCGCAAATTCAAAACATCCTCAACCGGACATCCGGCTGTTCGAGCGGGCCGAAACAACCAGCTAATGGGGAAAACCGCATACTGGAGGGGGTGGACCTTTCACTTAAACATCATACCAGGGGTGAGTAATCTATACAGGAAGATCAAATTGCGACACCATCGGACACACATTTCGAGGCACCACTTCCACTTCCAAAAACTCTTTTTCGGTACAAACTTGTCCAGTTATACTACGATAGATTCTAAGCAATGACTATGTGAATACTTATGTCCCCTTCGCAATAATTAACCATGTTGTCGAACCACTAAAAACACCATAAATAACAGCTACATCTCACAGCTCAGGAGAAACCCTACCTTCATGTACCTTCTCGAGCCAAAGATGAAATGATTCACTTATCAATTATCCACGTCTCATTGGGGTCAAGCATCTTGAGTCATCGCTACGCAGCCTTTCCCCAGTGAGTGATGCGAAATATTTACGTTACGTGCTGACTAAGAATATGGTAATATAACTTATGGTAGCGAAAGACAGTTTTGAGCAGGATTTTTTTATCGTTTACGGTGATGTCTATGGGAGATCCAATCGTGGTCTTCATGAAATTCTGTCAAGCGCGTAGAGAGCCTGTCCTAATCTGGCAAGTGTGGTGATAATGGGATCATCCCTCAAAACCCTTAATTTTAAGGAGTCTTCAGATGCGTTATTCACGAAAATAATTTCAATAAATATCCGCTAATCCCCTCAAAATTGTGACGCTACTTAGAGTGCAATCAAATATTAATCGAATACATACGTTTACGGACTGAAATGATAATGAAATTGTGGTGGTTACGAATCGTCCCTGAAAATTTGAAATAAGAAACTATTAAGCAAGGATACCTACTAACTCAATAAGGGAAAATACTATCAAGGTTTGAAGGCCAACATAGTCACCATACTCATCTATAGGTTTGATATATTTCGCAATTAGCAGGTTTTAAATCGAAACGGTATCAAGGCATCGACATGTTAATGCTCTCATTGTTTCTCCTCTAAGTATATTTTTAGACGTGGTAACGTATAAAGTACGAGGAAACATGCTTGCAAGGTTGAATTTAGATTAACCGTTAGGGCTGTACCACAAAATTTAAACGGTTGTACTCAAAGAAATCATTCAATGGAAAGTCCACATACATCGTTATTATTATTTTTGCTTGAAATGGTCATGCTCATTTGAATTCGTAAACTGCTTCGCTGAATTTTTTAAACTTAAATATGCATTGTGAGTCATTTGAGGCATTCATTTTCACAGTAACTAAGTTTCGAAAATATATGTACATCACTTTATGTAAGTAAAATTTTAAAAGGCCCAGTAGGTGGCGGGATGAGCTAGACTCCTAAAGGATTGGTCTATAATAGCAGCAGACAGGAATAACTAGAAAGAGGGGAAGGAGACCTTTGCTCTGCAGTGGAACATCCATAGGGTAATAATAATATAGATTTGAAATCATCATATAAGTGTTAAGTGAATGCATTTTACCTTTATACATAATATGTATATGTATTATGAGAGCTATAGGCATCGTCATACAGGAAAGTCGAAGCCCAAATGAAACATAGGTAAATTTTAATTTACACCTATTAACTACCGACGAATAAGTCATCAATTCTTGAAAATAATATCTCCAAATAAAGCGAGGTATTACTCATTGACCTGAATACATTAATTCTATATAAAAACAATTACGCAAACTATACTTCAATGAGGTTGGCATGCGCAAGCGCATTTTTATGTCGAACACTAACATTCTATCGTTTTCGCATATAATCATTGAATTAGTTTGAAACGAGTTCAATTGAGGTGCGAAGAAGCGTTTGAACAATATACTAAGCGCTTTTTGCAAAATTTTATAAAGCCTTATTGCATGTAAAGTTCACAAAACTGCATACACTTTGTAATGATGACTAACACAACAAACTCCTACCACCTAACTTGATCCAATCTTCTTCAACACAATAAAATTATAAATCCCTAACAAAAAGTGTGAAAAGCATCGCCCACCCCAGCACCAATTGCGAGCAATTAAACCGACAGCTCAAATTGTTACCACGTGGCAAGTTGTAAAATCAGCATTGTTTTGACGTTAAGCCGCACCGTGCATTGACCGAACAGTATTGTTCAACACCAACGACCGCCAAAACGTCCACAGGGCTGCCAATCACGATAAAGTTGGATCTTCACGCGACAACTGTAATACACTTGAAAATAATTATTCAATTTATGTCACTGTTTTTACATCTGTAATGGCCGTAATTGGAATTGAAATAAGGTTTTAAGGTTTAAAATAGCATGTTGCAAAGATTTCTGTAAATAACTTGTTTATTATTATAACATTGGCGGGTACTTCATATATTGTATCACTTGTTTAACACAATGTTTTCTTTTTAAATGCAAAATGTCGAATGGAACTTTATGCTGTTTAGATTAAACGTTTTGTGAAAGCATATCTGGGTATGGAACAATTATTTTTAAAACGTACAACCCTATGACGTTGCCATGGTGATCTGCAACCTGGCGTTCATTGGCTTCTTCTTGTTGATACTAAATAATATACTAACACCTATCAAATACAGCGATAAAATAAATCTTATATTTTTGTACTTAAGAGTGATTAATAAACCATTAGGACACGTTCCTTTGTCTGCGCATATTGTAACACCGGTTAGGTATGGTCAAGGTGTTAATTGACCGGATCTCACCTGCAGAGTACAATAGCTCCTTGATGAGCAATTTAATTTTGAAGTACGAGTGTAGATTGTAACATGAGTTCGCTTGTTGTAGGTGTGAAAATGAAAGAAATCCAATGGTCAACAACCGATCAATGGCTTTTCCTTGTCTTTCTATTGGGAGCTACATTTAACGGGTTATATCGACCAGGCATATGGTAGACAATGAACAGTAATTCAAAAAGCTGCTACTACTCAAAATCTTAATACAATCAAGAGAGTGTTGATAAAACCGACGAAAGATTGGTCTTTACCGTATACAAAGACCACATTATATCAAGCGCCGTACCAGGATATAATTATTTGTGGACTCCCAAAAACAGTCGCATATAAAAAGCTTTCTTTTCGTCCTATTGCTCTTACCTAAACACACCGTTTCAGTTTCCAAATCCGTACATAAACGGAAACAATTCAAACTCAACGTCCAATGATTCACCAGCCATGTGTCTATTTTATTAGTTTGTTCTGTAAAAACTGGCCAAGCGACCGTTAACATGAGTCAGAAGTTGCTAGAGCTAAATATGTCGCAGTGTTGCGAACAGCACCAATGAGGTATCAAAGGTCGCAGCAACTTGCCATAATGTTATAAAACTAATAAATTAAATGCTTATTCAGTTAAACAATATTAGATATTTAAATTAAGAGCTAGCAAAGCTAAAAGCCCTGATCTTGAAATAAATTGAATGACACATCGTATATATTATATGAATTAATAAAGAACTAATTTATTAATCTACTACAACCGTCAACGGTTCGACCCTGAATGGAATTAAAAGCATCTTTAAACGGCTTTAGACAGAAGAAAACACTGATAACCTTTTTTTCAAGCTCACATAACTACACCTAACACCCACATTTCGCCGATGCAGTTATTAAGTCTCATGAAGTGGGGGACGAGCACAATTCCAAACTCCGGGCTGCTACTGAGAACTAACTTTACCTGGCTGCTCAGAAACCGCACTTCGGACCACAAGACCAAAGAGGCGGTTTCCAGAATTAACTGAAATCGAGTTTTATTTTATTCCCTTTTTAAAGACATACGGACCCCTAATCTCCCCTTCCTGTCTCACAAGAAGTCAATTAGTGCACATAATAAACGCCACAATACATCTAATGAAATAACCCCCAACTATAAATGCTATTCAAGCGCCACAAGACGGTTCCTTAAAAGCTTAGCCCAGCAGACATTTGGCAGTCAGCCAGTCTCTACTTGTCGAATAAATAGACACCGCAATGTCTCCTGAATGTCCAGACATAGTTGGGGAGTGATGTCGCTAGTTACCCTCGGTGATAATGTTAAGATAATAAATGTTGCTTTGATCGAGTACAGTTATTACTTACTTGATAGAAACTGTGATAATATATGATTTATTTGAAGCAATAAGAATGGTTAAACAGTGTTTGCTATACTAAATTCACATAATAACACAAGCATAAATATCATTAAGTTTGGACTGTTTCAGACTAAGATAACAAAATCTTTATCTTTCAGGCTAAGTTAAATGTAGCAACCTAGATAACCCAACAAAGTATAGGGAAACAACCATCCCTTTTCCAGAGTCGGAACGATTGGCATTTACAAGCATAAGTTTTGCATTAGCGCAGGACCCAATATTATATCAAACTTATGTTTGCTGATCAATGAACACGAAGATACAATAATCAAATAACTGGTCCTACTCGTCGAAGGTCACTACTACAAACCCGCTCCTATTGTGGTCAACTGCTAACACAAATTCATTTAGCTCAGTCGGTATTACCACGTATTAACTATGCATCATAAAACAAAACTCTTAGAAAAAGTAGTTAGTAACGTTGAAGATTCATTTTTAATTATGTTGCCTTTTGGTGTTATTTAGGCCATGTTATACTTACTAGCTACTAGGTACTTAATATTTAAGGAAAATGGTCTTCTATTCTGCATAGGTACTTAATTAAATAGGTACTCAACTTTACCTGGTACCGTAATAAGTATTAAATACAATAACAATTACGTAATCAACCTACATTTACACGGCTCCCTGAAATTAATGAGTTGAAATATTTTTCCGGGAAACAAAGATTTCCTAGCAATTGTACGTTCGGCAGGGTGGCGTGATTAGCTCTGTATTCTCACGGAGAACTAGTGTTGTTACATGACAATTGTTCTGTCACGCGTGTTTGCTTGGGACCGGGTAATTACTTGGGCTTTTTACGAACATCAGGAAAGACCGTATGAGGTTCACGATAAGAAACGAGATAACTTTCTCCAAATGCCGTGGAAGTTTTAAGTACCTTTGTAAAGCTTAAGAAGATATAAATTTCTTTAAAAGGATATTGAATAAAATATTTTTGGGAGTGAACACAAATTTAATGGAAGGTCCATAGTTTGGAGACAGTAAATATCTAAATTAGGACTTAATTTTGTTTCGTAGGAAAAACCTCAATTTACTTAAAAGCTATTTTAGATAAATATAGCATCTCCATAAGAATAGTTTAAATAATATCAATACTATTGATCAAAGCATTGGCCAATGATCATAACTCAGAAGCTACGAGACAATAGCTGGCTCCATGACCCCAATCCTTTGCGGTGGCGGCGCGGTTAAAAAGTAATTATTACTATTGTAGCTGACACGTTCGGTAAAGATTTCATGTTATTATGTACAAATCGAACGAATGTTTAGGGTATAAAGTAGAGCTTGACTAGATTGTTGACAAACAATCTCTGGTTGAAGAATTTGTGCTTCCAAAGCTTGTCATTTTAGTTGTACTGGCTGTATACTGACTAAGTAGAGTTTATAGGATATGGAAAAGATGATTATATTCTTTTTTTTTTTACATGAAATGTGTCTTACACGGGACTTTGAGATCAAAAGATCCTTTAGATATTTTATCCTGACTTCGAGTAGTGTTCAAAAGCCATTAATGGATGGAGAAAATGTTATAAAAAGAAATCCTACAAAAGTCAGTAATATTTACAGAAAACTAAACTATGACAAATTGAAATGTTATCAAAAGATTGTGTGTGCGTAGCTTAGCTGAATGAATTAAATTAGACGCAGTTATGTCAAGATTTCATATCTACGTTCAATATTGTATTCAAATTGGTCGTATCAATTAGAACCGTGCCTCGGAAAGCACGTAAAGCCGTTGGTTCTGCGCCAGTCCTCTCCAGTCGTGTCGGATTGCCTTCCCATCGGACTATGAGAGTGAAGGAATAAAGAGAGCACCTGTTTTTGAGCCCAAACTTGTGCTCTATCTCCTGAGTAATTGGCTAATCCGGTGAGATTGGCCGCCGGGACCGAAATCGGTCAGGAGGACATTATATTATTATCAATTAGAAAGTTGGGTAACGGGCAATGTAGCTGTTATCAAGTAATCTCTGATAACAGTCGGTACAATGTCAAGTTTTCCGCTTTACCGCTGGCTCTAGGAAGATAAGATTCGTCATTCGTACAACTAAAGACTACAACGGTTTTCATGGAGAATCACTTGAAAGTACTACACCACGACAGGGTAAGCCCTTTTTAATTCTGTATCTTCCCTGTGCATAGGCCTCAACACCAAAGTCTCAACTCACTTTACGTGTCGTCCATTCCTTGCGACCTTAATAAAGAATTATATTAAGTACCTCATTGGTCTAGTGGCCTAGTGGCAGTGTTATTGGGTTTTTATTTATGGAAATTCTCAGTAGCAGCACGGAGGCTGGAACTGTGTCCAGTAAGATGGCAATAGGCTCGCCCCCTATTACATGGGACAATAACGGCAGCGGCGAAATCTGGGTGTACAATAGAACACCTCTGCCTAACCCTTCGGGAATACAGCCGTGGTACTATATTGTTATGTAAACAACGAAATACCAATTCCAACCTTGCCTTTTAAAACCGTCCATTTAAACACCAAAATCGAATCTATTTTGTGTCCAATTAAATTAAATTATTTACCAAAAGTTATCAATTATCCTGTTATTCTAATGTGGGGCGTGCACAATGACATTCGCACATTTCAGCACGGCCGTTGAACCACCGGCGCTTGAGCATGTTACCAGTGGGTGGGCTTAGCCGCACAAAATTTAATTATAAAAATTTATCTCGTTCTGTTTATGGTTGTGATTTTAGATGGCGTTAAATTTTATGTTTGTTTCTTGGACATTATTTACAAGCCGTACGATGATGTGGGGGTTATGGTGGTACAAACTAGAAAATTTTATAAACGATAGCCAGAGACAGTAATTAGACATCGATGTAGGACCAATCTGGCTTAATTAAAGGACTCAAACTCAAAACTTTTTTTTGTAAGCCATAAAAAGACACAAATCGTTTACCTGGTTCAAATAGTCATTCCATGGAGAAGGACCAGCAAGAAACTTTCATCGTGTGATGAACGCAGCCCTTCAAACGTAATTGCAATCATTTGCTATTCATGGACTAATTATGTTTCGTATTTTTATTTGTATGTTCTTGTAAGAAAACTACTTATCTAACCATTTTCCGAACTATCTCCTAAGATTAGTTAAGTAGTAAATCTCTGAACACATTATGGTCACAGACACTATATGGTCAAATGACAAGTGTAATTCTCATTTTGAAACATTTATAGCATTTTTATAGATCCAATTGGAAAGTTGCATATCTGGTTTGACTAGATCTTCGGAGGCATTACGTTCTTCTAATATTATCTAATACTCTAGTTTTTAATTGTGGTTTCGTAGCATCTTGTACAAGATTACGACTAGAAATACTATGAAATAACTCTATCAATTTAGTCTCCTATTTAGACACCAAGAGAGATTATAAAGCTATTGTGTAATTGAAAATAAATAATATTTAAAATAATTGAATAACCCAAATTAAAAACAAAAGTCAAGAATGTTAATTGAATCCATAAGAACACTGCCTTAATAAGACAACCAATTAACATGTACCAAATAATTAATTAATAACCCATGTTGTTATTCAATTAGACGCTCTGATAACAGACGGAATGTCTGTCACTGACCCTTTAATTATTTAAGTCATTATATTTTAAAGTGTTTACGACTAGTAGTAGATATTTGGTGATGTATCTGAACACAATCTCTCCAGAGTATATAAATTATTATTTAAACTAGCCGTCTAATCTAAAGGGGACATCACTGAAGGTGACAAAATTGTAGCTAATAAGAAAAAATATCAAGTTTAATCATCATCGCTCAGCGCAGACGAAAACCGTTACAAAAAATAAGCGTATCTAAACTCATTAATTAAAATCAAGATCTATTTTAGGAATACAAGCATAACGTTAATAAAACTCGAAACATTAACATCTAAATAAATTATCTTTTCCATTCTTGTAAACTTAAACCTTTTTACAAAGTTGTTTTTTGTCTACATTATGCCGAATTACTAAAACAATGGAACGAAAAATTAGAATTTAGCGAATCGTTAGCAACCTACGACACATCCGGTAACGAGGCTGCCATATTGTCATTGGTACCATTCAAAATTCGAAGAGGTGCGCGTGCGCCGGCCTTCGCCTGCTGAGGACGACGCGTTGAGGCGCGGGAGGAAGAGTTTTGAATAGGGCTGCCATGTTTAAAATGTATTGTTGTATGTCACTAAATTATTGAGGGTTTCTCCGATAAAGTCAATTTCGTAATGGGTTAAAAAGTAAATTCTTCGTTACCTTTTTATGTTTGGAATCGAACTAGTTCTTACGTTGAAATTATAAGAGAACGAACAAAGTGTACGGACTGTAAGCAGTAGTGGAGACTTGAAATTCATGTGATTCTCTGTAACTTCATTGACCTTATATTAAAACTAAGTAGGATTACATTTACTATTGATGATTAAAACCAATGTATCTTATCCTAAGTTATCATACCAACCCTAAAAGCAAGACACGAACTGGTTAAAAAAAAGTTGAAACAACCACAGTCAAACGTTAAGTGATGTCCTTGACGCACCTTGCTACATTTCCAGTTAGATCACCACGAAAAACAGTGTTTAATCCTTATCGCTTTTGTTTTTGAGTTCAAAATGCTATGAATTTAAAGATTATGATTCGGTAAGCCTGGACATTAGAATTCAGAATAGATAGGTACTTGAAGTATGGCAGTTATTGGGCTAGCACAGCTGTGACCAAACAATTCATCATGGCGATCGTAATGATTTGAGTTACCTAGTCGACCATATGGTCACAACTTGCAAGCTAGTTCAGGACTATGTAGATCCTATTTTTCCACTTAAAGTACATCATTATGAAGATGCTGACAGATGTTTACTAGGTACTGCGTTCTATATGCAAAACTAATGCTAGTATCCAAGATTAATTAAGCTGATAGAATCTCGTTAATGTTGCTCACATTACGCGGATAAATTAGCCACCGATTAATCATATAGTTTCGGTTAAGGAGAGAATACTGATCATAAAATTGAAGAACAAATATTATTCCACGTTCCTATTTTCCAACTATGGAATCCTTATTGAAAACTGATTTCCAACCAGAAACGATGTTGACGAAGTACTAAATAATAGCAAAATATTGAACAGACATCATAAGGTAACATGTGGACCAATGACTTACAGTTATGTCCCAAAAATTCAAAACAACAAAATCAAAAATGGCCGTAACCACAACAAAGATCCAAACCCTATCACCACAAAAAGCATAAACAAAGAAAGTGCGGGGTAGACAGAGAAAAGAGAACAAAATAAAATACAACGCCACACCACAGTGGTCCCGACTCGTTCGGCGAGTGACGACAATGACCGGCGACCACGTAACGGAACGACCATTATGAGATACTCAATTAACTGAGAATGGAAGGATTTACTTAGTTTTTCTTCACGCTTTTTACCTGCTTGGTAAGAGGTTTTACTGAATTTGAAATGGTCAAAACTATTGCAGAATTCAGAAGGTTGCTTGAGGCAGTGCGCTTGAAGAATTTGAATACGGGTGCCAAAGAAGTAGGTGTCATTTGAAGGAGACCTACATATCTGAAGCAGTTGTCTAAGAACTTGTCACTGAAAGTTCGATTTGAAGATCGCAAAGTGATAAAGTAAAGAACTTCATCGCTGTATAGAGCAGTATTTTAAGGTTACTAATGTACTATGGTTTTTTTTTTTTCGCCTTCAGCAGCCGGCAATACACAAGCAACTGACTATTACATCTGCATTAATCTAAATTCTGCACTTAAAGAACTTGAACCAAAAAAGCCGCCACTACAAAATGAAGGACCATAATACTACTTAAAAAACCCCAAAGCCGCCGTATGGTTCGAACCCACGACCCATAAACAAAATGCCACTGGCAACGGTATCGATACCGGTTTGGAGATCGCTCGCCTCGACATATAATATCGATCTTATAGGGAAAGACGATTGAAATGAGAGTGGAGAAATAGTATACTAGGTGCTAACGAGATAGAGATAACAGAACATGAAATATTAATTTATTTGTGGAGCGCCCGCATTCTATTTCTCAACGAGCATAAAATGTTTGACCTACAGATATTTCCTCCCTTTACGAGCTCGGGGAAACTATTCAGTTATCATTACGTTCAACATTGTAGACTGTTAACTGTATCTCGGGAAATACGATTTTTGCATTAGCACACATGGCCTTCAGATATTCGCTAAGAACCTGGTACCTATGCGATCCATATATGTATAGATCCTCAGCACAAGATACATTTAGGGACGATAATCGGTTCTAAATAATAGTAATTTCGTCTCTCTTAAATCAATATAAATAAGTTAACCGTTCAAACCTCAATCTCCATAAAAATCACCAGTAAAAATTCTGGAACTTACCTGAAAAAAAGTAAAAAAAAATATTACGCTTACGCAATACAAATGAGTTATTTAAACTAGCTATAGCCCGCGGCTCCATTCACTTTAATGCTCAATGCTCAGCTACTGAACAGTATTACACCACAGTTGTGCCAGATCATATTGTTTGAACCCATGACCTTTATGATAGGTGGTTAACACCTACCAGGGTGATTATTATCGCTTTAGATATTAATTCGAAGCTGTGAAACTTGCCTCACCATGTTATTTTCTTGTACGGATACAACACTAGCAATGCCAGCGGGATATTCTCGATTTTTTTTATTAACAATCCAATTCTAACGTCTTCAATTAATTAGTTCTATTAATATCCGCTGATCACCTACACGTTAAACAAATATGGTTTTAGTGAAAGTGCAAACTGTCACACTAAAAACCGTAAGGCCTTGATATAAGAGCCAAATTGGAAATGAAAAGTTTGAATAGGAAGTTGGTCAAATCTGTACTCTGATAACATAGCAGTAAGGACAATAATTTAATGCCTAGAGGTAGAAACTAGAGATGGGTGTCTGTGACAAAAAAGATCCTTCTTCTCGTAAAGATTTGAAAGGCTCTCATTGATTTGATTTGATTTGATACATGAATTATAAACTACTTTTAATAACAGCTTTTAACTGCTGTTCGAGGCGAATCCTTCCAAGATAGGTCTCTGTACGGATCTATAGATGCCCAAGTTGAGCTGAGATCGTGTATAAGTACCTATGAACGATTATATTAAAAGAGAGAGTGTAAGTGCAAGTATCGGTGCAATAAGGATGTATACCACGTACGACACAATGCTGGGAACCGATGACGAGCCACCGGTAACATGATGTCACCTTCACACAATAGACATGACAAAAGGAAGAATAGCACCTGTGACTATCATATTTTATAATGATGTTTTTAATCATGTGGTATGCGGGATACCAAGGAATGCAGCGTACGTAGAAGCATCTTCAAAGATATAGAAGTCAATACACAATTACACCATTAGTAATGTTTTTAAACTCGAAGGTAGCATAGACTTTCAAACAAAACAGCGCGGTTTCGGATTCCAAAGCCTTGGCCAGTTATCGAAAGTTTAAAGATCAACCGATCGACCTTTTCACCGACCTTTTAACCTTATTCGGAACGAAAACACTACTAGGAGGAGTAAAAACGAAGATGGAGAAATTTTAAAATCTTCTGAAGTAATATATGTACAGTAGTTCCATGTTCAGGTACCTATATTTATTTCTCAAGAAGTTGTCGGACGATGAAGGTCACAACTACATAGCAACGGGGTACTAGAGACCATCTGTTAAAGCTCTAACACTTAGGGCTTTCACAGACGAACAGTTCGACTGTTCTGTCGAGCGAATTTCCAAGTACCGTTGAGTCATGCTATGTTATTGATGTGTGGATTGATTTGCACATTGACGGACACTACTTACTTACATATTCTAGAGGCTAAACCGATTGTTTTAAATAACTGAATCGAAGACGGATACATATATAGTAGAATGGATGACCTAGATGGCGCGATGATGGATCGTCCGCTTTCTGAACTCAGACGACGGTTCGAATCCTAGATAGAGACAAAGCTCAGTTAAGGTTCTATGAGTCTTGGTGTTTGAATTCATTATTGTCTACCGTAAAAAAATGTTGAATAATGCCACCAATTATAAAAAAGCTTCATAACTACCGCGTGCTTACAAGCGGTTAATATTCCATGACTAATTAACACAATCTGTTCCCGTAATTTCGCTAATAACCACTTCACATAGGGCAACGCAAGAGCCTTCACAAGGTCGCCGACATGTTAAAAAACATGTTAATACAATTTGTAAATTACAATGCATTACAGAATAAAAGCTTGCAGCTACTACAACTTGATGTAGGTAACGAGCCAACAGTAGTAAATTAACAAATCGTATAAGGATCAAAACCGGAATGGCAAACTGTCCGAATGTTAATTAGCCCTTAGTTCTCTCACACGAGGTATCTGGTACCGTTACGGTGGTATTACACCACATCGTGGTTGCATCGCGCCCTGTCCTGTCCGACCAGATGGCATTAACGGCGACCCACTTCTTGAAGGTCCTATACCGGCCTGACTTATACCATGTAAGGCGTTACATGGTTACGCAAGCCGCTGATTCTGCGCAAAACTCTCGTATTGTTCATAATTTATTTTATACAATTAAATGTTGGAAACTTCACCTTATTTGGTAAATGAATTTCGTTTGATTAAAACATAAATCTGGCTATAAAACACGCGTAAGCCATAAAGACATAAAGGGCAAGAAATGTCCAGATTGCCATCTACATGCAATAATCATAACTCAGCCATTTTAAACGCAAACTTTTGTTTTTAATGTTGTTAAGAGACCCAAAAATATAAAATTCAAAACTGTAGCAACAGAAACTTAATTACGCATTCACCGTATCAGTGACGAAAAGAATGCCACAACACGATTTTAAGCGAGATATCAATATCAAGCTGAGAACCAACAAAAAACTGCGCTTTGCTTTCAATGTGATCGTTGATTGCGCTCCAAAGCCGTTTACAGTTAATCAATGCACCATGTGTAATGACCAGTCGTGGTCGACACGGTACACGGTATGGCATATGGCGGCTAAAACATGACCATATAAGGTCGAACATATGGACGACATGGTTCGTTCGACGAATTCAGCGGTACATGCGTTTGTGACAACTTTTACGGACATGATGAATGGACGTGTCAAAGTTACCAATATTGAAGTCAATGAGGCTGACGAGGACGTAATGCTTTCGAAACAGTTTTGGACAACAATCGCGAAATGATGTATTATGATATTTAAAAACAACTTTACTTACGACACATATCTGATCTGGGAACACTAGAATCAAGTGTACAACCTATGTTCTTAGTGTAATGATCTGGTATATTTATCATTCTTAAAGACGATCTGAATCAAACGAAATAACGCTGGCCTTAATCTCCAAGCCAAGGGCAAATCATGACTCTATGCATTGTGAACTTTGACCCAAGAAACACTCCGTATCTCTCTATAAACTGCATGGATCTATTCAGGCATCAAGGGCGAATGACACCACATATTATTCTTTAGATCCACGTCATAAGTAATCGACAACAACTTAGCATTATAAAAGCAGATCAAAGCTCGAATAACAATCATGTAAAATAGATTCTCAGATCGGTTACTAAAAGCAATAAAGAGTTTAATTAACAGATGTCCTGGACAAAGACAAGAGCTGATTATGCTAAAGTACTATTTGATAACTTGCTGTAGGATTTTCAACTTTATGTTAATGTAGCTTATGGCAGGTTATTGTACAGTATTTGGTTACGGTTGGCAGGTCAAGAGACTATGAGCATGTGCTTTGTTTGAACTACCTCCCGCGTTGATGTATCATCATTTGTGTTGGGAGAAAATTTGCGATAATTGCACGACTGTTCGGCATAATTATTTTTACTATTAAAGTATGTTCCATGCCATGTATGTCGAACAACATAGGGAGGCACACACACTAGACTAGATCAATTGAATAATGCCCTTGAAAACTTGCAAACCTAATGGTAAATAAAATAATAATTCTAAATATTATCAGATTGGCATAAAATGTTAAGTTACAAGACTCCGTAACAATTTATTAAAACTAGACTATACAAAATGTTTTGTAGGAATCATTCAAGGCATTTTTAGCCGACAATTATAAATAATGGCATAGTACCCCAATTAGGACCCACAAACCAAACCACGGTTTTGTTAAATCACTTCAACTATAACTCCAAAGCATTGTCTGATAACCTGATAATACACTGGCCGACTTACATAGCAAAATGGATGATAAAAAATGCAACATAATTATGTTACATAATTCATCCAACGTTTTAATTAATATCTTTAACGTATATATTTAAACATGTCGCAATTAATCTGACGACATCTAAATCTATAAGTGATTCGAAAGACAACTCGCCTAGTGCATTAGACTCGGAATCCATTTTAAGTCTGGCTTAATTTATATTCATTGTGTCATCGCTTTCGTTAATCAACGCATCAATTATATAAACTTGCACACTATATTTTATGTCCACGTTTAACCCAATCTTCTCTTAATTAATTATTCGCGTATCTATATTATTGAAAATGGGTATAGCCTCACCAAAAGACCTTTAAGTTAAAGACTGCGTATAAAAATAATTAACATTCTTATGTTAACGAACCGAGCTACTTAACGTAGCTCGATTACAGAATTAACACAAGGCAAAATGCACTGGATTCTTTGAATTGTGGAAATGCATACATTACTTTTATTGCGTCCATTTTCATTCTTCGATACGTCTTATGAAATATAAAGCAATTTTTACGTTTCCGCTTTCTATTGAAGCTGTTTCAAGGATTTCAGATAAAATATCAATGCGTACGATTAGATTCGGGGTTCCTGAATGAATAGAATTCTAATGATTGCTGGGCGTAGCAGCTAGAACACATATGATGCAAGGAAATCATTACTTAACAGTAATCATGGAATAAGCGATCGTACCTTAAAAGATTAATGAAATACTCCTAGTTGCATGATCACTGCAATGTAGCAACTCAAAGTAACTAACACAACAACCAAGCATATGAAGAGGCATTATTGTAATTCAATAATTTATGCTTATTTTAATTTATTCAGAAAGTAGTTTTTCGCCAAAATCACGATAAACAGAAGGTAGTACCTAGAAATGCAATTATCTGGACAACAAACAACACAATTTCCGAAGGCTTGCCTGAATACCGTTCCCCAAGGCTTAGGGCGGTTGCCGTTAACGTCTAGCTTTTACGACGCAGTCTAGACACAAAACATAAGTAATTTATACTACATACACTGTAAAACAAATGGAGATACAGACACATTTTAAAGTAATAAAAACTGCAAACAGGAAGGCACTCGTATTTACTTAATTGTGAACCACAACTATTGTTAAGTGTGTAAAGTAAAAAAGCTAATTGTGTATCACGGTAAAATATAGAGAGCTTATTTTATCCGAAGATAAATCAATCCGTAATACTATCAAACTGTTTTAAACAAACAATACGTTAAATCAATCGAAAACAATATCTGTTTGCCTTCAAAACAAACGCATAAATCATGATGTAGGTGACCCCATGATTCCATAAACTAGGAATAACAACGATGATCTAATTTCAGATTGATTATATATACAATAATTTTATTCAAGCTTCTGACACCGTAGCATAATGTAATACAGAGTAGTTTATGACGACAATGCATACCGTCATAAAAATATATTGTACAGATATAGCGACCTTAAAAATAACTGACTTACAATGATTAAAACAAGGGAACAAAGGCAGTATTTTCTAAACATAATGTGGTGTTCGACAAGGTACTACTTTTGGCCCACTATTATTGCATACCTAAATGTTGTTAGTGCTAACTGTACATTTTATATGTTAGTAAAGATACGATCCTTAATGATTTGCAGCGTTTTCCATTACTCTTTAGTGTAAGTTGGAGAATTTAAGAATGTGTTTCTGATTTTCAGGTGTTCATCCTCTATGATCACTGTCTTACGTAACGTAAGTATCAGCGATGAGTCAACAGCTAGTCAGTTATAGATTATTGTTTGCAATAGACACAAACAAGCCCTACTAATTCTAAACGCACTATTTGCACTAATGCCCAACCCTCCAAAGAACACTGCGTTCTGATAAATAAATTCAAACGGTCAAGACATTCAGTGCATTCCGCACATATCAGATAACATACCAACGTGACTGGACCAAAATAACTATGCTTTAACTATAGCCACTAGATATGGTAGAAAATATTCCTCTAGTGTAACAAGGTTTTCATTCATAGTCAATTATTCCATATTAATTTTGCACGCACGTGTGGCCTGGCGATCGTGGATCACGACTACTGGAAGGTCGCAGATGGTTTCAAGAATGGATGGTTTGAATACATTTACATAAAAATTATTAGACCTTGTGAAAGTAAGATGACATGATGCAATGTTATCAGTTTTATTTGATTATGCATTTAAAAATTGCAAACCGAAAACCAGTAAAATAAATTGAGAAGTTTAGATGACTTAATTAAGTCTTCTTGAATAAAAATAAAATGTGTAAAAATTCAACTCCAATCAAATTAAAAGAAAGGAAAACAGAACACTATAGGTTGTTTTAACTAACGGTAAGTTGCGTAACCAGTTACTGCTTAAGCAAAAAAATTAATAAACAAACAACCTAAACCACAACTTACTCACCACAAATAACTACCTCATACGGTCTTCAAACAGGGACCCATCAATAATATTGCTCCACATCCCACAAATAACTTCAAGAGCTTCACGAAATTGATCAAAATATTATGTTTATCAACATTTTCATTCATTCTCCTGGCACCTTCCCCTAGTACAAAACAAACTATAAGTCATTCGTACGAATATAACATTAGATCGAAGACCTTTCCAATGTAAAAACATCGGTTGCATCATCCGTCTTTAAATAGACAGCCTGGACTATTAGAAGTAGATAAATTACAATCTTTGTGCGCGTTTTCTTTAACAGAGGGAGCAGAACTTGTAGCAGTAACAGCAAGCATATTTAATATCATTCTGCAAAATATCCTGATGGATTTATTTGGCTGTGGCCGCGTGGAGTGCGGTAAAATATCTCTAATCACTCTGTAATTTTCTGTTCAGTAACGGATCTTTAATTAAGATTAGACGATCAAGAGTAATTTGTAAACCAAAACCAGTTTCTGTCGATTTAACACAGATTTAAAGTTAAGCTTTGGAATAACCTAACATAATTTTAAACTATATTGCACGAGTTTACGTTATGTCAATTATAGGCAGTCTATTTTACTAACTACGCACCCAAATTTACAAGAAAGCTAAGATACGACGTAAAAAAACAGCGCATCGGGCAGTTTTCTTTTAATAACCTAGCCATATGTCTATATGCTGATTAAATAACACTATAAACTTCAAAACATTAAGATCTTGCTTCTCGTTCCAAACACGCAGTTTTAATTTCAATAACTCGGATCTAAATCCATACCTGAACTGAACGGTCCTAAAATTTACTCAAAATCAACGTTTCATAGAAAAGGTTGTACACTGTACAACTTTTTGTGGCAAACTACTTCGTTATGCAGATACCTGGTCCATTGCGGCATCTGCACTGCAGGAGAGCACTATACAGATACAACAGGATCCATAGCTAAAGCAGTACAGCGCAAAGCCGCAGGCAACATTTTTGAAATTGAACGAGCTGAATGCATTTGCGCAGATAAAGTTGTTAGAGCGCAAGATTAAATAAAGAGCAATATGGTATGGCTGCCTGTTAAAACTTGTTTACTCGCAAACAAGCAAAAATCGTGTTATGGTTAGTTAAAATTGTAATTCATAGTTAACAATATCGAATTACGTAAACGTATGCTTTATGTTTTTGTGCTTAGGTTCTATATGAATTCTTAATTTAACTTCAACAACAAGCCAGCGAATGAATTCATTTCTTGTCTAATTACTTTAGACTTCTCAATTCATTCCGAAGAAGCGAATCCTTATCTAGCACAAAGATGCATGTAAGCTGATCAACTAAAAATAATGTAATAAACAAAAAGTCCTTGCAATATAATTCACAAGACGTAATCCATCAGTGTTGTATTTCAGCACATTACCATGGAGCTCGGTTGCCAAAACAAATATACTTTCCTCCATCAGACGTCAGCCATAATGTTTTTGACGACCGCAAAATGGATAGGTGATTTTTATAGCAGTATTAAAATGACTTGTACGATGTTCTACAAATAGGGAAGAAACATCGGTTCTGTGGTTTGAATACTTGATGGGTAACTTTGAGGCCGAGGTTCCAGCAAGGTTTTCTACATAGAATTCTAAGTGTTAAATTACGTGTTTATTGCTAGATTTTATGGCGACATTGTGCGTAATGATCAAGTTACGCTAGTACTTGTGAACATATAGTATTTTTATAGTGTTTCGATTAATGTTTTTTCGGTCGAGTCAATAACTTATAATCGTGCCTTCGCTTTTTTTTGTTCAACCTGTTACTTAGGTACTTCTTGTTTTCAAGACGAGACATCTCAAGTTACCTTTTTTTACCGTCCCCTATCCTGCGTTTTCCGAGAAAACTTTTCACCCTTTCAATCAGGAATTGAAAGCAAAGCCCCTAATATTTCGTCGAGAAGCCCCTACAAATTACAAGCCATATGTCGGACATATCCTGCGCACACAGTCCTTCGTCTGAAAGTTTCATAACCCCGTCTGCACCTACCCTATGCAACCCCCTGGGGGTGTCTGCGAAGGGCGCGGCTTGTTCAGACTTTACTGCTGATTGGGTTCAAAGTAGGGGTAGGCAAATTAATGGATGACTAAGTGCTGACGGGGTCTCGTGTATTATTTGGGATTGCGAACGGCTAGATGAAGTCAGGTGCAAAGTAACAGACTGACCAACTCCGTCTGGCCACACTGTTTTTAATAACAACAGACTGAAAACTTTGTACCGAACGATATAAAAGATATTCTGATCGCCCCAAGCCACTTTTTCATTATAATTTTTTTAATACAATTCGCAAATACCAAACTTGCATCTTATGCAACTGTACTGGAAGTACCAGTTTCGCTTTAAGAGTTAAAGTTGTTGAGTAAGAAAATTTTTTCTTTGGAAATTAAATAATTTATTTCATGACGTTATCATATTCATCCCGTGTACGCATATTACATAGGCCTCATAAAGATGGCTTCAACGCGACAGACAGATGGATAATGATTTCAGGATTTCTTTCAAGTTAGTTGGCTTTCAATAATCTGTTTTGTATTCATAATTTCCTAACAATTAATATTAAAATTCCGAAGTAGGTAATTCCAGCAGCATAACGATCCTCTGACTCATCCTTCCTAGTGCACTTATCTGACCGTTGAAGTAATTAAAGTTTCCATTGACTGACGCATTTCACTAATTATGAACAACCGTTCATCATATCATGTTGAAGTGGAAGGTAAAGAAAATAAATTAGATACAGTTGATTTTCAACGTCTACGCGAATGATAACGTTTAAAGAGGCGGAGACTAGACAACTAAACATATAAAATCTCAGACTGTACAGGGCAAAGAAGCAATCGCCAGTAAAATACATAACGGGTAGCGTTAAACACGGTCTCATCCAAATTGAAATAAGGGAATCAAATAGTACCTGCCAACTGCGTAGGACATTAACCCTGACTATTGAAACTAAAAAAATCTAGTCAGACTGAATTGATTATAACATACAATTCATACAAGATTCCTGCGTTATCGGCATGATAAGAAAGACAGATAACGATTGTTCAAGTAGGTACGGTCCACGGAGCGAGTATCGGCGATCTGCATGTTCTATTTTAGATGCCACATGCAGATTCTGACGCTACTTGGGAGAGGCCTGGGTCCAGGCGACTGTATTGTGCTCGATTGTTAGAGTAGTGTGAATTAGAGAGACTATTTATTGGGGGATTTGATTAAGGATTTGGATTGGTCATCGTCGACTTCCTTGGCATGTTTGTATTCTTCGTTTAAATGACCTGAGAAAATGAGAACCTTCGCGGGTAAATGCCTTTAGGTTATGCGGGTAAAGCATATTACCAATACCGATATTAGTATATGCCGAAGCTGTAATGGCTTTAGCAAAAAAATGGCCGTCCATCGATAATGCGTTTCTATTTGGATTATAATCTACGTTGTTAGCAAAATAAAGCTAAAGTGAGCTAAAATAATCAACTTCGTTATCAAACGACCTTGCTGTATCAAAATCTATCTTATCATTGCAAAACTGTAATTTCTGACGCGAAACATTGCACTAAAATATTATATCCTGGACGAATATCATTTCACACATTTTTACGCAAAATTAAAGCATTTATAGTTTCCGAAACCACTTTATTAAATATTCGATCGAGTTGGAAATTTTCAGTCGTAGACACTAGACAGACTTAATATTGAATTCCAGACACCCCAAGCCAATGACCTGGTGTTTTATGAAAAAGCTGTATACAGAGTGACAGTACCCTTAATGAAATATGTATGATTTATACTCCCATAGTGACCAATCTTGAATTATCCCCATAAGGTCGCAGTTATGAAATATGTATGGCACACATCGTGTAAATCGGTATTTATTATAAGTTGTGAGAGGTTTATTATACAATCTATGGTCAGATGTAGCCAAAGTTAGATTATTTTGATTGAAGTTAGATAAATTTAATGTTCTTTTTAACGATCCGCATGCATTTTGTTACAAATAGATTAATACAAAGGAGGTAAAGTCACAAATAAACATTTATAGGTTTTACAAGCAGGCAAAATAAATACATAATTGTAAAAGATTTACATCAAATCATCAATACACCACTATGGTTTTATTATTATTTACTACCAAATAACTCCGAGGTCAGTGATTTCTTACTACCAGGCAACTATGAATGCAAAGAGGTTATTTCATTTACTTGTAACAGGGTGCAAAGTTCGGTGTAGTGTGACATGCCTTCCGAAATCAGATGGACTGACGAAGTACCTTGAGAACGGAGGGAACCTGGTGCAGAAGCATGGCCAACTTGAGAGGGTCCGATGTCTATGATAGAGTGAATCTTGATCGATAAGGAGCACTTTAACAGCCGTGCCTTATCGCCTAGAAATCTGGTCGTACAGATGTGTTTATGAAATACCTCGATTATGTTCAGTCGAGCTATCGGCTGTGAACGTGACTTACGATAGTTACCATTAAAGCCGTGAGCGGATATAAGCGTAATTTCAACCTTTAGACTTGGCAACCTTTCGTAAACAGTAGGCTTATTGATTTTTTTTTGTATCGGTTAACTTTGGAATCTTTCGTCATAAAAGCTCGTATGTTTTATTCGAGAACTTCCATCCAACATACCGTATATTTCTACTTATGACAACAAAGGTTTGCAACGTCCTAATATGTACACCCGTAGACGAACCTAAACCGTATTTCCTTTTAGAGACAGCATTTTTTGCCGGCAACAAATAAACATTTGTACGAGTCAACAAATGTGAAAAAAAATCGCACGAGAGTGAAAAGGACTAACAGTCAAGTTTGCCACAAGTACCAGGATGTTAGAACGTTGGTGGAGGTTGAAACGTAGCGTACATATTCGCGTGGGCCGTCCCCCCCTCAACCCCTGCGCCCCCGCCGGGTCAACGACACCCGCGGCCGTTTCGGCCGGCGGCGCGCCTCACCTTGACATTCATCTCGAGCACGACGCTTTAGCCAAACGTTTGAATTAACTCGAACAACTTTCGAACGACGCTAAAGAGTTAACCCTTCTAGGGTATAAGCCGCCCACTCGATTCGGTCGCATTGCATTTCGGTTACTCGCGACGATCTACACGAGCCTATGCTGCCCTGGTACGCGATGATCATTCTAATGAAGAAATTGAAATTAAAACTTGTTTCTCTGGAAGATAAAGAGCGTTTTATTGCAATCGGACGATGTTTCCTATCGCCATTGTGGAAACATGACTCATCAGTTAAATTGATAAGTAACGAACAAAGAGACAGCTATGTAAAACAATCTGCATATAATAGAAATATTTTATATAGTGGAAAATCCTTCAAGGAGCGCATTGGCAATGGCATATTGGTAATGACGTCATCACATCACCATGCATTAGTACTCGAACATATAATCCTCTAATCCTATTCGCAGAGGTCAACACTCTTTAAACAAGAAAATATTTCCGCAAGTACTCGTAGCGTAGCGGGTACGTATGTAAACTTGTTCATCCACGATATAATGAAGTATTCATACTATGAACGTCTTTATTTGACATACAATTGGACGGTTAAAGGATGACAGTTTACAGAAATAAAAGGTACACGAATTTGGGCCCCTAATGGGCCTCGATAGGTTAAATAAGTGAATCTCAAAAGAAACTCTGACATTAATTATGAATATCTTGGTAACAACATAAAAACGTAACTCAATCCACGCAGGCGATCACAGTCCAGTAATGTCAGCTGGCCTCTCCTAAGTTAGACACACCTCTCCCACATCAGAATTAGCCTCCTTGCCTAACTAGCATTTATGACTACATCATGTTGTGCTGCCTAACCTCTACCTAAACTCTGAAGATCAAATGATAAATGTCATCCACTTGACATGAGTTACTATAGCAATATCATATTCAGCAGTATGATGCATTAGAAGCCACCTGACGCATTTAAATAAGTTCGGAGTAAAATCCAGGCAGTTTCGAGAAACGCTTTAACCCTCCTTGCATAAATATGTATGTACTTATAATAAGTACCTCATTACCCACATCCCAGCTACTTACTCATTACTGCTTTTTATCAATGCCGTTGAGAAACAAATGCCATAAGGGCAAAAAAGGTAGCCCGACAGGGTCTACCATTGTTTAAAATTCGACGCAGAAGTTTGGGTCAAATTGTATGGAGAACTACATTTTTTGCATAATAAAATTATTTTGATGGTACCTCTTGACACTTATTTCGTGCACCAGATTCTTCCTAATATTAGGTTACGAACTATTCTTACGGAAAATGTAGAAGTATAAATATTTAAAGACTAGTCACGATTCTAATAGGTACTAAAGTATGCTAAGTATTTCAGAATTCATTGAAAGAAACCCATAATTTGCCGCTTATGATCCTACGCAAATCGTGACGATTAATTAAAGTAATCAGGTTAAGAATGGACTCGTAGGCGATCAGCTAACTTGCCACTACGTCAGAACCAGTTAGTGTCTAAAAGTTTGTTGTCACTGGTTGTTGTGAGTTTACAACGCTCCAAACATCGACCTATTTAATGAAAGTAGGCTTGAGTGGCTTGTTTGTGTATCGGTTCACTATATTCTGAACCAACAAAAGGCCCTAATTTAGAGTAAAGTTTATGGTAATCTCTTGTTACCTAACACTATTGAAGTGTTAGAGACCCGCGAATAATACAACTACTTCCACGTTTGCGGACGACAGCAATAAATAGTGCTGTCTCTCGAAAGATTGCCTTCCTCAGACCTCATACAATACGAGGGCATGATACGCGCACATACCAAGTCTGCCAATAGCAACCGTCCGGACAATCGGTGACGGTCACCGTCCGACAGTGAATGGTGGCGTCTTTTGTTATGTAAATCAAAGGATTTCACGCCCCATTAATATCGCGAACATGGCTTTAATTGATGACACTTATGGTTGCATGCGGACTGGTACTTACACCTAGGAATAATGAGTTTATTGTTAAGTGAAAAAATCCGAAATAGAAGCCATTTTGGTTGGTTTCTTTTTTTTACTCCGGAGTTACACGTGGTTCTATAAAAAAGCAAACTCAACAAGTGTTGATACGATCATATGTGCTGAGTTAAGTATTTTGGAGAGCCATGTAAACTATCAGCAATAGACGCGTTTTAAAACTGTCTCTGTACTACTAATACATTAAATAGTGGGTCAGAATGAATAAACACTATTTCACACTGGTATACGGCAAAGTTAGTGATGAAAACGATAGTAGGCGATAGTTCTAATTCAAGCGAATAACATGCATTAAAATTATTTCGATTCGGTTTGTCGGCGTCGGCGCAAGCGGTCGGTGTATGAAAAAAGTTTATTAGCGAAAATATTAAGGTTGTTCTTTTAAAAAAGAGATTACTAGCAATGTGGGTTGCTTGCATGTTAAAAATATTGGGGTGCACGCTCCAATTGGTGAAAAGCTCGGCACGCAGAACACAGTAGATGCGAAATATCATGATTTGTATAACAAACTGCATTGGGGTCTTAGGAAGAACCTCCGCTTGCACACCCTCAGCGTTCCACCATGCCAAAGGCAAGTCTCGACTAGCTAATCATTCCACAAAAACCTGAGCAATTCTCATGTGAGAGCTCATACCGACACGACAGAAAAAGTTATGACTACCTATAATATTTCTTCATTCTGCTGTTTACAATTCATTCTCAAGTGGTTACAGAACTCCGTGTTTGCAGTTTGCAGTAAAAAAAGCCGGCAAAGTAAGCCGTTATCAGATAATTTGTACGTGATAGCTAAATATGGAGGACAATAAAGTGCAGCGTATGCGCATGCTGTTACGACATGGTGACGACTGTGGACCTTTATGTATGACCGCCAGTAGTGAATTAAATTTCTACATGTTGGAGGGAAATCGTTGTCATTTTCCTGTGACATCAGTTTGATGGGGTGCCCTAAAAAATGTAGGAATTACCTGAATCACCCCTCTTTATATACCGCGATATTATGTAGTTTTCAATCAAAAAAGAAGACTAGAAGAATATTTTTTCAGAAATCCTGTATAAATTATGCTTATTTCTGATATAGCATCTACATACTCATGCAGACTGCATATCCTTACCAACTATTAATCACATAACCAAATTGCAAAGAGTAAAACAATTGAATGAAAAAAAAATAAAAATAAAAATACACCTGATACAACCTCATTGAATACAAAATCAAAGGAATTAAATTAATCTTTACAATAAAATAAAGAGGGCCAAGGCAATCATATTCATCCTCAACAATTATTAACTTGAAAATTATTTAATTGTCCACTCAAATATCAAGCTTGGTAACATAAAGGGTAATCAGTGTTCACGGCCATATAAGAATTTGTAAATTGGTACTATGTAAGGCAACAGCCTGCCAGTTGTGTGACCTGGACATATTAGGAGAACTATAATGTGTCATAAGCTTTATGCTTTCATGAATAGCGATGGACAAATTTATAATGGACCATATGGTCACACATGCTATGATATAGTAGAGAATGATGGAGCCATATGTCTGTATATATATGTCTGGTTTGAAATTGCAATATTATGCTCAAGATCATTTATAATATTAGGAGTATATAACAGGATAGGAACTACAAATATTTTAATTATTAAATCAAATAATATATTGATCTTTAAAACTCCATGTAGTCACAAAGCATATTAGCACTTGAAACAGTGGCATAACAGTACTATGATAGCATTTCCCCATAAAAAGTATGAGTAATATGGTAACACCGCATACATTAATGGCTGATTTTATATCCATGACTAACTATTTACTTTCTTTATCAAATTAAAAAAATATCACATGAAGTGTAAAATGATAATTTATAATCTATTTTGGTGCTGTTATCAGTGACAAATACGTTGGTAAGGTAATGGGTGATGTCATCTATTTAGCCTGAATAGGTTATTGTTACGGATTTATCCTGTGTTAAACATAGGTCAACGGTAATAATTAGGTAAATATAGCACATTAATAAAGGAAAATAAAGCCTAAAGTATGGCTTACAATACACATCGTTTTCCTTATGTCATTATCATTTACTATATGCATATATTAAAAGTAGTATGAGCAACATATAAAGTCGGACTTTACCAACAACTATGCCTACCTATTTAAAAAAAATATACCTTAGTATGTCATTTAAAATTGAATTATTATTCCATACATTTCCTTAAAGAGTCAGTCAGGTATTTTGGTTAACCAAAAACACAAGTCAAAAAAAAAATAGTTTAAGTTCAATCAGTACAAATTGAAATATGGTCATAGTACCTACCTATAATTATAACCCAATTTATCCTTAAATATTGATAAAAGTATTTAATTTAATATTGGATCATTATTTCATACAATTCCATACAAGGTCATAGGTATTCAGGTAAGGTAATCACCAAAAATATTTTACTCATTACTAACATTTGTTACCGAAAAGGTATGTTCAATGTATGACTTCATATTTATGTACGGATGATTCATAGCCTTCTTATGTTCTTGAAATATGGTTATTGGTAAAAAAAACCTCATTAGGGATTGTTATTTTGTATGTAATTATGTACTTAATGGTGTATGGAAGTACAGAAAGATACGTAACTATTGTTGCTGGGTTTCCTAATTAGTCAGGTGTGGCTCTAGTCAAGTTTATGATGAGATAATAAGTTGTTTAGGTATAATGATTATTGAATAAAAGTTACGAACAGGGTATAAAATAAATTTTCTTAAAAAAATATCCAACCTGTTAATGCTACAGGTCAGTTTTATTAAATTATGTGCATATAAGCCATCATCTCAGCTCTAAAGGTGAAGGAAAGGCA
This sequence comes from Shargacucullia verbasci, assembly GCA_947562105.1. Classification (NCBI taxonomy): domain Eukaryota; kingdom Metazoa; phylum Arthropoda; class Insecta; order Lepidoptera; family Noctuidae; genus Shargacucullia; species Shargacucullia verbasci. The sequence continues at coordinate 1,450,765 of OX387289.1, read as the reverse complement.
TACATACATTGTTCTCTCAGACTTCTCCCACATTATGTACATAGTAAGATTTTTAAAAGAAACTTTAAAAGAGCATCCATGGGGTTTTTGGCTGGTCCTTATCCATAGGACCAACTTTTGGGAACTATGCAACTAGAGTCCTATAATATTTCAAAAGTGCCTGTAATTGAAATGATGAGTACTGAATCCTAGTGAGAATAAGAACAGGCCGATAATTAATAATGAGATAGGGTATAACAATTTTGAATTGAGTTTTATTCATGATAAATTGCATTCTAGTTAACTGATTTTCATGCAGTTTTTTCATGTTACATATATTTATATTGATTGAATATGAAAAGAACCGGTAGTTTAGTTATGGTCTAGACGTGATTTGATGCAATATTGTATATTTAAATTAATTATGTAAGATAATAATTAATGCAGGTTATGCAGGTTTCAATCTTGTAGAAATAAATAATTTATTGAAACATTCACAAATAGATTTCATATCATGTAAGGGTAATGAACTCTTAGTCAGCTCTATGACCTTATTTGGGTTGAGATTGATGACTACAGATAAGATAATCATGCAAAATTCAGTGTAACAAATGACGAAATTAAATACAGTTATCTTTTCTTAAAATTATAAGTTACTAGAAATGTTGTACTTTTTCCATGTAAAAGAGACTTGTCAGAAATTATTACAGTAACAATACTTACATAAATCAGTCCAGAGTAGTATCTGTCCTTGATGTTGTGCAGTACAGATGCCTCATTCAGACAGGTCAGCTCGGCCATGTCCTCAACTTTGTCAAACTTCGGTGGATTCATCTTTTGTATATCATCTATAGGAACCAGGATACGCTTCCCTGACTCTGCTATCTCTACCTCCACCTCATCTCCCCGTTCCCCCTTGATCCCAGCCGCCACGAACCCCTGGGTCTCGTGGGGCACCCACACCAGCCTCTTTTGCGTCCATTCCGCCTGTGTGGCTGGGTCATTGAAGCTGTTCCTATCCACCGACAAGTACCGGAGTTCCGGATCGTTCCTATCCATGTCCACCATCGCGCCGCCCAATCACGCCGCGCGGCCCGTACGACAGATAAACACCGACACTAGATACCACATTAAACGGTCACCAAGACCGGCACACCACAACACACGTTCCTACTTATTGCTATCACACGGCGTTGTCCTCCTGTTGCCTCGCGTTAGCCGTGACAGAGCACGGCGCTGATACGTACAAAATGACGATAGCGACTGACAGCACAGGCAGGCGGCGACGGTTATGGGTAGGAGGGATGGACCGGTCGACGCCCGATTCACGTTGATTTTAGCCGAAATAAGAACACGATTTTCGTTGTATTACTTAACTAGAAAGTTGATCGTAATATTACCAGATTAATGTACATGCCCTACATATGTTCACACCGTAAACAGTTAAGTAAAATACACTTTTGTAATTGAAAAACAACTAAAATAAGCTAACGACTCGTCGCCGACACTTCTTTCTTGTCGTTAAGGTTTGGTTTCGGTTACGCGGAACGCATGATGACCGTTGAATGTAAGCTCTTTTGATTGGCTGTTCGCCGCGCTAGAATCGACTTGTTCTTTTCAGTAACCAATGCCGAATACTTTTTTGTCAGCTGTCGTCCAAATTGTAATTAGGAACAAATTATGGATGCGTTCACCACAAAAGATTTACTAAATTGACATTAAATTCGGATACACACTGAAATACTTTACTTTCAGGTTGTAAATCGAACTTTGACAAAAACGGGTTTTTATTTTTATAATCGCAAAGAATTTTATTTTTATAAGGGCAAAAAAAACCGTTTTTGTCAAAGTTCAAATTCTTTTCTTTCAGTCGTCTCTATTATTATTTTTTAGTACCACTCTCTCCCTTGCTTGTAAAATGAAGTGAAATACTTATCATGTACTTACATTTTATTTATATACCATTAGGTGCAAATAAGTATATGGCCCGCCTGATAGTAAGCAGCGATGTACATGTCCGCGACAAAAGGATATGTTTTGATTTTACTAAAGCAACGTATATTGCTTTTCCTGTAACCAGTTCTCCTTTTAAACTTCAAAAACTAATTTCTGATCCTGTCCATTCTGTTAGTACACACACCCCTCTTAATATTCGCATCTCCAATACATGCAAACTCAATATACCGAACCGTCCGAAACATACAAAGCAGCTGATCTTAAATTCTTGCAGCAGGTTTACTAAGGTTATTATATTATATTTTCCCCTTTATTTTAATAAAGGGGCGTAATTCTATGTTTAACCATCCTTGGATGATCGTTGGATAAATAACAAAAATCGGAGTAAAGTAAAGTAGTGTAGAGTAAAGTAGTGGATAAATGACAGAATCGGGTCGGGTTTCCCCATTTAGCGTCATTACCTTAAATCTGTAGAGACTGCGAAATTCCATCCAGATCAAAGGATCGTGTAAATGATTCTTAAAATGAATGCGTAAACAAACATATAATGGCGGTAGTAGTCGCGGAAATAGAATGTCACGATACCAATATGTCAAATGTCTAACTATCCAAGCAATTATAGTTCTTATTTCATGGAAATTAGAATTTAAATTGGCTGCGACCTAGATTTAATGTTACAGAATATTACAAGTAGTACGAATAAGAAAAAGTAAAAAATAAAAAACAAATCATCACAGCTTCAACAAAGTATACAAGCTCAAGACGAGATTATTTACAGCTAGATAGAATGTACCTATGTTATCTTAGTTCAAGGCGACCACATAGATAAACTCCAGTTAGGCATGAATGCATGATAAAAGCAACGAGAATGATTCAATTTTTTAATCTAAAATGTACTCTATTACAGCGAGGCAACGAACGGCGCGGCGGCGTTCACGTAATTCACGTTATTCGACAATCGACTAGCGGTGGGCAGTAGCATCTTTTTTGGATAACGAAACGCAACTGTCTATCGGATATCAATAGCGGTTGTCAAAACGCGCTATCCTGCTATTGGTCGCTATTTGTCGTATCATGAGCAACACGTAAATATCCTAGTGAGGTTTTGATGACCTTTTTTTTTTTTTTTTTTAGGTTCCCTATTCATCCAAAATTCATTAACGACTCCGTGAAGTTTTGATGAGCTTTTTTTTTTTTTTAGCTTCTTTGATGCACTTCCATTTCATTGGATAACGAAACGCAACTGTCTATCGGATTCTTTGGATGTTAGCTACTTTAACGTTAGCATGTTAGCACGTTAGCACATTTTTCTTTTTTTTTTTTTTTGGAATTTTATGACCTGGTAACTAAGACCTTTAAGTCAAGTCTTATTTTATTTTATGAAACACTGCACTATGTACTTATCACTTCACTTTTATATTGTTTGAATAGTGTTTTTAATATATTTATATATCGGTTTGTAAGTGTTTTTGTTTTTTAATAACAATTCAAGTGGCGGCGGGCGGGATGAAGAATCGCACTTAAAGTTTACATCACTAAGTTCACTAGCCAACACTAATCTGTCAAGCAAGAAGTTTTGACAGTCAAAAATAAGATGCTCCATGGTTCCTTCTTGGGATTCACAATGTGGGCATGTATTGTTTATATTAATGCCAAGTCTAAAAAGGTGTGACGGTGCAGTATTATGGCCAAAGCGTAATCTATTTATCGTAGTGATAAATTCTCGGCTGGCTTCTTTCAATTTATTGTACCAGGGTCTAACAGGTAATCTTTCTTGAATACTTCCATACCACTTTCCTTTGATGTCTTGGTCTTTCTTCCACATTTCTATCCATAACTTATATATATTTTCATTAATACATTGCAGGAAATCAGTCATAGGAATTTCCATTGCGTTTCTAACATCAACAGCATTATAACCTTCATAAGCAGTTTTATCAACTATCTCATTGCCAGAGATACCTCGGTGAGAAGGTACCCACAGGAAGGCAATTTTGATGTGCTTAAGATAATATTGATGAATTATTTCTTTGATAAAATACAGAATATAATTTGACTTAAACGAAACTGTAAGGTTAGATAAGGCTTTTATCAAACTCAGTGAATCAGAGACAATCAAAAAGTATTTACAATTGTTATTTTGGCGAATATGTATTAAAGCCTGATAAACTGCATATGCCTCTGCAGTGAATATAGTACATGTATTGTGCAGAACAAAGCTTTGAGAGAGTTTAGCATGTGGATCATATATAGCAGCACGCACATAATTACTCCCCCTACTGCCATCAGTGTAAATAACATAATAATTCTTATTTTCTGCCAAAAATTGCAACATATCTAAATTATTATTAATGGGATTTTGCAATTCTTTGATGGGATGTGAAATACACTGATAAGAGAAAGAGTAACATGGCCATGGGCACTGTTTTCTAATACCAGTAAAACTATTTTCTGTTTCCAGCAATATTTTGGACAATGTTGGAGATTTGCCATTCAAGAGATCTTCTCCTGTTGTTAGAGGCCCAGGAGTTCTACTTACAGAAGGTACAATTTTGTTTATTATTTTTCTGTTATTTGCAGCAATTAATTTAAGACAGAATCTCTCTGCAAGTAGGATACGTCTCAAAATTAAGGGCATAATTTTAGTCTCCACTTCCATGGCCCTTATGGGAGTAGAGCACATTGCACCAGAAATTGTTCTCAAAGCCCTGTTCTGCAATAGATCTAGTTTATTTACATGAGTACTATTTATATACACTAGTGAACTATAATCAAAATGACTTCTAACTATACTTTTATACAAAATTGACAATATTTTCGGGTCTGCTCCCCATGAGACACCTGCAAGACATTTAATTATATTTAAACCTTTAAGAGCATTCTTTGATATATATTTAATATGTTCCTTAAAAGTTAAATTCCTATCTATTACTATGCCTAAAAATTTCTTTGAATTTACTGGATTTATAAATTCTCCATTATAAATAACTTTTGAATTTGTGTTCTCATTGCCAAATATCATAACACTGCTTTTGGAGGGGTTAATTTTTAAATGTAGCTCATCATTATAATAGTGAAATAGTTGGGACAAGGCTCTGTTAATATTGTCAATTGCAATTTCTACATTATAATTACTACTGTAAAAAACAATATCATCAGCAAACTGCAAAATATCTACATTACTGTTTACAAATTTACAGATTTCACTTGTGTATATATTATATAGCAAAGGAGATAGTGTAGCACCCTGCATTGTACCCTTAGATGCACCTTTTGGACCATACAATGTATTATTATGTTTTACATAGAGTGTTCTATTGTTCAAAAAGTTATATATCCATTTACATAGCTGACCAGGTACGCCTAACCTAGACATAACTTGTACAAGTATAGCTGGATCTAGACTGTCGAATGCACCTTGAACATCTAGAAATACACAAACAGTGTGTAATTTTTTATCCTTTGCATGTTTCAGGTCTAAAATTAAGGAAGTGAAGCTGTCTGCACAACTTCGCCCTCGACGAAATCCATATTGAACATGTGGAATGATGCCGTTAGATTCCATATACCAATCCAAACGATTCTTAATCATGTTTTCAAATATTTTACCAAGACATGAAGACAGTGATATTGGTCTATAAGAGCTGGCAAGCTCCGAAGGTTTATCTGGTTTGAGTATCGGAATCACACATTGTGTTTTCCATGATTGTGGAATACATTTACAATGCCAAAGTAAATTAAGAATATTTAGAAACATTTTTTGTGCAGACTCATCTAAATTTTTAATAATACAGTAGGGGAAATCATCTAAACCAGGTGTAGTGTCTTTCCGAGATAACAAACTCATTTTAAATTCAGACCATGTAAAAGCATCTAGCAAAAATTTGGAATTTAGATTATCATTATTTAGTTCGAAAATATTGCCTAAACTATCAGCATCTTTTAAATTGCAATTGTCGGATAATTTATCTAGAAATGGAGAAATAAACTCATCTTTATATGATTTATTGCCAGCTCTTATACCTTTGAACATTTTTAGAAGATTCCAAATCTTACTTATAGGAGTAGTTCTATTGAAAGTGTTACATAAGCTATCCCAACCTATTCTTTTTTGTTCTGATATAGTCCTTTTTTTTAATGCATCTTTTCTTTTGTAATCTAGATAGTTCTCCATAGTGGGTTCACTTCTATAAAATTTCAATGCATTGTAAGAGGCAGTTACACTTTTTTCACAAATGTCATTCCACCAAGGAGCTGGAGGTCTGCTTCTAAAATTATTTGGTTTAGTGAGTTTAGGAATTGTCATATCTTTTAAATTATCTAACCGAGAACAAAAATCATTATAGGTTGAAATAGGATCATACAATTTTAGGACTAAATCATTAAATATTGTTTTGGAAATAGTTTTATACTCCGTCCAATTTGCTTTTTTATATACATACCTATCAACAGGGGGATTAATATGATATTTATCTATATGTAGTGTAATCTCTGTTATTGTTGGGTAGTGGTAGCTGCCCATGGAATCATCATGTACAGACCACTCGCATATTGATGCGAGGTTAGCACTAATAAAGCTAACATCAATTGCAGACGGATTTCGCCTCGGGTTGTTAACAGTTGTAAAACTACCATCATTTAAAATACATAAATCCAAGTCATCAATGATATTAAATAAATCCTGACCTCTGCTCTTAGTGGACAGACAACCAAATGCAATGTGGTGCGCATTAAAGTCACCACTGACAAATATAGGCTTTGGAAGATCATTAATTATATTACGTAGTCTATTAATCCGTATATGCCCACTAGAAGGAGGACAGTATACACAAAGAATAGTCAAGCTATCATGCACAGTAGTTAAGGACAGAGCAACAGTTTGAATGTCTTCATAAAATCTAGTGTTAAAAACTTTGTACTTTAAATATGGTTTAATCAGTATTGCTACACCATTATGAGTGTTATTGGAATTTTTATTATAAATGTTATATCCGGGTATTCTAAAACTATTGTCTTTAAACCATGTTTCGTTAAGTAAGCAAATGTCAACATTTTGTTTTTGTAAGAACTGAATCAATAAGGGTTTTTTACTATTAGCACTTTGAATGTTATACTGAGCAATACGTAGCTTAGACAGTGTGTGACTTGGATCCATTACTTGAGATTTTTAAGTAGTGTTTCTTTAATACTATTTACGGTGGTAGGCGTATTATCTCCCTTATTACCCAGTTCCACCAACGTCTGTACCAGGGCCATAAGTACATCGTTGTTGGCAACTATTTGGGCTTTGATGTCTACCTTAGGAGGGACATCTTTAGATTTATTTACACTATGTACAGGATTATTTACAGATACAGACTTATTTACAGATGTATATACAGGCTTATTTACAGATTTATTAACAGTGTCAATTGGTTTAATTTTTGGAGGTGGCAGAGGTGGGAATTCAATATTATCACTCATGTGTTGTTTCGTCAATGTAGCACTTGCATAAGTAATCTTATTTTTCTTTTCTAAAATTTTATTTAACTTAATTGGGCATAATCTAGAAATTGCAAGATGAGGCCCGCTGCAATTACAACAGCAGATCTCTGTTGGTCTATCACATTCTTTATATAAATGCTCACCTCCACAAATGGAACATCTTTGTTTGCCATTGCATATCCTAGCAGAGTGGTTGAATTTAAAACAACGGAAACATTGCTGTAATGGGGGTATATAATCAAAAACACGGTATGAAAACAAATCATATTGTACATTGTCTGGAAGTACATTCGATAGAAAAGTAATGCTTACTGTTTGTAGTCCTACTCGCTCTTGCCCAACCTTTTTTGTGAATCTTCTTATAGCTATAATTTCATATATTGATGTAAGTTTGGTGTATAATTCTTTATTGGAAATATTTGCTGGTACAAATCTAATTATACCTGTTTTTTCTATTTGCGCAGCCGGAATAAAGGCTTTCAAGCCATGTTTGTTGAGAAAAGTGGTGTTGTTAATGAAGTTATTGGCCGTATTATACTGTTTAAATATTACTGCTATTTTATTTGCGTTTATTCGTTGTATAGCCGTCACCCCTTTTATTTCACTGGAAAATATATGATTGAGATAGATAGGGCTCTTATTGCCTATTCTATCCTTGTTGTTGGTAGCTTCAATAAACACTTTAAAATCTAGATATGTGGCATTTTCTGGGTAAAGTCTCTTATAGTCTGGTTTAATATATGGAGAATAGTCAAGCTCACCGCCGCCGCCATCCATGTTTATGTCTGTCCCTCCGCCTCCGGCCTCAGGCCGAGGACGTTTATGTGAGGTGGGCGGGTTATCCCCGCCCCCCTCGTTTCCTACCATTTTTACAGGTTTGCACACCTAGTACTGTTATTTTAATTAACTTTTAAGCAAAAAATTAGGAAATATTTAATAAAAAAGGAATTTGAAAATTTTTCTGAAGCGCTCTTTTTTAAAGTTCCCGCCAGAATCTAAGCACATTTTTCAAATAACCTGCTAACCGTTATTATGGCTCGTTTCAATAACGTGTTTAAGTTGCGCAACGACCACCGCTATTAGCTACTTTAGCGTTAGCATGTTAGCAGGTTAGCAGGTTTTTCAAATAACCTGCTAACCGTTATTATGACGATAGCTCGTTTCAATAACGTTTAAGTTGCGCAACGACCACCGCTACAATCGACTGCCGGCGATCAGTCTGTGCGGTAACTTGTTAGGTTATTTTGCGGCAAAAAATTTAAAACAGTAAATAATATGGCATACATAGTAGATTTGCGATCAGATACGGTGACCAAGCCTACTGAGGCTATGAAGCATGCTATGGTAAATTCAGCCTTGGGTGACGATGTGTATGGAGAAGACCCAACGGTGAATGCCCTGGAAAGCAAGTTAGCAGCTATGCTGGGGAAGCAGGCGGCCTTGTTCGTGCCTTCTGGCACTATGGCCAATCTTATTGCAAGTGAGTGCTTTTTTTCGTCCTACCCTATTATATTATGTTTTAGGCTGAATAGTTTTTTTTTTGGTCTAAATTGTGTCACCCCCTTGATTTATATTTGGAATCACTCACTCATTCAAATTGGTTTTCATTTCGACTCCCGTAAAGCTAATTTATTGGTTTGCTTATAACATCGGTAATTAGGTTCATGGCATCTTTGATATTAATAATCAAAGGTAAAGCTTTTAACTGTGCACTGGTTAACGGCCAGAACGAGCCTCTTAACCACCTCTTCCTAAACTTGGGAAAGATTTGACCGTTAGATGTTTATCCTATATGTACCTATGTTTGATTTTTGGAGCATCACTATCAGGAATGAATGAATAATACGATCGACGACTCGGCAAGTACCGGAGTACTAAAGGTTCACAACGCGTTTGCGACTTCTTTGGTGTTTGATTGAATTTTTATTGATGACGTCAACGTAAATCCATTCATGATGCTTGATATTTTTTACGAGTATGAATCTTATAAACTACAATGTCCGTTCATGGCATCGAGTCTTTCAGAAACAAAGGTAACCGTCGGCCGGTCGCATCGAGTTACTGAAACGCGTGTTATTCTACAAACTTAACAATAGGCAGTAACTCCAAATTTATTGCCGTTGCTTAGAGTCTTCTTAATGGTATAGATATACGTAGCTACTATAAGCCTAAATGATTTCCAAAAACGTATGAAGATAGGCCTATTATAAGGGAAACTGCTTCTATTTTTTCAGCCATTCAATACTCAATGCTGGGTCTCCTCTTTGCACGCCATTGTTCCGGGTGTTGACCTTCCTTATTGCCGATTATTTTTACGATGTTCCACCTTGACGACTGATACTTCTTCGTCTGGTCCTAAGTCTCCATTCTAGTCACAATAAGTGTAGATAAATTCGCTAATTACTCAAGCTCGTGTTGTTCACACCTCCCACAAATCACTCCCACCTCCCAGTAAAAATAGAACCGAATCCATATCAACAAAAACACTTAACACGCCATTGAACAATATTCAACCAAAAAAATAACCGCAGTTTCTAATTTTGTCGTATTATTACCTAAGACACATTTTCCTAGTGCAATAACACAGGTTCACTGGAATGACCTTCAAACTGGTATTTTAGAGTAGACTTATCAAAGTAACCGGATTTCTAAAATCACAAGGCATCGACCTGTGTTTGTGACAACCAGTCTCTTTAATATCGGTCGCTTACATCGAAGGATTAATCGGTTGTTAGTAAATTATAATTATTAAGTTTGGAAAGTTAGTTGGACAACATTGTAGAAATCGCAAGGCGACACTGGATGCCTAAATTAGCATAAAAAAAAAAAGAAGACATACCTAATAATTGTGGGTTGACTAGAGAGTGGGAATGATTAATTAGGTTGGTATTTGTCCAGTGTCACCTCGATTACCCTTGGTACAAGCGAACGAACAACATAACTACAATAATTTCCTATGGTTACCCTTGACAGGCAATGTGTTGTAATGAATTAAATAACCGATTCACACCTCATAGCTACATTTGGGCTTCATGTTGCGCTGGTCCATTCTCGGCCATGAACGCACGTTTAATACTGCACCGAATGGCCCCGATTTGATCGACCGATCGATTTTGATCAGATTCCCTCAGCCTCCAGATTTCGTATAGATAGTGTCGTCACGTCGAGTCGTCAGCTTATCAAACTCGGTCAAATGAAGCATATTTTTGTACCATAAATTGATTATAATAATGATAAATGTGATATGTAGGTAGTTTGGCCATTTGTCACTGTAACGGTTAAGCGCGTAAGTTACCTAATTCTGTCGACGCGACGATTGGACGTGATTGTAGTCATCCGTTATTCTACAAACGTATAATCATCTTGTAACCAGGATGCCTGGAGTGGTTCATTGTTTTATAATTTAATGTGTTTGCGAACGTGAATAATTTGCGATATAAAATCATACATCCAGGCAAGTTCTTGAAATCCGCAGCGTCAAATATTACAGCACAGAAATCTATAACCATTATATCAATGAGTCAATGATATGAGTTGTTTTCTAGTTGTGTTTAGAGAGGAAAATCCATTTCCTATATCCAATATCAATATACTTTACGGACAAGTGTAAAAAATGCAGAACAAAACTCTATCGAAGACTTGTTTATTGGTTGTTGTCAAGAAACTGCTCATCAGAACATGGTGCTAAAATGTTTGCAAATACCTATGTATTCAATATTACGTGTCTCCTAAACAATGCAACATAAAATTATTTTAAAGACTATACATATAAAATGCAACAATACTGTGTTAAACTCAATCAACAACCGTAGAGGAAATGTCCAATAACTACACACATCTACACATCTTTAAAGGACACGGTTTTAGAAATTCAATAGTAAGTCAAAGATAATAAATTATCTGTTTCAGTAATGGTGCACTGCAACAAGCGCGGATCAGAGGCATTCGTCGGCAATCTGGCACACATCTACAAATATGAACAAGGTACTTTATCTGTCTGTGATAAAGCTTTGCAATTTTCGCAACGAAACCAAACGTGATCTCAGATTCTGAGCCTCAATTAGCTCATTGTATAACATAGAAACACGTTCTCGAAAAGGTTGGATAGAGGTGTACTATGGTACTGTTTCTATACCAACAGAATTTCAAAATTCCTCCTTTCCGATTGTCTAACAGTAAAACTCTATAACACGACGATGGAAATTGATTCCAAATAAAACTGTTCGAATGCTCAGGTGGTGCCGCTCACGTGGCCGGTGTCCTCCTATCGACGCTCACCAACAAACCTGACGGGACCTTTGATCTTGAGGAACTGGAGAGCAGGATTCGAGGAACCGACGTCCACGAACCAGTCACCTCTTTAGTCACTGTTGAGAACACGCACAACGTTTGTGGCGGTAAGGTTAGTAGAAAGTCTAAGTTTTTGGGGTAGGATATTGAACGTTTTCCTGAAATGAACCTTTTTTCCGCATTTCTGATGGTACTGCTAAGGGGCGGAGTTGTCACTTGCACTTTATTTGATCATAAACCTATATTCGTCCCCTGGGATAGTGTGATTAACACTTGCTGTACAATACAATAGATAGAGTGTTCTAACTTATAGACAAGAGCGTAGGTAGGTATACTTAGTATCCCCGTTGTCGAGGGTAGGCGACGATAGTTGACGACCGTTACTGAGTTTTTTTATTCTAATCACATCATACTACTTTCACTAAACAAATATATTGCAAATATGATTAATAAATTAGGTGGCCCATAGGAGGGATTACTATAGGTATAGGTATGGGAGATTCGTTCTTGTATCCTTCTTTTTCTGTCGTGTTGGCACAAGCTACCACATAGGAGTCGCTCATGCCACAGTGGAAAGATTAGCTAATTCACAATGGTGGTACCGAGGCTGACTGCCCAGGGTGTGCCAGACGATCACAGGGTTCGTCACTCGTAAACTATCCCGAAGAAAATGTTTAGATGGATTGAGGGTGTAACAAATACCGATGGTTTAGGCGCCGAGGGACCACGACCCCCTCACATCGCTTGTTGCCGTGGAGAATACGCACAACGCCTGTGGTGGTAAGGTCAGTGTACCCCGTATTGCGTAGAAAAACAGTGTTTTGTTGTGACTAATGTAGGCCGAGCGAAGTTGCAGGCAAAAGCTATTCTTTGGAGGTCACTAATTTGCATCAACTTATTGATAACACATCTATTTGAATAGATAACCTCATCAAAAGACCTTTGGCATTGTAAACAATATCTTATATTTTTTACTTACCGAATACAGATAAGTATGTATATCGCAATCACTGATCCTTAACTAAAATGTGATACTTATGGCGCTATGATTTTTAGAATTATCAACAAAAGCATGAAATGTTCACTAGTAGCTAATACATGCACCAGATCATCATCAGCCTCGAATCCGGCTCACTCTTGTACCACATCATTGCTTAATTAATATCATTAAAAACAATTACCTTATTGTGCCGGGAAATGTGATTAACATCCAGTACGACCTCATCTATTCCAGGCCCTGCCTCTCAGTTTCCTGGACGAGCTATCAGCTCTGTGCAAGCGACACAACCTCCCGATTCACATGGACGGTGCGCGGCTGTTCAACGCTTGTGAATATCTGAAGGAGGACCCTAAAAGAGTCGTGAGGGACTGTGACAGCGTCTCCGTGTGCTTCAGTAAAGGATTGTCTGCTCCGGTAGGATCGGCGCTCGTCGGGTCGTGCCATTTTATTGATCAGTTAGTATTTTGTACCCGTCATATTTTGTTTTCACTAGATATATCATTGGACGTATGGTACCCTAGGGAAGGAACGAAGGGGAAGACCACTTCCATAATGGAAAGACGACCTAAAATCCACCTTGGTTCTTCCAAAGATCACGACCAGTTTTCCTCTTTTCTGGAGATTTTCGCGATATGATATTTTGGATTGTTCAGCCACAGCCCTTTGTTTTTTATATAAAATTTAACTAATCCTAACCTTTTTCTTACATGGAAACAAGAAAGGATTATTCTGGTAAATTCAACAACCTCTAGCATAACACTAGCTAACCCAATATTGCTATTAAATGGCTGAATCCTCCAATCCTTAGAGCACGTCGCATGCGCAAGATCCTTGGCGGTGGGATGCGGCAAGCAGGAGTGCTGGCAGCCGCCGCCATCGTCGCCCTGGATGAAGTAGTGCCTAAGATCAAGCTCGATCATAAACGGTCACAGATACTGGCTAAAGGTTAGTTATTATCATCACTTGATATATTCTGGAATTCTCCAACTCCCAAAGTACAGAACAGTTATTTTTTCAAGTCTGAATATAAAGAACAATAAGTTCCTAAGTTCAGTACTTTTATATTGTTTCAGTGATCGACGGTTTATTCCTGAAGACGTTCTCCGTGGATGTGGAAGGTCAGCACAGCAACATAGTGCTGGTGAGGATACCGGCCCACAGCCCAGTGAGGGCCGAACAGGTGGTGGCGCGTCTCGGGCAAGTCTGCCTCGCCGAGACACAGGTAATTTGGAATCCCGTAGACAATCGACTTCTACGTGACTTGATGGGTTTCTTTTCGACATTGGTGGACCTTGCTCGGGTTGCTGGTTAATATTAAATACACTACAATGTTCTTCGTTCACGATCGGGATTCTTTGTGTACTATCTTGGCTTGTTGTTTACCGCTGATGTTTAATGCGAGCTTCGGGTCTTGGTCGGTCTTGAATTCATTTTCGATAAGGACTTTTCTCTCTGCATTTACATCATGTCAGCGAAACAATATGTATTTTGAAAAACCCTTATTATGGCAAGAAGATGGGTAGCTCCATCCCCTATTGACTAGTAGGACAATATGAGCATGTTCACGGTTCACGTATTGTCCTGGAAAAATAAAGAAGGTTTATAATCTCAAGTTTTTTCCACAGGGTGACTGCAAAACGACTAATGACGAAGGCGTGATAGTGAAGGCTATCTATTTCAACAGTAAGACTGTTCGGTTCACTCTTCACCGGGAGATCAGCGACGAGGATCTCTGGCTTGCGATCATGAAGATCACGTACGTGTTTAAGGAGTTAGACGCTGGAATTAAGGCCTAATACTGAGGAATTTTTGGACTGGCTACAACAGCACTTTTGACGCATCTTCATACGAGTATATCCATTGGAATTCAAGAACGCCCCAAGCACGTATTTGGCTTTTTATGATGCTGCTACTTATTTATTTTAATTCCAACTGGAACCAAGCCTTCGATATCGTTGTAGAATGTAATGTGAAACAAGAAAAACATTTATCTGTGTCAAAGAGAAAATGGTGTCCAGTTTAAATGATTCTAGTGTAGAGACGTGTTCATTTATAAGCGAGTTTGTCTGCCATGACGATGCGTAGTTAGAAACATTTATAATGCTCAATATATAGTTAGTAAAGTAGTTCTTATGTGAAGTTGTGTACCGTAGATTATACTTTAAGTATTATAAATATACATAACTTAGTTGTATGTAGGTATAGAATTATATACTTTCGTGAGTAGTGGGGGTCAAAGACCTGTGTTGTATCACAACTTTGTAGGAGCCTATACGTTCAGAAATGGACTGCAATAGGCCAAATCGATACACACAAATATTTAATGAACAATTTGTAAATGAAATACTCGATTCTATTTTATACAGGGTAGGTTGAGTTGAATATTATTAATATAACGTATTTTTTATCCATTTTAAAGTAAGCTCTCTACTGCCCATTATATTAGATATTATACATATAGTTAGTTAGAATTGCAAGTGGAAGCGGTGTCAAGGAAAACAGAAGATAAACACCTTTGAACGGGTACACCCGGCAACATTTCATATCTTTAACTTTGGAAAAGTTTTCAAATAGCCCCACTCTAGGAATAATTCTTGTATCGTGAGTGCGTTTACAAACACACATTCACATACACAAACACCCAGACCAGAAACAACTATCTGTAGATCATACAAATATTTGTTCCGTGCGGGAATCGAATCCGCAACACGTAAACGCGCAATAGTTGATCTCTCAACCACTGCGCCAACCGTGCCGTCGTATTGGAACAAGCGAACATAGTCTTAATAACCGTAAGTCTTTATGTATTAATTCATATAGATAGACAGACGCTGCCGGCGCTCAATAGACTTTCTATTGTGGCTAGTTTTCGTCCTCTTTTGACTGGTTTGATTACTTTGTGTACAATATATTTTTTTTCTAATATTTACAATTGTTATAAAATAGTTACCTGTAGGTATAGGATGATGAGTTTAATAAAATAATAACAAATGTTTAAATTCGATTTGTTTTATTTCTACAAGCTTTACTATGAGCACAAAAAAAATAAAATTACAACACCAAATTGTTTTTGGTTCAATCTGATATTAATTATTACGCTCAATTATTAACATGATATTGGAACAATATTTTACATGAATCACTAATATAGAAAGGTATGTAACTTCAAACAGATTTATGAATTACTAGCTTCCGCCCGCGCTTTCGCCCGCGTGGTTTACAAACCCGTACATTTCCCGTACATCACATTCCGGGATAAAAAGTAGCTTAAAACTATAATCTATCTCTGTGTCAAATTTCATTCAGATCCGTTCAGCCGTTCTGGCGTGATTGAGTAACAAACATCCATCTATTCCTACTTACAGAAAGTTATGACTGGACTCATCTGTACACGTTTGGCAAACTATTTACGTCCATCTCGACAATATAAATAAAATAGAATGACCTATTTATATTCATACGCCGTAGTGTAAGCTTCATTGAGGAGAAAGCGCTAGCTTAGCCCGTCCAATTCAATATTTATTTGTTTTTTTGCAATTTATGAATCTACAATTGTAGATTAATTATACATTGTAGGTTTATGACAATAATAAATCAGCGGCGTAGCGTAGTGGGGGCGGTAGGGGCGGCCCTTCTCTGGCGGCAATTTTAGGTGGCGGTAAAATTTTACAATAAATAATAATAATATATGTTATGAATATTTTTAATTTGTAAGCAGCATATATATGTATATACAATAATTATGATTGTTCATGCCGAAAATATTTTTATTATTACTATATATTTTAGAGTCTAGTGAATTTAAAGACCTAAATAAGGGGGCAGCGAAATTTAATTTGGGGCTAGGCAAACATCATCATCATCATCAGCCAGAACACGTCCACTGCTGAACGAAGGCCTCCCCCAAGGGGGTTTGCCATAATCCCCACGCTTGGCAGGCGGCTTGGGGATCGGCAGGCGGCTTGGGGATCTAAGCTAAGCTAAGCAAGCGCTTCGACCTAATCTATGACGACCGCTTTTTGAGTGGCGATAGGCCCGCTCCAAGCTTTTAATCAACTGGAGTGTCGAAAAAAAAATCCCTTGGGTCTCTGGAGACCATCTTTAAGTCAGAAATCAGACCGGTCAGACCAAAGCCCAGTACGTATTATTGTAAGTACAAAACATAAAAATCTAACACAAAATTACTTGTACTTTTCTACTGATTACGAAGCAATTCTAGTAAATATGCCTAATATATTGTACATCTTAATGTATATAGAAAAAAGAAACAGATATTTTTAAAATATTCCCTATCTAATTTTCGAATGTGTCTAATACTATTTTGTTTTTTTATTATTAAAACGAGATTTTTATATAATACAATATTCTAACATGGCTAATATCTTAATAAAAAAGTTACCAAAACTGTGTTCACATACAAACATATTTCCAACGATGTTAGATGACTCCCATCGATGGTAGATGCTTAGATCAAATGCTATGCGATCATTTGCAGTAACATATACCTACCTTCTAATAATCTCCTTAATTGCACATTAAATGTTACCCATTTTTGTTTTTATATGAATTTAATAGTAGAGGCCTTTTTACTCTCAAGGTCACAAATCCTGGCAAATCCTGTAAACTTTTAGTGAACCTTAAGCATCCGGATAATAAGAGTTATTTCTGAATGACGTCATATGGGCCGCGCGGCCCATACGCGAGTCAAACGATAGCAGACAGGTGTCTATAAATAATATTAATAAATAATACATATTACGTTAAATTTCTAGATCGTGGTCAGTCTTCCTACACCCAGCTTAATAAAAATAATAAATTGAGCATATGGAGCTACGTATACCTTACTGATTAAACATAATTTATACCCAACCATAAAATCCACTGCCCTAATAAGACTAAAATATAATATGTTGTAAAAGCTGCGCCTGCGCAATAGATTCAAAATATTTTATTTTAGTCATATTTTACGATCTCTAAGAACCCAAATCTTTGGTATATAATTACGTGAAAGTGCGACGCGACTTACAACAAGGTATTATAGGCGTTGAAGTAATTTCAAAGACAATAAAAGACAATAATCACAGAAAAAAAAATCAAATTCGGGTTACGGATGATGATGTACATATGTTTTGATATATGTTGAGTCAATTAAGAGATTCGAATTAATTAGGATTTCTCCTGTATCGCGGGTACAATTTACATACATACATGTCACATACACACACAACCAGACCCGAAACAACTATCTGTAGATCATACAAATATTTGTTCCGTGCGGGAGTCAATCCCGCGACACGTAGCGCAGAATGCTAGCCACTGCGCCAACCCTGCCGCCGCCAATTCGGAGACATAATTCGACACATATATTTTAAAATTAAACTATTTTAGCTGAATTATCACGTGTTCGTGGCCAATCAATGGCATCTTAATTAATATACAACCTTAATACTAGTACTTAAAATACATATCGGTCGTTCAGCAGTGAAAACCTCGTAAATCCAGTTTTTTTCAAAAACGTTTATTTTTTCTTTAGATTGATAAAATCGTAAAGCACGTATTAGTTCAAAAAACTTTTAATTCAGATACTCCTAGCGCCACCTATGATGTATAATGAGAACCTTGTATAGAGATTCATTCATCCATTGTCGTCTGAGAAACACGGTAAAGTTTATCATCCGACGCCATCTAGTTTAAAAAAGACGTGTAGAAGTGATTGAAAAATCCTAACTGCAAAAATAAATAATTTCATTTCATTTTAATTTCATTTCATCGCAAGTCCTAAAAATCAAAAGCATTCTGATTTTGTTCTTTCGCCGACCATTATTATTTCCTCATGTAAAATTTTATGTTTTACACTTACAAGGTCTTCATGGCTGAGCGACGATATATGATCTGCTCACACAAGAACCGTGCCAAGAATGGAGCATATTATGTTTACTAACAATATTCTTAACATAATATGACAGATCTTTAATAATAACTATGTATTTCTAAAAAAGTAATGTTACCTGTACTTATAGAAAAGACGTGTATAGATCAACAATCGCTAAAGAATAGAAATTCCAGAAAAATGTACAGAATTGACATAAGGTGTCAAAGTTGTGGAGGAACGAGGTATTGTGTTCCTCCACTGAAAAGGGAGGATTCTCCGACCAGGCAAGGTGGTTAGCCTGGCGGGCCAAAGCCGGACGATTGATGTCGAACATTCGTATGTGTTAGAATCGTTGTAAACTTTCATAGTGCGATTCAGGGTTTTTTGTTGTAGCTTCACTCCGATAGAAGGCGCTTTACTTTTCGCCGTGTTACGAGTAATAGTCGGTACAAGTCAAATAGTCATTCGTGATTTGTAAATGTCAATCTCATTTATTTAGCTGGCGTTTTTATTCTGTAGAGACGGATTGCTACTTGTTTAGGTGACCTGGCTATTCGCCATATTGATGAACAATCAGTTCACTGACATATTTTATATTTTGATCACTTCCTTTTGATCTATATATCTAGACTGAATAAGGTTGCCGGTATACAAAAACTAGTATCTACACTTCTTGCAATTCATGAGCTGTGATTTGACTTCTATTACATTGAGTTAAGTTTCAAATTGGGGTGCAAGGCAAAAGCTTCAGCGAGTGACGATACCCGAGATCGTGTGGCGCACCCTGGGCGGTCTCATGCAGACATGACAGACCAAGGGCTAAATTGTATTGCATTAATATTTTGTACTGTAGAATATGAACTTTACATATGGGAATTTACATGTTTATTTATTAAGCAATACTGTTTAGCTCATTCCACACCCTAATTAATTCTTCATGATTATCAAAACCATGGGACGCTATAACATCCTTGTAATCCTCCTTGCTATACATCTTCTTATAATAATGGAAATTCGGACAGTGAGTAGGAACTATTCCTACTTTTTTCGCCACTATGCCTAAGTATATGTCGTCGAACCGAAAATGCTTGACGAAGAGACTGGCTATGTACATAACTTTCATGCTCTTGTTAGATAGGACATAAGCCCCAGCGGTGACGTATTCCGGCCATTTGTTCCATCTATATTCGTCTAACGAAACCCTCCATTTGCTCGTCCGGAACCTCTGTGGAGCGGATTTGAAGACATAACCCGCGAAAAGCTCATCTTGTTCCAAATCAGCGGTTGTAGTTACACGTAAAGGTTCTACATCGTTAGAAATCTCTGTGGGCTTTGAGTTGCGTGTCGCTTTTGTCTCGTGTACATAATCTAGTAGGTTGTTCACAGATATGTACATATCGTCGTCGGTAAATAAATAATAGTCGGCTGTCGAACAATGTTCGTACACCCAACGGATAGACATCATTGTTTTTATCGTGTTATTGTAGTAATCGTCGATAAAGTCCGCCTGTATTATATCCTTGAATTCTGCCATTTCTTGGTCTATTTGCTTCTGTAGATTTGATTTGGGTTTACCATCTATTCCCAAGAAGAATAAGGTTTTCACTGTAATTCCTGGAATGTTTTCTTGGCCAAACGTTTGTCGTATAGCATTTCTGTGGCCAAAGTGATCCATCGCAGACTTTACTGCGATGAACAAATCTAACTTCTCAATAGTAGAACATTTTCCTGAGTTAGTTAGAAACCTGTAGGGGTAATAATTTATTGGGGTAAGACTAATCTTCTTACCTAACATTATATCATCCACGATGCTTCTTATATTCACATTTAGAGGGTAATCGAAGTTATCTTCAAAGTTTTTCGAGTTTAAATAGTCACTGACACCGAAAAAGTAGTATATATACACTAGAACACACACACACATAAAGTATTTTAAGTTTCTTCGTTTCATGGCGTAGTTTTGTTTTGAGGTTTCCTTGAGATTCATTGGGGTTGCGACAACCTGAAACTAAAGATAGTATGGTTTAATATCTTCTGTGATTGTGCGTCCCACGAGCTATGCTGCTATATACTAGCCAGATATATGCTAACTCATGCCATAGTGGAAAGATTACCCAGGCAGCAATGGTGCTGCCTAGGATGCGTCAAACTATTTCAGGTTACTATGAAATATATTGGTGAAATAGGCCTTTAAATCCTGTTTCAGCAATTTCTGATAAACTAGCTGATTGTTTATCCACAACTTATGTGACAGAATGTATTTAATTTTCTATTTCCCAAGCGTCTTATGCGTAAAGGCAGATAAATCTGATTTATTAATAAATAAATGTTTTAATTTTTTTATGTCATCGTAAGAAAGAAACTGTCTGCATGATTGCAGTGTCTACATTTTTTTTAGTAAATATTATGTAATGTTTTTCAGTTTATTGACTGCTTCAGTTGAGACAACAGTTCCATTTGTAAAAGCTATGTGCACTATAATTTTAGGCAACCGAGCTCCTTATCTGCTACTCCTTATCTCTATGTTTGCTTAACGTCTCCGAGAATAGCACGTAAAACTGATAACCGAAATTCTATCACGGTGGTGCATTCATTTGCATAATTCTGAATTTATATAAATACTATTAGATGAGGAACCGACCCCAACGTGCTCGCATAAGCTAGATACATATATGAAGTAATGATACTAAAAATACAGTACGAGAATAACGTGCCTGGAGACAAGGGTTAAAGGTCACAATAGTGTCGGCCCTGATTTCTTGATACGGATGTCTTATTTTGCTCTCACATAATAAAGGCGACAACGCTAACGGTGCAACAACAGTGTGGCTTTGCGTTGGCGTAGTAATGCACGGTTGCCTAGTGACTTTTCTTTAACTTTGAAATGTATGTACTCCAGACTCAATATATAATATAATATAAGGTATAGAACTGTAAATAAATATAACCATTTGAATGAACACAGACACTACTGAATCCGCAAGAAAAAAAAAACGAGGTTATTTAGTTAAGAAAAATAAAAATAAAATAAAATACATAAAGGAATTTATTAAAAATATTTATATAAGTAAATGCATTCTTGTAAATTAATATAATACTATTTTTTTCAATTCTTAAGTCTAACATAAATTAAATAACAGACGCATCGTTTACTATGTGCTTTTGACGAGGATCATGGCGAAAGCAGCATGGGGAGGTACCGGCGGTTACCTATAACAATTAGTTTGTCGTGAGCATATATTACCAAAAACCGTAACCACCCGTAACAAGTAAAAATATGAAGTACTAGCTTCCGCTCGCGGCTTCGCCCGCGTGGTTTACGAACCCATCATTTTTCCGGGATAAAAAGTAGCATATGTGCTATTCCAGATCTATCTCTGACTCTCTGTGCCAAATTTCATTCAAATCCGTTCAGCCGTTCTGGCGTGAAAGAGTAACAAAGATCCATCCATCCATCCATCCATCCTCACAAACTTTCACATTTATAATATTAGTAGGAAATAGTAGGATAGGATGCACAAGCATGAATACTTTACATTGAAGTCATATCTAGAAGTTTACTGCCAATAGAATAGAACAAATTTGGTTTATTTCAAACTAGCTGACCCGACAGACGTTCTGTCCAAATTTCAATAAAAGTGGAAATTACAAATTCAGTTTTTAATTTTTTTTATTCCTTAATAACCTTATTCGGCCAACAAACAAACATGTTCAATTGCCAAATCGGTTTAGCGGTTCTCAAGTGATGCGCTTACGGCTTACCAATGAACAGCATTTAATTCTTATTTTTGTAGTTAACGAATCTCAAACACTTTTAAAATATTAATAAGACTCTAGTTCCACTTCCCTATTGCAAGCAGCTGAACTGAAAGGCAGACCAATCAGGCAGATCTGACCTAGTTAGTTATCCGAAGTTAGGCCGTGAAACCTCAAGTTCGTACGGATTTAACTGATTTTAAGTTAGTATTTTACTAATATAAAACTTAAATATGAAAGCACATAGAAAAGGAAACGATAGTGAATGATGAACTATGAAAAAATAGTGTATATAAATATTATATTTCTATTATGGACACAATCTACATAAAGGTAAAGCAGTATTTCAATATGTTACAATTTATGTTTAGACTTTTCTCATTTAACCATTAAAACAGCGTAAACAAATTAGGAATTGTATTACATGCAGTCCCCGGGACTTTTTGAAAGATAATAATGATTGTATATGAGATGCCACTTCATGCCACACATTGAATTGTTCTCTAGGTACCAGTTTCCAATAGCAATAGACATAACATAAGATAGCATCACGCCTGTATTCCCCGAATCTTAGGCAGTGGTGTAATGTACACCGATATCTCGCCGACGATGTTATTGAACCTCTTAGGCAGTGAACCTATTGCCGTCTACAGTTAGCGGCTGCATTTGGGACCACTATTGTTTGATTTTTTGTCAATGTGAACTAAATTTGATTATCATTTGAGATAAAAATGCAGTAAAAATATTGTTAGGAAACAGGGTTTTAATTATAATTAATGGAATCAGACGTTACTTTGCGGAAATCCATGATATATAAGATATACAACTAGAATATTTAGTTTTAATTCCGCTAAACTACTGCAAGTTTGGGTGCATGCACAGCACCGCCCTCCCGCCCGCAAATATATGCACATGCAGAAGGTGTGATAGAAATAATGTAACATGCAACCAAACCGATCCTCGACACGTGTTTCGCCCCTCCACGGAGCATCGTCAGTAGATTCGCGTCCAAGCGGTCGACGAGTCAACATCTCCTGAGGATGCTCCGTGGAGGGGCGAAACACGTGTCGAGGATCGGTTTGGTTGCATGTTACATTATTTCTGTCGCACCTTCTGCATGTGCATATATTTGGGTGCTGTGCATGCACCCAAACTTGCAGTATATTGGCGGAATTAAAACTAAATATTCTAGTTGTATATCTTACGGTTTCAATTATGTAATACATTGTGATGTGTGTAGTTATTTAGACCAGCATACCTCCACAAGGTTCTGCATGGTAGACTAACGCCTGAAGCATTCTCATCCCAGTGATACATAAATAAAAATAAATAAATCTTCTTACCAGTTCACAATGAAGTGTCCACTGTTGAGCTAATGGACACAGGCGGCAGGTAGTGGCTGCGGATCTGAGTGTGGAGGCGCGCCACCTCCCCGTCCAGGGTCTCCATCTCTCGGACTAGCTGAGTGAACTGCACTATGCCTGGAATTGAATGACATTGGTTTAATATTTCGAGTTTTCAAATGAGGCCCCACTGTACAGCTGTGCCTAGAAATTCACATTAAGCAATTGGTCCCAGTTGTCATATAATAATCTTTGACAGTTGTTAAGGGCTATAAGAAGACTGAAGTCTGTCAGTCAGAAACCAAATCAAGTAGACAGGCTGGTGTAACTTTTAGGTTCTGCAATATCATTTTTAGTTGTGTGTAATTTCTCAGTCTCTATAGACTAAGAATGATGACATCATGATTATGGAAAAAGATAGTCAGTCTGATTAAATGTGTTCTGATATATTTAATGAAAATTATATCTAGCATAATACCTTCTCTAGAATTACTGAAACCATGACGCTTAATAGTTTCCATTTCAATCTGAACAACCATGGGGAAGACAATCTGCATCATCTTCAGCATCTCATTACCAGCTGCTTCTTTGGCTTCATCCAGCTTGGAGGCATAGTCGGGAGACTCCAAGGCATCAATTACTTCGGTGAGGATCTGTCTCATCTGGTCCACTGAGATGTTCTGTGGCGATGCCATACTGATCGATTGCACATTTAGAATCTGTAATAATGATTACTTAAAAAAATGGCTGTTAAAATAATTTGACCTAATTTGGGCGAAAGAAATTGTTTCATAAACTACATCAAATTCATAAAAAATATTGTTAAATATAGATCGCTTTCCTGTTAATTAACTTTTCTAAATTATGTTTTTTTTTTAAACTTTGCCGCACACTAGGATTTCTCCTGTATCGTGGGTACAGTTTACAAACATACATGTCATATGCACACACAACCAGACCCGAAACAACTATCTGTAGAACATACAAATATTTGTTCCATGTGGGGATCGAACCTACGACACATAGAGCAGAAAACAAAATATATTATGTTAAAAAACCACAATATAATGATGCTATCCTGTTCCATATTTTAGACAGTTTTTTCATCCACATTGTAAATTATTACATCCTCATTCAGTACATATAATCATTATGACATAATGAAGACCATGTAGCCAAGTATTTATATTCTTTAGCAACGTTAATAAAATTTGTCATCATTCTATTAATTTAATTATTGTACTCACTGCAAGACCGAGGCCTTACTCCAATAAGGTCTCATCTTTCTCTGGACTTTTAGCCAGTGATTTATTTCACAATATAATTATATAGTTTATCACAATAAATTCATTATTTTGCAGTTTCAAGTGTTAAAAATAAATATCAGTTTGGTAAGAAACTATAATTTGATTACAAATTGTATGTATCTAAACTTTCTCATGTAAGTGAATTATTGTAAATTCTTATGAGAAATAAATATATCTCAAACCTCACAAATTAATATGACATATTTTCAAACAGCACAAAGATATATATAAGGCAACACAAAAATCGATCGAGAGCTACAAATAATGCTTCATAATTATACAGAACTATTATTAATTTAGCAGAGCAGGCATAAAACTTAGCCATAGAACCTATTTCTTTTAATGAATTATATGAGAGTATTTCTTAATATTTTGCTCCGGCTTACAACATTGTCTGCTTGGTTTCCGCATTTTTCGTGTACCAACTAAAAATACTCTGGATGATTTTCTAAATGAAATCAAAATAAGTTCATGAGATTAGCTGAGACTTGCGAACAAACATTACTGCCTTAATATAGTAATAAATAAGTAAAAACAAATGTTGCTTACCTTATCGCCTTTATATTAAAACATAAAGGGAGTATCTCACGTTATTTTATATGTAATAGAAAATTTAAAGAAATATTATAAATAGCAGAAATCACAGAGGCAAATATACTTTCTAGCAACAGAAAGAAGGGAAAAGCTCCAGTTACTGTAACTTCATTAATTTAATTGGATTCCCAGCGGAATATTGGTAGCAGCCCTAGCAGACAGACGTTAATGACTCACTAAACATTGATATACAAATAAACAACGTCACGTCAACGGCGTCCAGTAGCTATATGTCGCTGTGAGAATTCTCAGCTATCTAGCCATGTATAAAATAAGATAACTATTGATACATTCTTATTGATCAATTACAGTTTATTTAAGCCGACGAATACAATGAGTACACAGAAATGAGAACTGAAGCTACCTTTTTGACAACTGTCATGTTGTGAACTATAATATAATTGGTGTTGCCAATATCATTACATTAAATTACTTAAAATAGCTTTCGTCCTAATATTTGGGGCTAGGAATGAAAATAAGTTTCTTATAAATTGAAATTAAAATATTTGTTGGTTTATAGTTTATTAAATATCACTTCCCATGCCATTTTTAATAGACAGTTTAATATATTGGCGCAATTTTATATGTTTGTCCTAATTTTTGTGGGTCCCATAGTCTCATGATATTTATTTATGGGTTGTAAGAGAAGAGATTTATTTATCTTCTAAAACCCTTGATGTTTTTGTTTTATAATATTTGTAACGTGGTTCAGATGCGAACAAACAATTATATTACATTTAACCCTTCAGTTGGGTATCTGTTCGTGGTACAAGAAGTACCTGTTAAAGTGTTTGTCTACGATATTAGTTGATAGTACCTCATAAATTGTACATAATTTTTTGACTGGATTGGATTGTGACTTACCTGTGAATCTCTACTGATTTTATTTTAGTCGCTGCCTTTTACAGCCTCTCCGAGGTTTTAGTTGGACTCAATTTTATTTATAACTGGCAATACTTTTATTTGACACTTTGACAGTACAGTGACATATCGTTTACTTTTATCGTTTAGTTTCAGTCATGCTATGGCAACTTAGAACAAACCCCTTTTTAAATCAAAATAGCGCCATCTAACCGTCAGATACACTAAAAAAAATCGAGAAAATGTTAAGTGTTGCAATACTAAAATATATTATTTCTATGCTGGAAATTTACGCTAAAAGAAATTATATCAACATTTTTTTAAATTATTGATTCTAATATAGCTACATCAGAAATTAAAAGCATTTATTTATTATAGCTTATGAATATGCTCAGTTGCTTAAAAATAAAGAATTCGTTGATTAATTCCGATGCCTTTTCAAAGTTTGATAAGGTTCTAATTTCGTAATAGCAACACTAAATCACTTAATTGCAAATGGCTGCGCGCGAGTGTTTTCTACTCGTGTCGGTTTTGTTTTGCTATTATGTTTTGCCTTAATTGTTTCGCATGTACATCCACGTTGAGTGTATTATTTATTTAGGATATCCTGAATTTTCCTCTAGTTAAAGCAAAGAATTTGTTACATTATTTACTGTTTCTTATTAATAGTGATGTGTTATTTTATCTGCACAAACATTCTTAAGTTACATAAATAATTATACTTTGAGATGCATTAATTTGCATTATTCATGAGATGTGTAACAAATTTTCTTGCTTAAGCGCCACAAGAAAAATAAAATGATATAATCATACATCATATAAAGATAGCAAATCCTACGTAAATATAGTATTCTATAGTCGTATAGCTATAGCTACGTAAATGTAGCATTCTATAGATAGCTGTATACCTACGTATAGCTATATGTCATGGAGAAGTTTACCCTATCTGGCGGCCAGAGAGCGCCACTCCTTTAAGCATTGATAATACTCGAGTTGCCAGTCTATTTCCAGTATACTATTGTAGTCTTTGGTTTCAGTTTAGTTTGTATTTTTATTTGTGTGAACTCAATGAAATTGTGATTCAAAGAAAAAAGAAATACAATGGTATGTAATTTCCTAGAAATAACAAATAAGTTCGTTTTGTTGTCCATTTTGGTAATTCATGGTACTAATTTTTTGATGAGATCTTGGTTCACCATTGTAGATTATTTGTTTATCTTTTCTGGACAACTAATTCACACATAACACAATTTCCATTTTTTGTTGTTTGTGTGTGATTTTTTTTTACTGTCAGTAATGGCCAGAACGATAGTAGACGTCGGTGTGTCGTTTCTATAGGAAAGGAACCATTTCATGCTTATTATTATTATTTCTCCCTATTTAAAATAATGATCCTATTAATCATTTAGGCTCTTCAAACAATGATAGTACATGTTATTTTTTAATTCTTTGGATTCTCATGAAACTGCTTAGGTATCTAAATCTTTATTGCCAATTGTAATTAGTGTAAGACCTAAAAACAATATTAAATTAGTCCCAAAGATGCACCATGTCAGGGTACAGTAATACAGTATGATTATTTTATACAAGATGTACAACTAGATTTTTTTTTACAAACTAAATATTTTAGTTTTATATCTTGTAAATCATCGATTTCTGCAAAGTAATGCCTGCTTCCATTAATTATGACTATTTTATTTTGTTTCTAATTATCTTTGAGTGTTTCATGATAATATCTCATAAACAATCTATTCACATCACAACTTGATTTGATAGATTTTATTTGCTTCTGTAAAATCTCTTTGATGTCATTTTATTCACCACCGGGAACAAACTGCTTAGAGAGCCTTAATCCTTTCAGAAAATTATTGGGCAACTTTACCCAATCAAATGATGCCAATGAGACAATAGAAATTCTATTGTCAACAATAGATCAATAGAAAATATGTGATTGATAGTCTTAATGAATTAAATAACAACATATTTAGATGATTCATATTATTTTGTTTTTTTTTTGTTATCTATTCAGTATTATCTATCAAAATTCTATGAACAGTATAAGACTTTCCCAGATAACAAAATATAACAATGATAATCTTATCAATGATAAAAATAGGCACAATAAATTAAAGAATTTATTGATTGGTTTTAGGGTTCTATAGCCAGTTTTGGACTGTTTATCATTCTATGTATGCAGGATGAATCAAGTGGGTGTGCATAGCCAAATCTGAAACTATAAGGAATAGTGAAAAGTACTCAAAGGAGTCTCGAGACTGATTTTGATGAAAACTAAAACTGCAACACAAGTAATTTGAAAAAAAAAAATCTTAGCCAGGAATTGAAGACGTTGATTTTGAAAAAGATAAAACAAACACTATATTATTACATCATCCGATAGTGTCGCTAATAAGGATCAAATTATGGGAAGTAACAGAATACGACAAAATAAAATTCAATGTGTTCCTTTATCATCACATCAGGCTCGAGACTCCTTTATATGAACTTGGTCATCCATGCCCACTTGAAAAATTCACCCTGTATATGCTACCAACAAGTAGTCTTGGATGTTAAGAGAGTAAAGATCATAAATATACTATGGTGGTTGAAGCCATTTTTTTTATTGTTATAGGATAACTGGGTGAAGTCACTAGATATATATCAAGTCATTCATGTTATTATGGAGGATGTATTTTAATAATATGTTATCTATGTAATGGATATATAGTCGATTTGTATTCATCTAAAACTTCATTTAAAATCATCCATTAACAATTTGTTTAGACAACTTCATCTATATTTTGATTGGTGAGTCATAATGATAATGTAATCAAATCAAAGTTATCTTGATTCTATATCAAACTTAATATCACCAAATGGCTGGGTAAATTTTTTGCTTATGTGATATTATTTATTTATTTATTGAAACAACTAAAGCACTATTATAGAAATTTAGCTTTTTATAATAGTGCTTTAGTTGTTTATGTTAGATGCTATAGTTTGATATATTAATATAACATATTAAAATATTACTTACATGAAATCCTAAAATTAATCATCTGCCTAGCCTTTTCCCAACTAGATTGGGGTCAGCTTCCAATTTAACTGGTTGCGGCTGAATATCAGTATTTTACATGGAGCGACTGTCTTCTGACCTCCGCCACCCAGTAACTGGGAGACACTGATACTCTAAAGTTAAGACTGGTTGTCAGAACTAATCCTAAAATTAATATAAATAAAAAAATTATAGGATAGTTCCAATATGGAGGAAGAAATAGAAGTAGAAACACGTCCGCCGAGTGCGCGGCGTAACTTCACGATGAGGAACAACGCGGCTAGGCAGGTCGCCGTCAACTTCATGCCGTCCCGACAGCTGCCGTACAGTAAGTTATGAACCTTCTACGCAAATAGCGTATATTTGATGTGAACAGACAGCAATAATTACGAAATAAACTAAATTATTTAACTTTATCACACTTGGCACAAATCCCAATTCTATAAAACTATGGTAAAAATGCAGTGCCTACATAATTCCAAAAATATTAGTACAACGCCATCTTGTGATAAAATGGAATAAAAATCCTTTTTATTTGGTGTTATCACTTGTTGGCAAAAGATGGCATTGCTGACTTGAATTTAGGACTTGGATACTCATATAAAAGTAATATTAAATTAACAACTATAGTACGCTTGTCGCTCGTTACTATATCATATATCTGTCGGTCTGTTTGTAGATGTCTGTCTTCCTACATATTTATCTGTTTTCAAATTTTCACCAGTGGGGTGTCAAAAGATAGGTATTTAACAATACTTTTTACTAAAATCATTGCCTCATTGGTTTAGCTGTCGCAAAGTTGGCTGTTAATTATCCCGGTTTCGATCCCCGGGTTGGGAAAAGTCTTATTGGGTTTTTCTGTTCCGAAATTCTAAATAGCCAACCGGAGTTTAGAATTGTGCCCGGTAGATGGCAATAAGCTCGCCCCATATTATATGAAACTTAATAACAGCATCGGCGAAATGGGTGTCCAATCTGGAAAAGCATAATGCTATATATCTTGATGTGTTTTACTAAATTGACGGTAATACGCACAGGGCAGTGTAGTAGACGTTTACTCAATTATCGTTTAATAAAGGTTCATTACTCAGATACGTGTTATAAACGATGCCAGTTGTTAACGACCACTAATTATGATAAACATTCGTTTCAACTGGAGTGTAACATAACTTGGATAAGTTCCCTGTATTGGTCATTGGGGCAAATAAGGTTAATCACAACATTTCGGCCTTAATTATAAGAAACGAAGAAAGTCCACGTTACAGATTTTTCCTGAGGTCCAGTTTATTTTGTCATCTGATCTCTGTTTAAACATAGAATTTCGAGCATCTGTCTTATTCCAGAACAGGAGATAATAAATCAATGGTCAGCTGAATGGTGATTCAAATTACAATACGATTACAATTTTTGTTTTATTATGCCAATGTGGAATAAACTAAAAATAAGTTATCGTTTTCCTTCTTATTACAATAGGCCATTGTGCACAGTAAATTCTAACACAGACGTCAATTATCTCCTATTAAGCACAGTACATATTATTCTGTTTATTTACCTGTTGAACTGATTTTAATAATAAAATTGATAAGGCACACTGGGCCCAGTTTCAGACTCTACTATTACTGAGATTTTCCATACAGAAAAACCCAATAACACTTTGGCCGACTCGGGAATCGAACTTAAGACCTCACGCTCAGCAGTCGCGCTTGCGACTTCTAGACCAACGAGGCATTCCAATGGGTAGACGTTTTAAAATTATTGTTTAGTTCAGTGTCCACATTACATCAGGTCTTCGTGCACAGTAAATTTTCTGACACAGACGTCGGCTATTTTTCATCTAAATTCTAACACAGTTTTGTATCTGTCTACAGTGTTCAACTATACCGGATGTCATAAAACTCGAACTTAGAATTTAACTCTTGTTGAATTGATCTTGACACGAAATTGGCACTTTCTTCCATGCGAAAAGATCGTATTAAATAAATATTTCTCAGCTCATGTTTATGCAAACGAATGTTACACTCTAGTGTACGAGTACCTTAACACTCCGGACTCAATAATGAGCTGTTTCATACAGTGCAGTCTGTTTTATCTTATAACACATTATACATTCAACAACGATACTAGTTTACATTGAAAAATAATATTATTTTAGTGGATACGTATAATTTTGTATACATCGTGCTGTGTGGAGGTGTTGTGTCGTGTTTCTAATTATGTCCGAGTAGTTAAATTATTATGTCTGTGTTTTCTGATGATGATGAGGTGTTTGAGCTTTGTACAGGTAATATTTTTTTTAATCAAGTCCAGTCTAATGTTTTTATTGCAACTGGGCCTTTACGGGTGCTTTTAAAACGTTATGATTATAATTGCGCGGTTCCAAAAGTGGGTTGGTCCTATGGACATGGAACTCCATGGATAATGGTTAATGAAGCTTATATATTACTGTTTGGGGAATTAGAACTTCGTTTATAGAAGTCTAAGCAGTCGCTTGATCGGTTTAATGTTTAACCTAAAGAGAAGCCAAATAAATAAATACAAATAATTAGAGGGAGAAACACTAACTTGTTTCTGTTTATCCCGCAAAGTACGAGGCGTGTAGATGCGTGTAGTAGGTACCTAATATTATAGTACCGTTTTAAAACGTAAATAGATAACGTAGTGTCAGGCGATGAGCCTGAAACCTAGCCTAGCCTAGCCTAGCCTAGAAACCTGTTATAGCAATAAATAATAATAACGTTATAATATCGCGAACGAACGCCATTTGTACAGAAATAGCAAACTGGAAACATGTTGGTTGAGATTGAGGAAAATGTATTTGTTATAATTCTAGGTAACATAATATATGTCATATATCTATTAAACTAAAATGGTGCGATATTGAAATTGATTTTTCCGGTTTATTGAGCGCTTGTATGTGCCCAGCCAGCTTAGCGAAGGGTAACACGCACTCCCGGCTTATCACTTCAACAAATATACATTAGGGTCGCGAGCACTGAGCATGGGGACCCTGGGAGGGAAGGACCCTGTTTTGGTAAATTGGAACAGTGTCGGTGACGTGATTTTATTTGATTTTTCTACTAGCTTAGCTTTTGTTCCTGTAACTCATGCTTAGATTGCCTCATCGGTCTAGTGGTCGCAAGCGCGGCTGCTAAGCGTAAGGTTCTGGGTGCGATTCCCTGGTCGGGCATAGTGTTATTTGGGTTTCCCTGTATTTAAATTCTTAGTAGCGGTACGGAGTTTGGAACTGTTCCCGGTAAATGGCAGCAGGCTCGCCTCCTATTACATGGGGTTCAATAACGGCATCAGGGAAATGTGGGTGTACTAGGACACTCCCGCCTAACCCTTCGGGGAAAACAGGCGTGATGACATGTTATGTAACTTATGCTTTGATAAGGTTTAAGACGAGCCACAGACAAGTTAGCAAAAATCGGATTTATTCTAATAAATTCCCCACTACTGCGACGCAGGTCGTTCTGAAGGAGGTCCCAATTATTATATTTAATATTATTATCCCAATTATTTAATACTGATAATTTCTCTTCCTCAGATACACTAAGACTCCGTCGTAACAACTCTGAGCACAATGCGTTGCTTGAAGAGGCTGACGCTGCAGAGGCAGATGCGCCCGATGCCGTGGAGAAGCAGGCAGACATCATCGTGCGGGAGATGGAACAGCATAAACGACTCATGGAGGACGATCCTGAAGCCGAGGAGTTGAGGAGGTGGGTCTTGGAACTTGTGTCAATGAGTTATATCCTTTGGTGTACATATGCAAAAAAGAGGACTTGAAGATGAGGCAGTATTCGTTAACGGACGAAAAATTGAGTCGATGATGTTAGACCCATTTTGTCTTAACAATAAAACAAAAATTCCGTAAACATTGACCCGTGTGGCGATGGCGGTGTGGGGCAGTGGCTAAGCGATTGAATTTTCTGACCGACTACAGATATAGTTGTCCCAGGTTTGGGTGCATGTGAAATTCTATTTCTGTAAACTGTACGCCCGATACAATAGAAATAATATTGTGGGTCAACGTGTTTAATACAACTAAAGCCTTTATATATAAAATTCCGGTGTGCGTGTGTTCGTAATACTTCTAAACGTCTTGATCGATTTAGATGTTTTTTTTTTTGTACTTATTTGGTCACCTGTATGGTTCTTAGCTATAGTTGAACCCGGTAGTTGGCGCTGATGTCGAGATCCAGAAAACAAAATGCACGCAGATGAAGTTGTGGGCAACAGAAATTATATATTTTCTTCTTCGAATAGCAATCTATGGTATTCTAAAGATCATCATGAAATGAAATGAAATGAAATGAAATGAAATGAAATGAAATGAAATGAAATTATTTATTTTGCAATTAGGATTTTTCAATCACTTTTACACGTCTTTTTTAAACTAGATGGCGTCGGCATTTCCTATGACTATCCCTGAGAAGAAACGCCGAAACAAACTCAGGGGTCAAAGTCTATTTTAAAGTCCAGACAGATTGTATTGATGTAAAGGTTTATGTGAGACAAATATAGGGTGGAATAGCCTTTTGAAGAAAGTGCCATAACTATTTGAGCTAACCTGTCGCAACAGAGTGCAAGCATGCATCAGTTATCGTGAGAATTAATGAAATGAAGAGCGCTCAGCCTAGATCTCACTCACATTTACAATGTATAGCGGTTATATATAAGAAATAATTTCAATTTAAACGACATTACAATAACAAAATAATGAAGTAAATAATATAATAATTAATGGCAAAATTTGTATATAAAAAAAAAAGGAAAGGCTAAAGAGCGACTCAATCCCAAGCGTTTTTGTCATCTAAATAGTCCGAAATTTTATAGTATCCTTTTTTACAAAGTTTAGATTTAATTACAATTTTGAACTTCTTTAATGTTAAATTACGTATATCATTGGGAAGCTTATTGTAAAAGCGTATACATTGTCCCATGAACGAGTTGCTTATTCTGTGGAGGCGCGTAGCATGTACAGCAAGGTTGTGTTTATTCCTAGTGTTCAAAGAATGAGTATCAGACAGTTTGACAAAGTTCGAAATATTTTTATAAACATATATTAAATTTTCAAAAATATATTGTGACGCTACAGTTAGAATATTAATTTCCTTAAATCTGTGTCTCAGCGACACCCTTGGACCAAGATTATAAATAGCTCGGACAGCCCTTTTTTGCAAGACGAATATAGTATTGATGTCTGCAGAGTTTCCCCAGAGGAGGATGCCGTAAGTCATAACGCTATGAAAATAACTGAAATAAACTATTCTGGCTGTATCCACATCAGTTAAGTGCCGAATTTTTTTGACAGCAAACGCGGCAGAACTAAGCCTACCCGATAATTTGTTTATTTGCGGGCCCCATTGCAGTTTGGCGTCTATAGTGATGCCTAGAAAAACAGTCGAATCCACAATGTCCAGTTCCACTCCATTCAATTTAACATTGATTGGTACTTGTCGGACATTGGGCGTTGAAAATTTAAGACATTTGGTTTTTTTCTCATTAAGGAGAAGATTATTAACATTGAACCAATGAACTACATGAGATAGTGCAACGTTAACTTCGCGAAAATCTAGTAATTGTCGTCGAATTTTAAATATTAGAGAAGTATCATCCGCGAACAATACTACCTCGTGATTATCCCGTACGTAATATGGCAAGTCATTAATATAAACTAGAAACAAAAATGGACCTAGAATTGAACCCTGCGGGACGCCCATGGTGACCTCAGATCCCGAAGATCTCTTGCCATTAATATCGACTCTCTGAATTCTATTGCTTAAATAAGAAGATAAGAAGTCGAGAGCCTTGTTCCTTATGCCGTAGTGGTATAATTTCCTGAAATATCAAATAATCCACTCCCATTGGTTTACAGAGAGGCACTCAGAGACCTACCACAAGGTCTGACGATGAAGAGGAACGTGCGCGCCAAACTGTCCGCGTCCGTCAGCCTCAGGTCCAAGAGACGACCCATCTCGTTGTGGAAGCGGATGAAGTATAGAATCAGTTTTGCATGGAAGAGGGTGAGGATGTTCATCCTATAGAGACTGTTTTTTTAAATAATAATTTATAATGTATTTTAACTTAATTTGACTCATTGGTCTAGTCGTAAGCGCGACTGGTGAACGCGAAGTTGTGAAAAGTGTTATTAGCGTAATAATCACTCCGGACAGGAGTTAATTTTGCCCGGTAAAGGGAAATAGGCTCATTAATCAAAGTCAAAAGAAAACGTTATGGTTCTAGGTGCACGGTTCCAAAAATGTATTGGTCCTATAGAGAAGATACCGGCAAGAAACTCCTTGGACACTCTTTTGAAATAAATGTTTTACAATATTCTTTACTGTGCGTTTCTCTAGAAACTTTCTGCCTCGCACAACAAAACTGTGGAATGAACTGTCGCCTGCGGTATTTCCGGACAAATACGACCCTCAAACCTTCAAGAAAACAGCGTACTCCTTTTAAAAAGGCCGGCCACGCACTTGTGAGTCCTCTGGTGTTGCGGGTGTCCATGGGCGACGGTAATCGCTTACCATCAGGCGATCCGTCTGCTCATATGCCGACTGTGCCATAAAAAAAAACTAAATTATACAAAATAACGACGAATAAATACATATAAAATCGTATTAAGTGTCATGGGTACTTAATAACTGTATCGGCGAAATGTGGGTGTATAATAGTACATCTCTGCCTAAACCTTCAAGGAATACAAGCGTGAGGCTATATGCTTGTTATAACTCTTCCAGCTCCGTGACCGCTGTCGCGACCTCATCTTCTCGTTCGAGTTCTGGTACGAGCCTATCCGTCAGATCGAGGGCCACTTCGGTTCCGCAGTAGGGTCATATTTCTACTTCCTGCGCTGGCTGTTCGCGCTGGACTTGCTGCTCGCGATATTAGTCCTGGCGTTCGTGGTCATTCCTCAAGCACTCCACGATAAGGAGCAGGCAGATCCTGTTCAGCTATCGGCGCTGGATTTCATTACTGGCATGGTGAGTTTTGGATATGATATTGATGTGAACTTAACTGAGATGTAAATAAGAACAACATGCAGTAACTATCTTGCTGTGAGTATAAAGTCGTAATTTTGAAATCAGTTAGACAGTTCCAGAAAACTCCTTTTTTATGCCTAAACAACCTCTAACTTGTAACTCTCAAAATTAGCGATCAGCTTTTTCATTTATTTATTCTGAACCGACTGCTGAACATGAGGTTGTGGGTTCGATTTCCAGAAAAACCCAATAACACTTTGCCGAATCAAAGTGTTTTGGGTTTTTCCGTATGGAAATTCTCAGTAGCAGTACGGAGTCTGGAACTGTACCCGGTATATGGCAATAGGCTCGCCCCCCTTTTACATAAGACTCAATAACAGCTTCCGCGAAATATAAGTGTACAATAGTACACCTCTGCCTAACCCTTCGGGGAATACAGGCGTGATGATGCTATGTTATTATTAACCAACTTAAAGTTACAAAGAATTCGACCCAATCAAATTATATGAAATGAAATGAAATTATTTATTTTGCAATTAGGAATTTTCAATCACTTTTACATGTCTTTTTTAAACTAGATGGCGTCGACATTTCCTATGACTATCCCTGAGAAGAAACATTCTAGGTTTTAGGATAGTTTCTGCGTTTCGAGTCGCGGGCTCGATTCCCTAACACACAAAATATTTGTGTAACCTAAAGCTCGTTGTTCCGTGTCTGTTTCTATTCTTGTTTTGTGTCTGTAAACCCACGCGAACAAATAAATACAATAATACAACGTTTAAAGAAAACGATATCTAGCTCTCCCTATGAATATGGTCTATATTTGGTTTGCAGGGTGGTCTGTCCGACTCGCTGCTGTTCTACGGCCACTACCACGACAGCGAAATAGCCACGCAGTCTACCCTCACGTACAACATGGCCTTCGCTTACTTCTTCACCATGGTCTGCCTGTATTTAATGTTCTTTGGAGTACTGTGTTATAGGTGAGCATTACTTGATAAACACCACATCAGTATCCTTTTATCCTTGTTATGAAGTCTCTAACTAAAGCAGAATATTGTATGTGTATTGTGTATGTGTATATGTTAAATTTCTAACGTCGTCACGTCTTTTTAAGATGAGATCTTAGTCTACCTTCCGTAACTTATTGTATTCCCCAATTACAGACACGAAAAAGTTTATATTATGTCCTGCGGCTACAGTTGTTCAGTAGTCGTTAGTAGCTCTAATTAAGCCTTTTGTTTATAAATCTGAAGTTATAGTAATAAGGTACGATGGGGTTGACATGTCCGTGTCGGATAAAAACCCTTAAATATAAATAAAGGCAATAAAAAAAAAATGTCCTGCGGCATCGGCGGATCCATGTTTCGGACATGAAGGGTTAATATTAGTCGTAGGTTTTTGTATGTACTCGTATGTGAATATAATAGAAATAAAGGGGGAAATTAATTACCTTTTAAAAATTGTTGTAAATATAAAAAAGGGTTTATACTTACTGAGTGGTAAATGTAATGATCTGCAAACCTGATGCTATCTTCATTATTGTACCAGGACAGCATACTCGTACCGGTTGAACTTCATAGAGACGTCCGGCGGTCTGAGTCATGTATTCGCCAACAAAGTGTTCTGCGGGTGGGACTTCGGCGTGGTGACGCAGCAAGCTGCCAAGCTCAACGCCAACAGCATTTACAACGAGTTCAAGGTACAAAATAACTGGTGATTGAAATTCAAAGGCTTTTTCAAATTCCAAATAGACATACATCAAATGAATGATATCTTTCTGTTAGCTGTCCAGATTTCTGAACAGTTGGTTCTAATTTATGAAACTTGTGAGAAGACTAGTGATGACCTTTGAAACGTTTGGACAGACGGTTTAGACGTTTGAACAGAATTTTTTATAAATACATGGTAATTCAGTGCTCAGCAGACACCTTCGCGCAGATTGAAGCAACCGACGGGATTCGCATCAAAGGAAAAAGCTGTTTCCCTCTATACAATACTACATACGAGTAGAAGACATATTTACTTATAAAAAATTAATATGAAAGCCAAGCCTTAATCTGTAGGTTAGAATGTGTTTCAGGACCGAATACATAACGTAAACGCCTATACTCTTTATCCCATTGTCTTTACTTATTTGTTTATATTTACATTTCCAGGAGCTCCTAAACGAACAGAACCGTAAGAAGATGGCGATGAGTTGGGTGACAAAGCTGGCGCAGTACGGCACCAACGTGATGGTGAGCGTGTTCGTGCTGGCGCTGATCGTGGGCATCGAGTGGGGGCTGTGGCAGCTGCTGGGCTGGCACGCGCGCGTTCTGCACTGCCAGCTCTGCGTGTCGCTCGTCGTCACCGCCTGCGTCACTCTGTGCCCGCTCATGCTGCACGTACTTGTCAAGTGAGCCTTAACTATACTAGTCAATGAGAAAGAATATTTTAAGTCTCTGGTTTGCTTAAAGAAAATCTTCCCTGACCGTTATGAAGCCGCACCAACGAGGATAGTTTTTTATAAACCCTATTTTACATTTGACTGCTAAAAAATTACTATATAAATACTATAAAACTTAATTCCGACATTCCATATTCCAATTTTCATAACACCAATTTTCATAATTCAAAATGGTTTAATATTCCTAAAATAACAATTCTGATTTATCATAAAATCTAATTCTATTAATCCTAATCCTAATCCTATACAAAACGACTAACGTTTACAATAACGAATATAAAAATGTATTTAACTATTCGGTTCCGTAGGGCGTCGTAGTTCTAACCTAACCTAACCAACTGCTCAGCATTACGCACTTTTTAATTTTTCCTAAATCATATTTATGACACTCAGAAAATTCATTTCGTGTCTTTTAATAATCGAAATTTTATTCCTAAAGAATTATGAAATTCGGCATAAAATATTTCAAAATATTACAGTGTTCCCTGTTAAAAAGATATTTGCAAGGTGGCGAGACTTTAGATATACAAGGCGTGTCTCCCGTTGCAGGCTGGAGTTCTACAAGCCCCGCACGGCGCTGTACGTGACGCTGGCGCGCACGTGGCTGCTGGACGTGGGCACGCTCATGCTGCTGCTGGTGTACTGGTCGCAGCTGCACGCTGATGAGGTGAGGCGCTTTAAGTACACAACAAAAGTAGTACTTTTGTTGCATACATCATTTTTGAAATGGAACGCTACCATACTTTGTGTTGATGTATGTCAATTCTCTGACGTATTTTCGCCGACATTTCCTTTGTAAATATTTTATTTATAAGTAAGTCCATAATATTATTAGGTTATGGGCCCAGTATAATAGTAATAATAGTCTTACCACAAATAAAAAAATGGAAATTATATAAATTTCGCCTTTTTGCGGATTTTATCAAGTTACAATCAAAATAGCATGGAAATTAAATGTAAATAATGTAAATACACGTATTATGCCTGTCTAATTTTTCTAAGTCACGAATTGATGAATCTTCTTTCATTGTAGTCAGCACGTCATGTTTTGATACGTTGCAAAACAAATTTAACTAACGTAACTCCGTACTTTTACACTCTAGTTTCTTATTTCATTTATTTTTCTAAAGTCAAATTTCTAAATTAATTTTAATTTTATTCTATGAACGTCTGATCTCTAATTCGCTTTATTTTGAACGACTCTGATGATGACGAGAACACGAGTTTTAATAATCCTATTCTCATTTTTTTTTAATCCACATCGCTACACCTGCTTCCACTGATATTATTTTGCCTTTTCCGTGTTGTTATTCCAGTGTTGGGAAACGTCGTTCGGTCAGGAGGCGTACCGGCTGGTGTTGCTAGACACGGCCATATCTTTGTTTGTGTTGCCACTCTTTGAGTTCACTAGGGGCTTAATTTATAAGTGAGTTTTATTTTTTATTATTTTGTACATATGTTTCTTGATAAGTTCATTTCACAGGTGAAAGTTGTATTGATGTTATAGAATTTAGAGTTAAAATTAAATTCCTTACCGTTATAATTTTAATAAAAGTTGTTTTCTGTTTATGAAAGTCGCGGGCAACCGATGGATGCAAGTGGCGGAATGTCGTTCGATGAGGTGATGTAAGGGGGAGGCCTTCGTTCAACAGTGGACGTCTTCTGGCTGATGATGATGATGATAGTTTTAATTGCAAAATTTAACTTTAACTACACACAAAAAAACACAAATTTAATCTAAAAATAAACTAAACGAGTGGGTTCTTCCGAGATGATGACTAGCATCTGTGTTCACAAAATGTAATTCCAAGCGTTTACAATATTTTCCGACAGTTGGAGCAAATCAGACAGTGCGCCGGAGTTCAACATAGCCTACAATTCTCTAACCCTCATCTACAACCAAGCGGTGCTATGGTTCGGCATGCTGTTCTGCCCTCTGCTGGTCGTGGTTGTCACCTTAAAGTTGCTGCTTCTCTTCTATATTAAGAAGGAGTGCGCTTTAAGAGCCTGTCAGCCTGCTAGGAAGGTGAGACCCTCAAGTATACTGTATTAAACATCTAGTACATATAAACGTCACGTGATTTGTTATTATTCACTTAAAACGCATATGTGTACATACACGAGGCGGCTAGATAAACATTTAAGTACGAGTGTGCGCATGAGCAACTCTGACGGGTATGCGCAGCAACATGATTTACTTTTTTTCAAGTAACCTATTGCCCCGAATTTCACTGCGTGTGTGTTCAATAAAGACTGTCTCCACAACAGTTTCAAATTAAGTAAATCAGATTAGACTCTGCCTAACCCTTTGGGGAATATAGGCGTGATGCTATGTTATGATATACTGTACGATTTGTAATATTTTATAGGTGTGGCGTGCAGCGCAGACGCAGACAGTACTATACATGTTTGTGACTCTGTCGCTCTTCACCACACTGTTCGCAGTTGGGTCGCTGTTCTTCAAGTAAGTTTTAATTAAATTATTTGTCATCAATAACATAATCACCATTTCATGTAAATGGCCGACCCAAGTGTGGGGCGGAAATAAATATCAAAGAAATACTATTTATAACGAAAATATACTATTTATTAAATATCGTTTATGTACAACAAATTAAAATTTGCTCATTGGTTAAGACTCGTACTGTTTATGTAATGATTCATAAGATATATATAATATAAAAAGAAAGAAATGTCTTTTCTTGATACAATTGCCTTTACTATTATACTCGGTTTGTTTAGGTACTTAACTAAAGGTAAACCATCTTGATGTCTTCTTAATATTTTTTGTTTGTTTTTGTAAAACTCAGTTTAAAAATAAAACGCGACTAAAAACCAATGTAAAACAACAATAACGATTACCAAATCAATTGAACCACTAGTTTAAGCAGTAGTTTATTTGTTTAATATGTGTTTGTGTAAAAAGTCACATCAAGATTGTTAACCTTTAGTTAAGTACCTAAACAAACCGAGTATAGTATAGTAAGAGCAGTGACTGTCGGCAGTGTATGCCTATATGTATTTAATTTTAACATTATTAGACCAATACCTCTGTCTTTCTCTTTAGAATGTGCAGGCGTGATGTTATGATAATAATATGAAAGTATAAGTAATACCACAAAAACAAACAAACAATATGTTTAACAAATAGCGGTTTAGTTCCATTTTTTCTCAATAGATGTCACTGTGCATTTGTGGCGCCTTTCTGAATGGCGGTGTTAAGATTTTCCGCCGTTTGGTTGGGTGTGTTCCACTCGGCGCGTATCGTTACTCTGGTTTCCCTTCAAAACGTATAAATCTTTCGCCTTTTACTAAAGATTTCCGTGGAGGGGAACACTCAAATGAGTCTATAAATATTTTTGATAGCTTCGTTTCGGCGAAGCTTATAATTCCCTGCTATCAGCATTTGCCGTCAACGCCGCTTCAAGGGCGTCAATGGCTATGACTACGTTATCGTACGACGTATTCATAATGTTATCATGTTTTATTATTGTTTACTGTGTGAATTGAATATAAATATAACCAGAAACAGAGGTGTACTATTGTACACCCACATATCGCCGATGCTGTTTTTTGAGTCCCATTTAATTTGGGACCGGTCTATTGCCATCTACCGGGTACAGTTACATTATAGTTATGATTTGTTCCGTGCAGGACGTCATCGCACGCGTGCGGTCCGTTCCGCTCGTACGAGTACGTGTACAGCGTGGTGAGCGAGGGCGTGCTGCG
The DNA here is from genome assembly GCA_947562105.1 of Shargacucullia verbasci. Taxonomy (NCBI): domain Eukaryota; kingdom Metazoa; phylum Arthropoda; class Insecta; order Lepidoptera; family Noctuidae; genus Shargacucullia; species Shargacucullia verbasci. Next base: position 1,408,101 of record OX387289.1, on the reverse strand, counting down.
CCTGCAGCACCACCACACCGCGCGGGCTGTGCTGCACTTCATCGTGCGACCTGGAGTCATCGGCTTCTTGATGCTGTTCTTATGGTACATACACTTATGCCGCAGACAGAGATTGAACATTGTTAACCCTATTTTCTCTACCTTTCAGTAACGTTTTTGTTTTTTTTTTATTGTCGTTCATCATTTGTTTACGGTTTGTACAGACACGAGCTCACAGTATAAATTTATAGTGCCATTCAAAAGAAATTTAAGAAAAAGTATTCATTTGGATATCTTTGTACACTAACCAAGTATTTATATTATGTGTATGCGGGTATTATGTAAATAATGTTTGAAGTTTAATCACAAATCATTTTTAAATTCAGATATTGTAAACATAATGCTCGTGATTGTACAAGTCTGATTTTAACGAATACAAAGTTTTTTTTTTTTTTAATAGTCTTCCTTCTTTACTCTAAGGTCTGAATCCATGATAAAGGTTTCGTCGTAAACTACTTCATGATGTCCATGTAAATGAAACCTTTGATTGTATGTCCAGCGTGGCAGTATATTACATGCGCGCGAAGGCCCTCGCGCAGCGGTCCATGGTGGACATCCTGCGGCACATGCTGGTGCTGCAGGCCAAGGATAAGGACTTCCTGCTCACCGCCATCGCCAATGTTTCCAACGGAGGTAAGTCCACTTACATGACAACCGCTCACGTTGACAATCCATCTAATATTAATTGTTACTTAACTCGAAAACTGCCCATCTTCACCTCGTATAGAGCCGCCTGCCAAGCGTGGGGATTATGGCAAACCCCCCCTTTAGGGAGGCCTTCGTTCAGCAGTGGACGTCTTCTGGCTGATGATGATGATGATAAAGTCCGGTCAGACACCAGTCGCAAGCCATTGAACTGGAAAATATAATATTAACAATTAACACGAAATGAACAAGAAGTTGTCATTTCCTAGTGATCGAGTGATGCTTTTGGCAGAGAACTCCGGTACGAACGTTGCCGACTGCCTAATCAATGTTTCTTCTCAGCAGTAGTCAAACGAAATCACGGCTCCATTGAGTATATAAAAAAATTACCTGTAAGAGTGATTGAAAAAAATTCTCATTACAAAAATAAATCATTTCACGGCACAGTCACATAGTAAAACTAGAATAATTTGTATGAATAGGTAATGAATGCTTATTCCCTCTCGCTCCCTCACGCTGGTGTAGCAATTGAATAAACAATATTTTTGGTCCAGCACGCATTTATGCATTTAATTATCAAAAGTTTGATCATACATTACAAGCCATTTAGGTATGTACACATCAACATTATAAGCTAACATTGTTTTGGCTATGTAGTTAGAGGTAGATAGCCTATTTTAAGTATTTAGTCTGTAGTGTGTAGCATGAGATAGTAACTATCATTATCATATTATTATCAGCCCGTCAACCTCACTGTTGATTGGGGGCCTAAAGGCGGGTCCGCAGCGCCAAATTTATAACAAAACATTGTTTTTCAAAATTGTTCATCAAACATGTTTGTAAAACAGATCGCCTGTTGCGACTGACATCTAGATACCGGCTGAGAGAACAAAAATATGAGTGACTCTCTCCCTAAAGGCGTACGCCTATTATCCTAAGGGATATTATCAACTTTCTCTAACCTAACCGTGCAGTTAGGTCACGCCCACTTTTTGTTAGGAAACCGTGTTAGGTCTTAGAAATACTAAACGCAGCGGACCCGCCCTAATAATTGCCAGTACAATATTACCTTTTCTATAACCCATTAATCAACATTCCAGAATGGCTGTACAGTCCAAAGCCAACAGACGAGGGTCCAGATAGCCACACCTGGAAGTATCTCCGCGAAGTCCGCAAGCCCTCGAACTCTGGCTTCCACTTCGACGCCTCTCGTCTCAGCCACTCCTTAATCGAAGGACGGCCTAGGTCATTCGCGAAGGAGAATAGAACTTCCAACTATAATGAGAGGAAACCTGAGGATGGCGATACGGATAGCTCGTTCAGCTGGCAAGGGTCTAATAATTACTTGAATAAGAGTGATGAGGGGACGAGACAGTGGATTTAATTTATTGGTGCTTTAAATTTGGTAGGATTTTGGGGTATAACAATGATAAGTAGCATCCGTGAATACACTGTTAAAATCATACTGTGATCACGAATCCGCCTGCCAAATTGTATATTAAAGATGCCCCTGTGTTCGTCCTACTACCACAGTTTTACAATTATTACAGTTGGACAGTGTAAATACCTACATGAGCCGCGGCATCGACCTTCCAACAAAGGCGTTATTCAACTGTATGGGTTGTGAAACGGTGTTCATACTGCATTTTTTTAATAATACGCAAATATATATTTGTGTATTTTTAGCCTATAAAGGGTACAAAGTATAGGCTTTATCCAAGTGAAGGGTTTAGAGAAGACCTTTTAAGTATTGTTCACAATCACTAAACGAATGGTTGTGATAATAACATCATAAATATATTAAGCTGTTGTATCATAAATATAAACTATAAATGTATACTATAAGAATTTTTGTCTTGGTGCTACATCGCATTTATTACGTAGAATTTAATTAATAAGTAGGATTTGTATTTGAAGGGATGGTCAACATTTTTGCGTACCAAATTATTGGAATAAATTTCCAAGTACACGGAATATATTTATTTTGGAGCTCACATTCGCCATCCCTTCTTTTAAAGCGTTATATTTTTTTTCTACTAACTTTATGTTTGCTTAAGAGTTCCTAATATTATCAATGCCAGAGATTAAAAGGTATTACTAAAAATATATTTTTTACTTTTTTTTTTATAATATTTGAATGTGGTTTTTTCTTTATCCTAGTGTCTTCCCAGTTTATTTTTATTAGGGTTCGTTCTGATTGAAGACAGAACCCCATAGTATAAGTATATATGGTATATAGTTAACGCTACTACTGCGTTTAAACCGCAAATAATAGTACCGTTAAAGGCCATTAGACGTATGGTTACTTATAAAAGTAAACTTTAATGTTTTACCGACCTAATCTACAATAACTAATGGAAAGTTCAAGCTTGGTGCTTATTGTAAATATAAGAATGTCTTAACTCTAAAATCAAATTGTAACTATATAAAAAGAAATATTACAGTATTAAAATAATGAATTTGTAAAGTAAACAATAATGAACTTTTGATACTAATTTATTCCATGATATTCGATTTTTTTAAAACTTTATCATCAATGATGTCAATTTATGAATCATATTTATTTTTATGGTAAATAAGAGAAATATTTTAATCAAATTATAACTAAAATCAAAACATTATAAAACTAAACGAATTTGTAAAGTAAGCAACAACAATATTTAAAATGAACTTTTGATGTTGATTTACTAAAAGATGTGCGATAAATCGTGTATGTATATATAAGACTTAATTACGCATTTATGTTTTCTAAGAATTTTATATAGAGATTTGTAATGGAAATTATTTAAAATATAAAATGTATTCAGAATCGTCGTTTTATTTATGACTAGCCTTGGCTTCGCACGGGTCTAGAACTGTCAAACTAAACGGAATTTTATTAATATTGGGATTTTCATACAAAAATACCATCCAAAATTCCGAGATATACGTTGGATTTTCCAAAAAAATAATCTTTCATACGGATCTGTTCGACAATTACGAACACAAAAAAAGACAATCAAATCGGTCGAGTTATTCTCTAGTGATGACCTTTCATACATGCGGCAATTGATATTTATTTTTATGTACATTTCCGTACTCGTCCGAGTTACTAATGCTTGAATTTGCACCAACATACATGATTCAAGTATGGTGGGAATCGTAAAGTTTACTGGAGGTAGGCCTCTACACTCAGCTTGGCAATAGCAGGCAAATTACGTGTAGAGACAGCTCTATGATATGACAGACATGGGAGAGTGGCTGAGAAGTTTGTTGGCCGTTTTCTTCTCCCCAAGCTTAAACACATAAGCACCGTTCAAGGGCGGGCGAATGAGTTGTGTCCATAATATTATATTTTTGATGTTCAAAAAGCTGTATTAATGGACAAACTTACATTTTATTATTAAAATTTGATTTGTGTAGGTACTTTATGTGCATTATAGGTATGTATACTGAAATAAATTGATGTTTTTTTATAACAGTAACAAACAAGCTTACAGCTCGAAGGTAAGTGGTTACCGTACGAGTTATTTATAGGACGCTTGCAACACCAGACTGATTTCGAGATTTTCACGCGCTTGGTGGATAACGTCGTGCTCTAGTCTCTTGGGGGAAGCTTCGGTGGAGACCTGATCCACCGCTCTATTTCATAACCTGACCGTGCGCGGGACGAAACTCCTTTGAAAACGCTCGGTATAAACTTCTCCCCGATGGTAAGAGGTGTAATGGTAAATATTAGTCATTGGCTCCCTCACTTCCAACATTTTCCACTTTATGGCGCTAAGTAGGACATTTTTGTCCAGAGAACATTGCAGCTATAACGAGTTCGTTTCCACAAATGTAGCTGCAATGTAACAGGATAAATAAAATAAACTAAATTAGTATGGATTGCATATAATCTGTCTTGTAAAGTTGATAAAATTATTATATATTTAATATTATCAGTTATCCGACGTCGTAGCAAATTTGGAAATTGCTTTTTCAAACTGCCTCAAATTGGTAAGTCCCAACTGCTTATAGCTACATACAAACTGCTTAAAACATAAAGCTAAGGCGCGACGGGCGCTACACATTCTTTGATTTGCATACTCGTATTTAGTAAGTTAAAACCTCTTTGCTACAATTCTTTTTCTCTGAATAAATCCTTTTTAAATACTGACTGACAGGTCCATATTTGTGAAAAATTATTAAGTTGCTATGGCAACGCGTCCATAGAAACTAAACTTTGTTTATTTATCGAGTAACAATATTTCACTTTAATTTTATTTTGTTGGATTAATAATAAGTATTTTGTACTAAAATTGTATGTGATTTTAGTAAAAAGGTAAGATTTTTTTCTTCTTATAGTTACTCATAAGTTGGTAGTTTGTAAGCTGTATTTCGTGTAGCATATATTATAGCATAATAGAAAAACTGCGCGAAAATTGTATATCATCATCATCAGCCCGAAGACGTCCACTGCTGAACGAAGGCCTCCCCCTTAGACCACCACATCGAACGACATTCCGCCACTTGCATCCATCGGTTGCCCGCGACTTTCACAATGTCGTCGGTCCACCTAGTAGGAGGCCTTCCTACGCTGCGTCTTCCGGTTCGTGGTATATGGTATTAGATAATTATAAACAATGAACTTTCCTTGAAAGCTTAAAAATAATAGCTAGTTATTTGAAAGCGATAAGACTAAGTAATTAGATACAACGGACATATCCCCAGACACAATGGCCAGCGGTGATAGTAACCGCAAGAAGAAGCGGCGCGCGCCCCCAGACGACGCCCAGCCGTGCCCCTCCCGGTTCATTCCCCCGCAGAGGAAGGCGCGCTTCGTGCCCTGGCTGCCTCGCGCGGGGTACGATGCAGAGTTGGAAAGAGACAGCGTCTTGTTAAAAGCGGCTCGAAACATGTACCCTGATGGTAAGTGGATAATCTTCAAAATGTAAGGTTTCGTTATTTTTCGTCTAGTAGTCGTGAACACAGCTGCTGAGTGTAAAGTCTTGTAAATTCCTGAGTCACGGAAAGCGTTATTTGGGTTTTCTGATAGAAAATATGAGTGGAGTGGTCGGTGGATGGCAATAGGCTGCAACAAAAAAATGTGAATCATTACTTATTTCAGTCTGTTTTATCTATTTCGGAGAATAAAGACTAGTAGTAGTTTTTAACCTAAAAAGAAAATTACATTATGATGGCCGTAACTTCGTAGAGCTCTAGAAATCATTGTAATTAGCCGAGATTTTAAGACATGCTAACGGTGAAGCAAAAGGAGAAACTTCGGGAGGAAACCTGCACACCTGAGAAGGGCTTGTGTCCTCTGCTTTCCCGCACCAAGGTGTGATGAACTAAGCCCTAACCATTATCATATTGAGAAGAGACTGTCTATCAGAGAGACAGTGATTTGAGATGCTCGATTAACTTGATTCAGAATAAGGTTCTCAAGATTTAATCTGAATTAATTATACATAGGATGGAGGTACGAGGTACAGTGATATTGCCTGTCAGGACTATTTTCGCCTGCGTGATATGCTTCGAATTGTTCATCATAGTTTATAATTATAATAATAGATGTCGCTACATTCGTTTTTTTTGTGTTTTGATATAACGTGTTGGCTCTCAGGTGAAGGGGAAGGCCTTTGCAGTGAGTTCCCTCCGTTGATGCAAAGACAATCTTGGACTAAAGGCGCCACCTACCGTGACTCCTATGAACACGTTCACCCATCAGATTCTATAGGTATCTACGAATTAACACTTATTTAGAAATTACAGACTGCATCATTGGTCTAGTGCAGAGGTTCCCAGACTTTTTTTCTAATAGACTACTTTCAAAATTTAGGTGATTCCGGTGGACCCCCTGCAGCTACGTTTCTACCATATTGTAAATTGACCCCGGTGGACCCCTGGGTGTCTACCTTGATCACTTTGGGAACTAATGGTCTAGTGGTAGCAAGTGCGACTGCTGTGCGTGAGGTCCTGAGTTCGACACCCGGGACGGGCAGTGTTATTGGGTTTTTCTATACGGAAATTCTTAGTAGCAGCACGGAGTTTGGAACTGCCCTGCCTGTGCCCGGTACATGGCATTCGCTATCGCTATTACACGGGACTCAATAACGGCATCGGCGAAATGTGGGTGTACAATAGTTCATCTCTGCTTAACCCTTAGGAGGATACAGACGTAATGCTATATTATAAATTACAATTATTTTCGTGGAAGTACAAATCGCCCCGAGGTGTAAGGTCTCTAGATCGATTCTCAGATGGGGCAGTGTTATTGAGTTTTTATGTTAACAAATATCTGTAGCATCTGAGAATTAGGAAATTTATTAATAAAACAGAATAAAAATCAAAATCCCGTACTATCTCAGTAACTAAAAATAACTATTGATGTTTTTTTTTTGCTCATCATTAATATTTTTCCAATAAATTAAAACACAATAAAATATATTAAGAAAAACATAAAATAAAATGTTATTTGTTATTAGGCTTCTTATTATTATTGTAGATTGTAGACATCAATAAAAAATTCTGCCTAAACCTTCAGCGAATATAGGCGTGATGCTACTTTAAGTAACACTATACGTTTCAATGGCCAACATCATCTTGCCTTAAAATAAGTGAAGGAACATAATACATCGGTGCTCAGGTAACTGCTACACCTCTACTGCAAAAGCTTTGCGCTCAATAAACATGCCGCCCAAGAGGCAACCTCCTCCGGACTTGTACGGGCCTCTGGGGCCTAAAGGGGAGATGCAGTTCCCGCCGCTGAAGCCCTGGGCTGTTAGGGAGAAGGAGAGGCTGAAAGCCATTGAGCATGAGAAAGACAAGCATAAGCTACAGAAAGGTGAGGTTCGATTTGATATTTTTTTTCATACCGACATTCATTGGTTTAGTGGTCGCAAGCGCCACTGCTAAGCGTGAGGTCCTGAGTTCGATTCCCATGTCGGGCAAAGTGTTATTAGGTTTTTCTGTATGGAAATTCTCAATAGCAGCACGGAGTCTCGGTAGATGGCAATAGGCTCGTCCCATATTACATAGCACTCTCTCACACTAGCAGGGTGATGCTTGTGATATGTTATGTTATATGTTTTATATTTGGTTAAGTAATGCTTTGTATGCACATGTTTTGTGAGTCACACGTTGTTTGCTTACTTTGTTCGCCTATACCATCAGACATACATATTTCTACATTGTAGTGTTCCTCCCTTAATTTTTCTATTCAAGACTTCGTATGTTCTCACTGGCCATCGTTTCTTTGATACATAGGCGGCCGTTTACGCCTGCTTATTTAATATTCAACTATTACATATAGTTATTTTAATCTAGGTTTGGTTCGGCTAGAAGATCTAATTTCTGGTGCTTACGATAAAAAGAAAGCTGCTGAAGCAGAAGCGAAGAAAAAAAGACTAGAGAAGAAAAGACTAGCAAAAGAAGCCGCGGAAATTGCGGCGCAGGAGGCGTTGAAACGGTAATAATGAGATGCTCAGATCAATGTTATCTCATACACTCACACCGACCCAGTAAAATATCTTTGAAAATGATTGGAAGAGTGAAGGCACGTTAGGTGTCGTGGGTTCAAATCCCGGTTTTGTAAATCATTATTAAAGTTTTCTCTGCTGTATTTCTAAAAGGACCGGATAAGTTCTCGCAACAGTGATGAGACCTATGTCCAGCAGTCTGAATCAATCAAATTTTGTATTTGTTGTAAGTTGCTTTCGAAGCAGCCAATGGGAAGAATGGAGTCTTAACTCATGAATAATTAATTATGCCACAAACAGCCGGCTAGCAAGGCTAGAGTTCGAGCTGCCCCGTGACCCTGACCAGCAGAAGGAAGAGATGCTGCGAGTCACGGAGGAGGAGCACTATCGGTACATATACCCTGACGAATTGAAGAGAATACAGTACTACTTGACAACGGTGAGATTTGATATAAACTTTCGTCAGTTTCAGGTCATTTAAGGTCATATCTTGGCTCTCGACTGCCTGTTGTGGTATAAACCTGACTTGATAGGCTGCCTCATTCGTCTAGTGGTCGGGTGACTGCTGTGCTTCAGGTCCTGGGTCCTGTCCTGCTTCATTTTGATTAGACGTTTTCATAGTCTACAGAGTAAAAGGAAGTCTGTTGATCATTTACAGAATATAAATGGCAATAATGGCATCACTGTGCAATGTTGTAGTTATTGAACGGATCATGTAGTAAGACAAACAGTGGTGTGCGGTTCATAAAGACAAAAAGACACTGCCTACCCTACATAACATAGATAAATATTTATTATAAGATATTTGAGGTGGCAAATCACATACGTCATTAGTTAATCGACAAGACTAAAAACTCTGTGCACGCCACTGAAGACAAACGAACACAAACAACGTGACAGGACAATCTTTTTTAACTGGGCCTTTACAGACGCTTTCAAAACGTTATGATTCTAGTTGCGCGGTTCCAAAAGTGGGTTGGTCCTATGGAGAAGAGACCGGCAAGAAACTCCATGGATACTCTTTTCAAAAAACTGTTTTACAAAAATTCTTTCTTACATATATTACACAATGTAAAATACACTAAACAGAAAAGAATATAAAAAAAACAGTTATACAACAAGAATTTGCCGAGGCTGACTGCTCAGGGCGCGTCACACGATCTCAGGTGTCATTACTTGGGGAGGCTCTCCATTGCAATCATAATTTAATTATATTTATCTTTTTTACACTTTGGAACGTGGCAACTAGAGTCTGACTATTCATAAGTGCCTTTAACTGAATAAAATTTTATTTTATTTTATTTATTTTTCAGTCATTGAGTGACAAGCACATCCCAGATTTTCCCGTAGATCTGTATAAGCGAGCCAAGGTCGCAGTGGACAAGCAAACGGCGTCGATCAAGAAGCGGCTGCTGATCCTCACGTACCAGGCCACCGTGCGGCAGAGTGAGGCCGATATCAAGGAGTTCTTCGTCATGGCTATGAAGAGGTTACATATCATATCAGTTAGCTACAGTCCACTACAATGAATAGTAGAAAGGTGTTCGTGCTCCAAAAAGAAAGTGTGTTGCTCTCGCACTGGGAAAACTGCATTTTTCACGTGTGGAAATGCTCATGCATACCCGCCGCCCTGGGGAAAGCGACGGGTGATCGGGACATTTCCCGGTTAAGACCACATGGTGTTCCCGCGGCGTATCTGTAGCGCTGGAGACACGAGATTCGCTCGCGCATATGCCTCACCCCCGGCAGAAAGATACTACATCGACCGGGAAAAGAAACTCGGGTCACCCACGTGATAGGCGAGCCTGGAGAAAAGTACACCTGGTATATCCAAGGACCCCGTGCTCTTAGCGATTTTGACAACGATCGCTTTTGTTTCGACTATCGGTCTGTATTCCTTGTATGCTTAATGATGCCAGCTAATAGTTGTGGTTGTCAATTGTAAGTTAACGAGTTGGTTCCAGACCTTTACATCTTAGGGGGGGTTTTTACATCCGTCAATTAACTTCGCTGTTCAACTTAGCCTCAATATTGGTTGCATCGTCCCCAGATGCATCCTGAAGTACATCCTGGAAGACCCTGAGGAGTGTTGCCGGCTGAAGATCTCGTTCGTGCCGCCGCTGTGGCCGGCGCACGCGGTGCGCGCGCCCGTGCCGTGGCGCACGAGGCTGGTGCGCGCGCGCGAGTCGCTCTACTACCGCTACTACGAGGGGAACCCCGTGCTCATCGAGCTGCGGAGGATGTGGCAGGAAAGGTAACCTTATTGTTAACTAGCTGTTGCCCCCGACTTCGTCTGCACGTGCTTTGTATATAGTATTAACTAGTATTTTGCTGCAATATTAAAAATAAGCCTATAGCCTTCTCCAGGTTCCAAACTACTGTTTTGTAAAATTTAATTAAAATCGGATCAGTGGTTTAGTTGTGATGAGGTAACAAACAAACAGACGGATTTACTTTTGCATATAATAAAGTGAATGGATAAAAATCGTCCTTGGATTAATGTCCCATATTGGTACTGCTATTCTTTTTCTGTGATTTTTTTTAATACGTTATATCAAGCAGTCACTTTTATCTAAGTCACAATAAAGCTCGCATAAGGCGATTCAAGTACCAAAAATATTGTTTTTTTTTTCCAGATACCAAAACATGTACATTTGCGACATGAAAAAGATGCAACAGGAGGTGCCTTTCCCTCAGTACACGACGGAGTTCACGGATAACTTGACGCGGCTATGTGCAGAGACCAGGGCCGAGCTCCTCAACAACTGGCTCATCGACGTGGCCGACACCATGATCAAGATGCGCCACCACTGGTCGCATTACGTCGCTAAGAAGAAGGACGAGTCTGTCTTCCAAGTGGAGCAGTTCTTTAAGTGAGTTCTATCTGTATGTATAAAAACATTTGCTGTATGAAAGATTATTTGAGAATGACTCGACCGATTTGGCTGATTTTTGTAGTGTTCGTAATTGTCAGGAAGAGATATAGGTAGAAAGATAGAGAGAGAGAGCGAGAGAGAGGTATAAAAGAAAATTTATTGGAAGATCCACCAGGAAAGTCGGATATTTGGATGGTATTTTTGTATGAAAATCTCCATAAGAATACAGGCCACACAGTGTCTCGGGTCAGCTAGTTATAATAAATAAACATTTATTTCCGAATTAGCTTCCGCCCGCGGCTTCGCCCGCGTGGCTTACGAACCCGTACATTTTTCTGGGATAAAAAGGAACCTATGTATTATTCTAGACTATAATCTATTTCCGTGCCAAATTTCATCCAGATCCGTTCAGCCGTTCTGGCGTGATTGATCGACAAACATCCATCTATCCAATCCATCATCCACTCATCTTTCGCATTTATAATAGTAGCAAGATTGGTACAGTGGTATCTATCTCGTGTCCTCTTATGACAACACACGTAAGCGAGAAAGGGACGCACTGTTTGTTGGTCGTAGTGGCTGTCAGATTTTTCTAATTAAGGCACGGGTTGAGTTCTCTTCTGCCAATCTTCGGTGAGTATCTGTTCAAAAGGGTGTGAAGGGATAAGAGTCGGATCTTTCACTCTACCTGTCTCATAGTATATACAGATAGAAAGTGACAAAGTAAGATGCTTAATAAGCTTTTTGTTACAGATGTATCCTTGCGCTGATGTCCAAGCAACTACGAGACTTAGTGGAGAGGAGCGTGGAACATTTTGCTGAACATTTCAATTATTATTACGTTAGTACGAGTGTTTTATTTGAAAAAATCAAAGAATATGTTTCTTTATACTTATTTGTTATACCACTTGAGTAGTTTATTTTCATATTGTTAATAAACAACTTATGGATTTATCACAATTCCAATATAGCCTAATCGGAAGTAGTCTGGAGGTTGGCATTTGATAATCTTGCCGTAAGACAAGAAAAATTAAACTATACTCGTTTTGTTTAGGTATTTAACCAAAGATAAACAATCTTGATGTGTCTTTTTAATATTTTTTGTTTAAAAACTCAGTTTAAAAATAAAACGCGACTAAAAACCAATGTAAAACAACAATAACGATTACCAAATCAATTGAACCTACTCAAACAAAACGAGTATAGGTGAGAAATATAAGAGTTAGTCAGACGTGTACTTTTTGTACACCTACATTTCGCCGATGCCGTTATTAAGTTCCATGTAATAGGGGACCAGCCTATTGCCGTATACCGGTTCGAACTCAGGATGTCTTCCTCTGCAGCCGCTTATGCGACCGGTAAAACATAATTGTAATTTTTCTGACCGATTTTTTACTCACCGATATGTGGTTAGTATTAGAGTTTTAGAGTCTTCTAGAAAATACTGGACACCTAATTGAAGGGCCATTTACAGTATCATGTGAAGTAATTATTCTCCAGGAAGGCAACAATTACGAAGGCCCGTACCGTGACTACATGTTCATCAAGCGGCCAATCGTTCGCGTGAAGGTGATCGCTCACCCCGGAACTAACAACATCACCTTCGAACCCTCTCTGGAGACCGTCAAGACTCAGGTCGCGCGCTGGTTGCACGCCATCATCAATGTCAACTACCAGTTGCCCAGTGTGGACAGCATCATGTACCCTAGTGAGTAACAACAGCCACGTGAAGATGACGTCACCACAGCGTCAACACATAGTTCGCTGTTTCACGCCATCATCCATCTAACACCTGTCTCTAAAACAGTGCCATAAATATATAAAATAGAAATTGAATAATGTTTATTCGGTGTCAAATCTTTACAATACATAATGATAAGGTGCCTTTAAAGTTTGTCATATGTCATTACTTCCCTGAATTTGATCCTTATTAGCGACACTATCGAATGGTGTAATAATACAGCGTGTGTTTTTTTTTCCAAAATCAACGCGTTCGATACCTGGTCAGGGATATAGATTTTTCAAAAATCCAATGATGCAGTTTTAGTTTTCATAAAAATCGAGCTCGAGACTCCTTTGATTATTTTTAGGTATTTCTTATAGTCTTGGATTTGGCCATCCACGCCCACTTGAAAAATTCACCCTCTATATTTACAGATAATTCTTCTGTACGTGTGTATGTCACTGAACTCCTCGTAAACGGCTGAATCGATTTTGATGAAATTTTTTGTGTGTTTGAATGGGCCCCTGGATGGTTTAGATTCACAATTGGACCCGGTAGGTGGCGCTGCGATCGAGTTCTAGCACAAGTTTGGGCAGGAAAACGTCTGTCGGGTCCACTAGTATATTATATTAATAAAACTTGTGACAGCTTCGAGGCGTCAGAACCCGTACTTATTGGGCGTGTACTCTGATGAACGTTATATGACGGACATCGTCACCAATGCGATGCACATGGTCAGCGTCAACAAGCCGGGCCCGAGGAGCTTCCTCAGCTGTTACAAGGAGTACTACTATATCCTCAACGGAGAAGCCAAGCAGGAGTTGCTGCAGTTCTTCGCACAGGAACCGCCACCGTACTTGAAGGTTGATTGCTTCTGATACTTTTATAAGGGCTGATTTTTTAATAGCTCGATAAACCTCAGATAAATTATCTAGCTAGCAGTTAATTTGTAATTGAAATTGGTTTTGTATGTACTTATCAGAAGAATAACTTATTTCAGGATTATCCAGCTAAAGAAATATCAGCCCTAAGTCTATCTATAATTTTTTACTATAGTCAAATTAATTTATATTAGTGAATTTTAATTTCCGAGTTCCTGCACTGGTGAACGAGTGGTTGGGTATTTGAAACCCACCCGACTTAGGCCCCAGTGACCTAACTTCTATCTCAAGCATTCTAACATTGCTAGGAATTTAAAAAAAAACGTCCTCCGCTACCTTAAATCAAAGTCTAAACTTATAATACGTCGGGCAGGATTTCTCAGCGCGCATCTATATGTACGAGAAGCTCCGCGACGAGATCTTGTTCCTCCGGCGGGACATCCCTCTGAACATGATCATGTTGGACTGTGGGCCCATCAATGACACGCTGTGGGACATTGTCAACGGCCTGCGGGAGTACATCGTCGATCACTTCATTACTATCAATAGGAAGTGGAACAGAAAGTTAGTATGCGGCCATATTATTATCACCAGAGACACTAGACTAAATTTCTTTTAAAAAACTCGATTATACGCAAAATACAAACAGAATTTTAATATATATATAGCGTAACTATTTTATTAATTCCTCAATTGATTTCTGTGTACCCGTTACTGGTATAGATAACATCGTCACGCAGTAAAACTTAACTTTTTTATTCATATAGGCCATAAAAAGACACTTACAATTCGTTTAGTCAGTTCAGCAAGTTTATCCATGGAGAAAAACCAGCAACGCACCTGTAACTCCTCTGATGCTGCGGGTGTCCATGGGTGACGGTAATCACTTACCATCAGGCGATCCATCTATTCGATTGTCGCCTATCACATAAAAAAAAAGAAACTCCAGGGTTAGGTATATCCGGACCAATACGACCTTCAAACCTTCAAGAAAAGAGCGTACTCCTTCTTAAAAGGCCGGCAACGCACTTGTGACTTCTCCGGTGTTGCGGGTGTCCATGGGCGACGTTAATCGCTTACCATCAGGCGATCCGTCAGTTCGTTTGCCGCCTATGACATAAAAAAAAAACTCTCTTCAAGTATCGTTCGTGGTACAATCATGGAAGATGTGTGAAAACATTATAGGCCAACATCTGGACTGGCCTTTGGAGGAAAGCGTCGTCAGTATGGCACTGATGCTTTCCGCTGCTTACAGATTTGAGATGACCTGTCCTTACGGGGCGTATGCATCAGTCATTGTATACCTCCACACTATTTTAAGCAGTCCAACGACCGGACGATGTAGTATTCCCACATTTCGACGACGATGACTGCTGCGCTACGTGTCGCGGATTCGGTTCCCGTACGGAACAAATATTTTTATGATCTCCAAATAGTTGTTTCGGGTCTAGGTGTATGCCCATGTGAATATTTGTTTGTAAACGCACCCACAATACAAAAAATATTCCTATTACGGGGCAACGTCTTAGTTTTAAGTAAAAAATTGTCTACCCAACCTGTACATTGTCCGCCCATAATATTCTACAATCCTTGTCGCCTTCTATTTGGTTCACCTTGGCACCTTTCTGCAGCATCTGTAACATCTACGAGGAGATGGCAGCTCGGGCGTCCGAAAGTCCCGAGACTACAGTGCAGCTGGTGGAGCTCATCAACTACATCCAGGACTGCCGCGACTGCGCCATGTTCGACCTGAAGGAGAAGGCCAGAACCACGGCGGAACACGTGCTGTTTCTAATGCAACACGCGCATTTAAATTGTAATAAATATATTGCTATTATAATATATCGTCTGCCTGTTTGGTGTAGTAGTCGCAAACGCGATTGCTGAGTGTCAGGTCCTGACTACGATTCCCAGGTCGGGCAAAGTTTTATTGGGTTTATTTTTGGAAGTTTGGAACTGTGTCCAATTGATGGCAATATGCTCGCCCTCTATTCCATAGGATTTAATAACAGCATCGTCGACATGTGGGTGCATAATAGTCCTTTCTGCATAACCCTTCGGGGATACAGGCATGATGTTATGTTATGTTATGTAAAATACATTAATAAATCTGTACATTTTAGGTAGATTCAAACAGTTATTTCATACATTTGAAGGCTGAACATTATTCGTAAATAAACTCACCATAATTATACTTGAAGTGTATCTAAATATTCTAATGTTCACTTGGTCTTAGTTGAAGACATAAACTTGAACACTCGAGTGTTCCTCTGGCCACTGGACATGGAAGAAACAATAGACCTGACGCTCAAGACCCTGAACACGAAGAAGACCATGGCGGAGGAGAAGCTGAGGAGTCGGAAGACGATCTTCGAGGACAAGTTGAAGAAGCACGAGAAAGACCTGGAGCTGTTCCGCAGGTTCGACCCGCCGCTGCTAAACGTAGACCTACTGAAGGATGTTGTCGATAGAGTCGATAATATATACAGGAACTTGATGGTAAGTGGGCCTTACACACTAACTAACTGACTAATCAGCTTATCAGAACGTAGTATGGAACTGTGCCCAGTAGATGGCAATAGTCCCCTGTTATATGGGACTCAATAACGGCATCGGCGAAATGTGGATGTACAATAGTAGGTACACCTCTGCCTATCCCTTCGGGCAATATAGGCGTGATGCTATGTTATGATATTTCAAAAAATCTTTAGGCTAATTCACGTAATTTTATGACGTGGCGATCAAGTTGCAATTACGTTGTCGGGTCTCACAAACGAAAGTAAAAGTAAAATACTCTTAATGTACATAGTGAGTGAATTGAACTACAGTGCAATTGCAATTCAACCGAGCGTCTTTAGTTACGTGAATTAGTCTACTAATATCTTTCATTTAGATAGACATTCGACCATCACTACTCTTCAGGGAAAACGTGCGTGATGTTCTTATCTATACATATAATAAAATTATAACAGGCTGATGTCTGTACATTATAGATATTGGAGAAAAACTAATATGGGAGGTCTTTATTAGAGCAATAGAAGCCAAAATAACAGTGTTTAGAATTTTTGTTTGTCTGTCTGTCTGTTTGTACACGCATCACGCAAAAACTACTGCATGGAATTGAATGCAGTTTTCCTCGATGTATTGCTAGAGGTCTAACTTAAAATATTGGCTCTATTTTACCGCAGGAAAATATCAGATTCTAAATTCCACGCGTACGAAGTTGTGTGCAAAAGCTGGTGTTATATATATAAAAAACAGCTTCCATTAGCCGCATATTTTTGCTCACAGGAAGACAAACACGAAGCGGAGGCCATAATAAACGAAGAGACGTTACTGGACCAAGAGGTGTCCGTGTACTTCAGCCTGCAGACCATGATCGCCAGCGTGGACCCCTTCCACAAGCTGTGGCACACCGCACACGACTTCTATGATGGATACGAGAAGTGGTGAGATAATCATCTAGAGAAGACAACATTCCCTGTCTCATTAGTCTAGTGGTTGCAAGCGCGACTGCTAAACGTGAAGTTCTGGGTTCGATTCCCGGGTTAGGCAACGTATTACGGATTTCAACCCTTCAGTTACGGACTTGATAGAAGTACATTTTTTTGCGTAATTACGTAATTACGGAATGGAAGCACTAGCCGCAACTGGTTAAACTGGACGCCGACCCCAACATAGCTGGAAAAAGGCTAGTCAGATGATGATACTTTTCGTGTCCTTTGTTTTATTATCGCTCTTCTATCAGTTAACGATATACTGGTAGAAAACTCAATATTGAATTAATCTCACCTTCGTATATTTTATTTCCTAAAATCAGTTTGGATTAAAAGGTTGCCTGTACAGTAAAAAAACAAAACAGTTTTTACTTGTTTGTGGTGACTAGCAGTCTTTTAAAGAGTTTACCACTTTCCCCAGGTACCACGGGCCGTTCCTGGGGCTAGATGCGGAACAAATCTCTGAGGACGTCGAGGCGTGGTGGAAGCTTCTATACAAGCTGGGCAAGCAGCTGTACGAGTACCCCGGGGCCAAGCGCATCGCCGACATGGTGCGCAACAAGGTGGAGAAGTTCAAGGTGCTGCTGCCGGTGCTCTGCGCTATCTGTAACAAGGTAACTATGTTCACAATCAATTATACATCCAGCTCATCTATCTCACTGCTGGGACACTTTTTCCTACTAGTCCAGATATTTAATGACCTTCACTCACAAGATGAAAGCGAACTTAGTTTGGTCTTATTACGTTGGAAGTTACACTCAGTTGACCAGTAGTATGTGCGTGTTCCAGGGCATGCGCGAGCGGCACTGGGCCAAGATCAGCGATCTGATCGGCGTGCCCGTGGTGCACGAGCCGGAGACCACGCTGGCCGACATGGTGGAGCAGGGCGTGCACGTGTACGCCGCGCAGCTCGAGGAGATCGAGCAGTACGCCTCAAAGGAGTACTCGCTGGAGAAGGCGCTCAACAAGATGAAGGACGAATGGATCGGCGTCAAGTTCGAGGTGGTGCCTTACAGGTCAGTTGTGATATATACAGGTAGGTAGGACAGGACTTGTCCTGGATCAGTCTCGTAGTGAAAAATATCGTAAAGAAACCTGCACGCCTCGGCTTTCCTGTCCTTAAAGTTCTCGATGGTTTGTATTGTAGTTTGTATAATTATAAATATGGTAAAAGGTATAACAAATATTTCGTCTCCCAGGGACACTGGTGTCGGTATCCTGACTGGTCTGGACGATATCCAGCAGCTCCTGGACGACCACATCCTCAAGTCGCAGACCATGCGAGGCTCGCCTTACGTGAAAGCCTTCGAACACGACATGATTGCCTGGGAGGAGAAGCTCATCAGTATGCAGGATATCCTGGACCAGTGGCTTACGGTTAGATATTAAGTTACTTTCTGTTGAAATTTTCAGTTTTTTCCTTTAGCTAGGTATTTGTTTTTACTACTTCTTGAATATTCCCTCCAGTGCCAAGCCACATGGATGTACCTCGAGCCCATATTCTCATCTGAAGACATAATGCGTCAAATGCCCACGGAAGCTAGGAACTTCCGGGACGTGGACAAGGAATGGAAGACCGTCATGATTGCCACGCAGAAGGACCCCATGGTGCTGGAAGCTACAGGCTACCCTGGCCTGCTGAAGATACTGAAGTACAATAACACGCTGCTGGAAGACATTCAGAGAGGACTCAACGACTACTTGGAGAAGAAGAGGCTGTTCTTCCCAAGGTTAGTGGTAATCCTTGACTTCACGACTTTCTCTCATGGAAGTAGATAAAAGCTATAAAACGCCGCGTGCTTTGATGCTTCACATCTTTGTTTAGATCTGTGCCGGTTGCTCGTAAATTGCACAAAAAATTGACTCAGTATTGTAATTGAGAATGTTTTGAAACTGACCGACGTATCAACTTACAGCTTTAGGGTGTACGTAATGCAGCGACGTGCACAGAGTTTTTAGACAGGGTAGGCAGAAAATTTTAAAAGCTTACCTACCAATAATACCTACTGCATGTTGGTATTGGTTCATCGTCTTGTTGATTATATAATGATGTATGTGATTTGCCACCTCAAATATCTTATAATGAATATTTATCTGAGTTATGTAGGGTAGGCAGTGTCTTTTTGTCTTTATGCACCGCACGCCACTGACGTAATGTATTACGGGTCTGCAAAACGGAAAATACGGTAGTTGACTACTAGTCATCTGAGTTACTTTTTATGAACAGTCAAAAACGACATTTTGTTCTAAAAATGTTAGGAATAGCAATGCGTGACGTCACAGTTTTTCATTGCCATTGACATACTTATTGTGTGATTTTGACAAATTAAAAATTGAAATCGCCAAAAATAAGCAAGAGATTAAGTTTTACTGAGTTTTTAGGAGGGAAACTATTTACCAGACAAGATTTCAGAATTTATTTTTGATGCTGTCAACTAGCCTATTATTATTATCATTTAAGAAACTAAATAGCGTTTGAATCTACAACCTAAAGTTTTGCATAAATTTTTACTTTAATTAAACTGTTGTAATGTTGAAATTCCTTTATTATTGTTGCCAGGCAATACTGTACTGTAACACTATACACCTATAATTTGTGTATACATATAACTTCCTTATGCTAGATTTTAAGTTAATGCTGTAAATCATTAGTTCCCAAAGTGGTCCAGTTGGACCACCAGGGGTCCACGGGAGGCTCGACGGGGTTTACGTTGGCGTGACAAAAAAAATGAGGGTTTAAAATTCAATTTACAATATGGTAGAAAGAAATGTAGCAGCGGGGGTCCACCGGAACCAGCTAAATTTTGAAAGTGATTTATGGGAAAAAAAGTCTGGGAACCTCTGCTGTAAATAAATAAATAAATTGCAACGATCTTAGACTAGCGACGATCCTCAGGAGTAGCAGAATTTTAGTGAGCATTCATATGTTCCAGATTCTTCTTCTTGTCTAACGACGAGCTGCTGGAGATTCTCTCCGAGACCAAGGACCCGATGCGCGTGCAGCCTCACCTCAAGAAGTGCTTCGAGGGCATCTACACACTGGAGTTCAATTACGCCAAAGAGATTGTAGGCATGGCCTCCGCAGAGGGTGAGGTTGTTAAGCTCTCCTCCAGCATACAACCAGCTGATGCCAAGGTAAGTGGGTCTAGCAGACTCCTACCTGTTTTACCCGCCATGACAACTATGTTTAAGGATACGAGGGGTATTTAATTTAGGTCGCTAATGTTTCAGGAATCACATGGTTACGGATGCATCACATGGCCGTGTTTGCATATCAATTTAATCAATTAGCTAGCGTATTAAAAGCGTAATCGTTATTTTAATTAATAAAGTCATCCAGTTGTGAGCTTTATTAAAAGTTTGAAATCAATTGCAAAATTTGTACCGAACAGACAAACGGACAGACAAGAATGCGAATTAATAAAAGCGTTGTGTACATCAAAACGATCATGAGATTTTGTGAATTGCAATAATAGCATACCATGACATGACCGTGATCGTAGTACGTACCTATATTGTTTTTAGTACTTATAGGAGTACATTATCCTCTAGACAACTTAGTTGCCTTTGGGTCACCCATAGATGGAGTAAGATTAGTGAATTATTATAACATTGGCTAAAGGGCTACATGACTGCATCAAAAAAATAATTCTGAAATTTTATTTCGTAAATAGTTTTCTTTCTAAAAACTCAGTAAAAGTTAATCTCTTGGCTTATCTTTCATCATCAGCCAGAATACGTCCACTGCTGAACGAGGGCCGCCCCCAAGGGGGGGTTTGCCATAATCCCCACGCTTGACAGGCGGCTTGCGGATCGCAGTGGCTCACCGATTAGTAAGAGGACGCTGCTGCCCGTCCTCCGGTGTCTGGCCGCAGTTTTGAGACGTACCCGGGTCTATCTTATCTTAGGCTCGCAGGCTTATCTTTCGCGTTTTTCAAATTTTAAATTATCAAAATCGGACTATTTGTATGTCAATGGCAATGAAAAACTGTGCCTTGCCATTCCAAATATTTTTAGAACAAAATGTCGTTTTCGACAGTTCATAAAAAGTAACTCGGATGACTAGTAGTCATCTACCGTATTTTACATACCTAGGAAATTTGTTGACTTAACGTTACATTCCAGGGTATGGTGGAGCGCTGGCTGCAGCAGCTAGAGAACCAGATGATCGTGAGCCTGCGCGACGTGGCCAACGAAGCCATCACCAGCTACCCCCACACCATTAGGGAGGAATGGGTGCTCATCTGGCCGGGACAGATAGTGCAGTCAGGCTCCTGTGTGGAGTACACTCTTGAGGTGCGTGTATATTGATGTGGCCATCATCAGCAACCCTAGCACCATCGGGAGGAGAAGTCGTTCGTTTGACGATGTCATCGAGGCCGCTAAGAACGTGAGAGAAGAAAGGGAATAAGCTATATGTTTTACAAATTCTGCCCCCCACTTTTTTTTTACGGTTATCTTATGACTACCATATCTTTATATATAAGATTTCGGTGTGTGTGTGTTCGTAATTCTTCTCCTTAACGGCTTACTTGATTTTGATGTTTTTGTACGTTTGGCGTCACGTGAATGGTTCCTAGCTATAGTGTGACCCGGTTGGTGGCGCTGTTGTTGAGATTCAGGCTTTTTATTTTCAATGTTGGTTTTTATTTTTTTTATTTTTTAGAATACTGATTGATTCTTGATGCCACTATCCCTCATGAATTTAACTCTTTTTCGCAGACAATAGAAGCGATAGAAAATAGGACCCTCCCAGAGCTAATAGAGCGCAGTACGGAACAGATCAATGGGCTGGTGTACTTAGTGCAAGGAGATCTGAAGCCAGGCAACCGCATCACCGTGGAGGCGCTGATCGTGCTCGACGTGCACGGTAATGTATTCCTAGTGTGGTGTAAGATAAGGTGCACTATAACTTGTAACTACAAAATACTTTAGCTGACTGATAAAATAAACATACGTATATATTGGCTACCTCATTGGTCGGAAGCGCGACTGCTAAACGTAAGATCCTAAGTTCGATTCCCGGGTCATACAGTGTTTTTGGTTTTTATGTATGGAAATTCTCAGTAGCAGCACAGAGTCTGGAACTGTGCCCGGTAGATGGCAATAGGCTTTACCCCTATTACATGGGACTCAATAACAGCATCGGCGAAATTTGGGTGTGTAATAGTACACCCCTGCCTAACCCTTTGGGGAATAAAGGCGTGATGCTGTGATGTGATGTATATTTGTTAAAATATTTGGTTGATTTTTTTACCAAATGTATAATCTCAAGTACATAGCATACTTTGCATCCAGAAAAAAAGATTTAGCTTAATAAAGACATGTGTGTTCTCAGGCCGTTCGATCCAGGAGGAGTTGCTGGAACGCAAAGTGGTCGACATCACGGACTTCAACTGGATCTCGCAGCTGCGGTACTACTTTCGCGGCGACAAGATGATCTGCTCCATGATCACGACGGACGTGGAGTACGGCTTCGAGTACCTCGGGAACACCGGCCGCCTCGTGGCCACGCCGCTCACCGACCGCTGCTTCAGGTGCACTGCGCTCATCTGCACGACCACTGGCTCATGCCGACAGCTCACTCCCACCATACCTGAAATCCCAGCATATTAAATACCTGTTCTTGTGTCCTGTTGATGTAGTAAAAGGCATGAGGTCTATGAGGATATGATGGGTTATATCACATTTCTAGTTACATATATATACACATACATACACAAATATATATAGCAAAACGCCTGTATTCCCCGAAAGGTTTGTCAAGGTGTACTATTGTACACCCATATTACGCCGATGCCGTAATCAAGTCCATGTAATAGGGGGTGAGCCTATTGCCATCTACCGGGCACAGTTCCAGACTCCGTGCTGCCATTGAGAATTTAAATACAGAAAAACCTAATAACACTTTGCCTAACCTAGGAGTCGAATCCAGTACCTCACGCTCAGCAGTCAATGGGACATTTTTAGTTGCACACACATAAAGCGCGAATTTAGAATTTGTTGTTCACAGTTATCGCTTGATTCCGATAGATGGTGCTGGAGTAATAGCTATGTAGGCAGTTGTCGCTACAATATCATACACAGCATCCTACGATTGGATCTTTGCATGGCCGATAGCCAATTTATTGATATTTACCCTTTCAGGACCCTAATGAGTGCGTTGAAGCTGAACCTGGGTGGAGCGCCCGAGGGTCCAGCCGGCACGGGCAAGACGGAGACCACCAAGGACCTGGCCAAGGCCGTCGCCAAGAAGTGCGTCGTCTTCAACTGTTCCGACGGTCTGGATTATAAGGCTCTCGGGAAATTCTTCAAGGTATATTTTTATGTCTAGTTCTGAAAATGGGTGGCATTAGGTGCTGGATAAAGTGACGTAACATGGCTGGTATATCAGCGCTAGCACGGCGTTGGAGAATAGAATAGAATAGAATATCGTTTATTTCTTAGTATATGGTAATTACAGATGTTAAACTTATATAGTGTTTCACAGATACTACCGTATCCGGTGTAGAAATATTACATTAGAGTCGTTTATATACTTTTACATTTCGATAACTAAACAGGAATAGCACTGGCACCAGCCACTTTGTTTGACAGCACGGTTGGCGCAGTGGTTAAGCGATCGACTCCTGCGCTGTGTGTCACGGATTCGATTCCCGCGCGGAAAAAATATCGTATGACCTACATATATACTATATTTGAATGTTCCGGATCTGGGTAGGCATATGAATATTTGTGTTTATAAACGTACCTACGATACAGGAGTTTCGCAAAGAGTCCCGTTAAAAAAAAATAAGTACAGATTCAAAGATTTCAGGAAAAGAAAAAAAAAATACGTAAAAAATAAAGCAAGAAGTAATACCTAAGATAAACTTATGTATTATTGTTTATTTATGCCATTGAAGAAATAAGAGAACTAATCCAGCACGTATTAATATCAGGGTCTAGCCCAATCCGGCGCGTGGGCATGTTTCGACGAGTTCAACCGCATAGAGCTGGAGGTGTTGTCCGTGGTGGCGCAGCAGATCCTCTCCATCCAGCTGGCCATCCTGCGTCGCGAGAAGCGGTTTGTGTTCGAGGGCACAGAGATCAGCCTTAACCCGTCCTGCTCTGTCTTCATCACTATGAATCCTGGGTAAGGTTCCATGAGTTAATTTTAATTAATACTTGTAGAACTTTGGCATTGTAATTCATTAACACACACGCGACTCCTGGCAATGAGACACAATAGGTTTTTTACTGTTACTGACAGGTTAAAGGTTTATTACTTGTTAAGGGTTGTCCCCTATAACATGTCAAAGTCAAATTCAAATATTTTTATTTCAACTGGGCCTTTACGGGCGCTTTTAAAACATTATGATTCTAGTTGCGCGGTTCTAAAAGTGGATTGGTCCTATGAAGAATAGACCGGCAAGAAACTCAACTCAACTCAAGAAACTCCGGAAAAAAATTGTTTTACAGTCTCATCTTCAATACACAAATTATACAATATAAAAAACTAAACAGAAAAGAAAATATAAAAAAAAAACAGTTATACAATAAAAGTATCTAAAATACAAAAAAATACAAAAAAATGAGAAATCACGATAACCAAGTCGTAGGGTTTAGACACGTTTGTATATAATCGTATCGTATAAAGCTTTATGGCTATATTACAAAACAAGATTTATCTTTAAACCTTCGAGCCAGTTATCGTATTATTAATTTTATTCTGACTAAGGTAAAGTTCTTAATTCAAAACTATTAGTTTAGTACTTGTCTCAGTTGTCAGTTTTGTATTAAAAGCTGTATTTCGACAACAGTAAGGTTCTTAATACAAAAATAACTTATAAGACTTGCTGGTGTGTCGTGGTGTGGACATGTAATGAGGATGAGAAACATGTCACTAGAAAGGTTATTAGTATGAATGTGGATGGATTCAAGGGAAGATGGATGGATTGTGTGAAAAGTGACATGGTGTAAGTGATCTCTGTGATGACGTCTGATAGAGATGAATGGAAGAAATATTTTTGTTATATTGTTCCGACCCCAAATAATATGGGATAATGGCAGGAGAATGATGATGACTTGCTGGTAATAAGAGGGTTAAAGTTTTTATTCATAAATAAATTGTAACACTAGTTACTAGACACGTTTTAAACATAAATATCTGTAATTTATCAGATATGCTGGACGAACAGAACTGCCGGATAACTTGAAGGTGCTGTTCAGAACCGTGGCCATGATGGTGCCGGACTACGCCATGATCGGGGAGATAACTCTCTACTCCAACGGATTCGTTAATGCGGGACCGTGAGTACCAAATGCTCCGATTGTTTCGTTTTGGTTTCAACAGGTCACAGATTTAACTGCTTAGAGACCTTGATATGTCTTTAATTTGTTTTTTTTTTTTTTTTTTTTTTATAAAACTTTTCCTCACACTAGTAATAATTTATATACCGTGGATGCATTGTAAATGCATTTTTGCACACAAATATTCACATGGACATGGACCCAGACCAGAAACAAATCGAACCCGCGATACGTAACACAGCAGTCGATCACTCAACCAAGCTTGTTGGCGCAAGCCAACTGTGCCGTCAAATTATAAATGACGTAAAATTTTGTACAATGATAATAAATTCAGCCCATTATTTACTAACTTGGTACAGGCATCTTCTCAAAAAAGGGGTATAATGTTTTGTTTTAGCCCTAATGATGTCCCACTGCTGGATAAAATTCCGCTACCAAAGTAGATATTGTGAGAATATTATAAAACCCTAATTAAATTCCGGTGACTTAACTAATAAATATACTTGATACAATTTTTGTGCGTCTGCGTGTATTTTTTATTTATTACTATTATTTATTTTTATTTTTCTATTATAGCACTAGTAACTTCCTTCACCAGGACCCAGGCTACCTCTCTACAAAATTTCATAACGATCGGTTCAGACATTTAATCATGATGACTTAACAAACAGACAGATTTACTTTCGCATTTATAATAGTGTGAATTAATTTATTTCTTCCAATTCAGCTTGGCCCGCAAGATCGTGCAGGCCTACAAGCTGTGCTCGGAGCAGCTGTCGTCTCAGAACCACTATGACTACGGCATGCGAGCTGTCAAGTCCGTGCTGCTGGCCTCCGGAGCCCTGAAGAAGAACTACCCGGAAAAGGACGAAGCCCAGCTGGTGCTGAGGGCTATTATAGACGTCAATATGCCTAAGTTCTTGTCACAGGTAACTAAAATTTTCTTCTTAGGCCGTCATTACAGAAAATTAATATTAAAAAAAAACTGGTTTATTTTAAAATTATTGGTGATTGTAGGCAAATTCAATATTTCTAAAGTAGCGCACAAGTTTTCTTCAACAAGATGTCTTTCTCAAATCGCAAAATAAAATTCGTTTGCGATCTGAAAAACACATCTTGTATATCAAATAAATGGGCAGCATAGGACCAATCGATGTGACGATGCTTGGGGGAGACCTATGTCCAGCAGTAGACGTCGTTCGGCTAAAATGATGATGATAGTGATGATATTACGATCACGACGATCGGCTCGCTTCATTTCAACGATTACGTTTCTTTGACGTGTCTGTTCCTTTGAAACGGTGATTGTCAGATTATATACTTATTTTCGCCGATGCAGTTATGAGTCCCTCGTAGTAGCGGGCGGGTCTATTGCCATCAACTGGGCACAGTTCCAGACTCCGTGCTGTTATTGAGAATTTCCATATAGATACCCTGGACATTACGCTCAGCAGTCGTGCTTTCAAACACTAGAACAATGAAGCAAAATTACCATTGCTAAATATAACGTTGCCCAGGACGTGCCCCTGTTCGCGGGCATCTACTCGGACCTGTTCCCCGGTGTGGACATCCCGCAGCCGGACCGCGCGGAGCTGCTGCGCTGCATCAACAAGGAGCTGGACAAGAGGAACCTGCAGCCCACCGAATGGTACCTCGAGAAGATCATACAGGTGATGGACAACATCAACTTTACCTATCTCACTCCACTCTTAGGTGTAGAGGTCTTCCAAATTTTGCCACATATGTCGGTTCTCCAACTTTACAAGCGTCTCGTCTGAAGTATTGAGTAAGGTGTGGACACGTCTGACTGAGACTGCTTTTTCTGTCTGTTGGTCATGCGAGTTCTGTCTGTATGACTTTAGTTCTTTCCCGGATAGTCTCGAGGAATTTTAATCTTAAAAGAAATATATATAAATTATATATAAATTAACATCTATATTTGTGCCAGATCTACGAGATGATGCTGGTCCGTCACGGGTTCATGATCGTGGGTCCGCCGATGGGTGGCAAGACACAAGCGTACCAGTCGCTGGCTGAGTCGTTGCGCATGCTGCAACTGATGAAGCCTCCTCCCAGACACAAGGAGTTCGGCGCTATCTTCCGCATCATCAACCCTAAAGCGATCACCATGGGGCAGCTGTATGGCTGCTTTGATCCCGCTTCTCATGAGTGGTATGCTCATTTTTAATGAATTTTATATTGAAGATCTCTCATTTGATTAGTTAGAGTCGTCCGAGAATCAAAGAGTCGAAGAGAAGGAGTTTAACTGTAGGAAAAATCTTAATTAAGTATTGTACTGTTGGTTTGTATCGTTTACCCCACAAGGTTAACTACCGTTGGGACTTCACTAAAGTAATTTGCAGTGCAAGGGTAACGAGAGACAATGTAAAATACTAAATCCTACTTAATATCCTATCCTATCTTACTAATATTATAAATGTGAAAGTTTGTGAGGTTGGATGGATGGATCCTTGTTACTCTTTCACGCCAGAACGGCTGACCGGATCTGGATGAAATTTGGCACAGAGATAGATTATGTTCTGGAATAGCACATAGGCTACTTTTATTCCGGAAAATGTACGGGTTCGTAAACCACGCGGGCGAAGCCGCCTCCGGAAGCTAGTGTATTATATGTGTGAAAGTTTGTGAGGATGGATGGATGCATGGATATTTGTTACTCAATCACGCTAGAACGGCTGAACGGATCTGGACGAAATTTGGCACAGGGATACATTATAGTCTGGAATAGCACATAGGCTAGGTATACTTTTTATTCCGGAAAAAAGTACGGGTTTGTAATACACGCGGGCGAAGCCGCGGGCGGAAGCTAGTAATATATATTTTGAATGAGACTTCAACTGTTTTAATATATTTCTTTTGTGTAACGAGCTTGTAATTAAATTAGAAGGTTTACGAAAAGCTATCAACTACTACATTTTAATTGAATTTCTTCTACAGTTATCTAAGCGTATGTTTCATTAACCTGCGCTATTTTCATCCAGGTCGGACGGCGTGCTTGCGATAGCGTTCCGTGAGTACGCGATGTCCATAACGCGCGACCGCAAGTGGATCTTATTCGACGGGCCCGTGGACGCCGTGTGGATCGAGAACATGAACACCGTGCTCGACGACAACAAGAAGCTGTGTCTCATGAGTGGAGAGATCATACAAGTAAGCACCGCAATAATTAGAGGAAAAAAACGTTACATATTTTACGTTACATCTGCGCGTGCGTGATACTTCACCGGACCAGACTGACCACGTTATTTTTCAAACTGTTGTCCTACACTTTGATGTCTCCTATATTCTGTGAACAGTTTATAAACGAACATGTTACATGCACACATCCAAATCCGAACGAATATTTGTTCCGTGTACGACCCGGGTACGTCTTAAAACTGTGGCCAGACACCGGAGGACGGGCAGCAGCGTCCTCTCACTAATCGGTGAGCCACTGCGATCCCCAAGCCGCCTGCCAAGCGTGGGGATTATGGCAAACCCCCCCTTGAGGGAGGCCTTCGTTCAGCAGTGGACGTCTTCTGGCTGATGATGATGATGATTTGTTCCGTGCGGGAATTGAACCCGCGACAGGTAGAGTAGAAAATTACCAAGCTAGCGTCGACCGTGTTGTTTTGGATTTACAACCTGTAATTCAACTACTGGCTATAGCTAAGTTAGTATAGTATTATATTATTATTATCTGTGGCTCAGCTCTACCACAAAAAGCCTCGCTATCATTTTTTTTTTAATATTTTTATCTTCGGAAGTTTGTTCACTTAGTGAAAATTTCACTTCCATAGAAAAACAATTTATTAAAATAAACCAATATTATTATTATATTACAAGTAACATATAATTGAACTATATCATTTTTTAACCCCTATCTGCGTGAGCGTATAGCTCGCTATCATAATAATCTAAATTCAACTGCATTTATTTAATTAATGGAATCAGGCGTTACTTTGCGGAAATCCATGATATATAAGATATACAATTAGAATATTTAGTTTTAATTCCGCTAAACTACTGCAAGTTTGGGTGCATGCACAGGACCGCCCTCCCGCCCGCAAATATATGTACATGCAGGAGGTGTGATAGAAATAATGTAACATGCAACCAAACCGATCCTCGACACGTGTTTCGCCCCTCCACGGAGCATCCTCAGGAGATGTTGACTCGTCGACCGCTTGGACGCGAATGAGCGGCTGGGTAGTGTGCGCCCCCTTATATAGCACTACGACTTGGTGTTTGTATTGAACTACCTGCAAAAATTCGTAATAGTGGAGATGGTATTAGATTAGTTTGGTCATTCAACAGTGTAAACCTGTCGTTATTATGTTTTAAAATTTCTAATTGTTCCAACACACACAACCGGAAACCTTTATTACAAACATGCAAAATATTATACCCATTATTGTCGCTCAAGGAATGGCCGGTGTCAATTAAATGTTTTGCGAAATGAGATCTATCAGGATGGCCATTCCTATAAGCGGCAATATGTTCCTTATGTCTAATATCAAAGTTACGGCCTGTCTGACCTACATAGATCCCATTACAATCATTACAAACTAACTTATAAACACCGGACTTTTTTGAGTTTTCTAAGTGATCTTTGCCGTTACAAAGATGATGTAAATTATGTTCTGTCCGAAAAGCAACGGAAACGTTATGTTTTCTAAGAATATTGGCAATTCTATCTGAAATTGGGCCTATGTAAGCCAGACTACCGACATGTTTGTTAATACGTTCGGGGGGACATACATAAAGTAGTGAGCGAACCCTGTCATTCTGTTTATTTTTAATTAGATTATCAATTATTTGTTTTGAATAACCGTTTGTAACCGCGATCTGATAGAGGATTTTAAGTTCTTTTACGTAATTATCTGTGGACAGTGGGACAGACATTAAACGATGAACATAGCTGCGGAAGGCAGCCAGTTTATGTTGTAAAGGGTGACAAGATGAGGCAGGAATGGTAGTATCAGTATGTGTGGGTTTACGGTAAATTTGGAAATCTAGTTTGTTATTTACTCTGGTTATAGTTAAATCTAAAAAATTAAGGGACTGGTTGGACTCTAATTCTAATTTGAATTTAATTTTAGGGTGGATTGTATTTAGTTTGTTAACAAATGTGTCAATTTGACGAGTAAATACAATCCACCCTAAAATTAAATTCAAATTAGAATTAGAGTCCAACCAGTCCCTTAATTTTTTAGATTTAACTATAACCAGAGTAAATAACAAACTAGATTTCCAAATTTACCGTAAACCCACACATACTGATACTACCATTCCTGCCTCATCTTGTCACCCTTTACAACATAAACTGGCTGCCTTCCGCAGCTATGTTCATCGTTTAATGTCTGTCCCACTGTCCACAGATAATTACGTAAAAGAACTTAAAATCCTCTATCAGATCGCGGTTACAAACGGTTATTCAAAACAAATAATTGATAATCTAATTAAAAATAAACAGAATGACAGGGTTCGCTCACTACTTTATGTATGTCCCCCCGAACGTATTAACAAACATGTCGGTAGTCTGGCTTACATAGGCCCAATTTCAGATAGAATTGCCAATATTCTTAGAAAACATAACGTTTCCGTTGCTTTTCGGACAGAACATAATTTACATCATCTTTGTAACGGCAAAGATCACTTAGAAAACTCAAAAAAGTCCGGTGTTTATAAGTTAGTTTGTAATGATTGTAATGGGATCTATGTAGGTCAGACAGGCCGTAACTTTGATATTAGACATAAGGAACATATTGCCGCTTATAGGAATGGCCATCCTGATAGATCTCATTTCGCAAAACATTTAATTGACACCGGCCATTCCTTGAGCGACAATAATGGGTATAATATTTTGCATGTTTGTAATAAAGGTTTCCGGTTGTGTGTGTTGGAACAATTAGAAATTTTAAAACATAATAACGACAGGTTTACACTGTTGAATGACCAAACTAATCTAATACCATCTCCACTATTACGAATTTTTGCAGGTAGTTCAATACAAACACCAAGTCGTAGTGCTATATAAGGGGGCGCACACTACCCAGCCGCTCATTCGCGTCCAAGCGGTCGACGAGTCAACATCTCCTGAGGATGCTCCGTGGAGGGGCGAAACACGTGTCGAGGATCGGTTTGGTTGCATGTTACATTATTTCTATCACACCTCCTGCATGTACATATATTTGCGGGCGGGAGGGCGGTCCTGTGCATGCACCCAAACTTGCAGTAGTTTAGCGGAATTAAAACTAAATATTCTAATTGTATATCTTATATGCATTTATTTAGTAATTTCAGTTTCTGCACTCACAGCTAACTCACAGTTTACAAAGAGACATTTTCTCAAATCACATACACTTCGCAGATGACGAACAAAATGAATCTGATCTTCGAGCCGGCGGACCTGGAGTTTGCGTCGCCGGCCACCGTGTCGCGCTGCGGCATGATCTACATGGAGCCGGAACAGCTCGGTAATGCATTATTGCATTTCAATTGCCAATTCATTGCAGCTGTGTGAGCTTATCTTTTTTAACAGGTCGTTCAAAAACCTAGCAGAGTTCGTTTTTGAACCCAGTATGACTTATGGGAGAGTCAAGAATCTAACAATCTGAACAACAGAATTTTCGATCTTTGATTTTGAATCTGAGATTTGTTTTCAGTATTTCTTTATAGTGTCGAGCAAATCTTAGACATTGTCTAGGCTATACTTTAATAGACAATTTGTCAATCGACAATGTCAATGAATTAGACGAAATTGTGGTATCTGTACATGTTGTAACCCTTCACTACATATTATAAAACGAAGTCCCCCGCCGCGTCTTTCTGTCTGTTCGCGATAAACTCAGAAACTACTGAACGGATTTTCATGTGGTTGTCGTAGATTTAGGTGTATAATTCGTTAAGGTTTTGTGTAAATTTGTTGAAATATGACGATGATAGATGAAAATGTCGAAAAAAATCATGCCGACTGGGAGCTTTACTGGCGTGCGCCGAGTAAAGCTCAACGTAAGAGGCTGATACGACACTACAACAAAAAAAAAGGAAGGCATATATGCTCTGGTACCCATGCGAAGCCGGGGCGGGTCGCTAGTATTTAATACATGTCTGTTCACAAAGGTTGGCAAGCATTCCTGAAATCCTACAACGGCTACCTGACCCGCAAGCTGATCCCGGAGCAGTATGACCTGATCATGGAGCTCATCGACTGGCTGGTGCCACCCATCTTCGATTTCATGCAGCTGAAGTGTTCGGTTTTCGTCAATGTGGGGGAGATACATCAGTTCAATGTAAGCTTTTGGACAAAACATTTTTAAAATAAACTTATATTTAGTATGGCGTCCGGCGAAATTGCTCAGCTTGTGCAATTAAGTCGAGCTTATTGCAGTCGAAACTCAGGTGGACTGACGACTGAAAGAAAGAAAGAAAGAAGAGGCAGGCCTTTCTTCGACTACCAGAGACAGTTTATAAATAAAATTGTTATCGTCCAGTAAAATACCAAAGATTTTCAGCCACATACAGTGAGACTAGATTCTTGCGGCACACATTGTTGAAAAATGGCTAGTCTCAGATGAGAAGTAACAAGCACGTCAAGATGGCAAGGTCCTCACTGAGTGCCGATATTGAAGACTGTAGCTGCAGATTATTAACGGTACTATGTTTGGCAGTCGTTCACGCGTCTGTTCACGTGTTTGCTGGACGCGGAGGCGCAGTTCAGCACGGTGTGGCTGCAGTGCACTTTCGTGTTCGCGCTGCTGTGGGGACTCTGCGCCACCATCAACGGTATCAATATAATATAGTGTTTTTTTTATCACAAACATACCTATCTCAGGTATTTTTTAAATAATAATAGGACTCTAGTTGTACGGTTCCCAAAACATTGGTCTTATATATACATAACGTTACGCCTTTTTTCTTTGAGGGTAGGTAGAATCTACAGATATTACTTTTGCAATGTATCTTTGTACAGCGCCAATCTTTTAATATGCTTCTCAAACAACAACGCAAGTAGAAAAGCACATTGGTGCGTTATGTAAAAGTATCTACTAAACATTTTCTTTCTATCTTTCCTCAATGAATGGTGTAATCCCACTGAATGTTGTTCAGGTGACAGCCGCAAGATATTCGACGTGTTCTTCCGCAAGCTGTTGGAAGGCAACAACGCTAACTATCCGAAGCCCAAGTCCTTCAAACTGACCAAGAACCAGCTGTTCCAGGACAAAGACACCGTGTTCGATTATTTGTACGACAAGCGGAACAATGGCACTTGGATATCTTGGATAGAACTGGAGAAGGAAGTCCCTCTGCCGGCCAATGCTAAGGTTAATTGTATTTTTTTTTTGTATATTGACCTTTTTTTTTTTGTTGAACTAAAAATTATTTATTTACATAATACATTATAGGATAAACATGTACAAAGATTAGTGTACATTCTGTAGTCTTTCAGACAACTTTTGCTTATCACCGATTGAAATAAAATTAAATAGCAATGTTTTTTTTTATATGATTTTTTGACTTCAGACAATAACAATAATAATATTTTAGTTTGTAGATTTTAGCCATCCGCCTTTGTTGTCAAAGAAAAGTTTTTTTTTGTTTATCCGTAGGTCAGTAGGTACGCTAGGCTCCATTCTGAAATCTTCTTCCTTTTAACAATCCAAAAACTCCAGGTGAACGACCTGATAATCCTGACGAACGAGAACGCTTGCCTACGTTTCTTCGTGAAGCAGATGGTGAAGGCCAAGATCCCGATCCTTCTGGTGGGCCCCACCGGCACGGGCAAGTCTTCGCTCATCCTCAACTTCCTGCTATCCTTGCCCAAGGAGAAGTACATCACCAATACCATTAACTTCTCGGCCAGAACTACTGCTAATCAGGTGAGGAGTATTGAGCAATTTATTTTTAATTATATTGTATCATTAAAAATAAAAACAAATAGCAATTGTAGCACGTGGCGTTCTGTAGTTTCTGCCTACCGCCATAAGAAAAAGACGTGACTTTATGTACAGTCAGCATCAATAAGATGGAAATAGTGATTGAAATCTTGACTAACATATAGCATCTGCAGATACACAAACATACATAGTCATTCAAATTTTACGATTTTAACCAATACTTTGGTGCGTTAGAATTTCGCTACGTGTATACATTTTTTTATGCTGACTGTACGTATGTAAGTAGTGGTAAATTAAGTTAAAAATGTAAAAGTTGTTGTCGCTCATAAACATACTATTGCGTATCCTCTTATGAAATAATATATAGGCAAGATAGGGATGCACTGTTGTGGTCGCTGCGATTGTCCAATTTTGCCTACATCAGGGCGGGCAAAGTTGTTAGCTTGATTACTCTCATCTTTATAAAACATGATAACATTCCTACTGTTGTTTCGTTTCAGACTCAGGATATCATTATGTCTAAAGTTGACAGAAGACGCAAAGGTGTCTTCGGACCTTCTATGGGCAAAAAGGTTTGAATTACACATAATTTGTTTTCTATATGAATAACAGAATTAATTTGTACAATTTGATGACACGGTTGGCGCAGTGGCTAAGCAATTAGCTTTCTGCGCTACGTGTCGCGGGTTAGATCCCCGCACGGAACAAATATTTGTGTGATCTACAGATAGTTGTTTCGGCCTGGTTCTGTGTGCATGAGACATGAATGTTTATGAACTATACCCACGATACAGGAGAAATCAGAGTGTGGGGGCAACGTTTTTTTAGAAATGGAAATGGAATTCAACCTTCTTTCACACCTGTCGTATTATTTTGTGCGCTAAAATCGTAGACTCGCTTTTAAACACACGTCATGCTACAGTACGTCATACTCATTTGTTTGTCCTTAGTTACACGACATCACACATTGTCGCTGCCAATTGTTGCGGATACGCAGAAAGCTAAATGTGAAAAGAAAAGCAGTTAGATGAATTTGAAAATCAGTGCGATTAATTAATTGCCGTAGGGCTATCGAGGCTTATAACGGAATTTTTATTATGTCTATTTAACCTCCTTTGAAAATTAATATATAGTAATTTGTACAGTGCGTACTGTTCGTGGACGACCTGAGCATGCCGCAGAAGGAGCAGTACGGCGCGCAGCCCCCGCTGGAGCTGCTGCGGCAGTGGATCGACCACGGACACTGGTACGACCTGAAGGACATGGTGCGCCAGGAAGTGGTCGATGTGGTGAGTGACACCTGACAGCTTAGCAAACAGATTTTTCTATTAATGATTTTGACTGCCTTTGGTAGTACCACAGCTGATGACCATGATTATCCGTTAACTTATATGGACTATTATGTCCATATAAGTTATTTGATACATGAAATATAGAAGTGACGATGTGGCTGAGAATGGATCTTTGAAGTACTCGGTGAAGGAATATTTAAACTTTAAACATTAAATGTATATATGTAGAGAACTTGCAAAGGTTTTGATTTTCTAATTTGTTATTGGACTATTTACTTTAAATTCCTAATGATAAGGTATTCTTAGCTTTGACAAGTTTGATATATTTGTATGCCATATAACTTAGACAGCAAATGTGTTGGACATACTTTGTACACCTGTATTGACCACATTTTGACAAATAAATTTGATAATTAATGGAATCAGGCGTTACTTTGCGGAAATCCATGATATATAAGATATACAACTAGAATATTTAGTTTTAATTCCGCTAAACTATGTTGCGGGCGGGAGGGCGGTGCTGTGCATGCACCCAAACTTGCAGTAGTTTAGCGGAATTAAAACTAAATATTCTAGTTGTATATCTTATAAATAAATTTGATTTGATTTGAAAAAAGTTCCAATAATATCTCTGTTCTCTGGGTCAAATATATTTTCATTCCTTCTTTCTCGCCTTGAAGATTCCTAGATTATACGAGTCGAGGAACATAGAGAGAACAGTAGAGAACAGGCAGAGAATTCCACTCCCTGGCCGTTTCCATGAGAAACGGTGAAGCAGAATGCTTCAATATAACAAACGCTTCATCATCATCATCATCATCAGCCAGAAGACGTCCACTGCTGAACGAAGGCCTCCCCCAAGGGGGGTTTGCCATAATCCCCACGCTTGGCAGGCGGCTTGGGGATCGCAGTGCTTCACCGATTAGTGAGAGGACGCTGCTGCCCGTCCTCCGGTGTCTGGCCGCAGTTTTAAGACGTACCCGGGTCTACAAACGCTACAAACGCTTATCATTCACTAAACATGATAAAAGATTTATCCGGAATTACATAGTTCACATACTTCTCACTGTATTTACTGGATATCATATTCCCCAGCTGTTTGTATCGGCGATGCTGCCCCCTGGCGGCGGGTCCAACCTCATCTCATCTCGTCTGACGCGCCACATGCTCGTCATAACCTTGGACTCCTTCGAAGACAACACTCTCAACAAGATCTTCGTGACCATCA
This sequence comes from Shargacucullia verbasci, assembly GCA_947562105.1. Lineage (NCBI taxonomy): Eukaryota > Metazoa > Arthropoda > Insecta > Lepidoptera > Noctuidae > Shargacucullia > Shargacucullia verbasci. Next base: position 1,371,286 of record OX387289.1, on the reverse strand, counting down.
TGGATTGGCACTTCGCTAAGGGCTTCCCTGAAGCGCTCCAGAGGCAAGCCAAGGTGTGTTTTAATAAACGCTGTATTCCACCTTCTAATGTATTCCACCTTCTAATAAACTTTACAATGTGCTGTAATAAGATATATAGACGTTCTCTCCATGCTTGGATAGCGTTTTGTGATCGTCGGAAAATATGGGTACATTACTGCCGATCCTTTGTTGAGAAGGAAATATTTATAAGGACTTAAGAAAAACACTGTAATATTTATGCCCAGCAGTGGAACACCCAGTACAATAGTACACCTCTGCCTAACCTTTCGAGGAATACAGGCGTGATGTTCTGTTATATCCTATACAAAACAGCGGGTAAATAGAGGCCCAAATGTGCACATAGAGTCTGAACATTTCATAAGTGCCTGTAATTGGTATACATGAAATAAAGATATTTTCTGTTCCGTTCTAATGATGATGAGCATATAATATCCAGGCTGTGGTTGGAGCAACAATGGAGGTGTACAAGTCGGTAACGCTGCAGTTTCTGCCGACACCCAGCAAGTGCCACTATCTATTCAACCTGCGGGACTTCGGGAGGGTCATTAAGGGCATCCTACTGGTGCCCTCGACTCATATGAAGGAGCTCAATAAACTGGTCATCTTGTGGATACATGAGGCGTATAGAGTGTTCTATGATAGACTTGTGGACGATAGTGATAGGTAAGGGCACATTTTTTTTAAGTTTCATTACCTCGAAGAACATTCGTTGCCTAGTAGTCGGGGAGTCATAGGGTTTGCATCTAGGCAAGTTTCGAATAGTCTGTTTTTCATACCTGCGTATACGCATAAGAGGATGCTACTAACCACCCCTATAACATATATTCTTAGCTGAAAACGAAAGAACGTGTTTCTTACTAGCTCTCTCATTTTAGTGGTGAGAAACACGCTTGCGTAACTGGTACTAGGTTCAATTCCCAGTTCGATAAAAGTGTTATCTATACTAATATTATAAAGGTAATCTCTGGAACATTTTTTTTTCTTTGATCTATTGGTACATTATCCCGTAGTCCTCTAGGCTATAAATTATGTATGTAGGTCACGTGGACAAAGTCGGGAAGAAAAGCTAGTGTATATAATTTTAGGTGACTTGCACTATTATTGCAAATAACATAAGACTTCACAGTATCGGCTAAATCTGTGCGATTTTACCTATACCTCTGCCGAACCTGTTTGGCAAAACAACTGTAATGATACATTATTCAAATTCAAATTCATTTATTTGGAAAAAAAAATAACTACTATAAGTCATTACAAATATTGATACACAAGGAATTTGGACAATTTATTATACCCTGACTCCCAAACTAAGGATATCCTGTGACTTAGGAGGCAGTGTTTGGCCGTTTACATTACGATCGATCAATTATGTATGTAACTCTAGGCAGAAGCTGTACGAAGTGGTGTACAAGGCGGTGTACAGCAACTACCGCGTGCACGCCGACCAGGTCCTCGCGGAACTGGGGTACATCCCGGAGGGTGACAAGTGCAGCAACAGACACGCTTGCAACATCTTCTTTGGCAATTACATGGAGCCTGATGCTGATCCCAAGATATATGACCAGGTATAAGTGACGAGAACCGGTTGCGGCGGAATATCAGTATTTTACACGGAGCGACTGTCTTCTGACCTCCGCCACCCAATTACTGGGAGACATTGATACTCTATGATTAGACTGGTTGTCAGACTTTGAGCTACTTACACCTATAACGACTGTAATAGGTCTTCGTATGACACTCGGGACCAACTGCTAAACGTGCATTCCGAGGCACGAAAGGGTATCGATATGTGAAAAGTGGTCAACCATCCAAGGACTGACCACGTTAAGCGTTGCTTAACCTCGCAGATCGACTGATGTGCCCGGTAACTATGTAGCTACGAGCCCCTCATTCTATTGCGGATTATTGTACTTATTAAGTAAATGCATCGAGATTAACTTGTCCAGAAGAGACAAATGAACAATTCCAACAACATTTGCTTATTGTTACCAAGGTCTTGGACCTAGAAGACATGGGCACAAAGATGGAGTACTACCTGGAGGAATACAATGTGGTGTCCTCCTCGCCGATGGCGCTGGTCATGTTCAGATATGCGCTGGATCACATATCGAGGTGTACAAGAGTACTGCTGCAGGATAACGGTTTGTCTCCTGTGCAATATTATCAAAGTATAGTATTAAAGTGCTTATTTACAGTGTCTCAAATCTAATCATTTACAGGTAACTTGCTACTTGTCGGCGTGGGCGGAAGTGGGCGGAGCAGCGCCGTCAAACTGGCCGCTAGTATCCTGGAAATGAATGTCATACAGGTCGATATCGATTTTTTCGGAAATAATGGATAATGCTTTATGGCTTGCATATCAGATTACAAACTAAAAAAAAGTACTATCAAATCAAAAAATTATGAATAAAAGTGTAATTTAAAAAAATTTAAACCGACTTCAAAATACAAACTAAATAAAGTATAACTGAAAAGGATAAAAATAGTACGTTATATCTTATATAATCTATATAAAAATTAAAAGTGGTTGTCTAGCTAAGTAGGTGCGCCAACAAAAAATATTATTTCGAGGCCGCCGGTGCCAACCTTTTATCAAAGAAAATAAAAAAATACTAAGCTAAATATGTATAAGTGATCAACCACAGTGAAATCATAGGTTTTTTTAAAATGACTTTTTTATTTCCTAGTTTCCTGGTACCTACCTAAAAAAAAACGAGGAATTTAATGTTTATACATATTTAGGTTCAGATTTTTTCTTATTATCAGAGGTTTTAGGTTCATTTATCGTTCGCAACGTACGAGTATATTAGGTAATTAGCTAAAATTCACTTAACAGTATATATCTTGAAAACTACTGAACCGATATTGATGAAATTTGTACTGCTCCCTAAGTTGAAAGATATTTAATCCAATAACAAAAAGAATTATTGCAAATCGAGTTCTACTTTCTGTGAAATACGTGGATAAACCATAGATTTAGAATGTAAAGATGAACAATGACAGCTTGTAGGAGATACCGAAAAATAATATGCATATGTGTTAGTGACTGATATGTCAGATGAAAATAGGGTTGTGTATTTGCATTGTCAATATAGTATAGTATCGATAGATTAAATCTTGCCCTAATAAATAGGGGTATACAGTGGTGGTCATATAATTAAGAACGACTATTTAAAAACAAGCTTTTTTCAAACTTACGAGAATAACACTTATTGCATGTCTTTTTGTATCTCTCTTGGTATCGCAAAACTGTTCCACACTATCATCGCATACAGTTATAACACGATTAATTCAATAATATATGCATAAACTTTTTACATTAAACCTTAACATATTATTGCAAACTTACTGGCTGGCCACATAATTAAGAACGCTGGATGGTTTATGTTTTTATTCAAATTTAAATAGAAAACACTCTGTAACCAGATCACTATTCGGGTAATTTTGCCGCCATTTAGTGATGTAAAAGTCAAGAAGTTGATTGTTTCATATAAAAATAATGGGGAAAAATAAAAGTTGTGATGAATCTACAAGGGAAGTGATAATAAAACTTTGCGATAAGAATTGGTTATATAAAAAGATAGCCGATCTTCTGCAGTGCTCAAAAACGATGATATTCCACGCTGTGAAGCATTTTAACATGTATCAAACAACTTCAAATATTCCGCGTGTACCTAAACAGAGAAAGTCATCTTTCATCATCAGTTCTTTTCTCTGACGAGACAAAAATTAACAGAGTATGTTCTGATGGGAAACGATATGTTCGACGCCCTCCGAATACAGCATTCGACCCCAAGTACACAAAAGTGACATTAAAGCATGGTAGAGGAAATGTGAAAATTTGGGGGTGCTTCTCTGGTCATGGTGTTGGACCTGTTAGACTGATAGAAGGAAACATGGATCAATTTCAGTACAAAAATATCCTGGAAGAAACAATGTTACCATATGCTGAAGACGTGCTTCCAATTATTTGGATATTCCAACACGACAATGATCCAAAGCACACTGCACGCACCGTTAAAGAATTCCTCACATCTCAATCAGTTTCCGTCTTAGAATGGCCACCAAACAGCCCAAATTTAAATCCCATAGAGCATCTTTGGTGCGAAGTCATGAAAAAGGTTTCAAATCGACGGTGTGGTAACCTAAGTGAGTTATACAACGTTTTTTTAGAAGAATGGCGCTTTATTTCTCTTGAAAAATGTAAAAAATTAATAGAGTCAATGCCTCGCCGGTGTAAGGCAGTTATTAAAAGCCGTGGACACGCTACAAACTATTAACTTAGAATAAAATGTATTAAATTGCAATTTTTACATTATCACCATATTATTTAATGTGTTTTTTTAAATCTAAGTATCTACTGAAACAACTCTCGAGCAGTTTAAGAATCGTTCTTAATTATTTGTCCAGCTTTATTACTATTTGAATTTGTAACTATCGATAATAAATTAAATTTGTAAGAAAAATAGTAAGTGATTTTAATATTTACTCCTAAACCTATTTACTATATTTACTATATATATGTAGCTCTTTCATAACATAACTAATTACTTTTAAGAAGGAACGAAGGAACATAAAAGTACACAGGACATTGTTTTTTTTTTTTAATGTCTGATTCTACAAATCGTTCTTAATTATATGACCACCACTATATACGCTACTAATTAAATCCTCTTATTGTAAATTAATAAACGGATAAAATCATTTTATTTATGAAAATACAATGAGTATTAAAAAATATAATAATAATTTTAAGATGATGTTGTATGCAGCATACAGATAAGTATAGTACAAAGTTTTAACCTTGTGCTATCCACTAGTCACAGTTTTGTGCACTGATAATGATAAAGTAATGTATGATATTACCATTACTAGTTCCCTTAGGCCCGATTACTTAATAATCAGATAAAAATCTATCGACTTTTTATCGATATCCGCGAAGTCATTTCTACAGTCAACCCTAGCGTAAACGTACATTTTAATATTTACACTAAATATTATTTATTTCTTGTTTTATCTACAAAATATTACCACGTATCGGAAGAAAATCTAATATACTATGGTAAAATTCGTTTTCTCGGCGAATTAATACTAGTACGTACACAAAATATGGTTTCAAAACGTACGATGAAAATATCACATTTACCTGTGAAACGTGTAATTATTTGGATTATTTTTCTATGTCACGTTACAATTGGCAAAACAACATGACATTATGACTGCCTAAATATCACTTATCGCCAATAATTGCACGATTATTTTATAAATTAATAAAATATATTTGACACTAAAGCAAGGGAAAGGATAGATACCGATCCTTCAAAAAAAATTGTATCATACTGACATTAACATCTGTCTCTTTCTTTCTCGGGTAGTGTTCATATTAAAATGATATCTCTTTTCCACGCTTTGTTGGTCTTTTAGCGTAAGCGAAATTCTAAGTCTATGGGATAAACATACAAATATAGATTTATGAAAATGGTACACCTGTTTAGAAACCCACATATATGAACTTTGTACATTTTGTACATTTCTTTTTGAAGTCGGTTAAAAATTAAAAATGAAACTTATGTGCTTACAGATAGAAATATCTCGAGTGTACGGTCAGAACGAATGGCGGGATGACATTAGGAAGATGCTGATGAAAGCTGGTATTATTGGGAAGCCACTCGTGTTCCTCTTTGCTGATAACCAGGTGAGTTCACAGAAGAAGTCAAAGTCAAAGTTTTTTATTTCAAGTAGGCCTTTTCAGGCACTTTTAAAAAGTCGAGACTCTAGGCGCACGGTTCCAAAGGGGGTAGGTCTAGGTTAGGGGGTATGGAGAAGAGACCGGCGAGAAACTCCATGGATACTCTTTTCAAAAACAAAAAGTTAATTTACAATTAAAATCTTAAATTAACATGCATTATATAAGAAAAAATACAAACTTAATAGAACGCTACTTACACAATGAGGCAATACAACATGAGTTAAACAAGTGTTTCGAATATAAACTAAAAACGGGATAAACAGATCAAAGCGGATAAAACAGAAAGAAAAAAAAAGAATACAAAATATTGAGACATCAAGAATGTCCAGACATGTGAAGCGAATCTAATGTAAAATAGAAATACCTCTTCCAAAATTAATTAATTAAGATTCAATGGTATTTTTTACAGCCGACTTTTTCTTCTTTTAGAAAAATCTTTGCCACATACTAGGAATCACTCCTATATTGTGGGCGCATTTACAAACACAAATGAAATTCTCAGTAGCAGCACGGAATTTAGAACCGTGCCCGGTTGCAATAGGCTCGCCCCTTATTACATGGGACTCAATAACGCCATCGGCAAAATGTGGGTTCACAATGGTACACCTCTGTCCAACCCCTCGGGGAATACAGGCGTGATGTTATGTTATGGTAGTGCAATTATATTTTGACAGCCACTTGTGAAGTGTTTCATTATGTCCCTGATACCAGATAATGTACGAGGGCATGGTGGAAGACATCAACATGCTACTGAACACGGGCGATATCCCCAACCTGTACGGCATGGACGAGAAGGTCGAGATCCTGGACAAGATGCAGAACGCTGTCAGGGAAGCGGTGAGTTACCTTAGCCAGGAGTATTAGGCTGTTACGTCACTAGAATTTCTCTTTTGTTGTGGGTACAATTTACAACTACATTTCAAATGTTCATACATGCAGACCTGAAATAACTATCTGTATATCATACAAATACTTGTACCGGGCGGCAATCGCTCCCGCGACACGTTGCGAAGAATGCTGCTCACTTAGCTACTGCGCCTAATTATTAGGCTTGGGTAATATCGTCTTTACACTGTATTGAATCGTATCTATAAATCGGTTTTGAATATAAGATATCGAATCTATATATTTCAGTATCTATATATTGGTCAAAATCTATGGTACTCGGAAACCAAAGAAGTACCACACGTTATTGTTATTATTTAAAGTTTCGGTTTTATGGAACGTATGCGGTATGGCGTATTGACGTATTGGTTGAATCTATGATATTCTGAAACGAAAGTGGTTCAGCGGTTCGGTCGTATCTATGTATTCAGAGTATCATAGATATTTTACGTTATTATTATTATGTGGTTCTGTGCAGTGTCACTCGAGTCGAGCGATATTGTACATAGTTTGTGCGCCGTTCGATATATAGATATTGGATATTGTGCCGATATATAGATATTGTATCTATATACGATTTATATCGCCCACTCCTACTAATTATACAGAGGTTATAAACTACGGGACAAAAGTACAGCCATACCCTGACATGTTACTTGCAGGGAAAGAAAATTGAGACGACTCCGCTAGCCATGTTCGGTTTCTACGTGGAGCGTGTGAAGGCGAACCTTCGCATCGTGATGGCCATGTCACCTATTGGAGATTCGTTCAGGAACCGCTTACGGATGTTCCCCTCGCTCATCAACTGCTGCACTATCGACTGGTGAGTGACTATAATCAAACCTTTACTGAGGTATATCCTCCTGACCGAATTTCGGTCACGGCGGCTAATCTCACCGGAGATTAGCCAACTACGCAGGAGATATTATAGAGCACAAGTGTGTGCGCAAACACAGGTGCTCTCTCTATTCCTTCACTCTCATAGTCCGATGGGACGGCAATCCGACACGATCGGAGAGTGATCAGGCGCAGGACCAACGGCTTTACGTGCTTTCCGAGGCACGGTGTGTACACACAAACATGTATACACAAAGACCCAGACCCGAAACAACTATCTGTAGATCATACAAATATTTGTTCCGTGCGGGAATCGAACCCGCGACACGTAGCGCAGCAGTCGATCTCTCAACCACTGTGCCAACCGTGCCGTCCGTTACTGAGGTATTGATATAAGAAACAAGAGGAAATAGTTTTGGACAGACAAGAACTATTCATGGTTTTATATTTTAAACATTTCGAGAATTCACTTTATTCAGAATCTATCAGATTTTTTAAACACCTTGGTTTTGGACGTTTGGTTTGGAAGAGTGGTGGATAGTATGTTTTCAATATGTTGGATATTATTTAAACTGTTAATAACAGTCACTAAATCACTAAACACTGACAATAAATGAAATATATAAAGTGCGACAGATGTCGTCAACATTCGGTTCAAATTAAAAACATAATTAGTGCCATCAGAATCAACGTTGATGTATATTTCCCATTCAGGTTCACAGCGTGGCCGCCAGAGGCGCTGGAGCGCGTGGCGCACATGTTCATCAATCAGATGGACAACGTGGACGAGGACCTGATGCTAGCCTGCGTGGAGATGTGCCAGCTCTTCCACATGAGCGTCGTGCAGCTCAGCGACAGGTACCAACACTACTCGTCAATAGTTAAGTAGATGTTGCGGCAGTTTGGAAATCTAGTGGCCGAAGTCTCAGAAAACTAGCATACCATAACATAGCATCACGCCTGTATTCCTCGAAGAGTTAAGCAGAGGTGTACACCCACATTTCGCCGATGTCGTTATTATTGCCATCTGACCGCCGCAATTCCAAACTCCGGAGTGGTACTGCGAATTCCAGAAAATCCCAATAATTGCCCGAGCTGGGTATCGAACCCAGGACCCCATGCTCAGCAGCCGCACTTGGGACTGTTATATCATTAATGAGGCAGTTTGAAATACCATTTTCTTTTATAATAATATAATTATTATTATTAAATTAACATACACAGTTACACAAAGGAACACAATCAGAAATAAAATGCAAAATAGTTTAAGAAATAGAGGTGGGCCCCAAACCAGGCACAGACTGTATCTTGGTCCATTATTCCAGATTCTACAAAGAACAGGGGAGGATGGTGTACGTCACGCCGACTAGCTACTTGGAGCTGATCAAAGCGTTCATGAACTTGTACTCTATCAAGGTGGAACAGATCACAAAATCCAGGATCAGGTATTTAATTAATCGCATCTAGACCTAATTCATCTAATCCGTTGTTGGACGTTGCTGGACCCGGTATTCGAACCTAGAATCTCACGCTCAGCGGACGCCCTTGTCATCACTAAATGACTTTTAGTTTCGGATATTTATGAAGCTTTTACAAGACAATATCGTCTTATTTGATGGTTGGCAGATACGAGACGGGTCTAGAACAGTTGGATTTCGCAGCCGGCCAGGTGGCCGTGATGCAGCAGAACTTGAGGGACTTGCAGCCCCAGCTCGTGGAGACATCAGACAAGACGGAGAAGCTCATGATTAAGATTGAACAGGATACCGTCGTTGTTGAGAAGCAGAAAGAGGTATAGATGTGTCTTAAAAAAATGAACCAGTTGGCAAGGGTAGGTCTTGTGACCGCAAAGGGTGTGCCATACGTACTTAGGTATCGTTGCTTGAGGTTCTTTACGTGCTTCTCAAAAAAGTTAAACGTAAAATTATCTAGGATTTCTTCTATAGTGATTGTATTACACGTTCTGACGATACAGCCATAAAGTATTCCAACGTTCCACCCGGCAGATAGTGGGCGCGGACGAGGCGCTGGCCAACGAGGCGGCTGCGGCTGCGCAGGCCATCAAGGACGACTGCGAGTCCGACCTGGCCGAGGCCGTGCCCGCGCTGGAGTCCGCGCTCAACGCGCTCAACACGCTCAAGCCGGCCGACATCACGCTCGTCAAGTCCATGAAGAACCCGCCCGCTGGCGTCAAGCTCGTCATGGAGGCCGTCTGCGTCATGAAGGGCATCAAGGGCGACCGGAAGATGGATGCCAACGGTTCGTTCTTTATGCTTTTTTTGCTGATCATTGTCATCGGTCAACGTTTTTATGGGCAAAAATTACATCAATCGACGAAAACAAGTTAAAACGATACCTTGTTGTCTTTTAATAACTGAACTTTCACAATTTAAATACATTTTTAAAGGCGTAAAAATTCTCAATACGTGTTAAAAATTGGTGCTTAATAGCTTATACAATTTTTTTTCAGTATTAAAGCCTGAAAAGAATGACACATTGTTAGATAACAAATATGTAAGAACATTATAACCATAGCACATGAAAAATTTCCTCTCATCTTTTCCTTTGACGGAAATCAATGTAACTAAAAATTCTTCATTTTGTATAATTAGGCAAACCTTACGAAGACTACTGGGGTCCATCTCTGAAGATGCTGAGCGACATGAAGTTCCTCGAGAGCCTGAAGAACTACGACAAAGACAACATACCTACTGCCACTATGAAAAAGATCAGAGACAAGTAAGCCGGATCTTATTTGTAATACAAGTTGATTTAATTCCAGTATTTTGTACGAAGATCAATTACATCAACTTCTCCTTAGTGAGTTGATACCAATCTAAATAGTTCCAGCCCAGAAGTTACTTATTTAGTGAAGCTACAAGGACTGCGCTATCAGTGGCATCCATTAATTCTTCCGGCGTGCAGGTGTGGACGTGCCGGGCACGATATAGAGATACGGTTTATTGTATCATAAACCACATCGATTTATCGCTCGTAAAATAATTCCGATCGATCGGTGTTAGATAATTGTCACATTGCAAGCTCACTAGCGCCACATCTTTTGAATTTTGAGAGTATTAACGGATATTTATTGTAATAAAAGATGTAATTGGATTGAGATTGATTGAAAAGGTCTCCCCCATGATATCCAGATCTTTTTGTGTAGAGTCACCGTAAATAACAACACTATTTTTTCAGGTTCCCCTCCCTCCTATCTTCTTCTTCCCAATGATATACGTAAAGAGAGAGAAGTTCAAAATTGTAATTTAATCTAAACTTTGTAAAAAAGGATACTATAAAATTTCGGACTATTTAGATGACAAAAACGCTTGGGATTGAACCGCTCTTTAGCCTTTCCTTTTTTTTATATACAATTTTTGCCATTAACTATTATATTATTTACTTCATTATTTTGATATTGTAATGTCGTTTAAATTGAAATGATTTCTTATATATAACCGCTATACATTGTAAATGTGAGTGAGATCTAGGCTGAACGCTCTTAATTTCATTAATTCTCACGATAACTGATGCATGCTTGCACTCTGTTGCGACAGGTTAGCTCAAATAGTTATGGCACTTTCTTCAAAAGGCTATTGCACCCTATATTTGTCTCACATAAACCCTTACATCATTACAATCTGTCTGGACTTTAAAATAGACTTTGACCCCTGAGTTTGTTTCGGCGTTTCTTCTCAGGGATAGTCATAGGAAATGCCGACGCCATCTAGTTTAAAAAAGACGTGTAAAAGTGATTTAAAAATCCTAATTGCAAAATAAATAATTTCATTTCATTAAATAATTTCATTTCATTTCATTTCTTACAAAAATTCTTATAAATGGTTTGCATCTCTTTATATTATTTTTTATGCAATTAATAAACAGCCCTCCTAAAAATAATAATAAAATTGTTTATTAATAACCTTGTTCACATATCAGATACATCCCGGACCGTGAGTTTGATCCAGCCGTGATCGCCAAGGTGTCGTCAGCCTGCGAGGGTCTGTGCCGCTGGGTGCGCGCCATGGACGTCTACGACAGGGTCATCAAGGTAACCAGTACTAATTAACACATGGTTTATGCTGTATCATCAATATTTTTTAATAAAAAACCAGTTGCAATAAAAAGTTCAAAAGTTATTCAATACGAACTTCAAATATGTTAAAAAAATTGTTAAGAGTTGACACTGACGCTAAATTTGTATTAATGTTCAAACATATAAAGTTACTCCTTTTTCCCATGGGGGTAGGCAGAAACTGAGTAACGAAACTCGCTACGATCCGTACATATTCAATCAATGATAACAAAATGATTTAATGATTGATGCCAGGTGGTAGCTCCGAAGAAAGCTGCGCTGTTCGAGGCCGAGTCGGAGCTCCAAGCGCAGATGAACACGCTCAATGCCAAGAGAGCGCAGTTGCAAGGTGTGCTCGATAAGTTGCAGGTATGTACTTGTTTATAGCCAGGCGGACGATAAACAGGTGAATAGTAGCATTAAGGTTCCGCAAAAATAACAAACTATTGAAATAACGCGGTATTTATAACGTCTGGCGAAATTTAGCCTAAATGGTGCTAATTTTGTTGGACATTGCAATAATAACTTTAATCACAATATATCTCTTTCTTACAAACATAACTGAAAAAAGACAGAAAATACAACTGTCAAATTAGACTATGCTCTTTTCATTTACAAGAAAATAGAGCGACTAATTTCACGTATACATAGACAAGCACACATTTTGTAGGACTAAATATTTGCAATACTTTTCTCATGAGGCATGATTACTATTGAATATAATATTGTAAATGTGAAAGTTTGTGAGTATGGATGGCTGGATGGATGGATCTTTGTTACTCTTTCACGCCAGGACGGCTGAACGGATCTGGATGCGATTTGGCACAGAGATAGATTAAGGTCTGGAATAGCACATAGGCTACTTTTTATCCCGGAAAAATGTACGGGTTCGTAAACAACGCGGGCGAAGCCGCGCGCGGAACCTAGTTAAATATATTTTATTGAAACACAACATTTCTACCATCGGTTCATTTTGATTTTAGACTCTAAACGACGAGTTCGCCGAAATGACTCGCAAGAAGAAAGGTCTAGAAGACGAGATAGACCTCTGTTCGAAGAAGTTGGTCCGTGCTGAACAGTTGATCGGAGGCCTGGGCGGGGAGAAGGCACGCTGGACAGACCTGGCGCGTCAACTTCTGGAGCTACTGTCCAATATTATCGGTAAGAGTTTTTAAAACGCGCACAAGCTTTCATATTGTTCAGGCTAAGGAGGAATCTTAATTTCTTCTCTTATTCTTAATTTCTAGTGGAACGTATTGAGTATAGAAAAAAGAACAATTGATGGCTTAATTTATTTATTTATTATAAATGCTGAGAATGTGGTATTGCGGATAAAAATTTTGTATTTGATAACATACAAGTATTATTTGCCCCTATTGAGCGTAAGTTTATGCCCGGATTAAGGAAACTGACATTTTTTGGTTTTTTTTAGGGCTAGGACTGCCTCATTTTTCTAGTGGTCGTAAGCGCGACTGCTGAGCGTGAGGTCCTGGGCTCAATCCCCGGGTCGAGCAAATTGTTATTGGGTTTTTCTGTATGGAAATTCTCAGTAGCAGCACGGAATCAGGAACTGTGCCCGGTAGATGGCAATAGGCTCGCCACCTATTACTTGGGACTTAATAACAGCATCGGCGAAATCCTCCTCTGCCTAACCCTTCGGGGAATACAGGCGTGATGCTATGTTATGTATGTTATGTTATGTTTTTTTGTACATAACTTAAATTTCAAGAGTCGCTCGGGATTTAGCAATGAGATGGCCACCTATTATATACGACTAAATAGATGTATGCAGATATGTCCTGCTGGTGCTGCATTACCATTAGGAAGTACAGGCCGTATGCTGATGAAGTCATAACTTGCAGGTGACGTGCTGCTGTCGGCGGGCTGCATCGCTTACCTGGGCCCGTTCACCGTCAACTACCGACGAGAAGTGATGCAATTGTGGAACAAACGCGCCAGGCGACTTAGTGAGTTGGATTTTTCCACTATATATTTTTTCTTACGTGTTGAAGAGATATGTTTTGCTGAAGTCTTGTCTCAACCATGTACCTATCATTTTATAGAAAGTGACGGGTTAGCAATACAAAATAATGTCCAATTACTCCAATTCCAATGTCATATAGTTCAGTAAATATCCACCAATCTCTTCAAAATTGAATAGATGTCGCTCTTGTGCAGCTCTAGCACACACGCTTAATACAGTCCACTGTTAGACAAATGATACACTCGACGAAGATTGCAAAAACTACGACTGTGGCTCTTCTCCTTGCGTAAGTCACAGCATTATACTAAACAATGACTGTCTTGGACATATTTGTGAAGCAATTTTTTCCCATTTGTTTTTTTTTTGTATATTGTGCTCTTTTTTATATATGACTTCTTGGCAGAATTAAGCGTATTTACACTATTTATTTTCTTTTAAACGACTTGCAGGGATCCCATGTTCGGAGGCGTTCTCCCTGATCACGACCCTGGGCGAGCCGGTGGTGATCCGAGTGTGGAACATCGCGGGGCTGCCCGTGGACAACTACTCCATCGAGAACGGCATCATCGTCGAGAAATCACGACGCTGGGCGCTCATGATCGATCCTCAAGGTCAGCTGGCAGGCAGGCCTAGCCGAAATATTGTAATGCATCACAATCGTATCGTAAATTAATGGGCAGAGGCGTACTGGAACTTAACTTAGATCTGCGAGGTTCTGTGCTTCGGAAATCACGTTAAGCAGTTCCGGGTGTCATACGAAGACCTATGACAGTCGTTATGGGTGTCAGCAGCCCAAAAACTCTCAGTATCTCCTAGTAATTGGGTGGTGGAGGTCAGATGACAGTCGCTTCGTGTAAAATACTGATATACAGCCGCAACCGGTTAGACTGGAAGCCGACCCCAAAATAGTTGGGAAAATGGTCGACAGATAATAAGGCACAGGTGTACTATTATTATTTTGCCGATATCATTAAACAGTAAGATGTTATAGGGGATGAGCCTATGTACAGGGAACAAATCTGAACTCCAGGCTGGTACTTAGAAATTATCGATCAAAGAAACCGACTTGGGATTTAAACCCAGGACGTCACTCTCATTGCCCACCTACGACCACGTAACAAACGAATACACTTGAGAGATTTTTATAATTCTATGCAGAGCAAGCCAACAAATGGATAAAGAACATGGAGCGAGAAAACCAGTTGAAAGTGATAAAGTTGACTGACCCCAACTACGTGCGAGTGTTGGAGAACGCCATCCAGCTGGGCTACCCCGTCATGATGGAGAACATTCGAGAACAACTCGACGCCGTCCTAGAACCCGTGCTGCTCAGGAATATATACAGGTGAACGTTTTGAAGAAACACTTCAGATCTAGTTAGTTGTATTTAGCCTGATTTCAGGAAGCGTCACGATGGAGAACATTCGAGAAGAACTCTTTGTGGTTCTATAGAACCCGCGCTGGTTAGGAAAACGTAAGATCAGGCATGGGCGCCGGGAGAGTGGTGCAAGTAGGTGCACTTGCACCTCCCTGGCTTGGAAGAAAGTACATATTAAAAAAAAACTATAATTTATCTCTGAGGAAATGAAAACTAATTTTATCGTTTACATCAATAAAGCAATAAACAATGAAGCTCTGCGCTCTTATTCTATTGCTAGTTTTATATTCGTTTGGTCTAAACCCATCTTTAGTGCACCCCCCTAAAAATAATCCCACCGGCGCCCATGATCAGGTGAGGATTTTGATGGAGAACTTCAGATAGGGATTGTTTTATGGAGACTGACATAGACCTGCGTCCGGCTGAAGAAAAATCGAGAACACCTCGACGTGGTCATAGAACTTGTGCTGTAAAGGAATATATTCCGGTAAGGGTTGTGATGAAAAGCTTAAAGGGAAGTCAGAAATATAATCAACTAGCTTTCGCCCGCGGCTTCGCCCGCTTTGATTACGAACCCGTGCATTTTTTCGGGTCACACGTAGCGCTATCTAGGGTCCTAAAGCAATTGTGAAAGTTGAAGGTTATTGTTCTTTCCCTCGGGAACAGTACTTATTTTCTGGATAAAAGGCACCCCATGTCCTTTTCTGTACCTGAAAATGTGTATGCAAAATTTCATGATGATCGGTTCAGTGGTTTAGGCGTGAAGAGGTAACAAACAAACTTACTTTCACATTTATAATATTAAGTTAGGATGTCCAATTCATACTTTACGTTTAATCTGCACTATTTTTTCTGTAATATTACAAATGCGGAAGGCAGTTTGTCTGTTTGCTAGTAACATCTTCACAAACTAGCTAAACTTTTGAAAAATAGATAAAAAATACATTTCAGACCTACCTAATTTAAAACATCTTGCGCTCAAAGGTCAGGGGGCGTGGATTGCCTGAAGTTAGGTGACAACATCCTGGAGTATAACCATAGCTTCCGTTTCTACATCACCACCCGGCTCAGCAACCCACACTACTTGCCCGAGGTGGCTGTTAAGGTCAGTCTGCACAACTATAATGTTAAAGAGATTGCATTCTTATAGTGGATCCATGTTACTTTTATTTATTTATCCAGTTAATAATATAAATTTATACTCGGTTTGTTCAGGTACTTAAATAAAGGTAAACAATCTCGATGTGTCTTTTTAATATTTTTTGTTTAAAAACTTAGTTTAAAAATAAAACGCGACTAAAAACCAATGTAAAACAACAATAACGATTACCAAATCAATTCATCGACCACTAGTTTATTTGTTTAATATGTGTTTGTGTAAAAAGTCACATCAAGATTGTTTACCTTTAGTTAAGTACCTAAACAAACCGAGTATACCAAAACGCTTATATGTTAGAGAAATATAGATCATTTGACGACACTTTACACTTAGATACTTAATTAATAAAATATTGGAAAAAGAAACATACAATTTTTATATCAAATACGATTAAATTGCAGACAAAATAAAAATTACAAATTATTTATTTAGCAACAATTTGTTGACGAACAATGATACCTGTTTTACGTTCGTATCAAAAAATATGTCGGCCCCTGGATCGCTTTCCACGAATTTATTTATTAGAGGAGTCGATCTGAAGTCGAACGTCATTTTATTGCATTTAGCAGAATAAGGGATGCACTGTTTTTTGGTTTTCTGTAGCTATCAGATGTTTATGCAAAAGAGCGACGGTTGACAGACATGGTAATTATAGGAGCGCCATGAGAATCTTGTAACAATTAGTTGTTCAAGCGGTATATGAATTAGCCAGCTCAGGAGTGAAGCAAACTGATGAAATGAATTTACAACAGGTAACCCTGCTGAACTTCATGATCACCCCACAAGGGCTGCAAGACCAGCTGCTGGGTATCGTGGTGGCTCAAGACCGCCCCGAGCTCGAGCTCAAGAAGAACCAGCTCATTGTAGAGGGCGCCACCAACAAGAGGACGCTGAAGGAAATTGAAGACCAGATCCTGGAGGTTAGTGAAAGTCGATCGTTGTTATTAACCAGTTAAACTTGTTGTATAATGCTATCACCCGTACCTCGTACACTGTCCGCCCTCAACGCCCTCTTGGAAATCAAACCTGACTGTGACGTGTTTGCGGATGTATGGAAGTCATTATGGTGGTATGTTTGGGGTACTGTGAGATGAGCGTATAAATGAAATGTCTTTAAATAAAGTAAAATAAATCGTGCAAAGTTTAGAATATCCACAACACACATGATTAAGATATTGGTAAAAAACAGACGAAAAAAGAAATGAAAATAACATCCTTTTTTGTATTAAAATAAGTTTTTATCCGAGTATAGCTAGTTATACTACGGGGCGGTTCAAGCGGACGGGATTGTTAACCGATGGATAAAATAAAAATATACCTATACCCTAACCTTTAATCTTATCAGGTGCTATCATCCGCCGGGAACATTCTGGAAGACGAATCAGCGAATCAAATCTTGTCATCATCAAAGATCCTGTCCATCGAGATCGAAGCCAAGCAGGCGGCAGCTGCGATCACCGAGGTAGAGATAGACAAAGCGAGACTGCTCTACGTGCCGGTGTCCAAGCATAGCTCTGTGCTCTTCTTCTGCATCTCTGATCTGGCGAACATCGATCCCATGTACCAATACTCCTTGGTGTGGTGAGTAGATAAAAATTGACGCAACAGGGTCTAATAGGGCGCTGTATATGTATCATAATATGATTAATGAAATAAGTGTCGAAATATATACTTAATTGATGGCTCTTAATATTATATTCATAAGGTTAGTTTTTTTTTTTTAAACGACCCTCCTTTGAAATTATTCCTGTATCGTGGGTGCGTTTACAAACTTATATTTCACATACAAAAAGACCCAGACCCGTAACAACTGTCTGTAGATCATACAAATATTTGTTCCATGCTGGAATCGAACCCGCGACATAGTAGCTGATCTCTCAACTACTGCGCTAACCGAACCGTGAAATCAGTTTGTCAGTTTGTTTCACAGTTAAGAAGGAAATTGTACAATGTGTCCTTATTAGGAGAAATACTAGTGATCCTAGTGGGAAAAAAGACTTTCTAATACCTCGTTTATTAATATCTTGCTGCGATACTGCGCTCAAACGCAAGTCTAACTGATTAAGATCAGTTAATGCTGCTCGTTTTGTGGGCCATATCGATATTTCCTTATACAAAATTCAATCAATCAATTGAACGTTTATTTGCTATCTTATAGCCTAAATGTCGATGCACACAGAAGGGCCCGTCTACATCATATGTGTGTTTTCAGAGTGTGGGACCAGCTGACTCATTTCGATAAATAAGAACCGAAAATTGTTTGGAAGGGCGCGACTTATAACAACCTTCTAATACCCTTATCTTTACTAGTACTTGTACAATATTTAACGGTTACGGTTTAGTTACCATCAGTCGAAACAATACATGATCAATTCTTCAATTTCCAGGTTCATAAATCTGTACAACCAGGCGATCATAAATTCTCCTAAGTGCGAAACCCTTGACGAGCGCCTCGAGACGCTCAACGCGTACTTCACCAAAAGTATCTACGGCAACGTGTGCAGGAGTCTCTTTGAGAAAGACAAGCTTATCTTCTCTCTCGTTCTCACGCTTGGAATTTTAAGAGCAAGGGTAAGGTGAACTGCGAAATTGGGAGTAGCTTTTACTTGATCTAGATTTGCCAAAGTATGAGAGAGATGTTTTACGATGTATCTTATGTTATATTCTTCTGTGTGCTCAAATCAAAATTAATAGAAGTAGAAAGAGTTTATTTATTTGAAATGAAGTAAATGTTAGTGTGCAATCGTGAGTTTATCCATTGATTGATACATTTTAACGGGTATTTTAACTGACTGATGAAATCACCCAAGGTTGTAACTTAAAAACATCGTCATTGCGTGAATCAGGATCAGTTGGTAGAAGTTGGCAGCCCTTACTAACGTAAGCAGTACAATATGCATCTGTTTGGCAGGGCGACATCGACGACGACCTGGTGACGTTCCTGCTGACGGGCGGGGTGGCGCTGGACAACCCGCTGGAGAATCCCGCGCCCTCCTGGCTCACCGACAAGGCCTGGTCAGAGATCGTACGCGCCAGCAACCTCGAAGGGTTCGTATTACCCACATATTCGTTACCCAAACACCCACGCTAGCCGTACTTTTGTGTTTATTCTCAAATTATATCGGTTTACGACGTACAGAAAGAAAGCAAATCGTCGTTGAAGTTCTAACACTACGTATGTCAAAAATAGCAACTTTTCACGAGAGTAAAAAAACTGGATAATTTTACATAGACACCAGTACAATACCATTTTATATTTATTTCATTTTACGAGTTTCTATTGGACGATTTAGCTGAGATTTCTGATTAGCTGAAACAACGCGTCTTTCGATTCGATTCAAAATGTTAAAACCGCTTTAAAATGACTTAGAACTTCAACGTCGAAATGATGATATATCTCGTTTAGGTATCAATAACTTTTCCAATGGTAACGATCGGTGTCGGCTGCAATATGGTTGAGCTGAGTGATGCTGACACATACGTCACACTCGTGAACGGGTGCTGTCTGCTGGGACTGGTCAGCTCATAGTTGCCATGGCAGTACTATCAAAAATTTACGAACATATTAGTTTCAGTTTGTTAAGTCTAAACCTAGTACTACATTTTCTTCACATAACGTTGAGGAAACAATGTATTCGTATGTATTAACTGTTATATAATCAGAATTTAAAAGAGTAACCATAGAGTTTCTTGCCCGTTCTTCTCCATAGGAATACAAAACTTTGGAACGTGGTAACTAGAGTCTGACTGTTCATAAGTGTCTTTAACTGGTCTACGTGAATAAAAATATACATATTTAATTGTTATTATATTATATTGTGGACGCTTTCCTTGAAAACTGGCCAGATACAGCGCAGGGTCGCGAGAAATGGAGAAAAGGGAGGGAGGCTTTTGCCCAGGAGTGGGACAGTATAGGCTTTTAATTATAATAATTATTATTATTGTGGATCCTCAGCATCCGATTTTAAGCGATTCTTTAACAACATTGTGAACAGGTTAGAAGGTTTCAAAGAGAGCTTCGAGAGCAACATACCGGGGTGGAAGGCGCTGTATGACCTGTCAGCGCCGCACGAGTCCACCTTCCCCAAGCCCTTCGACAAGGTGGAGGGCGTCGCCAAGCTCATCATACTCCGGTCAGTGTTTATAGCGAATATACGCGCTACACGGCTATTAGAGGTACTTACGTACGTACGTACTAGTAAACGTATCAGCGTGGAAGGTGCGGTCTCACCTTTCGACACAAATTACGGAGCCGCGAGTGTGAAGTAAGGATCCTTCGAGCGATACACTGCCCGCACGTGTTGGAATGACGCTCGTGATGGCGTGCAAAAATGTGATGCTATGTGTCTATACGGATTAGCTACAGAATGATGGACTCAACCGACCGCGCCTCTCTATATGTTTTCTTTCTCCTTAGCCGTTGCGCTTGTATACCGGATTCCTTAATACGATGCCCTCTTCTTCTTAGCGAGTGGATAGAAATCTAGATAACCGAGAAGTGAGCTACAAGGACTGCGCTATCAGTGGCATTCATTAATTCTTCCGGCGTGCAGGTGTGGGGACACCCCGCGCACGATATTAAGTGCATCATAGTTTGCGGGATCATACCGCAGTCACACATTAATTTGGAATCACCTAAAATGCCAATAATATGGCAATACCATAGCTAAGGAAATATTTCACTGTCTTACGGCTGTCTCAGGTGCATTCGGCCCGACAAGTTGATCCCGCTGGTGCAGCAGTACGTGGTGCGAGAGATGGGCCAGACGTACATCGAGCCTCCGCCCTTCGACCTGGAAAAGTCCTACAATGACAGCAACAGCTGCTCTCCTCTTATCTTCATCCTGTCCCCCGGTTCGGACCCTATGTCGGGGCTCGTCAAGTTCTCCATGGAGAAGAAGGTCGTCACCTTTGAGACTATTTCGTTGGGACAGGGACAGGTGAGTCAGTTCTTCTAACGAAGTTTATGCGATGGGTAAAATCATAAAACTGCGTGCTTAATAGCGTTGTTCCAGCTTACAATTGACAATATCAATTCTTAAGGAGACACTAATTTCAACTTTGCATTCCACTTTACCTTCGTCCCCAGGGTCCAATAGCAGCCAACATGATAAACCAAGCCATCGTAACGGGCGGCTGGGTGGTGCTGCAGAACTGCCACGTAATGGAGTCGTGGATGGGCGAGCTAGAGCGCATCTGTGCTGAGGTCATCATTCCGCAGGTCACGCACCACAACTTCCGCTGCTGGCTCACCTCTTACCCCAGCCGATCCTTCCCAGTCACCGTTCTGCAAAATGGTGAGTCATCATAAAAAAATGCGTATTAATGGTCCACCAACATAGTTTTCTAAATTGATAGAAATGAAACGTATTGAGAGAATATTACCAAAATTGACACGTTTAGTAAACTGTGACTGCAGTATTGTAGCCAGTTTACAGGAATATACTACTAGTTAATCCTACTAATCCTATCCTACTTATAATATTATAAATGTGAAAGTTTGGATGGATGGATGGATGGACGGACGGACGGATAGGTGGATGGATGGATGGATGGATCTTTGTTACTCTTTCACGCCATAACGGCTGAACGGATCCGCATGAAATTTGGCACTGAGATAGATATAAAAAGGAATAGCACATAGGCTACTTTTTATCCCGGGAAGATGTACGGGTTCCTAAAGAACGCGAGTGGAGCCGCGAGCGGAAGCTAATGCTCTATATACAGGAATATATCACTAGTTAATACAGAGTTTGGGTATACAACTGTACACTCAAACTCTGCATCTAAACATTAATCTATGCAAATAAATATAATAACATGTGCTTAGATGTATATAACTCTATTTGTTTTCTGTAGATTTCTTTGCGGTTTCAAATATAAAATCGCGTAAATAAATTATTTAAACCTTTTATATCGCTACACACGTTACAGATATTGATATATATATATACACAGTACAACCATAGAAGAGAAAAAATAAATGTGTAGCAAGGGATACAGCTCAGTATTCGCTGTGCACAGTGCACAGCACTGATTTCCAGCTAATCCCTGCCATTCGCATTAAATATTAAGTTTTTACGCGCACAAGAAATTTAATCTACTTAACAAAAACTATTCTTATACAGGGTTGATACGACCGAGGGGCTTTCCTTTAAACTGCATATAGTAGGTACCATTTTCAGGCTCTGTACTAAAAATCAATTAAATAGGAGCAGTAGTTTAGTCACAAGAAATTTTTAAAGTTTTTGCTCGTTTTGAACACGATGTATCTGTTCTAACAGCTGTTTATGTGTATACGCATAGGTATCTAGGGTCATGTACCTTAAAACGATAAATCTGAGTAAAATGTACGGTACGTCGTTGCCGCTCTGACATAACACAAGGTCACAACCAAATATCACACTAAAAAGTTAGTAATACAACAAGGAGGCAAGAAATGCACACACTTGCACTTTCATTACGAGAGTTACAAATCATAGTAAAACATCCCGCTCTAACGTAATAAAGGGTGAAAGAAAAAGAAATAGGTCAGTGACTCAGTGTGTTGCTATTGCATCCTTGCGATCGGTAAGTGGGGCACCAAAAAAACTTTGATTTCTAATGCGACGGCGCTGTTCCTCCGGGATGCACATTACGCAACGCGGAAGCTCCAACGCAGCTTTGTTATTGTCGGACACGCGCGCCGAAAGTGATTGTTTTTTTTTTGTGTTATTATTGTGATAGGGCACCGATTAAGGTTATTATTAGTGATAGTATTTCTTCTTTCTATTGTGACAGGACACGGAACTATGGATTATTAATTAATGTTAGTGTTTTTTTGTGATCATGACTGTTTTTTTATTGTGATAGGACACGTTATTAAAGTGTGATCGTGCGTGTTAATCAATTAATCAAAGACATTCACAACAATGCCTCGTGTCACATACACGGCGTCAGAATACACTGACATGGTTTTAATCCACGGTGAATGCCATGGAAACGCGGCTTTAGCTCTGCGAATATACCGAGAAAGGTATGGTGACAGCCGCATATGCCCTAGGAACGCCCGCACTATACTATTGGCAGTACAAAGATTACGGGACAATAAACCTATAGTGCCGCAACGGTGAAGTGTATGCCATAGAAGTGGTTACCATTGATGAACTCAAAAATAGGATAATTATAGCGTTTAATAAATTAAAATATGTAGCAACGAACAGTGACTTATAGTCGGTATAATTTGTGCATTCGTGTAAATGGGGAACACGAAAATTTTAAAATTTACATTGCTTTATTGTTGTGCCCGAATTTTAACACTTTACCTACTTATCTACATACATGCGTACACGTATACATAAACGGCGGTGCCCTAGGCAGCCGCCGCCGCCCGCCCCGCTACCGCGGCCGCCCGCTACGATCGCACGCGCCGCGCTCCGACGTGCGACGTTGCCACTTTGTTACCTACCTAGAGGTCAGTGTTTACAAATGGTGTTCACATTTTCCTTTGATTTTTAAGCTATTTAGTTTGTTTGAAAAATGTATTTTCGTATTTTTCACGTGATCAATTTTTTTACCGTTTAGAATTAATACTGAACACGCATAGTATACGTGGTGTAATTTAATGCCCATCGGTCGTATCAACCCTGTATAAACCAAATAAAAACTTCTACATAATATTTACGTAATTAACTGAACTAAATGCTCATTTTAGGCGTTAAAATGACAAATGAAGCGCCCAAAGGTCTTAAGAACAACATTTACCGGTCGTACATATCGGACCCGATCTGCGACCCTGAGTTCTACATCTCGTGTCCTCGCACGGAGGACTGGCGTCGGCTGCTCTTCGCGTTGTGCTTCTTCCACGCCATCGTGCAGGAGAGGAGAGCCTTCGGACCCCTCGGCTGGAACATTCAGTACGAGTTCAATGAGAGCGATCTGAGGATCTGCATCATGCAGTTACAGGTAATTTATTATGGGTGATAGGTTGTAGCACATGTGAGGATTATATTTGGCCTGGAAATTAGTTGCATTGCAAACAGAAAGTCTTTTCTTTCGACTCAACTGTCATACTTTGATAAGGTTTTTAAATAAATACACACTAGGATTTCTCCGGTATCAAATGATAACTTATTATTCGTGTAAACGACACTATAAAGTAATTTTCAGTATCGATTACTTTTTTTTTTGATGATTTTAGCTTTTTGTATTTTAAAATTGTATACCCTAATAGTGTCTATTATTATTTATGTTTGATGATACAAAACATCATAAAATAATATCAAACATCAGACTTGGTAGTAAAATCTTAAAATTTACAAGGTTCTCGTATATCAGTCAGTCTCTTATATATTCGGCAGTAAATAGTCCAACATGTCTCCTCACATGACACCTCCAGATGTTCCTGACGGACTATTCGGAGACGCCGTTTGACGCCCTCAACTACCTGGCCGGGGAGTGCAATTACGGAGGCAGGGTCACTGACGACAAGGACAGGCGACTCATCTTGTCTCTGCTCTCTATCTTCTACAACGATCAAGTCACTACTACTCATGAGTGAGTTTTGTTGCAAACATTATTAACTTCTCCACATAGCCATAATATCACGACTCTATTCTCTAAGAGGTTAGGTAGAGATCGTATGCCGTTATTAATTCACATGGAGAAGGGGGCCAGCACTGCCGAACTATGAAAAAAAAAATTGACGTAAGGTTGTTTATTTAAATGGTTGGCTATATGATTTATATTTCTTAACGATTCCCCTAGGTACTCTTTCTCCCCGAGCGGGGACTACCGCATGCCCCCGAGCATGGAGTACAACTCGGTGCTGGACCACATCAGAGCCCTGCCCATGATAGCCAAGCCCGAGGTATTTGGGCTACACGAGAACGCTGACATCACCAAGGATAATAAGGAGACAGCTTCTGTAAGTTGCATATTTGGTTTCTTGTATCGCCCCTTTAAGTTTCATATCCCGAGCTACCATACAGCAGCTTGGGACGTTCGGGCGTGTTTGTATGTAGAACGCATTTGAGTGATTGCAAAAATCTTTCATTTTAATTATTCATTTCATTTCACTTTGGCCTTTACAGACTCTTTTATCGCGATTGTAGGTGGATGGGGTATCTCTCTCGTAACATGTACACTTTGTCCGCAGCTCCTGTTCGGCACTCTGCTGACGCAGACACACATCGTGGCGGGCGGCAGCGCCGAGGGGGGCGAGGGGGGCGGCATCGTGGACCTCACCTTCGACATGCTGGGCCGACTGCCCAAGCTGTACGACGTGGACGAGGTGGCCGAGAAGTACCCCGTGGAGTACTTCAACAGCATGAACACCGTGCTCAAACAGGTACTCCTCAGTAGGACATACAAACAATTGCACATGCTTCACGTGGCCTTATCTTACTCACCTAGCTGCCAAAAGTCCTTTAGTGTATGGTAATGACATAAAGCTACGTCAGACCTAGTAGTGCTATACATTTTGGGACTTTTAACCAATCGTTATTGAACATATTATTGATTCCATCTTGTCTAGACCCCCTGACAACAGCAAACGCCCAAACAAACTGCAGCTTTCAGGGTTATAATGTGAAAATTGATCCTCGGCTGTCACGCAAAATCTGGGACGGTTATGAGCCTTTCAATTTTAACGTGTTTCACAGTTTCCATCTGTTCCCTAGGAACTGATCCGCTACAACCGCCTGCTCGCGGTGGTGAAGCGCACCCTGTACGGCGTGCACATGGCGGCGCAGGGCCTGGCCATCATGAGCGCGGAGCTGGAGGAGTGCAACAACGCCTTCACCAAGGGCATCGTGCCCGGCGCCTGGATGTCCAAGTCCTACCCCTCCATGAAGCCGCTCGGATCCTATGTCGCTGATCTTCTTTCACGGTAAGTGTACTTTAAATCAGAATCTTAAATAATTAAGTTTTTCAACCTCAAACTCAATGTCATACGTGTCAAAGTTCAAATTCCATTGCAACGAAAATTTATGTAGGACATGTCTATTGCAAATTCTCAATTAAAAAAATTAATTCACATTACATTAGGCTAAAGTAGATATTTTTATAAGTGGAATGTAAATTATCTCAGATTCTGAATTTAAGTATAAGGTTTTTTACAACTTGTCGTGTAAACATATTAGGGAGTACTTTCCACAACCTCCGGCCAAATAACTAAAACGACAACATGGTTGGCGCAGTGGTTAAGTTATTTCGTCACGAGGTGTATAACTCACTTCAAACTTTGCTTCTTTTAATAGTATTCAGGTAAGGGACATATTTGTTTCATGCTAACTCCATATTTAGCGTCATATTCGTAGATGAATGATGATGAATTTTTTAGGCCCAATGCCCATCAATGTCGCCATACAAATTAAATGAAACACGATAATGTTATTTAACAATTTATTTTACTATCACAAACATGTTCTCTACTCTATATTGTGTATATTAATGTCTAAAGAGATGTAAGTTTGGGTACATGCGTCGGTATCTCTAACAATTTACATAACGAACCTTTCACAACTTTAACCAGTATTAGGCATAATTAGTATTGATTGAAGCCACAAATTACTATGGACAATAATTTTGATTCTGCTTGTAAACAGTATGGCAAACTTGAAATGCAGGGTTTAGGGCTAAAACAACATAACATAATAATTATTGCAACCACAAATCCTATGACGATGTGGCCTATGCGAGGTGATTATGGCGATATCAGTGATCGTACTTATAACAGATTGTGGAGTAGGCAGAGGTTTAGCAGTGTTATCATACCATCTTATTAATAAAAATGTGTTTGGTTAACTAACAATTGATTTACTGAACCATTGGTTTATCTTATGGGAGTTAATTTCGACATAGTTGGGAAAAGGTTAGGCCGATGATTATGATCTTGATTTTTTAACAAGGCTGTTAAAAGCTTTGATTATGCGAACAAGGGAATGAATAGGACAGTCGGCCTCGATCTGTCTATTGTCACTTAAAATTGTCATTAATTAGGTTTTATCCACGTTATTTAACTTCCACCCGGTTTCTCAAAGGCTTGGCTATGATTGAGATGATGAAAGAAAGGCTTGAATATGATTGGCTTATTAATTACATTTATGTTAATCAACCAATCACAAACAACAGCTAACATGAAATTTGAAATGGCCACATTTGATCAGCTTTTCAGAAACTATCTTACAAAGTTGATGAAACTAAAAACAGTTCAAATTACTTGCAATAATTTTTAGCTACGAGGTTACAATACGGCGGAAAATCATTTCTTTTCATATTTTGATAACTTTGTATGATCTGAACATGTTAACGCGAGCTATCGGTAACACGTACCCAAACTACAGAGGTCACAAGTTTGTACTCAGTCTGTCGACGATTGTACTAATAAAATGCCGTGTAAAGCTGTTGCACGTTACCGTAAGCGACAGGTTCACACCGGGGGGTAATCTGCTCAAAAATTAACCCTAAATGTATGTAACAAAAGACTGAAATTAAAACCCATATTAATATATCAATCAAGATATCTGTTTTGAGTTCCACAAGCTGCAGAATATTTTTTATTTCCCTAATAAGTTTATTAATTATATTAACATAATTAACAAGACTTAAAGAACAGTTATGAATCTTAAGATCAAACTTTCACATAAGAGCTGTTTATTAATACGGGGCTCAATGTTATTTTGAGAGCATTCTTGTTTGATGTCTACAAATTTAATGATCTTAAACTTTGACATCTAAGTAATTAAAATATTAAGGAATGAGATAATTTTTGAACAGACTAGTTACGTATATAGGGGAACACTCAACACAATGGAAACATTACCTACGACCTCGCCGTAGGTAGCGTTTGATTAAGAATCGATTTCCACATTACTCACTGCAAAATCGATAAGACTGGCTTTGTTCATTACACGTTATCGTGCTGGCCAAGTTGATAAATATATTATTATAGTAGAGAGTCTTTGTCGATATAATTTGATTGGCGCCAACAGTATGATGACATTATAACAACTTGTTTATACTACATTTTATGCAATATCTACATCGATATGTGTGAATCGAATCTTCTTAGAAATACTATTAAGAACTATCTTAAGGAGCTCGCCACTCTGAATGGTGAATGCACAATGCACAGGAAGGCAGTCATTTATAAGCAATCGTGATCTACTTTGCCATTTTAATATGTCATGCATCCACTGTATGTTGAGTGCGTGCACGCATCTACACTCAGGGTGCAGAGTTCAAAAGTTTAAACACTCGTTCTAACACGAATCTAGCGTAAGCATGCTATACTTTCAGTCGGTTAGACCAATACACGAATGAGTTTCTACATTTTATAAAAGAAACTTGCACGTTGAAAATACATGCAATGTTCATACATATTCAATAATCCATTGTACATAGAGATGATCGTCTTGCTGACACTAATTCAATCGCATCCGCCACTAGAGTCCCGTTAGTAATACTAAACTTCTACACAGTAATATAAACTTAGTTACATAAACATTTATTATAGCACATTTGAATACTGAAAGGTGATACTTTGACACATGTTCACCGTAAATTCAACAATACAAAACTGTTATCAATATGTTTTAGAAATCGACGTTACAACCCTGAATTTGTTATACATTATACATGTATAATAACTTTTGATATTTTATTCGAATATAACTCATTGAAATAAAACTAACTTTACCTAAAAATACAATCTAAATATTTTTATACAAATCATTACAAATAGATAAAAGTAAAGTTAGTCTAATTTCAAATACATATAACAACCAAAATTGCACTTTTGTTCAAGCAAACAACTTTCTTATGGGGCTTGGAATAGGCCTACAATCAACACAGGACTACAACATATTGATCAACATTCAGCCTTCAGAGTTCCGGGCCGCCAGGTCCAACAGCTTATTCATAAGCTCCCCTCCAAAAGACTCTCTATATTTCTGGCTGATATTATTTAGCAGAGCGTACGGAGTCTCATAGTTCATATTCTCTATGGTCGACAAAGTGGTGTCGTCAAATTTTCTACCGACGACTCTGAAACCATTAGCCGACATTTCGATGCAATAGTCTGCGTTCTCCAGGGTCGTCAGGTTGATGAAAATCTGCCGGTTGTTGCTGGGAAGGATAGGAGATATGCAGGCAGACTTCACATGCTTACGGATATCGCTGATAGCTGCCTCGGCTTCCTCAGGCCAGGTTGCTTTGTCCAGGACTTTATCTGTCATTTTTGTCTGGAAAGAAACAAAAAGCTATCTTGTTATAATGACTATACGATTGGTGTAGTGGTTAAGCGATCGACTGCTGTGGTACGTGTCGCGGGTTCGATTCCAACACGAAGCAAATATTTATATGATCTACAAATAGTTGTTTCGGGTCTGCGTGTATATCCGTGTGAATATTTGTGTTTGTAAACGCACCCACGATACAGGAATTATTCTTGATATCGGGCGTTTTTTAACTTATTTTTTCAAAGTTATTACTTATCAAATATTATTTTGAATGGGTGAATTCTTTGGCCTATCTGAGACGGTATAATCTTGTACACTATTGTACTATATCTGTGATAGCCTCGTACAGTAATTACAATAATTTGTACTCGTACAGTAATTACAATAAAGTGTGCCTCATAAACCCCATTTTCACATAACACTTTTTTTTTTCGCCAGCCTAAGTTTCCTACAAGACTGGGTAGACGAGGGTCCTCCCATAGTATTCTGGATCTCGGGCTTCTACTTCACGCAGTCATTCCTGACGGGCGTGCTCCAGAACTACTCCAGACACAATAAGATTCCCATCGACCAGGTCCACTTTGAGTTCACCATCACCAAAATGGAGGCGGATTGTGAAGACCAACCCACTTTTGGAGTGTATTGCAAGGTTGGTTTGTGAGTTCAGTATTTTTAGACTACTGAATCTCTCTTAAGTCTTTTGCACTTTGACGAATATTATCTTATTTAGCGAATCACCTTCATCATTCTCCTGCTGTTACCTCATTATTATTTGATGTCGGTGGTATATTCGACTTTTCTTTCTTCTATGTCTCTTTTCGTATTTAGCGTATACAGGAAGAAAATGGACGGATGGGTGGAGAATTGCTTATGCAAACTTCGGCGTGACAACATTTTCTGGATGGAATTATTTGTGCCTCTGTAATGCTATTTGTGTAATAACTTTTATTTTACTAAATCGCATGCAGCAACCCTTCAAAATGGATAAGGAGGATCAGGAGCACAGTGTTTTTGTATGGGTAAGTCTCTCTCTCAGATATGCATGGGATTGTGTCATATATACCGGTTTTATTTATGTTTACACAATTAAACCAAACGTTGACATGCATGATTGACACGCACAAATCAGAACTTCAGATATAAAACTCTATTAAATTATTTTTTCAACCTTTCGAATCGAAACAAATTAGTAATCGCATGACATAACTGTGCTGGCCTTTAGCCTACTCATTGATTCCACAGGATATGACTAACGACTAAATGCCAACTTCGATGTATATCGCGCTTTACCCACTCCTAAATGAGAAAAACAAATAAAAGCACCAGTAGATTAGAAGAAATTAACGCATGCCATCAACACACCTTACTTACTACTAAAAATATAAACACCAAACCTTCCACACAGGGTCTATACCTCGAAGGAGCAAGATGGAACCGTGAAACTATGAAAATGGACGAATCCTACCCCAAGATCTTATTCGACACCATCCCTATAATCTGGTTCAAACCAGCTCTGATAGCAGACTTCAAGCCTCCTCCCTGCTACTTCTGTCCTATCTACAAGACAAGTGAGAGGAAGGGAGTGTTGGCGACAACAGGACATTCCAGCAACTTTGTCATGTATATCACGCTGGAGACGACTATGACTGAGCAGCACTGGATCAATAGGGGAGTTGCTAGCTTGACGCAATTGGATGATTAGGTAGTACTTGAATTGTAATTTCCTACCTTATTTAGATTATGAGAGATTATAACTTACCTTGATGAACTTAAGATAGGCTTGATAAACATAATAATAATAATACAGTCCCTAACTGTCCCGTTGGGCAACTTCTCACAATGAAAGGTGTTCATTACACTGGGCTGGTGTGGCTTAGCAGATTACACATACCATCAAGAGCCGTCTCAGGCGATGCTATCCTTCGCAGTTATAGGGTGTTTTGTAATGATGAAGTTCAAATATCATCATCATCATCATCAAGTTCAAATATAAACTACTTTAACTGATGTATTTGAGGTGCAAACTTAAAAGATTTTTTTTGCATGTTTCGCTTTTAACATTTGTAATTTTGCATTACATTATTTAATTTTAATTGCTTATACTTACTTATAGTAACCTGATTGACCGTTAAGGATCATAGTTTGTTGTTTGTGCATGACGATAGTTAGTTAAAAACAAACATAAAAGGTTGATGATCTAACTATGTATAGCATATTATTGTATCATAACTATATTTAACAGTCAAGCGTCTTTATTTTCTCATGTGTGTAATGTTTACTGTGATAATGTGTCTAGTCTTAATCAAATATTTGCCAAATAAAGGATATTCAATAAACTGTTGCTTCATTTTAAAGTTATCTATCAGATCAACACATCATCTGAGTTATGATACACAGGATTAGAAAGGTTCGTTGGTATTAGTTTATGACTAAGTTTTAGCTTTATGCAAAGCTATAGAATGGATAATAATAGACAAATAGCCTTTAATGCTTCAATTCAAATGCTGAGCATAGTTAGCAATCAATAAAAGCAGAAACTGAATAGTCAAGTGTACAGTTAGAAACAAACTAGCTATCCATGTATTCAGCACACATCTACACAGTGCTGAGAACAGTCACTGAATGACATCCGTCCAACCAGCATGATTCTAACAGAATGTTCACATGAGATTACATGAAGTGAATTCCAATATCAACAAAGAATAATACTATTATTTTGGCATAATTCCAGGCTGAATGTATACAGAACAGAACACAGAAGGCTAAGCTAGTACAAACGTAAATCATATACTAGAAATTAGCAATGTGTATTGCCAAAACTATACAAATGCGACGTGGACATTGTAAGTAAACAGACGATTATGACTTCATTTTACTTACTATGTACATAAATAAGATACAGGTATGATAGATAGCACTTTAAATACAAAGAACCAAACAAGAAAGACGTCAAAACTTGTTTGATATTACATTAAATTTACATCATAACATGCTTTATTTATTTTAGAAGACAATTCATAAGCTAGATTTCTGAATATGATAAAATTTGAATTTCGCGGTAAAATTACACCTACCTTTATTTCTGCAATTGACGTGGGACTCAACTGAAACAATAATCTAACGCCTTAATTATTACTTGTAATTGTATGTTATCGTTTTCATCGCAAAGTTTTTTATAACACTTTACACAATTTGTAATACAAACTCAAATAATTAATGTCAACAAAGACAATAAACTATAGAGGTTAGGTGACGTCAGCGTATTTTCCATTAGTGCTGTACAAAAATTCCATAGACAAATCAATCGATCAATATTTTTGAACTTTATTAAAGTCATATTGCGCAGTATTTTTTATTATAACGAACGGTATAACACCTACCTGTTGAGACTATTCTATAATCAAACTCAGATAACAGTATTCTATAATGCTCTAATATGTAAAAATATGTTTAAAAGCCTATCAAAACCTATCAACCAGATTGATAAAAGTAGTAATAATTAATTTTGAATTATTGCTGTATCTTTTGGTTGTATCAGGTTAAATTTAAAGGTTTTATTTTATTTGTCTTTATACTATAACGGAAAAATAATCGATATCTCAAACAATCGATTCCCCTTGGGTATTAACACTATTGATATTACTTCGTTTCACTCTTGAAACACAGTTAAACAAATATTTTGCCTCAATAACTGTCATATGTCGTTGAAATTACTCTAAATATTATTCATTTTCTATAAAATTGATAAAATTCTGTAATAACATTAGATAATATCGCAAACTATAAAAGTTTTAATTAAATAATTCTAAATTGTTGACATTATCCTGGAGTCAAATGCGTGGAACGGAAGAACGTATTTACGATTTGTTGCTATGTTGCATAGATGGCGCGGCGAACTTGTAAACTGCGTATGCCGAACTGACGTTTTTGGTTATTTTTGTTCTCGCCTCGTGTTTACTTTAGTGTCTAATTTCGGTCCAATTGCGAAAATTCAGTTGTGCAACAACCAAAAGGTTAATATTTCGTTCATTTAAGATATCTCCGTACTTAATAGTATCGATCCGCTCTTCCGGACTAGGTATATGTATACATTAATATCACGTGGTGGTGTGGTGGTTTATATAATTCTTGTTTACCGCACAAGTAGAAACTTTGCGCATGTGCGTCCCGTCTGTAACCTCAAATTGTAAAGGCACGGGTTCGGCAGGTTCCGGATATCCGGGTCGCGACGCGGTGGCGGCGGTTCTCGCGGCGGTATTGTGATGTGCCCTCGTGCAAGGCGTTCGCGCCCCGCGTGTGGACAGCGTTGGTGATATCGGTACGCGCGTGCCTGCCATGGCCCAGGCTCAGTTTACGCGGAGCTCGGAGAGCGACGCGTGGGCGCTGCTCTCGCTCAAGTCTGCGCCCCCGTCGCCCTCCAAGGTGCAGTGGGCCCAGGAGCCGGCTCCCACCGCGATTGCGAGGCTCGATGGTCGCGACTTCGAGTACCTCATCCGGCAGAAGCGCGTCGTGATAGGCCGGAACTCTAGTAGAGGCCAAGTGGACGTTAACATGGGACACTCGAGTTTCATATCGCGCAGGCATCTGGAACTGTTCTACGACCACCCGGAGTTCTATTTGACGTGTAACAGCAAGAATGGCGTGCTGGTGGATGGCGTGTTCCAGCGGAAGGGCTCCGCCGCCATGCTGCTGCCTAAGAGGTGAGTCCGGCGCGCCGGCGACGCGCCTGCAGGGCCGCCACCGGCGCCCTACACATTATATTTACGTGCACTCACTAGCTTTTGTTTGTAAACAAATCATATTGTTTATGTTCAACCCACCTGTTGTATTTTTGTTTAAAAAAATGCTAGTGTTCTTATACTTTGTTGACACATGTGGCTTGTGTAAAATATATTCCTAGACCTTATATGATAAAACAAAGTGTTTATTATGAGCCACTTGTGTATTATGCCACGAAATCATGCATATCTATTTTTGTAGTTTGTGAAGCATTTAAGTTTATTGTATTATTTCCTGTTAGCATCATAACACATTTAATTTCATAAGTTGCATTATAAAAATTCACAGAATTATAATTAGTCACCAGATCTGATTATAGGAAAATACCTACCTTGAACAATATTTTTGCAAACACTGACTGTGTCTTATCATAAGTGGTAAACAAAACAGAATCTTGCAATTTTACGATCAATGTCCAAGCTTAATGAATAGTTTGATAATGATTATCTCTTGTTACTAGTTATTTTGAGCATAAATACCAGATAAGATACATCCACCACATTTGTACTCTGATTGTATGATGCAATACAAAGAAATGAAATTTATGTTTTGACTGAGAATTTGCAAGTCATTGCAATTGTGAATATTAATTTTGTGACTGATTCACAATTTGAATTTAATTTTTATAGTTAACGGTCTAGGCGACTTGCAGTAAAATTATCTTCAAACCTAGAACATCAGTTGCTCTTATAGATAGAAAATTGGATATGAATTGCATGATACAACTCAATACACATTACTGAAGCACTAATGAGTCTTATTCATAGTTCTCGACACATTGTCTGTTTTCCAAATTCTCAAAAGTTCCAGAAAGACTCATATTAAGTGGTGTGTAAACAGTTTTAAGAACATACTGTGCCTGCCAGTATGTTTTTCATGGCTGATGCAATTCTGTCTCACCTAAATGTGGCTTGAAGATATCAAGTAGACTATATTAACTTAGTCGTGTTTGTCTAGTTTTTTTTATAATCCAAGGACATCTTTGTCTTCATTTCAATTTATAAAACAAATTAAATCTAATTTTGGCAATGAAAAACTAAAATACATATTATTCTTAGTTTTGCTCAGAAATAACCATTTATTTAAGAAGTTAATTGATATTTTCTAGAAAATTCTTTACTTCAAGTTCTGTAATCAGCAATTACATTTTTTTTTTATGTAACCCATATGTCCCCATATGTTTGTTTGAGATCTTGGCTGCTTTGTCTCAAGTCTTCAAAACAAATAAATTAAAAAATTATGGCTATTCTAAATAATGGATGAAAAATGGAAACATTCCAAACTCCATAAGTTTCATCAATTTACTATGGGTATCACTAGAAACATTATTTCTTTACAGAAAGCATGGCTATTATGTATCATTTCCTTATAGATTAAGTGTCTACAAATAACTTAATTAGTTTAAGGATGTAGAGTGGTTGCAACTATGTAAGGAAATGCATAATACATACTCTTTAGCCTTCTGATAATGACAATAGGTGGCACCACTAATCTAATTAAGTAAGCAGACTGAATAATGATTTGGAGCTGCCATATTTCATACTGCTCTAAAGAGAAAACATGGGACTCCATGCCTGTATCTATAAGACATTAAAACTGATTTATTATTTCTATTTTAATCCATAGATATTTTAATTAAATTGTGGAGGGTTATATCCAGAAGTGAGTCCTCAAAATGTCTTATCAGGCAACAGGGAAGGAAAATCAAGGAAGGATGTGGATTGCAAAAATTAAATTAATTCAGAATTCAGGCTAAAACTTGGTATTAATATCATACCATATAGCTATTATTATCCAAATTGTTTATTTGGTGCTGGCGTAACCACTATGGACCATGCATATAAATAAATTGGGCAGATTTATATATAAATAAATCTGCATAATATTATCACTTATAATAAGGGTTCAATAATATGAATAATATTATCACTTATAATATGCTAGTGAGAGTTGATAGTATGCATTTGATCTCAAATAAGGTTGAGAGGTTTCTGGTGTTATTATTACTTTTATTACTGCA
Source organism: Shargacucullia verbasci (assembly GCA_947562105.1). Taxonomy (NCBI): domain Eukaryota; kingdom Metazoa; phylum Arthropoda; class Insecta; order Lepidoptera; family Noctuidae; genus Shargacucullia; species Shargacucullia verbasci. The sequence goes on along the minus strand of OX387289.1, from coordinate 1,335,158 downwards.
TCTGTTTTCAGTATTTTCATTAAATTCATCATCTGCAGTCATCCTGCGGTTTTAGTGCATGACAAATGTCAACATTTTATTAAATGTAATAAAAAATACAGCCCATACTTTTGACAACAATAATTTTGTGTTTGAGTGTTCTTTTTAGTATGATACTCAAAGTGAAGCACATCATTTCATGCTTTACTTTTGTTTGGTGTTATTATGATGTAGGTTTTGAATTTTCCCCCTGGATAATTTGATGTTTGACCATTAGATTTCACCACCTTTTTCAGATCTTTCTTTCATAATTCATTGTCATCACCAATTCAGCTAATGTTGAGTGTAGGCTTTTTCTATATTATTCCATTCATATCACATTTACCGAGTCAGCTCCACAATATTCCTTCTATATGTAGTCAGAGTAACATAATGACTTAGTAAGAAATAAATAGCTAATTAACTTAATAATGTAAACAAGTTAATTTGAATGCAATGTTTTGTCAGTGTGGGTCATTCAATTATGTTATCTGTGTCTCTGTTGTGTATGGTGGGGTAGCAAGCAGGCATCTTAATTTTAATGTCTAACGGTCCAGTGTCATAGACAATGAAGACTGAAGTGAAGTCGAAAAGTCGTCTTGATACACTGCTAAATGTTTCGGCAAACGATGTTTACCATTAATTAATGACAGGACATGGTGCGGCGTTGCTCCAGAGGGGACCAGGTGCGGGTGAAGTCCAGTAGACTACTGGGTAACAAATCCCATACTTCTGACCCCTCCATCTGGAGGTAGATAGCCTTTTATAGAGGTCCAGACTGAAAGAAAAGAAATTGAAGGTCTATGGCTCTTGAATGCAATACCAGTTCTTGGCTTATCATATTTATTCTGGCTAGTTAGTTAGTGGCTGCTTTTCAGTAAGGATACCCCACGTTGCCACATTTACAATGTAAGGGTAGTAGAATCGGCTCGTTATCAACCTACATAGTACAATAATAACGCGTATTACTCAATGGGCTCGTAACTCCGATGATTAGCACCTGATGCATTCCGTTGCGTGCGTCGGCGCACCTCTCTAATATTTAGAGGGGTTCTAACGTAACCGATGACGGGCGTTTGAGTCACAAACACAGATGGTGGGTCAAGGCAGAAGTATTGTGGTGACAGAAGCTATTTATCTTCTTTTTTGAAATTTCTATCGTTACTTGTGTACTACGGTCTGGGGCTTACGTCATCATGTTGCTTGGTAGACAAAATGACAGTTTAGTAGGAGCCCAATAATAGCCTCGCCCCCGTTACGTTACTTGCACTTCCAATAACAGGAAGTGCATAGGATGAAGGGGTTTTATTTCTACATGGCCTTTTGCAATCATCCTTCTAATTTAACTCTTTCCTGCAGTTTAACTCTGACATTTTAGTAAAGATTTCGCAATCGTAACTGAAAATAACCATTTTGTTGTTTTATTGTAGCTATACGTTCTTAACATTGCGAAATAGATTCTAATAATTTTGGCTCGCTGGAGCAATTTTTACCTTTCGCCCTAGTTATCCTCTTGCATTGTATGTGACTGCTTTGCTTGTAATATTTCGCGTAACGGTGACTAAGCGGTTAGCAAATAAGCTGATCGATGCTGATACCGTTGGTAGGTTCGTGATGTGTGTGCTGACGTCATCGTCTCACCCGTGATTCACTTTTGAGGAGACAGTGGAATGTCCTAGATGTTTCTTTTAAATGACGTATTGTATACTTATACAGTATACTCGTACTCGGAGAAAGAAAGTTACTGTGCATCGTAAAGATCTATTGTCAATATGTGACAGTTCGGTGTAGGCCTTCTTTTCCTTTGCCTTGTCTTTTCTTCTTTGATTGGAAGGCCATGTGCTTCCAGGAATAATATTTTGTTTAATATTGGGGCTTTGGTATTGGCTACCATTTATTACACCTAAAACCGATTACGCCACCTTGAACAAATGCTTAATAAACAAACGTCATACAGTTCTGCTTGTGTGGTAAAGTTGTAAATAATCTTTACCTAGATATGAACCTGTCAATTGATGTCAAGTGGGTCACATAATGCAAAATTGTAATTTTATAAATATGTATATGCTCTATTACCTTCAAATCACTACATATTATAAAACAAAGTACCTCGCCGCGTCTGTCTGTCTGTCTGTTCGAGATAAATCCAAAAACTACTGAACGGATTTTTATGCGGTTTTCACCAATAGAGTGATTCATGAGGAAGGTTTAGGTGTATAATTCTTTAAGGTTTTGTGTAAATTGGCTGAAATGTGACGATGATAGTTGAAGATGTCGGAAAAAATCAAGCCGACTTGGGAGCTTTACTGGCGTGCGCCGAGTAAATGCTCGACGTAACATACGAGCTGATACGACACTACTACAGAAAATAAATTAGGCGTATATGCTCTGCTACCCATGTGAAGCCGGGGCGGGTCGCTAGTAAACACTATAATTTGTACAGAGCTTAGTAACCCGTCTGTTAACGTCCGGGATCAAGATTATCTACTTTGAGCTTGATCTTTAGTTATCATCATGCCTTGGAGCTTCAGAATCCCTAGATTCGTTAAGGATACGTTAAGGTTATAAGCCTAAGAGCCCAATGGAACCCATTTCTGCCTCATTGAACTCGTTTATTTAGTTAGCTCTGATAACCTGACTTGATTTTATTAAAGCGGTCCACTAGCTGGCCTGATCTCCTATATCGTGGATATCGTTTATAGTATCTATAATCTGTAAGTGTTAGACCATACAAATATTTATTTAATGAGGGCATCGAATCAGCGACACCTAACAACTTAACCACTGCAATAACAAAACCGTCTTCCTCTTAGCCTTCGTCAAAGCTTTTTAGAGCCATCATGCATCACAATACATTGTCACAGTCATCTTTGAGAAGCACAGTTACTAAACTCCTTTTCTACACGCAATTCGCGATCATAAAATCCATCAATCACAAACGTCGGTATTCTAGCCACAAAATGTTGTTTACTAGGCAATACCATGTTTAGCAGCATCAAGTATTTGTGCCGCATGTGTCTAGGATCGCCTTGGACGCATGCACATGGCTGTCAGGCCGAAGTCTATACGATGGCAGACTTTGATGAAAACTGTGGCAAGATTTGTCTTGCCTAGCCTTGAACTATGTTCTCATGACAATAATATCAATTTGTATTGATTTCGTCTTTGCTGCCTGGAAGGACTTTTCTTTTTGCGGCGGTTGTGTAAATCTAAAGGGAGTATAGGCGGCGAACTAGTTTTCAATACTCATTTTTCGATACAAAAGTAACCTAGATAATATTTACAAGAATCCTTATGCTACTATCATCATTTCGCCTGCTAGACAGGGCAATTATACTTGGTGTGAGCTTTGCATTGCACCTTCCTTGCCGAAATCTAATGAGGTAACCTTAAGGGCCAAATTTTCTGTTATAAAATCAGATTTTGGCGCCTAAGAAAGTAAGCATGTCAAATCCGTCAACTTATCTCCATAAACTTTCAATGCACTTGATTGGAACGTTGAACGTGTACCAGGAAAACGTGGCTTAGGAACAAGTGTATAAAAAGTGAAAGCACTGTGCACTTAACGCGCAGTCTGTGTGAATCATTCTGTTGTTTTGACATTATTTTTCCTGTTTGCGTATATGTTGTGTTATACGTATGTCTTAATAGTATATACCTGGCTTGTATCGGATAATTTGTTTGTCACCTGCGTTAATGGTGAAGGAAAAGGTTGTGAGGAAACCACACCAGAGAGGGTTACCGGGCCAGCGTGACCAACGGTGCTAAGATCTAACCCTTCTTTGCCTGAAAAGAGGCCATACAATCATAGATATAGATCTATGAGTAGTAAAACAGTCTCAACTACTTCCATAATACTTAGCCGGGGGATTTGTTGTTTTTTTTTAGTAGACAGTGACCAATTACGCATGCGCATGAACTAATCGCATTTGACTTTCTGCCCTTAAGGTCGCGGGTTGTATTCTCGCATGAAACAACTTTCCTATTCAGTGTAGTTCTTCCGGAGCTAGGTGTTTGAACATGTTTAATTCAAGTGAAATCCAATCATATATTCATATAAGAAGTGTAATTTTTCGTTTTTAACACAATTTTATACGCCATATGGAGAAACAGTTCTCAGTTGACACTTTGCTAACAAAACCCTGCTATTTTCCATTCATACATCAGGAATGGAAAACTACTCACGCTATAGATCTTTGTTCAATATAGAGTACACACCTATGTGAGCTAATGAAGTATAATGTCATTCTACGCGTTGAATGTTTTGCTCTCTGGTATTGATAGTAAACGAACTAGGTCGCACGAGATCTTGATAGTGTGGCATAGGTTTCAATGTTAAATAAGCATGTAAACAGTATGTATACCGAGATACAGACTGTTTACTCCTTAATATATATTTATAGGTCCTCGGTACATGCAAGGTTAAGTCGCACTTGTCCCGGTCTCGTATAAGTACCTAACCTTTCTCATCGAGAGTCTTCCGCGTCTTGGAGATCTTATCCCGTCGATGTCGCTTATCATACGAATTCCTTTAAGAGTATTTAGAGGCTGCTTTGTCCCAAAAGTCTGGTAATATCATTAGGTTGAAAGCCGTAGATTGGACCCCGTAATTGCGGGGATGGGTCTTTGTAATAATGAGATGAGATTTTAAGTCCTGTGGTTTAGTTCAGCAATGAATATGTAACATATCAGTCGTTCTATTTCATATTGCACGTCACACTTCAATTAAAGTGGACCTGATTTGTTAGTAATATTGACTGAGATTGTCTGGAATGCTTTGACGTAGCCTCGACAAATGGGCGCCTTGGCCACTTCTAAGTGGCTAAAAGACAAAGTCCTATTAATTTTTTTCTATCTACCATATAAAAAAAAGGATGTGGATTGGAAGTGGAAAGAGATAGGCATTCGTATTATACAACATCCTTACGCGTGACTATTTCAAAACAGTTCACATAACTGGCTTAGCTCCCCTGTTTTGAACAAGTGTACCCAAGTCCTGTTGGCAGGATTCAAGCTCGTACCTCCAATTTCGTCTTGACCTGTCACTAAATCGTTTGGCTTGGTGCCGGTCACATGCACCTACCTAATCAGACCTTTTTGTATGTTTGCTCCCTAGTATTCCTGCTTCATCCACGTTGCCATTGACACCATTTAAAGTCGTCACGTCACTACCTCTTGAACTACTACTAAGTACTAGCCGTCCTACTACACGAATGTATCCTTGTACACGTGTTTACATCGCAGCGTGACGAACTGTTTGTGCGTTTGCGCTTACGTAACCTACACGGGTTAGTATTGTAAGCGTGTGCGGCGCGGTTGTTTGTTTTGACGCCTTAGCGCTTGTGCACGTCTGATGGAAATTGCTGCCTTGCATACGTTAAGAGAAAGAGACAACAGATATGGCTAAATTGGATTTGACCGAGCTTATTTTACAAGCGAGATAACCGAAGCTACACACAAAAATATTCAGGCTTGAAAACATCTGGATTCTGAACTGAATTCTAAGATTGCCATACGTGGGACTGCCTCATTTATCTTGTGGTCGTAAGCGCAACTGCTGATCGACCTGGGTCCTGGAGTCAGGCAGTGTTATTGGGTTTTTCTGTAGGTATAAAAATTCTTATTAGCAGCACGGAGGTGCCCGGTTGATGGCAATAGGCTCGCCCCCCCTATTACATGGGACTTAATAAGCATCGGCGAAATGTGGGTGCACAATATCATACCTCTGCCTAACCCTTCCGGGATACAGGCGTGATGCTGTGTTATGCAAGTCTTGGGACCAATGTATTTATTTATACCGGACACAATTGAAGGCGGATGCGTCGAGTAATTTCGGTTGTGTAATCTTGTTGAGGGCTCCCCCTTGCTGGATAGATGGAAGCGGCATCCATGTACGAAAGAAAATTGTCCCTTTGACAAACGCCACCATAAGGTCTTTTAGTTTACTTTATTCAGTCAATGTAAAAACAATAAGATACTAATTTTGTTATGTAACATACGCCACTATATCGCGAGCGTGCACGTCTCTACACAATGTTTCAGATATCAGTTTATTACCAATTCAGACCGGTTCGTTGTTGTTATATCGGTATTTTTAATTATGTCATTGATAAATACGGGGAGGTGATGGGTGAATGACGTCAAACTAAAGTTGTTGAGAGTATTATGAAAAATAAAAAGTTTTCGGTTCAAAACATTTTATTGTGTTATCGTGGTAATATTGTAAACAACACAAAAAAGACTGAACCGATAAAATTAAACACTCAATATATTAAAGCTAAGAAAGCTTGGTTATGTTTTCAGTAGAATAGTCATAACGCCCGTTCCTTGTAAGGTTGGGCAGAAATGTGTACTGTGGTGTACCCACAATTCAATAGTTATTAGTCCAAGGATTTTACAGTCGCAAAAATGGCGGTCAAGTAAATGAAAGAATGCACAAAAATTATTTAGATACATAAAGAATAAAAACACAGGTGTAGTATATCACGTTTTCGTTACGAATATCGAATTAGAATACAGAAATAGCTTCGGAATAGCTAATAAACTATTATATTGATAAATATTTATCAATCTTGTTTAGTACTAGTTTTTATAAAGCAACTTAATTGTTGGTTGTTTTTTGTTGAGAACTTATTTTAGAGTATGTTGATGACTTTAGAATGTTAGTTTGTTTTATAGTTTTCAATTTAGTCTATTTATTTTTGAATTTTTTGTTGTTAAATGCTTCTCTGTTATTCTTTTACATTGTGTATCGTACCAGGTTTCAACAAAACCTTATCATCCTAGTTTTTGTATGGAAGAGATCTTTTTTAATAAATCTTATCCAATCTACTAACGGTTTTAAAGCGTGCTCTAACGCATCTTACTCCCGTATATTCCATAAGCCACGCATGCGCGTCGGTGCAGTGCCAACGTTCCGTTGCGCAATGGCATACAGCTTGTATTGGTAAACAAGTGGGATCTTTACGCACCGGACAAGTCGACCTTATTTGCAAGGGGGGTAGTGGGGGGTGTTTAGTTTGAGCTAAGATTCAGTTATGATGGAGGTACGGTCTCAGTGACATGTAGTAAACAAGCGGTCAGGCAAAAGGGACCAGTTGATAGTTGTGCCTTTGACGGACAAATCAGAAAAAATATGATTTAGTTGAGGTATATTTACTGGAGTGTCTATTCATTAATTTAACGAATTCTATCGTGGCTTGTAGGACGGCTTGACCTAATGACAGGAACTTTTAAGGTTTCAATGATCCAATTGGATAAACGGTAGGGACGATCCTGATCGGTCAAGGGATATCCTGTCGATTTGAAACGCACTGATGTTAGGTCAGATGTAGCAAGAAGTTGCTCGAAATCGGGAGGATTAGAAGCCAAGACAGGGACACAGAACAGGCTATTATAAAAAGGGTACCCGCTACAGTTGAATCGTATATATGCGTGAAGAACATTTTTATTGATCTAATGTTCCTCTATCTTCATAACGCGACATATATGCGAACTCTACAGACTACAGTATAAAAATATCCGATTTTCTATATAAATCGCACCAGCCACTTAAAACAGTATTATGTAATTGTATTTATTTCCATACCTTTTAAAATTCTATTTGTTTTGATGCCTGCTAATCGTTTCGAGTCGCATAACTTTTGAAGGTTGGGTCGACACATTTGTTAAACAATATTAATGGTTCTCGTATTAAAAATAAAGTTGATATTACTGTGACAGTATGTTGTGTACTATTTATCATTAAATACAGGTTTGGCGACCTAGTGAACGTCATAGATAATGGTTTACGCTTGTCTGGTCGTGTGTGCCGACATTTATTATAAATAGGTGCTTGTCGCGTGGTTTTTTCATCTTACAAATGTTACACAATATGCGAATATGAGAGTTAAAAGACTATTTATGTCATCTCCCACTGTAGAAGAAACAGGAAGAAATGACAGAAAGGTTCCTTTAGAAAATAAAATTAGACTTCTGTCCGATTAAGCTGGAAAACAAGTTTTCTGTAAACTATTGTTTATTCTCTCTCCATTCCACTAATATGTGTGTATCGTACAGTTTACCTGAAGTATTTTCGTGACATTACCGGGCAGATCTCCGCGATGGACACTTCATGATTTCTGCAGTCTTTCGTCAGTTATACGTCAAAGTTTACCACTCTCCATCAGGTACTGAAGTCACTGACAAGTGGTGTGGAGATGATAAATTTTGGGTACTATCTAATGACCATATACAGAGCGTTGATTTATTAAAGTCTCAAAATAGGTCTACGAAGTTTAAACAATCTCCATTTTATTTTTAGACCCCTCCCAAAAATATTTCGATGATGAGGAGTCAGCTTTATCTCTGACTAAGCATCAACATCTCGAGCACGTTTAGTCGCGGGCGCCGCGAGATCACGCGATCGATGTGTGCAATGTAAATAAATAAACAATAAGTACTTTTGGCCGGCCTTTCAAGTTTTGTTTACGTTTTGTATCTCACTCGCACGCATTGCTTTTCTGTTTTATTCTAGTGTTTTCCCGGCCTTTCCATTCAAGCTTTTCTGGTTTTCAGCAAAACTGCTGAAAGCTCATACGCAGCAAGTATTAAAATGTGTTTTCGTGTTATTACTGTAAGCTTATGTTTCTAAGTAAATAAATCTCAGTGCTTAGCTAGATATAACCCTTTCTCAAATTGTGCCACAACACCCAGTCCTGCGCCGTTTGCATGCAATCCACTTTCAAGAACGATATTGTAAAATTCTGATATAACTAAAAGCCGATTTCGAAAGGTTTGAAGAAGTGAAACGAAAGCCTAAGCTTCCTCTGATATGTGAGAACGAATTTAGGGACTGTACTGCTGAGACGAGACCTTCAGTGCTGGTATCCATTAGCGCTCTGCTCACTCAACAACTGAACATCAAGATACACGTGGACACAGTATATTCTCGACCTTGCGAGACGAAACATGTAAACAATACATCTTTCGTCTCGCTCCTCCACGTTTTATAGTGTTCTGTAGCAACTGATTGTCAGTTACTTTTACGAGTGTTGTGATTATCATGCCTATTGTTACTACCGTGATAATGTAGGGTTGACAGTTCGGTTTTGAAGATGTTATCTTATCAACCCGCTTGTTTGCTCACCGAAGTAAGCAGAGATAGACGGAGCATGATGTATGACTAAGTCCGTGACAAGCGGCACCTCCTATTGTCCGTAGAAAACGGTGCACTATAGAAATTCTCCCTTGTGATTTTAAATGAAAAATACCTTAATGCACGACCATTTAAACATGTTAAGGTGACATAAATGAAAGCATTTTCTGGAATTGTTAAACCACGGTCTTAATAAAAAAGAAATCTTTCATTTTCCTTTCTTTCTAAGCAAATTAAAATAAATATTTGGCCAAGAATATAACTTACCTTGTCTCGACACCCCTAACCGCAGGGCTGTCGCCGACACCATTTAACTAGTGTCCTAGTTTAACCAACATTTTAGAGGGTAATACTGATAATAGCTACAACTTTAACTGGGTTATTGTCAAGGGTTAATTTAGATAATGCTAGTCACTGAGGTCTCTTTTGAACAAGCTAGGGTTTATACATAGAAAATGGGTAGATAAAGCGTAGAGTACATACTTACGGTGTCGGTGAACATGTGCCTAATACTCCTGTTTACCATTCAGACAATATAATTGGTAAGTAGCAAGAGTACCTTTTATATATGTAGTAAGCAGACTTCTTCAGTTAACATTTCCTTGATATTACGTTGAATCGAAACATCTAAATGGTTGGTTAATAGATAGATAGATAGAATTGTTTTTATTTCAAATAAACCTAATACAGGCACTTATGAAACGTTATAGGACTCTAGTTGCACGGTTCCAATAAGTTGGTCCTATGGAGAAGAACCGGCAAGAAACTCCATGGATACTCTTTTAAAGTCTCTTTTAACAATCTTGCCATGAACATAATGTGGAAAAAGTATGGGAGAACAATGTAGGTTTCGTCAAATAAATACTAAATGCAACTTTAATATAAAGTCGGTTAATAAAAATAAAAGTAAAAAGAATACCCCTACACTGTGCTCACATTTACAATGGATAGCCATCTGTAACAAGCGTAAGATTATACTATACATGTATATAAAGAAATTGATTATCAAAGATTAGCTTACAATGGCAACTAGCTTACGGATACATTAAAAAAATAATAAAATAATTGAAAATACAAAAATCTAATATAATACAAAAATCTAATATTTCATTAACAAGATGTCATAGCAACCTATGAAAAAGAGAGAACAAAATAAATACAAACATGATAAGACATGTTAAAAAACTATTAAATTGTAAAAAAAAAAAAAATAAGTGTAAATAGCTCAACACATGAATGAATTGATTGTGATTGCGGTTCGGGTGGTTGCCAGGGAAGCCACATGTGCAGTGACTATGTGCTGAGAGAATTACCGCCAGACATCTCTATCTCCGACATAATCTTTAATTTTGTAGTACGCTTTGCGTATAAGGATGGATTTAACATATGATTTGAATTTCCCGTCAGTTAGATCAGTGACAGTTTTAGGTAACTTGTTGTAGAAACGTACAGAATTCCCCAAAAACGAATTGTTCGATTTGGCTAATCTGAACTTAGGGACAACGAGTTTATATTTATTTCTAGTATTTATGTTATGTACGTTGCTTAGAGTATTAAACATTTGCAAGTTTTTACGTACGTACATAATATTTTCAAAAACGTAAAGAGAAGGCATAGTAAGTACATTAATAGTTTTAAAGAAATCTCTGAGGGACTCACGAGGACCCATATTATAGATGGCACGGATTGCTCTTTTTTGTAGTATAAAAATTGAGTCTACGTCTGCCGCTGCACCCCACAGTAAGATGCCGTAGGACATAATACTGTGGAAGTACGCAAAATAAACAAGCCTGGCCGTAGCTACGTCGGTGAGCTGTCGAATCTTCCTGACTGCATAGGCTGCAGAGCTTAACCTACTAGAAAGAGCAGTTATGTGAGCACCCCATTGCAATTTCGTGTCGATTGTTATGCCTAAAAATACAGTTTCCTTAATAAAATCAAGTTTGTTACCTTCTATAATTACGTTAGAATCGACATGGGGTACGTTTGGTAACGAAAACTTTAAACATTTGGTTTTTGTTGCATTTAATAATAGATTATTAGCTGCAAACCATTTAGAAAGAGTGGATAAGCATTCATTAACATGTGCTAGTTCGGTATCCTTTCGACTAATCTTAAATATAAGTGAAGTGTCGTCGGCAAACAAAATTATATCGGCCAATTCTGCCATTGTGTAAGGAAGATCATTAATGTAGGCTAAAAAGAGGAAAGGGCCTAAAATCGAGCCCTGGGGTACGCCCATTTTTACTAGAGTCCCTTCAGATGTTACACCATTAATTCCCACTTTTTGCAATCTGTTTGTAAGATAGGATAATACAAGATCAAGAGCTCGACCACGAATTCCGTAGTGCTTTAGTTTACAAATTAGCGTATTGTGATCGACGCAATCAAAAGCCTTGGAAAGATCACAGAATATACCAATTGCGTCCTGTGAGCCCTCCCAGGCATCTAATATATGAGCTACTAATTTCACACTCGCGTCCGTTGTTGACCTACCCTTCGTGAAGCCAAACTGTCGCTCGTGCAAAATCCTGTTTAAATTGAAGTGTGACATCATCTGATCAAGCATAATTTTCTCAAAGATTTTACTTAGCGCCGGAAGTACAGAAATCGGTCTATAGTTTGATGGATTAACCTTGCAGCCTGATTTGAAAATTGGAATAACTTTACTGTGTTTCATCAGGTCAGGAAAAGTACCAGTATCAACACAAAGGTTAAAAATTGTAGTGAGCAAGGGGGCAATATTATCAATAATAGAAGCAAGAACTTTAACGGATATACCCCACAAGTCTTCTGTTTTTTTCAGTGTTAAGCTTTTGAATGTTTTTATAATTGTTGTCGTATTAATATAGTTGAACTCGAAATTCGGAATATCTCTACAAAAGTTCTGTTTGAGTAATGTTTCTGCGAGTGAGGGTGATAAAGCAAGCGATTTAGTTAACTCTAATGGCGTATTTATAAAAAAGTGGTCTAAAGCATCAGCGACTTCTACCTTATCTGAGATGGTTTTGTTGTTGATTTTTAGTATCAGTTCAGTATCCCGGTTTTTCATTTGGCCAGTTTCTGTATTTATAATCTTCCACACTGTTTTAACTTTATTGTCAGATTTCGAAATTTTATTTGAGATTAATTTAGATTTGGCATGAGTACAAACCATTTTAAATATTTTTGAGTAGTTTTTAACATATTTGTGAAACGATGGATCTGATGTCATTGATTTTATGAATGGTCCCTCTGGCCGTATTTCTCTGTTAAGAGCCAATGATGATAATGGTCTCAAAGTTTATACAAATCTAATATTGCAGTTTTGATCGATTAATGTACAATATCGGATATTGATAGAATCAAAATAATACTTACATTTCTACGTAGACTGAATTGCTAAAGCTATTCCAAACTCCTTTCTGGATGCCTCGAGCCTTACTCCCACGCATCGGCCGCGCATGCGCGAAACGTGCGCCGGGGAAATACACAGCGACATTCTACAGGTCCGGTGCATCGTACTCTGTGTCAGTTGGATACGAATATGTTGTACTGGGAATTTTGACCGAGAGTAATGCTAAAATAAGGGCTATGTTTGTACGTACGTGATTTCGTAGCCATGCCCAAGATATAGCATGCTGTTTTTTCAGGCTTTAGATTGATTAGTTTTACGAAGATATATAAGTCAAGCCTGAATTAGGAAATGTTCCCACACACACATACACATAATGTCACGCTTTTTTTTCCCGTGGGGGTTGGCAGAAACTACGGAAAGCCACGTGCTATGATCCTTACATAATCCTTCTGCTTCATCTACATTCATGCATGGAAATGGTCCTCATAATAAATCTTTTTCCACCCGGAACTATTCAGCTACAAACCACTAATTAGTTCTAGCTCTTCCAAAACAAAGAATTTATGTAAAACCGTTATATTTCTCCGTGTCTGCCTCATATGCGGCCGCTCGTATTTGCTCCTGCACGAGCAAATAGACAGCGACATTCTACCGGTCCGGACTCCGGTGCATCGCACGGAACAGACGTTTAGTTTGAATCTCTACTGTGCCGCGCATGCGCGATGAACTGGGGTTTTGTAGAAATGGATTTTAAACGTATGATAAAATAGAGATATATGATTCGTTTGTGGTGGGATCACCTGAAAACTTGATAAAGAAATGAGGTTGAAGAATTTTAAACACTTAAAATATCTATTGTTGAAGTAGTTTTATACTGGATTTTTGGGTAGTTCCCTTTTCAGACAGATAAATATGTCTGTCTATGTAGTAATAGAAGAATCATCTCACTGTACAATTTTTTCTGTACAGCTTTTCGCTTCAAACAATTTCATCCCTTTTAACCTTAGGATACCGGATAGAATTACTGTCTAATAATTTCAAGTGCTAGGTCACTTGATAAAAGATTTCTACGAACACCCTTCAATTACCTTTTAATGGTGCTTAAGAAGCTTTAACAAAAGAAAAGCATAGAAAAGCTTTTACCATTATAGTCAATGCAGTGTTTTCGACCTCGAAAACCAACTAATGACGTTATTTATTGAGCATTGCGACACTTCTGCGGAAATTCATTGCCAGGGTTACACGTCAACGAAAACACTTCTATATCGCAGGATATAGATGTTGTCATCATCATCAGCCATAAGACGTCCACTGCTGAACGAAGGCCTCCCTCAAAGAGGGGTTTGCCATAATCCCCACGCTTGGCAGGCGGCTCGGGGAGCGCAGTGGCTCACCGATTTGTGAGAGGACGCTGCTGCCCGACCTCCGGTGTCTGGCCGCAGTTTTAAGACGTACCCGGGCCATAGAATAGATGTTAGGCAGACCTTTACTTTGCGTATATAGAAAATTTACACTCGGTGTATTGTGGACAGACAGAATATAGAGATTGATTTGTGTTATATTTTGATATTGCTCTTTTGTGTCCATAAACTGCGAGTGGAAGTCCTTTGGAACATTGTTTTCTAGTTTTCTATTAAGTTGGTCTTCTAGTACACTTATTGAATAATACAAATGAAAGAAGAAGAAAGAAAGAAAGGTTTTTGGTTTAGGAACTTGCCATTTCCAGAATTTAACTTGGAGCGTACTCATTCTTTGACACCCACCGGTGTGTCCAATCATTTTTAAACTCATATAATAGTATCTAAGCCTATGATCAGTTCAGATTTCAGTAAGTAGGTACATATTTACAAATATTAGTATTCTAATTAAACCACAACAAACCCTAGCCATGTTGGCATTTCAGACGTTATCACAACCTACATCTAGCTGGGCATAATCTAGCGCTGATAAACAATACGGTATTTGTGTTCCTGATAACACCAATCTCGTTACACAGATTTTGTGCTACAGATTTGTGGATACGTAATTGAATTTTATTCTAACGAAACTTGATTAAAATATAGGTAAAATAGGAAATGAGGTTAGTCTTTCAAAAAAGTTTGGATTCGGCATAACTTGGCCTCGGCCTGGCATAACTTTAAGCAATTGATATAACCTTAATGGGTTGAATCAATTGCTTGCTTGCCAACGTTTCGTGTGTCTTCATTTGTCGATAGAATTGCGTGTAATTTCCATTCTGATAAAATCTCTTTACAACCTTCTGCGAAACCTACGGAGAAGCATGGCGAGGGCAACCATTTTTTTTTTTTTTATGTCATAGGCGGCAAACGAACAGACGGATCGCCTGATGTTATCGACCCATTAACGTTTATTGCTGGAAATGGGCCTCCTAATGCTATAAAAACATCATCATGGTTCTTGTATGGCTACAATTTTCACCCCTTTTCAGCCCTAATGGAATCCTCTGAATATTACGGTGGATCTGATTCTCTCAGATATGGTTTGTCATGTTTACAAGCGATACTGTATTAACGACTCCACATCGTACATATTAGATTTTAATAGAAGCCATTCAAAATATTGTATTGTTAGTAAATAGAATAGGTGAAAGGCGGTATCAGCCTTATCTATATCCAGTACATATCTTCTAGGTCAAAATCATACATTTATACTATAATACTAACGCACGTATTTTGACTTTTATTGATAAGTTGTAAGAAAATACTAGACCAAATTTTTTGATCAAACCAAGATTTAAAAAAGAAATAAATTAAGTTCTGTTACCCAATAAACTATGTTACAATCACCAATATGTTTTCCAACAAAAGTTTTGTTAGTTACGACAATATTTAGGTACGCTAAAAAGCGTTCAAATGTGAATTTCCTTAACCAAACACTAAGTAGTATCTGCACGTTCTGAAATTATGTATTTGAGGTAACAATAACATAATTAATTTCTGTCTGATACACACAATTAAATTGTATTAAAATTCAAGCTGCGACACAATTCGTTAGTCTCCAACTATAAACAAACGACAAACGAGCTAGATCTAACTTATGCATATTTTGTACACAAAACTATTACACAGACTATTTCTGAGCGTTTGGGTAATTACGAGTAGGTATATCCATCTTTGAGTCCTATTAGTTTATTACATAAATAACTACGAATATGACGCGTGAGAGTGTGGTTAGGAAAATGAATTAAGAATGAAAATATATTACATACAGGATATTTGAAATTTGCATTTAAATAATTTTGGCTCATAGGTCTCTTTTCAGATGTACAACACAAAATTCTACACCCTCCACATCTAGCCAACCCACATTTCTTCAAGAGAATATTGGCAAATTTTTATTATGATTGTTTAAAATTAAAAGCGCCTATAGAAACATTAACTAAAGAATATGGTGCACAATGAGAAAGGAAACGTAACGTGACCGATATATAGAACAATGAAACGGTAGACGCCGAATACACGCTATGTTTTGACAGTCACAGAGCAAGTAATTCACAGATGAGCTACGTTGTTAAAGCTCCTAGGCAATTATACCATGAAGAAAGTAGCTTTTGTGCCAAGTATATTTATTTAGGTTTGAATTCGTTGTACGGTATGGGTTATGGAAATCCCTTATGGGATATGTTCCCTGTTTAATTTGGCTTTGTCATCAGGATTCTCGTCCTCTATGTGCAGTACCTATTTTTATGGAAGAACACTGTGTCCTAGGCAGTGAGATGCGCTTGATTGTTGATGATCCACATTCATTTTTGCCCATATCAGAGTCTTCTTACCGAATGTTTAGAGTATTTGGGTGCTTTTCGTACTCAAAGAGTTACATCAACGACCCACACCTCACTGAAAACGGTACTAAATCCCGCGCTGTACAACATTTCCTATCATAAAACGCAATTGCCTTTTGTCCTTTGAACCTACACCTCGTTATCTACGCCGTCCCTTTTACGTAGGAAGAAAATAAAATTCGCAGTATGTACTGGTCTCAACAGACGGTCGATGACTTACACTAGTGGAAATTACGCAAGGCCGGCCGATGCGTCATAATAAATGATTTTGTTATGCGAAAAATCTAGTTGCTTATGGTAACGAAGGCCTTTAAAAATAAGGCTTATAGCAATGATCCCCAACGAACATAATTTTCCTCACCTGTTTCATGAATACTAGTTTTCGGATTTCTATAATTTTAATACACCTTGTTTCGTATATTTATTTCGTGTTTTAACCTCGACGATTCTTTAATTTAATATAAAGTTTTAATTCTGCCTTTTTCCGTTGATCTATGACAAAATCATCGCCATAACGATTGCATGCGAGACAAATGCAACGGCACAGTATCGCCTGTATTTATTTCCGAACGTTTTCAGCGGGTACCGTACACGATCTAGGCTGAATACTAATAAGCCTTTCAACGGTTATGTAGATGAAATACTGGCCATTTAGCGGCATGAAATGTTCCGTACTATGTGCAGAAAAATGTTTCATGTTTAAACTTATTAATGGAGGACATTCGGTCTGTAATTATACTTATTAGAACAAACGCCATTCGTTTATTAAATTCAAAATTTTTATTGCTAATCAAATGTCCGTTTTTTGTAAGTCTAATTAATCTTTAATTATTTTACTTGAAACAAAGACGTTTGAGGTCGTAAGAATACGGCACCACTTAAGTTAATTCAGTTTTGATACATATTTGCACTATACGTGCCCATGGCTAGCTAGCTTAATCTCCTTATGGATTTAAGTACCAACACAGCACAAAACTAAAACAGTCCCCCGTAGATGTCGTTTTCAATCTTTTGTTTGCATTTCAAACGCAATCAGCAATTTTCTCCAGTTCCATTGTCTGAATACCGAATGCAGAGTTGCGAACTCCCAGATTTCGGTACCGAAAATATTCAAACTGAAAATTGCTTGTCGCTGCAATACAGTGTAGTATCATATATTCTTTCTGTATCTAGTGTCACTGGCAACTGTGCACATCCAAAAATACGTATCGTCTGTGACGGACGCTTGCGATGCGGGACGACCTATTTCTGTCCCCGCCCCGTATGATTTGTTTACAAAGGGTCCGCTACAAAGGAATGTCTCAAGATTGACATTTGTGTACGTTTTGTATGATTTGTGTCTAGTTCTGACACGGTTTGAGGAAGATATTGAGTGGATAAAAGAGTGTTACGCAGCTGGGGTTTGAGAGTCAAAAGGGACTTCGCGTCTTCTAACTTATTCATATCACGATAGCTTTCCTTTAGGTATTTGTGGTATATCGATGAATTCAATTTTTTCGGTTTGAAGAAATCCATACTTATAAGTTGCGTATAGTAAAATATTCTCATCGGGCTAAATGTGAGACAGCTGCGTAGATTTCGGTGCGGCCTTCAAAGTAACTGGAAACGTTCCGAGGGAGGTTTTAGTACATAATTTTTGCGAGTGCGAAGTTGCTATTGCGTTCATATGTTTTATTCGTCTTTATGAGCCCTACAACATACACATAAAACACCATACTTAGATTGTGATATTACTGTCTATTAAAAACTATGTTCATGAAAAATAAAACTCGCGTGCAATAGCTGTATTTAATTTCCTCCTGCAGTACACTAATAATGTACCGCAGTTAACACAAACCCATTTGGTTCAATTACATTTCACATAAACCTTCACAAGAGGCTACGAAACAGCATGGACTTACGCATTCTTTATCCATGGCTTTCGCGACTGAGGTCACTGCTCCCCGGAGACGACATGACGCCACGCCGTGTCTTTATTGCCTGTCTAATGTCTGCTTGGGGTTAAACAGTGTGTTTTTATGTCCTCTCCTTTTAACTACGTACTATTATGTTATTTCATGTCAAAAAGATGGTCCAGATTGTTGCGCTTTTAAAGGTTTATAGTTTGACGGCCCAGATCTTTCGATGTCGCTCATCCTAGGTTCCTACAACTTGATTTTTATCTGTTGGTATTTTTTTTGATAGTCTTGCTTGTGATGAAAGTTTAAATTTTCTGGTTTGTTCAAGATATGTCTGGGCGACACTGAAAAAAAAAAGAGGGAAACCAATAAGACACTATGCCTAACTATTTACACAAACATTTAACATAATGTTTGTAACGAGTCTCGCGGCGTTGACGTACAATCAAGTCGCATGCCCAGGCGAAGTGGAGCATGTACTTGCCAGATCAAAATTGAGTCCAAATTCTCATGTCTCACAGTCGAAATTACTTTGACGACAAACCTGATCTGAAGAAACATACATGCGAGAGCTCAAAGGATTTGCAATTTTACTATCAAGGTGCTAAAGTTGTTTTTACCTTATGAATATCTCGGGTAGCAACAGATCCTATTATCAATCTTAGTCTGTCTGGAGCATATGACTGTCGGAGGAGTTTGTTCAGCCTTTTGGCGGACATTTGGAGCTTTTTGTGCCTTTTTGGCCTTTAATGGTAGCCGGTTGACGACTTTATGGGGGACGCTGTAACGGTTACAGAATATAATGAGGTTGAATGTAATTCATAATGATACTGATAAATTAAGTATTGTTGAGTTATAGCTGGTTTGTTTGAGGATAATCAATCGGTTTATTAGTCAAAATACACAGTAAGTTTTCAACATTGCTAAGAATGGTCTTAATATATTGCATGGCTACGAAAATAATGAAATATTCTGTACATATAGACATCGTAAATTCCGCGTCGTGTGAACGAATGCCGCCTCCAGTTCAAGCTAGAGGTTTATGTAAACACGTTTCAGACGAGCCGAGATAATGGCGATAATGCTAACGGCTCGGAAATTTTAGGAGCGTCGATATAATAATGATTCAATGTAATTTAGCACTATTATGCGCCAAGGTCCTTGCGACAGGACATGGGCCCCACGTGCCGGCTGAGTCACGGTGACGTCAATCATATAAATAGGATATAAAATACTCTCATAGTATTTTTTTGGTCAGCCATCCGTCCATTCATACGTCAATGGTATGGGTCGTGCGGTTTTTGTATTGTGTGCAAATTGTTTCACAAGTTTTGTGGATGGTCTGAGGCGCGAATGGTTATTCGGGGCATAAGGTGGAAACAGTCGTGGTGGTTTGGAAATTCTGTCTACTTTCATAAAATACACACTGGTCATTAAATCAATATCCTGCATTTTCCCAAGTTGGGTCGGCCATCAGTCTCAACAATAGCGGTTGATTAGTTCCTTGTGTCGGAAATTATACAGGAAGGAAGATTTTCCTTTCTATTAAGGAACCGTCAGTTGATTTATGCATATCGCAGATCGATTAAGTGATAATAATCAGAACTGTTACAAAACAACCATTCATCGCATGACGACCCACGCTTAGTATTAATCGATATGGTTCATAAACATCAAAACAGATGGCGCTGTAACCAAATCTCTCAAAACAAATGCATGTCGCAAGATTTAATGGCAGTTCTAACTCCCGTTTACGAAGTATACAAAGTAACATGATATACAAACTCGTCCCGGCGATTGTCTTCTAGAATTTCTTCCTCAACGGGTCATCGCCCCAATTCTCTGCAGTGAGTCACAATTTTGGCATGTGAACGGACTGGATGTTCCACTGGCATCATCGTAGCCCTTTTCCAATGCATTAAAAGGTCCTTAAGAATTTTAGTCGTTTGAAGCGGTTCCGAAACGGTTGAGGTTAAAAGGAAGATTCTGGGTCGTTTTGACGAAATTCTGATTACTCGAGTACGACTTGGTCTAGCGTAATGTATGAGCCTTTACCGTGTTATCCGAGGATCCGTTTCGTTTTTGATGTGCATCATCATAATGTTCCCCGCAGACAGTCCGATCAATGCCCATGTACAACGTCAGCTATTTAGCCGATAAACCCTGATTGGCTAGTTCCCCACTATTTGTACTTTGTATGCAAATATTATTCGTCAGCGTCACACAAAGCATCATTGTTTACGTTTGATGACTACGTATGCTCTCTATTTTGGGAATATTACACGGTTTAGTTTTGTAGGGTACTGAAATAACTTTGTTTAGTAAATATTTGCACGCTGTTTCGCCATTTCGGGTGAGCAGGACTTTCGTCTAGCTGTGCCAAGTAGATGCGCTAATTTTACGAAATTGTTTTGTGGGTGTTTATCGTAATAGTAAATTTGTTGAATGAGTTTACTTCCATTCATCAACGATGAAAATTCTTTATACCTCATTGGTCTAGGTGGAGCATAAGCGCGCCTGCTTATAGTGTAATCCTGGGTTCAATTGTCGGGTCAGGGAAAGTTGTATTTAAAATTTTCTGTTGGAAAATTGTCTCCGGGCTGCTAGTCAAAATTTGGAACTGTGTCCGGTAGATAGTAATCGTCTCACATGGGACTTAATAACTACATCGGACTGCCTCATTGGTCTGGTGATCGCAAGCGCGACTGCTGAGCGTGAGGTCCTCGGTTCGATTCGCGGGTCGAGCAGTATTATTGGGTTTTTCTGTATGGAAATTCTCAGTAGCAGCACGGAGTCTGGAACTGTGCCCGGTAAATGGCAATAGGCTCGCCCCCTATTACATTGGACTTAATAACGGCATCGGCGAACTGTGGGTGTACAATCCTACACTTCTGCCTTACCCTTCGGGGAATACAGGCGTGATGATGATGATGAACTATATCGGCAAAATGTAGTTAAAACCTCTCAGGTCATACAGGCCTGATGCTACGTTCTTCAATACTTTGTAGTTGTTCAAAGCATGACTGAATGTTGGATGAATGTTCAAGGTATCAGGCGTGATAAAAATCTTCAAATGATGAAGCATTAATCCAAAGAAAAAAGGTAAAACGTGGACCATCATTTAAGTTGAAGTTCTAATATCTTATTACCTAATCTAATATATTATTACAATTTCTCTATTCCTTGTAAGTACTCAATTTTCGTTTTTTTCCCAGGATTTTCTTTCCAAGTAAAAATACAATCTCCTTTACGGACGGCAAAAAGGAACGTTTTTCTCGTTTAGTTAAGCTCTCAGCATAGGTAGTAAATTATTAACGTTATAATAAAATATAATATTTCAGATCTTGTTAGAGCTAGGCAGGGTGAGGATCCCTGAGGGTTAGTTCTAGATCTAGGATAATGTTTGTTCGTTTCAGGATAACAATGGCAAAAATTAATAAAAGGTGAAAATCTTAACTGAGAAGTTTTAACGATACGGGTTGAGGACGGGAGGAAAATGATTTATGATAAAAATGGTCCTTTTACTCGAAGTCAAATTAAACTTTGAAATCCTATGGGGAAGGATTTTAATCTTACAAGTCTTCTTTCGTAATAAAATGAAACAAGATAATTTTATATAAATAATCTCTCGTCGTCTTTTCTTAATAATTGTGGCTACGATCCGCAGTACCCGTGTAATAAAATGATGCTGCAACATTATTAGTAGGGATGTTACGGAGCTTCGACTCCGATTCCGATATGTCGGAACCTCCGATTAAAATTACACCTCCGAATCCGGCTCCGGTTCCGATATATCAAAACGGAGGTATATATCGGAGTTACAAGTTATGACTTGCTATCGCTGCAGCGCTACTGAGCGCTTTCTACGTGACACTGACAACTGACGGAGTACATGTGTTCTTTGCAACTGATGAACGAAGAGTGAACGAGTTGCGACAAGTTTCTTCTTTCTTATTTATTTACATTTTGCATTCGTAGCTTTGCTCCGACTCCGACTCCGATTCACCTCCGACTCCGCGGAGGTCACTACGAGAACCTCCGACTCCGATTCCGCCTCCGATAAATCCACCTCCGTAACATCCCTAATTATTAGGACCACATAAAGTCAGAGAACTTCGCAATTAATCAGAACAGACGTAAGAAGCTTAACAGCCAGCTTCTATTTCCTTTATGTACTTTAGAAAAGCTCGGGACAAAAAAAAACGACCAGCAAGCCCGGTAGCAGCATATTCCGGTCTCTATTTCGAAATCAATACTGTCTGCATTGCCAGCATCAAAGTTCCCAACGATGGGAATCGAAGGAATGAAAGGCTTTCCCGCTTGGACGTCTGTAGCAGACGTGGAGTTAATTGGATGTTGCTGGCCTTTGGGATTCTTGTTAGTTCTGAACAAGATGGCGGATTTTTCTTTGTAGACAGCTTTTTTCTCTTATGCGTTAGAGGCATTGAATGGGGAGCCTGAGAGCTTAGTGCACTCGACGTGAGTACGTGAAATGAGGCTGGATTTTTTAAAATCTAAGCGTTTCTTCAGTTGTATTGATTGGGAAGTTTACTGAGTATTCAGGTTTTGTAGTTATTTTATCGGTTTGGTACATTCAAGAATATGGTAGTGTATTGTTTTTATTATCAGTTGCGGTGCTTATGGATTCACAGCCTTTTCAATAACATATCTGCAGTTAATCTTAACAGAGAATTGTAAAATTTCTAACTAGTTGATCGAACTGTAGATAGATAGCTTATTGAGAGTGGCTTTTAATGTTTTACTGGTGATCGATCAATTGTTGGTTTATTTAATTTAATTAATATTCGAGGTTTCCGCTTAGTCAATTTATGCACTCAGAAATCCAATTACAATCAGTTCTATAATAATATATACCATAGCTCCATATTTCCTGAATACTAAAACCTTCTAGTCAATATATCCATTATTTATAACTCTTCCAAGACTTATACATATGTAAAAGATTTTAACTAATCATATTGACACACAATGACGTGGGTATAATGACGTCATTACATTATCACGCACACAAGCCATGGTGATGGGTTCCAGAAATAAGTATGACGTCAGATGAACAGACGAAGAAAATATTTGCAAGCTTTTAACACCAAAGTTAATTTTATATCAATTGAACTTCATATCATTAGAATCCAAGTTGGGAGATGTAGATAACAAAACTACGACGCTTCAACTGTCTCCTTGCCAAAACAAAAAAGAACTCTAACCGATATTAATTACTTAATTAGGGATAAACATGATTTAATATATCACAGTAAACTTCAAAGCTAAGTAAGAACTCTAACCCAGTTGATCCGTGATTCTGAATATTCAAACCTAAATACAATTAGGTCTTTGAATATAATATGTACATATACTAAGAAGCTGTCTCATCCAATTTATATAGGATTTAGGGACTCCAGACACAGACGGCAGTCCAACTACAACTTGGGTTAATTTAGTTGGAGTCGGATTAATTTGCCTTATGCGTTGCAAAGGGAAGGACACAGTTGGACAAAGTTAGTTAGCTTCGATGACATCATCTAATAATTTTGGGCTATCATGTCTGCGTGTCAACCTTTTGTTTTCATTTCTTCTTTCGTTATATGTTTATGGATTATGTATACGTCTTTTGTTTCCTTATAAGTCTTTCATATTCCTGCGTAAGAAAAAAATAGTCAACAAGGAACAAAAAAACAAAAGTAATGTTTGCAATTTTTCATTGATGAAACTTTTCGAATCATGATCTATTTTCACTGACGTTTGTACATTACAAATTTTTGTGTTTTACATTGATTAACATTTGAATACTACTATTTATAGAAGTGTCTATAGAAAGGTGTTCAAGGTGATAAATTCATTATTGCAGGCTAGAGAGAGTTTCATTACAATACAATCTCTGAAACGAAACGCTGTACCATCTGTAGAATCACGAACGGCATAGATCTCAGTCCTCACAAATCCATAAACTTACATAACACCCAGAATCCAGCTCAAACGGCATAACAGCGTTAAACGAAACTCGGCTCCAGGCAAACAGCATTAGGGTTTAAAACGAAGTGTGTGTACAGGCAGGAAAAACAGGATTCAATTTATACGGCTAAGGGACGGCGATGGACAAACACGTTGGCTATGTAAATAGACTGTAGGGCTGCACACCGGGTTTTGGTTTTTTTTTGCAGCCGCGTGTTGATATGGTAATCTTTATGTGATTAGCTGGTTCTTCTGAGATTTTGGCTAGTCAACAAACGCAAAAAGGGTGAAGTCCCTCCCTGTCCCGATGGTATTAACAGTTGAAGTTTTTAGTCAAGAATATGGTCTTTTTTTGCCCCATGGTCTTTTTGGGCGGGATCTTGGATTTGATTCGCGGATCGGGCAGTAATGTTATGATTTTCTGTTAGAACAGTTTAGATCGGAGGAATTGTGCTCGGTATATGGCAATATGCTCGTATATTACATAAGGCTCAATCACGGCATCGGTACGTGTACAAAAATGTGGGTATATATATTAGTACATTTCAGCCTTACCATTTGAAAAGTATAGGCGTGATGGTATATTAGAATAGGCTGAAAACATGAAAAAGGAGATATTGAAGAAGAATTACTAGTTTATTAATTCCATTGAATTTATCTAATGGGGTGTTCGATTGATTTCTAATAGACGTTACACTAGTTCCTTAAAGAGAAAACGTCACTGATAAAGTAAAACAAACACAAGAACGTACTAAACAAAGCAAAAACATCAAACGAACGAAAACTCTAGAAACGGCAACCCTTAAAAGTTACCATTACACATTGCGGCAATTCAAAGCTACAGACAGTTGAGATCAGACGCACACATACAACAACAGTATACGTATACGGCACTTGCATACATTGACTCTAAGTTGAGTAAGGTTGCCTTTGATAGTGGAGGTCTATCGCGATTTTGTGTTCAGAGAAATGCCTGAAGATTCTAACAGGGTTATGTGGTCGCGATCAAGGAAGCGATTGACCATGTTCTGTTGCTATGAAACTTAGTTCACAAAGATAAGTTAAAGCTGGTATATTTTCTACGAATTAATAGTTGTGTCTTACGCCCGATTTTTCAATGCCCAGATAAAACTTATCCAGCTGTTAATTTGAAAAAGGAACAGTTTTAGTATGGACTTATCAGAGGAATAACTTATCTGAGTTTTCTCCAGATATTGAAAAGTTGTGCAGTTTAGCTGTGCTGTGTTAGTGTCGGAACTGTTGTAAACTTTTAGGTTTTAGATTGTTCTGTCACGTCCTGTTACACGCTCTTGTATTCTGACTGATATCAGTAAGCTAGAAGGATTATTTCATGGTTTCCTACATATTAAGTCAATTGTTGATAATTTGGTCCTTTAACCGCTCAAAGATTACGTTTTTTAAAAATTAGGAAGCTTGTAGGCACCGCTTCTTTTTGGTTATTGTTCATAAGATCTTTCGTTGCGCCTGAATATTCAAGTCGCCTAGCATTTTATTCAGGGTCTATTCTCTATGAATATTCTTTTCTTCTTTATTTCTTTTTCTTTTTCTTCTTCTTCTATGACAAAAACGTGTCATGCATAACACAATGTCGCCGATATTATAATTTTAGATCATTAGGGATTAGGCCATAGGTGCGGCTGAATACACGGCCTATTCAAGTATTCTTCAAAGCTATAAAATTAAACAAGTCATACATAAAACATAATATATGTAGTTACAAATGTATAAACTGGCCTATTCAGCATATTTGCCTTCAGTCGATATATTTTCAAGTGCGTGTGTTTCAGGGCCAAGTTCATTCCGTATAACATTTACATCGGAAAACTATAAATTTCCTCAATAACAAGTTCTTTTCGTTACGATAACGGTGGTAGCCCAGGAATCGATACTTGAAGTTCGATCACTGCGGGCCGATGAGATTTCAACAGATTTTTCTTGAATGTAAAAAAGTGGAGAAAATTGGCGTTGTTGGCATCATTTGTGACATAGTTTTAAAAATGTGTGAGGCCTTATTCGGACTGGCATGACCTACTGTGGGTAGATGTGGGGTCCCTCTTTATGGGACTCACGATTGTTAGTCGAGTTTTGAGTATATTTCTTGACTCCTGACTATGTTAACCTATCGTAATATTGCAAACCTTAGTTCACCAATCATGGTGCATAAATAGAAACCTCCTCAAAACAAGTGAAGCTACAAAACGTCGGAATAGCGCGTACTCGTGTGGGTAACGCAGTCTGGGGGTGGCGTGACCTTGGAGGGCGACGACCGCGCTGACGTCACCACCCTCCCCGCCGCACCGCACCCCCCTCTTCCTGTTGCCAAGCTGCGTGGCGTGTACTCGCGAATATTTGGTTTATAGGTTACTTGGGGAGTTCTCTGTAGGGTGCTAGTTAACCTGAATCAAGTTGTAATGTATGTGTTATTTGTTGCAGGTATGTTGGAGAAGATTTTGGTGTGGACGTAAGTATGGTATCAGGCGCTTAATCCGAAACAGGCTAAGATAAAGAAGTAATGGTGCTAAAGTTTAAATGCCTGGTAGTGAAACTTGGTTTGTATGCGCTATACTGTCTGCAAGTACCTCTTTGTTTTGCAGTAAGATAAATCCTGTCCACCATGGCGATAGAGAGCAACTTCACATTACATGTGATAGTTTCCCTGGATAAGATTAGCCAAGAAAACAAAAAACAAAGATTCTTGAAACGTTGAATATACTTTTCAGTTAGCCTAGACTATATAAAATACCCAAAAACTCGACATCCATTCAAACGAATTGTACAAAAAATCTATATACAAGTTTTGAGGGTTTCAAGAAAAAACACCAGATTTCCTTTTGCGATAAGCTTTATTACGTTCATCAAGAATATACCCGTTCATGACTTCAGGCTATATTAGGTAGATGCGGAGCTTTCCACCAGAATATAAGTAGTAATATAGAATGATCCCTCAACATTGATCGTTGCAGCGATCTATAGGGGCTTATGTTCATCTGTTGGGCGTCTAGAGGTTATAATGTAGCTATATGCGACCTATGACCCATTTTCGCCCACCCCTCGTCTTCACGCTGTTGCTCGTTGAGGTAAAAGTGAATGCTTTATTTGTTTTGAATTTGATGCTCGAATGAATAATACCATGACAGAAATAAAAATGCAGTGTGGCATTTACTTAGGTATTTAACTAGAGAAAAGGTAAAAATCTAAATATTGCATAAAAATTCTTTGTAGAAACGTTTCCCAATTGGTTTCCATAGAAATTAGACCACGAAATAACACATGTTTATTCGGAGTTCCCATTACAGTTATGTTCTTAACCGTGTTCCCTAAAACGATAGCGCCTACATGCCCGTGTGATGTGGCTCTAATTATACGTGTTCGTGCTACATGCGCAATTAAGTATTTTATGAGTACCTGCCTAAGGAAAACATTGAAGATAATAGTCTGAGCAAACAGGTACCTACGTAACAAAAGTGTAAGGCAGGTGAGGGGCTGATCACAGGATTATTATACGCGAGTGTTCCTGGAGCCTTGCGTGCGTTATAAGTGAAATAATAGTCTAGTATTTTCCGTTTCTTGAGAAAAATACGTCGATAAACTTTGTGTTGAACTTTTCAAGGTGAGAAACCACAAAAAGCCCCTTAACAACTGGAACTTAATTACCTCGCTGACAGAATCAGAAAATAACGTAAAGTTTCGGAGTTCGATTATTGAATTGTGAAACAATACATAATTGTTACGTCCGTTTTAAAAGCTTTCCAAGTTATTGCTTTTTTCCAGTCATATTATTGTTTATTTCTGAAAAATTGTATAAATGTTTATATAACAAAACATACAACTTTTGGTAAACCTTAGCGTTACCTATACTCGCTTTGTTTAGGTATTTAACTAAAGGTAAACAATCTTGATGTGTAATTTTAATATTTTTTGTTTAAAAACTTAGTTTAAAAATAAAACGCGACTAAAAACCAATTTAAAACAACAATAACGATTACCAAATCAATTGAACCACTAGTTTAAGCAGTAGTTTATTTGTTTAATATGTGTTTGTATAAAAAGTCACATCAAGATTGTTTACCTTTATTTAAATACCTAAACAAAACGAGTATAGCGCTTTAAGGTCAATTAAGTTATAGTTCATTGAGGTATGCATTGTCTGATGAGCACAAAAGTTCCATTTCATCATGCTTTAAAAGCCTGGATGGTCTTAAACTGTACAGCTAACTTTTCTAATTCATTTGTTATTAAATTTTTAGTAACAAATCCACAAAGCCACCATATTTTCGACCAACACACGGTTCTTTGTACCCAAGCTGCATTGCCCATCTGAGCATATTACGGCCCCCTCACACATACACCCTCATTGCAGCCACTGAGTGCAGAATAACACCTCATTTGTTAAAAGCTCTCCCTCAGAATAACTTGTCACTCTAACCCTTCTGCATATTTGCATAAGTCGGTTGACGTGTGACTCAGATTGTTTGGTTGCATCCCCTCCTCGTTATACGCGGTGACTAAACTTGAACATGAGGGAGGGTACAGCAACGTAGTTTTACATATTGTGTATTTATTATCGTTACTGAGACTCATATTAAGTATAAAGATAGTATGGTTCTATTTCTTTTATATCGAGTCGCCACGAGCTACCACATGGAAGTAGCTCATGCCGTAGTGGAAAGATCAGTCAGGAATGGTGGTATCGAGGCTGATTGCCCAGTGTGCGCCAGACGACCTCATGATTCGTCACTCAATACGGTTTAACCAATCAACCCCAATATGGTTATTTAACGTCATGCAATTGTACTACATGGATAAGCACAGAAATGTGAAATTCAATGGGTGTTGTATGAAGCCGGATAGAGGTAAATAGATAGTGACAAGGGTAGTTCATAAATAAGCTCCCCTTGTACCATTTTTATAAGGCGCGATAGACAGGTAGGCACCACCTGTATTTTTCATTCCACATTGGTTTAGAAATAAAATAACCTTTTGAATTTGTATTCGGAGGAAGAGATGTAATACCCATTCGGCACCTGGATTACAATGAGCCCTTCCTGACTTGCGCGGGATGCGGGTTCAATTTCCGGCGGTGAAAGCGTACCGAAACGATACCACACCGACAGCGAGGCAGCTTCCTTTGGGACTAGATATAGAAAATAGCTATTCAGTGATTCTGTAATATCGCGTGACCTTAATTTTCCAAGTATTTGACTCAGGTAGACGTGATGAAGTAACATAGCTTTAATATATTTCCCATTGATTGATGAGGGTGTTCGGTAGGGTTAACGACCTGAACGATATCGGGCCCGAAAGCTCTGTCGTAGCTTCAGAATGAAGGCCGTTCTCGTTTATTGTGTCACGAATATTAGCTCTGGTTTTGACAAGAGTGCAACTACTACAGTTTTATTCATATGTTCTGCGCAATGTTTGACTACCAATGTTAGTAGTCAGTCAGGGGCCCTAGTGTAAGTTTCTTTTGCGAAATTCGATTTAACGCATCGAACGCGTGCGGCGCTCTGATTGGTGCAGAGCACGAAATAGACCAATCGGAGCGCCGCACGTGTTCGATGCGCTAAATCGAGTTTGTACTTGAAACTTACACTAGGGCCTATGTGTTTGTAAAATTTGAGGTAAACAGTGACTTAGTTCTTGAACCAGTTATTAAGCTTGTCTAGTTCTGAATAAGGACCCAATATTAATTAAAGATAGTTTTGTACTTAGTTAGCTCTTCTAGCTAACTTCTGAAGAAGAAAAAAGAAGAGATTTTTTTTAAACGATAATTATGATTGTCTCAATTGTTATGTAGCCTACATTTCTCGGATTCCGACACTATCAAAAATATTCGCCGAAGCCCAAAGCTCTAGCGTAATATCCACATATGATGAATCTGCAAACGTTCTTAGGATATCCTTTTACTTAATTAAAGAGAAAATGAGTAAAATGCTCGCTACAGTTCTAATTCCCATGGCAACATGAGGATTAGTGTCAACACTTGTTTGGCCTTCCTCAGATACCGCAGTACTTAATTACCTACCGGTAATAAGAAACAAAATAAGTTGATGGAAAAGTTGGTGCTACTAGTTGTTTTGATAGTTCGTGGCGAGGGAGGTTTCCGTAGTGTAGCATTCTTGCTTGAAATATGTAAAACGAGATTCTGTTTTGTAGAGCTTTCCGCATACTACAATGAGTTTATAAAAGCCGGAATATGCACAAGTAAGTTTTAGTTATTGTTTTATGCGAAGAGACGCTTAAATTTATCCAATGCAGTTTGAATGCAGGAGTTTTGAAGAAAACTTGAAGAAAATTTATGACTATTATCTATGACTATTTTTCTAGTGTAGAAAAGATTGAAAATTTTTGTTTTCTACAATTAGTTCAGAAAATGAATGTCATCAAATCGTGACATACAATATATTCTTAAATGTTATTTGTTGACCCAAATAATTTCCTACAATACAGAGATATATTGACGGACACGCAAACAACGTTCGACCCAGACAAGACAGCCGCCCAAAACTCCCCATCTATTTCCACTAGACATTTGCCTAAACGACGAAAAAAATATTCTATAATCCTACCGGGTAACATAGTACCTCATGTGTTAGGTTTTCCAATTTGCAAGACTGCTTTGTAAATCAGCCGGCTTATACTGAAAGGGCACGGGGTGAAGGACGGCTGTTATGCTGGGAAATCGGCGATCGATACTCTGTCTGTTCTGCCGATACGAATATCTACCTTATTTTTACTTTTGTAAAGTTTATATTTGTTCTGTCGTGTTGTCTGTTGACCTGTTGGTTGCGAACGTGTTCCGACTACGAACTCCTCCAATTTTGAGCCGCCGTGCTTATTATAAACGTTTGGCAACTTGTTGGCGATGACAGCGGACGTTGCTGGTACGTTGGAGAAGTTTCGACCTATTTATATCCCAACTGATGGTTGGCGTATGATAAGTTTGTCCTATATGTCTAACGAGGCTGTAGTGACAGTACCACCCGCTGTCGTAAGTTGTAACTGCTGTAACTCAGTCAAGGGAATTAGGTTAAGTACATTCGTGCTATAGACTTCGGCCGGCGGCGCGGCGGCGGCGTTACAGTTGGGCTCTACTATAATGATCGTGTTTATGCTGCATTGCGTTACACGACAATTAATTTTATGTGGTTTGTGTTTCTTTTGCGAGTTTTTAAGCATATTGGAGGCGGTACAAAATTACTGGGATGGTTGCAAAGGTTTGGTGAAGATGGAAATTTCACAAATAAACAGACAAGTCCAAAATATGCAGTCAGTTTTTTTATTTAATAACCGACGGCAAATTCAATAAAATTTTAATTCAAGAAAAATCTTGGAATTCAATCATAACTTAGCTTGCCTGTCTGTGTCCTACAAAGCAAAGAAGCTTATTCTACTTAGACATGTTTCTGACGTCTAGATGTTTGCTCCAGAAATTCGCTGTGCTCAGTTCCTTCCGTTCAGAACAATATGAGGAATAACAAAAGTATTTTGTTAGAGAAACATCTAGAATCCTGACAAAGCTCTTTGGACGAGTTTTGTTGCAATAACTTTGGGCTGTTTGATGTAGGAGGTTCTAAAGATATTTATAGATGTCTTTGGTTCTGTTTGCTGATGTGGGTGATAGTTTTGTTATGACGTATTGTCTACCTCTCTTAATTCGTTTGGTGGATGGGTGTATGCCTAAATTGCTGTTAAGGGTTTAAATATAAGTATGTAAGGAGTAGTACTGTTAATCTGGAATTCTATCATCTCGCTTTCCTAACTATTCTGCAGGACAGTTGAGGTATCATCATCGGCTCTTTGGCGTCCATTGCTGGAGTACGGCTCATCGATGTGAATTTTCAACAAATTCTGTTGTTTAATTGTTTAAAGCGTAAAACTCAATTTGCTTTATCATCATATTTGGAGATAAGAGAACATAAGTAATAGGTTTTTTCAACTGGAAATTGGCCGGGAAAACGCAAATTTGATTAAGTTTGGCTCCCAAAAACAATGCTTGGCACCCCTTCTGCTTACACTCTAAAAAAGCGATACTTGGGCCCTTAAAATAACCATAGCATGTCTAATTAGGGGCGCGGCAACTCAGTCGCAGCGATAGTCGCACATGTGCGTGGGTTCTTAGTGTTGTAAACAAGCGTGGCTATTGATTTCTTGCGACCTGACCGCGTTGCGACAAACACATTACCCGCTTTGTTTGTTGTTTTGATTGTTGTGTCGGCTAAGGTTTTTGTTTTTCTGGTTGAAAAATATTTCGGTGTAATTAGAGGTTATTCATTATTTTATTAATTGTGTTCTGTATCTTTGGTGCTTTGTTTGACAGCTGGAATTATGGATTCAGACAATCATCGCGCCATGCGGTATTTCTTCGATATTCTTGCTAATGTTAGCTCGTGGTGGTCTGTGTTATTCTTTCCTTTTGTGGTATAATATGTTTTTATAACATACCCGTCACCAGTGACTTATACATGAAAGGATTCTTATCCTAATTAATTTTCGTTTGTGTCCTATGAACGCCAAGTGTCAGGAGGCCAAAATCGTTCCTGATAGCTATGTATATCTATGGGGTGGCGCATTTTCTACACGTCCATATGCTGATTTATGTATTACCTTTTGTGTAACTTCAAGCACCCTTTACTTTGACCCCAATTTCCATCTGTCACTTAATAAATCGCGTAAACAATCCAACTCGCCTATCTACATTCTATTTATACTGACATAATTCATTCATATTAATACGAATAATTTGTACTCGCGCGTATGGATGGCGCCAATGTTATTGTACTGATAACACTATATTATCAGTAGCGCTTTGTATCTATGTGATAACGGCTATACGTGCGGATATGTTGGTATCTCCCCTTATGGCTTCTATACGAGCTCAGATCGGGGAATTTGGGATGAATTTATATCATCTCGCACGAATAGATTTTTTGGATGTATGGAAAGCCATAAGTGGTTATTTAAATGGTTCTACCATGTTTTGATCGGTTGGTAAACTAGATCGTTTTATGGTACTAAAAAGGGAAAACAGAAAACGCGGGCGTTCGGCGATCCGATTGGTCCGTTTCGTGTTCTCCACCAATCGGAGCGCCGAACGCGTTCGAAGTGTTAACTCGAGTTTTTCAAAAGAAACGTACACTAGGACTTTGAAAAGATTATGCTATAAACGATTTTTATTATTTTCAAATTAGCTTATATTATCGATCTTAATTATATGTAAGTATGGTAGTAATATATAGTCTCTTTGTAACTTTGGTAGTAGATATGTCTCTTTGAAAAATCTTCTTTCAAGGGTTTTGTCAAAGAATATTTCATGTTTATACTTATCGATTTACCAAAAATACAAATACGTCATTAAAAAAGAACTAATAGGTAAGCCAGGCTCCGAATTACATTTTTTAAAACCCCTTTATGCATAGTAATATTTACCACTTAAATTTGCTTGTGTTAATGTTATTGGTAGTCAAATTGGCATAGATATTCAAAGCCATTTGTTGTTAAAGGCTGATAACCAGTTATATCTATTTGATAAGCGATGCAAATTCATATGGCAGTGTTTTTTGTTTGTCCATATGTTTACTTCGACCAAATGCTATCAGGCCGTGTAATTGTGGTAATTTATTTTATATCCGGTTCGAGACCTTTTTTTTAAAACCGTGCTCCACCCTATTAATATTACCTGTACCGTGGGTGCGTTTATAAACACAAATATTCATATGGACATACACCCAGACCCTAAACAACTATCTGTACCCTGAAAAATCTGAAAGATCTAAGATTTGTGATCGAGTTCCTACATCACATATTTGAGACTCAATGATATACCATGTATTGCGTCGATGTAGCGTTATGCTTTCAACGCATTCACTGCATTGGCAACCCAGAGTTGCCATTCCATCGATTTTTTTGCGGGCTGCAAAAGAAGAGCCTTACACGAGTGACGAATCCCGAGATAATATGGCGCACCCTGGGAAGTCAGCCTCGATAACACCATTGTACATTGGCTAATCTTTCCACTAGGTATGAGCGACTCTCATGTGATAACTTGTGCCAACACGACGGAAGAAGACTGATTAAAGAATACACCGTTTTGTGACTTCGCGTAACGCATCTTATGCGATAACCCAACCTGATCGCGTTAAATTGTCTTTTCTTCTACAGTTATTTTACACAAACTGACACTGTTTGACACGTGTTCCATGGGAAACGGATTTCACTTCACTTGTGTTTGTATTTTCTTATATTGCGAGTAGGAGAACTTTCAAAGGTATCCTGATCTCATAGAGTTTCCGGGCTTCAAAGATTGGGGAGTGTGTTATTCTGACTCACTCAAACCACATTCAGTTAAGCATACGGGTTGCAGCTACCAGTTCTCCTGATGGGTAGATGATATACAAGGACTGGCATGATGAAATAATAATCAAATATGTCCGAACTTGCCCTGTGAATATAAATTTTACAACGTTACATTATTCCCCTTTTCAGTATAAAATAACAACCCTATTTCCTTATACATCTAATATACATCTAATAATGTACAAGAAGCTTTTACATCCAGGTTATTTCAGACCAGCGGCGAGCTAGCAGCTTTCCTCGCGTACAATTAATAAACGAAAACCTTTGCCGGAAATAGCTCGTACAAAATATACCAGAACCTATCCAGCATTTCTGAAAATAAGCTCGAACAGACTCGATAAGTTTCTGTTAAGTATCATGCTGTTAATGTTACTTAACGTTGGACTTTAGCAATATTTTTTTAAGAGCAGAAAAGTTAAAATTTCTGTTTTGTTCAATGAATGGTATTTGTACTCTTCAATAGTACAAATAGTTTGCACACTACATCAATTAAGTGCAAATCGTTTTATGGGCACTCGAATCGCAATCAGTCTTTATGCGAATTTTTTTATACAATTTTCACAGAAAAATATTTAAAAATGGTTTCTAAATGATCTGTTCAAAGAATCGGTAATTCCAACAGTTTTCATATCATTTGATAGCAATAGCAATACCAATGAAATAGCGATCAGGCGTTTCCCCGAAGCACCGGGCATGCACCCTGCACCGGGGGTGTGTATAAAATCGATACGTTCGTGTTTATCTACGGAACGACGTTACGGCGCCTGTAAATAGAGAAATGGGGCGTTGCACTTTGTTGGGAGCCAAGTGGGAGTCGGACTTGGGGATATTATGTTACGTACATATATTTCTATGTATTTACATTTTAACTTGCAGAGCGTAGTGCTGGGGTGAGGGTGTGAGACTTTGGAGATGGTCGCATCTCCTCAAGACCTAGTTCATATTGCTGGCCTATAAGCCTACTCAAATACATCTCAACGGAGCCAACCCGCTACGTTCCACATGCGGAGTTACGTACGCCATTTAATCAAAAAATGTTACCTATATTGAAATATTAGACAGTAAACATTGCTTCATAAACATTATCAGCCTGATCGTAATCAAAACATAATCACAGATACGTTTTCCATACAACTGCAGTTTACTCTGCCCTACACAATAGTACGGTAAAAAACCAATGACCTTTACTCGATCAAATGATCAGTATTATCAGAGCATCAATGAATGTACGCAACGACAATGTAAACAAAGACTGTCAGTTTTCCTCCTAACCGCCACACAATCGCTTACGATGGCGGGTGTTTGACGTACATTGAAGCTTCATTTCCTCGTGAGTGCTTGTTTTGTAATATCAAGCAGGCAGTGGAAAATATTGGTCGCGGCTGTTCTAACGGTGAAGGAAAATAACGTAAACATGCTTCTATGTAGTACTAGTACCTAAAATCGAAGATATCCATTCGGCGCTGGGCCCACGTGGTGGATTTCGACCCAAGCCCAGTCCTTTCAAAAAGGAGGCTCATGGTATAATTTGAATGGAAAGTCCGGATGAATGGGCTAATCATGTGTAGGAGATCGAAATACGCCTTTGTTTACTAATAGAATGTTGACTTAGACTGTATCAATGTCAAACAAGCATAATGTAAGTAGCGCCCCCTATTGATTTATTATGTAAGACTTCAGTAATAAGTATTTACAATATGAGCTTGTTTTAAAATAGATGGCGGTGTATTAAATATTTTTGATAAAAGTAAATGATATCTTTGATATTGTGGTAAGTGCGCCCCCGCTCAGCTTGGTGGTCAGCTTCTCAAAGGATGCGAATGAAACATCAGATTTGTCAGAGAATAGACGTCGTTCCCGGCACAAAACCGTCCATCCTCCTTCCTTCCGTAGTAATTCTAGTTTAACAAATGTGAGTGAGATTAGTTCATGCTGCATCTGCTGGTCCAAATAAAAAGTATCAACGCGTAAAAAAAAATTATAACGTATTTGGACAGTTAATGTGTAAAGTTCTTATCTGTTTAATAATAACAACCTACCAACTGCCAAGCGTGGTTATAATGCCAATTTTCTTTTACGACAGTTAAAAGCGAATGGTCACGCCAAGCTTATGTGCTGATGACCGATATTGCTACCATGCGCCTATGACCCAATTCTCACAGCTGACTTCCAACTTTGCGTGTTTACAAGCTCGCCTCCGTTTCTCCGAACAAAATAATGAATTCAATAACTTGTGCTACGTTGAATGCATGCCGGGGACGCAAGTTCCTAGCGCTACTTTTATTAAAATTTTCCAATAATGGGAAGTAAAAGAAGCTTTTAACGTGGGGCAGTAGATTTTTTTGTATAAAACATTGTTTTACTTTACATGGCGGATCACTTGTTGAAAATTTTTGTAAATAACTGCTTTGCTTTTAAAAGAGGGCTGGAAAGCGAGTAGTATTATTTTGTGATATTTTTATAGTTGCACATTTTTCCTTGACTGTTTCGAAAATAAGTCTTTTGGCACAATACGTAGTACCAAAACATTCATAATTGCAGCTATTTCTATAATCCTTAAACTAATATCATAATGGTGGTAAGCCTTTAGTATGTTTTTATAGATTTATTACACTTTAGTGGCGCCCAACCTAGCGAATATTTTCGGAAGGTCCCTTGAAGAGTTCATTGCTATTTACCTGTCTTTTGTATATGTTTGCAATGATGACACCTTAATTTTTACCACCTCCAGTCAACGTCAAAAGTAAATGATGTTCAGTCTGATGTTAGAAATGGTTAATTATGTATTAAAGTCAAATAAATAGTACAGCAAACTCAACTTCGACTGATCATCACTTATTTGACTGAACATTGGCGCCCAACGTAGCAGAAATTTTCACAAACTTATTCAAATAGTTCTCATTGATTCGACGTTTGTTTACGTACTCTTTAAAGGAAAAACAGAACCGATATACAAACTTGCTTCGTTATTTTGTAAATGAATTCAATAAGTTTTTCTACGATGAATGTGTAGCGACAACTACTCGCAACATGGCAAAAAGTGAAGCGCCATCTATCGGAGTGAAGCTACAACAACAAACCCTGAATCGCACTATGAAAGTTTACAACGATTCTAACACATATACGAATATCCGACATCAACTGTCGGGCTTCGGCCCGCCAGGCTAACCACCTTGCCTGGTCGGAGGATCCTCCCTTTTCGATGGAGGAACACCAAACCTCGTTCCTCCATAGTGGTGACCCCTGATAATGAACATCTTCGCAACCTTCGACGGCATCATCGCCTTCACTCCCCTCTCCACCCCTCCAGTACCCTTCGAGCAGCATCAAGCAAGTCTCATCCTGCCAGCCAGCATCCTCGGCCCCAACGGGTAACCACACGCTTGCAGCGACCGCGCAAGCCTGGTTCTTCCCATCGGCCTCTCATCAGCAACCTTGGCACAGCACACTGCACTTCGGCCGGTCAACTAGCAGAGCCCTTCTCTCCTGGTCGACGCAGCAGCCAGCCACTACTCTTCACTGCACTACCTCGACTCACTGAGGACTTCGCAGCATCACTGCACTACCTCGACTCACTGAGGACTTCGCAGCATCACCGCACCTAGTTCCGACTCACTGTGAACTACGCGGCACTCGGTTCCGACTCACTGGAACCATCACTGGCCCTGGCAAGCAACCTCAAGACTCAACAGCATCGACCTCCGGTCTGGGGGGGAGTGATGTAGCGACAACTACTCGCAACATGGCAAAAAGTGAAGCGCCATCTATCGGAGTGAAGCTACAACAACAAACCCTGAATCGCACTATGAAAGTTTACAACGATTCTAACACATATACGAATATCCGACATCAACTGTCGGGCTTCGGCCCGCCAGGCTAACCACCTTGCCTGGTCGGAGGATCCTCCCTTTTCGATGGAGGAACACCAAACCTCGTTCCTCCATAAATGCATACTTGTGAATTTGTGACGTCAGATGAAATAGTATTTGTTTGTTTTCTTTAGCGCTCAACTTTAGCACGGGGTCACGATTGTTATGCTTTGAATACATTTAAATTGTTTTGTTCAGATTGTTGGCGTGTAACGGAGTATAGTTTAGAGAATATATTACTCAAGTAGATTGTTAGGAGTATAATTTTCAGAAATATTATTCAGAGTAATATGAAATTATTTATTTTGTGATAAATGGGGATCGCTCAGTAAGCGATTACCGATTCACTTGAGAACTCGTAAATATAGCTGAAATAAGTGCTGAAAGTATAAAACATTCAACTTGTTAATAAGATACAGCTTCAAATATAGACTTAGTATCTGAACTTCAAATCGTAAAGTAAAAAAAAAACTCCTCGCATTTTTCATCATCAATTTTATTTCGCTCAAACCATTTCTCTTTATTAGTGCGACCGTAGCAGAGATTGCACCTTGCAACTGTCTATCTCACAACAATCCTACACAAGTTAAACGAGAACCGTCGAACCTAATAGCTAGAAATACCGACGCACTCGATTGAACTTAATAAAAGATCGAGGCATTCCCAGCTATGCGCTTTCCAGGAAATTAATCCGAGCATTGAATGTAGGTTTGAATTAAATTTATATGAACTAGCGCAAAGGAATTGCAATGTAGATTGCCGTTATGTATATTCAGGATCGTTGCTGGAATTGCAGCTGTCGGGAATTTGAAATGAAGGAGTTATGTGAAAGGTATTTGCTTTGAAGCATTGTGCAGTGGTATGTACATAACGAAGCTTAGATATGTATCTATTGCTGTATATGGATCATCTTGAATAATTTGAGAACAGGAGATACGATTAATACACAGAATATCTACCTAATCTTCATCATATGCAAGGCACAATCATTAGAGATAATAGCTTTTTAAGAAACTTATAACTCACGTGAAGCGATGGCAGTCTAACTGAAACCTTGAAATGAAATTAATGAAATGAAATGAAATGATTTATTTTTGCAATTAGGATTTTTCAATCACTTTTACACGTCTTTTTTAAACTAACGATGGCGTCGGCATTTCCTATGACTATCCCTGAGAAGAAACGCCGAAACAAACTTGCGGCATCAACTAGAATAAAATCGCGTAAAATTTCGCTATTTCAAATACCACATTCTATCTATCTCTTATGATAAGCCATATAACTTCAGTCGGTTTTATTGTTCCAGTGTTACAACTGTTAGACGTAAAAAAGTTATTTTACCATCGACATGGTTTTACGAGGTTGTTAGTCCTACTGGTCCTAAAAACCTGCTCAAAACACGAAAATTGTGATGGTGGTGATTATTTGTAGGATTTTGAAAGATCTCTTGCGTGACTGGGACTTAATGGACGGTATAAAAAGCATAAAATACTTTGTGACATAGCAGAGTAAATTCGGGAAGTTGTATGGGCACACTACATTTCACACACAGTCTGTACGTTGTCAGTCATAGACAGAAACCCAATTTTTCTAGGCTGGGAATCCCTTAGATATATGGTTGTGTGAGCCTTTAGTTTTATAATATTGCAAAATACAACGGATTGATGTCCCAAAAGCAATGCAGAAAATATTCCTAAAAACTATTCGTACATAGAAATAATTTCAGTAACGGCGAACAGGGAAGCCGTACGTGACATGCGCAATATACCACCCTTTAGAATGCGAGTATGCAAGGTATGTGTGCGTTAGCGAAGCCGTTATGGCTGTACTGGATGTTAATGACGGGAGATTTATTTATATGGGCCTAAAATGTGGACAGATGCTCCATTTCCATTATCGCTGAAGGTCTCAAATCTACCTTTCATAAGTGGACTTGCTTTATTCGTAAGACAAACAAGCCTTTGTGATAAAAGATACCAGATATGTCTTCAAAGTTTTTCAGGTTTCGAACAGTTTCAAAGGGTTCGAAGTTCAGTTGAGGTACGTCCAAAGTTAGCTGATCGGCGATTGTTTAGTCTTGACATTATGAAAGGAGTTAATCTATATTTACACACTTATCGAACAGATTTAACTTAGGGTAATAATTTGAAACGTTTTCTTCAAAGTAAACACAGCAACACTTTCGCATAACCGATAGGGTTCTCTATTTAAAGTTAATACTCTAATGCGCAAACTAGCACATTCTATTTCTACATACGAAGCTTTTAGAATTTGGAATACTTAAATTATAAATAGAAGCGAGGTTCCATTCGAAACCTGAAGTTGAAATATCCAAAATACATTCGTTCGTGGAAACGCGGTGTTAAATCTTTAGTACAAAATGCAGTGTTGAATTTGTAGTAGGAAATAGTACAAATGAGTAGAAAATGTCGGCTTTACTCCGGCTCCGTACTACATTCAGTCGAGTTGTAAGCGGATGCATTGATCTGGATATGAATGGTTGGCTACATGTGTGGGTGTGTAGGATATTGAAGGGTGTGTGTGTGTTTATTCTGCAATTGATTGAAACTTGGTCATGGAAACGTCTATGAT
This sequence comes from Shargacucullia verbasci, assembly GCA_947562105.1. Taxonomy (NCBI): domain Eukaryota; kingdom Metazoa; phylum Arthropoda; class Insecta; order Lepidoptera; family Noctuidae; genus Shargacucullia; species Shargacucullia verbasci. Next base: position 1,294,159 of record OX387289.1, on the reverse strand, counting down.
TGTCTATGACAATGGTAACAGATTGATTCAAGTTTCTGATTGTTCATACTTAGGATCCTTTTAAGGAGTTCTTGGGGAGTATATATACGTTTATTATATATTAATGTGGTGCTTGTCAACGTCAACAAAGAAAAAGGGTTAAGTGTATCGCTAAAACAAATAGTATCTGCAAGGTACGCCATAGTACTCTAGCAATTTATGTTCAAATTAAATTCGTCTGTGTTGCAGACATAACAAACTCCCCTAGCGTTCAGCTACAGTGCATTCAGAGCGTCGTCATGCCAACAGTTCATTACTACCGACGTCACAAGCGCGTCTGTACGCTTATTGAATTTACTGCACTGCGGGCGCCAATAAATGGTACTACGTACTGTCCTAACTGTCCTATATGTCTTTACACATAGTTCTCCATTTTTGTTAATTTATGTAGGTTTCTCGATGTGACATGAACTTAAACTGTGGCGCCCAACGAGGCGTTTACTAGTTCCCACGGTGGGCGCCAAATATGGTTTGTTTAATGTTGTCTAGTTTAACAGTCGCAATTTAATTCTTTTTCTGCTCGGCAAATATCCAAGTTACGACAAATAATGGTGCTTGGTGAAGTTGCAAATGTGTTGGTTTTGGAAAAGGGTTGCTTTTCGCGAATTTAATTATCAAAAAACAGATGTACATCAGGATAATATAATCGGTTACTGTTATTATAATGTACGTCCGTTACTTCCAGAACAGATACCATGATATGCAGTGTCGGTCCGACAGGGAGGGGGGGTCGTAGGGGTCATGACTCCCCCCAAAATCATACAAGTCAAATTGAAAAACTCCTAAAACAAGGCTATTCACGAAAATTTTAAAAAAATTATTAAGTTCCTGCTAAAAACGTCTAAAAAATGAAATCAAAAATAGTTGGGATTTTTTTTATTTATAATATTATACTTAATTTTTTCTAAAATAAATTCTAGTTTCCTCAACTTTAATATTACCCCCACCCTCCCGAAATGTCTTTACTGTTAATATTTTATTACTTGTTATATAATATTATTTTAACATTTGTAATAATTATTACTTAATCTAAACGAACCTTAAGATCAAAAACAGTAATCATCTAATACCTTCCGTCTTATGTTTTCAGATGCACACTACGCTTCCCTTCCACAAATATCCGACTGGAGTTCCAGTCGCTGGTGGAGGAGAGCGGTGGCGGGGCAGGAGGCAGCTCCGCTCAGATGCCGCCTCTCCGCATCACTATTCCCACTGACAGCGATGGACGCAGCCCTGCGCCTTCCCCCACAGGTTAGTGACTCCATCTAGAAATAGACCATTTTATTACCAGCTATCTCTTTTTAGAAGAGGATAACAAGACTCAGTTTCAGGATAGTTCCGCTTATTTTTGATATATCACTATCGTGGTTCAGTAGATACTGCAAACAATAAATTTGTCTCGATTTATTTTTCTTGATTATAAAGTAAATGTGAAATAGGTCAACACAACAACATAGGGACAGCATAGATTTGGAATTGATATAAGGTGTGCACAGACAGTGTAATCCTTTTAAATTCTGACGCTATTTTTGATGTCTCTGAATAAGCCTCTGCGGTCCTCTCGGTTCGCGCTGAACTACATTTTGTGTATTCAATCGACATTTACTCATAGACTCTAACACTTAACTATCACACTTGTATATTATAGGAACAATAAGTGCGGCGAACAGCTGTCCGACGTCGCCGCGTGGTGCTGGATCCTCAGGCCGAAGACACGCTGACCTCGGTCTCGTCGCACATTATGCGGCATTAGCTGACCATGCGCGGCCCAACTCCAATGGCACTGCTGTAAGTACAATTCAGTAATAAGAAGGGTAGTCCAAAATACGTGTCGGTTGAAGAGATTTCGACCCTGGCATCGATGTGCCACCGATGTGGACCCGAGTACGTCCTAAAACTGCGGCCAGGTACCGGAGGACGGGCAGCAGCGTCCTCTCACTAGTCGGTGAGCCACCGCGATCCCCAAGCTGCCTGCCAAGCGTGGGGATTATGGTACCTCCCCTCCCCTGGGAGGCCTTCGTCCAGCTGTGGACGTCTTCTGGTTGATGATGATAATCGATGTGCACTATGTGGGTTAAGACTATGCGCAGTCAAACACCAATTGAAGTAGTTGTGTGTGACCAGTACTGCTGTGAGATTAGCGAGCTGAATGACCAAACGCTGATAACTAAGGTTTAGAAATGGACCTTCTACTTGGATGTCTGTGCCAATGACTACCTCGGCCATATTTTTTATTCCAGTATTAAACATTAGCATAAAGCTTTGTTCACCTTTCTTTTCTTTTCCAGGCGTCCACCACAAACTCAGAGAGTGGTTACGGCAGCACGCGCGACGTGCGCGAGCGCGAGCCGCGAGAGCCGCGCGATGATGCCAAACCTCCGTACAGCTATGCGCAGCTGATCGTGCAAGCTGTCGCGTCGGCGCCCGACAAGCAACTGACGCTCAGCGGCATCTACAGCTACATCACCAAGCATTACCCTTACTACCGTACTGCTGACAAGGGCTGGCAGAACTCCATACGTCACAACTTATCGCTCAATAGGTGCGTTGAGTAGAACACTTTTTCTAGGTCCGAACATCTGAAAGTTGTTCCACGAAAAAGACAGAACGTCAATATAACAAATAACTTTAATTACAGTTAGGATTCACGGTTCTCCATACCAATGAAGAAATACATCATTTTTAGTCAAAACACAGCTGTTTAATTAATGTAATAATAAAATACCCGTCCTCCATCCGCTTACACAATTACTTATATATTAATTCCCCACTTCCAGATACTTCATCAAAGTGCCGCGCAGTCAGGAGGAGCCGGGCAAGGGCAGCTTCTGGCGCATCGACCCTCAGAGCGAAGGCAAGCTCATCGAGCTGGCCTTCCGCCCGCGTCGCCCGCGCGGCGTGCAGTTCCGAGCACCCTTCGGACTCTCCTCCAGGTACGGTACTTCAAATTAATCTTTTGTAGGAAAGACAAGTGGACACTGGGTGAATGGTAACACCAATAATTTAAATTTCGTCAACTTTTAAATTATGACCCGCGTATGGTCATTTGAAGACAATAAATGGGTTTACCCATAACCTAGGGATATAGATTTTTGTAACCGAAAATACATGAAATATACGCTACAAGTAGATTATTGACCGCATGGTCAGCCCCCCCATACAGTAGGATCACGGGAAAATTGGATACGTTCGATCCCAATTCCCAATTACGTCGTCAAAGTCTTGTCACTAATCTATAGAGAGACCGTTAGAGTTAGTTTAGCTACCCCTTAAGGCACCTTTAGGTACCGAATTTACAAAGGAACTAGTACTTAGTATATTAGTTTCTTTTAACCTTCTTGGCAGGTGCTTTGCAAGTAAGGTTGCCAGATCAAAAATCAAGAAAAAAAGCTAACAAAATCCGGACAGGATCGTGCTTATTTTTAAGCAGACAAAGATGTAAAATACCCAAACATGAACTAAAGTTGAACGTTTGCCAACCCTACATGCAGGGTAGACAAAAAGAGAGGTAATACATCAGCCAAGGAATTATTGTAGCTGTGTTGTGAAGTTGTGTTCGAAATGTGTCGAGGTGCTGCCTGGCGTAACCTACCCCACACTCTGTAGGGTAATTATATTATGTACCCTATAAAACCAAGATTCCGATTCGCAATAGGATGTGCCTGTGCCCTAAGAATTAATAAAAAGTACCCAGGACGCACAGATTTGCCTCGGACGATCAATTCTATTCATCAAACTTCATTATCATCTTTAAGACGTTGAAATAAAGGTGCTTTTGTGGTTTCACGTAGTTAAATACGATGTCTGATATATTGGCATTTAATATATTTAAAGAAGGGCCAGGCGACACTTCGATCTACAATAAAACTTATCCAGTTTTAAGAATAACCTTACGATGGTTTCCAGGAGTGCGCCGACATCTCCGTCGCAGGTGGGCGTGTCGGGGCTGGTGACACCCGAGGAGCTGTCCCGCGAGCCCACGCCCGACCTGTTCCCGCCTGAGGAGCAGGACCAGCAGGTCAGTAGCTCGGTGAGTGTACTGCCCCAACATGTTCATATGTACAGCTGTTCAGTGAAAGAGCCAACTTGTGGAAATTCTTTAGCTCATGGATATATTTTGACAAGTGTTTTGTGACCTCTGAAAGATTTATAAAAGAAGACCTATACTCGTTTTGTTTAGGTATTTAAATAAAGGTAAACAATCCTGATGTGACTTTACACAAACACATATTAAACAAATGAACTACTGCTTAAACTAGTTGTTCAATTGATTTGGTAATCGTTATTGTTGTTTTACATTGGTCTACAGTCGCGTTTTATTTTTAAACTGAGTTTTTAAACAAAAAATATTAAAAAGACACATCAAGATCGTTTACCTTTAGTTAAATACCTAAACAAATCGAGTATAGTTTGTTATATTTTATGTGTACTATACCTGTAAGCAACATAAGTATCTAATTATAATGAAATCGTTCACAGGCAAGTCAGCAACGGCTGAGCAATAGCAACAGCCAGTCCACGCAGTATCTGTTCCCGCAACGCAGCGGCGTCAGTCAGAGCGCGCCTGGATCACCCGGTATGTACACTATCACAAATCATTGTTGTCCACTGGTGGACTCTCTGCTAAATACGAAGTGATTCTTGTTGTTTTATTGTCAACAAGTGGGATAACGGCGTATAGTTAGCCTGCCAATACTATGGACGTTGTTGTATCGTAACTGGCCATTTGTGGGTAGTCAGGGCATCGTTATTAATTAAGCAGCTGAGATTGTCAAGTGAGGATAAAGTTGGTCGTGCGCACCGGCCTCAGTAGTAAGCAGTAAGCAGCGTGTTGTCCCGCAGGTCACGGGCTGGCGTACAGCTCTGCGGGCGGCGCGCTGGTGATGGCGGGACATCAGATCACCGTCGTCACCAACGGAGCCGGCGGGGAGAGGGAAGGTACGCACCGCATCCCGATCCACGAACCTTACACCCGAACATATAAACCCCTAAACGTTCCGTGATTCATTTTCTGTTTGCGACATTGCAGTCAGCGACATAAATAATTTTGCGCATTTTTTAAAGTATTTTATGAAAGAAGATAATTATAGTTGTTAACTAACTTATTAACCCAGCCAATAAAGCAATGATATTCCATAATAATTTATAACGGAAAGTCTTTTCAAACAATTCTTGCAAGTTTACATTCATAAAAAAAGTTATAAATTAGTACAATCATTAGCTATTTTTGATGATGACTGTACTGAGTCTAACTAAGGCGGCCTCATATTTATTTACCTGTCTGATTGATTAATCCTAGGACCAAATCGCTAATATCTTCACAAATTTATTTTTTGATCGCCTGAGTATGACGCTTTAAACATCGACTTAGTAATGTTATTGTTGCAACTTACAGAGAAGTACGTGGTGGGCACGACCGGCGGGAACCTGGTGTCCATCCAGGAAGAAGACGTGCCAGCCAACGTCGTGATACACCAACACTCGCCATACTACGGGTCAGTATTACCATAACATTATTTATTGCAGAGAACAATCCAGTCAAACTTCTCATAGAGACAAAAACTAGTATGGTAGACACTGACAAAGCTAAAGCAGACATTTGTCACCACAGATAGCTTTGAGCTGTTTATGAACGCTCATTGTTTCTTCAAACTATCTACTGATGGTATCGCAATGTCTGGCACACTTAAATCACAAATCGCAACGTTTGGCACATTTAAATCAATCGTATAAAGTAGTTGGTGTCAACCACCAACTTTATACGGTGGTTTAAGTAAGGCGACTGAAGCGAGTAGGGATATTATCCCGCCCACCTTACATCTGACGACGTTACCGGTATTTGAATAAAATAATTCGAGAAATGCATGAAATTTTACTTGATTTTCCTCTTTAGTTGTGGAAACAGTTGTTTCTATTTTGTTCTCAATTGAATGGTCTGTGTTATAAATAGTTGTGTGTGTTCCAGCGGCGGCTACGGCGGCAGTGCGGGCGAGGAGTGCGGCGCGCTGGGCGGAGAGCTCGTCATCTCCGACGCGCCCGACCCGCCGCACAAGCGGCCCAGGCACAACAACGTACGTCACTCACTCAACACTAACTCACTCACTTTTTGAGTGGATGCGGGGAATTGGAATTTTTAATTACTGAAATCACTTTCTTGGTTGTCTTCTTATATATATATATTAGTTCTTGGCGGCCACATGCGGAGGACCTTCGGAAATACACAGTATCCGCAGCACGTCCCGGGGAAAGCTGAAATTAGTTTCTTGCAATTCCTTACATTTCATTTACTGAAATTTAAAATATGTGAAGGGGCCACAAAGTTTGTCATTGGACGATCGCCAGCGTCGCGTCTAAGGATGACGATCCGATAGGTGACTCTCGTGATTACGATGGAGACGAAGTGCAGTTTGTCTTCAGATGTCGTGGGTTTGAAAACTGTGTTCGAAAGACGCACACTGAAAATAAGTATATGGTTTCCAGATGTCGGAGTTGGAAGAGCGGCGCGCATATTGACGCGGAGTGCCGGCCGCCCGCTCCCGGCAGCGCGCGCGCTCGCACGCCACGCACGCCGCGCCGCACGTGACGCACGCGCCGCACGTGACGCACGCGACACACGCGAGCAGCGCGCGACCGCGGCCGGCAGCGCAGTGAGCGAGTGTGACGTGACGCGCGTGCGTCGACCCATGAGGCGCACCAATCGGAGCCGAGCGCTCGCGACCAGCCAATCACACCTCGCCTCGCAAGAGCGACATCACCGATCCGATACACTCATTCTGTAGTTTTTCATTTGAAATAATAATATGTACAACTCTGGTGCAATATTGTACGATGTTGTGTACTTGGTCTTTTGAAGACCTGTGATTCGTAATAAATGACAGTTTAACTAGATGTTTCTGTTTACTTTCATATTTAGAATTCAGTCCAACGGCATAACGCTGACGTAGCTCTTCAAGAAGCTTTCAAGCTTAATATACATTATAAATAGCTTTTATTTCATGATGTAGGAACTACCGATTGGAAAAAATCAAGAATTGCCGAGTAAAAGTAACTTGGGATTCTTGCTAACCCTCATTGGTCGACGCACAAAGGATATCGTAGCAATAATAGTGATACGGGACTTTGAACAATCCAGTTTGTTGAACAAGACAGTGTAGTTTTAGTGTTCGAGTGTTAAGTTCTACTCTAAGTTATAAACTTTTGTTTAGTAAGACGCGAACGAGCTTTAAAGAGAAGGAATAAGGTGTGAGGTAAGATGGAAACGATTCGCCGTTATATATAATTTTGAATATATATAAATATATATGACGCTTCATTCAGCCCCTGTGAACCGGGTGCTGGAACAAATTGCATATTAAATAATATCTAAGGGATATTTGTACTAAGCGGGGATCTAACCTGCGATAAAGCGGATGCTACCGCTCATTCAGTAAGCTTTACGTCAGGGCCTGTTTCATTATAAACAAACTCACTTTGCAGAAGCCATTTTTAATAACTGAATAAATATAAATTGTACGGTGTGAAACAGGTTCTCATCGGAAATATAAAATTTTGTTCAGTTATTTCCGAGGTCAATCATTAGACAAACACGTAGGCTGCATAGCGTATATGTAAAGCATATACCTATTTAATCGTCAACTGCTATATGCACGCGTTATGAGTTCTTGTATATACGCAAGCAGTACTGTGTTGCCAGCTTCGAAAATATTCAAATTATTGCCATGCTTAATAAATAATATGATATGTAAAAATGTGTGTGAATGAGAATTAATGGATTATATACATGAATATTCGTAAATTAAATATTAAATAAAAATGTACACTGACTTTATTAACTTTTAAACAATCCAAATGCAAAGGTTAACACTGTAAAGCTTAGAATCTCGAGATTATATGAAGAGTGGAATATTTCTGAGGCTGGCATTAATATCTAAGGTGAGTGCAATGGTAGAAATAAACGTTTATAAAATATCGAAATATATATTATGTATGTCTGTATAAATATTAAAGTTGTATGAGCTTGGAGATTGACAATCGTTGTCAAGCGATTGATTTTAATTGAAAAGGATTTTTAATTTGACCCCTTGATCCTCATATGGCCCTAAACTAACTAGCCTTAAATCACGATTGATATCAATAATTGACGATTTCCAAGCGCCCTTCACAAATTGATACACAATACCATGTAATTTGTAAGAAATTAACCTTTTTTAAAGCTTTTTATCCGCGAGTCTGACTCGTAGAAGCAAAATGTATGAAGTATGAACTATGTAGGTACATATTTGCCAATAGTGGACACACACAGTAATTTTATATTGATTTTATATGTCCACGATATATTTGAATAGGATTCAAATTAATTTTTGCGTACCTAAAGTAAATTGAACAGAATATTTAAACTGCGCATCGGGCTGGTTCAATGTGCGCCTGAGCAGTCCGGTGTTACGTATGCGCTGCACGATCGTGTGGAATATTCATATACAGTTAGCCTCAAAAAGATATATAAATGCAGCAAAGTTGAAAAATAAAATTTTTGGAGACCTAGTTCGTGATTTCTTTAGAAATTTTTATACATTGGATCTGCGGATATGATGTTTAAGAATGATTAGCTAAATTTTTATGCTGTTTCAATCACTACTTCTGGAAGACTCCAGTTTTGAATTGAGCTTGTTTTAAACATCTTTTTGAAGCTGATTGTATATTCACACCAGTTTTCCTTTACGAAGACGAGCAGTGTAAATGCTCGACATAGTATCAATAATATTGTTAATTTTCTATGGGAATTATCATTGTTATGTAATCAGTGAATTTAGAAGCTGGTGCAACGACCGAATATTTGGTAAACTAATTGTACTAAAATAAATTTTGTATAGGAAAATTTACATGTGTTTATATGAAAAAAAAAAAAGATTCTATTCTTCTGTGTATTGAAGAAAAATATAATTTAGGTCGCCTTTGTTTTACAGCGACTTGTGCGCTATAACCGACTCTATTTAACACTGAAGCGGGAAAAAAACCTACATTCATTGTTAATAGACAATTAAAACAATGTTAGGTAGTAAAAATATATAAAATATCCATGGAATTTTCGAAATTCTATCAAATATAATTAAAACATTAAATTAGATAGGCTCGTTGCACCTCAAATAAATAAATATTAGGTTGAATTTCTTTGATCTAAACTAACTTAAATATATCTGCATATTAGTACAGACACATTACACATACATAAGACCTGTTGATATACATATATAGAAATTACATTGGGAAACATATTTATAGGTATACATACTGCGACACTATGGTATTATAGGTATATCGATAGATATATGTCATTGAAACATATTTAAAAATAAAATTAAAGACATTTTCTTTAAGCTGGCAAAAGTACCTACTATAATCTTGTGATTTAGCTTAGAATGAACAAGTTTATTTTGTTTTATTCTTAACATCTCCCTCGGTTTAGGTGTATAAACATAATTATAAAAATAAATAAATAATAATATAGTAATTGAATATGTAAAGTAATATTCACTAGTAGTTTGTAATATGTTATTATTATCATAGATAGTGTAAAGACCGCAAAACTACAGTTAGTTATATATATATAGCATTTAAATATGCATATACATGTGGATTGTAACAGTTTAGCAAGAGGCTTCATAAGGAACAAATTCGTTTTTGTCTATGTACCCAATATCATGTGTATCTAACTTTGATGAAACCGACCGATTTCTCGATCGAAACGTTGTATCTATTTTGTTTTGTTCTGTAACTCAGATTAATTGTTGACAAAATCTATTATTCACCGACACTACCATTAAAACTGACAATATGATGTCAGTATGAGTAAAGCATAAATTATTTTCCTTTTCGCCGGCAGATGGCGGCGGGCAACCATTGAATATGATAGAGGGTAACTGTAAAAACATGTATAGAAACTTGATTTAATGATATTATTTTAAGATTTTCACGTATTTGGAAGACTGGCTTAGAGGGCATTTGACATTTTCGCTTGTTGAAGGCACTTATGATTATAATATGAGGTATCTATTGAACTTGTTAAAAAGCAGACAAGCAAATGTATAAAAAAAAAACATTTTTAAATATCAGCCAAGTCTCCTTCCAAATGTGTAAATATCTAAAATAAATCTCTACTCGAGGCTTAATGTAATACCTATAACATCGTTAGAAATTCTGTCACGAACTTCGTTTAGCAACCGAAAATGGTTCGCGATGTTATGTTGTGCTCAGGTCAATATGGTACTTTTAATGTTTTCTCGAGAATTATGAAACCAGTGTTGGTTATTGCTTTTTAGGTATTTTTGACATATGGATATTCGAGAATTTTTTATTAATATTTTTTTTGTTAACTTTATTTTTAAGTACCATATTACCTCAATTCACATAAAGTGCTGTTATAACACTATATAATGTATTTACTATCAAAAGGTAACTCATAATACCATTTACATTATTTATCTTGTCGTATTCAAACTTGAATTTTGTCGGCACTTTGATGTGGATTGACATTATATTACGTCCCGAGTACTAGCTTAAACCGAACAAGTCCCGGCGACTTTAGATTTAACTTTAGAGTGTATAAGGCATATATATATAAGGCATTTAATGCTATACATATTTCTTGTCTAAACAATGTATGCACAAAATGGACGTGCAAAATGTCCATTTCAGATAATGTATGAGATTGATTTACAAATATTGGCGCCCAACGAAACAGATATATTGTATAACACATACATGCGATAATTCGTTCATAACCTTTTTCGGAAATCGTATTTATTTTAATTTATAATAATTATACATCTATACTTAATTTTCAAGCGATATATAAAATCCCTCACCTCTAATTTCATATTATATAAATATACTCGTAAAATAAACCTGGGCGAAACGTTGCCGTACAATTGTACACCACTGCCTAACCCTTCGGGGATATAGGCGTGATGCTATGTAAGTAGTAAATATTGTAATATATCGCGTATCACACGTGTAAGCTTTTAAGACACGCGGCGTCTGTGTGTGTAAATCAATAATACCTTTAGTAAAGAGTGGACGCTTTGCACGTTTCTGTTTTGTGGAGTATGTAGCGAACGTACATATTGTTGTGTATATTGACTAAGATAGGAACATGCATACAAGAGATGTAAAGGATATCGGTTGTAATGACAGCGTATGGTTTATTGACAAATTTTAAGAAATAAACGTATTTTATCTCCTTAGGCAGTTTGTTTTATTTGTTATTCATTTAATAAAATATATCGATATATCGACATAGTCGTAGAATAAAGACGGATTATAAAAAATACATTAAATTTTTGGTTTTTTGCATATTAAAAAAAAAAAACTAAAATCCCTCGTTAAATTTAATTGGCAAATTTTTTCCAAATGATAAAGCTCATTTTATGATAATACATATATAAGTAGCAATAGCAATATATATAAGAAAATTGCAAATTTTTAGTTCCTCGTTATTCTACGACTATGATGATATGTTTCCCCACACTCGGAAGATTATATTCTGGGTGGTATTTATATTAGCGGTGGTCGTTACGCAACATAACCGTTGTTGAAACGAGCTATCGTCATAATAACGGTTAGCTAGTTTCACCGATTTGAAATAACCTGCTAACATGCTAACGCTAAAGTCGCTAACATCCAAATAATCCGAAAGACAGTTGCGTTTCGTTATCTAAAAAAGACGCTATAGCTATGTTGGAACAACAACGACAATTTGCGAATTTTGAGCATCAATGAAAGCTAAAAAAAAAGCTCATCAAAACTTCACGGGGCCGTTCATTAATCCTTGTTAAGAGACATTTATGTTGGAACAACAATTCGGGGAATTTTGAGCATCAATGAAAGCTAAAAAAAAGGTCATCAAAACCTTACGGGGCCGTCCATTAAGTCCATTAATCCTTGCTAAGAGACATTCATGTTGGAACAACAACGACAATTCGCGAATTTTGAGCATCAATGAAAGCTAAAAAAAAAGGTCATCAAAACCTCACTATCACATAACGTATATTTTTTTGTAGTACCTTTAGATGCTCATTGATGCAACGCGCTATCCCGCTATCCCGCTATTAGTCTATTAGCGACCAATAGCAGGATAGCAGGATAGCGCGTTTTAATAACCGTTATTGATATCCGATAGACAGTTGCGTTTCGTTATCCAAAAAAGATGCTACAGCCCACCGCTAATTTATATACACAAATATTTAACTGTAGGCCATACAAATATTTGTATCGTGCGGGAATGAATCCCTGACATGTAGTGCAGAAGCAATTATCATAACCACTAGGCCAATCGTGTTGTCAATTTGTTTGTTTTATAAGTTTATACTCGTTTTGTTTAGGTATTTAACGTAAGGTAAACAATCTTGATGTGTCTTTTTAATATTTTTTGTTAGGGGCGGGCATTATTATTAGCACTGCTAGCTAGTCTTAAACTATGGTCTTGAGACACTCCTTGGGAATCTCGGAAACTCGTTAGAAGATCAATAAGCTACAGGTTTATGGAACGATTTCTATAAACGAGTCCAAATAAATTAAGTAATGTATAAAGCTTCCATGAAAGACAATATAAATGATTTTTCGGCGCATCATGGGCAGTTATCTCATGTAGGTATGTATGCCCTTGCAACAGCTCCTGTAGTCCTGATTGCCTACCTCATATTTGAGAAGGACTTCTGAAACAGGAGGCGCTGCGTGCTGAAACACAGGTGCAAACCTAGTTCGGCAGCAGATGTTAATAATTAGACACATTTGTCACTGTTTTAATATTAAGAAAATTATATATAGCTTATAGACAAATTGAACGGCCAAAGTGATATTGGGATTTTCTGAAATTCTCAGTAGCAGCCCGTAGTTTAGAATTATGCCCAGCAGATTACAATAGGGTCGTGCCATAAGACTTCATAACGTCATGGGCAAAATGTAGTTGTTCAAAAGTACACTTCTCCCTAGCTCTTTGGGAAACACCACGTAGCAAGAGTAGTTATTGCTACGGGCCCCGCGGTAAAGGGGGCCCCGGGTATCCAAACCCGCCCACCTCCGCCTAGCGTTACACCAAGACAATCCACGTCAGATAATCGGTAACCGATTATTTTGTTGGCGAAAATAAAACACAAAATTTCAAAAGGTAAACGCACAAGTTCTGCAAAAAGTCACTTTACACTTAAGAGCCCATAGCAGATCAAGGGCCCCTCGATAGAATTAGCTACGGGTCACGTGCTTGCTTAATCCGGCACTGGGTGTGAGGCTACATTAAGTTACTGTTACTGAGCCTGTTACATCCCACTGCTGGGGAAAAGTCTCCCTCCTTGATTTCCAATCAGTAAAGTAAATAGTTCCAAGTAAAGTAAATAGTGAAAAACTCATAATAGAGGTACTGTACCTCTATTATGAGTTTTTTACTATTTACTTTCATAGTAAATGTAAATTTTCATGCAAGCGATTTTAGTTCTTAAATTGGTTTCATTAGGGATTAGAGTCGCTAACATGACATCTCTATAATATAGTAAATAGTAAATCAAAACTTTACTATGACTAGATGTCACATAAGCGACTCTAATCCCTGATGTAACTAGTTAAGAACTAAAATCGCTATCATGAAAATTTACTTTAATTTGATAGAAAATAGTAAGAAAACTCGTGATAGTGGTACTGTTCTTTTCTGTGTTATGTTATGATAAATTGATTTCTTAATTACAAAAAAGTTATGTAAGTACTATTCGAAGGCTGGAATTCTGATTATTAGCTCGTTATCTTCCAATGGCACTCATAGCGTAGAGTGCTAGGACATCAGAGACTTTGATAAGGAGAACATTATCATACATATTATCAGGCCGTTCCTAAGGATCCACTTCTTACAACCTTAGTTGAACTACTATCGCTTATTATAATTTAAAGACACGGTTGGTGGTTGAGCGGTCGACTGCTGTGCTACGTGTCGTGGGTTCGATACCCACACGAAACAAATGCTTGTATGATCTATTGTATAAATTTTTGCATGCCTTTCGGTAGAAACACTTGAAACATGTACATTATTATTAACACCATTGTAACAGTGTCTTCTGCAAAAATAAAAAATTTGATTTGATTTGATTTGATTTGATTTTTTAGGAATAGTTGATCCAGGCAATTAGCGGTTTTCGGTTGCAAATCGGTAAATTACAAAAAAAAGGATTCTCAAATTTACAAAAAACGGACATTACTATAAAAAAAAAACGTAAAAAAGAGACTGGTGTCTGACGTAGGTCGAACCTGTATCACAGATCACCAGGCTGACCCTCTTTTAGATTGCACTATATGGGTGTATGAGTAAGGAAAATGATTGTTTTTAGGTACATTCTGGAGTCATAACTAGGGGAATATTTTAAAACAAAATTTTTTTTTTTTTTTTTTTTTTTTTTTTTTTTTTTTTTTATACATTGCCCCACACTAGGATTTCTCCTGTATCGTGGGTACAGTTTACAAACATACATGTCACATGCACAAACAACCAGACCCGAAACAACTATCTGTAGATCATACAAATATTTGTTCCGTGCGGGGATCGAACCCGCGACACGTAGCGCAGAAAGCTAATCGCTTAGCCACTGCGCCAACCGTGTCGTCAAATTAAAGACAATGTATTTATTTCTGGAGCTAGCCCGTAAAAAAATGGAGACCCATACAATATTTTTGCATAAATACTCTTTTTCCGTCGCATCGAAAATCCTAACTAATATTATAAATGCGAAAGTAAGTTTGTTTGTTTGTTACCTTTTCACGCCTAAAACACTGAACCGGTCATCATGAAATTTTGCATATAAGTCGTCAGGGGTACCTTTCATACAGAAAAAAAGTATTATTCCTGAGGGAAAGAACAATAAATTTCGACAGTAACAATTGCTTTAAGACGCTAGATGGCGCTACGTGTGACCCGAAAAATGCACGGGTTCATAATAAATGCGGGCGACGCCGCGAGTGGAAGCTAGTATTACAATAAATATTTTGTCCAAGAAGATCTGCGTTATTTTCAAACATTCGACGTATAGTAACAACATATGACGGTTGTTGTCAGAGAGAACCGTTATTAGGTCTTAAGTATTTCAGGGGTGGTCCTATGGCATATATCGGTCACAATTCCAAACTAACGGCTGATATTGAGAATTTTCTAACAGAAAACCAGGGACCCGGGATACGACCTTAAACTCGGCGGGACTTCCAACCACTAAACCAATGAGCTATTCTTATTTCATGGAGTATTCGAAGCAGTCAATATGGAAGATATTGACTGCTTCGAATACTCCATGAAACATGAAAATCGGTTCAGGCAAGGAAAAGCCTCCACAAGGGACCAAACATAGAATCGTCTGGCATGAGGAACCTCCATGTTGCTCGTGTCGAATCGATAGAAGAAGAAGATTCAGTCAAGTATGAACACGAGGTGCGAGGAAAGAGCCTTCACTAGCAACCTTGAGACCGTCTTGCGCACTCTGGACAATCAGCCTCGCTTGCTTACTCTAAGTTATCATTTCAAGAACCACTCATGCCAACAAGATGGGAGAATATGAACATTCGTCGCGTTATTAGATCAATAATTATATGTCAGCAACCTTGACTTCATAAACAGAACTCTGCCCCTCCCGTGTGGGTGTCAACCGTAACGATACAAATGACCTGTACATATCATGCCCTCTATACGGATTTGTTTATTGATTATTATTATAATTAGATGTTGTTTATATACCAGCTATTTACTAGATCGTAGTGTTGTGTAATAGGGTCATAATATACCTATAGGTTAGGTTAATAGGATTACCTAGTTTTGTTTATGGTACTTTGCTCTATGGTGGTCTTTATATGACAGAGGATATTTATGTAGAATCATAGATTACTTGCTGTTGATCTGAGGTCATATATGTATGGAGCTATGGACGAAATTTGCCCGTACGTACAAGCTTTCATCCTTTATTTTACCCCGTTAGGGTAAGAATTTTCGGAAAAACAAACAAATGAGTTACATAATTTAAAAAAAAATTGTACCTAATTATTTTTTTGAAATACTTAGGTTTTTCATACAAATTTTCATCAGAGTGGTTGGCAGTGCACAACTGTGCGTTTCTCTAGAAACTTTCTGCCTCGCACAACAAAACTGTGGAATGAAATGTCGAATACGGTATTTCCGGACAAATACGACTTTCAAACCTTCAAGAAAAGAGCGTACTCCTTTTTAAAAGGCCGGCAACGCACTTGTGAGTCCTCTGGTGTTGTAATCGCTTACCATCAGGCGATCCGTCTATTCATTTGCCGCCTATGCCAGAAAAAAGAAAAAAAAACTCCTATTTAACTGTGTTTGTAAAGGCAACCACGTACAACGCAACATTTAAAAATAAATACTTTAGATAAATTTGCCCACTAATTGACTCACTTGACATTATTTCAAGAAGTTAATCAGCGGGCGGTATTTCCGATGTACTACAGTGATCAATTAAACACAATTTATTGATACTTAACGTTTATATTCCGAGAAACAACATGACACGCCATCTTGATTCTTGATAGATTTTTTAGGTCAGCTCCAAACGATCCACGCTTAAAAAATATAACGAGGGGTTTACAGAAAAACACACGGAAATAAATGAAAAATTTGGGTGGCCAACCATTTCTTTTCGCGGTGTCAAATAGTCGTCATTGTATTTATGTCAAACTACTTGTTGCTCGTGACTTCTGCGTGTATTTTGTATTTCTCTCTAATATTTTAGATACATAGTAGGGTCAATCAATTTCCTAATCTTCATAGGAGGCCTTCGTACTTACCCCGCAATATTCAAGGGTAAGGCTTTAAATTAGGTACAGTCCGCGACATCAGTGAAGATTGGCGCAGTGACTACACGATAGGTTTTCTCAGCTACGGAACAAATTATATTTCTTTGACCTACACATTTTTATTCCGTTTATGGGCGTGGGAAGTGAGATTTGCGTCTGTACACGCACTTTTGAAATTAATTGATCTATATTGAAAATACCAACCATTTTAACGATCTAAGAATTTAATTAGACCACATCTTAATAGCTAACGATTACTTAATCAATGAAGTAGGTTAATTTATTCCACTCATCCTTTCCATTCCAACTTACATTTGCGGAATTACTAATTATAGCCGAGGCGCGTTTCGGTAATGAAGATGTGATTAGCTCGCGTAATACGCGTCTAGCT
Organism: Shargacucullia verbasci; assembly: GCA_947562105.1. Classification (NCBI taxonomy): domain Eukaryota; kingdom Metazoa; phylum Arthropoda; class Insecta; order Lepidoptera; family Noctuidae; genus Shargacucullia; species Shargacucullia verbasci. Next base: position 1,276,893 of record OX387289.1, on the reverse strand, counting down.
ATAAATTACGCGGAGTAGTAAATTTGCTTCTAACTGCGCGTAAATAATTGCTGTTAAGTCAGATTTACATTAGAGCTCTCGTTTTGTTTAAATTAATTTCACAAGGAAAATAATATTTGTCAATATTATGGCCTGTATTGTTAAATAATATCCACTTGTTTAGTAAACAATAGACACCTTATTTTATAATAATGTGTTGTGTAAACCAAATGTTTAGGTTTGCCAAAATAAAACAAAAGTCTGCCGGAAAGCGAATCTTAATAATTTGGGTACAAGCAGTAATGGTGCTGATAGACGCTTGCCTTCCATGCAGGAAGGTTTAGAGTTTAGTTAGAATCGGTGAAACTAACAGCATTCGACTTATGTTAACGGTGAAGGAAAATATTGTGAGGAAACATGGAATCCTGCACACCTGTGTGAAAGAAAACCTGTGTGTCCAAATTGTTCTTGACGGGGTATCTTGTGTATGTAGTAGGGATGTTACGGAGCTTCGACTCCGATTCCGATATGTCGGAACCTCCGATTAAAATTACACCTCCGAATCCGGCTCCGGTTCCGATATATCAAAACGGAGGTATATATCGGAGTTACAAGTTATGACTTGCTATCGCTGCAGCGCTACTGAGCGCTTTCTACGTGACACTGACAACTGACGGAGTACATGTGTTCTTTGCAACTGATGAACGAAGAGTGAACGAGTTGCGACAAGTTTCTTCTTTCTTATTTATTTACATTTTACATTCGTAGCTTTGCTCCGACTCCGACTCCGATTCACCTCCGACTCCGCGGAGGTCACTACGAGAACCTCCGACTCCGATTCCGCCTCCGATAAATCCACCTCCGTAACATCCCTAGTATGTAGTCCACCAACCCGCACAAGGCCAGCGTGGACTAAGACTTTAATCACTGTTTGCTATTTTCATGACAAAACCAGAAGACCTGTGGCCTGATTATTTACGCCTATAGCCCGAATCACATTATATTATATTGAAAATGAAAAATTTGTATGAAGATGCGTAACGCATCAATTCTTCTTTCGGATGTTCATACAAAATAGCCATTTACAATCTTGACTAATCCTACTTCCTACTTTTAATCCTATCCTACTTCCTATTAATATTATAAATTTGAAAGTTTGTGAGGACGGATGGATGGATGAAGAAAGAAAGAAAGAAAATCTATTTATTGCAGGCACGCATAACAATAAAAAATACAGTACAAGAAAATAAACATAATACTAGTACACACGGAGTTATAATATTATTATATTATAACTGTTTGGTGCCAGCAATAGGCAATTGTTCAGCTGTATGCTGCAATACGGCTTGTTATAAGTATATTTGTTACTCAAGCATGGATATTTGTTACACAAGCACGCCAGAACGGCTGAACGGATTTGGATGAAATTTGGCACAGATATAGATTATAGTCTGGAATAGCACATAGGCTACTTTCTATCCCGGGAAAATGTACGGGTTCGAAAAACAAGCGGACGAAGCCGCGGGCGGAAGGTAGTTTATTAATAAAATGCAAATCGATGTTGATAAATGTGATTCGGACCTATTTTTAGTCATGGATTTCGATAAGTTGATTGACTGCAAGCACAGAGAGAGTTGATATAATTTGATATATATATATCTTTATATATATTGATATAAGTTGATACAATCAGAGGTTAACACGTAACCCGATCAGATGATAATGATGTCATAAAAATATTTTCAAAATACTAATTTCTTAATGTAAACTTGTACGTCATGCACCCTGACGTATTTACTGTAATAGTAAAGAGAAAAGTTAATAAATATTTATATAGAAGCTAGTGTCAATGTGCTGTTAATCATAACTTAATATTATCAATGCGAAAGTAAGTGTGTTTGTTTGTTTGTTTTATTACCTTTTCACGCCTAAACCACTGAACCGATCATCATGAAATTTTGCGTATACGTTGTCAGGGATACAGAAAAGGACATAGGGTACATAACATCCGGAAAAAAGTATTGTTCCGAGGGAAAGAACAATAACTTTCGACGGTCACAATTTCTTTAGGTCGCTAGATGGCGCTACGTGTGACCCGAAAAATGCACGGGTTCATAATCAATGCGGGCGAAGCCGCAGGCGGAAACTAGTGAGCTATAAAAATACAAATCTTATACCTAATTTAATCGTGTATAAGACAGTAGCACACGATTAGATTAACAATTGTAGTATTACTGTAATTGTAGTATTACTGTAATACTGTAATTGTAGTATTACTGTAATTGTAGTATTACTGTAATTCGTGCAGTATTCTCCGCAATCTTAATAAGTATCATGCCTCATATTCATCCGTAAGCGTGATATTTTATATATAGCGTGTCCAATATTATCTAACCCACTAGTTCAACGTTAAAGTTCAACATTGATGGCACGGTGCGCAGTGGTTGAGCTATCATTAGCTGCGCTACGTGATGCGGTTTCGATTCCCGCACGTTAAATATTTACCGGACCTACAGATAGTCGATCCGAGTTTATGCATGTGAATATTTGTGTTTGTAAACTTATCCACGATATAGGAATGAATCCAAGTGCGGAGCAACGTTTAAAAAAAAAAGATGAAACATAATTAAACAGATCACAGTTCACTACAAATTTATTAAGGTGTAAAATTAAAGATATTTCTAGAAATAAAAACACTAACACTAAATACTTTTTTTGAACATTTTTTCGCTTGCATAACTGTTTTTTTTTATTGCTATCGATTTTTAACGTTTTTTTGCAATTTACTCAAAATTTTGATGGTGACGTACGGGTTAAACAAACTTCAAATTTGGATTCAGTTCATCTTAATACATAATCCTAGATGGGTCTGGTCAAAAGTACTGACCACTTTTTTTTTGTGTACTGGTGTAATGAATGGGCGGTTTAATCGCGATCTCGAAGCGATTTCTTCCAGACAACCTTATAAAATATTTATGTTAAAAACGTTTAATGCGCTTTTCAAAACCACCCATCAACTGGATTGATTTACTGACGAATGAAAAGTGGTATTGCTAGAATGCTTGAAGTATTGTGAGAAGACAGTGAAAGAATCTTATTGTCTACAAAAAATAGCTGGCGCAGTGGCTAAGCGATTAGCTTTCTGCGCTACGTGTCGCGGGTTCGATCCCCACACGGAACAAATATTTGTATGATCTACAGATAGTTGTTTCGGGTCTGGTTGTTTGTGCATGTGACATGTATGTTTGTAAACTGTACCCACGATACAGGAGAAATCCTAGTGTTGGGCAAGGTTTTTAAAAAGCAAAAGCAAAGCAAAGCAAATATGGGTAGGATATGATATAGATATGGATTATGTAATTCTATCTAATGAATTGAAATCCGATACATCACGGACTCTTAGCATCACGCCTGTATTCTCCGAAGAGGTAGACAGACGTATACTATTGTACATCCACATTTCGCCTATACTGATAATGTCATTATGTGTGTATATAAAAGGGAGCGAGTTAAATTGCTAGCTACCGGGCACATTTCCAACGTTAGGCACAGTAAAACCCTGACGCGATCACGCTCATCCATTGCGCATGCGATTACTAGACCAAAGAGGCATTCATAGATTTTATTAAACTTCTAGATGTTTGGTATGTAACAATAATTATGTATGAACAGACTTTAGTAGGCAGACCATATCGAGTATCTATACTCAATTACTCATATAGCACTATCCATTGTGTGGTCGAATAACGGCCACACACACATCTCTAAAATATCTGTCTCATTAATGACATTCTGTAATTCCGCGAAATAGATAAATTGACACGGGTATTTTTTAAATAACACTCAATATAATGTTATCTTGTGACGTTTCGACCTCATCTCCGGGGTCAGTCGCGTACACTTGCTATATTATTGGCGTTAATCTGTCTCGCGAACAGTCTCTGTACATCACTAACATGCGTGTGCTTGTGTCGCTATTACTACTAAGTGTAACATCCGCTGTTGCACCACAATCTTGGTCCATAGTGCCATCTTTCAAGTCCTTCTTCAAAGAACAAAGTGATAATGTGAAGACTTTCGTCACAACTGGCTATAACGACGCCGTCAAAATGAAGGATTCCGTCGACAATTACGTTGAAGAACAAGAGAAGATGATCAGTGAGAATATTAACAATTACGTCGATGGTATTTCGGAGAGTGGAAAGAAAGTTGCAGACCCGACATCTTACTTTCTTAAAAGTGCTACTGATTCGCTAGACAATCCCGACGTCGTACTATCAGTTCCTGGAATAATCACAAGGAATGGATACGTGTGTGAAACCCACACAGTCATATCTCGAGGATACGTTTTAAACATACACAGGATTCCACGGTCCAGACACGGTAATTTTGTACCATCGAAGACAGTTCTCCTACAACATGGCTTATTTGCAAGTTCTGCTGACTGGATCATGAACGGCCCTGGAAAAGGACTTGCCTATGTCCTGGCTGATGCGGGCTATGATGTGTGGATGACAAACATAAGAGGGAACAGGTATTCCAAGGATCATATTTCATTCAAATCTGATTCTGAATCGTATTGGGACTTCTCTTGGCATGATGTGGCTCTGTATGATGTTCCTGAGATTATTGACTACATATTAACGATTAAAGGTACAAATACTAAGATAGCTTACATTGGACACTCTATGGGTACTACCATTCTATTTGCTATGTTGGCGTTGAGACCTGAATATAATGAGATTTTAACAGCTGGATTCGCGTTGGCTCCTGTCGTGTTCCTATCAGATATGAAGTCACCGTTAAAGTCTGTCGCCCCAATTGCCAGTAACTTAGCATACATAGATATGTTACAAGGAACTCACGAGTTTATTCCAAAAAATTCAGCGCTGGGCAAGATTTCAAGCACTTGCAACGGTGAAAACATGGATTCTTTAATTTGCAAGAACATAGTATTCTATTTATGTGGTTTTAACGAGAGGCAGTTTAATAAGACGCTTCTGCCAGTATTTTTGGCTCATCTGGGTACGGGAACCTCTTGGAAGACAGCGGTACATTTCTCACAAGAAATAATTTCGGGGAAATTCCAACAATTTGACTACGGATATATAAATAATTTGAGAATGTATGGGAGTGGTTCACCTCCCGAGTACGACCTCAGCCAGGTCACGCTCCCCATTAAATTATTCTGGTCCAAAAATGACTTGTTGTCAAGTGAGAAGGATGTGAAAGAACTATACAGCAGGTTACCTACAAAGCCCGAGATGTTCTTGGTTCCCGATGAGAAGTTCAACCACTTAGACTATCTCTGGGCCATTGATGCTCCAAGATTACTAAACAATGAAGTTCTCCATTCTCTTCAAAAATATATGAACAGTTATTATAAATTTTCAATAGGCTTTTGAAAATGGAAACTGGTTGAAGCAGGTACAGAGATATTGACGACAGATTTTGATCGTTGTCAAAACAATAAAGAAAGCCGATAAGGCCTAATATAACCGTTCAGTCCACTCGTAATTGTGAATACTGTATTCCTGACGTCGAGAGGAGAGTATAACGCTTAATCCTGTGACCAGGGAAGGTATTACGACTCCATACAGTTTCATACACACAAACTTAAAGAGAGACAATACAAGTATATGTCAAGACGATTTCTGCCATACGTCTATCAGGCGATCTATTATTCGAAATAATGATGATCACACCAATCATTTAATGCAACACCACAACAGATATCATCTAATCTATCTACTGCGGCATGAGGGATGCGGAAAGAAGAAGAACAGATCTCATTTTACTATATATTTATTCAGTCATCAGGCAGAATAGCAAAAGTCATGAACAGGAAATTGGCATTATATGCAAACAATAGCATATGTGTGTCACACGCAGATAATGGCAGAAAGGCTGTGACCTAGGCTCGTGGATCACTCAAGGGTAAAAAACAGGAAGATACGAGACGGAACTTCCGGATATAAGACTTGTGCTATATTTAGATGAACTTGTAATTGTTCAGATTTATTTTCTTGAATCTAGCCTTGACATCATTTTGAAAGACAAGAGGTCATGCATAGACAAAGATGAGTTATAATTGTAAGTAAAGTTGTTACATTTTTGTGTAATAAATTGTTGATGTTATACACGTGTTTGATTATTTTAACTGATTATTTACTTAAATATACTTTAATATCCTATCCTATTAATATTATAAATGTGAAAGTTTGTGAGGATGGATGGATGGATGGATCTTTGTTACTCTTTCACGCCAGAACGGCTGAACGGATCTGGATGAGATTTGGCACAGAGATAAATTATAGTTTGGAATAGCACATAGGCTACTTTTTATCCCTGGAAATGTACGGGTTCGTAAATCACGCGGGCGAAGCCGCGCGCGGAAACTAGTCAAATATAAATCAAAGTAATGTTTATTATTATATATTAAAAATGTTTTTTAGTTTTGTAGGATTTTTTTTTCCTTTTTTTATAAATATAATTTGGCAACTATTCACATTTTATTTATTTTTTCTTGTTGTCAAAGACATGCTATTCTGTCTCCAATTTAAGTAGCTTTTTCCATTTTATTCTGTCTAAAGGTAGCTTCCTTATTTCTCTATCTCTCCAATTTAAGTAGCGTTTTCGATTTTAGGTAAAGGTTAAGGTAGTTCCTTCATTTCTCTATATCTAACTACTACTAATCTTCTAATACCTTTGACAACACGGTTGGCGCAAAACAACTATCTGAATATCATACAAATATTCGTTCCGTGCGGGGATTGAACCCGCGACACGCAGCGCAGAAAGCTAAAAACTTAGCCACTGCGCCAACCGTGTCGTGTATCACCGAAGGGCTAGGCAGAGGTGCACCCACATTTCGCCGATGCTGTTATTAGGTCCCATGTAATAGGGGGCAACCCTATCGCCATCAACGGGGTATAGTTTCAAGCTTCGTGCTGCTACTGAGAATTTTTATACAGTAAAACCTAATAACATTTTGCACGACCCGGGAATCGAACCCAAGACCTCCTGCTCAGCAGTCGCGATTGCGACCACTAGACTAATGTACCAGAGAAATCTAGAAATATATAGCCTAATATTTAAATTAAATTATATTTATGATTTAGCATTGAAGCTATTATACAAAAGTCACTATAGCGAGTTTATTCCTATTGTTATTGCTTGTCATTTTGGGCTGTCACTATTAGGGAGAGTAGAGTAGTATGTGAAAGCTAACGACATTGGTCAGCCCTTCTGTCAACTGGGTTTTCTGAACCATATTTGGTATTGCTAGTCATCAAATAACTCACAAGATATGCAAATTGAATTTTTAGTTTTTAATTCCTCTCAACTAGTTCTGGCTTGAGTGCAATATGCAGCACCGCCCTCCCGCTCGTAAATATGTATATGCACATGCAGAAAATGCAACAAGCAATCCAAACCGATCTTCGACACGTGTTTCGCCCCTCCACGGGCATCTTCAGATGTTTCCTTTTGTATATCTTCTCTTATCTTGTAAATCATGGAAACGCAAGGTAACGCTTGATAACATAACATAGCATCACGCCTGTATTCCCCGAAGGGTTAGGCAGAGGTGTACTATTGTACACCCACATTCTGCTGATTTTGTTATTGAGTCCCGTGTAATAGGGGGCGATCCTATTGCCATCTACCGGGCACAGTTGCAGACTCCGTGCTGCTACTGAGAATTTCCATACAGAAAAACCCAATAACACTTTGCCCGACCCGAGGACTGAAACTAGGACCTCACGCTCAGCCATCGCGCTTACGACCACTAGACCAAAGAGGCAGTCCGCTTAGTAACGCTTGATTCCATTAATTATTAAAGAGCTCACGATAACAATCAGAACTAGTCAGGCTCGCTGTCACCGAATACGATGAGGAGGTCTGTTCCTATAAATCGCTTGAGAATTGCGTCAGATTTACTGATTTTAGCCTCACGTAAGTTTGCGATAATATGCTATGAGATGACTCCAATGTTTGTAAAGGACATCTAAGTGTCAACAAAGCAGGCCCAAATTAGTTCCATGCCGTGCGTGAGAAGCGTCCACTGCCGAAGCGGTATCACACATTACGTTCATTTAATAACATCACTCTCATGAATGTTTACTATAAACTTTTAAACATATCGTTTTCGGGTGTAAAGGTCGTGAAAATGTTCCGTAAAAATAAAATGTACGTCAATCTGTTATCATAGTTTTGTTTACAATAAAATAACGCGATAGTTTTTTTATTAATACGCTACGCTAATTGTCTTATATTTGATACGTTCTAAATGAAAAATATCCGGGTGAAATAACACTTGCGGTAAAACACATGCGCTATTAAATGTCGTATAAAATGTTGCATGCTTAAATTGACCTGTTTTTTAACTCAAAACGAGATCTTTGTTTCTGTTCGTCAGTTAGCAGGTTAACATTAAAATAAACACAAATTTTTAATGTTCACTATAATTATATTTAGATTAATTATAATTATTTTTATTATAACAAATTGTGAAAAATCAAATCAATCACTGGTTCACCAGCTTAATAAAAATAATAAAGCAAAGTTCCTCTGACAGTAATTATTAAATTAAATGCAACATATATTTTTTTAATTATATTTATATTTCTCAGATGAACTTTACATACTAGGTAACCGAAAGGCGCGCAGGCGGGGAATCACCGATCGTCAACGACGCGGTCTCGCACGTCTCGTGTCTGCGAGCTCCATAATTTGAAATTTTCGCGGTTTTTCGGAAAACGGGACTATTTTGCGTCCCGGAGCTTTGTCTGGGGTCAACGGGTCAGGTGACTGAGAAAAGGGACAGTCTCGTTCAAAACGGGACGTATGGTCACTTTATGTATGCTTTATGTATCTGCAGCATTTATCTCTCATGATATATAATAAAGATAATTATAAGCTTTTATTTAACTTGCAATGTTTGTTTGTTTAGGTCAAATATTGCAAGGTGAATTAGAACTACGGAGTTCCAAGGGAGTTGAATTTTTACATGTTGGTTCAGTTCCGACGACTACGATAAATAAACAAGAATACGATATGTAACGTGATCTTGCGTGTAGTTCCGCGCCTCTCAAAATGCGCCATTACAAATTTACTTTTCTCTTCGAAATGGCTTTTCGCATTTGGCATTTTGGCGCCCCTTGCCACCTGGCGCCTAGAGCGACCGCTCCACTCGGTCTGCCCCAGAGCAGGCGCTATCTACCGGGCATAGTTCCAGTAAACGTGCAGCTACGGAGAATTTCCATGCAAAATAAAACCCAATAACTCTTTGTCCGACTCGGGAATCAAACCCAGGACCTCACGCTTAGCAGTCGCGCTTGCTACCACTAGACCTTTGAGGTAGTCTACGAAATCTAATTTTCTAATATTTATTTGAAGCAACATAAATGTTCTGTTATCTATTTTTATGGCATGGTGGTTGTGGTTGAGAGATCGACTGTTGCGCACCGTGTCGCGTGTTCAATTCTCGCACGGAACAAATATTTGTATGATCTACAGATAGTTGTTTCGGGTCTGGGTCTTTTTGTATGAATGTGAATACACACCGTGCCTCGGAAAGTACGTAAAACCGTTGTTCCTGCGCCTGATCTCTCTCCGGTCGTGTCGGATTGCCGTCCCATCGGCTATGAGAGTGAAGGAATAGAGAGTGCACCTGTGTTTGCGCACACACTTGAGCTCTATAATATCTCCTGCGTAGTTGGCTAATCTCCGGTGAGATCGGCCGCCATGACCAAAAATTGGTCAGGAGGACATTATTTTTACGGTATACGGTTATAAAATTCATGCAAACTTTTGTTACGAAGAAGTTACCGTTAATGATTTTAAAAGTGAAATAGGTACCTGTATTTTTCATCCAAGTTCTTCACTTTGTACTCGACTAGTAAAATAATTATTCGAAATGTACTACTAACGGGATCTTTCATGGAAAATTACTCTGAATATCGGGAGCACTCCCAATTACCGCAGCTTGCAATTATACACGCAGACGTTAAATTTATTGTAATTAATTATAATTTCAAGTAATTTGTTGTAAAGGAGCAGACCTTGAGTGGTTTTTCATCGTTTAATACAGCTGAAAGGGTAACATCCCGACATTTTGAATGAAAATTAAGTAATCTTTTTTGTTCGAATAAAATGAGACAACATAAAATGTTTATTGTTTAAGTTGTTGATAATGATATAATTTGCTTGAAGTTCGATTGCCTCTTTGGTCTAGGTGTCGCATGCGACTGCTGAGCTTGAGATCCTGGGTTCGATACCCAGGTCGGGAAAACTGTTATTGGGTCTGAATTTCTGAATAGACATTGTCAATAGCAGCATGGAGTTTAGAACTGTGCCCGGTAGACGGCAATAGGCTCGCCCCTATTACATGGGACTAACAGCATCGACGAAATGTGGGTGTACAATTAATAGCCTAAACTGCCTATCCCTTCCGGGAATACAGGCGTGATGTTTTTACTTGAAGTTGGTCGTAATAGGGTCTTATATAGTGTTTGGTTTAATTCGGGAGTCAGCTATCTAAAAAATCTGACAACCGGTCTAACCTTTGACAGTCGCTCCGTGTAAAATACTAAATAGTCAGGCGCACCTGGTCAGACAGAAAACCGACCCCGTCATTGTTGGAAGAAGCCTAGGCAGATAATTACACTATGCAACAAATTTAATACTTTTTTTTTTCACTGGGCTTACAGTATGTAATTATGATTCCTCACCTTAAAGTCAATCGAGGTTTATAAATAAAACTGTTATATCACGTCAAATTTCGTAGTGTAACGCAATAATTGATTTTTATTTAAATTACATGAATTAGCGACAAAAATCATTATTTTTTATTAAAAATCATATATTTTTTCAAGCGATTGGCTTTCATCTTGTAGTCAGAAGTATCCCCCTGGAGGCCCCAACAGTAGTTTACAAACAGGGCTAGTTCCCATTTACCTTGATAACGCTTCTCAAGTTCTGCCATTTCTTGATAAAAGCATTCTCCGTGTTCATCGCTTACTAAACCCATGGAATCAAATCAAATTGGAATGTAGGAAATGGATTTTCAACGACAGATTGCATCCTTGTTATTGATAAGCATCAATTTAATTTTTTCATGGGAATCCGGTGATATGTGATTGCCGAGGACATTTTCTGTGACGTCAATAAAGGCTAACCATGCTTTTTTACCATGGAAATGAGGCTACATAAAAAAGAGGGATCTTTCGTGAGTTTCCGTATGTCAGACCCTACAAAAATTCATTCTTTAATTTTCACCTCACTTAGCGAAGTGTTGCGACAAGTAAAAAAGTAAGATATACGCTATCTATGCTTTGAGACGTGATATCTAAATAAAAAATTGTTTTCTGATGTTTCATAGGCATACCTAATACGAATTACAATTCGGGATATTAGTGATTTTTTTGGTGGTACATAGTGTTATTAGGGGATCACCTTTGAAGGTCAAGCTAGAATCATGACAACATCTTGAACAAATCATGGCTTGCAGCTGATACGATCGTCATCAACGTGGTACTGATACGTAAAACGTGACTACCATCTTAGATAAGAAACGGCCTACATTCAAGATCTTTAATTATCATTGAAACCGTGCACCTAGATTCATAACGTTTTAAAAGTGCCTGCAAAGGTACATGGTGGACATCCCACCCACAAGCACAAAACGTTTTGGGAACACGTTCATTGTGCGTACAGCTAAATAATGGAATTCCCTGCCAGAGTCTGTGTTTCCTGATAGCTACAACCTGGGAGTCTTTAAGTCAAGAGTGAATAGGTTACTTCTAGGCAAGCGTGCTACATCTTCGACCACATCATCGCTTACCATCAGGTGAGATAGTGGTCAAACGCGTGGTTATCAATAATAAAAAAAAAGGTTCATATGAAATAACAAACGTTGACTATGACTTTATCAAGGTTATACAGGGCTTCAGAGGTGCCAGAAAAGAGCCTCCATAAGTGACGAATCATGAGATCGTCTGGCGCACCCTGGGCATTCAGCTTTGATACCACCATTGCTGATTAGGTAATCTTTCCACTCCTACGATCTCAATGTGTCGATAGCTCGTGCCGATTCAATAGAAGAAGAAAAGCTCATGACCTACTTCTACCTCATGACTACCAGAACAACGTCTTTCGAATATATTTCTATACTCTATTTTCACAAGGAAAGAGCATTCATAAGTGACAAATTGAAATTGAAATAAATTAAAGAAACAAACAAGGTATTTGCTTCTATTAAAATCTTTTTTAAACGTTGCCCCACACTAGGAATAATTCCTGTATCGTGGGTGCGTTTATAAACACAAATATTCACATGGACATACACCCAGACCCGAAACAACTATCTGCAGATCATACAAATGTTTGTTCTGTGCGGGGATCGGACCCGCGACACATAGCGCAACAGTCGATCTCTCGACCACTGCGCCAACCGTGCCGTCACTCGTTGAGGCTACTGCCTGTAATATAAATTGAATAGTATGCAATAATAAAAAAAAAGCGCAGTGAGTATTTCGAATTCAGAATTCACTCACGATTATGATACGTTTAAATTACCTGACGTCAAAATATTCGTGCTAGGCCTACATGTACATGTGTTTAGACTTATCGTTTTGAAGGGATTGTGGAGTTTTATTCATAATACTCTCTAATTAGCATTGAAAACGGTTGAGTCCTCGTACAGGCCACTTATTTGTTAAGTGGCGCTGAATCATTAACACGCTTGAATAAAGTGTGGCGGAAAATTCTTGTATTCAAGATATTATTATCAAAACAAGAAACAGTCTGCAATGAGCTTTATATAAAGCGGACTTTTGACCTATTAAGTATAAAAAATAATTTTAGATCAGCAAATATCTTAGTTTGATATCTGAATACGATTTGTTGAAGATATTTGCGTTTTTGGTAGTTGTCCCTCGGAATCTATATAATACAGGGTGGAAGGGACATCGACGCGCAAACTGTTACCATGAATTTAGTACAAGACCTTAGACCCATCTGCGTTGAAATTTTTTGTAGGCTTTTTCTTAATTTTTACGTATTTTTTCTGAAGTTTTTTTTTTTTACTTTAATCTGTATAACATCGTTATTTCTATCTAACCCATTGAGATCTTTAATAATATAAAAGCGAAATATCTCTAAGTCACTGAATGATTAATCAAGAAATCTCAGGAATACGAACTTGAACTTACGGATAGGTTCCGTATAAATTTATAATTTTACCCTTAAGCCCTAACGGTTCAATGTTTTTATGATAAATTTTAAAAGCGAACAGGGTTCCAGGAACAGCTAGTGTAAAATAAATGTAAAAGAAATACTCTCTGTAGCTTCACGAAGTACCGGCAAGATTTTTTAATTCTTTTATAAACATAAAATATAAATATGCATATCCCTTTCAGGCACAATATTGGTAATTTTACAAAATTGAAACTATTGAAGATTTGGCTTCACAGGAACTATTTTATTTTTATTTTATGTGTAATTAACTGCCTTCGTGTTAGCCTGAACGTATTGTACTAGTACCATACTGAAATTAAATCGTGAATTGTGTGTTTCGTCTATCTGTGATTTTTATTTAAAAGCTTGGTTGGAAATCTCCAACTATGGGAGTGATTTTGATACCTTTAATTCTGCTGTACCTAAGGCATTCCGCTTCACACAACGTTTTGGAGCCGCATGTTTCACAAGCATGTATATTTCTATTTCCAAATTTCAAAGTGCTGTAGTGATCCGAAAAGACATTTGGCAACACATTTGATTAATGCCTTTGGCACATTACGGGTTATTTTATTATTCATTGTATTTTTATTTTGTACTTGTTTTCTTTACTTTTCATTTTTTTTTGTTGTGTGCTAATGAACTCTTTTTCTTTCTTCTTTCTTTCTTAATGAAGATTGCTGCATTGTTAGCTAGACACAGTACATGAAATAGCATAATAAATTATTGTATAAGTGATGCAAAAACAGAACACTTGAAATGTTTAATCAGTACTCAAAATTACCGGTATATAAACGTAATTTCCTACAAGGAGGCATAATTATCCATCATGGCTCTTCTAAACGTGATATTTTTAAGTTTGTTCGCGACTGTTCTAACCTGTGAGCTCAAGTCATCTGACGACGAAATTTCTGCCAAAGCCCAGCTGGAAGCGAACATAACTGCAAGTGCAAACACAATCAACCCAAGGTATAGACTGCTGTACCATGTGGCGCCCCCAGCCGGATGGATGAACGATCCAAATGGATTTTCATACTTTAAAGGACAGTACCATCTCTTCTATCAGTTTTACCCCTACAAAAGCGTTTGGGGACCCATGCATTGGGGACATGTGACTAGCAAAAACCTAGTAGAATGGACACAAATGCCAACTGCATTAGTCCCGGATAAAGTACAGATCTTCTCAGGCAGCGCTATTGAAAAAGATGGCACTTTAGTTCTCATGTACACCGGTCACCAAGATTTGCCAGGTCAGACGCCTAATCACACCGAGTTTCAGTATTTAGCGTTCAGCAACGATGGAAAAGTGTTTAATAAATACAAAAATAACCCAGTTATTTCAACTGCACCTAACGGATCCGAGGATTTCCGAGATCCTAAAGTATGGAAATATGGCAACTACTGGTATGCAGTTCTTGGCAGCAAAACGATAGATGGAATAGGCGCTGCTGTATTGTATAGGTCACCTGATATGGCCAAATGGGATTATGTAGACACACTGGGGACATCTTCCTCTGATATGGGTTACATGTGGGAGTGCCCAGACTTTTTTGAGCTGAACGGAAAGTACATCATTCTGATGTCCCCTCAAGGAATGAAGCCTAAAGGTGATAGGTACAAAAACCTGTATCAGACAGGATACATAATTGGGTCGTTCAATTATCAAACACACAAGTTTGTGCAAGAGGTAGACTTCCAAGAAATCGATTATGGCCATGACTTCTACGCCACTCAAACCACTGAAAAAGACGGAAAAAGGTATCTTATTGCGTGGTTTGGAATGTGGAAAACTGCTTTTCCCGAGGCTGAAGATGGCTGGGCAGGAGCTATGACCATCTTCAGAGAGCTTACGTTAAAAGGAAACCGAATCCTGATGAAACCTGTTGATGACATGAAGATTCTCAGAGAGTTGCCAGCTTTTTATGATAGTAGCCTCGCACAAAATCAGATCATATCATTGGATAAGACTGGAGAGCTACTTGTTAGTGTTAATATAGCCCAAGAAATGAAGTTGGAGATAACAGGCAGCGATGGTGGTGGTATGATCGCGCTGCGATGGGACCCGAGTACCAACAATGTTGAGGTTGACAGAAAAAATGATACGACGTCGGATATGAGACGAGGGCCATGGACGCCAGTCTCTTCCAAATCCTGGAGAATCTTCTTAGATACGAGTTCAATGGAGCTGTTCTGTGGCGAAGGCGAAGTAGTGTTTAGTTCAAGGGTCTACCCAACTGGATCATGGCAGGTGAAGAATGTGGGCGCTCAGCCTGTACAAATTGTCGCCTATAAGTTGAAAAGGAGTGTTCCTTCTCCATAAATTATTAATTTCTAAACAATTACGATGAGACTTTTGTTATTTAGGGCAGCTAAAGCAAGATTTTTTAATTCTTTTATAAACATAAAATATAAATATGCATATCCCTTTCAGGCACAATATTGGTAATTTTACAAAATTGAAACTATTGAAGATTTGGCTTCACAGGAACTATTTTATTTTTATTTTATGTGTAATTAACTGCCTTCGTGTTAGCCTGAACGTATTGTACTAGTACCATACTGAAATTAAATCGTGAATTGTGTGTTTCGTCTATCTGTGATTTTTATTTAAAAGCTTGGTTGGAAATCTCCAACTATGGGAGTGATTTTGATACCTTTAATTCTGCTGTACCTAAGGCATTCCGCTTCACACAACGTTTTGGAGCCGCATGTTTCACAAGCATGTATATTTCTATTTCCAAATTTCAAAGTGCTGTAGTGATCCGAAAAGACATTTGGCAACACATTTGATTAATGCCTTTGGCACATTACGGGTTATTTTATTATTCATTGTATTTTTATTTTGTACTTGTTTTCTTTACTTTTCATTTTTTTTTGTTGTGTGCTAATGAACTCTTTTTCTTTCTTCTTTCTTTCTTAATGAAGATTGCTGCATTGTTAGCTAGACACAGTACATGAAATAGCATAATAAATTATTGTATAAGTGATGCAAAAACAGAACACTTGAAATGTTTAATCAGTACTCAAAATTACCGGTATATAAACGTAATTTCCTACAAGGAGGCATAATTATCCATCATGGCTCTTCTAAACGTGATATTTTTAAGTTTGTTCGCGACTGTTCTAACCTGTGAGCTCAAGTCATCTGACGACGAAATTTCTGCCAAAGCCCAGCTGGAAGCGAACATAACTGCAAGTGCAAACACAATCAACCCAAGGTATAGACTGCTGTACCATGTGGCGCCCCCAGCCGGATGGATGAACGATCCAAATGGATTTTCATACTTTAAAGGACAGTACCATCTCTTCTATCAGTTTTACCCCTACAAAAGCGTTTGGGGACCCATGCATTGGGGACATGTGACTAGCAAAAACCTAGTAGAATGGACACAAATGCCAACTGCATTAGTCCCGGATAAAGTACAGATCTTCTCAGGCAGCGCTATTGAAAAAGATGGCACTTTAGTTCTCATGTACACCGGTCACCAAGATTTGCCAGGTCAGACGCCTAATCACACCGAGTTTCAGTATTTAGCGTTCAGCAACGATGGAAAAGTGTTTAATAAATACAAAAATAACCCAGTTATTTCAACTGCACCTAACGGATCCGAGGATTTCCGAGATCCTAAAGTATGGAAATATGGCAACTACTGGTATGCAGTTCTTGGCAGCAAAACGATAGATGGAATAGGCGCTGCTGTATTGTATAGGTCACCTGATATGGCCAAATGGGATTATGTAGACACACTGGGGACATCTTCCTCTGATATGGGTTACATGTGGGAGTGCCCAGACTTTTTTGAGCTGAACGGAAAGTACATCATTCTGATGTCCCCTCAAGGAATGAAGCCTAAAGGTGATAGGTACAAAAACCTGTATCAGACAGGATACATAATTGGGTCGTTCAATTATCAAACACACAAGTTTGTGCAAGAGGTAGACTTCCAAGAAATCGATTATGGCCATGACTTCTACGCCACTCAAACCACTGAAAAAGACGGAAAAAGGTATCTTATTGCGTGGTTTGGAATGTGGAAAACTGCTTTTCCCGAGGCTGAAGATGGCTGGGCAGGAGCTATGACCATCTTCAGAGAGCTTACGTTAAAAGGAAACCGAATCCTGATGAAACCTGTTGATGACATGAAGATTCTCAGAGAGTTGCCAGCTTTTTATGATAGTAGCCTCGCACAAAATCAGATCATATCATTGGATAAGACTGGAGAGCTACTTGTTAGTGTTAATATAGCCCAAGAAATGAAGTTGGAGATAACAGGCAGCGATGGTGGTGGTATGATCGCGCTGCGATGGGACCCGAGTACCAACAATGTTGAGGTTGACAGAAAAAATGATACGACGTCGGATATGAGACGAGGGCCATGGACGCCAGTCTCTTCCAAATCCTGGAGAATCTTCTTAGATACGAGTTCAATGGAGCTGTTCTGTGGCGAAGGCGAAGTAGTGTTTAGTTCAAGGGTCTACCCAACTGGATCATGGCAGGTGAAGAATGTGGGCGCTCAGCCTGTACAAATTGTCGCCTATAAGTTGAAAAGGAGTGTTCCTTCTCCATAAATTATTAATTTCTAAACAATTACGATGAGACTTTTGTTATTTAGGGCAGCTAAAGCAAAATTTTACATGTGAATTCTTAAATTATTTTCTCGTTTTAATCTATCATTTTTATTTTTTCTGAGATTTGAAACGTAAAGTATTATTGTGTATGTTGTTCTACACATATGTTATTTGTATTAATAAATATTTATCATGAAACAACTTCTTTTATACAATTTACAATCATTTCTGCCTTAGTCCTCTGTGGGACATAAGCCTAAACTTTTCGTATCTAGACAAAAGGATACAGATATTTCTTGTACGCCAGAGTGCCATGCTTAGCCAGTGTGCTTGTTAACTATTGGGCTTTGGAACACTGGACTAGAGTGGTCCTTCAAGGTAACGGTTACCCCTCGCCTGGAAGCGAGCTCAAAGGTTAACGTTTATGGGTACCAACATAAGTACATAAGTACCAACAGGGTAGGGGTTAAGTCACCTTCGTTACATCAATAGGGTTCAGTAAAAAAAACGGCACGATTGGCGCAGTGGTTGAGAGATCGACTGCTGCGCTACGTGTCGCGGGTTCAATTCCCGTACGGAACAAATATTTGTATGATCTACAGATAGTTGTTTCGGGTCTGAGTCTTTGTGTATGTTAATACACACCGTGCCTCGGAAAGCACGTAAAGCCGTTGGTCCTGCGCCTGATCTCTCTCCAGTCGTGTCGGATTGCCGTCCCATCAGCCGGAAATTCGATCGGTACGATCTTACCCCATAGTCAATCTTACCCCAACGCACCTTATCTATAATATTAAACCCTAGGTCATGATTACAGTTATAGTAGCACAGCGAGTGAACTCTCGACCTCCTGCCCCTCAGGCCTGAGCAATTGAGCCATTGCCACTTCTCTTTATTGGTCAGTAAACTACTACAGACATATTCTCAGTGGCAGCACGGAGTTTGGAACTGTGCCCGGTAGATGGGCGGCATAGGCGGCATCGGAGAAATGTGGGTGTTTATTAGTACACCTCTGGGAGCTACATCTGTCAACAAACTGCTGTGCAGTTTTGCAGAAGTATTAAATTATTGTAATAGGTTTTTTAATTCTGAATAAACACATTTTTATTTATTTATTTGATGTTAACGGGACAGTCTGAAATATTATTCATAAAATTTCAAGAGACGGTATTGGTAATCTAATTGCCTAAGATCAGGAGGCTTAGTCTTGCCTAAATACTTTAGTAAAGTCAGTCAAAGTCAAAGTCAAAGTTTTTTTATTTCAAGTAGGCCTTTTCAGGCACTTTTAAGAAGTCGGGACTCTAGGCGCACGGTTCCAAAGGGGGTAGGTCCTATGGAGAAGAGACCGGCAAGAAACTCCATGGTTACTCTTTTTTTAAGTAAACATGGAAGGCGTAAGGCAGTTCAGGGGTTCAAGGGATCCCGCCCAAGGTTCTTTAGATACATGAGGACGAGTTTTCTACCACACCCTTTTTTTTTTGAGTGAATAATTCTTGTATCGTATGGTATAGGAGACACGGGTACGTCTTAAAACTGCGGCCAGAGGCCAGACACTAGACGTAGAGAAGACGGGCAGCAGCGTCCTCTCACCTTAATCGGTGAGCCACTGCGATCCCCATGCCGCCTGCCAAACGTGAGGATTATGGCAACCCCCCCCCCCCCTTGTAGGTGCAAACAAACATTTGTATTCACATGCACAAATACTCAGACCCGGAACAACTGTTTGTAGGCCATACAAATATTTGATACAGTTGGCGCAGTGACTAAGTGATTAGCTTTCTGAGCTATGTGTCGAAGGTTCGGTTTCTACACGGAACAAATATTTGTAAAGAAACAAAGTTTTTAAATAACATTGACCCCTTTATTTTTATTTGTTGTTATTCTTACACATCAATCAAAAACATTTTACAATAATTAATTAATAATATTTATTTCAGTCTAATGAATACTATATTTTTAACCTAAACCTAGAACGAATTAACATAATCATTTACAAACAAGAGAGTTTAACAATTAATATCACAATACAATTTCTGACTAAAACTTTGGTATCAACTTTCACTCAAAACTTCCAACTTTATTCGGGGACACTCCTTCTTAATTTATAAGCTACAACATTTAGGGTCTGAGAGCTCAGATTCGTCACTTGCCACCCCCCAATAGGGTAGACCCTCGAGCTGAATACTACTTCGCCTTCACCACAAAACAGCTCCAAAGAACTAGCATCCAAGAAGATTCTCCAGACTTCTGAATCCAGAGGCAGCCACTCCACTTGTCTAACATCTCCTTCTCTGTCTACCACTACTTTACGAACTTCAGGGTCCCATTTTAGTGAAACCTGACCGCCGCCATCACTGCCTTTGATCTCTAATTCAATTTTCTCGCTCAAATTTAGATCGACGATTAGTTCTCCGGTTTTTTCGAATTCTATTACAACATTTTCTCCTAGTTCTCCATCCCATACGGTTTCTTCTCTCAGGCTGGTCATTGCCTCAACGGGCGTCATCAGAATACGGTTGCCAACTAATTTAAGCTCTCTGAAAATGGTCATAGCTCCTGCCCAGCCGTCAACATCTTCTGGGTATGGGACCTCCCACATGCCGAACCATGCAATCAAATACCTGTTTCCATCTTCCTCAGTAGTCTGCGTGGCGTAAAAATCATGACCGTAGTCAATTTCTTGGAAACTTACTTCTGGTACGAACTCAAATGTTTCATAATTGAAACTGCCAATGATATAGCCTGTCTGATATAAGTTCTTGTATCTGTCACCTTGCGGTTCCAGGCCTTGAGGGGACATTAGGAGGATATGCTTTCCGTTTAGTTCAAAGAAGTCTGGACACTCCCACATATACCCCATTTCCCCTGTAGATTCTCCCAGCACACTCAAGAATTCCCAGCTGATCATGTCCGGGGATCTGTACAGCAGGACTCTGCCTCTTTCATCTAAAGTCTTACTGCCCAGGACAACATACCAATGATCGCCGTGCTTCCATACTTTAGGGTCTCGGAAATCTGGGGATCTGTTAGGTGCAGATGGTAAAACTGGGTTACCTTCGTACTTGTGAAACTCCACGCCATCATCACTAAATGCTAAATACTGTGTCTCATTGTAGAAGGGTTCTTCATCAGTCAATTCGTGTCCGGTGTACATCAGGACCATAGTGTCATCTTTGACAATAGCGCTACCTGAAAAGCATTGTTCATTTTCAGGTAGTAATGCTGTAGGAAGTTGTTTCCAGTCCACAAGATTTGGACTCGCCACATGTCCCCAATGCATAGGTCCCCACTGGCTGTCATAGGGGTAGAATTGGTAGAACAGATGGTATTCTCCTTTGTAGTACGAAAATCCATTTGGGTCGTTCATCCAGCCTACAGGAGGCGCCACATGATACTGTAGTCTGTACCTCGGATTGATTTCTGCTTTTTTCTCTTCTATGAATGCTTCTAATTCTGCTTTTGCATTGTTTTCCTTAAGCGACTTTAGGTGGACGCTGGCTACGACACTGAGTAACACTACGTAGATCTTTAAAAGAGTCATGATTGATTGATATGACTCCTTGTGTGGTAAAGAGTTTATATACAATTTTTTTGAGAAGTGATAAGATATTTCAAGTGTTTTGTTTTTTGATACTATAATGTCGTACGTCAATAAGTTGTTTGGGTATAAAATTATCTTCTACTATTACGTAAATGATTATTGTTGTAGGATGAAAAATATATCTGTCGCAATTTTATAAACCACTTGAAAATATATCAAGATTAAAATATAAAGTTTTTGTCTTGTTATGCCTGTGTTTTAATTCCACTCATAAATCATCTAAGGTGACCTAATGTGATTACTATCAAGTACTAGTAATTTACTTGTATTAAAAGACAAAGGAAATATTGTGAGGAAACTAGCACAGCTGACAGTGATACTAAAAGATGGTGTGTGTAGATCGCCGAAATGTGAATGAGCTCTTCGCTAAATGCGGCCGGTAACAGACTGAATTACTTTCACTACTATTTTTAAAAAACAACATTGCCTCCTTCTAGGGTTTTCCTATATTGTGGGTACAGTTTAGAATCATTTCTGTCACATACACACACACACCCAGATCTGAAACAACTTCCTGGATCATACAAATATTTATTCCGTGAGGGAACCGAACCCCGAAAACGTACACTAGTCGATCGCTCAACCAGGGCGTCACCTGTGCCATCAAATTCAGACGTTGATAACATCAATGATTTCTGATCCAATGATATGATTTAATCTCTAGCCGTGTGGGATGCTGTAAGAGGTAGTGTCGATAACCTGCAGCATCCATCATGATAATATTATCATTGCTATGATTAGCATATCTATTAAGATAGGTTATCTGAAAGAAAGTAACCAAGTGGTCGTGGCCTTGATTGGTTCCAGCTTCTGGATTTGACTCCAGAATCGAATGCGTCCGATCGTCCGATTAATTAGTGCGTCAGCGGTAAGGAAAACCTTGTGAGTAAACAGGCATGTTCTTGAATTCGAAGATGTGTTCAATAGAAAACTGCTCCGGGTGACATGAGCCTATTCTATGCCGCTACTGATGAAGATACCTATCCATATGTGTGTGTTGAATATTCGGGTTAACACTCGACTAAAAGAAACACGGACAACTTATTCTAAAATATTTATGAGAGCAAAACTAAGATCTTTGACGACGGTTGGCGCAATGGTTGAGTGATCGACTGCTGTGCTACATGTCGCGCGTTCGATTCCGGTACGGAACAAATATTTGTATGACCTACAGATTGTTATTCCGTCTATGGGTGTTTGTAGTTTAAATAATTGTGTTTGTAAAACGCATCTACGATACAGTAATATTTATAGTGGGGTACGTTTTTTTAGACCCGGGTACGTCTTAAAAGTGTGGCCAGACACCGGAGGACGGTCAGCAGCGTCCTCTCACTAACCGGTGAGCCACTGCGATCCCCAAGCCGCCTGCCAAGCGTGGGAATTATGGCACCCCCCCTCCTGGGGGAGGCCTTCGTTCAGCAGTGGACGTCTTCTGGCTGATAATGATGATGACGTTTTGTTAACCAAACTGTGTCAGTAGCGTGTTATTTTTATACAAGGTTATTTGATAAAACATTATTTTGTTTTAGATAATTTTATTGTAATTACGCAATCTTATCATATCAATATCATTCACCTCCTCACCTTTCTATAGGCGTAACAATAATGAAAAAACACTATAAAAAATGAAATTCGTTCACAAATGCGTCATAAGAATTATTTTGTTGATCTTGTTTTTTGCGTATTATTTTGGAACTTTCCAGAATACACATTGGATCAGAGGTGGATCAATTGACCCTTATTTATATAAATAAAAGTCAATTGCAAAAAATGTATGTAGGCGCATAACTTTAGAACGGCTGCACCTATTTAGCTAATTCTTTTTTTGTTGTGTTTGTAATTGTCAGGACAAGTTTTGTATGAAAGATTTTTTAAATCAGATATTTGAAATTATATCCGTGCGAAGCCGGGTCGCTAGTATGTATATATAATTCTTCTGTACGTGTGATTGTCACCTAACTCCTCCTAAACGTCTGGACCGATTTGGATGAAATTTTGTGTGTATATTTCAATGGGTCCCTAGATGGTTTTAAAACACAATTGGACCCGGTAGGTGGCGTTGTGATCGAGTTCTAAAAGAGGTTCGGACAGGACAACCTCTGTCGGGTCCGCTAGTACTTTATAAAGATTATTATGTTTGTTAATCATTTGATTTTAATTGATTCGGCTGCTTCTTTCATCATTATGGCTAACTAGCTTCCGCTACCGGCTTTGCCCTCGTGGTTTACGAACCCGTACATTTTTCCGGGATAAATAAAAGCCTATGTGCTATTCCAGATTATAATCTATCTCTGTGCCAAATTTCATCCAGATCCGTTCAGCCGTTCTGGCGTGATTGAGTAACAAATATCCATCCATCCATCCATCCATCCATCCTCACAAACTTACACATTTATAATATTAGTAAGAAGTAGGATAGGATATGTTCGGTAACAGAAAGCTTATTGCACAGCACTTATGCAGTGGTTAAGCAATTAGCTTGGTGCCCTATGTGTTGCGGGATCGATTCCCGCATGCAACAGTTTTTTGTATGATACACAGATAGCTATTTCGGGTGTCAGGTACTGTGGATTAAATTTACAAAAAAGAAAAAAAAACGTATATTTATGTGTAGGTACATAACATATGGAATGCTAAAGCCATTCAGTGTTTGTAGCCTGTAGGTACTTATAGCGTATAAGTCTACGCTGTAATACAAAAAGGGTTAGGCAGAGCTCTACAAAGCTGATTAAGACTCATTTAATAGGTGGCTAGCGGTTTAATAGGCGTTGAGTTCCCTGCAATATGGTTGAGTTGAGCGATGTCGAGACGCGCGTCATACTCGTGAACGGGTGCCGTCTGTTGGACTGGTCAGCTCATAGCTGCCATGACAATCTTATCAGAATATTTGTTATTAATTTAAAAATCAGGCTTGTTTAGTTTAGACTTTTTTTTACATTGTCCTCACATAAGTTATCGAGAACAATGTATTTTAACAAAATATTGTAAGAAATTCTGAATTTAAAAGAGTAACCATGGAGTTTCATGCCCGTTCTTCTCCATTGGAAGTCAACATTTTGGAACGTGGCACCTAGAGTCGTAACTATTCTTAAGTACCTGTATATGGTCTACATGAATAAAGACATATGTATCTTATCTTAGCCTATTGCCAGCTAAACAGCCAAAATTAACGACGGAATATTTTGTTTTATAAACCTGCTCAGAAACAAAAATGAGCTATTTAAAAATCATTTTTCGGATGTAACAATTTTGTTTATATTGATTTAGAATCTGATACTGTAATAAAGACAAAAACATCACCAAAAATGTCACCATGTAATCTTACCTGATAAGATAAAATCTTTCCACTTCAAAACTATGTATCTGTGGTACATGGTAATAATCTATGCTTATAAAATCGTTTGTCCTGACTGACATATAATCAATCAAATCATATGACATATCAATATAAATTTAGAAAGCTGAAATTTGGAACATAGGTTTATTTTATAAGGCAAGCAATCGTAAAAAAAACTATTTTTGAAAATTTCCACCCTAAGGGGGTAAAATAAGGAATGAATGATTGTATGGAAGTTCATCATTTTCGAAGTAAGAAGCACAATATTTCATATACCTGCTTCTGATTAGAAATAAATGTACAAGAAGACAGGCGTTTTTTTAAATTTCACTCCTAAGAGGGTAAAATAAGGAATAAAGAATGGTATGGAAGTTAAGAAAGAATTTTCAAAGTAAGGAGCACGAAATTTCGTATACCTGCTTGTAGTTAGAAATAAATGTAAACGTATATCGGGGTTTTGTTTAAATTTTACCCTTAAGTGGGTAAAATAAGGGATGAACGTCTGTATGGAAGCCCGTAATTTTCAAAGTAAGAAGCACGAAATTTCATATACCTGCTTTCGGTTAGAAATAAATGTACACTATGGCGTTCATCAAAATTTTACCCCTAAGAATTAGCGGATGAAAATTTATATGGGAAGTTCGTCACTTTTGAAGGAAAAAGCATGTAATTCAACATTTATGTTTCTTATGTAAAACTAGCTTCTAGCTTTGGTTGAATTACCAAACATTAATCACATAGTTACATCACCTAATTTATTTTCATTCATTGATTCGATACTTAGACAATTGTTAAGTTTTTATTCTTTGTGGTTATTTTTACACAATTATTTCGTTTAAAATTACTGGTAAATAATCCTAATTTGTGTTTAAGAGGTTATTTAAAAAATTAAAGTCGTAGTATGGCTGTTGAACGTCTAAATGTAAACGGCGTTATGACGCCCTACACTATCGTTCCTATCATTGGTGACGAAGCTTGCCTGTTTAGGGCAATATCTTTTGTGTTATACGACTCTCACGTCACGGTTAGAGAGCTGCGGAAAAGATAACTGCGCACGTGGCAATATTTTAATATACATACAATCCCCGTGAGCAAAGCCGCAACAGTTAGTATTGTATAATTGACTAGCTTTTGCCCGCGACTTCGTACGCATGGAATTTAGAATCTACATTTTTCTGCGGTAAAATGGAGTATTTAAGTTCCTTTAAGACCTCTAGCAATACATTGGTCAAAACTGCATTCAATTCCATGCAGTAGTTTTTGCGTGATGCGTGTACAAACATACAGACAGACAGATAAAAATTCAAACAACTGTTGCTGTAATAAAAACAGTACACATATTAGTTTCTCTCCGATATCTATAATGTACAGACATCGGCCTGTTACAATTTTATTATTTGTATAGATTAGTTTGCGGCTTGAGAAAGTGCTAAACAAGGCATCTTTGCCTGTAGGAGTGACCAAGGAGCTTCTAGGGAACCGACCTTTTTCCCAAATCACATATCATAATCAAGTTGTAGTATCAACAGACTGTAATAAAATCTTTATGGAGTAATGTCCTCCTGACCGTATTTCGGTCACGGCAGCCAATCTCACCGGAGATTAGCCAACTACGCAGGAGATATTATAGAGCATGGCACAAGTGTGACGACACGGTTGGCGCAGTGGCTAAGCGATTAGCTTTCTGCGCTACGTGTCGCGGGTTCGATCCCCGCACGGAACAAATATTTGTATGATCTACAGATAGTTGTTTCGGGTCTGGTTGTTTGTGCATGTGACATGTATTTGTGTAAACTGTACCCACGATACAGGAGAAATACTAGTGTGGGGCAATGATTTAAAAAAAAATGATGTGCGCAAACACAGGTGCTCTGTCTATTCCTACACTCTCATAGTCCAATGGGACGACAATCCGACACGACCGGAGAGAGATCAGGCGCAGGACCAACGGCTTTACGTGCTTTCAGGCCTCTGCCTCGAATTTTGCGGGCAGCGGGGCGGCGGCGGCGGCGGCGGCGGGATCTTATGCGTATAATCAAATGGACCGGTTCTCGAAAACAGCGGCGTGGCAGCGGCGCGGGGGGCGGGCAACGAGCGGTGCACTCCAGTCAAGCGCCCCACAGCCGCGCCGCCGCCGCCGACGCCCCGCTGCCCGCAAAATTCGAGGCAGAGGCCTCAGAGGCACGGCATGTATTCACATACACAGAGACCCAGACCCAAAACAACTATCCGTAGATCATACACATATTTGTTCCGTGCGGGGATCGAACCGTATCCTCAAATGAAGTAGGTACTATCGCTTACATAAGTCTCAATATTATATGTAGTTTTATTAGGAGACGAATTCTGTCATCTTATCTCTGTATCAAGATAAAATAAGACCAAATGTCAAACTCTTTAGTCCCTGTGTCTGTCAAGGTATTTATAAATATTCATATGACAACTGGCGCCGATTGAATAACATCATCGATATCTATAGACACCGTCTGCGCACTTAAAAAGGGGCCGTCCATTAATCACGTGAGGTTTGAAAGAGGGGGAGGGGGTTTGGCAAAAATCACGAAATATCACAAGGGGGAGGGGGGATGTAGTAAGATATCACGTGTATTTATTGTTTCCTTTGCTAAAAGACATGGGCGAAGTCGTTATGTTGGAATTACAAGTGACGTGATTTTGGGTGGCGTGGGGAGGGTTACTTTCAAACGTCACCACGTATCACCAAGGGGAGGGAGGGGTTAAAAATGCTTCAAAAAACCTCACGTGATTAATGGACGGCCCCAAAGCGTACCGTCTCAAATTAGATATAATATAACATAAAAACAAAATCGTAGATACCGTTATCGAGTCCCATGTAATAGGGGGCGAGCCTATTGCCATCTACCGGGCACAGTTCCAGACTGCGTGCTGCTACTGAGAATTTTCATACAGAAAAATCCGATCACACTTTGCCCGACCCGGGAATCGAACCCAGGACCCAACGCTCAGCAGTCGCACTTGAGACCACTAGACCAAAGAGGCAAGTCAGATAATTTCTGTATATTGTATTACTCACTCTTTAGTCAAATGTCAACTGTCATCGCGTGCAGTCATAATTTCGTAGGAAACAAATGACTGAAATAAAACAAATTATGTTCTTGGGTGACTAAAAAGAACACAAAAATGGGCATAAAAATATGAAGATTAGTTCATAAAACGGCTTTTCTTTCTATATTTTTACTTAAAAAAAGAAAAACGTTTGACACTAGGATTGCTCCTGTATCATAGGTGCAGTTCACAAACATGCATGTTACATGCACACACAACCAGACCCGAAACAACTATCTGTAGATCATACAAATATTTGTTCCGTGCGGGGATCGAACCCGCAACACGTAACGCAGAAAGCTAATCGCTTAGCCACTGTGCCAACCGTGTCTTCAATGTGAAAGGACCTTGCTATACACGATAATATATAATTTCATTCAAAATATTGGCGCTCATGTCAACTTTGAACATAGAACAAAAATTCCGAATTTTGACATTTGTATTATCTTCAAAAATGTGTCTCATTTTTTAGCTCTCTTTGTGTCACAGAGCGTACAGCCGCCACGATGAGTAAAAACATAGCCAAAACTATTTTAAAACATTCTCAATTTACATTTACCTTTCATTTCAAAGCGAATGATATTTCAAACAGTAATTTAAAATTCCCAGCTCGACATCCTATTATAGAACATGTTTGAACAAGATGGACGACTAGCGCTGCGTTCCCGAACGCGTATAAAAATGTAAATTTGACTCGTTGCAACTTGTCATATGCAGAACTACAGTGATTTATTATTATGGAAATTTTGTGAAATATGCGTCTAGTTTTCATGGATTTAAAGGGCTTAATTATGGGGACACGGAGAATGATGTTTTGAAGTGGTCTACGCGTAGAGAGATTTTTAATATAACCTAGGAACACCCATTTAATCCTCTTACGAATTAAATTCTGAAATACCCATCATTACTTGTTACCTAAAATCTAGAAGGAACCTACCTACTTGCTAAACAAGTCTAAGTAGTATACGCTTTATAGGTCCCGACATTTTGTGATTAATCAGTCAGTCAAGTCAAGTCGAGTGGAATTTCTTTTATATTGTACAAGGTCCTACTTGTTCGTATTGATGATTCCAATAATTCCTTAAAGAGCTTAGTATTAGAAGGGTAGGACCATATATAGATAACATTTCAAAACTCTCTACCTCTATAGGAAGAGTTACTGAAATGAAAAAATCTCGATTGCATTCGAATGGTAATATGATAGTCGCTTTCGCGATTTCGATAACTTGGAATCGATAAAATTTGTAAATGTACATTGCGTCGTTTCAATTATTCAGCGGAATGATGTACAGTCAAAAATATGTATAAATGTAGCGAAATTCAAACGCTTGTCCTTGAAAAACTATTGTTTAAAATCATAAAATTTAAATGATTATTTATTATTATGTATCCGCAGTTACTATGTGTAAAATTGGTCAAGATTTAAATCACTGTTTCCTCTAAAAATTACGTTTGAATTTCATTAAGTGTATACATCTTATTGATGCTGATTGTACATACATGCCGCATGCAATGTATATTGTTAAAATTAAATCGATTTAAATTTTATTATTCGATTAATCGATTTCAATAATTATGCGTGAGTATAGTAATTACGCTGATGGACTGTTTACACTGTCTCTTACTGTCAAATAATAACAATGATGAAATTGTTTACTTTGGTTTGTCAGTTAGCGCAGTGGGTAAGCGTTTAGATTTTAGCGCTACGTTCGATAGTTGTTTCGGGTCTAGGTTTGTGTGCATATGATATGTCCTATTAATCCTTCCTACTAATATTATAAATGCGAAAGTTTGTGAGGATGGATGGATGGATCTTTGTTACTCTTTCACGCCAGAACGGCTGAATGGATCTGGATGAAATTTGGAACAGAGAAAGATTATGATTATTAGATATAGATATTATATACTTTTTATGCGGGAAAATGTACGGGTTCGTAAAACACGCGGGCGAAGTCGCGGGCGGAAGCTAGTATTATAAATGTGAAAGTTTTTGAGGATGGATGGATGGATCTTTGTTATTCTTTCACGCCAGAACGGCTGAACCGATCTGGATGAAGTTTGGCACAGAGATAGATTATAGTCTGGAATAGCACATAGGCAACTTTTTTATCCCGGAAAAATATACTGGTTCGTAAACCACGCGGGCGAAGCCGCGGGCGGAAGCTAGTATCATAAATGCGAAGGTAATTTTATTTGTTTGTTAACTTTTCACGCCTTAACCACCGAACCGATCATCATGAAATCATGAAATTTTGCATAAACGTTGTCGTACGGAAAAGGACATAGGGGAACGGTACCCTATGTCCTTTTCCGTACTCCAGAAAAAAAGTACTTTTCCCGAGGGAAAGAACAATAATTTTCGACGTTTCCGATTGATTTGGGACGCTAGATGGCGCTACGTGTAACGCGAAAAAATGCACGAAGCCGTGTTTGATAAGTATGTTTCGTTTGACAGGCCACGCAATCTACCAATATATAAAAAAACAAAAACTGATTGCAACAAAAATAATGATTTACTAACACGAATATTTTACAACAAATATCACAATACAATTTTAGGCTAAAACTAGCCTTTACTAGCCTAGATAACCTAAGTACCTCGAATCTTCGTTTAAGCATCAGTTTCATGCTAGGCTCCACATCTCTGGTCATCATTCAAAAGGCTTTTTTGCACCGCAGCCACATCACAAGATTTTCACACGATAACAACAACATTCTCAACAACCGAATCAAATAGGTCCTCTATTCCGGCACCGTCTTCCTCAACTTGTAAGCCACTACATTTAGAGACTGTGGGCCTAAATTCGTCACTCGCCACTCACCTTTAGGGTAGATTCTTGAGCTAAACACCACTTCACCTTCACCACAAAATAGCTCCAAAGAACTGGCGTCCAGGAAGATTCTCCAGCATGCGGAATCGAGAGGTTCCCATCCGACTTGTCTGACATCTCCTGACCTGTCCACCACGACTTTGCCGTTTTCCGCGTCCCATATCAGTATGGCCCTCTCACCACCAACGCTGCCTTTGAACAACAGCTCTATCCTCTCACTCAGGTCTACGTTGATGATAAGTTCTCCAGTCTGCTCAAATTCAATGGAAGAATTGGGATAAAGTTCGCCAACAATAATGCTATCTTTTCTAAGTCTAGTCATCGCATCAATAGGTTTCATTAGCAGCCGGCTGCCAATAAGGTCCAGCTCTCTGAAGAGCGTCATAGCTCCCACCCATCCGTCAGCATCCTCAGGATGATTGGACTCCCACATTCCAAACCACGCTATTAGGTACCTTTTACCGTCTTTCTCAGTAGTTTGGGTGGCGTAAAAATCGTGACCGTAGTCGAGTTCCTGGAAACTGACCTCTGGTACGAACTCAAACGTTTCATAATCAAAGCTCCCAATAATGTATCCTGTTTGGAACGTGTTCTTGAACCTGTCTTCCTGTGCGACCATACCTTGAGGGGAAATCAGCAGGATATGCTTTCCGTTTATTTCGAAGAAGTCTGGACACTCCCACATAAAGCCCAGCTCACCGTTGGATTCTGCCAGCACGTTCACGAACTCCCAGCTAATCATATTCACAGATCGGTACAGCAACACAGAGCCTCTTTGATCCTCAGTCTTGCTGCCAAGAACGACATACCAAAAGTTGCCCTTCTTCCATACTTTAGGGTCTCTAAAATCGACGGTGTTGATTGGCGCAGGTATCAGGACTGGGTTACCTTTGTACTTATGGAAATCTAAGCCATCAATACTGAACGCCAAGTACTGACTCTCGTTGTAGAAGGGTGGTTCATCGCTCGCTTCGTGTCCGGTGTACATTAGGGCCATGATACCATCGTTGTCGATGGCACTACCCGAGAAACACTGTTCTTTGGCAGGTATTAAGGCTGTAGGCAGCTGTCTCCAGTCCACTAGATTAGGACTCGCCACATGTCCCCAATGCATCGGTCCCCACTGAGTGTCGTAGGGGTAAAATTGGTAGAACAAGTGGTACTCCCCTTTGTAGAATGAAAATCCGTTTGGTCCGTTCATCCAGCCGACAGGGGGTGTGATGTGGTAGTGTAGTTTATACCGCGGGTTGATTTCTGCCTTCTTCTCTTCTATATAGATTTCTAATTCAGCTTTTGCCAGCATTTCTTTTAACGTATCCATTTGAGCAGTAGTGAAGGAACTGATGAATATTATATATATTCTTAAGAGGCCCATAATTATTTAAATATTGTCGTGTGAGGTGTTCTGTTCACTGACAATGATTACTGAATAATAACTGTAAGATATTCTATTCGAAATTTCAATTGTTTTCATTTTGAATGGTATGTACGTCATTGCATTGAATTTGCAATTTTTAACACACAATCGGACATAACTTCTATGTTGTTATTTCTGAAAGTTGTATCATTAAAATTAAAGTATTAAACACACTGCATGAACGGGGATGAAACAAAGCAAATCGCTCGTAGATTATCTGCGCGATGAAGCAGTGTTTTATACGTGAAGACAAGCAGTCACCAAATAAATTTTTAAGTAGGTTATTATGTATTATTTACGAATCATATCGACTGGAGCGAAGCACCGTGAATAGAATAAATCATTAATGATTTAAGGTATTAAAACAGTCATGCCACACTGACACCAAAATAGTACCGACGGAATCAAACCACGCGCGGTTTTTTGGTGTAGGGCATCACCAAACACGCATCGCTAACTACTGAGGCGCGCAATTCAGTGTGAGACTCGCCTTATTACTCTGATGCTTACATCATCTGTAAGATGTTCAAATGGTGACACATTATCAACAGCCTAACGTAGCCTAGAATAAAAATTAAAAAAAATACTGATAACTCTTTTAATATTATATTAGTTCATAATGCAACTTTCGTATTTATGTAGTGATTGCATGCGCGGCTTCTGTGTTTTTTAATAATAATTAATACTTTGCCCCACACTAAGATATCTCCTGTGTAGTGGGTACAGTTTAGAAACATACAAGTCACATGCACACACAACCAGACCCGAAACAGCTATCTGTAGATCATAGGAATATTTGTCCCGTGCGGGGCTTGAACTCGCGACACGTAGCGCAGAAAGCTAATCGCATAGCCACTGCGCCAAACGTGTCGTCGGGTCGGGTATTGTTACTGGAAATGTTAAAAATTCTCAGTAGGCACTCCATCATGGGACTTAATAATGGCATCGGCGAAATGTGGATTTTCAGATCAACTCTGCTTAATCCTTCGGGGAATACAGACGTGATGTTATGTTTATTACGTGACACAACGCTTCCCAAATGAGAAGCTAAATTAAGAGTACATGAAAACTTGTACAGTCAGAATCATCCTGTCCATCATCATCATCATCATCTGCCTAGCCTATTCCCAACTACATTGGGATCGCCTTCCAATCTATCCAGTTGCGGCTGAATATCAGTATTTTACACGGAGCTACTGCCTTCTGACTTCCGCCACCCAATACTGAGAGACACTGATACTCTAAGGTTAGACTGGTTGTCCGACCTTTTGGGTTGCTGACACCCGTAACGACTGTCATAGGACTTCATATGATACTCGGGACCAACTGCTTAACGTGCTTTCCGCGGCACGGAGGGGTCTCGATGTGTGAAAAATGGTCACCCATCTAAAGATTGACCGCGGCAAGCGCTGCTTAACCTCGACGATCGACCGATCAGCGCGGTAACTATGTTGCTACGAGCCCCTTATTCTACTACCAAGATATCGTTATACAATAAGAATTAAGGCCACTGTTGGGCGTGCCTCCTCTCAAATTGAGAAGGCCCGATGTACGAACTTTATGAAGCATCGATATAAAATGTAGGTGCATTATTAGCAGAAAATGGATAATAAATTTTAAGAAGAAACAAAAACTTCTTAGATAACGCTAATTTTGTATTTAAAAAAATAAAATTTTCGTCTTAAAATTGAATTTAGATTTTACTACCCCACAATAAAGTTCTTTTTCCTTTACAGACTATTGAGTTATTTTCTCATGAAATAATGAGTAGGTACAGGTTTTTCCGTCATTTTAAAAAATATTTGATTATCCGGAACTATGTTATTTCGTAAAGAATCGTCCACACAATTGTCGAATTCGACCATCCTACTAATATCCTACTAATCCTACTAATATTATAAATGCGAAAGTTTGTGAGGATGGATGGATGGATGGATCTTTGTTACTCTTTCACGCCAGAACGGCTGAACGGATCTGGATGAAATTAGCACAGAGATAGATTGTAATCTGGAATAACACATAGGCTACTTTTTATCCCGGAAAAATGTACGGGTTCGTAAACCACACGGGCGAAGCCGCGCGCGGAAGCTAGTAATGCAATAAAATAAGATTACGGATCAAACTGCAGCACATATATACAAGAACTTTAATTTATATAACGCTATAACACGACTGATATACCAGTCAACCACATAACGTCATTGAAGTCCTAACACCACGTAATTTACTGGCGGGTTTGACATTTTGATGGCATTGGCTAGAGAATCGGAAGACGCGTTGTTGCAGTCAATCAGATACAAGCATCGTCCAATAGAAACATGTAAAATGAAATGAATATAAAATGGTATTGTACTTGTGTCTGTGTAAAATAATGCAGTATTTTCATTCTCTTGACAAGTTGCTATTTTTGACATACGTGGTGTTAGAACTTCAACGACGATAAGTAAATTAACACTTCGTAATTTAGAAATTAATATAAAAAGATACTGAACCGCCTTATTGGTATAAGAGTCTTATGAGGTCATGGGTTCCCTTCCCAGGTCAGGCAAGGTGTTATTGGGATATTCTGAAATTCTCAGGAGCAGCTTGGAGTATGGAATTGCTCGGCAGATGGCGATAGGCTCGCCAAACATACATGTTACATGCACACAACAAGATCCGTAACAGAAATCTCTAGATCATACAGATATTTGTTGTATGCGGGAACCAAATCCGCGACACTTAACGCAGAAAGCTATTTGCTTAGCCATTGCGCAAACCGTGCAGATAAGAATATATCAATTGATATCTGATATCAATAATGGGGAGAGATAGTTGTTGAGAACTGAGATAACAGTACCTCTATTATGAGTTTTTTACTATTTACTTTCATAGTAAATGTAAATTTTCATGCAAGCGATTTTAGTTCTTAACCTGGTTACATTAGGGATTAGAGTCGCTAACATGACATCTCTATAATATAGTAAATAGTAAATCAAAACTTTACTATGACACATATGTCACATAAGCAACTCTAATCCCTACTATAACCAAGTTAAGAACTAAAATCGCTATTATGAAAATTTACTTTACTTTGATAGTAAATAGTACGAAAACTCGTGATAGAGGTACAGGTTAGGAAAGATGGTGG
Organism: Shargacucullia verbasci; assembly: GCA_947562105.1. NCBI lineage: Eukaryota > Metazoa > Arthropoda > Insecta > Lepidoptera > Noctuidae > Shargacucullia > Shargacucullia verbasci. The sequence continues at coordinate 1,241,709 of OX387289.1, read as the reverse complement.
GCCACTTGATACGACACAATCATTACTTCTAGACAATATTAGAAGGAAAATTGAAGGAAAAGGAGGAAGGGGAAGACCTAGACCATTAGGTCTCAAAGTGGTCCAGATGGACCCCCATGGGGTCCTCGTGAGACTCGACGGGGGTCTACGTTGGCGTGACAAAAAAATGGGGGTTTACAATTCAATTTACAATATGGTAGAAATGTAGGTGCAGGGGGTCCACCGGAACCAGCTAAATTTTGAAAGTGGTCTATGAGAAAAAATGTCTGGGAACCTCTGACCTAGACAAAGCTTTGTAAAACAAGTGAAGGAAAAAGTAGGGGTAAAGGCGTATCAAGAGGTCAAAACAGTGGCGAGTGTTACACCGACGAGCTGAGCTCTTATATTAAAGAAGAATAGGATTTATACCCATCATCTGTCTAGCCTTTTCCAAACTGCTTTGGGGTCAGCTCCCAGTCTAAACGGTTACGGCTGAATATCAGTATTTTACACGGAGCAACTGCCATCTGACCTCCGCCACACAATTACTGGGAGACACTGATACTCTAAGGTTAGACAGGTTGTCAGTGTTTTTGGGCTGCTGATACTCGTAACGACTGTTATAGGTCTTCATATGACACCCGGGACCAACTGCTTAAGACTATAGTTTACCTATAAGTTTTCATACAAAATGCGTTAACGTTTTTACACTACTAAATATGAGTTGATTATGCTAATTTTTTTATATGTTATAGACACAAGTAAAAATTAGGTCGTCACGTTTTTGTTTTTTTGATATTGTTAATAGATTGAGAAATAATTAATCCTCAAAATGCGTTTTTTAACTAAAATCTTTCTTATACTTATCTCGTGATAATTACTAACCAAATCAAAATTTTGAAAAAATAACCCCTATACCTTGTTTATAATCTGACAAAACGGTAGAGACCAAAATCAAATTAATCCGTTAAGATTTCGATGTAAGAAACGTAAACGCCCAGACATCTATTTTGCGCGTATTTTAAGGCAATTCTATCAGAAGCTGGCTGCTAAACGATAGTCTCAACGTGCTTTCTGAGGCACAGAGGGGTCGCGATGTATGAAAAATGGTCGCCCATTCAAGGTCTGCTTAACTTCGCAGATCGACCGATCAGCGCGATAGTTATCTGTGAACCTACGAGCCCCTCTAAGAAGAGGATAAAAATTTATAAATAATAAATAATGTAAGTATGCCTTAACTGCGCCAAACCTGTTACCAAAATGCTATCACATGCATATAAATCTATAATTAGCCAACGGTATATAACAGACTATTTACTAACTAATTAGTTCAATTAATGTTGGCGTCGTGAACCTTCATTACAACAATAGAGAATTTGAAACAGGTGAGATAATAGAAATTTGTTTTTATTATCTTTTCTTTAAATTTAACTTAGCTCTTGGCTGTGGAGAATTCGCCATTGCTCTCTATTTTTTATTAACACGCTTTTATTATTATTAGCTTCACCTGTAACTATGTAAAAAAATCTTGGAAGTTAAATTTGACCCACTTCCCGGTTTCCGATTGAGCTGAAATTTTGCATACACATTTAGTTTGGATGACAATGCATGGTTAGCTAAGTTAATTGTTTATATCAATTTAATTTGTTAAAAACAATTGAAAAAAGAATATATGCAATGAATACGAGATTTTTTTAACGGATAATTGTTTCTTCGACTGAAATAACGTTACCTACGATGTCACATGCATTTAAACTAAAATAAAATAAAAATAAAAAATTAACGGAAAATTATTAAAAAATAGAAAAATGTCTGATGATGGAGCCAAAAAGCAGAAAGTGCTAGAGTTCATTTAATGCTGTGGACTATAAAGTATAAAATAAAATATTATAGTTTAAAAAACTAAAAAACACGCGTTTATCACGGACTTACAATAAAAAGATAATTAAATTAAATTAATATATATTATCCAATTACTAATTCAAAAAGTGTGGAGCGCTTTTTATTTAATTTAATTATATAAAAAGCTATATTAATTTAATTATTTTTTAATTTTTAGTTCTACCTTCGTTTCGACCTCTTGATACGACTCTACCCCTTACTTTCTCCTTCACTTGTTGTAAAAGCTTCTTTAACTCGTGGCGGCACGGTTGGCGCAGTGGTTGAGAGATCGACTGCTTCGCTACGTGTCGCGGGTTCGATTCCCGCACGGAACAAATATTTGTATGATCTACAAGTAGTTGTTTCGGGTCTGGATCTTCGTGTATGTAAATACACACCGTGCCTCGGAAAGCACGTAAAGCCGTTGGTCCTGCACCTGATCACTCTCCGGTCGTGTCGGATTGCCGTCCCATCGGACGATGAGAGTGAAGGAACAGAGAGAGCACCTGTGTTTGCGCACACACTTGTGCTCTATAATATCTCCTGCGTAGTTGGCTAATCTCCGGTGAAATTGGCCGCCGTGACCGAAATCGGTCAGGAGGACATTATCATTATTAACTCTTCCCCTACCTCACTTTCCTTCAATTATTCCTTCTAAATTTGTCTTGAAGAAGTGATTGAATAATGATATAATAATAATAATATTTTTTATTATAATATTGTCTCATTGGTTTAGTGGTCGCAAGCGGAACTGCTGAGCGTGACGTCCTGGATTCGATTTCAGGATCAGGCAAAGTGTTATTGGGTTTTCTGTATGGAAATTCTCAGTAGCAGCACGGAGTCAGGGACTGTGCCCTGTAGAGATCAATAATCTCGTTTCTATTACTCAATAACGGTATTGGCGAAATGTGAGTTTACAATTGTACACCACTGCCTAACCGTTCGGGGAATACAGGCGTGATGCTATGTATTTCAACTGCTTACAACTACTATACATTTCATAAAATATATTTATTTCTTGTTTATTTGTCCTATGCATAAATTAACCTTATTTGTTTCTCTCTCTTGAATTCGATCAGAGTTTGGCTTCCACGAGAAAGGCCCGAACGGCAGCCTAATTACCGATGTAGCGACAGGCGTAGATCGCGCGATAGCTTCTGGCAAACGTCATTTTTGTGTCATATAATGTATTGGCTGACAGTGAGATTGCTGTCGTGTGGCTATCGCGTTGTTGCCGCTTTTTTAGGTAATTAGGCTGCTAGTCTGGAACCTCTTCGTTCCTGGAAGATACAAAAAATAGCCGTTTTTTTTTAAACGATAATGATAGATAGCAAATAAATTAATTCGTATTTTTGTTTGGAGCGTTCACAGTAAATATATCTAAAGTGATAATATTATAATTTGGTAGAAAATACACGAGCGGTATACTTCGATATCTAATCGCGCGAGAATAGTCCCCGAATAAATGTACAGTCAGTATCAAAAGTATGTATACACCTAGCGAAATTCAAACGCTTATTTGTGTAAAATTGGTCAAGATTTCAAAAACAATTTCCTCTAAAACTCGCTTTTTTGTATCTACGTCCTAAAAGAAGTAGTTTTTTGTAGAAATAGTTATCTTAAGTAGGGTAAGAGGGGGAAAGATGTAAATAGGGGTAACATAATGCATTAATGGACGATTTTTTGTGTTACCCCTATTTTCATATTCCCTCTACCCACCCTATGTTCATTTTTTTTGGCGATCCTGCTACTAAAATGTCGACTATGTGTACGCTAATGACACTTGTTAGGTGCTTCACTATTGTCTATTATTTGTTGTTATTACTAGGTATTTGTTTTAATAAATAATTGACCTATAGCTAAATAGATATCGAGCGCCATCTATTGGTGGATTGAAGCAAAATGGTTAAAAATACTTTGATGGACCAACTTTCATGGTGATATTGGCAAACGGTGTCGGAGTTTATCAATCTCATACATACCAACATCTATTTTTATATACAGGGTGAATTTTTTAAGTTGGCGTGGATGGCCAAATCCTAAATTATAAGGAATAGCGAATAGTATGCCATATGTCATTACTTTCCATAATTAATTGAGGATACTATCGGATGGCGTAATCATCAAAAATACGGCGTGTGTGTTTTTTTCCAAAATTATTTCGTTCAATTCCCGGCTACAAATATTGTTTGAGTATTTTTCGCTATTCCTTATAGTTCCGGATTTGGACATCCATGTCCACTTGAAAAATTCACTCTGTATATGAGTCGGCAAGGCATCGTTTCTTTCACGTCTGACCTTCTAAAATACCTTTTGAAAATCAAATAACGGCATAACGGTGACGCATATCTATTTGCAGGATAACATCATGCCGACAAGTTTGCAGGTATCTTGGATAAAGCAAATCCAAGGTGCCCTTAGCATCTTGGCCTACCTTAAATTAAATGACTTCATGTTTCCTGAAGACACTAATGTCAGTGGTAAGTATTCCAATCCTACTAATACATATTATAAACGCGAAAGTTTGTGAGGATGTATGGGTGTATGTTTGTTACTTTTTCACGCAAAATCTACTGAATGTTTAAAATTTGGAATGGAGATAACTTATGCACTGGATTAACACATAGACTTTTATTGTGAAAAGAGACTGTTACCGCGGGATTGTCAGCGTTATTTTATACTGCGTAACACCGCAGGGTGCTGTTATCTTGCCGCTATGACGAGTTTTCTTACTATTTACTATCATAGTAAAGAAATTTTCATGACAGCGATTTTAATTCTTAACTAGGTTACATTAAGGATTAGAGTCGCTTATGTGACATCTAGTCATAGTAAAGTTTTGATTTACTATTTACTATATTATAGAGATGTCAATAGCGACTCTAATCCATAATTATTTTTTTGTAAAAAACTCATAATAGAGTTACTTTACTATATAATATTATAAAGATAAAAATTATTATTAAAAAATTAAGATTAAAAATATTTAATTCCGAGTTTAAAAGAGTAACCATGGAGTTTCTTGCCCGTTCTTCTCCATTGGAAATCAACACTTTGGAACGTGGCAACTAGAGCCTGACTATTCATAAGTGCCTGTAAATGGTTTACATGAATAAAAATATATTTGAATTGAATTGAAAGCTGAAGAGATTGTTTGTTTGAACGCGCTAATATCTGGAACTACCAGACTAAATCTGAAAAAATATTTTTGCTTTGCTATAGCCTATTTATTGAAAAAGGTTGTAGGTTGCTTTTTATTCTGAAAAAATGCACGGGTCCACACGGGCAACGCTGCGGGGGGAAGCCAGTCATATCTAATTCATATATGAAGTCCTGCTCAAGGTGTAGGCCAGTAGGGGAACTTGGTGTGATTATCCACGCTAGCAAAGGGAACCTCCAACCAGGCGAGGTTACATCGCTATTGAGGTTATGTCCTTATATACTATTTTGACGAACAACTTTGACGGTCCATTTGCAATGTTACCACCGAATGTTGTTAGCTAGCCACGTTGTTACATGGTTTTCCATTGAAGCGCTAGATGTCGCTACAAAGACATGCGAGCATGTCACTCATGTAAAGTCAGCATCAAAAATATGTATTCAATTTATTCTTGGTATGGTCAATTTTTATGTATCTGCAAATACTATGTGTAAAATTGGTCAAGATTTCAATCACTATTTTCTCTAAAAATCGCTTCTAAATTTCATTAAGTGTAAACATCTTTTTGATGCTGACTGTACATACACCGAGTGATAAACCTATCAGACATGCCAGACCAGTGTAAAAGGCTCCTTGTAATGTGTTTACTACCACCTTATATGTACTAAAACCAGCTGACCTCAATCTACGTCCTAGGCAAGACTGCAGTTCTCTTATAATTAGTAAAAACCAAAACTCTTTTCAGATAATTATTCGTACGATTACGTAGTGATTGGGGGTGGTACTGCTGGTGGCGTGGTAGCTGCTAGACTGGTGGAAGCCAACTTTAGTGTACTGGTGGTTGAAGCAGGAGGAAGGACAAGCATTGAGCACCTTGTAAGTGTTGGGTAACTTTGAAAATCAAGCACATTGTCCTTATTAGTTGAAAAAAAAAAAAATAACATAAAATATTTTTCCCAGTATCCCGTAATGGTAACATTCGTGAAAAAATCCCGCACCGACTGGAACTTCACTGCAGTGAATGATGGCTTCACGACCCGGTGCCACAAGCCGGGCTTTGGTTCATCATTCGGAAAGGTGTTAGGAGGATCAGGTGCTACCAACTACATGATATATGAACGTGGCAATCCAGGAGACTACAAACATTTCTGCAATGTCAGTAATGATCGTTCCTGGGAATGGAAAAACATGCTCAAGTACTTCAAAAAAAGTGAAAATTTACAAAGCACCGAAATCCGGGTCTCTCCGTACAAGAATTGCCACGGTACTGAAGGTAATATTGGGGTAACAAAAGAAAATCGCCCAGTCTGTGATGATTACCTGCGAGGCTTCGAAGAAGCTGGGGAATCAGTGGTGACAGATAACGTTGGCGCCGGGATATTAGGATATTCTAGTGCCCTATACCACATACGTGATGGAGTACGTAACGGCGTAGTAGATACTTACTGGCCTCCTATCAAAGATAACCCAAATTTATATTTAACTACAAACAGTTTAGCAACAAAAATAATTTTTGATAAACGCAATAATGCTGTTGGTGTAGAGTTTATCAAGGACAACAAAACTATCACTGTTAAAGCTAAGAAGGAAATTATTGTTAGCGCTGGACCTATCAAGTCTCCCCAACTTCTCATGCTGTCAGGTATCGGCCCAAAAGAACAATTGAAGAGTATGAACATAAACGTATTATCAAATATCCCAGTAGGCCAGAATCTTCAAAATGATATTGGAGTCCTATTAGGTTTTAAAACTAAGAGGCCAGCTAATAAGCAATATAACGCACATCTGTTCCCCACACCATTAATAGTTGGCTATTCAGCTCTCAATAAATCGAAATCCTGTAGTAGCGATCCAGATTATGGAACCTATAACTTTATTATAGACGACTTTAACTATTTGCTATCGCTCTGTGGATTTACTATGGGGTTAAACAACTCAATTTGTGATAGACTGCATAAATTAGCTAATAATAGCCAGATGCTACTTACTAATGTTATAAATCCGAATCCGAAATCTCGTGGACAAGTCCTATTAAGCAGCACAGATCCTAGAGATCAACCAATGATAATCCCTGGATATTATTCCAATGATGATGATTTGGACGCTGTAGTTGAATACATCAATGATTATATCAAAATATTGGGGACTCCGTATTTCCAGAGTATTGGTTTGGAATTTTTGGAGGCAACAGACAGCTGTGATCAGTTTGAGTTTGCTTCGAGGGAGTACTGGCGGTGTTATGCGTTGTGCATGGTAGTGCCCACGGCGCGACATTGCGGCACTTGTTCTATGGGTTCTGTGGTTGATCACCAGCTGAAAGTTCTTGGAGTGAACAGACTTCGAGTTGTGGGGGCAAGTGTTATGCCGAACACTGTGGGTGGAGCGGTCTTCGCTCCTGAAGTGGCTCTCGCTGAGAAAGCAGCTGATATGATTATAGAAGCAAGCAAGGAGTAATTAATTTAAAATAAAGAGCGTTTGTGTTTGTTTCGTTTTTAGGTTATTTCGAATAAACATTTAATTTTCTATTATCATTATGTACGTAATGATTGAAATAGTGAAAGGCTTTTTCTTGTTAAATATTTCCACTATATTTCTCCATTATTGTATGTTAGACATGTAACCCATATACAATTCTCTTCTAATAAACGCATGAATTAAAAAGTTATTTGTGTATTTTTCATTATTTACTATATAATCATTATTAAAATATCCTGTCTATCCTGTCCCACTCATGGTTCAAGACCCTCTCTTTTCCGTGACCTCTCGCTGCGTTTGCGTGGTTTTTGAGGAAGGCATTAAATTTGCCACACCAATTCCGATTTACTATAGCGAACAAAAAACTGAAAATTAATAAAATTGAATTTCTCGTTATTCGTTAAAATCCGAAGAAACTAGTAAATACAAAATATTGACGAGTATTCGAGGCTTTGGGTTTTGAATAATCACATCTAGAAGTAACTATTTCTATTTATTGATAGTTGATCTTGGCGTTTCACTGAACAAGTCACTCGAAATGTGTCAACGTCCGCATTTTTACAAGTCACCGTGGATTTCCGGTCTTTACGATAACATTTCTGTGAATCTAGAGAACTCAACAACGCTGTAAAATTCTACCTGTCACTCTGTACGATGGCGATTAATAAAACATAAAAACCAAGATAAAATGTAACAATAAAGATTGATTGCCCAGCCGTATTAAGCATGGTTGAATAAAGGAAAATTCAATGAATTAGTAATTAGGCGATTTCTTAACCGAAGTCTCGGATCAATCATGGTGTTTGGGACACATGGGCTGATATTTTAAACAGCTTTTGAATCTGGATCTGAAGTTAAATTTAGGCTATAGTGATAGAGCAGTCAATACAACATGAAAGGCTTCTCAAATTATATCAGGTGCATAAGAAATCGCAAAATAAGTAAGTAAGCAAATAAAAACATATAACGTAAAAGTAGACAGATAAGGTAAGAACTTTCTTACAGAAGCCAACAACACGGTACAACCTCCTCCAGTAGCCGAGCTTCTAATTAATGAGGCTGATAAAAAAGTATAGCATAAAATGACTATTACAAATGTCAGTGAAATGTCGAAGGTCAGTGCCGATGCTTTAGGTTTCCGCTGCTCACTGCGCTGACCTAATGACTGGGCAAGTAAAATACAAATAGCTTTTTCACTGAAGGCTGAATTAGGTAACGATCAGTTTAGCCAGGAATAGTTTGTTCAAAGGTTCCCGTTAGATTCTATTTTTTCTTTTTTAATAATATTGTACCCATTATGGGTACATTTTATACACAAACAGACGAACAGACCCGACACAACTATCTGTAGATCATACAAATATTTGTCCCGTGCGTAGATCGAACCCATGACATTAAGCACAGAAAGCTAATCGCTTAGCCACTGTGCTAAACGTACCGTTATTATGAGTATAGTATTACTATCTGACGTGTCACGTGACTTTTAAGTCTATGACTATAAAGGTTAAAATGGAGTAATTCACCGGCCTTCGTGAGATAGAATAACTATACAGGGTGGCTATTCAGTCACCTGTTATCCTCGACATCCATAAAACGTGAATATTCTATTGAGGATATACATCTATTGTATGTCATTGTTGGTGTCGGAATCATCGGGCAAGAGATTAAATCGTTAGGAAGGCAATTTCACATTTAAAATATTCATTGACGATTTCTTTCGCCCGTGTGTCACCATAAAATCATTCAGCTCATTTGACTTTTATTTCCCAAGTTCAAAGTAAAAGTTTATCTTGCAGTTATTTTAACGGATACTTTAGATTCCTGTTCCTCTTTACATCCTGTGGTTCCTTCTTTGTGATGGAGCTTGCTTGGCTTTAAGATTCAAATTAGCTTGGCAATCTAGCCGTCTGTGTTTACAAGACTGAGAACGGCACTTAAAGTCTCCTTTATTTAGGTACTATAAAGTACCACGATGATACTTTATATAAATTTGATTTTTTGTGAAAACAGTGCTAATACTTTAAAGTTAATGATAGACTCTCACGTGTCTAATGATCGCAAGGGATGTCTTGAGTTCGATTTCCATTGCAGGCAGTATGTTTTTGGGTTTTTCTGTTAAGAAGTTCGCAGTGACAGTCCGGAGTTTGAGTCCAAGGTCTTCTCGGTAGAGGGCTTATAACGGTTTCGGAGTAATGTGGGTGTTTAATAGTACACCTCTACCAAACCATTCTGGTAATATTATATAGAGATTATGTTTTTTTTTTCTTATTACGATTATACTATTACGGTCATTTTTAAGAATACAAAGTCAAAGTTTTTTATTGCAATTAGGCCTTTTCAGGCACTTTTAAAAAGTCGAGACTCTTGGCGAAATTATTAAAACGTGCTCTCAAAATTGTTTACCTATCAAGTGGAGGAAAAAAGCTGATTTTTCGCGTACCTACCGTACACCTCCGGGAATGTTAATTGTATATTAGGATATTGTCTCATTGCCGCAAGCGCGACTTCTGAGCGTGAGGTCCAGGGTTCGATTCGGTCGGGCAAAGTAATACTGGGTTTTTCTGTATGGAAATTCTCAGTAGTAACCCGGAGTTTGAAATTATGCCCGGTAGATGGCAATAGATAATATGGGACCCCTATTATATGGGACTCAATAACGGCGAAATATAGCTGATCAATAATACACCTCTGCCTAACTCTTCGGGGAATATAGGCGTGATGCTATGGTAGACGACACGGTTGGCGCAGTGGCTAAGCGAATAGCTTTCTACGCTAAGTGTCGCGGGTTCGATCCCCGCACGATAAAAATATTTGTATGATCTAAAAATAATTGTTTCGGGTCTGGGTGTTTGTGTATGTGAATATATTGTGTTTGTAAACGCACCCACGAATTATCTATTAGAATACTTCAACTACAGTCTAAAATTAAGACACAATAATATTAATTAGACCCGGGTACGTCTTAAAAGCGGCCAGACACCGGAGGACGGGCAGCAGCGTCCTCTCACTAATCGGTGAGCCACTGCGATCCCCAAGCCGCCTGCCAAGCGTGGGGATTATGATACCCCCCTACCCCCCTTGGGGGAGGCTTTCGTTCAGCAGTGGACATCTTCTGGCTGATGATGATGAATATTAATTGGTTGTCCTAATTGTGATTCAGAATCTTAAAACCTTTACTTAAAGACAGCAGTTTCTTAGCATAGATTAACAATTTATATGCTAATTAATTTAAATGATCGTCGTCAGACTTGTTTCCACATGTCACGTTTGTTTTGGAATTTTAATTAAATATGGACGGGGTTGAAGTTTTAATTAGTTAACTTTGCTTTTCATGATATAGTTCCGATTTGGATATTGACTCGACACTTAATCGGAATTTAATTTCGTTTGTATGGTGTTTGCCGATTTGGTTTCATTAAAAATTGTTGCCCCAATTTGAGTATTTTATCGGATGTAATCGAAATGTTTGTAAGCGATTAGCTTTCTGCGCTAAGTGTCGCGGGTTCGATCCCCGCACGGAACAAATATTTGTATGATCTTACAGATAATTGTTTCGGGTCTGGTTGTTTGTGCATGTGACATGTATGTTTGTAAACTGTACCCACGATACAGGAGAAATCCTAGTGTGGGGCAATGGTTTTAAAAAAAAAAAAAAAAGTCATCAAAAGAATAATAACTAGATACCCTCATTGGTCTTAGAGGCGACTTCTGAGTGTGAGGTCCTGAATTCGATCAGTGTCGGAAGAAGTGTTATTGGGTTGTTAGAATATTTTCAGTAGCAGTCTAGAGTTTAGTAGATGGTACCTAATACGCTCGCCCCAATGTCATGTGATGTACCAACCGCATGTGGAGACAATAGTACACCTCTTCCTTACCCTTCGGGGAATATAGGCGTGATGCTATCTTAAAATGTTGCTAATGTACAATATCTTATGTAATCTCTCTGCTGTACCGGGCCTCCAAATGACCGATATTATGGTTCCATCTAGCATGCAGCGAGAAGTTTTATTTAACTTGAAGGCAGTTCAAGTCGGCACTAGCCATATGGGATTACTCATGCTGCAGTGGAGAGACTAGCCAGTCAAGCAATCGAGGATGGCTCCGGGTGTGCAAGACGATCTCAGGGTTCTTCATTCATGGAAGCTCTTTCCTTGTACCTCAAGTCAAATTAAAAGGGAATTGCGTCGTGTCAAAGAAAACAAATCTATCGTCGTTTTTCATTAAGTCCCTGATGATCTCAGAAACAGTCTGTTTCCTCAACGGAATAAGAAAAAACAAACTTTTCCTGTAATAGTCTCGATTCGTTTGCGTTCTAATAATATTATTTTTTCCTTCATATGTGACTGACCGGTAACGACGTCAGGCTGCGGTGAATTGTAATTAGGGAAAATCAATAGGACGGAAGCCGTGATCCCGGCAAATATTATGTTTGCCAGTAGTGTCGATATTGCCTCATAAATATATAGGCTAGACGGTAAAAATATGAGAAAGAGCGCGCCGGAGGCACATCTATATAAATGGCTTATTATTTTCGCGACCGAAACACTAAGATATTTCTTATCATCAAAATATAAAATAATAATAATTTCAGCCTATTGGTGTCTCACGCTGGGCAAGGACCTCGTCTCGGGGTGAAGGTTAGGCCTTATATTACAGTAGGCTGGTACGTGTTGGCGGATTTCACACATCATCGAGAACTTTATGGAGCCCTCTCAGGTGTGGAAGTTTTCTCAGGATTTTTTTGTCTTCATCATTATCGCAAGTGATGAAATCAAAATTTGATTTGCACATGATTTTGAAATGTCACAGGAGCGGGCCGGGTTTGAACTCGGACCCTCCTACAGAGGCAAGTATAACAAGCGTTTAACCGTTTTGCTATCACTGCTATGACTACATATTATAAAACAAAGTCTCCCGCCGTGTCTGTCTGTCTGTCTGTCTGTTCGTGATAAACTCAAAAACTATTGAACAGATTTTTATGCGGTTTTCACCAGAGTGATTCATGAGGAAGGTTCAGGTGTATAATTCGTTAAGGTTTTGTGTAAATTGGCTGAAATATGACGATAATAGTTGAAAATGTCGGAAAAAATCATGCCGGCTGGGAGCTTTACTGGCGTGCGCCCAGTTAATGCTCGACGAAACAGGCTGATACGACACTACGACAGAAAAAAAACGAAGGCGTATATGCTCTGCTACCCGTGTGAAGCCGGGGCGGGTCGCTAGTATGTCTACATAATGCTCTTATCACCAAGTAACAACCTACATTCAAGCAGATAAAAATATCATTCATTCAATACAGAAAGAAAGAATGAAATGGAAGGAGATCAACCAGTTAGTTCAATGGTTCAACGGTTTGTGATAATATTAATAATATCCTCCTGACCGATTTCGGTCATGGCGGCCAATCTCACCGGAGATTAGCCAACTACGCAGGAGATATTATAGAACACAAATGTGTGCGCAAACACAGGTGCTCTCTCTGTTCCTTCACTCTCATAGTCCGATGGGACGGCAATCCGACACGACCGGAGAGAGATCAGGCGCAGGACCAATGGCTTTACGTGCTTTCCGAGGCACGGTGTGTATTCACATACACAAACACCCAGACCCGAAACAAATATCTGTAGATCGTACAAATATTTGTTCCGTGCGGGAATCGAACCCGCGACACGTTGCTCAACAGTCGATCTCTCAACCACTGCGCCAACCGTGCCGCGGTTTGTGATAAATCAAATATGAACGGGAATAATATTTTTGTTTTAAATATGGTCATTGGCCTACGTGGCCGCTGAGTGTGAGTTCCTGGGGTTCAGTTTCTGGGTGGCCAATGTTAGAAAAATCTCAGTAGAAACCCAGAGTTTGGAATAGTGCCCGGTGGGTGGGAATCACGGCCCCTATTCCATGAGACTTAATGGCATTGGTGAAATGTGAGTGGACTGCAGTTATTGTAAACCCACGTTACACCCATGGCGTTATGCGGTAAACTAAGCTTATTTAGGCTTAACCTTTCTGAATAAAGGTATGATGATGTTATATTCCGAGAATGATTCGACCGTATTTTGGAGTATTTTTCATTTGGCTCCAAAATCCTGGAGCCATACAAATATTCCAGGCTTGCATAGAAACAGGTCAAAAATTAATATTATTTTCCGCGAACTCTGACAAAAGTTAACCGTGGGCCGCTGCTCCATGTCAATTTTCGTAGACCAAATTAAAAGTTTTGACTAGTTTTGGCTAGCAAAATGTTATTTTATAACATTGTGCGTCTGTCAGTTTATATGATATAAACAGAATAAATTGCAGAGTTATATTTTATTTAGTAAATTTGAGAAGGTATAGATTTCATATACGCTTTTTATTATTTGTTTCAATAAATAGTTATATTCTGTCCAATTTCATAACTTTTGTAACTTTAGCTTTTTTTGACTGACTCATTGGTCTAGTGGTCGTAAGCGCGACTGCTAGTCGTGAGGTCGGGTTCGACTCCCGGGTCGGGCAAAGTGTTATTAGGTTTTTCTGTCTGGATATTCTCAATAGCAGCACGGAGTTTGGAACTGTGCCCGGTTAATGGCAATAGGCTAGCTCCCTATTACATGGGACTCAATAACGGCATCGGCGAAATGTGGGTGTACAATAGTAAACCTCTGCCTAACCCTTCGGGGAATACAGGCGTGATGTTATGTTATGGGTTATGTATTTTTAATAATATTTAAATATTTTATTAATTAGGAACTTTGAGCTTCATAGATTATTATCGCCAATAACAAATGAACATATTCTAAGTTTTTCTAGCTTTTTAATTAGCAACGGCGCTCAATGATCTTGCCGATTCAGTGCCACAGCTAATCTCAATCACAAAAAAGTAAACTGTAAAATCAATCTGTAAAATGACGGCTCAGTTGGTGCAGTGGTTGAGAGATCGACTGCTGCGCTAAGCGTCGAGGGTTCGATTCCCGCACGGAACAAATATTTGTGTTATCTACAGTTAGTTGTTTCGGGTCTGGGTCTTTGTGTATGTGAATATATGTTTGTAAACGCACCCACGACACAGGAATTAATCCTAGAGTGGGGGGCAAAGGTGATTAAAAAACAAACTTGGTAACACAGTTATCCGTCACTGGCCTTGATTATTTCGCCGATAATTGGACACTCAGGAAGGCCAGGGTTGTCCGTATACAGGTACAGTTGACATCAGAGAAGATAGTTGGCGCTTCTCGTTGAAATTTTGAGAAACCCAACCGTGATAAGAAAAAATCATAACATAGAGTAACATAGCGACCTATATTCCTCATGCATACGTCGACATAAGGATGTTTACATGTAACTGTGGCCAATCCTATTGCCAACAGGAAAACCCACTAACACTCTAACCAAGTCAGGGATCAGACGGATTTGATGGCACGGTTGGCGCAGTGGCTAAGTGATTAGCTTTCTACGCTAGGTGTCGCGGATTCGATTCCCGCACGGAACAAATATTTGTATGATCTACAGGTAGTTATTTCGGGGTTGTGTGTGCATGTGACATGTATGTTTGTAAACTGTGCCCGCGATACAGGAGAAATCCTAGTGTGGGGCAACGTTTTTTTAAACCTAGTACCTCACCTTCATAACCATTAGACCAACGCGCAAAATCCCGAGGAATAAAACTCAAATACTTCTCTAACTTAAACAAAGCTTCAATACGTTTAAGCCTGTTAAAATAAAGCCATATCTTGCAGTATAAGCAGCGAGATCAGCCAAGGAGAGCATACATCATGCGATGGCTTTGCCCGGATCGAGTGACGTGGATATGGCAAAGTTACTCCCCACTTTGAGACGCGGTGTCAGTTGCAGCAGACAATATAACTTATCACGACACAATTTCCGAACGGTACCGACTAGGAATATGAACTTTATACTTTTGTTGCTGTACTGTTGTAGTTGATGCGAGAGACAGGCGGCTAGCATGAGGATCCGCGTTCAGTACCGCTATTATGAGTTTTCTTACTATTTACTATCAAAGTAAAGTATATTTTCATGATAGCGATTTTAGTTCTTAACTTGGTTACATTAGGGATTAGAGTCGCTAACATGACATCTCTATAAAATAGTAAATAGTAAATCAAAACTTTACTATGACTAGATGTCACATAAGCGACTCTAATCCCTAATGTAACCTAGTTAAGAACTAAAATCGCTATCATGAAAATTAACTTTACTTTGATAGTAAATAGTAAGAAAACTCGTGATAGCGTTACAGTTCTTAGGTGTGTTGCCCTCGTTAGGTTTTTTGTTAGAAAGTCCTTAGAAGCTCGGGGTTTGGATTTCTTTAGGAAATCAATATTAGAATTTTTTTTTAAACTTTGCCCCTCACTATAAGTTCTCCTGTATCGTGGGTACAGTTTACAAACATACATGTCACATACAACCAGACCCGAAACAACTATCTGTAGATCGTACAAATATTTGTTCCGTGCGAGAATCGAACCCGCGGCACCTAGTGCAGAAAGCTAAGCACGTAGCCACTGCGCCAACCGTGTCGTCAGTTTAATTCTAATATGATTAATACGACTTCTTTGTCTTGATACAAAGTTTAATTTTAAATCCTTAATTGCATGGTCGGTGTAAGCAGTGATAGCCTAGCATTAGTTTGCCTTCCATGCGGGGGAGTCTGAGTTCGAACCCAGCCCGCACCTCTGACTTTTCGGAATCAAATGCGGATCAAACTTTGATTATCACTTGTGGTAACGGTGAAGGAAAATCATTGTGAGGAAACCTGCACACCTGAGAGGGCACCATGAAGTTCTCGATGGTATGTGTAGTCCGCTAATCCACACCAGGCTAGCATAACTCTTCTCATTCTGAGAAGAGACGGTGGGACAATAATGGTTTGAATTTATGATATACAAGCTTCCACCCTAGCCTTCGCCCGCGTGGATTATGAACCCAAGCATTTTTTGCCCGGAACCCTAATTCTTTTTCTAAGATTAAAGTAGCTTAAGTTACTCCTTATAATTTCAGCTATCTGCCAGTAAAAGTCCCGTCAAAATCGGTCCAGTCGTTTAGGGTTACATTATTGCAATTTTCGTAGGGATCTCTAATTTAGTTGAATATAAAATACAGCCCATGTTACTGGCTGATAATGTAGCTTTGTATAGGTGAAAGAACTTTCAAAATCGGTTTAGTAATTTTTGAGTTTATCCATTACAAACAAACATACAAAAAATCAATTTTTCGTTTTGTAATAAGTATTATAAAATATAGTTATATAGTTTAGATAGTCAGTTTGAATAGTCGAATCGTCGCTTACGAAAACTTACAACTGTCACTGAAGCCACACCTTTACGTGGTTTGAACTTTTGCGGAGACGGATATTGTAACAAATAACTTTTTACATTTTAGCATAACATCAGAATCGTATGCGGCAAAGCTCTTCCACGAATAGAGGTCGCTAGGAGATATGAATGCTACTGTTTTTTGAGGAAATATATAAGGAACACACCCTGACTGACTCATTTGTCGAGAGCTGCGAATGAACTGCTGGAATTCCCTGGTCTGGTGTTCTGTATGGAAATTCTCAGCAGCAGCATTTGGACATTTGCCAGCTAGTTTCGTCATGATCAATTGCTCAGTACCTACACCAGACGCACTTAAGACATCGCCACTCGGGGAAGCACTTTTCGTGCACCTATTTCCTTATTAAAACTGCCGCAGAGGTCTAGTGTTCGCAAGCGCGACTACGAGCGTGCGGTCCTAGGTTTGAATTTTGGACTAGACTCTATAAGAAACCATACTCATGTTTGTAGACTTGCAAAATTCCAGGAACTACATGTATTCCCGTGATTAGTTCGTGTGTGGGTGGTATGTATGTATAGATTTGGTGTCATTGCTATGCTTATAGTTATGGGCCATGTAACGACTACCATAAATATAAGCAATGATTTGGATGGCGCAGTGGCTAGGACTATCATTGTCTTCGCTATGACTCGTGGTTTGATTCCCGAATTAAACAATTTTTTTTTTAATCATGAAGAATACAGTATCGATTGCCGTGAACTTAAAAAACAAACAAAGCAGAAATCTCGTCGCTAGCCAAGCGCTTTACAGCACTTCAATTATTCCAGAGGACCTCGAGCACCTACTTAAAAAATCCACGCAATATCTAACTAATGAAAAGAGCCTCCAATAAAAAGGTAAAAATAAACGTAACGTTTGCATCTGAAAAGGCTTTCCAAGTGTATGTCACTGTCCTGCTTGTACCACAAAGACCAAGGCGCAATACCCTCGCAAGGAGGATTCTATTCGCAGTCGACGGCGGCGGTGAAGAGGATTTAAAACTAAGATGGTAGAAGCAATAGGGAGATGTTGTCATTAAACAAATATTATTATCGGGCAATATTCCCTAATCGTTTTTTTTTTATTACTGCCTCTTTGGTCTAGTGATCGCAAGCACGACTGCTGAGCCTGAGGTCCTGGGTTCGATTCGGTCGGGCAAATTGTTATTGGGTTTTTCTGAATGGAAATTCTCAGTAGCAGCACGGAGTCTGGAACTGTGCCCGGTAGATGGCAATAGGCTCGCCCCCTGTTGCGTGGGACTCAATAACAGCATAGGCGAAATGTGGGTGTACAATAGTACACCTATGCCTAACCCTTCGGGTAATACAGGCGTGATGCTATGTTATGTGTTATGTAAAAAACGTCATTGTAACGTCATTGGTTTAGTGGTGAGTGTGTTACGAAAAATTCCCAGTAGCTGTACTGAACTTCTTATTCTTTCTTTAAAAAAGAAAAGCATTGTTCCACATCAGATGAAAATCCTTTATCGTGAGTGCGTTACAAACACAAATATTCACATGGACAAACATCCAGACCCGAAACAACTATTAATTTGTTGATCATACAAATATTTGTGCCGTGCGGTAATCGAACGCTAATCACTTTGTCACTGCGCAAACCAAATTATAGAATAGAATCCTACTATCCTATCCTACTAATATTATAAATGTGAAAGTTTGTGAGGATGGATGGATGGATGGATGGATCTTTGTTGCTCTTTCACGCCCGAACGGCTAAACGGATCTGGATGAAATTTGGCACAGAGATAGATTATAGTCTGGAATAGCACATAGGCTATTTTTTATCCCGGAAAAATTTTCGGGTTCGTAAACCACGCGGGCGAAGCCGCGAGCGGCAGCTAGTCACATTTATTTGTTTGAAACATGGTAATATTATAGGTGACGGGTAATTAACAAAGTTCAACATGTTTCGCCAACAACTGGACTATAAATCTAAATTCAGTTCAAAATTAAATTATTATAAAATTCACAATAATAACTTAAACCAATAAACAAATTAGTACATTTACCTTAAAATATATACTATAAAAATAAATAACCATACGTTTACTTGTTACCACAAACGTCAAAACTTATCTAGATGTTAACATATACTTAAAATTATAAAAGGATTTATTCAGCAGCCATGTGTATAATTTCATTTTAAAGTACTCTGATGTTTTGTAATATTTTCTATGCGATAATTGACGAATCTGCAGTCAGGGTAGCCTTTGGGTGGATTCACGTCAGTTTAAGCACAGCTTAGGGTCTGTATTCTGGACAGACTGGTATCTAAAGACACTCGGTTGAAGTGCATTTGCAGTAAAAGCTTTTTTTTTTAAAAACGTTGCCCCACTCTAGGAATAATTCCTGTATCGTGGGTGCGTTTACAAACACGTATATGCCCATACACAAATACCAAGACCCGAAACATCTATCTGTAGAACATACAAATATTTGTTTCGTGCGGGAATCTAACCCGCGATACCTAGCGTAGCAGTCGATCTCTCAGCCACTGCGCCAACCGTTTGGTTAGTTTTATTCACTCGTGCGCATCAACGGTATTCTACTGCTGCACGTTTGATTATTCTTGTTTGACAGACATCATTGCAATTTGATATACACTCGTCATAAAGTTATGTGTATTATTCTACTGTTATTGGTCAATGGAACGCAGTATTTCAGGCAAAGTTGGTGTTGGTGCAAAGCAGGTAGCAGAATGTTCTAGATTCCTATTCATTAAGGATTGGACTGATAGCACTGGTAAGAAAAAATACTGGAGTTTGTCCTGCAGTGAGACACATTAAGCTTTATGAGTACAAAATAAATGTATCATCAGCAAGCGCCAAGTTCAACCATATCAACATCACGGATGTTTTCTCTGAAGGGTGAGGCAGAGTTGTAATATTTTACACTGAAAAGTGAGTGTACTGATGCTGTTATAGTCTCATGCAGGGGGCGAGCTGCTCGGCCCATACATCGTGCATCTGTCAGGCACATTTTCAAAGGGTGATATTAAAAAAATTCTAACAGAAAACCAATAGCACTTTTCCCGTTTAGAAAACTCTTTGAACCCAGAAACTTACCCTCAGCAGCCACGCTTACGATTACTATATTATGGTAAATTATTCCATTTATATTTTTTTATGCACATTTTGATCATGTTAAAGTGTCATGGCGTATCAGATTTATTTTTATGATCCACGTCACCAACCCTAATACCGTCTCATTTATTTAAAAGCGAGCTAGATTGCGGTTTTATTCAATTCGAGGGCGTTTTGTCGTGATAAAATATTAAACTGTGACCTTTAGTTTAGTAAACATTTTAGTTAGTGTTGGCTGGTTGCTTGGAATATTTCTGAGGGGTCTGTACAGTTTCGTTGTTCGGGTTGGTCAATCAATTTGTGTGGGAAATCTGTCATCTGCACTAATTTTGCCGTAAAATTAACATAATATTTTTTCGTAAGAATCAATCTATTCCAGGAAGGAACAACATTGAAATTATACAGATTGAGCGTATAAATGGCGGTCTCATGAAAAGTAATTTCTTCCAGACAACTAGAGCATATAAAAGAATCATGGAAGAAAATATAGAGGCTAGTGGTTAGTGTATTAATTAACTAAATGCTAACTCATATTACTTAACATCTCGCCTATATTCCCTTAAGGGATAAGCAGTGTTCTAGGCTCGAGATTCCCTTGAATATATTTCGCTATTCTTTATAGTTTCGGATTTGGCCATCTATGCTTACTTGAAAAATTCACCCTGTATACTCTACATATAATTTATGAGGTGTACAGGACAAGAAGGTTATACAAAGTGGTGACGACACTACGACAATAATTTTAAAGCATATTCTGAGAATCGCGTTAGTAATTCGTACACCAAAAAATATCAAATTATATTGAGGGTTCACAATGTCAGGCTTTTTACCTATAAGATATCATAGCATTAATTACAGGTGATACTGGGTTTAAATCAGTACAAAAAGACAACAGTCTTCTCCGACCTTCATGGAAGAATAAATGGAGATACTCATTCAAAATTACCGGTCACAGTTTTTAATAAAATGTTTAATTTCAGAACCTTATTTGCATTAGCAAAAACCGTTATGAATATAACACAAAAAAAAACATCGCTGAAATAGACTAATGTAGCTTTTCCAAGCTCCTATATATTTCACTTTAGAAATTAAACTAAAGTGACATACTGGGCAATAATTTAAACAAAATATTAAGTCCCGAAAGCCTTTCATCCCAAAAACCATTTGACTTCATAAAGTAACGTAAGGGCCGAAAAGTGGAAGGTCACATATTACGTGTTTAAAAGATTAATTAAATTTGGGATCGCTTCAAAAATATATGGCAGTTAACGCCATTATACTTATATTCTGAAAGACCTTCAAAATTGTTCTTCTTACCCTCAAAATAGCCTAAGTACCTTCTATCATCAAATCAATTTCGACCTTAACCAAAATATGGTTTGGTTGAATCTAGCTTGAAGTTTTGAGGTCTTTAGTCACTTGTAAAGAGACAGAGTCGTTATACGGAGGGAAAACAAAACAATTAGTGACGAGAGACAAACACGCTCCAGTAAGTTCCGTGTATACATGAATCACGGTACAGTTATACAAATCGCGGGAATTGAGTATTACCTGGGGACATAGGGATGGGACAAAACAGGGGACGTTTTTGTATATCATTTTGAATGTATGTAAGGAAAAGTGGGCCCCAAATATTTGTAACAGACATTTTTGTAAACGGTGTAATCATAATAGGTTGTGTTTTTCTTTTAGTGAAATTTTATACAACAATTAGTGTACATAGGTGGAATTAATTACCAGTTTTATACCCTGGGATTTGTTCAAGCTAATATTACTTGTGATAACAGGAGGTCTATGTCAATGTATATAAATAAAAATGAATCGCCAAATGTGTTGCTAAGCGCATAACTTCCGAACGGCTGCACCTATTTGGCTAATTTTTTTTTGTTTGTGTTTGTAAATTATCAGGACAAGGTTTGTATGAAATAGTTTTTTTGGAAAATCACCTGAAACGTTGCAAATATGGATGGTATTTGTGTATGAAAATCTCAATAAAAAAATGTGACGTTCAGATTAGCAGTTCTGCTGTCACAAGAATTGCACCCGTGCGAAGCCGGGGCGGGTCGCTAGTAATAAATAAAATAAATTCAGCTCATTATTGTCCCACTGCTCGGCAAGGGTCTCTTCTCAGATGAGAAGGGTTAAGCCTTAAGTCCACCACGCTGGCCTAATGCAGGTTGGCGGACTACACACATCGCGGACTTTATAGAGCCTTCTGAGATGTGCAGGTTTCCTCACGATGCTTTCTACTGAGAATTTCAGAAAATCTCGGTATCATTTTACCCTTGGTAATCGAAACCAGGACGACATTGGACCAGTGAGACAGATTGTGCGATTTTTTGATATTTTTTTTTTAATAAACCTCTCCCTTCTCTTGGAATAATTCCTCTATCGTGCTTATGTTCACAAAAAAAATATTCACATGGACATACACCGGAACCCAGAACAACGATCTGTACATCATACAAACATTTGTTCAGTGCGGGAATGGAACTCGCGACCCGTAGCGCTGCAGTCGATCTCTCAACCATTGCGCCAACCGTGCCATCAAATATATTTAGCACAATGCTATTGTTTACTCCTTAGGAAAATTGTATTAACAGACGAAAGGGCCAGAGATCATATTCCATTGGTATTGCAATCACGTATCAGAACGAATCATACAAAACTTTGTGGAAACTTGAACTCACGGTTGACTAACTTGGGCCATGATTAGTCGCTGATACACCATCAATTTCTTTATGCCTCTTTTAGTTCGGGTCGTGGGCAGAATTGTAATTACTTTTTGTTTACTGAAAAACCACGTTAGTTCCTGGGATTAACAGAACACCTTCGTACTAGAGTTTTAACGAGAAATGTTGTTTTTTAATTAATCCTTTTAAGGTACTAACAGTTACTTCCAGTACGGCAAAGCCATGTGGAAACAACAGGAGAAAGAGATTCTTGGATAATTATAGCATTACGCCTGTATTCCCCGAAGGGTTAGGCAGAGGTTTTGTATACTCACATTTCGCCGATGACGTTATTGAGTTCCATGTAATAGGGGGCGAGCCTATCGCCATCTCATAGATGTCACATACAGCTAGACCAGAAACAACTATCTGTAGATCATACAAATATTTGGACTCACCCCCTACCTCACCACCGCTGCCTTACCCTTTGGGGGAATATAGGCGTGATGCTATGTTATATTGTGTTATAAATATGTATTCTGATTGTTTTTAAGCAATAAACCGCTGTAAAAACAATCCAAGAATTTGAGTGAAAAGATTAAAAATATCTCTGTTAGAGTATTTTTGGTATTTGCAGCTGGGTTTAATGTACCTACATTTGTACGGTCAGTAACGAAAGTTGATTAACAGTTTCTTTGACTGACTGACTAGGCAAGCTAGTTAACCTGGCAGGCCGAAGCCCGATGATTGATGTTGGACATTCGTATATGTGTTAGAATCGTTGTAAACTTTTATAGTGCGATTCAGGGTTTGTTGTTGTAGCTTCACTCCGATAGATGGCGCTTTACTTTTTGCCATGTTGCGAGTAGTTGTCGCTATATTAGCAATAGTATTGGGTTTAATATTTTTTTTAGAATTTTATAACTACATATATAAATTTTACTAACTACTAACTCATATATTAAATAAACTTCATAAAAAACAAAAATTAAAACCTATCCTAAACGAATGCTTAGGCGTCAAAGTACTCCTCCACATCGCTGTCAACTGGTCAATAGGGATTTTCGTATGGAATTTGGAATTATGGGTGGTACCTACATGGTAATAGACCCGCCCTTATTACTTGTGACTGAATAACGGTATTTGCGAAACGTGGATGCACAGTAATACACAGTGATGTTTTTTTAATAAATATTATAAAATAAAGTCCCCCCGCCGCATCTGTCTATCTGAACGCTGAACTGAAAAACTACTGAACGGATTTTCATGTGGTTGTCACCAACAGACAGAGTGGTTCATGAGGAAGGTTTAGGTGTATAATTCATTAGGGTTTTGTGTAAATTGGCTGAAATATGGCGATGATTGTTGAATATGTTTAAAAAAATCATGCTGACTGAAAGCTTTACTGGCGTGCGCCGCGTAAACCAATAGAATTATATTATATCCACATTAAAATATATCCGTATTAAATTAAACTAAATTAATTGAATTTACTAACATAGATTTAAGTATTACCAACAATTTATGGAATGTATTATTCTGAAATAAATGATTTAATAATAATAATTAAATGAGAAATCGTTTCAGAAAAAATATATTTAGGTGTATTTATACTTTGCTACCCATGCGAAACCGGGGCGGGTCGCCAGTGTTACATAAATTCACAGAATCTTTACTTTATGCCTAGAAACATTTAGAGAACACTTGAAAAGTGTTACTCGAACTTTATTTCATTGTGATAAGGGTGAATTTGGTTTAATTTTTTTGGTCAAAAATTTAATAACTAGTGAAAAACTTAATGTCTCCACAAAATTGTTTAGTGTCACATAAAAACAGCGGCTTCTTGATTTACATCTATTTAATTTGCTGCTAACTTTCTAACTTGTTAAAGTAAAATGATACTTAAGATTAGAGACATAAGGGCTTCTGCTAATTTTATGAATTAATTTTGTTTACGTGCGTTTGCGATAGAAAAGCAATATAACAAGTAGTTTAAATTGTTTATTAATGTTAGCGCAAGTGCTGTTTATATTGATTAATGGCGCACTTAAACTTTACACAATTAACTTTGTTCTTATAAAATTACTACAAGTAATTATTTAATTTTGATATTTTCCAAGACTGCCTCATTGGTCTAGTGGTCGCAAGCGCGACTGCCTGGGCGTGAGGTCCTAGGTTCAGTTTTCGGGCCGGGCAAAATGTTTTTCGGTCTGTATAGAAATTCTCAGCACCAGCATGAAGTTTTGTACTGTGCCCGGTAGATGGTAAAAGGTTCGCCCCCGATAACAATATGTGAAATGTGGGTGTACAATAGTATACCTCTGCCTAATCGTTCGGGGAATACTGGCGTGATTTTGCTTCTTGCTATGAAATTAGACTTGTTACGAAAGAAAACAGACTAGCTACGAAATTTGACCAGCTACGAAATTAGACCAGCTGCGAAAATAGACCAGCTACGAAATTAGACCAGCTACGAAAATAGACTCGCTACGAAATTAGACCAGCTACGAAAATAGACTTGCTACGAAATTAGACCAGCTACGAAAATAGACTTGCTACGAAATTAGACCAGCTACGAAAATAGACTTGCTACGAAATTAGACCAGCTACGAAAATAGACTTGCTACGAAATTAGACCAGCTACGAAAATAGACCAGCTATGAAAATAGACTTGCTACGAAATTAGACCAGCTCCGAAAATAGACTTGTTACGAAATTATACCAGCTACGAAAATAGACTTGCTACGAAATTAGACCAGCTACGAAAATAGACTTGCTACGAAATTAGACCAGCTACGAAAATAGACTTGCTACGAAATTAGACCAGCTACGAAAATAGACTTGCTACGAAATTAGACCAGCTACGAAAATAGACTTGCTACGAAATTAGACCAGCTACGAAAATAGACTTGTTACGAAATTAGACCAGCTAAGAAGTTAGATCAGCTACGAAATTAGACCAGCTACGAAAATAGACTTGCTACGAAATTATACGAGCTACGAAAATAGACTTGATACGAAATTAGACCAGCTACGAAAATAGACTTGCTACGAAATTACACCAGCTACGAAAATAGACCTGCTACGAAATTAGACTTGCTACGAAATTAGATCAGCTACGAAATTAGACCAGCTACGAAAATAGACTTGCTACGAAAATAGACTTGCTACGAAATTAGACCAGCTACGAAATTAGACCTGTTACGAAAGAAAATAGACTTGCTACGAAATTAGACTTGCTACGAAAATAGACTTGCTACGAAATTATACCAGCTACGAAAATAGACTTGCTACGAAATTAGACCAGCTACGAAAATAGACCTGCTACGAAATTAGACCAGCTACGAAAATAGACTTGCTATGAAAATAGATTTGCTACGAAAATAGACTTGCTACGAAATTAGACTTGCTACGAAATTAGATCAGCTACGAAATTAGACCAGCTACGAAAATAGACTTGCTACGAAAATAGACTTGCTACGAAATTAGACCAGCTACGAAATTAGACCTGTTACGAAATTAGACCTGTTACGAAAGAAAATAGACTTGCTACGAAATTATACCAGCTACGAAAATAGACTTGCTACGAAATTAGACCAGCTACGAAAATAGACCAGCTACGAAAATAGACTTGCTACGAAATTAGACCAGCTACGAAAATAGACCTGCTACGAAATTAGACCAGCTACGAAAATAGACTTGCTATGAAAATAGATTTGCTACGAAAATAGACGTGCTATAAAATAAGCCTTGCTGCTACGAAAATAGACGTGGAAAGAAGATTTACTTGTTACGAAATAAGTCATGCTACGAAAATGGACTTGCTACGATAATAGTCATGCTACGAAAATAGACACGCTACGAAAATAGACATGCTACGAAAAGAGACATGCTACGAAAATAGACATGCTACGAAAATAGACATGCTACGAAAATAGACATGCTACGAAAATAGACATGCTACGAAAATAGACATGCTACGAAAATAGACATGCTACGAAAATAGACATGCTACGAAAATAGACATGCTACGAAAATAGACATGCTACGAAAATAGACATGCTACGAAAATAGACACTACGAAAATAGAGATGCTACGAAAATAGACTTCTTACAAAACTAGAATGGCTACGAAAAAAGCTCAACTATAAAAATAGACTTGCAACGAAATTAGAATTTGCTGTAGAAATAGACTTGCCAATAATAGAACGGCTACAAAAAAAGCCTGGCTACGAAATTGGACTTGCTACGAAAATAGACTTCCTATGAAAGTAGACTTGCTACGAAAACAGAATTTACTGTGAACTTGCCAAAAATAGAACGGCTACAAAAAAAGCCTGGCTACGAAATTGGGCGTGCTACGAAAATAAACTTGCTTCAAAAATACGATTACTGTGGAAATTGACTTGCCAAAAATAGAACGGCGACGAAAAAAGGCTAGCTATAATAATAGACTAGTTATGAAAATAGACTAGCCACGAAAGTAGACTTGCCACGAAAGTAGACTTGCCACGAAAGTAGACTTGCCACGAAAGTAGACTTACTCCGAAAATAGACGTGTTATAGAAATAAACTTGCTATGAAATTAGACTTGCTACGAAAATGGACTACTTTAGGTAGCAAGTATTTTTTTTAAAAAGTCGAGCCTCTATGCGCACGGTTCCAAAGGGAGTAGGTCCTATGGAGAAGAGACCGACAAGAAATAAGTAGCTGGTCTAATTTAGTAGCAAAGTCTATTTTTATAGCTAGGCTTTTTTGTAGCCAGCATAGCAAGACTTACTTCGTAACAAGTAAATCTTCTTTCCACGTCTATTTTTATAGCACGTATATTTTCGTAACAACAAGGCTTATTTTGTAACAAGTATATCTTCTTAGCAAGTCTATTTTCGTTACAAGGCTTATTTTATAGCACGTCTATTTTCGTAGCTGGTCTAATTTCGTAGCAGGTCTATTTTCGTAGCAGGTCTATTTTCGTAGCAGGTCTATTTTCGTAGCTGGTCTAATTTCGTAGCAAGTCTATTTTCGTAGCTGGTCTAATTTCGTAGCAAGTATTTTCGTAGCGGGTCTAATTTCGTAGCAAGTCTATTTTCGTAGCTGGTCTAATTTCGTAGCAAGTCTATTTTCGTAGCTGGTCAAACTATTTTCTTTCGTAACAAGTCTAATTTCATAGCAAGAAGCAAAATCACGCCAGTATTCCCCGAACGATTAGGAAATGTCGGTTATCGGGGGCGAACCTTTTACCATCTACCGGGCACAGTACAAAACTTCGTGCTGGTGCTGAGAATTTTTATACAGACCGAAAAACATTTTGCCCGGCCCGAAAACTGAACCTAGGACCTCACGCCCAGGCAGTCGCGCTTGCGACCACCACACCAATGAGGCAGTCTTGGAAAATATCAAAGTTAAATAATTACTCGTAGTAATTTTATAAGAACAAAGTTAATTGTGTAAAGTTTAAGTGCGACATTAATCAATAAAAACAGCACTTGCGCTAACATTAATAAACAATTTAAACTACTTGTTATATTGCTTTTCTATCGCAAACGCACGTAAACAAAATTAATTCATAAAATTATCAGAAGCCTTATGTCTCTAATCTTAAGTATCATTTTACTTTAACAAGTTAGAAAGTTAGCAGCAAATTAAATAGATGTAAATCAAGAAGCTCTTGTTTTTATGTGACACTAAACAATTTTGTGGGGACATTAATTTCTTCGCTAGTTATTAATAATATATAGATATAGTAGCTAAGGTCTATTGTCTGCTGTAGAAAACAAAGATTCAAAAGAAAGGCAAACAAGTTTTGGTAGAATTGGGCCTTAAAACCCAGGCAGATCAATATGCCTAACTAGTCTAATCACTGAATCCTCACCCATGAGAGGTTGATATTCACAGCCAAAGATCACACGAAAGTTTCTTTGTTCTGCGGCCTTCGAAACAACGAAAATAGACTTGCTAAAAAAATAGACTTGCTATAAAAATAGACTTGCTACGAAAATAGACTTGCTACGAAAATAGACTTGCTACGAAAATAGACTTGCTATGAAAATAGACTTGCTACGAAAATAGACTTGCTACGAAAATAGACTTGCTACGAAAATAGACTTGCTACGAAAATAGACATGCTACGAAAATAGACTTGCTACGAAAATAGACTTGCTACGAAAATAGACTTGCTACGAAAATAGACATGTTACGTAAATACATTTGCTACGAAAATAGACATGCTACGAAAATAGACTTGTTACGAAAATAGACTTGCTACGAAAATAGACTAGCTACGAAATTAGACTTGCTACGCAAATAGACATGCTATGAAAATAGACTTGCTACGAAAATAGACTTGCTACAAAAATAGACTTGCTACGAAAATAGTCGTGCTATAAAAATAGACTTGTTACAAAAATAAACTTGCTACGAAAATACACTTGATACCAAAATAGGCTTGCAACAAAATTAGATTTGCTGTGAAAATAGCCTTGCCAAAAATAGAATGGCTACAAAAGTCTAGCTATAATAATAGGCTTGCTACGAAATTAGACGTGCCAAGAAAATATACTTGTTAAGAAATAGGACTTGCTACGAAAATAGACTTGCTACGTAAATAGACTTGCTACGTAAATAGACTTGCTACGAAAATAGACTTGCTACGAAAATAGACTTGCTACGAAAATAGACTTGCTACGAAAATAGACTTGCTACGAAAATAGACTTGCTACGAAAATAGACTTGCTACGAAAATAGACTTGCTACGAAAATAGACTTGCTACGAAAATTGACTTGCCAAGAAAATATACACATATTACTACGAAAATAGACTAGGTACGACAAAAATACTTGCTACAGAAATAGACTAAGTGTGTTCTAATGCTTTATTTCAGCAGTAAGTCCTCAATATGAAGTGATGGTTTTCAAAACTGCCTCATTGGTCTAGTGATCGCAAGCGCGACTGCTGAGCGTGAGGTCCTGGGCGCGATTCCCGGCTCGGGCAAAGTGTTACTGAGCTTTTCTACATAGAACTTCTCAGTAGCAGCACGGAGTCTGGAACTGTGCCTGGTAGAGGGCAATAGACTTACCTCCTATCACATGGAACTCAACGGCATCGGCGAAACGTGGGTATACAATATACACCTTTGTCTACCTCTTAGGAAATACACATAATTTTATACGGTACTAGCTTCCGCTCGCGGCTTCGCCCGCGTGGTTTACGAACCCGTAGATTTTTCCGGGATAAAAAGTAGCCTATGTGCTATGCCAGACTATAATCTATCTCTGTGCCAAATTTCATCCAGATCCGTTCAGCCGTTTATGATATTAGTAAGATAAGATAGAAAGATTGAAAAGTTTATTAGAATTACCTAGAAATTGTAAATGAGAGTCTCCGTGACGAGCTAAACAATTGGAGAATAGACATACCCTCAGTCTGTTTGATACACAGTTTCAGACAAAGTTTCACACTTTAAAACGAATACAAACAGACACGTGGTCTAAATCAGCGGTTCTCAAAGTTTTTTGACGATGGATCCCTTATGGAAATCGAAATATTTGACGGAGCCCGTAGTTTATGTGTATACTTTATTAATAATCATATTAATTGACATTAACATTCGCATCTAATGGGAAGTATGAAATTGATTTTTACTTTTCATCCTTTGTTCGATGTCAAAAAGTCTGCGAAATATTGTGACTAAACTCATAAACTGTAAAATTAGTAAGTATAGGAGAGCTTGAAGCCTGAAAATTCACATTAATTAACTTTTAGGCGCTAATCTAACAAAAGGATCAAAAAGGGTGACTTTTATATAAAAAAGCGGCGCTGTCAATTTCATTGTTTTTTGGTTGACTGTACCTTCTCTTTTTAATTAAGATTTTTAATATCTTAAAAATTGGCTTTAAGTTTCCTAAGACCGGAACTCACTACTGATAATAATTGTGCTAATTAATATGTGACGTCAAGGTTGGTGCAGTGGTTGAACGATTGATTGCTGCACTACTTGTCGCAGGTTCGATTGCACGGAAAAAATATTTGTATGACCCACACATCTCTGGTTTGTTTAGGTGCTTGTTCACGTCAATATTTTTGTATTTAACGCACCCAGTACAAATTAAGTATTCACATTCTAAAAAAATAACAGAAAGGGTACCCATCATGCTCCAAATCTTGGGCCACTCAGTATAATATATAGATATAGTAGCTAAGGTCTATTGTCTGCTGTAGATAGACGGAAAGATAAGAAAGGTAAAGAAAAAAAGGTAAGAAAGTTTTAGTAGAACTGGGCCTTTAAACCCAGGCAGATCAGTGTGTCTAGCTAGTCCGTTATAATCGCTGAATCCTTACCCGTGGGAGGTTCATATTCACAGCCAAAGATCACACGACAAAGTTTCTTTGTTCTGCGGCCTTCGAAACAGTACTTCAAAAGGTCCAACAAATAGTTATGGACAGAAATAAATTAGTTATAAACTCAGCGGCGTAACAAATTAGATGAAACTTTTGAAACCAGTTCACATGATTGGGTGTTAAGCGTTCAGGTTTAATATGTCGAGTTTTAACAGAGAGGGAGTTTTGCGATCCTTGCTAAAGAGCTGATCCAGCTCCGTAGTCGTTCCTCCAGCAACGGTTAAGCCTTAGATGCTGTTGCTTAATCAATAGATTAAATTTCTCGCTTAGAGGCTCTTGACGTCGCCTTCTTTTTTCGGTTCAGCAGAAAAAAATCCCTGACTAAAATGGTGAGGAAGTCAAAGTCAAAGTTTTTTATTTCAAGTAGGCCTTTTCAGGCACTTTTAAAAAGTCAAGACTCTAGGCGTACGGTTCCAAAGGGGGTAGGTCCTATGGAGAAGAGACCGGCAAGAAATTCCATGGATACTCTTTTCAAAAACAAAAAGTTAATTTACAATTAAAATCTTAAATTAACCATAATTAACATGCATTATATAAGATAAATAGAAATTTCATAGAACGCTACTTACATAATGAGGCAATACAATATGAGTTAAACAAGTGTTTCGAATTTAAAATAAAAACAGCATAAATAGATCAAAGCGGATAAAACAGAAATAAAAAAATACAAAAAAGAATACAGAATATTAAAACATCAAGAATGTCCAGACATGTGAAGCGAATCTAATGACAGAATGTATTTGATTGATTGTCAGTATTATCGTGACCTTTACATGCATGTGTTGCAGGAAAGGACGTTGTCGTCACTCGAGGAGGGTCCTTGGGACAACCTTAAACACCCTGGACACGGACAGTCAGCCTCGCTAACACCATTGTTAACTGAGTATTCTTTCCACCACCGGTATGGGCGATTGCAATGTGATAGCTCGTGTTGATAAGAAGAAGATCGTGATTTTCCTATCGATATCTTGCTTGCGAAACTACGGTAGTTTCAGCTTCGCGGTATTTTCATTGGCCCTTGCACGATGGCTTATTGAAATTCTAACCAGCTGGACTATAGATGTTAAATTAATTTTTCTAAGTCTGAATCCTGAATAGCA
The DNA here is from genome assembly GCA_947562105.1 of Shargacucullia verbasci. Classification (NCBI taxonomy): domain Eukaryota; kingdom Metazoa; phylum Arthropoda; class Insecta; order Lepidoptera; family Noctuidae; genus Shargacucullia; species Shargacucullia verbasci. The sequence continues at coordinate 1,209,626 of OX387289.1, read as the reverse complement.
ATTATAAACATCTCTGTTGTTCGAAAAATGGTCGACATTAATTAAATTCTGCTCTAAATACGTCTCTGGTCAATGGAAAATGGAAACCAAGGAAATCATTCATACCAAAAATATATTAGTTTACAGTTATTTATAAATATTTTTAAAGCGTAGTTTGTTTGATAGTGTTAATATTATGGTATTTGGTAATAACATGTTTTGGTATTAAGGGATAATTCTCGAGAAAGGCTTTTAAAGTTTAACTATTTATATATCTTAAATTTTTGCTGTCTGTATGTCTGTTGTCACAACCACGAGTGGTGAAGGTGAAGTCCTGAGTCGGGCAGTCTGGTTATTGGGAATTTCTGATTCTCTCTGTCACAAAAATGACGTTTGACAGAAGATATCGCGGGATCTACGCCTGTCGCAACTTCGGTAATTAGGCTGCCGGTGGTTACTAGGAGACGTAGCCTAATTACCGATGTAGCGACAGGCGTAGATCTTGCGATAGCTTCTGTCAAACGTCATTTTTGTGTCATATAATGTATTGGCTGACAGTGAGATTGCTGTCGCGTGGCAATCGCGTTGCTGTCGCTTTTTTACGTAATTAGGCTGCGGCTTACGTAGTAGCTACGGACCTCCCTGATGTCTCTCCCAACGTAAAACAAATTTGATGACACAGTTGGCGCAGTGGCTAAGCCATTAGGTTTCTGCGCTATGTGTCGCGGATTCGATCCCCACACGGAACAAATATTTGTATGATCTACATATATGATAGTTGTTTCGGTTCTGGTTGTGTGTGCATGTGACATTTATGTTTGTAAAATGTACTCACGACACAGGAGAAATCCTAGTGTGGGGCAACGTTTTTTATACAAAAAAAGAAAAAAATGCATAGTACCTATATTTTGTCTAAACACCCGGATTATCCGAGCCAATGTTTTCCCAATTTTGATTGCCCGGTATCGAAGTTTCGTGGCCAAAATTAATTACAAGCATTGAAAATTGTGCCAATCTATCACACCAAACGACACTGGTTAAGTTTCAAAGAGATTAATAGCAAACGGGTAATTTTAACGGGTATTAAATATTTCTAGAAACCCTTACAAATTGTAATTATATAATATAACGAAGCATTACCCTTTGGCGGTCAGGCAGAGGTGTATTATTGTATACCCATATTACACTTATGACGATACAAAACCCCATGTAATACAGCCTATTGCCACCTAACAGACATAATTACAAATAGCGGACTGCTTCTCAGAATTTCACTTTGTCTGACCCGCAGATCAAACCCAAGACCTCACGCTCAACAGCCGCTCAACAAAAAGAACATACAGTCGAATTGAGAACCTTCTCTGTTTTTGAAGTCGGTTAAAAACAGTATACCATACCTATTGAATTCTATTTTTAAAACTATCTCGTACAATATAATTAAAATATTTTGTTTTTCTTTTTTAAGAGAATTAAACGCTCCTTATTTGGACCAGAATGCAGTTTTCGTGGTCACGAGCACTGTGCAACTTAGACGAAAGGTAAGTATTTTAACATAACATAGCGTCACGCCGTGCATGAAGGGTTAGGCAGAGGTGTACCTACTAGTACATAAACATTTTGCAGATGCCACTATTCAGTCTATTCTAGTCAGGAGCAAGCCTAATGCCGTCTATCGAGCCATATCCAGACTTCGTTCTGCTAAAGAGAATTTATATACAGAAAAACCTACTCGAAAAAAAATCATTAATTAATTATTATAATCGGGGCAATTCCAGGGTAGGCAAAACGGTTTTCTGACAGAAAAGTTCCATATTACCTTTGTATATCATCATATTTAACTTCAGACACTTAAAAAACTAAAACACAAAAAATAACACTATGTTGAATCATCATCAGCCAGAAGACGTCCACTGCTGAACGAAGGCCTCTCCCAAGGGTTTGCCATAATCCCCACGCTTGGCAAGCGGCTTGGGGATCGCAGTGGCTCACCGATTAGTGAGAGGACGCTGCTGTCCGTCCTCCGGTGTCTGGCCGCAGTTTTAAAACGTATATGGGTCGAGACGTTTGTTGAATAAGGTAAAAATAATACTTTCATAGTACGTAGACCCGGGTATGTCTTAAAACTGCGGCCAGACACCGGAGGACGGGCAGCATCGTCCTCTAACTAATCGGTGAGCCACTGCGATCCCCAAGCCGCCTGCCAAGCGTGGGGATTATGGCAAACCCCCCCCTTGGGGGAGGCCTTCGTTCAGCAGTGGACGTTTTCTGGCTGATGATGATGATGATGAATACTTTCATCCTAAAAATACAGTAAACACAAACAGAACGTAAAGGTAAACATTATTTATTAATTTACATCCCAAATGGCGATCTTGCCGGAAGGCGGAAACATTTTTGGTCCATAATTCTTGTGTTACAGGAAAATTTTATATGCATATATCATCTTACCGACTTAAAGTATTGATAAATGTATACACCAGAAGCCTTTTACATATTATTGGATTTTTCTCAGAGTAAATATGGTTTTTCTGAACACAATTTTCACTGGATTTTATCCTACTTCAAAAAACAGAGGGTGCATTTTAGGCTTATGTAGAGGTGTAGTATTGTGGGACTCAATAACGGCATAGGCAAAACATGGGTAACATTTCGCTTATATGATTATTCAGTCCCATTTACCTAATAGCCAGGGGGCCAGCCTATTGCCATCTATTGGGCACAATTCCAGACTCCATGCTGCTACTGAGAATTTCCATATAGACAAATACGATAACACTTTGCTCAACTCGGGAATCGAACCCAGGACCTCACGCTCAGTAATCGAGCTTGTGACCACTAGACCAAGAGAAATTAGTGCCGGATTGGTTTCAACATTATATTTATTAAATATAAATAAAATTTTAGAAAACATTTCAACATGTCCTCTGTCTTAGATAAACATAAATATTCACATACACAGATACCTGGAAAAACTATCTGTAAGTCAAACAAATATTTGTTCCGAACCTGCAACACTAGCGACCACTGCGTCAACCGACAATGGTCATTAAGTGGTGTAAAAGCAACGCAGAGCACGGTAATTTTGACATTTACCAAGTTTTAGCGTAAACAGGATTACCGTAATGTTTCCACAGAATGCAGGGCTTGAGCGCGATAAATAGACTCAATAAATTTATCCGAGATGAAGCTACAGTGAGATTACTGATCCCCGGATAAGAAAATCGGCGGTGGATTAGTCTTGGAGTATATCAGGATTCTGCGTGAGTCAAAGATATTTGAGGGAAGATGTTTTTTTTTATTAGGTATATTATTTTGTGGTGTATCAGTGTGCGTTTTATTTGTCAAGAAATGTAGATATTATCTACCTATCATATCAACGTGACTTGACACATTGAAACGGCATTTACTAAGGTGAAATTAAAAGATTCACCCTCGGTAAAGCAAGTACATAATAAAATTAATAAATTCATCGTAACATAAAATATTAAATTCCGAGTACTCTTGAAATGTAGTTCAAACTCCCGGGGGCTCCCTAACGAGTGGTTTTAATCAAGTGAGATTCAGAAATACAGCGAAAATGTTGGAAAACTAACGATTCACTCCCGCTTCCACTTATTTATTTTATACAAAGTTTTATAGTTATACTAAAATCGCATCTAAGCGCCTACAAAATAATTTATGGCAATAGGTTATTGAAACTCGCTTATATTTACATTCGTGACAGGAGCCTATAATAATATTTAATTGATCACTTTTCCTGGCCTATTGGAAAGTGCTTTCATTCAGTAACTAGCCACATAATTGGAATAATGGATTTGAATTTTAACAGTTAAACAGTGTACTTTTCGTTGTCCTCATTATCGGGCTATTTACACTCAAAATTCTAGCGTAATTACCTAGCCGGTATGAACGAAAGAAGATGTCAATGTACCAGGAAAAAGCTAGGTCGAAGAATCATTTTTCATTTCTTTATTAAATTCAGAGAACCAGGAATTCAGTATATACGTCCTCCAACATTGTGAGCTCGCTAACGAGCGGTTTCATTCAAGCTAAGCTTGTAACTCATGTTAATGTGTTGTTAACTCTTAACGAGAGATTATGGGATGATGCATGTTTATGTTTGTGTTACTGGCTTTAGAGATCAAGGTTGTTTATCAAGGTAAGTGGAACAGGCATAAATCAACCTCTTTCTTAGGCTGTTTGTCCACTGTAGTGGAGCGGAGTGGAGGGGAGAAACGCTTATCAGTAGTATACTAGTCGGTCACTTCATTTATCTGGAGAAAATACTGGAATGTTATTGTTTTTTTGTCAATGCCCCGCTCTAAGAGTTAGGCAAAGGTATATTATACGCTCAAGGCTCAAACTGCCTCCTTGCCAAGCTCCTAGCTCCAAGGGGTGAAAGTCTGCGCCCGCAGGTGAGCCACCGTCACGCAATTTGACTAAGGAAAAGGACTATCTTGGAACTTCTGACATCCATATAATGAGGCTATTCTGAGTATGTTCCGAGCTGTGTTTTTGTGTGGGGTTATGGGTGGAATTGGCCCAGAACGGGATACCTCTGTCTGTCTCATCATAAGATCACGCTTGTATTGCCCGAAGGGGCAGGCAGAAATGTACTATTGCGCTTATTTCGTCGTTATTAAATTCTATGTAACAGAGATGTCAGTCTGAAGGCTACTGTTTAGAATCCTCTAACAGAATAAGCTAGTGATGCTTTACTTGACCTGGGGATCGAATCCAGAACCTCACATTTAATTGTAGGATTCGCGTTAACGATCATTACAACAACGAAGTAGTTAGGTAAGCTTCTGTTTAAGACTAAAGTTTGGCTAAAAGTTTTCCTACAAATTGCGTTAACGTTTTTACCCCACTAAACATGAGCTGATTTTGCTGATTTTTATATGTTAGGTATAGACACAAGTACATAGACACGTTTTTGTTTTTTTGATATTGTTTATAGATCGAGAAATAATTAACCCTCAAAATGCGTTTTGTTTAACATAAAATCTTCCTTAATACTTTACTCGTGACAATTATTAAATTAATCAAAATTTCGAAAAAAACAAAACCTGTCAACCTAGTTTATAATTTGACAAAACGATAAAGACCAAAATCAAATTAAGTCGTTAAAAATTTCGATGTAAGAAACGTTAACGCCCAAACACCTGTTTCGCGTGTATTTCAAGACAATTTTGTCAGAAGCCGGCAGCTGAACGATACTCTTAAGTCTTCGGAGAATATTCTCCGCGATGTTCGCCGTGATGCTACATTTTAATAAGAATTCGTAATAAAGCTTTCAACAAAGTTCTTCAGCAGAAGCCATTCAAAAAGTTGTTTTTACTCTTCTTTAATACAGAGAATTTGTTATTTCATGGAATATTACCAGTCTGCCTACTGTTTTGAAAAGTAAGGCAATTGGAAAAGTTGTAACCAAGTAAGAAAATCAGAAGGTTAATTTGTGGTCCCATAATAAATTTAACCCATTACTGTTTCACTGCGCGGCAAGGGTCTTTTCTTAGAATAAGAAGGGTTAGGCCTTAGTCCACCACGCTGGTGTGCGGGTTGGCGGACTACACATACCATCGGAAACTTTATGGGAGCCCTCTTAGGTGTACAGGTTTCCTAACGATATTTTCATTCACCATAAACGTAAGTGACAAGTTCCATCCACACTATTATAAACAGTTTAAACCATTTAAACCATTTATTTTTGCTACACACATTACATATAATACACAGTATAAGCACAGAAAAGAGAGACAGACAACTATGTGTAGCAAGGGATGCAGCTCAGTATTCGCTGTGCACAGTGCACAGCACTGATTTTCAGCTGTCATTCGCATTAAACATTAAGTTTTTACGCGCACAAGAAATTAAATCTATTTAATTCTAACTGAACAAAAAATTAAAAAAAAATTACTTAAATAAAAAGTGACTGTCTGTTTGTAACCTCATCACGACTAAACCACTGATCCGATAGTAATTAAATTCTACAAGTAGGTAGGACTTCGAGAAGAACACAGACTTATTTTTACTATTGCAGCAAAACACTAATTAGATTTGAATAAAAAAATACACGCACACAAATTCGCAGGCAATCGCATTATATTAAAATATACGGTAACAAACGTCAAAAGAGTTGGGTTTCGGTTCGCCAGAGTATATTTTATTTTAAATGGAGGAAAACCGCTCTTTATTCATTAATTAATTCGCTATTTATCGTAGCACTGGTTGAGAATGTGAGACCCGTTAATCTTATTATCATTAGCAATTATCGGTTGATGTTAATTCGATCGTTGTGGGTTGTTGTTCGGTGAGACAAAACAGAAGGGGCGAAATCTACCTACTTAAGGTAGGTTTCGCCCCTTCTCTAAACATGGTTATTTAAATGTGTGAAAAGAAATATTTGCGTTACAATCGATGCATCCTATATTCGTGTCTAGCCCGTGACTAAGGAACCAATGATATTGACGAGGTTGCGTGTATTGCTTCTATATACTATTTTGCATGTAACACATTGGAGGGGCGTGCAGTTTTAGACTGGAAGATTTCTACTCTTATGTGTTTAACATATTTTACAAACTAAATAACCTGATATTTACGACATATCGCGGCGTTTCGACGACACATATCCTGAATATTTAAAGCTTCTGAAAAAGTATATAAATACAAAAACACTTACCAATATCTATGTGCAATGCAGACCGCCAAAGATTTCACTTAACACTAAACACGAAGGAATATCGTCACTAACACTGCGAGTCACGCGCAATAGAAAATTTGCACATAATACTTAGACACAGTCTATAATCAACGAGTGCGCACTAACCAAAACGATAACCGATAACCATATGGATCCGCTCCACGACCGATAGCGAACGCCCATACGACGTCTTTCTGATGATGAACTACCCGCAACTGGCGATGGGCAGCTTGACAATGTCAAAAAAATATATCAAAACAGTGCGGGTAGATTCATATGCTGTCAAATCAGGTGTACCCACACTACCCACATTATGATAACTTTTTTTAATGATCTGGTTGTTTGGAACCGATGTCGTTTAAATATCGAATGTTAATTCTTTTATACTTCTGCCAACTTCCCAGTGGCAGAGGAACTCGGAAAAACAACTTTATCGTTATTTTTTATTTAATCTTGTGAACGTTACTTCTTTTATCAGAAAGTGATGCCCACTAATTATTATCCTCGAGTTTCTTTGTGACTGAGGCTATAATTTGGGTGCTGTTTGCTCTATAGTATTTCATACATCAGTGACCGGTTGCGCAGAAACATATTTGCATAGCCACTGTGTCAACCATAGACTTGAATTTCGCTTACTTTATGTGCCAACAGTGTCATCAATTAGCTTTCGCACGGAACAAATAACTGTATGATCTACAGATAGTTGTTTCTGGTCTGGGTGTGTGCATGTGACATGTATGTTTGTAAACTATACAGGAGAAATTATAATACGGGGCAACATTAAAAAATATATATTAGCACGTAATTTTTTTTCTGACGTCGCCCCATACTTGGAATAATTCCTGTATTATGGGCGTCTAATAAAATAATCCATCTAAAGTGCACGCACGGGACAGCATCCGAGCTGGGGAGACATAATTAGAATTATGTACGCTCTTTCACACAAAGGGAAGCTAAAAAAATGAGACACACTTTTTAAATATGGTTCGAATCTTAAATTCGAAATTCTTATTCTATATTTGTAAAATGGACATGGCCGCCGAAATTCGGAACGAAATAATGTTTTGTTCTGATAAAATAATATCGTGTTTTACTCGTACTTTTGCGTGTTTCATTAATTAATTTTGTTTAGTTTATTTTTTAGGTGGTTTTTGTGTTTTTGATTAACCAGACACCCAGAGGCCTCGTTTGTTTTCTAGGAAATGATGACTGCAAGCGATGACAGTTGACAGTTGACGGTTGATTAAATAATAATTTACAGAATTTGTTGTTGTGTTGTGTTTCTTTGTGTATCTATAGATTAAGGGATCTCATTTTGTGTTTAGTAGGTACTGCATAACAGTTACACTTCATATGAGACACTCAATACATATACATATATAGTACATAATCCACCTCCCTTTAATAATCTTAATCGATTCTTTGAGTCTTTTGTTTGTGGAAAATCGATAAAGTATGTGATTATATTTTCAATTGAACTAATTTGGTGTCAAACTTTGTGACAGTACGACAGGAGAATGAACGGGTGAATGGTAGACCGAATGAACCACTGGACGTGACGTGTGTCTCACAAGATTTTGTAGATATTATTATTTTTATTTAGCTTTAGTAGAAATTACATAATGTTAGGAAATTGTAGTTTCATTTTTTCGGTATTTAATGAATCATCATCATCCATCAGCCAGAAGACGTCCACTGCTGAACGAACGAAGATATTCACTCAAAATAATGTGTTGAGAATTCGATTCCCGCACGGAACAAATATATATTTCTATGACCTACAGATAATTGTTTCGGGTTTGGGTATTTGTGTTTGTAAACGCGCCTACGATACGGGAAGGGTCAAAGTGAGGTGCTAATTAAAAAAAAAACAAACTGGCGGGTGTCAAACCCTTGACTGTTGTTACGAAAGTTAGCATTAGGTCCTTGAATCCTAGTAACTGGGTGGCGGAGGTCTGTTAGTCGTCGTATACTTCTGGCTCATCTGATCAAATCTAGTGACGACCCCAACATACAAATAAGTTAAAAAAAATATATATATAAGGCGGAAAAACTAAAATCTGGCAACACCCATGGACTTTGAGATGAAGAATCACTAATGGATACCTATTTGTATGTGTTTCATACAAGATTAAACTCAAAATATTCTTGAAGAAATTTTTCTTTCTCCACAAGTCTCTTTTAATAAAAATAGCCTGCCTTTTTTCTTCAGTTAAAAGGTTCTCTTGAAAGTGTATTGCTACCGGCGAATGCACACCTGTACCCTGAATGGGTACTTTAATGGAAATAGAATCTTAAACAGGTCGTCGGTAAGTCGAGAATGCTATTAAAAACATGGTTATTTTTTTCTTTGACAATTAATGGCGACAAGTGTACCAGTTCTCTTTGTAAAGCATGATTATTATCGCATTTAGAAGTGTGGAGGTTTATTTAAGGAGTAATTGGAAGGCGTATGTCATGTGTACACTCTTCCTCATCATCATCTGCTTAGCCTTTTATCAATTACATTCGGGTCGGCTTCTAATCTAACCGGTTGCTGCTGAATATCAATATATTCCTTTCTTAGGCCTTCTTATGACATCCGAAGATCAATTGGTTAACGTGTTTTCCGAGGCACGGAGGGTTCTCGATGTAAAATGGTCACCAATCAAAGGACTGGCCAAGGCAAGCACTGCTTAACCTCGCAGATCGATCGAGCTGCGCGGCAACTATGTGGCTACGAGCTCCTCTACTACAGTGTATCAGGCTAATATACATTTTATGATGATGCTGTGTCGAAGAGTTATTGGAAAAGAGTTTGTCATAGCACCCATTCATTTTCCTTTCCTCATATGGTCCACCGTGTATGAGACGCCGTGTCTGGATTATTCTGTTGACATACACGATGAAATCAGTTTTGTTTCGTTTATTTCCGCTATCTGATGATTCTAGATCTTAAAGCATGCTTAATATGGTTTCCATCTGATTAGGTGAGGCAGTTAACCGGAGCGTGTGTGGCGGTCTTAAGTCTGTATATTACTTTACTTTGAGATACTCGTTAGTATTATGTTATATCTAACAATTTTGTCATAAAAAGGGGAATGGATCAACTTTTTAGGATATAAGTTTTGATGGCTGACTATTATAGGCCTGATTGAATATTTTATGGATTATTTTTTTCGTGATTACGAAAGAAAATCAAAGAATATAACATAACAGTAATATACTTTAATGATTGTCAACATATTATTTAATTGAACACGACAAAGACCATAAGACATATAACAAGTAGCGCTAAATAACTTGATAGACGGTCGAAATCGGAACTAATCGTTGTATACTGGCAGATTTGGTGCTGCCATCTGTCTAACGTAAGGTTATTTATACCTCTTTTTTGAAGCTCATGCAAACTGACTATTAAATAAAATTAACTGTGTATTTTAAGCAAAACCTTAATAAAGAAACTTTATTTTTCTCTATGATCCTGTTTTATCATATCGGATGCCTTTTCAGCAATCACTATTGTCGGCACATAATTACCACCAGCTGCTACAGTAGGCATAACACTGGCATCTACAACCCTCAATCGGTTTACCCCAAAGACTCTCAACCTCGAGTCAACAACAGTACCCATGGAGCAAGTACCGCCAAAGTTCCACAGACTAGATGACATGCAATACACGTAACACTTCCAATAATCATCGGAACCTAGTTTAAACATGCTGCATTTGTCACCAATAACATCCACTCTACTCCCATTCACTTCCTTGAAATAAGTGGTATTCACGATCGGAAGAAAATCTTTCAAATATTTAATGAGATTTTTCACATCATCTGTATGGGAGAAGTACCCAGTATGTACTATTGGCCTATCATGAGGATTTGAAGTGTTTAACATAACTTTGCCCCTAGATTTTGGATATAAAGAAACGACTAATGTATATGCCGCCTGTCTCCCTAGAACTTCTTGGTAAGCTTTATTACAAATTTCGTTTTGAAAATCAAAATTAAAAGAGCAAAATAGGAGCAAAAATTGGTTTCTTTCTTCTATAAAAGAAATGGTGGCATAATCAGGTATTGTACGTGGTCCTAAAGATTTAAATCCCATTGCTAATGATGCTGAATAGTCGTGATAATTGTATGGTCCAGGTTCACGAATCTTTTGCGTCTTATGGATTACGGAGACTGCTATTTGATCTTGAAAATTTTCTCCTACAGGTAAATTAGAAATCACTGATATATTCTTGTCTTCTAAATGTTTCTTTGGACCAACACCTGATAACATAAGCAGTTGAGGAGATTTTATGGCTCCAGCGCTTACTATAACTTCTTTTTTGGCTTTCAGGAATATCGGCTTCTTATTATTAATGCTAGCTTTTACACCAATAGCATTCTTGAGATTATCGAAAATGATTTCTGTTACTTTAGTATTTTTCGATACGAACAAATTTGGATATTTTTTGGCTGGTACCAAGTAACCGAAAGCAGTACTTTGTCTATTTCCTTCAGATATAGTTAGCAATCCTCTAGTATACCCTAATGAATACCTCCCACTGAGGTCTACAACTAAATCATTTCCCATTTCTTCGAATGATTTTAGATAGTTCCCAATATTTGTGCTGTTGTCTTGAGCGATTCCTATGTTTCCTGTTCCATCATTGTTACCATAATCGGGGGGAACACCTCCAACTCCTCGGCACCTGCCTACAGGAGAGTTGGCAATTTTTGGAGCTTGAAGTCTTTCACTCTTTTTGAAATATGGAATTAGATTTTTATATTCCCAGGATGAGTCATTGGCTGCGACGGCCCATTGTTGGTAGTCGTAAACATTCCCTCTAGAGGCAATCATAAAGTTGGTGGAGCTGGTGCCTCCAAGGACCCGCCCGATAGGCAATCGTACGGCAGAATTTCGGTGACATTTTCCAGTGAAATTGTCTTCAACAGCGATGTAGTTCCAATCCAATCGAGATTTTTGTAAGAAGATTAGAGTGCCTGGTAGCTAAAATATGATAAAAATATCCCTGTTAGAATCAAATTACAGCGATGTATAACTCTATAGAATTTACATATCTACAGAAAAATAACGTGGGTACGTTGTTTTCCTGTAGATAAGTTGGGGGTCACCAAACCCGTGAATAAACGGAACTCACTAAAGATTCATAAGGTTCATCGCCTCCTGCCTCTAGGAGCAGAACAGTGAAGTTTGCGGCAGCCAGTCTGTTTGCCAACACACATCCTGCAGTTCCACCTCCAGCTATTATGAAGTCGAATTCGTCTCCATCTGTTGAGGTCAAAGAGGAGGTTATGATACCATGATTTTTCTCAAACTTATCCTATCTGTATCTTATACACTTCACACTTTTGCAGGTGTAACTGCTCTAGTTTCTAGTTTACGGGTCAAGGAGAGCCAACATTTCCCAAAGGGTTAAGCAGAGGTGTACTAGAGGTGTACACCCACATTTCGTCGATGCCGTTATGAAGTCTCATGTAATAGAGGGCCAGCCTAATGCCATTTGGGCACAGTTCCAGAAACCGTGCTGCTACGGAGAATTTCCATACAGAAAAACCAAATAACACTTTTCCCGACCCGGGAATCGAACGCAGGACCTCAAGCTTGAAACCACTGGACCAATGAGGTAGTTACATAATGAGGAAGGCTAAAGAATGAGTGCATGTCAAATTATATTTAACAATTTACAAGAAGCATTGCTATTGTAGCTACATAGCTACTGCGCAGGTCATTCATCTTGGCGCAGCTCACCTCTTCACAAATCGAGACCCCTCCGCCCCGAAAGAAAATTAATTGGTTGTAGTTGTTATATGAATACTTATGACAGTCGTTACTATCAGCAGCTCAAATTATAAGGTTATTTGCTTACCTTTTAAAGTTGCTTGTTCTGGGAACAGATTGCTGGTGAGCATAAGCAGGGATACCGTTTGAAAAGCATTTTGAAACTTGGCGATATCTGCTAGCGCGGAGGTCGAGTTCATTGCTTTAAGTTTCAGCAATATTGTATTTATATTTCAATATATAATTTAATTAGATCTCATGTGAACTTCACGTCAATTTTGACGCCACCATCTTCGTAGGAGATCAAGAAAAAATACCCACTTTAGTGACAATCGAAATTATTTTAAGTCTGACTTCACATTGAAAAATTATAAAACATATCGACGTTTTATCATTTTTCAGTGTAAAATTTTCTTTATACGGAGTTTGGAATAAAAATAAAATTCAGATAAAGAACAGGTTGACGTTAGAGTTTGGAATTGAAATAAACTCCAGATAAAGACCTGTGAGGTGATAAACCCTTTTTTACAAGCTTTTAACTTGCAATGTTTGCATGTAAGTATCTATGTTCGGGTCAAAACTTGCAACTAAATTTTAAAACAGTTATCCTCAACCGATTGAGATGAAATTTTGCATACACGTTAAGTTTGGATGACTGTGCAAGGTTAGCTAAGTGACGTCATTATGAATCTAATATGGCGGACGGCCCAAGATGACGGACTATTTTGTGCACTACCATGATATGGGTATTAAATGAAAGGGTTTTCTGAGAAAATACGAATATAAAAAAAAAGAAACAATACGTGTCGACTTAGTTTAGAATCTGGCAAAACTATAAAGACCAAAATCTAATTAATTCGTTAAAATTTCGATGTAAGAAACGTTAACGTCCAAACACCTATTTTGCGTGTATTTCAAGGCAATTTTGTCCGAAGCCGGTAGCTGAACGATACTCTTAACCGTTAGTATGAATACTATCAAAATATTAATGCATTAAAGGCTCATTAGTCAAGTGGTCATAAGCATTGCGTTATTGGGGTTTACTTTGTGGAAATTCTCAGTAGCAGCACGGAGTCTGGAACCGTGGCCGGTAGATGGCAATAGGTTCACCCCAACGGAACAATCCAAAAAGCCCAAAAAAAATACTTATGGTGTTCGTATTCTTAGTCTCTATTATACACATAATATAAAACATTGTTTATAAAAAAATATACAAATATTATTACATTATATGTATTTGAGCCGTTTAGGTATTATTTAGATATTTAAAATACACCCTGTATTTCATAGTGTGAAATGCATCGATACGAAAATTAGCATAGGAGTGTATTAATTAGGATATCATTGTTACACTTGTCTGTAGTATTTAACTGTACAAAAACGAAATAAAAAGTAAAAAAAAAAAAACAAGTTGTATTAGATAATCTGTATACACAAAGCGCAAGGCAACTCATTTAATCGCTGACTAAATAGATACCTAATTAAAATTTTCATTGCAGTCGGGGGACTGTTCTGTGGATCACTTTTTAATTTATATATTTTATTTATATGTTTCACTTTTTAATTTGAATTTGACCGCACGGTTGGCGCAGTGGTTAAGAGTGTCGCGGGTTCGATTCTCGCACGGAACAAATATTTGTATGATCTACAGATAGATGTTCCGGGTCTGGGTATTTGTGAATATACGTGTTTGTAAACGCACCCACGATACAGGATTTATAACTAGTGTGGGGCAATGTTAAAAAAAAACATGTATGTATATATATACATACAGTGGCGTGCGGTTCATAAAGACAAAAAGACACTGCCTACCCTATATAATTCAGATAAATATTTATTATAAGATATTTGAGGTGGCAAATCACATACATCATTATCAAATCGACAAGACGACGAACCAATACCAACATGCAGTAGGTATTATTGGTCAGTAAGCTTTAAAAATGTTCTGCCTACCCTGTCTAAAAACTCTGTGCACGCCGCTGTATACATATAATGAGCATCCATGAGTAACGATACTTGAGATCGTCTGGCGCACCCTGGATAGTCAGCCTCGCTTACACCATTGTTAACTACCTTCCCACCACGCCATGAGCGATTCCAACGAGAAAGGTGTTGACACGACAGAAGAAAATTGTGTGTTATTTTCCTTTCGATATCTTGCATCGTAGTTTCACCTTTCCAGTATTTTCCTTGGCCCTCGACACGATGGCTTATTGAAATTCTAACCAGCTGGAGTATAGCTGTTAAATTAATTAAATTCTGCTCTAAATACGTCTCTGGTCAATGGAAAATGGAAACCGAGGAAATCATTTACACCCAAAATATATTAGTTTACAGTTATTTGTATTTTAAAAGCGTAGTTTGTTTGAATAGTGTTAATATAATGGTATTTGGTTATGTTTTGGTATTAAGAGATAATTCTCGAGAAAGGCTTTTAAAGTTAAGTTTTAACGAGCAGTGCACTATGCAACCTATACGAAAGGTTATTTTAACAAAACATAGCGTCACGCCTGTATTCCCCGAAAGGGTAGGCAGAGGTGTACCTACTAGTACATCCACATTTCGCAGATGCCGCTATTCAGTACCATGTAATAGTATCGAGAATTATTATTTGTTGTTGTGTTGTGTTGTGTTTAGTATGTACTGCATAACGATTACACTTCATATGACACAATACATATGTATATATTACACTAGCTTTTACCCGCGACTTCGTACGCCTGGAATTTAGAATGTGATATTTTCCTGCGGTAAAATTTAGCCTTTATTTTAAGTTAGACCTCTAGCAATATGTACATCGGTGAAAACTACATTCAATTCCATGCAGTAGTTTTTGCGTGATGCGTGTACAAACATACAGACGGACAAAAATTCAAAAACTGTTTTTTGGCTTCTTTTGCTCTAATAAAGATGGTCCATATTAGTTTTTCTCCAATATCTATGATGTACAGACATCGGCCTGTTATGCTTGTATTATATATGTATATACATCCATACATAGGTAGGTAGATGGGCTACCTTTAATAATCTTAATTTTACCACCTACACCAAATTAGTTCTTCGAGTCTTTTGTTTGTGAAAAATCGATAAAGTATATGATTACCGTAAAACATGACAGCTTTGCCCTAGAAATCTGAATATTTTTGCATTACTTCAATTATTTTGGAAAATGTTCATGTACATATTTTATATGTTTGTACCACACAACACTATGTGTTCATGTCTCGATGTTTATTACTAGAAATATCCAGAAAAATTTATTAGTCTTTGTAAAAAAAGTGCCAACGTTAAATATTTCCGATTTTGTAAACCGCATAATTATTTTTAAAATGTCTGAATATAAATACAGGGCTATGTAGTATAGTATCAAATTACGAAATTAATAAACATATTCGTTGTCCTTCAAAACTGAGTGGGCAAAGCCAAAAAGCCGTCTAGAGCATTTTTCTTACTATAGTGAACAATATCGAAGGGGTGTCACCATTTAAATAATTAATGAAAATCTTTTTTATGTAAAATATTGTATTGAAATAATAATAAATTCAATATGAATAATGATAATAAATTTGACATATTTCGGGCATGTCACCATCCAGGTGAGTCTATCAGACATATTATATCCGGCTGTTCTCGTTTGGCTAACGGCGAGTATTTGCACAGACATAACCAAGTGGCCAAGATCATCCACCAGCCACTTGCTTTGCAGTAAAAACTTGTGGATCTTGAGGTACCGTACTACAAGTATGTGCCAGACCCAGTTCTTGAAATTGACTATGTCACGTTGTACTGGAATCGGTCTATCATCACAGATAGGACTATTGTAGCCAATAAGCCTGATATAGTGGTGATAGATCGATTAGCGCGCCGCACGATAATAATTTAACCGATATCACCATTCCGCAGGTCGAGAGTATCGTGAAAACTGAGAAAGAGAAACAAATAAAATACCTATCTCCACTTTGCGCACGAGGTTGTTGACATATGAAAAGTCGATTTGGCTATCGTCGTGACGATGGTTGTGACGGCCAATGGCCTGATGGCCAAGAGCTTCGACCAACATCTCAAGAGGCTCTCGTTGGGCGGCTGGGTCAAGGGACTTTAATAAAATAAAAATAATAATAAATTTAAAATAATAATAAATTCTTTTTTGGCTTTCAAGAATATCGGCTTCTTATTATTAATGCTAGCTTTTACACCAATAACAGTCTAGAGATTATCGAAAATGATTTCTGTTACTATAGTATTTTTCAATACCAACAAATTTGGATATTTTTTGGCTGGTACCAAGTAGCCGAAAGCAGTACTTTGTCTATTTCCTTCAGATATTGTTAGCAATCCTCTAGTATACCCTACTGAATACCTCCCACTGAGGTCTACAATAGAGATGTCGCGAATACTCGCTATTATTCGGTATTCGGCATTACTAGATTTTTTGTGATTCATCCAATACCGAATAATAGCTAGTATTATTCGATATTCGGCGAATAGTTGTCTAAAATAAACTTTTAATGAATAACATACCATAGACTTCAAAATATCAAACTTTAATTTTTCAAAAAAAAAAAACAAAACACATTTGTATTAATTATTTATTTTCATTAACATTAAAAGTTAGCCAAATTCAATATAAATCGTGTCATGTTGAAGTTAATTAGTTGGGCTTTTTAATTATTATTTAAAGTCCAAAAGGGGCAGATCATGGTGTGAAAAAACTAGTTTTTCTGCACGATTGGGATCAAGTCGGTTGCGCTTTTCTTCATAAATCAAACCTGCCTCAGTAAATAGTCTTTCTGAATAAACAGAGCTCGCTGGTGTGATTACGTATAGTTTAGCAAACTTACTTAAAATAGGGAATTCATTCTTATTGGTATTCAAAGCCCACCATTCATATGGGTTTATATTTCTGTCAGCCTTTGCTAACGCGATGTAGTGGGCGATTTCTGCAGCAGTGGCATTTTTAGGTCTGTCAGTCATAATTAGTATAATATGAGACTGATTTCTTTAACTTAATTGTTTTCTTTTCTCATAATCTTAGATTTTTTTAAGATTACAGTAGCAAATAATTGATTGGTAAGTTCAAGACTACCACAAGCGTAATATTAGTATTTGATAACAATAAATTATTTTTTTATATTGCTTTTTTAAGTCGAATAATAATGGCAAGGTATTCGACTAATCGCTATAATAACTATTCGCGGAATCTCTAGTCTACAACTAAATTCCCATTTCTTCGAATGATTTAAGATAGGTCTCAATATTTTTGCAGTTCTCTTGAGCGATTTATATGTTTCCTGTTCCATCGTTATTACCATAATCGGGGGGAACACCTCCAACTCCTCAGCACCTGCCTACAAGAGAGTTGGCAATTTTTGGAGCTTTAAGTCATTCACTCTTTTTGAAATATGGAATTAGATTTTTATATTCCCAGGATGTGAAGGCCCGTTTTTGGTAGTCGGAAACGTTCCCTCTAGAAGCAGTCATAAAGTTGATGGAGCTGTTGCCTCCAAGAACCAGCCCGATAGGCAATTGTACGGCAGAATTTCGGTGACATTTTCCAGTGAAATTGTCTTCAACAGCAAGGTAGTTCCAATTCAGTCGAGGTTTTTGTAAGAATATTAGATTACCTGGTAGCTAAAATATGATAAAAATATTCCTGTTAGAATCAAATTACAGCGTAAAGAAAAGAAAAATATTCCAAACACAATTTTAAATTCCAGACTACTATGTAGAATTTACATATCTACAGAAAAATAACGTGGGTACGTTGTTTTCCTGTAGATAAGTTGGGGGTCACCAAACCCGTAAATAAACGGAACTCACTAAAGATTCATAAGGTTCATCGCCTCCTGCCTCTAGGAGCAGAACAGTTCCACTTCCATCTATTATGAAGTCGAATTTGTCTCCATCTAGTGAGGTGAAAGAAGAGGTTATAAAACATATTACATCACGCCTGTATTCCCCGAAGGGTTTGGCAGAGGTGCACTATGTACTCCCATATTTCGCCGATGCCTACCGGCACCTAATGCCTTCCGGGCACAGTTCCAGACTCCGTGCTACTACAGAGTATTTCCATACAAAAAAAAAACCCAATAACACTTTGCCCGACTCGGTAATCGATCGCAGGACCTCACGTTCAGCAGTAACGCTTGCAACCATATATATTTAACAATTTACAAGAGGCATTGCTATTGTAGCTACATAGCTACTGCGCAGGTCATTCAACTTGGGCGCAGCTTACCTCCTCACAAATCGAGACTCCTCCGCCCCGAAAGAAAATTAATAGGTTGTAGTTGTCAAATGAATTACCTATGACAGTCGTTACTGTCAGCAGCCGAACTACAAAATTATTTGCTTACCTTTTAAAGTTGCTTGTTTTGAGAAGAAATAGCTGGTGAGCATAAGCAAAGAGATTGCTTTAAAAACATTTTGAAACTTGCCGATATCTGCTAGCGCGGAGGCCGAGTTTATTACTCTAAGTTTCAGCAATATTGTATTTATATTTCAATATATAATTCAATTCGATCTCATGTGAGCTTTACGTCAGTTTTGACGCCACCATCTTAGTAGGAGACCAAGAAAAAATACCCATTTTGGTGACAATCGAAATTATTTTAAGTCCGACTTTAAAACCTATCGACGTTTTATCATTTTTCAATGTAAAGTTTTCTTTATGCGGAGTTTGGAATAGAAATAAATTTCAGATAAAAAAACAGGTTGACGTTGGAGTTTGAAACTGAAATAAACTCCAAATAAAGAACTGTGAGGTGACAAACCCCTTGTTCAACCTGTTGATTTATTGAATATCTTTATTAATGCATAAAATATTTTTTTTGGGCGTTAACGTTTCTTACGTCGAAATCTTAACGAATTAATTTGATTTTGGTCGGTTACGTTAATAAACGACGAATAAATGACGATGACGATGACGATGACGATGGATATTTGTTACTCAATCACGCCAGAACGGGTCTGGATGAAATTTGAGATAGATTATTACTATTTTTACTATTACTAGGCTACATTTTATTCCGAAAAAATATACGGGTTCGTAAACGACACGGGCGAAGCTGTGGGCAGTACTACAGTGGCTAGTACATATATACATGAACCCTGAAAATGTTACTCACTCTCACATCACTCTTTTGTGCAGTCGTGTAATGAGACAGTCTGGTAATTAATGAATGATCTAATTATTATAATTGGTAATGCTCATATTTTATTATTTAAGGTGCAATATGGCTTTTTGGCTATAACTATATCTTTATTACTGTCTCATTTGTCTAGTGGTCGCGAGCGCGACTGCTGACCGTGTGGTCCTGAGTTCGATTCCTGTGTCGGGCAAAGTGTTATTGGATTTTTCTTTGTGAAAATTCTCAGTAGCAGCATGGAGCCTGAAACTGTGCCCGGTAGATGGCAACAGGCTCGCCCCCTATTACATGGTATTCAATAACGGCATTAGGGAAATGTAGGTTTATATTAGTACACCTCTGCCTAACCCTTCGGGGAATACAGACATGATGTTATGTTGTATCTTTATTAAGTTTTAAAGTCTACTGTCGCTCATTATCTATACATCTATACATATAAATAAAATTGGAGTGTCTGTTTGTAATATTGAAATAACCGTTTTTTACTACATGCATATGAATATATATACGGTACATACACCAAAATAACATTTTTTACAATTTTTGTCTGTCTGTCTATCTGTCTGTCTGTTTGTATAGGCTAATCTCTGAAATGGCTGGACCGATTTTGACGGGACTTTTATTGGCAGGTAGCTGATGTAATAAGGAGTAACTTAGGCTACTTTTATTTTTTTAGAAAAATTCTTTTATTTTAGAAAAAAATAGGGTTAAGTGCATTTGGTCTCACTAAAAAATACATTGTTAAGTTCCGACATCCACGCGAACGAAGTCGCGGGCACAGCTAGTTATCTAATAATATTGGCACATTATTACTATGAAACGAGGTACAGTGCCTCCAACGGCTACAAAACTAAAAATTCATTATAAGTAGTAATTAATCGACCTTCTTATGTCTTAGGCCTGACAAAATATCATATGGGAATACGGTAGATGACTAATAGTCATCTGAGTTTCTTTACATTTATTTATTTATTTATGTTAAAACGATTTTGAAGACCAATTACACTAACATAGAAATTTTGTAGACATATAAAGTATAAGAAAATAAAAACATCTATTAAAACAAATTATAAAATTAAATATTAAATAACAATAAACAGATCTTAAACTATTTTTCTTTCGCAGAGGCTAAAGATTATTTATGAACTGTCAAAAACGACATTTTGTATTAAAAAGGTTTGGAATACAAAAGCGTGACGTCATAGTTTTGCATTGCAATTTACGTGCTTATTATGTGATTTAAATAAATTAAAAATTGAAAACGCCAAAGATAACCAAGAGATCGGGGGGCACGGCAGTGCCCCCGCCAAGTCGAGCGCGAAGCAAACATTGCCGTACCATCCTTTACTAGAACCATTTCGCCGCATTTTCAGGCCCCTATTTAAGAACCTCTGGATAAGACCAGAAATTTTCGTCATCCAGTAAGCTATAATCACATACTTAAAATCCAAAATTTCAAGTCTGTAGGTCATTTAGTTCCGAAGTTAAGCGAATGCAAAGTTTCGCATTTATGACACTCATTTTTCATTACTTTTTAGAGATAAACAAGCAGCTCCATCGAGACTTGGCTAGTTTTTTACAGAATGTTTTTGGTGGGATTAAGTTTTACCGAGTTTTAGAAGGAAAACTATTTACCAAACAAGATTTCAGAATTTATTTTTGATGCAGACATCTTGCCTATTGCTCAAGCCGTAGCCAGACGATCTCAGGGTTCGTCAACTCGTGGAGGCTCTTTGCTTACACTCCATAGTCGCTATCAAGTGTATACTTGTAAATGTATAATGTAATCTTACGCTTGTTACAGATGGCTATCCATTGTAAATGTGAGCACAGTGTAGGGGTATTCTTTTTACTTTTATTTTTATTAACAGACTTTATGTTAAAGTTGCATTTAGTATTTATTTGACGAAACCTACATTGTTCTCCCATACTTTTTTCACATTATGTTCATGGCAAGATTGTTAAAAGAGACTTTAAAAGAGTATCCATGGAGTTTCTTGCCGGTTCTTCTCCATAGGACCAACTTTTTGGAACCGTGCAACTAGAGTCCTATAACGTTTCATAAGTGCCTGTATTAGGTTTATTTGAAATAAAAACAATTCTATCTATCTATCTAAATTACATAGAGGTACTGGGAACATTTCTGAGAGTTTTGCCCGATAAGAGAACAGGTTACAAGCCGCCTCAAAAATAGTCACTTAGAAGAACTCTAGGAGAGTCTAAAATATTTCAGTTTGACGTATGTCAAATGTATGTCAAAAAAAATCAGTTGGATGAGGTATATTTCCTCTATACGCATTGTCGTAAGCGCAGCTTTTGAGCGTGAGATCCTGGGTTCGATCACTGGGTTGGGCAAAGTGATATTGGGTTTTTTTGTTAGATAATTCTCAGTCGTAGCACGGAGTTTGGAACTGTGTTCGGTAGATGGCGTTACGCTCACCCTCTATTACATGGGACTTAGACATCAGAGAGATGTGAATGTGCCATGGAAAATCCACCTCTGCCTAACCCTTGGCTGTCAAGGATGACACCGTCTAGTGGCAACGAAAGTGACAATTTATATTTCACCCACAACGTGATAAGGCTGTTGTACCATACAATTGGTCCTTTATGAGTCGCACAATCGATATTCGCACTTCCGACGCACTTCCGTAGGTACACATTCTAATATTAAACATGGCCACATTGCCATCATAACATGGCTTAACATTACGCGTATACTGCCTCTCTCGTTCAGTATTATGTCAAGGTAATAAAATTTGATCGCATAAATCAAACGGTTTTGCGTTACAAGCCGACATTATGCGTTATGGTTGTGTGGTATCAGTAGCGAAGGAATACTTTCATATTCTGTTTGCTTTTACTATGTACATTTTTATATAAGGTCATTGCGTACAGTCGTACGGTCGTGTAATATTTGTAGGTGATTAAATAAACAACTTGGGGTTTTGTAGAAGTATTTGCTTGTGATAGCCTAGCGGTTGAAGCGGCCTTCACGCAGGAGGGTCTGAGTTCAAACCCGGCCCGCACCTTTAAGTTCATTTGCGGATCAGAATTTGACTATCCCTTGCATTTACGCCGAACGAAAACATCGTGAGGAAAGCTGCACACCTGAGAGGGCTTCATAAAGTTCTTGATGGTGTGTGTAGTCCACCAACATGCACCGAGCTAGCGTGGTGGACTAAAGCCTGACCTTCTGATTCTGAGAAGAGACCCTTGCCCAGCAGTGGGATTGTAATGGGAAATTATTTTATTTGTATGTGATTATATGTAATACTTACGTAGAATTTAAAAGATTTACGGCACAGTCAAAAACGCATCTTATATAAATATATTTAAAGCTAGATATATGTAGAGTACCTTGCGCGGAGTAAGAAGTTCTTTTAGAGAACCTACTCTCAGTTCTTCTTCTTTAGTGTCCAGCCTGGTTCTTGTCTTCTACTGCTTTCAAATTTAACCCTAGTTTATTTTGTTTGCATGAGTAATTGATTGGAGACTTAGGTTCATCGATCATACAAAAATCCTACTTCACACAACCAAAAATTTTTAACTTATTTAACCTTAGGTATTATATTTATTTGTAAGTGAACATTGTTCTTTAGGGTAAATTTCTTTCTTTTCTCTCTCTCTTTTAAAAAAGCAACATTGCCCCACTACGAATAATTCCTGTTTCGTGGGTGCGTTTGCACACACATATATTCACATACACAAACACCCAGACCCGAAACAACTATCTGGAGATCATCCAAATATTTGTTCCGTGCGGGAATCGAAACTGCGACACATAGCGCAGCAGTCAATCTCTCAACCACTGCGTCAACCGTATCGTCAAAATATCTTTAAACCATTTTTTTCGATAAACCACTTATCAATTTATATTTATATTAGCTTCCGCTCGCGGCTTCGCCCGCGTAGCTTACGAATCCGTACATTTTTATAAATGGATAAAAATATAAGGGATAAAAAGTTAAGTCCATGTGTTATTCCAGAGTATAATCTATCTCTGTGCCAAATTTCATCCAGACCCGTTTAGCCGTTCGGGCGTGAAAGAGTATCAAAGATCCATCCATCCATCCATCCTCACAAACTTTCACATTTATAATATTATATAGTAGGACAGGAAGTAGGATAATAGTCACGGTGTAGGACTGGATCGGACTGGTTCATCGAAACATATCCGAGTTTTTATGGGTACGGAAACATGTGGTTATCGAGGCGACGCGAGGGTTTCCACCCTTTCCCCAATTTATGTATGAATAGCTACATGATCCTGGTAGTTGTCGCCAACAGGCAAATCTGATATGACCCTATTATTTTTCTTTGCAGATGTTGTTTGGGACTGATCGCCGATAACATGAACAGTTTCGGAGTGTTGATGGCTCTAGCCCATACTATGACCCTTTTCCCTTATGCCCTTTTCGTGTTTAGGGTAATAGTTTTTTTTTTGTGAATACTCTTAGACTGAATGTGTTTTCGTTTTTCCAATAGTTTTTTTTTGTGCTTCGGTGTGTTTGAAGATGTAAACGTTTTGGAATTGGACCGCTGACGTAAGGAAATTAAAGGCGGTGCTCTGTTGGTGTTCCAGCCTACAATGTAAATAGGTTTTGCATAACTAGTAGACGTGTTGCTATTTAAATTTAAGACTATATTATTTCCAAATTCTACAAAAGCTCAAGGTATTTTTTTGATTCATTGATTTCTGCGCAGTTTTCTTGGGTCACTATCATTGGTCCGTGAAAACCGTAAAAGATTTTGTGTGGTGAATTTGCAATGGTAACGTTTTCCGGGCTTTCTTGAAGTATTTGAGGAGCTCAGGCCATTTCCAGGAGAAGTCTTTCGCAGCTGATGTCCAGCGGTTATAGTCTTCTTAACTGCCTCTTTCGTAAGACACGCAGTTGAAGCTGCCTGTACTTCCGAGCATCGTGCCTACATTGATGATGAAGTTGTTCCCTTGATGACACTGTTGGGTGTGCAAATGTCTTCTGTTGTGATATGCCTTAAGAATGCCTAAACCGAATAGCTGGAATATTAGTTTGAGATATTAGTTAATTTATTTAATGTTTTATTTACTAGCGACCCGTCCCGGCTTCGCACGGGTAGCAGAGCATGTTCGCCTACTTTTTTTTCTGTCATAGTGTCGTATAAGCCTGGTGCGTCGAGCATTTAAGCTGGTCAAGCCAGTAAAGCTCCCCATATATATTTCAGCCAATTTACACAAAATCATAATGAATTATACACCTCAACCTTTCTCATGAATCACTCTGTCTATTGGTGACAACTGCATGAAAATCCGTTCTGTAGTTTTTGTGTTTATCGCGAACAGACGGACGGACAGACAGACGCGGCAGGGGACTTTTATAATATAAAAAAAGAGAGAAGCAAAATCTTCTATTAGGTATCTACCTATTTAAAAACTAAGCAAACATCGATGAATCAATTATTGCTACTTCATATTGTATTTTTGAGTATTATTATTTGACTTTAGACCAGTTTGTATTGCAGTCTAAAAGTAACTCTTGTAAAGACAGATTTACATTGACTCAGTTACTGATGCCAGTTAAATACCAGTCGTTAAGTATACAGCCAGAATAGTTAAGTCAGCTGACGTCACGGCGTTGCATTGACTTGATATATTTTACACGATGCCAGCCAGTCCTGACTTGGTAGTCAGGACTGACTTGTCTTGAATTTAAAGGTCAGCAACTGACTCAAAGTAAATTAGTCTTTACTGGACCTACATAACTTGTTCCTACGATTCACAGAAAAAAAGAAAGAAATAATATCTGTCGAAAAAAAGATAATATAATATGTATTTATATAATTCCAATCTCCGTATAATCATTACTTCAAAACTACAAAATGCTAAACATCAGTAAATTAGCTTATTTTGTTGCAATTATGACGTCACGTCGATCAGACACAAGTTTATTAGAACTACTACATATTTGTTGTTTGAGTTAAATATACTTACTTAACAGCGAAGATATGCAAAATTGTTGATAGTCAACTTGCATGGTATGTTTAATGTGTCTGACTAAATATAGTAGGTATTTCAAAGTCTAGACGGCATAGCAGTGAGCGATTGGTTTTCTGTGCCACGTGTCGCTGATTCGATGCCCGCATGAAAAGAAATCGGTGGTGTCTGCAGTGCATGTAGCAATCGGTCTGCGACAGGCGTGGATCGCGCGATTTCTACTGTCAAATGACTTTTTTGTGTCTCATATCTATATGCAAACCGTGAGGCTGCTGTCTATCTATAATATATGCAAACCGTGAGGCTGCTGTCGTGTGGGTGTCGCTATTTTTACGTAATTAGGCTGGGTTTGGGTGATACGCGTGAGATTTATGTCTTTATGTAATGGGAAACTGATGAGCCAAGCGCTTAGCCACTGCTTCGACAAGGCTAGATAATAGAAACAATATTACCTTTTACATAACGTAGCTGCGTCTGCCAAGTTCCATTAGTGATTTTTGATAGGTTTCGGGAAACAACAAAAAACTAATTATTTTTTAATCAATACATTAAATAAAAATAACTGACAATGCAGTATTGAAGACATACATATTAGATACATAACTCTATAAAATTATAAAAACTACTTAAAAAGAGAGAATTTTTTTCGTAAAAAAAAAATGCACATGTGGAACTTGGCAGGCGCGGCGACGATAAGTTGTCAAATAGTCACGTGATTCGTAACTGTCAATGTCATACAGGGCATATCTTTTGGTGTTGTAGATTGAAACTTGTCTGGGCATAGACAATAGCTGCGTCCGAGGTATGTAGATATTTTCACTCGGGGAGGGTCCGTTTTTCTGCTTGGAATTCTTATATGTAGTACTATCTATCATCTTCTAGTTAATTATTTGAAAATATAACTTCTCTACATTGGCACTAATTGAAAAAAAAAAAGCTACGAGTAATCAAGACTGAAACATTTTCAGATTGCTATGTTTGGTTACCCGTCATCATCATCCACAGCTCAACCTTCCCTATCGCTGGGCATATGTCTACGTTCCTGCGCCAGTCCCATCCAGGTTCGACCCCCGATGGCAACAGCGTCGTTCGCCCATCTCGCCGCTGGATTACCCATACTCGTCATAAATACTGAGTCTCTATGACACCCACGACCTAATAATGGAGCATTAGTAATCAAATCCAAACAAAATAGAGAAATTATCCAAATTAATGAACATTTAATGTTTATCTAATCCAAATTAAAGAACAGTTAATATTTATCTAGCACATATAAATTAATGTTCTAAAACATCAAATTATTAGCAAAATGAACTAACTTTTCGCGTACTAATTGTATCTAATGAGCTAGTGGCATTTAGATAATGGGAAAGAGAAAATTATTTATGAGATATTGTAATAGTATTACTAGAAAATATTGTATTTAGAATAGAACATAATTTATACTCGTATATTCTCATCTGCACATGTGGCTTCTTTGGTAACTGTCACATCGTGTCAAAACCCTACGACTTGGTTACTTGTTTTCGCATTTTTTGGTATTTGTCTGTATTTTCGGTACTTTTATTGTATACCTACTGTTTTTTTATTTTTTATTTTTTAGTCTTTTACTTTGCATAATTTGTGAAGTGAAATTTAAGAATATTGTAAAACAGTTTTTTGAATAGAGTATCCATGGAGTTTCATGCCGGTGTCTTCTCCATAGAACCAACCCCCTGTTGGACCCGCGCAACTAGAATCATAACGTTTTAAAAGCGCCTGTATACGCCCAGTGGAAATAAAAACATTTGACATTGATACATTTTTTTAAATATTTTTTTGTGGTTAGTCCTTGTATGTTCATTGAAGAATATTGTAAAACAGTTTTTTGAAAAGAGTATCAATGGAGTTTCTTGCCGGTCTCATCTACATAGGACCAACCCAATTTTGGAACTGTAGTCAGGAGCCTATAAATGCCTCTTTAAGGCTATTTATCTATTCTCTACTACTACTCTACTTCACTACTCTCTGCTACTTGTCTTAATAAGTATGTAAGAGCGGAGAAAATACTGGATTAATAAAGGTTTTAAAAAAAAATGTGTTGTCACTTTGTATACTTTTTCATGACCTGGGCATTACAACCTTCTTTATACTTCATCATCATCATCATCAGCTAGAAGATGTCCACTGCTGAACCAAGGCCTCCCTCAAGTTTGCCATAATCCCCACGCTTGGCAGGCGCCTTGGGTATCGCAGTGGCTCACCGATTAGTGAGAGGACGCTGCTGCCCGTCCTCCGGTGTCTGGCCGCAGTTTTAAGACGTACCCGGGTCTTTATACTTATTAATCTTAATTTTTTTATTGCATAGAATCACACCTGTATTCCATGAAGGATTAGGTAGAGCTTTACTATTAATTGTACACCTACATTTCGCCGGTATTGAGTCACATGTAATAGAGGGCGAGCCTATAGTTATGCAAAGTTCCAGACTCTGTGCTGCTACTGAGAATTCCCATAGAGAAAAACCTAATAAAGAAAGAAAGAAGAAGAATTTTGTCCAACCCGAGAATAGAACCCAGAACCTCAACCTCAGCAGTCACCGACCACTAGACCAATGAGGCAGTTTATTGCAAGTAATATTCAAGAATAAACCTTCTTTCCTAAAATCTGGAAAAATAAATTAGTTTCCGCTCTTTTACTTCAACAACATGGTATAGTTACTTGAAACAAATGTTCTTACCTGCGACGTTGAGATATTGGTTTGTTTCAAAGCGAAGCACTCGAACTGAATATAGATGGTTAATACATACATACATATGTACATACATAAAGTCACGCCTTTTTCCCATGGCGGTAGGCAGAAACTACAGAACGCCACGTGCTATGATCCTTACATGATGTTCGCCACACACCACGCCAGCGGATCTCACGGGGCGAAAAGCGAGCTGCGGAGTGTCGCATAGCTACGCTGAATGTTCAGGGAGCTATAAAAAATGGTTAATAATAAATAAATAATGTATGGCCGAGGTATTACCCATTACAAAAAATCATCGTAATGTTAGGAATATTACGTGGCTCTCGGCGTCATTGTGGGTATTTTTAAAGCCTCTACACAAAGGCTTTTTTGAGCCGAAACTACTACTAAAAGTTTAAATACATGTGGTAAAGCGCTTTTTTATAAAAAGCATAATAACTTAAATATACAAGCAAAAAAAGTTGCCTCCTTGCCTAGGATTTCTTCTGTATCGTGGGTACAGTTTACAAACATACATGTCGCATACACACACAAACAGACCCAAAACAACTATCTGTCGATCATACAAATATTTATTCATCCAACTGGCGACACCTATCGCAGAAATCGAATCGCTTAGCCAGTACCGCTATTACGAGTTTTCTTACTATTTACTATCATAGTAAAGTAATTTTTCATGATAGCGATTTTAGTTCTTAGCTTGGTTACATTAGGGATTAGAGTCGCTTACGTGACATCTAGTCATAGTAAAGTTTTGATTTACTATTTACTATATTATAGAGATGTCATGATGTCATAAGAAAATTCATAATAGAAGTACAGTGCGCTAATAATATTGACCTAAAATAATGTTACATATATATTGTAGCATCCAAAGAAATCACTGGATTTCAGTCTATATTGAAACGTATCTGTGCATTGAAAACCTACCACACATTCAAATCTAGGTTAGAAATGAAGATGCATGAAATGAGAAATTGTGATATGAAATGCCTTCTCTCTCTCTCTCTTTTCTCTAAATTTTTTGGCTTAGTTCTTAAGTCTGGCTTACTCAGTTTTTTTTCCGCCATAAACCAAGCCAATATAAGCCTTCGCAGGATAAACAAACTTTTAAAATACTCTTCCCAGAGAGGGTCTTCGCCACTGTGTGCTTGAAAAGCTAAAGAAACTTCTTCAAGTATATGAATAAAAGATGTGCACACATTACCTCTGCAGCGTAATTGAAATCCTACTTCCTACTTAATATTATAAATGTGAAAGTTTGTGAGGGTGGATGGATGGATGGATCTTTGTTACTCTTTCACGACAGAACGGCTGAACGGATCTGGATGAAATTTGGCACGGAGTTAGATTATAGTCTGGTTAGATTTTTATCCTGGGAAAATGTAAGGGTTCGTAAACCACGCGGGTGAAGCCGCGAGCGGGAGCTAGTCTGTTATATGGGAACCTTACTTAAGGAAACTAGAGACTAAATATTATGCAGCTCAGCCATAGGGGTTAGCGCAAAACAAAATTGTCGCACAATATTTTTGAGGACACTGAATAAGCTAATTTATTTATTAGCAGCGGTTTCGGGTTTCGTACGAATACCTACGATATTCGTTACGGGTGTCAGCAGCCCAAAAATCCTGACAACCAGTCTAACCTTAGAGTATCAGTGTCTCCCAGTAATTGGGTGGCAGAAGTCAGACAGCAGTCGCTCCGTGTAAAATACTGATATTCAATCGTAACCGGTTAGATTGGTAGCCGACCCCAATGTATTTGGGAAATGGTTAGGCAGATGATGCATAAATTACCTTATTAATATATTATTAATTCAATACAATACATTGCCTCATTGGCGTAGTGGTCGCAAGCACGACTGCTGAGCGTGAGGTCCTGGGTTCGATTCCCGGGTCGGGCAAAGTGTTATTGGATTTTTCTGTCTGGAAATTCTCAGTAGCAGAACGGAGTCTGGAAATTTGCCCGGTAGATGGCAATAGGCTCGTCATCTATTACATGGGACTCAATAACGGCATCGGCGGAATGTGGGTGTATAATAGGACACCTCTGCCTAACCCATCGGGGAATACAGGCGTGATGCTATGTTATGTAATTCAATAAATATTGATTCAACCAGCAATTCTGTCCAGGTAAACATTACAATTTAGTGTTAGTATGTTGAAAACCGGCCAAGTGCGAGTCGGACTCGCGCACGAAGGGTTCCGTACCATTGACTAGGTAAACAACAGTAGGTATTTATTATTACAGTAAAAATACAACTGAGTATTTTGTGAATATTTCAAGTGCCTACCTGTTACCATTATTGATATCGAGCAAAAAAGGGCAAAAAAATCGCGTTTGTTGTATAGGAGCCCCCCTTAAATATTTATTTTATTTTGTTTTTGGTATTTTATTAGTATACATAATTTGTGAAAATTTCAACTGTCTAGCTATCGCGGTTCTTGAGATACAGACGGACAGACGGACGGACAGACGGACGGACAGATGGACGGACAGACGGACGGACAGACAGAGAAGTCCTAGTAATAGGATCCCGTTTTTACCATTTGGGTACGGAGCCCTAAAAATCTTTTTTTAGCAAAAACCTACATCATGATCAACATACTTGACAGTAAGTGAGTGAGTCACTATAGAAGCATAAAAGGCTTCGAAAATGAATAACAGAAGTGTCAGCGTCGGAATTGAATAAAAAAAGGCATCAGTGAAAAAGTAAAAACAAAGAAGGTGTCGGCTTCAGTGTTAAGACGGACAGCGTCAGTGGAGATACATCAAACGAATAAGTTAAGGCTTTTGTTAATTAAGACAACGTGCCGTGTGTACAGACTGCCTAATCGGTCTAGTGGTTGCAAGTGCCACTGCTGAGCGTGGTCTCTCGGGTTCGACTCTCGGGTCGTGCAAAGTGTTTTTCTGGAAATTCTCAGTAGCAGCACGGAGTCTGGAACTGTGACTGGCCACACATTATAAGTGCCACAACATAACTATTGACTTATCAGATTATTATCTTTCATCTACTAGCCTAAATATTAGCCGTTACTTTATTTTTACATGTTAATATTTCCATTTATTTGATCGTGCTATAACTAAGAATATTTCTGATATAAATAAACACAAATTTCAAGTTGTCATTTGTAAATATAATCCCTTTCATAAACCAACTAAATCTACGACTGATCCTTTAAATCTGTCGAGGAATATCATTAATTGTTTAGAATACTTAACAAAACTACCGAAACTAAACAATTGTAATAAATTGTTTCAACAAACTGTGGTTGAATACATAATTAATTGAAGACGCACTACACTTAAGCCACAAAACAAATGACTACAGAAGGTTTACTCGCTGTAACGAGCGAAAATGAATTCACACAGACGCGTACATATGCCAATTCGCGGGCACTTGCGATGCGACCGGCATTTGTTTCATATAGTTGACATCACAGTTAGTGCAGTGGCTAAACGATTAGCTTTCGGCGCTACGTGTCGCGGGTTTGATCCCCGCACAGAACAAATATTTATATGACCTACAGATACATTATTGTTCCGAGTATGGATGTTTGTGTATTTGAATATTTATTTTGTCTTTGTAAACGCACCTACGATACAGG
Organism: Shargacucullia verbasci; assembly: GCA_947562105.1. NCBI lineage: Eukaryota > Metazoa > Arthropoda > Insecta > Lepidoptera > Noctuidae > Shargacucullia > Shargacucullia verbasci. The sequence continues at coordinate 1,177,707 of OX387289.1, read as the reverse complement.
AATTATAAACGGGAAAAAGATTTAGAAATATGTACGTACACAGTGAATTTCCCTATCCGACCAATAATTATCGCAGTAATAGAAAGCACTCCATTTCAAACTCGAAATTCCGGGTGGCTACTGAGAATTTATCCAACAAAACAACCCAATAACACTTTGCCCGACCCGGGGATCGAACCCTCTCGCTCAAAAGCCGCGTTTACGTACACCAAGGAAGTGTCTCGATAACCATCCAGTGTATCTAGTTCTTTATTCTAGCCGCTCCATTGGTAACAGACTGTTAGGTGTCTTCACACGTCTGTGATAATTTGCGCCTAATGAAAATCAGTTAGAAATAGTTTCGTTAAGTGTTTCGGTAAACACTTTGAGGTTCAAACTAAAGTCGTTAGTTGGGAAACTGAACACATTGTTTGTTTCAGAATTATGTTTGTTATGTGGTTAATTAGACCTATGTCTCGTTAAGATAGGTTGTAGGAGATCATCCCACCGTCTACTTTATCTTGGCGGGGGGGCCTTCGGGGTCGCTAGGGTCATCTGTTCTGCGTGCAATATCTCCCGCCCACTGCCACTTAAGCTTAGCAATTTTTCGAGCTATGTCGTTTACCTTGGTTCTTTTGCGAATCTCCAAGCAAAGTCCTCTATAAAAGATGATGTAATCTAACACTATCTTTCTAACACTATTTGTACACTTATCATATTCTCAAAAATATGTATACAACAAGATAAATTTAATAGTGAATTTCGTGTAAAGTTGTGTTTTTAAATAACTAAATTTTAGCCAATTATTCTAAAATATTATATCCGCAGATAGCCCGTGTAAAAAAATTTAAACATTTCACGAACTACATAGTTCTTCTAAAATTCTCTTTTGAATTTCGCTACGTGTAAAAGTAATTTTTTTTTTTAAATGAAATGAAATGATTTGAAATGATTTATTTTGCAATTAGGATTTTTCAATCACTTTTACACGTCTTTTTTTAAACTAGATGGCGTCGGCATTTCCTTTGACTATCCCTGAGAAGAAACGCCGAAACAAACTCAGGGGAATTGAGGATAAATGTACCTACTATCTAAGCATAAACATGATTTTATAACATAACAATATTTCTGTATTTCCTGAAGGGTTAGGCAGAGTAATATTTTATTCTCTATGTTCTCCAAAATTTCACCAATGCCGTTGTTAAGTCCCATGGAATAGGGGGCGAGCCTATTGCCATCTACCGGGACCAGTTCCAGACTCCGTGCTGCTACTGCGAATTCCCATACAGAGAAACCCAATAACACTTTGCCCGACCCGGGAATCGAACACAGGACCTCACGCTCAGCAGTCGCGCATACGACCACTAGACCAATGAGGCAGACTGACAAATGATTCAATTCAATTCAATTTATTTATTTGCGAATATGGGTTTTACGTGAGTTATTATAAAAATTGGTTAAGTATCACTATATTCAGACTTTCAGCATGCAAACATTATAATAATGTCCTCCTGACCGAATTTCGGTCACGGCGGCCAATCTCACCGGAGATTAGCCAACTACGCAGGAGATATTATAGAGCACAAGTGTGTGCGCAAACACAGGTGCTCTTTCTGTTCCTTCACTCTCATAGTCCGATGGGACGGCAATCCGACACGACCGGCAGCCTAATTACCGATGTAGCGACAAGCGTAGATCGCGCGATAACTTCTGTCAAACGTCATTTTTGTGACATATAATGTATTGGCTGACAGTGAGATTGCTGTCGCGTGGTTATCGCGTTGCTGTCGCTTTTTTACGTAATCAGGCTGCGGAGAGAGATCAGGCGCAAGACCAACGGCTTTACGTGCTTTCCGAGGCATGCTGTGTATTCACATACACGAAGAACCAGACCCGCGACACTAAGCGCAGAAAGCTAATCACTTAGCCACTGCGCCAACCGTGTCGTCAAACGTTTGACGTTTCCATCAGGTCTTTCAGAGCAACCAATCAATCAATCGTGGTCAGGCTCAAAGAGATCACTCCATTTGTGCAATTAAAAGGTTAATTAAACAGTAATGGGTACATATTGTTATTGTTTTCGTTAATTAACGTTTCATTTAATTCAAACTTGAATGCCTCGTCGGTCTAGTGGTCGCAAGCGCGGCTGCTGACCATGAGGTCCGGGGTTCGATTCCTGGGTCGGGCAAAGTGTTATTGTTTTCTTTTCTTTCTATAGGTATGAAAGTAGCAGCACGGAGTCTGGAACTGTGCCCAGTTGATGGCAATAGGCTCGCCCTTATTACATGGAACTTAATAATGGCATCGGTGAAATGTGCGTGTACAATAGTAGGTATAGCTCTGCCTAACCCTTCGGGGAATACAGGCGTGATGCTATGTATGTGTTAATTCAAATCTAATAACATTTACGAACAGTAATTATATCCTATCTCTACCTATCGCTGTGCATTTTACTCACCTGGACAATTATAAGCACTTAAAAAGTTGGGAAACGCCAATGCAGCTTGAAATCAGTTAATGGAGCTATTTTCCAATAAAAATGTGATAAAAACCTTTTTGTTTTCAGCAGAAACAGAAAGTAGAAATTCTCTGATTTTACTGTGTTTTTTCTTTTTAATTTTTCGTTAAACAACCGTTTCAGTTTCGAGATTGGCCTACCCTTGACACGGTTTTCGCCATGTCAAGAGTCTACTGACACACCTATCGAGCACATTTCCAGACTCCGTGCTGCTACTGAGAATTTGTATACAGGGAACCCCTAGAAACGTTTGCCCGACCCTGGAGTCGAACCCAGGACCTCACGCTCAGCAGTCGCGCTTGCGGCTACTAAAACAAATCAAATTTGAATCGATTGCTTAATGAGAGCAAAATAGAATTTGTGGTAACGTAACAATCAAATTAAGTCCTCTCAGTGGTATTATTTAATTAACCTAAACTGGTTAAGATATCTTAGACCATGATCGAATATTGGGGCGTGGATGGAATGGAATTAATAATAGATCGATCATACATAATTATACCTATATGGACCCGGGTACGTCCTAAAACTGCCGCCAGAAACCGGAGGACGGGCAGCAGCGTCCTCTAACTAATCGGTGAGCCACTGCGATCCCCAAGCCGCCTGCCAAGCGTGGGGAATATGGACCCCCCCCTTTAAGGGGGAGGCCTTCGTTCAGCAGTGGACGTCTTTTGGCTGATGATGATGATGACATAATTATATTAACAAGGGGTATAGGTAAGTATAGCTATAAACGGGCTGGTATCCGCAAGGCCATATCAGGGCTCGTATTTTGCGTAGGGGTAGGAATAAATACCATTTAAACAATTTATTTCGCCACACACATACAAGATATACAATCTAAGAAAAAAAGACGACTGTCTTGCCAGAAAATGAAATAAAAGTAAAAACAAAACAAGTTATATTAGTTAATCTGTATATACAAAGCGAAAGGTCACTCATTTACTCGCTGACTAAACAGATAAATAAAATTGTCACTGCTGTCGGGTTACCATTCCGTGGAACACTTTCTAATCTAAGATAATTTTAATAGGAGGAGCTTTGGTAATTGCTCAATGTCCCCTTTTTAGGCTCAAAAATCATAATCTAGATGGGCATAGCCAGGGATGGCTCCGGAGTTACTACTTCTCCTGTCATTTAAGCTGGACGTTCCTCAAAAGCATAGTGGTGTAAATATTCTAAAAAAAACACGGAACTATAAACATTTTCATTTATTACTCATTACATCACTAAACAACCGGTGGATTTGTTACAAAACTTATGTTTAATTAAAAATAAAGAGGCGTGGTCTTAACAATTCATAAATATCCACAAATTCTGCAAAATATAACATTTTTGTACTTACTTAAATACTTATGCTTGGTTTAACAATACCTGAAAATGGTTTAACAATATCTGGAAATGGTTTAACTTTTTTGTTATCCTCCTTGATCATATCTGAGACCATTTCGCCAATCATTATAGTAGGTCCTAGGGTACCTCCTGCTGTTGGATAGGGCATGACACTGGCATCAGCAACCCTCAACCGTTTCACACCATATACCCTCAAACGGGAGTCCACCACAGATCCCATGGCGCAAGTACTACTATAATGGTGCTGAGACGTCACCATGCACTTCACATAGCATTTCCAGTACTCCCTGGTACCTCTTGTCAGACCTTTACAGTTAGATAAATTTGGATCTTTAAATACTCCACCAATTTTCTTAAATTGTTCTGTGTCCACTATTTTTATGAAGTCTTCTACAATTCTGGCATGGTCTTCTAAATCCTCTTTTTCAGAATAATAGTTAGTGAAAATGTAAGGGTCATCTCTATAGTCATTGCTTCTCAAGAGAACTCTTCCTCTAGACTTATAATTTTGTTTGTTTATGATCGTGAACATCATTTGTGTATTCACATCTGTTTCTAGCATGCTATTGCAAATCGAGTCTGTGTAACCATAAGTAAAAGTGCAATAACTCATGAGATACGATGGGTAGTTCACAAAATTAATTGTCTGATAATCAGGATAGTCGCTAGACTTGTTCAAGGATACGTAACCTACTAAAACTGTAGCTGGATATTTATGAGGATTCCAAGGTCTGTAAGGCTCCACCAGTTTTGACATATTGAATACCGTAATAACTGCTAAATGATCTTGAAGATTTTCGCCAACTGGCAGTTCAGAGATTGTATCGATCTTGTGGCTGGTCAAATGATTCCTTGGTCCTACACCTGACAGCATCAGGATCTTAGGGGAGTTGACTATACCAGCAGATACAATAACCTCTTTCCTAGATTTGATCATAATATGCCTATTGTCGTGAGAGTACGCTTCTACACCGATTGCATTTTTGTTAGTGTCAAAAATCACTTTTTTTACAAAAGTATTTTTCATTACATGGAGGTTCGGATGGTTTTTGATTGGTATCAAGTAAGAGTGGGCAGTGCTCTGACGCAATCCATCACTTATGGTGTATATAGCGTCAGTGTAGCCTAAAGAATTGTTCCCATTGACACTAATAACGATTTCATTGCCCATTTCTTCAAAGGCTTTTATGTAATTCTCTTTCCTATCCGACCGGAGTACTGTCAATCCGATATTACCATCAGTCCCAAAGAATTTTCCATCTGGAGATTTACTGATGATAGGGTCTTCAAGTTTTTGACTTTTTTTCAAGTACGGAAGGACATTTTTCCAACTCCAGGCGGTATCATTGACAATGTCTGCCCATTTGTCGTAGTCGTAATGATTTCCCGAGGTATATAGAAGGTAGCTTAGAGAGCTGGAGCCACCAAGGAGCTTTCCTATAGACATGTCATCCTTGATCGGTTTGTGACATTGTTTCGTGATGCCATCGTCTTCCGTCGTGTAGTTCCAGGCTGCGTCACTTTGCTTGAGATACATCATCAGACTTGGGAACTGCAAAGATATTAAAAATCATTCAACTTTATATATTACGAGAAAGAGGAATGGCAGACAAAGTATGGAGTTTAGACTGCCTGTTTTGATCAATCATAATTCAATGAAACCTAATGGTTTCTAACCCTTTTCTTTTTAAATCCTTACTCGAGCGTTCGAGATATGCTATAATAAAAATTCATGATAAAAATCAGCATGGGTAAGTTCTATAGCAATAATCATAGTAATAGTTTAAGTTATGAAGTAAGTACATCCCGATGTCGTATTTAATAGCTTTATACACCACTATATTTATTGGAACATCGTTTGATAATAATTAATGATCCATCTATACATATATGTATAGATGATGGTTGAGAGTCAGTCTCGATTCATTGTGCTGCATGACCATGACATGACCAGTAGGGTCATGTCATGGGACGCTAGTGGATTTAGAAATCTTATTTCTTCTTTTTGGTTGTGCGCAGGAGCAGAAAGACTAGTTTTGAATGTCAAAAACCTGTCACCTGAGGTACGAAAGAAGGTAAACCTACCGAAGATATTATTTCTGTGCACACTACCATACGATAGCTTACTGCAATTAACTCACACGCAAGACTGCCTTATTGCTCCAGTGGTTGTAAGCTAGCTAATTGTAAATGGTTACTGAGCGTGAGGACCTGGGCTTGATCGCAGCCGAGTTATGTGTTACTGAGTTTTTCTGTTAGATTTATTTTCCAGAAGTTTGGGCTTATGCCCGATAGATGGTAATACGCTTACCCCTACTATATAAGACTCAATAAAGTTACCCTTCTGTCTAACCTTTCAGAGATTACATGCACTGTGCTATGTTATTTGCGTGTATTTTTTCTTCAAGACTTACATCAGATTCCAGCTGCGGATTACCTCCTGCTTCAATGAGCAGGACTGTTGTCTTATTGTCTTCTACCAATCGGTTAGCGATCACACATCCTGCTGTTCCGGCGCCGACTATGATGTAGTCATAGGTTGCGCCATCTGGTGACAATATAAGAATAATTTCAAAGGTTTTTATTTAATACTAGCATCCGCCGGTGGCTTTGCCCGCGTGGTTTACGAACCCGTACATTTTTCCGGGATAAAAGTAAACTATGTGCTGCCAGACTATAATCTATCTCTGTGCCAAATTTCATCCAGATCCTTTCAGTAGTTTTTGCGTGAAAGAGTAACAAACATCCATCCATCCATCCTCACAAACTTTCACATTTATAATATTAGTAGGATGTACTAATCACGGATAGTTTGTAATAAACTTAATAAATATAATCAGATCGGCTAACTCTACGTCTACAAAACATTACAATTATTTTTTAACTAATTTGTTTAACTTAGTAGTGAAATAAAATAATTAATAATCAACCTTACAAATTTTAAAATTTCTCTATTAGTATACTAACAGCATACATATTATAGACAACGGACAAAATTTAATTAAAATAAAAGTTTTTATATATACGGCCGTTAGAAGTACACACAGCATTCACCATAGGCTGCCAAACCAGAATAATTATATTATATAAATATAATATAATTAAAATTAAATTTATTATTAAAAATTCTTGTAAACAAGTTATAAGGATAGTGACCTTGCCCGCCGCGTAGGTACATGTAAGCTTGACGTCGGGGTTTTGGAAATTAATGTGGGTAGACTTTTTGTAAGTAAATACCTACACGTTTTGATTTTTATTGGCAGAATAAAATATTGTAAAAAATAGTTTGTTTTTATTTTATATCGTAAATATTATCATTTGTAAAATAATGAATTATGCCGGTCATCAAAAACTAACGCTATATACATACATGCTTGCGTGCGTTGTGTGACTTTTATAGGGATTGACATAAAGTTCAAATTCCAATCATTCTTGCGTTCGAAGACCTACTAATCTTACGTCAAAGTTTGTGAGGATGGATGGATGGATCTTTGTTACTCTTTCACGCCAGAACGGCTGAACGGATCTGGATGAAATTTGGCACAGAGATAGATTATAGTCTATATAAATGTGTAGAGAAGTATTGAGTTAGCTGGGACTGGCGACGTCTGCCGTAAGTCGTCTAAGCTGTGGGTCAAAATAAACACGCAAGGGAGCCCTGATACAGCAAAGCAGTGTTGCGGTACGAAAGAGATGGCGGGGCAACTGGACACATTTGGTAAAGACTGGACATCTTTTGCACAGACTAGAATAGCTTGGAAATCAAGGGGCCTTTGCCCAGTAGTGGGATGTGAGAGACTAGTAGTACAAATACCAGTAACATTGAGTTAAGGATGTAACTCGCGTTTTTTGACTCGTCACTCAATGCGCACGCGTCGCGATCGCGTGATGGCGTATTAATAACATGTTTTTTTTTTGTTAAAAAAAGTTGCCCCACACTAGGATTTCTCCTGTGTCGTGGGTACAGTTTACAAACATACATGTCACATACACACACAACCAGACCCGAAACAAATATCTGTAGATCATACAAATATTTGTTCCGTGCAGGGATCGAACCCGCGACACATAGCGCAGAAAGCTAATCGCTTAACCACTGCGCCAACCGTGTCGTCAATATGAATGTGGAAATGCGATAAAAAAGATCAAAACAACATACCAAAAACTGTCGTTTGGTCCGGATACTGGAATGCGGTCAGTTGCAGTACTGTCAGGATGTTGAGGGCACCCTGTATAGATGCGATGTCTGCAGCCGCAGACGTTGCATTTATAAGCATGATTGCTGTTCCTACCCTATAAAAAAATGGATAATGGAAATTAATTTAAGCACGGTCTATTTATATATCCTTCGTATCTCGAAGGATCTGAGAGAGAGAGAGAAGTCACATACACACACACACACACGCACACGCACACGCACACGCACACGCACACGCACACGCACACGCACACGCACACGCACACGCACACGCACACGCACACGCACACGCACACGCACACGCACACGCACACGCACACGCACACGCACACGCACACGCACACACCAATATAATATTGTACTACTTAGTTTTTTTTAACAGAAAAACTCACTGTCACTTGCCCAACCTGGGGATCGAACACAAGACCTCACTTTCGGTTACTGCGCAACCAAGATCTAGCAGCGTAGATCTTAGGAGTTAAACCACAGCTAATTCAATAACAGTATGATTGGCACATTTCATATTTTACCAAAAAATAACAAATAACAACCTTCCTTTATGAGTGCCTCTTCACTAATGGTGACAACTTGGCGAATTCCGGTTTTAATGTAGATATTTGAACATATTTATGTCCATTATTGAGCATATTTTAATATAATAAGCTGGCCTTAAACAAGTTTTGTATCATAGTTGGTGTAATTTGACGCAATTTTTTTTTTATATATAATCTTTTATTAATATAATATTAAAGGATATAAATACCAAATGATGCATTTTAGGGTCTAAATTTTAAGACGTAGTATTTTTATGGTTGACTAGTCTGCTATCGCGACTTCGTCCGTGCAGAATTTTTTTTATATAAGTTTTGAACCCCTATTTCAACCATTTAGGGGTGATTAGGAAAATCTCGTCATTATAACAATAAGTAATATTCGCCAAATCCGTATGCGTGACTCATTCACTCACTGAGATATAAAATATGGATATGTAATATGGATGATTTTCTGAATCTCGACAACAGCTCCACCTACCGGGTCCAACTATAGGTTACGGGTACAAAAAAGTCATGAAAATCGATCAAGTCGTTTGGGAGGGGAAGTATTACGAACATACATATGCAAAGCGGAATTTAATATATATAAGCAAATAGATTGATAAGGTAAGTAAGGTAAAGATATGGCTCAAATACATTTCTTTTGCGCTTTAAAGACGGTTTGGTTATCCTGTTTATATTTAACTAGCTTCCGCCCGCAGCTTCGCCCGCGTGGTTTACGAACCCGTACATTTTTCGGGATAAAAAGTAGCCTATATGCTATTCCAGACTATAATCTATCTTTTTGCCAAATTTCATCTGGATCAGTTCAGCCGTTCTGGCGTGAAAGAGTAACAAAGATCCATCCATCCATCCTCACAAACTTTCACATTTATAATATTGATAGGATTGTTCCCTAACCGAATAAATAGGGCAATCAATTAGATGCGTGTGAGTTGAAGGCTTTTATAGATTACGTACTTACAACCCAAATGAGCGTGATTTAGACAGATAATTGGTGGTTCCGTATCGCTAGAATAAATAATTCGCCAGTATGATTTTGTTTGGAATTATTATTATTAATTTGATGATATGAACTGGTCATCACATTTTAGTTATACGTCTTTCACGAAAATATTAGCATAGCATGGCGCTGTATTTCCAGAAGGGTTAAGCATAGCATAGCTCCAAGATTCGAAGGGAAAAAGAGAAATGGGAATAGAGAAAATTAATTTTTAATTACATACAAATTGTTGTACATGTTCCAAAAAACTACTGGACAAAATTATTAAAGATATAACATTCAAGTTTGTCTAGTTGCAAAAATGATGGCGTACACGTGATTGACTGTACGATTATATTTCAAAGTTGCACAAATATTATTTTGCATTTATATATAAATTTACTGAATCTACTAATTCAATACACAATACTTTGATTAAAAATGTAAAGTACGGGCCCGCTTGCCTCAAAAAAGGAAAATAACACTAGCTACTTTCAGTGATGATACCATGAGAACGGAGCACGTTGTCGCAGACATCATGACATCACAGTGCGCGCATGGCCAGCGAGGCAAGTACGCGCATGTGCAGTAAACTGAATCACACTAATATTATAAATGCGAAAGTAACTCTATCCGTAAAGATCATAAAGAAATTTTACAAAAAAGTAGTCTCGGACCTAAACAAGGACATAGCTTACTTTTCATTCTGAATATTTTAACATTGTAGCCAATAGACAAACTAGATGGCGCTACATGTCTTTTTAATCATTCAGTGATTCTTTTCATCCTCATTTCGTCATCATCATCATCATCATCTTTTTTCAGCTATTATTATTTTTATATATTTTATAGTGTCAGTGATTAAATAATAAATTAAAAAATGAATGCAGACGAAGTCGCAGGCAACAATTAATATGACAGACAACTTGCCCTTATTGCTGGAGCCCAGGATGCAAAGATCTGACTGCACCTGGTATAAATAGACGCCAGAAGCGACCACCAGCAGATCTGTAAAAATCTCTGTAATAGTTGTATAATGTAGTTTTTATAATGTGTTGCTAAGCGCATAACTTCCGAACGGCTGCACTTATTTGGCTAATTATTTTTTGTTGTGTTTGTAATTGTCAGGAGAAGGTTTTTATTTAAGTTTTTTTTTTGGAAAATCCACGGGTTACCTCGGCAATTTGAATAGTATTTTTGTATGAAGTTTTTGATTTTGTTTATTAGTAAATTGCACCCGTGCGAAGCCGGGGCGGGTCGCTAGTTTAATATTTTTTAGAGTTGTGTATCTAATGAATATGTTCAATACTACATTGTCAGTTTTTTTATTTAATATAATGTTTAAATAATAATTCATTTTATGTTGTTTCCCGAAACCTATCAAAAATCACAAATGGAACTTGGCGCAGCGACGATATATTGAAAGGTGATGGAAGACTGTTGTTTACTTAGTATTAGTTAATTGAATATCTACCTACGTATGTGTTTAAAAGTTCCACATACTCATCGAGCGCTATCATATTTCTGTTGTGCTTGCGATAGAAATAATGCGCTCAAGTAACCTGATATGTTTGTTTATCATAGAATGTCGCGTAATGCAGATATGTTTTCGTATTTATTTATTTACAGCCTCGTTGGATTAGTGGTCGTAAGCACGACTGCTGAGCGTGAAGTCCTGGGTTCCAGTCCCGGGTCGGGCAAAGTGGTATTATGTTTTTCTGTATGGAAATTCTCAGTAGCAGCGCGGAGTCTGGAACTGTGCCCGGCAGATGGCAATAGGCTAGCATATTACATAGGACTCAATAACGGCATCGGCGAAATGTGGGTGTACAATAGTACACCTCTGCCTAACCCTTCGGGGAATACAAGCGTGACGCTATGGTATGTTATGTTATTTATTATGTTATAGTTTACAAAATAACTTAAGTATTATAAATTATCGCAAAAATATTCAGTGTATTGCGGGCCGTAAAGCTTTTAGTTGTAAATGAAAACTCTTTACATAACTTATTAAAGCTTGCTTTGAAATTTGTGAATATAGATCATCATCATCATCATCATCAGCTCGAAGACGTCCCCTGCTGAACGAAGGCCTCCCTCAAGGGGGGGTTTGCCATAATCCCCACGCTTGGCAGGCGGCTTGGGGATCGCAGTGGCTCACCGATTAGTGAGAGGACGCTGCTGCCCGTCCTCCGGTGTCTGGCCGCAGTTTTAAGACATACCCGGGTGAATATAGAAATAATTATGATATCACTAAACTCACACATCTTCTATAGTGTAGATTCTTTATTCTATCTCTTTCTCGCACTCTAAACGACGACACGGTTGGCGCAGTGGCTAAGCGATTAGCTTCTGCGCTACTGGTCGCGGGTTCGATCCCCGCATGGAACAAATATTTGTATGATCTACAGATAGTTCTTTCAGGTCTGGTTGTTTGTGAATGCGACATGTATGTTTGTAAACTGTACCCACGATACAGGAGAAATCCTAGTGTGGGGCAACGTATATTAAAAAAAAAGAATTTTTAATTTATCGCGAAACAAACCAAAACTCACTTATATGTTGTTTACGAATTTTGGGATTTATAATTTTCTGATTTATCTACAGTCAAACGAATTAAATATTATTAGGTAAAATCAGTGCTTGTGGCTTTCCTACTTCAAAATATTTAGTTACAAAAATGTATTATTTTCGTTACATCCGCTACCCGCAAACAGGCATAATTCCTGTATCTTGGGTGCGTTTATAAACACGAATATTCACATGCACAATCGAATCGAACTCCATGATCGCTCAACCACTGCGCCAACCGTGACATTTAAAATGTCACACGTGTTCGATGAAAATGCGAAATTATATAATTATCTCTTCACACAGTTCATAAAGTTTTGCCTTTTCTCGTCTAGACTGTAAAGAATTAAAAACTCAATAAAAACTGGTAGCTTTTCGTTAACATTGTGCCAGAATTAAATGATTAAAAAGTTGCCTTTGTATTCTGTCGGGAAATGGAAAAGTTTGCGGCGTTTCTCTTTGATCTTGTGTTTAGAGAGAGAGGCGATTAACTGAATGAAGTATGGTTTACGAAATTAAATAACTTGGTTAAAAATTTGTAGAGCATTTTTTTGGATATAGTCCATCACGTGGGCCTGATGCTTGTTAGCGGACTACACACCCCGGGACCGTATGGAGCCCTCTCTGGTGTCTAGGTTTCCTCACGACGCTGTCTGATCGGCACATAAAGTCGAAAAGATTTTTTTAAACGTTGCCCATTCGTTTGTTCCGTGCGCGAATCGAACATGCGATACGTAGCGTGCTAGGCGGCCGCTCAACCACTGCGCCAACCGTGCCATCAAGTTAGAGGTGCGGACCGGTTCGAATCCGAGGCCGAGGTACGGAAGGGCCGCGATGTGAGGAATATTCACTCCTTCAAGTAGTGGTAGTTATATACCTACTTAAAAGTCCCTCTTGTCGGTAAAGATTAATATTAACATAGCATCACGCCTGTATTCCCCGATGGGTTAGGCAGATTTGTACTACTGTACACCTACATTGCACCGATGCTGTTATTGAGTCCTATATAATAGGGCGCGACTCTATTGCCATTTACCGGGCACAGTTCCAGATTCCGTGCTGCTACTGAGAATTTCTATACAGAAAAACATAATACCACTTTGCCCGACCCAGGAATCGAATCCAGGACATCACGTTTAGCAGTCGTGCTTGGGACCACTAGACTAATGAGGATCAATGGACCATAGAGGCCACTCTAGACTCAAAGGCCAACTACACTAAAGATCACTACAATTTATCTAAATCTATAATATCTAGGCCAAACCAACCATTTTCTTTACCACAAAGAAGATATCTAAATTTTCCTAAGAGTATCTCGTACATTTAATTAGTGCTAGCCTAGCGGTTGAATGTTTGCCTTCCATGCAGAAGAGTCTGAGTTCAAATCCAGCCCGCACCGCTGTCTTTTTGGAATCACGTGCGCATCAGAATTTGATTATCACTTGCGTTTACGGTGAAGGAAAACATCGTGATGAAACATGCACACCTGAGAGGGCTCCATAAATTTCTTGATGGTGTGTGTAGTCCGCCAACACGCACCAGGCCAGCGTGGTGGACTAAGGCTTAACCCTTTTCATTCTGATAAAAGACTCTTGCCCCGCAGGACAGTAATGGGTTGAATTTATAGTACATTTAACCTTATAAATAAAATTGCAAAGGTGTCTAAACTGCAGAACATGCAAAATCGTTTAGTGGCACTTTTTAGTGGCGCTAAACGTTTTATCCCATGGGCTTTTGCCGGCGGCATAAAGCGGAAGCGACGTCAGCGTCCTCTATCTGACTAAAATGAAATTTTCCTGCACTTTTCCAGGAAACATGGTCCCATCTGTTCAGTACCTCTATCACGAGTTTTCTAATTATTTACTACCATAGTAAAGTAAATTTTCATGATAGCAATTTTAGTTCTTAACTTGGTTACATTAGGGATTAGAGTCGCTTATGTGACATATGTGTCATAGTTAAGTTTTGATTTACTATTTACGATATTACGGAGATGTCATGTTAGCGACTCTAATCCCTAATGTAACCAAGTTAAGAACTAAAATCGCTTGCATAAAAATTTACATTTACTATGAAAGTAAATAGTGAAAAACTCATAATAGAGGTACAGGTAGTATAACAACATTAGAGGTTCGTGTTACTAGATTTTTAACGCATGGGTTTTCACAATGAAGTATTTTGAAATTTAAAGTTGATGCTAGAAAAATATTACTGAGGAAAGAAAGAAGAAATGAAATGAAATGCAATTATTTATTTTGCAAGTAGGATATTTAAAAAAAAAATTACACGTCTTTTTTTAAACTAGATGGCGTCGGCATTTCCTATGACTATCTCTAAGAAGCGAGTTTAATTCCATCTATCGAGCACATTTCCAAACTCAAGGTTCCTCGCCATGATTTTTTCTAACAGAAAAACCTAATAACCCTTTGTCCGACCCAAGAATCGAACCTAGGACCTCACTAATCAAGTAGTCGTCATTCATGCTTTCGTAAAACAACATTGAAGTCAATTCTATAGCCTTGGAAATTCTAACATATGTTTAAGTAATTACCGAAGGTAATTAACTGAGAGCTCGACCTGACCTACTAACTAACTAATTGCCCGCATCACTTAAACTGGACGTTGAAAGACGGTATTTCGCGCAGTGGTTGAACTATCCACTACTGCGCTAAGCATCACGTGGAAAAATATGGAAGAAAGATACGGCATTGTGAGCTGAGATCGCGGTATCTGAGAGGCTGGTGTATTAAACCAGATATCCGCAGGTTCGATTTCTGCTCGCTGTCGAATTTTTTCACAATTTTCAATATTATCGCACTTTTAATTATATATACCGTCCATACTGATTCAAAGTACCCAACACAATAGCTTTCATAGTAATAAAATGTCAAGTACAATTCACGCTTGACCAGTTTTATACCAAAAGCAGGTGAATGAGAATTTCACGTCGATATCTGTTCCATTTCACTGGTCTCTGAGAATATCATACATTGAAATATTTGAATGGAATTTCTTGAATGTGTCGTTATTCCGCGTATTTTTGTCGACACGGTTGGCGCAGTGGTTGAGAGTACGATTGCTGAGCTACGTGTTGCGGGTTCGATTCCCATACGGAACAAATATTTGTATGATTTACAGATATTTGTTTCGGGTTTGGGTGTATGTCCATTTGAATATTTGTGTATGTAAATGCACCAACGATGCAGGATTTACTCCAAGGGTAACAATATCCACCATACATAGATTGAGTTATGTTTGTTGAATATTTATGACGACACGGCTGGCGCAGTGGCTAAGCGATTAGCTTTCTGCGCTAGTTGTCGCGGGTTCGATCCCCGCACGGAACAAATATTTGTATGATCTACAGATAGTTGTTTCGGGTCTGGTTGTCTGTGCATGTGACATGTATGTTTGTAAACTGTACCCACGATACAGGAAAAATCCTAGTGTCGAGAAATGTTTTTTTTTTTTTTTAAGATAAGAATGAAAGAATTAGGCTAAACTTTAGCCTACACCGTCCCACTGCTGGGCAAAGGCCTCCCCCAAATTCTTCCACCCATCTCTATCCTGTGCCACCTTGAACTAGTTCCCCTGGTGCTACATGTAACCCGAAAAATGCACGGGTTCGTAATCAATGCGGGCGAAGCCGCGGGCTGAATCTAGTGAGAAAGGTTACTAAAACCACCAAAAATAAAAACTGCGGGGGCTTAGAAAATATTCCGCCATTTCTTTCATCGCGTCAGAATATTTCGGTAGATTTCATTGAAGATATCTTTTAAAACCGTTTGTTCCATTTATTACGAAGGCTTAAGGTAAGCAGGCGTCAAGTTTTGCGTTTTACGAAAAGAAAATCTGTATTTTTTGTATTTAAGCTCATGTTTTTAATATTTTTCCTCTTCTTTTACGGTAATGCTGAGGCGTATGGAGTTTGGAAACGAGCGTCGGTTGGGATTATGGCTGTTACTTAAATCGTAATGGTTTAATCAAGTGTATGGAGGATCTCAGATCGTATTAAGATATTAAAAAGATCTTGATATAACATTTAAATCGTATGCTACTAATGTTTTTTGTTAAACATTAAAAGTTTCAATGATAACTCTTAATATGCAGTCCACCAACCGCCAACAGTGTCATGTACTAAGGCCTTCTCATTCTGAAACGACGCACAAAAATAAATTATTATACTTAAGACCAAATCAATAACGCGAAGCAGAATAATTAATCAATATCTTAATTATTATATAACGTTAAAACCGTGATATCTAATTGATATTGTTATAACCGTGATTCTCTCACCAACAAGGATTTACGATAATTAGTAATAATATCTTATCTTATCTTATCTAATAATTCATCAAGATTCTTCATCGTATTAAGACAAGCCAAAATGTAATTAAAATCAGGAGTAGACGGGCGACATTGAAACGTCTCATTCAGTCTCTTTCTAACAAAAAAACATAAGAAAAGGAAGGGAGATATTTAGTATGTACTGTCAAACAGTAAATAACGCCAAAAGCATAGACTAATTTGACAGTTTGATCACGCAGACACGTTAGAGGAAGGATAATATTTGACTGCCTGAAAGAGATACTGTTATTATATTTAATTACTGGGTAACAGAATCGGCATAATTATTTGTTCCTATCAATTAATAGAATTATTCAAGAAACTCCATTATTACATAAGAAGTCATCCCGCTTGTATTATCCGAAGAAAAGCAGAGAGGTGAATTAAATAACAATTGCATGCAAAAACTTAGTCTTTGTTTGTTAGGCAGCAAACCTCTCACAGTTTAACGGTTACACTTCTGAATTCCGAGTCGTTATGTAACTGATGCTCTAACTCACGTCAACACCCTTATTAAGGCCCTAGGAATAGGGGGCGGTCCTATTGCCATCTAGCAGGCATAATCCCAAACTCGGAGCTGCTACTGAGATATTTTTTTACTAATATACCCAATAACCTTCTGACCGACAGATTAATAATACGGTCTAGTCAATAATGTCTATACATCTATATCTACATATAATAAAATTATAACAGGCCGATGTCTGTACATTGTAGATATTGGAGAAAAACTAACATGGGGGTCTTTATTAGAGCAACAGAAGCCAAAACGACAGTTTTTAGAATTTTTGTTTGTCTGTCTGTATGTTTGTATGCGCATCACGCAAAAAATACTGCATGGAATTGAATGCAGTTTTCACCGATGTATTGCTAGAGGTCTAACTTAAAATAAGGCTCCAATATATATACATAGATTCCTACTTGATTCTAAATTCCACGCGTACGAAATCGCGGGCAAAAGCTAGTATTATAATAATGATATGTTTATTTGCAAGAAACATGGTATAAAAGGTCTATAAAAAGTTCTTACATTATATAATAGAACAAACATGTTTTGCTAAGATTCATCAGAGCATGCAAAATTTTAGTACAAACATCAGTCTTTTTTTCAAATCATTTTATACCATCGGCGTTATTGAAAATGAAAATAAATATTTCTATACTAATATTATAATATATATAATAATATTATAATCGACCCGGGTACGTCTTAAAACTGCGACCAGACACCGGAGGACGGGCAGCAGCGTCCTCTCACTAATCGGTGAGCCACTGCGATCCCCAAGCCGCCTGCCAAGCGTGGGGATTATGGCAAACCCCCCCACTTGGGGGAGGCCTTCGTTCAGCAGTGGACGTCTTCTGGCTGATGATGATGATGATGATGAATATTATAATACAAAGAGGTAAAACTTGTTAGTTTGTAGGAGGTAATCTCCTGAATCCTGAATCCGATTCAAAAAATGTTTTTTGACCCGCACTTGGCCACATCAATATCACTATCCGTAGCTTCGCGCAGGTCTTTTAGAGTGCAAGTGTTGGTGCACAACGAGCAAGACAGGAGATGAGGCATTGTTTGTCGTCTGCCACATGCACATAGTGTCTCCTTCGAATACCCCTTTGGCTATATTGCTCGTACAGTGGCCCACCTGGCTTCGAAGTCGATTTAAAGATTTCCAGATGGAACATGGTTGTTGGTGACCAGTTGGGAGCTCTTCTGCAGACTGCAGAAGGCAATGTAGCCAACTGGTGTAGTAGGTTGATACTGTAGCCATTTGATTTCTTCGTGACTCTTTAGGAATACTAAAATCTCTTGAACATCAGCGATGAAATGTGTTTCGTCTGAGTTATAATGGAAGTTGAACAAACAAAGTAAGATTGACGTGTTTAATTATTTAAGGTATAAACTATAGCTGCATATTTTTTTATCTTCATACTTTTCATGAAGTTAATTTGAAGCGATTTATTATAATTTGAGAATAGCGTCCATGTGCCCTGGCGAATTGTCTCGTTTATCAGACAATATACAAGATGATTTTTTAATCACTATTCGTATGATCTTCGGTGAAAATACCTAATATATACGTATTTTTTATTTTGGTATCATTAAATCCTATCCTATTCTACTTCCTACTTTTTTAATATTATAAATGTGGAAGTTTCTGAGGATGGATAGATGGATGGATGGATCTTTGTTACTCTTTCACGCCAGAACGGCTGAACGGATCTGGATGAAAATTGGCACAGAGATAGATTATAGTCTGGAATAGTACATAGGCTAAAATAATAGTACATAGGCAAAGTACAGAGGATAGTATCCTACTAATATTCTATAATATTAGTAGGATACTATCCTCTGTACTTTTGGATATTTTATGGATTTTTTTAAATCGAAACATTTTTTACGTAACATTAAAAACACATTTTTCGTCCGGCACACGAACGTAATTTTTTTTACATCACACTGAAACAGCTGAAGCTCTATCATAGATATTTCTTATAAATAAATTGAAATGACAACAGCTGTCTTTTTCATTTCTCGCTTCGTTTTACTCAAAAGAAATACAGAGTTCATTCATGCAAGTCTTTGTAACAAAGAGATAATAGGGTTTCTTCATACGTATGTCTATGTATAGAGATATTCCGATTATATACTCGTATATAAATAAGCCGTAAGCGCAGGAATGACGCACACAGTTAGCAGTTTTTCTTTTTCTTATGTTCATTTAAATTTTCTTTTCTTCTTTCTGTAAGTGATGCCGTATGTTAGTAGTGTCAGAAAAAAATATCTGATACTCTTAATTTTTTTAAATAAATTTCTCCATTTCACGCCAGGTTTATTTGATCCTTTTTGCTCCATAAGTCGCAAGCGCATGAAGTCCTGAGTTAGATTGCCAGGAAATTTTCATAAGCAGCCTAAAGTTTCAAATTGTTCCCAATAGATGGCAATAGATTCGTCCCTTAATACATGGTGTTGGATACGGCATCGCCGAATTGTGGCCACAATCACGCCTCTGCCTAACCGTTCAGGAAACACAGATAGACCAGTATTTATGTCCTTTCCAATGTGGCCTTTACACTGGGTCCCATCTGCTTGGCCTGAGTGCCCATCAAACAATGTCCAAAGTTTGTTTAAGTTTGTAAAAGCGTGTAGCAAATAGAACACACTTTTGTCACACGCGAATAGTTCGGTCGCTTAGTAAAAACCGTGGTTTCACTCGTGATTTTTAAATTAGATGATTTAATACCTCATTAATATTGTTACACACTAAACACAGCACGGTTGGAGCAGCGGTTTATGGATTAGCTTTCTGCGCTGCGTGTCGCGGGTTCGATACCCACACGGAACAAATATTTGTATGACCTACAGATAGTGCTTCCAGGTCTGGGTAATTTGACGATGTAAATATTTGTGTTTGATTGTTGTTGTTAATGTTGTAAATATTTGTATATTTGTTTGTGCATGCATAAACACCCAGACATACACACACACACCCATAATGTCACATGCACACGTGTGTGTGCATATTTGTAAACTTATACGTATATTTGTAAACTGTACCCACTATACCGAAGAAACCTTAGACTGAATGTCAGACTTTTTGGGCTGCTGATACCCGTAACGACTATCATACAGTGGCGTGAAAAGAGTTTTCAGACACGGTAGGCAGAAAATTTATATACTGCATGTTGGTATTGGTTCGTCGTCTTGTCGATTAAATAATGATGTATGTGATTTGCCTCCTCAAATATCTTATAATAAATATTTATCTGAGTTATGTAGGGTAGGCAGTGTCTTTTTGTCTTTATGAACCGCACGCTACTGCTATCATACATAGGTCTTCGTATGACACCCGGGACCAACTGTTTAACGTGCTTTCCGAGGCACGGAGGGGTCTCGATGTGTGAAAAAAAGTCACCCATCCAAGGACTGACCTCGTCAAGCGCTGCTTAACCTCGCACATCGACCGACCTGCGCGGTAGCTACGAAGCTACAAGCCCTGCAATAAGTTAAGTTTTTTCTTACAAAATTAAAAAGTCTAAGTACATATTTTTCCTTATGTAGATGGGAAATCTGAAAGTTTTTTTCAGTTTGGTCTAGTTTCCTTAGACCTTTCAACCTTTACTAAAGGTCACAGAGATGTTATGATACTTTAAAACAACTTAAAGTTACTTGGAACAAGAAAGTTTTTATAATTTTTGTGTGAAAGTGAAGAAAATAATATGAGATTTGTTTTTTTTTTTCTATTCTATTTTCTATCTTTAACCAAGTGTGTTTTAATTCATATAACTTATATTCAGGTACTAAAGAATAGTAAAGTGCCTCATTGGTTTAGTGGTTGCAAGCTCGACTGCCAAGCGTGAGGTACTGGGTTCGATTCCCGGGTCGGGGTAATAAGTGTTATTGGATTTTTCTGTATGAAAGTTCTCAGTAGCAGCAATCTGGAATTCTGCCCGGTAGATGGCAATAGACTCGCAAACGTTATCGGCGAAATGTGGGTGTACTAGAGTACTTATACCTCTGCTTTACCCTTCGGGGAATACAGGCGTGATGCTATATTATGTTATATTAAAGAATAGTGAAACTATAGGTGCGCCGTTCCAAAATGTTGAGTTCATTATGCAGAAGAACGGGCAAGAAGATCCATTAAACAGTATATTTCTTATATTCAGAATTTCTATTAATATTTTATGAAAGTACTATTCGAATTTAATATTATTAATTATTAACTAACTTTTTTTTTTTTTAAAGAGTTTCCATGGCTTTTCTTGCCGATCCCTTTTCCATAGAACCTACCGTCTTTCGGAACCGTGCGTCAAGACTCTCGACTTTTTAAAAGGGCATGCAAAGGCCGAGATGAAATAAAAAAAAAAAACTTTTACTTTGAATATTTAGGTAAGGTCAGCGTAGGGCAAAGACTAAGATAAAAAATCCTGATCCACACAACGCCACCGACCGTACATTTTATATCCTAAAGGCCATTTTTTAAGACAATATAACTGATGTTTAAGACAAAATTATCCGTTTAACATGGACATTTTGTATAGATAAACGGCCGTTTCCATTTTAAATATCTGTACCTATATCACGAGTTTTCTTACTATTTACTATCGTAGTAAATGTAAATTTTCATGCAAGCGATTTTAGTTTTTAACTTGGTTACATTAGGGATTAGAGTCGCTAACATGACATGTCTATAATATAGTAAATAGTAAATCAAAACTTTACTATGACACATATGTCACATAAGCGACTCTAATCCCTAATGTAACCAAGTTAAGAACTAAAATGGCTATCATGAAAATTTACTTTACTACGATAGTAAATAGTAAGAAAATTCGTGATACTGTTATATTTTGATGAACTCGGCCCTAAGTACACTAGTCACTAGTGATTTTTATAGATAATGACCTTATTTATTTCTAATAAAAATTCAACTCCGTAAGATAAGAGAAAGTGGTATATCTTCAGCTTGTAAGATTTGATCTAAACAAACAAACTAACATACAGACATTGCAAGTTAAATAAAAGCTTATAAAAAGCAAAGACAAAAACCCCTTTCTGCAGAACCTGGCTTCAACGTGACCGAAAAAGAAGCTTATCGATGGTTAATCAAAAATATTTTTTCCAATTACTTGTACGGACAAATAGACGGGTAATCATTCTTATTTGTAGGTTAAGGCGATAGTGAGGGTATCTTCATGTAAGATATATGTACTTCAATATCTTGAGAAGAGAGCTTCGAAACTAGCGGGAATGGTGAAGAAAGAAAGAAAGAGCTGTGAAAACCGTGCCTTAAAGCCCTTAAGGCGCCTCTGACATTTAGAGTAAAAGAACAGAAAAATAATGCATATGTTACGAATTGAAAACATACTTTTTTCCCCTCAGTTTGTTTCGGCGTTTCTTCTTAAGGATAGTTATAGGAAATTCCAACGTAATCTAGTTAAAGAGGTGTAATAGTGATTGAAAATACAATCCAGTTTTCCAACTTTACAGGTAGATTAAAAAAAAAAAATCTTTTATACAATCCTTGTCCAGACAATTGCCAAATCACAAGCCAAATCGATCGAGTCTTACTCAAGTGATGTTCCGTCATACATATGTATATGTATATAATAGATGAGATCTAAAATATATATATGATAAACGCAAAGTCAAAGTCAATGTCAATGTCAAACTCAAAGTCAACGTTAAAGCCAAATGTCAATGTCACAGTCAAACTCAAAGTCAACGTTAAAGTCAAAGTCTAGTTGTGTGTGTATGTGACATGTATGTTTGTAAATTGTACCCACGATACAGGAGAAAACCTAGAGGGGAGCAAATTCATTAAGTTTTTTTTTTTACCCAGCGTATAAAAAAAAACTTAATGAATTTGTTAATCGCTATTCTTATAGCCACAGTCTAATGACTAAATAAACTTTCTGAGGAGATCTTGACGAATGATGTTCAATTTTATTTTCTTGTGGTCCAAAGGCGGTCCTTTATCTTACAAGTACCTACAGTGTGCTCTCATGCTTATGAAAGTGGAGAAAAGTACATTAATTATTTTCAGGATTTATTTTCTTGTGTGTGACACAAAAAGTTCCAAGATTTATGCATCTTTTTTCTTAATAAAACATTGCCCTGCCCTATATCTTTATATATATATATGTACATATATATATATATATATATATATAATAAAGTTAATAAAATATATGTATATATATATATATTATATATTGCCCTGCAGGGCAGGGCAGGGCAGCATAGGGCAGTTTTAAAAGTGTGTCTTTAAAGCCCATTTGAAATAAGAATCTTAGACGTTGACTTTAACTTTGATTTTGACTTTGACATCGAGGTCTGATCGTTTATAAGGAGCTTGCACAATGAGAGGCCACTACAAATAACAAATCATTTGAGTTAT
This sequence comes from Shargacucullia verbasci, assembly GCA_947562105.1. NCBI lineage: Eukaryota > Metazoa > Arthropoda > Insecta > Lepidoptera > Noctuidae > Shargacucullia > Shargacucullia verbasci. The sequence continues at coordinate 1,154,300 of OX387289.1, read as the reverse complement.
TGACAAGGAGCGTTGTCTTACTTTTATTTTAGATGTAATCTATTTTATCCTATCCTATCTATGTATATATATGTATAGATATAAGGCAGGGCAATATATATATGTTATAACGGTGCAGGAATCCCATCCCAGTTTTTCGAAGAGTCAACATTGTTAACTTCACCGCTTTAATTTACAGGATCAGACAAACAACAATAAAACGACAAAGGAACAGAGGCCTTAGTGTAAGTTTCTTTCGACAAATTCGATTTACTACATCGAACGCGTTCGGCCCTACCATTGGTGGAGAGCACGAAACGGACCACGCCGAACGCGTTCGATGTAGTAAATCGAATTTGTCGAAAGAAACTTACACTAGGGCCTCAGGATTGGCACTGACACACAATATTTATTTTTGAATACAATGCACTTTCTAGATCTATGTTCGTAAAATAAATTAACAAAACTTATCTAGGTACTTACAAGATATTTTTACGAGCTCCTTCCTCGGTAGGAACACAACACCAAATACCCAGAGGTGTTCCGAGTCCCGAGTTAAGTAGTCAGCCACCATGAAGTAGTATGTAGCGGGGCGCGCAACTTCCGAATACTTACCTCGGTACAATTACAACAAAACTAAACCGATCACTGTACTAACTCGCCCCGGGTACGTCTTAAAACTGCGGCCAGACACCGGAGGACGGGCAGCAGCGTCCTCTCACTAATCGGTGAGCCACTGCGATCCCTAAGCCGCCTGCCAAGCGTGAGGATTATGGCAAACCCCCCCTCTTGGGGGAGGCCTTCGTTCAGCAGTGAACGTCTTCGGGCTGATGATGATGATATCGATCACTGTACAAATTTATTATTCTGCTGATAATTCTTATTAAATTTAGAAATAGTTTTTAAAAGTATTAATAATTTAAACTTCAGTTAGAATAAAAGACATGTGTTTTCAATAACTGTCTAAAAGTAGTGATGAAATTAAACATTAATCAAATTTGGTATTAACTAGCTTGATGAAAACACATCACTTGTTGTTTATAAATCACAATAATTATTTACGATCTGATTTGCAAATAAACTATTGGCTTTAATTCAAAGTCAAAGTCAAAGTTTTTTATTTCAAGTAGGCCTTTTCAGGCACTTTTAAAAAGTCGAGACTCTAGGCGCACGGTTCCAAAGGGGGTTGGTCCTATGGAGAAGAGACCGGCAAGAAACTCCATGGATACTCTTTTCAAAAACAAATGAATTATTCAGTTAACCTTCTCTTTATAAAATAACATAACATAGCATCACGCCTGTATGCCCCGAAGGATTAGGCAGAGGTGTATTATTGTACACCCACATTTCGCCGATGCCGTTATTAAGTCCCATGTAATAGGGGGCGACCGTATTGCCATCTACCGGGCAGAGTTTCAGACTCCGTACTGCTACTGAGAATTTCCATTCATATAACCCATGGGGCATAACGAAAGCAGTTTTTTCAATGGATGTTGCCGCCACGGGTATCTGATGGAAGCTTGCAGCCATGTCAAATATTGAATAGAAATATCAACGGGTAGTGGTCCCGCAAGGTATTCCTGTTTAGTTCCTTATAATCAATGCATATACGACCATTTCCATTCTTCTTTTTGACTTATATGATCGGGCTTGAGAATGAAGTCCTGCTCTCGCGTATAATTTTATGCTCGAGCAACTCATTAACAATATCGCGCACCTCTTCCCGTTCAACAGGACTTAAGCGGTCCGGTCTGCGCTCTACACGTTTAGTGGGGTCTTTCAGCCGAATTTCTAATTCCTCAGTATTAACTACCGTACTTGGATATCCGCGAATGAATAAATGGTCATACTTGAGTAATATTTTTAATTCATTAATTTGTTCATCATTTGTTAGATCACAAACTAGATGTTATGTATTTGATGGGTAATTAACGAATAAACCAGTCTGCGTTGAGTCGTCTAGTTTCATTGAGGTGCCCGTTTACACATCACTGGCGACGAGTTATTAACGATACATACGCGTGTGAAAATAGCAACTGGGACGCTTACGTTCGATGAGTTCATTGCTTTGAATGATATTAACGAATCGTTAAAAGTAGCCACTTTAGTGACGGTTGTAGGTACAGTGGTTTATGTGCTCCGGACGCATCAGATTCAACATCCTACGAACAACTAGTTGCATTAGTAAAGGAACCAGACAGGTCGGAAATAGCCGAGCGGCATATTTTTCGGCAGAGAATACAACGACAAGGTGAAAATATATGGGAATACGTTCAACCGCTAAAGCATTTAGCAAAAACATGCAATTTTGGCGCCTGCTTAGGAGTGTGTTTGCAAGATCAATTCGTTTCGGGGTTAGTCGATGAAGTTATGAGATCAAGAATCTTCGCAGAACGAGGCATAGATTACAAGCGTGCGGTAGAACTGGCGCTTGCGCTGGAGGCGGTGGAGCGGCACGCAGCTACGGCGTGTACTTCGGCTTGCTATACTAGCGGGCGGGTTAGCAGAGCACAAAAGGACGACGACGGGTTGCATCGGATTAGTGCTGGTACTGTCGCCTGGCGTCCTTGTAGAGGTGGGGCCGAAAGCGGTGGCACAGACTCCAACCGTAGGCAGCGTGTATGCTCGCGATGTGGTAAATTGGATGGCAAGTTTCGGTTTAAGCAATATACTTGTGATTCATGTGGTGAAAAAGGTAATTTAAAGGTAGTGTGCAAGAAAAATAAGAGTGCAAAAGGATACAAAGGTCAGTTTTTTTTTAAATTACTGATTCTGGGGGTAAGTAAGAAATAATGGTGATGGGCCTTATTTTGCTAATTTATTTGTTGAAAGCATTAAATGTAGATTTGAAATTGATACGGGAAGCAAAATTTCTGTCATTTCAAAACATTACTACTATAATCACTTCTCCGATATTCAAATACAAGATAAAATGTTAATTTCAAAATCATTTTTTTTTTTTTTTTCATAGGCGTCAAACGACCTGACGGATCGCCTGATGGTAAGCGATTATAGGCGCCCATGGACACCCGCAACACCGGAGAAGTCACAAGTGCGTTGCCGGCCTTTTAATCATATACAGGTGACATCATTAAGACGATCAGTTACATTGTTGTCAACGTTAATTGCGGCAAACATTATGCTCAATTAAAGTTATTTGTTATTGAAAGAAAGAAAAGAAAAGAAAGAAAATTGAATTTATTGTCACAAAAAAAAAAAACAAAACGTGCGATCAATATGCTATACACAAAAAAAAAACTTAATTAAAAGATACCTTCTATAATTTACAACATTTATATGATAACATATTGACAGTACACGCCGCATCTGTGACAACGAGGTTCCCAATCAGCATTATGCTGTGTTGCGCGCGGCATGCGCCACAACACAGCGCTGGTTTTCGTTGTTAACCCCAAGTGACGAACAAACGCGAAACCAGCAAGAACATCAGTAGGTATTATTATACTTATACTAAATAAATACCCAATATAATAACATAAAACCAATGGTTCCGTTAAACATCAAATAAAATATTCAATATACATACATAAACTACATATACATACATAAACTACATATACATACATAAACTACATATACCTATGTACATTTTGTTTTAATATCACTCGGGCTCACCACACGCGCCATCGCCCTAGCGACTGAGCGTGCCGACCACTTGCTTCCAGTCCGAGAAGCGCACGATTTCAGTGTAGTCGCGTGATAAAGACATTGCGTAATTACTTTTTAAAATCAGAAACTAATGGACTCATATACCTACATTTGTATCCTTGTCCATTTATCACCTTCCCACAACTCTTTATTTTATTTTATTTTAAAATATATCAACCCATAGAATAGTTATGTATACCAATAGCCGCCAGAAATATCTGTCTGTGATGTTACTAAATGCGGCCCCTCGCCAGTTTGACTGACGTACCTATCTTGCCAATAGATGATGAGAACAAATGAATAAATAGGTAAGTACTGTTTTATACATATACCGGCTGTTTGCTTTTCTGTTCAAGTAGTAGATATTTTTTTAAATTGTATTTAAAACTTGCATTTGTTTTCAGGGATTTTATCGGCGGTGGTATATCATTCGTATATCATACGACAATTCGACATCTTTCCGCGACGAGTTCCCAGAAGTATTTGCTGAAGGCTTAGGCACATTTAAAATGAATTTTTATTTAAAATATGATACACCGGTGTTTGTGAAAGCAAGGTCACTACCGTTGGCTTTGCGTCAGCCTGTGGAGCAGGAGCTCGATCAGTTGCAGCAGGAGGGGGTGATTTACAAAGTGGAACGATCAGACAATGGTACTCCTATAGTACCAGTAGTTAAGGCTAATGGTAAAATTAGGCTGATAATTTTTATTAAATTTAGAAATAGTTTTTAAAAGTATTAATAACTAGCTTCCGCTAGCGGCTTCGCCTGCGTGGTTTACGAACCCGTACATTTTCCCGGGATAAAAAGTATGTGCTATTCCAGATTATAATCTATCTTTGTGCCAAATTTCATACAGATCCGTTCAGCCGTTCTGGCGTGAAAGAGTAACAAAGATCCATCCATCCATCCATCCATCCTCACAAACTTTCGCATTTATAATATTAGTAGGATAATATAGGATTTGAAGTTCAGCTAGAACAATGAATTAAGTAACAATAAGTAATGTGTTTTCAACAAATCTCTAAAGGTAGTGATGAAATTAAACACTAATCAAATTTGGTATTGACTGGCTTGATGAAAATCACTTATTGTTTATGAATCATCAGCCAGAAGACGTCCACTGCTGAACGAAGGCCTCCCTCAAGGGGGGGTTTGCCATAATCCCCACGCTTGGCAGGCGGCTTGGGGATCGCAGTGGCTCACCGATTAATGAGAGGACGCTGCTGCCCGTCCTCCGGTGTCTGGCCGCAGTTTTAAGACGTACCCGGGTCACATTGTTTATGAATACACAATATAAATTTACGATTTGATTTGCTAATAAACTATTGGCTTTAATTATTTAGTTAACCTTATTGTACGAAGAGCACCGAAAAAGCCATCCTGAGTAATTGTAACTGAGTAAACTCGGGAAAAGCAAAAATGCGGAATTGACGTTTGTTCGGCATCTGGTTTTGCCGATTAAGTTCAGTCAAGTCAACAAATTTTATTTCCTACGACGAAAAGGGCCGCATATCAATAAATCATTGCTCTATAGAGCACTCGACAGATAGATCCTATTTTATATGGTGACAGGCTACGCTGATATTTATACGAGGGTGAACAGCTGTCAACACGACAAACGGCTGCAATTTTTATGAGTTTAGCGTAGACAAGAAAAAGTTTTGCGTCATACGCAAAAAAATGCTAATCACGCATTTATACCGTGAGGTTTAGGCACAGGTTGTACTGCTGTAGACCCAAATCTAGGTTCTCATTCATATAGTTAAATAGTAATAAGTATAATTTAAAATAACAACCGTGGTTTTTATTTTGAAATATTTAAAAAATAAACACTTGTAAATTGGAACTTAAAATTTCGTTGAATGAGATTTTTTTTAAGATCATGAAAAAAGAACCAATTTTGGTTTTCATTAATTCCTATACAGGTGATTTTTTAATCACAATCAATTATTTTTTCTAAGTATACTTAAAAGACTTCATATTTAAAAAAAAAATATAAAGAATCGCTTATGTGACATCTAGTCATAGTAAAGATTTAATTTACTATTTACTGTTTTATAGAAATGTCATGTTAGCGACTTTAATCCCTAATGTAACTAAGTTAAGAACTAAAATCGCTATCATGAAAATTTACTTTACTTCCATAGTAAATAGTAAGAAAATGATAGCGGTACAGTTCCTAGTAAGAATATATCATCATCTTTACAAAAAAAAAAACTTTATGTACATAAAAAAAAAACAGATTGATTGACATAATATCAACATAAAGTCTAAACCTCTGGGTCTAGAAACCTCAATGTATAAAAATATCGTAGGAATATGATTAGCGCCTAATATTATAACTTACTATTCTACCATTTAACACCATTTTAAGTACCCTATTTGAGGCAGATAAATGATTTCAGCAACAATTTTAAAGACGCACAAATCACTCTTTTACTCTCTCTGAGTACCATTCGCTACAAATGTTGCCTGAGATATACTGCCTTATTTTTCTTAAAGTGCTTTTTTGTTTTATTATTAATTTGTAAAGAAAATGAATCTCAAACTTCCGCTCTATCGGACTTCAAAGGAATTTTAAAAGTAAATCTTTTTTTTTTAACCGAATGTTATTTTTAATAAAAGTCCTGTCACTAATTGTTATTTACATCACTACAATTTATAATATAATATTAAGAATACTATATTCTTTATTGTACACCATATAGAATTGTACAATGTAAAATTATAGACTGACAAAGATCGTGTAACAGAACAAAACTCAGTAGGCCTCCTTGGTTTTAAAGAAAAAAAGAAAAAATATAGTTATTCCATGAGCCATCCGTCAGTAAATCAGTACCAGTCCGAGAATATCGCTCAACTTTTTAATAGGATCACATTATGCGCTTTGTAGGTCGCGGTCTCCGATACTATAAAATATGATTTAGTTTTGACTCATAAATATATTTTGTTAAACGTTCCCCCACACTGCACGGTGGTTCCGCCTTAGGTCATAAATGAAAAAATTTCATCATCAATTACCCCCAATTTAATGATCTATAATGATTTACCGATAAACAAGCTACCCTAAAGTATAAAAATGTCACCCATTTTACCTAATTATCACTTATTTTTCTACTTCCGAAGTGAACACATCATTACGTTGCGCTCGCCTAATCAGTGACTCATTAGCACTACTGTTTTTGTAACTGTGAATTCTCAGAATTGCATTGTTTTTGAGTACTGTTTGTGACATGGATTTCCAAGATCAAGGTATGTTATTACTAATAAGTTATATTTTTAAGTTTTATTTCACTTATTATGACGTATTTTTACGTGCTACGCCACACAGTATTTCTACCAAATATGTATCTTATAGTTGACTTCACATAGACTTACAAAAAATTTCAACCATAATCGAATACTCTTACATATCTTATTTTAAAGATTGAGCTGTCTATTTTGAAAATATAAAAGGTTTTTTTGCGCTATATAGCCTCTACAACTGCGTAGGCTGTGGCGTAGCACGGTCTACGAAACATACGTAAATTATTTAAAAAAAAAAACAGGTACTTTGATTAAATGTTCTTTCTTAAGGATGCGTTTCTTTGAGATTTGGTCTGCCATAACTGGAACTGTTCCTCAGAAACATCAACACGTGTTGATGTTTCTGAGGAACAGCTTCACTGGATGAGGTCGAAAATGTAGGCATTTGGCCTATCTCGTTTACATTCTTGGATTCGCTTTTTCGAATATTTTGTTCATCTTGCTTACAGGATGGATGTTAAGAAGTGGCAGGTTAGGTCGGATGACGAAAAGAGACAAGTAGTAGATAGGAAATCGTATGTACAGAATGAGTTTAGACGTAGACTAGGTTTAATAGTAGACAAACCACGAAGTGGCGGAAGCGGGACATCGAACGATGGAAATACGGCACGAAATTTTTTTTCTGATTGTGCAGTTTCAGCTGAAATTACTGGCTTAAATAAAGATTTGATTAAACGTTATTCCACAATTTTACAAGCCTTGCCCTCGGGTTTTAATATTGATTCGGATAAATTTAATGAATATTCTTTGGAAGAGGCGCGACTTTTAATTCAAAAATATCCGTGGTATAATCTCCCAGCTTCCGTTCACAAAGTCCTTACCCATGGTGCTGAAGTAGCACAGTATGTTTTATTATCTATCGGGGAATTATCCGAAGAGGCAGCAGAATCTAATAACAAAAATTATAAGGCCTTCAGACGGGATCACACGATTAAAATGTCGCGAGTACTTACGAATACGGACTTACTTAACAGACTTTTACTCAGCTCAGACCCATTCATTACTGGTCTTCGGAATCTTCCCCGTGAGAAAAAGAGCGTTATGTCGAGGCAGGTTTTAGATTTATTAAGAATTTAGTTTAAATTGAAATTAGGTTGGTTGTTATAGTTATTTAACTTAGTTGTGGTTATGATGACATTTGTAAATAAATTGTAGTTTTAGTTTTCTTGCCTTTTGTTGTACATAATATGTATAATATATAAAAGAATACATTATTAATGATAACCCCTTCATGAACAGCGTTAATATCATATTCAGATGCATTTCCGAACGAGGGAGAATAAATCTCAAATATTGATTATTTAAATTTATATTAAACAGTACATATTGTACAGTTTATTGTATATAATGTATTAAATTATGTAAATAAAGCATTAATGTGCATTAGTAAAGTATTTTTTATTATTTTTAACAAATTTAATAAAGTAAGGTATTTATGACCGCGCTTGTAGGGCGCTCGGACCACCGTGCACTGGGACTAATTCCTGAATCATAGGTGCGTTTAAAAATAAATAAATTCAATCCATTACTATCCCACTGCTTGGCAAGGATATCTTCTCAGAATGAGAAGGGTTAGGCATTAGTTCACCATGGCCCGGTGCGAGTTGGCGGACTACACACACTATCAAGAACTTTATGGAGCCTTCTCAGGTGTGCAGGTTACCTCACGATGTTTTCCTTCACCGTAAACGCAAGTGATAATCTAATTCTGATCCGCACATGATTGCGAAAAGTCAGAAGGCAGAAGTGTACTATGAACACCCACATTTCACCGATGCCGTTATTGAGTCCCATGTAATAGGCGGCGACCCTATTGCCATCTACACGGCACAGTTCCAGACTCCGTGCTGCTACTGAGAATTTCCATACAGGAAACCCAATAATATATAATATATAATGAAATACCAATAACACTTTGCCCAAACTGGGAATCGTACCCAAGACCTCAGGCTCAAGAGCTGCGCTTGCGACTGCTAAACAAAAGCGGCAGTCAAAGTAAAGTAACTAAGCTATGTTAAGATACAACTATTTGTTATATATAAATAATTATCAAAGTAAATTGGTGATTTAATATGGCAGAAGCCGCACATTGTACTAATTAATTAACCCTGCGGTACTGCCTACTCTTGTTTGTTAACCGTGATTAATACGAAGCGGTAGTTACAACCAAATTAAAATTTAATTCGCGCGCGTGATTCGCGGCGCACCAAACAACCGGAGTTCCTACATAAATTATTGAGACCCCTGTATTCTAATGACCACAGTATAATTACTTAGTGGTGGGCAAGGAAAGAGCCACCTCGTGTGACGATACCTGAAATTATATATAAATTATACTATACCAGAATTTTACACGGAGCGACTGCCTTGCCTTGCCAGACACTGATACTCTAAGGTTAGACTGGTTGTCCGACTTTGGGCTTTTGACACCCGTAACGACTGCCATACGGTTTATTACGTATGACACCCGGGAACTGCTGCTTAACGTGCTTTCCGAGGCACGGGGGGTCTTGATGTGTGAAAAATGATCACCCATCCAAGAACTGACTGCGGCAAGTGCTGCTTAAACACACAGATTGATCGATCTGCGCGATAGCTACGAGCTCCTCCATTTTCTGTTAAACCCAATTTTAAATTATGTTTAATGTACATGTCTATTACGTACACATTTTGTGGTTCTATTGAATAACCACGTTGCATTGCAACCGCCATAAACATGCACCCACAAAATTCTGACCACTCAGTAATTACTAGCTTTTGTAATTTACTACCTTTTTCTCGCGACTTTGTCCGCGTGGATTTCTATACTAACTTTATCATGGTCTTTCAACCATAGTAGCTTTTGTAATTTACTACCTTTTTCTCGCGACTTTGTCCGTGTGGATTTCTATACTAACTTTATCATGCTGTTTCAACCATAGGGGTTGAATTTCCAAGAATCTCTAGTTAACTCTAGTCTAACTCGATTTAAAAAAAGACAAGGCTTTCCAAAGCGTATTTTCAAATAAAAATTTCTACTCATCGTCAAAATCGACCCCCCTTCCGAAATTTGAATAAATCTGAACATCATTGATTTATAAAAATCCATGTAGGATTATAATTAATAATAATCAAATATCTAATAGGGTAACCGATATAGTTATTGCCCAGTTAAGGGATCGATAGTCGTTTCTTCTCATTATTATGTTTATTTAGAATAAAATCAAGTAAAATATTTATATCTACGTAACATTACCATATTCTTTATAAGAAAATCAGTCATTTATTTCTATATCTTTGGAAATAAAATAATAAAAAATTAACAAAAATAAAACCTCTAAAATCACAGTAATTGCCCAGGAAAGATAGTAATTGTCATACGTAATGTACAGTTATTATAACAATTAATTAGATAGACACTTAAATATCTTTTTTATCGTATAATATTAATCACAAAACATTGAAACAGAAAAAAAAACTAGCAAAAAATGCAAATTTAAAAGTAGTGTCCTTAACAATAATCACAAGAAACTTACTTTTTTTTGATGAGCTGCACACCTGTTACATCGAAATCGGATAAGATACTTATAAAAAGAAAATTTTGCCAGTTATTGAAATTTAAAATGCTACCATATAAATAGCAGTAACATCTATGGTAATTTAATACTTTATTCAGGTTATATAATAATAATTTAAACTAGTTCCTTGAAAAATTACCAAAAAACCTATTGCTTCTTAATGTGGGCAATCACTATATGCTGGGCAATTACTATAGTGGTTACCCTACATAAAAATATGTAATTCTACGGAACCGTAACACAGAACTACTTAGGTAGAGAGAGAGAGTAGAGAAAATAAACGTTTTTTTTTGCAGGTAGAGCCGCGTGCGCAGCTAGTTGTTAGATAAAAATAAAGCTCCATTTCCATCATATTGAAAACATGATATTTTTTTTTGAGAATATTATGAAATAATCGCCCTTTGTGGCAGGATTTATGATATTTTGTCACGTAAATGAGGTTCAGATGAGACATTATAGGAATGGGAGGGAATCTGCTTTATATGCCTTTAATGTATCAGGCTATGCATATCTAAACGATATATTACTTTCAAGACAATATTAAAAAATGATCTCGTTTATATATTCGAAGGACACTTGCACGAAAAATATTTGCGAGAATGCTTTTGTGTGTAAGACACGGGCGCGATACGCCATTATGGCGACAAGACATATGCATGAAAAAAAACTGTTATAGAAGTACAATTTTTTATATTCTTTACTTTCTTTTTATTTTATTTTTTTTCCTTTTTTTAGAGTCCTTTGCCTGACACTAGTTTTTCACCTGAATACAAGTATATCGTGGGTGCAGTTTACAAACAAACATATCACATACACACAATCGGACCGAAATAACTATCTGTAAATCATACTAATATTTGTTTCCTGTGGTAATCGAACCCGCGACACGGCTAATAGCTTAGCCACTGCGCCAACCGAGCCGTCAAATGGCTATGTCATCATCAGCCAGAAGACGTCCACTGCTGAACGAAGGCCTCCCCCAAGAGCCATAATTCCCACGCTTCTTGGCAGGTGGCTTGGGGATCACAGTGGCTCACCGATTAGTGAAAGGATGCTGCCGCCTGTCCTCCGGTGTCTGGCCGCAATTTTAGGACGTACCCGGTATGTATCCTTTTATCCGGAAATATATTCGGGAGATGATTTTTGGGTTGTCGGTAGGTGCTAAACTCCTAATTATTTTCACTACTACAATAGCATATAAAATATATTGCACAAGAAAATCTACACCGAAGGAAATTTAAAGCCAGGGACTGGTTCTTAATCGCTTTTTTCAATATCACAAAAAATAAACAAGTCATTATATTCATACAAGTAAACCTGAAGTATTTTTCTTAATTCCGATACCAATCGATAGTTTTTTCACTCCATAATAACCGCGTCCTTTTTATAAAATAAAAAAAAACTACTATACGCAACACGAACGTTCCCGTGATAAAAATATCACGTCTAGCCGAAATCTGATAATAACAGAAAAGGGTTCCGAAGGGAAAGAAAAGTTGTGCATTCAAACTGAAAGAAAGAAAGATTGTTATTGGGAAAATCGTTTGATTGTGTAAATAGACTTGTGTCCATTTTTGTGGACAGACGATTAAAGGTAGCGTAAATGGTGATAATGGTAGTGGTTTGTGCTTCTAGTGGTCTCAAACGCGGCTTCTGACCGTGAAGTCCTAGGTTTGATTTCCAGGTCGGGCAAAGTGTTAATGAGATTTTCTGAAATTCTCAGTAGCAGCCTGGATTTTAGAATTGAGTCGGATAGATGGCGACTGACTCGCCATATTACATGGGACTTAATAAAGGCGTCGGCGAAATGCAGGTGTACAAAAAGTACACCTTCGCCTAACCTTTCGGGGAGTACAGGTGTGATGCTGTTTTGTTAAGGGTCTCTTTACACAGGCATTGTGTCTCATTTTGCATGAAAACATTTTAAAATCTTTTGTAAGATAGAGATTTTTTATATAAAAATTCTGTTTCCGTGTTTGTGACCGCAAAACTCTTAAAGTAGTCAATGGATTGACTTGAAATTTTTACACGACGTTGCATTTATATATAAGTATGTTTTTATATAATTTTTATCCCGAAATTCCCTTAGAAACCAGAAATTCCAAGCGTTTTGCTTATATGTTATAAAATAAATAAATCAATCCATTACTGTCCTTTCTGTCATTCCTCACGATGTTTTCCTTCACCGTAAACGCAAGTGATAATCAAATTCTGATCCGCACATGATTCCGAAAAGTCAGAGGTTCGGGCCGGGTTTGAACTCAGACCCTCTTGCATGGAAGGCAAGCGTTCAACAGCTAGGCTATCACTGCTTTCTGCTATTATATGTTATTATACTTTTATTTATTTCCCTAATAATGAATATCAAACTTAGCCACACCAAAGCATGGCCGGGTTTAGCTAGTGAGGCATAAATACTCTGATAGCAATATCGTCCACATAACCTCAACATTTAACAGAAGGGCCATAGATCTTTATCCGAGTGATTTATAACCACCCAGTCACGGAAAGCAAGGCTGAGTGCGTCCAAATAGTCGCGTATTGAATGTCAACCTTTATTTACTAAGTACGTTTGTTTGTATTGTGAATGGGATGTAGACGAAAATAATAATCTTTTAAAAATATGAAAATAAATGATAAACATAAAGGTTTCTTAAAAGTCTCATCGGACTACCGAGCGTGAGGTCCAATTCTTGGATTCAATTCCTGGGTCGAGCAAAGTGTTATTGGGTTTTTCTGTATAGAAATTCTCAGTAGCATCACGGAATCTGGAACTGCTCCCGGCAGATGGCAATAGCCTCGCCCCCGATTATACAGGACTGAATAACGGCATCGGTGATATGTGGGTGTACAATAGTATAATGAAATGAAATGAAATGAAATGAAATGAAATTATTTATTTTGCAATTAGGATTTTTCAATCACTTTTACACGTCTTTTTTAAACTAGATGGCGTCGGCATTTCCTATGACTATCCCTATGATATATATGACTATACCTCTGCCCAACTGCTGAAGAGTTGGGTCAGCGGCGTGCACAGAGTTTTTAGACACGGTAGGCAGAAAATTTTAAAAGCTTACTTACCAATAATACCTTCTGCATGTTGTTATTGGTTCGGTGTCTTGTCGATTAAATAATGATGTATGTGATTTGCCACCTCAAATATCTTATAATAAATATTTGTTATGTAGGGTAGGCAGTGTCTTTTTGTCTTTATAAACCGCACGCCACTGGGCAGAGTAATGATATGTTACGTTATGTAACAAATATAATATTACCTATGTCATCATCAGCCAGAAGACGTCCACTGCTGAACGAAGGGCTCCCCAGGGGAGGGTTTGCCATAATCCCCACGCTTGGCAGGCGGATTGGGGATCGCAGTGGCTCACCGATTAGTGAGAGGATGCTGCTGCCCATCCTCCGGTGTCTTCCTTACCTATATATTACCTATGTATCACAATATAATTTAAATAAACTTGTATAAAGTTATTTTTATGATCCAGAAACCATTTTGGGAAGAAATTAATTTAAAAATAAATAGAGCACTCACTGTTCGTAATAATATACTTTAATTCCTTGCTTTAGCACATAACACAAATACATAAAGAATTCTCTTAGCTTTAGATTTTCAAAATAAATATTCTTGCTAAAATTTCCCTCATCAACCAAATATTTGTGCGTAAAATTAAATGTATAATTAACCTAAAATTGCAAAAGGAAATGGAAAATACAATGATACTAGGAAAAAAGAGGAAAATGTTTGATTGTGAGATTAAACTTAGCTTTTGGGAATATGGCTAAGCGATTAGCTTTCTGTGCTACGTGTCGCGGGTTCGATCTACGCATGGAACAAGTATGATCTGCAGATAGTTGTTTCAGCTGCCTAATTTCCGATGTAGCAATCAGTTTGCGACAGGCGTAGATCGCGCGATATCCACTTTCAAACGTCGACGTTAGTTGAATACTAGTCATCTGAGTTACTTTTTATGAACTGTCAAAAACGTAATTTTGTTCTAAAAATGTTTGGAATAGCAAGGCGTGACGTCATAGTTTTTCATTGCCATTGACGTCCTTGCTGTGTGATTTTGATAAATAAAAAATTGTAAACGCCAAAGATAAGCAAGAGATTAAGTTTTACTGAATTTTTAGAAGGAAAACTATTTATCAAACAAGTCAATTAGCCTATTATGTAGGTATTGGCTGACAGTGAGGCTACTGTCCCGTGGCTGTCGCTTTTTTAAGTAATTTGGCTGCGGGTCCGCTTGTGTGTGTATGTGATATGTACATACATATGTTCGTAAACTGTACCCATGGTAAACACAAGAAAAAATATCAAAATCTTCAAGAACATGTCTCAGTGGTAGCAACCGCTACGGAGCTTGACCTTTGATTCCCAGGCAGTGTTAAAGAAATATATTATTGACGCTTTTACGTCAAAATCGTTACTGAATGACATGTAAACCACATTTAATTAAAATAATATAATTATAATGTATAGCACTTAAGTTAAAGTAAAAAAAAAAAGTTTTGTTTATTTTATCAAATCTATTTTATTACTATCTTTATTTATTAGTAAATGTACAAATTTTTTTGTGTCAAGACGGCAGTTTTACTAGGCGTTCAACTGGAACGAAACATCTTGAAGACTATCTCAATAAACCTGAAGACTTGTAGGCCCAAAACGTGTAGTGTTGGGGTCTTTCTCGCAGACGAACATCGTTCTGAAGTCACAAGAGTTGTCGTCCATACTGCCTATACGAAGGAGAGTGGCGCAATGCTGCATACCACCGGCATTATCCGGCTGCCCGGTTGCCCAGTTATGGTACACCTTTTCTAGTCCCTCACCTGAAAAAGGGACGTGTTTTAAGAGCAGTTAAAATCTATCGAAGCTGCTTCATTGATCGCCAGCCGACTGCTGAGCGTGAGGTCCTGGGTTCGATTCGCGGGTCGGGCAAAGTATTATTGGGTTTTTCTGTGTGGAAATTCTCAGTAGCAGCCTGAAGTCTGGAACTGTACCCGGTAGATAGCAATAGGCTCGCACCCTATTACATGGGACTCAATAACGGCATCGGCGATATGTGGGTGTACAATAGTACGACTCTGCCTAAACCTTCGGGGAATACAGGCGTGTTGTTATGTTATGGTACCTATCGAAGCTTTTTTTTACCAAAAGCCTTATTTCGTCGGAGTGACTTTAGTTCAATGAATGTGTATTTTGACGACACGGTTGGCGTAGTGGTTAAGCGATTAGCTTTCTGCGCTATGTGTCGCGGGTTCGATCCCCGCACGGAACAAATATTTGTATGATCTACAAATAGTTGTTTCGGATCTGGTTGTGTGTGTATGTGACATGTATGTTTGTAAACTGTACCCACGACACAAGAGAAATCCTAGAGTGGGGCAACGTTTTTTAAAAAAAAGAAAAAGAAAAAAAGAATGGTTTAGTTGTAATGAGGTAACAAACAGACAGATAGTTATTTTCCCATTTATAATAGTGGGGATAAGATTATTGCAACAGGAGTTGTTATGATGGTTAAGAGGACAAGCATAGATACTGGCAAAGCCACAATCGTACAGATAGCAGATCTATAGGACGTTACGTCAGAGGTCAGTTAAAAGCCAAGTCAATGATTTAACAGAAATAAATTCAACCCATTACTGTCCCACTGATGAGCCAGGATCTCTTCTCAGAAGGGTTAGGTCTTAGTCCACCACGCTGGCCTAGTGCGGATTGGCGGACTACACACAACATCGGAAACTTTATGCAGCCCTCTCAGGTGTACAGGTTTCCTCACAATGTTTTCCTTCATCGTAAACGCAAGTGATAATCAAATTCTTATCCGCACATGATTCCGAAAAACCAGAGGTGAGGGCCGGATTTGCACCCAGACCCTCCTGCATGAAAGGCAAATGTTCAACCGCTAGGCTATCACTGCTTTTTCAAGTTCTTCTCTATCAAGTGCTTTGACAGAGTTGCGAGCTGGCTATAGAGTAGATCCATATGAATAAAAATAAATTGCCATATGTATGGCGGAGCATCATTTCAGAACGGCTCGACCGATGTGGCTGTTTTTTTGTTGTGTTCATAATTGTCAGGACAAAAGACAAGAGAATTTTTGGAAAATTCACCAGAAACAACGGAAATTTGAATGGTATTTTTGTTTGAAAATCTCAATAATTATCATTTTGTTTAATATGGAATTGCACCTGCGTGAAGCGAGTGCAGGTTGCTAGTTTATTTTAAAATGCAATCTTACCATGAATGGTCAACCAGGTGCCGTCGTTATTCAGGTCTCGTACACCGATGAATATTGCATCCCAAGGACTAGATTCGTCCCTCACTGGTATCATATTCTTAACGAACACGGCCTCTTGCTCGTTGTTAAGGATCGCCAGGTGGCCTCCTTCTGCCGCGCATATCATATGCGCACGGGACCACGTGTGGTACGATTGGTGTAATTTATAACAACTCCCCGTACAGTTATTAAATTTATATTCTGTAAATAAGACAGGAATTACTTAACTTGCTCATCGGTCTACTGGTCGTAAGCACGACTGCTGAGCGTGAGGTCCTGGGTTCGATTCCCTGGTCGAACAAAGTCTTATTGGGTTTTTCTGTATGGAAATTCTCAATAACAGACAGAGTCTGGAGCTGTGCCCGGTAGATGGCAATAGGCTCACCCCCTATTACATGGCAACTCAATAGCAGCATCGGCGAAATTTGGGTGTATTTATAGTATACCTTTGCTTAACCGTTAGGGTAACAGTGGATAAAAAAAAAATTAGTACAAAAAATGTCGAGATATGTGAAGTGAATCTAATATAAAATAGAACGAAGCCACATGTCACAACCACATTGTAAGCTAATCTTTGATAATCAATTTCCTTTTATATATATTATATAATGTGATCTTACGCTAGTTACAGATGCCTATTCATTCTAAATGTGAGCACAGTGTAGGGGTATTCTTTATGCTTTTGATTTTATTTTTATTAACAGACGTTATGTGAAAGTTGCATTTAGTATTTATTTGATAACCTACATTGTTCTCCCATACATTTTCCACATTATGTTCATGGCAAGATTGTTAAAAGAGACTTTAAAAGAGTATCCATGGAGTTTCTTGCCGGTTCTTCTCCATAGGACCAACTTTTTGGAACCGTGCAACTAGAGTCCTATAACGTTTCATAAGTGCCTGTATTAGATTTATTTGAAATAAAAACAATTCTATCTATCTATCTAACTTTTGATCACGAAACGTGGACAAAGATCTGGTAATACTGACCATTATCGAAGGTGCCACACTCGTTCAATTTCGTGTTACTGTCTCGTTTCTTGTAACAGATGTACGGATAGCGTTCGCTGCATTTTGACGTAGACATGTCATAATCGTCTCCCAGATATCTCATAGTGAGGCAGTCTTCGTGTTTGAAACCATATGCACTATTGCTCCACTTTATTTGCATGTCGGCCAATGGAATACCTGAAATACACAAAAAACACGTATATTATTTATTCAAAATATCAACATCATAACATAAACATAACATAGCATCACGCCTGTATTCCACAAAGGGTTAGGCAGAGGTATACTATTGTACGCCCACATTTCGCCGATGCTGTTATGGAGTCCCATGTAATATGGGGCGAGCCTATTGCCATCTTCCGGGTACAGTTCCAGACTCCGTGCTGCTACTGAGAATTTCAATACAGAAAAACCCAATAACACTTTGCCCGACCCGGGAATCGAACCCAGGACCTCACGCTCAGCAGTCGCGCTTACTACCACTAGACTAATGAGGTAGTCAACATATCAACATCAACATCCCTAAAACGCCTATCGTGATGGATTTATGAAATGTGTGTCTCTTAGTATATTTGTCTTTATATTTTTCTACGTTTATATATATTTGTTTACGTGTACCTTTATTTATTCATATATTCAAATTATATTGTGGCATATTGGTAAAATTAAGATATTACAGTATTCAAGTTTTGTCCAGCTATGACTTGCCATAATAGGCATACAATAATAACACACGACAAAGTTAGTTAAGTTAAGATAAAATTATAATAAGGAGCTCAAGGTTGTTGATAGAATTAAATATCTTGGATTGTGGCTTGATTCATCTCTACGGTGGGGTGCTCACATAAACGAAACATGTGAGAAAGCTTATAAATATTTAAATATTCTTAAAATTTTAGCAGGAAAATCTTGGGGCATATATCCTAAACATTTAAGGAGACTATATATTTCCCTTGTTAGAAGTCGAATTGATTACGCTAGTTTTTTATATGGAAATAGTGCTAAGACGCACTTAAATAAACTAGATGTCTTGCAAAATAGAGCACTACGAATTTGTGGCGGTTTTATTTGCACAACACCAATTTGTGTTATGGAAAGTGAACTCTGCTTACTACCATTATATGTGAGAAGACATTGGTTGGCTTGTAGGTATTGGTTACGGGTGAACTCATTTTGTCATAATGTAACTGTAGCTTTATTAGGAGAATTGTCTGATTTGTGTAAGAATACCTATTGGCAAAACAAGAAAAAACCGATTTTAATTGATATTTACAATAAGTTTGAAAACAACACTGTTCATAAGTCTCCTATATTGGACATGTATAGTATTGATACCTGGGTATCAAATATTAACGTTAGAGATTATATAAGTTGTAATGTTGATGAATTAAATGTCCCAAAGCGTTCAATAAGTGTGAACAATTTGAGAGTGTTAATTTCGAAGATGTTAGATTATAAGTACAATAATTATTATTTTGTATTTACCGATGGGTCTAAAGATGCTCACGGTGTTGGAGCAGCATTTTTTGATATTCAGACAAATACGGGTGTTAAATTTAAATTATGCAATGATGCTTGCATTATGAGAGCTGAATTGACGGCTGTTGTAGAGGCTTTATCTTACATTCAATCTCTGCCGTATAAAAATGTGGTGATATTGTCAGATTCCAAAAGTGCACTTCAACACTTGATTCGTTGTGTATCGGGAGTTCGAGGTATGCCGATAGCTTATGAAGCGCTTAAAGTTATACACATTTTGCAGAAGAAACTAGTAAATATAAAGCTTCAGTGGATAACTTCCCATATAGGGATTCCTGGAAATGAAATGGCTGATAAGCTTGCTGTAGAAGCTATTACGGATGGCATAATTATTCCTAGTAACCCTTATTTTACGGAGCTTATTCCTAGCGTGAAAAGGTTTTGTTTTAGTATGTGGGAGAACCACTTCAATATTATAACTGCAGAAAAGGGTTTGTGGTATAGAACCATCCAACAGGAGTTACCTCGAATTCCTTGGTTTGACGGAGCTAATATTTCAAGAGAACTTTTAGTTTTAGCATTTAGAATAAGGTCTGGTCATGTACCTACTAATAGTTTTTTACATTTGATGGGTGTAAAACCATCCCCTCTTTGTTATATTTGTTTAAATAAATTGGACGATTTGTACCACATTTTGTTGGAATGTAGCGCTTTCGATGATTTGAGGCCATTGTTGTGTAGGGTGGTCGGTGGTGATGTGTATAGTGGTGGAGTTAATGTGTTGCTTGGGAAGCCTCTTTCGGAGCAGAGTATCGCGATTTATAAATTTGTTAAGGAAGTGTTTTTGAGGAGAAGTATTTCTTAATTTGAACACAAATTCTTGCCCACGTTCTTTTGGCTTCTTGTGTAGTTCTTTGACGTATTTATGAATTTCAATATTTTGTTCCGGGTTGTATCCCGAGCTAAGTATTGATTCAGCCATTGTGCATGTTGCTGCCAATTATTTCGTATGGCGGTGGTCTTGAGTCGTTGGAGGCGCTGCATTCTGGCGGGGTGTGGCGTCTTATTTTAACTTATCCTTAAAAGATTTAGTTATAAGATTTTTTTGTTGTTGTTGTTTTTGTTTATGCATCGTTATTTGTGTTACCTTACGAGGCTGACTTGGCGCATCAGCGCAAAAAGCCTCACCAAATAAAGGAATAAAAAAAAAAAAAAAAAGATAAAATTATAAGATAACATCATTTAAAAATTCATTTATATTATAGTAACATTTTTCATTTAATAATCGAAATAATGACCTTTTAGATTTAACAATATCTTTCAAGTCTCTGATAGATTTAGGTATTTTATTATAAATGTTGGGAATTAAAAACACGTTTGTGAAATAAGGCAGTTTTGTGGGGTTCATGAGTCATTTTATCTTTAATTGAAGTAAAAAATAAATAACCTCATTTCGGGTAGAAAATGCGTGTTGCTATGTTATAATGTCCTCCTGACCGATTTCGGTCACGGCGGCTAATCTCACCGGAGATTAGGCAACTACGCAGGAGATATTATAGAGCACAAGTGTATGCGCAAACAGAGGTGCTCTCTCTGTTCCTTCACTCTCATAGTCCTATGGGACGGCAATCCGACATGACCGGAGAGAGATCAGGCGCAGGACCAATAGCTTTACGTGCTTTCCGAGGCACGGTGTGTATTCACATACACGAAGACCCAGACCCGAAACAACTATCTGTAGATCATACAAATATTTGTTCCGTGCGGGAAACGAACCCGCGACACGTAGCGCAGCAGTCGATCTCTCAACCACTGCGCCAACCGTGCCGTCGCCGTTGCTATGTTATGCCTTTATGAAATACTGACCTTCTATAGAAAAGAAATCCCCTTCAGAGAACTGAGCATGTGTGCCTAAGTAATAAATATCATTAATTCTAGGGCTAAATTGAGCTTGTACATCGAATAAAGCTTTTATCATCTGCTCGTCGATTGGGGAAGCTATTACCGCACCTGAAATTAATTAAGTGAAATTAAACCATTTATTTTCTCTACACACATTACATATAATACACAGTATAAGCATAGAAAAGAGAGACAGAAAACTATGTGTAGCAAGGGATACAGCTCAGTATTCGCTGTGCATAGTGCACACCACTGATTTTCAGCTGAACCCTGTCATTCGCATTAAACATTAATTTTTTACGCGCACAAGATATTAAATCTATTTAACACTAACTGAACACAAAACTAAAAATTTAGTTTTAGATAAAAAAAAAACCAACAAAAACTTCATCAAATTAAAACTACATGATACATATTTAAAAGAAGTAATATAATCTTTAGATATAAATATAATGGCTGAACAGGTTAAAATGCATACACAATAAATAAACTAAACGAAATTACTGAAACTAATGATTTTTTATAGCTAAAGTAAAAAAAAAAGAAAAAGAACGGACACTTAGGATGGATTCGACCAAATGCCATGCTATACCAGAGTTTAGGCTCTGTATCGATGAATCAATCAGTCAGTCAAGATAAGTAACGATATGACTAAACACACAAGCACAACTGTGAACTACTTTTATCCAATTTATTTAACAAAGTATTTGAAATCAGCTGTTCAAAAGTAGCAGCCACCGTTAAAATAATATCAGGTAACGATTTACTCTCGGATAGCTAGTTATTCCTGGATTAAGGTTTGGTAAAATGAAGTTCTCTAGAGAACTAAAGTGATTTTATTCGCAGAATAAGACTTATTCAAGTTTGGTCGATTCTCTTAGTAGCGTGCCCAGAAAGGTGGCAGCATTGCCACGTGCAGCATTCTAAAGTTGGTGTACAATAGTATACCTCTGCCTAACCCTTCGGAGAATGCGGGCGTAATGCTATGTTTATGTAAATAATTTCTTGATAATTATCTGACTTCTATAACCTATACGACTTCACTTATCGCGAAGAAGAACTTGTTTGTTATAACATTCACATTTCTGACTCCCGATAACGAAATCCTGTGAATATCAACGCATTGGGGAACTCCCGTAAGCCGCTACGTTTATATATTATACTAGCTGTGCCCGCGACTTCGTTCGCGTGGATGTCGGAACTTAAATAAGTATTTTTTTGTGAGACCAAATGCACTTAACCCTATTTTTTTCTAAAATAAAAGAATTTTTCTAAAATAAAAGTAGCCTAAGTTACTCCTTATTACATTAGCTACCTGCCAATAAAAGTTCCGTCAAAATCGGTCCAGCCATTTCAGAGATTAGCCTATACAAACAGACAGACAGACAGACAAAAATTGTAAAAAATGTTATTTTGGTGTATGTACCGTATATATATTCATATGCATGTAGTAAAAAACGGTCATTTCAATATTACAAACAGACTCCAATTTTATTTATATGTATATAGATGTATTAGATTGCTAGGCGTGTTCACAACGGCTATAAAATATAAACGCGTTATAACGAAATGCTATAAATAAAGCGCTGAATATTTTTTATGCTATAATATAGCATTACAGCATTACAACTGCGTTTGATAAATATTACTCGCATTCCGTAGCGCAGATCGCGGTACGCGTTCCGTGTTCGGCGTTGGAACAAAACGCTGTGTGATATATTATTATAGTAATGAATATGCGATTTCGTTGTTTCGTTGCATGTTGTTTCTAACAAATTGATATATATTAGGTATACATACAATAATTTTATATTTTTTTCAAATAATTGTTTAGAAAACGTGACGATGTTATTTTGTCAATTTGAATATTTGATAGAAATTGCGTAGATTTGGCGAATTAAGTTCCTAGGTTTGCGGGAAACATCTAAAGTAACGGCAACGCTGCGCTAAGCGCAGATAGCAGACTGTGGTAAAAATATATAGCAGGCTGCTGTTGCTATATTTTTTAACGACTATTTTTATGTGCTGTGTAATATAACGAACACTCCTATAAATTGGTAGTCTAACTGCATTCAAGGGCTGACCGCAGCTTGAGCTGATTAACCTCACAAGTCGACTGATTTACACGGTAGTTATGTAGCTATGAGCCCCTAAAAACTATGATATCAGAGAACTCAAAATATTTTCTGTTTGAACATCCAGTAGCAAAAGGAACAGGTGTGCTTATCCTCGAAGTGACATTTCAGGTAGGCTTCGTTCCATGTAGTAGGAATTTTGTGTACTTTCAGCCAACCGTCGACATTTTCGTTGAAAATGTAATCAGGCTTGCAATGTATAACGTCTGGAAACAAGACATTTAAGATAAGAAGATTTCTTCGTACAAACATAGACTGATTTTTTAAAGAACTTCGGCTTTGTAGGATTGTTGAGGCTGGAACTGTGAAGGGACTCCGATTTAAGTTCATCTACATAATAATAAACATACCAGACCAGTTAAAGACACTAATGAATATAGTCAGACTCTAGTTGCCACGTTTTAAACTGTTGTTTTCCTATGGTGAAGAACGGGCAAGAAACTCCATGATTACTCTTTTAAATTCGTATAATTTTACATTAAAATTTCATACCTACCAATACATTGTTCCACCAACATCATATGAATAAATGTAGTACTAAACAAACTGATAACTACATATAATGTTCGGAAATATCTGATAGTATTGCCGGGACCAGCTTAAGAGACGGCATTCGTTCACGAGAATGACGACATTACAGGCAAAAAAAAAACTATTTCTGCTTATTTTTTTTTAAATTATCCTAGTCATCTTTTACACCTTAACAGTCCAGGGGTTGAGAAGCTCTATTTGCCAGTCAAATCATACAAAATGATCGCTTGCTACCGTACCAGATACTTATATGAACGCCCCAAGACTACAGATAGAATCCCTGTGAGAATAATTGGCCCGCGTCAATTTCTTGGATTAAAAGCTTTTTCGAGATTTAATAGTCTATGGATAAAAGTGAGAACTTACCAGCAACAATTAATAGGAACAAGGAAAATACAAACATTTTAAACATTTTTGTAGAACGTCCACTACGTTCGACTGTCCGAGTTATAATGAAGTCAGTCACATCAATATCAATATAATTATTTATATGTTATCGCGTCTAGTGTCAGTTTCAGTAAATTATCATCAAGAACTCGAGTAGAAACAATTTAGATTCGAATGTTTATCTTTATTTGAAATGCCCCATAAGTCGCATGCGCCGCTTGTGAGGATGAAATACTGTGTTGATTCCCAGGTGCCAATTTAATAATCTTTTCAAACCGTGCTGATAAATAACCCTTGTTAATTTAACTGTTTAAACACATTTCTTTTTTCTAATGAACCTATTGAATATTTCTTAGCGTAAGAAGCTTCTTGGTAATAATGGATCCCAGCGTAATTTGAGTGGGGCGATAACGTGCGCCGGACCACATTCCGAAGCAATCAGCTGAAGAAGACGCCCGTCAATTTCTTTTTAGATGACTTAGCAGGAAATAAAATTGAAGTCTTGTAGTAATAGTTCAAGTAGATAGTATGTTTGGCGTATTTATTTAAGGATTTAGAACTCATTATTGGATTCAACAATGTTAAGTTAATATTACTATAATTGAATGCACAAAAGTTATGACAGAAAGTTTATTTATAGATAGGTACCTAATATCTGATTGATAATGATAGACTGCCTCTGGTCTAGTGGTCACAAGCGCGACTGCTAAGCGTGAGGTTCTGGGTTGGATTCCCGGGTCACGCAGTGTTACTGGGTTTTTCTGAATGAAATTTCTCAATAGCAGCATGGAGTCTGGAACTGTGCCGGGTAGATGGCGAAGGTGTCCAACAAGTCCTATTTCCAGGTGAGATATTAGACAGTGTATACCACAATGGGACAGAACAGCAGCCTGACAATTTGGTGGTGCCCAGTACTCTGGCACTATACTCCGAGCTGGCAATCTGGATGGACAAAGATTGTAAATTTAAATATATTTTTGTCCGCGAGAAATACCCTAAAACTCCACGTTCCGGGCCTGCAAGTTTTGTTGAAGTTTTGAATTGAATTTTAAGGGTAAACAAAAAGGGTGATGACACGGTTGGTGCATCATCTCCTGCATAACGGAAATTGGGCTTGTTAATCATTCGCATAAAGTAGATTTTTATTTGTTTTCGAAACGAGCCGACAGGGATGTCATGGCGCGGACAGTGCAGAACGGTCTGATGAACGCCAAGCCGGCAGCCTAATTACGTAAAAAAGCGATAGCAACGCGACAGCCACGCGACAGCAATCTCACTGTCAGCCAAAACATTATATGTCACAAAAATGTCGTTTGACAGAAGCTATCGCGCAATCTAAGCCTGTCGCTGCATCGGTAATCAAGCTGCGGATTCACATTATTGTTTTGTGACGCCTTCTTATAGGGTGTTAGCCAATTAAAATTCGTTGTGATATGACGCACTATTTAAGAGATTCGTTCGTCGTGTGAATCCGGCTTTACTCCGCTATTTATTTGCATGATACACTCCTTTTACGGTCAGAGTATGATACGGTGTAGTGGGCAGAGATCTTTGTACAGTCTTCAAGATTATCTGTCGCTAGTGAGGGGCGGTTCCACGCTCAACTTTCCGCTTCGTGAAACATCGTTTCCTATTCATCATGATATTGTGATTTAATCATTGTTTACCTATGTCGATCACAAGATGCTTGTAGAAGTGTTGGCGTGCGGCCATCTGTCAATCATTATCTCGTCAATTTGCCAGCTGGTAGATGGGTCTCATTTTAGACATTAATACTGAATTAATCAGATTTAATTAAGTGTTAAATATTAATTTGTCCATAATTGGATGATGAGTGAGTGAAACGGATGATACTCTTCTTCTTTGGACATTAATACAGAAAGGATAAGGAAATTATAAGGCCTAACCCTTCTCATTCTGAGAAGAGACCCTTGCCCAGCAGTGGGACAGTAATGGGTTGAATTTATTAATACAGAATTATAATTATATTAACTGGCTCGTTGGTTTAGTAGTCGCAAGTGCGGCTGCTGTGTATGAAGCCTTGGTTTCGATTCCCGGGCAGTGTTATTAGGGTTTTTCTGAATAGATATTCTCAGTAGCAGCACGGATTTTGGGACTGTGTCAGGTAGACGTCAATAGGCTCGCCCTATATTACGTGGGACTCAATAACGGCATCGGCGAAATGTGGGTGCACAATAGTACACCTCTGTTTAACCCTTCGGGGATGTAGGCGTGATGCTATATTATGTTGTTATGTTAATTATAAGTACACAGCGCCGTGAACAAAAGTTTTTAGACAGGGTAGGCAGAAAATTTTAAAAGCTTACTTACCAATAATACCTTCTGCATGTTGGTATTGGTTCGTCGTCTTGTCGATTAAATAATGATGTTTTTGATTTCCCACGTTAAATATCTTATAATAAATATTTATCTGAGTTATGTAGGGTAGGCAGTGTCTTTTTGACTTTATGCACCGCACGCCACTGTAAATACATTATTTACTATGTCTGTCATTTCACCTACTGATTCAAGTAACACGTCAATCTCACTTCGGGGTGGAGTCAGTTCAAATATGAAGTTACTTGCTGGTGATTCATTCCCGCAGAGCATAAGAAATATACTCGTGGGAGCTCGTAAACAAAACATTATCAGTACCTACTAATTTATATTATTTTGTTATTTAAAATATACTATGCTACTAAGTAATAAAATGTCTAAATAAAAACGTTCAAATAGTGTTGCTATTATCAGTTCATAATAAACATTTTGATATGCAAACCTTTATATTCGTTTTTTTCAAAACTAACATTTATGCAGATATTTGGTTTTTGCAGTAAGGGGACGATATTTCGTTAAAATAATTTGTAGTAATGCAATGCCAACACACCAAGATCATGGTTACAAATTAAATCATTCATTAAAGGCAGCATTTACATTCGAATTTGCGAAGCGAAAAAGGGTTGATTTGACAGATTCCTAAATATTCTATATTAACGTTTATTACTTAATCTTTGAAGTTTGTCTTTTATGACTCCAGTGTACCTTCAAACCCTTAATTATGATCAGAATATTCTACTGCTATTAGCGTAACATGAATTTTTCATGACTTTTACACTCACATCAAATTAAATGTCGAAATCATTAGTAACAAAAGCCGAGACGAATAGGCTAGATGTCTGCACCAAAAATAAATTCTGAAATCTTGTTTGGTAAACAGTTTTCCTTTTAAAAAGGAAGTAAAACTTAATCTCTTGCTTATCTTTGGTGTTTTCAATTTTTAATTTATCAAAATCCCACCATAATTATGTCAACGGCAATGAAAAACTATGACGTCGTGCCTTACTATTCCAAACATTTCTAGAACAAAATATTGTTTTTGAAAGTTCATAAAAAGTAATTAAAATGACTACTAGTCATCTACCGGATTCGAGGTAAACCTGCTAGTTAACATAAATATATAAAATTCGTGAATAAATCTAACTTTGACAATTATTGTGAGTGAGAAAGGTCATGAAAAGTTTATGCTCATATTGATTAGGTTACGTAGACCAGGAAAACTTTATTCCTTGAGAATTCTCTCAGAGAAAGACTTTAAAATGTCTGGAGTTTAAAAAAGAAACCTTTGATTTTGTTTCGGCGTTTCTTCTCAGAGGCAGTCAGTAGGAAACGCCGGCACCACCTAGATCTAAAAAAGACTTGTGAAAGCTTACTATACGGAATTATTTACAGAAAATAAATCATTATTTCATTATTATAGAAGTTGGCGCAGTGGCTAAGCGCTATTAGCTTTCTGCGCTAAATGTCGCGGGTTCGATTCCCGCACCGAACAAATATTTGTATGATCTACATGTATATTTATAAACTGTACCCACGATACAACAGAAATCAAAGGGTGGGGAAATGTTTTTTTGTTGTTTTTATAATGTATAAAAATTTCTTTATTAATTAATACTTCAGTTATCATAGGCCTACTACCATAGCCTTTCGCTCGCCTGGACTTAAACCTAGATGTTGATTTATTTGCTGATCATTAGAAACTGTTATTTTCAGAATGTTTGATGTTTTGTGAGACGAATGGGTGAAAGTATTGTGTTATACCTTTGTCTGATTATTTTGATGTATCTAAATAGCGTAGTTGGTTCCGGCCGTTAATTATTGTTCAACTGTGTACTTAATAACAATACTCTTTATTGTACATCAATAGAAAATAACTTACAAAAGGATTAAACAATAGGCAATACAAGGGGCGGCCTTATCGCTTAAAGCGATCTCTTCCAGGCAACCTAATGGAAATGATAGAAAACAGGTTGACAAGACAACGGGCAATCCAATGTACAATAATTGTAAAGAAAATAATTGAATAACATGTATAAATATATACACACTAAATATCTGCAAATTAGGACGAAGCAAGTCTGGAGTACTTTATTACAGCGTCAGGTAATTGTTGTTGACAAGTTTTTTAATAGATATTTAATAATTCTACCTTTTATTTCTTCTCTATATGATTTGTTATATCCAGTTCAGGCATGAAATTTTTGCCTATTTTGTACGCCGGTAAAGCGTATTGGGACTACTTCTAAGACTTTACACCTAATATGCATGTCTATGTATCTTGACACACATGTTTACAATAAAAATGTGTTTATCTTTATCGTTATCTAGGTATCAACAGCATATCCGCACTGGATATTGCTATAAAAACAATATTTTTAGAAAAAAAGTTAATATCAAACTTATTTCTAATAATTAAAAGGAATACTTTTATTATTTGTTGGTAAAAAAATTCCAAGGCATAACACCCGTTACGTACTAACCGTTTTTGTTTTATTCCACGATTTTCCGTCCAGCATTTTAAAATTTACGGGTAGGTTAATTTACGTTTGAAAATCCGAATTGAACGTTTCTGAATGAGACTTAGCATCACGCCTGTATTCCGCAAAGGGTTAGGCAGAGGTGTATTATTGTGCACCCTTATTTCGCCAATGCTGTTATTGAGTCCCATATAATACGTCGCGAGCTAATTGCCATTAATCGGACACAGTTCCAAACTCCGTGCTGCTACTGAGAATTTCTATACAGAAAAACCACACCCGCTGCGGACCTCACGCTCAGCTCGAGCTGGAGGCTGGCTCGAGGAATTTTGAGACTTAAGAACATTGTTAAAGCCACTGTTATCAGTTTTGTTACAAGCATGATTATATGTTTTATGGCACGGTTTATTTTTGTTCCAAGTGGGAGTGACACCACAATGCGGATATCGTGCCATTCCTCTCAGACAGTCACTTTGACGCGTGTCTCATAGCTATCCGATTGATTTATTTACACCAATTTGTTTCAGAATATTTTTATTTGTATGTTATTCATGTTTAATTAGAATAATTCGATAAATTGTTTAAGTGTTAACGAGTAATTCATTACTTTATAAAAAATGTTTTTTTTTTTTTCATAACTTGCTTGACACCTTACAATAATAGTTCTCGTGTGTCAGGTTGAGCATGAATGAATACATACATCGAATTTCAGACATCCACAAGTGTGATTGACAGCTCTGTCATACATGGGTGTATATACTTTTAAATACATTTTTTTATTGTCCTCTTGTTTGCAAGAACAAGATACCGCAATCACTTGTGACTGTAGCGGCCTTATATTCAGCAAATCAGTTTTAGTTCAACTATTTTGTTTTTATAGAGGCATGTGTTTAGGGCCCAAACACGGCGACTTGTCATACAGATGGTCACCCGTCTTAAATTTGTTCGTAGAAAAGTAACTTAACTTCATAGATTGATTGATCTGCGGCTTATTGTATCCTAAATAAATGAAAAAATCAAAATCCCTTAGTGATAATATAATGCCCCCAAGGGAGGAAAAGGTACATTGTTCAACCATCACAAGTTTCAATGATAGAGAAGTAAATACACGTAATGATACACGTGACAGACAGGTAACAGTACATGTATTTGGCTCTAAAACCCGTTTCAACATCACATGGGCCCAAACGGTAGGGTGACGGTACCAGTTGCGCTTGACAAATTAATTTCGCCGAATAATTGTTTATTCCATTTGTGTTTATAGAGGCATTGTCTCAGCGTTTTGCGGTATCTTTTGTTGTGTTAATATTAATTTTGTTTGTTTGTATGTTTCACTGGGATGCTTCGTTTAGGCGAGGTTGCTATGAACGTGACTTCCATGATTCACGTAGGTATACAATAATGATTGTAATAAGAAATTAGTGGCCCCATAAACAATAAAAAAACATTATAAAATATTGTTTCCCTCACTAGGATTTTCCTATATTGTTAGTATAGTTTACCTTTAGTTTATAAACTTTTTTCCAATCGGAAATCAAACCTACGACGCGTAGCGCTGAAAGCCAATCGTTTACCCAATATTCCAACTGTCTTGTTAAAACTAGAGCCTATACATGCTAGTTCGATAAAAAGACATTAAAGCTAGGCTTCTTTATTATGTCAGATGAAATGAAATTAATTATTTTTATTTTGCAATTAGGATTTTTCAATCACTTTTACACGTCTTTTTTAAACTAGATGGCGTCGGCATTTCCTATGACAATCCCTGAGAAGAGACGCCGTAACAAACTCAGGGGCCAAGGTCTATTTTAAACATGACATCTCACAAGGAAATTTATCATGCTAAGCGGGCCTGATAGACATAACGATATGCCAGCAATAAGCCCCTCACCTTACCTGTTAAGATTGAGTCAGTTGCCACAACCGATTTATTTATGTACTCCCTTGATAATGCTTTCGTAGCCCTCTTCATTCATGTGTCGTATGAGCCGAATTGCATCACTGTTAGTTAAGATTACAAGTTTAACGGTAGTTAAGAGAAAATTTGTTCCAGAAATGTAAAGGGCAGGCCACACCGCGAACGAAGCTAACTTAGTTCGTGAAGTCGGTGGCTTTTAAAACTTCAGTTCACATAGCGAACTACAAATATGCAGCTTCGTGAGCTGCGTTAGCTGAGCCCACAGTGTGGCTAACGCTTAATGAATTTCCGTGCTGTAAAGAGGTTACTATCACTTTTTTTTTTCAATTTACACTAATGGCGTTTGGCATTATTATACGCTCTAGTCTTTCTATAGAGCCACAATTGGCTGGATGGAAATCCAGATCGTGTGATAGGATTTGCGTTTGAGGCCGTATCGTGTATCAACACATCTGTTAGGGCTAAATTTGGGAGTTTGGCCTGTTCAAATCGGCTGACCACATTTTAAGAATAAAAAGTTTTATAAGTAAAATCTTGAGAGCTTAGTGTTGTTGCCTCCAGAAAGAATGTAAAGGTAGCATAACAATTTTGTACCTGTACCTCTATTATGAGTTTTCTTACTATTTACTATCATAATTACGGTGACCCGGGTACGTCCTAAAACTGCGGCAAGACACCGGAGGACGGGCAGCAGCGTCCTCTCACTAATCGGTGAGCCACTGCGATCCCCAAACAGCCTGCCAAGCGTGGGGATTATGGCAACCCCCCCCCTTGGGGGAGGCCTTCGTTCAGCAGTGGACGTCTTCTGGCTGATGAAGACTATCATATTAAAGTAAATTTTCATGCAAGCGATTTTAGTTCTTAACTTGGTTACATTAGGGATTAGAGTCGCTAACATAACATCTATATAATATAGTAAACAGTAAATCAAAACTTTACTATGACTAGATGTCACATATGCGACTCTAATCCCTAATGTAAGTAATAGTAAGAAAACTCGTGATAGCGGTACTATTACTTACATGGTACTGTTTAAAAAATGGTTGCTTTAACTCATTGACAGTGCAACCCACCACACTGGTTGCCCGATGAGTATTGGTTGTCGAATTCCGCCCACGTGGTGCTCAATCAATATTAATTGGCCCAGTCGTGTTGTGTTCTTTGTATTGAGTGATTCAGCGTCCATCCGATCGTGTTGCAGTGCGGTGAGCTTTTATGTGTTTGTGAATGTGATTAGGTGATTAGTGATGGTGGTGGTGACCGATGAAACGAAGCAGTAATACAAGAAATAAGGGATAACTTAGAATCACGGATTTTTCGAGGACTTCTTTTGGTTTCACGAAAGTTCGGTAAAGGTTCAAAATGTTAGTATGATTTTTAGTTTTGTTTCTAATTTATTACATATTTTTATTGTTGTCTGTAGCGTCTTTTAGTATATTCGCGGAAAGTTTCGTTGTGATAGTTCTAAAATTGCAAAATAGTAGGTGTATTAGATGACTTTTGTTATATAAGCATTTGCTTTATATGTAGTGGAAATTTTGTGGATTTAATCTGTAGGCTAAAAGTAAGTTTTGATGTATAAAAAACCCATTTTTCTGAATGGTTTCTCTTTTTTCCTCTTAGATACAATTAGGTATGCTTTCCTTCTTTTTCTTAATGCTTGGAGCCAGTTTTAATCGAATTAAATACATGATCAATTAATTTTTTCTCCGTAAGTTAAGAAAAACGGTTACCTTTAATAAGTGTTAAAGTTAGACAATTGTCAAGACAAGACAAGATGTTGTCAATCGCCGTGCGCCGTGCGCCGTGCGCCGTGCGTGTCTGACCGGTACTTTATGAAATAAACAGTATAAGTTACCTACATGAACTTATCACGAATAGAATTCACATAGAGTAGAATTCGTTCAGCAGTGGACGTCTTCTGGCTGATGAAAGAGTAGAATTAGACAACAGTATTCGTCCGCATCTGAAGCCTTAAATCAAACCAAATCACAAATATTAAAATAAATCACAGGTATTCTAATATTATTGACGATGTTAACATTCGATTGCTACTAACCTGTTAAAGCCTTTGGAAATTTGCTGAGTTTTATAAGACCCGACAGCTAACCCATCAGACCGGGGATCAAATAATCGTTGTTAGTACCGCATACATTTCAGTGTGATTGGTTGCAACCATACATAATGGGGTGAAAGAAAAGAGCTTCTGCTTCTTCTGCTTGATGAAACATGAGATCTTCTGACACACTCGAGGCAGATAGCTTCTATAGCACCATTGATGAGTGGCTAATGTATTCAACTATCCACTAAGTAGATTCCTGTGTGATACTGATTTGAAAAGAGAAGATTTAGCAAAATAAATTAGAGAACAAGAAGACACACTGAGAATAGAATGATCTAGGAGACCTGGATGGTTACATCGTTCTTCTTGACGCATTCTTTACATCCATCCTTCCTACTTATCCTACTAATATTATAAACGTGAAAGTTTGTGAGGATGGATCCATCCACCCAGGATGGATGGATGAACCTTTGTTACTCTTTCACGCCAGAATGGCTGAACGGATCTGGGCGATATTTGGCACAGAGATAGATTATAGTCTGGAATAGCACTTAAGCTACTTTTTATCCCGGAAAAATGTACGGGTTCGTAAACTACGCGGGCGAAGCCGCGCGCGGAATCTAGTAGATCATAAAATGTAGAGTAACTTTTGATTGAAAAACTATTCTCGCGAAGTTCATTGGAAAAGGAGAGATTTTTTCATTTATTTTTAGGTTTCAGTAGAGTAGTAACAGAATTTCAATTAGGCTTAACACTGACTTTGAGATTTATTGCCACTAATGCAGTGGTTCCGTTCTTTGGTCGTTAGAGCATTTTAAACATACCTTTTTTAATAAACATTGCTTCTTTTTCTTTGAAAATAATAACATAACATCACGCCTATATCCCCGAAGGGTTATATATGTACAAAAGGGTTAGGCAGAGGTAGTACATCTACACCCACGTTTCGCCGATGCTGTTATTGAGTCCTATGTAATAGCGGGCGAATTTCTTTGAAAATGTCGACAGTCATCCTCGTTTTGTTTTTTTTTAAACATTGCCCCACACTAGGAATAAATCCTGTATCGTGGGTGCATTTACAAACACAAATATTCACATGGACATACACCTAAACCCGAAACAACTATCAGTAGATCATACAAATATTTGTTCCGTGCGGGAATCGTACCCGCGACACGTAACGCAGCAGTCGATCGCTCAACCACTGCGCCAACCGTGTCGTCGCGACTTTTAACTCACTTAAGAATCTTACTTGAAACATACTTGAAATCGTCTGGCATAGGTACCTGAGCCGTCAGCCTCGCTAACACCATTGTTGGAGTGGCTAATCTTTCCACCACGGCATGAGCAATGTATTTGTGTCGACACGACAGAAGAAGACCTAAGAATCTTGATGACTGATGGCTAATATTTTCATAAGAAATGAGCAGATGATAGCTCAAGTCTAGACATAGCAGAGTAATATAATCTACTAATTTCTAAAAAAAGGAAGATACAAAGGAAAAATAATAATTTAAAGCATAACATAGCATAGCATCACGCCTGTATTCCCAGAAGTGTTAGACAGAGGTGTAAATAGTACACCCATATTTTGCCGATGCTGTTACTAAGTCCCATCTAATAGGGAGCGAGCCTATTGCTATCTACCAGGCACAGTTCCAGACTCTGTGCTGCTACTGAGAATTTCTGTACAGAATAACCCAATAACACTTTGTCCGACCTGGAAATTGAACCTAAGACGCTTAGCAGTCGCAAGCACGACCACGACCACGACCACGACCAACGGGGCATAATTTAAAATCTGACAATACAACAATTAAGGGACATTATACACAATAGTGAAAAAAATCTATATTGTTGTGTGTAAACCGTTTATTATTATTAATAATATAAATCATATACACGGAGTATATAAGGCAAGTCGGCAGTGACAGCCTAGTTCCACCCCGACCCTTGCTCGAGCCAGCCCGCGCTGAGCCAGTAGTAATAAATCAAATGTCCCTAAATAATCACAATCAGATCCAGCAACTCCTTTCTTGTCTGCCCCCCAGCAACGCCCTAAGCCGAGGTTCGAGTCCCACTATGGGACACCCTTAGCAGTGTTGCTTAGTATTATTTAATTTGCTCGGCTGAAGGCCCTTCTGGTCTCGCTATTTGCCCGGTTAAGCAGTAAAAGCTCCCTGAGCTAATTGCGAGAGACAACTCATAAAAAAAAAAGACAGCCTAGTGGTTGAACGCTTACCTCCCATGCAGTAGGGTCTAAGTTCAAACCCGGCCCGCACCTCTGACTTTTCGGAATCATGTGCGGATCAGAATTTGATTATCTCTTGCGTTTACGGTGAAGGAAAACATCGTGAGGAAACCTGCACACCTGAGAGGGCTCCGTGTTCTTAACGGTGTGTGTAGTCCGCCAACCCGCATCGGGCTAGCGTGGTGGACTAAGGCCTAACCCTTCTCATTCTGAGAAGAGACCCTTGCCCAGCAGTGGGATAGTAATCGGTTGCATTATTATTATTATATAAG
The DNA here is from genome assembly GCA_947562105.1 of Shargacucullia verbasci. Taxonomy (NCBI): domain Eukaryota; kingdom Metazoa; phylum Arthropoda; class Insecta; order Lepidoptera; family Noctuidae; genus Shargacucullia; species Shargacucullia verbasci. The sequence continues at coordinate 1,118,730 of OX387289.1, read as the reverse complement.
GTAAGACTTATATCATCATCATCACCAGCCAGAAGACGTCCACTGCTGAACGTAGGCCTCCCCCCAGGAGGAGGGGGGTTGCCATAATCCCCACGCTTGGCAGGCGGCTTGGGGATCGCAGTGGCTCACCGATTAGTGAGAGGACGCTGCTGCCCGTCCTCCGGTGTCTGGCCGCAGTTTTAGGACGTACCCGGGTCACAGACTTATATATGTAACTCTTATTGGCTTCCGCCTATTGTTTAAATTCTTTCAAAATTACCTGGCCCGGTCTATGAATTGTATAATTTGTCATCATTTTCTTCCTTTTGAAGATGGGCAGAGCTCCAAGCAATGTCAAGCAGTGCATTGGCACTTCTCAGACGCCATATGTATGCGTAACCAGCTATATTATATGTACATAATATAAACAGCAATATATTGCAAATTATAAATATCTCAGTGTCATGTTGGCGTTCATGCGTGATGGGCTATTAAAAGCAATAAAAGATGCGATTGTTGTAATGTCTTAATCTTTTGACGCGTAACCAAGAAGTACTTATTTAACATTCGCATCATGAACGTGAGAATAATAGAAAGATCGATATCGACAAATATAGCAGACTAGTTTGCGCCCGCGGCTTCACCCGCATATATTACGAACCAGTGCATTTTTTCGGGTCACACGTAGCGCCATCTAGCGTCCTAAAGCAATTGTGACCGTCGAAAGTTATTGTTGTTTCCTTCGGGAACAGTACTTTCTTCTGGATGAAAGGTACCCTATGTCCTTTTCTGTACCCCTGACAACGTATACGCAAAATTTCATGATGATCGGTTCAGTGGTTTTGGCGTGAAAAGGTAACAAACAAACAAACATACTTTCGCATTTATAATATTAAAGTTAGGATGTCAGAATACAAATGTCGAAACACCCGCTAGGCATTGACTTGGTTCATATGGACACGGTTTGAATCTCAGTTCTAACATAAGCGTGCCCTGGCCGAAATCGTATCTTACTCTGTAATAGGCTACTCTACGTGCAATCATTGTATTGTCGTTTGACGCATGCGTTATTGATAGATGTATGTTACATTATGCATTACCGTGATACATGAAGTATGTGTCATTGATCATTGAATATGGTCGTGCGTTGGCGTGCGTTGGCGTGCGTCTGAGGTACTGGCAATTGATGCTTAGACGCACGTGCGGAAAAGCACCAATTGAAAAAAGATGAATCACACGATAAAAATATATTGGATTTCATTTAGCCAAGATAAATACTTCTTTAAACATTATGAAAAGCAAGTACTCTCTTAAGGTAGACGTAATTCGGTAATAAAATATTTAAACTGCCGTATCAAGAATCCCGTTTTATGGACCCCTAAAATCGGGACCGATCTGTTCAGTATTCCATGAATGCGTTGGGGTTTCAACGCAGTTCTTATTTTTATTGAAATTCAACTAAATTGAAGCCATTATTTTTATGTTTCCGTTTTTTGAATGATTTGAATAAAAAATAGAAGCGTGCATCTTTTCTTTAATTAGAAAAGTGATTCCCTGTATATCCATTCAAACGTAATTTTCATTTTTTTTCTGTGCTAATCTGCAATCAATAATCACCTATAAGCAGATACTTTGTGAGGTCTTGTCAGGTCGAGTACGTCCTCCATCGAGAACAAATACTCCTCTTCATAAAGTGGGATTCCACTATGGTATGTCTTTTCTCTTTAGTCGTTTTTGATAGCTGCGTGTGGTAAGACTAGGTAATTATGTTCGGGTGTTTTTCCGGCCGACATTGATATTTTTTTGTGGAGGCCCAAATTTCCTCTCGGACAGTGACCATATTAAGGTTTGCGTGGATTTCAGAATTGGTAACGAGCCACGGAACATGCGCTATTGTTCTTAATATTGTGTTTTGCATCCCCATAATTCAATGCCGTACTTCGAAGTTGGTTATAATATGGACTTGTATGTAGATTAGAAGCTTGTTGTCTATAGATAACTTGCTGTTTTGGCCTAGCATCCAATAGAGGTTTCTGCGAGTAGGTCTTATATTAAGTTCTTCTCTTTTGCTTTTAATATGCTGGTTCCATGTTAGTCGACGATCCAAATGTAAACCTAGATACCTCACACTGTTTTGGTATGGTAAGATAGAATTTCCAAGGTGTATAAGAGGACAGTTTTCTCTCCTGAGTGTGAAATATATTTAACTCAGAGTTCTGTTCGTTTGTGCAATTTTCATTGTGAATTATAACGTAGTGACTCTATACTCACACGTAGATTTTCTGAAAGTTGGCCGGCAGATAACAGATAGTACAGTCGCAAAGAATACGCAAAAGCTTTCAATTCGAAGACGACACTGTTCGTGCAGTGGTTAAGCAATTAGCTTCCTGCGCTAAGTGTCGCGGATTCGATCCTCGCATGGTACAAATGTTTGTATGATCTACAGATAGCTGTTTCGGGTCTGGTTGTGTGTGCATGTGACATGTATGTTTGTAAACTGTACCCACGATACAGGAGAAATTCAAGTGTGAAACAATCTTTTTTTTTTATAGGATGGGATTATAAATTCACATTTGTTTTTCTTCACCAATTTTTTCTTTCTTATTTTTGAGCCCTGCTGTATATACTCGTAATTATAATTCGACCTTTAAACCTTCAAGAAAAGAGCGCACTCCTTTTTAAAAGGCCGGCAACGCACTTGTGACTCCTCCGGTGTTGCGGGTAATCGCTTATCATCAGGCGATCTGTCTACTAGCTTGCCGACTATCGCATAAAAAAAAACTTTAAATCCCTCTTCTCTATACTATGCATATAGATCTGAGGGGTAAACTCTCTTTGTATTATAATAAATCCATAAAAAAGATACATTGTTTTGAATTGACCTCCTTCAATGTTTCCTGGTCGATTTAATTTTTAATGAACGTTGAAAATACGTCAAAAGAAATTATTTTCCTTGTTACCGAGTGCCCGGGGTCCGCAGTGGTGTAGGCGTAAGTACAAAGTTACAATATTGTCTCCTGTACCGACCTTTTTAAGTAAAGGCTATAGAAATAGCGGGTATTCATAATTGTTACTTCACATTTGATCGCTTTTGAAGACAAATAAATAAATAAATTTATGCTGACTGAATTTACGTAAAATTTTTCATAATTATAGTTTCGCCCGACAGGGTCTATAATTATCTACTTTATGTATGTATTGTATCATATTTCAGGCAAATTATATTTTATAATTGAACGCTTACTTAGAAGCCATACAGGTTAAAATCTTTCGTGCTTGAGGCGCGGTGTCCAAAGCGCTTTGTTTTTCAAGTGACAAGCGGGAATTATTAATATTATCATCCGGAATATTTCTATTATAAACTGTTTTATAAAACTGCCTATTTTTGTTATGTTCATCATCAGCCAGAAGACGTCCACTGCTGAAAGAAGGCCTCCCTCAAGGGGGGGTTTGCCATGATCCCCACGCTTGGCAGGCGGCTTGGGGATCGCAGTGGCTCACCGATTAGTGAGAGGACGCTGCTGCCCGTCCTCCGGTGTCTGGCCGCAGTTTTAAGACATACCCGGGTCGGGTATTTTTGTTATGTGAAACGAACGAATTGATATTTTGGTAATTTTCACACAATCCAGCAAAATTTGAAGGCGGTTAATTTGTTGTATTAATCTTATTACCTACATGTTTCGCTCCGCAAGCACTTACCTATTTTTACCTTACCTTACCTTACTTACCTATTATTTATTTTCCAACTATGCGATATAGGTGCCTCAATAATTTCACTATTTACTTGGATATCGAAAATATCGGAATATGCACAATATGCATAAACATCTAGACTCGGGATAACTATCTGTATGTCATATAAATATTTGTTTCGTGCAGGAATTAATCATTTAATTTGGGATCAAAATTAACACGAAGAAGAAGAATCATTCAAAAAAATAAAATAAAATTTACTCCGTAAAAATATAACCCTATTACTCTAGTGCCGCGATGTGTTACGCTCCAGAAAATAACGTCAATCACGTAAAACCAGGAAAATGTTAACTGTTTTTTTTTTTTTTTTATAAAACAACATTGTTTTATTTTTTGCTGCTTTTAAATTGCCGCGCGTGTTGTTTGTAATCAAAATATTGTTTAAGAATTTTGTTCGTTTAATTAAGTTTTTGGGACGAATATTTAGTACGTACAATATCTTCAATGAGTGTGTAAAAAAATTATGACAACAAAGTGATATGTAGATATTTTTGTGTAATTTCTAACGTATCTATTTATTTATTTTGCATATGCAAGGCAGAGATACACTCATTTCATCGATGTTGTTATTAAATCTAATGAAATATGGGGCGACCCTATTGACATCTACTAAGTGATACTGAAAATTTTCAGACAATCTTTCCGACCTGTATATGGAACTCAAGAACTCACGCTCAGCAGTTACTCTTGTTATCATTAGACCCAGCAAAATATAACCGACCTACAAATATCTTTGGCAAGATCTAAAACAATCTTATCTTTCACTTATAATGATGGACTTGCCTCTTTTCAGGGTAATGCCACCAGATATGGAGATTTCGATGAGGCACACGAAACTGAAGGCTGAGGAGGCTGCACTCCTGGCCGGAGAGATCAACAAGCCCTCCTGGGAGTCCAGGAATGAGGGCATCCACGAGAGAGTCAGTTTTGAAGACACTATATGGGGCTTCGACTTGGCGGGTGGAGTGTTTTATAAGACTCCATTGAGAGTTACTTTCGTAAGTGGCAGATTATTATTTTCAATCTATAACAAATGGCACTTCATAAAACCATTGCCAAAGTGTTTTACTGGCAACGTGGTAAGTATCCAAAGTGAAATAGTTTGTCTAGGTAAAGGGCATTAGATTCCACGCTCTTATAAGATCTGGAAAGATCATCATGTACAAAATCGAATGTTTTTTTTTTACTGAGTTTTACTGTCCTAACTCAGCAATTATGGTATCCCCAATGATGGAGTTGTTGCATATTTTTAGCACTAATTACTCTTGACTACTGGCATAGATATAATAGCATAGCATGAAGCCAGAGTAGCAGATGGTGTTCTACTACTACCACCCATCTTGAATTTGACCGCGACCACAATGCTTATCTTCTGAGTGGTACACAAAAGCCCATCATTGTTTTTCATATATGCAGGTGAAACCCGACAGTCGGGCGGAGAAGGCCGGTATTAGGCCCGGAGACAGACTGCTGAGGATCAACGATGTGGACACCTCGACCCTCACGATCCAGCAAGCACACGACATCATCTTAGAGTCTGGGATCCATCTCAAGATTTCTGTCACATCGTGAGTACCGAGATATATGCCTTTGGTTGATATATAAGATATACAACTAGAATATTTAGTTTTAATGCCGCTAAACTACTGCAAGTTTGGGTGCATGCACAGCACCGCCCTCCCGCCCGCAAATATATGCACATGCAGAAAGTGCGATAGAAATAATGTAACATGCAACCAAACCGATCCTCGACACTTGTTTCGCCCCTCCACGGAGCATCCTCAGGAGATACTGGGACGCGAACGAGCGCCTGGAGTACATCTAATTGATTGAGAGCGGCTGGGTAGTGTGCGCCCCCTTATATAGCACTACTTGGTGTTTGTATTGAACTACCTGCAAAAATTCGTAATAGGTAGATGGAATAGGCTGCTGGTACCAATATCTGTAGGCAAATATTTGTTGCGTTTGGGAATTGAAGCTGCGACACCTAGCGCAACAGTCGATCGCTCAATCTGTAATCACATGGTCATCGGGACTAAGTAAGCTAAATACTGGAGTACACTATCGTCATGTGTGCCTACATCATCGTCAATAATTATTTGATTATATATGATGTTTCCAGACCTGACGACGACGAAGATGCTTACTACTGCTATGAGGATCCAATTGTAAGTATTTCAAAATATAATTTCTGACTGCCTCATTGGTTCAATGATCGCAGGCGCGACTGCTTAAAGTGAGGTCCTGGCTTCGATTTCCATGTCAGGCAAAGCGTTATTGGGTTTTTCTGTATGTAAATTCTCAGTAGCAGCTCCGTGTCTGGAATTGTGACCGATAGATGGCGATATAAGCTCGCCCCCTATTACATGGGAATCAATAATGACATCGGCAAAATGTAGGTGTACAATGGTAGACCTCTGCCTAACCTTTCAGGGAATATAGGCGTGATGCTTTGTAATGTTATATTTCCTTATTTTATAATAAGTAACTACCAGTCTAATACACTTTAGATTTCGCTTCTAAGCGAGTCCAACGCTATACCCATAGGATGGAAATATAAAGGAACTTATAAGAGAAATTAATAGATAGTTGTCTTTGTCTCCTCATACAGGTGGATGGGTATGACAGTGAAGAGGAAAGAAGGGTGGAAGAAGAAAAGGCCAAGAAGAGGAGGGTTTGTGCTAGAGTGGTACGTATTACTTTGAGTGATTAGCTTTCTGTGCTTCGTGTCGCGTGTTCGATTACCACACGGAACAAATATTGGTATGATCTACAGATAGCTGTTTCGGGCGTGGTTTTGTGAGCATGTGACATGTATGTTTTAACGGTACAGGAGAAATCCTGATGTCGGGCAAAGGTTTCTATAATTAAAATTTTAAGTAAAAATCTTTACATTGCGGACAAAAAGTCTGTATGAAGGACTTGAAGTTTTGATGTTCCTAAATATAAAATTGACGCTCCAGTATCGGATAATCTAAAATAAACTTTCCAATTCCAAGTAATAATTATGTTTGTTTCAATTTCACAAATCTATAGTTTAACATATCTCGATAATATACAGGGTAGTAACGTCAGTACGACGTTAAATGATACCAAAAAAAAACACATTTAAATCAAATCAGTATGTAATTTACATGTAATAACTTTGTGACTGATTCATTGGTCTTGTGGTTACCAGCGCGACTGAGCGTGGGATCCTAGGTTCGATAACTGGGTCGGGCAAAGTGATATTGGGTTTTTCTGAAAGAAAATTCTCAGTAGCAGCACGGAGTCTGGAATGGTGCCGAGCGAATGGCAATAGGTTCGCCCTCTATTACATCGGAATTAATAACGGCATCGGCGAAATGTGGGGGTAAATATGTAGTAAATCTCTGCCTAACCCTTCAGTGATACAGGCGTGATGCTATGTAACTTTATTTCACAGATTACGATGATCTAAGTAAAATTTGAAAAGGTTTTAAAATAACATATTCTACTAAAATATGACCTCTAATTAAACTTGTAGAACATATAAACGTGATATAAGTTTCCACTTCGATGACCACCTAGACGAGTAAGATCAGAGATAAATATTAAGTAATAAAAACATTTGTCATAAATCGAAATGTCATGCCAATGTTGCCACTCTGTATAAAATCTTACGAGTTCATAAAAAAATCCCCCAGAGATATAAAAAAAAAACTTATTCCACGTACCCACGCGTAGTTAAAAAAAACTCAGGATAAATTCTGTGGAATATTTGTTTCTTGTTCAAATAAACCCGTATTTATTTGTTCTGATTATATTAACCCTTTGTTTGTTTTAGGCAGAACATAACATTGTATTTGCCTTTTATACAAAATATGTTGAGTAAATATTTAAGCAAAATAAAATTAGAATATTAACCTCGATTTTTGGAAAAGTAACAAACATTTGTGATGCTTTTGGGGATTGATAAAAAATACTTGGATTATTTTCTTTGCCAGGGGTGGAACGATAAGACCTTTTCTCGTTTAAAGATGGGCCTTCTACTTTGATCAAGTAATCGGTGGAAATAAATCCCTTTGATATTTTTCTTTCTTATATTATCGACAATTATGTACTTTTCATATTTCAGAGCCACTATTGGAGTCTGCAGTGGCCATGGGTTAGTAAGAGAAGACTTATATACAGAGAATCCAACTGCTTTTTGGTGCCAAGCAAATATGAAGATGCGCGCAGGTGAGTTAAAAATATATACAAAAAAAACCCAAAGAGAGCAAAACATTTATTCATTGACAACATCAATCTAAAACAAATTAGACGTGCTTCATTTAAATAAAGAATTTTGACAACAAAAAACAATTGCAGTACATAAAAAAACAGCCATAAATTTAAACCATTTTTTATATCCGTAGGTAATTGGAACACAGTCATGTCGTTTGCCAATACCTCTTGTTTCACACATTAATTATGTTTCACACATGTTTTGTTTTAGCTGGGACTCGGGCTCCGATGCTGATCTAGGATCATATTATGATCACTCACGATATTGTAAGGGTGCTTGCATCGCATGTCATCATTAAATGTTTAACCAATTTCTCCAAATGATACCAACTCTTGCACTTTACTATTAATGCTTTAAACTCCCTCTAACTTTATGATAATGGTTGTGCTAGGGGTAGGCCCACTGTAAAAGTTCAGCAACTATACCTGTAACTCACAACTGTCATAAGTAGTGGAGATATTTTCTGGCGTTCACTATGTCCCAAAACTGAGCTTACCTGTCCTTTTTTGTTCATATATTTTCTGCTACTAAATGTAATGATATTTGTTTTCAGAGACAAGTATCCACCCTTACCAGTACAACGATACACCGACGACATTTTACTTTACAGTAAAGATGGAAATCAAGAGAGAAAAAGTACTATACCTTCTTTAGCAGAAGTCAAACAAAGGACAAGAAAATCTAGGCAAGAACGGATAGCAAACGGTGGCGCAGCAAGTGATGTAACTGATGAACCCATGACTGATGATGAACAATTAGTTAATGTCAATACAAATATCCCTTCGACTCAAGAAGAAATGGAACAGGGAGAAATGACAGAAGTAGATTCTAGCAAAGAAGAAGTTCTTAGAACTGAAGAAAATACTGAGGAATTGAATGAAAATACCAATGAAATAGATGATGCCGTAGTTAAAGAAAAAGTGGATGGAAATAACAAAGATGTTCCTAATGACCTTTTAAGTCCTATTCCTGAAAGCGCTGAAGAAGGTATTCAATTAATCGAAGAGGAAGACGTAAAAGTAGAAAATGTCACTGATAATGATACTATCGATGAAGTCAACGGTGATGCGAATGAGGATGACGTAATTAACGAAGTACTGGGAAAACCAAATGACAGTGCACCCAGAGGTGACGAAGAGAATAATATATTAGATAGCATTTTAAGTGATGAAGGACAGAATTTGGAAAATTCTGAAACTAATAACGAAAGATAAAGAAACTGAAACTGGATTCTTTATCTGTTTCTATTTTTATTCGAGCCAAGTCCTTTGATGGCTAGGCATTGAGTGACGAACGCGGATGACGATAGTGTAGAATTCATTGTACTTGTGATATTTTTTAGTTTGCCACCATTTTCACTTATATATGTTTAGCATTTATCATTATCACTGTAATTTCGATCTGCAATCACAATACCTACTTTCATATTTGTTATTAATGTATAGATACAATAAATCTATTTGGAAATGCTCCGGCTATAAAAATAAGTTGTGATTGGTGTCATTACAATTGGTTCAATGATTAATTCATTTGAGTGGAATTCCGGTCAATAGACCGTTACTTTGAACCTGTGCCAAACTCATTTGTAATCATTGTAAACACGTTTCTAATTATGTATATACTGTTAAGAATAAAATGCAAATGCAATTTTAAGTTGTTATGTTATTTATAGAATTCTCATTGAAGTTAAGTTAAGCATTGAATCTTAAATTACACTCAAAAAAGAAAATTTTACTTTGTTTTATTTTTAAATCTTTTAACTAAAAAAAAAACTCCTCAAACATAATTCAAAGTCATGACGCCTTTGAAGAATCTAGGTGCACGATTCCAAATAGTGTTCAGTGTTGCAGGGTCAGGGAGAAAGGTGACAGGGTGAAATCAAACGCCATGAAACTTGGAACTTTTCAATATAATGGTTAACAATAAATCAAATTAATGAATTTTACATATTGTTACAGTAAAATTGCTTAAGACTCATAAAATGAAATACTTTAACATATATTTTAAGTATGTTATTCCCATTTAAAGTTAAAGAATAGGTATTTAACATCGATGGTATAACATTTTACCGGGCATAATTTGGAAATATTCTGCATATGTTTTGATGCACCTTTTTCTATATTAAGAGCTTTGTTCTTTTCAGTAGTAGATGTAGCTCTCTCTATTTTTCCCTTTCTAGTGCAAATCAGCTAAATAGTCCTTCCTCTCTCTAACCTTTCTTTAAACAATAACATATTTTTATGTAACTATCATAACGCCTCTTAACGTCAAAATATTGTCGGGAAAAGAGATTATATTGTGAAAGTACTAACCGTGTGCAGGGGGAATTTAATCAAAATAAAATGATTTCTTTGAAAATAATAGGACCGTATTTTGTAAATAAAATTTCGTATTTATGAAATAGTGTAGTTCCATTTATCTGTTAATATATGCTTCATTGCTTTCGACGTTTCGTTCTTTGAAACAGATAGTGTGCAATGAAACCGATTTAATTTTAAATGGCGTATTTTCGATTGTGTATCATGTCATCAGTAGGATTAAATATTCTGTTGCAAGCTGTTCTACAAAAAGATTAAAATGAACGAACTAATTGAATTTTAAATGGAAAAAATCAGAAATATGTTGAGAGAAATAGACACACGCAAGTACAAATCTTATAGAATAGAACTTTCAGAATAAAATGCCGCGATATAAATTTAAAAATCCTATTTTATATGGTTTGTATGGACAATTTGTCGACGACACGGTTGGCTAAGCGATTAGCTTTCTGCGCTAAGTGTCGCGGGTTCGATCCCCGCACGGAACAAATATTTGTATGATCTACAGATAATTGTTTCGGGTCTGGATGTTTGTGTGTATGTGAATATATGTGTTTGTAAATGCACCCACGATACAGGAATTATTTCCTAGTGTGGGGCAACGATTTTCAAAAAGAAAAAAAAAAGAGTTGTAAAAGTGATTGAAAAATCCTAATTGGAAAATAAATAATTTCATTTCATTTCAATATCATTTGCGCATATTTACTTTACAAAAATATCGAAGGAGCCCGAACCAAGAAATATTATTTACGATATCTATAGTTAACTACGCCAAGATGTTTCATCAATTTGACGGCACTGTCGTTAGCACTGTGGCTTTCTGTGTTTGTGTCGTGGGTTAAATTCCTGCAAAGAATAATATTTGTGTGATCTACAGATTGTTGTATAGGGCCCCAGGCCCAATATCTATATGTATATAAGATTAATGACATAACATAGCATCACGTCTGTGTCCCCAAAGGGTTAGGCTGAGGTGTACTACTGTGCACCCACATTTCACCGTTGCCGTTATACTTCCGTATAATAGGGGGCGAGCCTATTACCATCAACCGGACACAGTTGCAAACTCCGTACTGCTACTGAGGATTTCAATACAGAAAAATTCAATAACATTTTGTCCGACCCGAGAATCGAACCTAGGACCTCACGGTCAGCAGTCGTGCTTGCGACCACTAGACCAATGAAGCAGTTTATATAGTACTAGCTATCGCCCACGGCTTTGCCCGCGTGGTTTACGAACCCGTACATTTTTCCGGGATAAAAAGTAGTCTATGTGTTATTCCAGGCTATAATCTATCTCTGTGCCAAATTTCATCCAGATCCGTTCAGCCGTTCTGGCGTGAAAGAGTAACAAAGATCCTTCCATCTATCCATCCATCCCTCCATCCATCTTCACAAACTTTTACATTTATAATATTATAATGTCCTCCTGACCGAATTTCGGTTACGGCGGCCAATCTCAGCGGAGATTAGCCAACTACGCAGGAGATATTATAGTGCACAAGTGTGTGCGCAAACACAGGTGCTCTCTCTATTCCTTCACTCTCATAGTCCGATGGGACGGCAATCCGACACGACCGGAGAGAGTTCAGGCGCAGGACCAACGGCTTTATGTGCTTTCCGAGGCACGGTGTATATTTACATACACGAAGGCCCAGACCCGAAACAAATATCTGTAGATCATACAAATATTTGTTCCGTGCGGGAATCGAACCCGCGACACGCAGCTCAGCAGTCGATCTCTCAACCACTGCGCCAACCGTGTCGTCAAATATCGTTATAATATTAAGTAGGATATAAGATTATAAAATCATTATACCCATGATACAGAAGATATCCTAAGAGATACTATTTTTTAATTAAAAAAAAAACTTTCTTTCAAAACAGATCCTTATAGAGTAAAAACATGATCATGTAATGTCCTGAATTTTGCAATATACTTTTAATTTCTCCATTCACTATCTGATTCTGGGTAGACCAACTGACCAGACAATATCTTACAGTAAGTCTGTGAATTTAGGAATAGTAGAGGCAACCCTAGAATTTAGGTCAGTGGCAATTTCGAGGTCCGGTATTTGCGACCGCACGAATCTGGACACCGTTTGAACTCCTTGCTTGAACTATTTGCGAAAATTTAAGATCATCTCGCATGTATTGGAGTCTTAGGTAAGTTTTCGAAAGTCTTGTAGGTACATACAATTGTGTTTCAACTCAAATGGGTTATATATTTTTAAACGTTAAAGTTTAAGTTAAATATTTTTAATATAATGATTTTACCCCATCCTTATCAACAGTATTCAGATAACACAAGGTTTAGGCAGAGGTGTAACATTGTACACACACATTTTACGCCGTTATTGAGTCTCATGTAATAGTGGGTCAGCCAATTACCACCGGGCATAGTTCCAGACTCCATGCTGCTGCTGAGAATTTCTATAGATAAAAACCCAATAACACTTTGCCAGACCCAAGAATCGAACCCAGGATTTCACGCTTGGCAGGAACACCTGCGACCACTAGACCAGTGGCAGGCAGTATTTAGGAAAGATAATTTTATTGGTAGACTTCAGCCGCCTAAAAGGACATCCCTACTTAACCTTTCGAGATTTAAAGACTTGAAGGAGTCCGGGAAAGGGATAATACGAGATCAAATTGCTTCAATTGTCTATAGACCTTGATACCTAACTTTGAAAAGGCGTTTCTTAAAGCCATGTAGTATATAAAAAAGCGACCAGTAAAAGTGATTGAAAAGATAGAAATAAGGAATTTTAATATATTTTTATGGTCACACGTGTGGCTACCGAGTATACGGGTTCAAATTCCAGTTAATACAAAATTTTAATTGTTTTATGTTAAGAAATTTTCGGGAGTTGTTTGGGATTTATGAATTACTAACTTCCGCCCGCGGCTTTGCCCGCGTGGTTTACGAACCTGTATATTTTCCCGGGAAAAAAAAGTATATAGCCTATGTGCTATTCCAGACTATAATCTATATCTGTGCCAAATTTTATCCCGATACGTTCAGCCGTTCTAGTGTGAAAGAGTAACAAAGATCCATCCATCCATCCATCCTCACAAACTTTTACATTTATATAATAATATTAGTAGGATTATTAAGTAGCATAGCATAGAATGACAATGTACCTGTCTTGTACATGGTAACTTGTTGACATCTATATATAAATAGAAATCAGTAGCGACATGTATGGCGATTGACGGAGCATCACTTGAGAACGGCTCTACCGATGTGGCAATTTTTTTTTACTGTTTTCGGAATTGGAAAAATATGATTTTTTTTTGGATAAATTACGGAAAATATCGGAAATTTGGATGATTTTTTTTAAATTAATTTTCTTTATTAGTAAATTTCACCTGTGCAAAGCAGGGACGGGTTGCTAGTTAAATATATTATATTTTTGTGGACTTTGTTCACAAAATACATCACGCCTGCATTCCTCGAAGGGTTAGCCAGAGGTGTACACATACATTTCATTGATACCGTTATACAATAGAATCCTTTGTAATAACGGGCGAGCCTTATGCCATCTACCGGGCACAGTTCCCCAACTCTGTAGTATTACTGACAATTTCCATACAGAAAAACCTTATAACACTATTCCTAACGCAATAATCGTACCTAGGATATTATGTTCAGTACGTTACGTTTTATAGGAAAATAATATAATTTTTATTTAAGCTTTTCCCTCACGATTTCTCCTAACTGATTTCACATGTTACATTGCCCACACAGTCAATTCCGAAACAACTTCTGTAGATCATTCAAATATGTGTTCCGTGCGGGATCGAACCCGCGAGACTTAGCGCAGAAGGCTAATCACTTACCCACTGCGCCAACCGTGCCATCAGTAACATTTCTTGTTAAGAGTTCTGTTTATATTGAAAGGTATTCATAGTATTAATATGGCTATTTCACTATCGTAGTAACATTTAAAACGGCAGTTTATCAAAATGGTCTCTTGTTTAAACCAATTTCATTTTAACTTACATCTTACTTCAAGTGCTATTACTTTGATTGATTTCAGATTTTCAATAACGGTGTAATTATTCGTTCCGCCTACCCGTGTTGTATTTAAACAATCAAAAGCAATTAGTCTTTTCGGAGAAAGTCAATTCGAAAATGAAGCCGATAGCTCAGTGTTTTATTATCATTTATTTATTTATTTGGACTGTAATGTTAAGATCTAGAGGTGTTCAGAATGAGACAACCAACTTCAATTCTGATCTCTAGGACCCCCAACATTACATGGCGACTCTGCTAAAGGGCTGCTAAGGGGCAGAATAAAATATAGAATAAAATGTGTCGGTCTACCGTAGAAAAGGAAAAATATTCCTAAATCAAAATGCCCATTGGTGTAAACTACTTACATAGCATAAAATAATACTTACAGTCTAAAGGAGTGTATCTAATACGTAATGTATTGTTAGGGAGCGTACACATACTTCAGGACCCCCAACAAAAGCTACACAGATACATGGCGTATTGAGAAATAACAAATATTTATATGTGTGCGCCTCCAATAATAGGAAACCACAGCATCCACTTACTAGGTACTAGGTGAAGCAAACATAAAATCTGATTTAATGGAAAATTTTGACAAATACGTCCAATTCGACGGTAAAGTTCAAATCAAATCAAGACATATATTGTGTACATTATAATTATTATACTATCCTACTAATATTATAATTGTGAAAGTTTGTGAGGATGGATGTATGGATGGATGGATCTTTGTTACTCTTTCACGCCAGAACGACTGAACGGATCTGGATGATATTTGGCACAGAGATACATTATAGTCTGGAATAGCACATAGGCTAATTTTTATCACGGGAAAACGTACGGATTCGTAAACCACGCGGGCGAAGCCATGGGCAGAAGCTAGTATATTATATTAATGACATTTCTGGTAGAAAATCTTTTTCGTTTGTTAAGATCTTTCTCAAATAATTATTACTGACGCATTGGTTAAGTGATTGCAAGGGCGGCCGTGAAGCGTGAGGTCCTGAGTTCGATTTCCGGGTTACAAGTTTTTATGTAGTTTTTATTCTTTTTTTGGAGCCATCTGTTTTTTCTCGTCATCAATCAGAAAACAGCTTTGATGACCAGAAGACTTAATCAATCACAACATACAACGCGACAGAGTTCAGCCAGCAAAGGTTTTTGAAGTCAATGCTTGACTGCCTCTTTGGTACAGGAGGGCTTCGATTCGTCGGTTTGGCAAAATTTTATTGGCATTTTCTGTAAAAGTCAGTAGAATTGGAATTATTCCCGATAAATGAAAATAGGATCGCTCTCTTTTACATGGGCACTTACATGTTCAACGCTATGGAATAAAATGATAAATTTCCATTCAGGCCATGTCGGACAGTGTTGAGACACAAGTATGTTCCGTTCGGGCCGTGGGGGACAATGGTGTCCGACAGTCAGAGCTATGTTTAAACGTCTCTTCTGAGGTGTCGGTCAACAATACAAGCCAACATTGTACGCAGCATGACCCGCGCGGCCTCAGAACAGTGTAATCACATCAGCACTTTAAAAAAATATATATGTTGTTATGTCTGTTTTTCTGACAATATTCTAGCATTATAAATGTCTATTTAATAATATGATTATAAAACAAGAAGTAGATTTTTTGTCAATTTCAAATCTTTATTAGGCTTATAGGGAAAATTAAGTGTCGCCCAGAAACGTCCGACATGGCGTTGAATGTGTTAATAACGGCATCAGGTAAATGTGGGTGTACAATTGTACATCAGCATGCGTCTGCCTGTACTGATAATTCCAGTACAAAATTCTTTTTTTATATATCTCAATACTTGCATGACGAAATATATGCCAGAACAGCAAACATTAATAAACGCGACAGTTTAATTTATTCGTATTCCAATTTTGTCTGCCAGAATTAATATTTCCGAGTCCCTAATATTAAACATGCTATATTGTACTACAGGGTGAGGTAATATTTCCGCTACCGTTTTGGTATGATGCTAATATATGGCGTCTTATGTAAAAATACCATGAGTTATCTTCATATATAAAATTCCGGTGTGCGTGTGTTTGTAATTCTTCTCTGCCTAAACGGCTTGATCGATTTTGATGTTTTTTGTACTTATGCCACTTGGATGGTTCTTAATTATAATTAGACCCAGTAGGTGGCGTCGTTGTCGACAACCCGAAAAGGGTCTCCTAGCCTTTTTATATATATATATATATAAATGAATGTGTGTATGTATGTCCCCTGTGGACTCCAAAACGGCTGAAACGATTTTAATGAAATTTTTAGTTAATCTTCAGATTAGCCCAGCGGCTGATCCTGTGAAGTTTAGTTGAGATTGGATTAACAAAAATGTTTTTTGGCTTTTTGGTAATTTTGCTTGTTACACGTGCGAAACCGGGGCGGATCGCTAGTGTTATATAGAAGTATACAAAATATTACAAATATTACAATTTGGTATCTTTTTTCTTAGTCCAAAATGGATATAGCCACATAATGGTCTTCTTTTTACTTTTGAAGGCCACATGGATATGACTAGTGGTAGCCATAACACTCATAACAATCCCATGTAATATAGGGCGAGCTTATTGCCATCTATCGGGCATAATTCTAAACTACGGGCTGCCTCTGAGAATTTTCATACAGTAATAGTAAAAACACTACCCGATCTGGAATCAAACCAAGGAGGTAGGTCTTGCGTTCAAGTCGTGTTGAACAAAGCTATCCAGTTGCACTTTGAACTGCTATACAACAAGGTATTTTTTTTTAAATCAAGGGTAGGCCTTTGCCCAGCAGTGGGATATGACAGGCTAACAGTAACAGCATTTAGTAGTAGTAGGTGCGTTTACAAACATATATATTCACATACACCAAGACTCAGACCCGAAATAACTATCTGTAGATCGTACAAATATTTTTTCCGTGTGGGAATCGAACCCGCGACACACAACAGTGCAACAGTCGACCTCTCAACCACTGCGCCAACCGTGTCGTTGTTGGTTGTTGTGGTTGAAATATGTATTTAAAATAAAACAAATCCACCATTGGTTTCTGAGAAAACTAAACGTAAATCAAAAATATATGAAAATATTGTGCGCTCGTTTATTATACGAGTTCATTCAGATGCGCGCGCACGACTTTTTCTTAACGGCCAAAACTATGGAGCCCCTCTCCCCAGCCACTTCACCCCAGTGTCACCCCACATCGTTTGGCACCAAACCAGTCCACCTGCAAGGTCACGCCTAATTAACCCGGCCTGAACAAACCAAATGATGGTTTAATCACGCCTCTGACGTCACCAGGCGTCGCGTTCAACAAATATTAGTACTACGTGTCTGCTCTCAATAAATTGATCTGGTATTTACTTTTTCTGCGACACTCGATAAACAGGTGATTTGGAATTATTTTGTCAATATAACATGGCATCACGCCTGTATTCCCTGAGGGGTTAGACAGAGGTGTACTATTGTAGATCCACATTTCCGATGCCGTTATTGAGTCCCATGTAATAGGGGGCGAGTCTATTGCCATCAACCGGGCACAGGTCCAGACTCCGTGCTGCTACTGAGAATTTTCGTACAGAAAAACCCAATAACACTTTACCCTATCCGGGAATCGATTGAACCAGGACCTCACGCTCAGCAGTCGTCCTTACGACCACACGACCTATGAGGCAGTCTATCCAGACGTCAATTATCTTGGCCATATAGACGAAATCATTTATTTAAGTATTTTAATTACAATGACAATTATTATATTGTAAATAATTAAGCATACGACCCGGGTACGTCTTAAAACTGCGACCAGACACCGGAGGACGGGCAGCAGCGTCCTCTCACTAATCTGTGAGTCACTGCGATCCCCAAGCCGCCTGCCAAGCGTGGGGATTATGGAAAACTCCTCTTGGGGGAGGCCTTCGTTCAGCAGTGGACGTCTTCTGGCTGATGATGATGATGAATTAAGCACAAGGATAATATAGGAAAACGGACCTTGAGTGTAAACCTTTTTTAATTCCCAGAATACTATATAACGCCCTACTGTGGCCGCGATTGCTGTGCCCGGGTACGTCCTAAAACTGCGGCCAGACACCGGAGGACGGGCAGCAGCGTCCTCTCACTAATCGGTGAGCCACTGCGATCCACAAGCCGCCTGCCAAGCGTGGGGATTATGGCAAACGCCCCCCTTCGTTCAGCAGTGAACCTCGTCTGGCTGAAGATGATGATGACAGCTGTGCATGTTTTAGGTTTTTCTGTATAGAAATCCCCAGTTGCAGCACGAAGTTGGGAACTGTTCCCAGTAGATGGCAATAGGCTCTCCACATATAATACGTCAAGAGACTCAATAACGCCATCGGCGAAATGTGCGTTTACGCTAAGTAGTACACCTCTGCCTAACCCATCGGGGAATACAGGCGTGATGCTTATAGAACGCTTTATTTAGTAGGTAGAACAAATAAATTGAGAACCACATTTAAACTTTAATATAAATACATGTACTTACAAAAACAAAAACGCGATGGCCTTAGTTTTTATCGTTAAACTTCGAATAACTTTTTTCTCATGTCATACAAAAACTGTTCCAATTTCATATAAGACATTATTTTAATGAGCCCAATTGAGATACCGAGTTTACGAGTTTTACATTGATAGAAAACTCAAACGAAAGTCAATAGAAAACTCAACACCGTGTAAAAATTCCATAATCATACATACACACAAACATACCATATATATTGATCTGCCCACAGCCACCTCAAACCAATCTATTTCGTATTAATGCATGATGAAATAGAACCAAAACCAAATTATATCTTCAAAGAGAACTGATGGAATTACTGAGCTTCAATAAACCGCTTTGATCACAACCCTGCACGAAAAACGCGAGAAGGTGCCAACATCTAAAACGAAGGCAATACTGAATATAACATAACATAGCATCACGCCTGTATCCCCCGAAGGGTTAGGCAGAGACGTACAACTACAATAGTAGATCCATATTTCGCCGATGCCGTTATTGAGACCCATGTAATAGGGGGTGAGCTTATTGCCTTCTATCGGGCATAATTGCAGATTCCGTGCTGCCACTGTGAATTTCCATGAAGAAAAACCCGATACTATTTTGCCCGACCCGGGTTTTGAATCCAGGATCTGATGTTCAGCAGTCGCGTTTGTGACCACTAAAGCCATGAGACAGTCTAAATTTCGGCATATAAAGTTTTTACCTGTTTGGTTTCTGTGATTTTGATGTAAACAGTCAAATTAAAAAACTATAAATTTTTCCGTTCAACATACGAATATCTTTTGAGTCATTTCTTGGAGTAGAATTACTAATTATTAATTAGTAATTAATTAATTACTAAGTACTAGTAGGCTGCTGCTGAAAATCGGCAGCCTACTTACGTAAAAAAGCGACAGCAACACGACAGCCACGCGACACCAATCTCACTGTCAGCCAATACATTATATGACACAATAATGACGTTTGACAGAAGCTATCGCGCGATCTGTCTGTCTGCTACATCGGTAATCAGGCTGCGGGACTGCACCCACCTGCAGTACTTGCTGACCTGAGGCCTTTTAGGCACACAATCCCGCATTGAATCCGAATTGTGTTTTTTTTTTTTTGGAACTATTTCACAATATGTGTAATATATGTTGTCTCTTGTTTTTTTTTTTTCTTATTCTATTGTTTTTATCTTTTGCATTATTATTATTTTGATGGGATGGTATTGTGATGTCTTTTAAATGTATTCCTTTCTTCTTTCTTTCTTTCCACAATTTCTGTTCATCTTAACCGATTATTAAGATTCATAAAAGTACTATATCGTATTCAATCCTTGGTGAAAACAAACAAAATCTCTATTCACTTTTTGTTTAACATTTATTATTACGATAGACACATAAGACCTTTATGTGTCTATCGTAATAATAAATGTCTTACGTCATTGATAGCTACATGCTACGCTGGCGGTGACTACGACGTAGCTGCTGACATAGCTACGCTTGCTACGCCGTATCAGATAAAAAAAACCGCAGTATGGGTTTAAAAGGTACATGGCCTGTAATAACGGCCTCATTGTAACAGTGGTCGCATCACGACTGCTGAGCATGGTCCTGGGTTCAGTTGCTGGGTCGGGCTTCTTTTTTGTATCGATATTCTCAATTGCAGGGTATTTGAATTAAAAAAACTTTGACTTTGATTTTGGTGAAATGTGGCTGTACAGTCTGCATCAAAAATATGTATACACGTTCTTTCTTTCTTAAGGTGCCTCTCCGACTAGCGAAGGTCGGCAATCAGCTTTGCAAACTCCCCTCTATTGGTTAGAATCATACTAATTTTACACATATCATCTGCGAAAACATTAAAATACATAGTCATTTAAATTTTATGATTTTAACTAATGGTTTTCCAAGAATAAGCGTTTGAATTTCGCTACGTGTATACATATTTTTGATGCTGACTGTACAACAATACACCTCTGCCTAACCCTTCAAGGATACAGACGTGATGCTATGTAATTTTTTTATACGTTGACAGGCAAAACCTATCACAAATAGTAGTATATAATATTAATATTCGCGGATGTTCTGTTAATCAAATATAATTAATTATATTACGTATAGGCGATACATATTATAATTATGCCAATTACCTAAATAGAGTAATTATTATCTAATTACGATACCAGTACGTTACGATACACCATTGTAGCGACAACTACTCTCAACATGGCAAAAAGTAAAGCGCCATCTATCGGAGTGAAGCTACAACAACAAACCCTGAATCGCACTATGAGAGTTTACAACGATTCTAACACATATACGAATGTCCAACATCAATCGTTGGGCTTCGGCCCGCCAGGCTAACCACCTGGTCGGAGGATCCTCCCTTTTCAATGGAGGAACATTACACCTTCGTTCCTCCATACCATCAAGACTCTTTCTTATAGAACCCTATCAGGTGTGCAGGTCTCCTTCTCCTCATGATATTTTTGCTTTACTCTTAACGCATCTTCGTGTTCTTATGGTGCCTCTCCGACTAGCGAAGGTCGGTGTTAACGCATGGGATTATCAAATTCTGATTAATTCATTCTGACAACAAGGTTGGCTTAGTGGCTAGGCGAGTGTCGCGTGATCGATTTCTGGAACATTATTTGTATGATCTATAGGTTCTATAGATAGTTGTCTCGGGTCTGGTTGTGTGTGTATGTGACATGTATGATTGTAAACTGTACTCACGGTACAGGAGAAATCTTAATGAAGGGCGACGCGTTTAAAAAAAAATGGCACCTGATTCCAAATGTCAGAAGTGTGGGCTGGGTTCGAACTCAGAGCTTTCTGTATGGAAGACAAGTAAGTGTTCACCCGCTATGCTATCACTTCATATGCGTTAGTAAAATAAATGTCAATAAAAATATACATACATACATAAAGTCACGTCTTTTGCCCATGGAGGTAGGCAGAAACTACGGAGCGCCACGTGCTAAGATCCTTTCATAACCCATTAATATAAGTAATTAAAAAAAAATAAAAAAACACGACTGCCCTCCCAAAAAACGAACTAGAAAATAAAAAAAACAAGTTGTATTAGGTAAATAAACTTGTCATTGCAGTCGGGGGACCGTTATGTGGAACACTTTTTAATCTTAGAGGTCCCCCGACTGCATTGTCAAATTTATTTACCTAATACTGAACACTTCTTTTTGGGCTGTCGTGTAAAAACGAAAAAGGCTTTTTAATCATATATTTTATATTGCACTAGCTTATGTCCGCGACTTCGTCCGCGTGACCTACATATTATAAAATAATTTATAACCTATAGTACTCAGGGATAATGTAGCTATGTATCGGTGTTTTTTTTTTTTTTTAGAATTGGATCCTTTTTTCCGGAGACTACATACAAACAAACAAATATTACCTCTTTATAATATTAGTACCTATAGTATTACTCATTGGCCTAGTGGTCGCAGTGCAGCGGCTGAACGGGAGGTTTTGATTTCGATTCCCGGGTCGGATAATGTTATTGAGATTCCTGCTCAATTATTCCGAAAGATAGCAAGCGCCTCCCCATTACATTGCACTCAATAACGTTTCCGGAGAAATGTGCGTGTGAAATGTTCCTCTCAAATATCCGTTATATTGAGGGTAAATTTGAGCCTTAGTAAAGGTAGATAAAACCGATTTTAATACCACATTTCTTCCACATATTATACATATGTATATAGGTTTGTGATTGTAATGAACACCGGCCAAAAAGCTACTTCGGATTTGCGCCAAGATAGCTTCTGTGAGATATTAACACTAAAATTTATAAATATTCACAAAATAGGTAAGCTTTGATTTTGATTTGCAATACAATTTTTTGATTTTGATTTTCTATATGGAAATTCTTAGTAGCACCACGAAGTCTGGATCTGTACCCGGTAGATGGCAAAGGTCAAGAATGGTATCGGTGGAATGTGGGTGTACAATAATACACATCTGCTAATCCCTTCGGGGATTACAGGCGTGATGCTATGTTATCAATGTTAGTAATCAAAGTAAACTACAGCCTCGACTATCTCCTGCGCAACTAAAATAACAAAAACAAAAACAAAAAAATGTCTGAATCCATTCTTCATTCAAAAATTCATTCGCACTTCAACGTAAGTATAATCCTTTCCAAACTCTAACCTTACAAAACTTTTCTAAACATGAGATTTTATTATAGGTATCCCGGCAAACGACTGTAACACCAATAGAAATGACTCTCCGAGTACCTCTTACAAGTACTGACAATCTAAAAGGCCTTCAATCTGACTGGAAATTTGTACCAGGGGATTGGAAAGGTCTTGATATGCTGATGTAAGGGTACAAAAGGACCAAAGGTGCTAGGCTGAATGTTATAGCATATAACTGGTGCTTTTTGCAAAATTAAATAGGTTTTCAAATGTAAATATCCATGGAGTTTCGTGCCGGTCTCTTCTACATAGGACCAACCCACTTTTGGAAATGCACAACTAGAATCATAACTTTTTAAAAGCGTCTGTAAAGGACCAGCTGAAATAAAAACATTTGATTTTGACTAAGTCTTGTTGCTACTTGTGTTGTTCTTAGATTGGAAGATACAGTCATGAAAAGAGGTTTTCGGCTTAATGGTGGGGATAGACTTCGGCATTCAAACAAATGATAGTTAGTGTTGTGGGGTTTAAGTAAAGAGTCTCTTTGAATGACGAATCATGAGATCATCAGGCGTATTCTGGGCAGTTAGCTTTGATCTATAACATGGGCCCACGCGAGTCATTACGGGATTTTTTTAAAGAAATCGATATTTTAACACTACCGTCCCTCTACATTCTAGAAAATATAATGTTCGTTCGGAAGAACCTTCACATGTTTAGTATCAATAGCGACGTTCACAACATTAATACTAGAAATAAACACAAAATAGTGGTGCCAAAATTTAGATTGACTAAAACAAATAAATCATTTTTAGGACACGGTGTACGCTTCTATAACAAGCTACCGAAAACTGTAACCGATCTTACCGGTAAGAAATTTAAAATCCACGTTAAATCTGTTCTCACAAAGAAAGCATATTATAGGATCAAAGACTATGTTGACGATAGAGACGTGTGGCGTTGAATATCTTCTGCACATGTGGCTTCCCTGGTTATCCATTGTGTCTACTAATTCTATTTTATATTAGATTCACTTTACATATCTGGACATTCTTGATGTTTCAATATTTTCTATTCTTTTTTGTATTTTTTTATTTCTGTTTTATCCGCTTTGATCTGTTTATCCCGTTTTTAGTTTATATTCGAAACAATTGTTTAACTCATGTTGTATTGCCTCATTGTGTAAGTAGCATTCTATTAAGTTTGTATTTTTTCTTATATAATGCATGTTAATTTAAGATTTTAATTGTAAATTAACTTTTTGTTTTTGAAAAGAGTATCCATGGAGTTTCTTGCCGGTCTCTTCTCCATAGGACCTACCCCCTTTGGAACCGTGCGCCTAGAGTCTCGACTTTTTAAAAGTGCCTGAAAAGGCCTACTTGAAATAAAAAACTTTGACTTTGACTTTGACTTTGATACCAATGTAGCGGTAATAATGATTAGAGAGAGAATGAGACATTTTTTTGGAACCGTAGTCTCTAATAAGATTACATACAATATAAAACCAGTTAATACACTAATTTTAAGGCAATCCTGACCTTTATGTTTTTGCAATATGATACATAGGTAGGTATTTAACTTTAGGGCTGGCTGCTTACCCATTTATTAATAGAAACCCTTTCACAAAGGTCATATATAAATATTGATTTAACCAAAATATCCAATATCAACTTCAGATATTCAAATCTCGAACAACTAACTACTTACAAACAATATCTTGAATGTAGCAAATTACAAGAGGTACCTACAGAATGGTCTGCGCTCGGATTGCGGACCGGAAATGAAGGGACCAGGAGAGGCTACATCCGGCCGCCATGTTGGATTGTCTCGCCTCCAAGTCGGCGGAAAGGAAAGGCCTCGTTATACAGCCTCATCTGAATGTGTTTGTATATACAGGGTGTACTCGGACAAGATTGAACTTGGAGATTGGAAATACAGTTTCGAAACCACAAACTTGTTTTGCAGAAATGGAAGAGAAGATAGTCTAATCGAAATAGTTTTTGATCGTTGTTAAAGACCCAGAGATTCTGTAGGATTCATTGTATTTGCGTATAACTGCCTCATTGTTCAGTGGTCGCCTTCTTTATTAGTGATTGGGTTCGATTCCCAGGCTAGTCATAGTGTTATTGGGTTATTCAGTAACAGCCCGGAGCTTAGAATTTTGCCCGGTCGATGGCGGTGGGCTCGCCTTCTTTTACATGGAATTAATAACGGCATCGGCGAAATGTGGGTGTACAATAGTACAATTCTAGTCCCTTCGGGGAAAACAGGTGGTAATAATACCTTGTTAAACGTTAGATAGTTAAATTCTGGGAGAAGCAATCGGATATCGCGGGTCGGACGACTGAAAATGACTAAATCAGACAAAGATTTTTTTAGCTATGTTTAATAATAGAGTGCTGACATTTAATACCTTTAGATATTTTGATTCCCCCTGTATATAAATAATTACAAGGCTTTTTGTGTTGCGTATGTCGCATTTAGAAGCTTTTGCATAAAGATAAAGGCCTTGCAAGGGGTTGGCAGGAAGCGGGCATTGTACCATGACAGATGAAATATTGCATTTGGGGATTAAAATTTTCGAGTTCTTAAAAGCGGATTTTTGGAGCGTAGTTTTGCTGGAAAAGATATAAAGCTTGAAATATAATAACTTAAATTATTTAATAAAAACCAAAAAATTTACCGCGTTAAAATTAAACTAAGAAGAATACATAATTATATATACCTATATATATATATTGTAATATATATATTGTATATATATGTATTGTATTGTCACATAAGCGACTCTAATCCCTAATGAAACCAAGTTAAGAACTAAAATCGCTATCATGAAATTTTTCTTTACTATGATAGTAAATAGTAAGAAAACTCGTGATAGCGGTAAAAATAACCTTCGCGCAACTGCAAGCTCACAAATAGGTTCACAAAGTTTTATTGCAATCAGATAAACGGTATGTCAGCGCATAAAATACGAATAAACAAACAAACAAACATTAATTTTTATATATTTTTTTTTTTTAGATATATATATATTTGTTTATTATGTATAAGTAGGTAAATGTATATTTATTATATTGAGATATCTGTATAAATAAATCTTTACTCAGGACAGAATAAACAATTTCGATTTTTATATATTAGATGATATAGATTTTATGAAAGAGCAATTTATAAATGCAATATTTAACGTACCATTCCATATTTATTTGTTCAATACCTGTCATACGAATCATAAAATGTATATAAAATTATAAAAATATAGGTTTAATGTAGGAAAATGTATTCGGACACGAGGAAAGAGGGCGCCAAATAGACATACATAAATACATATGCTCGAAGAACATTACCCTCCTTCGGCAAAAAAAAGATATACCGAATATTATTGCAAGCGTTTCAGAGACGCATATCATTTTCAGTTAGGGACTAGCTAAAATCATATCTGAACTACAATCAATGAATCCCGGAATTCGGATTTGATTTTGTTAAGTAGTAATAATGACTTCGAATGTTCAAATTACATGTGTCCAAATACATACTATCTTATTTTTTTATTATATTTGACGGCACGGTTGGCGCAGTGGTTGAGAGATCGACTGCTGCGCTACGTGTCGCGGGTTCGATTCCCGCACGGAACAAATATTTGTATGATCTACTGATAGTTGTTTCGGGTCTGGTTCTTCGTGTATGTGAATACAAACCGTGCCTCGGAAAGCACGTAAAGCCGTTGGTCCTGCGCCTGATCTCTCTCCGGTCGTGTCGGATTGCCGTCCCATCGGACTATGAGATTGAAGGAATAGAGAGAGCACCTGTGTTTGCGCATACACTTGTGCTCTATAATATCTCCTGCGTAGATGGCTAATCTCCGGTGAGATTGGCCGCCGTGACCGAAATCGGTCAGGAGGACATTATTATTTTTTTATATTAATAACAATGTTTTTTTTTTAATAATAAATATTAATAACAAGGATTTTGTCTTTGTTGTCACAACGACTTATCTTACGGACAGATTTCTAAAATATTTTTTTATTTATAACAGTTTTTTTTTTAATACGAGCTTGAAACAAAGATGCCACAAAAACAAAAAGAAATCGCCATCAAAATAATATATCATTAACAACTAACGACATATTATTTCGATGGAAATCGCCTACAGATGTATTATAAACGACACTTTAGAAGAAATTAAACGGAAAAAAAATACAATTACTTTCTCGCTGTTAATAAATCCTTGGACGCTTTGTTTTTTCCTCTAATCAACGCGGAAATTATAATAATGAAAAAGATGTTTGAATTATTCAATCTCACTCAATTTATGTAATGGCTCATAATTAATTCGTCTGCTTTGACTTACTCGGTGTAGCTCGTTGTTAATAAATGTAATAACACAACCTAGGAGTATAAATAAGATAGATATCTGAACATACATCAACATTTAGCTGTGCTGTGCTGTGGTTAGCTAAGCTAATTCTGTGAGGTGTGCTGTTAAGATGATGTAACATGCAATCTGGAAAATGCTAAGTGCGAGCGAGATAGATAGAAAATCGAGCGGGAGGGTACGCGGTGAGAGGTGAGTCAGCACGTATCGCGTAAACAAAGCTTAGCCACACAAAGCCAAATAGAGCACAGCACAGCGCAGCATAGCTTAATGTTGATTAGTCACCATTATGAGACAGGGGAACATGTGTGGTGTGTGGGCGAGGTATTGTGTCCGGCGCAGCCAGGCCACGGTGTGCATGTCGCTAGATGTCGCTTCAACGGAAACATAAGATTTCACTAGAAGAGGTCACTAGTGGTCGTGAACCTTACTAAATATCGTGGAATCAATTTTTTTTTTTGTTTTTTTTTTTTAATAACTTTGCCCCACACTAGGTTTTCTCCTGTGTCGTGGGTACAGTTTACAAACATACATGTCACATACACACACAACCAGACCCGTAACAACTATCTGTAGATCATAAAAATATTTGTTCCGTGCGGGGATCGAACCCGCGACACATAGCGCAGAAAGCTAAATCGCTTAACCGATATATTAGAAGATATAGATTATATGAAAGAGCAATTTGTAAATGCAATATTCGTTCATATATCGCATTCAATATTTATTTGTTCAATATATATATATAAAATTATGAAAATATTGGTTTAATGTAGGAAAATGTATTCGGACACGAAAGAGGGCGTTAAATAGACATACATATATACATATGCTCGAAAAACGTTACCGTCCTTCGGCGGTTGGGTATGAGAAGATATACTGACTATTATTGCAAGCGTTTCAGAGACGCATATCATTTTCAGTTAGGGACTAGCTAAAATCATATCTGAATTACAATCAATGAATCCCGAAATTCGGATTTGATTTTGTTAAGTAGTAATAATGACTTCGAATGTTCAAATTACATGTGTCCAAATACATACTATCTTATTTTTTTAT
Source organism: Shargacucullia verbasci (assembly GCA_947562105.1). Lineage (NCBI taxonomy): Eukaryota > Metazoa > Arthropoda > Insecta > Lepidoptera > Noctuidae > Shargacucullia > Shargacucullia verbasci. The sequence continues at coordinate 1,090,322 of OX387289.1, read as the reverse complement.
TATATTTGACGGCACGGTTGGCGCAGTGGTTGAGAGATCGACTGCTGCGCTACGTGTCGCGGGTTCGATTCCCGCACGGAACAAATATTTGTATGATCTACTGATAGTTGTTTCGGGTCTGGTTCTTCGTGTATGTGAATACAAACCGTGCCTCGGAAAGCACGTAAAGCCGTTGGTCCTGCGCCTGATCTCTCTCCGGTCGTGTCGGATTGCCGTCCCATCGGACTATGAGATTGAAGGAATAGAGAGAGCACCTGTGTTTGCGCATACACTTGTGCTCTATAATATCTCCTGCGTAGATGGCTAATCTCCGGTGAGATTGGCCGCCGTGACCGAAATCGGTCAGGAGGACATTATTGTTTTTTTATATTAATAAAAATGTTTTTTTTTTTTTTAATAATAAGTATTAATAACAAGGATTTTGTCTTTGTTGTCACAACGACTCATCTTACGGACAGATTTCTAAAATCTTTTTTTATTTATTACAGTTTTATTTTTAATACGAGCTTGAAACAAAGATGCTACAAAAACAATAACAAAATCGCCATCAAAATAATATGTCATCAACAACTAACGACATATTATTTCGATGGAAATTGCCTACAGATGTATTATAAACGACACTTTAGAAGAAATTAAACGGAAAAAAAATACAATTACTTTCTCGCTGTTAATAAATCCTTGGACGCTTTGTTTTTTCCTCTAATCAACGCGGAAATTATAATAATGAAAAAGATGTTTGAATTATTCAATCTCACTCAATTTATGTAATGGCTCATAATTAATTCGTCTGCTTTGACTTACTCGGTGTAGCTCGTTGTTAATAAATGTAATAACACAACCTAGGAGTATAAATAAGATAGATATCTGAACATACATCAACATTTAGCTGTGCTGTGCTGTGGTTAGCTAAGCTAATTCTGTGAGGTGTGCTGTTAAGATGATGTAACATGCAATCTGGAAAATGCTAAGTGCGAGCGAGATAGATAGAAAATCGAGCGGGAGGGTACGCGGTGAGAGGTGAGTCAGCACGTATCGCGTAAACAAAGCTTAGCCACACAAAGCCAAATAGAGCACAGCACAGCGCAGCATAGCTTAATGTTGATTAGTCACCATTATGAGACAGGGGAACATGTGTGGTGTGTGGGCGAGGTATTGTGTCCGGCGCAGCCAGGCCACGGTGTGCATGTCGCTAGATGTCGCTTCAACGGAAACATAAGATTTCACTAGAAGAGGTCACTAGTGGTCGTGAACCTTACTAAATATCGTGGAATCAATTTTTTTTTTGTTTTTTTTTTTTAATAACTTTGCCCCTCACTAGGTTTTCTCCTGTGTCGTGGGTACAGTTTACAAACATACATGTCACATACACACACAACCAGACCCGTAACAACTATCTGTAGATCATAAAAATATTTGTTCCGTGCGGGGATCGAACCCGCGACACATAGCGCAGAAAGCTAAATCGCTTAACCACTGCGCCAACCGTGTCGTCAGATTTCTCTTGGGTAAAGTGATATGTTTTATTTCATTTTGGTGAACATTTTTGTCTATTTTTTATCTATGTGTGTGTGACCTCGACGATATCTGTTCTTTCTTTTTAATTGACAAGTCATTGAATTTTACGGGTATAATAAATGTTTATTGATGTGTATATGCTCATCTTGAGCATATTGAGACTGCATCAATAGTCTTCGTCCATATTTTTATCATCTTTGGCATATTATTTTTTTTCTTCTTTGGCGGACATTATGAAAGTAATTTTTAGAGAAAAACATTATCTCGGCGGTTCGAGGAAGCTTTGAAGTTAATTAAATGTCTGACGTGGTTCCGGGAGACTATTTAGGATGAATTAGTTTTTTGTTTTTATGAGAACTTCAAGGAAATATGTAGTTATACGTTACATCACCTACATGTTATTAGGTATCTATAATAATAAATACTTATTCACCTAGATAGGTACCTATATAAACTTACATGTAAAAATTAAAACTACAAATAAGTACTTTAAAAAAAGAATACTACTAATATTATAAATGTGAAAGTTTGTGAGGATGGATGGATCTTTGTTACTCTTTTACGCCAGAACGACTGAACGGATCTGGATGAAATTTGGCACAGAGACAGATTATAGTCTGGAATAGCACATAGGCTACTTTTTATCCCGGGAAAATGTACGGGTTCGTAAACCACGCGGGCGAAGCCGCGAGCGGAAGCTAGTAGATATAAATTATACTTACAATATAAATTAACAATTAATATTAAGAATACCAAATTACTACAAATCATTATAATAATAAATAGGTATAATTACTGACACATATTCTACCTAGATACTTTAAATAAAAAATACTTACCAGTGTTAAAGGTACCTACTTACCACTGTTCTTCCTGTCTCCTAATGTTTGCGTGCCCACCAGGGTCCACGATGTACTATACCATTTTACTTACCATCTATTTATACCATTGTGGAAAGCAAATAAAACTTTGAGTTTGAGGTTTATTTTTGCTCTGTAAATTTTACGAGCTGGGTATTAAATGCAGCGTATAGCTGATAGGAGTCTGGCACACCCCTCCCCCCCCCCCAGGCGGAGGATAGCCCATGATGGGTTCTCAAGACGTTAATCAAAAAAAAAAAAAGTAAATGCAGCGTGTATTATGTGTTGATGAGGGTGTGATGTGATGAGGGGTATCGGATATTTCGTTTTTGTCTAATATTTAACATAACATAGCATCACGCCTGTATTCCCCGAAGGGTTAGCCAGAGGTGTACAGTCACCATCAAAAATATACACGTAGCGAAATTCAAACGCTTATTCTTGGAAAAGTATTGGTTGTAATCATAAATGTTAATTGATAATGTATTTTTATGTATCCGCAGATACTATGTGTATAATTATGACGACACGGTTGGCGCAGTGGCTAAGCGATTAGCTTTCTGCGCTACTTGTTGCGGGTCCGATTCCCGCACGGAACTAATATTTTTATGATCTACAGATAGTTGTTTTGGGTCTGGGTCTTTGTGTATGTGAATATATATGTATGTTCGTAAACGCACCCACGATACAGGAATTATTCCTAGATTAGATAGATTTCCGTTTTATAAAAAAAAAAAACATTACTCTTTGAGAAATGCAGAAAATTCAAAGACGCCTCAATGCGTAGCAAATGTTGCTACGCTCGTCGACTAGGTTTCGTAGCGCGTAGCGACGTTCGCTACGGGCAGGAACTGTTGCAGTTAATTTCGTAGCATCTAACGTCTAGCGTATATGTCCCATGAATCCCATATAATGGGGCTGCTACTGAAAATTTCCATACAGAAAAACCCAATAACACTTTTGCCCGACCCGGGATTCGAACCTATGACCTCACGCTTAAGAGTCGAGCTTGCGACTAGAGCAATAAGGCAGTGGAGTCTTTTTAAATGGATGAGTTATTCGTTTAAACCTAAACGTGTTAGGCAGGCGTCTGATTTGGTTAAAATTCATTTAATTATCATACGTTGTATTATAAGGGTCGGTCGTCCATTAGTCCATTACGCCTGTTTGAACAAAGCCCTATCAAATTAGATTGTAATGACAGATTGAGAGTATCAAATAGAGATTTTGTATTTAAAGTAACATTTTGTTATAATTTTATTTAGACTGTTTAAGTTGTTAGTGATAAATCTATCAGTAGGTAAGGAATAATTCCTGTATCATTTACAAACACAAATATTCACATGGACATACACACAGACCCGAAACAACTATCTGTAGATCTTACAAGTATTTGTTCCGTGCGGAAATGTCTATCTAATAACACTGCCTGGCTTGGAAATTGAACGTCAGACCTCATGTTCAACAACCGCGCTCGTAACACCATAAACCTATGAAGCAGTCCGTCCTGAATGGCGGTAGAAATAATAGTAAAGAGCATTTAAACCTTCGTCCAAACGGTTGGATGAATAATGTGTAACAATAATGCTACTTTACATACGGTGAGTGCACAATGTTTGCTTACCGTACCATAAAGCGTGTGACAATTTTCTAGAAGATTTATTTTCAGTGTTAGGATAATCTGGATTATTCCTTTTTGCTACGGAACCTTTCAGTCAGGTTAGGGAGGGTCGGTTAGGCAAAGGTGTACTATTCTACACCCACATTTCGCCGATGCCGTTATTGAGTCCCATGTAATAGGGGGCGAGTCTATTAACATCTACCGGGCACAGTTCCAGACTCCGTGCTGCTACTGAGATTTTTCAAACAGAAACCATACACTTTGCCCGACCATAGAATCGGACCCAGGGCCTCACGCTCGCGACTAGACTAGGCAGTCCATGGTACGAGTGATTTATGGCATGAGTTTTTAAAGTAAAGTAAATTAGACTTTACTGTTTCGGATTGGTTTCCAAAATTCACTTTAAATCCAACAAATTCAACAATCCAACAAACATTTTCTGATAATCAGTACCTCAATCACAAGTTTTCTAACTACATATTTATTATCATAGTAAAGTAAATTTTCATGATAGCGATTTTAGTTCTTAACTTGGTTACATTAGGGATTAGAGTCGCTTATGTGACATATGTGTCATAGTTAAGTTTTGATTTACTATTAACGATATTATAGAGATGTCATGTTAGCGACTCTAATCCCTAATGTAACTAAGTTAAGAACTAAAATCGCTTGCATAAAAATTTACATTTACTATGAAAGTAAATAGTGAAAAACTCATAATAGAGGTACAGATCTCACTAGTGCTTAATGTCAGTAATTTTTGTTTTCAAAAATAATATTTGTGTGATAAAAATGTACTGTAATGTCAAAGGTTGACTTACAATTTTAATTTTCATAAGAAGTGTTTCGTGATGTCTACAATACATTATATCGTGATTGCTTGTTTGATTAAAATTTGAAAGTTAAAGAAAAACACGGTTGGCGCAGTGGCTAAGTAAGCTTTCTGCTCTAGGTGTCGCGAGTTCCATCCCCGCACGAAACGAATATTTTTATGATCTACGGACAGTTGTTTCGGGTCTGGTTGTGTGTGTATGCGACATGTATGTTTGTAAACTGTACCCACGATACAGGAGAAATACAAGTGTGGGGCAAAGTTTTTTTTTTTAAGACAATACATTATAGTGAGACAAAACTGTAATTATAACACGTCAAAGTTTACTGTTAGATTTGTGTAATGGTTGCAAGGGTTTTTTTTCTTAAACGTGGCCCCATACTACTAATAATTCCTGTATCGTGGGTGCGTTTACAAACACATATATTCACATACACACAAACACCCAAACCCGAAACAACTATCTGTAAATCATACAAATATTTGTTCCGTGCGGGAATCGAACCCGCGGCACTTAGCACAGACGGCTAATCGCTTAGCCACTACGCCAACCGTGTCAAACTTTACCCTGACAGCAGTTACCCTAACAGCGCTGGTTACCCTGTGACGTCTGGGGAGCTCCTTCAAGTAAATAAAGTGTAATAAAAATAAGATTAGGTGCTACATGTTATGCCATGGAGGGCGTGCAAATTATTTTATATTATATTTTTATGACATACATTATTAGGTATATTAACAATTCACTATCGAAGAAGTTGATTACACTATAATACTTTCACAGTCTGACATTACAAGATCGAGAAATAATAATATCGATTAGTAATTTTAATAACAATAAAAAAAAAAAAACTCAATAATTTAATATCAGAATTTATCATTTAAGAATTCAGTTATGCTGTAGTAACATTTCATATTTAAAATTCTTTTCAACTTTGTCTTAAATAAAGGTGTATTTAATTGTTTAATGTCCTTGGGAATTTAATTATAGATTTTTGGACCCATACTTTTGTGGCATATTGCAGTCTTAGATGGAAAAATGCAGAGATCATTGTTGCGTCGACTTCGAGCGCATGTATCCGATAGCCGTGAAAACAAATGCTGATTATTTCTTACGATCAATGCTACTTCAAAAATATATAAAGATGGGAGTGTAAGAATTTTGTGCTTAGCAAACATTGGCTTACAGCTGTCAGTGGTTTGCATGCCGAACATAGCACGTACACAACGCATTTGTGTTTTGAAGGCCATGTCTGTAAGAGTTTACCTTTACCTTTATTCCGTATACGTAATTAAAAAAGAATAGTCCACCGTTTGTCCTGTACTGTTAATCCACAGAGCCAAAATGAAAAAGAGCTTGCCTTCAGAGTGTCCGATATTGCCAACTTGACCTTACTTTGTGAACTCTTTATTTTACCTGAGAGCTCTATTCTGGCTGGCTTTGAAGAGTTGTGTTCAGTTTTAGCTGAAGCATTAGCAAAACTACGACATTGGTATTTAAAAAAGGATTCAAAGAGATTGCAAGCGCAGACGCCAGCAGGAGGTCCTCGGTCGATTTTTTTTTTAGTTCTCAATTCTTTTGTTTTTAGTTCGGATTTTAATTCCTAAAAATTCCGCATATAGAGCAGTTAGTTAGCACGACGGTACGGTTGTTGAACTGGCTAAGCCAGTGATCGGCAACCTTGTCATCTAAAAGAGCCAAATATAGACAATACATAATTGAAATTGATTCATAAAGCCTTATTTTTTTACTTAATCTTTGCTTTACTAGGAGAGATTTTTTTTTAAACTTTGCCCCGCACTAGCATTTCTCCTGTATCGTGGGTACAGTTTACAAACATACGTGTCACATGCACAAACAACCAGACCCGAAACAACTATCTGTAGATCATACAAATATTTGTTCCGTGCGGGGATCGAATCAGCGACACGTAGCGCAGAAAGCTAATCGCTTAGCCACTGCGCCAACCGTGTCGTCTAGATTATTACTGATATAATTAGGATTAAAAGTACAATCTCGAGCTTTGCGTGGAAGGGCCGCAGCCGAGGAGTCAAAGAGCCGCATGCGGCTTGCCGACCAATGGGGTAAGCGATTAGCTTTCTATACTCGGTTTGTTTAGGTACTTAACTAAAGGTAAACAATCTTGATGTGACTTTTTACACAAACACATATTAAACAAATAAACTACTGCTTAAACTAGTGGTTCAATTGATTTGGTAATCGTTATTGTTGTTTTACATTGGATTTTAGTCGCGTTTTATTTTTAAACTGAGTTTTTAAACAAAAAATATTAAAAAGAAACATCAAGATCGTTTACCTTTAGTTAAGTACCTAAACAAACCGAGTATAGGGTACGCGTTGCGAGTTCACCTGCACGGAACATATGTTTGTACGATTTACAGATTGTTTCAGGGTGTTCGTGAAAAATGTACCCATGTTAGTGTGGAGCATCAATTTTTAACAATACTACAAGATAATAGATAACAAGATAATTTATTCGTGGAAATTATGATGGAACGAAGTATTGTGTCCCTCCATTGAAAAGAGGGGATCCTCCGACCAGGCAAGGTTAGCCTGGCGGGCCAAAGCCCGACAGTTGATGTTGGACATTCGTATATGTGTTATAATCATTGTAAACTCACAGAGTGCGATTTAGGATTTTCCGTTGTTGCTGGATTCCGATAGGTGGCGATACTTTTTGCCATGTTGCGTAATAGTCGCTACAAAAATATAGGCTTAGGATTCACTGTGAACTATTTTTAAGAAAAGTAAAAGCGCTTTGTTTCCCAAACCTCTTCTGCTGCTTGCTGCCTGTGTATCGCTGGCCTCTATCTCCTTTAGACATAGGAAAGGCGAGTAGCTTATACCTGGAAACCACACGATCTATATTAAGTAACTACCCTCACTAAATATACAAAGCGTTCACCACAAAGTTGAACTTGTAAGTTTAAGTCGTAACTGTGAGGTAAGATAACTATGAATAGCTAATCTTAATTAAAGCGATCTCAACGGATCAGGAGTTTGCCGAGTTAATTCTACTTATGATAAACATCTGAGGTGTATTATGGTAAGGTGAGGTTTGGAATTGGATGGGTGGATTGAGGTAAATAAATCAAAGATTAACACTAGATAATGTGGCTCTTAGATAATATTAAAGTACCCATTCTTGTTATTTTTTTTTGTATTGGTGTCAAAGTGTCTCATTAGACTAAAAGTCACAAGCATGACTGTGAGGTGCCGGGATCGATTTGCGGGCAAAGTGATTTTTGGTGTTTTTATATGGAAATTCTCAGTAGCAGGCCAGAATTTCTAGTTTTGCCATTAAACGGTAATATGCTCGCGTTCTTTTATATGAGACTATACAACAGTTTCGGCGAAATGTGGGTGTTCATCAATACACCTCTGCCTACCCCTTCGGCGAATACAGGCTTAATGGTATATTCTGAAAAAGGTGATTGAGTTGTTTTGGTTTCAGCAGCAGTACATTGAATTACGATTTATAAAACAAGCCTGGTCTGCTTAAAGACACACATATTTATGAACAAATATGTTGTGTGTGTATAGGTGATAGAGGTGAATCAAAGTCATCCATTCGCGTGTCCAAAAAGGGCGAGATGTGTTGGAAACTTTTATAATTATCTGTATATTTATGTATATCGTGTCTGTTTTTAATATATTTCTAGTCTATTCTATTTTAGGATCAGAATCTTTAGTGTAGTGTGAACGAAACAAGGAACGTGAATATTTATGTATCTTGCACCTGCGTCTGTTGTGTATGTGAAGGTACAGGTACATCGCAGATGCAGGAACATGAACAGAAACAGGTACATGAATATGTACAGGTATAGGTGCAGGTACGGGTACAAGTACAGACACAGGCACAGGTACAAAAATAGACACAGGTAAAGGTACATAAACAGGTACAGGAACACGTGCAGATGCTGGTGCAGGTAAAGTACAGATGCAGGTACAGGAACAGAAACAGGTGCAGGAACCGGTATAGGATCAGAAACTAGATATATCGGACTGGGCCTATTCCATTACCCAAATTAATTGCGGAAGCCATGGTAAACATTGTGCAAAATAACGATAAAAATAAATTGATTCTGAATAGCTATTTGGATCCGTTGATATGTTAAAAGCTTTTTTAAAAGGAAATAAAAAATAAAAATAACTATTTCACGTGCAAATAACATTGAAATCCTAAATAAAACAAGCCTTGAACATTTGCGTATATTCCGGAACAAATAAAGAAATAACTGTATATCAATTTCACGTTTCGGGTTTTTGAAATTTCATTTACCATTCAATTTCCGGAACCAACTTTAAACTGGCTCTGTTCAGAGCGTTCCACTTTTTCGAGACAGTTTGCCTTTAAACTTGTACAGAGAGATTCTGGAGTTGGTATTCAGAGTTTTGTTAATTAGAAAATAAGATCCTATGTAGGGTATAAAAAATCTGTCTGACACCACTATCATGCTTTCTTCTCACAGTACTCCCTATGCACTAACTGTATTCCACAAAGGAGACACGACAGAACAAGTACACTTAATGAAATAGCTATTATAGTAAGATCATATTTAATTACATGTGCCATTACAGTCTAATTAACGAACCTCTCCAAACAGACGGTTGTCTATTTTGAGAGGTTCGTTCGTTCGTCTATTTACGCGGTTACGCAGAATTTAATATAGATAACTTATAAGATATATTCGTAATTAAGTCTAATCTATATTTATTTCCTAATTAGCGTGTAAGAAACAATAAAGAGAAGATTAAACAACAATTTATTGTAACATGTGGTTACACTTTGAGATATACGGTGCTTAGAAAACAGGGTAACCGTAAATTATTAACTTGTGATACTCGTATCTCGAGAATTACGCGTAACAACATCTGCGTACTTGTTTACTCTGTTCATTATCTATACATCTATACATATAAATAAAATTGGAGTGTCTGTTTGTAATATTGAAATAACCGTTTTTTACTACATGCATATGAATATATATACGGTACATACACCAAAATAATATTTTTTACAATTTTTGTCTGTCTGTCTGTTTGTATAGGCTAACCTCTGAAATGGCTGGCCCGATTTTGACGGGACTTTTATTGGCAGGTAGCTGATGTAATAAGGAGTAACTCAGGCTACTTTTATTTTAGAAAAAATCTTTTATTTTAGAAAAAAATAGGGTTAAGTGCATTTGGTCTCACTAAAAAATACATTGTTAAGTTCCGACATCCACGCGAACGAAGTCGCGGGCACAGCTAGTTTATATATATATATGTAAGCATAGCATTTTGATAAACATTTACATGTAATCCTTACGCTCACAACGCTACTCCAGAAATCAAATAGTAATTTTAAGTTTTTTTAATGATATTTATTGGCACAGTTTATTATATTATAACTAGCAAACCCTTTTCTGGTTCAAGACAATAGCGCCACTAACCCGTAGACTAATTACCGATACAGCAATCAGTTTGCGACAGGCGTATGAAGATCGCGCTATAGTTACTGTCAAACGTCATTTTTGTGTCATATAAATGTATTGGCCGATAGTTAAACTGTTGTCGCGTGGCTGTCGTGTTGTTGTCACTTTTTTACGTAAGAAGGCTGCAGGTCCATCTATAGCTAAGAACCATCCAAGTGTCCCCATAAGTACCTCAAAAAAAAAAAGCATCAAAATCGCTCAAGCCAATCAGGAAGAAATGAATACATCCACACCGAAATGTTATACATAACGATAATACATAGTTACAATGAGCGTGAAACTATGTTTTCTCAAGTTCACATAACCCTTGTTTTTGGTTGTCTCACGATACCAGAGGAGTCGCCGATGCGCTGATATTATACTCTCCCCGAATGGGGAGAGAATATTGGGCTTTAGGCCGGCGTTTCTCAACCTACGAGGCCCACGTGACCACATTTAAAAACCGAAACACAAAAGGAATCATCCAGTCTTTAAATATTTCTACCATGAATATTAATGCAAAATATTCCTCCTACTTAAAACATAGCTTGCGGCAGAATTCGCTCTAACGTGAAACATCATTAAAAGTTTGTATTTAACAAAATATAAACTGCTCGGCCATGTGATGTTAAGATGAAGCCGGGCAATGTGTTTGAAGTTAACAACATCATAAAGTATAGAACTAAATCGAAGGCGACCGGCAGCGTAATTACCGATGTAGCAATGATTTTGCGACAGGCGTAGATCGCGCAATAGCTACTATCAAACGTAATTTTTGTCTCATATAATATATTTTTACGTAATTAGACTGGGCTTATGGTATAAGTTTCAAAAACAATAAGTTCGTTTTTGTTTTCAACATTCGATTTTTTTCATATTGAAATCTCGGTTTTTAAACTCAGTGATTATGGCTTTTCAATGTGCATATGTGAAAGCTGATTTTTATTTACCTACGTTGTATATACCTACATTTTACCTATATATAAAATAAGAGCTAAACTCGGGTTCCGAATGAATTCGCTTCGTACAAAACGCGCCGGTTTGCGGCTCTCGATGTAATCACCGAGCCCTTTTAAATTGTTAATGCTTACGTCACACTGATTGCGATAAATATAGCTATATTCTGACCAGTAGCTAGAGGCTTTAGTTATATAGCTACCGCGATGATCGGTCGATCTGGTTAAGCAGCGCTTGGATGTGTGACCATTTTTCACACAGATACCCCTCCGTGCCTCGGAAAGCACGTTAAGCAGTTGGTCCTAGGTGTCATACGAAGACCTATGATAGTTATTACGAGTGTTATAAAGCCCAAAAAGTCTGCAAACCAGTATAACTTTAGAGTATCAATGTGTCCCAGTAATTAGGTGCTGGAGGTCAGATGGCAGTCGCTCCGTGTAAAGTACTGATATTCAGCCTCAACCGGTAAATTTGAAGCTGATCCCAATGTAGTTGGCAAAAGGCTAAGCAGATGATAATTCTGAATAGAAGCTGTAGTTGATCAGTGTTCCCAGCACTGCTATATGTTGAAAGAGTGGTTTCGTTTGTTTGAACACCTTTTGCGAGTACAGTACTATGAAGGAGGTTTGGTGTTTCTCCATGAAGAAAAGGGAGGATCCGCCAACTTGGAGATGTGGTATACCTGGCGAGCTGAACCCGACGGTTGTTAATTATCACATAGGTAATCATCAATGGGGTAGCCTCTTTACAGTCACCCCCTCTGGGAAGTGCCGTTCGGCATGACACCGTGGTGGGCTTCAGTGCGGTCTTCTAAGAGTTCCCGAAGCCCACCATATGGTGTCGAGGCGGAGGATAGCCTATGACGGGTTCTCACCACGGTAATAAAAAATAAGGTATGTTTAGGTTAGAATCGATGCATATTCTCATAGATACTGTTGCTCCTATCTCATTGGTCTAGAGGTCGCAAGCACGACCGCTAGAATCAGGTCCTGGATTCAATTCCCGAGTCGGGCACATAGTTATTTTATTTTACTGTATGGAAATTCTCAGTAGCAGCACGGTGTCTGGAATTATGCCAGGTTGATGCGATACAGGAAAATTCCTAGTGTAGGAGCAGTAGCATGCGGTTCATAAAGACAAAAAGACACTGCCTACCCTAAGTAACTCAGATAAATATTTATTATAAGATATTTGAGTTGGCAAATCACATATATCATCATTTAATCGACAAGACGACGAACCAATACCAACATGCAGTAGGTATTTTTGGTAAGTAAGCTATTAAAATTTTCTGCATACCCTGTCTAAAATTTCTGTGCACGCCGCTGTGTGGGACCAGTGTGCTTATATTATTTTTTAATTATCAATTAATTTGCTTCAGTTAGCTTTAAAAGGAGTATCGCCTTAATTTTTTATTTCAGCGATGAAACCGTCACCGACTTTTGACGTGATTTCATTTTATTAGAGGTTCATTTTAACGATAAGTTACTTTGACCGTAAAATGTAAACAGAAACTGATTATTTAAAGGTTATAAAGATACCAAATAGGCTATAAATGATATATAATTAAATTATATAACAAAAAAAATGACGGCACGGTTGACGCAGTGGTTGAGAGATCGACTGCTGCGCTACATGTCGCGGGTTCGATTCTCGCACGGAACAAATATTTGTATGATCTACAGATAGTTCAGCAGTTGTTGTAAAAAAAAAATAAAAAAAAAAGAATTCAACCTATTACTGTTCCACTTTGCACGAGCTTTTGATTGTTCTCAGAATAAGAAATGGTTAAGGCCTTAAACCTATGGCCTAGGGCTTTAGACACTTAAATACATAAGATTTAAATATACTCCCTCATTGTGTAGTGGTCGTAAGTGCGACTGCTGAGCGGGGTGAGGTCTTGTGTTCGATTATCGGGTCGAGTTAAGTATTGGTGGGTTTTTCTGTATGGAACTCGAACTGCCCGACAGATGGCAATAGGCTCGTCCCCTATTACATGGCACACAATTATGGCATTAGTGAAATGTGGGTGTATGATAGTACACCCCTGCCTAACCCTCCGAGGAATACAGGCGTGATGCTATGTTATGTAATGTTAATAATAATATATAACTGAAAGATATTTCATATCTTGAGGATACCTAAAGCCTCAACTATTTGTTCACGATATATTCTAGAAAAATCACAAATTGTAGCTAGATTGATGAGACTGAACCCAGACTGCGTCGTCATCGTCAGGCAATTTAGAGCACAGCCCTAAGGAACAACGACAGAATGAAAATTACATGCAGCAGTCTCCGAGGATATCTACAGTGTCATGGCACTGCATTGATCAAAATCTCTAGATATACACACAGGCACTCGAAATCGTCCGAGATAAATAAGCGCAATAATCGAACTTGTGCGCATATTTGATTTAGGACCATGTTTAGTTTTACAGTGACAAAATGATAGAGATTTACAATAGAGATAGAGAGATTTGAAATAGGTTGTTATCTTAAAAAGGAATGGCTCTTGCTAAATTATTTTGATCAGTTAAAAACAAAGTTTGTAGAACCCTTAAAGTATTTATAAGATCCCTTATTTTCATTAAGCAAATATTAATATTGTATCTGTGGTGACAGTAGGCGGAGACGGGTCAATAACTTAAATAAATTTCTAACGACCTCGACAAGATTCGCAAATCAAGTTTATGCCTTTCAGTTAAATAAAAACTGCGAATGACGATGATGACATTTCTGTAAAGAACGTTACGTTTTTGTAAGAAGCTGTGCATCTCGAGGATTTATATCAAAGTGGTACTGTAATTTAAATTGGTATCGATAATATTGAAACTCTTAGTATGAATATGAATGCAATTTCATCCTAGACCTGTCTTGTCTCGAAGTCACGAAACAACAGACTCAATATTAAAGGACTTTCACACAGTCGATCCATCGTTTAATGATATTCCGCCCCAAAAGATTACAATGTCATACAAATAATTGTAAACAACAATCCACAAAGAGCAATGTCAGTCAGTCAGTTGCCGGTACGTTTGGCGCAGTGGCTAAGCGATTAGCTTTCTGCGCTACGTGTCGCCGGTTCGAACCCCGCACGGAACAAATATTTGTATGATCTACAGATAGTTGTTTCGGGTCTGGTTGTTTGTGCATGTGACGTGTATGTTTGTAAACTGTACCCACGATACAGGAGAAATAATAGTGTGGGGCAAAGTTATAAAAAAAAAGTTTAACCTTTGGTCTGTGTTGGTATAAGATCCTGACATACATAGTCGTATGTGTGTGTTAAGGATCCTTATCATTAAATACCTGTCTAATTTTACTTAATGCCGAATTTTTATTTAATGTCGAAATGCAAAACTAAATATATTTTCCAAATAAATAACCAACCAACATCGTCTTACGCTAAGTTTTCACGAGTAAATCATCAAGTTGCGTCGTAAAATTGAGGCCAATGGCGGAAGCGCTCAGAAACGTCACACGGCGGGTGTTCTCTTTTGCACTATTTACACAGAGCAAGGGTTAATAGACTCATAGATGAATAAGAAATGGCGTCTGTCATGCTACACACACCATTGGCAGGAAGGCTTCTCAAGTGTGCAGGTTTTCTCAAGATATTAAAACCATATACAGAATACGGACCCTGGAACATGGAAGCTCAGCGTTCAATAGCATGGCTATCACTGCTGGGTTTAAAAAAGTTTCTGAGTTGAAAACAATGTTATCAGGATATCGTAGAGCAATCAATTCCACCTGCTTACTGCTACTGAAATAAAATGAACGATACTCCATTCGTAATGGAATTTCAATAATAAATAAAAGATCGTGCTATTTAAAATTAAATTTTATTTTGGCACTGAATCAGTCGTTGTGAAATAAACCTTATTTGTATACAATTAAGATTCAAAATGGCACTTCGTTGTGTTTTAACACTTACATGCATTGTTAAACGGCACAGTTTCCATCACATTTTTATACAGCTATTATAAATAAAGTTGTTTTTTATTAAATGTAAATGGACGAACAATTATTTTGGATAAATGGACAGTTTACATTAAAAAAGGTTAATATTACGCTTTTGGATTTCTATAGAATACTTCAACTAATAAATAAGACTTAATGTACTCACATGTAGGTGCTATATTGCTCCAAAGGACGCATTCTCGCCTCGGTACATAATAATAATATACCCGGTAAATTAATTAGGTTCATGATACAACTATTTGCCTCATAACACAATGTTTTAAATTATAATTCCTCCAAAAACTCCAAAATAACGATCAAATATAGTTTCGATCAAATTCTTTGCTTCAGTAAATTATGTGTGCAAGATTGTACATATGTTAAGTGAGCAATATCGTCATTATTACGAAATAATAAACCGTAACATTAGGTAAATAATAATAATACTTTGTATCATAATAATTATATCGTATAACATTATTTGGCATGTGTCAGGCAGTTTCCATCACAGTACCATTTTAGAAATTGAGCTTTGTTCAAAAATACACTTTATGTCGTAGGCACAATGTTAAAATTCGTTAAGGCACGGTCTCCTCATGGGGGTGTCTTCTCGTGGCTCGGTGGTGGACGTCAGTTCAAGGTTGTACCGACGGTTGTACCACAGCAGAACTATCAGGCAGACCACGCAGAGGATTATGAAGAATGCCAACATAAATAGAAGGTACAGCTGCAAAATAAAGTTTCGGTTTTAATATACAAGAGCAAATTTTAAACCTAGAGAGAGATTTACTCTGAGCATGTTTTAACATTTGTTTGTCTCCAGGTGTAGGAACCTTAGAACATCTGGTGCAGTGAGACTCAATACCACTACTGGTGACTGCTCTTTCCCCATGATATGCGCATTGAGCACGTGCCGATTCAACAGTTGAATAAAATAACTGCTGATTTGGTGTTCTTAAACTTAGAGTGAAATAGAGTCACTGAGTTAAAAACAGCTGAATAATTATCAGGATACTGTAATCAAATATAACTGAAACTAATATTCACTAAATAAAAACTGTACTATAAATATTATTACCTTTTAACATAGGCACATTCAGTAAACTACAGTTTTTAAAACAAACAGTCAATATTCTCTGTTTTCTTTTAATTACTGGAGATCAACAATCAGTAATTATCGACATCATTCTACAATTTACAAGCAAAATGTCAAAACAAGTTAAAATTACACAAACATCACGCCTGTTATCTATAGTAAGGCAGAATAAACTATACTCGTTTTGTTTAGGTATTTAATAAAGGTAAACAATCTTGATGTGACTTTTTACACAAACACATATTAAACAAATAAACTACTGCTTGAACCCTAGGTTCAATTGATTTGGTAATTGTTATTGTTGTTTTACATTGGTTTTTAGTAGAGTTTTATTTTTAAACTGGGTTTTTAAACAAAAAATATTAAAAAGACACATCAAGATTGTTTACCTTTAGTTAAATACCTAAACACATCGAGTATAACATTGTAGCCCCCATATTCTTGAAAATAATGCTGTTCAATAGGTGTTTGAATAATGACGACACGGCTGGCGCAGTGGCTAAGCGATTAGCTTTCGGCGCTACGTGTCGTGGGTCCGATCCCCGCACGGAAGAAATATTTGTATGATCTACAGATAGTTGTTTCGGGTCTGATTGTGTGTGGATATGACATGTATGTTTGTAAACTGTACCCACGATACAGGAGAAATCCTAGTGTGGGGCAAGGAATTAAAAAAAAAGGTTTATTAAATCCCACTAGAGTCAAATTTATTGAATTTGGAATGGATATTTATGGAACTAAAAAGACATATAAATATCTACATTGTGAATGATTTCCAGGGAAACGATGTCCTTCAAAACTATATGACGTTTACATAAAAAACGTTTCTGACCTAACATGATTATGTTCCTTGAGGTCGGATTTCCCACTCCCTCGAAATCAGAACCAAACAATTAGTCGCAAGTAAACATAACGAGCTGATTACAAAATTCTCTCCAACTTCACGGAAATAGAAACTCAAATCAATTTACTCAAGGATACACGAAGAAACCCACACACAAACATAACTACATGAAAACAAAGGGTACTCAAATTAATACAGATCTCCAAAACTCCAAAGCACTGTTTTCTTTCCATTACCAAATCTGCATTGAAGTTAATAAGCTTTTCGCGCCTTAACAAGAAAAGTCAGTCAGTAAGAAAAACATCAAACTCCAGAGAACTCCATATTCGTTTCAACCTCAGAAAAACAAGGGTTCGCGTAGGTTGCTACTTCAAATTCATTAGTAGTTGATTCAATCAAACCCTTAAAATAACAATTTAATTAATCTTCACAACATAATAGATTATGTATGTGGACAATGTTTCATCCAATTAAAATTCTTTGGAGAACCCATTTAACTTTGATTACACAGCTGGTAGGGGCCATCACGAAACCATTAAGAGGCAATTTTTCAGTCTGTTCCAGTTTAATAGAGTTGGTAGGCAGGAACAAAAGCTATGATAATAGTGAGTACTATTACATACAAGTACACGACAAAATAATATATTAGAAATAAAATAACAAAGAAAATCTCAAACCATACAATTTTGTACAACCTCCCTAGTTTCATGAATTAAAACCCTGAAAACAACACGAAACGAATATGTTTCATACACTCCAATAAGCTAAATCTATGTACAACACTTAAACGAGGCGGTAAAGCCCTTGAGTATAATTATCTCCTTTTCCATAACCACAACACTCAACTCCGTCACGTGGGGCAACACGACAAAATATAAAACAACGAATAAACACGACACATCAAATTATCAACGACCTATTTAACATCGCCGGGTAAACACTGACGTCATTTTATACGAAAACAAGCAACACGCATGCGTGGACGAAAACAATTGAATTAAGAATTTCGAATTACAAAAAAAAAATAACGTGTTTTAATTCTTGGCAACTTTTGTAATCTGTACGTTTTTTTTTTTAAATTATATTGGTTTTTAAAGTTTTTAAATTCCTTACCCCAAAAACGGCGAGGAGGTTAAAATGTGGCATGGTGTCCATATAGCCACGCCACCGATAGGGTATTGAGCTATGGGGTAAGGCAATCTGCCAAGTGTTTGCGTAACTCACCCCTGATTTTACGTCGATTGTATTTTTCTCGATAAACTTTGTTTTATTTGCGCATCTTCGTCAAACTGGGGAGGAAAGAGTAGCGGTTGGTGTTTGTGGTTAAGCAACAGCGAATTAGGTCAAGATTTAGATGGGTGGTTCGGTAATGGGGGGAAGATGAGATTGTCAATTTGATCTCTATGTGTTACTGGTATTATTGTGACTCAGCTTTTCTCTTTGATTCTATAAGTTGATATTATATTTGGTTGTTTAGTAAATAGTTTATAAAAAAAATATTTATCTGATTCATAGGCCTAATAGTTGCAAGCATGGCTGTTTCACAGGAGGCCTTGTAGTTGATTCCCAGGTCCGGCAATTTGTTATAATTTTTACAATTGTATCCTGAAGTTTCTATTGTGCCCAGTGGATGGTAATAGGCTCACTTTACTTGGAACTAATTAGCGGCGACGAAGATGTGCGTGGGGGTACTACTGTAGGCGAAATGCTATGCATACTTACATATATTATACAATCTATTCTTAGAATCTAATGCGCATTCATTAAGTTTAACGTAGATATGTAAATTATCTAATATTATATTTGAAATACTCATATCTCCTTTCATAATTGATTAAAACCCTGAGGGCGATAAACATCGCTCTTTGGGTAAATTTAGCTTGTTAAATCTGTCTTCCTGTGTGCCTATTTTTATGTAAGCAAAAGGCATGTACAGTCGGTGGCAGAAGTAAAATTATACATAGTATAATTTAACTTAATGCTCGGTAGCCGCGCTTCCGACTAAGAACCATATTAAGTGTTATTTTTTTTAATACACAACTGCCCAAAAATTGAGTGTTATGTTTTCAGAGTTCATGTATGTATGGTATGTATGTGAGTTTCTTTGTTCCACCATCACTTTTAAATGCCTGAACAGATTTGGATGTATGGGGTATCGTTAGAATCCATACATCATCCCGAGTGACACTGAGGACAGCAGACGAATTGCAGACGGGAGACCTCTTTGATTAACATGAAACATTTCGAAAAAAAGATAAATAAACGATATTCTATTCTATTCTATTCTACATTCCTTTGGGCAGTCGTGTAAAAAGTGTTTAACAGAATGACAGACAGACTCTCGACATCAATGACAATGAAGTCGGCTAGAAAAGCCGACTTTAAAAAAGGAGGTTTTTTCTTGTTTTTTTTTACGATTTATGCGTCGGATACAACAAATGCACTTCGCCAATCGTGTCGGTTTATCATTACATGTTTTACTTGGCACCGACTTCAATATCTTCAACTACTATATTGTATATTCATCATCAGCCAGAAGACGTCCACTGCTGAACGAAGGCCTCCCCCAAGGGGGGGTTTGCCATAATCCCCACGCTTGGCAGGCGGCTTGGGGATCGCAGTGGCTCACCGATTAGTAAGTGGACGCTGCTGCCTATTGTATATTAAAACATTTATTTTTTAGTTATTAGTTTTGTTTTTGAGTTTTATTTATCTGTTTAGTCAGCGAATAAATGAGTGACCTTTTGCTTTGTATACAGATTACCTAATACAAATTTAGTTCGTTTTTTGGCAGGACAGTCGTGTCTTTTTATTTTTTTTAATTATTTATTTTAATTTGTAACACTATATTGGATTTTTTTATTGCCAGTGCGCTATTTTAAAAACAGCTAAGGTGTCTACGCGAAATATGTATCAATAGAAAATATATTCAAAAAATTCAATACAGTTCATATACTTATATTAGGACAAAGGTTTACCCTAAATAGATTTAGACTAAAACTTTTTTAAGAAATAAAGTTTAGTTAGTTTTGATGTTAACCGTACAAAGGCAATATATGAATGCATTAGGTTGCTGGTCTGAAGGTTAGTCTCCTTTCCAGTTCCTTGTGAAAACTGTACTCTATGCTGGCTTGGTGCGTATTGGCGGACTATTGAAACCATCGAGAACCTCATGGAGACCAAAACCCTAAGGTTCCTGGTGGTGAAACCTGCAGCTTTCCTTACGATCTTTTCCATCATAGTCATCGCAAATAATAATTTGCTCATGAATCGAAAAGTCAAAGGTGCGTAACTTTCAAAAACAAAGAACATTTATTATTACTTCATTGGTGATTCACTGTATTGAAGTCATCCGAACATCATCATCAGCCTATTCGTATTCCCATATTCACCACCATACGGGTCCAGTGTGGATTTTTGAAAACCTTCCAAGCCTTCCAATTTTTGTTTCTAGGACATGTATTCTTTTTTTATCCGCTTTGAGTTCATGACGTTTTTATTTGTTATTCGAAACACTTGTATAACTTGTACTGTTAATACAGTATCATCCTCATTTTGCAATGTAACGTTTTTATCAGTTTGTTCTTTCTTATATCATCATCATCATCAGCCAGAAGACGTCCACTGCTGAACGAGGGCCTCCCTCAAGGGGGGGTTTGCCATAATCCCCACGCTTGGCAGGCGGCTTGGGGATCGCAGTGGCTCACTGATTAGTGAAAGGACGCTGCTGCCCATCCTCCAGTGTCTGGCCGCAGTTTTAAGACGTACCCGGGTCACACTTTCTTATATATGCATGTTAAATTTAAGATTATTAATTATAAATTAACTTTTTATTTTTTGAAAAGAGTATCCTTGGAGTTTCTTGCAGGTATTTTCTCCATAGGACCTACACCTTCTTGGAACAGTGCACCTAGAGTCTCGACTTTTTAAAAGTGCCTGCACAGGCCTTGTTGAAATAACAAGCTTTGACTTCGACAATATTGTCCATCATCTTAAGAGCAGTTATAAATAATGCAATTTGAAAGTCTGCTTACATAGACAAAACGAATATGTAAATGGAAAAAACCAATTTACCTCAGGTATTCTTCATGATGATAGCCAAGCCCAAAATGGCCGACATCGTAAATCACAAGGTACGGCAATATTTACGAGCTACGCACTATTTTATGTTCTTTTATTCATAAGTAGATGGACATAAAGGGACCTGAGACTGTCACCTTTGGAAACTAAGATAGGTACATGAAGAATTTAGGAGCTGTCCTATTTGGAGATGAGGGTCGACTTACAACCAAGCAACCGGATATTAAGTTAAACGATACTAGTTTTGGCCCAGATCGTATTGGTTATTAGTTTATCCATCCAGACGGCCTTGTAGCAATAGGTCCGATTTCATGCGTTGGCAATTGAGAACTTTATGGAGCCCTTGTAGATGTAAAAGTTTCTTCACGTCCTTTATCGTTAATGCAGTTGATTATGAAAATCCGATTCGCGTATGACTTCCTTAATCCAGAGGCTTGAGACAGGTTCAAGCTCAAGAATTTGGCGCGCACCTCCATCGCACACCATTAAAAATCTTATGGAGCCCTCTCAGAGGTGCAAGGTTACTCTGAATAATATTCTTCACTATTAACGCCAATGATAATCTAATTACAACATACACCATATACTCACCCAAGGCACACCCCCATACATAACTTACAGACCCTCACATTATACACTTCTACACTCTACACCCTTCACACATATTCACATTACAAGTAGAATAAGGATTCTTACCCATTGCTTTATACCCATATCTTCCACTAATTGTTCATCGCCACGGCCCACTTGTTGCTTAAATCTCATTAAA
This sequence comes from Shargacucullia verbasci, assembly GCA_947562105.1. Lineage (NCBI taxonomy): Eukaryota > Metazoa > Arthropoda > Insecta > Lepidoptera > Noctuidae > Shargacucullia > Shargacucullia verbasci. The sequence continues at coordinate 1,068,305 of OX387289.1, read as the reverse complement.
TTAGACTTCCTAAATGGCTCAGCTCTGTCTCTTAAGATACAGTTTCTCCCAGTTTAAGAGGCAGGGTTTATATTTTTGTGCATAGATTTTCGCTAATTAGATTTAACTACAATACTTGTGTAACTTTTGTATTGTAATTTTGATAAAATAAACTATTATTATTATTACTATTCTATGTATGCAATAAAAAAGGAAAAAAAAGTACGACCTGCAAGTGAATTCCAAAAGTCAGAGGTTTGAACCAGTTTTTAACTCACACCTCCCTGCATGGAAGGCAGGGTTCAACCACTAGGCTATCACTGGAAATATATATATATTTATATTTATAGACGACACGGTTGGCGCAGTAGCTAAGCGATTAGCTTTCTGCGCTACGTGTTGCGGGTTCGATCCCCGCACGGAACAAGTATTTGTTTGTGCATGTGACATGTATGTTTGTAAACTGTACCCACGATACAGGAGAAATCCTAGTGAGGGGCAAAGTTTAAAAAAATAATATTTATTTCGATTGTACTACTGTTAACACCTATATACCAGATATAGTTAATTTCTGACATGACAACCAGCTGGAACATTGTCTTAAGGAGTCGTAAATCCTAATTTGTGACAGACATATTTACGAGCCGCCTAATATTTTTCCAATTTGTCTTATTTCTTGTTACGACTGTACCTCTCCTCGTTATCGGACACCGAATACCATTTCTGTGTTTTCTAGCGTCAAAAGTATTTTTGGAAACCTTATAGTATGTAACTATGATGTTATTTCGTAACTAGCTTTTGCCCGCGACTTCGTACGTGTGGAATTTAGAATCTGATATTTTCCTGCGGTAAAATGGAGCCTTTATTTTAAGTTAGACCTCTAGCAATACATCGGTGAAAACTGCATTCAATTCTATGCAGTAGTTTTTGCGTGATGCGTGTACAAATATACAGACAGACAAAAATTCTAAAAACTAGTGTTTTGGCTTCTGTTGTTCTAATAAAGACTACCCATATTAGTTTTTCTCCAATATCTATAATGTACAGACATCGGCCTGTTATTATTTTAATTATATGTATAGATTCTTTTGAGTGCTTTGTCAACTGTTTAATTAAGCGGGGTTGCTAAACATAAGGGTTTGATTTTAGATCCCAGAAAAGAAATGAAAAAAAAAAATGCAATTAGGATTTTTCGATCAATTTTACACGTATTTTTTTTAAACTAGATGGAAGCGGCATTTCCTGACTATACCAGAAAGAAATGCCGAAACAAACTCAGGGGTCAAGGTCTATTTTGAAGTCCAAACAAATTATAGTAAATATTTATGTGACATAAATATAGGGTATTCTCTGGAATGGCTTTTTGAGGAAAATGCTATTTCAAAGCTATATTCAGTACAGAGAAAGTGATTTTTTAAGTCGTTTTTTTTTTGGGAAATTCTTAGGATAGGTTGGCATTATTGTTGTTACACTAAAAAAGTACCCAAATTCATGAGTTTCAAAGATCCAACCTTTTAATTTTTTTTTTGCATTGACTACGTTATTGTTTTTAGACACATCTTCACGTATACATACACTAGGGTGTCCCAAAAATTTCAAGTGCGATTTTTTTTTACGCATACCTTCTAAAAACTTTCGTAATAACCCAATATAGTCTAAAAACAAAAGATTAGCCCATTTTATGAACGATAACCCGTGCCGACTTGCGATTTAAACTCGCCCATACAAATTGCGCGGGTACTGCACTGCGACCTGTAACTACGTGTTTTATTTGTCATTTCATACGTGATTTTTTAGAATATTAGTACGCTGTTATTTCTTGCATAAAGATGTCAGTTGAATTACGGAGTGATAAACAAAGTATTTTTCTTACCGGACTTCCAAAACCATTTAATAAATGGTGTAAAATTACCATCTAATCGACAAGTTCTCGCTGTCTTGTTTGACAATATTCGCGAAGTCAAACGACTTTTAGTGAAAGTGCTAATCTTGTGATTAGGAAGTGCATTATATTTTGGAAAAACATAAGAATTCCTACAAAAACCACGTTTGGAGAGAGCTGCAAAAATTGTAAAAGAACTCAGAAAATAATTGTGAAAGACACCTTGATAACTTATTTGATATATAGCACATGCTGATGCCTTTGAAAGAATGAAAATAGAGGAAGACAAAGTATTTTTGAAGAATCAGAGAGAGCCAGGTCGACCGGGATGCTTACCTGATGTACACAAAAACTTGGCGGACAAAGACAAAAGAGCTAGACTAAGACGATTAGAGGAAAAGGAAAGAAAACTAAGACAAAAAGAGTTACTGGCTCTTGCATGGACTTATACTACACATAACTTGGAATATCCACATGATTCAGACGAAGTCAGCTTGCCAGCGGAAAGAAACTGATAACACCTAAACTCGTCGTAGCTTTAGATCGATGCCAGCTAAGCATATGAGACTCCGTTTACATTCTTCATGCGCTCGTAGAAGCGCTTGGTCTGAACATCGATTACATCTCCATTAACAAATCCTCGATTCAGCAAATTCGCCAATTCGCTAAAACCATCTCAACTACCCTCTATAACTGGAATGTTAATGACAAGGTACAAATAATGTCTTGCGAAACAACATCTTCGAATATTGGACGTTTCAATGGAGCTTGTGCTCTTTTGGAGCAGACTTTAGAAAGAGTATTGTTACTTTTCGCTTGTCGTCATCATGTTTATGAGTTGGTTCATAAAACTGTAACAAGATAAAGCAAATTACTAGCACTCCAGATATTCCGATCTTTAAAAAGTTCAGATACAATTGGAAAAACATCGATTCAAATAACATTGAAAAATGCCTTGATTTCGTAAAATACCATGTTGCTGAGACATACATTACATCTTCGTTAATGTTTTTTATAGCACAACTGAACAAAGCTTTAATAAGAGACGATTATCACGAATCGGTCGAACTATGCGTAGTGTTTTTGAGGGGGAAATTCAGATGGAAAAGAAGAAAAATAAAAATGTCGACTGAAGATCGACGACATTTTTCTTCAGGAATATGTGCCTTGGGAAGATAATGCTGCTTTTCTGGAAACTAAAAGAAGAATAACTCGTTTGAAGATTTTAAATGACACTGCTGAAAGAACTGTCAAATTAATGCAAGATTTTACGGACTTATCACGGCTAAAGAAGAGCAAAAATAATTCCTGTTGCGTACCAGGAACGTAGATTTTTTTTATCCAGACTGTAAAAAACATACCCTAAAGAGAAATTACATTGGCTGATTGTTGTTATTTTATGTGTTTAAATAAAGATAAATATTTCTCTAATTTAATTTTGTCTTTTATTTACTTCATTTATTGCATTTTTATTAATTTTATAGGAGAACCAAATATTAACATTAAACATGAGATTTGATAAACTTTGTGGCTCGGTCGGCACGGGTTGCAATCATGCTAGAATGATAAAATTTCATATTTGAGTATGGTTTTGCATTTATAAAAGATATAGAGGGTATGCATTTCAAAATTCGAAAAAAAATTTTTTTTTGTCATATTTGGGACACCCTAACATACACCCAGACGCAGAACAACAGAACTATCTGCAGATCATACAAATGTATGAGAAAAGAGACTGTGCAGTCGATCTCTTAATTACGCCAACTGGAGCCGTCGTATTTTTTCCCCCAGATTGAGCATCAGAAACAGTACACAACAAAATACTGTCTAAAACTTAATTTTTTATGTGAAACCCGTAGGGATTTATGAACAGATTGTTTCGTAAAAATCTTTTTGTTTAATCGTAACATTTTTCAATCTCGTGTGCAAACAACTCACAAAGATTTCGCCACTCTTTGACGGTGAACTTCCTTTTTAACGCCTCAAAACAGATTGAAATAAGACTACAAAAGGTTGTTATGAAATATATAAAATTTAAGAAGAGAGTGGAAAAAAGTTCCCTTCATAAAATATGTAAAAGAGGGATATTTGCCATTGGGTTGGATCTCCCATTTGATTAAATAAAATAAATGAATAATGCCTCATTAATAATAATATAATCTTTATTTCTCCTCACAATACAAGCTTATTCCAGGTTTTACATAATAATATATTTTTATCTAATTAGCAATGTGAGGAGCTGGTGTCTGAGTTAGGCATAGAATGCCTGTATTACAAATCACCAGGTCCCCAACCCACGGAAGAACAGATAGTTTTTATCGAAAAGATTATGATCATTGGTCTACTAGTTGCTAACGTGACTGACTGACTGTGGAGGAACGAAGTATAGGTGTTCCTCCATTGAGAAAGAAGGATCCTCCGACCAGGCAAGGTGGTTAGCCTGGCGGGTAGATGCCCGACAGTTGATGTCGGATATTCGTATGTGTTAGAATCGTTGTGAATTTTCATAGTGCGATTCAGGACTTTCTGTTGCCGCTTCACTCAGATAGATGGCACTTCAATTTTTGCCATATTACGGGTAGTAGTCGCTAGACTTATTACGACTGAGCGTTAATTCTTAATTTCAGATAAAATATATATATTTATTGTTTGAAAAATTGCCTGTAGCTGTCCGGAGTTGAATAACAGCATCGATGAAATGTACAATTATCACCATCATCAGCCAGAAAACGTCCACTGCTGAACGAAGACCACCACATCGAACGACATTCCGCCACTTGCATCCATCGGTTGCCCGCGACTTTCACAATGTCGTCGGTCCAGTAGGAGGCCTTCCTACGCTGCGTTTTCCGGTTCGTGTAAAATTATAATACACCCTTATTCAAACCTTCGGGGAATACAGGCGTGATGATATCTTATATTAAAAAAAAACTCTTGTTATTATTAAATTGCTTGTGTTTATTCACTAGGTCGCCACGCGGTTTCGTCCAACTATCCGTGCGACACGCCCGCATACCACTTGAGGCGTGAATGTGGGACAAACAAACAAGCTTTGTGTGCATAATATTATGAGGATGGGTGGGCAAAGGTCAATCGCAAACAGGCTGTACTATAAATAACGGACTGTAATGATTCTTTGTGTTTCGCGAATTTTATTTATAGGGAAAGACTATGAATATCGCCACTGAAAAGGATCAAGGTTATTAGAAATTAATTGATCGAGTAAATCCTGTATTTAATTTAAAATGTTTCACAGGCAAACAGTTCTAAATAAGTTTCTCTCATATATTTGATATAATGTTAAAGATTTCTGTGTGGATTTGAAGAAATATGTTTACAGACGATTTCAGTTCACTGACACTGTTTTTCTTTTTTGTCAGGATGGGTTATATCGCATGCTATAACAGATAATTAGCCAGTCAGCAATGGTATTAACAAATCTGTCTTTTTTATTTTACTTTCCTCCTGTAAGGGAAGACGGGGGGTGACCCGCACTCCTAACAAGGCTACCTTGGTTCTGACAAACAAACCCAATCTATGTTCATCTATCCTGCTTTAATATTATACATGTGAAAGTTTATAAGACGGATGGATGGATGGACGGATATTTGTTACTCAATCGCCCCAGAACGGCTGAACGGCAGCCTGATTACCAATGTAGCGACAGGCGTAGATCGCGCAATCGCCCCAGAACGGCTGAACGGCAGCCTGATTACCAATGTAGCGACAGGCGTAGATCGCGCGATAACTTCTGTCAAACGTCATTTTTGTGACATATAATGTATTGGATGACAGTGAGATTGCTGTCGCGTGGCTGTCGCGTTGCTGTCGCTTTTTTACGTAATCAGGCCGCGGATCTGGATGAATTTTGGCACAGAGATAGAATAGAGATAGAATAGCACATAGGCTACTTTTTATCCTGGAAAAATGTACGGGTTCGTAAACCACGCGGGTGAAGCCGCGGGCGGAAGCTAGTAACCAATAATTATGTTCTTTCTTAGTATTAAATAGTACTAACACTGATCAAAATGATGAACACAAATACTCGGACTGTCTCATTGGTTTAGTAATCGCAAACAATTAAACTAAGGGTAAGTGTTTCTATATATCAGTAGCAGCATAGAGTTTTGTACTGTCCCCGAGAGATGACAATAGGCTCGCTTATTACATGGGACTTAATAACGGTAACCCTTATGAGAATACAGGCGCATCTTAATATATATAATTCTTCTGTACGTGAGTTTGTCACCTAACTCCTCCTAAACGGCTGGACGGATTTGGATGAAATTTTGTGTGTATATTTCAATGAGTTTTTTCATGGTTTGAAAACACAATTGGATCCGATAGGTGGCGCTGCGACAGAGTTCTACGTTCGGGCAGAACAACGTCTGTCGAGTCCGCTAGTGTACTCATATGTATGTATATAAATTCTTCAACAAAGTTTCTGACAAAATCGATTCCACGGTTTCACGACGAAAATTAAACAACACGCCATAAATCAGCCCGTATGAAATATTGCTACGAATGTATGTCATGTGACGTATGTTTTGTAAGTGAGCAAATTATGATTAACGACTCATAGAGGTGTTTACATTTGTCCCATATACCTAAAATCAAATCGAAATCTGGTACAGACGACAAGAATATTAATGTTATTAAAACTAAACCCCGTGTCCTACCAGACAATTGTAATCAAATTCTTCTCTATTTTCAATGATGACTGTACAAATAGAGCGTCTCGATTGGCGCAATGGTTGAGCAATCGACCGCTGCGCTACGTGTCGCGGGTTCGATTCCCGCACGAAACAAATATTTGTATGATCTACAAATAGTTGTTTCGGGTCTGGGTGTATGTCCATGTGAATATTTGTGTTTGTAAATGCACAAGGAATTATTCCTAGTGCGGGGCAAAGTTTATATTTAAAAAGAAAGATAATGAAACGTGTTCGGAAGCGCTAATGAGCGTGAGTTCCATGGTTCGATCCCCTGTATCAGCCAGTGTTATATAAGCGTTTTCTGTAAGAACAGATTCTTAGTAATAGCCCGAAGTTTCGGACTGTACCCAATAGGTAACAAAAGCCACGCTCCACCATTACATGGGACTTAATTATGGCATCCGCAAAATGGAAACGCAACCTAAATTCAGAATACAATCCCTTAATCACAATTGCCAAACGCCATGACAGCACGCCCTAAAGCCAAATGGATATCTACGACGGCCTACACTCATGACAATTTGATCCATTAATTCAGTGGCTTTAATTGAGTAAAACCGGTGTTCACCTTCCTATAGGAAATACCATTGACGTGGCCTACATACATATCATGAGCATAACATCATGCCTGTATTCCCCGAAGGGTCTGACAGTGGTGTACAATTGCACACCCACACTTCGCATTATGTAGATGGGGGCGAGCCTTTTGCTATCTACCGGGGAGACTAGGACTCCGTACATGAAATCCCGAATCTGCTTGTAGTATTTAGTACTAGCTTCCGCTCGCGGCTTCGCCCGCGTGGTTTACGAACCCGTACATTATCCCGGGATAAAAACAGCCTATATGCTATTCCAGACTATAATCTATCACTGTGCCAAATTTCATCCAGATCCGTTCAGCCGTTCTGGCGTGAAAGAGTAACAAAGATCCATCCATCCATCCATCCATCTTCACAAACGTTCACATTTATAATATTAGTAGGATGTTTTGACTATATTAGTTGACTACAAAATAATTGGCGTTCAGAGAGATGATTTATCAGTATACAAGTTATTAAAAAAATAACAACATAACATAACATAGCATCACGCCTGTATTTCCCGAAGGGTTAGGCAAAGGTGTACTATTGTACACCTACATTTCGCCGATGTCGTTATTAAGTCCCATTTCATACGAGGCGAGCCTATTGCCATCTACCGGGCACAGTTCCAGATTCCGGGCTGCTACTGAGAATTTCCATACAGAAAAACCCAGTAACACTTTGCCCGACCTGAGAATCGAACCCAGGACCTCACGCTCAGCAGTCACGCTTGCGACCACTACACCAATAAGACAGCAAATAACAACTAGAACACTTTTCATCTACAATCAAACTTGCTTCCTTCATCATATATTATCACTTTTCTAAATAAACATATTTTTCCAAATAGGTAAGCTATATATATAGCTTTGACCCGGGTACGTCTTAAAACTGCGACCAGACACCGGAGGACGGGCAGCAGCGTCCTCTCACTAATCGGTGAGCCACTGCGATCCCCAAGCCGCCTGCCAAGCGTGGGGATTATGGCAAACCTCCCCTTGGGGGAGGCCTTCGTTCAGCAGTGGACGTCTTCTGGCTGATGATGATGATGATGATATATAGCATTTATATACATAAGCTTAATTTGTGTTGCAGAAAGGTGATTATCATGAATTACATAAAATTATTCAGGTAGCTTAGAGGAGCATAATTCGCCATTACAGTATGGTCACAACACTGTTTGAATATATAATGAAGGTAAAAGTACCTAACACGTTTTCCTTAATTTTGAGACGTTTATGTATGTGTGATGTACTGTAACAGCTCGTGGTTCTGGTACGTGGTGGTCAATGTACACTAACTTCATCATCATCATCAGCCAGAAGACGTCCAGTGCTGAACGAAGGCCTCCTCCAAGGGAGGGATTTGCCATAATCCCCACGCTTGGCAGGCGGATTGGGGATCGCAGTGGCTCACCGATTAGTGAGAGGACGCTGCTGCCCGTCCTCCGGTGTCTGGCCGCAGTTTTAAGACGTACCCGGGTCAGCTACGGCCAAGACAGGGTCAGGACGGCTGCATTGTTAATATTGTGATATTCCTATTATATATTATAGTGATGTTGCAGTTGATAGCGATACCCTTTTTTGAATTTAATTATTATTTAGAATATTTTTTTTTAATAAATTTAATTATTTAAAATGAAAGTAATTAATTAACCGTACTATACCGTCTGAATACATGAATAACAGACAAATAAATTTTATCTTTTACAAAGAAAAATTTGATTTAATTTGAAATCAATTGGTACACTAACTTACAGCTCGTTTATGACGGTCAAATCCCATGTGTTAGGGCATAACAAAGTAATTTGTGCATATTATTTTGTATACCCAGCCGTATTCGCGACTTAATGCGCATGTTCGGATGCTCGAATTTGGATTTTGAATATATATATATATATATATATATATATATATATAATATATATATTAAAAGACCAATTAGAAAAAAAAAGAGACACAAAAAGTGTCTGTGTTTCGGCCGTGAACTGCAGTTCATTCATTTACCGCTAGGCTACGTGGCTAGTTATAGAGATCAGATATAGAAGATGATAATTCAGCCCATTACCGTGACTTTTCAATTAAACAAAGTATCTTATCTAATAATGACATAACATAGCATCACGCCTGTACCCCTAGTGTAAGTTTCTTTTGACAAATTCGATTTACTACATCGAACGCGTTCGGCACCCCAATTGGTCCGTTTCGTGCTCTCCACCAATCGGAGTGCCGAACGCGTTCGATGTAGTAAATCTAATTTGTCGAAAGAAACTTACACTAGGGCCTCTGTATTCCCAGAAAGAATTAGCAGAGGAGTATTGTTCACCCACGTTTGTTCGAAGCCGTTATTGAGTATAAAAGGGCCTACTGCCATCTACCGGGCACATTTTTAAACTGTGAGCTGTTATTGAGAATTTTCTAACGGAATAATCTAGTAACAGTTTGTCCGAACCGAGGAACCCTGAAGCCATCGTGGATTTCAAAAATCCCTTCCTAAAATTTTGTTAATTGTAAAGCCAGAAACTCAATAAAAAAAGTTCAGCTACTAATTTGATTAAGAAATTTTAATAATCTTAAGTTACTGTACCTTATATAAAATTCTTCTTGAACAAAGAGTTCTTTCATGCTCTTTGTCTATTCGGCGTTTTTAAAAAAGAATTGAACTTTTTTTATTCACCTACAGTTTGCTTGTTATATTTTAAAGGCGAAGTAATCATGGTATTTCTAGATCTGAAATTCGAATTAATAAAAAAGATGGATCTAATTTTTAATTGGCGACAATTATACAAAGTGTGTATAACTGTCACGCCAGCTGTCATTAAATTATAACAGCAAACAATAAATTAAACAAATATATACTCAATTTCTAAACTTTTTTACTCGAATAAAATATACTTACAAATCATTAATATCATGTTTTATTTTGCCGTTAGTAATTTATTTGACTATTTTTGATTTAATTATTATTTATTATTAATTATTTGACTATTTTTGATTTAATTATTATTGATCGTTATTATTAATTGTGTTGGAATCATTGATATTATTGTGAGACAGCAAAAAAAAAAATGTACCAAGTATGGATGTAATTATCTGAAATAAATAAATTATTATTATTATTAAGCTCTTTCAATTAGGACTAAAAACAGAAGAAACTTCAAGGTTACTCTTTTAAAAAAGAGTTAACATGGAGTTTCTTGCCCGTTCTTCTCTATTAGAAATCAATCTCCATTAGAAACACTTTGGAACGTGGCAACTAGAGCCTGACTATTCATAAGTGCCTGAAAATGGTTTATATGAGTAAAAAAGCTGAATTTGAATTTGAAAATGTACGCGATATAATTCATGAAAAATGGCCAAGAACGATGTAGGCATGCATATATGTTTGGAGTGGTCTTTGGAGGAAAGTGTCATGATCGATTTAAATTGACCTGTCATTTCAGATGGTATTAACCGAATGTAAAATTGAATAATTATAATTATACTTTCTCATTAGTTATGATTAAAAGGCCTGCAAAATACCTATTACAAAATAGATATTCGAATGAACTTTTATGACAAATTGCAGTTGAAATTGATAGAAACAATACACATTGTTTTAACGATAATAATGAATGTAATATATTTGTTAAAGAAGAAGAAAATAGAGGAAAAAAACGAAACCAGATATCAAAAAAATCTTTTTTGAAACTGACATTTCACAGTCTCGGTTCATTTTCACGATTTTCGAGTCGGGCAAAGTGTTATTGGGTTTAAATATTCAGTAGCAGCACGGAGTCTGGAACTGTGCCCGGTAGATGGCAATAGGCTCGACCCCCTGTTACATGGGACTCAATAACAGCATCGGCGAAATGTGGGTGTACAATAATACACCTCTGCCTAATCCTTCGGGGAATACAGGCGTGATGTTATGTTATGTGTAGATAGCTTGTAAAGTTAACGAGCACGGCATTTAATAGCAACCAAGAATCCTTTTCTCAAAGCCTCCTTACAGCTGGGAATCAGGCTCGAGAGACGAAACAATTATATACAAAGACTTAACAAGAAATAAATAAGGTTTATTTTTTATTGTCCAATTTTACCTCCACTTTCTAAAAGCTCGTATGAACAGAGGATGGACGGGAGGTAGCAACAGCTAGACTATTACTATGAGTGGGTAGGTATCATACCTATAGATACTCTTTACACGTGTGCCCGTACCGTCTTTAGAGTTTCACGCGTGCTCTGCAATTACAAGATTCAGGCTGCGGGCGGTTTGACTAACAGTTAATGTTATTATATAGCGGTCAGTAAAGACATGGCCGGAGACTGCGTATGAGTTGATTATAATACTGAATATTATTTAAATAAGTAGCTACAGTGGGTTTTTCTGTATGGAAATTTTCATTAGCAGCACGGAGTATGGAACTGTGCCCGGTAGATGGCAATAGGCTTCCCCTCTATAACATGGGACTTAATAACGGTATCGGCGACATGTGAGTGTACAATAGTAAACCTCTGTCTAACCCTTTAGGTAATACAAGCGTGATGATATTATATGATGTGTTAAAATGAAAATATGTTAAAACCAAAAACAGCATAAATGAACTAATGTTTCACAATTATAACCTACTGGCTTCCGCTCTCGATTTCGCCCGCGTGGATTATGAACCCGTACATTTTTTCGGGATAAAAAGTAGCCTATGTGCTATTGCAGACTATAATCTATCTCTGTGCGAAATTTCATCCAGATCTGTTCAGCCGTTCTGGCGTCATTGAGTAACAAATATCCATCCATCCGCCCATCCGTCCATCCTCGCAAACTTTCACATTTATAATATAAAGTAGGATATTAGTAGGAAGTAGGATTCTCTGTATTGTTTGCACGAGTAAACCCAATCAGTTTCTCTATATTCTAATCAACCATTAATTAACACTGTTCTTGTTTTTATATCGGCCAGTCTTTATCCCAGAGACAACAGACAGACCTTTAACATAAAACCTCTACAGTACCAAATTACAGCTCTATCAAACATTTTGTCGGTTGCACGCATGTCATTTGTATAAATAAAATCATAGATATACTTTTCTTTTTTATTCTTTACAACACGCATCTGCACTGCGTTCGTGGCACGTCGCCACGATACGTGTCTACCGTATAATTTGTGTTATTTTTTCCCTCATTTGCAAGCACATAAAGGCACTCATGAAAATGCATTTATTATTTTACATAAGTACGAGAAGCATTTAGATAACTGATGGCTGTGCTTCGCAACAAAAAATTCGCAATTTATGGTCTGAGAAGTTTTAATTGGAACTCGAAAAAGGACAATTATAGTCTTTGGACTGGACCACGTGACAACCGTTTTATATTCCTCGCCATATGACATTTTCTCCGTGAACCCGAGGCAGTGAAAATTTTCAGAAGGTCACATACCACTCTTGTGACTTTTTCCAGGTTTCATGTTACAGAAAATTAAAACCATTTCACCAGACCAAAACAAAGGGCCCTTAATTTAACATATGCGGAAATATTATTCAAAAAAGTACTGAAGAAAGGACAACCATCGTACCATTGAATATAAAATAATAATATAGTAAAAAAGAATAAACAAAATAAAATAAAGTTACAAAAAAAGCAACGTTTCTTTGCTCCTTTCATTTTTTTTAAACATTTATCGTCACTATCTCTCCTGTATCGTTGGTACAGTTTACAAACATCCATGTCACATGCACACACAACCAGACCCGAAACAACTATACAGAGATCATACAAATATTTGTTCCGTGAAGAAATCCAACTCGCGACAGGAAGCGCAAAAAGCTAATCCTTTAGCCACTGCGCTAAACATGTCGTCAAACGCAAAACGTGTAATTTAACTGTACCACAGTTAAATTTCACATTTTATTTTCCAACTTTTACATTTCAAATGTATACAGGTGCCTTCAAAAAGTTTAAACAAAAAACCACAAAAACCAAACCAAATAAAAAAAACACAGATCAATCTGAAACCTCGTCACATCAGCTATTTTATTTCAATTTACTTCGCACAAAGACACTATAAGTTTTTTAAGTATACTTTACACACTCTTCACAGTTTATATTCAACGAAAGATACACCGGTAAAATCCGATTTTTCCAACGATAACAAAATATCGCCGAATAATACTTAAACCGAATGTTTACGCACCCATATTTCGAGAAATCTGCCATTCTTAAAAAAAAAAAAATATTCCCCTCGTCACAGGTATCATTTTTCCAAGATTTCCTGTCGTGCAAACAATATTTCATTAGCAACATATTTGTCGCCATAGTACGTCTATCCGATTTTTCTTCCTCTCTCGGAAATCTCACGTCGCCAGTTGCTGATAGGAGGGCGGAGTGAACGGTCGTGCTCGTACTACGCTCATACCCAAGTGTGTTTCGGATTCGGAACGTCCGTGAATTTCGAAATTCGATTTTTATATTTGAATTTGTTTTTTATTCGTGTGAGTTGTAAAGCTGTTTGATTTCGTTTTTACGTGTTTTCGATTTAAATTTGTGGTTTGGTGCGTGTTTTTTTTAACTGAAGTGGAAGTTGACTCTGATGGTTAGTGGGGAGTTCAACAGGATGTGATGTGAGTAATTAACTAACTTTTATTGCTGGCCGCAAGTGGCCGATTAATTTTATATGTTCGGCTTTTGTCAAACGACACTTTCATTTTGTTTAGGACTTTGGGATTATTTTATTACTTCAGGGCATTGGTGTATGTGTAATATTTCAGCCTTGAGTTTGTGATTAGAATTTCAAATTCACCGTTTTCACGTTACAAACATGTTGATGTGATTTTGAATGCCAAAAATGTGATGTCATATAAAAAATAAATATTATACTTATATAATAATATAATATTTACGATTGTAAGGATTCATTTGAACGAATAAAGTTTTACTAATACATTATTGAAATAATCTATGTTTCAAATAAATTACTGCCGAATTAATTATCATAGTCTGTTTTAATAATTAAGCGTCAAAATTAAACATTTGATCGCCTAAATTCCAAACAACAACGATACAATAACAATAATATTGTGGGTTTTAAATAATTTCAATATTCTCCTGTCCCGATTAGTTCGAAATTTGTTTAGAAAGCAATTTTAAATTCAAATTCTGTTTTTCGAATTAAGAACTTTAATGGAATTTACAAAGGAGGATATTCATACTAGATTTTTTTTAGCTAGTTTTTAAATAATGTTGCCGCCTACTTGTTTTTACAGTTTCCACCCAGAATAACAACAATGTATGGATCATACATGTTATTAGTTTATTCCGTTCGGGAATTAAACCCGCGACCCGTAGACAGAAAGTCGAACGCTTAGTCACTTAGCCATTCGTGGATACCGTGGATTCTAGTCCCCGATGTCTAATTCTAGTCTATTCCGAGCCAAATTTACATAATGTTATGCACTGTATTAGATATTGGAATTTGAACCTTTCACAAGAAATAAATTCGAGCGTTCATTATCACGTCACACGATTTTTTTCATGATGTTTTTATTACGGATAGGTTTTATTTTTAATCTTTTCAGAAATCCAGATATTTTGCCAGAAACTACTTTTGAACACTGCATAGTAAAAATATTGTTTTCGTACATTGTATTGATACAAATGTCATAAGGGTGATTTTTCAATAGCTGGTTAAGCCTCTGATTAATTTATTTCTCTGATAAGTCCATGCAAAAACTGATTCAATTGCAAATCAACAGCAAGATATAATTTTTGGGGCATTAAAAAATCGGGTGTTTATCAAGTTTAGTTTTTATTTTCTAACGTCATCAGTTCCGATAAAATTATCGCTAAATACACGAGCATTTCACAAATAAAAAGAAGTATAGTCAAAGAAAACATAATTATAACAATAAAAGCCGGCATTATGAAGAAAAATGTACGAAAGAAAAATATTTTCCATTTATTTCTTCGCAGACATTTGTATTTTTTTTTTTTTGGAAGTCGGTCTTCCATTGAACGACAGATTGTTCCGTGCGTGTTGTAAAGGGCATCGAAGGGATTACACTCAGGGGCTAGTGGCATTCACATGTTTATTTAAGGGTAGATACCCTGCCAGCACAGATACACGAGTAACCACCGATCAGGAACTACAGTTGCAATAATCTAGATAGATAGATAGAATTGTTTTTATTTCAAATAAACCTAATACAGGCACTTATGAAACGTTATAGGACTCTAGTTGCACGGAGCCAAAAATTTGGTCCTATGGAGAAGAACCGGCAAGAAACTCCATGGATACTCTTTTAAAGTCTCTTTTAAGTTAAAAAGTGTACTTAAAATTCTAAAAATAACATCGCATCATTTTTTTAACTTTTTTTTTACAATATTACAGCTACTTTTTTCTGTCTCATTCTTATTTGAACAACGAGTAAATTATAAAAATGTTTGAAAAGTCATTTCTTAAGAGTCTTTTATAGTTTGTACTAAAAGATATAATTTTAAACAAACATTGCTAAGTACTAGATCTCACAATTGTCTAATTTCTGACATTTAGATGATATTAAACACTATTTTAATTTATCAAAGGTTAAGGTATATCTATATAAATAAAAATCAATTGCCACATGTATGACGGAACATCACTTCAGAATGGCTCGACTGATTTGGCTGATTTTTTTTTGTTGTATTGGCAATTGTCAGGACAAAGTTTGAATGAAAGAAATTTTCGGAAAAACCACCGAAAATGTCGGAAATTTGGAAGGTATATTAGTATGAAAAAAATAAATTAATAATAATTCAATCGCACGCGTGCTAGGCCGGGGCGGATCGCTACTAGTATATAAATTTTAGATCAGTTTATAAATATCCCGTTAAACAAATACTTTTTAGGCAGTTAGACCTACAACGAAATAATACTGAGGTCCTGAATAGGGTTCCTGAAGTTCACCTTGATTTTCAATAACCTGATCACTATTTAAGTATTAAGGCCCAATGTCACCGACGTCATAACAGACGGTTAAGGCACAAATCAGATATATGACAGCGACTTTTTTATGAAACATCGCCCGTTTTCATTTTACATATCTGGTATAGTGTCGGTGAACATGAACATGGCCCTAAATCGGTACGTAAGCATCGGCCTTTATTGAGAACAACAATCAATCTACACTTGACTCAATCGAAATACAAAACATGCGTGCGGGCAAGGATACAACACAGATTTATAAGGGAAATCTGTGCTCAAGACTGCCATATTGGTCTAGGGGTCGCAAGCGACTGCTGAGAGTGGTGTCTTGAGTTAGATTCCCAGGTTAGGCAAAGTGTTATCGGGTCTTCTGGCAAATAGCCCGGAGTCTAGAACTATGCCCGCTAGATGGCAATAGGCTCGCCCTCGAAAAGATGCGACGAAATATGGGTGTACGATAGTACACCTCTGTCTAACCGTTCGGGGAATACAGGTGTTAGGTTATGTTATATTACCTGTACTCAAGCGCAGTCTAGGCCACACTTGTGAGATTACAAATCAAATGTCTAGGCAACAGACTCGAATAAAACTGAACTCAGTTGAACTAATATCAGTAAATGTAAGCTGGAAAAATATTCTAAAATTAACGCTCGACTTAAAACTACATTTAAACTGTGATCAAAGGTTGAATTTCTTTCCTTATGGATTCAAATTTCAATAGCCGTTAGTTTGAGTTATGGTTTAAGACATTTATTTCTCAAAAAACAATACAATTCACTTATATATGAGAAATAAAAGTCAATAAGAACTAAATACATGAAACTTCCTACTAATATTATAAATGTGAAAGTTTGTGAGAATGGATGGATGGATGTTTATTACTCTTTCACGCAAAAACTTCTGAAAGGATCTAGATGAAATTTGGCACAGAGATAGATTATAGTCCGGAATAGCACATAGGCTACATTTTATCCCGGGAAAACACGGGCGGAGCCGCGAGCAGAAGCTAATATGAAATACAGTAGGTATTCATAATTAATATAGTAGCAAGTAGACTTTTAGAATCCAATTAGTAGTATGTAACAAGTTATTTTTTTTACTTCATCATGAAAACAAATTGTGTGACATGAAAGTCCATAGCAATTTCACATTTTTTATAGTAGTTAGCTATTGTTTGTTCATAATTTGTTGTTTAAAAATGATTTTGACAAATTTTGTCATGTCTTTGATGAGTTTGTCATGCTCACTCAAATGTCCTGCTGATGGTGGCGGTGTGCGTCCGCGTCGGTTCGTTCGGTTCCCTACAATATGGTTGAGCTGAGTGACGCTGAAACATACCTCATACTCATGAACGGGTGCTATCTGCTAGGACTGGTCAGCTCATAGCTGTTATGGCAGTAGGTACTATCAAAAATTTTCGGATATTATAGTTATCAGTTCGTTTTGTCCAGAGGCACTAGTGTAAGTTTCTTTTGACAAATTCGATTTACTACATCGAACGCGTTCGGCGCTCCGATTGGTGGAGAGCACGAAACGGACCAATCGGAGCGCCGAACGCGTTCGATGTAGTAAATCGAGTTTAGTACACTAGGGGTACCGACCTAGTACTACATTTCTTCGCATAACGTTGAGAAAATAATGTATTCATAAATATGATATGTTAAATAATCAGAATTTAAAAGTGTAACAATGGAGTTTCTTGCCCGTTCCTCTCTATAGGAAAACAACACTTTGTAACGTGGCAACTAGAGTCTGACTATTCCTATAACTGGTCTACATAAATAAAAATATATTTCACTATTTATTATCTCGTCAAACGATACCATTACTTAACGTCGACTCCTTTATAAACCGCTCTTTAAACCCAATTGCGAAATCAGTCCACAAATTTATACACAATGGTAACACTCTAAACGTAATTTAAACGATTTACATACATATATCCCGTTCCATTCCCAGTATCGCGGCTGAGTCCATACAAACATACAAACATTGAGACTCGAATGAAGCTGTTGAATGAACTAATATTTATAGTACGGGAATTGGATGCAATAATAAGTTAAATAATTAAATGGATGTGTGTTAGAAGGGATTCTATTGCGATAATTTTATTTTATGTAATAATCATGAATCATTGAGTATAATTGATATATTTATATGTATATTTCTTTAGTTCGCATTTGTGGCAATATTTTCATATTTTTAGTTTTTTTTTACGTGTCTGTATTTTTGATGTTTTTTTTGGGTACCAGTTTTTTGTAATTTTTTTTTTTTTTTTGTATAATTCGGTATTTGAAGAATATTTGTAAATTGTTATTTAAAAAGAGTATTCATGGAGCTTCTCCAACCCATTTTTTGAACCGCGCAACTAATCATAATGTTGTAAAAGAGCTTGAAAGGCACCGTTAAAAAATATTTGAATGTGACTATTTTCTCAATTTCCGTCATTATGACGTCACTTTTAGGTCAAATATGATTTCAGAGTTGACGCGGATAAGCGATTAGCTTTCTGCGGTAAGTGTCGTGGGTTTGATTCCCTCATGGAACAAATATTTCTATATGATCTATAGTTATTTCGGGTCTGCCTGTATGCATGTGACATGTATGTTTGTGAACTGTACCTACTTACGTTACAGGAGAAAAAAATATATAGCACAATTAATAAAATGCAAAGTATTCGAGTTTACAACAGAAGATTTCACTATATTTTCATAAACTTTTGTAATTCTTGAAAGCTAAGTGGCTATTAACAAACAGCTTTTGTCAACCGCGCTCCGAAAACCTTAATTGTACTATAACAAAATATATACAAAAGACAACTGTGATTAAATTGGAACAAAGTACGAAATATTAATATTACTTTTCATAAAAAGTAATATTAATATTTCGTACTTCGCCGGAATAATAAAAAGGACGTCGAGAATTAAAAAAAAACGATACCCATTAAAAAATGTGTTTATTTAAATAAGAGTGTTCAAAGATCTTTCATTTCTTTAAGTTTTATTAGTTTCAAAATTAATTTTAAAACTATATCTAATACTATCTAAACTCCTCTATAAAAAGCAGTGGTTGAACGCTTGCCTTCTACGCAGGAGGGTCTGAGTTTAACCCGGCCCGCACCTCTGACTTTTCGGAATCATGTGCGGATCAGAATCTGATTATTACTTGCGTTAACGGTGAAGAAAAACATCTTGAGGAAATCTGCGCACCTGAGAGGCATCCATAAAAATCTCGATGGTTTCTGTAGTTCGCCAACCCGCACTAGGCCAGGGTGGTGGACTATGGCCTAATCCTTCTCATCCTGAGAAGAGGCCCTTGCCCAGTAGTGGGACAGTAATGAGCTGAATTTATTATTATTATTATAATTATATGACGGCACGGTTGTCGCAGTGGTTGAGCGATCGACCGCTGCGCTACGTGTCGCGGGTTCGATTCCCGCACGAAACAAATATTTGTATGATCTTCAGATAGTTGTTTCGGGTCTGGTTGTGTGTATGTGACATGTATGTTTGTAAACTGTACCCACGATACAGGAGAAATCCTAGAGTGGGGCCACGTTTTCATTAGAAAAAAAAAATGTCTAACTGGCTTTCAAAAAATACTTTAAATACATTGTTAGATCATTTTGTGGAAATAAAACTTTTCCTATAAAATTACGAATAAAAGAAAATGCCGGAATACTGAGAAAAGAAACAAATCGAATTATCTACTCGGTTTGAACCTGTGCGTCCAATTTACAATTTCCGTTATTGATATTGTGCCCGGTGAATAATACAGGGAGGGACAAAAAGAGGATTGTATGAAAGAAGTAGTCATTCGATATTAATGTCTTTCATAGCGGTAGAATTAAATTGTTTTATATTAATTCATGAATACTGACTGAAGTCAGTGCAGAAAGGCATAATAGATTTTGTATCGTGTCTTCAGCATCGACGAAATATGGGTGTACAATAACAAGTATCACAATTATTTACGTCATGAGGATCAAAAATGTCATGGCAGACGGAATAGTTGAAATAAAAAACTTTTTTTTAATCCTTGCCCCACACTAGGAATAATTCCACACTAGGAATAATTCCTGTATCGTGGGTGCGTTTACAAACATATATTCACATACACAAACATCCAGACTCGAAACAACTATCTGCAAATATTTGTTCCGTGCGGGAATCGAAACTGCGACACGTAGCGCAGCAGTCGATCTCTCAACCACTGCGCCAACCATGCCGTTTGACTTTGACATGAAAATTGATCGAAAAATCAAAAAAAAAATCGAGTAACATATGTACGTGGAGATGATTCGGGTGCTTTACTTTAGGACTTCCACTTGACACTAATTTCTGGGACACCCTGTATGTTATAGTAGATTGATTTGACATATAGGATTATCTTCTTTTTATTTTAGGGTTGACGAATGAAATAAATTTAAATGTGTTGCAGAGCAACAATGATTTAATTTATTACTACCACACTAACAAACAATGAACCAAAACTCATTTAATGTGAGTGAGATGTAGGCTGAATGTTTTTAAATTAATGAATGCTCACGATGACTGATACATGCTTGCTCTGTTTGACCCCTGAGTTTGTTTCGGCGGTGCTTCTCAGGGATAGTCATAGAAAGAAAAATCCTAATTACAACATAAACAATTTCATTTTATTTCCTAGCTGTAAACAAAGAGACGAGATTTAAAGCGTGAGGAAGTCCTTTGGAAAACTTTAAATTTACTCTATAGCTACTTTGTAAGTCCAATATATTTTAAATATGTATTGTCGGTGGCAGGTCTGATGACAGTCGCGGCCTGTAAAATACTGATATTCAGCCGCAACCGGCAGATGGTGTTGAGATGGCACTAGGCTCGCTCCCATTACCTGGTACTGAATAACGATATTGGCGAAATGTTGGTATACATTACACCTCCCCCTAATTCTTCATGGAATACAGCCATGATGCTAAGTCCCACTTTAAAAACTTATTCAGCCAAGTTTATGAATAACTTACGTACAGTTAATAGGTGAATATTACATGTTTTATTTATAACTCATCATACAAGCCACGAGTAAATAATAGTTCTGACGTATATTAATTTGAGTTAACAGCTTAAGTTTCTAGCGAGCAATTAAATCGACACAGGCCTGTATTACACTGTGTATTTTTTAAATCAGTTTCACAAACAACACGCGAAGAATTTTTTTGTATAAATTTCTCTTTTACAATTTTAATTATATTTACCATATTAAGGATAATTCGGCCCCGGGATCCGAAAAGGCCAAAAACTTAGTTTTCATCAGAATGCCGACCTTTTCACAGTTCTCAGTGTATCCTGACGCTTTAAATTCCTGACCGTACTTTTTTTTTTCTATATTTTCTAGACTTCAATTAATGAAAGACTTTCGAGTATTTCATCAACTCGTCCTACATGCCTACGGACCGTTTAGGATGACTTGCAGAAAATCAAAATATATAATATTTTCATTCTGAAATTCGTCCCACGTTATTATCAAAATGAGAAAAGGTTTAATCGGTAGCAAAAGTGTTAGTGTCAGTCTATCAGGACATGTAATTACACGTATATAAATAGAAGATAGACGAACAAAACGAAAGTAAAAACTAAGAATTCAAAAATATTCTTATATCTTGTGTTACTAACTGTAACAAACGTTGATAAAGAAGTTCCACATAAAAAGAAACGTGGGACGAGTTGCAGAATGAAAATATTATTTATTTTGATTTTCTGCAAATCATCCTAAATGGGCCGTAGGCATGTAGGACGAGTTGATGAATTACTCAGACTTTCAACATAGCATCACGCTTGTACTGTCCAAAGGGGGTCACAAATCCTGGCAAATCCTGTAAACTTTTAGTGAACCTTAAGTATCCGGATAATAAGAGTTATTTCTGAATCGTCATATGGGCCGCGCGGCCCATACGCGAGTCAAGCAAGATCTATTATCGTACATCCATATTTCACCGATGCTGTCATTGAGTCTTATGTAATAGGGGCGAGCATATTTCCATCTACCGGGCACAGTTCCAGATTCCATACAGAAAAAGGCAATTACACTGTCCGACGTGGGAATCAAACTCACGACCTCACGTTTAGCAGTCACGCTTGCGAGCACTAACGAGGCTAGGCAGAAAAACTTTCAATGTGACAGTTTTTACATCGTTGATAGATTGAATCTTAGACTTTTTTTCACAATCTATCATGCAGCTTTATCTAGTCGAGTTTTTAGACGAACTGGTATTAATGGGAATTCTTTTGTAAGGGCCAATTTTACAATAGCTGGATCAACCTTGGATTAGTTAATTCTTATAACTCGCAAAAACAGCTGACAATTTGAAATTAAAACAGTTTTTCAATAAAATATGTCTAGACTTCTATTATTTAGATATTCATTTCGTTTCACATGAGAGACTCTATTCACGTGAGTTATTTTAAGAAGGCATAGTCGCCCGCCCATTGACTCCATCTGATACTTACACCTCGACTTCAACTCGACAACGCTTCGACTTCAACTCGACCGCGCCTCGACTTCAACTCGACCGCGCCTTTACTGCACCTCGACCGCACTTTAACTAATCTTAAATCTTACTATTGCCATTCCAACATGAAATATTTGTAGATGACGTCACGACTGCCAGATATCTACCTTCGTCGACTAATATTGCTATCATTATTCACTACTATATATCCATGGCAATCCAATGACCCGGGTACGTCTTAAAACTGCGGCCAGACACCGGAGGACGGGCAGCAGCGTCCTCTCATTAATCGGTGAGCCACTGCGATCCCCAAGCCGCCTGCCAAGCGTGGGGATTATGGCAAACCCCCCCCTCGAGGGAGGCCTTCGTTCAGCAGTGGACGTCTTCTGGCTGATGATGATGATGATGATGATATATCCATGTACATTATTCAGCAAGGAACGCTTAAGAGCTGCCAGTTATCATGCTGGTCATAACTTATTCAGATGCAAAATAAAGCTCATTCTATTTTATAAATCCATTCACGTTTACAAGATATCGTAGAATAAGTTGGTGGTGGGTTTTCACAACTTTTAAAGCTCTACAAAAGAGTAATGGCCCATTTTCGCGCTCAATGTCTCGTACACAAGCTATTTGTTGCCACTTACGAACAATAACTTTCCTTCTGACATTTACTGGTGTGGTGCTGTTGTAGACAAAGTAAAATTGTGCACTCTTTATTAAACTCACTTCCACAATATTAAACTTTTCTCGTTTTGTACTTAGTGCTTGTTCCGGTAAGTGTTGCAGCGTTGGCGCTTACCTGACGCTCTTGGTTTTGTATTAAGCCTCGCGCCTGTATTGTTCAAAAGGGTAGGCAAATGTATTTTATTGTGTGCCAACACTATTTTGCCGATGCCCTTAGTTATGTTGTTAGCCTATTGCCATCTAAGGCATAATTCCAATCTCAGAATTTCTAGAAAAAAACTATAGCAACTTAGCTCGATTTCGGGATCGACACCAGGACCTCACTCTCACCAGTCGTACTAGCGACCACTTAACAAATGAGACAATTAAAGTGATGATTTTTAATTAAGCTTATTATTACTCCACTTATGTGGAAGATTTTTGGACGATCTCAGAATAATTGGGCTTCTCACCTTAGCCCACCATCATCATCATCGACTTCGTGTGAAATGATGGACCACACACATCACCTTCAGGGGTGTGGGCCAGGAGCTAACTGTGACAGACCTGCTTATACGGTAAGCAGTTAACCGTTACGCTGATATGACGTTTAGAAACGTCATAATTCTGTCAAAACACTGACAGAATCTCATGTTTCATCATCAGTACAATATTATCAACAACACTCAACAGGTTAAATCACGCAAACAATACAATATTAAACAATAGTTTGCCAAACATTACCTAATCTAATAGGGATACGAAAATCCAAAATTGGAGCCAAATTCCAGGTTACGCGTTATGTGCGGCACACTTAGTGTTTGGTGCACCGATTTTGAATTTCAGAATTGAGATTGGAATATTTCGATCGTTTGGAAACGGGAAACGCTTAGTACAAGTTGCTTTCATCTTGGATTTCAAACAGAATTGCGTTGGAACATTATTTCTCGCTGCACTGGAAGGAAAATTATTTTGTTTTTAATCTGTCTTCGTAGAAAAGAAGCCTACCAAAGAAGGGCAGGTATCCATCAGTACCATCTACTTTCATGAGTCTCCATGAGTGAGAAATCCTGAGATCGCGCACCCTGGGAGTCAGCCTCGATATGCCATGGCTGACTGGCTAATCTTTCCACTATGGCATGAACGAGTCCATAAGCTTGTGCCCACATGACAGAAGAAGATCTACTTCCATCATCATCAGCATAATAGGTTTCTGCTGCAACTGGTGTTACTGAGATTTCTCTGAGAGGAGTAGTTCTTCTCCACCTCGTGGACCCAATGTTGTTCTAGGTATATGTGTACGCAGCTTCGATTCCCGTGCGAAACAAATATTTGTATGACCTACAAAATGTTGTTCTCTAGGTGTCTGTACATGTGAAGAATTGTATTTGTGAACGCACCCATCACACAAACTAATAAGTGCAGAGCGAGAATTACATAAGTAAAAAAAACCTAACGTATTAATAAAAATACATGCATGCAGTATTTCCACAAAGCTACAGAGTTCACTTTATCGTGGCTACAAATACACTTACAGTTGCTTTTATTTTAATTAAGGAGCTCCGAACCACTTTGCTAATTGCAAGCAGGAATGTGCCAGGATAAAAGAACAAAAACACTCTTCCGTTCAGTGACGGGGACGGAATTAAATAATGTATCCGTATTTTGTTACTGTTAGCATGTCGTATCCCACTGCTGGGATAAAGAAACACAGAAACAGATGAAAACTTATTAATATCATCTTGTGATGATGGCTAAATTTTGGCCAATGTAGCCTGAAAAATAAAGGTATTTTGATTTTGATTTTTTGATTTGATTAATACAGCGCTCATGTTTAACTAACTAGTTGGTTTCACATAAATTGTAGTGCGAATTAGGCAAGAGCGCATGACGAAATAATAAATAAATTCAACCCATTAATGTCCCACTGCTGGGTAAGGGTCTCTTCTCAGAATGAGAAGGATTAGGCCTTAGTCCACCACGCTGGCCTGGTGCGGGTCGGCGGAGTACACTCACTATCATGAACTTTATGTCACCCTCTCAGGTGTGCAGATTTCCTAACGATGTTTTTCCTTCACCGTTAACGCAAGTGATAATCAAATTTTTGATCCGCATGTATGTATCTAAGGAAAAATAAATAAAAATATGAATCAATGCCTCTCCCAATGTTTGTGTTTTCTTTTAACTTGAATTCCTAAATCAATACCGTATACATATATAAAGTTAAGAGATACTTTTATCATTCGCAACTACGGAACACATTGCCAAGATTTCCACCGCATTTCTGCAGAAAATATAATATCTTATGGTATTATTACATTCGGAATGCGTTCCATTCCAATCCTCTTTAATATATGCGCCGAGAATTGCGGCACATCATTTCTATTCTTACCTTCATTTTGTATATTCCTATCAAGTACTTTTTTCTAACGCTTGTGAATATTTGATGGGAGGAAGAATGATTCAGTAGGAATACGAATTGAGCTTTTAAAGTTCTACTTCTTTTTTCTACAACATGCTCAAATTGAGAATGGGATTATAAACCGCAGCTTGTAAAATTTCGCTATCTTATAGATACTGCACGAGCGTAAAGCGAATAGTGGACGCAGCATTTAAGGATAATCCTATTCTGTAATTTTATATTAATAAAATATACTTAAAATGATAAAATAAATTCAAATCTATTTATACATGAAAAGACTTGAATTGTGACTGTTTTCCATCATCAACAGATAATTACTGCAGTGAAGAAAAAAAAAACAACAATTTTCCATTATTATATTCTGAAAAATTTTAAGCTAACAAATCAGTAACAATATTTAATAGTCAATGCATTTTGAACGTTAGGTATTTTTATCTTAAAGTGCATTTATATTGCACATCACTAGTTTTCTTGTGTAAAGTTATTGTGTAAAATATGCGGAACCTCACACTATTCGTAACCCATCCACGATGATATTTTTATGCAAATAGCTAAAAGGATTTTTATGTATAGGTAATGTCACACATCTGAAATATTATTTATGTGTGTGTGTGACATAAAAATTATGATCTTTGCAACTTCGCTACGAACTTTTTAGAACTAACATTTTTTACAAAACACATTTTTCTTTAATAAAATGAAAATTGAACTTTTTCTTTTACTTTTAAAAGCAACGAATGAAAGTTTATCTTTTGATTAAACTTTGTAGTTATACATCTCTGTCGGTGGATAATCCGGGGTTTATTCGTCAAAGTCTTTTGCTTTGTTTGTTAAAGTCCTTTCTCTTCGCCACAGTTGGCAATATTTCTCTTTCACTTCATTATATAGCTGTTTCACGCGTGTCCCTAGCAGATAAAAAAGGTTTTTTTCTTTGAGTTGTTGTGATGAGAACGTTTTGTAGAGACATCAGTCGTGGCAGATTTCATTAGATTGCGTTCTGTGGGACGGGCCATTTTTTCTTAGTTTATTAAAAGAGTTGTATGTTTTTTGAACCGACATCAGCTTTAAAAATACATTACATATAGTATTGTTTTACTAGTAAAGTCTCATCCAAAGAACTTAAACTGTCATTATATCGGGGTAATTAATTTTTTTTTTTAAACATTGCCCCACACTAGGATTTCTCCTGTATCGTGGGTACAGTTTACAAAAATACATGTCACATGCACAAACAACCAGACCCGAAACAACTATCTGTAGATCATACAAATATTTGTTCCGTGCGGGGATCGAACCCGCGACAACTATGTAACCACTGTCTCACAATAAAGATCTTTGACTTTGACTTTGACTTTGACTTTGACTTTGACACGTAGCGCAGAAAGCTAATCACTTAGCCACTGCGCCAACCGTGTCGTCGAAAATCAATAAAAATAACTTAGCATCACGCCTGTATTTCCCGAAAGGTATACAGAGGTGTATTATTTGTACACCTACATTTCGCCGATTGAATCCCATGTAATAGGGGGCGATCCTATTGCCATCTACCGGACACAGTTTCAGACTCCGTATTATTGCTGAGAATTTCAATAGAAAAAACTCAGTTACACTTAACTCGATCCAAAAATTGAACCGTGAACCAACAATATAATAATGTCCTCCTGACCGAATTTCGGTCACGGCGACCAATCTATTAGGGTGCTCTCTCTATTTCTTCACTCTCATAGTCCGATGGGACGGCAATCCGACGCGACCGGAGAGAGATCAGGCGCAGGACCAACGGCTTTACGTGCTTTCCGAGGCACGGTGTATATTCACATACACAAAGACCCAGACCCGAAACAACTATCTGTAGATCTGTAGGAGTTAAGTATTGCCTAGTTCTTTCACCATAATATTTTTTTACACGTGGTATCACATATTTACCCTTCTCAACCTGCCTGGTATGATGTTTACGGACTATGAGAGTGAAGGAACAGAGCGAGCACCTGTGTTTGCGCACACATTTGTGCTTTATAATATCTCCTGTGTAGTTGGCTAATCTCCGGTGAGATTGGCCGCCGTGACCGAAATCGGTCAGAAGGACATTACTTAACTCCAATAATATAGAATGAAATAGACTTTATAAGATATACATCCAAAGATGTAAGCACTGTAACCTTAAAGAAAAGACTGAAAGATAAACTCTTATGAATAGGTATAATGTAAATATAACTAGTATTGAATTACCGAGATGAATGTGAAATATGTGTATAAGTACATAAAATACATAATATAATGTTAAAAAAGAGCGCCAATATCGCCAACAAACTGTTGCACAGTTTGGGGATATTTAGTATTATTGTAACTGCGCGTTTTTATTATGAATAAAGTTACTTAAAAAGAAAGTCCCATAAAAAGCATGTCCAACAAATATTACATAGTATTTATCTCAATTCAATAATTCACTAAATCCCGGTTGTCCCTTACCTACTTTAACATCAAGGTATTTTCTCAGAAATATAAGCGCCATTTGTTTAAATGACTTTTGTATTGGAAAAGGGCTAAAAGAGGGTAGCTCAGCGTCCCTGCATCAAAGAAACAAATCATGATATTTGAGTCCCTTGAGAAAAAGAAATAAAGGTATTTTATGTGACTTCAGATGGGATAAAAGGGGGATTGCTTGATGAGGTAATGTATAAAAAATTGCTGTTTGTTACCAAACTGTGATGATGATGATGATCTCTCCAGACCGATCTCGGTCACGGCGACGGCTCCTAACTCCGTTGAGATATTTTTACTGCAATAGCCAATCTTCTTTGAGAAGGTCCGCGCTCATTGTGGGCATGTGTGCACACCATCAATGTAATTGTATCTGATCGCTACGGGTGGTCGGGCTTTCAGTTCGTCGCGCCTAGAGTCAAGCTCAGACCGACGCCGCTCGTCAAAGTCAAAAACATTGTTTTTGATGAGAGCATTTGTGTATGGCTAGCAGCCTCACGCCCGGAGTGGAGAGCTCTAACCAAACTGTAGCACGGATTACAATCAGTATCGTAGAATGATGTAACTTTGGGTGCACTTTTAACTTTGGCTGTATTACATCTGTAAAGTAGAGTCAGCATCAAAAATATGTATACACGTCGTGAAATTCAAACGCTTATAATTGGAGAACTATTGGTTAAAATTATAAAATTTAAATGACTGTGTAAAATTGGTAAATATATTAATCAAAATTCCTCCAAAAATATCTTTTGAATTGCATTAAGTGTGTACATCTTATTGATGCTGACTGTACTCCAAGCTTGTATTCTTAACTTATAGTAAAATATTTATCTTAGTTCGTAAATAATTTTGCATTGCAAATGCAATGTGATATGGAAAGTCATTGATGAGTTATTCCTAGGCAAAGTTAGGAGTGCAGGCATAGTTACAGAATTCTACCTATATTCTACCGATAGACATATCTTTCGGTCCACTGTGTATGAGCTCTTGCGGAGCTCTTTTATTAATAGTACAGGCCGTTGTGTCAGTAAGATAAGCCGCAAGCAAGACTGTTGCGTGACTGTTGATCTAAGTGTTATTGAGTTTTTGTGAATTGAAATTCTCAGTGGCAGCTCGGTGTCTGGAATTGTGCCCGTTAGATGGCAATAGGCTCGCCCCCTATTGCATGGAACTTAATAACAGCATCGGCGAAATATGGGTGTAGAATAGTATACCTCTGTCTAAGCCTTTGGGGAATACAGGCGTGATCCTATGTTATATGTAGAGAGTGATTCTTAAACTTGGCGACGGAACCCTTTTGGAAAACGACACATTTGACGGAGCCCTAAAATAATTAAAAACTGGTTTTATGTGTATTCTTTAAGTATTAATAATCACATTACTTGACATTTGCATCTAATTAAAGGTATGAAATGGTTTTTTACTTTTCATCAATTTTATGATGTCAGGCTTGATAGAAGATAGTTGACTGTGAAGAGTGTGAGTAGTATTTTCGAGGAGCCCCCACCAGAGATTTTGCGGAGCCCTGGGAGTACACTGAGTATGGCTGGTGTAGACTAGACTTATCGCAAGCAAAAAATTTAGGGAAACAATGTGCGCCCGTTTACGAGAGTTCACTCAAATTCTTTTCAATAGACCAATGAAACAGTCAAGTAATGATGTTCGAATTCGAGGGAAGCTAGTACGAAACTCCCCGGTGTCTCGATGAATCCAAATATTCCTTGACCAGTTACCTCCATAACATTCTTACATAATCTTCTGACTTCGCCATTATGTATGCCAAATTGCGTACAATAGAAGAAAACAATTGCAATCGGGTGAAGAAGACTCGGTGACCCGGGTACGTCCTAAAACTGCGGCCAGACACCGGAGGATGGGCAGCAGCGTCCTCTCACTAATCGGTGAGCCACTGCGATCCCCCAATCCGCCTGCCAAGCGTGGGGATTATGGCAAATCCCTCCCTTGGAGGAGGCCTTCGTTCAGCAGTGGACGTCTTCTGGCTGATGATGAAGAAGACTCGACGTTTTTGCATGATCCAGACATTGAACTGCATATATCTGGCTTTTATTCCAGACGTTAGGGGCCGTCGCGCCACGTAAAATAGAGGACTTTCGAGATAATCTCTTGCCATCTCATAATATACTTTAGTTCTTTTTATGAGACTTAGGGATTTTATGGCCAAGTTTTATCCAGTTATACTAGGGTTGTTAACCGTCCTGTTTTCCCAGGACATGTCCTGCTTTTGGAGTGTCCTGGGTTGTCCTGGATAGTTATTAAGTAGCGTCCTGTATTTTATTATTCGCGCGCCGCTACTCCCTCTAACCTTAAATTTGATCATCGGTGTTATTTTGTATCACAAAATTGAAGAAGATTATTTCACAAAATATTGTAATTGCTGTTCATTGAATTTCATTGACACTGTTTTCTTATACTTCTCGTATACTGTGACCTGTTTTAAAACCGAAATGTCCTGCCATTTCTACTTTCAAATCCTGGTTTTAAAATTTGGGGATGGCAAACCTAAGTTATTCGCAGTTTTGAAACTGTATTTGACGGCACGGCTGGTGGAGTGGTTGAGCGATCGGCCACTAGCCGCTGATTTGATTCCCGCACGGAACAAAAATATGGCCTGGGGTGAGTTTGTGCATGTGAAGATTTGTTGTTAACGCACTCACGATAATACATGATGATTCCTGTGTGGGGTAATGTTCATAAAAGTATTCAGATGTCAATATTAGTAATGACGTTAGTGTAGAACTCAGCTTGAAGGGCCAGTGGACCTTGGTTTGGTACCCGGGTCAATAAATCCTGGTAGGGTTTTTTATTTATTTATTTATTTAAGGATCTCTAACAAAAGATATACACAAATCATGACATAGAAATAACGCTCAGCAAAAGGTATTATGTATGTGTACTCCTTCACTTATAGGAGACGTTTTGATTTGACTATATAGGAACGTCTGTATCTTTACATTAAATTTTGATATGACTAGGTTCCGCCCACGGTTGAAATCACGGTATGAATCAGTGCATGTTTCCGGGTTAAAAAGTAGCCTATGTGCTATTCCAGACTATAATCTATCTCTGTGACAAATTTCATTCAGATCCGTTCAGCCATTCTGGCGGGAAAGAGTAACAAAAATTCATCCATCCATCCATCCTCACAAACTATCACATTTATAATATTATTAGGATAGGATAGGATAGTATATTATTATAGTAGGATAAATAATGAAATATAATAAATATTACTAACTTTTCGGCCCCTTTCAGTCACCATTTTGAATACCATTTTCTCATCCATACAAATACTTTCGAAAGTTCGAACCCTTAAAGCTCATTTCACAATAGCAGCGTTATTTATTGTAAGAGGGCCTAGGGCCTGTTGACCCCTGAGGGTGCTCGAAAGGGCCTGCTACCTTCCATTATGGTTTAACCATGGAATACGCCATTCGGTGTTGAGAGGGTGATAAGTCATACAATTTTGTATGGTCATGATTTTTTATGAACTGAGTGAAGAGATTTATAAGGAACATACTCATACATTTGTGGCTTTTGAAGTGTGAAAATGGGATGGAGTTTTAAACTTTGCTTTTGTCATCAAAACCTTTCTTCTTGAACTGCATGAATACAATTCGAGCTAGATATATTAATTAACTTATAACGAAGCATCACGCCTGTATTCCCCGAAAGGTTAGGCAGAGATGTACTATTATACACTCACATTTCGCCGATGCCGTTATTGAGTC
Organism: Shargacucullia verbasci; assembly: GCA_947562105.1. Classification (NCBI taxonomy): domain Eukaryota; kingdom Metazoa; phylum Arthropoda; class Insecta; order Lepidoptera; family Noctuidae; genus Shargacucullia; species Shargacucullia verbasci. Next base: position 1,036,408 of record OX387289.1, on the reverse strand, counting down.
CTATGTAAAAGGGCGAGCCTATTGCCATATACCGGACACAGCTCCAGACTCCGTGCTGCTACTCAGAATTTCCATACAGACAAACCCAATAACACTGCCCGACCGAGGAATCGAACACAGCGCCCTCACGAACAGCAGTCGCCCTTGCGACCACTAGACCAAGACAGTCGTGTTTTACATTATAATCAGTCATTGTCAAAGTTACGTGAACGATGGCGCAATAAACGCCATTATTTTTCTCAAATTTACGATCCATCAGATTTTTTCGCAGAAATTTTAGCTTTAAACATGGCGTAAAGTCGTATAAACTCCGTCGCCATTTCCTATAGAAACGACTGTTACGTTAATTGGAGCATTACGGCCGGTAAGAGGCAGGAAGTGTTGCCATTAAACCGGCCGATAACTATCTACGACAGCGCACTTGCAATTATCGTATAGAGATTAAACCGGTCATATTTTTAGGTTACGTTTACGGAACCTCTTATATGTAACATAGCATCACGCCTGTTTTCCCCTAAGGGTTAGGCAGAGTTCTATTGTACACTCACATTTCGCCGATGCCATTATTGAATCTTATATAATGGGCGGCGAGCCTATGGCCATCTACCGGGCACAGATCCAAACTTCGTGCTGCCACTGAGATTTGTATACAGAAAAATCCAATAACGTTTTACCCGTCCTGGTTATCGAACCCAGGACCTCACGCACCAATGAGGCAATCTTTTCAAACAGAGGGGCTCGTAGCTACAGAGCTACCGCGCATATCGGTTGATTTGTAAGGTTAAGCAGCGCTTGATGCGGTCAGTCTTTGGATGGGTGACAATTTTTCACACTTCGAGACTCCTCCATGCGTCAAAAAGCACGTTAAACGTATAAGCGTTGGTCCCCGGGTATCATACGAAGGGCTGTGACAGTCGTTACGGGTGTCAGCAACCTAAAAAGTCTGACGACCAGTCTAACCTTAGAGTATTAGTGTTAACCAGTTATTGGGTGGTGGAGGTCAGAAGGCAGTCGCTCCGTGTAAAATACTGATATTCAGTTGCAATCAGTTAGACTGGGATCGGACCCCAGTGTAGTTGGGAAACTGCTAAGCAAATAATCTTTACGGAACGTTTTATATAGTGGTTCATTGAAAATTGACTAACTTACTGTGCTTTTTTTGCTAAAGAAATCCCACTGGGCGCCTATTAGGCATTAGATTTGGTGATGATGTTAAGTAAAAGATTAAATGATTTCTTATATATATATAACCGCTATACATTGTAAATGTGAGTGAGATCTAGGCTGAACGCTCTTAATTTCATTAATTGATGATAATTGATCCATTTTGCACTCTGTTGCGACAGTTCAGCTCAAATAGTTATGGCACTTTCTTCAAAAGGCTATTCCACCCTATATTTGTCTCACATAAATCCTTACATCATTACAATCTGTCTGTACTTTAAAATAGACTTTGACCCCTGAGTTTGTTTCGGCGTTTCTTCTCAGGGATAGTCATAGGAAATGCCTACGTCATCTAGTTTAAAAAAGACGTGTAAAACTGATTGAAAAATCCTAATTGCAAAATAAATAATTTCCTTCATTTCATTTCAAAGTTGCTTTTTTGTTTATTTTCTTCCTTCGTCCCATGTCACTAGTAGGGGCTATGGACACGTAAATAGCTATTAGGTGTATAAGTGTCCTACGGCACTTAGGGACAAAGGGTACTAACCAAATATATTTTTTTATATGCGATTGTGTTTACGTTTTATTTGTTAAATTATTTTTACTGGCAATATTAAGAGTAAATAAAAAAAGATAACAAATAAATACAAAACCTAATTAAATAGCTAATCCGACAATGCAGAAAACAGCAACAAAAGAAGTAAACATTTTACATGAGCGAACGAATGCGAAAATATCATAAACTAGCGACCTGCCCCGGGACTTTGCACGGGTTTAATTTACAGTTTTAAATGTCCGATTTTACAAAAAAAAAATCTTTCATTCAAACCTTCTCCTAACAATTACAAACACAACAAAAAAGAATTAGCCAAATAGGTGCAGTCGTTCTGAAGTTATGCGCTTACATTCGTGGCAATTGATTTTTATTGATATAGATTCAGGATAAAACTCTAAAACTGTCGTACCTTTAATGTAGCAAAGACTTCAAAATTCAAAAAATTGACAATGTCTCTCATGTTCGTGGTAAAGCTGCAAATTCTAAAGAAAAGTTTGAAAGCCTGTTCCAACTTAAAACCTTCACGTACAGGCAACAAAACATTCCAGCAGACAGCATACCGCCGATAAGAAATAAGCCTGGTATCGTGAGCGCAGCGAATATCAATAGGTCTCGATGGATACCTCTGAATTTATTTCATAAGCTTATATAAGCCGAACAATATGAGGGAGCGGTTTTATTGTGTTGAGGGGCACGGGTTCGGTACCTTTATGGCGTACCAGTTTTTATATTAAAAGATATATAAACATATCACAGAGGAACTGGAAAAAAAGAAATTCTCTTGTTTGTTTTACTGCGGCCACTGAAAGACAAATGTAATTTGTTTTATTTTTTTGCAAATTTTAAATCAATAATGCATTGGATAAATCTAAGAGTATGTGGGTAAACACCGAATTCATTTTTTTTTTCTTTCTAGTAATTTGGACTACACATAAGCTCGGATTTTATTAGGTACACCTGGGTAAACGTAGGTTTACCAATTCGTTTAGTTTTACCCGTAACATGTAGGTACATTAGATATTAAAATTCTTCATAATTACAATTCTGAGTATGTACATATATAAAAGAAGAGGTAGATACAACAAAAAAAATAAGGTGTACAGAATAAGGGCCGAATGGTACTTTATTCTTGTATACTTTATTCTTATTATCGAATAAGAATAAAGTATACAAGAATAAAGTACTAACTACAATATAACTATATACTGCGGTTAGCCATGTTTCTGAAACGTGTTGAGACGTGGTGACATATACAGCTGTAATTCACAGCCACTGGTATGTCGGAAAGACAACTCGCGGTTGAGTGTCATAAATGAAATAATTATCTATAAAATATATGCAGTGGGAACCTAAGCAATACGTCCGTCATTTACGTAATCCTAATCCTAACTAATATTATAAATGCGAAAGTAAGTTTGTTTGTTTGTTTTTCAAATTTTCAAATTCAAATTCAAATTCAAAATTCATTTATTCAAAATAGACTACTACTAGTGCTTTTTGAACGTCAAACATATTATGGACAGAACTAATACGCCCGCCCTTGACCGCTTCCTATGTGTTTCCTTTTCACGTCTAAACCACTGAACCGATCATCATGAAATTTTGCTTAAAGGTTGTCAGGGGTACAGAAAAACACATAGGGTACCTTTCACCCAAAAAAAGAACAATACCTTTTGAAGGTCACAATTGCTTTAGGACGCTAGATGGCACTACGTGTGACCCGAAAAAATGAACGGGTTCGTAATCAATGCGTGCGAAGCCGCGGAAAGCTAGTTTATAATAAAAATTGGTGACCAGCCCCGGCTTCGCACGGGTGCATTTTACAAATGAAAATGGGAATTGAGATTTTCATACAAATATATAAACCAAAATTCCGAATTTTCCAGTTGATTTTTCATAAATAAACCTCGTCTTGACAATTACGAGCACAAAAAAATCGGTCGAGCCGTTCTCAAGTGATGCTCCGTCATACATGTGGTAATAGATTTTTATTTATATAGATAAGATATAGAACAGGTACACAGTCTAACATCACGCCTCTATGTGGTGAACTTATTGCCATCTGCCAGCACAATTCCAGACTGCAGGCAGCCACTGAGAATTCCCATACAAGAAAACCCAATGTGTGTTGACGGACCTGGGATCGATCTAGCGACCAATGAGAAAGTTTACCTTCTGTAATTATTTTTATACATACACAATTTACACAACATAATGTATTATAGTTTATTTATAATTTACTACTGAAATGATTTCTGTGTAACTTTTATTAGATGTAATAATTATTATATTTTCACATAATATGAAATTCGCCAAACTGATGTTCGATTGGGGCAATGAAAACTAAATCTTATTTAATGGCAATAATACACAATTTTAAATGCAGGAAGGATCGACGCAATCGTATTTTCAAAAAAATAAAAACAGAATGTTTTAAATCTTTTATTGTGATGATGAAAATCTTGATAAGCGTTAATGAAATTACAAGTTTTTAATTCTAACTAGTATAATCATGTTCTGAGTGAGTTTCTGCATGTGATTTGTTCGTATAACGGCGCTGGCAACACATGAAATCTTAGTGGCTATGCGTATAAAATGTTTATTTATACGCCTAATTGGTACTTTACTGCTGTGCTAATTCAGGAGTTTAAAGCAACCAACAGAATTGTACGGTTCCCTCGATAAACACATGCGATCACACAACGTGAAGTAAAATGTCTAAATTAAAACAGTAATAAATAACTGTTTTTTTACTAGTACAATTTACTCAATACTCAATATTGAGTATATTGAGTATTGAGTAAATTGTAGTATTAATTTAAAATTAGTGCTACTAGTACTACAATATCAATTTAGTAAAAAAAAAAAAACAGTTCTTTATTACTGTTTTAATTTACTCAATACTCAATATACTCAATATTGAGTAAATTGTAGTAGTACCTACTACAACCATTTCTCTTATTAAATATGATTCACAATTTATATTCTGCGCGCGCAATTATCGAATTTAGGAAATAATGAGATTGAAAATTTTGGTGTTATCTTTTTTTTTTTGGTGGATATATTCCTATTTCCTTTCTGACTACAACCTTAATTTTTGTTTGGTAATTAAAAATAGGGCTGTGCACCTTGTTGAACTGGGTTTGAAACTAAAGCTCCTTTAAGTATGTCTTTTGTGGTGAAAACTAGACAAAAATTTGGAATTTATTTCGAAATGAAGTGTTTCATGTAAATTAATAGGTTAAATAAATAAATTACATAATTCTTTTGTGTTTTGTTTCAAACATTTTAAAGACAATTTTTTTTAAGTGTAATAAAGGTTGTTGCAATATTGTGTTTTCCTTCCGTGAAAGGGTATAGTTATTGTTAAATCAAAAACAGGATAATTAACGACAGTATCAACACAACGCTTGTATTCCCTGGAAGCTTAGGCAGAAGTACTATTGTATCCCTACATTTTGCCGATGACGGTGTTGAGTACCATAATAGTGCCATCTACCGGGTCAGAGTTCCAAACTTCTAGCTGCTACTGAGAATATAGCAAAAACTAATAGCACTTTGCCCGAGCTAGAAATCGATACCAGGAAATCGATACCACACTCAGCACCTGGAGTACTAGACCATTTGGACCAGATTACTGGTCCATTGAGCCAGTTTTTCAAGAATTCGGTATGTAAAGACTGATAAAGAACATTTTGAGTAGCAGCACGAAGTATAGAACTGTTGCCGATAGATGGCAAGCTCGTCCCCTATTACAAGGAACTTCAGGCAAAATATAATAACTCGGAATAGAATAGGCGAGCGATATAAACGATGATTTTTCGATACATTTCGATTTCGGACATCATCTATAATCGAACCAGAATCAAAGAAAATTAAAAAAAAAACGTAATATGAAATTAAAAATATCTTTACTTTTCAACCAAATGAAGAACGGGTTGGAAACAGTGTAAATTTTATTTCTATAGGAAAATCCACTATCTCCAATAGAGATTTATGTCGACGAGTGCGAGAATTACCCCTGAAGTCCTGCCCACAAGTGGACAGCACGCCACGACGTGTTACGTTCACCACATATTCATATACACAATCGATAAGGTCCTTAACAAACCTAAAAGTGTCAGCTGCTTAAAATTCCTCACGGCTCATAAAGAGTCAAGTGTGTGGTACAATTTATTGTTATATTTGGCGGCGCTCCAATGACATGTCATTTGCATTGTGGTTCAAACTTTGACTGCACGACTGGCAAAAATACCTTTTGTTTGTGAAATTCCTATATATTTGCAAAGGACGACACGGTTGGCGCAGTGGCTAAGCGATTAGCTTAGCGCTAAGTGTCGCGGGTTCGATCCCCGCACGGAACAAATATGTGTATGATCTACAGATAATTGTTTCGGGTCTGGGTGTTTTGTGTATGTGAATATATGTGTTTGTAAACGCACCCACGATACAAGAATTATTCCTAGTGTGGGGCAAAATTTATAAAAAAAAAAAAAAAAATGTTGGTATATGTATTTTGAAACACGGTGTGATATTATGAATTTGAATAGTTATTATTATTGCGACTGCTGAGCGTGATGTCCTGTGTTCGATTTTTTCTGTATTTTTCTGTATGGAAATTCTCAGTAGCAGCACGGAGCCAGGAACTGTGCTCGGCAGATGGTAATAGGGTCGGTCCCTATTGCATGGGATTCAATAATGGCATTGGTGAAATGTAGGTGTACAATAATACACCTCTTTCTTACCTTTCGGGGAATACAGGCGTGGTGCTATGTTATGTTATTATTATAATTTAATATGTTTAAATTTTGAAATAATACATTGAAAAAGCAGTGATAGCTCAGAGTTCAAACCCGCCCCGCACTCGTGACTATTCGGAATCATGTTCGGATAAGAATTGTATTATTTGCGTTAACGGTGAAGGAAAACATTGTGAGGAAATCTGCACAACTGAGAGAGATCAATGAAGTTCCCAATGGTGTGTGTAGTTCGCCATCCGCACCAGGCCTGGGATGGACTAAGGCCTGATCCTTCAGGCAGTATCGAGAACAAGGTCCAAAGAGGTGGCGTTTCTAGAAGGAGCTGTTTTCTATTATTATTATTAGCCTGCGTCGGCCCAATATTGGGCAAACGCCTCCCTTCCACCGGTCTCTATTGTTTGATCTTTAACTTTGAAACAGAGAATACAATCAAATATTAATTGCATATTTTTAAAATTCTAATCACTCAATCAAATATTCATATATGAAAAAAAAAAAAACTTAATGTTCAACATTTAACTTGTCGATGGTTGTTTCCTCGGAGTCCGGAAAAAGGGTTTATTTTGTTTAAAATTAAATATAATCTGTGTTGTAACCCGAGTTTGGTGCCTGACAAATGAGACTATGGCGTGATGAGGACAGAACAGGGCTCGCCTCTCGTCATTATTTGACCCGTTTTCGCTAACCCCATTATTTATTTTGTAACAAGGAACAACTGGCTCGGTCTTGTTGAGATTGATTGTTTTGCTCATGCGTACATCAGCTAAAATCGAAGTATTGGGTCGTTTCTTTTTTGTCTAAAGAATCTCAATCGCAGAAGAGCTCAGACTTTGGCAATATCAATATGATCATCATCTCAACCGAAAAACGTTCACTGCTGGACATAGGCCTCCCCCATCACCACATCAACCAGTCCTATGCTGCCCACATCCAGCGGGTTCCTCCGACCTTCACCAGGTCATCGGTCCACCTTTAGAGGGTCTTCCCACGTTGCGCCTTCCGGTACGCTGAACTACACGACAAAATATTCAAGCTGCAAGGAATCGGCTGCCTGCCTAAATATCACGTGGAACAGAATAAAATCTTCGCAGAGTATGCTATCAATTTGTTATTGCAATAAGAGTATTAATCACTGTACTAATCAACTAGCCTGTACGAGGGTACACCAAGGGTGACCCTTGTCAGGGGCAAAGTTTTTACTTCAACCGGACAGGCAATTTTAAAACGTTGACACTTTGCAAAATTGGGTTGGTTCTTTGGAGAAGAGACGGGTAACAATTTGAAGGTTACTTTAAAAAAAAATGGATTTACAATATCGTCGTTGAACTTCTAACACCACGTATGTCAAAAATAGCAACTTTTAAGCAGAGTAAAAACCCTGCATAATTTTACATAGACACCAGTACAATACTATTTTATATTAATTTCATCTTCGAGTTTCTATTGGAAGATGCTTGTTTCTGATTGGCTGGAACAACGCATCTTCCCATTTTCTAGCAAATGCCATCAAAATTTCAAAACCGCCAAATAAAGACTTACGTGGTGTTAGAACTTCAACCACGATATGTGTTATTTTAAAGAAGAAAAACAATTATCACGTCATATCACGTCACACAAGCTGTGAAATAAACAATACAAGAAAATATTAATTCAACGAAATGTTTCACCAGAAAATAAAATATAAACGTTACCTATAATAGTAGCTGATTCAAGATAAAGGCGATCATTTTTACCTTTTTATTTAGACCACACGTTCGCTAATTCATCACGACGTCAACAGACGTAGACTTTGGCTAGGATAACGTCTATCAACGTTGTATCGAATCAACGACTGTGTTAAAAACATACAAGATTGTATGATGTCACTATTTATAGGCATGTTAAAGTTCTATATTAGTGGGTTATTTATAATTGTGAATGCTTGGCATTTGACGTAACCGCATGGTAGATTGGATGTTACGATTCCGTTTGTAGTTTGTGCCAAGAGTGATCTGTTACGCTAGTTGTCACCATTCACATGTATTGCAGTGTTTACACTTTATTAGGCGGCGTTGTTGTTAGTCATAGGGTTAAGATATCTTCTATTGTATTACTAGGTTATTGGTTGTCGCAAGTCCGGCTGCGTAGCCTGTCCGGCAGCCTAATTACCGATCTAACAATCAGTTTGTGACAGGCGTAGATATCGCCATAGCTCCTGTCAAACGTCATTTTTGTGTCATATAATGTATTGGCTGACAGTGAGATTGCTGTCGCGTGGCTGTCGCTTTTTTACGTAATTAGGCTGCGGCAGTCTAATTACCGATCGACGATCGACGATCAGGCGTAGATATCGCCATAGCTCCTGTCAACGTTTAAAAACGTAATTAAAAAGAAAAATAGATTCACGATGCTTCTCGTAATCAGTCCTTTGAAGGACAGAGAGCAACTCCATTCATTTTCATTTTAAATTAAACATATCAAGTTCAGTGAGACAATCTGCCCACGCAGTTCAAGACAAAGAATTGAAGATGAAGTAGTATTAATTTGCGATTTAGGTCTAAGTACTATAAAGTTCAAATAATCTGGCATTTTCAATAGTATGTAGAAACCTTTGGAGCATTAAAACATTAATTACATTTCACCCATTCTTTTTTTTTTAGTTGTCTCTCGCAATTAACTCAGGGATATTTACTGCTTAACTTACTTAAAAATATACCTACATATTATGATCTGTTTTTTTTTTCACAGATGCCATTGGAAGCATAATTTCCTAATCATCCCATTTGGTGAGTCTTTACATAATATACGTATAATTTCTATTGGTTAATTACTAAATCAAGAAAATCCTGACGTATGTATATGACTCAAGGATCATCCAATTTACCTCTACTTCTATCCCTTTCATTAGTTTGAAAGCAAAAAAGGATAGAGAACCGTTACATCAAGCTTGCACATTATGGTAATTCATTTTTTTTTTTATTAAAAAAATACACTTTTGGACTTTATTTCCACCTGAAAAACAACTGCAGAAATAAGTCTTAAGTAAAGTTGACTGTAACAGTTTATATCTTGTATTTTTATGTCTGCCTTATTGGCCCAGTGATCGCAAGAGTGACTGCTGAGCGTGAGATCCTGGGTTCGTTTCCCGGGTCGGCCAATGTTGTTGGGTTTTTCCGTATGGTAAATACTCAGTAGCAGCACGGAGTCTGGAACTTTGGCCGATAGATGGCAATAGGCTAACTATTACACGGGACTCAATAACGGTACAGCGAAATCTCTGCTGAACCCTTCGGGGAATACTGGCGTGATGCTATGATGCTAGAAATTATATTAGTGCCTACCAATAAACATTTTATTCAAAGTAATTTATTCTTAAGTACGAAATGACTTTTAACGACTCTTTCATAATCAGACAGAGCTCTTCAAAACTGAGGGTAGGTAGGAACTTATTTACAGTATTATATAACGCTTTGTCAACTTCCAACTAAATTGGGAAACTTTGTAAGGAGAGCTTAATTTGAAAATTATTAGTTGCTACTATTGTAAATCTTAATTAAATTAAAACAGAGTTGAGACGGGCTGACTAGTGTTACGTAACTACAATATTTACGCATTATGACGGCACGGTTGGCGCAGTGGTTGAGAGATCGACTGCTGCGCTACGTGTCGCGGGTTCGATTACCGCACGGAACAAATATTTGTATGATCTACAAATAGTTCTTTCGGGTCTGGATCTTCGTGTATGTATATACACACCGTGCCTCGGAAAGCACGTAAAGCCGTTGGTCCTGCACCTGATCTCTCTCCGGTCGTGTCGGATTGCCGTCCCATCGGACTATGAGAGTGAAGGAACAGAGAGAGCACCTTTGTTTGCGCATACACTTGTGCTCTATAATATCTCCTGCGTAGTTGGCTAATCTCCGGTGAGATTGGCCGCCGTGACCGAAATCGGTCAGGAGGACATTATTATTATTTACGCATTGGGTGGATAGGAGCTTTATTTCTGACAGGTAAAAGTATTTCATACATACATAGGTACATATATATATACACACAGAAAGGTTAAGGGAGAGATACATAGGAGGCGAGCCTATTGCCATCTACCGGCCGCAGTTCCAGACTCCGTGCAGACAGATATTTCCAATACAGAAAAACCAATAACACTGCCCGACCCGGGAATTGAAACCTGGACCTCACGCTTAGTCGCGCGTGCGACCGCTCGACTCATGAAGCAAAATAAATTACTTTAAATAAAATGTATATCAGTAAGCACTTATACATGTAATTTTAAGCGTTTTTCAATATTGTAGGCGTAGCGTGAACCTTTTCTCGACTCTCGCGTTTTGCACTCACATTAGCTGTCAAAACCCATTAATAACTAAGACTTAAAAAAAAAAAAAAACGTTGCCCCACACTAGGATTCCTCCTGTGTCGTGGATACAGTTTACAAACATACACACACAACCACACCCGAAACAACTATCTGTAGATCATACGAATATTTGTTCCGTGCGGGGATCGAACCCGCAACACATAGCGCAGAAAGCTAATCGCTTAACCACTGCGCCAACCGTGTCGTCAAATTTTAGAACGATTTTCAGTTGACCATGAACTTTTTCTGAACTTTATTATTATATTAAACACAAAAAATATTAAGTACTTTTTACGTATTTAAAAAAGTTAAAAAGAATCTTCGTACGTAAGCTGCTCAGAAGCACCTTTATGTCAAAGTCATTAGGGTGATAAAAACGCCGCTTAATTATCTTGATACTTGTAACAAAAAATAGAAACTGGATTATCTTATATCTACTGTCTAAGTATATTGAGTTGGTGAAACATTTAGACTAGGCAGATATTTAGACCTCAACGAATCCAATAAGACTCGTCTCGTTTGTTTAAATTGAATCAGCCAGATAAGCTCCTTTCACGACTTGATTAAAATAAAATGAGCTTTTGAAACGTACTGATTTAGTATTTAATTGATTTCTAAATATAAAATGTATGACAATGCTAAAAAATAGATAATATCCAGTAGATACAATTATTTTACATTTTAGAAACCTTGCCGTGTATAATTCTTGTATTGTTGATGCTTTTGCAAACACAAATATATCTATATTCACATGGACATACATCCAAACCTGGAACATCTTTCTGTAGATCATACAAATATTTGTTCTGTGTGGGAATCAAACCCGCGACATATAGCACATATAGCACAGTAGTCTATAGCTCAATCACTGCGCCAGCCGTTACATCTGCAACATCTCGTCAAGTGAAGAAATCAAGATATTCCTATTGTCTTTGCTATTGGAGTAATTATTCTTGTGTCATTTCTACATTTATTAAACATTGGTTAATAAAAAAAACTAGCTTCAGCCCGTTACTTCGTCCGCGTGATCTACATATTATAATTTAACCTGTAGCACTCGGGGATAATTTAGCTATCTTTTGGTGAAAGAATTTTCAGATTCGGATCATTAGTTCCAGAGATTACCCCTACATACAAACAAACACATTTTATCTCTAATATAGCACACCCACGCCATACATTGTAAAACGCTTAAATGTAACTAACTAACGAGATGTGCTTAATTAAGTGTGACAGTTGACGTCACTGGTATGTCTAGTGTCTTTATTTGTATCGTGAAGAAAATCTTATATAGTTTTCTGTAAGAAATTGATTTTATATAACTATGGAGGAACGAGGTATGGTGTTCCTCTATTGAAAAGGGAGGATCCTCCGACCAGGCAAGGTGGTTAGCCTGGCGGGCCGAAGCCCGACAGTTGATGTCGGATATTCGTATATGTGTTAGAATCGTTATAAACTTTCATAGTGCTATTCAGGGTTTTTTTTTTGTAGCTTCACTGCGATTGATAGCGCTTTACTTTTTGCCATGTTGCGAGTAGTTGTCGCTCCATAACTAACAATTTTACTTTTTATGTTTGGTATTTTTTGTTTCATATTGACGTACCATTAAGTTTACTCTACTCTCTCAGTCTGAATTAAAAGTGTTCATAGAATAAAAATATTAAATCACAAAACGTTTTATTTATGTAGTACATACATAATAAATGAATACATTGTAAAAATCATCGCAAAATTTAGTATTCAGACATCTTGTATGTACAATAATACAAAATTGTTATTTCTTGAAAACTAATAAAAAGGTAAGTAGCTAATAAAAAATCCTCTAAACGTTATTCTTTTATGAATAACCTTGGTACTACTTTACTCAAAGTACTCGTAAAAAATAACTCAAGACGCACAAAGCAATAACTACTTAAAACACTATCATACAAAGTTTAGATTATTCTGAAAATAATGTCTTTCTTAACCTCAAAACATCGTTCCAACAAGATTTTTCTTCAAATAATATTATCATTTTAGAAGACCCTTAAAGTATCAAGAACTCTCGAGTATAAAACAGAATTTCGAAGATATACTATTTAATTTTACAAAGTTAAACTGAATGAATATATTATTAACAACATGAAATAGAACTTAGTTTCTTGGAAAGTGTATTAGGTATAAAGATGTTTTAAACCAAAACACTCAAAATATCGTCCCCGTAGAGCGAAAATTAACTAACATTTGTAGGTTTTTGAGATACGGCCGTGTTTTGTTTCAAAAACAAGATAAAATAATTCTATTTTTTATATTGATATATTATTAAAGATGCATGAATTTCATTTAGAAATTAATTATATTTTTCTAGGTTTTGATCAAAACACGGCCATATATCAAAAGTCTACAAATGTTAGTAGGTTAATTTTCGCTCTACGGGACGATATAAGAAATATTTGTTTGTAATTGTACATAATTAGACGCAAATATGTTTATGCTATGCAACTATTTTCAGCCAACGACGGCTCCGGCATACAAGCGTGCACTCTATTAGCTAAGTTTTTAATTATTCAATACTCGTTCTTTCCTTAATAAACGATTAATGGTTAAAAATTGGACCCGGGTACGTCTCAAAAATGCGGCCAGCCACCGGAGGACGATCAGCAGCGTCCTCTTACTAATCGGTGAGCCACTGCGATCCCCAAGCCGCCTACCAAGCGTGGGGATTATGTCAACCGCCATATCGCCTGTATCGTGGGTACAGTTTACAAATATACATGTCACATGCACACAACCAAACCCGAATCAACTATAGTATCAACTTTAAAAATCCCTATGGATAAACCAACCGTCCTATCTTACATGATATAGATCCCTGTTACTTCAATTTTCTGCCTCGACGCAAGTTTGCCGTAAAATACTCGATTTATACTGACATTCCTAGCCACCGTCAATACTGTATTTACATTCGTCACGGAGACTTACGGTACAATCCACGGGATTCAGTAGTCTGATGGGAAATATAAATAACAAATCAGATAGAAAAATATTTGAGTACCTTTTGTTTATTTTGTTATCAATCACGGCTTTGTCAATATGGTTCAAGGCAAATCTTTTGGGAAATTATTGTTTGAGGGATTTTTTGTTATGTATTTTTTTTTAAGTTTGTTTTGGGGACGATCTTATTATCTATGCTCTCGGAGGGATTTATTGTTATACATCCACTTTTTACTGTTTTGTTATGTATACATAGTATTATTGTAAACAATAAGGTAAAACGTCTTGTTTGTCTTAATATTATAGAAAGAAGGGAAAGAGATTTTCTTGATATTTTTTATTTTATTTAAGACACTCATTGATGTCCCTCTGTGGGTGAATATAGAATTAATATTGATATATTGCAGATTTCAATGTTTTTTTATTACAAAATTGGCGGTCACCATCACGGCAATAGAATATTGGCTACAGACAGTTACATAAAAGATTCAAAAATAAATCTTAAGACTTATATTTCAGACTGCCTCAGTGGTTTGTGGTTGAAAGCGCAAATACTGAGCATGAGGTCCTAGACCGATTCCCGGGTCGAGCAAAAACGTTATTGGGTTTTTCTGCATAGAAATTCTCAGTAGCAGTACGGAGTTTGGAACTGTGCTCGCTTGATAGCAAAAGGGTCGCCCCTATTACATGGGATTCAATAACGGCATCGGCAAAATGTGGGTGTATAATAGTAAACCTCTGCCTAACTCTTCGGGGAATACAGACGTGATGCTATGCTATATTACAGACATATTTAAGGTACTATAAATTAGGCCATGGGAACCATAGTGGCTTAACTACATTTTAAAAAATATTGACTTTATGATTTCTTACAGTTAAAATTGATCATTTTGGTTTCTACAAAAATGGTTTCTCCAGGGTGGCATAAAAGTGATTCAATAAATATTCAGTAGCACTGTAAGAAATCATAAACTCTATTGTAACAAGTAGTTAAGCCACTATGGTTCTCACGGCCTCAAATATTACGTACCATAGCAAGGCATTACATCGCCATTTAATTCATAAAAGCGGTTTAAAAAAGGAACGAACGTGACGGCCCATATATCTGAAAAGCAAACACAAATAATGTAACGAGATAAAATGTAGAGATTTAATATCTGAACAGTGAACACCCACGTTGATAAGGTTGTTTAAACATAAAAGCTGCCAAGGGTGTGTTGTGCCGCGAGTTGGGTTCCGTAGTGATATCATCTGAAATAGGCTAGTTGATTGCATCAAAAATAAATTCTGAAATCTTGTTTGGTAAATAGTTTTCCTTCTAAAAACTCAGTAAAACTTAATCTCTTGCTTACATTTGGCGTTTTAAATTTTTAATTTATCAAAATCACACTATAAGTACGTCAATGGTAATGAAAAGCGAAATGAAAAACGTCACGCCTTGCTATTCCAAACATTTTTAGAACATAATGTCGTTTTTGACAGTTCATAAATAGTAGCTCGGATGACTAGTAGTCAACTACCGTATTCTTCAATCGTCTCGGCATCGGATGCACGGTTGGCGCAGACGTTGAGCAATCGACTGCTGCGCTACGTGTCGCGGGCTCGAATCCCGTCACGGTACAAATATTTGTACGGGGATTACCCAACGGCTGCTATGAACAGGAAAACTAGCAATCACCTAGCAATGACCTACAGGTATTTTGCTCCGGGTCTGGGTATTTTTATATGTGATTATTAGTGTTTGTAAACGCACCTAAGATACAGGAATTATTCACATTTTGAGTCAACGTTATTTAAGAAGAAAAAAACAGACCCTTTCCTTGTTTCCCATCTGTCATCGTCTGAACTAAATAGGTAATATGAGAATCCCAAAAATTTTCTTACATAAGTTAATACTTTCGATGGATTTATTTATATAGTAACCTCGCATTTTCTATGCAGTTTATCTACAGCTTGTTGGTGATTTCTATCTATTTAGCGATGCTATGAGGCACACAATTAGCCGGTTTTTATGAGTTTTTCTTCCTAACCTTCCCAGTGACCCTTGAGTGTTCTTAATAAATGTTCTTTTCTTTCTTTCTAACTAGAAAGTACCATATCCTCTTAGTTCGGAAAACTTGCAGGCAATCAGTGTTTATGCCGTTTGGATTCAGGTTTTCTCCTTTGACAGCTCTCTAGGCTGTAACATCCGGGAGCAATGCTGATATATGGATGTCTTAAGTCTGAGCACATTTTGGTTCTGAAGATAAATTAAAAAAAAAAAAAAAAAAAAACACTTTTCTTGCTACACACACCCAGACCCAAAACAACTACCTGTAGACTCTGGAATCTGACAGTAAGGCAGCACTCGCAACTCCTGTCCATTCTCTTATATTTCTTAGCCAAGATTTCTTCGCGAGTGCTGTTCAACTGTTTCACCTCGCGAGGAATAGAGAGGAGTTTGCAAAGCTGATTGCCGACCTTCGCTAGTCGGAGTGGCACCTTAAGAAGAAGAAGGAGTCTGACCTCCCATTTCTATGTCAGACGTTTTACGAAAATAGAGTGATTCTTTCGTACTGAATAAGGAAGGAACCCTAAATAGATAAAACAAATTTTATATTTAGTTTGGCTCTTTTTTGAGAATTTCGCGAATTAGTATCCATGTTTGGATTAATTAACGGAAATTCATATTACATTCGCTTTTTTTTTAACTTGAAATATTTATAATATTATAGAAAAAGAGGTAAAAGTGAAACAGAATGATTTTGGTGGATTAACAAAATTTTATTCGACTTTTTACACCTTAATTCGTTCGTGGAAATATCTCTATTTCTCCAGTATCATCACGCTTGTTATTTAGATGGTGGTTGCAGTATTTTGTTGTTTACGGACATGGGAATGAAGGAGTGACCTATCAAACTAAATCTACTTGCTTTGGCCAATGGTTGGCGGCACAGTTGCAAGCTAGATGCCTTTCTGCGTTACGTGCTGCAGGTTCAATTCCCATGGAATAAATACTTCTATGGTACTTGAGAGATTTCTAAGAGCGTTGCGAGTCTAACACCATAATTGGCCTAACTCCAAACTTCTGACTGCTATTGAGAAATTTCCAACATTAAACCAAATAACACCTCCCAACGCGGGGATGGAACTCAGGACCTCACGTTCATCCATCACGCTTGAGATTAGACCAATGAGGCAGTTGGAATCCCTACTTTCATCCTCAAAAAACACGTGGTACTTATTCATAACATAACATAGCATCACGCCTATTCCCTGAAGAGTTAGGCAGAGGTGTACTATTCTACACCTACGTTTCACCGACGCCATTATTAAGTCCCATTGCATAGGGGGCAACGACCCGGGTACGTCTTAAAACTGCGACCAGACACCGGAGGACGGGCAGCAGCGTCCTCTCACTAATCGGTGAGCCACTGCGATCCCCAAGCCGCCTGCCAAGCGTGGGGATTATGGCAAACCCCCCCACTTGGGGGAGGCCATCGTTCAGCAGTGGACGTCTTCTGGCTGATGATGATGATGCATAGGGGGCGAGCCCATTTACCATGCACAGTTCCAGACTCCGTGCTGCTACTGAGAATTTCCATGCAGAAAACCCCAATAACACTGCCCGACCCGGAAATCGAACCCAGGAGTTCGCGGTCAGCAGACGCACCTGCGAACACGAGAACTATGAGGCGGTCCTTATTTGAACTTGATAACTATAAAATTGAGTCAGCCACTAGTAGCAGGTCTAGCACCTAACTCAATTAGTTTCTAATTAGATCTACAAGCACACTGTCTTGCAGCTAATAATGCTATTACATCACGTTAATGTCGTGCTGCGTCTACTAATTGCGTAGGGAGTATATTTTTATTTTCTTAAGTGTTGGTTGGTATATTTTTATTGAATTGCTTTGCTACTAGTTTATGGTAGGAAAATACTTGTGTAGGTAATGTCTATGTGCTGTTACCATCGGTATTTAATAAGCTTTATGGAGGATCCTCCTCCTCAATGGAGGACCCATTAAAAAGTGAGGACCGTCCTATCAGGCAAAGCCTGGCGGGCCGAAGCTCAACCGTTGATGTCGGACATTTGTATAATTATGTGTTAGAATCGTTGTAAACTCTCATAGTGCGATTCAGGGTTCGTTGTTGTAGCTTCACTCCGGTAGATGGCGCTTTACTTTTTGCCATGTTGAGAGTAGTTGTCGCTACAGTTTCGTATTCAGTTTTGAGAATTGAGCGCGGCAATATCAAGTTATTTTGCCTGGTGTTGCGAACGTACTTAGATAATTATTAAGATAGAAAGAAAACAACACAGGAAACACAAAAACAATAAACAGAAAAGGTTCTACAATGGTGTCATGGACACTGGGAAAATATAACGTAGATAGTAGATTGCATCACTGGTCTAATGTCTTCTGAACTGAGGTTCAGCAGGGTTTGTACGTATAGAAATTTTTAGTTGCAGCATGGAGTTTGGTACTGTTCCCGGTTGACGGCAATAGGATGGCCCTTTATTACAGTGGATTTAATAACAGCATTGGCGAAATATAAATATATAATGATTCAATATTTTCTTTCCAATTTCCAACAAATAAGGCAAAGCCCTCTTGAATCAGACAAAACAAGTCCCTTCGATTTATAATCACTCAATTATTACAATTTCTTTGTCGGAAAAGAAACAATAAGTTCTTTGAAATTATAATAAAGTCCTTTGTCGCAAATTTTATAAAAACACAAAGGCATGTGGAAATGTAGAAACTTTTTATATATTCGTGTATGTACATAATTAGTTAGTCGTTAACTTTGTCGAAACTATGCTTTAGGGTGTGTACACGCATACGCAAAACGATTTTTACTCACGCGAGCTTTACAGTAAAATAAATGAGCATCTTCGTATTCTGAATCTTTCTTAATAAAAAAATTCAAAAACACTTTGTCAGACCCGGAAACCGAACCAAGGACCTCACGTTTGCAACCACTAGACTAACGAACCAGTTAATATAATTATAATTCTCTATTAAAATAAGTACGTAAAGATACCCACGCTAAACAGACGTTGCCCAAGCTTAGACTCCACGCAATCAGTGGGACAGCATCAAAAGATTAAAAGGGCACTGATTACGCGGATACCCGCAAATCGCCGCGTTTCGTACGAAATTCAATTTGAAACCCTTTCAGTTTGGCTCTTGTTCAGAATTTAAATATAAACGTGTAAAATCCGCCATTTTAGAATACATTATTCAGTTAGATTAGGGTTTTCGCCGCCGGATTTTTTTGATTTTTCATGGTGGTGAATTTTTGATGCAGCCTGGCGTTTATTTTTGAGTATTAATGTTACATCACATTGATTTATAAATTACTTAAAGTTAGATTTTTTTATATGTTTGTATTTTTCTTTTATATTATAATGCATGTTAATTTAAAATTATCTATACATATGTATAATAAAATGATAACAGGCCGATGTCTGTACATTATAGATATTGTAGAAAAACGAATATGGGGCTTTATGGGGTAAAAG
The DNA here is from genome assembly GCA_947562105.1 of Shargacucullia verbasci. NCBI lineage: Eukaryota > Metazoa > Arthropoda > Insecta > Lepidoptera > Noctuidae > Shargacucullia > Shargacucullia verbasci. The sequence continues at coordinate 1,017,098 of OX387289.1, read as the reverse complement.
ACGCCAAAAAGAAACAGTTTTTAGAACTTTGTCCGTCTGTATGTTTGAATGCAGTTTTCACCGATATATTACTAGAGGTCTAACTTAAAATATAGGCTTCATTTTACCGCAGAAAAATGTCAGATTCTAAATTCCACGTGTACGAAGTCGCGGTAAAAGCTAGTCGTAGTAGTAATTAAAAATGAACTTTTTAATTTTTGAAAATAGTATCCATGTAAATCTTGCCGGGCGGTCTCTACTTTTTTTTTTTTTTTTTTCTTAACCTACCTTACACATCTTCAAAGAAATACCTTCCTTATTGCATGCGTTTAGAAGCGACAATTCCAAATTTCAAGTGTAGGACCCTAGGACCTTCCTATTTGTAATTACAGTCGATATGACTCTTACGTAACCTCGACCGAGGGAGTTTTACGCTTTTATAGAATACCAGCGTAAGCATTGTGTTACGCCGTTTGTAGCGGTAAATGACTACGAATAGAAACCCCATCTAAAAAAGTCAAGTTATTGGTATATGGCCGCAGATTTTACGCGATATATGCCAGTAGTATACACAGTTCAATTGCCGGCACAGTTGCCGCAGTGCTTGAGAGATCGACTACAACGCTACGGGTCGTGGGTTCGATGCCCATACGGAACAAATATTTGTATGACCTACAGCAGCCATGTCAAACTCAGTCACTGGTGGGCCAAAAGCATGAAGACCGTAGACTAGGTGGGCCGCAAAACTTAATCTTAAAGAAGACACAATTACTGAAAATCTTAACGAAAAAAAGTACTATTATAGGACAAGTATATTTATTAAATTTCCAATAAAAAGGGCGTTTTCAAAAATGGTGATTTAACACGCTCGCGGGCCGCATTATCTGGCTGTGTTCAAAATTAATTCGGGCCGCAGGAAAATGCTCAGTGGGCCGCATGTTTGACATGGCTGATCTACATTTTTCCATGACATTTTTCCATTCCGGGTTTGGGTGTATGTCCATGTGAATATTTATGTTTATACATATATATATTTTATACGGGTACGTCTTAAAACTGCGGCCAGACACCGGAGGACGGGCAGCAGCGTCCTCTCACTAATCGGTGAGCCACTGCGATCCCCAAGCCGCCTGCCAAGCGTGGGGATTATGGTAAACCCCCCCTTGGAGGAGGCCTTCGTTCAGCAGTGGACGTTTTCTGGCTGATGATGATATATTTTATATCATCCACGGTATAGGAATTATATGTATGGGGGGGCTACTTTTTTTAAAAATAAACGAACACGCTTCAATGTGTACATGCCCTTATAGTGATGTCAGAACAGTAGTCAGCTTTCAGGCAACTACGTAACATTGAAGTAGTTATATAGTCGTGAATATTAAGTGGCACCAACTAAACTAAAATAGACTCTGTCTATTAGAATATAAGGTACATATTCGTGTGTAGGTTGTTGAGAAAAGAAGAGATAATACCTCATGTGTAGGGTGACCACAATTTCTTGTTTGTTTCCTTATAATTACGGTCACTAAAATAGCACAAGCACTTTACCTTGTGTTCTAGCATTTTTGAAGTAGAGAGATTTTTGAAGTAATTTTTTTTAATGATGCCCCACTTTAGCGTGTCTCCTATATCGTGGGTACATTTTTACAAACATACATGTCACATGCACACACAAACAGACCCGAAACAACTATCTGTAGATCATACAAATATGTGTTCCGTGCGGGAATCTAACCGGTGACACTTAGTGCAGAAAGCTAATAAACTAAGCCACTGCGCCAACCGTGCGTCGTATGAAATACTTCCATAGTTTAATACTAATTAAGACTACTTTTATTTATTTTCTCTCTTTTCTATCTTTCGGGATACCATCCTCCTATATAAGATATGATTCAGAGATCGACTGTTGCGCTACCTGTCGCGATTTCGATTCCCGCACGGAACAAATATTTGTATGATTTGTATGATGATTTGTATGATTTAGAGTCTGGGTCTTTATGTATATGAATACACGCCGTTTGTCCTGCGCCTGATCTCTCTTGGATCGTGTCGGATTACCGTCCCATCGGACTATGAGAGTGAAGGAATAGAGAGTGCACCACACTTGAGCTCTATAATATCTCCTGCGTAGTTGGCTAATCTCCAGTGAGATTAGCCGTCGTGACCGAAATTCGGTTTGGAGGATAATATTATTACATAATTATCTAATGTCAAATTGGTAGAAGTGCCAAACCTACATCAATCATTGATATATGGAGACTCACTCTCCAAAACCATTGATTGACATTAAACCAGGGAAACTACTCAGCTTGGCTATTCCCTACAGTAATGTGCTGTTAATTGATTAGTACGAACGTTGATAAGGGTCGATATGAAAGGCCCCATCTAGAATAATAAAAAAAAGTAATTGGCGAAACGAAAATGAGACGTAAGAAATGAATCGCTGAGAAATAATATTACATGTTTCGCTACAGTCTATTCATTTGTATGGATATTTTAATTGATTGTTTTTTTTTTTGTATTGGTGAGTAAAATATGCATTTATTTAACCCTTTTACTTCATCGACATTCATACATTCATTTTTTATTGCAAAACAAAAGTATTCGAAAAATGATTCTTATTAACACAAAAGTATCGAGCATTCTATAAAAAAAAAAAAAATACCAACTATAACATACAACATAGAATCACGCCTGTATTCCTCGAAGGTTTACGCAGAAGTGTACTATTGTACACCCATATTTCGCTAATGCCGTTATTAAGTCCCATGTAATAGGGAGCGAGCCTATTGCCATCTACCGGGCACAGTTCCGGACTTTGTGCTGTTACTGAGAATTTCCATACAGAAAAACCCAATAACACTCTACCCGGCCCGAGAATGAAACCCAGGACCTCACGCTCAGCAGTCACGCTTGCGACAACTAGCTCAATGAGACAGTCTAATCTAAAATAATATCCTGACATTTATAAGTATCATGGCGACACTACATGAAACAGTTTCACGTTGTCATTGTCAGTCATTAGACTCGTACTTTTGAAGTCACTTTCAGTGCTATTTCTTTCACAGAAAACGACACATTTTTCCGTATATATATATTTAATTTGACATCCTTTGAAGCAGCCTGTCTGGATGTACGCATGTCATACTAGCGACCCGTCCCGGCTTCGCACGGGTAGCATACAAAATAACCAATAAGCCAAAAAAACTTTTTGTTGATGCGATCGCTTCTAACCCTTACACGATCACCTGGGTTCATCTGAAATTACTTAAAAAATTAATTAAAATCACTCCAGCCGTTTTGGAGTCCATACGGAACATACACACACACATTTATTTATATATATATATATCGATAGATAGATATACATATTGTCCTCCTGACCGAATTTCGGTCACGGCGGCCAATCTCACCGGAGATTAGCCAACTACGCAGGAGATATTATAGAGCACAAGTGTGCGCGCAAACACAGGTGCACTCTCTATTCCTTCACTCTCATAGTCCGATGGGACGGCAATCCGACACGACCGGAGAGAGATCAGGCGCAGGACCAACTGCTTTACGTGCTTTCCGAGGCACGGTGTGTATTTACATACACGGAGGCCCAGCCCCGATACAAATATCTGTAGATCATACAAATATTTATTCCGTGCGGGAATAGAACCCGCGACACGCAGCTCAGCAGTCGATATCTCAACCACTGCGCCAACCGTGTCGTCAAACATATATGGAATAAATACATATATGGAAGATATGTAGATGAGACTATGGCATTTTGACGTTCTGACCTACAATTCCTACCGTGTAGATAAGTCTGAAGAGTTATTGATATACTTGTTTCATGACTCTTGTGTGTCTTCAATGACATAACATAGCATCACGCTTAAATTCCCGAAGGATTAGGCAGAGGTGTACTATTATGCTCCCACATATCGGCGATGTTGTTATTAAGTCCCATATAAAACGGTACCAGCCTATTTTCCATTAATCGAACCCAGTTCCTTTTATCAAAATAATTTTTAGATTTCTTACATAAAAAAAACCACAATATTTTTTTAATTCTAGTAATCTATAAATTGTCTTTGGACAGTCACTATCGTAGTATAACTTAATCCCATCTTCTAACCTACCACTAGTTTTCGCTCCCCTCAACTATCACAATCAATTTTTCCAGCACCACACCTTCTTTAAACAGATATAATCCATCTTAAAACTGGCAGACTGGACATGGCGGCGCATACTATGACGTCAAGTACTTAGCAAATTTGCTTGAGAATCAACATAATCACAATGATCTCTTTTAATAATAGTTTATGAAATATATGGAACAATTATAAGCAAACGTGACGTTTAAATTCTCTTTACTATCGAAAATAAGTAATAGCCTAAGTTACTCCTTATTACATCAGCTACCTGCCAATAAAAGTGCCGTCAAAATCGGTCCAGCCATTTCAGAAATTAGCCTATACAAACAGACAGACAGACAAAAATTGGAAAAAATGTTATTTTGGTGTATGTACCGTATATATATTCATATTCATATATTAAAAAACGGTTATTTCAATATTACAAACAGACACTCCAATTTTATTTATATGTATAGATGGGCCTTTGCAGGCACTTTTAAAACGTTATGAATCTAGGCGCATGGTTCCAAAGTGAGTTGGTCCTATGGAGAAGAGACAGGCAAGAAACTCCATGAAATGTTAATTTATTATAATATATTTTATTATATTATTTAGTACCTAGTCCTTGTGTGTCATGAAATGTAATATTGCATTTTTTACCACTTCTTTTATTTTTGTAAACCAATATTTTAATAGCTATAATATATTATAATAAATTAACATTTCATAATAATATTAAACAAAAATATATAACAATATTATGTAAATGGAAAATAAAACTAACTATCAATCATTTCATCTAGCCACCTAGCTACCTCCTTTTTGCGTTCAGACTAGGTATTATTTGGATAAATCAGTATGTGTTAAATTGTCTCACGTTTCTAAACATATTCTCAAGTCTCAAGACTGCCTCATTAGTCTAGTGGTCGCATGCGCAGCTGTTGAGCATGAAGTCCTAGGATCAATTCCAAGCTCAGAAAAGTGTTATTATGCAGCTCGAAGTTTAGAATTGTGCCCGGTGGATGGAAATAGGCTCCCATATTACATGGGACTTAGGTAATAACGGCATGGGCGAAACGTGGATGTACAAGAATTACACCTCTGTCTAACCCTTTGGATTGATGCACCACAAGCGTGATGCTATGTTAAGTTATTCTCAAGTCTCTTCTAACTTAACTCCCGTGGGGTAAACAGACTTTCAAGTCACGTTCTTTTATCTTACACCATATTTATATTCGTGAAAAGTTATTCGTTCGCTTTCTATACCGAACCAAAGTTTAATACTTAAGTTCTGCAGTTCAAGCTTGCGCATTTTAAGTTGCAGTTAAGTCGAAACTTGCGGTATCAGGAAACTTGTGAAAATATTGCCCCTGGGTACTTTGAAATAACTGTTTATTTAGCGCCATTGGTTTTGTGGTGGATAAAACAAAAGTATTGCATTGTATAGCAGTTTTAAAGTATTTTGTAATGTTTTCTTTTGGCAACTGTTTTACTGCAAGCATAGAAACAGGGCTTCAGAAATAACACCTTCTAGATTTGTATATTTCTAGGTGTAAAATTTTCAAATATTATTTTCTTTTTTTTTGTGTTACAGAATTTATTTATTTATTATAAGTTAATGAATTGAATATAGTATATATTCAATTCATTAAAAAAATAGCATTATCATGATTCAGGGCAATATTTTTTCAGTGTTAAACTACTACTCATTAAAAATACTAATCAATTTATTATACTAATCAATTTTCTTCAATTTTGCGTTTATATGTACTTAAAAATAAATTTTAATGGTCGACATCGAAGTCGCAATGAAAATTTCATGAAAATATCTCGTGTCGTATCTAGGTAGGTAGGTATACGGCAGAAGCGCCATTCGCCACAGTTAAAAAATATTACCTTTATAAAATAACCTGTATCGTGGGCACAGTTTACAAAATATATGCATCTCATGGACACACATAGTCGCAACAAGCGGCTAACAATAGACATCAGTGGTAGACTTAGGGGAAGGCCTTTGCTCAAAATGGGACACTAAATATAATAATAATAATATACCCGCAGCCTTATTACGTAAAAAACTGATAGCCACGCGACAGCAATCTCACTCTCAGCCATTACATTAAATGCATCGAAATAATATGTTCAGTCCCTTATTTTGATGATTATGTGACACAAAAATGACGTTTGACAGAAGCTATCGCGCGATCTACGCCTGACGCAAACTGATTGCTGCATCGGTAATTAGGTTGCCGGGACAACTAATCTAAATCTAAAGTTTACATAGGTTTTTATGGTATGCCTATATTGTAAGATATTATATTATACCGCTCCTGTCGAAAGATGTTATTACATCCCCTGCCTACCCCTCCAAGGAATACAGTTGTGATGTTTTCCCTAACTTTAGTTTAACCAAGTTTAAACTCCTTGATTAGCTTCGACAGATGCTTCCTTGTTTTATACATTGAAATATGTTTATAAAACTTTCTATGTACTGAAGAAACAAGTATATAAGTAAGTCCTACATAAAATAGCATCAGCCTGCATTTCCCGAAGGGTTAGACAGACATGTACTATTGTTCGCGCACACCCAATATCACCGTTTCAGTCATTATGTATCATGAAATAGGGGGCGAGCCTATTGTCATCTACTGGGTACAATGCAAAACTCCGTGCTTCTACTGAGAATTACCATATAGAAAAACATAACAAAACTTTGCTCGACCCCGGAATTGAACCCAGGTGCTTGCGACCAGTAAACCAATAAGCCAGTCTCATCATAATGCATAATCCACACTATTATAAATGCGAAAGCAATTCTGTCTGTTTGTTACGTTATCACGACTAAACCACTGAACCGATTGTTATGATATTTTACAAAAAGGTAGAGTGGTTCCTTGAAAAAGATGTAAGCTCATTTTTAATGGAATAAACTTTTGTCGAGTCTCTTTCTCTTTTTTTTTTTTTTTTTTTTTTTTTTTTTTTTTTTTTTTTTTTGCCCCACACTAGGATTTCTCCTGTATCGTGGGTACAGTTTACAAACATACATGTCACATGCACAAACAACCAGACCCGAAACAACTATTTGTAGATCATACAAATATTTGTTCCGTGCGGGGATCGAACCCGCGACATGTAGCGCAGAAAGCTAATCACTTAGCCACTGCGCCAACCGTGTCGCCGTGTCTCAGACTCATATAAGTTAGTAACAGTTAAAAACTAGTAAATAAAATTGCACTGAGATACATGCAACAGGGAACAGTGAACTACGTATAGGTAATCATATTCAAGAGCCTGTTGGGACTGACCCTTACTCGTCGTACTAGTGATGCAGCGCGCTGACGCATTATGGTGTAAAAGCAGTCTGCTCGCGCCGCCGCAAACATGCCTGACGCACTACAACGCCATGGCAGCCCCATCAATCTCCGAAATACGTCACAAGCCATAGCTAGTTATACATATATACTCGTATATATCTGACAAGTAGGTACTAGTAGGTACGGTAAGAAAGTTCCTTAAACATCATCAATCGTCCCGTGAAGGTCCATAACTTTTTGATGGAACTTATGCCATTATTAACGTAGTTTTGACGGATTGGAGTCTCGGAACTGATTTGAGTACAGCCAAAACAGGTCAAGGAGCAGTAAATGTCACAAGTTTCTTCTTGTCTGTCCTGGAATGCCAGTCAGCAAAGTTTGTAACGAGGGTGACTGCCCAGGGCCTGCTGGATGGACAGTTTCTACTTCGGAGTCTTTGTTCACGGACATAACATAACATCACGCCTATATTCCGGAGTTAAGCAGAGATGTGCATATGTCGGGTCGAGCGCCCTCAAATAGGGTTGCATGTGTCCCGTCAGTTGGGACAGGTCAACTCGAAACTGTATGGCTTTATCCTCAAAAGGCTGTTCCAGACCCCTACATGTTCTCACATAACCTTTAATAAATGTCTGGACTTTAAAAATGAAACCTTTGAGTTTGTTTTGGCGTTTCTTCTCAGAGGCAGTCAGTAGGAAACACCGGCGCCATCTACATTTAAAAAGGACTTGTGAAAACTTTCTGTAAGGAATTATTTATTGTAAGTAAATCATTATTTAATTATTCTTCGTTTCGTTGCCCCAGTCTTGGTATAGTTCTCATATATACACAAAGACCCAGACCCGAAACAACTATCTGTAGATCATACAAATATTTGTTCCGTGCGGGTATTGAACCCGCGACACGCAACGCAGTCGTCAATGTCAATGTACTTCTACATAAAACTCCCTTTACTGATAGACTGAATGTCCATCAGAGAAATCCTACAAGCAGAATAGGGAAGAGATGTTCCCGAATTTGTATGAGCAATATAAAACTCATACATGTCAGCCTAATTTGAAAACTGTCCGAACTACGAACGAAGTAACTTACAAAACATCCTGAAACTCAGGTCGTTCCCGTTAGGTCATGCTATACATGCCTAGGTGAAACACTCGAGCTACTTTGTAATATAATCATAATATCACGCCTGTATATCCCGTAGGGTTAGGCAGAGGTGTACTGTTCTCCACCTACATTTCGCCGATGTTGTTATTGAGTGTCATGTAATAAGAGGAGAGCCTATTGCCATCTACCGAGCACAGTTGGAGACTCCGTGCTGCTACTGAGAATTTCCATACAGAAAAATCCTATAACACTTACTTGATCTGAGAATCTTATTTTTTTTTTAAAAACATTGCCCCACTCTAGGATTTTTCCTGTATCGTGTGCACAGTTTACAAACATACATGTCACATGCACACACAACCAGACCGGAAACAACTATCTGTAGATCATAAAAATATTTGTTCTATGCGGGGATCGAACCCGCGACACGTAGCGCAGAAAGCTAATCGCTTAGCCACTACGCCAACTGTGTCGTCGTATTACTCTGTCCCAGGACAGGAACAGAGTAATTGCTATTTTCTTAAATTTTCAGTTGCAGCCCGGAGTTTAGAACTGTGCCTTGTAGCAGCCCTGTGGCAATAGGCTCTTCCCCTATTACATGGGACTTAAAAACGGCATTAGCGAAATGTGGGTAAACAGTACAACTCTGCCTAACCATTCGGAAGATACAGGCGTGATGCTATGTTATGTATGGCACCAATAAATAGTTACCAGTCTACATCCTGCTAATCTACTAATATTATAAATGTAAAAGTTTGTGAGGATGGATGGTGGGATGGATGGATGGATCTTTGTTACTCTTTCACGTCAGAACGGCTGAACGGATCTGGATGAAATTTGGCACAGAGATAGATTATACTCTGGAATAGCATATAGGGTACTTTTTATCCCGGAGAAATGTACGGGTTCGTAAACCACGCGGGCGAAGCCGCGAGCGGAAACTACATACATAAAGTCACGCCTTTTTCCCATGGGGGTAGGCAGAAACTACGGTACGCCACGTGCTACCTACGATCCTTACATAATCCTTTTGCTTCATCTACATTCATGCATCGTTTCATACATGAACGCCGGTTGTGGGTACTGCGCACCTGACCTTTTTGAAGGACATCACCGATAAGGTCGGAAACTAGTAATGTATAAAGTCTTTAGAGCAGAGTAAAAGTCCACACAACTGCTACAACGTAGCCAGTTTTATGACTTCATCGCTACGCCGGCTACAGTGTCGTAGCAGATATCAAATTCGCTACGCTTCCATTTCACGTTTTATTATGTGCCGAGTTAAATTTCAATATTCACAGTATTTATTACGTTTGCTAGAAGTGGTTTTAATCTGAGATCGTTTGACGTACCCTGGGTAGTCTGCCTCCATTGCTGACTGGCCAATCTTACCACTTCGGCTGCAGGATGGAACTTTTAAGCCACGATATTTCATCTTTGACCAGATATGTGCAGCAAAACAGTATAATTTTATGATTTTTTTTATTCCGGTTCTGTTTGCACAATATCCCATGTCTACATGATCACAATTTCGTCGAAGTAGGAGCACATATATTGGCATAACACATAGCATCACGCCTGTATTCCCAAAGGGCTAGGCAGAGGTGTACTATTATGCAACCATATTTTACCGATACTGTTATTAAGTTCCATGTAATAGGGGGTGAGCCTATTGCCATCTACCGTGCACAGTTCCAGACTTCGTGCTGCTACTGAGATTTACTATACAGAAAAACCCAATAACACTTTGCTCGACCCGGCAATCGAACCCGGTAATCCTTTAACAGACAGACACTAGACAATGAAATATGATTGATCCTTATAAAATTCGATAGATATACTTTCCCATCTTATTTGTCTAAACTACAGGAGTAATTAGAAGCCTACTTTACTTCTTGAGAATCAGAGGAAGCATTAATTGTGCGTAAATGAGACACAAAATATGCTGTTTACTGAAACCCACGTGAAAAACAAATTCCCAATGGCGCGTACCTAATGGGAAAAACGTAAGTATTTTATTCCCATTCGCTACGAAAATTAGAACGCCTAACGTACAAAAAGAAAAAGGTTTTTTGAAAACATTCGATGTTTTTTCGAAGCGAAGAATTGAGCCATTTATGTAACCGACGGCAACGGTTGTAATTTGATTTATTGTGTGAACAGAAATCTATTTCAGATTCAAAAAGTTGCGGACTCAGTTAAAACGAAATATAACACGCCTCTAGATTTATTGAAGTAGTAAAAATTATATATATTTATCAAAGTCAATCCGTGAGTAAGTTTAACAAAAATCTTTACGCTCTTTTATTACGTGGTACCTACATAGAGACAGAAATAAGTACTCTTTACTAAAATGTTGATGCTCTGTGAGTACCTACAGTTTTGTACGCGTGTAAGGTTTTAGTTTCAGGTATAAATAAAAGAGGTCGCATGTAACTTTTGTTCTGAAAAAACAGAATAACGGCAAAGTTAGTTAAAGAAATTTGACGACACGGTTGGCGCAGTGGTTATGCTTTCTGCGCTATGTGCCGCGGGTTCAATCCCCGCACGGAACAAATATTTGTATGATCTACAGATAGTTGTTTCGGGTCTGGTTGTGTGTGCATGTGACATGTATGTTTGTAAACTGTACCCACGATACAGGAGAAATCCTAGTGTGGGGGCAACGTTTAAAAAAAAAACCATTTTAGAGTATAAGGAGGTATTTGACATACAATAATGAAAGTAGTGGTAGCCTAGCGGTTAAATGCTCGCCTTACATACAGGAGGGTTTGAGTTCGTAGCCGGTTTACGCCTCTGACTTTTCGATTGATTTAAAACCACTTTTGTGAACGGTGAAAGAAGAAGATCGTGAGGATGACTGAATACCTGAGAGGGCTCTTTAAGTTAGCGGTTTAGGGAGGGCACAAAGTTATAGGGGAACTCATCACCGACTCCGTTGGTGTTGTGGCTGTTCATAAGCGGCGGTGATTGCACACCACCATGATAAGCATGCTCGTTTTCTTAAATCATAAAAAAACGTAGAAAACTAAACGCTTTTACTGCTTCATTGGTCTAATGTTCGCAAACGCAACTGCTGAATGTGGGTCCTGGGTTCCAAACCCGGATGGTTAAGTTGTTACAAAAATTCTCAGTATTAGCATAGAATTTCGAACTGTTCTCGGTAGATGACAAAAGCTCCTTTTACACCACTCAATAACGGCATCACCGAAATATGGGCGTACAATAATATGCCTCTGCCTAACCCTTCGGGAAATACAGGCGTCATACTGACAACATTCGACAGCGCAGTGGCTGAATGATTCGCTTTCTGCGCTAGGTGCCACGGTTTTTTTTTAAATCATTGCCCCTCACTAGGAATAATTCCTGTATCGTGGGTGCGTTTCCAAACACGTATATTCACATACACAAATACCCAGACCCGAAACATCTATCTGTAAATCATACAAATATTTGTTCCGTTCGGGAATCGAACCCGCGACACCTAGCGCAGCAGTCGATCTCTCAACCACTGCGTCTACCGTGCCGTCGTGCCGGTTCGATTCCCACACGGTACAAATAAACTACAGATAGTTGTTTTGGGTCTGGTTGTGTGTATCATCATCAGCCAGAAGACGTCCACTGCTGAACGAAGGCCTCCCTCAAGGGGGGGTTGCCATAATCCCCACGCTTGGCATCAAGCGGCTTGGGGATCGCAGTGGCTCACCGATTAGTGAGAGGACGCTGCTGCCCTTCCTCCGGTGTCTGGCCGCAGTTTTAAGACATACCCGGGTCAATGTGTGTATGTATGTTTGTAAACTGTACTCACGATACAGGAGAAATGCTAGCATGGGGCAATGTTTAAAAAGAAAAACTAGCATCATACTGGCGTTTATCTACTTACCACTTCTTGAAGTATTAATTAGAAAAAGATCACAAAATCTATGTATATAACGATGGTCTATTAACGTCACCTTCACAAATAATAAATAAAGCCTTACAGAATAGTAACATAATACTTCATCAGATTAACGCGTACTCAATGGGAATTAAGTTATACTTCATTCCGAATGATTCCCATTAACTAAGAAAACTTGGCGGTCTTATAATACTTACTATAGTAAATATTAGGTGGGTATTACAGCCCATTCAAGTAATCCCACTATTATTAGAAAGGTGAAAGTTCGGATAAATGTTCGTTTCTACTCAATAAAGGTGCTTGTATTTTGTCTGTATCTATGAAACTAGTTTACCTTAGCCGTTTAGCAGCTTCTGCATGGTGGGAGGGTACACATTCTTCCAGATTTTCTGGTTACTGTTGTATCACCAAAGACAGGTAAAAAAAGTACCTATACTGTAGGTATGTCAAAAATATTACCATACATACGAACCATTTTTCTTATCTTCCATCTTTCTTTATTAAATTTATAGGTATACTAGCTTCCGCTCGCGGCTTCGCCCGCGTGGCTTACGAACCCGTACATTTTCCGGGATAAAAAGTAGCCTATTTGTTATTCCAGACTATGAACTATCTCTGTGCCAAAAATTTATCCAGATCCGTTCAGCCATTCTGGCGTGCAAAAGTAACAAAGATCCATCCATCCATCCTCACAAACTTTCGCATTTATAATATTAGTAGGATTAGTAGGATTATATTTTATGTTAGACTTTAAATAGAAATTTACTACGCAGCTACAAAGCTGCTGCGGGTTGATCGTTCTTAAAATTCAAATTCAAATTAAATTTAAATACTTTTTCTATTTTTCTGTTCTTAGATGTTGTATCGAGTAAATAAAATTTATGAAAAGTACCAAACATGCTGTGTGTATTAATAAAATATGAATATTCAGGTCACAATATCAGACAAACGAAGCCACAGGCAAAGCTAATAGGTATCTTATTACACCAATAGATATGACAAAAAAAGAATATAACAACCCAGTCGCATAGAAATAATATTCAATAGGAAACTTTTCCAATATATTCCTGGACGCTAAGTAACTGTAAAGACTAGATTCTATATATATATATAGAAAACAATGGGAATATTGGCAAACTTTGGTGTACTGTTTGTTGGTTCATATTGCTAAAAACTACTTGAAAATATTATTAGTTCTGTGGAGACGGGTAATATGAGCCACTGGAGGCTAATATTGCTATGTTGTTTAGTGCAGTTTTGCTAAAGGAAGGGGAATGTCTAGAAGTAATATCAAAACACTCGTGTTGAAATTCATCTGCAATATGCAGTTTAATCTCGGCTAGTTTATTGTGAAGAGACTATGAGATTATATGAAGGAGACAGTGAGATATATTTATCTAGCGGTCACAAATCACTAGAGCCTAAGGCCCTGAGTAAGATTCCCAAGTCGGGCAATATGGCAAATAGAGGCACTTAGTAAGAAATTAAGTAGTGCAGCCTACGCTCTAAAACAACTTGCAGTGGTACTTAACAAAGACGCGCTAATAACTGCCTATTATGGATTAGCCGAATCAGTTCTTCGATATGGAGTTATTTTTTGGGGGAATAGCACGGACAATGAAATAGCGTTTCGGGCCCAAAAAAGGTGCATTAGATCGATGTTTAGACTGCAAACGACAGACAGCTGTAAATCTTGTTTTAAGGAACATAAAATATTGACATTGCCCTCATTATACATCTTGGAAACAGTAATGTTCATTAAATCTAATTTTAATTTATTTGAGCGTTTGTCCGATACTGTCCCTAGGAATAGACGTGACAATTCCAAACTTTGTCTTCATGACGCTAAAACAACTCTTATGCGTAAGAGCATCTTTTGCATGGCTCCAATCATCTTTAATAAATTGCCCAAATCATGGAAAACGTTGAGTATATCTGCTCTTAAAAGTAAATTGAGGACTATGTTAACTGAAGGAGCATATTACAGTATATCAGAGTTTATGAAAATGGACAGTTTTCTTTGTTATTGAGATGACGATGTTGTATTTTAATCTATTGTATATGTTTTCAATGTGTAATAAGAATATTCAGTATTATTAAAATATAGTTCTACTATTGATGGGATTGTAATTTGCTATGACACAATTATTATTAATTTATATTATATATATTTAACGGACATTGAATTGCATCTGATATTATACTTGTGTTGTTGTGTTCTAATTTTAATGATAATGTTTAATTAATAATGATTTATTATAACCAATTAAAATGTAATTTTCAATTTTGTTGCATGTTATCACGTATGCACCATCTCTTGTTACGAATTTGTACGCCACAATATGCGGCTGAACATGATAGAACATTTCGTTACCTATTTAATATCTTGCATGCAATGTATGTACACCATGTTTAAACAAATAAATAAACTTACTTACTTATGTTATCGGGTTTTTCTGTGTGGAAATTATTAATAACAACACGGAGGAACTGTGCTCGGTAGATTGGCAAAGGCTCGCCCCCTATTACATGGGACTCAATTACGGCATTGGCGAAATGTGGGTGCACAATATCTCTGCTTCACCCCTCGGGGAAAACAGATATAGTTGTTAGTTAAAGTAACATATAATTTTATAATTTTAGTGTCCGACCTTCGCTACTCGGAGAGGCTCCTTAAGAAGAAGAGGAAATGTCAGTTAGGCTGATGACTTTATGTATTCATCCACCAAAATAAGCCTCTTCAGCAGTCACCATAAATCTTTGAAAACATTTTCAGCAATATTTGGAATGATTTCTCAATCAATTAGATACAAAATTGAAAGAGCCAACAGGTGTAATATTCGTGGTTGTAATTTTATACAGCTTTCACCACTGGGCCACCAAGCGTTGATTTTTAATAATTGTAAACGTATTCTGAAGTGTTATTTGAAACTTTTATTACATAACTACCAAAAGTGGGTCACTCCTACACCTACAGAAAGTTATTGCCGCACAAAAAATATATTAAAAAGTTATATCTAATATGAAAAGGCTCCATATTGCCAATATGATTTTATTATAATTTTTCGTATCTGGGCAACAAAGTGAATCTTTTTTGGCACAGGCTTAGACTGTGTACAGTACTGAAACTTTTAGTTTAGCATACTTTTAGTATTGGCAAAATGATTTTATAATTGGGAGTGCGCACAATAAACTGCCTCGAATTCAATTCTCAAATAAAATCAGTAAACACTCGGACAATCATTCAGTCTTTGTCTGTTCTTATATAATATTATAGGAACTACACAAGCTTCTCTCGTGTGAGTTCCGTTTGTCTCCCACGGAAATAATGTTCTTTTAGGATAAAATTTCCCCTTACAGTATTATAAAAATAACGTCTGGTGATTTCGAATCGTGAAGGGAAACATAACAATACCGAAATCCCAAAAAATACGTAACATATGTATGGGAAATAAATGTTATATTACTTCGTCTAGAAAGTAACTTTCCTCGTCTCTTTTAAGGAGATTGGAAAAACGACAATGGTATTGTATCACGAGGATATTGTGTAGGTGTCATACACGTGTAAGCTGGATAATTACGAAGGTCTTCTTCACGAAGGGCAAAGGGAGTCTTCGTAAAGAACGGGAGCCTAATTACGTAAAAAAGCGACAGCAACACGACACCCACGCGACAACAATCTCACTGTCAGTCAATATGTTATATGACACAAAAATGACGTTTGACAGAAGCTGTCGCGCGATCTACGCCTGTCGTTGTATCGGTAATTAGGCTACGGACTCTGAAATTGTCCGATGCAATCAGCCTCTATACCGCCAGTGTTGGCCAGCTCATCTGATTCGATATTTTTATAACTTGACAATGTAGACCTACACATAGCATAGCATACTACAGAATATGTCAAACAAAATTCAATGAAATTATCTCCACGTACAGGTATTCATAAACCCCTAAATAATTGCCCAAGTAAACAATACTCACTAGCTGGCCCGGTTTTTGTTGAGCTTGCTGATATAAAATTTTCACGTCTGTTATAAATTTACAAAATGTAAACAAAGGCATTTTGGTACATAGGGACACAATTGGCTGGAAAGATTGTAGCGGAGGTTTCCGAACGTCGGCTCCCTGAGCGCATAGGGCGAGGTAAACCGCCCGCGCGGTATTTGTAGCGCGCTTCCGAACGCGCCTGCCCGCCGCGCCGACCAATCATAGCGATGGTCCGGCGCGTCGTCACTGGCCCGTGATTGGCCGGACGGGCGGCCATATATAAGATGGCTTCCCTCGTTTAATGTTGAAATTGTACTTTCTAAGATGTGTGCGAATAATAAAAGTTTTATGGAAGATACCTAGTTTCCGTCATCGCCTGACCCACCCCGACTACATCTTGGCGCCCAACGTGTGTTTTTATTATAAAATAAGGGGTCGGAGTCTAGGTTGCTAACTTTTTTCGTCGCGCTACAAGATAAGTACCTACAGTTTTTTCTCCCGGTAATACTAATGATTCTCAACATCTGTGCGGAATGACCAGTGGTTCTCAACCCGGTTCCGGTGTTAGTAATAATGGTAAATATTATCTGCGGCCCGTGCTAAAGATTAGTATTTTAGGTGAAAATGGTACCGCGATGGTAGATTCAGCAGCTAAGAGCTGTGTCGCTGGCCATTCGCTATACACTCTCCTAAAGGCCAAAGATCATCCTATGGCGTCTTGTATGGAAAATGTAAAACTAGCAGATGGTGTCAGTAGATTAATGAGTGTACTCACCACAGAGGTAGAGGTTACTCTGGAAGGCAGAACCAGGCTCGTAAGTTTTTTAATTTTTCCAGACTCAGACAGTAATAATACTCTTTTAGGTATAGATTTTTTGGTAAATTTTAATATCAGTGTTGATTTCGGTAACGCTAAATGGCACTTTGCTAACAGTGATGAGCAGTTCGATCTTCTCTTTGAAAAGGATACTTATAGTGCATATATTGAAGTTGATAGTGTACTTAGGGACGAGGAGGCGTCACAGCTTAGCGTCAACCAACGCGAGGTTCTTGCCCGATTTCTCTCGGAAAATGAAGACATTTTTTCGTTAAGGGGTGAACCAACTAGTTTCGCAGAACACGTTATAGATACCGGTGACCACACTCCTGTCGCGGTCCCCCCTTATAGGCTAACTCCTGCTAAAAAGGCTATTATGCAGACGGAAATAGAGAAAATGTTAGCTGATGATATTATAGAAGAGTGCGAATCGGCATGGGGCTCTCCAGCTTTGTTAGTACCGAAGAAAAACGGTCAGGTGCGTTTTTGCGTCGACTACCGAAAACTGAACGCGATAACTAAAACAGATGTGTACCCGATGCCACTTATAGACGAGCTCGTGCAGTCTACAAAGCGCAATTGCATCATGAGTACTTTGGATATGAGAAGTGGATTTTGGAATGTTTCTGTTCGCGAGAGTGACAGAGACAAAACGGCTTTTTTAACGCCTTTCGGAACATTTCGTTTTAAAAGGATGCCGTTCGGCCTTAAAAACGCTCCGTCCACCTTTCAACGGCTTATAGACAGGTTGCGCTCAGGCGCGTCACTTAAAAATGTGACTCTGTTAGCCTATCAGGACGATTTGCTCATCATATCGGAAGGATTCGATCAGCATATCGTAGATTTACGTGCAGTTTTTGAGAGGTTGCGCATATTCAATCTTCGCGCCAACCGTGATAAGTGTGTTTTCGCGCGCGAAGAGGTGAAATACTTAGGTCATGTCATCACGCAGAATGGGGTTTCGCCTGATCATGATAAAGTTCGCGCTGTGGCGGACATGAAGGCACCAAGTTCGCTACGTCACCTCAAAACTTTTCTTCAAACCTGTTCGTGGTTCAGGAAGTTCATTTTGAACTTTTCAGAGGTTGCTGAACCACTAACACGGCTTTCGAAAAAGAATCAACCTTGGATATGGGGCCCTGAACAAAATCAGGCATTTCAAGAGCTTAAGAATCGCTTAACGTCTGCTCCCATTCTTATCCAGGCTGATTACAGCAAACCATTTATCTTGCGCACGGATGCAAGCAATTACGCCTTGGGTGCGGTATTGTTGCAGGGTGAAGGAAAAGACGAACGGCCTATTGAATATGCGAGCCGCCTTCTTAACCCCGCCGAGCGTAATTATAGCACTACCGAGAGGGAAGCTCTTGCGGTAGTTTGGTCTGTTGAACGTTTTAGAGGGTATCTTGAAGGTCAGCAAGTTATCGTCGGTAGCGACCATCAACCCCTTAAGTGGTTATTGAGTTTGAAGTCGCCGTCAGGTAGATTAGTCCGGTGGGCACTGAAGTTGCAGGAGTTCAATATTCAGTTTGAATACACTCCTGGCAGAGCCAATGTTGTCGCCGACACGTTGAGTCGTCCTACCTGTGAAGAAAATAGTAAAGATCAGTGTGGCGTATGCTCGGTCATTGTTGACTTACCTTCGAGAAGTCCCGCTGATCTGCGACAAGCTCAGCTAGAAGACCTGGAACTGAAAAAGATAGTTAGTGGTCTCGAAAGTAACGACGCAGTAGAAGACAAACGCTGGTCTGAACGAGGTTACTTTATGCAGCAAGGAGTACTTTATAGGTACAACCCTGATGTTGATGTTGAGGAACCACAGCTCGTACTTCCTGTGAGTTTACGTCACGATGTTTTGAGGGAATGTCATGATACTCCTATTGCTGGACATCAAGGTATCGATAGAACCTTTCATAAGCTTTCACAGCATTTCTTTTTCCCTGGTATGAGACGTTTTGTCGCCGACTTTATTAGGTCTTGTGCGACGTGCCAGCGGTATAAGTCGTCGAATTTAAAGCCTTCAGGCCTTTTGCAGACCCCAGTTTTACATCAAAGGGGAGAGGTTTTGGCAATTGACTTATTTGGCCCGCTCCCTCCTGGAGAGAAGGGGGAGAAATACATTTTGCTAGTCGAAGACACAGCTACTCGGTGGGTCGAGCTTTTTGCTCTCGTTGACGCCACCTCAGAACTCTGTGCTCGTACATTGATTGAGGAATATTTTCTCAGGTATGGCCTACCGCGTCGCATTGTCTCGGACAATGGGGTACAGTTTGTCTCTTCAGTGATGCAACAGTGCATGTTTATTTTGGGGATTAAACAGGACTTGTTACCATTATATCACCCGGAAGCGAATCCGGCTGAACGTAAAAACAGAGACCTAAAGGTACAGCTGGCTCAGTTGGTCGACACCGAGCATTCTTCTTGGCCTAACCATTTAGCATCGGTTCGTTTTGCCATGAATTCGGCCTTATGTCAAACAACAGGTGTTTCACCAGCTTTTCTCACCTTCGCTAGGGATCTCCGTTCTCCTGTTGACGTTCATTTTGATATCAGGTCTGTCCTAGAAAAAGATAATTTTGTTCCTCAGATCACGCCCTACCTTAAGAAGTTTTTGGACTCTTTAGTTTCGATTAGGGATAAAGTAGAAACAGAACAGGATAGACGTAAAGACTACGCGGATAAGGGTCGTAAGCCTGAAGAGTTCCATGTCGGTGATCAGGTTCTAGTCAAGTCGCACGTATTAAGTAACGCTGCAAAGGGGTTATCAGCTAAGTTTGTGCCGAAGAGGGATGGTCCCTATAGGGTCGTTAAAATAGCTAGTCCCACTACTTACCTAGTGTCAAAACTTGATTCTCCCGACGAGATTTTGGGCAGGTTCCACGCGTCCCAACTTACGCCGTTTGTTAGTAGAGAGGGTGCGCCTCCTCTTCCAATTATGCCGAAGCGTAACCGAGGCCGACCTCGTCAAATTAAGCCTGTTTCTGACGTTCTTGAGCGGGTTCCTGAGCGAGGACGCTTTCATGAACCCGAGGGGGAGTGTGTAGCGGAGGTTTCCGAACGTCGGCTCCCTGAGCGCATAGGGCGAGGTAAACCGCCCGCGCAGTATTTGTAGCGCGCTTCCGAACGCGCCTGCCCGCCGCGCCGACCAATCATAGCGATGGTCCGGCGCGTCGTCACTGGCCCGTGATTGGCCGGACGGGCGGCCATATATAAGATGGCTTCCCTCGTTTAATGTTGAAATTGTACTTTCTAAGATGTGTGCGAATAATAAAAGTTTTATGGAAGATACCTAGTGTCCGTCATCGCCTGACCCACCCCGACTACAAGATTCTTTAAAAAAATATTAAATATACTATATTTTCTAAAATATTTCAAATCCAATTTAGCGGTTTCTCGAATGTAATTAATTGTGTTAACAAAATTTCTAGAAGCAGTTGATTGATTGACAAAGTCCTGTTCACATCAAAACGACTTTAATATTATATATTTTTGTACTTTCCCAACCTAATATATTTTTATTACATTTCCCAACAGGTCGTAGTCAATGGGAACATATAATATTTTATTCCCTACCACTCCGAAATTCATCGTTGATTTCTATGGTAATAAAGTAAAGGAAACGTACGTTTAAGAAATAATATGAATTCAGAATTGGGCTATAACTTAGATATTTATACTGGATGTAATATTTTATTCAAGAGAAAGAGGATAAAGAGATCAAAATGTGGTAATTCCTGTCTTTATAGCAACCTTTTAAAGGAAAAGGGGAACTCAAAAGGTGATTCATATAAATAATAATATCAGAATCTTAATCAAGAAAAAACCGGAGGCACTTAAATTAACGTCACATTTCCGCGAGGCGTAGTGGATAGGAATAACTCGATATTTCTTTCCCAGCGATGGGAAGTAATTTATTATAGTTGGTGCTATGTTGACAGATTGCGGATAATTTGGTGATGGATATCGGCCATAGTTCTTTTGCGCAAAAGATGAAGTGTTTTCCTATAAGATTTAACATTATTTCAGCATGTGTATTCCCTCTACAGGGAAAATGTTCATTTTATTACACTCACTTGAATTATTAATAAAATGTTTTTTCCTCAGTGTGTATCAATAACTGCCTCATTGGTTTTGTGGTCGCAGGTGCGGTTTCTGAGCGTGAGGTCTCGAGTTCGATGGGTTTTTTCGGTTAGAAAATTCTTAGTAGCAACTTGGTCGCCGCCACTTAATAACGGCATCGTCGAAAGGTTGATTTATCTCTAACTCTTCGGGGAATATAGGGCTGCGGATCAGTTCTCCAATTACATGAATGAACCCAGGAATGGCCGTGTGTTTTATGGTTTTCAGTATTATTTGGGCCATTGGTGTGGCATACTATGAGCACATATACAGTGAAATAATATTGCACTGCAGTGACTTGTCAATAACCTGATATCAATTTCACTTTGCCAGAATTTCAATTTCGATTTATTATCACCATAAATTCTACAAAAGGATATATTCTTAAGCAAATATTGTTTACTTTTAAAGACTGTTGTGTCGAGCAAAATATTGTTAAGATTTTCTGTTAGAAAATATTCAGTAACAGCAGTAAAAACTAATAGACTTACCCTTTATTACATGATACTCAATAAGAGCTCATGCCAAAATTGGTTTACAACCTCTACTCAGAAAATACAAGCGTGATATCATGTTATGTTATATAAATATGTCTGTACACACAAAATGTCTGTCAACACAGGTGTCAACGACATTCAAGATAAGCGATCCACTTTACACGAAGCTTTATGGTAGCCATAAAGTTAATGGAGAAGAGGATCCAGTATGATAAGGGCCCAAACCTATTAATATTTCATTTTGATGTTGGTGATAGATTTTTTTGGTACAGAGACCTCATAGCTTCATAGCTACTGCGTAGATCAGTGGATTTGCGAGGTTAAGCAGCTACTGCGGTCAGTACTTGGATGGATGACGGTTTTTCACACATCAAGAACCCTCCGTGCCTTGGAAAGCTCGTTAAGTAGTTGGTTCCGGATATTATACGAATACCTTTGACAGTTGCTGCCGGTTTCAGCAGCCCTAAAGGTCTCACAACCAGTGTAACGTCCGAGTATCAAAATACAGATATTCAGCCGCAACCGGTTAGATCAGACGCCAACCCTAATGTAGTCAAGGGTATGCATATGATGATAGATGACAGGTAATAGGTATATCTGTTAAAAAATCTAAAGTTACAATAATTGTGTTATATAAATTGATTACTCTAGGTCTTGATTACACTTTGAGTAATAATCCTACTAATATAATATTATAAATGTGAAAGTTTGTGAGGATGGATGGATGGATATTTGTTACCCTTTCACGCCAGAACGGCTAAACGGATCTGGATGAAATTTGGCACAGAGATAGATTATAGTCTGGAATAGCACAAGGGCTCCTATTTATCCCGGAAAAATATACGGGTTCGTAAACCACGCGGGCGAAGCCGCGCGCGGTAGCTAGTATACTACATACAAAGAATTATGTATAAACAGTTGAAATAAGTATTATCATGATGGCAGTGTGATGATTTCTATGGCATAAAGACGCAAACTTTATATGTCGAATCTAAAATGGCGGATTTAATTCTCAATACTTAATCAATTAAATGGCTTGGTGCCTCGACCCACTCTCGCGGGCGCGAAGTAGCAACACATTGTTATTGCGTTCCTATGAGACTCCTGCACTTTGGGGACGGCACAATAGGTCTCAGGACCTCACCACCTCTCCGACACCGTTGGTATTGCGCCTGTTCATGGGCCATGGTGATCACATACCACCATGACACGCATGCTTCTTTTCCAACTTCATGTAAAGAAAGAAAAACTGACCGGTAAAAAAACAAATGAACGGAATCGTTCCACTTACAAATGTTATTGCCAGAAAAAGCCTTCGTTCGGTAATAAAAGGTTTTAGTGATATATGGAAATGTTTTCGGAGGAGCTTCTTGGGCTAAGAGCGGATATTTGAGCGTACATTATCGTTACTGACTACTGTTTCACTAGCTAATTTGAGTAGGGTTTGTATACCGCCTTTGAAATGAACGGTTGGCAAGTGGGATAGAACCTGGGAAAAGTTGCTGAGAAAGTAAGTTTGTTTGTTTGTTAGCTTTTTACGCCTAAACCACTGAACTGATCATCATAAAATTTTGCATATATGTTGTCAGGGGTACAGAAAAGGACATAGGGTACCTTTCATTCAGAAAAAATACTCTTCCCGAGGGAAAAAACAATAACTTTCGACGGTCACCATTGTTTTAGGACGCTAGATGGCGCTACGTGTTACCCAAAAAAATGGACGGGTTCGTAATCAATGCGGGCGGAAGCTAGTGGAGCTATAATTACGACGTACTTAAACGTAATAAAATGTACCATACTTAATATACATATGAGATTTTTCTGTTCGAGTGTAACAATTCCGAAATGGAGTTTACGAAAAGAAGCTTGGATAATCTAGCCCCCAGAAGCCTATTTCTGTCCTGAGTGATGGTTGCCCCAGCCTCCGAGAACAAACGGTGGAGTATTGGTTATATAATATACTAGCTTCCGCTCGCGGCTTCGCCCGCGTGGTTTACGAACCCATACATTTTCCCGGGATAAAAAGTAGCCTATGTTCTATTCCAGACTATCATCTATCTCTGTGCCAAATTTCATTCAGACCCGTTTAGCCGCTCTGGCGTGAAAGAGTAACAAAGATCCATCCATCCATCCATCCATCCATCCATTCTCACAAACTTTCACATTTATAATATTAGTAGTATAGGATATAATATTAGTAGGATAGGATAATATTAGTAGGATAACATAATATTATTACTCATGAAAAGTAGCATTTCGTAGCGTCTACCTACCTCATGAGAAAAAGCCGTGATGTTATACATATATCCGAAAAAAAATGCTCTACATTAGGCTTTTGTCTATGTCTCATCATTATCCGAATTCGGTTGACAACTAGCACGAGAAACCACTCAACATTTTGGCGTCTGACATCAACACGTAACAATATTAGAGTAATTGGTACCGATTCTGTTAGCTTACGACTAAGGGTCATGTCCTAGCAAGTGAACAGAAGTTTATTTGTTACAACATGGCCTAATTGGCGTTGTTGGCTGCCGAGCGTGAGGTTCTCGTTGCGGTTCCTGGGTCTGTAAAGTATTATTAATAGCAGCACGGAGATTGGAACTATGCCCAGTAGATGTCAATAGGGTCGCCCATATTAAATGGGACTCAATAACGGTATCGCCGAAATGTGGGTATATTTAGTATTTCTCTGCCGAACCCTTTCGGGAATACAGGCGTGATACTATGTATGTAAATAGATTTTAATAATAACTCTTGTGAATTAATTTAAATGTTAATTAGAGTGAAGCAAACTGAGAGTTGTAGACCTATATTTCTAAAGTTCAAAATCTTAACCTTAACT
Source organism: Shargacucullia verbasci (assembly GCA_947562105.1). Lineage (NCBI taxonomy): Eukaryota > Metazoa > Arthropoda > Insecta > Lepidoptera > Noctuidae > Shargacucullia > Shargacucullia verbasci. The sequence continues at coordinate 992,408 of OX387289.1, read as the reverse complement.
TGTATCTATATCCTAGAAACTGTAATGTTTATCAAAAATAATATGAATAAATTTAAAAAAATTAAAAGTCAAAGACTAAACTTAAAAATCAGCTTAATCTCAAATAAAACAACTCTCTTAAATAGTAGTGTTTTTTGTATGGGTCCTCGATTATATAATCATTTGCCCGCTTGTTTGCTTCAAATTACCGACAATAATGTGTTTAAAAACAAAATTAAGAAATTACTTATAGAAAAAGCGTATTATACTATAAATGAATATTTGGATGACAATATTTAAATTTGTAAGTCCAATGTAAAATTCTATTATCTTATATTCTTATTAATTTGTAATAAATAATGTAACATTGTATAAAAATTTGCATGGCGTGAGCCCTAATATGGCAATGAACTATGTATATTTATAACTCCATTTGTATTTGTACCCATATTATGCAAATAAATTGAAATTGAATTGAATTGAATTGAAAAGTTTATGCTAAACAGTTGTTTCGTGTAAAACATTTGTTTAATAACGGTTGGTGAAGACAGCCTTTTGAAAATAAAAAATAAACTAACAAGCCAGATTTACCCTGAAATTAAGAGCTGTCAAAGTTAATAATAACTTTGGCAAGTTTTTAAACGGCACTTCTGATTTTAAATTACAAAAAAGTTTTTTTTTTTTTGTCTAGCCGATGGCAACAATTCTGCCAGTCGGGTTATAAAAAAATAAGTTTCAGCTACATTTAAGTTTGACAGCTTGTGTCATGCCAACGACCTTCTGTTTATTAAAAAAACAAAAAAAGAAAGTATGATAAAAGTAATAAGTAACAAAAGAAAGTATTCGAAATTCTATTAATTCAGTTATTGTCTTAGGAATCGGCGCAATTGTTCTATTAAGTCAAGAGTGTGAATAGGTTACTTCTAGGCAAGCGTGCTACATCTTCGACCACATCATCGCTCGCATCAACGCGTGCCTAACAAGAATAAAACAAGAAGAAATTCGTAATGCCTACTTTATTACGTCATATATTTGATAGACGGGCGTAGACGGCCTATCAACAATCACATCTGACAGTAACCATATATCAAAATTTTCTATCTATTAGGGTAGATGTGCTTGTTGCTTGATGCCTGCCTTATAGCTGGACCGATTTGGATGAATTTTTTTTGGATGTGTTTACCTTTGTCTATGGATGGTTTACATTCACAGTTGGACCTGGTAGGTGGCTCTGCGATCTAATTCTAGGACTGGTTCGAGAAGGACAACGTCTGTCGGGTCCACGAGTTTAGTTTTCTGCGCTACGTGTCACGAGTCGATTCCCGCACAAAACAAATATTTGTATGACCTACAGATAGTTTTTTTGGGCCTGGATGTGTTATGTTTTAATAAAACAGAAAAACAACTTGAGAATTAACATATCCTTTTTTGGTTATAATATGTGTACGTACTAGACTAAAACAATTTATTACTAAAATTCTGAACACCAACTTATACTGAATATAATCGTATATAAATACGAAAATAACACAACAGCCCAAAAAAATAACAAAGGATACTTCACGAATAAACTGAAGAGATAGAAAATAAACAAAAACACCCAAAATGTCTCTCAAGAAAAAGATCCTTAACAAACAGAGAGACACACGTCACGACCTCGTTCCTCCATTGTAATAACTTTGGATAAACTGCCGATATGTCAAATAAAGCAATGTTATTATATTTTGACGTTGAAATGAAACGTGTACATGGTAAGGGTTTGGCTAGATTGACGCGATTATCGCGCGGCTGACGAGCTTATCGCGAGTCGTGTCGGAATGAGTGCAGGGGAAATTAATGGAATGATTGAAAACACGTTGCTTGTGAGATTTGTATGATGTATGTGGCGCGGTTATTACTGGTAGTTTTAACCGTAGGATATAAGTAAACAGTCCAGTATTTATACACAGAAGTATACTGTATAAATTGTTACTATATATGTATGTATACTCCCCTGCCGATTTCGGCTATGGTGACCGCTTCTGATTTAATGATTATTATGTGTTATTAAATGAATTATATAATAGTTTTAAGGGTCGTTGATTTCGTCGTGTGTCCTGATATACCTTACGTACCCTATTTAGGCGTTGAAAACACGTTAAAAGAGGAGACACGTTAGAGTGCCATTTTCATAATTATAATAAACGATACTGGCATTTTAATAGACACTAATCACTGTGCTATGTAAATGGAGACGTGACAAATCAGAGCAGAGACTCTCACAGTGACTTTAAACAAAAAAGGTACATAAAATATCAAGCACCAAATAATTTTGTAAGCCTAAAACAAAGTCCATGTCAAAATACAATTTCATTTGTTTCCGCACCCGCCATTATCTGTCGTCGGCCTAACAGAACAACATTTCCTTTGCTGTCAAAAAGTTGGGCGTGACCCCACTCCGATTTCAGACCTCTTCAGAGCTCCGTAAATAAAGACACTCGGCATTTTTTTTTCCTCAGATGGACATGAAAAATACTCCAAGGTACTTTAATTAAATATTTTATTTGTCCTTGTTTTATATAGCATTACAAAAGGACTTTTTGACTTGTGAATGCTTCGCACTTGTGTCCCTTTTTACTTTTAAATGGCGTAGGAGTAAAGAAATATTTTGAAGTCCAATTTATGCCTAAAAGTTTTCTCAGAATTTCAACATTGAAGTTTAATTATCGTTCTAATAAAACTCAACCTTCATAAAGATAACTATAGTACACTTGTCAATAATAAAATAAAGAAAGAAAACGGTAAGGCCTTAATTGTCAGAAAGAGAACAGTAAGGCCTTAATCCACCACGCGGGCCAGGCGTAGATTGGCGGACTACACACACCGTCAAAAACTTTATGGAGCTCTCTCAGGTGTGCAGGTTTCCTTCACCGTAAACGCAAGTGATAATCAAATTCTGATCCGCACATGATTACGAAAAGTCACAGGTGCGGGCCGGGTTTGAACTCAGATCTTCCTGCATATAAGGCAAGCGTTCAACCGCCAGGCTATCACTACTTTTTTAGTACACTTGTAAGATACTGAAAATCATTACAAAAAATAAAGTACTTATTCCTGCAAAAGTAGTGTTGTGTTATAGGTTTTTAGGGTAATAAGTTAAGCGCTGCTGCGCTTGCGCGGGGCAACGGTGGTGTACATAACATGACATAGCAGAAAGTACAAATACAGAAGGCTATAGAGGTAGCTGTATAGATGTCATATGAACGTCTCATTATTGTATATAAACTTCATAGAAAATGACATTATGTATACTAGGGATGTTACGGAGGTGGATTTATCGGAGGCGGAATCGGAGTCGGAGGTTCTCGTAGTGACCTCCGCGAAGTCGGAGGTGAATCGGAGTCGGAGTCGGAGCAAATCTACGAATGTAAAATATAAATAAATAAAAAAGAAGAAACTTGTCGCAACTCGTTCACTCTTCGTTCATCAGTTGCAAATAACACATATACTCCGTCAGTTGTCAGTGTCACGTAGAAAGCGCTCAGTAGCGCTGCAGCGATAGAAAGTCATAACTTATAACTCCGATATATACCTCCGTTTTGATATATCGGAATCGGATCCGGATTCGGAGGTGTAATTTTAATCGGAGGTTCCGACATATCGGATTCGGAGTCGAAGCTCCGTAACATCCCTAATGTATACTGTTTCATAGGATATAAAAAACAAGATATTTACTAACATTAATATTCAAGTAGGTACATGACTGTTGCATTGGTCTAATGGCCACAAGCGCGGCTGCTAAGCATAAGGTTCTGTGTTCGATCCCTGGATCGGGAAAGATGTTATTAGGTTATTCAGTTAGATGATTCTTAGTAACAGCTTAGAGTTCGAAAAGCCTGGTAGACGGCGATAGGCATCCCTATATTATAGGACATAATATTGGAAAAATGGTACAATAATACACCTCTGCCTAACTCTTTGGGGAATACAGGCGTGAAGCTATGTTATGTGTTAATTACCGTGAGCTTACTCCGCAAAAGGAAATAAGCTGAAGATTAATGAACCAACAGGTCATTAAGATATTCGGGGAGCGTTTTTGTTTGGTCTCTCAACGGCTTAAGTGGCTAGACCAGATAGCGACTCAGCCAATATCTGACTCAACGGAGTTACCTACTTTGAATCGTTGATGTAAAATTCTAGATGCCCAGATATAAAAGTCTCGTTATAAGGTATATTTTATTTTTTAATTGAACACCTTATTTCTTCTTCTTCGGTCGTGTCGGCAACACATGGTAGTCGCCCATGTCGTAGTGGTAAGATTAGCCAATCAGCAATGAGGCTGACTGCCCAGGGTACGCCAGACAATCTCAGTCCTTATCACTCTTGGAGGTTCTTTTATTGCTTATTTTATTAAATTCCTAGTATTATACAACTTATGCGTCACGCATTTTAAAACAATATCTTATAGGACAGTTGTACTTTCGATTCAAAGTTACGATTCTGTTATCAAAATATTCGTGTTAGGCATACTGTAACATGGGCATAGTATACAAATTCACATCTCGCGTGCACACTGAGACCCGAAACAAGTATCTATACATAGATCTTACAAACATTTGGTTCCATGGACCAAATCCGCGATACGAAACGCAAAAAGTTAATCGTTTAGCCTTTGCGTCGAATTCGACGACACGGTTGGCGTAGTGGCTAAGTGATTAGCTTTCTGCGCTTAGTGTCGCGGGTTGATTCCCGCACGAAACAAATATTTGTATGATCTACAGATAGTTGTTTCGGGTCTGGTTGTGTGTGGATGTGACATGTATGTTTGTAAAAATGTATCCACGACACAGGAGAAATCCTAGTGTGGGACAACGTATTTTATAAATAAAAAAGAATTTGATTTGGGTGCGTGTTTTATCGAACACTTCTGTGTCAGTGACTTTGCATCTTCCGTTTTTATATCTTAGGTTTTAACGTGTAATACGAGTATAAACGGATTCTTAGTCAAGACTGCAAATACTCCGTTTTATTTTAAATGCGGTTTCTTTCATTTTATATTTGAGTTTGAAATGGAAACAGTCTAGATCAAAACTGCTATTTATTTCAAAGCTAGATTCTTTGTTTGTTTTACTATAATTTAATATCAAAACTGAACCAATGTTTGTGTTACCAAACAATTAGGTTGTTTGTGGGTTTCGCTATTAATATTGTCAAAGTGAGTTCAGATAAGTAATTAGGTTTCAAAACACTATTTCGAATATTTGTACCACACTAACCAATTTCAGTAGCCTTTAGCAAAATGACAAACAAATCACAATATGTATCGAGACTATTAATTCTAATTTACTCGTCATTATCAGCATGAAAACTATCAATTGTTTATGGCAAAATACCGCGTTAAATACTCGTATACTACATTTAGAACTCTTTCCCATTGGGTAAGCAGAAAATACAGAACGTCACGCGCCAACATTCAAAAATACCTCTGTTTCTTCAATTTTAAACCTGTTAATAATAATTCAACTTTTAATGCCCACAGCTGGGCAAGAGCATTCCCATCACACGAAGGAGGCGAGGGAAAATATTGATTCATTGATATCCGTAAATATCCTACTATACGTAAGTACCTGTCCCCATACGCCGCTATATTTATCCCCTGTTTTCAAACATTGAAGCCCATTTCCTATAACCGACTGTAACACTATCCACTCAGAAACAACTCGAGGTACAGTGGACCAAATTAGCTGAAGATTTGAAGTGTGTTTTTTGAAAATATAATTATCCAAATTAGTTTTTATAAACATCGTGTCGCCGCACTAGTAATAATTCATGTATAGTGAATGTGGTTATAACCAAAAATATTCACATGGGTAAACACCCAGACCGGTGGGAACAACAAAGTCTATTAAATCTAGGTCATTCAAATATCGAATCGAACCCACGACACGTGGCGCAAGAGCCAGTCGCTCAACCATTCCGCCAATCATGTCATAGTTTATTTTTTTGTAACAATTAGTGATGAAATAGCTTTACTTCATGGATCGATATGATGATTTGTTTAAAACAATAATTATTTTATTTGATAATTGATTAAAAAATAACACAAATATCCATCTATTTATGTCACCGACTATACTACATATATTTTGAATCCCTATAGAATAATAATTTAGACCGGAAATATTACCTATCTAGTGTCAAATTTATAACCCTATTAAATAAGATTATTAACAACCTTTTGTATTGGCCATAAATTGTACAGGTAGGGAAAATGTGTCCCATACCCCATCCCCTGTGACCATGACCTTGTCCACAGAAAATAGCAACAGAGGCAAAAGCAAAAACATCTGCGACGATTAGTATTGATAATAGTCTATTTTTGGATACAGGCTCCTCTAAATCAAATATTTCCCTTTGCCATCAGCCATTTAATTGAAACAACTATATACTCAAAAAATTACTCCAAAACAACGTTAGAGTTAACGAAACTTAAAGAGTCCCATCTAGGCGAACAGTGTCGTGGGACGTGGTCCATCCACAATATTATAATTGCAAAAATAACTCTTATCTGTCTGTTTGTTACTTCATCACGACTAAATCACTGAACCGATCATCATGAAAATTTACAAATAGGTAGCCTGGGTCTTTGGAAAGAACATACGTATATTTTTAATTTTGCAGTAAAACGCTAATAAGATAATAAGTTCGAAATACACACAGACGAAGGTGCTTTTTTTGTTTATATTTAATTGACCGCTAACCCGCTACGAAATATAAAATAACATAACAAAAATAATATACGTAGTATTCTTGTACAACCAAGTATTTTCCATTTTTTTGCGAGGCGAATATTGCTGCGGGCTAATCCATCCTCCCGAATGCTTATAACATCCATGGAAAAACTCTTATTCTTTTTCTTAACGTGTCAATGGCAAATTAAATTAGTTTGGCCCAAAATTCCGCAACACGGACTGAGCTTTCTGGAAAGGCCATTAACGCGAGCTGGTAAATGGGAAAAGTGAGGCTAGCCGTAATATTATATGGGAACATCCTACGCAACACAGAATAAATATAACAATGGACACACGAGAAAAGATGGACAAAACACACCGCTTTTATTCACCTTCACGGCACGTGGCGCTAGCTTCATAAAAGGTAATTAATTTGACAGGAAAACGTGAAATGCATATCCTTGATTCTAAGAAAAACCTTCCAGTACCTAGAATGTTCATAACATCATATAAATGTGCCTGTCTTTTTACTGTTACTTCATGGAAACAAGTGTGAGTGGGCTGTTAGGGCTGTAATACTGTTACGCCTCAGGTTTTAAGCTTTTATAGTTGTGTATTTTTTTCTATTTGAAAGTTTTATTTCAATTTCCCTAGATAACGCTGGGATGGAATTAGACGCCGATATGGTTTTTAATGCCAACGTTAACATAAGTACTGAAGAATTTTATTATACAGAGTGGCCTGGAATTTATCATTGTTTAGGTATATAGAACATAATAAAACTTTAAAAACGTTAATAGGACTCTAGTTGCACGATTCCAATAAGAACAAGAAGCGGAAATATGCACCATGGATACTCTTTTAAAATCTCAAATGTCATCTGCGTAAATTTTCTATTTATTATTATCTAAGTAGTGTTTTGCTGCAATGACAAAAATAAGCATGTGTCCTTCTCCGGGAGCCAGGCTACCTCTGAATAAAATGTCTTATCAATCGGTTCAGTGGTTTGGAGGCAACAGTCAGAGAGTTAATTTCGGATGTATGATAGTGTGGTTTCAAAAGTTAATGAAATTCATAACACTATCATGTCGCCTCTTTGGTAGTCACGTATAGCGGGATCACATGGAGAGTGTTTTAATTATAACATCCCACTCAGTTCCCTGACAATTCTACAAAATAACGAGCTCGGCAACAACATACGGCTTCGTGGAAACTGTTGGCTGTGTGCTATGAATATTTGCTATTTTTCCTCTCTGAAAACTGCTATGGCCATTGTAAATTTCATTGAAATTCAGAGCCGTTTTCGAGAACGCGATTACAAGCAAACAAAATATTATATACTTAAATATATTTATAACTAGCTTCCGCTCGCGGCTTCGCCCGCGTGGTTTACGAGCCCGTACATTTTTCCCGGATAAAAAGTAATCTATGTGCTATTCCAGACTATAATCTATCTCTGTGCCAAATTTCATCCAGATGCATTCAGCCGTTCTGGTGTGAAAGAGTAACAAACATCCATCCATCCTCACAAACGTTCACATTTATAATATTAGTAGCATAGTAGGATCTCTAACAAGTATGATCCTTGCAAATATGCAAAATAAACAAATAGTATCGCATATTAAACCTTATATAAAGATTAATAAGACTTAACACGAACACAATTATTGTAAACATAAACTAGATTCCACTTAAATTACAGTGTACTTACAATGTAAATTGTTGAACACTTAACTTAAGTAACTTAGTAAAACCACGACGTAAACGAATGCAAAAGTTCCACTCAACATATTTCAAACACATACTCTAACCGACACAAATATTTTTACGATTTATATATAATTACTTAAAAACAGCGACAGCAACGCGACAGCCACACGACAGCAGCCTCACTATTAGCCAATAGATATAACATGACACAAAAATAACGTTTTACAGTAGATATCGCGTGATTTACGCCTGTCACAAATTGATTGCTACATCGGTAATTAGGCTGCGGGTCTGGGTGTATTTCTATGTAAATAATTGTGTTTGTAAACGCATCCACGATACAGGAATTAATTTTTTAAAGAGCAGAAATATAATACGTTCAAAAATATCACTCATAATGGCCTGTAGAAGTCTACTGCTAAATATTAGCCTGTCCTCAAATCGCTACACGGAAATATGGCTTTAAACACGTAAAGGAGACATTCGTAATTATCTACGCTAAATTCGGAAACCGATTATTGAAACAATTGCACATCGCTCGCAACTAGTTCAGCAAAGCTAACTTATCTCAAACTCTGCAAAGTGTGCTAATAAATCAATTTTAGCGAACTTTATCCAAAATATCTGTAACTTTCAACTTGGTACATGCTGTGGACTTTAAGAGGACAAATAATCATTTACCTTAACTTTTTCATTGGACCAAACTCCCGTTTTGGAAAATGAAGGTGAAATGGAATTCTTTCTTTATTCTGTCTTCTTCTATAAAAAATTGTTGCCCCACATAAAGAATATTTCCTGTGTCGTGGATGCGTTCACTAACATAAATATTCACATACACAAATGCCCAGACCTGGAACAGCTATCTGTAGGCCATTCAAATATTTATTCCGTGCGGGAATCGAACTCGCGATGCGTAGCGCAGCAGTCAATCGCTTAGCCACTACATGAACCATACCTTAACGGTGTTTTGACTTTGGTTTACTGTTAATTATACCAGATACTATACTAATACAATGTATGTGGTAAATAGTTTCATTTGATGAATTGTTGGAAGTGGACCTTTTGTTTCTATCTTGTTTTGTGGTATGACCTCGTGAAACGCTTGACATATTAGATGAAGCGTTGATAGTGTGATGCCACTTTCTTTATTAAACTCAGTAAAATAAGTATTATCAACAGCTGTCTTTGATTTTGATCTGCTCTTAAATACTAGTGTCTAGTCTGTCTAGTCTGCTCTTAAGCACTCAAAGATAAAGTCAATAAAAACATTCAGGTATTCTAAAACTATATTCACTTCATAAAAGTCGAGCAGTAAATAATTACAGTGAAACATAGATACAGAGGGTCCACGTGGCAACTAAAATCGGACTATTCATAAGTGCCTCTGATAAGACTACATAAACAAAAATATATTTTATTTTATTTTACATAATTTTTTTATAGAGCTGATAGTTAACTTTCTAAAAATAGGATGTTAATTAAATAAAATTTACGTAATTTCTTAGAAAACTTTATCTATATGTATAATATGTCTCTTCGTTTGATTGTATCATCCTAATTGTCATTTTTTTTATATGTTACCACAAGTATTCTCAGTTGGTTTATTATTCAAGACACGGCTTTCGCATTGGATACACTCGCTTTTTTATATCATCTTTAAATGTTTGTATTTTTTGTATTAATAATCGTTTTCTCTTATTTTCAGATCCCTATTATATAACTGGTAAGTTAAACCATGCAAATTCTCATTGTTATTCAAACGATACAGGACTGCGCTTCTTACTCGTAAATTCAAAGGTTTAGAACAGGCTTTTAAGAAAATTAATCTCAAAAATGTTTTCCACCCTGTATTTTTATTTAACAATCGTTTCACATGTTCAAACATTTCCAATTCGCACCAAAATAAATTCAATTTCAACTCGAGTTTTATTCATCAGGCAGCATAAACATACGAAAATTGAAAAGATCAGACAAACAGACGGACAAGAAATCCAAAGTCAAAGTCAAAGTTTTTTATTTCAAGTAGGCCTTTTCAGGCACTTTTAAAAAGTCGAGACTCTAGGCGCACGGTTCCAAAGGAGGTAGGTCCTATGGAGAAGAGACCGGCAAGAAACTTCATGGATAACTCCATCACTGGCACACTGCTCAGCTTGCGACAAAGGTACTTACTTATCGTCACTAAGGGAGGCTCTTTCCACGCACCCCGGAACTAGTCATTAGCGCATTTCAATCGACCTTTCGCTAGATATCATCGCGTCCAACTTCGATAACTCGGAGCCAAGCGTCAATGGAAATCTTTGTATGAATAATGAATGACTTTGAACGGCTCAGATGTTTTTAAGGGTAGCTACAGACTAACTTTTTGTAGGTCAAATGAAAGGGTACCGGTCTTTGAAAGGATATTGGAAAGTTATATTATTATTTTCACCAACAATGGAGCGTGAGGAGTGAATCCGTATGTCATATAGCATAACATCACGCTTTCTCCGACGGGTTAAGTAAAGGTGTACAAAACCGGCCCTCTCTTAGGTAAATATTAGAAAAAATGGGGGTATTTCTCCAATATTAACCTAAATGCTCGCCCCCTATTATATGGGACTCAATAACGGCATCGGCAAAATGTGGGTGTATAATAGTACACCTCTGTCTAACCCTTCGGGGGATACTGGGATGATGTTACGTTATTTACCTAAAAGAGAGCCAGCTTGTTGTCATTTACCGAGAACAGTTTAAACCTCGAGTTACTACGAAAATCCCAATAATGGCCAACCTGGTAATCGATCCCAGGACATCATGGTCAGCTGTTGGACTTGCAACCGCTAGAGTCAAGACCAATGAACGATTTCTGACATGGCCTTATTTCTATGGAGGAACGGGGTTTATTAAAAGGAAGGATCTTTCGACCATGCAAGGTGGTAACCATGATGGGCCAGTCCAACGGTTTTATATTGTACATTCGTACACGTGTTAACTGTAAACTCTTATAGATCGATTCAGAATTTTCTGTTATCACCTCATCTCAATAGATGGCGCTTTGCTATTTGCCATGTTGCGACTAGTTGCTACATTTCCATTGTACAAAGTAGTTTATGTACGTTAATAAAATTATGGCACAACAAATAATAGACCATAGTATAAAATGCCATCAAATCGGTCGTATCGATCGTATGTGTTCAACCTTATCCGACATAACGTGTCGTTATGTAAATTTATTCAATAGCTCCGAGCAATTTTCTCGTGATTCACTTATTTTTACGACAACATGGCGGCAGTATCAATATGTCGGGATCTAAGATCGCGCGGTTCATCGTAGTCAGCCTCAAAGAGATACGTATACACGTAGGAAAATTCAAAAGGAAGTTTTAGACGAGAAATCTTTAGAAATTTTTAAACAGGATATCTACGGGTATAATGTATAAAGATGATTGTCATTTTTTATTTATTTAAATAAAACATGTTTGCAAAAATCCCTTTCGGTTTTCTTGTTGAGACTGAGTGTACCTTCTAAGAAAACGTTTTTTATAAAGAGTTTAGAGTAGTTAAATTTGATTGCGTTATTATTCCTTGTAAAACATTGCGTGTCGTTATAAAGATGCCTGCCCACTAAATTTCAGCAAAGTCGAGCCGAGAAAACATATCCAACAGAATAGTAATCATAAATAGACAATGATGAGTGCATGACAATCCTTTTACGTATTCTGATATTTGCTTCGCTTCAGTAGACAGTCAACGTAAAAAGTATTTCAAAGAATACGGTGTAGTAGATATTGCAGAGAGGGAGGTAAAAACGAATAGGTTCTTTCGAGTTTTTTGGGAGATCGAACTTATTATTAGACATGTTCTGGCGTTACAGCAGCCTGATCATAGAATTGTGCCCAGTAATTTAAAATTTGCTCGTGTACTGTATTGGCAAAATGTGGGTGTAAAATAGTCTACGATATGTCTGTCGTGATGTTATGCCAACGTGATCTTCTTCTTTTTTAATTTAAAACCTCTTTGAGCTTCTCTTGTCAACGGAGCAATGACCACTGCTCTTTTTCTTCTGCCTTTGTTTTGACCAATTGATAAGACTCAATCCCTACTTCCTCCTTGTTGTACAAAGCTTCGTCTAGGACTTCCCCTTCCTCTCTTTCCTTCAATTTTTCCTTCTAAAATTGTCTCAAATAGTGGTCATCTGATAGGGTCTTTATATCACGATGTTATGGTAAGTCTGTCTGGATTACATCTATTGAAACAGAAGGCTGGTTTTGACAAGTTGCCATATGCCTAAATAAAAGGGGAAAACATCTGCGAACATGTTAAACCTCCGAGAGATTGTTCCAACTAATATGCTTATTAGCAGTATCATATTAAAATATATTATCTCGAATAAGGTTATATTTGAATATAAAAATGATCAAAACCTGGCAATCTGCCACAGAGGAACATGGCTCTGTTTAAAAATTTTGTGGAATCGTTAAATAGATAACCGTTTGTGTCTAAATTTAATGAATTTAAAATGCCTGTTACTTTGTAATTCGCTTCAGAGTTGGCTGAATTTCAGCATTTCGCTGTAGTATGTATATTTTATTGACTTTTTTGTTGGAATTAACTAGTTTTTTAGGTTTTTTAATGAAAAATGTGATGGATTTCAAATTAAATCAAATTTTTCTTTGTAAAAGATAAGATTTACTTGTCTTTTATTCATGTATTCAGACGGGATAGTACGGTTAATTAATTACTTTCATTTTAATTAATTAAATTTATTAAAAAAATATTCTAAATAATAATTAAATTCAAAAAAGGGTATCGCTATCAACTGCAATATCACTATAATATATAATAGGAATATCACAATATTAACAATGCAGCCGTCCTGACCCTGTCTTGGCCGTAGCTGACCCGGGTACGTCTTAAAACTGCGGCCAGACACCGGAGGACGGGCAGCAGCGTCCTCTCACTAATCGGTGAGCCACTGCGATCCCCAAGCCGCCTGCCAAGCGTGGAGATTATGGCAAACCCCCCCTTAGGGGAGGCCTTCGTTCAGCAGTGGACATCTTCTGGCTGATGATGATGAACAATTCAGCCCATATGACGTTGTATAAGAACCTCCGTCCACATCAATGAACTTATCGCATTCCCATCAAAAAATTAAGACATCACCACAGGTTTTTATGCATAGCATTGCACCTATTTATCTTCAGGGAAAACCCAGCAACACGCTACATGATAAAAACTTACAGTTTGTACCCATTATGCGTATGTGGGACGAAGTTAAACAAACTGTGGCACTGATAGACGGTAGTGTTTCGAACATATTTACATGATATTTTTAGATATAGGGTATGTAGGAAGCCCGGTGAACAGATCGACTCAATTTAATAAAATGTAAATACCTACTCAAGCAACGATTGCATACAATTTGACAATCTAAGAAACATACATTATTAAATACATCAACGGTAGAAAGGAAAAATTTACCAAGCGACAGTTTGGTCGATATTGAGTTATATCATTAGAATCAGATTCTTTAACTGACACCGGCTAACTTTCTTTTTCCTTTCCATCGTCGATATTATTCTCCTGACCGCTCAGCGTCAAGAAGAAAGATTTAAAAAACTCACTAGTAAAACCGTTTTCAACCGTTTTCGACCCGGGTACGTCTTAAAACTGCGACCAGACATCGGAGGACGGGCAGCAGCGTCCCCTCACTAATCGGTGAGCCACTGCGATCCCCAAGACGTCTGCCAAGCGTGGGGATTATGGCAAATCCCCCCCACTTGGGGGAGGCCTTCGTTCAGCAGTGGACGTCTTCTGGCTGATGATGATGATGATGATGATGAAAACCGTTTTCGTGTGTAAAATCTTTTTACCGACGTAAATATTGGTGATAACCAGAAGAAAAAAATAAGTAAGCTGTGTTTATAGCACCCTATTACTAAGAGTTGTAATTATGGCAATACTTACCATAGCTATTTGTGGTAGCAGTGCTTCCATTTTATGGAAACTACTTCTCCAATATTCGTATGGAAACTACTCGTGCTTTAGTTCAAAAATTAGTAACGAGATTCGTATCGGGGCTGTTTACTCAGAGTGCGCCGAAAGTACCTCGGGCAGGCTCTTTAAACTCCTCACACAAAATTCCACCTACCTTATATAAAATATAAGGTGTATAAATATAAATAAACACTTTTCCTACAAGTATTATATATATAACATCATTTTTAGTATACATATATTATAATTAAAAGTTTGCTCAGAATCAGTTACAGAACTTATTATTTTATCCAAATAATATTAAAAAAATCTTTAACTGACTAAACTTTCATCCGCGCGTGTTATCACGTGACACAGCGGCCAAACACGTGATACAGCGGCATGCGCCAGCGCACTCACTCCTCTATCCTACAGTAAGTAGGAATGACCATGTTTATGGAAGGATATTAAGGCAACACAACAAGCTTGTAACTTTGTGAATTTTCGTTATAGATTTTAGATTTTTTTTATACAGACTGTATGAATGAAAATATTTGACACGTGTTTCGGCTTTCGTAAACGAAGTCGTGACGATATTACGACGATAATTCAAACCATATTCTGAGAATCGCGTTAGTAGTTATTACACCAAAAATTATGAAATTGTATTCGAGCGTATAGCCGCAGATTTTATTTTGTACTTTAACATTTGTACGAGTTCTCCAAGCAAGTTCACTAAGTTATTCACCTAAATGGACCGAAACACTTTAGCTACCTTCGTAGAATACAAGTAAATAAAATGTGCGGCTCAGAAATTATCAGCTACTTTCAACGTAAGACTTTTGAATTTTGATGTAACTCCTATTTAAATCATTTTAAAGTATTTTGACTGACTATTAGTGATCGTTTTTTAATTTATTTTCGTTACTAGCTTCCGCCCGCGGCTTCGCCCGCATTTAATACGAACCCGTGTATTTTTTCGGGTCACACGTAGCGCCATCTAGCGTCTTAAGAAAGTTATTGTTCTTTCACTCGGGAACAGGACTTTTTTTCTGGATGAAAGGTACCTTATGTTCTTTTCTGTACCCCTGACAATGTATATGTAAAATTTCATGATGATCGGTTCAGTGGTTTAAGCGTGAAAAGGTAACAAACAAACAAACAAACAAACTTACTTCCGCATTTATAATATTAGTTAGGATGTCGTCACCACCCTGTATACTAAAAATAATGTTGTATAAAATACGTGTGTATATTGTAAGTATTAAATTACATTTAAGTCTAAATAGTAACTTGAATACTCATTCAAGTAGAAAATCTCTCAGATTAAAGTAAGTTTTAATCTCTTGTTCGCTCTTTCGAGTAAAGCGATTGTGATGTATTTATCTTTGAACAAACTGATTGACTACTCCTCTACCAAATACGCCTCCTCATTCATTCATTAACTTTAATGATTTATACATAACATAACGCCTGTTTTCCTTAAAGGGTTAGGCAAAAGTGTACTGTGTGTATTGAACACCTACAGTTCGCCAATCGATGCTGTTATTAAGCCCCTTGGAATATGGCGCGAGCCTATTGCCATCTGGGCAAAATTCCTAACTCACAGCCACTACTAAGAATTTCAGGAAACACAATTATACTTTGCCAGAACCGAGATTGGAGTCTAGGACTTTATGCTTAGCAGCTGTGACCAATGATCTATTATTTGTTATTCATTCATCTTCTTCATCTACCTAGCATTTTCCCAACTACATTGGGGTCGGCCTCCAATCTAACTGGTTGTTGAATATCAGTATTTTACACGGAGCGACTGCCTTCTGACCTACGACACCTAATTACTGGGAGACACTGATATTCTAAGTTTAGACTGGTTATCAGACATTTTGGGCTACTGACACCCGTAACGACTGTCATAGGTCTTCGTATGACAATCGGGGCCAACTGCTTTGCGTGCTTTTCGAGGTACTGAAGGGTATCGATATGTGAAAAATGGTCTCCCATCCAAAAACTGACCGCGTCACCTCGCAGATCGACCGATCTGCGCGGGAGCTGCGAGTCCCTCGTATTATTGCATCAGTCAACTCTTATCCTGATACTAAAAGAAGTGTCATTTAATATAATTAGTTTTATCAGTCACTCCATCAATTCGCCAGTCATTTACCACTCATGTGCGAGCGTCTCGCATCACTAACTAAATTACTCCATTAGGTACGGAGTTATTTAGTTGAAGCTAGCTAGAACATTCAGTAACGTCACCTATTCAAATGTAATATGGGCTTTGCCATCAAAACTACATTTGTCACAAAGTTTTGTGACATTTGAATGAACACTTTTAGTTCAAAGCATTTAGTTGTTTCTAGGTTTTTAGGTTATATAAGGGCTTTTGTGTTGCTAAACAAGAATGATGTAACTTTGCCTGGGAATAACTCATCAATAACCTACTATATGACATTGCATTTGAAATGCAAAATAATTTACGAACTAATATTAATATTTTACTAGTAGTTAAATTAAGAATACAGGTTGGTACTACTTTATAGATGTAATACAGGCAAAGTTAGGAGACTTTTCTCTTCTTGTTTCTTTAAATAACTTTGCACCACGCTAGGAATAATTCCTGTATCGTGGGTGCGTACACAAAGACCCAGACTCGAAACAACTATCTGTAGATCATACAGATATTTGTTCCGTGCGTATTTGATTCCGATCTCTCAATCACTGCACCAATCGTGCCGTTAGAGTGCACACAAAGTTACAGCATTGTACCGGTGTTTTTATCAATTAACAGAAACCTAAATAATAACATAATATAGCACCACACATGTTTTCCCCGAAGGGTTAGGCAGAGGTGTACTATTGTTCTCCCACATTTATTAACTCTCAGGTAATAGAGGGCGAGCCTATTGCATTTTTCCGTACAGAAAGACCCATTAATACTTCGACCTTACGCTCAGCAGTCATGCTTTGCAACCACTGGACCATTTAAGCAATTCTAAATAATAAGTACAAAAAAAAAGACAAGTGTCACCGTTTCATAACACATGTCTTCTGCATCCAATGCAATATAAATTAAGCTTAATCCTATCCTACTTATATATAATATTATAAATGAGAAAATTTGTGAGGATGGATGGATGGATCTTTGTTACTCTTTCACGCCAGAACGGCAAAATGGATCTGGATGAAATTTGGCACAGAGATAGATTATAGTCTGGAATAGCACATAGGCTACTTTTTATCCCTTTTTATCCCGGGATGTACGGGTTCGTAAACCATGCGGGCGAAGCTGCGATTCCCGTGCCCAACATTTTTTTTTTATTACTGCTTCTTGTTCTTTGTCTGCATATTTGTTTACATTTGCGTTTGTAAACGTACCTATGCTACAAGAATATTTCTCTAAAGAGCTTCTGTGAGGGACAATCTTCTTTGCTCGACCGGCGCACCCTGGACTTTCTATACACCCCAAAATTTACATTCACACCTACATATCACCCCACGCCATAAACGACAACAGCATGAATATAACAAAATCGTAATACTCGTTAATTTTCCATTGTTTTTACGACGGCCATTACAGTCGGGCAGGACGATAATTTTATTCGTCGTTAATATCTGTTGGACGTAAAAATGAGACGCATAAATTAATGGCGTGTCACGCGAATCATATTTTTACAGTGTATATGTATATGTCAAATTGTGATGATATTGTAAAATGTCGTAACAAATGTCGACGGCACGGTTGGCGCAGTGGCTAAGCGATTAGCTTTCTGCGCTAAGCGGACGGGTTCGATCCCCGCACGGAACAAATATTTGTATGATCTACAGATAGTTGTTTCGTGTCTGGTTGTGTGTGCATGTGACATGTATGTTTGTAAACTGTACCCACGATACAGGACGAATCCTAGTGTAGGGAAACGTTTGTATAAAAAAGAGACAAAAGAGAAAAAAGAGACATTTGAATTTTATTGTTTACTCTCATAGGTCTGGTTCTGAACTTGAGATCTGATTCCCGTGCCAGGTAAAGTGTAACTGGGATTTTCTGTTTGGAAAATCTTAGAAGCACCACGCAGTTTGTGCCCAGTAGATGACAATAGGCTCGCTGCATAATACATGTAACTTAATAACGGCATCGGCAAAATGTGTGTGTACATTAGAATACCTCTGCCTAACCCACAACGACCATAATACAGCCGAAATTAAATGTGGTCTAGCATAGTCCCCGTGTGCAATCGGTCTTGTTATACAACAAGTTGCCTATAGAATTTAAAAGCATATATTAAATCAACTATTGATTAAGGAACAAAATAAAGACATATTTGTTAAACGTCTTTTTTTTATTTTTCAAATTTATAACTTTAATATCAACCAAACACAGCTAATACAAACAAAAAAAAATAATAATAAAATAACATTACAATAAAAAAAAAATTCTTGACTGTTTTTTTTTAATTTTAATATTTGTATATCTACTACCAGACTCGACAGACATTGTCCTACACGAACCTGTTTTAAAACTCGATCGTAGCACCACCTACCGGGTCCAATTGTATTTTCAAACCATTTAGGAACCCATTGAAATATACATACAAAATTTCATCCAAATCGGTCCAGCCGTTTAGGAGGAGTTAAGTGACAAACACACAAGAAAAATTATAATTATATTAAGATAACAGTCCACTGTTAAATTAATTCCTCTCCATCCCATAAACAATGACTAATTTATCAACTCTGACTGACACAACTGAACTACAACAAGACATACAACCAAGTTAGCTCACAGAGTGCATTAGCAACTCAAATAAAACGTTTACTAGAGGCACACAAACTTGCTCACAATAGTTTCAGTGGCGGTGCATTCGCTTTGAAGTTCCTAACACAATCACAACTGGTGATTACTCCGCGGTATCTTGGTGAGGTTGCATTACTTACTGTTGAAGTGGCGTGTGCACACTTAGGGGCGTGTTCACCAACGAAATAATAGATGTTAAAGATGAAAACGGCCGTTTACTCATACAAAATGTCTGTGTTAAGAGTATCGTTTAGCTGCCGGCTTCTGACAAAATTGCTTTGAAATACGCGCAAAATTGGTGTTGGCGTTAATGTTTCTTACATCGAAATCTTAACGAATTCATTTGATTTTGGTCTTTATCGTTTGGTCAGATTATAAACAAGGTAGACAAGTTTTTTCTTTTGTTAAAAATTTTGACTAATTATCACAAGGAAGTTTTTTACAATAGTTAAAAAAAACGCATTTTGAGGGTTATTTATTTCTAAATTTTTAAACAATATCTAAAAACAAAAACGTCCCGACCTAGTTTTTACTTGAGTCTATAAAATATAAAAAATCAGCAAAATCCACTCATGTTTAGTGGGGTAAAAACATTAACGCATTTTATATAAAAACTTTTAGCTAAACTAGTTTTAAAGATGTGATTTTGTGTTATACCTCTATTATAATATGGTCAATGAACATGGGCCTAAAGCTTTGAACAATCGAAATATTATTTGGTGGTAACTTTCGAGCATAAGGACAATTAGGTACAGTGCCGGATTAACCACGTAGCAAGAGTAGCAATTGCTACGGGCCCCGCGTATCCAAAACCACCCACCTCCGCCTAGCGTTACACCTGTTTTCCGACTAAGACAATCCACGTCAGACAATCGGTAACCGATTATTTTGTTGGCGAAAATAAAACAAAGAATTTGAAACGGTAAACGCACAATTTCTGCAAAAAGTCACTTTATACTTAAGAGCCCATAGCAGATCAACGGCCTCTCGATAGAATTTGCTATGGGTCCCGCGTTTGCTTAATCCGGCTCTGATTAGGTAGATATTTACTTGTTAGAGACAATATTAAAGCTGAAAACTAGCTTCCTCGGTCCTCCATAGACTATTTCAGCAATGGTCGACTTTAATAAATAAATATGTATCACGTCTTTCACTGGCATACAAAAAGGCATTTTCTTCATCTTCTTTAAAAAGATCACTGCTCTGCCCTAGGTTCTTTTTATCGTGTATAGGTGATAAGTACAGTTCATAAGAACACACGACCAGGTCCAGGATAATTAACTGGAGATCAAACCCACAACCCGTAGTATAAGCCAATTGCTTAACCACTGCGCCAGCCGCATTGTCTACTTCGTAAATTTACTGAATTTATGGAGTGTTTAAGTGTCGTGACTTAATGCCCCTAAATTCATTAATTTATAAAAAAAAAACCGATGCTGACAATTTAATATTTAATTAGTTTTTTTATTTTGTTTTTTTTATATATATTGTATATAGGTATAGATTATATAGATATATTACATAGATTTCTTCAAATTATCATTGCTGAAAATTTAATATCTGGTTGATTTGGTCAGGTAGAGAGGATAAATGAAAGGCGATTTACGAAAGAGATTTATAACGCGGTTGTTAGTGGAAACGCCAGGAGGGGACGCCCTAGAATGACATATACGGACCTTATTGGTGATGTCCTTCAAAAAGGTCAGGTGCGCAGTACCCACAACCGGCGTCGATGTATGAAACGATGCATGAATGTAGATGAAGCAAAACGGTTATGTAAGGATCGTAGCACGTGGCGTTCTGTAGTTTGTGTAGTAGACTTTATGTATGCATGTATGTAACCTGGGTACATCTTCAAACTGCGGACAGACACCGGAGGACGGACAGCAGCGTCCTCTCAGTAATCGGTGAGCCACTGCGATCCCCAAGCCGCCTGCCAAGCGTGGGGATTATAGCAAACCCCCCCTTGAGGGAGGCCTTCGTACAGCAGTGGATGTCTTCTGGCTGATGATGATGTATGTATGTATGTATGAAAATTTAATATTTCATATCATTTCTGATAACCAAAATTAAAAAGAAGCCAACGTATTTCACCGCTGAATAAATCGACCGATTCTCGATGTGACCCATTTCAGATCGACAAGCATTTCCGTCGACAATTAAAAATGTACGAACTACTGGTGCGATTCGGTTCTAAATCCAGTATCGTTCGTGACTAGATTTCTTAAAAAGAGATAATTAAATAAAAGGCAAGGCAAAATAGCCGATGAATGTGAAGTATAACATCACGCCTATAGTCCCAGAAAGGCTAGGTAGGGATGTATTGTACAACCACATTTCTCCAATGCCGTTATTCAATCCCATGTAATACGAGTCTACTACCATCTACCGGGCACAGTTCTAGACCACGTGCTGTTACTCAGAATTTCCAAACAACACTTCACCTGGCCCGGTAATCGAATCCAGGATCCCACGTACAGCGGTCACGCTTGCGACTAAAGTGATGAGGCATTATAGACAGAAATTATATAAAAATATAAGAAAATTGATGAAAAGTTTTCTATTCGAAGACCCCCAAATATGTCTATAAAACGAAATCATTAAGTCTCTTATGAAACCAAGATATTTTTACAATCATATTATCTTACAGTTGCCAATGTAATTTATTTATTTAGATTTGGGAAACAAACAGCTTTAACTTATCATTAATTAGTTACAGTGAGTATATCATAAGCCTATAGTTTCCACAAATAAATACGAAAATATGAAAATGAGAACTTAACAGTAACCATCAAGAAAACACTATGTAATAACTTATTAACGCAGTGATAGCCTAGTGGTTGAACGCTTGCCTTCCATGCGAGAGGGTCCGAGTTCAAACCCGGCCCGCACCTCTGACTTTTCGGAATCATGTGTGGATCAGAATTTGATTATCATTTGCATTAAGGAAAACATCGTGAGGAAAGCTGCACACCTGAGAGGGCTCCATAAAGTTCTTGATGGTGTGTGTAGTCCGCCAACCCGCACCAGGCCAGCGTTGTGGACTAAGGCCTTACCCTTCTCAATCTGAGAAGAGGCCCTTGCCCAACAGTGGGACAGTAATGGGCTGAATTTATTAATAACTTATTACATTGCCAGCTGATTGGCACTTGTTACTAATAAGTAACAAAAGCCATAATTATAATACTTAGTAACTTGTAAAACTAGATATTGTATTTCTGAACGAATCCACATGATACCCAAGAACTTAAGTCCTATTTTCAGTCTAATCACGCACTAATTGCTCTCATATTATGTTGATGGATGCTTAAATTAACAGCGACCGCAAGCTTATATTAGGGCTTGCCTTACGTGCTGAAACTAGGCTGCAAACACAAATATAGGCTTTCCAAGAAACAACAGACTGGCTTAAACTAACAGACCGTCTAACTAGCCGAAGATGAATGCGAGATAGAAAGACTTGTTTTTATGATAATATTAATAGTATGATATGATAGGATAGCGCCTAACTTGTTCACACAAGACATACATTTCTGCAGACGGTATGGGGGTGACTATAAACCGTTTATTGTTTTCAGATATTTATGAACAACCTTCATTAATATTATCATGATTTTAACGGTTATAGCTAAGGTATTAAAATCGGTATCATAACGTAGGGGGGTGATAGCAGTGCAAAGCTTTCAACTGAATTTTATTATTCTTGTTACGTAGTACCTATCTACACAAAAAAATATGTCATTATTATAAACTAGCTTCCACCCGCGGTTTTGCCCGCGTGGTTTACGAACCCGTACATTTTCCGGGATCAAAAGTAGCCTATGTGCTATTCCAGACTATAATCTATCTCTGTGCCAAATTTCATCCAGACCCGTTGAGCCGTTCTGGCGTGATTGAGTAACAAATATCCATCCATCCATCCATCCTCACAAACTTTCACATTTATAATATTAGTAGGATAGGATAGATATATCATATATTAGATATATTAATAATGTTCTTGTGTGGATTTGCGCACACTAGCTTGCATTGTACTCACAGTCTTTACCGTTAAAGATTGTACCCAGTATAAAACTATTATTTTAAAAGAGTATTCATGGAGTTTCTTGCTGGTCTCTTCTCCATAAGACTTACTTTAAAACAGTGCACCTAGAATCACAACGTTTTGAAAGAGCCAGTAAAGGCATACTCGAAATAGAAATTATTTGATTTTGACTTTACATGTTGTAAGCATTGTCCCGCGATAGCACCGCATAGAACTATCCTACATAATGTCAAATTACACCGAGTAACTAGCAGCAATGCCCATGTGAATAGGCCCTTAGTTGGCACCACGGTTGGCACTCATTCATAAACTTTTACCGGGTTTTGGGGAAACGCGCACTTGTTAACAAGGGTCCCTGAGGAACGCGCGTTGATTGAGAGCATGCGCCGTAGAAGTTGGAACTGGCGACTTAGTTATGTTGAAAGAACAAACCGCTCCTACTGTAAATATGGAATTATAAATGACGGCACGGTTGGCGTAGTGGTTGAAAGATCCAAGTGCTGTGTCGCGGGTTAGATACCCGCATGGATTAAATATTTGTATGATCTACAGATAGTTGTTTTGGGTCTGGGTCTTTGAGTATGTGAATACACACCGTGACTTGCAAAGCACGTGAAGCCGTTGGTCGTGCACCTGATCTCTCTCCGATCGTGTCGGATTGCCGTCCCATCGGAATATGAGAGTGAAGGAATAGCGAGTGCGCCTGTGTTTGCGCACACACTTGTGCTCTATAATAGCCCTTGCGTAATTAGCTAATCTCCGGTGAGATTGGCCGCCGTAACCGAAATTCGATCAGGAGGACATTATCATTAATTAAATAGTAAGTTTACATTTACAAGTTTTACAAGTTTATTTTTTTAAGTGTACATTTACACTTTGGAGGTATCAGATCAATTTATTTAATTATAGGTACAAAACAGCCACATTGGTCTAGTGGTCGCAAGCACGACTGCTAAGCGTGAGGTCCTGGGTTCGATTCCCAGGTCGGGCAAACTACTATTGGGTTTTTCTTTGTGGAAATTCTCAGTAGCAGCACGAAGTCTGGAACTGTGCCCGGTTGACGACAATTGGCTCGCCCTATATGGCATGGGTCTCAATACAGTTATTGAGTATGTTGCTAAGCGCATAACTTCAAGAAGGCTGCACCTATTTGGCTAATTCTTTTTTTTTGTTCTGTTTGTAATTGTCAGGACAAGGTTTTATGAAAGTATTTTTTTGGAAAATCCACCTGAATAGTTGGAAATATGGATATACCATCCATATTTCCAACTATTCATATGTGTATGAAAATCTCAATAAAAAAAATGTGACGCCTAGATTGATGACAGTTCTGCTGTCACATGAATTGCACCCGTGCGAAGCTGGGGCGGGTAGCTAGTATAAAATAATTATAATGACGTATTAAATACCTAGTTCAAATTCATGATTTATTTTATTTATTTAATTATGGCACTCCAACGACTTATTCACTAATACAATTTTTGGTCTACTGTAACAATTATACTTAATATCTAGAGTGAATTTGTCACTTACAGGTGTGCACAGCACTTACATATTTCAAGTTTTACAATATTACATGGAGTACATTTATAGGCTAAAATAGAAAACATAAAAACAAAATTACATGAAATATAAATTGAGAATTTAAATAAAAGAAAGAGAAAATATATAACTAAATCTATTTTGTTGTTCTAAGGAATAACTCAATCGATGACATAATAAAGGAGTAATTAACAGATTAAAATATGATATATCAAATAATTTGGAATAACATTGCGAGTGATTAATTAATCCAGTTAGGCAAATAATAGACATGGTAAGTGGAAATATAAATCGAACAGTTAATTATTAATTGGTTTATTCAGAAATTTAGTAAATGGAAATGATACCTACATTTAATAATAGGTACATTTAATTCACTGTACGGTTTAATATGGTTCTACCTAATAAACATTATATTTCTTTTTTCGCGTTTTTGTCTTAAATCCAATCAAATCAAATTAAATCAAATCGCTTATTTTTGCGACAAAATAATAATAATGTCCTCCTGACCGATTTCGGTCACGGCGACCAATCTCACCGGAGATTAGCCAACTACGCAGGAGATATTATAGAGCACAAGTGTGTGCGCAAACACAGGTTCTCTCTCTATTCCTTCACTCTCATAGTCCGATGGGACGGCAATCCGACACGACCGGAGAGAGATCAGGCGCAGGACCAACGGCTTTACGTGCTTTCCGAGGCACGGTGTGTATTCACATACACGAAGACCCAGACCCCAAAACAAATATCTGTAGATCATACAAATATTTGTTCCGTGCGGGAATCGAACCCGCGACACGTAGCTCAGCTGTCGATCTCTCAAACACTGCGCCAACCGTGTCGTCGAAAAAAATCGTGTTTGCGACATATGGATATTGTAGACATAGTTCGTAAGTATAGGTACAGAGTATCACCATATTCGACCATCGAACGGCATGCAAAATTACTACAAATATTTATACAATAAAATACCAACAAAAATATATCCAATTTTAAGGAAATAGATAGCGTTATACTAGACACAATTTAATATTATCTACTAGTACTTTATAAACATAATTAAACACATGCGCCATCTTATCTTCGAACGGCTTCTCATTGGCGAAAGTAATGATAAGTGGTTATATTTTCGAGCCGTTTGGGGTCGAAACACTTGAGCCATGGGGTCCGAGTGCTCGCCTTTTGTTTAAAGAGATCGTAAAGCGATTAGTCGACACTACACGTGAGCAGAGGGCTGGCCTATTTTTTGGCCAAAGAATCAGCATTGCCATACAGCGTGGCAACGCTGCCAGTCTTCTGGGCACACTGCCGGTTGACAGTGATGCGGAGTAGTATTTTGATGCGTAATGTTTTTTTTTTTATTTTTTCCTTTTCTAATCTGATTAATGTGTAAATATAGTTTAACAGATTATGTAATATAAAACATTAGTATTTATATATAGGTAGTATATAAAATTCAGAAAAAAAAATTGAACTCAAGCTAATTTTACAAAATGAAAAGTTGAAACGAAACGGTTAGTGGTAATTAGTTTGAATTTTCCAGGTATTCGTGTTATGAATTCAGAGAAATGTTACATTATGAAGCTAGGTATACCTACCTATATTGTACCACACCCACAAAATTATAACTAAACGAGCTATGACTTGCCCAAGCTAGTTATTTCCAGTCCATGTAACTACCTCATCTGCCTAGCCTTTTCCCAACTACATTGGGGTCAGCTTCCAATCTAACCGGTTGCGGCTGAATATCAGTATTTTACACGGAGTTACTGACATCTGACCTTCGCCACCCAATTACTGGGAGATACTGATACTCTAAGGTTAGACTGGTTGTTGTCTGTTGTCAGACTTTTTGGGCTGCTGACACCCGTAACGACTGCCATAGGTCTTCATATGACACCCGGAACCAAATGCTTAACGTGCTTTCCGAGGCACGAAGGGGTCTCGATGTGTGAAAAATGGTCACCCATTCAAGGACTGACCGCGGCAAGCGCTGCTTAACCTCACAGATCGACCAATCTGCGCGATAGCTATGTAGCTAGGAGTCTATGTAACTGACACGGTTGGCGCAGTGGTGAAGCAATTACCTTTCTGCGCTATGTGTCGCGGGTTCAATCCCCACACGGAAAAAATATTTGTATGATCTACAGATAGTTGTTTCGGGTCTTGTTGTGAGTGTGTTTATGTGACATGTATGTTTGTAAACTGTACCCACGACACAGGAGAAATCCTAGTGTGGGGCAACGTTTAAAAAAAATTATAATGAGGAAATAAAATGGTTTCAAAATTACAAAAATGTTCATTTAATTATGATGCTGTCTCTACCACTCAGTGATATCTTTGAAAGTATTCAAAAAGTCTCCACGATAATGATTTAATATAGCCAGCAATTCTGGCGAGATTACATTTGAAGAAGCCGCTCTAACTTTATGGGCTTCGTTCAATTATAGAGATAAGGTTCTCAAAGTTGAAGCATCATACGATATGTTTGTTTTCCTGATTTACTGGGAACAGAAAAATGTGATATGTTTGGAAGATCATGATGGCAAGATTATGTTCAGGCAATTTTTGCGAGCAGACCTTCGATAAGCTTCTTAGGGATGACAAAATGGGCCTAAAGAGACCGAATTCAGCAATTCATCTAATCTTTTGTTTACTTGGTAGTTGGTACCAGCTGTCGTTGTTCATACTGGAAAGATTAGCCAGTCAGCAATAGTGGAGAATTTCGGCAGAGATGATGATGAATCTGACGTCGTATGAAAGTCATGTACTTTTTTATATCTGGCAATTTGAATCTACCATAGTTCACCTAAAACAGCTTTTTGAGATCCCCTGGACTGTCCTCCTTCCTTTTATTAAGCAAAGAACATTTAGAATTTATGCGTAGAGAACAAAAAATAAAAAATATTACCAAGTGGCTGAGCGTCTGTTGCAATCAAGTTATTCAAAGAGCTATAATTTAGGGGAAACCTAAAATTACAAACAAAGGACCAATTTCTGGGGTTTTCATGTACAAAAGACCATGCTTTGAAGTGTAGTGGATCACATGCACAAACACCCAGATCTGGAGTAACTATTTGTTCGTAATACAAATATTTGTTCAGTACGGGAATCGAACGATTGAATTGAGCGATCGACTGCTGCGTTACGTGTTACGGACACGTAACGCAGCAGTCGATCGCTCAACCACTGCGCCAGCCGTGCCTACGCGGACGGAGTCGCGGGTTCATTTAGAAACATAGATATATATATGATACATATATATGACCAAGCAATTAATTTAAGTGAAATAAATAAATACAAAGACTAAAACTATGCTATTTCCAAATTTGCTTAAAGATTTGAAAAAATGTTGCCTTTCAAAAATACAAAAGTATTGCAAGGAATTTCAGACCCTCAAAACTGCTTCGCTGTATCACAAAAGAAGCAAAACTGCTATATTTTATTGAGCGATCCTTAAGGTCCTTGACTTTATATTCTGAAAAGATTGTGAGATATTGAACTAGTGCAATACGTTTGAGTCACTGATTGATAAAAGGGAAATTCTTGTTTGGTTTTATTTCATTTTTACTTCTTTCACTGGTCTTTTAAGGACTGAATTACTTTTTAGCGCTTCAATAGACACTAGACAGTCATAATACTAATTGAAAGTGATATTATTTCGTTGAAGAGACTTATCTCTTACTACCGTTTTGACGTTTTCTATTTAAACATTTTCATTTGATGACGAGATTCGGAAACCTAGTAAGTCTTTCGATTTAATTACTTTAAGACTAAAGTTTCAGGGCCAAAAGTGGGTCGTTTCTATTGAAATCGCTTAAACTCTTGATTGAAATTGGTCCTTTGAGCCGGATTGTCTAATATACATAAACCGAAAGCAAAGTTATAAGTACTTGGTTACAATGTTTAAAGATTGTTTATCGGTTATCTTAATCACCACGCTCGGCAGCTTGGTGATTACAGTATGTTTTAATAGCTCAAAGAAGTACGCTGCATTTAAAATAATAGAAACAAAAATATTATTAAAGCTAAAATGGACAAATAAAAAACTAAATTGTCATTGCTCAGTTAGTCGCAAGCGCTAGCTAGATCCGATTCGCGGGTTAATTATTCTGTTATTAGATTTTCTATATGAAAATTCTCAGGTATTATGACCTTTAGAAGGAAAAGCTCGCCTGCCTATTAAATAGGGTTCAAGAAAATTTACTCACAAAATATATATGTACCTCTCCCTAATCCTTTAATACAAGGGAAATACAGCCATGAAGCTATGTTAATTGTTATATTATCATAAGTTGCACCCATCCAACGTACAAGAGAGACAGGAACCTGACACATTATTCCTCGTTTTCTCCCAAATTTGCGTATAAATTAACACGAGTTATACTGCAGATGGACCACTGCAGATACCGCAATATATGTTTTATACGTACAATATATTTAAGTTAACAAAAACGACTTGGCAACGCTTGCTTTGCGGATAAGTTTGTGCCAGAGGAAATATAATTAGTGTTACCTATTCTGCATTGAATCGAAAGTTTATAATTGTAGAAAACTGACTAGATATTAATATCTATTTCAATCCTGATAGTAATAGCGTTCCACAAAAACCAGAATTTATGATAAATGGTGAGTTTTCCATTATACTTGTATGAGGCATGAGGCTTAGTATTCCTATATTGGAAAGGGAGGATCCTCCGATTAGGCGTGGTGGTTAGACTGACGGGCCGAAGCCTGACAGTTGCTTTTGGACATTCGTACATGCTTTAAAATCATTTCAAATTCTCATAGCGCGATGTAGGATTGCAGTTATCGTTTGATTCTGATAGATGGCGCTGTTCGTCATGTACCAAATTTTTTCTTACTCACACGCATTGGTTCTAGTCATCAGTCCCGCGGATCATAGGGTATCCCAGGGGCTTGAAGTTAGTTAATCGCTCATCACTTGATTTCTCCGCAAGCGGCTTAATTAATTCGAGAACCTTCAGTGGACACCGTATTGTGGTCAGTATCGGTTTTCATTTACAAAAGCGAATAACAACTAAGACATAAGAGGTTCCTAAGGTATTTGTTCAATTCAAAGCTTAGTGAAACTTTAACTTTGAATAAGCAGTGTCAGGGATACTTTGCATGAAGTTATATTTGACAGAAAGTCCATTGTTATGAGTTATAAAATATTGTTGTTTCGTTCTGATGTGAAACATGATGCATTAAATAATAAATTCACTGACCCACTGTTGGGCAACGCCCTTTTTCAGAACGAGAAGGGTTAGGACATAATCCACCACGCTAGCCTGGTGCGGGTTGGCGGACTTTTTCCATCCTATTTCCTTTTTCGTCCCGATGCAAAACATGAGCATATGAAAATAAATAAATAAGCACTACAACATCGCGGCAGTTTTTTTTGCAAAAACAAAAATTACCTTCCACTTTTGGTTTAGTTCTTTTACTATTTATTTTATTACATTAGTAGTGTACTAAACCAATTTAAAATATTATATTCTTCTTTCATAGCATCACGCCTGCATTTCCCCAACGGTTAGGTCGAGGTAGGTGTACCTAATCTACATTTCCCCGATGCCGTTATTGGATCTCATGTAATAGGGGGCGAGCCTATTGGCATCTACCGGCCACAGTTCCAAGCAAAAAACTCAATTTGTATAACCTTATGCCAAACAACCACGCTTGTGGCCACTAGACCAAATAAATCAATTCAGCCAATTACTGTCCCAGTGCTGGGCAAAGGCCTCTTCTCAGGAAGAGAAGGGTAAGGCCTTGGTCCATCACGCTGGCTTGTACGGATTAGCAGACTACACGCACCATCAAGAACTCCCTCTCAAGTTTGCAGGTTTCCTCCCGACTACAAACAACTATCTGTAGATCATACAAATATTTGTTCCGTGCGGGGATCGAACCCGCGACACATAGCGCAGAAAGCTAATTGCTTAACCACTGCGCCAACCGTGTCGTCAACCTTTACCGCAAGTGATATACAAATTTTGATCCTTCCTCTGCGTGGAAGGCAAGCGTTCAACCACTAAGATAACACTGCTTCTAATTAGACAATTAGACCAATTAAGAAGTAAAAAAAACTCTTTCCTTCTTTCTTACACATACAAAAGATACGTTCCACATCATTAATCCTAATATATATGCATGCTACGATACTATACTGAATTTAAATTCCGCTGTGTCTCTTTATTCATTCTTCTTTGACAGTTTATTGGAAAACACATTGTTTCCTTTGACAACGCGTCAATTTGTCGTTATCTTGTCGTATGCGTGTCGTATAAACACATCACTGTTAATTTTCCTTGGAATTTTCCCGCAATAAAGGCGTTGTTTCGTTCAGGTTTTTTAATACGGTACTGATATTTAATATCGACAATCATGGACACTGGCAATTTTAATAATATAGGAATTTTATACAGAGGTAAAACAGTCCACCTGAAGATCGTTCCTATATTTTCAAAATTGAACACAATAAAGAGGTTGTCGTAGCTACATAGTTGCCGCGCAGATTAGTCGTTCTGCGAGGTGAAGCAGTGTTTGCCACAGTCAATCCTCCGATGGGTTACCATTTTTCACACACCCTTCGTGCCTCGGAAAGCACGTTAAGCTGTTGGTCCCCGATGTCATGTCCTATGACGGTCGTTACGGGTGTCAGCAATCCAAAAAGTCTTACAACCAGTCTAACCTTAGAGTATCACTGTCTCCCAGTAAATGGGTGGCGGAGGTCAGAGAGCAGTCACTCTGTATAAAATACTGGTATTCATCCGCAACCGATTAGAGATGAAGCGCACACCAATGTATTTGGGAAAAGGCAAATTCAATAAACATAAAACGAGCCGTACAGTGAAAATTAAAATATAAGTTCCTTTATAGTTTTCATTTCCACTTAATTTAATTTATATTGCTGAGCTGCTTCTTTATTTCTTTCATAAGTAAGACTGCGTGGGTGTTCGATTCTTGGTACTGGAACACTTTTAATATTTTCCACGCCTAGAAAATTCCGAATATCAGAATGAGGTGTCTCTGTAATTTACTGTGTGTGTTTTTATCTTTGTTAATGTTTCTTTATCTTTGTTTATGTGTATATCGTTCATTTTTTTTAATGCTCTGGTAGCATTTTATTTATTAATTATATAAATTAGATTTGTGGTTCGTGGAGTTGTGGCCTATTCTTATTTAGGGGGCAAAGATACATCATCAGTATCATCGTCATCTAGATTCAGGCCACGCTATGGGAACTTCATTTCTATCAAAAGTCTCAAGTCCCGAAACTCGGTGTGAATACATCCTTGACAGTTGAGAGTTGGTCGCAATAAGTCTTCACAACAAGCCCTTATTCGATAACTGTGGAGCACCTCTTTATAATGAAGCTGCGATGTTGAAGCATGATCCTATTAATAGTGAGGAGGTAAGGCTGGGTTTGTTTTTTATTTATATTGCCTTAT
The DNA here is from genome assembly GCA_947562105.1 of Shargacucullia verbasci. Lineage (NCBI taxonomy): Eukaryota > Metazoa > Arthropoda > Insecta > Lepidoptera > Noctuidae > Shargacucullia > Shargacucullia verbasci. Next base: position 960,218 of record OX387289.1, on the reverse strand, counting down.
ATTTGAAGTGGATCAGCGTTACCAAACATCAAATGATAGGTCAGATGACAGTCGTGTTTTAAAATATTGATATTCAGCCGCATCTGGTACGCTTGGCCGACCCTAATGTTCTTGGGAAAAGGCTAGGCAGATGATGAATCGACGTCTGGGAGTGACAAAAATGTTTGAACATTATATTTCATTACTTGAATTGCCTCATTGGTCTAGTGGCCGCAAGCACGACTGCTGAGCGTGAGGTCCTGGTTTCGATTCCCGGGTCGTGCAAAGTTTTATTGGGTTTTTTGTATGTTAATTCTCAGTAGCAGCACGGAGTCTGGAACTGTGCCCGGTAGATGGCAATCGGCTCGCCCCCTATTAAATGGGACTCAATAACAACATCGGCGAAATTTAGGTGTAGAATAATACACCCCTGCCTAACCCTTTGGGCAATACAGGCGTGATGTTATGTTATGTTGTTTCATTACTGTTAAGAATATTCTCTTGGAAATGAAATTTTAAACAATTATGTAGAAGAACCCATAAAACCTATTCACAGTGTCGTTAACACACTAGAAACGTGTTACAAAGACGAGTCTGTTTACGAGACTCCAAATGTCTAAAGATAATTATGAACTGAATCGTTTGCCACTGCCCTCTTTCTTTCTTTCTTTTTTTCTTTTTTTTTTTTTTTTTTGAAAAAACTTTGCCCCACACTAGCAATAATTCCTGTATCGTGGGTGCGTTTACAAACACATATATTCACATACACAAACATCCAGACCCGAAACAATTATCTGTAGATCATACAAATATTTGTTCCGTGCGGGGATCGAACCCGCGACACTTAGCGCAGAAAGCTAATCGCTTAGCCATTGCGCCAACCGTGTCGTCTTTACAGGGAACATGATAATAAGACCTTAAGACTGCATTTTAATTAAGAGAAACCCCACTTTAATAATAAGATACCATCGATAGATATAATAAAATTATAACAAGCCGATGTTTGTACATTATAGATATTGGAGAAAAACTAATATGGGGGGTCATTATTAGAGCAACAGAAGCCAAAACAACAGTTTTTAGATTTTTTGTCTGTCTGTCTATCTGTCTGTATCTTTGTACACGCATCACGCAAAAACTACTGCATGGAATTGAATGCAGTTTTTACCATTGTATTGCTAGAGGTCTAACTTAAAATATAGGCTCCATTTTACCACAGTAAAATATCAGATTCTAAATTCCACATGTACGAATTCGCAGGCAAAAGCTGGTTTAATAATAAAAATTAAAATATTGCTCTAGATATTTCCATTGGTCAACTACCACAAATAGACGCAGCCTTTAAACCTATATCAGCCTTCCTCAGATCTATATGTAACTGTATATAAATAAACAATATATAATTATACATTATATTATAGATGAACATGAACATACCGGCCCTTACCGGATCACTTGATTTTGACGTGGGCGAGGAAAAGGTCAACCAATGAAAAAATAGAACGGCTATGAGAAGATATATAAGTGAAACTTTGATACAAAGATTTATTGAAGTACGCCTACGAGACATAATAATTTAGTTGGTACTTATTTGACTGGTTGACTTTGTGGTTCGGGAATCCGAGAGCGAATGTAATATACAGGGTGTATTTATTGAGATGGGTCAGCATGCAATAACTGGCGCTCGTAGCTCAGTATATCTCCGAAGTTCAGCAGCGTATGCTGCGGTCAGACCCTGGATTTCACACATCGATACTCCTCCGTGCCTCGGAAAGCACATTAAACAGTTGGTCCGGTTGTCATACGAATACCTATGACAACCAGTATCAGTGTATCCCAGTAATTGGATGGTGGAGGACAAATGGCAACCCATGTAAAATACTGATTTCAGTCGTAACAAACTCCATCGTGGTATGACGATGATTCTGCTAATGTTAAGGTTGAGTAATACAGGGTAATGTTGAGGATGGATGGTAAAAAAAAAAAAAGTTAGACTGGAACCCGACCTCTGACTTATATGAAATTGGGAAAAAGGCTAGACAGATAATGGGTCAGTAAGGAATAATCTGAAATAATTTAAAAAAACGTTTGATTTTGATCTGATAAACAGTCATTTTTATTTTTAACATTTGCAAGGAAATAGAATCACGCCTGCATCCCCGTAAGGTTAGGCAGAGCTGTACTTGTGCAGCTACATTTCGCCGATGCTGTTATTAAGTCACATGTCGCATTTGTCGACACGATTGTCGCAGTGACTAAGTGATTAGCTTTCTGCGTTAGGTATCGCGGTTTCGATTCCCGCACGGAACATATATTTGTATAATCTACAGATAGTTGTTTCGGGTCTGGTTGTGTCTGCTTGTGACATGTATGTTTGTAAACTGTACCCATGACACAGGAGAAAACCAAGTGTGGGGAAACGTTTTAAACAAAAATAGGGGGCGAGAAGATCCAGCTTTAAATTAAACTCCGTGCTATTACTGAGAATGTTTATACAGAAAAAAAACAACCCAGGAATCGATCCCACGACCACACGTTCAGCAGTCACGCTTGTGACCATTAAACTCAAAGTCAAAACGGTTTCATTTAAAATAGGCCTTTGCAGGCACTTTTGAAACTTTATGAATCTAGGCGCACGGTTCCAAAGTGGGTTAGTCCTATGGAGAAGAGACCGGCAGGAAACTCCATGGATACTCAAAATATTGGTTTACAAAAATAAAATTAGTAATAAAGTAAAAATCTTAAAATAAACTAACCTAATGAGGCTGCATATAATTGCATAATTTAATCTTTGTACCAATAAACTCTTCGTCAATCGCTTTGAATAAAGATTTATTCATCTGAATAAATATTTCTGAATAACATCAAAAGTAACCCAATATTTTCATTGTTATCACTAAGAGAAGGGAACTCCTGAAGGGAACGCTCGGGTGCGGGTGGTATGTAGTTTGCTTATTCGTTAGATCTTCCGGCTTCAACCGGATATACATCCGGATAGATTCTTTATTCACCTCGTTTTTTGGGAAACCGGATTTCCGGTACATCAAATTTCGATCTTTCATAAAAGACTAACACAATATTTTCAGTTGTAGGAACATTTTTATAATTTTTATAATGTAATATAATTTCAGACTTTTTTTTAAGAATCCTTGTCCACACGATATTTAAAATGTCAAATTATTTATTTTTACATGTGAAACTTCTTAAAATATTAATAAGAAATCTGGTTTTAAACTAAGTATAGGTACAAATAAATATTTACAGGCGGAAAAGCAGACTTATTAAAATATACATATATACAAGCTAAAAATATATAAATAAAAGTACAAACTGTTAAAAACGGGGAGGGGAAGAAATCATAAGGCAAATATGCCCCACACTATTAATATTTCCTGTGTCGTGGGTGCGTTTACAAACACATATATTCACATATACAACAACTATCTGTAGATCATACAAATTTGTACCGTGCGGGAATCGAAACTGCAACACGTAACGTAGCAGTCGATCTCTCAACCACGCCACCGTGCCGTCAACGTTTTGACATTGCCATGCTACATAACAGTCTTATAAAGAACTTGATACAGAATTTCTCTAGTGCCTGTTATTGATAACTGTGCGGGTCGCGGCTTTGATTCCCGCAAGGATAAAATATTTATAAAGCCGACAGAAAATCTTTTTTTTTTTTCTTTTTTTTTTATAAACATTGCATTTATAAACATTCATTTTAAGTTTGGATGTTTGTGCATGTGAAGATTTGTGTTTATAAGCGCATCTACGATGCAGGAATAATTCTTAGAAGGGTTAGGCAGAGGTGTACGATTGTATACCCACATTTAGTCGATGCCGTTGAGTCCAATGTCATATGGGGCCAGCCTATTGTCATCTACTTGACACAGTTGCAGACTTCGTGCTGCTACTGAGAATCTCTATACAGAAAAACCTAATTACACTTTACCAGACCTGGGAATCGAACACAGGACCTCACGCTCAGCAGTTGCGCTAACGACCACTAGACCTACGAGTCTATAGACTAAGATAGACTATAAATCTAATCGTATTTCCAAGCTTTATCATTTTAATTCTCAATTATTTAGCGACAAAGCGACATCGGGCCTAATTGATTACGAAGTCAAATAACTAATAACAAAGATTCAATCTAAATCAAGTTCTTTTGTCTCGATAATAAGGTTTATATTTTAACAAAGGCCCTTTTTATCCCTCGTCTGCTTAATAGACATTGAATTGATTGATGACCCACATAATTGGATGTTGTTAGTGTGCTATATAAACGTATCACGCCTGTATTCCTCGAAGGGTACGGCAGAGATCAAATTTTTTCGTCGACGATATCCAGCGGGTAAAATTTCTTACTCTATTGGTTCTGAATTTTTTTCTGAAAAAAAATGTAAATATACTTCATCTCTCGTTTCGGCATGAACTTGAAACCGCTCATGCCGTTGTGAAAAAATCAGGCAGTCAACGATTGTGATATCGAAACTCACGGTAGGTTTATTTTTTGAGTTGCAGTTAGCTCAGGGAGCTTTTACTGCTTAACCGGGCAAATGGCGAGACCAGAAGGGCCTCCAGCCGAGCAAATTAAATAATACTAAGAAACACTTCTAAGGGTGTCCCATAGTGGGACTCGAACCTCGGCTTAGGGCGTTGCTGGGGGACAGACAACAGAGGACTTGCTGGATCTGATTGTACTCACGGTAGAGTATCATAATGCGTGCAAGCTCTTTTCTGCCACAAAAAAACTGCCTGCCCTGAAAATCGATCCCAGAACCTCACGCTCAGCCACGCTCACTTAAAATAACATACATCTAAATTCCAGTCTGCTGATTTGCTCGGCTGGAGGCCCTTCTGGTCTCGCCATTAGCCCGGTTAAGCAGTGAAAGCTCCCTGAGCTAAACGCGAGAGAAAAGTGTCAAAAAAAAAACCAATCTGCTATCGAGAACTTACTAACCGACGCAAATAACACGGTCCGACCCAAGACCGCTGTAGCTCAGTAAAAACCAAGCCAAGATAGCAGGTTCATATCAGTTCATTCGATAACAAATCAATATGCAGATAGTCTCCACAGATAGAACCCCCACATGTATCCGAACACACAGATGTGATTGACACCTGTATTGGCAGAGACGGGCAGTCTGTTCTGCGCATATATTCAAGCTTGTTACGTTGTGGGGTGTACGGATTCAGTGTTGAGATTAATTACAGTTCGTTTTAGAGTCAAGTGATTTTATCAACGACTACCACAGACCCGACGAAGAAAGTTATGCGTGATAAGCAGCGGCGTGCACAGAGTTTTTAGACAGGGTAGGCAGAAAAATTTAAAAGCTTACTTACCAGTAATTCCTACTGCATGTAGATACTGGTTCGTCGTCTTGTCGGTTAGATAATTATGTATGTATGTGATTTGCCACCTCAAATGTCTTATAATAAATATTTATCTGAGTTATGTAGGGTAGGCACTGTTTTTTGTCCTTATGAACCGCACGCCACTGGTCCACTCTTCATTTGACATATTTCTACTTAGATGTAACTTAACATAGAATCATGCCTATATTTCCCAAAAGATTTGGTCATATTTCGCCGATGCCGTTGTTAAGTTCGGGGACGAGATTGTCGTCATCTTCCAGGCATAATTCCGAACTCTGGGCACATGGACTGATACTGAGGGTTTTCTAAGGGGAATAGTCAATTAAGCCCAGCAGCAGCACTTGCGAACATTAGACCAATGAAACAGTTTACATAGGAAATAAATGAGCTTCTTTACAAGACAAGCAGGTCGCCTAATTATACCTAACTAATCCGCCGTTCCATTACAAGCCTAAAAAAAATTACTTCATGGTTGGCGCAGTGGCTAAGCGATTAGCTTTCTGCGCTTGATGTTGCGAGTTCGATTTCCGCACGCAAAAAATATATAGATAACTAGCTTCCGCTCGCGGCTTCGCCCGCGTGTACCTTTTCCCGGGATAAAAAGTAGCCTATGTGCTATTCCAGACTATAATCTATCTCTGTGCCAAATTTCATCCAGATCCGTTCAGCCGTTCCAGCGTGAAAGAGTAACAAAGATCCATCCATCCATCCATCCTCACAAACTTTCACATTTATAATATTAGTAGGATTAGTAGGATAGGATAGGATTACAACGGACAACATAAAAAATTACATGGAATAAATATACAATTACATTAAATATCTACAGATAGTTGTTTCGGGTCTCGTTGTGTGTGCATGTGACATGTATGTTTGTCAGTCTTGTCCTGCTATCTCTATTAAGTCATCAGCCCACCTTCTTATCTGCCGACCTACTCTTCTGTTCCTGTACAAGTAACAAGGCTGTAAGTCTTGTTATACTATGTAGAACTTTTATATAATTTGAATACTCAAGTCGTGGCGACCTCTAGATAACCGCCACGCGCCCTACACGCGAACCAATTTTAGAACCGTCGATTTTGTCGTTTATTACCGACATTGGCGTGGTAAAACCTTTTTCATGTGTAAGTTAGACATTACATGTAAAAGACTGCCTTATTGGTCTAGAATTCGACGACACGGATGGCGCAGTGGCTAAGCGAATAGCTTTCTGCGCTACGTGTCGTGGGTTCGATCCCCGCACGGAACAAATATTGGTATGATCTACAGATAGTTGTTTCGGGTCTGGTTGTGTGTGCATGTGACATGTATGTTTGTAAACTGTACCCATGATACAGGAGAAATCCTAGTGTGGGCAAGGTTTTATAAAAAAACACAAGGACTGGGGCTACAGGGCTATTGCGTATCTCTGTTGACAGCTCATAGTGAAGATCACTTAGCAAAGTGTTCAACAATGAACCGTCAAACAGCTTGTTTCGTATTGGCTATCTCCACTGACTAAGATGACGTCATGAGCACCCAGCATCGCTGGTAGTCACCGTGACACATATTTTGTTGTATTGGTTTATTGTGTAAAGAAATTGTCGGAAGCCCACAGTTCATAAATTGTGCCCTCGCTCATAATAAGAATAGGCTCGGTGCCTTTTACATGACATTCCATAACTTTACCGGCAAAACGTGGGTCTATGTTAGAAGACTTCTCCCTAACTCTTCAAAGAAAACACTCGTGATAATACGGTTATATACGACGGTGGCCATAAAAAGGTTATTTTTGTGTGTCCAAAACTTTGCTCCACCAATATTTGACGAACTTTAATCTAAAACATTGATAAACAACTAGAAAACACCAACAACAAGTAGCTTATGCATCTAAATGTGATTACAAATGACCAACCTGTTTGCATTATCTGCCTGATTGAACGCGTATAGTTCACACATTGTTTTGATTGGCTCCTAACAAATGTATAACTATGTATGGACGTGTATGGGATGAGAAACTGGGACACTGAATTACAGTTGAATAGTAAATAAACAAAGTTCTAGATAGCATCTGTTTATATTCTGATATATCACATGTTAATGATATGAACACCTGATTTCTCGAATCAAATCTTTTAGTCATCTAATTTAGAGTCAGGTGATTGGTTGCTGAATTGATCGTTGATGTTGGTCAACCAATCTAAACAGCTTATTTGAGATATGAACAGGCGCGGTAATAACCATAGACTTTAGGGGGCGTAATATTAACAGTAAAGTGACTTCGGGGGGTCATATTAATGTTGAGGCAGGCGTTTTAAGCAGGAACTTACTTAAAATTTTAGTAGTTAGTAAATTTGTCTATTTTTAGGAGGTCTGTCAGTTTAATGTTTACGATTTTGGTGGGTCAGGACCCCCTCCCCCCCTCGGACTCCCACAGGATATTAAATTATTGGTTCTTAGCACGATAAAGCGTGAGGGCTTGGGGACCTCAAACAGTGTTATAGGGTTTTTCTGTTTGAAAATTATCAGTAATAAGCTCGCCCCCTATCATCTTTATATTTAAAATAAGGTGTGTGTGTGTGTTTGTAATTCTTTCCCTGCTAAACGGCTTCATTTATCTTCATTTTTGGATAGTTCTTAGCTATAGTTGGACCCTGTGGGTAGCGCTATTGTCGAGATCCAAGAAAGGGTCCGCTAGTGTACGTATAAATGTGGGAATACAACAGTACAACTCACACCCTTCGGGAATACAGGCGTGATGCTATGACAATACTATAACAAAGAAAATGTCAAGAAGTAAATTACCTGAGTTTCATTTCTTAGTACATAAAAGTGTCACAATTCGGGGACCTGACGTCATAACTCATCACCCAATTCGTGACTCCATTACTCCACCAGCCATTCTTGCGTAGATTTTATTAACCATACGTATTTTAACTTTCAATTCTTGTTCTTTACAGGAAGTGTGAACTTCAACAACAAATATTTGGAAACGCGCCAAGTCACATGTGGGAGAGAACTTGTCTGCATATCCCGCTAGAAACCTGGCGTGATAATAATTAAACAAGTAAGTATTGATGTAGTATGTAGTTCTGATCCCCGAATACTCAAAGGCTTAATAACTAGTGACACCTTTAAATTTGAAAATTCTTTGGAAAGGGGGTAATCAGGGGTCTTTATTCAGACCTTGTGACGTCACAAACCACATATCTTAAATATGGCCGATAAATAACAAAATACCTGGGTGCTTCTGCGCCGAATTTATTGAATACACGCCGGAGACTTTCCGGGCAAAGAAATATTTTTAATTAGAACAGAATACGACGTAGACCTATAAAATTTTCGAAGCATTTTTACTTCAAAATATTTTTAATATAACTGGTATGATCCCGTTATATCTAGTTAAAAATTCATTTGGTAAAAATATTAGGTTTTTTTTTTTTTTTATATCAAAATTCCAATGAATAATGCATTATTATCATAAGTTTTTCAAGAACACTCAAGCTAGATTTTTTTAGCACATCTACCCTGAATTATAAGCAGAAAGTCATAAAGTCAAGTCTGTTTTAATTTGTGATTTTAGGCAAAAACGTGGGCGATAACAGTTGGTATTTTCGCAATCTATGTTTTTGTATTACCTACCTTCAAACATTCTCAGTATTTTTAAGCTGTTATAGCTTTAATACAATATAAATAAATATCATACATAACACAGCATCACGCCATCATACTTCGATGGTACTTTAGCTTTCTACACTAGGTGTCGCAGGGTAGATTCTCGCACGGAACAAATATTTGTAGGATCTACAGATAATTGTTTCGGGTCTGGTTGCGTGTGTATGTGATGTTTGTAAACTGTATCGTTCACCACGATACAGGAGAAATACTAGTGTGGGGCAACGTCTTTTTTATAAAGAAAAAGAGTTTCCGCGAGTGACGAATCCTGAAATCGTCTGGCGCAGCGTAGGCAGTCATCTTCGATATCATTGCTTACTGGCTAATTTGACCACACGGTTGACGCAATGTCTAAGCAATTAGCTTTCTGCGCTTCGTATCGCGGTCTCGATTTTCGCATGAAACTAATATTTATATGATCTACAGATAATTTCGGGTCTGGTTGTGTGTGCATGTGACATGTAATGTTTGTAAACTGTACCCACGATACAGGAGAAGTTTTGGAATGGGGCAGTTTTTTTTTTAAACATAACATAACATAACATGGCGTCACGCCTGTATTCCCCGAAGGGTTAGGCAGAGGTGATGCTGTTATCGAGTCACATGTCCATGTCATCCATCTACCGGGCACAGTTCCAGACTCCGTGCTGCTACTGAGAATTTCCATACAGAAAAACCCATTAACACTGCCCGACCCGGGAATCGAACCCAGAACCTCACGCTCAACAATCGCACTTACGACTAACCCAATGAGGCAGTAATTAATAATAATGAGCAAAAATTTAAAAAAAACACTAACCGAAATAATCTTTTCACTAAGGCATAAGCAATTCCCATGGGCCATCACATAAACCTTATTGTACTATACTTTAGATATAGTATCTTGTACATCTATGCGTTATTATCACCAAGTCGTAAAGGTAACAGAATAAAAGGATTACTCTGGCACTAGCTACTGATGGGTATTTTACTGCATAGTGCAGTTTTATTAACTATTTACGTATAATATTTGTGCTGTTGTTACAAGGTTTCATTTTATGTAACGTTATGACATTATTTGTTGTTGTTGGACCTATAGTGGTGATTTAAGGTTTTATTTTTGTCCCATATTCGGTTTCCTCGTGAAGAGGGGCTTGTAACTACATACCTTACAATCAATCCTGATCTCTCTCCCATCGTTTCGGATTGGATTGGACTGTGAGAGTGAAGGAATAGAGAGAGCACCTGTGTTTGCGCACACACTTGTGCTCTATAATATCTCCTGCGTAGTTGGCTAACCTCCGGTAAGATTGGCCGCCGTGACCGAAATTCGGTCAGGAGGACATTATTATTACATTATTACAGTCAATCTTCGAAGTTAATCAGGCATGCTGCGATCAGTTCTTGAATTGGTGACTTTTTTATACACATCGATATATCTCCATGCCTCGGACAGCACATGTTGGAAGTCAGAAGACAGTCGGTCCGGATAATTTATTTGAACATTTATTTTTTAAGGAGATCAAACGCGCAAGCCTTTTCGCAACAAATCAATTACTTAACTCCTGCGCCAATCGAATTACTTGTGATCCAACTTATTCTTGTCGAAATAAATAAAGATTTTAGTTATATTCGTACTATAGTGATGCCGTACCGCGAATATGTGGTGTGTGTGGCTCCGAGCCTAACTTATATCCAAGTATGAAGGTTTAACTATGTGAAGTCTTAGTAACTTAGTTTTGGAAACAATAGAAGCATATTTATGACTATATATTTTAATTTAGTTAAGACAGAGGCGACGCCCGGCAGAGACAATAGCAAATAAATAGGCCATTTTTTATTTTCAGATTGCGTCGTTAAGCTCAATGAAAAATAGAGGAAATATGTTTTATAAAAATGCTAAAATGTTCCAAGTACTTTTCTATAAATTAACCGCACCAAAAAAACAGAATGAGAAAAATATTTCTGGCATGTTTTCCAGTGAATTGTATTTTTCTATATTTTAAAAACATCATCATCATCATCATCAGCCAGAAGACGTCCACTGCTGAACGAAGGCCTCCCTCAAAGGAGGGGTTTGTCATAAGCCCCACGCTTGGCAGGTGGCTTGGAGATCGCAGTGGTTCACCGATTAGTGAGAGGACGCTGCTGCCCGTCCTCCGGTGTCTGGCCGCAGTTTTAAGACGTACCCGGGTCTACAACATTGTTTTTGAAAACATGGCCCCACACAAAAAATAGCTCCTGTATGGTGAGTGCGATTACAAAATAACTATCTGTAGGTCATACAAATATTTATACCATGCGGGAATCAAACCCTAGACGGGTAGCGCAGCAGTAAATTAATAACTTCACAACATGAGCGCACTCACTGATATACTACAATATTATGAATTCCTTCGTGTATTCATGATGTACATCACTTTGATAAACAACTAGATAAAAACTTAATTACATAGGTAGGTATTGTTCATTGAAATTGCAATCAAGCTACAACACGATAACAATGTTTTTTCTTTAATTTACCCAGTATAATAGCTTTCTTTCTTTTTAAAAAAAAACTTTGCCATACAGGATTCCAATGACAAAATATAAGAAATTATAGTTGTAATACATAACATAACATAGCATCACGCCTGTATTCCCCGAAGGGTTAGGCAGACGTGTACTATTGTACACCCACATTTCGCCGATGCTGTCATTGAGTCGCAAGTAATAGAGGGCGAACTAATTGCTATCTACCGGGCACAGTTTGAGACTCCATGCTGCTGTTGAGAATTTTCATACACAAAAATCTGATAACACTTTGCCCAACCCGGGAATCGAACCCAAGACCTCACCCTCAGCAGTCGCGCTTGCTACCACTAGACAAATAAGTCTTGTCCTATTTAGGGATAAAACTAATTGGGTATCTTTCCCTTACATCATTAGTTAAATCTGCGTATGAACTATACTCGTGTCGGCATTGAACGATGAGCTTTTATGAGATATATCTTACTTTTTTTACTGGCGTTGGCATCGAAGATACTTTAGTATGTAATAAATTCTCACGCGACCATATCCGACAATAAGAAACGAGACTAATAGGCTTGAAAATAACACAAGAGGCTATTAATAGAGAAAATGTGTGTTTTTCACGCGGTAATATAGTGTTTCTGCCATCTTACTCCATTCAATATGAATAATTTCGACACTGAAACGTTAAATTAATGTGTACGTATTTCCTGTCCATTTTTATCCAAAGCACATTCTCCACTTATACAAAATTTAGTATTTATTGTACATTTTATTTCTAAAAAGATACTAGCTTGGTTGTCCGTGACTACGTCTGAATGACTTACTTGAGAGATAAAAAAAACATATAATCCCAAATGTTTTTTATATGAGAAGAACAAAAAGAATCCGTAAATGAAACAAAATCATGATCTGGGTCTCGATAACAGCGCCATCTACCAGGTCCAACTATAGTTAAGAACCATCCAAATGACACCATAAGTACTAAAAAGAATCATCAAAATCGATCAAGCCGTTTAGGAGGTAAAGAATTACGAACACGCACTGAAATTATATATATAAAGATTTGTATACGACCTTTAACTTATAATATTGGCATAACAAAATTATTCCATAGTTACCCAAACAACTTTGTGGCGAAACGGGACGGACCCGAGCTTGTACGGATCAAAGTAAGCCTTATAGTTTAGGGATAACAAAATGACATGTTTATGACTGGCGTATTTTTGTGGCATATTGTGTTATTTTTATGGAATATTCTGTTATGTTTTATGATGTAAGGGAATCACCTTTATGATATAGGGGAATCACATTTGCTTCGGGCAATATGAATCCAAAGGTTTTAGAGCTTTCTGGGTCAGCCAAGACTACTTGTTACCCAAAGGCTGAAGAGCCGTAACAGTTTTGTCAAAAGTGTCCTTTCTCTCGCCGACAAATGTTCACAGGAGAGATGTCGAATGTGGTGGGACAGCATGACCCACCTATTCCCTTTATCCCATCTTCTAAATCTACTTCCTGGAATGCCCAATCATGTAACTATATTACCACACTTAGTTGATTATATCGGAATGAAAGGGTTAGATAGAGGGGTACTATTGTGCACCCACATTTCGTCGATGGTGTCATCAAGTCTCCTATAATAGAGGGCTGGCCTGTTACCATCAACCGGTCTCAGTTCCAAACTCTGTGCTGCTACTGAAAATTTGTATACAGAGAAACCCAGTAATGCTTTGTCCGAACCCAGGACCTCAAGCTCAGCAGGTTCGCTTGCTAACTGCCGTGCTTGCAACGAGACCAGTCAGTTTGGAATCGGAATTCCATATCCATATTAAATATCTGTTCCTAAAACAGGACTTCCTTCTTTTTAAATATCGTAAGCAGCGAAAACTCTATCAAATTACTTGAATTCGCGAAGTTTTTGATGTAATAGTCCATTTTGTTTGCAAGAAATTTTCATTGACGTTCGTTTGACAGAATCACAGAAAGTTTGCGCTCTTGTTCGTCAAATTCGTCTTATTATTTGACAAATATTTTTGTTAACTGTCTCGTCTATGTCTTACCTTTTTTTATAACTACGGAATCATGACACAGTATCATGAAAAGTATGCCTCATTAGTTTAGGACTAAGTAAGTCATAAGCGCGTCTACTGAGCATAGAATCAGAAGGTTTAAACGTAAAACAACTAAATGATATTGGGATTTTCCGTTACAAAAGAAAATCAGTAGCCACCTGAACTTTGGAATTATACCCGGCAGATGTCAATGGGGTCGCCTTCCATCATAATATATCCCATAGGACTTAATTACCGCATCGGCAAAATGTAAGCATACAATACAAAACCTCTGTCTAACCCTTTGGGAAATACAGGCGTTATGCCATATTACTCTGTTACGTGTTACCCAATATTTGGTACTAGCTTCCGCTCGCAGCTTCGCCCGCGTGGTTTACGAACCCGTACATTTTTGCGGGATAAATAGTAGCCTATGTGCTATTCCAGACTATAATCTATCTTTGTGCCAAATTCCATCCAGATCCGTTCAGCCGTTCTGGCGTGAAAGAGTAACAAACATCCATCCATCCTCACAAACTTTCACATTTATAATATTAGTAGGATAGTAAGATACTAAATGTCCTTGATCGCCACCTGCATCCCCAATACCCGAACCGAGATGATAATCTATTAAAATCACGTAGCTAAATCTCATGCCTCCCTTAGGCTAGCCGCAGACTAATAGTTCAACAGGGATTTGCACTCAAGACGTCTTGATTATCTATGATCGGTTTAAGCTACGCTCGGATACATATTGCTCACATTTAGCGCTTAATTGTTCGCAATCTGTTATGGAATTGGGTGTTGTGTTATTTAGCGTGACGTGATGGCTTAAAGTTTAAAGTCGATTACGGAAACAGTTTTGTGACAAAGAACTTTTTTAAACACCATGGTGACAAGAAAGGTGGTTTTCAAAAATTTGATGTCAGTGTGATGGCAGCTTTCATCAACTGTTTTTGGCTGATCCTTAATGACGTCAACGAAAAATAAAACGGTCACAATGACCAAAGTCAAAGTCAAATATTTTTATTTCGAGTAGGCATTTACAGGCTCTTTCAAAACGTTCTGATTTTAGGTGCACGGTTCCAAAGGGGGTAGGTCCTATGGAGAAGAGACCGGCAAGAAACTGATTAAAAATAATAGTTTTATACTGGGTACAGTCTTTAACGGTAACGAGCGAAAAAAAAAGCCGCCCAATTCTCGCTTTTCATCACACCAACTGTGAATTCTTTGTGACCATCAGAATTTGAATATCACTTGCGTTAACGGTAAAGGAAAACATCGTGAGTATACTTATACCTATACTATTTGAGAGGGCTCGATAAAGTTCTCGATGGTGTGTGTAGTTCGCCAACCCGCATCAGACTGGCCTGGTGATTTGCACCAAAACGTCAGAAGACGATGAAGATTCCAAAGCCATAAAGTTCAGTAATGTTTCCATTAAGACTTATTGGTCGGATAGCGATTACTAAGCATGAGGTGTTAGGCTCGATCCCGGGTTAGGCAGAGTGTTATTATGATTTTCTGTATGGAAATTCTCAGTAGCAGCAATCTGGAACTGTGTCCAGTAGATGGCAATAGGTTCGACCCCTATTACATGGGACTTAATAAAACCATCGGTGAAATGTAGGTGTGCAATAGTACACCTCTGCCTAACCCGTCCGGGAATATAGGCGTGATGTTGCTATATTACACCATACACAACTATATTATATTTAACACAGTGTGGCAACATCTGCTCTGCATTTAATATTCGTCTGGAATCGACACATCGTGTAGTTTGCCATCTTAGTTTATCTACATAGCTAAGAAATTCAACGTAGTCAGAAGTTTCACGACCTAAGCAACGTAACTTAGCTCAAACCTATTGGGTTAATACTAAAATAAAGTAGCAAAGTTGTGTCAGAATGATCAAATTTTCAAGAGAGCAAAAAGCTTTTACTTTGAAACTGGTTTTTGAAATTTATTTTTCATATAATACTTATTTGTGTAGGTTTTTATGGGATTAACGGAGAAGAGAACTCGTGGAGAGGTGTGGAATGTGTTTGCCCAGAAGTTGATGAAACACTAAACTTTACTGTTTTTATGTATGGCAATTCTTATTTTTTTTTTATTTTTTTTTTTATTGATCATATAAAATAGTTTTACATGGGTAATATACATATATATCACAAAAACCATCGCGGGTTTAACAGTGATATATCAGACACGACATCTCGGTACATAATAATAATACACATACACAGTAGTACAGATCACATACACGCTAGGAAATATTTTTTTAACACAATTTTACAATTTTTTGCATTAATGGCATTGCAGATTTCAAAAGGTAAGTCATTCAGTATAGATGGCAGCATGCATTCCCACGTCCGTGCTCCATAAACATTATTATATTGTGGTGTCTTATATGCGGGTAGGTATGATAAACTTCGCAACGACTTCGGCCTTTCTTTTTTTTGTATGTTTACTAGGTTATGGTAGTTTTCGCTTAATACGCAAATACGGACCCTGTCGAAAACATTTACAATTTGACAGTGTCTAAATAGACCGTTTTCATTGTCATGAAATTGTAGTTTTATTTTTTTAGATACAATTGTTTTTAAGATATTTAGTTGTAACTTATAGATATTTTCAACGTAGGTCCTGTACGTGCTTCCATAGCTGCTTAAGCCGTAGCTGATCACGGAATCAGCCAGTGCCAGATACATGGTCCTAAGTGTTCTGTATGGTAATTTGTGTTTAAGTATATGTAGCTTTGAAAGTATCGATCTAAGTTTGTTACAAACGTGATTAACATGCGGCCCCCAGTGAAATTTACAATCTATTATCATACCCAGATACAAATGCTGTTTCACTAACTCTAACGTTTGGCAGCGACATGGGTTTCTCTTTTGATGTAGACACATATGCTCATGGGCTACGATAGATGGCACACAGGGTGACGTCAGATAGGGTGAGTGTATATGCATTAGTTTGGTTTTTTTTGCATTAATGACAAGACCGGCATCGTGGGCCCACCCACATAGGAGGTCGAAGTTACGTTGCATTGTTCTCTGCGCCTCGCATAAGTTTTTATGTGCAGTAACTAAGCATGTATCATCAGCAAATTGGTATACGGAGCCCTCTGTGAATATATTGCACATATCGTTCACATACAATAAGTATTCCATCGGCCCGAGAATCGAACCTTGAGCTGTACCTTTGTCGGTCGGAATCATGTTACTTAGTGATCCTGCGACATTTACCGACGTGAAGCGATGTTCGTGATAATTTTTAAACAATTCTAAAAGTGGACCCCGTATACCATTCTGCTGTAATTTGTTAAATAGTGTACTATAATTTAGACAATCAAACGCCTTGCTAAAGTCAATGAAGACAGCAAGCACATGTTCACGATTTTCTAGGTACCTGTTGACCTCATTACTAAACTTTCCTAATAACTGCGACGAATTTTTATTTTTTTGAAATCCATACTGCTTGTCATTAATAATGTTATTTTTTGTCAAGTATTTATTAATTTCTTGTCCGAGATACCTCTCAATTATCTTATCGATGCATGATAATATAGTAATTGGCCTGTAGTTGTTGACATCGGTATACATACCGTTTTTATGTATAGGTCTTATTATTCCAATCTTAAGTGAACTCGATTTAACGCATTGAACGCGTTCGGCGCTCCAATTGGTGGAGAGCACGAAACGGACCACTCGGAGCGCTGAACGCGTTCGATGCGTGAAATCGAGTCTGTCAAAAGAAACTTACACTAGGGCCTCTGGTGCTTTGTTATGACACTGCTCGGAAGATGACAATAGGCTTGTCCTTACATGTGACTCAATAACGGCACCGGCGAAATGTAGGTGTGAAAAACACCTCTCTCAAACTCTAACTAACTGCCTCATTGGTTCTGGGTTCGATTCAAAGGTCGGGCGAAATATTATTGCGTTTTTCTGTGTAGCCATTTTTAGCCGCAGCACGGAGTTTGAAACTGTGCACGGTTGATGGCAATAGGTACGCCCCCTATTATGGGTAAAAAATAATATATTTTTATTCATGTAGATCATTTAAAGACACTTATGAATAGTCAGACTCTAGTTGCCACGTTCCAAAGTGTTGTTTTCCTCTGGAGAAGAACGGGCAAGAAACTCCATGGTTACGCCTTACAATTCAGATTATTTAACATTTTATATTTATGAATACATAATTTTCTCAACGTCTCAACTAGGTCTAAAATAAACAAACCGAAATCCGAAAATTTCTGATTGTACTTCTATGACAGCTATGAGCTGACCAGTCCCAGCAGACGGCACTCGTTCACGAGTGTGACGTATGTGTCAGCGTCATTCAGCTCAACGATAATGCAGGGAACCGAACGACCCGACACACAGCGTGGGACTTAATAACACTATCGGCAAAATGTGTACACAATAATACACCTCTGCCTAACCCTTCGGTGATACTGGCGTGATGCTGTTATGATGCTATATTATGTTATACTTATCATAAACAAACATGTCATATAAGATTCACTTGACGCTACAATTCAAATCATCATCATCATCATCATCATCATCAACCAGAAGACGTCCACTGCTGAACGAAGGCCTCCCTCAAGGGGGGGTTTGCCATAATCCCCACGCTTGGCAGGCGGCTTGGGGATCGCAGTGGCTCACCGATTAGTGAGAGGACGCTGCTGCCCGTCCTCCGGTGTCTGGCCGCAGTTTTAAGACATACCCGGGTCAACAATTCAAATAGCGTTCCAATATGATTCGTTTTAATCACGGACTGATGCAGAGGGATATATTTTGTAAACGAGAACCGACGGCAAATGCAATTAAAACATTGCATTTCCATCGACCCTAATAATTGGGTCGTGTAAATCAGCCTTTACATCCATAATACTATGAAGGCCTTAATCAGTTTTCACTGAATTCCAAAGCTAATTTATCTCAATTGGGAAATGATGAGTAAACTTCACATGTCTCATATATTAATTGTATAATTGCTGACGATAATCCTCCCTTTGACTGTATGGAGGAACGAGGTATGATGTTCCTCCATTGAAAAGGGAGGATCCTCCGACCAGGCAAGGTGGTTAGCCTGGCGGGCCGAAGCCCGACAGTTGATGTCGGATATTCGTATATGTGTTAGAATCGTTGTAAACTTTCATAGTGCGATTCAGGGTTTGTTGTTGTATCTTCACTCTGACAGATGGCGCTTTACTTTTTGCCATGTTGCGAGTAGTTGACGCTACATCACTCCCCCCCCAGACCGGAGGTCGATGCTGTTGAGTCTTGAGATTGCTTGCCAGGGCCAGTGATGATTCCAGTGAGTCGGAACCGAGTGCCGCATAGTTCACAGTGAGTCGGAACTAGGTGCGGTGATGCTGCGAAGTCCTCAGTGAGTCGAGGTAGTGCAGTGAAGAGTAATGGCTGGCTGCTGCGTCGACCAGGAGAGAAGGGCTCTGCTAGATGACCGGCCGAAGTGCAGTGTGCTGTGCTAAGGTTGCTGATGAGAGGCCGATGGGAAGAACCAGGCTTGCGCGGTCGCTGCAAGCGTGTGGTTACCCGTTGGGGCCGAGGATGCTGGCTGGCAGGGTGAGACTTGCTTGATGCTACTCGAAGGGTACTGGGGGAGTGAAGGCGATGATGCCGTCGAAGGTTGCGCAGGTGTTCATATTTAGGGGTCACCACTATGGAGGAACGAGGTATGGTGTTCCTCCATTGAAAAGGGAGGATCCTCCGACCAGGCAAGGTGGTTAGCCTGGCGGGCCGAAGCCCGACAGTTGATGTCGGATATTCGTATATGTGTTAGAATCGTTGTAAACTTTCATAGTGCGATTCAGGGTTTGTTGTTGTATCTTCACTCTGACAGATGGCGCTTTACTTTTTGCCATGTTGCGAGTAGTTGACGCTACAACTGTAAAGGAAAGTAATTAAAGCTTAAATTATAATTTGTCTCAAGGCTTTAAGTAATAATCATAGATATAATGATGAAATCTCTCTCTGAATTTCTTAAAATGCATGGTTAAGTAGATTACGGTTAATATTTGCCTTAAGTGACAGTTTCCAAATTGTCCACTCCATTATCCTTTTGACCCGAACGGCGAACATACAACTCCCTTCATTGAAAGAACAATTTATTGAAGTTTCATATATTGAAAATATACAGCCAGTATTTATATGAAACAAATAGTCATACTGAAACTGACACTGTCACACATGCATACGTAAACACGCTGCACTTCAACGTGCCCGCTTTGTTACAATGCACACCAACAAATAAATCCAAGCACACACTGATGCCAACACAATCGATCACGTTCTTCTCAGAACGTGGTCTACGTTCAAAGGATACGCACACAATTATTCATCATAAGCACACAAATAAAAGACCCCAATAGGCAATAACTCCCGAAATATTCCAAACTCAAAATCTGAACAACAAAACAACGACAGATGCATTGACAACTCTGACGATAAAACAGATGGCGCCATAGTTGCTGGACACATTAAAACCTTGGATGGAGTAACTAAGTTTGTCAATTTCCAGGGTCTTGTCTCCGTCAACTTTGATGTTGTTTGTAAGATTAATGGTGCCATTAAAGGATAGGGTGTTTGGGATGTGTTATAGTTCTTGATTATCATGATCGTGGAAATGGATTGGAGGCGTCGGGCTAAAGTCGTTATGTGCAATATAGCAAAGATGATGTGATATGGACAGCGTGATAATCTGCTCGTTATAATTGCATATGCCTGGTGCGTACCTAACTTCGTTTATTATGTTACTTAATATTATAGCTCAATGATCCTTTCTAGTGAATAAAATATTTTATTAAATGTCAAAATATCGTAATATTAGATTTGGATGGTAAGGCTTTGGGAATATCATTTGACGTATAGCTCTCAGAAATTGTATACATAATTGATAGAGTTACCTTTCTGGATTCCCGAAAGGATTAATTTAGAGTAATTGAATTACTAATGGTATTATTCGAGTATGGTATCAATTTATTTATTTCAAATAATACGTGCAAATATATAATAAAGATGTTCAAAAATACTTGGCAAGTGAGCTTCACCAAGCAAAGTGTAAATTAAATTAAAATGGCAAAGTAACATAACTTTTTTTTTACCTTCGAAGGACTGTCATACTGAACTTCGAAGTTCAAAACACCGATGGAACTTCGAATTTGCGTCTCGCTTGCTCTTTACACTTTTATATATTGCTCTCTTTATCTAGCTTTCGAAATTATGTACTTTATGAATAGATTACATCGGTATTTTAAACTTCGAAGTTCAATAGATAGATAGAGTATTCTTTATTGTACACCAAAGGAAAAATTACAAAGCGAAAATACATTTTACACATAGGGTACAAATGGCGGTCTTATCTCAGTCTAAATTATGTATGTTTTAAATCCTCTTGTAGTTTTATTTTTATTTCGCCAACCCGTTCTCCTTATTTCTCTCATGTTTTTACCCTCTAGTACATCAGCGGGTTTGTCTAGCATATTAAATATTTCCAGAAAATGTACTCGTAATGGAGCAATGGTACAATTGGGTACAATAGAACGTTATTTCAAGCAATGAAACCTTAACTTCTCTAGGGAAATACTATTCGGCCGTGAAGCCGCAGCAAAATTAATCAAAAAGATAAAAGCTGTAGGTAGTGGAATTCTCTCAATTGAAATTTAGACCGCCATTATAATACAGGCTGCAGACTATTAAATCGAAGCTATTATACAGGGTGACTGGTAAAATTACGAACATATTCAAGAACATGATATTTCATGCTCGCATGAAACGAATAAAAATGTAAAAAAATCAATAGAAAATTTGTGTTTAGATTCACAGAGTCTTGAATAACCCATGAGCACGCGATTGCATCGGGCGAATGGACTACAGAAGTATCAGCCGTTTTGCATTCGTACTTCAAACCTGATTTAGGGCTAACAAAAATCCATATAATGTATTTTATTAGATAACTAGGTAACATGTTAAGATAGATAGAACGACTGCTAAGATTCCCGGGTGGCGCAGTATTATTGGGTTTTTATCTAAAGAAATTCTCAGTAACAGTATGGAGTTTGGAACTATGCTTGGTTGATAGCAATAAATTGACCACCTATTACATGGGAAATAAAAACAGCATAGGCAAAATGTGGATGCACAATAGTACACCTCAGCCTAACCCTTCGGGGATACAAGCGTGATACTTTGTTATGTTAAGCTATCTCGTACAATGGGCGACATTGGCGGTAGTACACTTTGCTAACAAAATTCTTTGCACGGTTTGCGATGAACTAACCACGCCTATATTTTGCTTCCGCCAATGAGAGCAGATATAAGTATACCTGTGATAAGAGCGGCAACAGCGCGGTGTCATATTACGACAAGATCTTTTGGCGCAATTAATGCTGAATAAAAACGATCACACCACACACAGTCACAGTCGCCCTCGCATAATTATTTATCAAATTATTAATCACAATCACTCTATTTAATGTATTCTAACGTCCAATGTACACGTCCAATTTCGCACAATTCACTTAACTGTTCACTAAAACTACCTATTCTACATTACGTGTCCTGCCCCTATAAAAATAAAGCGTCCAATTTCGCAAAATCACAGTAAAGGCGGTGAAACTCCTGCGCTTCCGAAATTGTAAAATAATGACGCTTGCGACGTCACAGGACCGCGGCGACACACTGACCTACATATGTAGGTGTAACGGGGGCAGGCGCAGGGATTCGAAAAGAAAGTGAAATAGAAACAAACAAACTTAGTTTTGTTTCTTTCGCACATACTTACTCTTATGTCAATCGTAAGAGTACGTAATATGAAGTAATAACTTCCGCATGCATTATTTATTTTCGTATCTAATTCTGATGACACGTTTTGACTTTTATGGCTCAAGCATAAAGTATATCTGACAAATGACTATATGTATCACTGTTTTCCCTTACATATATTACTATTTTAAAATAGGCATGTCAATTAATTAAGATTTTAACAACAAAAATAAATATAAATAAATAACACAATTTTTTATATCAGACTGAGCCACAGCGAAGTTTGGCCAGGTTTAGCTAGTATTATTATAATCCAAATTATTTGAAAATAATCGCAAACAAAACCGTCGCAGTATATTGCTTTTTTACCGCTGTAAGTAAAATATTTGTTTGAAATATTATACTTACGAGTATATCATTTGAGTAGATTCATCGAGACAAATTAATCGAACAGGAATAATTATTGTTACATGTATAATATGTTTATGGAATGGTATAATGCCTTTTAGAAGTTTTGAAGCCAAATCAGTCGATGTCGATTTATATAAGTGAAACATGCTATTGAATTTTTTGTAATTTATAATTTATATAGTTTTATCAACACAAAGTACTAAGTCGATTTTTATTGTTTTGTTTCTAAAATACATTCTGAACTTCTCAATTATCAAATCTAAAATTCTCAAATTCTCAAATCTAAAATTCTCAAATTCTCAAGTTACAAATTCTCAAATTTCAACTTCTCAAATCTCAAACCTTCAAATATCAACCTCTCAAATCTCAACTTCTCAATTCTCAAATTCTCAAACTCAAATATCTCAAATTCTCAAATCACAAATTCTCGAATCTCAAATTCTCAAGCTCTCAAATATCAAACTCTCTAATCTCAAATTCTCAAATTCTCAAACTCAAATATATCAAAACTCAAATTCTCAAATCTCAAATCACAAATTCTCAAATTCAAATATCTCAATTTTCAACTTCTCAAAACTCAAATTCTCAAATCTCAAATCCCAAATTCTCAAAACTCAAATTCTCAAATCTCGTATCGGGAAGATCCTCCGACCAGGCAAGGTGGTCAGCCTGGCGGACCGAAGCCCGACGGCTAATGTCGAACATTCGTATATGTGTTAGAATCGTTGTAAACTCTCATAGTGTGATTGAGGAATTTCTGTTGTCGCTTCACTCCGATATTGCGAGCAGTAGTCGCTACAACGTCAAAACCGCTGGAACCCATATAAAAGTTAGACACAAATAGGTAAACGGCTAGTTTGTGTCGTTACCGTCTGTTATTATTGTCGATGAACTTGGGCCTCAGGAATTCAAAAGTTTAATAATTTGATTCAAAGGCACAATTGGCTCAGTGGCTAAGCGATTGGCTATCTGCGCTACGTCGTAAGTTCGATTACCACACACATATGACGATACAACAAAATGTTAGTACAAAAATACACAAAGCATATCGTTCTAAGACAGAGACAGGGGTGTCAGAGCAGTCTGGTGGCTGTGGTGGAGGTGTCAGAGCAGTCTGGTGGCTGTGGTGGGTGTGTCAGAGCAGTCTGATGTTTGTGGTGGGGGTGTCAGAGCAGTCGGGTGTTAGACGTGGTGGTGTCAGAGCAGTCGGGTGGTTGTGGTGGTGGTGTCAGGGTCAATCTGGTGGATGTGCTGGTGGTGTCAGAGCAGTCGGGTGGTTGTGGTGGTGGTGTCAGGGTCAATCTGGTGGATGTGCTGGTGGTGTCAGAGCAGTCTGGTGGTTGTGGTAGGGGTGTCAGAGCTATCAGATGGTTGTGGTGTGGGTGTCAGAGCAGCCTGATGCTTGTGGTGGGTGTGTCAGAGCAGTCTGATGTTTGTGGTGGGGGGTGTCAGAGCAGTCGGGTGTTAGAGGTGGTGGTGTCAGAGCAGTCGGGTGGTTGTGGTGGTGGTGTCAGGGTCAATCTGGTGGATGTGCTGGTGGTGTCAGAGCAGTCTGGTGGTTGTGGTGGGGGTGCCAGATCAGTCGGATGGTTGTGGTGGTGGTGTCAGAGCAGTCTGGTGGTTGTGGTGGTGGTGCCAGAGCTGTCTGATGATTGTGTTTGGGGTGTCAGAGCAGTTAATGTTTGTGGGGGTGTGTCAGAGCAGTCTGATGGTTGTGGTGGGGGTGTCAGAGCAGTCTGATGGTTATGGTAGGCGGGTGTCAGAGCATACTAATGTTTGTGGTGGGGGTGTCAGTGCAGAATGGTGGTTGTGGTGGGAGTGTCAGGTTCAATCTGAGGGTTGTAGTGGTGGTGTCAGAGCAGTCGGGTTGTTGTGGTGGTGGTGTCAGAGCAATCGGGTGATAGTGTTGGGGGTGTCAGAGCAGTAGGGTGGTTGTGGTGGTGGTGTCAGAGCAGTCGGGTGGTAGTGTTGGGGCTGTCAGAGCAGTCTAATGTTTGTGGTTTCGGTGTCAGAGGTGTCAGATGTTTGTGGTGGGGGTGTCAGCGCTGTCGGGTGGTTGTGGCGGGGGGTGTCAGAGCAGTCGGGTGGTAGTGTTGGGGGTGTCAGAGCAGTCGGGTGGTAGTGTTGGGGCTGTCAGAGCAGTCTAATGTTCGTGGTGTCGGTGTCAGAGGTGTCAGATGTTTGTGGTGTCGGTGTCAGAGGTGTCAGATGTTTGTTCCGGATGGTGTCAGAGCAGTCAGATGTTTGTGGTGGTTGGTGTCAGAGCCGTCAGATGTTTGTGGTGGGGGTGTCAGAGCAGTCGGGTGGTTGTGGCGGGGGGTGTCAGAGCAGCCGGGTGGTAGTGTTGGGGGTGTCAGAGCAGTCGGGTGGTAGTGTTGGGGCTGTCAGAGCAGTCTAATGTTTGTGGTGTCGGTGTCAGAGGTGTCAGATGTTTGTGGTGTCGATGTCAGAGGTGTCAGATGTTTGTGGTGGATTGTGAAAGAGGTGTCAGATGTTTGTGGTGGATGGTGTCAGAGCCGTCAGATGTTTGTGGTGGATGGTGTCAGAGCAGTCAGATGTTTGTGGTGGGTGTTGTCAGAGCCGTCAGATGTTTGTGGTGGGGGTGTCAGCGCAGTCGGGTGGTTGTGGCGGGGGGTGTCAGAGCAGTCGGGTGGTAGTGTTGGGGGTGTCAGAGCAGTCGGGTGGTAGTGTTGGGGCTGTCAGAGCAGTCTAATGTTCGTGGTGTCGGTGTCAGAGGTGTCAGATGTTTGTGGTGTCGGTGTCAGAGGTGTCAGAGCAGTCAGATGTTTGTGGTGGTTGGTGTCAGAGGTGTCAGATGTTTGTGGTGTCGGTGTCAGAGGTGTCAGATGTTTGTGGTGGATGGTGTCAGAGCAGTCAGATGTTTGCGGTGGTTGGTGTCAGAGCCGTCAGATGTTTGTGGTGGGGGTGTCAGACCAGTCGGCTGGTTGTGGTGGGTGTTGTCAGAGCCGTCAGATGTTTGTGGTGGGGGTGTCAGCGCTGTCGGGTGGTTGTGGCGGGGGGTGTCAGAGCAGTCGGGTGGTAGTGTTGGGGGTGTCAGAGCAGTCGGGTGGTAGTGTTGGGGCTGTCAGAGCAGTCAAATGTTCGTGGTGTCGGTGTCAGAGGTGTCAGATGTTTGTGGTGTCGGTGTCAGAGGTGTCAGATGTTTGTGGTGGATGGTGTCAGAGCAGTCAGATGTTTGTGGTGGTTGGTGTCAGAGGTGTCAGATGTTTGTGGTGTCGGTGTCAGAGGTGTCAGATGTTTGTGGTGGATTGTGAAAGAGCCGTCAGATGTTTGTGGTGGGGGTGTCAGAGCAGTCGGGTGGTTGTGGCGGGAGTTGTCAGAGCAGTCGGGTGGTAGTGTTGGGGCTGTCAGAGCAGTCTAATGTTTGTGGTGTCGGTGTCAGAGCTGTCAGATGTTTGTGGTGTCGATGTCAGAGGTGTCAGATGTTTGTGGTGTCGATGTCAGAGGTGTCAGATGTTTGTGGTGTCGGTGTCAGAGGTGTCCGATGTTTGTGGTGGATTGTGTCAGAGGTGTCAGATGTTTGTGGTGGATGGTGTCAGAGCCGTCAGATGTTTGTGGTGGGGGTGTCAGCGCTGTCGGGTGGTTGTGGCGGGGGGTGTCAGAGCAGTCGGGTGGTAGTGTTGGGGGTGTCAGAGCAGTCGGGTGGTAGTGTTGGGGCTGTCAGAGCAGTCAAATGTTCGTGGTGTCGGTGTCAGAGGTGTCAGATGTTTGTGGTGTCGGTGTCAGAGGTGTCAGATGTTTGTGGTGGATGGTGTCAGAGCAGTCAGATGTTTGTGGTGGTTGGTGTCAGAGGTGTCAGATGTTTGTGGTGTCGGTGTCAGAGGTGTCAGATGTTTGTGGTGGATTGTGAAAGAGCCGTCAGATGTTTGTGGTGGGGGTGTCAGAGCAGTCGGGTGGTTGTGGCGGGAGTTGTCAGAGCAGTCGGGTGGTAGTGTTGGGGCTGTCAGAGCAGTCTAATGTTTGTGGTGTCGGTGTCAGAGGTGTCAGATGTTTGTGGTGTCGATGTCAGAGGTGTCAGATGTTTGTGGTGTCGATGTCAGAGGTGTCAGATGTTTGTGGTGTCGATGTCAGAGGTGTCAGATGTTTGTGGTGTCGGTGTCAGAGGTGTCCGATGTTTGTGGTGGATTGTGTCAGAGGTGTCAGATGTTTGTGGTGGATGGTGGCAGAGCCGTCAGATGTTTGTGGTGGGGGTGTCAGCGCTGTCGGGTGGTTGTGGCGGGGGGTGTCAGAGCAGTTGGGTGGTAGTGTTGGGGGTGTCAGAGCAGTCGGGTGGTAGTGTTGGGGCTGTCAGAGCAGTCTAATGTTCGTGGTGTCGGTGTCAGAGGTGTCAGATGTTTGTTCCGGATGGTGTCAGAGCAGTCAGATGTTTGTGGTGGATGGTGTCAGAGGTGTCAGATGTTTGTTCCGGATGGTGTCAGAGCAGTCAGATGTTTGTGGTGGTTGGTGTCAGAGGTGTCAGATGTTTGTCGTGTCGATGTCAGAGGTGTCAGATGTTTGTGGTGTCGGTGTCAGAGGTGTCTAATGTTTGTGGTGTCGATGTCAGAGGTGTCAGATGTTTGTGGTGGATGGTGTCAGAGCAGTCAGATGTTTGTGGTGGGTGGTGTCAGAGCCGTCAGATGTTTGTTGTGGGGGTGTCAGAGCAGTCGGGTGGTTGTGGCGGGAGGTGTCAGAGCAGTCGGGTGGTAGTGTTGGGGCTGTCAGAGCAGTCTAATGTATGTGGTGTCGATGTCAGAGGTGTCAGATGTTTGTGGTGTCGGTGTCAGAGTTGTCAGATGTTTGTGGTGGATTGTGTCAGAGGTGTCAGATGTTTGTGGTGTCGGTGTCAGAGGTGTCAGATGTTTGTGGTGGATGGTGTCAGAGCAGTCAGATGTTTGTGGTGGTTGGTGTCAGAGGTGTCAGATGTTTGTGGTGTCGGTGTCAGAGGTGTCAGATGTTTGTGGTGGATTGTGAAAGAGCCGTCAGATGTTTGTGGTGGGGGTGTCAGAGCAGTCGGGTGGTTGTGGCGGGAGTTGTCAGAGCAGTCGGGTGGTAGTGTTGGGGCTGTCAGAGCAGTCTAATGTTTGTGGTGTCGGTGTCAGAGGTGTCAGATGTTTGTGGTGTCGATGTCAGAGGTGTCAGATGTTTGTGGTGTCGATGTCAGAGGTGTCAGATGTTTGTGGTGTCGGTGTCAGAGGTGTCCGATGTTTGTGGTGGATTGTGTCAGAGGTGTCAGATGTTTGTGGTGGATGGTGTCAGAGCCGTCAGATGTTTGTGGTGGGGGTGTCAGCGCTGTCGGGTGGTTGTGGCGGGGGGTGTCAGAGCAGTCGGGTGGTAGTGTTGGGGGTGTCAGAGCAGTCGGGTGGTAGGATTGGGGCTGTCAGAGCAGTCTAATGTATGTGGTGTCGATGTCAGAGGTGTCAGATGTTTGTGGTGTCGGTGTCAGAGGTGTCAGATGTTTGTGGTGGATGGTGTCAGAGCAGTCAGATGTTTGTGGTGGTTGGTGTCAGAGGTGTCAGATGTTTGTGGTGGATTGTGTCAGAGGTGTCAGATGTTTGTGGTGGATGGTGTCAGAGCCGTCAGATGTTTGTGGTGGGGGTGTCAGCGCTGTCGGGTGGTTGTGGCGGGGGGTGTCAGAGCAGTCGGGTGGTAGTGTTGGGGGTGTCAGAGCAGTCGGGTGGTAGGATTGGGGCTGTCAGAGCAGTCAGATGTTTTTGGTGGTTGGTGTCAGAGGTGTCAGATGTTTGTGGTGTCGGTGTCAGAGGTGTCAGATGTTTGTGGTGTCGGTGTCAGAGGTGTCAGATGTTTGTGGTGTCGGTGTCAGAGTTGTCAGATGTTTGTGGTGGATTGTGTCAGAGGTGTCAGATGTTTGTGGTGGATGGTGTCAGAGCCGTCAGATGTTTGTGGTGGGTGGTGTCAGAGGTGTCAGATGTTTGTTCCGGATGGTGTCAGAGCAGTCAGATGTTTGTGGTGGATGGTGTCAGAGGTGTCAGATGTTTGTGGTGGATTGTGAAAGAGCCGTCAGATGTTTGTGGTGGGGGTGTCAGAGCAGTCGGGTGGTTGTGGTGGGTGGTGTCAGAGGTGTCAGATGTTTGTGGTGTCGATGTCAGAGGTGTCAGATGTTTGTGGTGTCGATGTCAGAGGTGTCAGATGTTTGTGGTGTCGGTGTCAGAGGTGTCCGATGTTTGTGGTGGATTGTGTCAGAGGTGTCAGATGTTTGTGGTGGATGGTGTCAGAGCCGTCAGATGTTTGTGGTGGGGGTGTCAGCGCTGTCGGGTGGTTGTGGCGGGGGGTGTCAGAGCAGTCGGGTGGTAGTGTTGGGGGTGTCAGAGCAGTCGGGTGGTAGGATTGGGGCTGTCAGAGCAGTCTAATGTTCGTGGTGTCGGTGTCAGAGGTGTCAGATGTTTGTTCCGGATGGTGTCAGAGCAGTCAGATGTTTTTGGTGGTCGGTGTCAGAGGTGTCAGATGTTTGTTCCGGATGGTGTCAGAGCAGTCAGATGTTTGTGGTGGTTGGTATCAGAGGTGTCAGATGTTTGTGGTGTCGATGTCAGAGGTGTCAGATGTTTGTGGTGTCGGTGTCAGAGGTGTCTAATGTTTGTGGTGTCGATGTCAGAGGTGTCAGATGTTTGTGGTGGATGGTGTCAGAGCCGTCAGATGTTTGTGGTGGGGGTGTCAGCGCTGTCGGGTGGTTGTGGCGGGGGGTGTCAGAGCAGTCGGGTGGTAGTGTTGGGGGTGTCAGAGCAGTCGGGTGGTAGGATTGGGGCTGTCAGAGCAGTCTAATGTATGTGGTGTCGATGTCAGAGGTGTCAGATGTTTGTGGTGTCGGTGTCAGAGGTGTCAGATGTTTGTGGTGGATGGTGTCAGAGCAGTCAGATGTTTGTGGTGGTTGGTGTCAGAGGTGTCAGATGTTTGTGGTGGATTGTGTCAGAGGTGTCAGATGTTTGTGGTGGATGGTGTCAGAGCCGTCAGATGTTTGTGGTGGGGGTGTCAGCGCTGTCGGGTGGTTGTGGCGGGGGGTGTCAGAGCAGTCGGGTGGTAGTGTTGGGGGTGTCAGAGCAGTCGGGTGGTAGGATTGGGGCTGTCAGAGCAGTCAGATGTTTTTGGTGGATGGTGTCAGAGGTGTCAGATGTTTGTGGTGGATTGTGAAAGAGCCGTCAGATGTTTGTGGTGGGGGTGTCAGAGCAGTCGGGTGGTTGTGGTGGGTGGTGTCAGAGGTGTCAGATGTTTGTGGTGTCGATGTCAGAGGTGTCAGATGTTTGTGGTGTCGATGTCAGAGGTGTCAGATGTTTGTGGTGTCGGTGTCAGAGGTGTCCGATGTTTGTGGTGGATTGTGTCAGAGGTGTCAGATGTTTGTGGTGGATGGTGTCAGAGCCGTCAGATGTTTGTGGTGGGGGTGTCAGCGCTGTCGGGTGGTTGTGGCGGGGGGTGTCAGAGCAGTCGGGTGGTAGTGTTGGGGGTGTCAGAGCAGTCGGGTGGTAGGATTGGGGCTGTCAGAGCAGTCTAATGTTCGTGGTGTCGGTGTCAGAGGTGTCAGATGTTTGTTCCGGATGGTGTCAGAGCAGTCAGATGTTTTTGGTGGTCGGTGTCAGAGGTGTCAGATGTTTGTTCCGGATGGTGTCAGAGCAGTCAGATGTTTGTGGTGGTTGGTATCAGAGGTGTCAGATGTTTGTGGTGTCGATGTCAGAGGTGTCAGATGTTTGTGGTGTCGGTGTCAGAGGTGTCTAATGTTTGTGGTGTCGATGTCAGAGGTGTCAGATGTTTGTGGTGGATGGTGTCAGAGCCGTCAGATGTTTGTGGTGGGGGTGTCAGCGCTGTCGGGTGGTTGTGGCGGGGGGTGTCAGAGCAGTCGGGTGGTAGTGTTGGGGGTGTCAGAGCAGTCGGGTGGTAGGATTGGGGCTGTCAGAGCAGTCTAATGTATGTGGTGTCGATGTCAGAGGTGTCAGATGTTTGTGGTGTCGGTGTCAGAGGTGTCAGATGTTTGTGGTGGATGGTGTCAGAGCAGTCAGATGTTTGTGGTGGTTGGTGTCAGAGGTGTCAGATGTTTGTGGTGGATTGTGTCAGAGGTGTCAGATGTTTGTGGTGGATGGTGTCAGAGCCGTCAGATGTTTGTGGTGGGGGTGTCAGCGCTGTCGGGTGGTTGTGGCGGGGGGTGTCAGAGCAGTCGGGTGGTAGTGTTGGGGGTGTCAGAGCAGTCGGGTGGTAGGATTGGGGCTGTCAGAGCAGTCAGATGTTTTTGGTGGTTGGTGTCAGAGGTGTCAGATGTTTGTGGTGTCGGTGTCAGAGGTGTCAGATGTTTGTGGTGTCGGTGTCAGAGGTGTCAGATGTTTGTGGTGTCGGTGTCAGAGTTGTCAGATGTTTGTGGTGGATTGTGTCAGAGGTGTCAGATGTTTGTGGTGGATGGTGTCAGAGCCGTCAGATGTTTGTGGTGGGTGGTGTCAGAGGTGTCAGATGTTTGTTCCGGATGGTGTCAGAGCAGTCAGATGTTTGTGGTGGATGGTGTCAGAGGTGTCAGATGTTTGTGGTGGATTGTGAAAGAGCCGTCAGATGTTTGTGGTGGGGGTGTCAGAGCAGTCGGGTGGTTGTGGTGGGTGGTGTCAGAGGTGTCAGATGTTTGTGGTGTCGATGTCAGAGGTGTCAGATGTTTGTGGTGTCGATGTCAGAGGTGTCAGATGTTTGTGGTGTCGGTGTCAGAGGTGTCCGATGTTTGTGGTGGATTGTGTCAGAGGTGTCAGATGTTTGTGGTGGATGGTGTCAGAGCCGTCAGATGTTTGTGGTGGGGGTGTCAGCGCTGTCGGGTGGTTGTGGCGGGGGGTGTCAGAGCAGTCGGGTGGTAGTGTTGGGGGTCTCAGAGCAGTCGGGTGGTAGGATTGGGGCTGTCAGAGCAGTCTAATGTTCGTGGTGTCGGTGTCAGAGGTGTCAGATGTTTGTTCCGGATGGTGTCAGAGCAGTCAGATGTTTTTGGTGGTCGATGTCAGAGGTGTCAGATGTTTGTGGTGTCGGTGTCAGAGGTGTCTAATGTTTGTGGTGTCGATGTCAGAGGTGTCAGATGTTTGTGGTGGATGGTGTCAGAGCAGTCAGATGTTTGTGGTGGGTGGTGTCAGAGCCGTCAGATGTTTGTTGTGGGGGTGTCAGAGCAGTCGGGTGGTTGTGGCGGGAGGTGTCAAAGCAGTCGGGTGGTAGTGTTGGGGCTGTCAGAGCAGTCTAATGTATGTGGTGTCGATGTCAGAGGTGTCAGATGTTTGTGGTGTCGGTGTCAGAGGTGTCAGATGTTTGTGGTGGATGGTGTCAGAGCAGTCAGATGTTTGTGGTGGTTGGTGTCAGAGGTGTCAGATGTTTGTGGTGGATTGTGTCAGAGGTGTCAGATGTTTGTGGTGGATGGTGTCAGAGCCGTCATATGTTTGTGGTGGGGGTGTCAGCGCTGTCGGGTGGTTGTGGCGGGGGGTGTCAGAGCAGTCGGGTGGTAGTGTTGGGGGTGTCAGAGCAGTCGGGTGGTAGGATTGGGGCTGTCAGAGCAGTCTAATGTTCGTGGTGTCGGTGTCAGAGGTGTCAGATGTTTGTTCCGGATGGTGTCAGAGCAGTCAGATGTTTTTGGTGGTTGGTGTCAGAGGTGTCAGATGTTTGTGGTGTCGGTGTCAGAGTTGTCAGATGTTTGTGGTGGATTGTGTCAGAGGTGTCAGATGTTTGTGGTGGATGGTGTCAGAGCCGTCAGATGTTTGTGGTGGGTGGTGTCAGAGGTGTCAGATGTTTGTGGTGTCGGTGTCAGAGGTGTCAGATGTTTGTTCCGGATGGTGTCAGAGCAGTCAGATGTTTGTGGTGGATGGTGTCAGAGGTGTCAGATGTTTGTGGTGGATTGTAAAAGAGCCGTCAGATGTTTGTGGTGGGGGTGTCAGAGCAGTCGGGTGGTTGTGGTGGGTGGTGTCAGAGGTGTCAGATGTTTGTTCCGGATGGTGTCAGAGCAGTCAGATGTTTGTGGTGGTTGGTGTCAGAGGTGTCAGATGTTTGTGGTGTCGATGTCAGAGGTGTCAGATGTTTGTGGTGTCGGTGTCAGAGGTGTCTAATGTTTGTGGTGTCGATGTCAGAGGTGTCAGATGTTTGTGGTGGATGGTGTCAGAGCAGTCAGATGTTTGTGGTGGGTGGTGTCAGAGCCGTCAGATGTTTGTTGTGGGGGTGTCAGAGCAGTCGGGTGGTTGTGGCGGGAGGTGTCAGAGCAGTCGGGTGGTAGTGTTGGGGCTGTCAGAGCAGTCTAATGTATGTGGTGTCGATGTCAGAGGTGTCAGATGTTTGTGGTGTCGGTGTCAGAGTTGTCAGATGTTTGTGGTGGATTGTGTCAGAGGTGTCAGATGTTTGTGGTGTCGGTGTCAGAGGTGTCAGATGTTTGTGGTGGATGGTGTCAGAGCAGTCAGATGTTTGTGGTGGGTGTTGTCAGAGCCGTCAGATGTTTGTGGTGGGGGTGTCAGCGCTGTCGGGTGGTTGTGGCGGGGGGTGTCAGAGCAGTCGGGTGGTAGTGTTGGGGGTGTCAGAGCAGTCGGGTGGTAGGATTGGGGCTGTCAGAGCAGTCTAATGTTCGTGGTGTCGGTGTCAGAGGTGTCAGATGTTTGTTCCGGATGGTGTCAGAGCAGTCAGATGTTTTTGGTGGTTGGTGTCAGAGGTGTCAGATGTTTGTGGTGTCGGTGTCAGAGGTGTCAGATGTTTGTGGTGTCGGTGTCAGAGTTGTCAGATGTTTGTGGTGGATTGTGTCAGAGGTGTCAGATGTTTGTGGTGGATGGTGTCAGAGCCGTCAGATGTTTGTGGTGGGTGGTGTCAGAGGTGTCAGATGTTTGTGGTGTCGGTGTCAGAGGTGTCAGATGTTTGTTCCGGATGGTGTCAGAGCAGTCAGATGTTTGTGGTGGATGGTGTCAGAGGTGTCAGATGTTTGTGGTGGATTGTGAAAGAGCCGTCAGATGTTTGTGGTGGGGGTGTCAGAGCAGTCGGGTGGTTGTGGTGGGTGGTGTCAGAGGTGTCAGATGTTTGTGGTGTCGATGTCAGAGGTGTCAGATGTTTGTGGTGTCGGTGTCAGAGGTGTCAGATGTTTGTGGTGGATGGTGTCAGAGCCGTCAGATGTTTGTGGTGGGGGTGTCAGCGCTGTCGGGTGGTTGTGGCGGGGGGTGTCAGAGCAGTCGGGTGGTAGTGTTGGGGGTGTCAGAGCAGTCGGGTGGTAGTGTTGGGGCTGTCAGAGCAGTCTAATGTTCGTGGTGTCGGTGTCAGAGGTGTCAGATGTTTGTTCCGGATGGTGTCAGAGCAGTCAGATGTTTGTGGTGTCGGTGTCAGAGGTGTCAGATGTTTGTGGTGTCGGTGTCAGAGGTGTCAGATGTTTGTGGTGTCGGTGTCAGAGTTGTCAGATGTTTGTGGTGGATGGTGTCAGAGCAGTCAGATGTTTGTGGTGGGTGGTGTCAGAGCCGTCAGATGTTTGTTGTGGGGGTGTCAGAGCAGTCGGGTGGTTGTGGCGGGAAGTGTCAGAGCAGTCAGATGTTTGTGGTGGGTGTTGTCAGAGCCGTCAGATGTTTGTGGTGGGGGTGTCAGCGCTGTCGGGTGGTTGTGGCGGGGAGTGTCAGAGCAGTCTAATGTTCGTGGTGTCGGTGTCAGAGGTGTCAGATGTTTGTGGTGTCGGTGTCAGAGGTGTCAGATGTTTGTGGTGTCGGTGTCAGAGGTGTCAGATGTTTGTGGTGTCGGTGTCAGAGGTGTCAGATGTTTGTGGTGGATGGTGTCAGAGCCGTCAGATGTTTGTGGTGGGTGGTGTCAGAGGTGTCAGATGTTTGTGGTGTCGGTGTCAGAGGTGTCAGATGTTTGTTTCGGATGGTGTCAGAGCAGTCAGATGTTTGTGGTGGTTGGTGTCAGAGGTGTCAGATGTTTGTGGTGGGGGTGTCAGCGCAGTCGGGTGGTAGTGTTGGGGCTGTCAGAGCAGTCTAATGTTTGTGGTGTCGGTGTCAGATGTGTCAGATGTTTGTGGTGTCGGTGTCAGAGTTGTCAGATGTTTGTGGTGGATGGTGTCAGAGCCGTCAGATGTTCGTGGTGTCGGTGTCAGAGGTGTCAGATGTTTGTTCCGGATGGTGTCAGAGCAGTCAGATGTTTTTGGTGGTTGGTGTCAGAGGTGTCAGATGTTTGTGGTGTCGGTGTCAGAGGTGTCAGATGTTTGTGGTGTCGGTGTCAGAGGTGTCAGATGTTTGTGGTGGATTGTGTCAGAGGTGTCAGATGTTTGTTCCGGATGGTGTCAGAGCAGTCAGATGTTTGTGGTGGATGGTGTCAGAGGTGTCAGATGTTTGTTCCGGATGGTGTCAGAGCAGTCAGATGTTTGTGGTGGTTGGTGTCAGAGGTGTCAGATGTTTGTCGTGTCGATGTCAGAGGTGTCAGATGTTTGTGGTGTCGGTGTCAGAGGTGTCTAATGTTTGTGGTGTCGATGTCAGAGGTGTCAGATGTTTGTGGTGGATGGTGTCAGAGCAGTCAGATGTTTGTGGTGGGTGGTGTCAGAGCCGTCAGATGTTTGTTGTGGGGGTGTCAGAGCAGTCGGGTGGTTGTGGCGGGAGGTGTCAGAGCAGTCGGGTGGTAGTGTTGGGGCTGTCAGAGCAGTCTAATGTATGTGGTGTCGATGTCAGAGGTGTCAGATGTTTGTGGTGTCGGTGTCAGAGTTGTCAGATGTTTGTGGTGGATTGTGTCAGAGGTGTCAGATGTTTGTGGTGTCGGTGTCAGAGGTGTCAGATGTTTGTGGTGGATGGTGTCAGAGCAGTCAGATGTTTATGGTGGTTGGTGTCAGAGGTGTCAGATGTTTGTGGTGTCGGTGTCAGAGGTGTCAGATGTTTGTGGTGGATTGTGAAAGAGCCGTCAGATGTTTGTGGTGGGGGTGTCAGAGCAGTCGGGTGGTTGTGGCGGGAGTTGTCAGAGCAGTCGGGTGGTAGTGTTGGGGCTGTCAGAGCAGTCTAATGTTTGTGGTGTCGGTGTCAGAGGTGTCAGATGTTTGTGGTGTCGATGTCAGAGGTGTCAGATGTTTGTGGTGTCGATGTCAGAGGTGTCAGATGTTTGTGGTGTCGGTGTCAGAGGTGTCCGATGTTTGTGGTGGATTGTGTCAGAGGTGTCAGATGTTTGTGGTGGATGGTGTCAGAGCCGTCAGATGTTTGTGGTGGGGGTGTCAGCGCTGTCGGGTGGTTGTGGCGGGGGGTGTCAGAGCAGTCGGGTGGTAGTGTTGGGGGTGTCAGAGCAGTCGGGTGGTAGGATTGGGGCTGTCAGAGCAGTCTAATGTATGTGGTGTCGATGTCAGAGGTGTCAGATGTTTGTGGTGTCGGTGTCAGAGGTGTCAGATGTTTGTGGTGGATGGTGTCAGAGCAGTCAGATGTTTGTGGTGGTTGGTGTCAGAGGTGTCAGATGTTTGTGGTGGATTGTGTCAGAGGTGTCAGATGTTTGTGGTGGATGGTGTCAGAGCCGTCAGATGTTTGTGGTGGGGGTGTCAGCGCTGTCGGGTGGTTGTGGCGGGGGGTGTCAGAGCAGTCGGGTGGTAGTGTTGGGGGTGTCAGAGCAGTCGGGTGGTAGGATTGGGGCTGTCAGAGCAGTCAGATGTTTTTGGTGGTTGGTGTCAGAGGTGTCAGATGTTTGTGGTGTCGGTGTCAGAGGTGTCAGATGTTTGTGGTGTCGGTGTCAGAGGTGTCAGATGTTTGTGGTGTCGGTGTCAGAGTTGTCAGATGTTTGTGGTGGATTGTGTCAGAGGTGTCAGATGTTTGTGGTGGATGGTGTCAGAGCCGTCAGATGTTTGTGGTGGGTGGTGTCAGAGGTGTCAGATGTTTGTTCCGGATGGTGTCAGAGCAGTCAGATGTTTGTGGTGGATGGTGTCAGAGGTGTCAGATGTTTGTGGTGGATTGTGAAAGAGCCGTCAGATGTTTGTGGTGGGGGTGTCAGAGCAGTCGGGTGGTTGTGGTGGGTGGTGTCAGAGGTGTCAGATGTTTGTGGTGTCGATGTCAGAGGTGTCAGATGTTTGTGGTGTCGATGTCAGAGGTGTCAGATGTTTGTGGTGTCGGTGTCAGAGGTGTCCGATGTTTGTGGTGGATTGTGTCAGAGGTGTCAGATGTTTGTGGTGGATGGTGTCAGAGCCGTCAGATGTTTGTGGTGGGGGTGTCAGCGCTGTCGGGTGGTTGTGGCGGGGGGTGTCAGAGCAGTCGGGTGGTAGTGTTGGGGGTGTCAGAGCAGTCGGGTGGTAGGATTGGGGCTGTCAGAGCAGTCTAATGTTCGTGGTGTCGGTGTCAGAGGTGTCAGATGTTTGTTCCGGATGGTGTCAGAGCAGTCAGATGTTTTTGGTGGTCGGTGTCAGAGGTGTCAGATGTTTGTTCCGGATGGTGTCAGAGCAGTCAGATGTTTGTGGTGGTTGGTATCAGAGGTGTCAGATGTTTGTGGTGTCGATGTCAGAGGTGTCAGATGTTTGTGGTGTCGGTGTCAGAGGTGTCTAATGTTTGTGGTGTCGATGTCAGAGGTGTCAGATGTTTGTGGTGGATGGTGTCAGAGCCGTCAGATGTTTGTGGTGGGGGTGTCAGCGCTGTCGGGTGGTTGTGGCGGGGGGTGTCAGAGCAGTCGGGTGGTAGTGTTGGGGGTGTCAGAGCAGTCGGGTGGTAGGATTGGGGCTGTCAGAGCAGTCTAATGTATGTGGTGTCGATGTCAGAGGTGTCAGATGTTTGTGGTGTCGGTGTCAGAGGTGTCAGATGTTTGTGGTGGATGGTGTCAGAGCAGTCAGATGTTTGTGGTGGTTGGTGTCAGAGGTGTCAGATGTTTGTGGTGGATTGTGTCAGAGGTGTCAGATGTTTGTGGTGGATGGTGTCAGAGCCGTCAGATGTTTGTGGTGGGGGTGTCAGCGCTGTCGGGTGGTTGTGGCGGGGGGTGTCAGAGCAGTCGGGTGGTAGTGTTGGGGGTGTCAGAGCAGTCGGGTGGTAGGATTGGGGCTGTCAGAGCAGTCAGATGTTTTTGGTGGTTGGTGTCAGAGGTGTCAGATGTTTGTGGTGTCGGTGTCAGAGGTGTCAGATGTTTGTGGTGTCGGTGTCAGAGGTATCAGATGTTTGTGGTGTCGGTGTCAGAGTTGTCAGATGTTTGTGGTGGATTGTGTCAGAGGTGTCAGATGTTTGTGGTGGATGGTGTCAGAGCCGTCAGATGTTTGTGGTGGGTGGTGTCAGAGGTGTCAGATG
Organism: Shargacucullia verbasci; assembly: GCA_947562105.1. Taxonomy (NCBI): domain Eukaryota; kingdom Metazoa; phylum Arthropoda; class Insecta; order Lepidoptera; family Noctuidae; genus Shargacucullia; species Shargacucullia verbasci. Next base: position 922,265 of record OX387289.1, on the reverse strand, counting down.
TTTGTTCCGGATGGTGTCAGAGCAGTCAGATGTTTGTGGTGGATGGTGTCAGAGGTGTCAGATGTTTGTGGTGGATTGTGAAAGAGCCGTCAGATGTTTGTGGTGGGGGTGTCAGAGCAGTCGGGTGGTTGTGGTGGGTGGTGTCAGAGGTGTCAGATGTTTGTGGTGTCGATGTCAGAGGTGTCAGATGTTTGTGGTGTCGATGTCAGAGGTGTCAGATGTTTGTGGTGTCGGTGTCAGAGGTGTCCGATGTTTGTGGTGGATTGTGTCAGAGGTGTCAGATGTTTGTGGTGGATGGTGTCAGAGCCGTCAGATGTTTGTGGTGGGGGTGTCAGCGCTGTCGGGTGGTTGTGGCGGGGGGTGTCAGAGCAGTCGGGTGGTAGTGTTGGGGGTCTCAGAGCAGTCGGGTGGTAGGATTGGGGCTGTCAGAGCAGTCTAATGTTCGTGGTGTCGGTGTCAGAGGTGTCAGATGTTTGTTCCGGATGGTGTCAGAGCAGTCAGATGTTTTTGGTGGTCGATGTCAGAGGTGTCAGATGTTTGTGGTGTCGGTGTCAGAGGTGTCTAATGTTTGTGGTGTCGATGTCAGAGGTGTCAGATGTTTGTGGTGGATGGTGTCAGAGCAGTCAGATGTTTGTGGTGGGTGGTGTCAGAGCCGTCAGATGTTTGTTGTGGGGGTGTCAGAGCAGTCGGGTGGTTGTGGCGGGAGGTGTCAAAGCAGTCGGGTGGTAGTGTTGGGGCTGTCAGAGCAGTCTAATGTATGTGGTGTCGATGTCAGAGGTGTCAGATGTTTGTGGTGTCGGTGTCAGAGGTGTCAGATGTTTGTGGTGGATGGTGTCAGAGCAGTCAGATGTTTGTGGTGGTTGGTGTCAGAGGTGTCAGATGTTTGTGGTGGATTGTGTCAGAGGTGTCAGATGTTTGTGGTGGATGGTGTCAGAGCCGTCATATGTTTGTGGTGGGGGTGTCAGCGCTGTCGGGTGGTTGTGGCGGGGGGTGTCAGAGCAGTCGGGTGGTAGTGTTGGGGGTGTCAGAGCAGTCGGGTGGTAGGATTGGGGCTGTCAGAGCAGTCTAATGTTCGTGGTGTCGGTGTCAGAGGTGTCAGATGTTTGTTCCGGATGGTGTCAGAGCAGTCAGATGTTTTTGGTGGTTGGTGTCAGAGGTGTCAGATGTTTGTGGTGTCGGTGTCAGAGTTGTCAGATGTTTGTGGTGGATTGTGTCAGAGGTGTCAGATGTTTGTGGTGGATGGTGTCAGAGCCGTCAGATGTTTGTGGTGGGTGGTGTCAGAGGTGTCAGATGTTTGTGGTGTCGGTGTCAGAGGTGTCAGATGTTTGTTCCGGATGGTGTCAGAGCAGTCAGATGTTTGTGGTGGATGGTGTCAGAGGTGTCAGATGTTTGTGGTGGATTGTAAAAGAGCCGTCAGATGTTTGTGGTGGGGGTGTCAGAGCAGTCGGGTGGTTGTGGTGGGTGGTGTCAGAGGTGTCAGATGTTTGTTCCGGATGGTGTCAGAGCAGTCAGATGTTTGTGGTGGTTGGTGTCAGAGGTGTCAGATGTTTGTGGTGTCGATGTCAGAGGTGTCAGATGTTTGTGGTGTCGGTGTCAGAGGTGTCTAATGTTTGTGGTGTCGATGTCAGAGGTGTCAGATGTTTGTGGTGGATGGTGTCAGAGCAGTCAGATGTTTGTGGTGGGTGGTGTCAGAGCCGTCAGATGTTTGTTGTGGGGGTGTCAGAGCAGTCGGGTGGTTGTGGCGGGAGGTGTCAGAGCAGTCGGGTGGTAGTGTTGGGGCTGTCAGAGCAGTCTAATGTATGTGGTGTCGATGTCAGAGGTGTCAGATGTTTGTGGTGTCGGTGTCAGAGTTGTCAGATGTTTGTGGTGGATTGTGTCAGAGGTGTCAGATGTTTGTGGTGTCGGTGTCAGAGGTGTCAGATGTTTGTGGTGGATGGTGTCAGAGCAGTCAGATGTTTGTGGTGGGTGTTGTCAGAGCCGTCAGATGTTTGTGGTGGGGGTGTCAGCGCTGTCGGGTGGTTGTGGCGGGGGGTGTCAGAGCAGTCGGGTGGTAGTGTTGGGGGTGTCAGAGCAGTCGGGTGGTAGGATTGGGGCTGTCAGAGCAGTCTAATGTTCGTGGTGTCGGTGTCAGAGGTGTCAGATGTTTGTTCCGGATGGTGTCAGAGCAGTCAGATGTTTTTGGTGGTTGGTGTCAGAGGTGTCAGATGTTTGTGGTGTCGGTGTCAGAGGTGTCAGATGTTTGTGGTGTCGGTGTCAGAGTTGTCAGATGTTTGTGGTGGATTGTGTCAGAGGTGTCAGATGTTTGTGGTGGATGGTGTCAGAGCCGTCAGATGTTTGTGGTGGGTGGTGTCAGAGGTGTCAGATGTTTGTGGTGTCGGTGTCAGAGGTGTCAGATGTTTGTTCCGGATGGTGTCAGAGCAGTCAGATGTTTGTGGTGGATGGTGTCAGAGGTGTCAGATGTTTGTGGTGGATTGTGAAAGAGCCGTCAGATGTTTGTGGTGGGGGTGTCAGAGCAGTCGGGTGGTTGTGGTGGGTGGTGTCAGAGGTGTCAGATGTTTGTGGTGTCGATGTCAGAGGTGTCAGATGTTTGTGGTGTCGGTGTCAGAGGTGTCAGATGTTTGTGGTGGATGGTGTCAGAGCCGTCAGATGTTTGTGGTGGGGGTGTCAGCGCTGTCGGGTGGTTGTGGCGGGGGGTGTCAGAGCAGTCGGGTGGTAGTGTTGGGGGTGTCAGAGCAGTCGGGTGGTAGTGTTGGGGCTGTCAGAGCAGTCTAATGTTCGTGGTGTCGGTGTCAGAGGTGTCAGATGTTTGTTCCGGATGGTGTCAGAGCAGTCAGATGTTTGTGGTGTCGGTGTCAGAGGTGTCAGATGTTTGTGGTGTCGGTGTCAGAGGTGTCAGATGTTTGTGGTGTCGGTGTCAGAGTTGTCAGATGTTTGTGGTGGATGGTGTCAGAGCAGTCAGATGTTTGTGGTGGGTGGTGTCAGAGCCGTCAGATGTTTGTTGTGGGGGTGTCAGAGCAGTCGGGTGGTTGTGGCGGGAAGTGTCAGAGCAGTCAGATGTTTGTGGTGGGTGTTGTCAGAGCCGTCAGATGTTTGTGGTGGGGGTGTCAGCGCTGTCGGGTGGTTGTGGCGGGGAGTGTCAGAGCAGTCTAATGTTCGTGGTGTCGGTGTCAGAGGTGTCAGATGTTTGTGGTGTCGGTGTCAGAGGTGTCAGATGTTTGTGGTGTCGGTGTCAGAGGTGTCAGATGTTTGTGGTGTCGGTGTCAGAGGTGTCAGATGTTTGTGGTGGATGGTGTCAGAGCCGTCAGATGTTTGTGGTGGGTGGTGTCAGAGGTGTCAGATGTTTGTGGTGTCGGTGTCAGAGGTGTCAGATGTTTGTTTCGGATGGTGTCAGAGCAGTCAGATGTTTGTGGTGGTTGGTGTCAGAGGTGTCAGATGTTTGTGGTGGGGGTGTCAGCGCAGTCGGGTGGTAGTGTTGGGGCTGTCAGAGCAGTCTAATGTTTGTGGTGTCGGTGTCAGATGTGTCAGATGTTTGTGGTGTCGGTGTCAGAGTTGTCAGATGTTTGTGGTGGGTGGTGTCAGAGCAATCAGATGTTTGTGGTGGTGGTGTCAGAGGTGTCAGATGTTTGTGGTGGTGGTGTCAGAGGTGTCAGATGTTTGTGGTGGATTGTGTCAGAGGTGTCAGATGTTTGTGGTGGATGGTGTCAGAGCCGTCAGATGTTTGTGGTGGGGGTGTCAGAGCAGTCGGGTGGTTGTGGCGGGAGGTGTCAGAGCAGTCGGGTGGTAGTGTTGGGGCTGTCAGAGCAGTCTAATGTTTGTGGTGTCGATGTCAGAGGTGTCAGATGTTTGTGGTGTCGGTGTCAGAGGTGTCAGATGTTTGTGGTGGATTGTGTCAGAGGTGTCAGATGTTTGTGGTGGGTGGTGTCAGAGCCGTCAGATTTTGTGGTGGGGGTGTCAGCGCAGTCGGGTGGTTGTGGCGGGGGGTGTCAGAGCGCAGTCGGGTGGTAGTGTTGGGGGTGTCAGAGCAGTCGGGTGGTTAGTGGTGGGTGGTGTCAGAGCCGTCAGATTTTGTGGTGGGCGTGTCAGCGCAGTCGGGTGGTTGTGGCGGGGGGTGTCAGAGAAGTCGGGTGGTAGTGTTGGGGCTGTCAGAGCAGTCTAATGTTTGTGGTGTCGGTGTCAGAGGAGTCAAATGTTTGTGGTGGATGGTGTCAGAGCAGTCAGATGTTTGTGGTGGGTGGTGTCAGAGCCGTCAGATGTTTGTGGTGGGGGTGTCAGAGCAGTCGGGTGGTTGTGGCGGGAGGTATCAGAGCAGTCGGGTGGTAGTGTTGGGGCTGTCAGAGCAGTCTAATGTTTGTAGTGTCGATGTCAGAGGTGTCAGATGTTTGAGGTGTCGGTGTCAGAGGTGTCAGATGTTTGTGGTGGATGGTGTCAGAGCAGTCAGATGTTTGTGGTGGATGGTGTCAGAGCCGTCAGATGTTTGTGGTTGGTGGTGTCAGAGCCGTCAGATTTTGTGGTGGGGGTGTCAGCGCAGTCGGGTGGTTGTGGCGGGGGGTGTCAGAGCAGTCGGGTGGTAGTGTTGGGGCTGTCAGAGCAGTCTAATGTTTGTGGTGTCGGTGTCAGAGGTGTCTAATGTTTGTGGTGGATGGTGTTAGAGCAGTCAGATGTTTGTGGTTGGTGGTGTCAGAGCCGTCAGATTTTGTGGTGGGGGTGTCAGCGCAGTCGGGTGGTTGTGGCGGGGGGTGTCAGAGCGCAGTCGGGTGGTAGTGTTGGGGGTGTCAGAGCAGTCTAATGTTTGTGGTGTCGGTGTCAGAGGTGTCTAATGTTTGTGGTGTCGGTGTCAGCGCTGTCGGGTGGTTGTGGCGGGGGGTGTCAGAGCAGTCGGGTGGTAGTGTTGGGGGTGTCAGAGCAGTCTAATGTTTGTGGTGTCGATGTCAGAGGTGTCAGATGTTTGTGGTGGTGGTGTCAGAGGTGTCAGATGTTTGTGGTGTCGGTGTCAGAGTTGTCAGATGTTTGTGGTGGATTGTGTCAGAGGTGTCAGATGTTTGTGGTGGATGGTGTCAGAGCCGTCAGATGTTTGTGGTGGGGGTGTCAGCGCAGTCGGGTGGTAGTATTGGGGCTGTCAGAGCAGTCTAATGTTTGTGGTGTCGGTGTCAGAGGTGTCTAATGTTTGTGGTGTCGGTGTCAGAGGTGTCTAATGTTTGTGGTGGATGGTGTCAGAGCAGTCGGGTGGTAGTGTTGGGGGTGTCAGAGGTGTCTAGTGTTTGTGGTGTCAGTGTCAGAGGTGTCAGATGTTTGTGGTGGGTGGTGTCAGAGCCGTCAGATGTTTGTGGTGGGGGTGTCAGAGCAGACTGATGTTTGTGGTGGGGGTGTCAGAGCAGACTTGTGGTTGTGGTGGGAGTGTCAGGTTCAATCTGGGGTTTGTAGTGGTGGTGTCAGAGCAGTCGGTTGGTTGTGGTGGTGGTGTCAGAGCAGTCAGATGTTTGTGTTGGATGGTGTCAGAGCAGTCAGATGTTTGTGGTGGTGGTGTCAGAGCAATCGGGTGGTTGTGGTGGTGGTGTCAGAGCAGACGGGTGGTAGTGTTGGGGGTGTCAGCGTCAGTCTGATAGTTGTTGTGGGGGGGTGTCAGAGCAGTCTGATGGTTGTGGTGGGGGTGTCAGAGCAGACTGATGTTTGTGGTGGGGGTGTCAGAGCAGACTTGTGGTTGTGGTGGGAGTGTCAGGTTCAATCTGGGGTTTGTAGTGGTGGTGTCAGAGCAGTCGGTTGGTTGTGGTGGTGGTGTCAGAGCAGTCGGGTGGTAGTGTTTGGGGTGTCAGAGCAGTCTAATGTTTGTGGTGGGGGTGTCAGAGCAGTCAGATGTTTGTGGTGGATGGTGTCAGAGCAGTCAGATGTTTGTGGTGGGTGGTGTCAGAGTAGTCAGATGTTTGTGGTGGGGGTGTCAGCGCAGTCGGGTGGTTGTGGCGGGGGGTGTCAGAGCAGTCGGTATGCTTTGGTGGTGGTGTCAGGGTCAATCTGTGGGTTCTGGTGGTGGTGTCAGAGCAGTCTGGTGGCTGTGGTGTGGGTGTCAGAGCAGTCGGGTGGTTGTGCTGGGGGTGTCAGAGCAGTCTGATGATTGTGTTGGGGGTGTCAGAGCAGTTAATGTTTGTCGTGGGCGTGTCAGGGTCAATGTGGTGGCTGTGATGGGGGGTGTCAGAGCAGTCTGATGTTACGTATGAAAAGCTTAAGTCACAAATCTCAAATTACAAATTCTCAATTTTCTAATTCTCAAACTCAAATATCTAAAATTTCAACTTCTCAAATCACAAATTCTGGAATCTCGAATCTCAAATTATCAACCTCTAAAATCTCAAATTCTCAAGTCTCAAATGAGAAATTATCTATTTCTGAAACTCAAATATCAAGCTATTAAATTTCAACTGCTAAAAAACTCAAAATCTCGAATCAGAAATTCTCTAATTCTCAAACTCAAATACCTCAAATTTCAACTTCTCAAAACTCAAATCTCAAATCACAAATTCTCAAATCTCATATCACAAATTCGCAAACTCAAATATCAAGCTCTCAAATTTCAACTTCTCAAAACTCAAATCTCAAATTCTCAAACTCAAATATCTTAAATTTCAACTTCTGAAATCTCAAATCTCAAATTCTCAAACTCAAATATCTCAAATTTCAACTTCTCAAATCTCAACTTCTCAATAATGTCAGAATCTTAAGTCACAAATCTCAAATCACAATTTCTCAAATTCTCAAACTCGAATATCTCAAATTTCTACTTCTCATATCTCAAATTCTCAAATCTCAAATCACAAATTCTCAAACTCATCAAGCTCTCAAATCTCAACTTCTCAATTCTAAAACTTTCAAATATCAACCTCTCAAATCTAACCTTCTCAATTATCAAATCTAAAGTTCTCAAATTCTCATGTCTCGAATTTTCAAATCTCAACTTCTCAAAACTCAAATTCTCAAATCAAATAACAAATTTTCAATCTCACAAATTCTCAGATCTCAAATTCTCAAACTCTCAAATATCAACCTCTCAAACCTCAACTTCTCAAATTTCACAAAATCACAATTTCTCAAATCACAAATTCTCAAACTCAAATATCAACCTCAAATTCTCAAATTTCTAATTCTCACTCTCATATTCTCAAATATCAATTTCTCAAATCACAAATCTCAAATTCTCAAACTCAAATATCAACCTCAAATTCTCAATTCTCAAATCTCGAATTCTCAAATCTCAAATTTTCCATTTCTCAAATTCTCAAACCTCAAATTACAATTTCTCACACTCTCAAATATCAACCTCCCAAATTCCCAAATTCACAAATCTGAAATTTTATTTTGTACAACTGACTCAATAGTGTAGTGGTAGCAAGCGCGACTGCTGAGCGTGAGGTTCTGGATTCGGTTCCCGGGTCGGGGAAATTGTTATTGGGTTTTTCTGTATAGAAATCCTCAGTAGCAGCACCGAGTTTGGGGTTATGCCCGGTTGATGGCAACAGGCTCGCCCCCTGTTACATGGCTTACATGACTTAATAACAGCATCGGCGAAATGTGGGTGCACAATAGTAGATACGCCTTTGTGGCTTAGTCTAACCTTTCGGGGATACAGGCGTGATGCTTGCTATGTTATGTTATGTTTTTCCATAAAGTGTTCTTTCATAAAGTTTAATTTATTATTCTGTAGGTACAGCGATTAGGTATTAATATAAATGAAACTAGCAAAGTTAATCACTCCGATCACTCTGTTTTCTCCCAATTTATTACGTATAAATAGGCGAAGTGGATTTAATAGGTATGGATAATACTTTCTCGCTCGCACACCGACTATCTGTTTCATTCATAGCAACTAAAGCAGTACAAATTATTTTCTAACAAAAGATTGGCGGGAAGTATGTTGCACAAAACTGGTTTTAAGAGGGCGTGGTTTTCGCTGTGGTCACAAGTTGGGTGCAAGCGATTTTAGCCTTATAGGTGGTTCACCGGCAATGTCGCCCATTGTACATATTTGGTACCAGAATCAAATACTAAATACACTTCTTCAATATTTTAACCGGTCACCCTGTATAGTTGCAGAAGATAACAGTTTGCGTGCCAAAAGTAAGTAAAATCTATTGATCAAGCTGCCACTGGGAACGGTTCAACCAATTTATGGAAATAGAAAGCGGTCTATTGACATTCCCATTGTATTAGAAACTATCTGGACTTGCCTATTTATGGGGACCTATAACAATAAACTTAGACTTGCAAATGAAAATGGTACTGATTTTCATAACATTCGTACCGTATTCGTTCAGTAATAAAATACAGAAGCGGAGTACCTTATTGGAGACTTGTCAGATCAATCAATCAAAAACGAAACATGCTCTAGCAGTGGCCTTGCCCTAATATACGGACTATTGCGTGTCTCTGTTGTATATAGTTTACAAACTGGACCTATAGCCTCATTGGTTTAGTGGTTGCAAGCGCGACTGCTGAGCGTAAGGTCGTGGGCTCGATTCCCGGGTCGGGCAAGTGTTATAGGGTTTTAGTAGTACGGAGTTTTTGGAACTGTGTCCGGTGAATGGCAATAGGTTCGCCCCCTATTACATGGAATAACAGCATCGGTCAAATGAAGTTACATACTAGTACACCTCTGTCTAACCCTTCGGGCATACACGCGTGATGATATGTTATGTTATGTACCTATGGCTTGTGGCTTCACTCACCCCAAACATACGTGGTCTCGACAAAAAAGGGGAGATAACACACAAACAACATAAGATCTCGTTAGACCAGACACATTTTTACAAATATCAGAAGAAAGTAAAGAAATATGTATCCCCATACCTATATAATCTTTAATCCCCATGCCAACACGTTCCCATCAGTCCCACATTATTGACTTACCCAGAACATTCGATCACAACCACTCCTGTCCTTCAAACGTAATCCCAGTTTGCATGTTTTTGTGCCCACATCGTCAGCGCTAAGCCGCTTCAACTGTAATAACACGGACATAAATCATGATTCGAGAACATCGTTGTAAGCGCTGTTTTGCCAATCTAATCCGAACCGATCATCGATCAAACAATGAGGGATTATCGAAACTTTGTTAGGGTTTGCTTTGAGTTGGAAGCGAGGGCGACCGCGGGTGTTTGATAAATAAAATTACATACAACATAGCGTTTACAGCCTAATAATGTGGAGTTCTGACGTTTATATAATTTAGATACATAAGGGAAATGTTCATTGTTTTCAATTCATTTATTTTGTGTTTTACGACACGATTGGCGCAGTGGCCCAGTCATTGGCATCGTTTTTTCCTTTTTTTTAAACCTCGCCCCTCTCTTGGAATAATTCCTGTATCGTGGGTGCGTTTACAGACACAAATATTCACATGGACATACCCGAAACAACTATATAAAGATTATACGAATAATTGTTCCGCGCAGAAATCGAACCCGCCACTCATCCACCCATCCACCGCGCCAACCGTATCGTCGAATTCTGCACTACGATATCTGCACAGAACAAATATTTATATGGCCTACATATAGTTATTCTGTGTTTGAGTGTGTCTACACACTCAGACACAGAGCAGCTATGTGTAAGTAAATGTCATTATTTAGTTTTGTAAAATGTACCCACAATACAGACGAAATTCTGGGGTGGGACAATATCTCTGCCGAGAATTGGGTAAGGAACCTTCGGAACTTCAAGAGATAGATAGATAGATTTGAAGCAGCAGCTGTCCGCGATCAGAAAAAATAAGATAGCTTAATTTTTGTGGTGTTTTCACAATTATTCTGGAATCTTACTGTTAAAATTCTTGGAGATAATCTTATAGAATAACATAAAATAGCATCACGCCTGTATTCCCCGAAGGGATAGGTAGAGATACCATTGTACACCCACATTTCGCTGATGCCGTTATCAAGTCCCATGTAATAGGTGCCGAACCTATTACCATCTACTGGGCACAGTGCCAGACTCCGTGCCGCTACTAAGAAATTCCTTTCAGAAATAGCCAATAACATTTTGCACAACCCGGGAATCGAACCCAGGACCTCACCCTCAGCAGTCGTACAGTCAAAGTCAAAGTTTTTTATTTCAAGTAGGCCTTTTCAGGCACTTTTAAAAAGTCGAGACTCTAGGTGCACGGTTCCAATGGAGGTAGGTCCTATGGAGAAGAGACCGGCAAGAAACTCCATGGATACTCTTTTCAAAAACAAAAAGTTAATTTACAGTTAAAATCTTAAATTATATAATAACCTTGCAATTTATAATATGTTTAAAAGAATAATGATATGGGATTAAATATGATATACCTATGTAACTAATATGTTTCTTACACTTCGTTTAGATTGTTAATCAATACGCACTGCAATATGAAAATGAATATAATTATTACATACATTATAGAATTTTAATTTGATATGGACAAATAATTTTAATTCAAAAATATATAAATATAAAATTAATAGTAAATAACATATATTATTATTATAGAATTGTAATTTAACATGGATAAATAATTTTAATTCAAAAATACATGAATGTATAATAAATAGTAATAAGCGCTGGAGATACTATACTATATTTTAATTGAGTTTGTTATGCATCTTATTTTAAATGAACTGTACAGTTTTTTATAAGAAAATAAATTTCTTTAAACCGAATTAGCATGCATTATATAAGAAAAATACAAACTTAATAGAACAGTTAGTATATATAATATAACAAATTATTAGAAAAGGAATCGCTATAGCGTACAGATTAGGCCACTTGTACACCATCACCTATTTCCATCCGACTACAATTAACTAAAATGGGTTTGTGTACACGAGTCTATATTTAAATCCTTTGATGCAGGGATTCAGCGCCGACATTTTGAAATTTTTGAGCTATGGCCTTTTAGTTCTGATTTGTTTATTTGTTCGAAGTTCTTTTCTAAAATTAAAATATTCAGATTAACACATGGGTTGGTATGAATGAACCAGTAGTAGGTGTCTGTGGATCTGTTCCTTTTTGTTGCCTGAACTGCAATATCAGTGAAATGATATTGTCTTACTAGCTGTCATATTTTATGACATCACCAATAACTGACGGCACGGTTGGCGCAGTGTGTTGAGAGATCGACTGCTGCGCTAGGTGTCGCGGGTTCGATTCCCGCACGGAACAAATATTTGTATGATCTATAGATAGTTGTTTCGGGTCTGGTTGTGTGTGTATGTGACATGTATGTTTGTAAACTGTACCCACGACACAGGAGAAATCCTAGTGTGGGGCAAAAAAAAAAAAAAAAGCAAAAGCAAAGCAATTACATTTTTGTCGTATATCCTCGAGGTTTACGAACCCGTAAATTTTTTCGGTATAAAAAGTAGCCTATGTGCTATTGCAGACTATAATCTATCTCTGTGCCAAATTTCATTCAGATCCGTTCAGTCGTTCTGGCGTGAAAGTGTAACAAAGATCCATCCATCCATCCTCACAAACTTTCACATTTATAATATTAGTAGGATAGGATAGGATTAGCAGGATAGGATATAACTTTATTTGCCGTTTATTAATACGACTTCACTGCCTCCTTGGTCTAGTGGTCGCGCGACTGCTAAGCGTGAGGTCTTGAGTTCGGTTCCCAGGTCGGGCAAATCGTTATTGGGTTTTCCTGTATGGAAATTCTAAGTAGCGGCACAGAGTCTGGTACTGTGCCCGATAGATAGTATTAAGTTCGCCCCTATTACATGGAACTCAATAACGGCATCGGCGAAATATGGGTGTATAAGTACACTTCTGCCTAACACTTCAGGGAATATAGGCGTGATGATAAGTCGGAAAAGACTAGTAATTAAAAAAAATTGATCGTTAGGCGAAGTATTTTCTTCTGTAAAGAAATTGTAGTAAAATAAGTTCTTAAGAAAATAAGGTCTATATTAAAAAATCTACCGTGTCCTTGCTACAGACAAACACAGCTTTGTTTCAAACTCAAGCAATATTATATAAGGTATATATATGTTCACATTTTGTCCATAATATTTTGGACATTTTCATGTAACAGTCCTCGCCTTGGGCTTGAAGTTCCTAAACCAAAAGATCTCAGGTCCTTTCAGGGGAACATGAAAATAATAACATTAATAATATTTTCAGAGACAATTTGTTTCATAACCTTTAACAAACAGAAGATTTATTTTATTAGGCTTTTTTTGACTTCTCAAGTTAAACAATATTTGCTTAAACCAAATGGCCGCGAGCTGGGCTTTTTATTAGATTTTCGCTATAAAACGTGTATCTAATTATGATGTTTTAAGAATAATTTCGGCTGTTTTTTTAGACTTGTTCAAAATGTTCATATTAAATCTTGAAAAAAAAAAAATGAGATTGCTTGTTCATATTTTTGTATAAATTTTATTTTGGTGAGGATTTTTTTTTTTCAATGTACTAATACTACTAATATAATACCTTGACTTTGACGACACGGTTGGCGCAGTGGTTGAGAGATCGACTGCTGAGCTAAGTGTCGCGGGTTCGATTCCCGCACGGAACAAATATTTGTATGATCTACAGATATTTGTTTCGGGTCTGGGTCTACGTGTATGTGAATACACACCGTGCCTCGGAAAGCACGTAAAGCCGCTGGTCCTGCGCCTGATCTCTCTCCGGTCGTGTCGGATTGCCGTCCCATCGGACTATGAGAGTGAAGGAACAGAGAGAGCACCTGTGTTTGCGCACACACTTGTGCTCTATAATATCTCCTGCGTAGTTGGCTATTCTCCAGTGAGATTGGCCGCCGTGACCGAAATCGGTCAGGAGGACATTATAATACCTTCTATGAGTGTTGAAGCCATGTGATTGTCTGACGCACCTTGACTAAACTGGATAATATTCCCCTGTGATAGCCCCAAGTCACCACAAGACAAAGAAAATTTTATCAAATCGCTGGTGATCAGAAAATATCACTAAGCGTGTCTGTCACTATGGCCTTTAGTGTCTTGTTCCTGAATTCTGTTATTCCATAACACCATCTATATACATTAAGGGTGTTTTTTGTGTTGCTATCTAAAATTAGCATGAAGGACATTGCTGTCAACAAAACACAGAAACCATACGAACTCGGAACAAAAACAAGACGGAAACTATTAACAAGTCTTTCTTACTCCGAAACTTGTGTAACGACTACAAAGGTTTGCGTTTCCCTAAAGCTGCGATCAGACTGACGCGGTTCAGCCCGCGTGTCGCTTGCATTGCGGAACCATGTGTCTTATCTCTATAGACGTTTATAGAAACCATTAAATAGAACAGAATTGTTTTTATTTCAAATAAACTTATTACAGGCACTTTTGAAATGGATTTGAATTTGAAATTATAGGACTCTAGTTGCACGGTCCCAAAAAGCTGGTCCTATGGAGAAGAAACGACAAGAAATTCCATAGATAGGTGTCTCTCTAGGCTCTTTCAAAATCTGAAATCTCTTTCAACAATCTTGCCAGACAGTACTTGATGTTGGAGAAGTCCAAGTGAACAATGTATTGACATGAATTGTTGGTTCTAAACAAATAATTGACATGAATCCGAAACGCGAGCGGCACGCGGGCTGAACCGCGACAGTTTGAACAAAGCTTTACATTTTACTAAGGCCTGACGATAACCCACATGTTTTTGAAAGCAACGAAACCTGATCCCTAATTACTTTCACTCCTGGTATTATGATGTGCAAATATACATGATATTATTACCAAAATAATTTCATTGGGAATATATTTCTGTGGGCCATAATTTTGAGTCAATGAAATAATTTTGTAAATTAATATTAATGGAATTTCCTTTGGGACTAACCTAATTAATATTGCTGTAGAGTCATTTGGAGCTGTCTGATTTATTTGAAGTTCAAGTTACATTATTTATAGAAAAATCATCATGCCTCTAAAGGGATAGCAGAGGTGTATTATTGTCATTATATGTACCACAATTTCAAACTTCGGGCTGCTACTAAAAATTTTCTTACAGAAAAATCCAATAACACTTTGGCCAGTCCAGGAATTGAATACTCCTCACGGTCAAAAGCCATGCTTATAACTTTAAACCAAGAATATGATGTTAGTTCATACTTTATTTTCAGAATTTGTCTTAGAGTCATCATTTTTATTTATTTCTCTCCAGACATTTATCAACGTCTTTCTCGTCACTGTCTTAATTACTGGAGCTCGTGTCAAGACTTTAATGTCTCCATCAATTTGTAATTGCCAAAACATTTTGTCTTCAGCTTTTTCGGACAGTATTGCTATACCAATAATAAATTTTAATATAAGTAGAAGAGAGATTTTTATTGAATTAATAGCGACCCATTCCGGCATTGCATGGGTGCAATTTACCAAAAAAGGAAATTATGATTATAAAGATTTTTATACAAAAATACCATCGGTCGATTTTCTAAAAAAATTCTTTCACACAAATCTTGTTGTGACATTATTCAGATCGGTCGAGCGACAAGCCGTTTTCGTGTTTTTGCGAGATTTACGCATGGAAATTGATTTTTATAAATATAGATTATACTCTTCGAAAATACTGGCACGTTTGTTGTATATAAAACATTTAAAAATAAGCGATTCTACATAATGTACTCTATAGTTAAAAAAATATTAGGTACTGTTTTTTTCCCTTTATACGATTTCGAAGATTTTATTGCAAATTACCATTTATTAATCCCCAAAATATTGATTACCACTGCAATAGGAAAGAGCCTTCATGAGCAACGAAACACGATATCGTCTAGAGCACCCTGGGCAGTCAGCTTCGATACCACCATTACTTACTGGCTAATCTTTCCACTACGATATGACTGACTTCCATTTAAAAGCTCTTGCTCGACTCGACAGAAGAAAGCTAAGATATTATAATAATAATAAATTCAACCCATTACTGTCCCACTGATCTGCAAGGGTCTCTTCTCAGAATGAGAAAGGTTAGACCTTAGTCCACCACGCTAGTCAGGTCCGGGTTGGCGGACTATACACACCATCAAGAACTTTATGAAGCCCTCTCAGGTGTGCGGGTTTCCTCACGATATTTTCCTTCACCATAAATACAAGTGAACCGCACATGATTCCGAAAAGTCAGAGATGCAAGCCAGGTTTGCACTGAGACTCTTTTGCATGGAAGGCAAGTGTTCAAGCACTAGGCTATCACTGCGATATTGACTTTAATTTGGATGTGACTTTAATTTGAATTTGGTGGATGAAAGAGTACCTAAAAGATTCAGCAATACAGATGTAGCCCATGCAGAAATAACGCAAACATTTGCAGTTCGATGAACAAACGAATAAAAACCAATGCATAGGTCAGGTTTCCTCAACCCAGATTAGAATGGAAAAAAAACAAACCAATATACATTTTCAACAAACAAAGCTCTTTGGCGAAAGAGGGTTTGCAGAGTGCAAATAGTGCCACGCAAATGTCAAACACTCTATTATCAGATTTTTATTTTGCACTGCTTATGTGTGCTGCAGTCTCAATTTTGAAACTTTTCATTCATTTTGTTTGTGTTTATTTCTTGATACTTGCGGAATTATTTTAGTAATACGAGAACTCAGAAAGTGTTGATATTTCTCGCATTTTTATTTTTGTTATATACTGCGCCCTGTTTCTTTTTATTTTTCCCTTATTGTGCGTAGGAGGATTCAGTCCTCAGAAAAACTATCTTTAGATAATTATTAGTAT
Organism: Shargacucullia verbasci; assembly: GCA_947562105.1. Classification (NCBI taxonomy): domain Eukaryota; kingdom Metazoa; phylum Arthropoda; class Insecta; order Lepidoptera; family Noctuidae; genus Shargacucullia; species Shargacucullia verbasci. The sequence continues at coordinate 906,566 of OX387289.1, read as the reverse complement.
TTTTTACGGGAATCGAATACTCGTTCCGCTAAAAGACTGCACCGAACGTGCTATGTACTTGTACCTACCGTTTCGTCTAAAAACTAGGCTTAGAACCATACGTTTAATGATAAAGATTTTAATATTAAGGCGATTAACACACTGTGCGCCGCGCCTCCGCGCAGAACCGCGGTCTGCGGCAATCAAGACTAGACACTAGATGTAAATCCATTCTACCGCGCTCGGTTGCGGCTTACGATACCGTACCGCACCGTGTGTTAATCGCCTTATATTATTAATATTTATAAGTACCTGCAAAAGTTTATAGAGAAGAATATTCTGATTGATCAATAGAACTAATAAAACATGATGTTCATCCCGTCAGGAAAAATAAGTACAAGCAAAATTTTATTAATAACTTCGTTGATAGACGTTGACTTCCATCTCGTAAGGAAATACATCAATAACAAAGTTCCCCATTGTTGTTTGGCCGAAACTTGAGAGCCGAAAGCAAATACACGAGGGAAGCTAGCCAGGAATAAATAAATATATTGTATACGACACTACATATATATATATATATATTTGTAATATTTTGCCACAAAAAGCCGCTGCCGGCCGCTGCTCGCTCAGTGTGAATTACCCTAAAGAGTTCCAATGCTGATCCATGCTCTTTAATAATATGGTACTCTTACTGGCGGTTAACCTTATTATCTCACCCATTAAGTATATTCGACCCAACAGTAAGAACATTAAGAACCCTTGTTATTAACACAAACAGATCCCAAAACTCAATTAGCAACGTTATTATTACCTAACTTTAAAAACTTTCTCTTTTATATCAAACAACTTTGAACCTTATGATGGAAAGGATACAGTCGCATCTTGCAATAAATTTCCAAGCTAGCACGATCACACCAAACTAGTTTGATTCTTACAGCTCTGAAAATAAAATCGAATTCTGTGGTAACAAGTTCATAAGTTGGTAGGTATTATAATTTGAACCTTATTATTCTATGAAATTAAGTTAAATTTGAAGAGAAAATTTCGTGATGCTCATCCCATGTCAATTAGGCTGTTGGAACTTGAAAACAGAAATTAAATGGATTCAGGTTATCTGATGCATGAACTGTACAGTAAAGTTTTGTTCAATGTCATTTACTTTGTATGTAAACTTATTTTGAAACTGAATGGTCTGGTGAAATCTTGACGTAAATTATGAAGTAGCTGCTTGTAGGTACTCGTCTGCTTCAATTATTTGTGAATGTTTTTTTCTAAAAGTAAAATAAATAATCATCATCTTAGAGAGGTGTACTATTGTACCTACACCCACATTTCGCCGATGCCGTTATTGAGTCACACGTCACGGTCGACCCTTCGGCACCGTTTCAGACTTCGTGCTATTACTGAGAATTTCCATACAGAAAACCCGTAATAACTTTGCCCGACCTGGGAATCGAACCCAGGACCTTACGCTCAGCAGTCGCGCTTACTACCAATACAGCTAAAATAAATAAGAAATACAATAAATCCTTTGTCTGTATTGTATATATGTACCAAGCAAGCCAAATGCGGGTGCGCGGGCCACACACACACATCAAGAACTTTATAAGGTGTGCAAACTTCCTCTCTATGTTTTCCTATACCTTTAACGCAAAAGATAATCGAATTCTGACCTACCTGTAGAGATGGCAAGTTTTCAACCGCTGAACTATCATTACATAATCATTGTCATAAAAACACGGTCAGGAAAATCTTTCACCACATCATAAAAGCTAGCGAAAGTCTATCTAGAAATAATTATCACGGATATTAAAAATTCATTATAATATAAAGAGAATCTTATCGGCAACGACATTTTTTGCCAGAAAAACTTCTTCAAAGAATCCGACAACTTGATTAATTATAAGTCGTTTGCCAAGAAAGACATAATGTAATTACTTGGGCCTTTGACAATCTAACAATGTAGATACAGTTTGTGACGGACTCAAAAATTACTCTCAATAATTAGAATCAGAGCTTCATTTTCCTGATTTATTATGTCAGAAACTTACAATGTTTCTTAGAAACTCACAATATATTTGAGTGTCTTTGGCTTCACCTCACCTGACGATGCTGCCAAGGATAAAGCACGAAAGCTCCAATAATGCGAATTCACACGCCTTGAGGACTTCTAGATTATATTATTCTTTAAAAACGTTGCCCCACTCTTGGATTTCTCCTGTATCGTGGGTACAGTGTACAAACACAGGTGCACACGCTGTTCCTTCACTCTCATAGTCCGATGGGACGGCAATCCGACACGACTGGAGAGGGATCAGGCGCAGGACCAACGGCTTTACATGCTTTCCGAGGCACTGTGTGTATTCACATACATAACGACCCAGACCTGAAACAACTATCTGTAGATCATACAGATATTAGTGCCGTGCGGGGATCGGACCTGCGACACAGCCCAGAAAGCTAATCGCTTAGCCACTGCGCCAAGCGTGTCGTTAAATATATCGTTTTAGATGAATCGAGGAACACAGAGAATTTCTTTCGCTCCTTTACTGTTCGCATTAGAAATGATGACGTAACGCATTTAATTTTTTTATTACATTTTTTTTTTCTTTTTTTATAACTTTGCCCTATACTAGGATATCTCCTGTATCGTGGGTACAGTTTACAAACATACATGTCACATGCACACACAACCAGACCCGATTACAAACAAGAATAACGTGAAGTCTTCTAACTTATTTCTGTATCATGTATGTTTTAATAGATTGAACTTTTGCACGCTTAAATAATTTGTCCAAATTTCGTTTTTTCTATATTTTTTTTTAATGTATTGTTAAATATACCTAAACTATCCAATGTACTGGTACAAAAATATCAGAATTCCAAATAGTTTTCTCTGAAAACTTGCGTAGGACGAGAAACGTATGGATTCTATGTTTTCCTTTAACTCCAAGATAACAATAAACATAAAAGTAGGTACAATACTATATTACGCTCTTACGAATATTTGTGGAGTTAAAGAAATTATCTTTTCCGCCTATAATCATCAGAATTGTATGCCGCAGTTATGTTTAGCAAATATAATTTGAAGAGATTTTGTGATTTGTCTATAGAGACATGTTTACATCTTTCGTGTTACTTCATTAACATTCCTAAGCACTGCTTAACCTTGAAGTTTGACGTATTAATTAGCTATGTACTACGACTGACTGTTCCCTGAATTATAACAACTCTTTCTTGATTAATAAAGTCGGAGGAATCTTAAAATATGATTGCTATGTTCCAACTGATATCCAATGGTCTATGGTCAATTCCACTTTTTCCAAGTGTTTCCTCCATTTTTTACGAGATTTATTGGAAAAGTTTTTCCTGTAGCACCCGGGGCGTCCTAAAAAACATTCCCTACTAGTGACACGCTCCATGATTCCGTCATAAATCTCTTTTATGTAAGTGTATCCTGGAATATGAGACACAGCCACATGCTGTAACACTTGGTTTTGCTTGTTTATTCCTAAAAGCATATTTCGTATATATGTATTATAAATTATATCAGAATATATTTTGCGTTGAGAAAGAAATTTCTGAAACGTACAATTTTATTTCTATTCAAACCTCTTTTTCTTGATTTTTTTAAAGCTTTGCCTCACACTAGGAATAATTCCTGTATCCTGACATGCACAAACGCCCAGACGATATATTAGTTTCGTGCGGGATTCTAACCTGTGTCATGGAGCGCAGCAGTCGATCACCAAACCACTGCACCAACCGTTACCGTCTAAATTACATGTTACAATTCTTCACTTACTTTGTTAAGTAAAAATATGACAGATTGTAGAACAAGATTGATTTTCGCAACACCTACCATGAGCAAGATTAATTAATTTTCTTTATTGCTTCACTAATGCCTGATAAAATGGGCTTACAAGGTTCTGTGAGGTATAGAAAACAGATATGAACACTATCACGCCTTTACGTATTCCTCGAGAGGTTAGGCAGAGGTTTTTCTCTTTTTTCTCACTTCCAAACTCTATACTGCTACTGATTTCTTTATAGAAAATCCCGATAACATTAATACCGACCCGGGAATCAAACCCAACGCTCAGCAGTTATACTTGCGGCCACTAGACCAATGAATAGCAGTATATAGTTATGATTTCATAGATATCCTAATTATCCTATCCTATCCTACTATAATATTATAAATGTGAAAGTTTGTGAGGATGGATGGATAGATGGATGGATCTTTGTTACTCTTTCACGCCAAAACGGCTGAACAGATCTGGATGAAATTTGGCACAGAGATAGATTATAGTCTGGAATAGCACATAGGCTACTTTTTATCCCGGGAAAATGTATGGGTTCGTAAACGAAGCAGTCGAAGCCGCGGGCGGAATCTAGTAATCCATAATACCAAATATTTTTCAAGTTAGGATATATCTGCCGACGTTTTATAAAACTACACTCAAATGTTTAGCCAAAAACAAAACATTTATTACACTATATTTATACTGCACTTGAGCTGAACAGGAACATTAAAAGCTTGTCTTTAAAACATACACTCAACTTCCCATCTATTTCAGCAAACAATAACAAACATTTTTACTGAGAAAAATGTACGTTTCGTCACTGAACTATTTCCGTCACTGACACTGATATGTTAAATCATATATAAATCTTTTTCTACTTCATGACGTTTGTTAACCAAACGTCTACTTGTTTATCTAGATCGTTCTTCATGTACCGAGTGCTTGTCTTGGCTGAAAATAGGGCACCATTCATTTCTGTCTACTTATAAATTATAAGAAGTGTTTAAAGGCGTAATATTTACTTGTACTGTTATACTGGGTTGTTGACGTCAGTGCTGAACATAGGGCTATTAGTACCAGTCAGTATCGGTCATAAGAATATCGCTTTTCTTTTATTTTTATTTTTTTTTAAACTTTGTCCCTCACTAGGATTTCTCCTGTGTCGTGGGTACAGTTTACAAACATACATGTCACATACACACACAACCAGACCCGAAACAACTATCTGAAGATCATACATATATATATATACATACATATTATACATGTCGTTTAAATTGAAATGATTTCTTATATATAACCGCTATACATTGTAAATGTGAGTGAGATCTAGGCTGAGCGCTCTTCATTTCATTAATTCTCACGATAACTGATGCATGCTTGCACTCTGTTGCGACAGGTTAGCTCAAATAGTTATGGCACTTTCTTCAAAAGGCTATTCCACCCTATATTTGTCTCACATAAACCTTTACATCATTACAATCTATCTGGACTTTAAAATAGACTTTGACCCCTGAGTTTGTTTCGGCGTTTCTTCTCAGGGATAGTCACAGGAAATGCCGACGCCATCTAGTTTAAAAAAGACGTGTAAAAGTGATTGAAAAATCCTAATTGCAAAATAAATCATTTCATTTCATTTCATTTCATACAAATATTTGTTCCGTGCGGGGATCGAAACCGAGATACGTAGCGCAGAAAGCTAATTGCTTAGCCACTGCGCCAACCGTGTCGTCACATAATCATAAAATATTGCCATAATAATGCTGAACATAAGCCTCTTAGTAATAGTCAATAAAGGTCATACGAATATTACTATAATCACCTCATTTGGCGCGTGAAATTGGTGATAGTTGAATGTTTTACCAAATTACGAATTAAATTCGGTTTTCATATGTATATTTTATTATTTATGAACACACAACGTGCGCGAATATTTAGTGATATCATCACCAGCTAATGTTGGGAAATTTATAAAAAAATAACTATCTATTTTTAAGTCACTTTCGCCAGTACTGAGCCAATCTCATTCACTGTCGCCCCGCGATCTTCACGCTGGCGTCCGACCACCATGTTGTAAGTCTTGCAAAACCAAAATATTGAAATCATTTCACTTGAAAATATTGATCACTACCTGAAAAAAAAATGGAATAAATCCTCTACAACAAACTTTACATAGTTACCGAATTACATATCTAACTATTTTAAAGCAAATAAAAACTTGAAGAACATACGATAAATCAGAATCAACCTTTATATAAATATATCGATATAGTCAGTGCTATTTCGATTTGCTAGAACCCCGGCCTCGTGTAGTAATATATGTTAACACCTCATTACTTAACCCGACGAGGAAATAAACTGGTCTTTAGAGACATTATTGCGGTATTAATCTTGTAGATGTGTTCCTTGGTGGCACGGAAGAGTTATGATATTGTGAATGTTTCAATCTAATTTTATTATAAGTTTCTAAAGATTTGGGACAGCGTTCGATTATTTTTATTTTTTAAATATAACTAATGAAATACATAGACGGCACGATGGGCGCAGTGGTTGAGAGATCGACTGCCGTGCTACGTGTCGCGGGTTCGATTCCTGCACGTAACAAATATTTGTATGATCTACAGATAGTTGTTTTGGGTCTGGGTATTTGTCTATGTGAATATAGGTATGTGTTATAACGCACCCACAATACAGGAATTAATCCTAGTGTGGGACGTTTCTTTTTTTTTAAGATAACATTATCCTTTTTAATAGAATAGAATAGAATATTTGTTTATTTGCATAGACTGTAGGTACATAATTTAAGATGTTAACAACAATTTCTGATCCTTGTACAATCTACCTTAAGTTTAGGCATGCAAACATTAGAAAATTAAAATTAATCAAATTGAAATTATTAACAAATAAAAATATTGTGGTAATTAGTAAATGTCAAAGTATAGTAATTTAATAATGTCAATAATGAAATTTAATAATGTTAAAGTCAGAATTTATCCTCTAAAAAGTCCTTAACTGAATAATAACATTTTTCAAGTAGTAGTGCTGTCAGTTTCTTTTTAAACATTTGTATTGTGTTATTTTTTATCATGTCAGGAATTTTATTATATATAATAGGCCCCATGTTAAAAACGTTTTTCTTAAGTAAAGCAGTATTATAGCCACCAACATGTAAAATATTTTTATATTGACTTCTGATAGGTCCTTTTCTAGTTTCGGACAATGCTGTGAAATAATGCTTGTTTAACCTTACAAAAACTGCCATTTCAAAGATATACAGTGATGGAAATAATCCACTATTAATGTCAAGTTATTCACTATTATAAATACGAAAGTAACTCTGTCTGTCTGTTTGTTAACTCACCACGACTAAACCACTGGACTGATCGTTATTAAATTTTACAAAGCCTGGATCTAGGAAAAGGATTTTTTTTTTATTTGTCTCTTGTTTTTAGCTCAGGGAGCTTTTACTGCTTAACCGGGCAAGTGGCAAGACCAGAAGGGCCTCCAGCCGAGCAAATTAAATAATACTAAGCAACACTGATAAGGGTGTCCCATAGTGGGATCCGAACCTCGGCTTAGGGCGTTGCTGGAGGGCAGACAAGAGAGGACTTGCTGGATCTGATTGTGATTATTTAGGGACATTTGATTTATTACTACTGGCTCAGCGTGGGCCGGCTCGAGCAAGGGTCGGGGTGGAGTTGGAAAAGGACATGGGTTTATTTTTACTATTGTAGCAAAACAATAATTCAATAAAAATACAAAATACACGCAGATGGAGCCGCAGCCAAAAACTAGTATTTATATGTTGATTAGTTAGACAAGTCAGAATTATTGTCATTTGCTTTTCTTATTAATTGTTTTTATATTTGTGTTTGTAATTTTTAACTGTATGTCTAATCTAGTTTATAAGTAAAATATTATAGATTGTAAGTAAAATACTAGACTGTAAGTAAATATTAATATGATGGCATAGTAAATTTTAGTAGAAATTGTAAAAAAAATTCCAGCTACACGACATCTTGGTCCATTCTGTAAGGTTGTGTATTACGCGTAAATTAATAAATAGAATACTGTTTAACCTGTCTTATAGTAATGACTAAAAACGAATATATAATTAACACAGTAGGCTAATATTATGGTGGTCTCTGATGACGCTAAATCTGTAACAGACGAATATCAACTAGCTAGTAAATTTCTCGAACTTTTATATTGAAAACAAAAACCGATGGAGCCGCCAAATATAATAAAATCACCGTTTTTTGATCACTCTTCACAAAAAGCGATCATATTCGATCGGCTTTAAACGGCTTCGTGCGCCGCATGGCTGACTTTTTGTGAAAAAATGCAATTCCCGCAAAATGCAAGCCTCGTCAACACTTTGAAATTTCATGGAATTTTATGTGTTGTGACGAGAAATGTGTTCTTGTTCCTTAAGGTCTTTCTGATCTCTTACTATCCTACTTCCTACTAATATTATAAATGTGAAAGTTTATGAGGATGGATGGATCTTTGTTACTCTTTCTCGCCAGAACGGCTGAACGGATCTGGATGAAATTTGGCACAGAGATAGATTGTAGTCTGGAATAGCACATAGGCTACATTTTATCCCAGAAAAATGGGTAGGTAGGTACGGGTATCAGAAACCCAAAAACTGTGACAACCAGCCTGTAGTGTTTTACTCTTTACAAGTAGTTTGAACAGCTTGACTTGACAGCTGTCAATTGGTATTCGATATGTCTAACCGTGCCATAAGAGGAAGGTCGAGGAGAGCCTTTATAAAAGTCGGGTGCTTGGTGTATAGTGAGCCAGTGTATTAAATATAACAAATATAAATAAGAATACTACACAACCTAACCTTGAGACTATCAGTATTCGCCGCTTCGTTTAAAATACTGATATTCAGCCGCATTTATAATAATTATACTGAGAGCCCTCCACTATGTAGTTGGGGAAGGGCAAATAATGAGTTTTAAATGGCAATAACATATGAAAAAAGGTTATGATAGACGTCGAGAAAAGTCTCTGGTCCAATCACATACTCTTTTGATAAATAAAGTGGTCCTGGCAACACTAGATCTAGCCCGTATAAAATTACCTAGCACTTAATCTAAGTCACTTTTGTAAGCACTCGAAATAATAAAATAAAACTATCTTCGTTTAGAAAGAGTACACTGTCTGACACGTAATCGAACCAAACACTAAATAGAATTCTAAATGAGTCAATACACAACCCTCAAAAAAGGTGTCAGTATTCGTTAACCAATAGGAAGCTAAAAAAAAATTATTTAAAAAAAAATATCCACTGAGTGTAAATTTTCGTTATTTTTTCAACCGACTTCAAAAAAAAGGAGGAGGTTCTCAATTCGGCTGTATTTTTTTTTTTTTTTTTTTTTTTTTTTTTTTTTTTTTTTATGTTTGTTACTCGATTTCTCTAAGACGCCTGGACCGATTTCAAAAATTCTTTTTTTATTTGAAAGGGTATGCTTGTCATTTGGTCCCATTGTCATCAGGTCAGGACCTGATGGTGGAAACCCTGAGAAATCGAGGGCATCTCTTGAAAATTGTAGGCGAGCAAGGGGTAAAAACTTGATATTTATGTGTATATCTGATGAGACTACAATACTATGGAGGTTTAGGGCAGATCTGATGATGGAGACGACAGAGGATCGAGGGCACTCCTCAACGGTACATCTTAACTACCTCGTGTTTGGGCTTATTTTATTCGTGTTGACAAGATCTTTACACCGAGATGGGTAATGACTACCACTGCAAGGTCCGTGATGCAGGTGCAGTACTGTTTAGGGAACTCCTTAATGGTTGATAGCAGCTACATAGTGTTTGGGCGATTATTCCGTCAATTACGGACCGATTTTAAAAATTCTTGTTTTGTTTGAAAGAGTATGCTTCCCATTTGGTCCCATTATCACCAAGTCAGGATCTGATGATGGGATCCTAGGGAAATCGAGGGATACCCTCAAATATTGTAAGACAAATAGCCCGTTTGAGCTTTTTTTCTTAATAAGTTAGGTATTGGCGTCTGAAAATCATCATTTAATGATGCTGAGCTGATGATGGATATCATAGTATTCCTCAACGGTAAAGAGTTAAGGGAATAAAACTTCCGAGTTTGGGATCACTCGATATATTTTGATGAGTCCCGTATAAAACATTTGGTATAGAGGGTCTGATGATGGAGCCAGGAGATAGATGGTGGAACTCTTCAGTAGCTACTTGTAAACCCCTCGAGTTTGGGCTCATTTTAAACCTCTAAAAGTCAAAACTATCACAGTATTAGTTACAATAGTCGTCTTAATCTTTTCATTTCTCGTAATGCGTTTTCACCATGTGGTCGGCTAAGTAATTTATTTGATTTTAAAATCACATAGTGCAATACCGTCTAAGGTTTTCACTCGACTTGGGGCAACATACATTTGACCTTTGTAAAGTTTTTCAAGAGAATCGTCTTTACTAGGTCTACCCATCACTCAAAATTGTAAAATAATTAAATTTTTTAACAAAAAAAAACCGACTCCAAAAAACTCAAAAACAAAACTAATAACTAAAAAGCAAAAAATAAATCTTTTATTATACAATATAGTAGTTGAAGAATATTGAAGTCGGTGCCAAGTAAAACATGCAATGATAAACCGACACGATTGGCGAAGTGCATTTGTCGTGTCCGACGCATAATCCGCTCCGCACTCGACAATTTCTACGTGAACTCGTTGTTTCAATGTCGCTATTATAGCAGCAAGGTATATTACTTTTATGTTTTACTTGGCACCGATTTCAATATTCTTCAACTACTATATTGTATAATAAAAGATTTATTTTTTGCTTTTTAGTTATTAGTTTTGTTTTTGAGTTTTTTGGAGTCGGTTTTTTTTTTTTATCATATAGCCGTTTTTATATTATACTGTAATTTAATATTGTTAGTAGAATAAATAAATAAATAAAATAATGATACTATAAATTTATCTGAATTTCAATCCTAATTACATGAACGGCCACTTTACATAGGCTTTGTATAATTATTAATAACATTAACAATTAACAGATGGCAAATTATGTTACATAAACAACGTCACACCATTCTCTAAACAGTGGGGACTAATGGAACATTATAAACAAATAATGTTCCGTAATAGTCAAACTACGGTTTAGTATCCCGCTATGTAAACAGAAACAGTTTAAACTACCGAAGAAAGCTTTATTGTTAAGTTAGGTTGGCATTGCATTAAGTATTTTGTAAAGGCTGGGTGACCCGGGTACGTCTTTAAACTGCGGCCAGACATCGGAGGGCGGGCAGCAGCGTCCTCTCACTAATCGGTGAGACACTGCGATCCCCAAGCCGCCTGCCAAGCGTGGGGATAAGTGGCAACCCCCCCCCCCCCCCCCCTTGGGGGAGGCCTTCGTTCAGCAGTGGACGTCTTCTGGCTGATGATGATGAGAAGCTGTCTCAGAATTGATCTATTTCCCATTGATGGGATAGTGAGGATATCAAAACAGCCACATTTGATGATATCACCGTAACATTTAATTAATGCTGTATTAAGGGGTGCCTGTACGTGTTGGCTTCGACTCCGCGCACTTCCAAAAGTCCGGGACTCTGTAGTCCCGTGCAAGGTACAGACACAAAAATAACAATATATTCACTATTCTACATCAAAAGAAATCGGAGAGAGGAGAATCCCAAGTGCGGGACAAGTTTTAAAATAAATGGAATCATCAAGGGTCAAATCTGAAAACAGACTGTATTAGCGAAATATAAACATACAAGTATCATTTTGACCAGTTGTGGAGTTATGTTTAAATTTAATCAGTTATCATTGATGTTAATGTTTTAATGAGGATAATAAAATATACAAGCGAGCTCACTTATTTCGCAAACACGATCCAATATTTGCGTAGGAGTTCCACAACTTTGAAAACACATTCGCTCAATATGTTCTGAGCATTAAAAGGCCTATGATTATGCGCATATGTTTTACTAATTTTCATCGAGCTAATAACTTTGGTAAGTAAACGAAGCTTAAAGTGGTTTCAAACTCCAGTGTATATTGTAAATGTTTGAGAAAATAGCAATGTTATACGCAATTGGCGTTGTTAATTTATATTTTATAAAGAAACTTAAAAAGACTGTCTTTTTGTTCGTTTTAAAAATTATAATAACAATAATAAACGTTGTTGGTAAGTTTAATATATATGTATATATATATTATTTCATAACACATAACATAACATAGCATCACGCCTGTATTCCCCGAAGGGTCAGACAGAGGTGTAATATTGTACACCCACATTTCGCCGATACTGTTATAGAGTCCCATGTAATAGGGGCGAGCCTATTGCCATCTACCGGGCACAGTTCCAGACTCCGTTATGCTACTAAGAATTTCCATACAGAAAAACCCAATAACACTTTGCCCGACCAGGGAATCGAACTCACGGCTTCACGCTGAGCAGTCGCGCTACCACTAGACAATATTTCCTTTATTTTGAGACATTTTTCAACATTATTAGATGACATAAAATATAACATTCGAAACGAGTATTTTCGATTCAAAATTCACGCGTGTTAACGAAACGCTTATGATACCAGATGTCAAAGCATTCGTGCTAGGTATTGAAAGGGGCATACATTAAGCTTCATCTGTTTTCTATAAAGAATACGAAGCGTTTATTTTATGGCCACACTTGGAATACTACTCATATTATTTTGGTATCGCTGAACTAAATTATACTATTTAGTATTAAGAGAAATAGAATACTTTACATATTTGTAATTCTATACGTTTTCGATTGGAAGTCATCATCATCATATTATAGCGCCTGTATTCCGCAAAGGGCTAAACAGTTGTATACTATTGTACCTACACCCAAATTTCGCTGATGTCGTTATTGAGTCCCATGTAATAGGAGGCCAGCCTATTACCATCTACCGGGCACAGATTAAGACTCCGTGCTGCTACTGAAAATTTCCGTACAGAAAACACCAATAACACTTTCGCCGACCCGAGAACTGAACCTCTGGGTCGCTTGCGACCCCTAGACCAATAGCTGTCCGAATGGAAGTAAAGAAGTCAAATCTATATTTATACTAAAATTATATAATTTAAATGCGCATAGTAAATAAAATGGGAATCATTCTGTAGCAGTTAATTTAAACGCGTTCCCAAGAGACGCGGCATAAACTTAAAGAAATAAGACTCCAGTATTAAAAGAGTACTTATTAAAAAAGTCAGAAGTGTACGACATTCGAAAGGCGTTTAAAGAATAGTCAGATTAAATTTTAAACTGGCGCAATGGTCTAATGGACACAAGCGTGGTTAGATAGATGGAATTGTTTTTATCTATCTATACATATAAATAAAATTGGAGTGTCTGTTTGTAATATTGAAATAACCGTTTTTTACTACATGCATATGAATGTATATACGGTACATACACCAAAATAACATTTTTTACAATTTTTGTCTGTCTGTCAGTTTGTCTGTCTGTCTGTTTGTATAGGCTAATCTCTGAAATGGCTGGACCGATTTTGACAGGACTTTTATTGGCAGGTAGCTGATGTAATAAGGAGTAGGCTACTTTTATTTTAGAAAAATTATTTTATTTTAGAAAAAAAATAGGGTTAAGTGCATTTGGTCTTCTTAACTTCACGTAAATTTTATAATTTTTTTTTTTAATGGCGTTTCGCACTAAAAAATACATTGTTAAGTTCCGAAATCCACGCGAACGAAGTCGCGGGCACAGCTTTTTCAAATAAACCTAATACAGGTACTTATGAAACGTTAAAGGACTCTAGATGCACGGTTCCAAAAAGTTGGTCCTGTTTTAAAATCTCTTTAAACAATCTTGCCATGTACATAATGTGGAGAAAGTATGGGAGAACAATGTAGGTTTCGTCAAATAAATACTAAATGCAACTTTATAACATAAAGAATACCCATACACTGTACTCACATTTACAATGAATAGCCATCTGTAACTAGCTGTGCTGAGCATGAAGTCCGAAGTTTTAATTCTAGATAAGAAAGAGTGTTATAGGGTTTTCCTGATAGAAAATTTCTAGAAGCGTTGCGTAATTTGGAAGAATGCCCAGCAGATGGTAATAGGCTTGCAACCATGAAACGTAATAATGTCATCTATAGAATTGTGGGGAATAATATGGAGATATTATGCTATGTTTATGAAATTGACCCGTTAATATTTTTACCAAGGATACTTTTAAGTTAATTGCTCCAAACGATCTAAAGAACATCTCAAGTAGGCAGGTCGCCTTCAGTGGAAAGATCAAAAAGATTAGATTTACCGTGGACACTGATAAGTGTATTAAATTTCAGAAAAAAATAATTTGTAAAAAATCACGTAGAATATCTTGGGAATAGGCTCGCCCTCTGTTGTGTGGGACTTAATAACGAAAGCGGTGAAATGTGGGTGTACAACAGTACACCTCTGCCTAACCCTTCGGGGAATACAGATTTGATCTTATGCTATGTGAAGTATCTTAATTAAAAAGAGGATTACGATGAAATAATTCGATATAATAAATCAGCTTATGCCTCTGCTGGGCACGGCTCTCTTCTCAGAATGAGGTTAGGCCTTAGTCTACTACACTGGCTTTGGGTTCGCGGTCTACACATACCATCGAGAATTTTATGGAGCCCTCTTAGGTGTATAGGCAGGCGCGGTCGAAGCCACACACTTTGGAGGGGTCATATTATCAGTAAAATAACTGGGGGGGTTGTTGAAGTTGTTTATTTTTAAGAGGGTTGTCAATTTGACGTTTACGATTTTGGGGGGGGGGTCATGACCCCACCACCTAAGAGTGCCACTGTGTGCAGATTTCTTCACGATATTTTTCTTCACCACTTCCATGAAAATAAATCTTAATTTATTTGACGACACGGTTGGCGCAGTGGCTAAGCGATTAACTTTCTGCGCTACGTGTCGCGGGTTCGAGTCCCGCACGGAACAAATATTTGTAAGACCTACAGATAGTTTTTCCGGGTCTGAGTATTTGTTCATGTCAATAATGTTTATAAACGCACCCACGATACAGGAATTATTCCTAGTGTGGAATAACGATTGAAAAACAAAAAAAAAAATACTTCAATATTGAATTTAAGTCCTTGAGTGACTACGCCAACTTCTAAACCAATGCAGCAAATACCAGTAATATACAAGATCCAGTACATTAAACACGCTATAACCGTATTGCAACGCAGCGTGAACACTCATATAAATTCCTTCACACCACATAGCGGTTGTGCATGGAAATCTTTATAGACATCACACATAACGACTATCATAATGGCGTGTTAACACTCCACTTTAAACTTCTATGAATCTTTTAGTTTAGTATTTATTAAAGAATTCTCTGAATACTTTAATAAATACTAAATAATTTCGCTGACTCCGTTGTCGAGTCTCATATAAAAGGGGGCAAGCTTATTGCCATCTACCGGGTACTGCTCCAGTCTTCGTGCTGCCATTGAGAATTTTCATACAGACAAATCTAATATCTAACATTTTGCTCAACCCATGAATCGAACCCAGGACCTCACGCTTAGCAGTCGCGCTTGCGACTAGGCAGACTCTAAATACTTATGAAAATAATTCTACAGAAAAAAAAAACAAAGAATTCGTTAAAGGTTGTCGTACTGAATTGAAAATAATAAATATAATAAAGTACATCTACTTCTGAGATTGTACATCCCACGGAAATGTGGAGGGCGAGGCTTTTTAAATGCTAAGACGCTCCACAACCGTGAGGTGTGCAATCTCAGGGAATATTTCCATAAAAGCGACGTGTGTATGCATCGAGATGTGGTCGCAGTGGACAAAGGACTCACCCCGCTGTCGATGGCTAACGAGAACTGGCGCAAACCTGTGGTACTAACTACCAATGATCGCAAGGAGGTATGGCAAGGCAAGGAGCTACACGGACGCTTTTTTCGGGCTCTTCATGGGCCCGATGTAGACTTCATAGCGTCCGTATCTTGGCTACGCTTCGGTGATCTCTTTGGGGAAACCGAAGGGTTTGTCTGTGCAATTATGGACGAAGTTATCTTGACGAATAACTACCGGAGATATATCATGAAAGACGGGACGGTTGACATATGTCGGGCATGTCACCATCCAGGTGAGTCTATCAGACATATCATATCTGGCTGTTCTCGTTTGGCTAACGGCGAGTACTTACACAGACATAACCAAGTGGCCAAGATCATCCACCAGCAACTTGCTCTGCAGTACAAACTTGTGGATCTTGAGGTACCGTACTACAAGTACGTGCCCGACTCAGTTCTCGAAAATGACCATGTCACGTTGTACTGGGATCGGTCTATCATCACTGACAGGACTATTGTAGCCAATAAGCCTGATATAGTGGTGATAGATCGATTAGCGCGCCGCACGATGATAATCGATATCGCCATTCCGCATGACGAGAATCTCGTGAAAGCTGAGAAAGAGAAACAAATGAAGTATCTCGACTTGGCGCACGAGGTTGTCGACATGTGGAATGTCGATTCGGCTATCGTCGTGCCGATTGTTGTGACGGCCAATGGCCTGATGGCCAAGAGCCTCGACCAACATCTCAAGAGGCTCTCGTTGGGCGGCTGGGTCAAGGGACTGATTCAGAAAGCGGTACTCCTTGATACGGCACGTATTGTGAGGAGGTTTCTGTCTCTGGAGCCCTAACTACCGGTAGCTTGGACCCTATTCCCGATACCGGTTGGTCCCTATTTTTTATATTTATAAATGTATTTTTTTATTATATATATTTATAAATTTAAAAAGATATGTTATTAAATAAATAAAGGAAATATAATAATAAAATATTAATTTGTATAAGCCTTTTTTAATTCATATTCCATTAGTGAGTTATAAGAATGTATATTAGTTCATAATAATATAATTATCAACATGACTTTTGTGATTGCGCTTGTAGGTATGTCAATTTACCGAATTTAACTTCAAAACCACCTATTTATTAGAGGGAAATTTTAATCAATGAATTTCAATTAAATATCCTAGAGGTGGAGTTAGCTCAAACAATTTTAGCAGAGCCAAAATCGGATATAGCAGAAAAACTATGTCAACTAGTTTACTTCCTTGATTAAGATTTTCTTATCAATATAAGGTTTGGCATTGGATGTTTGTAGATTGTATAAGGCATGATGGGGTTGGCGTACCTTATGGCTAAAAACCCCAAACTAAATAAACATACGTATATAAAAAAAAAAACAACCTTTCACTTGACATTGAACTATCTCGGTGAGTGACGTTTTGAAACGCCAGCTTATGTGCAAAAGGAGGTGGCGCTAACACGGCCGCAGTCACCTTCCAAAACCCACAAAGCAGTGGATTGCTTTGAAGGGAACCATCTCAAAGACCTGGAGTAGAAGCGCTGCTTTCGTAAATGTCGCCCAAAGCCCTCTTACACCTACACGACACGAGTCAGATCGTCTGCCCTTTATCATTTATCAAAGAGCACGCGACAGGAATCAGAATTGGATACGGTGAGGTGAAGTACATAGACATAACTTGTAATTGTCAACTAACATTTACCGTCCAGTCAATTTTTGCGAATTCAAGCAGTGTTTTCTGTATGGAAATTCTCAGTAGCGGCACGGAGTCTGGAACTGTGCCCGGCTGTGGATATGGCAGTCGGTTCGCTCCCTATTACATGGGACTTAATAACAATATCGGCGAAATGTGGGGGCACAACCGTACACCGCTGCTTAACCCTTCGGGGATACAGACGTGTTGCTATGTTATGTATTATGCATTTCAAATTCTGCAGCATATTTTGCCAACGGCGACGCACTGGGGCTAAATTTTAGTATCATTTAAGCTCTCAGCGGGCAAATGCGTTGTTTGGATTCAATTCAAAACCAGATGCGGCTCAGGATTCGTTTTAAATTGGTCTAGCTGCTATTTAACCACCATATTCCAAATACTGTTGTGAACCTTTTGGTCGTGTGTTATGTTATTCTTAGTGACGATAGCATAGATATATTCTACCATTTGTTAAAGATAAAAGATATGTTATTTTGTAAATATGAATACAAATACATGGTCATATTGAAATGGAAAACAAACAGTTCAGCCATATTCTACCATTCGGCAAAATAACATACTAAATGAAAACTATCTACAAACTTTAACATTTAGGTAACATAACAAAAATAAAATTTACATGAGAAAACATAATTATTTTGGCTTAAATGTAAATATATTATTAAGTATTTTTTGAGAAAAAATATGTCATTTTATGATTTGTTACACACTATTTGCCAAAATTTTCTTTCTCACTTATATTATAATGTGCTTTGTCTACTAAAAAGTTTCGAATCCTTTTTTTTACTGTCTGTTGTGTATCTATAAAGTATGAAAGCCCCGGTCCAACCGTTAACTATAATAAATACATATGTATCCACGATGATCTACTTCTGG
The DNA here is from genome assembly GCA_947562105.1 of Shargacucullia verbasci. Lineage (NCBI taxonomy): Eukaryota > Metazoa > Arthropoda > Insecta > Lepidoptera > Noctuidae > Shargacucullia > Shargacucullia verbasci. Next base: position 888,312 of record OX387289.1, on the reverse strand, counting down.
TTAGATAGATATAATCTGAACTCTAGACAAGATGCTACGAGTATTTGAAATTTTTCAGTCCCTCACAACATAGCTAACAAAATCTGCTCCCTGTGGAACCCCCTGTTATAAACAGTTTGTTTATCAAATCTAATAGCTTTGATCTCCACGCCAGTTCATTTGTCTTTCACAGTATTATCTATTCCTATAACACATCCAAACCATCTGGAAATATTATTGTTTCGAGTCTATTTTCCACTTTCATTCATTTGTTTTCCTTTACAATGTCAAGACCATGCCTTGGAGCTGGGATAATGATATAGAATATTATAGTAGCGCTAGTAATTGCTGCGGATTGCTGTAGATTGCTCGGGTGGGTGAACATAAAATGTGTCATATTTCTTGTTATTATGGTGGCACTAGAAGCTACACTAGCCTTGGGTGAATACTTGACATACAGAGAATATGTTAAGAGGGTTTCTACGTGTTCTTATTTTAATACCGTTGTTTGATAGTATTACTTGTTTTTATTGTATGGTGTAGTGTTAGCCTGCCCACACGATGTATACGATATGACTCTAAATATACCTATATGATGTAATCCCTGTATCTTAGGTATGTTAACAAACACGAATATTTTCATGCATAAACACCCAGACCTGAAACAAGGGATCCGTAGGTCATGCAAATATGTTTTTGGGAAATGAACTTGAAATCGATTGTTCAAGCAATATCTCTTTTTGCCTTAATTTTCATTTATAAGCTCGCGTTTGTCTAACATAATAGGAGGGAATTGCTTGAGTAAGATTCAATAAAAGTCAAAGACAATATACATATAATTCAACCAATTACTGTCCCACTGCTGGGCAAGGGTCTCTTCTCAGAATGAGAAGGGTTAGGCTTCCCGGCTTGCCCGGTGCGGGTTGGCGGACTACACCGTTAAGAACTTTATGGATCCCTCTCAGGTGTGCAGGTTTCCTCACGATGTTTACCTTCACCGTAAACGCAAGAGATAATCAAATTCTGATCCGCAAATGATTCCGAAAAGCCAGAGGTGCGGGCCGGGACCTTTGAACTCAGACCCTCCTGCATGGAAAGCAAGCCTTCAACCGCTAGGCTATCACTGCTTAGGTAATACAAATTAAGTATGAGTCATTTGTCAAAATAAATGTTTTAAAAATGGAGCACCAAACCAAAAGAAAAATATCTACATATATATTCCTCTATTAGTAAGCCAAGTTATGCCAAGTTATTGGGCATCTATCTTACAGTATTCAAATCTTTCAAATCACGTCATCTGCATACATAACCGCACGAAACCTGCCATGAATAGGGAGGATTACTTCAATAACAATGTCTATTGCTATGTCTTACGACTGAGCATAACACAATATGTTATATCTTGTTTTATTATTCCACTGCCTTATGTAAGCACTAAGTTTCAGTTGGTACTTGAGGTTCAGAGAATAGCAGTAAAATAAAACAATTGGAATAACATAAATATTTCTTCAAACGTCTGTACTTGAACTGAGAACAGACGGGATGAATGGAACTTTAGATACAGAATGGAGTACGCACTTATCTTTTGAAAATATTGTTAAGTACACAGATAATGGTTTGGGGTATATTAATTTGCTTTTCTTCTTCGTTCTTTTTCTTTCTTTTTTAAAAACGTTGCCCCACACTAACTTTATTTCATGTACCGTGGGTGCGTTTACAAACACAAATATTCACATGGACATACACCCAAACCCGCTACAACTATCTGTAGATCGTACAAATATTTGTTCCGTGCGGGAATCAAACGCTACACGTAGCGCAGCAGTCGGTCTTCTAACCATTGCGCCAAAACGTGCGTCCGTCCGTCAATATATATATATATAAATAAAAGTATTAAATAATACCTTTGTGTAGGCTTTAAAATTGATCCTTAATAAATAAGTCAACTCCGCCAATCTCAGGCTATAAGATAACGTAAAAACAATTTGGTCTTCGGCATTATTCTAACCCACACATAGCATCACGCTTTTTATTTCGAAGGGTTGGCAGTGGTAGTGGCGTACTATTTGTTCACCCACTTTTGCCAATGACTTCATTAAGTCACATGTAATAGTTGGTGAACGTATTGCCATCTACAGGACAGTTTCAAAACCTTGCTGTTATTCAGAATTTCCTTGCGTAAAAACCAAATAACACTTTGGCTGAACCTTCGGGGAATACAGGTTATTGATATGTTACGTTAATATTATACACCGATAACCTTTACTCGTTACCATAATAGCCCAATTACTAAGAGCGAGACACACAGCTATCACTCTTTCAAACACACATAATATAAGGCTCTCAGACTTTATCAGTCATGTAAATAACTTGCAAAATAAAACTCAAAACATTAAATAAGTCCCGAGGTACATAAATCATTTCATTTGTCTGTCGTTACAAAAGACTTTACCATACTTAAACTAAGTTTTGGCTGATACCCAAAATCTTTAGAAGTTGAAGTGTGATTCAAGATTCTTACCTGACTCAGCAAGGTCTATAATTTGGCCCAAAAGAGTGTAACAAGCAACAAGAAACTTGGATTTTTTACGAGTTCTTGTGTAGTTCAGAAGAACAGCCAAAAAACTTTTGTAAAGCTTGAACAAATTCACTGAGACACCAAATAACTTGCTGAATTCAATTGAAAACTATATTCTGTTTATATGTACGCACACACATTTACATACGTGAAGGTTTATAGAAATACACGGTTCACTGAATTCCAGGTATTCGTAACAAATTGTTTCATCTCAAGATGTTCCGTTGACTTACCATGATCATATGAATACAAAAGAGGATCGCTTGTAACGAAGATCAAACAATATGTACACGTATAAAACTTCAACGTTCGTAGGAAGAATTTTATTGTTTCCTTTAAGTGGAAAAACTGAATAAAACAATCAAAACAAATGATTCGTCTATAGAAAATTATGCTGAAAGTAAATAATCAACAAGTAATAATTTGGATAACGAAGAATGTTTGGATTCAACTGTATATAAGCAGATTCTTTACAATATATAGGGGAAATACCTCTCGAGTCACTGATTTATCAGGTTCGGGAAGGCAAGTAGGTTCTTTATAGGGCTTGAAAGGATTTTACGAAAATTTACTCCCAACTCCCTTTGGGAGTAAATTCTCGTAAAATCCTTGAAATGGGTTTTGGAACGTTGTATTAAAGTAATAAGTGTATTTAGGTTTGTAAGGCTCGGTGCTAAAAGATTACATCAGAAAAGCATTTAGGTTGCGAGTAGCCACATATATGGTATTATATATGTATATGATAACATATACTTACTTATAGGTAACAGGTACATGCTAACCTACCACAGATAATAAAATGAGAGGGATTTTGTCATAATGTAAAATGGAGGATGAATGTAAAGAAAAATCATACAAACATATACTTTCATATACAAAATTTGAGCATCCGAATTTCTCGCGAACGGACAACTTTGAACATTAAAAGATGGGTAGCAACATTTTTCATCATCATCATCATCAGCCAGACGACGTCCACTGCTGAACGAAGGCCTCCCTCAGGGGGGGCTTGTCATAATCCCCACGCTTGGCAGGCGGCTTGGGGATCGCAGTGGTTCACCGATTAGTGAGAGGACGCTGCTGCCCGTCCTCCGGTGTCTGGCCGCAGTTTTAAGACATACCCGGGTCGAATATTTTTCATACTCACATAATATTATATCAATGATAACAATCATAATACCAGCTCATAAACATCTACTGCTGAACATAAGCACCCCCTACAGTCTACTTCAATTTTCTGTATAATACAGAACACGCTTAAGAACCCTTTGGCAAAATATTTAATTCAATATGTACGCAACAAAAGCACCGAGCAATATCAATTTCACGTTGGAATCGTTTCTAGCTAGATAATATTATATCCAAAAAACTTGCTTCATATTCTAGAGGCAATAGACGTGTAAACATATTTGGCACAAGATAATGTCACTATAAAAGTTAGAATAAGGACCGTGCTAGATCTTTTTATAGTAAAGGATTTTCTTGAACGCTGTTCCATAAAAAGTCTTATTCATATTTTTCTTTGTTCCAGAAAACTTTGAAGATATGAAGATCTGAATCAATTATCTTCTAAAATGGAGTCGACAGAAGACGAATTTATGAGCATATGCCTAAATCTGACAAGCGAAGAGGCATTGCTTGGAGGATGTAACTACAGCAGCGAATACGAAAATGGAGAACTACTGGAGAAAGTCGTCTCGAGGGTTGTGCCCATCTTCTTCGGATTTATAGGAATTGTTGGATTAGTTGGCAATGCTTTAGTCGTCCTTGTCGTCGCAGCCAACCCTGGCATGCGATCCACAACAAACCTCCTCATCATCAACTTGGCCGTCGCTGATTTGCTTTTCGTCATCTTCTGCGTACCTTTTACTGCTACTGACTACGTCATGCCACGATGGCCCTTCGGGGACTGGTGGTGCAAAGTTGTCCAGTACTTCATAGTTGTCACAGCTCATGCCTCGGTGTACACCCTTGTTCTCATGTCTCTAGACAGATTCATGGCTGTAGTACACCCCATAGCTTCCATGTCTATTAGAACGGAAAAGAATGCTTTATTAGCTATAGCCTGTATATGGGTAGTGATATTGACCACAGCAATTCCTGTGGGTATCTGCCATGGGGAGAGAGAGTACTCCTACTTCCATAGGAACCATTCCTCGTGTGTGTTTCTTGAGGAGCAGGGGTATAGCAAGCTAGGATTCCAGATGTCTTTCTTCTTGTCTTCTTATGTGATTCCTTTAGCTTTGATTAGTGTTTTGTATATGTGTATGTTGACGAGGTTGTGGAAGAGTGCTCCGGGGGGGAGGGTATCTGCGGAGAGCCGAAGGGGGAGGAAGAAGGTTACAAGGATGGTTGTGGTCGTCGTTGTCGTGTTTGCTGTCTGCTGGTGCCCAATACAGGTGAGTTCTGTATATTTCTTTTGCACTATTTACTAATAAGTGTGATGTAAAGTTTGAGCATCAATAGAGTGAACACCAATATTTTGTTTATCAAAAAATGCGGTCCTCAATCATAAGGTACTTTTTATCTGATTAAAAATCCATCTTCTCTACAATCACATGGAAATGATCAATTAGTATCTCCATTCTTTATTAACCTCCTTTCATTTTATCAAGATAAACCACATAATAGACTGAAGCAGCAATCCTTTCTTCCACAACTTAACCTAATTGCCAATTAAAGGCGTTCTTCTGAATGATATTTTAAATTGAGCCGATTCATTTTCTTGAATCTCTTTGGATACTCTTAAATAGGCCATTACGAATGGGTTCAGTTTAATCGGCTTGTTCAAAATACCCTTTTCATTGAATTCCGAAAATGATTCAATAGCATGATTTGAGGAATATTAATTCTGGAATTCTGAATAAGCTACTTACATGTGGCCATAACATAAGAAATACTAATGAAATATGTTACATAGTAATATTTATATTTGTAAAATATATTATGTTATTGGTTGAAAGTTTTTTACTTGTCTATATACGTTCAGGGTGGAAAAAAAGAACGAGAGATAGAAGGAAAGTACCTAACTTAAATATCAGAGATAATAAATTTTATTTAAAGAAAATATTACTTTTTAAATGAGACGAAATGCATTCACAGTTTTCTGTTAGTAACCTTACCCAACCCCATCTTGACGTCTGACAAATGTGTTAAAAAATCACCCTTTATTTTTAAAACAATTGATGGAATCACTGATAAGGATGAAATTTCACTCTTAAATCAAGCTGTGAAGTCGTGGAAGAGTGCAACAATAGATAATATGTATAGATACTTTGCATCGCTTGACGGGCTGCGGAAACGGAAAACGGATAGTCCTATCCTACTTCCTATCCTATCCTATCATACTAATATTAGAAAAGTGAAGAATATTAGAGAAGTGATGGATGGATCTTTGTTAAACAATCACGCCAGAATGGCTGAACGGATCTGGATGAAAAGCACAGAGATAGATTACAGTCTGGAATAGCACATAGGCTACTTTTTATCCCGGAAAAATGTTCGAGTTTGTAAACTACGCGGCCAAAGCCGCGGGCGGTAGCTAGTACATTATATACAAACAATTTAAGGCTAAACCACCGTAATTAATAGCAGACCTTAATTAATAGCCTTACGAAACTGAATTCTGTCAGTGTAGAAATAAGGACACAGTTCTTTAGTAATTATGTTAAGTATATTTTCAAGTAAAACATATGCAAATTTAACGGCACGGTTGGCGCAGTGGCTAAGCGATTAGATTTGTGCACTTCGTGTCGCGGCTTCAATCCTCGCACGGAACACATATTTGTATATATGTGATATGTACGTTTGTAAATGGTACCCACAACACAAGTGGCACAAGCGAAGACGAAGAAGCGAAAAAAACAAACTAATGGGCAAACTTAAAAAAAAAAACCGCGTGATTTTTAAATAAATTTATTTTCTGATTTAATATGTATGTATGTGTTAAATTGACGACACGGTTGAACAAATATTTGTATGATCTACAGATATTTGTTTCGGGTCTGGGTCTTCGTGTATATGAATACACACCGTGCCTCGGAAAGCACGTAAAGCCGTTGGTTCTGCGCCTGATCTCTCTCCGATCGTGTCGGATTGCCGTCCCATCGGACTATGAGAGTGAAGGAACAGAGAGAGCACCTGTGTTTGCGCACACACTTGTGCTCTATAATATCTCCTGCGTAGTTAGCTAATCTCGGGTGAGATTGGCCGCCGTGAACGAAATCAGTCAGGAGGACATTATGTGTTAAATAAACTATTCTATACGTCATACTACATCTCGTCATCATACTATATACGTCATTAACAAAAATTCTGGCAATTTAATTTTTGTAGCGTATATATTGGTTCAATTTTTGGAAGATAGTTTAATACGCTAAAATACGAAACCAAATACGATAATAACTAAAATCATTACTTTATCTATTTTATTCGTGTTGTATGTACTTGTTAACTGTCACTGCCATAACAACATCTCTCATAATATGTAAAATTAATAAATTCAACCCATTACTGTCCCACCGTTGGGCAAGGGTCTCTTATCAGAACGAGAAGGGTTAGGCCTTAGTCCACCACGCTGGCCCAGTGCGGGTTGGCTGACTACACACATCGTCAAGAACTTTGTGGAGCCCTCTCAGGTGTGCAGGTTTCCTCACGATGTTTTCCTTCACCGTAAATGCAAGTGATAATCAAATTCTGTTCCGCACATGATTCCGAAAAGTCATAGGTGCGGACCGGGTTCGAACTCAGACCCTCCTGCATGAAAGGCAAGCGTTCAACCGCTAGGCTATCACTGCTAATAATATGTAAAAGCTTCATAAAAGCCAGACTCAGTGTACTACTTGATCTAGTACAAACATTGCCGACACTTAGCCGTACTTAGGTCCCAAGTGATCAATTAGGTCTAGACGCCAAGAAAGAACGCACGAATTATATTAGGTACTTGTGGACGGAAATAAATCTAGCCTACTGTTCAGACACAAAATAAATAGGTGCAGAAGGCTGACTCGCTATAACACGCGAAAACGCACGCACAGACGCGAACGCGACGAAGTACAGTACGCTGAAGCGCGGACACTCGTTACGCGACCGGCATTCGTTTGAAATAGTTTGACGTTTTCGTGCGTAACCGTGTGTGTTTGGATTGCCATCCTAAATTTTGAAAACCATGATTTGAAAGTGGAAATGCCAGGACATTTCGGTTTAAAAACAGTACGTAGTATGCAAAAAGTATGAGAAAACAGTGTCAATGAAACTCAATGAATAGCAATTACAATATTTTATGAAATTAAGTATCTTGAATTAAATTATACAATATAAGAAATTAAATGAAGGATTAAATTATAAAATAATGCCTTTGATTAAACGTAAGGTTCGAAGCAGTAGTGGCGCGCGAATAATAAAACACAAGACCTTACGAGGACTCTTTAAAAAACCCAGGACGCTACTTAATAACTATCCAGGACGACCCAGGACACTCCAAATTGGCAACCCTAGTGTGTGTGCCTGTTTTGGCTTTTCTATAGAGCTGACTTTCTGTGCCTATTTATTATGTGGTAATGACTGCCATTTGTTAAAAATAAGTGCCGCCCAGTCTGTCTTGTAATTACCCATACATTTTCATACATTTTCTTTATGACTTCGTAAAGTACATTATGTGTATTAAGAAGCCATTATCTTTTTAACTTGACTGCCTCATTGGTTTAGTAGTCCAAGCGTGATTGCTGAACATGAGGGTTCTCGATTCCATTCCCGGGTAGGGCAGTGTTTTTGCTGTATGTTAATTCTCTGTATCCCGGAGTTTGGAATTGTGCGATCTTTTACATGTGTCTTAAATACTGCAACGGCGAATTGTGGATCTACATCTTCCGCTAGGGATGAAATATCAGATCTAGGACTATTAGGGCTAGGCTTTCGACATAGGCAATTCGTATGTTATCCTTGTACTGACTGACTGACATGGAGTTTCTTGCCGGTCTCTTCTCCATAGGACCTACCCCCACTTTGGAACCGTGCACCTAGAATCACAACGTTTTGAAAGAGCCTGTAAAGGCCTACTCGAAATAAAAATATTTGACTTTTACTTTGACTTTGACTTTGACTTTGACTCGCCAGAAGAAGATTACATAAGCTCTTCAATTAGCTCTTCCGTTGCTACATATAAATAAATTAATGAATTATTTAATACTACAGGATGACTGATGCATGTGTCCCGTCAACTGGGACAGGTCAACTCAAAACTGTATGGCTTTCTCCTCAAAGACTATTTAGACCCCTAAATGTACTCACATAATCTAAAATACATGTCTGGACTTTAAAAAAGAAACCTTTGAGTTTATTTCGGCGTTTCTTTTCAGAGGCAGTCAGTAGGAAATGCCGGCGCCATCTAGATCTAAAAAAGACTTGTGAAAGCGTCCATACGGAATTATTTACAGAAAATACATTTATTATTTCATTATTATTACACATACTCTGTTTAGGAAATATTTCTATTACACAAATTAGCTTCGAAAATACGTGTAAAGTATTACAATACATAATGAAATTATGAAAGCATGATCAGGAAGTTATTAATTGACTTTTAACGGGCAATTAAAATAAGGAAAATGGAATTTTGTAATACGAGTAACAAGTGGGAGTTGTATCTGAAGGAATCCCTTGAGGGTGGAAAATATGTTTCTAAAGTTATTTTGGAGTTTATAAATATCCCTCCAATGTTCATAGTTATCTTATGCTTGAGGCGTTTGAGGGTTAATATCAAGAGTTCTCTGCTTACTTTTAAGTGAATAGGTCAATTTTTCAACATTTAGTATTTATTTGATAAAACCTACATTGTATTCCCATACTTTTTTAATATTATGTACATGGCAAGATTGTTGAAAGAGACTTTAAAAGAATATCCATGGAGTTTCTTGCCGGTTCTTCTCCATAGGACCAACTTATTGGAACCGTGCAACTAGAGTCCTATAACGTTTCATAAGTGCCTGTATTAGGTTTATTTGAAATAAAAAACAATTCTATCTATCTATCTAAGTACATTTCTAATAAAAAACAAATACTTCAATATTGGACTGACTCATTGATCTAACTCTCATTGGTCGGAAATGAGTGCTTAGCGGTCCTGGGTTTGATTTCCGGGTAGAATAAAATATTATTAGGGTATACTGAGGAAAATTGAATAAAAAATACATCACATCATTTTAATTATCACTCAACAAGTACATATAATTTATTATATTAAATTAATTAATATTAACGCAGATATTAGCATTTTTTTTGTTGAAAAAATATACTAAAATTAACATTGTACAAAAGAACTGTGTCCTTTTTATTAAATTAACACTGTGGTACAAATTCTCTGGCCAAGTCTCCCTAGTCCACTCTCTATGACACCACAAACCGTAATGACAGTCAAGCAATTAAAAAGGGTTAATAGAAGGATTATATTTAATGTAGTAGCAAAACGATTCCGCCTACACAGAGTAGGAACTAACTTAATTAGAGAGACAATACGGTCAGAAGCTTTAGCAAACAGATATTTTAGCGGGTTCTGTTCTAACAAACTATGTTCCAATTTGTACCCCTTTGAAGTTGAGTTAGGACTAAATGGTTAATAGAATTGCGTAGTTCAAATGACAGAAGCTCTTTATGGCAGGAAACTGGTTTATTCCTTGATACAGAAACGAATACAGATGATAAATTTGGCACAGTTGTCGCAGAGGTTAAGAAATAGACTACGCTACGTGTCGCGGGTACAATTCCGCACGGAACAAATATCTACAGATAGTTGTTTCGGGCCTGGGTCTTTGTGTATGTGAATATATGTGTTTTTAAACGCACCCACGATACAGGAATGATTCCTAAATTAAACGCTTACCACTGAATGTGGAAAAATCTGAATTTATGAAAACTCAGCTATTTGCATAACATTTTTGATGTGTAAATAAATCAGGCAGATGACACTGTGACACTTAAACGGAATAAGGCAGATAAGGAGAATATAGAAGTGAACTCTGAGATGACGTCTGATAGAGATCTTCTTCTTCTTCTTCTTATTTAAGATCCTTTCTCTTTTTGGTGTAGTTGATGTAGTTCTTTCCACTTTTCTCTCTCCAGTGCAATCTCCTTTACCTCTTTATACGACATGACGGCAACCTTTTCCTTCATTTGGCTCATGTAACTTATTCTTGATCTTCCTCTCCCTCTCTTTCCTTCTATCTTTCCTTTTTCTTGATAGAGATGAATGGGATAAAATGAAATATTCTGCCGACGCCAAATAATATGGGATAAGGGCAGAAAAATGATGATGATGACGAATACAGAACCGTTAACAGTAGAATTACTGAGAAGAGTGCAGCAAATTGTGAAAACCGCACAACGCAGTGAACACAGAAATAAGACACTAAGCACTTAGGTCATAAGATAGTAATTTCCCAAATCAATTTGTTTATTAAAAGACTCAATAATCCAGAAAAATAATTATAACATTGAATGATGTACGAAAGTTATTACATTTTCGCATTATATTTTGGAGAGGGCTTCATTCAATAGTAATTCTGATAAGCTTCTTAATAATATTGAATTATATCGAGCGTACTAGCGATTTCTTCGTCATGTCTTATTAAGTATTTATTGCTTTTTCTTTTTGTGGTAGATTCTTTTACTTTGTAACTTGCAAAAATATCATTATTCTTTAGCTGACTATTTAATTCTTTTTATTCTTTAAAAGGACTTTATTTAGAGACATTTTTAATGTTATGGTTAGTCGTTTGCCATTTCTTGTATTTATTCCTTTGTTCAAAAGAATCTAGAACTTGTGAGACTCGAACGGTACGATCCGAGGAGAATAGTCGGGCAAAGTATTATTGGGCATCGGCGAAATATAGGTGTACATCTCTGCCTAACCTTTCGGGGAATACAGGCGTACTGCTATGTTATATTTTATCTCGATCGTCTTCAAATTGCGTGATCTTTTACCATTAAATAAACTATAATTTTGAGCTGACAACCTGACTCCTGTTTATCTAAGCTTCGTGTAACATGGCCACGAACAGAAAGCTCTGGAGTATTTCCTCCACATTACACACTATGTGGTCTTAAAATCTCTCCCAATCACTAGGTATTTACGTACAAATGCACAAACAAACCTATCTAAACTCGAGCAGTGACTGCAATATGTGGTTTAGCGCTGCCAAAGGATTTAATTTAACCATTCTCGAAGCTGATTGCAATGCGCGATTCTGCACTTAAAACAAAGCGGTTTTACAAACATAAATAACGTGGACGCAAACTGCAATCTGAGTAAAAGTATAATAATATGTATTGTTCAAACGTTTCACTGCTCGTTGGTCTAGAGGTTGCTTAACCTGAGGTCCAGGATAGAGATTTCTTAATAGTTTTTACCTTTTGAGTACCATCCCCGAGACGGATAGTGTTATCTGACACGAAATTCTAGTTTGGAATACTGCCTGGTAATAAACTGGTCCCTATTAAATGGGACTTCAAAACGGCATTAGCGAAATGTGGGTGCTCAATGGTACACCTCAGCCTAACTCTTTGTAGAATTTAAGCATGACGCTAGGTAATGTTATGCTCAATCGTTTAAAATCGGATACCTGGAACCTTGGTGAAAAAGATGCTCTGTTTGTTAATCAACATGCTCCGTTCCGAAAGTTGCTAACTCAATACTTTATTGTATTCCATAATGTGTACATATAACAGTTGGTATGTTCAAAAATAAAAACAATTATGGACCCTGTCAGGCACGTCAAAGTTAGATTTATATAGAGGAGAAGATGAAGATCGATCGAAAAAAAATATGAAAAATCGAAATATAGTTTTGAGTAACATTGCATAGCTAGGTGAAAACTAAGTATTTAAAAATAAATAGTAATTAGTTATTATATAATTAGGTATTAGTTATAGTTTTATTTTAGTATTTAGTTAGTGTCATTTGCTTTTATAATATTTTTTCTATATTAATATATATTTTATACATATATAGGTACATATTTAAGTATTTAAGGAGGTTTTATGGGTATGTTTAACTCATTCCAACAATCAATGTAAGAACTGATGCAAATACGACAAGCAATCTAAATATGATATCTTTTGTTTCAGATAATCCTGCTGGTGAAGGCCCTGGACAAGTACAACATCACGTACTTCACGGTGACCGCGCAGATAGTGTCGCACGTGCTCGCTTACATGAACAGCTGCGTCAACCCTGTGCTGTATGCTTTCCTCTCTGAGAACTTCAGGGTCGCGTTTAGGAAGGTGAGACTTTAAACTTTGCTACCTGCTTTTAGTATCAATAGGCAATATTTCCCGCCAAGAGGTCACTTTCCAGACTAACTTTAATCAATCTATACATCTATAGATATAAATAAAATTGGAGTGTCTGTTTGTAATATTGAAATAACCGTTTTTTACTACATGCATATGAATATATATACGGTACATACACCAAAATAACATTTTTTTCAATTTTTGTTTGTCTGTCTGTCTGTTTGTTTGTATAGGCTAATCTCTGAAATGGCTGGACCGATTTTGACGAGACTTTTATTGGCAGGTAGCTGATGTAATAAGGAGTAACTTAGGCTACTTTTATTTTAGAAAAATTCTTTTATTTTAGAAAAAAATAGGGTTAAGTGCATTTGGTCTTCTTAACTTCACGTAACTTTTATAATATTGTTTTTTTTTTTAATGGCGTTTCGCACTAAAAATACATTATTAAGTTCCGACATCCACGCGAACGAAGTCGCGGGCACAGCTAGTTTCGTACAAAAATGAACAAATAAAATAAAGATATATTTATTTTGTAAAACACGACTGACAATTACAAAATAATGTTAATGGTATTAAATTTTAGGTATATGTTTTGACATTTAATTTGCCTGAGTTAACACAGAAATATATTTTCAAGAGTTTAGAAATTTCCTTATGATATTTATTATACATATTATTAAAATCTATTTTACAAAGGAAATATATAGAAAAATAAAACAAAGTATTATATGCTTGAAAATATATTTGTGGTGGGCGTTCATTTTTGGCTATTGTTAATATAAGCAAACGAAAGAATTTATTTTCTTTTTCTTTTCTGCTGGAAATATAAGTATTTTACAAGTAGCAACTAAACCTGAGACGGTAGCGGCGGGTATGACTGAATACAAGACGACCATTCATCCAAGGCTTGTCCGCGGCAACCCTCACAAGTTGATCGATGAACCAGCCATTGTGCTAAGAGCTAAGTCTTTTAAAATCAGACTCTGGAGACTATTTCTTTATAGAAGTACCTTTAGAGCAAAAAAATATAACATAGCATCACGCCTGTATTCCCCGAAGGGTTAGGCAGAGGTATACTATTGTACACCCACATTTCACCGATACTGAGACCCATGTAATAGGGAGCGGGCCTATTGCCATCTATCGGGCACAGTTCCAGACTCCTACTGAGCATTTTCATACAGAATGGAAGGCAATAGGTTCGCCCCTGTGAGTATACAATAGTACATCTCTGCCTAACCTTTAGAGGAATACTGGCGTGAAGCTATGTTACGTTATTCTCTAATATTGAACCGTTTATTTTCTTACATAATTTTAGCTTGTTACATACATTCACATGCTCTCTCCACTCGTATTGAAGTACCACTTTAGACACTTTAGAAATGTCCTCGAGGTAGGGTACGTCGCCCAGAGTGCCTGTATAGTATCACGTAGCATTTTAACCCCCAAATTCTCAAAGGACATTTAACTCCAAGACGCTTTTAAGTGTTTCAGTCGTCCATCTTAAACAGACAATGATACTTAATAACAACTTAAATTTAAGTTGCATTTAAGAACGTACCTAAATCTATTATTTCTGTGGTTTTCCCAGATACTGTTTATAGAATGGCTATTTATAGCTACTAATCGCCCAGTGGTCGATATTCAACCGTGATTCATTGCATTTTTAAGTTTAAACATTATTGAGATACTTTTGTCAAAGAGTATACGTCAATAATCTCTTTTTTTTGTTTTATTACTTCACCTGCGAGCGTGTTTGACATGGGCAGTATGAACGTAAACAATGTTTTATTTAACTTAATTTAATGTATTTGTCACACATTGGATATAAATTCGGCTTCCTGCACACGATCTCCATATAAACTTTAGCTATACCAAATCTCACACTCCTTCGTGCGCGCAATATGCTTAAAAATACGTACACAGTTTTCTCTTCACGCATATAGATGCCTATCTAGTTCATAAAAATTATACATGCGTAAATCTTATGAGTTCTAACCTTGAGTTGGCAGACTGAACACAATCTCTATTAAATTCGTCCGTCATTGTCATTATTTTCATTTGAAGTGCGCGAGCTAAATAACTCTTCTATCAGAATTATGAATATGTAGATTGAATGACATGTTTATAATATTTTAATTTATTAATTCACTGAAGTCACTTCACGGAGTACATTAATATTCAAAGAGTGATCGTGTCTAATGGCGCGGAAAGAAGATGGCGCGATCAAAACAAAAATATAATATCATCTTCATTCAAGCGTTACCTTCGATAGCAGTTCATGGAACTCGGGGCAAAGTGACGCGAATCAGACAATTATATATTTCTGGATGACTAGATATTTTTACGTTTAGACACAGGTATTTTTTTATCTATTGTTTAAATTAGATCCGGCTGAAAATTGCAAACGTTATTTTTAAAAATATATATATTATACATTAAATTATATCGTGAATTTTTTTTCTTACATATGACATAACTTTAAAATTCATCATCATTATCATCGACAGTCCGACTTTGCCCACTGCTGGCCATAGGCCTCTCTTTGAAAGTGCCACTTTCTACGCTGCTGCGCCAGTCTCATCCATGTTCAACCCACGATGGCAACAATATCGTCCGCAAATATCGCCGCGGGACGAAAAAATTTAAAAGGACTTTAAAATGATTAAAAAATGTTTCTACATTTATTACGTTAGTATGTTTATGACCTGGGTACGTCTTAAAACTACGGCCAGACACCGGAGGACGGGCAGCAGCTTCCTTTCACTAATCGGTGAGCCACTGCGATTCCCATGCCGCCTGCCAAGCGTGGGGATTATAGCACCCCCCCCCCCCCCCCTTGGGGGAGGCCTTCGTTCAGCAGTGGACGTCCTCTAGCTTATGATGATGATGTTTATGACGCTGTTGAAAGAATCTGACGCTTTATATTTAATGCCAGTGTACGTGATGCTAACTATACCTATACAGCTTAAAACAGAATTTTTAAAAATATAACCATCCATAATAGTTATTTTTCTTTAGCTATCCCGCACGGAACAAATATTTGTATGATCTACAGATAGTTGTTTTCGGGTCTGGTTATGTATGTATGTTTGTAAAACTGTACCCAAAACACAGGAGACATCCTAGAGTTGGGCAACGGTTTTTTTAAATTAATAAATAATAAGATAAAGCTATCAGTAACTAAGACAAACATCAAATACCATTATATTATTATAAGTATAGATTAATGTCATGTTATTTTATATTACAAATTAACTTAAAATTACCAAAGGTGACACTAACAAGGTCACTGGCTCGCTGGTTGGGTTATGGTTGGTATACAAATATTGATGGCGTGGAAAGAAACGTACAATATATAATTATGTAAGGATTTATAGCGTGTAACGGGTCGGCGACACTTTGATGAGCTTGGATAATCTTCATTATTATTATTTAAGCCTGTAGTATTCCACTTCAAGATGAAGTCCTTCTAAGAGTCTAAGTCTAAGAATTTACCTTTACTTACTTTTTCATCTAATAAATAAATAAATTCAACCCATTACTGTCCCACTGCTGGGCAAGGGTCTCTTCTCAGAACGAGAAGGGTTAGGCTTTAGTCCACCACGCTGGCCCAGTGCGGGTTGGCGGACTACACACACCGTCAAGAACTTTATGGAGCCCTCTCAGGTGTGCAAGTTTCCTCACGATGTTTTCCTTCACCGTAAACGCAAGTGATAATCAAATTCTGATCCGCACATGATTCCGAAAAGTCAGAGTTGCGGGCCGGGTTCGAACTCAGACCCTCCTGCATGGAAGGCAAGCATTCAACCGCTAGGCTATCATTTTTCATCTATTTAAAAGAATCTGTCTCCCACACTAGGAATAATTCCTGTATCGTGGGTGCGTTTACAAACACATATATTCACATACACAAATACCCAGACTCAGAACAACTATCTGTAGGTCATACAAATATTTGTATCGTGCGGGACTCGAACTCGCGACACGTAGCGCTGCAGTCGATCGGGCAACCATTACGCCAACCGTGCCGTCAGTTTAATACAATAATCTTTTTTTTAGGGTTCCGTACCCAAAGGGTAAAAACGGGACCCTATTACTAAGACTTCGTTGTCTGTCCGTCCGTCTGTTTATCACCAGGATGTATTTCAAGAACCGCGATAGCTAGACAGTTGATATTTTCACAAATTATGTATTTATGTTGCCGCTATAACAACAAATAAACTAAAAACAAAATAAAATAAATATTTAAGGGGGGCTCTCATACAACAAACGAGATTTTTTTGCCCTTTTTTGCTCGATATCAATAATGGCAACAGGTAGGCACTTGAAATATTCACAAAATACTCAGTTCTATTTTTACTTTAATAATAAATACCTACTGTTGTTTACCTAGTCAATGGTACGGAACCCTTCGTGCGCGAGTCCGACTCGCACTTGGCCGGTTTTTTTTTTTTAATAAAAATACACCTATTATATGATAGTAACAATATTAATGATGACAATTATTAATGATTTCCAGTTCACATGAAAGGCTCAAAACAAATTACTAGGACATAATTGATTAACGTTTCTAAATATCAAAACAAGCTTTGAATATACTGTCAGTATATTCGAAATTCTAAGGGCCGATTTTTTAACCGTCAGATAACTTTTATCCGAAGAATAAATATGGCGGCTTAACATAATTTTTGTACAACAGCTGTCAAATCGCAAAATTGATTCCATAATTATAAATTATCTGAGGATTGAAAAATCAGATCTTTGAATTGTGAAAATATTGAAATCTAAATCCGTAAGTAAAACAAAAGCATTCTAAAGTTCTGAAAATACAGTTTTTTATATATATCCCTCAAAATATTCCTTTAATATTTAAATATTTATTCAAATTAAAATGCTATAATTCATTTGTATAATAAAAAGGTACTTAATAGGTACTACTTAACTAGGTAATCCTGTATTTCAGGCGTTCAGTTCTAGCTAAATCTAAAATAAACAGAAACCCTGAAAAATCTTAAATATTAATTTTGCTGTTCAGCATAAAAATCGTCGCTTAGAGCCGAATCTGTTATCCTTAGTCTACAAGCGCCGGGATTTTCCACCCAAATGTTAAACCAAGATAAAATTTTACAACTTACAATTATGGCGGGATCAACTTTTATCTTGGGCGGATGACAGGCAGCTGACACGCCTACGAATTTATTGGAACCGAAATTTAAATTTTTACTTTATAATACGAGCAAAATATTGCTAAATAACTACCGCGCTGATCGATCCGTCGCTTGCGAGGTAAAGTTACACAGTCCGCTATCAGTCCTTGGATGGGTGACCTCCATGTTTCGTGTTAAATATTGTGTTCGGTCGGCCGGTCTAACCATAAGCTATCGGTATTTCTCCTTAATTGGGTTGCGGAGATCTGATAGCAAACAAAATAATAGTATTCAGCCAAATAATTATAGACTGGCAACCGGCCCCAACTTTGTGGAGAAAAAAGGCTAGACATATGAAACAGAGCAAACAAAACAGTCATGTTTTGTGTTTGTTCAGTTCTAAGAGTTCCCGAAGCCCACTATATGATGTCGAGGCAGACCACCATGGTGTTTAGCTGGTAAGAGTCCGGCATCCCGAGGCGGAGGATAGCCCATAATGGGAGCTCACCAAGATAATAAAAAACAAGTTCGAAGCCTAGATCGTATTGGTTTTTACGCCACATTATTTAGTCAGAATTTTTGGAACAACAATCAAAACCGTGGCCAAAACACGGAAGGTAAAAGCTTCCTGTCCCATTCGAAAACCTGAACTGTTATTACTACATTCTCAGATCATTTACTCGCAGCAGGAAGAAATATCCGATAACACAAATAGCCCTTTTATCCCCTGTCCAATACAACCCATAAATAGATACAGAAGACCCATTCCATAATATGCACATGAATAAATAATTCAGCTCACTTCTGTCCAGACTTGGTAGACCGAACCACGGCTAACACGGTCATTTAATTTCGTTTTTAAAATACGCTTTTAATTTGTATTCTCAATTCTGCAAATGCATCGATGCTGCATCGCATTTGTCATGACAGCGTTTGTTAAGTGCGTTAAAATCACACGCTTTTACGTCTTCAAAAACGCTTTACATCATAAAGCATGACAGGTAACGTCTTTTCGTAATTCGATTTAATTTTAGTAGCAGCATTTCACATCTATTAACTTTAGAAAACGAGCTCAGAGTGCAGTTGCTGACTCGATGCATTCTGCATCAGAAAAGCAACTCGGTGTCATGAGTGAGCGTGTTAGTTTTCGGGCTCTCACCTCGTATTTATAAACCAGATCGCGATCGCTGGCAAAGCGGGCCTTCTGCCTTAATATTTAGCTATAAACTTAACCTTAATTTGATCGGTCGTTTGCCATAAAACCCGCGGCGCAACGTAATATTCCCTCAACTTCCTTGCACCGGCACGCCACTGCTTGCTTGTTCGGAAATAGCCTTATTTTTCCTTATTGTTTTAATGGTAGGACGTAAGGAATGATAGCCCTTTACGAGGCAAGCGATGGGTTTTAGATTGGTGTTTATGGTCACTGTATGTACCCGACTAAGGCCATGAAATATTTTATAAAGGGTTAAGAATGATTTTTACAGTACAAGAATATGGAATGAGAATAATGTTTACTTGTAATAAAACTACATAGGTACAGTCACCATCATCATTTTTTTTTATGTCGAATTAAAGCTAAAGTTTCATAATTTGTACTTCGTTTCTGTTTGTACACAGATCAAAATAGCTGTAACTTTGCTACTGTTACTCTTAGCCTGTCACATCCCATTACTGGGCAAAATCAGATAACCAAATCATCCCACTATTGATTATAAATATAAGCAGACAAGAATTTTACCTGGACGTGTATGCGGGACAGGCTCAAAATAGAGAACAGTGGAAGAAAAAACGGGAGGCCTTTGACCAGCAGCGGGAAATAAAATAGGCTGTTAAAAAAAATGTTACTGTGCATCCCCTTGTCATGATAAAAAGGAAGAAGGGTGGGAGGGGGAGGGATTAATAAAAATACCTAAAGTGAAACAAATTTTCTTCACCTCTTACGACCTTGTGAAGTTTTCAGTCACATTGACGTTATACACTCTTGAAACAATAATTTATTTTCATTTTATTCCGAGAAACTCAATCCGATTACAAGTTGAACACAAAAAGTATATGTAGAATACATAAGTAGGCCACAATAATCCAATTCTATTGTAATAATTCTTAAAATTACTTTCACACAGGTGAAAATATATTTCTTTAGGTTTCTTCCAAAGGTACACATTAAAACTTAATATTATTAATCTCTTTGGTTCGATCGTAAAAGGTTTAAATATTTAGATACTTTTATTATGACAAACTTGAAGTGGAAAGTTAGATTCTTTCATAAAATACTTACATTATTTGATAAATTGTGACATGTTGACTGATACTGATATAATATTGATCGATAGAAGAGTCCCTTGTATGTATTTTAAGAGGTCGAACTCGGGCGCGGTTTGTAGTTTGTAAAGTTAAATAGGCACAGTACGAATAAAGAGCGATGCGATGCAGAAGGCGCAATGCATCGTAATGATGCCCACATGTGGGCACAAACTGCGTTACAACCAGCGGCGTGCACAGTTTTAAGACAGGGTAGGCAGAATTTTTTAAAAGCTTACTTACCAATAATACCTACTGCATGTTGGTATTGGTTCGTCGTCGTGTCGATTAAATAATGATGTATGCGATTTGCCACCTCAAATATCTTAAAATAAATATGAATCTGAGTTATGAAGGGTAGGCAGTGTCTTTTTGTCTTTATGCACCGCATGCCACTGGTTACAACAATGCAGATTTATCGTATGATCTCCAACACGGGTATTGTATGACAATTATTTTGATAAAGCAACTTGGTTGCTACGACGCTGTGACGTAACACTCTACGAATTAAAATCTTTGCATTGGTATAGTAGCAGATGAACCTATTCGCTACGACGAGGTTCTACGCACAAAAGGGCAAAATCTTTAGTTAATACACTTGAATTTGTAGTTTGACGTCAATGACACACTCTGCGTCTTCTAACAGTGCGTTTTATCCAACAAAATGCAACATAAGTATTCAGATTTTAAAGTATTTCTGTCGCACTTAATGTTCTTCAAGATATGGTACTTATTATCAGCTTCTCCGCACTTTAAAGTACCATCTCAGCCTGGGTACTCAGTAGTGACTTAAACAGCGCTTATGAATCAAACTATTATCCACTTCACTAGATCGCCAATGTGTATAATCACATCTATATACATACAAAACAGAAAGCGTGAGTGTCCTTATGGCCCGCGGATAAGTGAAACAGTGAAAAACTAAATAGAGAAATAAAAATACGTCTAAACAAATAAACAATACCAATAAATAGTCCCAGGAATGCTCCTAGTTTAGTGGTCGAAAAGGCGACTGCTGAGGGTAAGGTCCTGTGTTCTAGGTTCCCAGGTTGGACAGTCTTATTGGGTTTTTCTATATGGAAATTCTCAGTAGCAGCACGCAATTTGAAATGATGCCCGGTAGATGACAATAAACTCGCTCCATATTACAGGAGACTTAAAAAGTCATCGGTGAAATGTGGGTGCACAATAGTACATCTCTGCCTAGCCCTTCGAGGAATACAGGCGTAATGCTATGTTTTGTTAGATCCCAGTAGTGCGTAGGCAGTAATTACGGATTTTCTCGCTCGTATTCCTCATTACCGTACCCAATTACTTATGATAAATTACTCCCTAATTGTGAAAAGAAATGTTACAAGAAAACTCTCATGAAGGTAGTGATTATAGTCAAAAGAGTGTGTGTATAGTGCTCAGGTTAATTTAATGAGAGAAATGTGTAATAGAGACATGTTTATAAAATACTAATAACGCTAGTTGCTCCTTCGAGCCAAATTTATTGCAAGATTATTCTCGATTTTTAGGAGAAACCCCCTAAGTGGTCAAATCCTATCCTATCCTGTCCTACTAATATTATAAATGTGAAAGTTTACGAGGATGGATGGATGGATGGATATTTGTTACTCAATCACGCCAGAACGGCTGAACGGGTCTGGATAAAATTTGGCACAGAGATAGATTGCAGTCTGGAATAGCACATAGGCTGCGTTTTATCCCGGAAAAACGTACGGGTTCGTAAACCACGCGGGCGAAGCCTCGGGCGTAAGCTAGTAAGTTAATAAACTTCATTTAGCTATAAAACCATCAATACAATATAGAGAAAAACGCAAAAGAATTATAATTTAATACAATACAACACAAATCCATCAACGGGTTTTCACTAAAGTATTTTTAAGGATACTTATTTTTTATTAAAATTGAATACAATATAATAACAGTGATATTTGATAAAGTCTCGCTTATCATGTGACTTCGTTCAATCCATGGGGTTAAGTAAAGGTTATCGGGGCCAGCTGACAGATGGATGACCGATACTTTGATTAAGTGGTGTTTGTCCAGAACAAGGGTTTAGTTTTATATTAAAACTTTTTGTACGTGTTAAGGGTCAATGACCTTTGATATTAAATAATAAACAAGTTAAAACATATTATGTTGTTAAACATGGGTATTCTAATAGATCTCTAAAAAAGGAGGATTTGAGGTTTTTGTCTGGTATCTGCCCTATTCGACCACTTTTTCATAATCCAATATCCGACCGACTACTAACCAGTATTCGACCGAATACTAACCAGTATCCGACCGGATACCAGATACCTATATTTTATGCAAACTCGTACATTTTATGCGTTTTAAACACGAATCGAGAATAATTTCAAATGTTTACGACGCGGTTAAATGATGAAATAATATCCACATTAGATGATATGTTATAAGCTTAATCTTATTGCATAATCTTTAACATAAACTCATATTAATCAAAATAAATAATTCTAAATTAAATTTGAACTGTAAACGAAGTTCAAAGTATATTTGATGTACACAAACAAAATTACAAGAACATTACAACGGGTGCTGATCGCTCATCTCCTGAAGATTAAAGTAACACTTTTTGACTGGCATACTGGCAGCGCGCCAGTTGCCAAGTAGTCTATAACGCGAGTTCTAAATGCCAGTAAATTGGCAGCGGTTATTTTGAGTGCCAATTGAATTTATTAAGTGTTTTATTATGAAGTTGGGAATAAGTTTTATTAACAGAGCTACAGTGTGAGGGTATGGGCGATTTTATGAGACGTCTTGTTAGTTCTAAAGACTGTAATAAAATAAATAATGTTACACTAGACTTATAGCTAACTAGCTTCCGCCCACGGTTTCGCCCGCGTGGTTTACGAACTCGTACATTTTTCCGGGATAAAAAGTAGCTTATGTGCTATTCCAGACGATAATCTATCACTGTGCCAAATTTCATCCAGATCCGTTCAGCTGTTCTGGCGTTATTGAGTAACAAATATCCAACCATCCATCCAGCCATCCTCACAAACTTTCACATTTTTATAATACTAGCTTCCGCTCGCGGCTTTGCCCGCGTGGATTACGAATCCGTGCATTTTCCCGGAATAAAAAGTAGCCTATGTACTATTTCAGACTATAATCTATCACTGTGCCAAATTTCATCCAGATCCGTTCAGCCGTTCTGACGTGAAAGAGTAACAAAGATCCATCCATCCATCCATCCTCACAAACTTTCGCATTTATAATATTAGTAGGATAGGATTAGTAGGATAGTAGTATTAGTAGGATAGTAGTATTAGTAGGATAGTAGTATTAGTAGGATAGTAGTATTAGTAGGATAGTAGGATAAGATTGACACATAATATATAATACTATTAAGACTATTAACAGAAGTATAGTAACACTATTAATATGTAGCTTTCTGCGCTACGAGTCGCGGGATCGATACCCACACAAAAACAAATATATAAGATCTAAAAATATTTGTTTCGGGTGTGTGTGTGTGTGCGTGTGAGATGTACGTATGTTTTCTAAACTGTACCCACGATACAGGAGAAATCATAGTGTGGAGAAATGAAACAAAAAGTTAAAAAAAAAACGAATATTATATTTGACCAAAATAAAAATCAAGCCGGGTACTTAACGGTCCAAATCACCAGTTAGGACAACAATACCACTATCACGAGTTTTCTTACTATTTACTATCAAAGTAAGTAAATTTTCATGCAAGCGATTTTAGTTCTTAACTTGATTACATTAGGGATTAGAGTCGCTTATATGACATCTAGTCATAGTAAAGTTTTGATTTACTGTTTACTATTTTATAGAGATGTCATGTTAGCGATTCTAATCCCTAATGTAACCTATTTAAGAACTAAAATCGCTTGCAGGAAAATTTACATTTACTATGAAAGTATTCATATTCATATTCATATTCTTTATTGCAAATCCACAATGTAAAGATAAGATGGTAATATAAATAACATGGTAGCAAGGTACAATCAAGTAAATAGTAAAAAACTCATAATAGAGGTACAAGACTAATGAAGCTTGTCAGTTGTTACTATTAATTTCACACAAGATACAATTGGTCTCACTTTTGTCCTTCGATCAAGAATCCTTTTATTTTTTGAGAACTGTACCGATCTTTTAGTAAAACAGTTCCATCTGTGCTCCCCCAATTTTAGAGGATCAAAGGCGTTCAGTTTTTGCATGAATTATCATTGTTAAAACCAACACGTTTCTTCTGTAAAAGCTTCGAATATTTCGCGTTGTGACCTTGATTTTTACGAGAATTTCATTTACATCCTAAAAGCGAAAGTATAAAAACAACCGATATTTGTATATACATATTCTGTACATATAGCTTGCTGTTTTCCTAGTATATTACAGACACTAGCGACCCGCCCCGGCTTCGCTCGGATATTTTACTTTTTTTTCTAAAACAATGGTCTAATTTATTTAGATAAGGATATACCTATAACTCTATTGTTTTACTCGGCGCACGCCAGTAAAGCTCCCAGTCGGCATGATTTTTTCCGACATCTTCAACAATCATTGTCATATTTCAATAAATTTACTCAAAACTTTAATA
The DNA here is from genome assembly GCA_947562105.1 of Shargacucullia verbasci. Classification (NCBI taxonomy): domain Eukaryota; kingdom Metazoa; phylum Arthropoda; class Insecta; order Lepidoptera; family Noctuidae; genus Shargacucullia; species Shargacucullia verbasci. The sequence goes on along the minus strand of OX387289.1, from coordinate 863,414 downwards.
AATTATACACTTAAACCATCCTCTTGTATCACTCCGTCCATTGGTGAAAAACATATGAAAATCCGTTCAGTAGTTTTTGAGTTTATCGCGTTCAGACAGACAGACACGGCGGGGGACTTTTGTTTTATAATATGTAGTGATTATGTTTGAATCTCTCTCCAAATATAATAAAGGAGTAAGAAAACTCAAAGAAATGAAAGTCAAAAGAAATATTTGCTCACTCAATCTATAGGAGTGAAATGAGAAAAGTGGGGAAACAGACAGTTTCGGAACATACTCGTACATATATACATGAAATAGGTACTGTTTTTGTACGTATATAAAATTTCCAGCTATTTATATAAAGCGCAATATTATAGTTATTTCCTTTTGTCCAATAAAGGTGGGCTATTGTATAAGTTTCATGTAATATGAGCCTATTGCCATTTACTGAAAACATTTCAAATTCCAGTCTGCTACTGAGAACTTTGTAACTGAAAAACCCACTGTATCGGTCTAGTGTTCGCAAGCGTGACTGCTGAGCGTGAGGTCCTCGGTTCGATTTCCTGGTCGAGCAAAGTGTTATCGGGATTTTCTATACGAAAATTCTCAGTAGCAGCACGGAGTTTGGAACTATGCCCGGTAGATGGCAATAGGCTTGCTCCCTATTACTTAGAACTTAATAACAGCTTTGGCGAATTGTGGCTACATCAACACACCTCTGCCTAACCCTTCGAGGAGTATAGGCATGATGCTATGTTATTTTGTCCAATCTGAGAATTGAACCTAAAACCTCAAGCTTAATAGTGGCGCTAGCGACAATTAGACTAATCAATCAGACATTTGGATATGAACCTAAGTAAGACGTCCCGCAGCCTAATTACGTAAAAATAGCGACAGCAACGCGACAACCACACGACAGCAGCCACACTGTTGGTCAATATGACACAAAAATGACGTTTGACAGTAGCTATCGCGCGATCTACGCCTGTCGTAAACTGATTGCTACATCGGTGATGGCCGCGCCCAGCATGCATCTTACTTAATAGCTTTAGTTCCATAACTCTGTTGGCAGACAGGTGTCACTAGTGTGTCCTTTCCATTCGACGTGCACTTTCTATCATGTAGCATGGCAAGAACATCGATCTCCATTATTATGTATCATTATATAAAATTAAACGATATTTCATCTAGTACATAAGACAATACGACTACAATAATTCGACGACACGTTTAGCGCAATGGCTAAGCGATTAGCTTTCTGTGCTACGTATCGCGGGTTCGATCCCCGCACGGAACAAATATTTGTATGATCTACACATAGTTGTTTCGGGTCTGGTTGTGTGTGCATGTGACATGTATGTTTGTAAACTGTACCCACGATACAGGAGAAATCCTAGTGTGGGGCAATGCTTTTTAAAAAGAAAAAAAGAAATAATGTCGCACATTAAAATTATAATCAGTTTGGTATTGAAACGAAATTTCACGAATACAAGAACAAAAGGGAAAAAGCTAATAAAAATGAAATTAAAAAAGGAGTCCTTTTTATAGTATGAATAAATAGAAGAAAAAAACAATTCATGAAACCTTTTCTGAGAGCTTACGCTCAAATATAGGTTTTGTTATTCGTGGACAACTGCTGACAAAACTATAAAACATCATGCCTGTATTTTCACAGGGGTAAGGCAGAAGTGATTATAAGTACACCCACATTTCACCGATACCGTATTTGAGTCCGATGTCACAGGGGTCAAAACTACTAATATCATCATCATCAGCCAGAAGACGTCCACTGCTGAACGAAGGCCTCCCCCAAGAGGGGGGGGGGGGGTTGCCATAATCCCCACGCTTGGCAGGCGGCTTGGGGATCGCAGTGGCTCACCGATTAGTGAGAGGACGCTGCTGCCCGTCCTCCGGTGTCTGGCCGCAGTTTTAAGACGTACCCGGGTCGGACTAATATACTACAAAATAACAGTTTCAAAAACAACGCAGTTCAATGGCCAAATAATCTTAACCTTTCGCCATTGAATCTTGATGTAAAAGTTTACATATTGTCTGGAATATTTATTATTCCAATCTGACGGTCGAATTAATCTGAAATTGTTTAGTTAACGTCAACACTGCTGTATGTTTAAAGTGCAGTTATTTTTGTAGGAATTTAAATGATTGCGGCGTGTTTGCGGCGTGTTTGCGTGCATTTACACCTGGATTATTCTGACAGTCTTTAAAGTCACCGCATAGAAACAAAGAAAGAAAGACAGAAAGGGCGTTTTATTTTGACGCGCAATCTGACGCACACGAGTAACTAAATAGAGCCATATACCAATAAAGATAAAGGTATTTTTATTCGTAAAAACGTGTGTGTCAAAATAAATAGATATGCATAATGGGTTTAAAGTCTGAAGAGTAGGTCCAACACTCTTTGTCGTAATCAACGTAAATATTTTTTAATGGAGTAATAAAATTATAGAAATATGACTAAAATTAAAAATAATAATTTGAATTACTAATCTTAATCCTAACTAATATTATAAACGCGAAAGTAAGTTTTTTTGTTTGTTTGTTACCTTTTCACGCCTCAACCACTGAACCGATCATCATGATATTTTGCATACACATTGTCATGGGTACAGAAAAGGACATAGGGTACCTTTCATCCAGGAAAAAGTACTGTTCCCGAGGGAAAGAACAATAACTTTCGACGGTCACAATTGGTTTAGGACACTAAATAGCGCTACGTGTGACCTGAAAAATGCACGGGTTCGTAATCAATGCGGGCAAAGCCGCAGGCGGAAGCTAGTAATTAATTTATCATTTAAGAAAAATATTACATTGTAATAATATTATACAATCAATAGCTTTTTAAGTATCTTTAATTTTTATTTTACACTGCCTGGATTTTCCCGACTATGTTGAGGTCGACTCCTAATCTAAACAATTGTATCCTTAACCAGATGCGTTTCGATACCAATTTTTCGGTTGATCTCCTCACAAATACATTAGAGTCGTTATTATTTTAAATTTGTATACTGGTACTAATATACGTAGTTAGTCCCGGGTGTCATATGAAGACCTATGACAGTCGTTACGGGTGTTAGTTGCCCAAAAAGTTGGACAACCCGTCCGACCTTAGAGTTTCAGTATCTCCAAGTAATTGGGTGGCGGAGGTCAGATGGCAGTCGCTCCGTGTAAAATACTGATAGTCAGCCGCAACCGGTTAGATTGGATACCGACCCTAATGTAGTTGGGTAAAGGCTAGGCAGATGATGATAATGAAACTTGTACTTTTTGTGAAGGAATTATGCAGTTAACACATCGTAGTTTATATAACATGGATATGATAATAAGAAAATATATAATACTAGCTTCAGCCCGCGACTTCGTCCGCGTGATCTTCATATATAGCACTCGGGGATAATGTGGCTATCTATTGGTGAAAGAATTTTCAGATTCGGATAATTAGTTCCGGAGATTACCTCCTACATACAAACAAACAAATTTTACCTCTTTATAATATTAAGTATAGACTAGACAGTTCAATGTTTTCTTTATAGGTTACTCCACAGAGTATTAACTTTATTATAATTTATCTCTGGTTAATTTTGTCTAAGCGTTTGAGTGGCACTAGAGGTAAACAATTAAGGAGATTGACAGATATTTGATATTTCTTTTAAATAATTTATCACGTTCATTATATCCAATACTGACAGTATTTTGTCAAATTAAATATGCCATTCCATATTAACGTCACTCATCATTATAAAAAGGTGTCTGTAATAGCAAATATAAATCTTCTAACAAGTTTGAAGAAACAGAATAATGCCTACATATCATCGCGCCTACATTCCCCGAAGGGTAAGGCAGAGGACTACACCCACATTTTGCCGATGCTGTTATTAGTCCCATGTAATAAGAGGCGAGCCTATAGCTATCTAACAGGCATACAGTTCTACGCTATTGAGAATTTCCATACAGAAAAACCTAATAACACTGCCCGACCCAGGCATCGAACCCAGGATATCACACTCAGCAGTCACTCTCGTGACCACTAGACAAATGAGGCCATCTACATAAGTTCCTAGTTACTTACTAATTTTTTAAACCAAATTAATTGTTAATTAACCATTACTTAATGCAGGTATGAGATGGGGTACGCTCTGGGCAAAATATATTAAAGCACGGTTCATATGATCCTGCAGAACATCTTACACCATACTAGGACTTGGTTTATGAAGCAAAGGTATAGTGAAAATTAACAGTTTAAGGAACATCTTTTAGGAACATCTTACTTTTGGGGGTAATTTTCAAAGCAAAAGTCTTAACTTAAAAAAATCGCGGCCAAAAATATATTCATGGTGATTATCTAAGGTATCAACTTAATAATATTCATTTAAATAGATATTTTGGTCAATTTCTAACAAGCTAACTTAATGAGCTAATAAATTATGTATTTGAAGTCAAGCTTTGATTAAGTATACAATTTAAGAACGAAACCTTAATTATATTTTTTTATTTCAACGTTCTGAAAATCTTAGATAATTTAAAAGCCATTTTCACTTTTGTTTTGACGATCATGTCATTATTGTATTCAATCAACACCTGAAATCTATCAAATTTAGAACTCTCAATCGGTATGGTAACCATCGAAATAATATGTCCAGTACCCCTAGTGTAAGTTTCTTTTGACAAATTCGATTTACTACATCGAACACGTTCTGCGCTTCGATTGGTGGAGAGCACGAAACGGACCAATCGGAGCGCCGAACGCGTTCGGTGTAATAAATTGAATTTGTCAAAAGAAACTTACACTAAGGTGATCCCTGAACATAACATAGTATTTCGATGATGGTAACCAATCATAAAACAAAAGAAGTTTTTCAAAGAAAGCCTCTTCTTAAAAGAACACGACAATGTGATAAAAATAGAGACGTTATTTTTAGCAATGTCAACAATCACTGTTTTTAAAAGAATGAATATTCTTAACGGTTGAACAAGTTCATTGAACGAGAAACAACAGATTGCTACAAGCACTCAGCTGAATAACACTGATATTACTACAAAAATACGTTCTGTTTCATCACTTGGAGAGAATTCTTGATTTGAAAGAAAGGAAATTAAGTTAGTGAGTAAATTAAGTTTTCGCCTTAGGTAACCCTGAGGCAATCTCTTTTATTATTTAAAAGTAAATTGGCAATCGTTTGGATGCAGTGGCTGGCACACAGGTCAACAGCTGCGGAGCTGTCATCAGGAAACTAAGCTTTGAGATCGCGAATAGAGATCTTGGGTGAAAGGTCAAAAAAATGTTAGGTTTACAGTAAGACGTTATGATATGGTATGATTTATGGCAAAATGCTTACTTTCTATCGTGTTATAAAAGTACCGCCATGAAAGCACTTTTCCCATGTTTTAATAATGAGAATAGCTCCAATTCAATAAAAATATCGCTGTCTTAAATTAACATGTCAATAGAAATTTGATTTGAAAAGGAACAAAAAACACGAAACAAATGGACTACGCCTGAGGGTTGTCTGTTCATGTTGGAATAAGGATGTAAGGAAATTGGAACACAACACAACTCGGAATGTTGACAAACAACATAATATTGTTATTGGTTGAACAACTTGTCTTGGCGGGGTACCCGTGAGGATACAAGAGTAGATGAAACAAAACTTTTTATATCAACAAAACTACAACAACAACAGATTTATTTTATTTTTTCAAACTAGCTTTCTTCTTTTAATTCTGGCCTCGTTCACATTACCAACGTTTTACTCTTACGGCCTGTTTCACCACTTATTTAAAAAGTATCGGATAGTTATCTATCAGACTCAATAACATAAACAATTACAGCCACTATATAGGTATATCTGTACCTCTATCACGAGTTTTCTAACTATTTACTATCATAGTAAAGTAAATTTTCATGATAGCGATTTTAGTTCTTAACTTGGTTACATTAGGGATTAGAGTCGCTTATGTGACATATGTGTCATAGTTAAATTTTGATTTACTATTTACGACATTATAGAGATGTCATGTTAGCGATTCTAATCCCTAATGTAACGAAGTTAAAAACTAAAATCGCTTGCATAAAAATTTACATTTACTATAAAAGTAAATAGTGAAAAACTCATAATAGAGTTTCTGTTAACGAATAAGTAAGTTTATCATCTAGGTTAACTTGACAGACAAATGATAACATAAATTCAGAACAAGGAACTTACTTATCCCCATCATTTTTTATCGTCACTGCATTTTCCTTTACATCTTGCATAAAAAATATACCCAATAAAATAAACACTTCTTTATTTTGTTATTGTTCTTTAATTATATTTGTATCTGTTATTCCATTTTATGTTACATATGAATTTATTAGTTTACATGTATTACCTTAATTATTTCAGAAAATATATTTTAAGATTAGCATGACTTACCTATGTCTATTTCAATTACATTTTGCATGCCAAATGAAATAGCCGAAATATGTAAAACAAATTATAATATACGAAGATCTGTTAATCCACCGTATTTTACGCAAAATAAAAATTATTTCTATTTAATTCGAGTCCATTTTGTTCTCAGGTCATGTACTGCCCACCCCCGTACAACGACGGCATGTCGGGGCGCCCGCAGCCCACCAAAACGACCCGCACAGGCAACGGGAACTCCTGCCATGATATTGTCTGAGAGTCAGTGAGGGGCAGGGCGCGTTTCTCAACAGACCGAGCCACTGTTGTGTAAACGTATCCCATCCACAAGAAATGGACAGTCAAAAAAAAAATAGAATATTTTTGGTGTAAATATTTATTTTAGACTAAATAAATATGGATAAAACTGTTATGTAGAAAAATATAATTGTATTTAATAGAATTTTAATATCATATTTTTTTAATAGATAGATCTTTTTCTGATTTTTCATTTCAATTTTTTTGATGTCTGTCACACAGTTCTATATTCTGAGCCCCAATATGGAGGTGGGTGATAAATCGAAAAAATTATGTAAATATTAAATGTGATATTTTACTATGTCTATAATTTATAAATTTAAATTTTAGTCAAACTAAAATGTATGAATTAGATTTTAAATGTAATAGATAAAACATCGAATTATACGATAGTTTATAAAATGTAAATACTTTAGAAACTTTTAAAGTTTTTGTATTTAACGAACTTCATTAAAATTGTAATCTTTAATTTACGTAAAAATGTCGTACAACATCAAACTTTGTAACTAATATCTACGAATAATTGGAAGTAAATTAGATATTACACAGTGTTATAATGTATATAAATTGGATTGGATATGTTAGTCAAAACTACATACATGTTACGTTGTATTAATGTTAAGTGAATTTATGTAAAACGCTTTAATAATAGTTATTATTAAATAAATGTTTTGATAAAAATGTAGTTGAGTTTGTTCTCCGTAATACCATGCCGCTCTTAATGATAAACAGATGATAGTGATGACTACAGCCAAATCTAAATATAATATTAAAAGAAGTTAAGCCTGAGCATATGTACATATATAAAAAATATACAGTCGAATTGAGAACCTCCTCCTTTTTTCAAAGTCGATTAAAAATACATACATGATAGCCTCTTCACTATCTTTGCAGCGTACTTATAATATTTAAGTTTACCTACATAGTGCAATATCCTATGAATATTATAAATGTGAAAGTTTGTCAGGATGGATGGATGGATGGATCTTTGTTACTCTTTCACGCCAGAACGGCTGAACGGATCTGGATGAAATTCGGCACAGAGATAGATTATAGTCTGGAATAGCATATACTACTACTTTTTTTCTACTTTTTTCCCGGAAAAATTTACGGGTCCGTAAACCACGCGGGTGAAGCCGCGCGGAAGCTAGTATAAGATAATATTAAACTAGCTGATAGTTCGTGACTTTGTCTGAGTTTATTTTTATTTATTACCTAACAAATGTTTTTCTGCAATAGTACATATAAGCTTGAACTTCGAAAGGACCCAGACTACCTCTTTCTGAATTTTCATAAAAATCAGGAGATAACAGAAAGATAGAGTTACTATCTCGTTTATATGGTGTGGATGTAGATTCCACTCAGTCACTGACTAATCACGAAATCTCTGGAATTATAATGCCAACAGACTTGAATTTTGGCGGGTAGGTAGGTCTTTACCTATAGGTTCTAAGACAAGATTTTACGAAAATCCACACTTTAGGGGATATAAAAATTTTAATAAAAAATCTTTGTACGCGGACACAGTCGCGAGAAGAGCTAGTAAACATATTATAACAAATATGTTTTATAAGGAAATGAATTACTTAAAACTTTACAATAGGTATTATTTATGATCATCAAGATTATGATTAAGATATAATACATATTATAACTTTATAATGTAACCTCAGACTAGTAAAATAGATAGCCACAAAGATTGTAAGTGAAGCCGTCCTATTCGTTTTTTTATTGATACAGACACACGTTAGTACCGATGCGAACCTCAATTAAAGCTAAAATTATACATAGTGATATTAATAAACTGAGTGCAAAATATTTTAAACAAGATATGCAATTAAAATTTTTAGTTTCCAATTCGCTACTCTAGTTCTGGCTTGAGTGCAGTACATGACGATACAAGATGCGATTCGATTAATCGCACCTTCTGCATGTGCATATATTAGATTTTATTCGTTTAGAGAAATAAATAAAAATTGTAAGGGTTTGTTCTGCCTGTGACGTCACACGTTCGTGAAGAAAACTCGACGACTGTTAGTCCCACATAGGAATCTCCATACGAAACCTCTAGCGCCGTCTATCGAATAGCAACGACAACTCTCCGACGCTAGTGACAAGATAAATAGATCTCAGTTGCTCAAATGTATCGACATTTGCTTTGCTCGACAATTTCCATGATATATGCGGTCGGTACATATAGTTTTCAAGCCTAATAATATAATAAAATGCCAAAAACATTGTCATGAGGCAGAAAAAGCATACGTCACCTGAATTAACATAACATAACATAGTATCACACCTGTATTCCCCGAAGAGTTAATCAGAAATATACTATTCTACATTCACATTTCGCCAATGCCGTTATTGAGTCCCATGTAATAGGGTCAACCCTATTGCCGTCTACCGGGCAAAGTTCCAGACTCCGTGCTGTTACTAAAAATGTCCATGCAGAAAAATCCAAAATAACCCTTTTTCCGACCCGGGAATCGTATTGGTAAAAGAAGTCAGTTACCTGACGTGTGTAAGTAATATTTTTGTGAAAAACATTACAAATGGTACCTATCCTATACAGGGTGTTTGGCGCATGGACCGTCAAAATTTTCGCGATACTGATAGGGTCATTCTGCTACCGTTCCACCCTTGATCTCCACAATTAACAACACTTATAAATTCAAATAGAAAAACCTCACGTGACCTTTTTGTTAATTGAAACAAACAGTATTATTATTAAAACATGCATACGTTACAGAATACGATAAAAAATGGTGTTTTTACAAACATAACTAAAAAAGTTCTGAAGGTTTAAATACGGGATTTTGGGTAATTTAAGTTTTTTTTTTTTTAATCATATCCGTAACTTCTTTAGACCCAGGGTCCAAGGGTGGAAAGGTGACAAATGACCTCACCAATATCCCGAAAAATTTTGACGGCCCAGGCGCCTTCCCACCTTGCATAATGTATATCACTAATTAATTTTAACTTGATTCAGCTTACATATGTATTTTATAGATACAGAAAAACGTTACCAAAACATCTATTTATCAGGCAATATATTGAAAGCTTTGTTCAATAAAAGATTTATTGCACCAATAAATTACACTGACTAACTAGTGCGGTGTTTTACTACTTGCTAATTTATTACCATTAATGACCTATGGTCACTACTTTGTGTACTTTCACAATTATTTATTACTATGCGAGAAATCTGGATTTAGTTTGGACATTTTATTACTATGATTTATGAGTATTCGTCTGCTTAATTTATTGACTGCGTCATTGGTCTAGTGGTCGCAAGTGCGTCCTGGGTTCGATTCCCGGTTCGGACAAAATTTTATTGGGTTTTTCCGTTTGGAAATTCTCAGTAGCAACACGGAGTTTGCCCGGCCCCAATGTAATAGGAGTCAACCCTATTGCCAGATGACTGACGACACGGTTGGCGCTGTGGCTAAGTGATTAGCTATGTGCGCTAGGTGTTGCAGGTTCGATTCCCGCACCTAACAACTATTTGTACGATCTACAGATAGTTGTTTCGAGTCTGGCTGTGTATGTGACATGTATGTTTGTAAACTTCACCTACGACACAGGCGAAATCTAACTGTGGGGCAAAGTATTTAAAAAAACTCAATAATGGCATCGCCAAAATGTGAGTGTACAATAGTACACGTCTGCCTAAGCATTCAAGGGATACAGACGTGATGTTATGGTATGTTTATTTATTAGCAAGTAAATTATTAGACTGAACGTAATGTTTCTACATGGAAGCTGACTAGAGTAAAATCAGTAGGTAGGTTTTGTATCAGCCCTTAAAAATATATGTAGGTATCGATCACTATTACATAGGACTCTATAAAGGCATCAACGAAATGTGGATGTACAACAGTATGCCTCTGCCTAACCCTTCGGGGAATGCGGGCGAAATGCTATGTTCTAACTTTTATATACTACTCATTTTACATGTGATAACTTATCGTGAGTTATTTGTATTTAAATTTAATTAACTATCATAATCCTCTCATGAATATTTGCTTTGGCCTCGGAGCTCTTAATCATCAGCTCTTCACAAGAACTATTGGAGTCGGTCTCCCCAAATATTCCTTAAATAAAATAATAAATATTTGTTTATTGTATGTATATTATATTTGTTTATTGTAGGCAAAGGTGTATTTGTTACACCCACGTTTCGCCAACACCGTTATTCAATTATTTTTATTTTTATAAAAAAAAACGTTGCCCCACACTAGGATTTCTCCTGTATCGTGGGTACAGTTTACAAACATACATTTCACATGCACGCACAACCAGACCCGAAACAACTATCTGTAGATCATACAAATATTTGTTCCGTGCGGGGATCGTTCCCGCGACACATAGCGCAGAAAGCTAATTGCTTAACCACTGCGCCAACCGTGTCGTCATCATCAATCATATGTCATAGGAGCAAAGTCCAAGCTTTAATTATTATAATAGCATTCATTTAATAGTTTTTATTTTCTTTTGTTGTATAATGACAGACATGGGAGTGTTGCTGGGCAGTTTGTTGGGCCGTTTCTTCTCCCCAAACTAAAACACATAGGAAGCGGTCAAGGGCGGGCGTATTAGTTCTGTCCATAATATGTATTATATGTTTGACGTTCAAAAAGCACTAGTAGAATAATATACATATTTTGAATAAATTAATTTTGAATTGAATTGAATTGAAGCAAACATCTTGCCATCTACCGGGTATAAGCATTACAAATTCACATTTTCAATAATACTGCCGGACACAACAATCAAACCCAGGACCTCACAGTCAGCAGACTTATATATATAAGTTTATTAAATCTCTATCCAAGCTCGAACCCGCGACCGTTTCTCACTAACTACAATACTGTCGAAGCCAATCCGATAAAATTTAACGCTCGACATAAATTTAATTAAACTGCTGTAAAAATGGCGGCGCTTGAATGTTGGGAATCTGCCAAAAGTTGAACGCTAAAAAGTAACGACATGTATCGTTAACTGGCAAAATTGAATGAACTCACGTTTTAATATAAGTTTAAGATGGTCAGATATTGATATAGTTTTTAACAGCAGGAAACGTTTTCATACCCGGTATAGGGCGAGGCTATCTGATTTGGAAGCCTAATCAGACCAGCAGCGCCACCGAAGAGTAAGACCTTCAGTTCAGACCAGACATAGAAGCACCACCACGCTGTGTGACCCTTAATGGAATAGGTAAGGTTAACCCGTTCTTTGTTTATTTATTGCCCTATGTACAGAAAACTATTTAGCTAACCTAAACGCACATAGACCTTGCCAGGGTGTAGAAACTTCCAACCAAGAACTGGTTCCGAAGCAAAATTGAAGCCAGTCCGAGCAATTTTTGAACAAGAAAAAATAACGTAGTACGTCCTTTGTTCAACGCGGTGCTGACTATTACAAACTGGCTTGCTCCCCCTAAAACAATGAAGCCTTTTCATTTTCAATTATTGCACTTACGTGAGTCAGCATGAAACAACATAAAGTAAATTAATCATAGTAAATTATGTCATAACAATTAAAATAAGTGACCATTTCGTATAGGTACTTACGTCAATCAAACAACGAAAAGCCTTCTTTATTTCCATATCGGCGCCAAACTACAATAAAAGCATAATTTGTAGCAGACTCAAGATAAGGCCTGTATTACACCGGCGGGTTGTATAAAAATACTTAATTTCCAAGCAATCGCGTGCTCGATATGCCACGATAAAGTTAGGAAATGAAGTGACGTCACATAGTAATGAGTTCTTGGCTTTACATGCTATTATGTAATTTTCTTCGACGTTTTTTTTTCTTATTTTTAATTTACTTTTGTCGTGGGTTAGATTTTTTCATGCATATGTTTTGACTTATTGTGAATTTAATGGATTTTACATGTTCTGAATTATATACAGGTTGGCAATTGCAGTATGTTTTTATATACAGACTGATTGTGCCTTCTGAGTTTTGATATAATCGTTTCTAGGCGCGATGGGGGCAGTTATTATGTTGGTTTTCAATTATGAATAAATATTTGTTTGATCTACATATAGTTGTAATTCTTGTGTAGGTGTACAAGTTTTTGGAGAGATTTTTGTCTGTACACAGATCGATGATAGAACCATAAGAAAATCGGCTTTTAAATGAAAAACAATTTCCTTTACTACCTTTGACTATACCCACGAGTAAAGAGCCTATTGACACATTTTCGCAATAAGTAAATCTTAACTCGTACGGCTATATCAAAGCGTTTAGAGGGCAATACACTTCACCAATAATCTCGAAGTCCAACACAACTCTTAAAGGGACTTAATTTCCAGTAAGCTCCGAAATATTTTTTTCTTATAACAGGTGAAATAATCGGTCGTATATGAAGAGAAAATTAACTTCTTTCTTTAGCACGCAGTCGTGACGGGAAAATTACTTTCTGTCAGCTTCTGGTACAGTAATTGCGTGTGTCGATAAAACAATTTTGTGAGTACCCAAAAATACATGTAATTTTCGACGTACAAGATATTGCGTTCAATTTATACCTAATTTGACCGCTTTTAATAGTTCTCAGAAATATTTGCAAGAAACGGTATACAAATCTTACAGTAAGAAAGAAAGAAAATTAAACACAAGTTAAGTACTTCAAATTAAGTACTTATATCAAATCTCCTAATATTTAGGTGTTCTAAGTTTCTGTTAAAGATTTAAGATAAAACAACGCTATTTAATTTGTTAATTTATTTTTTTGGTTATTAAATTACAATCGTAATTTTGACAGAAATATAACTAAAATTATACAGTGTAATTATGGGCAAATAGTTTTCAGTCTAGACCGTACACAAAAAAAAAAAAAAAAAAAAACAATCATATCAGTACTTTTATTAATTTATCACATATCACAATCTATAAGCAAAGCTCTATACTTGTTCTAAAATATTAACATGACTGAAGAGATAAAGAAGTCAATTTTCTTCTTCAATGTCTCTCCACCATACTTGGACTTCTCTCATATTAGCCCGAGCCATCACTCATTCACCATACTTTAAAAATGTTTTTAATGTTGCCACCCTGTATTGAGATCACGGAACATTCGATCATATTCCATCCATAGCAACAGTTGAATCCAATAAATTTCTTTTATTTCCCGATCGTCGTGTAATCACATCAATCAATCATACAAATCTGAAATATTCCATGAACATCAAATGGATTTTTGAGTGTTTGCCAATAGGAAAAATATAGTTGTCAGATAAGTAGGTAGTGCGTGCGAGTGTTTTTCAATATTATATTTATTGTGATGGGAGCTTGTTAGAAATACATTATTTATGGGTCTCTAAACAAACATAGCATCACGCCTGTGTTCCCCGAAGGCCTAGGCAGAGACGTACTATTGTACACCCACATTTCGCCGACGCCGTTATTCAGTTCCATGTAATAGGGGGCGAGCCTATAGCCATCCACCGGGCACAGTTCCAGACTCCGTGCTGCTACTGCGAATTTCCTTACAGAAAAACCCAATAACACTTTGCCCGACCCGGTAATCGAACCCAGGACCTCACGCTCAGCAGTCGCGCTTGTGATCACTAAACCAATGAGTCATATAGGTATCTATTTGTTCGTCCTTGTGTCTGCCAGGATTTATGTTCAAATAGCTGATTTATTGGAGCCTCTTAAATGTTTTATAGTGGTTTTATGGCTCATTCCTTAGACTTAGGGCTTGTGTGTCAGCACTTGCTAATAAAGTGACTGATACAATATCAGTTAGTTAAACCCACCAAAAACATAAATGTAAAAAAGGAGAGCCAAGCCAAAAATTATGCTTGGCTGTGGGCTTCGCCGCAAAAAGAATGGAGATCTAAATGATTGCCAAGTTCTATGCAAAATCGAAATATGTATTTATAGGAACAAAATAACATTATGAACAAGTATTAAACTCTATTATATATATATATTGTATATTTAATTCCGAGTTTAAAAGAGTAACCATGGAGTTTCTTGCCCGTTCTTCTCCATTGGAAATCAACACTTTGGAACGTGGCAACTAGAGCCTGACTATTCATAAGTGCCTGTAAATTGTTTACATGAATAAAAATATATTTGAATTTGAATTTGAATATTTCTTTGCTTTATTGGATACCTATAACAATTGCTGTTGTTTAAAAATGTGAGATTTTAAAGTAGGTTAGATTTGACTTGACCAGTTTTCATTACATCAGTCATTTTATAAAGTTATTCAACATTTTAATTCTGATAAAAACTGGCCAAGTCAAATGGCCAAGTCAAGAAATGACAGCTACAAAGGGCCAATTTTTTAATCGTCAGATAACGTTTATCTGAAGAATAAATATGGCGGTTTGACATATTTTCTATACAACTGCCGTCTAATCGCAAAATAATTTCTTTAGATAAAAGTTATCTAAGGTTTAAAAACCAGGCCTAAGTCTGAATGTTAATAAATCTGAGGTTTATAAAATCGCTTTACCTATCAGGCACTTGTGAAACATATTTGAACGCTTACTGTGAGATAAGTTGTAGATAGGTGATCAGCTATTTTATCAGTAAGTCGTGAAACGAACAATACGATACACAACATTGTCTAACGATTACTACTTTTTTTTATCTTTCTTTTTAATCATTTAATCTGCCTGTCGCCAAGGTTAACTAATGGAAATAACGGTGAAATGAAAAGGAGGACCTTTTTAATTAATTTATTAATTTCGCCTCCTTTCATCTTTTTCCATCCCTTTTCCATTATTTACGTACAAAGCAATTAATTTTATTTCTATTGTCTTTACCTCGACTTCAAGCACCCACTAAGTTTCTGTCAGAAGTGTCAGAGAGGTAAGTCTTGTATATCATTATTTTTTTCCTTTATCCAAGCAAAGCCACAGGTGGAATTGAGTGGCAAATATATTATCTAGTTTCCGAACGGAACAATAAAAACGATCCAATAAGTCTTTCCGTGTACAGTTCGATAGTTCGATGGCAAAGTTTTTTAATATCGCATGCGGGTTGAGTGGGAAAGTTGCGCAGAATAGGCTATTTCCCTATAAAATAAAATATTTGTATCGATAAAATAACTGTTTTATAGACAATGGCAGATACTTATTTGATTTCCGAAGTTTTTAAAGTTAACGCGACCTTTTTTTTTATTAACGAGTTGAGGACCCATCAACGGCTATCTTCCACCTGGAGTACGGAGGAGTGTGCTCCACTCCTACCAGCTAAACTCACCACGGTGGTCCATCTCGACACCATATGGTGGACTTCGGGAACTCTCTAAAAGACCGCACCAAAGCCCACCATGGTGCCACGCCGTTAAGGGCACTTCCTGAAGGGGCTGACTGTAAAAAGACCACCCCCTCGTACATCTCGAGACTGTAGAGAGCTTAAAGTGACCTATACACAAAAATTCACCCTGTATTTCGGAAGTTTTGTATTTAGGCTAGTAATAACAGATGCCAATCAAATTCAAACTATCAGGAGAGTTCCTTGAGGTCCCAAAAGTTCATTGAATCGTTTATTTCTGGCCTCAAGTTTGAGCCAGAACTGAATAAAACATTTCATTTATATTTGCCACAAATGTCGCGTTTCTGAAATTTGGTCCCAAAATAAACCTCTTCATTTCTCTCTGTGGGTGTTATTTGAGTGACAAATCCGTTAATAGACAAAACATCAAAATATTTATGGTGTAAATGATGTTTCTCAAAAGATTACGAGGGCTGTCGCGGACGTAAAATTGTATATTAATTTTATTTAGGATGAAAATGTTGAGTTGCTTTTCAATGTTGTTTTTAATACCCAAACAAAAGTCAGAAAAACGCTACAAAAAACTGATGAGTATTGATAAAACTTAAACCATTTTCATCAATTGTTTTAGTTGACCTAATAGGTAAACTAAAACAAAAGTCGCCTGCATCTGTGATCTAACCCATTCAGACTATCTTTGTGAAATAATGAATGCCCAACTGAACTGCCCTCTCTTTCTCTCTATTTGTCTTTGAGATTAATGAATAGTTCCGTCCTTTTCTCGCGATAGGAAAACGAATGAAGTTCAAACAGAAGCTGAATAAATTCCATTCAGGGTACGTCAATCAAGGTCTCATGGCTTCTTGATTAATTATGATGTCAAACTAAATTAAGACTAAATGAGTACTTGGAAAATTATCCATTCCCGAACATGAATTAAAGCGAAGCAAAATTAGATATTATTTATCTTTAGAACAAGCAAGGGAAGCTGAGCCCATACAGCCAGCAGTAACAAAAATTAAACTGTGCTCTATTCACTAAGCAGACACCTGTGTCGATTGAATGTGGCCCTATTATTGTTTTGTTTTTGATGTGACACTTATCATTTGTGTATTCCTGTATATGGGTGTAAATTGCCTGAATAAAGATGATTTAATTATTATTTATAAATAAATAATGCGTGAGGTCCTGAGGTTGGTTGGCAGGTATGGCAAAGTGGTACTGGGTTCTTCTATATGGAAATTTTTAGTCTTATCCCGGAGTTTAGAATTGTTCCCCGTAGATAGAAATAAACTTGCCTCTTATCTTATTAATGAGTCTTATTAGCGGCATTGGTAAAATAAGAGTTTAAAATGTGGAACATTACTGTTCTGATTTAAAATATTCTTTTATAATTAATTATACACCCACCGATAAATAAATATCTTTATTTAGCGAATAGTGACCAATTTTATAAGACATGTACCTGGACTGGATATTCAACTCAACAAATACGTCGTTCAATCATAGTCACGATGAACCATGGTCAATTTTTATTTCATATGACGATATTTTTTTTTCTTTTAATTATACCTACTGGTCCGATGTTTGTACCACTTTGGGACCAGCAGTAAACCATAGACATCTGTCATTTACAGTAATGTCACTTTGACATTTCGTAGCGATGTCAAATCGTGAAAAATATATAATTTTATTAGATACAGCCAGTCCATCGTATTGTTACGTAGCAGGTATTAAAAATAATTAAATTGTCAGTGAATTGAGATTTTGCCAATAAAAATAAGGTTTATCTTATAAATCATAATAGTTAACGTTAAACGAAACGCTTGCAAACTGTCATTGTTAACATTACTTTTTTCCACCTACCCACGAAACTCGCGATTCAAGTGCGCAACCCGCATTTTCTCCAGTCGTTCGCGATCGCGTCACCAATGCAACGTGTTTGCTCTTGCGCGGTGTGTTTCTTTTCAACCGACTTCAAAAAAAAGGAGGAGGTTCTCAATTCGGTTGTATTTTTTTTTTTTTTTTTTTTTTTTTTTTTTTTTTTTTTAATGTTTGTTACTCGATTTCTCGAAGACGCCTGGACCGATTTCGAAAATTCTTTTTTTATTTGAAAGGGTATGCTTGTCATTTGGTCCCATTGTCATCAGGTCAGAACCTGATGGTGGAAACCCTGAGAAATCGAGGGCATCTCTTGAAAATTGTAGGCGAGCATAGGGTAATAACTTGATATTTATGTGTATATCTGATGAGACTACAATACTATGGAGGTTTAGGGCAGATCTGATGATGGAGACGACAGAGGATCGAGGGAACTCCTCAACGGTACATCTTAACTACCTCGTGTTTGGGCTTATTTTATTCGTGTTGACAAGATCTTTACACCGAGATGGGTAATGACTGCCACTGCAAGGTCCGTGATGCAGGTGCAGTACTGTTTAGGGAACTCCTTAATGGTTGATACATAGTGTTTGGGCGATTATTCCGTCAATTACGGACCGATTTTAAAAATTCTTGTTTTGTTTGAAAGAGTATGCTTCCCATTTGGTCCCATTATCACCAAGTCAGGATCTGATGATGGGATCCTAGGGAAATCGAGGGATACCCTCAAATATTGTAAGACAAATAGCCCGTTTGAGCTTTTTTTCTTAATAAGTTAGGTATTGGCGTCTGAAAATCATCATTTAATGATGCTGAGCTGATGATGGATGTCATAGTACTCCTCAACGGTAAAGAGTTAGGGAATAAAACTTCCGAGTTTGGGATCACTCGATATATTTTGATGAGTCCCGTATAAAACATTTGGTATAGAGGGTCTGATGATGGAGCCAGGAGATAGATGGTGGAACTCTTCAGTAGCTACTTGTAAACCCCTCGAGTTTGGGCTCATTTTAAACCTCTAAAAGTCAAAACTATCACAGTATTAGTTACAATAGTCGTCTTAATCTTTTCATTTCTCGTAATGCGTTTTCATAATGTGGTCGGCTAAGTAATTTATTTGATTTAAAATCACATAGTGCAATACCGTCTAAGGTTTTCACTCGACTTGGGGCAACATACATTTGACCTTTGTAAAGTTTTTCAAGAGAATCGTCTTTACTAGGTCTACCCATCACTCAAAATTGTAAAATAATTAAATTTTTTAACAAAAAAAAAAACCGACTCCAAAAAACTCAAAAACAAAACTAATAACTAAAAAGCAAAAAATAAATCTTTTATTATACAATATAGTAGTTGAAGAATATTGAAGTCGGTGCCAAGTAAAACATGCAATGATAAACCGACACGATTGGCGAAGTGCATTTGTCGTGTCCGACGCATAATCCGCTCCGCACTCGACAATTTCTACGTGAACTCGTTGTTTCAATGTCGCTATTATAGCAGCAAGGTATATTACTTTTATGTTTTACTTGGCACCGATTTCAATATTCTTCAACTACTATATTGTATAATAAAAGATTTATTTTTTGCTTTTTAGTTATTAGTTTTGTTTTTGAGTTTTTTGGAGTCGGTTTTTTTTTTTATTTCTCTTAACCCTTAAATATTCTTATATCATTAAACTAGACTATTTATTACCTAGTAAACGAGTTATTTAGTTAGGCTTATAGATATTTGTTCCGTTTATGTGTTTGTGCATGTGATAGAAAGTGTCTGTGAGTGAATGTAACAATCGTGTCGTGAAGTGTTCTGCTGATCGACAAACGTAGCGTGCGCAGATGTCAAGAACTTATAGGTAAGTGCTTGCATGTAGTGCGGCCAGACACCGGAGGACGGGCAGCAGCGTCCTCTCACTAATCGGTGAGCCACTGCGATCCCCAAGCCGCCTGCCAAGCGTGGGGATTATGGCACCCCCCCCCCCCCCCCCCTCTTTGGGGGAGGACTCGGTCAAAGGGTCGTCTTAGGGACGGAGTTACTCTTTCTTTTAAGTTGTACTTTCTTATTAGGTTGTTTCCAAAAACACAGGTCTTGTTATTTCTTATTTTTACTTCTATACATACACAATATCTAATTAGTAGCCAAGGTGTCAATAAGATTATATAAGAGATTCAAAATACCATATCACAGTATAGACAATAACCGCCTCATTGGTTTAGTGGCCGCAAGTGCGACTGCTGAGCGTGAGGTCCTGGGTTCGATTCCTGGGTCGGGCAAAGTGTTATTGGGTTTTTCTGTATAAATTCTCAGTAACAGCACGGAGTCTGGAACTGTAGATGGCAATAGGCTCGCCTCCTGTTACATGGGACTCAATAACAGCATCGGTGAAAATTGAGTGTACAATAGTACACTTCTGCCTAACCCTTCGGGGAATACAAGTTTGATGCTATGTTAGTATTTATAACACAAAATGACCTCATATTTACGTTTACCTTTAGGTTAAACCAAAAAGCAAATAACCAATCATCCTGTATAATCAAATTATAATGATATATCTCGAATGGTCAATGGCATTCGATTAACTCGAGGATTTACGGTATTTTGGAATAAGAGATCCATTTACCCAAACAAATGGCACACGTTTCACAAAAGGACTCTTAGATAATGAAAGCATTTATAGCTATAGAGATATTTACAGGAACATGTAGTACAATAGGCAAGAATATTTGGCCGAATAGAACGATCGAACTTCACGCATTTCTGCTGGTGGCATTATATTATATAGCTGTTCATGGAAACTGACATACCATATTTAGCACATATGTCCTTGGCGATTGGCTAATCATCCCACCCTTTAATGTACCAAGAGCGAAAGATATAAGGGGCTACTTGCTTTCTCCGTACGCTTTGTCCAGCAGTGGTACTCATGAGGCTTATAATAAGTACTTACACGACTTATAAGTCTTCAGCAATATTTGACAAATTTCAAAGACATTATTCCCGCTGTCGACATTGTTATAAAGTTAATTTTGTTAATCTTTGCTCAACTCTTGGCTGCTTTCAAAGTTTCTGGCAATATTATCAATAATAAAGTTTTAAGGGTTACCACTTTCATCTATTATAATGTTATTAGGAATGTTTTAAAGTAATTTTCGCCGAAATTCCGGACGTTTCAATAAAATGTTTTGGCGTTTCAGTGTGTTAGAGAATTTTAAATGTGTTAGACGTGTGGTCTCTAATTTTCTTATGTGGATTAGATTCTAAATAGATTTTATAAAGTACAGGATATGCAAAAAGTCCCGGTTGCTATATCTTAAAGACCGGTATTGGACAGGCACTGGTATAGGTGACGTCACTGCCCACATTGACATGAAGCATTTAAGCTGGCAAATTTTACAGCTGTTCCGCCGTCACCAGACATCAGTCGTTGGACAGCTCCAGAGTACCAATTTGGTTTCAAGTGTGACTGTTCCGTCTTGCAAAATGTAGTACGTAGAAGAGTTTGTAGCTGATTCAAACGTCATCGAGGAGACAAAGCTCTTAGACTCCGATGGCTTGGCCACATCGAGAGAATGGGAGACGATCGTGGGGTAAAGAGAGTATACATGGGCCGATCGACTGGAAGATGCCCCGTGGGTGCCAGATACCACTGAAGTAATTCAGTAGAAGCTGATCTTCGGGCACTTTGAGCTGACGAATGGTGAGATCGAACCGAGAGGCGTTTTCTAATATTAAATACCCAGACACATTTTGTGTCGCTGAGAAAACGGAGTAAGTAGTTCTTAAAGAATAAAATAAACTTCTTCTAATGTTCTTTCTCTCTTAAGAACATGTTCATTGTTCATATCAACTAACATTTTTTCCTAAGTAATTGTACCATCTCCCTATATGTTGAGTTTACTTCTAGGCATGTTCTTTTATTGACACTGACCCATTACGGCCGCGACCATAATGAGCATCCGGCTATTACAAATAAATGGTTAACTAGGGTCAGCCCAGGAAATGAAGGGACAAAAGTTAGGAAAAAGTTAGTTGCTTTGCGTCCAACTAGAGTGGGCAATTATAGAGAAATACTAGTAGAGTTTTAGTATGTACAATCAAACAAAGAGGTCTTTTTTTAAACGTTTCTTTTAGTATTCACATTCCTTTTGTCTCTTTTCTACACATGCGCAATACAGTTATTAGGTAGGTATTAGGTTTTATTCGCGGCAAAAAGCTCTCAGTGGAAATGGGGCTTAAAAAGATAAGAATGTTCATAAACGAAAAGTCATAACAAGCTGCGACGCGACGACTTCAGATATACATATATACGTTGTCGTATATACGTTGTTGTACGTACAGTCTGAACACATAAAAATGTTTAGGGTTTCGTGCTAAACTGAGAAAAATATTCGCACATGATATGGAATATCGCATTATTAATGAAACATTGACTGAAATCAAAATTTTGTCAAAAATAGTTACAGTGAACTGCCGACCTAAAACAGCAGACTATAACGTAGTCTAAAAAACACTAGGGATGTTTTTAGACTACGTTACGTTTAATAATAATCTTAATAATAAATCTATACTAATAATGGTGATAGATCGATTAGCGCACCGCACGATGATAATCGATATCACCATTCCGCATGACGAGAATCTCGTGAAAGCTGAGAAAGAGAAACAAATGAAGTATCTCGACTTGGCGCACGAGGTTGTCGACATGTGGAATGTCGATTCGGCTATCGTCGTGCCGATTGTTGTAACGGCCAATGGACTGATGGCCAAGAGCCTCGACCAATATCTCAAGAGGCTCTCGTTGGGCGGCTGGGTCAAGGGACTGATTCAGAAAGCGGTACTCCTTGATACGGCACGTATTGGGAGGAGGTTTCTGTCTCTGGAGCCCTAACTACCGATAGCTTGGACCCTGTTCCCAATGCCGGTTGGTCCCTATTTTTTTATATTTATAAATGTATTTTTTATTATTATTAAATATATTTATAAACTTAAAAAAATATGTAATTAAATAAATAAAGGAAATCTATAATAATATTATAACGAGGTAAAAGTTGTTTGTTTGTATGTAGGGGGTAATCTCCGTAACTAATGATCCGAATCTGAAAATTCTTTCAGCGATAGATAGTTACATTATCTCCGAGTGCTATAGGCTATAAATTATAAATGTAGATGACGCGGACGAAGTCGCAAAAGCTATTGCAATATAAACACAACGTCTATGTAACCATGCATTATTTAATTTAAAAGTTTTGTTAACATATTAATATTTTTATACGAGTACCTACATTAAATAAAAACATGCTAAAATCAATCTACAGTTATAATAAAACTATCTACGTCTTACATTTGCAACACGAGTACCAAAAGTCTACAGAAACTGGTTTAAACGCCCTCAGAACACACACAGACACGCCCCATACAAACACACACAAGTAAACACCAGTTCGGGTGCAATTCCGGATAATTAAGGCAATTAAAGTTTAAAACTAATATTGCCTCGGCACTGGCAACCGCTTCCACAAAGTTAAGAGTGCAGTTCAGTCAGTTGTGAACCATTGGTTTATTTTCTGGGGATTCACTTAACTGATTTAGATATGAGGTTGAATTTCTTATTTATCTTGTTTAATTAACATCACGCCGTATTCCCCGAAGGATTAGGCAGAGAGAGAGGCACCCACATTTCACAGATGTCGGTTTTGTATCTCGTACGATAGAGGGTGAGCCTAATGCAATATACCGTGCACAGTTCCAAACACCGGGCTGCTACTGAGAATGTCCATAGAGAAAAACCCAATAACACTTTGCCTGACCCGAGAATTGAACCACAATCACTGGATCAATGAGGTAGTTCAAATAGTTTTTTCGGGTCTGGGTCTTTGTGTATGTGAATACACACCGGGCCTCGGAAAGCGCGTAAAGCCGTTGGTCCTGCGCCTGATCTCTCTCCGATCGTGTCAGATTGCCGTCCCATCGGTCTATGAGAGTGAAGGAATAAAGAGAGCACCTGTATTTGTGCACACACTTGAGATCTATAATATTTCCTGCGTAGTTGGCTAATCTCCGGTGAGATTGCCCGCCGTGACTGAAAATCGGTCAGGAGGACATTATTATATGTGTTTTTGTAAACCACGATACAGGAATTATTCCTAGCGTGGGGCAACGTTTTAAAAAAAGATAGAAAAGGTAGGGCCCTATTGCCATATACCTAGCACAGTTCTACACTCCGGCACTGAGCATTCTCTAACAGAAAAACCTGATCACACTTTGCGCTATCAGAGAATCGAACTCAGGACCTCACGATCAGCAGTCGCGCTTCCGACCAGTGAAGTAGTTTTTAAATACACAAATAAGCCTATATACAAATGTTACTGTTCATCAGTGGCGTGCGGTTCATAAAGACAAAAAGACACTGCCTACCCTACATAACTCAGATAAATATTTATTAAAAGATATTTGAGATGGCAAATCACATACATCATTATTTAATCGACAAGACGACGAACCAATACCAACATGCATTAGGTATTGTAGGTAAGTAAGCCTTTAAATTTTTCTGCCCACCCTGTCTAAAAACTCTGCTCACGCCGCTGCTGTCCATTATATTATGCTGCAGAAACTAAATGATATAAATTAAATTTTCATAAGTAAAGAATGTCAGACATTGACGAGAGGTAGCATCGTATATTTTTATATTATGTACAATATGTACATATTTATTGCGCCCTCGTTACGAGCCTTTGTAGATTTTTTGTGAGCTCTTTTTAATCAACGACACCTTTAATTTATTTTTTATACTGATGTTTTCGATCTTAGAGAAACTTGTGTCTATATCTGTTTCTACTCTGTAATACACCAAGGTCGGGACCATACCGCGTCGCCGTCTTATATATACCTAATATATAAGACGGCGACGCGCAGCCTAATTACGTAAAAAAGCCATAGCAACGTGACAGCCACGCCACAGCAATCTCACTGTCAGCCAATACATTTTATGACACAAAAATGACGTTTGACAGAAGGTATTGCGCGATCTACGCCTGTCGCTACATCGGTAATTAGGCTGGCGGTGTGGTCCCGTGTCGCCGTGCACAGCAGCGAGGGTAACAGGAGGACCTCTGTACAGTCTACTACTACTATCAATGTCTCCAAATTGATAGCAAAGACTGAGCCTTAACCGATTACACTAGGACCCGAATAAAGTTGGGAAAAGCTAGGTAAATGTATGTGTCACTAAGAATTTTATAAAAACTCAAGACCTACTACTTTACCCCACCTAGAAATCGAACCCAGAATCTCTCGCTCAACGGTTTTCGACAACACCAATGAAGGCACTTTTATGAAAAATATTATACTTATAATAAAGCAATTCGCAAATAACTTTCTACTTACGCAAGGAACAAAAACTGAGAGTATTATTACGGCAAAACGTGCGTTTGGAACATTCAGGTAACAAGGCTCGCTTCGGTAGCACTCGCTATTGTTCCCCATGCCTGACAAAGGTATTCATGACAAATTCCTATTATATTAAGGCTTGCTTTGTTGCTTCCGAAGTGATCATAGCTGTGTGCGAGGTATCTGGTTTCCAGTTCGCTTTACCTTGTATTGTGTCTAAAGGATGCAGTTCTTCAGGGCTTCAAAGTTGCAAGTTGATTACTGCTATACAATAATGAGAATATTTGCATCCTTGGTGCGCGAATTTCGGGCCAGCTGTCGTCTTCTGTTGAAATCGGCACAAGCGATCACATGGAATCTCTCATGTCGGAGTGGAAAGATTATTGAGGCAGACTGCCCAGCTGAGAACAATAGCATGACTGATGATTGTTAGTAGACAAATCGCTGCTCCAATATTTCGGCAAGATTTTGAAGCATTCGTCAACTTAACAACTTATAAAAATAAATAAATAAAAAACTTATGAATAAGAAAGTAAAATAACTCACATAAAAGTAATGTGTAACTAGCTCTTTTTGTGCCAGGGTTACTTATAATAATTTAATATTATTAGATTATTATTAAGTAACCGGCAATACCTTATATGATTGACGTTAAGGTACACGTAAAGAACCTCTCCAAGTGGCGATGCCAGTACGGTCGATGTTATCCAACCCTGTAAAACCCTTTTACAAAACATAAGCGGCATAAGAGCTTATATGCATACTAGAAGAAGTAGCATGTGATTGAATTTATCTCCAATTAGTGAAATGGCTTTTTTATATACAAAGGGTGTCTAATGTAATCTGCAGAATCATAGCATGGACCTCTGGTCGCACAACAGAGATTATTCATTTTGTTGGGTTCCGACTCGACACCTACCTCTCGTGTAGTATCCGTGTCGTGTCCTCTAAAAGCACCTCTTGCTAAATAGCTCACTTGTTCGTGAACAATGTTACCTTAATTTTGGCCTTACTCGCAAATTGTTAGACATTTAATTGAATAAGTCAGATTTTTTGTACTGATAATAATAATTCGTAAATAGTGTTTTTTGCATAAATTAATTTTATTTATGGGTATTTTTATGGGCCGTTGACATTATTTAACTTAAGAAGCCAACGATTTTGGTCTTTGTTGCCCGTTAGTCCAAAGTTCTTGTGTAAGTGGTGTGTGGAACATTTTAACCACAGAAATATAAATAATAAGTCAGTAGAAATCTTATCTACTACATTCTACTACGAGGACAAATGTCTCCGGTTCACAGGACAAAAGTGTAGCAACTACTCGCAACATAGCAAAAAGTACAACACCATCTATCGGACTAAACCAACAAAAGTAAATTGAGATTGTTAAAAGAGGCATACACCTGGGCTTGACCACGCCGAAGCCACACTTTCAGATCACATTTGCCTAAAAGAAGCTAGGCCTAATTCGACAACACAGGGGTATACTCATCTATTGCCTCTACAAAATTGCCTTTTTTTTTCAGCTTATTCTAAACATAAGCTTGCTTGCCTATTTGACACGAAATCCCGTTATCTTGGTACGGCAGGTACATTTAAGGCTTTACGAACGTCTACTTCAGACAGTGACAAGTGCCCTCCAGTTATGTACAGTGTGTTTGACGTTGAGAACAAATTTAACCTATTTGGATACAGGGAATTAGGGCATCACCATGACCTGATAGGGAAGTCAAGGAAAATGTTTTATTAAACGGTCTCTACTTGTCAACAGTGATTACGTAATGATTTGTTTTTTTCTTTATTATTATGAATTAAAGCAGTGATAGCCTAGTCGTTGAACGCTTTTCGTGCAAGATCTGAGTTCAAACCCGGCCCGCATCTCTGACTTCGGAATCATATGCGTCGAAAACATCGTAAGGAAACCTGCACACCAGAAACGGCTCCACTGCGCGTGCGCTCCCACCGTGCGAACGTGACGTCTGTTGTTGCGCGAATCGTGGCTGAGTGTTTACGGGAACTAATAAAATTATCATTCAACAGTTATAATAACAAGTACATTGCGATGGTGCAGTGCAAATTGTGCAAGATATCGCTAGCGCGAGTGAAAGGGGATAGTATTATAAAGTGTAAGGGTGACTGTGAGGGTGTATATCACAAAAAGTGTGGCGTAAAAATCAAGGCATTTACCAACACCGGCCTATGTGATGAATGCCAAATCACGCAAGCAAGTCAACCTTCCATCGACGTTGATATAGCGAAAACAACCCCGGAAAAACTGTTAGCTGAAGTAAATGAGAAGCTAGCAATAGTTTTCAACATGAAAAAGACATTAGAATCTATGTCTGATGATATAAGCTTTTATGCGGAGAAGTACCAAGAACTGATAGAAGAGAAGGAAAAAACGGACAAAAAGATTAAAGCATTGGAACATAAAAATTTGCATTTAGAAACGCTTAACAAGTCCCTGGAAGAAAGAATAACTTATTTAGAGATACATGAGAAAGAAAGAAATGTAGAAATATTTGGATTAGAGGAAGAATCGAATGAAAATCTAGATTCAACGGTAAAAGTTGTAGCAGGCAAACTGGGGGTAGACGCGGGTAAGATATGTGAAATTAAAAGGGTAGGTGAAGAAAATAGGCGCGGAGCTGCGCACAATACCAATTCCGTGCGCGGTGACTCTGCTGACAACAACAAGCAAAAACCGCGGCCAGTTATTATCACGCTATCTGCTCGTGCCGCCCGCGACCAGTGGTTAGCGACAAGAAAAACCCACCAACTAACCAATAATGATGTTTTCGCCAACGGAAACAAACAAAGGATTTATGTAAATGAAGATCTCACAAAGTACATGCGTAATATTCTCTGGACGGCGAAAAATGAGCTAAAACCCACCTATAGATATATTTGGATACAAAACGGTAGGGTGCTGATAAAAAAAGATGATCCAAATGATACAAAAATAAGATCGATCCGTACATTGAGTGACATAAATATGTACATAAACGAAACCACGGGCCATAAATAGGGGGTCGGTGTGTAGCTGTGATACTCAGTTAAATAATTGCACCAAAATTCGATGATCACGTATTACAGATAAACAATAATATAAAATATAATAAATTCACTTGTATAGATAGCTGGCAAGAGGAAATATTACAATGTGACAAAAACTTGAATATTATACACTTGAACATAAGGTCACTGAGAAAAAATTTTGATCAATTCCAAGTTTTAATTAACAACTGCAAGGAACATTTAGACTTCATTGCACTAAGTGAAATAAGCATAAGACAGCAAGAACTACCTTTATATAACATAGAAGGATTTGAAACATATATAAATACGAGGGAAAACAGAAGAGGCGGCGGGATATTGCTATATGTTAATAACAAATTAAACTTTACGGCAAAAATACTAAATACTAACTACTGTGAATTGATTCATGGACAGCTTTTCCAAAACGGAAGAAAAACAGTACATATCTTTGTCATATACCGGCCCCCAAAAACAAATAAACAAGGATTTGTTGAAGAAGTGCATAAGTTTTTATCTGAGATCCCAGTCGGTTGTGAATTATTAATGCTCGGCGACACGAACGTGGACCTTTTGTGCAAAACCGGTTCCGGCAGCGTTATCAGCAACTTCGAAAACAATATGTGTGAGATAGGGATGGAATGCGCCTTCCGTGACGTGACACGGGAGGAGGTGTACGGCGTCACAGTGACACGATCGTGTATTGACCATGTGTGGGTTCGAACTCGGTGCAGTGTGTCTTCATATGTATTGAACTGTAAGATATCAGATCATTATATAATCGGAGTGTGCCTTGACACTGGTACCATAAATTCTGTAAGTAACAAACAATCTCATCAGACAATTCTAAGTGATAAAATGATTTTTGGTTTATTGGAAAATATTGCATGGACGGACCTTCTGAACTGTAAGTGCCCGATTGATTTATATAATAAACTTTACTTAACTTTTTGTGATGTCTATAATAAGTCGAAAATACAAATAACTATACGTAACAGTAGGAAGAGTAAGCCGTGGATCACTGAATCAATTAGAAAAATGATTTCTACTAGGGATAAACTTTTTCAAAAATGTAAATCCAATCCTAAGGATATGACTTTAAGATTACAATACAATAAATATAGAAATAGAACAAACAAATATATAAATAAGGCTAAAAATAAATATCGCCAGAAAGAGATAAAACAATGTAATAAGAATATTAGAAAAATCTGGGGCAAAATAAACTCATGGGTAGGGAGGGAAAAAAGTAGCTTAGATAGCATTATTATGAAACACTTAGGTAGAATACACAGCAAAATTGATATATGCAATAAGTTTTCGACTACTTTCACTCAAGAAATCTTAGAGATAAAACATGTCTGTCATCATAAGTTCATGGATAGAACTAGTTATGTGAACAACAGCCAAATGTCAATAAGATTTCAGAAAGCTTGTCCAGAAGATGTTTGTAAAATTATCAACCTGCTAAGCTGTGAAAAATCTGCAGGTGTAGATAATATACGGGTAAAGGATATAAAGCATCTAAGGTCTCAATTAAGTCCTGTATTGGCCTTATTTATCAATTTGTGTGTAGAAAAAGGACAATATCCGGAACAATTAAAAACAGCACTGATAAGGCCTATTTTTAAGCAAGGTGCACACACAGATTACTCGAACTATAGGCCGATTGCTATACTTTCAGTAATAAATAAAATTGTGGAAAAGTATATTGTAGGCCAAATAAGTACGTTTTTGGAGAAAAATAATATTTTAACAAATATTCAACATGGTTTTAGGCGAGGTAGGAGTACGGCTACGGCTCTGGCACAATTCTCTAATGATATTAATGAGTACCTGCATCAGCGGAAGCAGGTGGTGGTGATCTATATTGATTTTAAAAAAGCATTTGAGACCTTGGAGCACCACCAGCTGCTTCAAGCTATGCAGGAGTGTGGAGTCGCGGGACCACTTAATACATGGCTTCACGCGTACCTTACAGGCAGGACGCTGAGAACTGTGGTCGATGGAGTAGTTGGGGAAGCTAAACATATCACCTGTGGAGTGCCCACCGGATCGGTGTATGGTCCGGTGGGATTTATCATGCATGTTAATAGCATGTGCAAGGTGGTGCATAACTGCCATATATATATGTATGCGGATGACACATGTCTGGTGTACGCGGACAACGATCTAAATCTAATAGAAAATAAAATTCAAGCTGATTTCACAAATATTATAAAGTGGGCACATGATAACGGAATAGTAATCAACATAAGTAAAACAAAATGTATGCATATACGCTCACCCTATCATAAAAGTATTGAACGCTCGCCGCGCATTATAGGACATAGCTATGAATGTCTGCATAGCGAGCAGGATGGCAATTTGTCATGGTGTGATTGTGCGGCCTTAGAGGTGGTGGGAGAGTACAAGTACTTAGGTCTATTAATAGATACCAATTTCTCTTGGAAAACGCACATTATAAAACTTTGTGATAAATTACGATCTGTCCTTGTAAAATTTCACCACCTCAGTGTTGTACTGGGCAGGGCTACTTTATTTGCTGTTTACTATGCGCTGGTAGATTCGCTGCTTTCCTATGGACTGGCATGTTATGGACGCACGTTTCAAACATACTTGGACAAGATTAAAGCCTTACAAATTAGATTTATAAAAAAATTAGTAGACAATAAAACAAAACTACGATGTAAAATAACCAACTATGAGGAATTATTTGTCGAGTGTAAAATCCTGCCAGTGCATGAGAAGGTAGCACTATTAGTAGCATTGGATCATTACTGCGACCAAGAGTACAAAATCAGGACTGTACAACTCAGGCCCCGAGGTGCAAAACATTGTAAGACGTTTGAGGTGCCCACCTGTAACAATTATTATGGACAAAGATGCAATAAATATTTAGTTCCAACTATATTCAACAGCCTACCTGTAGACATCGAAAGTGCTTCTATTTCAAAACGGTCGTTTAAATATAAAACAACAAAATTTCTTCTAAATGTAATCAGTGAAAACATGATAGGTACATAAAGCATAGTTACGAGTATGATAAGTATATTTTGTAATGCATGAGACTAAATGTTAATTAATTAATAGAATGAACGATATTGTAATTATTGATGTTATTTATTATTTTATTCTAAAAGTAATTTATTAATTATATACAATGAGAAAGTGACAATAATTTTAATATAATTAATTTAATAATATGGGAGCTATATCTGCCAACAAACTGCTGTGCAGTTTGGCAGAAGTATTAAATTATTATAATAGGTTTTTTTTAATTCTGAATAAAAACATTTTTATTTATTTATTTTTATTTTATAAAGTTCTCGATAGTGTGTGTAGTTCGCTAACCCGCACCGAGCCAGCGTGGTGGCCACATTTATAATACTAGCTTCCGCCCGCGGCTTCGCCCGCGTGGTTTACGAACCCGTACATTTTCCCGAGATAAACAGTAGCCTATGTGCTATTCCAGACTATAATCTATCTTTGTGCCAAATTTCATCCAGATCCGTTCAGCCGTTCTGGCGTGATTTAATAACAAATATCCATCCATCCATTCAACCTGTACAAACTTTCACATTATAATATTAGTAGGATTAGTAGGATAGTAGGAAGTAGGATAGGATTACCAAGCATTCAGGCGGTTTAGTGTTGCATTCTATCATAGATTAGCAATTACCCTTTATTCCCAGTATTTCTATTCAAAAGTTCTATGATAAAATACCACGAGAAATTTTGGTTGTAATTGCGTATTGATAACAGAATTATACTGCTGCAAAATATGTTCTCAATTTATTATTAATTAATTTAATCACTATATTTCTGGCAATATAATATTATAATTTCAGCTTTATATTGCAAATTGGTCTTTATAAAATGACATTACCTTGAATACACCTCTTTAGAGGATTACAGCCAAGCCAATGTAAAGGTGATTTCCACTAAGCATCTAGATGGTAGGGTGATGAGAGGTGTTTATAAGCCAATAGGCATATGTTTTCTTACCTTCTATGCAGGAAGGTCTGAATTTGCAAACGGCTCGCACGTCTGACTTCTCCAATAGTGCGGATCAGAATTTTATTATTAATTATTTTGAGAAAACCTGCACACTATAAAGTTTCCGATGGTGTGTGTGTGTGTCTAAAAAATTCAATCCGCACCAGGCCAGCAACTGAGACAGTATGGGCAGAATTATTTTTATTACTATTATTCTAGGGCTAGAGGCAGCTCATTGGTCTAGTGGTCGTGACTGCTATGCGTGAGGTCCTGGACTCGATACCCAGGTCGGGCAATTTTTTATTGGGTTTTTCTGTATGGAAATTCTCAATAGCAGCACGGAGTCTGGAAGAGTGCCCGGTAGATGACAATAGGCTCCCCATCTATTACATGGGACTAAATAACGGCATCGGCGAAATGTGGGTGTAAATAATACACCTCTGCATAACCCTTCGAGGAATACAGGCACGATGCTAAGTTTTTCTTCTAAACGATTTACATGTGTTTTAGGGCCTGTACTGTATTTGATATTCTACAGGTTTCTGACAGGGTTTAAACATGTTTTATAGTAAGGGTTTTCAGTTAAACCTAGTTTAAAATTCTCTATGTTTTAGATTTCGTATGAACTTGATACGTCTTGTTTTCGATCCCGCTCTTAAACTGTAATTTTAGCTTTAAAATGTGTTCTTTACTTTGATCTCATTAAGGTTTCATTAATAATAAAATTCAGTTACGAGGTTACAATTTAAATGCGAAATTAAATTCATTGTTTATTTGAAATAGAAAACTATAATTAATTATAATAACATTCAAAAGGCAGTTATAAGCTTTCTCTCGATGTTTGGAAGAAAAAATATTATTAAAATTTTTCCACGAGCAACGGGACTTGAGATGTAGCGACAGGCGTAGATCGCGCGATAGCTTCTGCCAAACGTCATTTTTGTGTCATATAATGTATTGGCTGACAGTGAGATTACTGTCGCGTGGCTGTCGCGTGGCTGTCGCGTTGCTGTCGCATTTTTACGTAATTAGGCTGCCGGGCCAGTTTGTCAACATTCCCTTACTTCATTTCAGTATGAAGTGAATTTAGCAGATATGCACATTGGAACATTCATCTATTTACCAGCGTATGTAGACATAGGACTATTTTTATAATATAGTTTTTACTTTAAATCTATAAATATCTTACGACTTCTGAGAATTCTAGGAAACAAAGATTAAACAAAACAAACAATATTCCTTGGAGATACGTCATTACGTAGATTGTTATTTTGATTGATAAATTAAAGACAAGCTACATTTTATGTTGACTGAAATATATATCTAACATACATAGCTTCACGCCCGTTTCCCCGAAGGGTTATGCAGAGGTGTATTATTGTGCACCCACATTTCGCTAACGCTATTATCAAGTCCCATGTAATAGGGGGCGAGCCTATTCCCATCCACCGGGCACAGTTGCAAACTCCGTGCTGCTACTGAGAATTTCCATACAGAAAACCCCAATAACATTTTGGTCGACCCGCGAATCCAACCCAGGACCTCACGCTCAGCAATCGCGCTTCCCACCAATAGACCAATGGGGCAGTTAATAAGAAATATTTATCTATAAAATATTCACAGACAGTATTTTTGAAAAACCCGTCATGCATTTTGAAAACGCTGAGTTATCTAAACATTTAATTTCGTTTCAACCATAATTTTATTACTGCCCACATTTTTCTTAATATTTCTAAGCAATTGCGGCTGATTATAACGCGTGTCGAAACCTGAAAGCATTTGTCTTCACGTCACCATAACGACTATCTACTAATCCCTTAGAGATATCAGAGGTCAGATGGCAATCACTCTGCCTACCCTAAGGAAATCTTGTCTGATGACTTTGATGGCTGCTTATTTATCTTCCCGAGATGATGAATAAGGGTGCCTTTAATAATTTTAGCCCACTGGGCACAGTTTTTTTTTTTTTGTGCTGCGTTTTGGCCTAAATCCACCACACTCGCCTCGTGTGGGTTGGCGCATACATCATCGAGATTTGTTTTTAATCCTCCAGATGACATCTCAGTATTAATTCCTAATGACTCTAAATCTAACTACAATAATGAACTTAATAAAACAGTTTGTGATATAATAGACTGGTTGTGTCGTAATAATTTAAGTGTTAACATCAATAAAACAAAATATGTCCAATTTCAAAATAGGTGAGGTAAAAAACTAGATCTACATTTAAACTATAACGGCGAAATTTTATCCGAAGTTAATGAAATTTCTTTTTTAGGCATAACATTAGATGACAAATGCAACTGGAAAGCACATGTGGACAAAATTTGTAATAAAATTAATAGATTTGTGTACGCTTTATGGAGACTTACAAAAATTTCAAATAAACAAACAGCCCTAAAGGCGTATCATGGGTTTGTCGCATCTAATCTAAGGTATGGCATTGTGCTTTGGGGTAACTCAGTCAAACTAAATCGAGCATTCATAGCTCAAAAACAGTGTATCAGGGCAATTTGCAACGTGGCTCCCTGGGAAACCTGTAAACCTCTCTTCCGTAGACTATCAGTACTACCCTTACCGTGTATGTATATTTTTGAAATATGCGTTTTTGTTAAAAATCATTTTAACCTGTTCCTAACAAAGAGGCTCATTTGTAAATTTAACACTCGGTATCCAAATAAACTCGCTCTTCCTCCGTTGAGGACGGAACTTTGTAGTCGTAATAGCTATGCAATGGCTGTGCGCATCTTCAATCACCTGCCTCAAGGTGTACGAGATTTACCAATAAAAAAGTTTAAGATAATACTGTTCAGATGGCTCAAGGACAAGTGTTTCTACTCGGTGAAAGAATATTTAAACTTTAAACATTGAATGTATATATGTAGACAACTTGCAAAGGTTTTGTTTTTATAATTTGTTATTGGATTATTTAAATTCGTAATGATAAGGTTTAAGCTTTGATAAGTTTGATATATTTGTATGCCATATAACTTAGATGGCAAATGTGTTGGACATACTTTATACAATGACACCTGTATTGACCACATTTTGACAAATAAATTTGATTTGATTTGATTTGAATGCTCACAAGGCTATCATCGCTTCTTTTAAGAAAATACTTTTTAATATTTAACCGAAAGACAGGTGATATATTAAAAAAGAAACGTTTCCCTACACTAGGAATAATCCGTGTATCGTGGGTGCGTTTACAAATGCAATTATTCAAACACCCAAATTCAGAAGCACTATGTGTAAATCGTACAAATATTTGTTCCGTGGGAGAATTTAACCCACGACACGTAGCGCGTCAATCCTTCACTCAACCACAGCGCCAACTATGTTCTCCATTTTCACCGTTTTCTACAATAGATGAAAAGATGAATCGCAACTTAGAAAATGGCATACCTAAACTATTATTAAGTTTCACACTGTACTTTCCAATTTACTGCACAATATCCTCCATCTTCCTTTAAACCCGGAACAACAAATAAACCACCTACAGATACGCATTTAACTTCATAAAATAAAGACACTAACACTATGTTATTCTCGCCTCACGTTTCTCAGTTTCACTTTAATGGCGCTAAAGAAATATATGACAGCAACAAGCGCAGAAGGTTCGCTCCATTTCAAGAATCGAAAAACTGGAGTCTCTTTTGGTTACAACAGACCACTGCTACTCGTACATGTTTTTGGAACATGTGTTTGATTCTTGTATTTGTGTTCGACATTTTTATATTTCCTAGTACCAGTTAGTCCTATCCTATCCTATCCTACTAATCCTAATCCTAATTCCTAATAATATTATAAATGTGAAAGTCTGTGAGGATGGATGGATGTTTGTTACTCTTTCAAGCAAAAACGACTGAAAGGATCTGGATGAAATTTGGCACAGAGATAGATTGTAGGCTGGAATAGCACATAGGCTACGTTTTATGGTTCGTAAAAAAAATCGGGTTCGTAAAACATGCGGGCGAAGCCGCAGACGGAAACTAGTATTATAAATGTGAAAGTTTGTGAGGGTGGATGGATGGATCTTTGTTACTCTTTCACGTCAGAACGGCTAAACGGATCTGGATGAAATTTGGCACAGAGATAGATTATAATCTGGAATAGCACATAGGCTACTTTTTATTCGGGAAAATGTACGGGTTCGTAAACCACGCGGGCGAAACCACGAGCGGAAACTAGTAATGTTATAAAAATCCTAGGAGCTTTATAAATTTTCTAGTAGTTGTATATAAATAATCTTTTATACAGTTTCCATTCCATCTCCGGATTATGTAAATTTCCTTGGTTTTGAATATTTGAATAAAATTTCATAACATATTTAATTTCTTACTATTATTCACATGTGATTGCCTCATTGCATTGGTCTAGTTGTCGCAAGCACGACTACTGGACGTAAGGTCTTGGGTTCGATACTTGGGTCGAGCAAAGTGTCATTGTGTTTTTCTGTATAGAAATTCTCAGTGGTAACACAGAGTCTGGAACTGTGCCCCGTAGGTGCGAAAAGGGTCGCCCCCTATTACATGGGACTCAATAATAGCATCGGCGAAAAGTGAGTGCACAATTTAGTACACCTCTACCTAACCCTTCGGCGAATACAGGCGTGATGCTATGTTATATTATATTCACATGTTTCTCCGCGTACATTTCTTTTTACACCACGAACAAATCAGCACCGTGTCATTAGTAATACAGAGGGACTTCTGTACACTTAATTTTTCTGTGAACCTAGTTTATCACGTAAACACTCCTACGCAAGCTCGTGAAGGTAGAACATAAATATTGCCTCTCCTAGAACATTCTCTATTTA
This sequence comes from Shargacucullia verbasci, assembly GCA_947562105.1. NCBI lineage: Eukaryota > Metazoa > Arthropoda > Insecta > Lepidoptera > Noctuidae > Shargacucullia > Shargacucullia verbasci. The sequence continues at coordinate 826,346 of OX387289.1, read as the reverse complement.
ACAGAAACGTGGACATCGTAAGGTTAAAAATACTTATACATCGGCTCATTCACAACACCCACACGAAGAAACGGAGATGCTCAATAAGCGCACACGCAAACGTACATACATATATATAACCATGCCTTCGTAGCAAATTGAATGGTGATCAGTGATCCAGCTTGCTTGAAAGAAGGTTACTACCCGACTTGAGGTAATGCTGGCATGATATCGGTCCCCAGGAAGAGACTTCTCATGTGACCATCAAGGGCCATTACCCTGGGCAGTGAGCCGCGTGGCCAATCTTTACATTACAGAACATCAAATCAAAGAGCTCATTCCAATATCATAAAGACAAGAAAAGAAAAGGAAAATCACCCAAATCCCTGATTGGTTAACTTGATAAATATGGTAACTTGCATTCATCATCATCATCATCATCACCAGCCAGAAGACGTCCACTGCTGAACGAAGGCCTCCCCCAAGGGGGGGTTTGCCATATTCCCCACGCTTGGCAGGCGGCTTGGGGATCGCAGTGGCTCACCGATTAGTAAGTGGACGCTGCTGCCCGTCCTCCGGTGTCTGGCCGCAGTTTTAAGACGTACCCGGGTCGGTAACTTGCATTTCGTGATTATAATTTCATCTGAAATTGATTAATTATTGAAATATTCGGAACAAATGGAGGTACACCATGTCAGCCGTCAGTCTCGCTGGAAGGGTGAGATACTTCAAATACCAAGCCTTCACGGTCCCAATCACATTTTAATTAAGTCTTCGATCTCGCGTCGCAATCCTTGCATATTTGGTGACTTTGTGGAAAGATATTGAAACGGAAATACGTACAAAAACCTTACAGGCAAAATCTTTTTTATTAAATTCTTTTCTAATGAGTTTATAAAAATAAAAACCGACTTTGATGACACGGTTGGCGCACGGAACTAATATTTGTATGATCTACAGAGAGTTGTTTCGGATCTAGTTGTGCATGTGACATGTATGTTTGTAAACTGTACCCACGACACAGGAGAAATCACAGAGTGAGGCAACGTTATTTTTTTTAAAGTTATCGTAACGTCCGAAGGAGTTTTTTTTTTCTATAATTCCCTATATTAACCAGGTTCTATATACAAGTCAACAATGATGCAATTGAAGGACCTTTTCTCACAGTGCGTGATCGCCAAACTTCTTCATAATTTTTGCATTCTGTCCCACATATATAACCTAACCGCTCTATTATAGCTTGGGGTCCACCTTCCCCACCAGTCCCCAATACGACCTCCTCCATATTTATCAGTTCGTCGTAAACAAATTATAGAGACGATGTTAGTTTTGCTATGATGTTAAGCGTTGGTTTCATAAATGCAACTTTTTAGTGGGATTCGTTTTGTCAAGCTGAGAATGACTGAATGAAAATCTGTACCGTGGTCCTTAGCCAAATTTGGTGGTCGAAGCAACTGAAGCTATAGAAAATGTTTGTGGTTATAGCATACATAGCGTCACGCCTGTATTCCCAGAAGGGTTAGGCAGAGGTGTACTATTATATAGCCACATTTTACCGATGTCGTTATTGAATCCCATGTAATAGGGAACAAGCCCATTGCCGTCTACCGGACACAGTTCCAGATTCCGTGCTGCTACTAAGAATTAAGGCACAGAAAAACCAAATAACACTTTACCCGACCCAAGAATCGAACTCAGGGCCTCATGCTCATCAGTCGACCAATGAGGCAATCGAAGTTTGGGGTCATATTCGTATAAACTGGACATATTCACACAGTTCGAATGAAGGAACCTTAATAAATGAATATCGATATTATGCTGAAACACATTCTCACGTAGTATAGTATACCTTTGTTCTAACCTTTCGAGAAAAACAGGCGTGATGTACAAAAAATGTATAAAAAATGTTTGTATATATAATGTATGTATAAAAAATGCAACATAGGCAAGAGTGAATGGGTATTATTTAATCTTGCGTGCAGCAGCAACGTCACTATTTACTTGAAGACAGTAAAAATCAAGACAACTGTCAAATTTTCAATCGCTTCCACAAAAACACACCTTAACCAATACAACAGGTACGTAAAATACCAGCTACAAGTATTCAAGAACGTGTGTTCTCATAGTAATTAGCTTTTGTATGTAAAACGGGTGCAAATTATTACGGGTAACAAATGGTATGGTACCCTACGATTTGCATAGACGTACCCGTAAGGTAAAGTAAATATAGTTTCACATATACAAGGGTCTATAACCTTCGATCTGAAGACGAAATAAGGTTGAAGTACCGTCAAGAGAATAAGTAGATTATATTTTTGTAATATTGATATTTATTTATGACAATTAATTATTGTTCTTAACAGTAGGTACATAGACGAGACGACGTTATTATCACGCCTAAATTTCGACATTTTATCGATACCGTTATGAAGTCCCATGTTATAGGGGGCGAGCCTATAACCATCTACAGCGCACAGTTCCAAACTCCGTACTGCTACTGAGAATTTCCCATACGGAAAAACCCAATAACACTTTACCTGACCGGCAGCCTAATTACCTAAAAACGCGACAGCAACGCGACAGCAATCTCACTGTTAGCCAATACATTATATGACACAAAAATGACGTTTGACAGAAGGTATTGCGCGATCTACGCCTGTCGCTACATCGGTAATTAGGCTGCCGGGAATCGAACCCAAAACCGCTCAGCAGTCGCGCTTGTGACCACTAGATGAATAAGGCAATTTTCGTTCTTAACTGACCATAATAAACAATAGCAAAATTTGCCAGTTTTCGTTTATAATAATTCCTATATATAACTTTGTGAAATGCTCAGTCACTTTTGTCGGTGACTGTACAAGTAAAATGATTGGGGTTATTTCACACTCGGTCGATGAGGACGCCTCTGTTTAGCGAAGAGGTTTTGGATGGAATGACGACGATTAGCTTCAACGTTCTTTCCTTAACCATGTAGAGGTCGGCTTCCAGTCTAACCAATTGCGGCTGAATATCAGTATTTTTTAAGGAGCGACTGCCATTGACCTCCACCATCCAATTACTGAGAGACACTGAAAAACTAAGGTTAGAACGGTTGCCGAACTTTTTTTGGCTGCTGAAACCCATAATGACTGTCATAGAAATTCGTATGACTCCAGGGACCAAATGCTTAATGTTTTTCTGAGGAAATGAAATGATTTATTTTTTGCAATTAGGATTATTCAATCAGTTTTACACGTTTTTTTTTAAACTAGATGGCGTCGGCAGCGAGGGTTCTCGGTGAATTCTTTGAAGATTGGTCAGCCATCCAAACGCTGACCGCAGCAAGTATTGCTTAACCTCGCCGTCGAACCGGCAGCTTAATTACGTAAAAAAACGACAGCAACGCGATAGCCACGCGACAGCAATCTCACTGTCAGCCAATACATTATATGACACAAAAATGACGTTTGACGGAAGTTATCGCGCGATCTACGCCTGTCGCTACATCGGTAAATAGGCTGCCGCAGCATAATTACCAATGTATAATGTATTGGCTAACAGTAAGATTGCTGTCGCGTGGCTATCGCGTTGCTGTCGCTTTTATACATAATTAGGCTGCGGCTGCAAAATGTTCATGCCTTCCACATCCACCGCTCCATCCATACTGTGTGACTTTGTAACATCATCAGCCAGACCAAATGAACAACAATAGATTGAGACATTGCATCACGCCTGTATTCCCCGAAGGGATAGGCAGAGGTGTACTATTGTACACCTACATTTCGCCGATGCCATTATTAATTCCATGTAATAGGGGGCGAGTCTATTGCCATCTACAGGGCACAGTTCCAGACTCCGTGCCGCTACTGAGAATTTTCAAACAGAAAAACCGAATAACACTTTGCCCGACCTGGAAATCGAACCCAGGACCTCACGCTCAGCAGTTGCGCTTGCGGCCACTAGACCAATGAGACAGTCTCTAATATAATATATCATAATAATACATCATTGCTTATAATAATATTTTCTGTTGTTCTGTTCTATTTTCTGTTATACATGACGGAATGTCGAGCGGCTGCAACGATACGTTTTGCTCCTCCTCCATTATTCGCTGGTCTGCCATGGGCGTGTTGCCAAATAATACTCACAAATCTTACGGACTGTAATAATAATATCGTTACCAGAAAAACTAAATAAAGTAAGTTAGTGTTTACAATTATGCAATTGTATTATTTTAGAGCTAATGGTTTTGTGTGTGGAAAACCGCGTGATGACACCGTTCCCAAAAGTCATCGCCAGCGGCACCATGACACTCACAACTCCATTCGGTGTTACCCGCTCTAAATGATAAATTGCTGAACAAAACAGGTCTTAATTCGACAATATAAAAATAAACAATTAATTTTATAACGCGCCGTTACGGCCGTCCTGCATCTTCACACGTCCTCGTGTGTGTGATTCTCTTCATTGTCTGTGGACAAATAAACACGCAGTTGTATACACACGTAACAACTCGGTCATTCTGACCAAAATACTTCAACACACATTTCAACAACAATTAGTGATAGCAGAACTTAGAACGATAACAGAACAGAAGTCAAGACCAATAGCTAGTTAACTTAATCGCAACTGCACACTTTACCCAGACCTTATGGATATCAATAACGTACTACACGCACCAATGTGTACCACCAAGACTGACAACACCCACAAATGCCACATAGGCCGTAAGTGCCACACAGGCCATAAGTACCACACAGGTTAAAGATGCCACACAGGCTATAAGCGCCACACAGGCTATAAGCGCCACACAGGCTATAGATGCCACACAGGCTATTGATGCCACACAGGCTATGGATGCCACACAGGCTATGGATGCCACACAGGCTATGGATGCCACACAGGCTATGGATGCCACACAGGCTATTGAAAGTCAAAGAAACTACTCACCAGTTCACGTTCACGCCGTTATCGGGACATTCTGACTCTACATTGTTCGTTGGTGTTTCTTATGTTGGTGTATCGTATATTATTCTTATGTATGATTACCTGTTTCAACTGCCGTTAGCATATTCTTTAAAGTAGACATAACCCGCTCTAGTTGTCCGTTAGCGCGACTGGTACCCGTGGCTATCAAATGTAAACTTATGTTGTGCATTGTACAGAAGTCCCTGAACTCTTTCCCAATAAAACATCTTCCCTGGTCTGCTATAACACGCGTAGGTGCCCCGAAAATAGAAACACTTGTCTGCAAAGCTTTTATAGCATTGTTAGCGTCAATGTTAACAGTGTGATGCAAAAGTACGTACTTTGTGAAAGCGTCTATGGATACAAACACATACTCTTTAGTATCTCGTTTGCCACTTAATTTACCCGTACTAACCCTACCTGTTGGGGTACCTTCTACAAAGTAATCGGAATAATTCTTAAGCACAGAAATTAGGAGCTCTCTACATTCATTAGAAACGTCACTATCAATACCGCTGAAGTCTTTTACTTTAGAGTTTACATCACAAACTGAGACGATTTTAATTTGTTTTAATAAAAATTGGCTTTCGGAAATTTCAACCACGAATCCTAACGACAGTAAGTCCCGTCCAATCATAATAGCAGTCGAAATACAATAGTCAGGCACGACATGAAGTAACAACTGTAATGAGTACCCTTGTATCACTACAGTGGATAGTATTTGAGCGTTACATTGTAAACTAGACTGGACTATACCTAACAACGTAACCGTACTTTGCTGGCGCTTGCCAGGGACTTTACCAGATAAACTTTCCTTAATCAGAGAGCACTCGGCGCCAGAGTCAAAACAAAATGAAAACTTCTCACCGGATTCTGTACAAAGTACATCCATAGCTGGCTTGATAGTGCAGATATTCACTCGGCGTTCAACGGGGGCGTCGCTATGGCCAGTTTCTTTCTTTGCGCACCGCGTCGCGATGTGTCCCTGCTCACCGCAGTACAAACAAGTTATTGTCGTCGAAGATTTCTTCGGGATACCGTACTTGGTCTGTGGAGATCCACTGTTTCCTGAAAACTGAGATCGCGGGTTAGCCAAATTTTCACGGGTGCTTTTAGTCAAGCATTGATTTGCCAAATGTCCCAGTTTGCCACAACCATAACACTGTCTTGATGGGTCTAGCTTTGGCTTTTTTTTTTTTGCGTCGCCTGGCGCATTTAATTTATCCTGCATTGGAGGTCCTCTTTTGCGGTATGTAAACGCCATCAATTCTTGTTGTAATTTTACTCTAGTGTCAATTTCTGTAGTAAAAGCTAATCTCTGTAGTCGTGGTTCTATTTTGGCTGCATGCGCCAGAGTTACAGCTATTGCTATTTTTTCAGTTGAAAAGTTGTGCCACTGACTCAGTAACGTGCTCAGAAATCGATTTGCATAAGCAGACAAGCACTCTCCTTCCTTGGGACTTTCGTTAAATAGCCTACATAACGTAGCAGCTGGAGTTTCAACGCAGTGGAATCGAGCGAGAAATAAGTCTTTTAACTGAAACCAGGTTATTCCAGGAAAAGTATTCTGGGCTAGCCATGTAGCTGCCGTTCCCTTAAGTGCTTTACTCATAATAATAATCAGCCTGCTGCTAGATAGTTGTTTCTCTTGCATGCATAAGTCAACGGTATTGCACCAAGCTTTGGCATCACTATCTTGAGATTCTGGATTAAATTCGGGAAGAACTAGTTTAGTGTCGCCTGTACTAGGTTCTTTGATCGCACGGATCAATTCCATCATTTGGTGTTGTTGCATCTCAAATAACATTTTCCAACGTTCGGTTTCAGTAATACTTAATGAATTTTTATTAATACTCTGATCTGTAGACTGTTCCGATCCCATTTCTGATGACGGAATGTCGAGCGGCTGCAACGATACGTTTTGCTCCTCCTCCATTATTCGCTGGTCTGCCATGGGCGTGTTGCCAAATAATACTCACAAATCTTACGGACTGTAATAATAATATCGTTACCAGAAAAACTAAATAAAGTAAGTTAGTGTTTACAATTATGCAATTGTATTATTTTAGAGCTAATGGTTTTGTGTGTGGAAAACCGCGTGATGACACCGTTCCCAAAAGTCATCGCCAGCGGCACCATGACACTCACAACTCCATTCGGTGTTACCCGCTCTAAATGATAAATTGCTGAACAAAACAGGTCTTAATTCGACAATATAAAAAATAAACAATTAATTTTATAACGCGCCGTTATACATATAAATTGTACTGTTCAACATCATTCAATTCTGCAGAAATCAGGAGTATGAACAAAATTTTGTTCTATTCCAGACAAAGCTAGGCATTACCTAAGTGCCAACCCGAACAGAAGTGGGCACTATATCGCTTTAAACGAAACAGGCACTTGCGCCAGATAATGCAAGCCTCGTTCCCTGAGGATGCATATCGTAAGCGATGCACGTTATATCTTGGGCTATAACAGTGCCCTATTTGTTATGATTTTTTTTATGATATTGTTATAAATATCTAAGCAGTGATAGCCTAGCGGTTGAACGCTTTCCAACCATGCAGGAGGGTCCGCGTTCAAACCCGGCCCGCATCTCTGACTTTTCGGCATCATGTGCGGATCAGAATTTGATTATCACTTGCATTTACGGTGAAGGAAAAACATCGTGAGGAAACCTGCACACCTGAGAGGACTCCATAAAGTTCTCGACGGTGTGTGTAGTCCGCCAACCCGCACCGGGCCAGCGTGGTGGACTAAGGCCTACCCCTTCTCATTCTGAGAAGAGACCCTTGCCCAGCAGTGGGACAGTAATGCGTTGAATTTATTATAAATACCTTAGCACTTGTTATATGCAGCTTCTTTCTTTAGATGTTCAGCGTGGATTAAGTATTTCTTTTCTAGATTTACGGAAATAATATCTTTATATATAAAATTCCGGTATGCATGTGATCGTAATTCTTGTCCTCATAAGCGGCTTGATCGATTTTGATGTTTTTTTTGTACCCTAGCAGGTACGCTCTAGGTCGCTGTTGTGGAGATCCCGAAAAGGGTCCGCTAATAATATTATATTTGAATAGTTACTCCTGTTGCGGTAGAGATTTCTTTAAACTGACATTTGGTTCAAAGAGCTCATGATTAGGGTTCCCGGATGAATCAAACCCTCAATTATACGTGTGGGTTTATACGTCCCACTCAAGAACAAATAAGTCTGAGTAAGTCACACACAAAACTATATACTATAAACTAAATACTTTAAAATAGTAACCATGGAGTATCTTACCCGTTCTTCACCAAAGGAAAACAACACTTTGGAACGTGGCAACTAGAGTCTGACTATTCATAAGTGCCTTTAACTGGTCTACGTGAATAAAAATATATTTTATTTATTATGATTATTTATTTATAAGAAAGCATTGCATAAGTTTAATGCATAATGGTTCTGTTATCTTCAAAGTCAAAACTTTTTATTTTAAATGGGCCTTTGCAGACACATTTAAAACGTTAAGAACTCTAAATGCACGGTTCCAAAAAGGATTGGTCCTATGGAGAAGAAACCGGCAAGAAACTCCATGGATAGGTGGTACTCTTTTCATAATAATAATTTACAAAGAACCGTAGAAAGACCATATACAGCAAACGTCACCAAATATACATGATCAAAAACGTGCAGAGAAATAACAAAATACTTCTCAGATTCTACCCACTGCTTTTACATGGAACATTTTCAACTACCCTCTGAAAAGAAACTCGCACTCCTGTAAGGAGGCAAGCTTTAAAATTCTTTAAATGCGAAAACGACGCTTTTAACTCAACTTCCTATTGTACAGCATCATTCAAAGAAATTTAAACTCTATCATTCAAAACGTAACGTTCAAAATTCTTGGATGAAGGATAAGAATATGATTTTATATAGAAAACGCTATGGGAATCTTCAGAAAGTGGTATTTTTAAAAGGTCTCGACAGTTATTCAAAGTGATTTCGACATTTATTTGGAAACAAATTTCGTTTGAACCAAATTCATTGTATTACTATAGTTGGAAATGTAGGTACATTATAACAATGTATAAATTAGAGTGTCAGATAAGGTTGTTTCTAGTTGAGTAGATTGACAAGCCAAATGGCGTTTCAAGTTTTCTTCAGAAATGTGAAAGAAATGTTTTTTTCTTTCTTTCATTCGTTTTACCTGTGTAAAATAATAAAATAGTTATGGTTTGGTTTGAGTCTAAATCCTATACTACTAATATTATAAATGTGAAAGTTTGTGAGGATGGATGGATGGATGGATGTTTGTTACTTTTTCACGCCAGACCGAAATGTACGGGTTCGTAAACCACGCGGGCGAAGCCTCAGCCGGAAGCTTTCACATTTCACATTTCGGTCTGGCGTGAAAAAGTAACAAACATCCATCCATCCATCCATCCTCACAAACATTTTTGGCGTACATTTTCCCGGGTTAAAAAGTAGCCTATGTGCTATTCCAGACTATAATCTCTGTGCCAAATTTCATCCAGATCCGTTCAGCCGGTCTGGCGTGAAAGAGTAACAAAGATCCATCCATCCATCCATCCTCACAAACATTCACATTTATAATATTAGTAGGATCATAAATTTAACATTGGTTAAGAAAACCGTTACTATAGATTCTAAAACGTTTGCCAAACACTTCGCGAGATATAAAGCTGGTAATACACAGATGTAACATAACATTTTACGTTAGATCTTTTGCCATGTGTAACGGCCTATCACGGTGCAGCGAGCTATGGCGATAACGAGACCATAAACGCTCTGTGGGGTAGTTAAATCGAAGGTTTTAACTTTATTTTCAAGTCAGTTTATAACAGATTTGCTAGTTACAGATTAGGTGGGAAGTTAAACGGGATGAGATTAACTATCGATGTTTAATTTTCACAATATTGGTGATCGTTACTTAGATTTATTAAGTTAATATAATCACTTTTAGAGACTGGAATACACAATTACACTTAAATGTAATGGTAATGTAAACTTGGCTTTTGTAATACAATTCGGAGAATATAACGGCATGGCTGGCGCAGTGGTTGAGAGATCGACTGCTGTGCTACGTGTCGCGGGCTCGATTCCCGGAAGAAGCAAATATTTATATGATCTACAAATAGTGGTTTCGTATCTGGGTGTTTGTGTATGTGAATATATGTGTTTATAAACGCACCCATAATACATGAATTATACTCGTGAGGAGTAACGTAAATAATTTATATAATTAATTACATACATACATAGTATCATGCCTGTATTCCCCGAAGGGTTAGGCAGAGGTGTACTATTAACATCCTTTCGCTGATACCGTTACTGAGTGCCATGTAATAGGGAACAAGCCTACTGCCATCTATCGGGCACGGTTCTAGACACCGTGCCGAGACCGAGACCGTGCACTGAGAATGTCCATACAGAAAAACCCAATAACACTCTGCCCGAGCCGGGAATCAAACCCAGGACCTCACGCTCAGTCGCGTCTGCAACCACTAGACCAGTGAATCAGACATTATATTATTAATTCAAGCCACAATTTAAAAATAAAACATTGTACTAATAATACTTCTTGTATCGCGCGTACGTTTACAAACACAAATATCCACATGGACAAAAACCCAGACCCGAAACAACTATCTATAGGTCATACAAATATTTGTTCCGTACGGAAATCGAAACCGTAACACGTAGCGTAGTATTGCGCCAACCGTGCAGTCACACATCAATCATCACTAACACACCAAATACTCTTACCACACAAAATACCTACCAAAAGTAAAATCCAGACTAAAGACATTATCTACATCTCTACGTCCCTTCAGACTGTAATGACAGAAATTAGTCTACGATGGTCTGAAAGCGAATTATGGCGCAAACGACACCAAGACTTGCTTCATGGCTCATTCCAACTACTAAATATGGTAATCTTAACGGTAGCGGTAGTCTCTGGCAACTGTCTTGGCATATTTATGGGTTATTAAATTGTGAACACTGAAGCCCTGAAAGGGATTCCCTTTTGTGAAAAGGAAAATATTTTGGAGGCATTTGCTGTTATTAGGATATTTAAAAGTAGGCAATCCGGCGTTTGTAAGATGAAGAACGAGGGACACGACACGATTCAATTTTAGAATGAGAGAGAGAACTGTATCGTGTGCCAGTGAAATAACACTACAAAATTATGTATGACATTCTTGATAAGGTAATTAAAAGCTCATAATGTCCAGAAAAGTGGATAGCGCAGTTTCACCCAGGTCGAGATCTTATATTGATTTTCTTCTGTTTTTCGCTTCCATTAGGATTGTCTAAAAGACGGATCTGCCCATTCTTAATTTGCCCAGATTTCAAAATAAATAAAATCAATCTTAGGACATTCTTATTAACACAAAGATAACATAGCATCACGCCTGTATTCCCTGAGGGGTAGTCAGAAGTGGAATTGTACACCCTCGTTTCACCGATGCCGTTGAGTCCCATGTAATAGGTTCTTGCTTGAACTTTGCCTGGTAGATGGCAATAGGTTCGCCCTGAACCTATTGCCATTTACCGGGCAAAGTCCCTGACTCCCTGCTGCTAGTGAGAATGTCCATATAAAAAAACCCAATAACACTTTGCCTGACACAATCTAACTAGGACCTCATGTGTCTGAATTTAAGTCTCAATGTGAATAAAGGCTCTACCATGACAATTAAACATTTGACTAAGTTTTCAAAGTATGTTAAAACTTGAAACGACAGTCATAATGGTTGAAACGACGCCATGAGATGTTCTAATGGTACTGTAATCATTAAATATAGATCGTTTCAACTTTAAGATCCTTCCTGGCGACGCGCTTGGCATGTTGATGGTAAATTAAAATTATACGCCAGTAGTGGTAAAGTCAGAATTGATTATAGTATTAATTAACAGGAACCTATTGATAGTACCCGACCCGGGTACGTCCTAAAACTGCGGCCAGACACTGGAGGACGGGCAGCAGCGTCCTCTCACTAATCGGTGAGCCACTGCGATCCCCAAGCCGCCTGCCAAGCGTGGGGATTATGGCAAACCCTCCCCTTGGGGGAGGCCTTCGTTCAGCAGTGGACGTCTTCTGGCTGATGATGATGATGATGATGATTGTTAGTATTATCAGGGGCTCGTAGCTACATAGATACCGTGCAGATCGGTCGATCTACGAGGATAAACAGCACTTGACATGGTCAGTCCTAGGATGGGTGACCATTTTTCAGATATCGAGACCCCTCCGAGCCTGGAAAAGCACGTTAAGCAGGTCCCGGGTGTCATACGAAGACCTATGACAGTCGTTACTGGTGTAAATAATGACAACCGGTCTAACCTTAGAGTATCAGTGTCTCCCAGTTACTGGGTGACAGTCAGAAGGCAGTCGCTACGTGTAAAATAATGATATTCAGCCGCAACTGGTTAGATTGGAAGCCGACCCCAATGTAGTTGGGAAAAGGGTAGGCAGATGAGGCAAATTACGATATTGTTAGTGTTGGCGACAAAACGTACCACCGTTAGCCACTGCGACGACCGGAGGGCCACAGCGGCTTGCGGGGTGCGGGGAGCGGGGGACGAAGAGCCGAGAGCCGTCGCGCCGCTGCTAACAGGCACTACCATTCACTTCACTCATACGACACGGACCAGAGGCGCGCGTTCTTATAATCGAATATACGAGCCTACCTATATTTACAGTCCGCTATTTTATTTCTACCACCTTTGAGTATCACCAACAGTTAGTATTATGAGAATCATTGAAAATATGGGAAACAACTGGAAAACTTGTTGTGGTGTTTCTTTGTCCCAACTTATACACTCGATAATATTGAAGGGGAACATACAGGCTGATGCGTTGAAGTCAAAAAGAGTAATGTCATTATATAAAAAAAATAATAGCTGTTATTATAATTAATAAATGTATGTTACAAACCTGTAATAGCAGAAATGTTACCACTTTGTAAAATTTCATAACAATCGGTTCAGTGGTTTAGCCTTGATGAAGTAACAAACAAACGGATAGAGTTACTTTTCTATTTATGACCGCCACCCACAATCTTCGCCACAGTGTTTTATATAACATTTTATAAACTCGATACACACAATGCACATAAAACAAATAAGTTATTCTTCTTTCTTCAAATAAAAAAATAACTCTTGTGTTCTTAAGTTTTAAAAATAAACACAGAGAATAGTTCCCAACCTTTTTATTGAAACCCGATTGTAACTGAACATCAAAAAAGTTTGTTTTATGGTTCGGACGGCTGAAAATGATCCCTTTTGATGTATTCTTTCAGTAAAATATTTGGAAACGATCTCGATCTGAAACCTATATTGGAAGATTTATTTTTTTCTCTTTCGCGACATTTAAAAGAATTATTTCAAAATTAAAATCCTTCAGTTTATTTATGCAAAAAATTTCAATCAATTAGATTTCAATCAGTTTGATCATTTAGAGCTGTGGACATTTATAAATGTGAGAATAGACGAAAATATATTTTAAAAGATTTTATGTTCGAAAAATAAAAATATTAGTAGTCGGTAGATTTTTTTACGTTGCGTTTACAAACACAAATATTCACATGAACATACACTCAGACCCACAACAACTATCTGTAGATCATACAAATATATTTTTTTCGGTGCGGGAATTGAAACCGCGACACGTAGCGCAGCAGTCGATCGCTCAACCACTGCGCCAGTCATAAATGGGACTAAATAACTTGGGGAAATGAGGGTGTTACTTACATCTGTGCTTACCCGTTATTTTATGAGATCCAACTGATCTTAAGAGTATTGATCTACCTAAAAAAATTAAATAGATAATTAATGAAAAAATACCCAAAATTTGTAGTTTACGTTTCAATGTAACGGTGGTCGTTGCGCGAGGTAAAGGTTATTGAAACTAGCTAACGTTACGATAGCGGATAGCTCGTTTCACCGTTCTCAAATAACCTGCTAACATATATCCGCTAACATTTTACTCGATCGCGTGGCACTCGAACACAACGCACGTGGCACTAAACACTATCGGACTCGCGCGACCCGTAGTCGAGTGCCGTAAATCCCGCTGTGGGCCGCTACTAAAATAGCGCGTTTTAACAACCGCTGCTGATATTCGTTTCACAGTTTCGTTTCGTTTCGTTATCCAAGAAAGCCGCTACAGCCCATCGCTAGTTCAATCTACAATATCTATTTTTATGACTTGTGTAGGAGGTAACAAAATAACAAGATGTAAGATCAAGTTAAAGGGTAGCACCACCCACTTGCACACTGATTGCATCACACCTACACTGTGAAACAAAATCAAAACTAATACATAATTCTTTTGTACCATAATTGTTTCGTTTATTTGTCTGAGTAACTTATAGCATACACACGTCGCGCCTTTTTCCTATGGGGTAGGCAGAAATTACGGTTGCCACGTGCAACACTTTTGCATCATCTACGTACATGTATCATTTCATACTTCGACGCCAGTTGGTGTATGGTGTACGCCGTATGGTGCCAAACCTTTTATTTTTTTTCGATAGGTTTATTATACTAATATTATAAATGTGAAAGTTTGTGAGGATGGATGGATGGATCTTTGTTACTCTTTCACGCCAGAGCGGCTAAACGGGTCTGGATGAAATTTGGCACAGAGATAGATTATAGCCTGGAATTGCACATAGGCTACTTTTTATCCCGGAAAAATGGACCGGTTCGTAAACCACGCGGGTGAAACCGCGGGCGGAAGCTAGTTTGAAATATAAAATCTTTTTAAGTTTATTTTTAAATAGTATTCTTGTGTTTCCCATTTCTATTGTTTAACATATTTTATTAAAAAGATATTCTTATTCTTTTTAAGTTTATTTTGTAAATACACGGTAAGCAAATGTAACTAAAATTTTCGCAGGAATTTCGGAGTAGCATAATAGAAAATAAGGAAGATTAATTAGCAAGTCACATTACTGACAGAGTCCTGATTAGTTGGCTCCGGGTAAGGGCACGTTACTAATTGCCGCACTTCATCAAGCGGGTGTAACGCCTGACCTCGGGTAATTACGAAATCGTTTGTGAAAAGTCAAGTTTTACTTATTAAAGACAATTTCAATCACGATATGACAACAAAATTAAATAGAACAGTCAGAATTTTACGAAAGAAGTCCTTTAACTGAAATTTAAAATAGGACTTTGTACAGTCAAAAACAAAATTTGTACTGTTAGTTTGTAATGCCGGGTACGTCTTAAAACTGCGGCCAGACATCGGAGGACGGGCAGTAGCGTCCTCTCATTAATCGGTGAGCCACTGCGATCCCCAAGCCGCCTGCCAAGCGTGGGGATTATGGCAACACCCCCCCCCCCCCCCCCGCTTGGGGGAGGCCTTCGTTCAGCAGTGGACGTCCTCTGGCTGCTGATGATGATGATAGTTTCTAATATCAATAATTCAATCAGTTATCCGAATCTGCGCTTAGAAAAAAAATGTAACGTCATTTTTTACATTGCTCTCTACTCTTTCTACGCACTCAACGTATAAATATTCATCTTCTGTGAGATTGAAGTATGTAAGTAATCCTCTTAGCAACACCGTGGTGACGTCACTCTAGCTAACGCAACGTGCATCTATTATGCATAGCGCATAGTTACCTGAGACGTGATGCTATAACTTGCGGTGTCAGGGCCGTAGATATGCCTTCCGAATAATACTGCTTGGAACACCTGTGTGGGTAATAAGCAAAAAGCAGGTATAATCGCACTTATTTGTATGTACTATTTATTCCTATGATTTTTTTTTTTCGGTCGTATGTGCGTTTGCAGACACTAAGTTTATAAGCACATTCACTAAGACCCGGAAAACGGTCAAAAAAGCAAATAATGAATCCGATTAAGCTAATCACAGTTTTGACTTACTTATATTGAGAGGTGCTGGAATGCTGATAATTTGGGATTTCATAATTTTTTTTGTGGGGAATCTAAAAATTAGATATTAAAAAAAACGAAAACAGCTACCGGTTCCAATTACAGCTAAGGACATCCCAAGTGTACAAAAAAAAAATCATCAAAGTCGATGAAGCCGTTTAGTAGAAGAATTACAAACACACGCACACCGGTATTTTATATATAAAGATAGGTACGAGATGTCACATAAGCATCGTTAATGCCATAGCAGAAAGACCAGAGTCAGCAATGATCGTATCGAGACTGCCCAGGGTGCTCCAGATGAACTAGATTGCGTCCCTCGTGGTGGCTTTCCCTTCAATGTTTTATTGAAGGCAATTTGGTAAAATATAGGTACTAAATGTCCGGAATAAATCCATTTTTTTTCACAGAAAAAATTCAATATCCTGACACCGGACGTTTCAGGTGGCTCAAAAGGGCTCATCTTGTATAATATTAGCCTTCGATGCTATAAAGGAAGGGCCTTTCCGGCTCGGCGATCTCTTTTGACTCATATTTTGTTTGCAAGAAAATTGGCAACTGTATATAAAACGCCGTGACATTGGTCAATCTGTCTATCTTCCATCCATCATTATTTTTTATAAAATAGTGGTAAAGAATTGTTCCAAACGCCCTCCATTGTGTTGCTACTTTATTATCGGTACTTTGCAAGAGCACGGTACAGTAAGCCTCAAAAAGAAATACAAATGCGAATTTTACAAGAAATTGTTTTTTTTTTTAATTTGACTGCGTCATTTTTCTAGTGGTTTCAAGCACGACTGCTGAGCGTGAGTTCTTGAGTTAGATTCCCAGATCAGGCAGTGTTATTGGGTTTTTATATACATACGTCAATTTTCAATAGCAGCATGGAGTCTGTAACTGTGCCCCGAGATGGCAATAGGTTCGCCCCTTATTACATGAGATCTAATAATAGCATCGGGGAAATGTGAATGTATAGTAGTACACATCTGCCTAACGCTTCGGAAAGTACATTATTTTATATTAAGTTGTAGTGATTTAAAGGTAAAAAAATGCTCTACCAAGAACATCTACCTGAAAATCTGCCTATAAGAAGATCTCAGTAAGCGGATTAAGTAACATGCCAAGTTAAGCTACAAATTTCACTTGTATTATATTCAAATTTATACAAGATACACCTTCGGTATTCGTGTATCAATTGAATTGTATAATGTCGATTTCTGAGATGAGAAAAGTTGCAAGGTTACTAGGTATATCCAGCTAGATTGGTTCGTTCGATGCCGCCATTTTAGGTAATATTCCGAAGTCAGATAAAACAATAAGTTGAGTATTTTGTTGGATAAATTCTTCGTTATATTTATTCTTCTTAGGCGTGTGGTTTATTATACGTAACGCTCAAAACCATATGACTTCAACGCTGAAGAAACGTTAAATTTTCATATAAATAATGACAATAAAAATCGTTTGTTAGGGCTAACGCGCAGAACTTGTACTGTAAGTCAGAAATGCGTTATAAATTAGCTAACACTTTCGTATTGAAACGTTTCATTAATATCATTTTGGCGGCACGGTTGGCGCACTGGTTGAGAGATCGCTGCGCTACGTGTCGCGGGTTCGATTGCCGCACGGAATAAATATTTATTTGATCTATAGATAGTTGTTTCGGATCTGGGTCTTTCTGTGTGTGAATATACTTACATATGTATTTGTAAACGCACCCACGATACAGGAAATATTCCAAGAGCGGTGCAATGTTCTTTAAAAAAATCATTACAATAAATTGTGCTCAAATAAATTAATAGTAAAAAAAATCACTTTTAATAACAACCTTTATTTAAATGCTCTAAAAAGGAGAAAATAAACTTTGAATTAAATCAAGCCCATCAATTTATTACACTACACAATTTATATGATATAAAAGCTTGTCGCGAGATTTACTTGTGTAACTCTCTCGACAAGCTCAACTCTCACACGCGACAAGCTTTTTTTTTAAACTTTGACAAAGTCTATAGATCATACAAATATTTGTTCCGTGCGGGGTTCGAACCCGCGACACGTAGCACAGAAAGCTAATCGCTTAGCCACTGCGCCAACCGTGCCGTCCATAATATATCATATAAATTGTAAGTTAAATGAAAGCTTGTAAAAACGAACTCGGTCAACCCAGAAATAGTGTAGTTAGTGGCTTAAATATTTATGAACATTTAACAATTAAGAAAAGAACTTATTATTTGGTCCCCTCCAATGAATGTACAGACATACGCACCATACTTCTAATAATAGACTTTAATCAGTTACCCGATCTGAATGGAAAACTTTTACCAATCGGGGATGTACACCAATATATGTAGGTGTATAGAAAAGGTTCATTAATTTTGTAGGCTTCATTATTGCCTTCAAACTTTCCTTCATTTCGTATTATATTTTCGTGTCAAACTGTAACGTTATATAGTCAGAAGGAATGAGTCTAACGTTACTTTCTCACGATGTATATAGCACAGAAGAGTTTATCATTCTTTGGGTTATTTATTCTTGATTCGTTGGTCTAGTGGTCGCAAGCGCAGCTGCTTGTGGGCCTGGATCATCAAAGTGTTGCATTGAGCACCATGTTCTTCTGCATCGAAATTCTCTCTCGGTAAATGGCAAGGTGTACAATACTACACTTCTGTTTAACCCTTCAGGAAATACAGGCGTGATGCTGTGTTATATGTTTTGTTATTTGATTTGCGGATGCGTGCTGCCATCTATAATTTTTCTATTTTATTTTTTAATAAACCTTGCCTCTCCCTAGTATTTTTCCTGAATCGTGGGTACAGTTTAGAAACATACATGTCACATGCACACTGCGATGCACTGCCATGCATGAGACATGTACGTTTATAAACTGAATTGCACACACAACAAGACCAGCAGCCTAATTACGTAAAAAAGCGACATCAACGCGACAGCAATCTCACTGTCAGCCAATACATTTTATGACACAAAAATGACGTTTGACAAAAGCTATCGCGCAATCTACGCCTGTCGCTACATCGGTAATTAGGCTGCCGGAACAACTATCTGTAGATCATACAAATATTTGTTCCGTGCGGCGATCGAACCCGCGACACGTAGCGCAGAAAGCTAATCGCTTAGCCACTGCGCCAACCCTTCCTACAATAGTAAAATAACGGTTTAATTTTAAACAGTGAAATGCGATGCAACTCATTTGAATGTTACAACTAGCGGAACAATGCAAATTAAATATAAGTCGGCCTGTAACAATACTCGTTTATTATTTCAGATGTTGTTGAATGAAACTGGTGCAGGAATGTTAAATATGTATGCGTTTGTTAATTTACTACTAATTGGTTGAATACATTTCTGATGCAATATTGTTAGGCAGTTGTTGTTTTGTTATAATTAGCTATGCGTGGAATTTAAGCTCATTGCGGGTACATTATGAAAAGTAATTTTTTGCGTGTGTGTGTTTTTTTTAGTTGAACTGCGGCCTGTTTCTTGACTCTCACATCATCACTTGTGAGAACATGGTTCTATTTTGAGCAATGATTTTTTTATTACTACATATCATAACGCAACACAACACAACGTACACAACATATCATAACATAACATAAGATCTACCGAGCCAAGGGCAGATCCAGCTTTCAAATCAGGGGGTCACATGTTTGAAGTCTAGTCAGTGGGCTTAGCCAAGTTGACTATCTATAATCGCTATCGCTTTAGAAAACTCAGCAAATTTATGGGACTTACATATCGTCATCGTTATGTCACGTGGTCAGAGCAAACGAATTTTCAAATCGTAGCCAAGTTTACAAGATATCCGTTCGTTCAAACAAATAGAATAGAACGTTGTCGATTCTACAATGTTTATCACGATAACTCATACAAATGGTAGCCAAGTTTCACTTTTGACAATCGCTATCGTCTCGTAATCTAAGTTTCTGTTCGCTACATTAGCGATCGCTGAGACCCACGAGATAACGCTAAAAAGATGGCGCATTTGGAATCAGCTGTTCTAAGACCGGGATGTTTATTATTCGTTCAAGTTGATTTTTGACTTTATTTGCCTGTTAACATTGAAAATGCATATTTAAAATATGTTGTGGTGTGCTCGTCATGAAGTAGTGTGGCTAAATCGCCGGAAAAGAGATTTATATTGTCAGTTCATGGATACAATAGGAGAATTAATGTCGGATAGGTACTTTGTTTACACAAAGTTGTTTCGTTTGTTTCTTATCTAGGTACCTAGTTCAAGTTGCGTGCGTATCACGTCATTGTTTATGTTATACATTCTTAAATATGAGAAAGATTCAGTCAACAAAGGGCGTTTTTAAGTAATATCTAATCATTAACGTATCCGAGCCGCAAACTATTCCGGGCTAGCTCGGGATCTAGATTCCATCCTTTATTTAAACCTAGGCAGCAATTTAGACTAATTTAATAAGTTTAAGTCACAATAGTCGTTTAAAATTAAATTGTGCACTGTAGATAATAAAATAAACTTCAAAATTTTAGGTTTATAATAAATTTAAACTCTCCCGCGCATAAAGTACACAGTCGTGACTTTGACGGTTTAGAGCGCTCACCATAGACTATTACACATTGTTTTTCTATCCACGTTGTAGAATGAGCGATCGACACAGTTGTGTTGACTTGGCTAGCAAATAATCGTTTTCTAAAATCGCTCTCGCTGAGACGATAACAATTATAGAAAGAGATTACGTTTGAAACGTTTGTAACTTGGCTAAGCCGGCAGGACAGGCTCCTATTCGATTACAATAATAATTACTGTACGATCAATGCGATTAGAAAAATTATCAGTGGTTGACCTAGAACCAGCCCAGGGTAGGGTCATGACCCCAATGACCCCCCCCCCCCCCTCCCTGGATCCGCCCTTGTACCGAGCACAGTTCCAAACACCATGGTGCTACTGAGAACTTTAACACGCTTTTATTAGCTTTCTGTAATTATATTAATTTCCATAACACAATAACAAACTAAAGTTGTACATTGTGATAAGTAAAATACGACCGCTAACAGAAAACTAATCTGCGTACTTCTGATTAAATATCCCAGCCGCTCTAGTCTCTGAGATACCGCGAACTCTGCTCGCTGTGCCGAATCCAGAAAATCATTTTACCGTCTACTAATGTACCAAAAAAAAAAAAAAAAAAACAAATTTGAAAAAACCTATCCTAAAAATGACGCCCAAGTGGCGTCATAGTACTCCTCCACATCGCTGTCGAATGGTAACGTGCCCAGAAGACTGGCACGTATAAGTTGTTAGATTTAAAAATAGTTTTTTTTTTTTTAATTATTGTGTTTAGAATAGATAAATTAAATTATTTGTTACTTATATTAGTCAAAAATTAAATGATTTTTACCGTCTTATACTGACAGTGGTGAAATCTATTGGAATTATTGGAACTATTTTATTTCTTTTTATAGTCATATTTTTTCCCACAATAACGATTTTTTTAGATCTTTCAAGTTCTGCAGGCTTTCCATTTTTAAACACAATCATTCCAAACAATCAATTTTACAACGTTCAAATATCGAATCCCATTGCGTCATGAAAATAAACGGCTTATTAAACGCTCTATTGTTTTTACAATTTTCTTCCATCTGCCAGTTTTAAGGACCTTTATACACGACGCGATTTGTTTTCGTTTCGGTTCAAGAAATCTGCTGGCAGATCGTTTAGAATAAATTATGAGGGTAATGAGGAAAATAGGGCTATAAGGAAATTAGTTTAGGAGCGTTTTATGTTCCGGTCTGATTTTTGAGTAAGATAAAAGAAGATACTGCATCATTGGATTTTTGATAAAATTTGAAGACATTACTTGAAAATATGAATCAATTTATTAAAATTCAATGTTTTCGTTTTGTTTGAGGTATGCTATTACTTCCCAGAATTTGATCCTTATTAGCGACACTATCGGATGGTGTAATAATACAGCGTGTGTTTTTTTTTTCCAATATCAACTAGTTCGATTCCTGGCTACGAATATTGTTTTATCAAAAATCCAATGATGTAGTTTTAGTTTTCATCAAAATCGGGTTCGAGTCTCCTTTGAGTATTTTTCGATATTCCTTATAGTTTCAGAGTTGGTCATCCACGCCCACTTGAAAAATTCACCGGTATAGTTTATTTTATTTCATAAAATTATTCATGAAATATTTGTCATTAATCCTGAGTGATTGCAAATATTTTTTGTTTGGCTTTTACTGTTTGTTTTTCGGGGGCAAGCCTGTTGGCAGACAAACACGAACGCCAATGTCACTGAGATTTTTTTTACGTAATATCCTAATACTTTCCACCCTCGGAATCAATCATAGGATCTCAGCAATTACTTCGATTAAAGATCACTATTTCCACCACATTATTTAAACTTAAACTAACTTAAAGTGAATATTAAAAGCAATAATATTCAAAATCACAAGTATGTAAACTCTACTTATCTATGTAATAAATAGTCTTCTCAATTTAATTTCACCCTCAAAGGTGGCGAACTCAGTAAATGTTCGTTATTATTCTAATTAAATCTGCGCTTAATTAACATCTCACTCAGATATTAATTTGTTTCAAAAAAAATATATTAAGTGAGGCTCTGAAGGCCACGAGGTTTGGCAAATCCTCTTATAAACCATACGTAGATATCTACAGTATTAATTTGAACAAAGTTTAAATATTTAAAAAAAAATTGACACGTGTCGAAATATGTTAACGTACTTTCTCTGGCGGGTCATCTATACTATCCTACTAATATTATAAATGTGAAAGTTTGTGAGGATGGATGGATGGATCTTTGTTACTCTTTCACGCCAGAACGGCTGAACGGATCTGGATGAAATTTGGTACAGAGATAGATTATAGTCTGGAATAGCACATAGGCTACTTTTTATCCCGGTTAAAATGTACGGGTTCGAAAACCACGCGGGCGAAGCCGCGCGCGTAAACTAGTATACTAATATTTTAAAGAGGTAAAATTTGTTTGTATGTAGGGGGTAATCTTCAGAACTAATGATCCGATTCCTAATATTCTTACACTGATAGACAGCTACATTATCCCCGAGAGATATAGGCTATCAATTACTGTCACGGGGATAAATTCGCGGGCATAGGCTAGCTTAGACTTTAAAACCTTTTGTATATATATATATTGATTAAAAACATTAAGTTATATCAAATCACCAGCTCTCTATGATTCTTTTCATTTCCCAGCTATATAATCCAAGAACGCTTTTAAGATAAAATATTGAATGTATTTTTAAGAGACCGTTAATTTTTCTTTGTACCTACTTCCCATTAACCATAAGCGGCAGATCCTTGGAAGATAATCGGCGCCAGTGAGACGACAAAAGGGACGGTAACGTATTGACGACAGTCGCCGAATTGACGGCGACCCGGTAACATGACGCACCTGATACAACGCCGTAAATACTCCGTCTCTGTTGTTAAATATTAAGCGACATATAGTGAAATTAAATTAAATGAAATATTTATTTTTTGCAATAATTGTAGTACGTTACAGTTGGTCGTTTTATAAAAGAATCTAACAAAACTCGCTATATTTATCATGCAAATTTGGGAATACATTATAATTGTAAAAATTATAAGAACAATTCCACATACTATATTCATCATCACCATCATCAGCCAGAAAACGTCCACTGCTGAACGAAGGCCTCCCCGGGGGGGGGGGGGTTACCATAATCCCCACGCTTGGCAGGCGGCTTGGAGATCGCAGTGGTTCACCGATTAGTGAGAGGACGCTGCTGCCCGTCCTCCGGTGTCTGGCCGCAGTTTTAAGACGTACCCGGGTCTACTCATACTTATATTATAACTAATAAATTAATTTACACAGGAAAACTTAATTAAACAACTCGTAGTGATATTACATAATAGACAGTGTTTATCATCAGACCAGACGGTGGCCCACACGCCTTCAGTACGTTTACCGTTTTTTTTTTAATTTAAATTCACAGTGTACCTACTGTACGAGTTCGTTTCAAATCAAATTCTAAATTGACAGTAAATGCCGCTTTGTGTTTATTAAATATTCGGCACATCAACTGACCCGTAGCAATGACACCTTCTCGTCAGCTACGCCGTAGCATAAACTTTTAGATGTATTGACGTAGCAAATATATCCTATTTTTCATCTGTACCACCGCTGAAATTTATCATCGGTTTTTGAACTGACATGGACATCATAAAAATATCTCGTTTCAAGTTATAAAAATAGAATATAATTATCATTTTATTATCGTCATTATCAAGTATGATGCTACGCCGTAGCATGGTTATCGGATAGTAAGCTACGCCGTAGCAAAAACATTTTCACGTTCAAAAAAATTCACATTTTAAGCTGAATTTCAAACATAAAGATAACAATACTCCAAACATCTAAACGGTTTAACTTCCGACCAGTGTCGGATTAACCACGTAGCAAGAGTAGCAATTGCTACGGGCCCCGCGCTAAAGGGGACCCCGCTTATCCAGCCCCGCCTACCGTTACATCTGTTTTCAAACTAAGATAATCCACGTCAGAAAATCGATAACCGATTATTTTGTTGGCAAAAATAAAGAACAGAATTTCAAACGATAAATGCACAAGTTCTGCAGAAAGTCATTTTATACTTTAAGAGCCTTTAAGAGCCTATAGCAGATCAAGGGCGCCTCGATAGAATTTGCTATATATCCTGCACTGCTTTCGACCCTCAGTATTAAACTAATAACAGTCATAATGTTCGTCGCTATCAACGCGTGCTCAAACGGCAGCCATTTTGCCCGTATACGTGACTGAACCGTTCAAACAGAACGCAGAAAGGGTCCTATTTATTAAGATTATGTGCGAGTCACTGAAACTTGGCAGATTTACACTTTTAAGTTGGTAAAAAAATAGGTGTAACCTGATTTATGTGCCAGATGAGAATATATCTTAATGAAATGTGATTATGCTGTGTATTCTTCGGCTAAGAATAGAGGCCGAGGTGTAATTTGCAACTTTATTAATTAAGCCGAATAAATATATAAAGAAATATTACCGTTATATTTTGCTTCGATTATGCCACATTAGTATTACGTTATTTTTTTGTAATAAAAATCATATACACATACATATTTCAACCGTAATTAAAAATTACTTTATTCCAACTGTCGGATTGAAATCAATTATATATTAATACTTAATATCAGGCTCGTAAGCTTTCGATTCAAAAAGTCATTTTGTAACATTCCTGTCATCAGTCAACAGTTCATACCGGTAGAGATGTGGCAGATACTTATCGATAAAAATAATAATACTTTATTGTTTCAAAATTGACTTGACCCGGGTACGTCTTAAAACTGCGGCCAGACACCGGAGGACGGGCAGCAGCGTCCTCTCACTAATCGGAGAGCCACTGCGATCCCCAAGCCGCCTGCCAAGCGTGGGGATTTTGGCAAACCCTCCCTTGGGAGAGGCCTTCGTTCAGCAGTGGACGTCTTCTGGCTGATGATGATGATGATGATGTTTCAAAATAGTGGTTACAGACATTGTTGGAACACTAGCCTCCACACTAGGATTCCCTGTGTCATGGAGGCTAGTCTCTTTCATCTTATTTCAGAGTAAACAGAAAAGAAAAAATATTACATCATAGAAAAGGGTAAGGACATTTTATAATCCTATAGAATATATCGTTCTAAAGTTGAGTGTAAGTGTGTGCGTGTTTGTGTGTGTGTGTATTTGATATGTGTGTGTGTGTGTGATGTGTGTAGGTGTATGTGTGATAAATGAGGGTGTGTGTGTGGTGTTGGTGTGATTGTGTGAGCGCGGGCGCGTTTGTGTAGGTACTGGCTTTAAAATTAATAAACGTTTACTGAACTGTTTTTAATAAGTTTTTCGTGGTGTCGTAGTTTTTAATGAGAGTCTTACATTTTGATCTAGTCGTGTGAAGTAGATTAAGTTCATGATTTAACTTATTATAAATAAATACATTTCTTTGCCTAAAATAACTAATAAATAATAATCGTACTAATCGAACTATATCAATCTATAGCAGATCAATTTATTAAAAAAGGTTATTAGGTTAGCAGGTATTTTAAAAAAGGTTACCTGCGATGACATATAACTTTATTTTTTATAGAATCATGCCTGTATTTGTCGAAGGCTTAGGCAAAGGTGTACTGTACACCCGCATTTTATCGAACCCGCTCTAAATTCCCATCGAACAGCAAGCCTATTGCGATTGTTTTGTTTTTTTTTATGTGTACACAAGTAAAAACTGGTCACGTTTTTGTTTTTTTGATATTGTTTATAGATTGTGAAATAATTAACCTTCAAAATGCATTTTTTATAATCTGACAAAACGATAGAGACCAAAATCAAATTAATTCGTTAAGATTTAGATGTAGAAAACGTTAACGCCCAAACATCTATTTGCGTATTTCAAGACAATTTTGTCAGAAGCCGGCAACTAAACGATACTCTTGATTAGGGCCAACATTTTAGACTAACATTAACTTCAAACTGAATCAATGCTGAACACGTATGTAGTACTAAGATGCACATGCTACAGTATGTTTCAAAAGGAGTTTGAAGACTGCAGTTGCCTGCGAAAAGTGGAATCCGTTGGCCAGTTGCCAGCCAGCGCCAGCCAAGCCGTCTCTTTCACTTGATTGTAAACTTGCCTGGAATTTTAAGCAACTGTCTACGTCTTTGCAACTTAGATTAGAAAAGAGTTTTTGGGAACTCTGTACCAATCTTTGTTGCAAAGTCTGTGATACAAATAACAATGGACAACAATAAAAACGATGGGTTTGTCTGTGTGTTAAATAAAACATAAATTAAAATGTAGTTCTATTATTATATATTTTATATCTTTCATAGTAGATGTTTCTTAAATGACTGACTCATTGATCTTGTGATCGCAAGTGCGACTGCTAAGCGTGAGGTCCTGGGTTGGATTCCCGGAATAAGCAAAGTGTTATTTAAATTATGAGTAGCAGGACAGAGTCATAACCTGTGCCCGGTAGATGGATACAGACTCGCCCCCTATTACATGGGACTCAATACCGGGATTGGCGAAATGTGTGTGTAGAATAGTACACCTCTGTCTAACCTTTCAGAGAATATAGGCATGAGGCTAAGCTATATATTTTTTTTTTAATTGTTGAGATATATCTATGTTATCTCAGTAGCTGCCTGGAATTTAGAATCATGGTGGAAAGCAATGGGCTCGTCTCCTATTCAATTTTAACGGTCTCGGGGCAATAAGGGCGTACAATATACACCTCTGTCAAACCCATCGAGGAATATAGGCGTGATGCTGTGTTATACTGAACCATTTTCACGAAGTGGTTTTTAATTGTTACAGCAGTCAAAACTCTGTAACTCTAACGTGCGCTATAATAGTAAGACCATTAAAATATCCTATGGTAACTACATTCAATTTCCTTCCATAAAGGAGGGCCTGAGTTCAAACCCGGCCCGCACCTCTGACTTTTTAGAATCATGTGCGGCTCAGAATTTGATTATCACTCGCGTTAACGGTGAAGGAAAACATCGTGAGGAAACCTGCACACTTGAGAGGCTTCCATAAAGTTCTTTATGGCGTGTGAGGTGCACCAACCCGCACTGGGCCAACGTCGTGGACTAATGCCTAATCCTTCTCATTGTCAGAGGGCCCTTGCCCAGCAGAGGGCCAGTATTAGGCTGAATTCATTTTATGGTACTTACAAGTCACCACGTTACAAAGCCTGAGCCCATTAAAAAATTAAATACAATACTTAACATATAATATCGATACAATTCATGCCCATCCCTACGCAGTAACACGTTGCATGAAAAGTTTCCTAGCCTAATTATGTCTTCAATCACCGTCACTGATCCCGTGGCTGGATACTCCGAATTATTCTCCTATCCTCTTTGTGTTGCTATCACAGCACAATACAGAACTGCTTAATGATTTTAGGTGAAAAATGAACAGAGGGAGTGCTATGAAAGGTGTGTGACTATGGGATTATGTTAAGAAGAGGGCTGGATAAGGTATTGTATTCTAAAAACATCTGCGAAGCGTTTTTCTGTCGTGTCGACACGAGCTATCGCTATATAGGTGGAAAGATTAGCCAGTCAACAATGGTTTTACCGAGGCTGACTGCCCAGGGTGCGCCAGACGATCTCAAGTATCGTCGCTCATGGAGGCTATTTCCTTGCACCTCCTGCCAAGTGCCAAGCTTTGAGATTTAAACAATGTACCGTATAGCCTATGACCATAAATTTTAGCGGTCATTGAAATGCAGCAGTACGTTCATCAGCAGTACGTTCATCGTGGGACGTTCACAGCTGAAACAACATACATATGTCTTTCTCCTTCGCACCAAATCTTGGAGCAAGAAAAGTAATTAAGTAATTGGGGAGCAAGAAAATATCCTGAATAAGTGACAATATTATACGTCAGCTGCCATTCGGCACTTAACGTCGTTAATAAGCCTACTGTCTCGGTAATCTAACCACAATGACATAAGCAGTTCTCATGTGGGACTTCCATGCTCACAGGCACAAAAGAAGGAGACCCCTGGTCGTCATCAAATTTGTTTCAACAACAAACCACGATAACCAAAAGCTTTCAACCGGTTAAACCATAATCCCCGGCTACACCGGCTCACCCGGATAATTTGCAGTAATCCGGACGGTTACATTATGCGTTTGCAAACATCATTATTGGATTTCGTCACCCGGTTCGGTGTTTGGATTATAAGCAAAGCTCGTATGATGTTAACGAGGTTGACTTTACGGTCAATAGCAAGTTAAGTGTTGTTTATTTATACATGAATATGTATAATATTTTGAGTGTGAGTTGTGGATTTAGTGTACAAGCAAGTGTAAACCTTTATGTGTCGTGTAAGATGTGGGCTCAAAGCGTGGGGAGCACGAAAAAAAATAACCAGAGAGAGTCATGATTCTTCTGTTTCTCCTGTACAACTTAGGCAGTCCTTTACCTTGCTAACTGGCTAATTTAGCCTCAGACTAAATAGCTCTTGTCGTAGTGAAACCATGACATCATTTTAAATGATACAAAAAAAATTAGGTTTAGTACAACACATAAACAGAGCGTTGATTACACCACCCCGATCTAAATCAACATTTCAAAATATAATAAGTATTTAAATCACACACTATTTCCAGAAGCAGAGTGAAATACAATTTTCCGTCCAACTGCCAATGTACAGAAACATTTTTATTTCAAAAATATGACACCGTTTTCGTGTTGTTATTGTTGTCGAATAAAAATAGGTGTTTCGAAATATACGAGACGCCTCACGTTGCTGCCACTGACATTTATAGGATGTTATTTTTGTGTGTAAATTTTATATTTTGATAAGGGTTTGACAACTTTTCGAGTGGATTCGGATATCATCATGCTTATATAGTCATCATGCTATGGGTTTGAATGTGCTTCAAGGAATATTTTTCCAAACGGTTGGAAAGGTGTTGTAACACAGGTAGTTCATATACAGAGGTGAACTATCAGATATGAAACGGGGGAAAAAAAGAAATGAAAAATAAAAAATCCTCAGGCCCAAGCGATAAGATCCTTCCTTTGAAGAAGTAACTACTCAAGAATAAACGCAGATTTTCAAAGAATTTGTCAGTAATATTCTAAGAGAGCAAACTCATAATTGTACAAAGGGAACGCGCTCTCATGACGAGAAGTATACAAGTGAAAAGTGCTGCAGAAGAGTTGTTAAGGGCACAGAATTTTTCCGTTTCCACTGTGAAGAAACCACTTCTCTTTATAAAGAAAGTACTAAACTAAGCTAGGAGTATGTGCAAAGGTGCAATTCAGAGACTGATGGTGAACAGTCGTATCACCAACGGCACGAGTGACGCAGTGGTGAAGAGCTCGCCAACCACCCAACGTGTTGCAGGTCTGATTGCCGCGCAGAATTAATTTCTATATACCCTATAGATACCTATTCCGGGTCTGGGTGTGAAAGTTTGTGTTTATAATCGCGCCCACGACACAGAATAATCAAAAAGAGCGAAAGTAGAACGCTCTGCCCATCACTTTAAAGTGTTGTCTTATTAATCGTCCATTTAGTTGTCCTAGGTATAACACCCACTAAGGAGCTATTATTCTCTGTAAAAAACAGTGTTATATGTACAAAAATGCCAGCAATCAATAGATATGTAATAATTACGAACACCTTGTGTGACGGTATTATTAATTAATCTTTCCATATATACATATTTGTCTTAACTGACTGATCTATCAACGCACAGCCTAGAATCTAGCATAGGTCTAAAAATGTAAATTTTAACAGTATGTTCTCTTTATGATGTAGGCACCCACTAAGATGAAATTTTTGGAAATTCCAGGTGTAAAATAGGAAGGAAGGAAAATCCATAATCTTTTATTTTTTAATAATTTCATTAAGCATAGTATTTGGCGTTAGATTAAAAAGTAAGAAACACCTGTTTTAGTATTTTCGAGAATTCTAACTCTAAAGAAGTAAAATAGCAAATGAAAGTTTGTTTTCAAAAACAATAATTTCGTCAATAGTTTCAATCATACTTAAAAGACGACTTCCACTTTATCAAAGCCGCGCGCAACAGCTAGTGTGAAATAATATTAGTAGGATTAATAATTAATAAAAAGACAATAGCCCAAGTGTAGTGGCAATTTGCACCTTATTTCAAAGAGTCTACGATCTATTCTCTTAAATCTCTCCCAGTAAACATAAGATGATATTTAGCTTATTTCAAAAGTTTAATATAATACCTTTCTTGCCATCATTTAAATAGGCAAGTAATTAGGGCAAAGGAAATTATAAACTGGAGCAACCCTTTTTAGGGCATTGCGGGCCCTAATTTTAAAAGATTAATACTTATTATCTTTTGAAATGTCTGAAACAGGTTTCGTAGGAGTGCTCTTGAACGTAGTGGATTGTTAAAGAGAAACATGTTATTGTTTAACTTAACTCTGTGCTCATATGCAGGAACTTTACAACATATACCCTCATTATACTAACTTGCTTCATTGGTCCAGTGTTGTAATGCACGACTGCTGAGCTTACGGTCCTGGGTTTGATTCCCAAATTCAATTCTTGCTAAGTGTTATTGGGGTTTAGGGGCATCTATACCCATGGCTTAGGCTGAACTTTGTATGGTGTTTAATCACAGCTTTTGTTTTTAAGCCTCGTAAATATACAACAAAGATTAGCGGTCATCCATCCATCCATCCGGCTGAATGGACATGAACATGGACAAGAAAATTTAATAGTAGCATTGAATAAAATGTTGAAAAGAATTCTTGGCATCAATGAACAATCTCGTACGTATGGGATTCCATCGAGAACACTAACGAAAGGATATGCAATATACGCCATCCGAAACTGTCGCTAATAAAGATCAAATTCTTTGAAGTACTGACATATGGCGAACTAAAAACGTTGAATTTTAATAAACTCATTCATATTTTTAAGTAAGTATAAGATATAATAATTAAAACCAAAGTTAAACGTGCCATTGACAGAAATTAAAACAAAAAGCATTAATAATTATGAATCTTCTTTTATTAATCCCTAAGGGCAACTATCCTCATAGAAATAAAATCATTGAGGCATCTAACCCATATGGTAGGCATCTATCCCCAAACTAATACTGCTAAAAATAATTATTTTTTCGCTTATATATAATAGATACACTCAATTATTCTTAGTCGTGATATAGGTAAAAGACATGGTTTTCATTAGAAACAATATTTTTTTTAAATACTTTTTTTTTATGCGATAGGCGGCAAGCGAGCAGACTGATCGCCCGATGGTAAGCGATTACCGTCGCCCATGGACACCCGCAACACCGGAGCAGTCACAAGCGCGTTGCCGGCCTTTTAAAAAGGAGTACGCTCTTTTCTATGATTGTTTGGAAATAATAAGCCAATTTCAAAATGTGGGGCAACTATCCCACTTTTACCCTATTGAATTCCATGTAATAGGGTCGAGCCTATCGCCATCTACCGGGCCCAATTCAAACTACCAGCTACTCATATTTTTTAACAGTATAACTCAATAACACTTTATGCCGCGCAATAAATAAAAACAACAACAAGAAAACATACGTTAATAGTAGTTAATTTGGTTAAACTAATTTTATACACGTTATGAAACTAAACGAGATAACTTCAGAAAAGGTTTTGGGTGTGTATATGTCACAGATAAATGGTTAGAATGAAACCCTCATCTTGTGTATTTAGTTTAAATTCGTTTATCTGTAAGCAAAACATATTAAAACATTCAAAAATGATTAATATAACAGAGATTAGACAACAATGTGGAAATATAAAAGATATTTAGTGAATTTCATCAACATCATAACATTTGAAATATTTAGTGATAATTCTTGAATTAATACTAAATATTTTCATTGTATATTTTGTAAATCATAGATTTCCGCAAAGTAACGCCTGATTCCGTTAGAAAAAATACCTAAAAAGTTATTATAGAAATAAGATTAATGTCAATAACATAACATAACATCACGCCTGTATTCCCCGAAGGTTTAGGCAGAGTTGAACAACGTACACCGATATTTTGCCAATACCGTTATTGAGTCTCATGAAATAGGGAGCGAGCCTATTATCATCTATGGGAACAGTTCGGACACAGTTCCAGACTCCGTGCTGCTACTAAGAATTTCCATACAGAAAAACCCAATAACACTTTGCCTGGCGCGAAAATCGAACCAAGAACCTCACGCGTAACAGTAGTTTTATTGTTGTCATTTCAATATGGGGTACATAAATATTCCATAAAATGGTCCCGATATTACTGTTTAAACAAATCAAACCGCAAACCTCAAATTATTCCCCACTTCGACCCAACTTGTTACAACACACATTTATGTATATATAAAGAAGTAAACAGTTGCCCCGAAATGTTGTCTCAAAGGACCAAAAACTTCTCGCAAAGTCACTTAACAGGGCTTAAAATGTGTAAATGTTAGATGAAATACACAGATGTTGCCCGGGCTTAAAAGAAAAGAGTTTGGGATTTGTCTTAGACTTTGTTGCGGGTAAGGTTCTCGATTATTTAGAAATCGTTTTGTAATCTAGATATATCGATAAACATGGCGAATATCGATTGCAAGTCTTTTAAATCGAGATATATCGATATTGATCGGCTAATTTATTTCATATGTTCGTAATATCTTTAATTTAAGCGCTCGACATATTAGTGGCCGGAATAGGTCAAGAAATTTGTGACTCTTCCTACAGAGGGACATACTACCTTCCATTAGTTCCAAGGGTGCAGACCCTTGGAACTTGTGATTGCATTCGTGAAGGTGGCATGTCACTGCCAGCAGGGTAGATCGATCGATCTTAGGGGTTAAGATTTATGCGGATATGGAGGAACGAGGTATGGTGTTCCTCCATTGAAAAGGAAGGATCTTCCACCCAGGCAAGGTGGTTAGCCTGGAGGGCCGAAGCCCAAAAATTGATGTTGGATATTTGTATATGTGTTAGAATCGTTGTAAACTTTCATAGTGCGATTCAGGGTTTTGTTGTTGTAACTTCACTCCGATAGATGGCGCTTTACTTTTTGCCATGTTGCGAGTAGTAGTCGCTACACTGTGCTATTGCTTCGGCATTACCTCTAACATCCGAAATAGTCATACCATAACATACCATCACGCCTGATTCCCCGAAGGGTTAGGCAGAAGTGTACTTTTGTACACCTACATTTCGTCGATGATGTAATTGAAGCCTATTACCATCTACCGGGCACAGTTCGAAACTCCGGGATGCTACTGGGAATTTAAGGAAATCCTAATAACACTATGCCTGACCTGGCAATCAAACCCAGGACCTCATGCTCAGCAGCCATGCATGCCATGCCACGCCATGGTGTAAATAATTGTCGGTAACTTTCATAACAGGGCTGATTAGTCCCGGCGTGATGGTCAGCAAGACTGAACATGTCTACTTAAGTTTTATCACTCGGAGGGGCTCCTGCCGACCTCCCCAAGTATTGTTCAGAATGATTTTTATATACTTTCTCAGTTTTATTGTCTTTGTTGTTTCCCGTGGGCATTGTTGTTTTTAGAAATAAAACTCTATTGGTGCCTCAGGGAAATCAGACTTTTTCGAAAGACTGTTATACTTTAACTTGACATAAATCCTGTGTTACTTGACACCCAAAACCTCATGAGGAGAACTTGATTAGCTTATTTTTATGGGTGTCAAATTAAAAAAGCATAAGACTATTTTTTTAAACTGATAAAGTCAATCTGCTGATCAGAATTTGATCATGTCTTGCGTTTCCCTGAAAAAATCTCCAAAAAGTTCTCGATGGTGTGTGTAGTCCACTGTTTACGGCTTAACCCTTCTTATCTGAGAGGCCATGCCCAGCAGAGGGATAGTAATGCTCTATGACTTTATTATTATTAAAGGAAATCTGGGTTAGAAGTCTTGACAGACAGACTTATATTTAAGATTATGGGTATTCGTTTTTTTTATAATAGATAGATATTTGATATGAAGGAGAATATCTTGAGTAGATTCGAATAAATCATAAGCAGAATAAACCCATAATTATATTATAACAATACATATATAATTATGGGTTTATTTTGCTTATGATTTTTACAAATACAATAACAAAATTTTACCACTTTTTCTACTAAAATGATAAAACTTTCAATGACGAACTTTTAATGCATTTTTTTTTATAAACCCTGTAGGATATATTTTTTAAATATTTGTAATTGTTTTTCTTTACTTTGCACATTAATAGACCAAGCTACGTGAGGATCACAGAGCGTAACAAAAAAATTTCTATTGTGACTTTACGCTGCTCTACTGATTAATATCATAACGGACAGCCGCCCAACTTTCCTGCGGGAAATCTAGTAGGAGATTTCCTCAATCTAGATATAGTTAACATAAGTGAAAGTGTAAAAGTGTATGAAAATAATGTGCGTACATTTTTGGTATAATTTAAAATGCGCGCGCACGATTTCTCATACCTTTTTGGCTTAACGTTAACGACAATTGAGTTTAAGGAAAAATCCGTACTAGTTCTGCAGATCACGGAGACTCTCCGTCATCGTTTCCAACCCTCCAACACCTCTCACCTTGGACCGAACCCCGCAAATTGTGGCAGCAACGGTAAAAACACATTACTTAACTGAAGCAGGTGCTACAGGACCCACAGAAATGATATTAATATTAACTCTTGGGGAGAAACTTGAATGATATACCAGTTTAAAATGAGCTATTTTGAAATTTCCATAGATAAATAACATTGTGTGTACATGAAATGAAATGAAACGAAATGATTTATTTTGCAATTAGGATCTTTCAATCACTTTTTCACGTCTTTTTTAAACTAGATGGCGTCGGCTGACTAGATTAAATAAATATAGAGGATAAATGACATCTTATATAGTAAAAAACAAGTAGTTTTGAGGTAGGTATGCGACCTGTCGAGCGTTTAAAAGTAAATCTTAAACTAAAGGAAATATAAATTATATGATTATCGAAGAACTATAAGAGAGCACGCCTGTTGAGTGTTAGGTTGTAGGTTCAATCTCGGGGCCGGACAAATCTTATTAAGTTCATTTTTTAGAAAATTCTCAATAGCAACTCGGAGTTTGGAAAGATAGCTTGTGTTATCGTAATATGGGTACACTGGAACCTATACATAATGATTTACAGGAATGAAAGGTCGTTATTTTAAAGAGTTAATTAACTTCCTTATTGATTTTTGTCCTATATATACGGAGACCTCTTTACACGACGGGGGTTAGGAATAAAAAAAAACTATAACCCACATGACCTGTACCGCAGTTTAATTTAACGAACATAAATCTCACACGCTTACAAAAACATCGACAATATCCTATAGGTACGTACGGTTCGCGGTTACAACCAAATACAAGTGACTCATATACTCTACCAGCTGTGCCCGCGATTTCGTTCGCGTGGATGTCGGAACTTAACAATGTATTTTTTAGTGAGACCAAATGCACTTAACCCATTTTTTTCTAAAATAAAAGAATGTTTCTAAAATAAAAGTAGCCTAAGTTACT
This sequence comes from Shargacucullia verbasci, assembly GCA_947562105.1. NCBI lineage: Eukaryota > Metazoa > Arthropoda > Insecta > Lepidoptera > Noctuidae > Shargacucullia > Shargacucullia verbasci. The sequence continues at coordinate 790,430 of OX387289.1, read as the reverse complement.
CCTTATTACATCAGCTACCTGCCAATAAAAGTCCCGTCAAAATCGGTCTAGGCATTTCAGAGATTAGCCTATACAAACAGACAGACAGACAAAAATTGTAAAAAATGTTATTTTGGTTATGTACCGTATATATATTCACATGCATGTAGTAAAAAACAGTTATTTCAATATTACAAACAGACACTCCAATTTTATTTATGTGTATAGATGTATAGATATGGCCAACCACGGTGACAAATGGAGCGTTGAACGAACAAAAATGTTGAACAGGTGAAAAGGACAAACGCGTTATTCTAGAACGCGTTTACACGCAAACACATGTTTTTTTTTTTGTCCCATTCTAGGATTTCTCCTGTATCGTGGGTACAGTTTACAAACATAAATGTCACATGCACACATACAATCCCGAAACAATCCGTAGATCATACAAAAATTTGTTCTGTGCGGGAACAGAACACGCAATACGAAGTGGAGACAGCTAATCGCTTAGCCACTGCGCCAATCGTGGCGTCATTATACTATACTAACTATAGGTATAGTTACACACACACATAGGTATAGTTACTCACATAAACCTTTACATCAATACAATCTGTCTGGACTTTAAAATAGACTTTGACCCCTGAGTTTGTTTCGGCGTTTCTTCTCAGGGATAGTCATAGGAAATGCCGACGCCATCTAGTTTAAAAAAGACGTGTAAAAGTGATTGAAAAATCCTAATTGCAAAATAAATAATTTCATTTCATTTCATAATTTCATTTCATTTCATTTCATTTCATATTCTATCTAACGAAGGCCGGTGAATTATTCCATTTTAACTTTTATTGTCATAGACTTAAAAGTCACGTGACACGTCTTCATGAGATAGAAATACTATGTGCGCCTAGATTCATAACGTTTTAAAAGTGCCTGCAAAGGCCCATTTGAAATAAAAATCTTTGACTTTGATTTTGACTTTGACTTTGACTTTGACTATACTAGCAGCGCTGTATGATGGTACAGTCAAATATTTATATTATTGCAAATACTAATTATTATATTAAATAAATCGGTATTTTAATAGAATTCGTTTATTTTGGAAAACTGCGTCATTGGTCTAGTGGTCACAAGTACGACTGCTGAGCGTGAGGTCCTGGGTTCGAATCCCGGGTCGGGCAAAGTGTTAATGGTGCCAGCACGGAGACATTAAATGTGGGACTCAATAAAAGCATCGCACTGCCTAACCCTTCGCGGAATACAGGCGTGATGCTATGTTATGTTTATTTTTTACATTAAAATCGCTCCAGCCATTATGAAATATAATCCAATCCACATATTTCGTAACATCGCTGACTAACCAATGTGGACGAACTTAGATATCGACCCTGGAAAAGGCTTTTTCTGTCTCTACGATAATGAAGATAGACGTATTTCACGTCGATACGAACAAACTAGTTTAACGTAAAACTGTGCGCGTCAATCGGGTAAACCCGGTTTTAAAATACTCGTAGGGACTTTCGGATTCGAGGCGCTTGTTCCAGATCTAAAGACTACATTCTACCGCTATCAATAAAAGCTGCAGCTCAATCTGAATCGTTCGTGAAAGAATTACCGATCACTTGCAAATTGCAGTATTGGCAATTTTTCAGATGAAAATTACAAAGGCAACGTCGAGCGTCGAATATTTCGAACTTGAAGAGTCTCCATGAAATCTATATACGTACATATAAAGTAAATTAAAGTGTCTGTTTGTATTGTTAAAATAACAGATTATTAATAAATGCATATGAAACTGTATATTATAAACGGTACAAATAATAAAAAATCAATTTCTATACTCTATATTTTATAATATAATATATAGTAGCATTAAACAGAAGTTAAAAAAGGTTATTTTTAATGTACACTTTGCTTCAAAAGTACAAATAAACATGTTACAGTTATATACGATAGACGCCGAATTTATTATAATATAAAAAAATATAAATTTATAAAAATAAACTTTGCCCCACACTAGGATTTCTCCTGTATCGTGGGTACAGTTTACAAACATACATGTCACATGCACACACAACCAGACCCGAAACAACGAACGAATTTGACGGCACGGTTGGCGCAGTGGTTGAGAGATCGACTGCTGCGCTACATGTCGAGGGTTCGATTCCCGCACGGAACAAATATTTGTATGATCTACAGATAGTTGTTTCGGGTCTGGTTCTTCGTGAACCGTGTCGTGAATACACACCGTGCCTCGGAAAGCACGTAAAGCCGTTGGTCCTGCGCCTGATCTCTCTCTGGTCGTGTCGGATTGCCGTCCCATCGGACTATGAGAGTGAAGGAATAGAGAGAGCACCTGTGTTTGCGCATACACTTGTGCTCTATAATATCTCCTGCGTAGTTGGCTAATCTCCGGTGAGATTGGCCGCCGTGACCGAAATCGGTCAGGAGGAGGACATTATACAATATACTCAAAGAGTACAACACATAAGGTCGCCTCCAATCTCGCCCACGCCAATGGAAGCACATGAAACATGACAATTTTGATGACATGACGTTAAAATTGTTTTAACTTTGAAATAAAATGTTTTGCATTCCTGCCTCTTTTTTCTAATGCTATTATAAATGGAGTATACTTGAAAAAACAAACAACTTTGACTTTGACTTTGTAACCCGAACCCAAATCGAATTGCAACCACTATACAGGTGATGAAAGATTTATTATGCTTACTCAAATTGCCTGTGTGACCTATATTTAATTCCCATAAGTGAAAATAAATATCATTACTCCTCTCACTTGTGTAACACAATAAAAACGTATAAAACATGTCCCATCTTAAACTCGAGAGGGAAGCGTGTGTCTCTTGCCTTTCTTTAATCTTTCATTCCACTGAAAGCTTTACCTTTACGATAATATAGAATAAGAAATTATGTTAGACGGGCGATTCAACCACAGGATGCTTGTAACAGTATTAGGTCCCACTGGCGTTATTGCTTAACAATCTTTCTTGCAGTTTCAAAACCAATTAATTTCTTTCTTGTTCTTCTCCATTCAATATCAACACTGGAACCCGGCAACTAGAGTTTCACACAAACAGTTTATATAAAAAATAAACAAACCAGATAACAACATAGCTTCACGCCTGTATTCCCCGAAATGTTAGGCAGAGATGTACTATTATACACCCACATTTCGCCGGTGCCGTTATTGAGTCCCATGCAATAGGGGGCGAGCCTATAGCCATCTACCGGGCACGGTTCCAGGCTCCGTGCTGCTACTGAGAATTTCCATATAGAAAAACCCAATAACACTTTGCCCGACCCGGGAATCGAACCCAGGCCCTCACGCTTGCGACCACTAGACCAAAGATACCGTCTAAAAAGCAAGATAAAAACACAATATATTATCATAGTAATTAAATATTCGCGATACAATCCGCCGTCCCAGACTTCCAATCTTCGTAAACCCATCACTAAGCTTACGCGGGACGGCATGGCTTTCACTCCATAACCATTTATCATTCCTGGATCTTCCGGAAGCGTCCTTACTGGTTCAGTAGATATTCAAAGTGACGTTTATGGCAGGATGGGGGAACAAAGGGATGAATTTTCGCAATTGTGTCGCAAATATTGTCAACAGTACCTATGTCATATCGCTAAACTTGGATTTAAACCAAAAAGATTTTTATATATTTGTTTGGGAAAACTAATTTTATCGCAGTACAATCAAAGTCAAAGTAAAAATCAATTTTTTTAATTTCGAGTATGTCTTTACAGACTCTTTCAAAACGTTGTGATTCTAGGTGCACAGTTCAAATTTTGTTCAATGTTATGCCAGCCCCGTATTTTTACAAAATAGATAAGAAGTAATAATCAAGATGTCAACTCAAGTAATATAACAAAAAAGTATTTGAATTCAGATGCTGTCGACTGCCTGACTAGTAATTTACCTTTCACTCCTTCCAGTTCAAAGATTTCTGCGGCCCCTTCACATTCGCGATGTCGTAATTATAAAATTATAAATAATACACTGTTCCTAATACCTCTATGGGACAACGTTATATTTTTTATTTCTGCTGGGCCTTTACAAGTTCTATCAAGCTAAGCTTGCACAGTTTCAAAGTAGGTTGGTGCTATAAAGAAGAGTTGAACTGATTAAGCTGGACACTGCAGCTACTGACGCCTCCTGGCACCGATGAAGTTGTAATTCGTCACTGGCCCGACAGAAATGGGGCGTCTCACCGGCCTTAACGTAAAAATAGCAACAACAACGCGACAGCCATACGGCAGCAGCCTCACTGTTGGCCAATACATATATGACACAAAAATGACGTTTGACAGTAGCTATCGCGTGATCTACGTCTGTCGCAAACTGATTGCTACATCGGTAATTAGGCCGCGGGACCCACACCCCAATGCTGCCAAGCCGACACTGGTTGATTAGTCAATTTTTTGCCCGAGAAATAGCTAATAAAATCTTAGTGAACGAGTTGAAACGTGCCGTTCGCTCATTTTTATCATATTATGTTTTTATTCATTTGCTTTAGATACGTTTTAGTAAATATCATTGGCGTAAAGTTCAGATTCAACAATCACCTCTTACTATAAAGATTCATAGATGAATTTCTGTTTTTTTTTTTTTTTCTTTTTAAATAACTTTGCTCCTACACTTGTATTTCTCCTGTATCGTGGGTAGAGTTTACAAACATACATGTCACATGCACACACAACCAGATCTGAAACAACTGTCTGTAGATCATACAAATATATGTTCCGTGTGGGATTCGAGCCCGTGACACGAAGCGCAGTGAGCTAATCGCTTAGCCACTGCGCCACTCGTGTCGTCATTACTCTTTTACTCAATTTGGCCTTTTTAGTTGTTTGACTCTCAACCATTTTTAGATTCTTGTTGATAAGCAGTGAGGTGAAGTTGACAATTAGGAATAATTAACCTTGTATTCTCACCTTCAAAATATGCGTGAACTGTTCATCGCTTACGCCCCGCTTTTAGTGTAAGACCTCCTTTCTCAAATCTTATGGGAAATCATGTAAGGAGATTGTCTCGCTTGCTCGCCTTCCAGTCTAATTAGTAGGTAATATAATTAATATTCAGGCACTCTTTGATCTTCTAAAGGATCACGATTTACGCGCGCGATACGTTGCGTAGTCGTCGCGCAGTCGTCACGTCCTCTGTGAGGTTAAGTGGGTGAATATTAAAAATAAAATAGATGCTAGGTAAAAACAGATGCTATGCAGACAGATGCCCCGAGATATACAATACGTGTGTATAAGCTTTTAAAAATGAATGAGTCTTGTTTAATATAAATACAATACATACATACATAACATTACGCCTGTTTTCCCCGAACGGTTCGGCAGCGGTGTAGTTGTACACTCACATCTCGCCGATGAACTATGTAATAGGAGGCCAACCTATTGCCATCTACCGGGCACAGTTCTAAAATCCATGCTGCTACCGAGAATTTCAATACACAAAAACTCAATAACACTGCCTGATCCGGGAATCGAACCCAGGACTTCACGCTCAACAACAACACTAATCCAATGAAGCAGAATGTTTAATATACATATAGTCTTTTATTTACATGTTATGTAAAAAAGCTTTCAAGAACTACTATTTTGAGTATCATATTATACATCTGAACTTTCGATTCATGAGAAATAATAGGTTTTTGTTTTTGAACAAATAAATTTCGAAATTGGGATGCAAAGTAAGAGCCTCCACGTGTGACACTCACGTCACTAGTACAGTAATATTTCCACTACGGCCTTATTTTTTGTACTACGGCATGGGCAATTCCAATGGTATTGCTCTTGTCAACGCGACAAAAGAACAAAAAAAAATAAACAGCTTTTATAGACGGCTAGCCTAAACTCTTAATAATACCTTGCCTTTTTCATACTGAGAAGAGGCCTGTGGGGCTTGCCCAGTGGCGGGACAGTATAGAGGTCCGAACTATTATACTAGTAGGCAAGACGCCAATATTATATATGACGGCACGGTTGGCGCAGTGGTTGAGGCATCGACTGCTGTGCTAGTTGTCGCGGGTTCGATTCCCGCACGGAACAAATATTTGTATGATCTACAGATAGTTGTTTCGGGTCTGGGTATTTGTGTATGTGAACATACGTGTTTGTAAACGCACCCACGATACAGGAATTATTCCTAGTGTGGGGCAATGTTTAAAAAAAAAAAAAAATGTCAACAAAATACGGGGGTTCCAGTACGCACCAAAAAATGTATGAAAAAATCGCTTTAATGATTATTATTAAGCTTAAGTTATGGTATCAATTAGGGACCCTGTTAGGCATAGGTATAGCTAGTAGGAGAGAGGAGGAAGAGCTCCTATCGTAAACGAGCGCAAATTATCTACGTTTTTATTAATATGTGAAGAGAAAACTGTACCCTTTTTGCAATATTTAAGCATATTGCGCGCAGGAGTGTGTGAGATTTGGCATAGTTAAAGCTTATCTATATGGAGTACAGAAAGCTAAAATTTATATATAATATGTGTCACAAATACATGAAATTAAATTAAAAAAAGATTCCATATACATATATAATACATGCTCGCAGCTGACCAAATAGAACAAAATTTTAAAAAAATGCAATTACCAAAGTGATTAGAGGTTCTCTGTGACAAAAGAACCTCAATAACATTAAAACTTATTTTATTAATTACGTTCGAATTTCGACCACTGAGCGACCATTAAATTTCATAAATTTTTGGCTTAAGTTAGCTCTAGAGTCGAGGTCCGGGAAAACCCGCCTCTTAAAGCTACGGCATCAACAACCTCGGCACTATTGCCTGTATTGCCAGCAATAGTGATTTACAAGGCAATATACATAGAGTGTGTGTCGGCTATAATTCACGCGGGCTATGCATCTAGTGCCAATTTACCAAATAGCCGGTGAGTGGGCGGAAACATACACAGAGATATTTTGTGCGTGACTGTTTTAATTACTGCAGTCTTATCGCACTCCATTGAGATATCTTTCGCTGTACAAAAACCATGATGGCAATTCTCACGCGTTTTGATATAATCTCTATTGAAGACAGACTCTTCCTTAACAGAATCTTTGTTACTCAAATCTTGACTGCTTTCAATCACTTGACTTTTGCACGGTTAAAATAAAGTTAGTAATATATAATTAAATAATATAATATATAAGTAAATATTTTATATTCATGTGGAGGAACGAGGTATGGTGTTCCTCCATTGAAAAGGGAGGATCCTCCGCCCAGGCAAGGTGGTTAGCCTGGCGGGCCGAAGCCCGACGGTTGATGTTGGACATTCGTATATTTGTTTGAATCGTTGTAAACTTTCATTGTGCGATTCAGGGTTTGTTGTTGAATATATAATTCAATAATATATTATGAAAATTAGGAAAAATGTAGGCCAGCAATATTCTGCATGATTTTTTCAATATATCTCGATTTGACTAAAGAAAGTGTTGTTGTTTTGTTGTTGTATATAATGTTGTTGTCAATTAAAAATATATGTTTTATGCTAAACATAAAACATATATTTTTAATTGACAACTTTATTGATATTAATGTATATTGCCAATTGGGCTTGTCGCATAAAATTAAAACAATATCTTATAGAACAGTTGTTTTCGTTTCAAAATTTACTTATTTTAATAATACGGTTAGGTACGCTACTATACAACAAAATATTCGTTCTATATAATAGACCTACTGAACGCACATCGCATAGATATCTGAATGAACTGATTGCCTATTGTTTTGTACTAATCAAACCCTAACAAACCTGTAGGTCACGTCTGACTGAATGTAAATTCAGACCGCGTTTAAGGGATTTAGCCTAGAAATCAACGTTTGTCTGCTGACGCAAATCAAACAGGAGGTCTGGTGGAAAATTTCTAGGAGATCGATCGCAGGTACCATTTTGCCAAAACTGTATAAAAAACTGACTCTCTGGTCTAGTGGTCGCAAGAGCGACTGTTGAGCGTCAGGTCCTGGGTCCGATTCCTGGGTCGGGCAGTGTTGTTGGGTTTTTCTGTATGGAAATTATCAGTAACAGCACGGAATCTTGAACTGTGTGCGATAGATGGCATTAGGCTCGCCCCCTATCACATGGGACTCAACAGCAGCATCGGTGAAATGAAGGTGTACAATAGAACACCTCTCTCTCTCCTTCGGATTATCCTTCGGAGAATACAGACGTGATCCTATGTTATAAATAAATAAATAATAAATAATAAATTTATTAGAAACTTTCACAAAAATAATACATAATAATTTCAAAGTATTTAGTAATTAGGTAGATATATGTTAGTAGTTTCTTATATGAGGTTAGTGTGTATTTTAAAATATGAAGTTATATTACAAAAAGAAAATACTTATTTCTAATTATACTAGAAGCAGCCTGCCTGAGCTAGGTTTTTACCAACCTGTGTTTCAGGCCGTCGCTTGTTTATGCAATATAAAAAAGGACTATAATTTATTATAATGTTTAAAAACTATCTTAACAAGTATGTATACAAAAATAAAATAAAATAAAATTCAATACTCACAATGTCATGGGCGATATAATTTATAAAAATTACAAAATTATTGTAAGACGTCTAAGAGTTTTTCTGTGTCTGTGTAATTTAAGTGCCTTAAATACTCCGATAGCATTTTATTGCAATTTGTATATGTAAAACTATATAATTTAAGGATCTTATCAAGCTTATTATATAAGTAAGGACCTAGGAAAACGTAAAATCTTTTAACAAATGCATGTTTCGTTTGGGGCCTTGTGCATACCACATCTTTTCTTCTCCTGTCAGAAGGTATGGGGGCAAAAGGTAGTTCAGTGTGCTGTTGTAGAACGATGTGCAGTATGAATAATTGTCGAACTGTTAGTACCTTACATGCCGCGTAAAGCTTCTGAGTGGGAAACAAAAAAGGTCGAAAAGTGGCTACCTTGAGAACTGCTCTTTGAGCACGTTCCAAAGGGAGCAAAATTGTTTTTGCAGCTCCACCCCAGGATGTTATGCAATATGTTAGTATGGATTGGCATAAAGCTAAATAAACCTGTTTTATTAAGTTATAGTCAGCTATGTTACGTAAATTCTTAAAAACATAAATTAGTTTACGAACTCGGGTACATAATGAGTCAATGTGTTTACGGAAGTTTAAATTTGTGTCAAGCGTGACACCTAGGTATTTCATATAGTCTGCGTTAACTAAAGTGGGGCATGCGCATGCAGTGTCAGCATTTGATTTACAATTATGTGCGTATATGTTTATGTTAGTCATCGGTATGTTAGTATTCCTCATACTAAATAAAATGTACTTGGTTTTCTCGACATTTAAAGTTAGTAAATTATTATGGAGCCAATTTGTGACCATATTAAAGCCATTCTGAGCACATTGGAAAACCTCAGTGCGGGATTTTGCTGTAAATAATAACGCTGTGTCATCCGCATATGACAATGTTATGCCATTTTGGAGTGACAAGTTGCACAGATCATTTATATAAATTAAAAATAAAGTAGGGCCCAAAATACTGCCTTGAGGTATTCCGTAGCAACTGTTTTTTACTTCAGAACTTATAAATTGGCCAATTTTCACACATTGATGCCTATCGCTAAGATAATCAGTCAAAAGTTTTAGTTGTGTTCCTCTTATCCCAATTTTTTCAAGCTTGTGCAAAAGTATAGAGCCAGAAATTGTGTCGAAGGCTTTGGCAAGGTCTAAGAAGATCCCAATTGTATGCATGCTACTGTCTAGATTGGTCGTAATATAATCAGTCAATTGATGTACTGCTTGACTGGTACATTTATGCGGTCTAAAGCCAAACTGTCTGTCTGAAAGTAGTTTATGCTCCTCTAAGTACTTTATTAGTCTACAGTTTATAATTTTTTCTAAGATTTTTGAGATACCTGTTAAAACTGAAATTGGTCTATAGTTATTAATACAGTCTTTGTCTCCAGATTTGAAAACAGGGGTCACTATAGCTTTTTTAAGCAACTTAGGGAAAACACCTTTGGTTAAACACAACTGGAAAATGTGAGTTAAAGGCGGGGCAAGCAGAAATTTATATCTTTTTAGGATATTATTAGATATATTATCCCATCCAACAGAACAATCGTCTTTTAACCGTGTTATTATTCTCAATACTTCATCGATGTCAGTATTTAACAAAACAAAAGAATTAACAGTAGAGAATGTTTCAGTCGAATATTGCGGGCAAGAAGTTAAAGATTTTAAAGATTTTTCTGCTAGGTTTTTACCAATGTTGACAAAAAAGTTATTTACATTATTCGTTGCTACAATTGGATTTAACTGTGCTGATAATAAATCAAGCGGGGGTTCAACATTTTTTGATCTGAATGTATTCATTTTGATAAATTTCCAAACATGTTTACTATTTTTTCCTGCCTTTTGCAATTCATTTTTATCAAACTGAATTTTTAGTTTTTTCAATAGGTTGTTGCAAAAATTTCTATACCTTTTGTAAGTTATACTGAGTATCTCATTATCTGGTGCAAGTTTCGATTTTAAGTGCAAGTTGTCCCTGTGTCTTATACAGCGGACTAGACCTGGTGTGATCCAAGGCTTGATATTATTAAACTTTCTAGGGATTTTTATAGCGAAAGTATTTTTCTTTATTGTAGCTTGTAATGAGTATATTAAATAATCTAAAGCAATATTTGCATCCTTTGTTTTGTATACGGGGTCAAAATTAATATTACGTATGTCCGTTTCAAGGTTTGTCATATTGACACTACTATAGCTACGCATGCAGTTTTTTCTAGGTAATTTTATTTGCAGCGATAGCAATACAGCTTGGTGATCGGTGAGTGCAGAGTTAGTCACTAATGTTGTGGATGATTTGTTAGTTTTTGGAATAATATGGTCTAAACATGAGCCACTCTGATGTGTAGGATGAGAATGAGCAGGTAAAAGTCCATGAAATGCGCAAATATTCAGGTAGTTTTGTGCATGGGAATCAGTTTTTCCAGAGATTATGTTAATGTTCATATCACCCATTAATATTATATTTTTAAAAGAAGACAATTGTTTTAAGTAAATGTTGAGGCAGTCTAAGAACTTTTCAATATTTTGAGAAGGCGGCCTATAAATAGCTAAAATTACAATATCTGAATTTAATTTAATTATTAAGCAATTACTATCCTGAAATAATGGTTCTTCTACTGTTGCGTTAAAAACGTTCTTGATATAAACTACAACACCATCATTTTGATTGATATTTTTATCAGTTTTATGCAAAGAATACCCATCAATGATTGGTAAACTGGTTGTCTGATTCGACAGCCAACATTCTGTTAGAACGACAATATCACAACTTATATCAAGATTATGTAACAAAACTTCAAACCCATTCATGTTCCGATTTATACTGCGAATGTTCTGTGTTATTATAATTAATGATTTATCCCTATGCGGTAGTAGTTGTTTGCATTCTTCAACTTTACAGACTTTGTTATCAGACACAGAAAAACCATCTAAATCATAAAGTAACTGATGAGTCATAATAATTAAAGAAATAGAATAAATGTATAAATATAAAAACGCGCGAAAAATGAGTATAAATGAGCTTTTAAATAAGATAAAGGCTGGCGCTCTTAGGCGCCCTCATAATCAATAGAATTAATATAGTTGTCCTCTGCGTGTTTCCGTGCAGGACAATTTACATCACCCGTCGGATGGTCACACTTCCTCTTGAAGCGATTGCACGTCGCACATTTGGGGGCAGCAGCTTTGTTATTACATTCCTTAAAGGAATGACCTGTCTCTCCGCAGTGGTTGCAGGTAGGGCCTGTTTCACGGCAATACTTGGCTGCGTGTCCGAACTGCTGGCAATTGAAGCACCTGGTAACTATTGTAAAATCTCTTACTGGGCACGATGTCCAATTAATGAAGATTCGGCCTTGGTTTATCAGGATTTTTCTGATACTAGCAGGTAGTTCCAAGATATAATTACATGAAGGAAGGTTTTTCTTACCCGATTTATGGCTCAATTTTATCGTTTTCAAAAAAGACTCACGAGAAGTATCGGCCAATTTGTCGGATAGGTTTTGTTCGTAGATACAATCAAAAACCTCCTTTTCTGTTAGAGCTACGGGCACACCAATGACAGCGATCCTAGGGCGGCGTTTAGACGGTTCTTCAATTGTAAGGCCCGAAGAAACTAACTTCTGTGAATTCTTCAGCTTCTCGATGTCCCCTTTATTGTCTGTACTGATGAGTACACCACCATTTCTAACTTTTTTTAGGCCACGAACACGAAGCTTGAGTTCTTCGGGTGAGATAATCGTTTGGACTAGAGTTTTCGTCTCGTCACTCGTCTTGGTCTTATCACTGGGATATATCGCAACAGAACTCAGATTTTCTGGACGGATAAATTTATCGGAGCCTCTCTTAACCATGTTTGCGTAAGAACTAGGCTCTGGTGGTTTCAGTTTGGCTTCTACTACCTCTTGGAATGAATGGATAGCACTTGCAACGCTCTGATCAGCTTGAAGTTCCTGAATCTTATGGTGCGCCTGGATGGTTTTTTGCTTGAGTGATTGGTACAAGACGGCCATCTGAGATGTCCCATTTGTCACCTTACGGCAAAGATTAGTGACACGGAGCTTCTGCTTCTGAAAAGGACTTTTCTCTTCTGACTGCTATAAATACAGTTAAGAATAATAGGTAAAGAATGTAAGTTTTAATTATCTTTCTCTCTGTTATTATTTATTTAATGTGCTTGATGTTATGCTTGCTCATTAATATTTTTGCATGCCGATTGGTAAAATGTGGCTGAACTTTATTCATGTGTAACTCCATTTTGTACCCATATTTGCAAAATAAATTATCTTTATCTTATCTTTATCTTTATCTTTATCTGATCCGAGTTCATTTTCCCTTCTGCTACTATGGTACATACCTCAGTCAGGATGGTATCAATAGAACCTAACCATTTTTGAATTTCCGGCGTCGAAACTATTTCTCCAGGTAATTCATTATCAGTGGGTGCTGGTGGTGGATTTTGGTCTGTAGGTTGCGTAACCGGCGTCGGAGGAGGACTACGCCGTAACAACTGGCTACGGCCAAACGGGCTGGTTTCTGCGTTAGCCATACTGACACAGATACACTATTTTAAAAAGTTATTTAATTCATTGTTACACAATGTAAGTAAAACGTCAGTAGGTACTGTAACACTCGTGACACACTTATTTTACATACGTCGCGATTCGCACCAAAATTTTTGTGATTATTTAATTATATTTCATTCTAAACAATTGAAACACACGTCCGCATAGTCAAGCGATTTGGAAATATGATATATAATATATAATTATGTTATATGTATGAAAAAATCGTGCGCGCGCATTTAAGTGAAGTGCTATTACGGTTTTTGGTTTACATTAACTATGGTTGCGATCGATGAAAACTCAAAACTCAAGGGTTCTAGTCCCCCAATAAAAGTGACAATCGTATTGTGTGCCATAGAACTTAACCCCTGAGTTTGTTTCGGCGTTTCTTCTCAGGGATAGTCATAGGTAAGCCCGACGCCATCTAGTTAAAAAAAAAGAAAACGTGTAAAAGTGATTAAACAATCCTCATCGCAAAACAAACAATTTAATTTCACTGTGTGTCCATGAATCAGCTCAAGCATCTAACCAAGTAACCATCCATTTACCTTGTTTCTTGTGACTAAATAAATAAGCCGAACTGTTACGGTTCGCTCTCCTATGTGGCCGCCATTACGAACGGCAAAGCATAACAAAACTATCTGAAACAGCTTCTATGCCATCATTTGGCATAAAAGCTTAAATATACACACAATTATAATAAGCGATCGATTTATATACATCATGTGCAGCGGCGTGCACAGAGTTTTTGGACAGGGTAGGCAGAACATTTTAAAAGCTTACTTGCCAATAATATCTATGCAGATTGGTATTGGCTCGTCGTCTTGTCGATTAAATAATGATGTATGGGATTTGCCACCTCAAATATCTTATAATAAATATTTATCTGAGTTATGTAGGATAGGCAGTGTCTTTTTGTCTTTATGAACCGCACGACACTGATCATGTTTATGTAATATAGTCCTACGTACAAACTGCAATCACCAATATTTAAAAAGCAATATGCACCCAGCATTGCTAGTAACTTATGTGAGTGCCACACTAGTACCGTTTAAACATTTTAATACTTTACATAGGTTTAGATTCTTTTTACTTATTTCTTTCATTCAACAGGTGTTCAATATAGACATACCGTTTATCTAGTGATGTGGACTACGAGAGTGAAGGAATAGAGAGAGCACTTGTGTTTGCGCACACACTTGTGCTGTATAATATCTCCTGCGTAGTTGGCTAATCTCCAGTGAGATTGGACGCCGTGACCGAAATTCGGTCAGGAGGACAGTATTATTATTATGGAAACGTATTCCCCGAAGGGTTAGGCAGAGGTGTACCTAATATTGTACACCCACATTTCGCCGATGCTATTATTGAGTCTCATGTAATACAGGGTAAGCCTATTGTCATCAGCTAAAAACGGCAGCACGGGAAACGAAAATATCATTATTTATTTTACGTAACTCTTATAATACTGGTACGGTATATCCTATCCTATCCTATCCTATCCTATCCTATCCTATCCTATCCTATCCTATCCTATCCTATCCTATCCTATCCTCTCCTATCCTACCCTATCCTATCCTACCCTATCCTATCCTACCCTATCCTATCGTATCCTATCCTTCCTACTAATATTATAAATGTGAAAGTTTGTGAGGATGGATGGATGGATCTTTGTTACTCTTTCACGCCAGACCGGCTGAACGGATCTGGATAACATTTGGCTCAAAGATAGATTAAAGTCTAGAATAGCACATAGGCTACTTTTTATCCCGGAAAAATGTACGGGTTCGTAAACCACGCGGGCGAAGCCGCGGGCGGAAGCTAGTATAGACAGATATATACAACTAGATATATATAGTATAGACAGATATATACAACTAGCTATATAAAAAGTAGTCTATGTGCTATTCCAGACTATAATCGATCACTGTGCCAAATTTCATCTAGATCTGTTTAGCCGTTCTGACGTGAAAGAGTAACAAAGATCCATCCATCCATCCATCCATCCATTCATCCTCACACTTTCACATTTATAATATTAAGTAGGAAGTAGGATATTGGTAAAGAAATCACAGTTAAAATTTAACGGTATTATGTGCAGACACATAATAGTTTACCGTGTGTTTTGTGCCCTTGTGAGTTAAAATACGGTCTCATAGTTATAAGTTGGTGACAAACTCATTTATTTCCGCGTAAATCTTGATCTACAAATGTATGGGTTTTTGGATATAGTATTATTGATGGCACGGTTGGCGCAGTGGCTAAGTGATTAGCTGTCTACGCTAGGTGTTGCGGTTTCGATTTCCGCACGGAACAAATATTTGTATGGACTAAAGATAGTTGTTTTGAGTCTCGTTGTGTGTGCATGTAACATAGTATGTTTGTAAACTGTACCCATTGTACAGGAGAAATCCTAGTGTGGGTTAACATTTTTTAAACAACAAGAAATCTATCGGGCATAGTTCCAGAATCCGTGCTGCTACTAAGAATTTTCATACAAAAAAACCCATTAACACTTTGG
Source organism: Shargacucullia verbasci (assembly GCA_947562105.1). NCBI lineage: Eukaryota > Metazoa > Arthropoda > Insecta > Lepidoptera > Noctuidae > Shargacucullia > Shargacucullia verbasci. The sequence goes on along the minus strand of OX387289.1, from coordinate 774,792 downwards.
GCGACCTGGGAGTCAAACCCAGCGGGCGAGCCTATTGCCATCTACCGGCACGACGCCGGTACATGGCAATAAGCTCGCCCGCTATTACATGGGACTCAATAACAGCATCGGCGAAATGTAGGTGTACAACAGTACATCTCAGCCTCAGCCTTCGGGGAATACAAGCGCGATGCTTAAGAATATTAACACTAATGTTGCATAACAGAAGCGCACACGTCGGTGATCCATGCCCGTGTGTCGAATGTACTAAAACACGGTCTTGAAGCCAACACTCGTAGCTCAGTACTGGGAGACTGATCTACCTATCAGACGAGTATTGATTCAGAAAGCAAAGCACATTGCTTGCATTTGCATTGAGATTGCATAAATTGCTTTATTCCCCAACGAACTAAGTAGAGGTGTATTTTTATACCTGTAATAGTACTTCCAAACTCGAAGTGATACTGAAAGTTTCCTAACTTAAATTTTGCTGGACCTGGAAATCAAAGCCAGGATCCCAAGCTCAGCAGCCGCGTTTGCGACTAGGGTTGCCAACCGTACTATAATATATAGTATTTTACTGTATTTCGGGTCTGCGTACTATATACTGTTGAAGAAATATATAGTACGCAAAAATACTATATTTTCAACACTGAAATCTAACAAACAAATCCTTCGTTTTAAAATGCAAGAAGTGCAAAAAAATATTGTTTTTATGAAAATAAATAAGTAAGAAATATTATCTTTGTCTATTTTTTGTCTTTGCCATAAAATACTATATTTTTTGAAGTGTACTATATTTTTTTTTTAACTTAGTTTGAAAAATACTATATTTCGCCGAAGAAATGTTGGCAACGCTACTTGCGACTAATGAGACAGTCTATTTGATTATCGAATCTGAGATAAAGTAGCGACAACAAAAAGTGTTGTTTCGCAAGAAAAACAGTAAAACAATTCGAACTGGTAATTTAATGTACCAACCCTGCAGCCTCCACTAAACAAATGATGCAGAAACACGAAAGGCATTAAGTGTCGTGAATCCTCCAACCCTCTCACTTCACACGTTTGCAAATGGGATATATGTGGCAGTTTGTTCACCATTTCATACGCCATTTACCAACAGGTTTTCTGCTGAGCGCCCTTGATTTTAGTCGGTTCATTTGCTTTTTTTTTTTTGTTTTTGTTCCAGTAGAATATTATGTTTTAAGGTCGACTGGCGGTACTATAGTCCTAAGAAATACGTGTAAAGGCAGGTTTGCCACTTGGGGTTAATTGAATGCTTTACCCTCGAATTTTCTTCAAGAAAACTTAATAACAGGTCGACTTCTAACGACACGGGGATCAAACCCAGTACCTACTTAGTGGAAACCTTTTTGTCACAGACATCGTACGCACCGTACGTATTTAGATTTCAGTTTTTTGCAGATATTTGATTTTGTATAAAAGGATCTTATCATTCTTAATTAGAATAATGTAGGTATGTATTAATCTTTCATAGAGCATCATCACGCCTGTATTCCCGAAGGGTTGGGCAGAGGAGTACTTTTTGTCCACCCACATTTCGCCGATGCTGTTATTAAGTCCAATATAATAGGGGGCGCGCCTTTTGCCATCACCGGGCCCGATTCAAAACGCCGGGCTGCTACTGAAAATTTCAGAAAATTCCAATAAGACTGCCTGACCTCGGAACCGAACCCAGGACCTCTCGCTTAGTAGTCGCAACTGCGATCACCAGGACCAATGAGGCAAAAGTTTCATGTACATATATAAATCAAATATAACGAATATTTCATTTATTTCTATTTTTGCTTACTGAATGAAAGATAAGCCAGTGAAATTACCAGAACACGAAGAATTACAATTTCAGCATTACGTCGGCAACCCATCCCTAATCACTAAGTCGATAATGTTCATGGACGGTATCACAGTTGAGTTCAACACTCGTTTATCGTGTTCTAAAAGGTGGCCGAAACTATTTTTGTTTTCACAAAGGATTTGTTTTAGATCTAGTGTGTTACGTGCTACACTTAACAATTCTCTAGGGTACGGCTATTAGGTTTCTGTTTTGACCTAGAATTTTTCCAGCCCTCAGCTCTTGCTACATCGATCGCATATTATCAAGAATTATCCAATTGCTTTTATTTTTTATAAATCTTTGCCCCACACTAGGATTTCTCCTGTGTCGTGGGTACAGTTTATAAACATACATGTCACATATACACGCAAACAGACCCGAAACAACTATCTGTAGATCATACAAATATTTGTTCCGTGCGGGGATCGAACCCGCGACACATAGCGCAGAAAGCTAATCGCTTAACCACTGCGCCAACCGCGTCGTCATCAATTCTTCGGTTTACCCATGACCACCCTTGTACAACAATAATAAACATTCATTCTTCGACAATTTCTATCACTAAAACATGCAAATTGAAACTACAAAATGATAATATTGCTGAAACTTTTATCTTAGAATATCAGAAGAAAATAAATATCAGAAGTCATATGCTACATCGTAGCACCTACGTAGCAAACAGTGCTACGCCAGCTACGCTACGTGACTAGCCGTAGCCAATATCAGGTACGACATTTTTTTCGAAATTTGTCTTGTATACGAGAAATGTTTAATAAGTTCGTTTCAATTGAATTTAATAACGATTACCAACCTTATTTGCGTTCCAAAAACACGCCATCCATAGATTGCGAAAGCAATGCGACAGCAGAAACAACTTGGTAATAAAGAGTATTTTTTAGGCGGTTATCACACTGCACTGCACCGCGCTCCGTCACGTGAGGCGGGGCTACAGATTTTAACATTGTAAGCAAGTATCTCAATTTGTATAGAAAACACGCCTTGTACAACACACTGACAACGCGTCGGCGTGCAATGTTAAAATCTGCGGTCCCGCGCTACGCGACGGAGCGCGGTGCAGTCTGATAATCGCCTTACTGCCGCGCCATGTTCGCAATGTGTGTTATTCAAGCGCAAACAAAGTGATCATTATTAAATTGAATTGAAACTTTAAATATTAACTTCTTTCCTGTCGCGTTGCCATGAGCTAGTGGAAGAAAGATTATCTAGTCAAGAAGATTCGTAACAAGGCTGATATGGGGGCGCCGGACGAATTTAAACACTTATAAACTACAATAGTTGGCGCCACCGTCACCAGAATTGAAGTAGCTCAGAGGCTAGACCTACTGGTGTACTAAACTAAAAGGTCACAGGTTCGATTCCTGCTCGCCATCAATTTTTCTTTCGACACTTTGCAACTCTTCAATGTAACTTAATGTTGCGCTTGCTAACTACCAAGAGAACAGCTTTGGATTAAGCGATCCCTCACAATAGAGTATTGAGAGCTTAGACGACAAGGAGACGTCTCGTGACTCCAAATTAGCTTTAGTTTAGGAACTTTGTCGGAACTCTAAGAACTTTCAAAATGGAGCAAGTCAGTAATCGTCGTGATATGTTGTAACAACTAGCTTATTGTTCTAGTGTTAATGCTGGCTGACCGCGAGGTCCTGGGTTCCTACTAATCAGGCAGTGTAATTAATTCGTGTTATTAAGTGTTTATTGATTCTTAATTAGTGGCTTAGTTCGGGAATGTGCTCAGTAGTTGAAAGTAATCTCGCCACCTATTCCTCCATCTCCTCCATGCGCCTCCATGGAACTAGATTACGACGAAGTGAAATGTAGGTGTTTACGGGTGTGATTTACATCGATGAAACTGCACACTAGAGAACAGTGTAATCAAGTGCGAGGCTAGTGCAATCTACAGGGCACAATTCTAAACTCCAGACTGCTGCCGTTATGTATTATAACAGAAAAACCCAATAACACTTTCCCCTACTTGAGGATTGAACTCAGAACCTCACGCTTAGTAATAGCTTGCAATGAGTAGACCAATGAGGTACTCTGACTGATGAGACTGACCAATGCAATGGTGGGATGTAAAAATTATATTAGGCTGTACGCTTAAGGTCATACTGAGCACGATTTCCAGGTCGTGAAAACCCGGACCTTACGCTCAGTAGTCCAAGTTGCGACCAATGAACCAACGACGCTATTCTAACAAATATTTTTTATATAAATAAAGATGAAAAACTCAGTTAATATTTCTGTAAGACTTTCAACAAACATAACTGAGAATTTAAATAGAATACAAGATTAATCTCGTGATAAAAAAAATCATCATCATTCTTATATAAGTTTACGTTCGATGTTTTTGTAGAAAAATGAATAAAATATATTTTTAGATTGTCCCATTCTTTAGTGGAAACCAGACGGCGGTGCAGCGTTATTATAATATGTAACCATTATAATTGCACCCACGGGACTTGCCCAGTGAAGTGGTAATAATGTTGTGGTTCATTTACTATCCACTAGACGGCGCTAGCGACACAAAACATCAATTTATTTCAAAGCGGTTTCATTTTATACGTGCGCCCCCATTTCTGTCTGTTCTGATGCTAAAATTAAAACATTAAAACTTTCTCGCCGGCATAATATTAACTAGTAAACAAAATATCTCGCCACGATTTTTCATTACTTACAAAAAATTTAGCTTTCGCTTTTTTTTTTTTTCAACCTCATTCTAATAAAGTTAATTGAACGTTTAATTGTACTAGGTACTTAATATTTAGCTGAATTATTGTTCTGAAGCTAAGGGAATTATTTATAATGTGTTTGAGTTCTTTGGTACGAGATAAATTAATATACTTTTATGGGCGGGGTTTCCATATATTTTTCTTCCTTTTATATCTTTTGCTCGCTTTCCAAGAATTTTGTCTGGATCATAAAAATAAACTGAAAAGAACATCTTTATTCAAAGTCAAGTCAAATATTTTTATTTCAACTAGGCCTTTCGAACCTGGCGCTTTTAGAACGTTATGATTCTAGTTGCATATTTCTTTATATATTTGAAGATTTTGAGTTTTCACCTACCCATCTTAAAGACATCTAACAGTACGTTTGTCAGCCAATATTTAAAACAAGAAAGGGTTCAATACTTACTTAAGTTTAGGCCTTACTCTTTTTGAAATGAAAAGGCTGTACGGCAAGAACTTATAAATGAAAGGTTAGCAACATAAAGGTTTTATATCTTTCATTTCCAATTCATACTGAAAAGATATTCGTATCTCTGTCTTCATTCATCTTATTCATAATATTAACTTCACTAATCATACTTAGGAATAAAGGTTGACATTCAAACCTAGACTATTTGGACGCAGTCAGCCATACTTCCCACGAATGGGTGGTTATAAATCATGTGTTGTACTCTGATAGAGATGTATGGCCCTTCTGTTTAATGAACTGGTGATAATATCCTTTTGAAGGTTAGGCATTTAGAGGGAAATGATTTTGTGGACAAATTGGTATTCGTAATAAGCAACCTCATCTACACGCATCTAGTTTTGTGGGTCAGTAGCAGCAGCGCTGGTACCAGATGGTAAGACAACCAGAACGCCAATCAACTTTAGGTTGATGATAAGCGGCACCTTTACCAGTGCGAGAGGGCAAGCTCTGTGGTTGCACTTTACACCTGCCTAGCATGTTTACTGTACTTTACCAGCGAAGTCAGCCATCTTAAAGAAAACGCGATACAAAAATTTAAACCCCAGAAAGATTTGTACTTATTATTAACAACAATTTTGCTAGGAATTCCAGCTTAAATATAATGAAAATAGGGTCAAGATTGTCTTGAAGATTTCATTACCAGCGGATGTTCGCACGGATGAAGTTAAATCAAAGCTTTTCTGATTAAATGAAGCGTAAACGATGAAAAAGTCTACCTGTCTGAACTTTACATGGAAGTTGTGTGCTTTATTTTTTCTAAAACATTGAGCATGACAAATACACTAAAATCGAATGGGTGTTCGGGACAACTTTGTTTTAGACACTAATAGTGCCTTTTGGAATCTTTCGTTTTTACTAATAGACCCGGTATAAAGTTATGTCAAGAATAACGTATGTCAGCTATTTTTCTGCGGTTAGGGTTTATTTATTTATAATTCTTTATTTTACATCTTCTGGGTAACCAAAGATGAATATTTTCTTTTGATAGGCCTATGTATTATCTTTGCGACACCTACAAAATTTATATCCTAATGATACAAACACACTAGTAGAGTGACCTAAATACCGCATCCAAGATTAGTGATCGTGTTTCATTACGCAACAAATGTGTGTCAGCATCAGATGTAGATCCTTTTGACCTCATCTCATTGTGATGTGGAGTACTGTAAGTTTCGATAGTTGTATTTGAAGTTTTACGCGAGTAAGTCAGACATGTTCATGCGAGTTTTCTGTTAAGAAATTTTCAGTGTTGGAACTGAGTCTTCAGCTCGCTAAAGAGTAACGATTGCATGCTGTTTTAAGGGTTTCTTCTGTATCTATTGTGAGTACATTTTACAAATATACATATAGACCCGAAACAAGTATCTGTAAATCGTACAATTTTTGTTGCGCAGAGAGAGCATTAATCGCGTCGTCCAACTATAAGCCTTAAAACTCATTGTTAACACAGGAAATTTTACCAATAAAACTATCTAATAACCTGTATAAACCCTAGAAAAAACCTGACGTGATGTTTTGAATATACACTTATCTACTGCTAGATTACGGCACCTGTGAGAGACGTCTTATTCACAGCCGAGGACGACATGAATCATGAATAAACTAGGACTATATACTTGTATCTTGGTACATAAAACAAATGGTATATACATCAGATGCGGCTGTATAAATCAGTACAATATGCTCTTGGAAGCTAGGAAGGGGCCCAAGACAGCCACTTTGTGCAATTCATTGAGTCATTTCTATAGTAACTGTATAAATGGCAAGGTGTCAAACACATAAAAGTCAATCAGTCAATAAAGTCATCGTGTAGAAGTGTCACAGACTCAGAACAATAACTAAAGGTCACAGAGGAGTGAGATTTTTATTTGGTATCCAAAAAGATTTTCCCTTCTACTTGGCCATTTCGTGCATATATTTTTACGCTTTTACGCAATAAACCTACAACAAATACTAGAATAAACAGTAACCATCAAACATACATATGCTCACACACGATGGCGCAATGGTTGAGCGATCGATCATCGATCATTGCGCTACATCACCGGTACACAATTTTTTTTTTTATAAAAAACATTGCCCCACACTAGGATTTCTTCTGCATCGTGGGTACAGTTCACAAACATACATGTCACATGCACACACAACCAGACCCGAAATAACTATCTGTAGATCATACAAATATTTGTTCCGTGCGGGGATCGAACCCGCGACACGTAGCGCAGAAAGCTAATCGCTTAGCCATTGTGCCAATCGTGTCGTCAAAAGTTGTTTGACCTACAGGTAATTGTTACGGATCGGGGTGTTTGTGCATGTAACTATTAGTGTTTGTAAACGCATCCATGATGTAGGATTTATTTCTATTGTAATATATATCGGCGCAAATACTTATTATTTGTCTAACTAATTATAAAGAACGGCTAAAATTACGTAATTATTGTTATTTTTAACGTTCAGTTTGATTTAAGTAATAAAATAAGGAGTTATTTCTTGTTTTGCAAAACTTTGTAAGCAACAGCTTCGTGGTTGCACGTGCGCGCTTGATGTCGTCACGATAATGAGTCATGATTGTTATAAATAGAGGCGACCGAACGAATTAAGATGGATTATTACTCGAGCCGTCGTACTGTTCGGACACCTGAGTGTTGTCAAATAAATCAGTAAAAACCTTACTTTGAGTTTCACTGTGACCATGGACAAGCAACCCCAAATGGATAATCAATTTGAGGAAATAGGTGACGTCAGCACTGATGACGTCACTACTTTTAAAAATAACACTGCTCGGGCCTTCTCCGTCATATATTATATATATTATGTTCAGTATGTGATATCTACAGATATTATAAGTTATTTATGCACAGAAACTGGAAGATACAGCGCAAAATATAATAAAGTTCTCAATTAAGTGATAATTATATAACATTTTTAACGTGTATAGATGAATCTTTGATCCATGAAAAGCGGCCAATTTGTACCCCAAAATAATGCTTTAGTATGACGAAATAAACACAGCTTAAACTCGTACGCCGACCAACCTTCAAGATCTGTTTAGCCGGTATTAACATTAATATTACCCACTGCTTTTCTAAACAATTTATTTCAGTTTGAATGCACAACTTTTCTGTCCCCTGGGAACCCTTTTCTGTTATTATCGGATTTCGGCTAGACGTGATATTTTTATCTCGGGAACGTTCGTGTTGCGTATTTTTGTATTTGTGGAAAAAGGGACGCGGTTATATGGAGTGGAAAACTTTCGGTCGCTATCGGAATTAAGAAAAATATTTTTCGTTTATTCGTATCGATACAATCAATTGAATGAATTGAATTTTCGTGTAAATGATGATTAATAATATTGTAGAATATTATTTTGAAATGTTTTTAAACTTAATTCAATTTTTGTGAAAATTTGAATGTCACCCTGCGAAAATATGTTACTTTTTTTTTCATCTTTTCTTATGTAACCTTCTTTTTAAGCAAATAAAAATACTGTATTTTATTTTAATAGGTATTATATGACCCGGTGAACTTCATACCACCTAAAATTAATCTAATTGTAATTCTTCATAAGCGATTATGATTTTTATCAATAATTATCAGTCGTAACCAACCTCCATCCAAGGGCGGATCCAGGGGGTCATTGGGGTCATGACCCCCTGGACTGGTTCTAGGTGGACCACTAATAATTTTTCTAATCGCATTCATCGTACAGTATTTTATTGTAATCGAATAGGAGCCTGTCCCGACTAGACTTCAAACATGTGACCCCCCCTGATTTGAAAGCTGGATCCGCCCTTGCCTCCATCTCTTGCAAGTAATCCAAAGTGGCAATTCCCATACAAAATTACCAATTTTTTTCCATCAGTATTGATGCGAACAAAAATAAAATTCAAATCAGTTGAGCCATTTTCAAATTTTTACGAGACTAACACACAGCAATTGATTTTTATATATATAGAAATATTCTAATGCTTTATCTAATTCTGAAAATATAGCAAGAAATAAATTATACCAGCCCCAAAATAAAAATACAAGTATTTGTCCCGTTCGAGAATCAAACACGAAACCGTAGCGTTGACAACCAATCGCTTAGTTTCTGGGCCAACTGGCAATGTAAACGCATCAAAATTCGAGAAGATAAAATTGAACTGTATCCAATATTTCAAATGAAATCCATCAGTATGCCACACGGCCGACGAGCGATTTATAAATCAAATAAAATCCGAGTATAGATCACATTGATAAATTGCGCGGACGCTGATCTAAATAAAAATGTGGTCAGTTGCAACAGCCCACATATTCACATAGCAACAGTGGAATATTTATTCACAGCACAGAAACAACTAATGACTTCACTATTTGCGCAGTGACTAAGCGATTGACTTGCTGCGCTACATATTGTAGGTTCGAACCCCGAACGAAAAAATATTTTTATGCCCCATAGTTAGTTCTTGCAGTCGTATTATGTAAGAAAAATATGACAATTGCTGTCACTAATAATCGTGCTATTTCATATCCTCTTATAACAACATACACAAGCGAGTAAGGGTTGAACTACTTCTCGTTCTCTGTGACTTCCAGATTTTTCTTACATAATCAAAGCGCGGGTCTCGGTGAAGATGCATGTAAGATTTATGTCTGCAAGCTTTGTCCACCATAAATATGTCCACGATAATGTCATGTTTTCCCATTGGCTCCCAGTCTAACCAAATAGGGCTGAATATTTGTATTTTTGACGACCGACGAAAACTGCGGCCAGACACCGGAGGACGGGCAGCAGCGTCCTCTCACTAATCGGTGAGCCACTGCGATCCCCAAGCTGCCTGCCAAGCGTGGGGATTATAGCAAACTCCCCCCTTGAGGGAGGCCTTCGTTCAGCAGTGATTGTCTTCTGGCTGAGGATGATGATGATTTGTACCTCTCCCTTTTACTGGAAGACACTGGTACTTACTATAAGCTTAGACCGGTTGTCAGGATTTTTGGGCTGCTGACACCTGTAACGAGCACGGAGATTATCGGTGTTTGGAGAACATGTCCCTTATCCAAGGACTAACTGCTGAAAACTCTGCTTAACCTCACAGATCGACTGTTCTGCGAGATGGCTGTGCAGATACCAGCCTAGTTATACTAACAGCTGTTGATAAAACAATATTCAGACACTTAATACAAAAGCAGTATTCTATATGCGAGACATTTTGCAAATGTTTCACAGTGAATTACCCCGTCAAGTTCCAGCAGTATCCATCAAGAGAGATTGGGCGTGTTCAAGAAAAAATACTTACCTAATTTTATACAAACGAAATTAAACCTTGTGTGGGTAGCAAGAGGTTCATTTTGGAATGGATGTATGAGCGTATTCGAAATTCTTAAGCATGAATAAGTTTAATATTGTTTGGAGGTACCTACAGAGAGGGTGATGTGTTAACTACTTATAGCTTATCAAAATGAACTCAGGCTCTTACGAACAGCCTGGATTCACATTTCGTCCAAAAATGAAAGATTCGATGTTTTAATTCAGTACAGTAAGACAAAAAGACAAAATTTGAATGTATTCCTCGTAAATCTCACCGATGCAGTTATTAGGTTCATGTCATAGGGAACGACCCTATTAGAAACCGTACACAAGGAAGAAAAGAAATATTTTAACAAAAATAGATTTTATTACACACTCTCTACTTGTCTGTCATATATATTTCTTGTCGCGGGGCAACTGGAAGAAATTTCTTTAAAAATAAGTAGTTCATTTGTACTCAGGTTTCATTTTTAAATTTATATCTTCTTGTTTTATAAATAAAAATCTAAAAAACACAAAATTTTACATATCGCAGCAAGATAGGATCATGGTTGTCATAGACAATAACGACCTGGCTGACATGCTCCGATTCAGCATATTCATGTACAGCATGCAACAACGAAATCTAAAAAATACTTCTTGAATACTCCCTGTTACTGAACTCTAGACAAAACGTAATTCATTTCGGATTCTGTGCAAAGTTTTAAATTACATTTGTCTGCTATTAACTAATGAACAATTTGCTAATTCTTTAACTAAACTACTGAATTGCCTGGGAGTACAATTAAGGTAGATATAATAAATGTATGTACTGGAGGCTTCTGCCTACTGTCATTTAATATACTGATAGTGAGAGCTGTTCTCAGCATATTTTTTTATAAAAACCAGGCAAAAGATCTTTTATGTCACCTGATAGAAAATGATAAGCCAAAGACCGGTTTTACAAGATGCAAAAACTGGCCTCCATGAATGACGGAACCTGGCATCATCTGGTGTACCTACCTTGGGTAGTCGGCTTCGATACCACTGCTAACTGGCTAATCGAAGTCGTGTGATAGAAGAAAGAGGTGACACAATAAATGCAAGAAAAGCCTCTTCCCAACTATATTGAGTTCGGCTGCCAGTCTAACCGATTGCGGTTAAATATCAATATTTTACACGGAGCGAGTGCCATCTGATCTCCTCCACCCAATTATCTCCTAGTAATTGGTTGGAGGAGGACAGATCGATGGATCACATACTATAAGGTTAGACTAATTGTCCAACTTTTTGGGCTGCTGACAGTGACACCCGTGACGTCTGCCATAAGTCACCCGAAAACGACTACTTAACGTGCTTTCTGAGGCACTGGTCTTTATGTGCAAAAAATGACCCATCCAAGGACTAACCGCAGCAAGCGTCACCGAGCTTTACGGTACCTATGTACCTTATCTACTTAGATGTTTGTATTTAGTAGGATATGAAATATGCTGTTCAAATTATAATCAACTAGCTGAGACAAGATAAGATAAAATAATATTTTATTATTGCCGGCGACTTCGTCTGCATCCATTTTTTATTTATTATTGAAAAATAACTAACACTATAAATAATAAATAGTTTTAAAAAGCTGACGATTTGTATAATTAAATGATTTAAAAGACACATAGCGCCATCTAGTTCTTCAATTTGGTACAAGTTGCAATATTCAGGATTAAAATTAAAATTCTGTATGAAAAGTGGCCTGTGTCTTTCCTTAGGTCCGAGGCTACCTTTTTGTAAATTTTCTTCACGATCTGTTCAGTGTTTTATTCATTATAAAGTAGCAAACAAACAGAGTTACTGTCGCATCTATACAAATAATAAAATTATAACAGGCAACATTATAGATATTGGAAAAAAACTAATATGAGGGGTCTTTATTGGAGCAACAGAAGCCAAAACAACAGTATTTAGAATTTTTGTCCTTCTGTCTGTCTGTATGTTTGTACACGCATCACACTAAAACTACTGCATGTATGCAGTTTTCACCGAATGTATCGCTAGAGGCTAGAGGTCTAACTTAAAGAAAAGGCTCCATTTTACCGCAGGAAAATATCAGATTCCAAATTCCACGCAAACGAAGTCGCGGGCAAAAGCTATATAATATTAGTGTAATTAAATTCTCAGTAACATGACATTTGCGTTGTTTACGCCAGTTCTTATGAAAGTAAACGCCCGATTACATGTAACTTCACCATAATCTGTCAACAAAATTGATTTCTGATTTTACGTGGGTATGTCCTGTTATATACAGGACGCTCTTTTTTTATTCTTGATATTTTTCACTTGTGTTCGGTTTCTTGGACTTGTGATAACTAAAGTAGCTACCGAGTGACGAGAGCTAAAATATTCAGTAGCACCTCAGGGTTAAGTGTTATACGTTCACTTCAGGGGCGTAGCTACCGCCGTATCAGCCGTATCAAATATACGGGGTTACAGGGACCCCAAAACCGTGTAAGCAAAAATTAGTGAAATGTTAATCTCAATCTCACTCAAACTCTTGGGCTGTACGCCAAACTTGCCAATTACGATCGTTATGAAATTTTACAAAAAGGTAGCCTGGGACGTAGAGGAGAATATAGGCTATATTTTTTTTTATTATAACAACAAAACACTAATTATATGTATAATTAATACAACATTAACCAGACGAAGTCACAGGCAAAAGCTAGTTCTTAATAATACACATTAGACTGTGGCGGGTTGATGGCAATATGCTTATATTGTACAATTTATTTACTCACCACCTGAATTTATATTTTGATCAATTAACTAGTTTACTTTCTTAAACACCCTGTGTATAGCTGTTATGAATTTTAAATAAGCGTCCCACAAACACGACGCCTGCGACGTGACCTGACGCCACAAGCTTGGATAATTGAGTCTTTACTAGCAGCCGTAGTCTTAATAACGAGAATTGTCAATTGTTGTTGACATTATCAGTTACAAAAAAACAATATAAAACAGAATTATTATATACTAGCTTCCGCGCACGGCTTCGCCCGCGTGTTTTACGAACCCGTACATTTTCCCGGGATAAAAAGTAGCCTATGTGCTATCCTAGACTATAATCAATCTCTGTGGCAAATTTCATCCAGATCCATTCAGCCGTTCTGGCGTGAAAGAGTAACAAAGATCCATCCATCCATCCTCCCAAACTTTCACATTTATAATATTAGTAGGATCAGTAGCATTTATTAGTTAGTTCCACTATGAATAAGTACCTTAAACTTAATTACTTAATTTCCAAGTTTCATGACACCTGGCTTTCTTCTTAACAACGTCTCTTCACACTTTCTTGAACTATTCCAATCGTATATGGTAGCTGATATTGAAAGACAGTTTTTTATTGTGCTTTATAAGCTTACTTTACCTTACTTCAGAAAAAGACTTTCACGAGGACCCAGGTGTAATAGATTGAGTAGAGATGAGATATTATGAATAACCGTTAGCATTTTATAAAATTTACCAACATGTATGACAAGCTTAGGTATAGAATTCAAACATTTATTACATGACATAACTTAAATCCCATAACTTAAAAAAATAAAATGAATGTAAAACTAACATAAGTTTAGTCTTAGCAGGTATTTTACCTATACTTAACTCAAACAAAACGAATTAAGCTTAAATAAAAATAAATTGTGTGCCTAATTCATCATCATCATCGCAGCCGAAATACGTCTGCTGCTGGACATAGGCCTCCCCCAAGCATCGCCACATCGACCGGTCCTATGCTGCCCGTATCTGGCGGGTCCTCGCTACCATCACCAAGTCATCCGTGCACCGATGGGTTGACCTCTTTACAGTCACCCCCTCCGGGAAGTGCCATTCGGCATGACAACGTGGTGGGCTCCGGTGCGGTCTTCTAAGAGTTCCCGAGGCCCACTGGCCGGTGTCGAGGCGGATCACCGTGGTGACTTTAGCCGGTATTCACCGGGTTCTCACCACGCAAATCAAAAAAATAAACGAATAGAAGTAAGAAATTATTCTATATAAACTCAAAAGTTGTAGATATTGCTCTAACACTATAACTAATTTATAAGCTTACACAATACAGAAGTATAACGCTAATACACGCTCTGTTATGGCATAAGTTGCGCTATAAACAAACATTCCTTATAAAGACAATGAAACCATTACCTATACCTATAAAAAAACAAGAACATCCTCCGCTAAAAGGTACATCAGTAACATTATCTTAACGACGAGACGTTTCGAGAGCTTGCGCAATCATCACTTTCAAATGTTTTAGGGACTCCTCTCGCGCAAAATCGAGATATATTGAGAAAACTTTGCGAATATCGCTCGCCTAACTTTATCGGAGCTCTCGTAATATTATTACAATATTAACGCTAGACATGTAACAAGTGGTCAGACATAAACGAGTTGTTAGTGACTCTTTCTGTAAAGGGAGAGGCTATCTGTAAAATAGACTTTGTCGAAGCGCACGGGAATTGGTCCCCTATGGTCCAGCTCGCAATGTTGCGTTCGCCAATCAAGTGTAGAACTTTTAAAACATGTAACCTTTTTATCCTCTCTGACCGATACAATCTGTCACATTTGTGAGCGCGCTACATGCCTTATCGGCAAAAAATAAAACAAACCATATTTGGTACCTACTCCTAATAACGCGAAAATATAATATTTAAGTTTGGCAAAACATATTTTTCTAACTACAATACTATAATTATTGTTAAACAAAAATATTGTTATACTGTTCTGCATCGGTATAAAGTTTAACATAAATAAATAAACTTAAATTATGCCTATCGGTAATAAATAATAGCTTAAGTTAACAATACCTTAGAAAATAAAAAGAAAAATCATTAAATAATAAAATTAAAACCTCACCTTTTAACCTGCTGTCTACCAGTGTCGGTTGAATACGTATAATTCATTACCTTGAGTACGGGCAAGTTACAGTTAACAAGCATTACAGTGAACGCTTAATAAAAATCTCAGAAATGCCAGAAGTGTAAAATCTAGCAAAAAATTAACCATCAGTCGCCATCTTTATTCACTGAAGACACCTCTCACAGTTAAACTCATTACTTTGATCAATTAATGGTAAAAGGCTCTTATTGCGTAATGTTTTATCATCTATTAATACAGGCGGAAGTCCTGGAGGCTTCAATGATCTGTAAAAAATATTAATAATGTCCTCGTGACCGATTTTAGTCACGGCGGCCAATCTCACCGGAGATTAGCCAACTACGCAGGAGATATTATAGAGCACAAGTGTATGCGCAAACACAGGTGCAGTCGCTATTCCTTCACTCTCATAGCCCGATATGGCAACCCGACACGACCGGAGAGAGATCATGCGCAGGACCAACGGCTTTACATGCTTTCCGAGGCACGATGTGTATTCATCTACACAACGACCCAGACCCGAAACAAATATCTGTAGATCATACAAATATTTGTTCCGTGCGGGAATCGAACCCGCGACACGTAGCTCAGCAATCGATCTCTCAACCACTGCGCCAACCGTGCCGTCAAAAATATACCAGGTATCATAATGCATGTATTATAAGAGGCAACACCTCGAAATTTCCTTATATACAAACGCGATAAAGTCTTTCCAACCCTAAGACATCCAGATCAGCTAGTAATTACTTCCTTGTGAGGCAAAAGAAGGGACACCACCCAGTGGCGTGCGGTTCATAAAGACAAAAAGACACTGCCTACCCTACATAGCTCAGATAAATATTCATTATAAGGTATTTGAGGTGGCAAATCACATACATCATACATTATTTAATTGACAAGACGACGAATCAATACCAACATGCAGTAGATATTTTTGATAGGTAAAGCTTTTAAAATTTTCTGCCTACCCTGTCTAAAACCTCTGTGCACGCCGCTGACACCACCAGTTATGGAGGGTGATGAGACAAAAGCATAGTATTCTTACTTAGGATGCTCCAAGTCCCACTTGTGCATTTCCGCCATCATCTGTGCTAAGTCATCTACTTGTCCCCCAGTGGCCTTGGAGCCACGCTTGCCGGCCAAGCTTTTCACGGAACTCGTACATTTAGCTAAGACCGGAATATTAATCTTCGAGGCTGTAATTAATATGGATACAATGATAATTCAGGTCAAAACTGTCCCACTGTTGGGCATGGACCAGAATGAGAAGGGTTGGATGGACGCTGGCCTGCTGCGGGTTTGGTGGACTTTATATAACATAATTATGTTAAATTTAAGGTTATCTATCTATCTATAGATATATATGTATAGAAAAATATATGTTTGTTCCCTATGGACTCCAAAACGGCTGGAGCGATTTTAATGAAATTTTTAGGTAATTCATTTCAGATTAGCCCCGCGCATGTGAAGCCAGGGTTGGTTGCTAATCTATATATATAAAAACGAATTGCTGTTCTTTAGTCTTGCTAAAACTCGAGAACGGCTAAACCGATTTGGCTAGTTTTGTGTGTAGTGTAGTGTAGCGTAGCGTAGTGTAGCGTAGCGTAGTTTAGTGTAGTCTAGTGTAGTGTAGTGTTGTTCCTAATGCGGACGAAGTCGCGAAGGACAAAGTTGATTTATAAATTAACTTTTTTAAAAAGAGTATCCATAGAGTTTCCTTTCGCTCTCTTCTCCATAGGACCTATCCCTTTTGGAAACGGGCACCTAGAGTCTGGACTTTTAAAAAATGCCTGTAAAAGCCCACACCCACTATCAAGAATCTTATCACTCTTAGGTGTGTTTCCTTAGCTGAAAATAATACAATGAAATGCACATGAAGACATGCTGCCGTCGATGTTTTTCTTTTCAGTAGAAATTCCTTAAAAATAGCCTAACCTTAGTAATTATAGCTGAGCGAGACTTGCTATTGAGTTGTATCTGTATCGCGCCCCAGTTTGTCGGTAATCACGAACCTAGCGACACTCAATCTTGCTGGCTCCTCCATTGCATCACTGTTTCTATTGACTGCGGGAAGGCGCTTGGATTTGTTGTTGCTGGATAAGTCCCACCGGTTGCATCGAGCAAAACTGTTTTATATTTGAGTAGGAACACTCTTCGACTCTTCATGACATATCTATAACTCGTTTTTGAGTCTCAAATCATCACAAAAAGTCGTTCTGAAAAATGGAGTCGGAAAGTCTTGCAAAGCTTTTTCAAACATGTATTTAAATAGAAAAAACTTAAATTTTTGCCTTTAAGTATCTGAAGGTTCGTGCAAGCAACCTGAGCTCTGTTAGCATAAATTATTTTTTTAGGATTCCGCATATCAACTCTTGACTGTCATTTTTACAATAGTTCCACATTGTCCATCTCTTGTGTCCACCAAACTGTCCGGTGTAAAGCCGAATAAACGAGACATTCATATCCAGAGTCTTAATTCTAAGTTCGGACGCAGTATGCCGTCTCCAAGATGGGCCGTGCATATTTTAAACACCATTAACCCTTGCTGTTCACTAAAGACCTATTTCCAGCCTGCCCTACATTCGTCGTAAGGAGTACACCAAAAGGAATCTTGGAACACCGATTTAAAGTCGAAAATTCTTCGTTTCATATTCGGTTGTTATAGTGTTCTCACAAATGACTCAGATATGAAGTCAAGTCACGTCGCATGCATGTTGAGTCAAGATTCTTATTGATTTTGCATACATGAACGGATTAGTACAGTGAGGGAGTCAGGAGCTTTGAATAGACGGCCATGTATGCAATACTTCATTAAATTGGATCGTGTGAATATATGCTATGTTGACTACTTCCAAGAATTTTCAAAGTATTTAGATTGACTGTTTGTTAAGAAATTGAGGAAAAGGGCCTTATTTAATTAAGCGAATGTTTCATAAATTTCCCTTGTCGAACTTTGGGATTACGATACATCTTCGTTTATTTTTCTTCTGCTTTTTTTAAAAAACATTGCCCCACACTAGGAATAATTCCTGTATCGCGGGTGCGTTTACAAACACATATATTCACATAAACAAACACCCAGACCCGAAACAATTATCTGTAGATCATACAAATATTTGTTCCGTGCGGGAATCGAACCCGCGACAGTTAGCGCAGAAAGCTAATCGCTTAGCCACTGCGCCAACCGTGTCGTCATATTCATTATTCTTCTTTCCATTCGTCATTATTCTTTCCAGGCTCATAGCTTAATGATATTTCATTGGGACCACCCGTATGACTTCTGCTTATACAGTAAATATATTTTTTACGTGTCTTTTTTATATACTAGATGGCGCCGCCGCTTCCTAAACAAACTCAGGGATTAAGGTCTTCTTTGAAGTCCATATTTCTCTTGAAAACATCAAGTCAACAAAGTACGGAGAATTAGTATTTGTTTGTTTTACCCATATTTACCATTTATTTATTTATTGATACGTTTATCAAAAGGAACTTAAACTGTGAAGCCGCAACTATTTGAGAAGAAAAAATAGGAGCTTCTACTGAGACTCTGGAGACCCATAGATACGAGCTTTAATTTAGTAATATACACAATCAAAATCTCACGCCCCGTCAGTCCTCCATCGGTATTTAATATAACATAACATCACGCCTGTATTCCCCAAAAAGTTAGGCAGCGGTGTATTATTGTACACCCACATTTCGCCGATGCAGTAATTAAGTCCCATATAAAAGCTCATTATGATGACACGGTTGGCGCAGTGGCTAAGTGATTAGCTTTCTGCGCTACGTGTCGCGGGTTTGATCCCCGCACGGAACAAATATTTGTATGATCTACAGATAGTTGTTTCGGGTCTGATTGTTTGTGCATGTGATATGTATGTTTGTAAACTGTACCCACGATACAGGAGAAAACCTAGTGCGGGGCAATGTATTAAAAAAAATAAAAAAGTGTTCGAGCCTATTGCCATTTACCGGCCACAGTTCCAGACTCCGTGTTGCTACTGAGAATTTTCATACAGAAACATGCAATAACACTTTTCTCGACCCGGAAATCGAAACCAGGACCTCACGCTCAGCAGTCGCCCCCTGCGACCACTAGATGAATGAGGCAGTCTTTATATATAGTGTAAAGTGTCATCAAATTATCTATAGTTTTCTAACATAAATAAATAAATTCAACCCATTACTGTCCCACTGCTGGGCAAGGGTCTCTTCTCGGAACGAGGAGGGTTAGGCCTTAGTCCACCACGCTGGCCCGGTGCGGGTTGGCGGACTACACACACCGTCAAGAACTTTATGGAGCCCTCTCAGGTGTGCAGGTTTCCTCACGATGTTTTCCTTTACCGTAAACGCAAGTGATAATCAAATTCTTATCCGCACATGATTCCGAAAAGTCAGAGGTGCGGGCCGGGTTTGAACTCAGACCCTCCTGCATGGAAGGCGAACGTTCAACCGTTAGGCTATCACTGCTCTCAGTTTTCTAACATAATAAGCCTTTTCTAACATATATATATACTGTAAGTTTATATTGTTACTGAATAAATATATAAATATGCATTATTACACCTACGAATAGCGTTGCCAGGCGTCCGGATAAAGCCGGACATACTTAGGTTTTTTGATTGCGTGTCCGGCCAAAATAAACGGCCAAAATGTCCGGCTTTTGTTAGGCTTTTTACATTTCGCAAACGAGCGAGCGCCTAGCGTGGAGCGTGGCTTTTTTGTCGTACCTATTAATACTGAGGCACAGAATCCTCAATAATGTAGGGTGTCCGGCCTTTTTACCAAAATGTCCGGCCAAACTGGCTGGTCTGTCCGGCTATTATATTTGGCGACCTGGCAACCCTACCTACGAATAATGTGAGCAAGGAGACAAAAACTAGGATCAACAAGAAGCAAGCACATGCCTTGCTTATTCTGATTCTTCTTGTCAAACGACTTGCCCCAACCTTTCTTATCAGTATATTCAGTGTACTTCCTTGAAACCGGGTCGCAAGTTGGGATCGGATGCTTCGTCATTAGTGA
Organism: Shargacucullia verbasci; assembly: GCA_947562105.1. NCBI lineage: Eukaryota > Metazoa > Arthropoda > Insecta > Lepidoptera > Noctuidae > Shargacucullia > Shargacucullia verbasci. The sequence continues at coordinate 754,528 of OX387289.1, read as the reverse complement.
GTCGGTCATAATACCTGTAAAGATAGAAGGTTCTATAGTATCGTTACCCTCATCATCATTTTTTTTTAAACAATAGCTCTTAGCTAAATCATCATCAGCCAGAAGGCGTCCAGTGCTGAACGAAGGCCTCCCCCAAGGGAGGGTTTGCCATAATTCACACGCTTGGCAGGCGGGATCGCAGTGGCTCACCGATTAGTGAGAGGACGCTGCTGCCCGTCCTCCGGTGTCTGGCCGCAGTTTTAAGACGTACCCGGGTTAGCTAAATATCCCCTCCTAATTCGTACACATACATACATACATAAAGTCACGCCTTTTTCCCATGGGGGTAGGCAGAAACTACGGAGCGCCACGTGCTACGATCCTTACATAACCCTTTTGCTTCATCTACATTCATGCATCGTTTCATACATGAACGCCGGTTGTGGGTACTGCGCACCTGACCTTTTTGAAGGACATCACCAATAAGGTCCGTATATGTCCTTCTAGGCCGTCCCCTCCTGGCGTTTCCACTAACAACCGCGTTATAAATCTCTTTCGTTAATCGCCTTTCATCCATCCTCTCTACATGACCAAACCAACGAAGCATACTTTTCTCTATCTTTGTCACTACATCTTCTTTCAGACCACAACGATCTCTTATCACGCTATTTTTTAATCTCACACATCACAATCACATGCACAGACAACCAAACCCGAAACAACTATCTGTAGAACATACAAATATTAATTGTTCCGTGCGGGGATCGAACCCGCGACACGTAGCGCAGAAAGCGCTTAGCCACTGCGCCAACCGTGTCGTCAAATTCAAAGTAGTACACCGCACATACTTCGCAAGGAACGAATTTCTACTACATTAATTCTATTTTCATGCCTCTTCTGCCACACCCAACATTCACTTCCATACATAAGCATATTTCGTGACATTCTGTTAACTAATCACCGAACACGCTAAACAATGTCGTGTTCACATCCTGGATGATAACCATCCTTTGCATATCAAGACACATCATCTGCTTAGCGGTATGAATTTCGCTTAGCTTAGCTTTTGTCCGCGACTTCTGTACGTGTGTATGTCACTCAACTTCTCCTAAACGGCTGGATCGATTTTGATTGAATTTTTTGTGTATGTCTGAGTGTGTCCCTGGATGGTTTAGATTCATAATAGGACCCGGTAGGTGCCGCTGCGTATGAGATCAAGGATTTCTTTTTTAATTTGCAACGTTCCCTCTAGACTTCATGGACGGATAGGACATCTATCGGGTCCGGTAGTATAATATATAATTTATAGCCTATAGTACTCCGGGATAATGTAGTATCGAAAAATACTCAAACAATTCTCGAGCCGTAGTTTGCCATATGTCATTACCTCCCAGAATTTGCATCCTTATTAGCGACACTATCGGATGGTGTAATATACAGGGCGCGTTTTTATTTTCAGAATCAACTGGTTCTATTCCTGCCTACGAATATTGTTTTATCAAAAATCCAATGAAGCAGTTTTCATCAAAATCGAGCTCGAGACTGCTTTGAGTATTTTTGGATATTCCTTATAGTTTCGGAGTTGGCCATCCACGCCCACTTGAAAAATTCATCCTGTATATCAGTGAAATAATTTTTCAGATCGGATGAGTAATTTTGGAGATTACCACTTACAAGAAGACTCACTTTCATTCTTCAGCCAATTCAAGGTCATTACTGTTATGGGAGTCAATCCTATGTCTTCAGATGCCTTTGTACTGACTGTACTACTAAGCGGTATAGTATAATCAGATTCCTGGAAGAAATATTGAAAGTGACTAATGTTTTACAAAATATAGCTTAGTAAAATTATGTTACTTTCGCACTACCCTAGATTCAGGTGTTCCGTATTGACGTAGTAAATAATAAAAATCAAGACCAAGTGAGCGTACGTGAAGAAGCTCCCGCTATACAAAGGTGACGCTCCGCGATTAGGGCCGATGAAATTACGTTGAAACGTCAGGACATACGAGTTACAGTATGTTTTTATATTTTTACTCGATTCAGGCCCGACACTGTTGAATCATATTCTGTACAAGCCGCGTAACTTTAACAACTTATTTCTAAATTTACCAATAGATAAATTTATTTGATAACACGGTTGGCACAGTGGTTGAACGATCGACTGCTGCGCTACGTGTCGCGGGTTCGATTACCGCACGGAACAAATATTTTTATGATCTACAGATAATGGTTCCGGGGGTTTGTCCATGTGAATATTTGTGTTTGTAATCGCATCCAAAATTATAGCTTAGAATTGTGAATTGCGTGAAATAATTATTAATTTCTGTAGATAATTCTTTACAAGAAGCTTTTTGTTTTTCATTTATATAATGCCGTGGTGGATCATTTGAATGCAAATCCCTTACAGCACCTCGATTCTCTCAACCACTAATCCTTTATTTAGTAAACTACATACTTCATAGTCGCTTTGTTCGGGCATAGCTTTCAAATGGTGCAACTCTTCATGCTTTTCTAAAAAGTTCCAGAAATCTACACATTTCTTCGAATTGTATTCATTATCCTCTTCTGGTACTGGATTATAATCCAGTATCAAGTGCTGACTTTTCATAGGTTCCCCGCAACCCGTGATTTTGATCGCAGCTGAAACACATTCAAAATCATCGTCGGCTGATTTTATCGTTCTCGTGAATTCTATTTCTTTTAAGTCATTCGACTCGTCTCCATTATCCGTTTCATTTCCGAATATCTGTTCAAGGTTAGAGCCAAGATCGAAAGAGAATATAGTTTCGTTAGAATCCGTATCTTCTATTTTATCTTTTGCCTCGTTTCTTACTATGGTAAAAGTTTTCGAATTTGACGACGATGATTCATGAGTCTTTCTTTCACCAAATTGTCTATCTTCATCAAACCTTGCATCTTCACCAGCACATGAATCACATACAGATTTTTCCAAATTTGAATCAGGTGTAGTATTTAAAAATACTTTTGGCTCATAGATAATATTTTTAAACCAGCTTGATTCGATATTCTTGGCACCAGACATTGTTTGACAAGGTTTAGTACAAAGTATGATATTACTGTTACTCTTTCATCTACATACTAAGTACAAAGAATCAAAAATCTGAACAGAAATCACGAAGATTTAGCTAGGAAATCATAGATTTAGGAAATTATTGACAAATACTTTTGATAGGAGACAAAGACAAACACTATGAATTGCAATAAAAAGTCTGTACATTATAAAAAAGAATGACTTAGTAATTAATCCATCCTCTGCCTGTAGGCTCACGCTGGCAGAAAATTACCTATTATCATTGAAATTCCAACCTTTTTAATATTATCTTTGATTATAATCAACAATTTTTTGTTTGTCAAAAAGAACTTTCATACAAAAAAGCTTTCACTATAATATAACTATCAACGATCAGTATTATATTATATTAGAATTGATAATTTAGATAATTGGTATTAAATGTTGTCAGCTGAACAAGTCTGTCTCATCGCCAAAACCGATTCTACTGCGTCTCCTAATGTGATTTCATCTATCGAGGGAACCAGTAATCCAAGGTCGAACGAAACATTCAGCAGTTTTGGTGATGGGGCTTGCGGAGAACCACTATTTGCTCAGCATCTACACATAGACTTTTCCCCAAACGAACAAACGGACAACAATTTTGTACAAAAAAAAATCTGTGCATTTTGGAATTTTCTCCACAATACGCCTGAGATACAGAATTTGATCGTATTACCGGTATGTTTTTTATAATAATCTTTATATTTACATGACTAGTTACAGATATTTTCATTTTTATTTTCATTTTCATGACCTTCAAACCTTCAAGAAAAAAACGTACTCCTTTTTAAAAGGCCGGCAACGCACTTGTGACTCCTCTGGTGTTGCGGGTGTCCATGGGCGACGGTAATCCTTACCATCAGGCGATCCGTCTGCTCGTATGTCGCTTATCACATAAAAAAAAAGCTGGGAAATATTGTAATGTTCATGACTAATTTACCTCGACTAATTTGATGAAGTCAAGCGTAGACTTTTATGTAAGCAATAACTACTTTTTGGTTTATTGCTTATATCTATTTACTCATCCCCAACTTGGGTATCTTAGGGGGTAAATTTATTTTATAAATAGGCCAGATGAGCAATTTTAGCGCTATTAGAGATCATCTCGGAATCAATATGTATCGAAATAAAAAAAAACTGTTTCTTTTCTAAAAACGTTGTCCCACAGGAGTATTTCTCCTGTATAGTGGGTACCGTTACAAACACACATGTCACATGCACACACAACCAGACCCGAAACAACTATCAGTAGATCATACAAATATTTGTTTCGTGCGGAGATTGAACCCGCGACACGTAGCGCAGAAAGCTAATCACTTCCCCAATGCGCCAACCGTGCCGTCAAGATATCGCCAGCCTATCTTTATTTGAATTCTCGTAGTAGTATTAAAATAGACGTATCTTTACTTTTAACCTTTGATATTGAATACTTGTTGGCCGGAGTCGAGATTAAAACAATTAAACATCAGAATCTCTTATAAAATGACTAACAAACCTGGCCACGCGTTGCTGTGGCTTAGTTATAATAAGTTAAATTAATATTATACTAAAATATTCAACAAATTTAAATTAATATTCTGTGACTTATCGGGATAAAAACTATTCTATATTTCAAATTGGGCCAAACAATACACATTTACAAAATTTCATTAAAATCGGATTAGAGGTTTCGGAGATTAGCGTAAACGAACATCGTCACGTGGGATTTTTATATATGTATAAAGATATTTCATACAGGAACATCACACCTTCACCAAACTACCAAGCAGAACCAGCAGCGTATCTGAGGAGAACGAGTCTGAAACAGAATCTGACCAAGCTATAGATGTTGGCAGAACTGCCATCTCCATGCTGGAGTTTTGCGAAGAAAAAGGTACAACATGAAGATACAACGGTTAAAGTTAACATTAGAATAGCATTAACTACATCAAGAAGAAATACGTGATGTGGTTGAACACGTCTTATTTTTTTCACAGGTCTAATAGACCGCACGTTTGAAGCTAAAACAGCAGAGTCCAGGTGCACTTTGGGCTCTCGAGAGTACAAGGAAAATGAGACTACAGCACGACATAAGGCAAAAAAGAATCGTAAGACTTGCTTCAGATTTTTTCATATGAATCCAATTCAGTAATCTCGCTTTGCTTAATGTTTCTACTCTAAATCCAGACTTAATAAAGCAATCTTATTATTTCTCATTCATATAACTGCGAGCTGCGAATACTGGATAAACAGGCTTGTGATCGTAGATCTATACAGGTTTCTGTTACAGCCAGCAGTATCACAATTTTGTGAGGGACAACCTCAATGCGGCTACGCCAAACGAAAAATAATTCCCCGAAGGGTTAGGCAGAGGTGTACTATTCTACACCCACATTCCACCAATGCTGTTATTGAGTCCCATGTAATAGGGGGCGAGCCTATTGCCACCTACCGAGCATAGTTTCAGACTATGCTGCTACTGAGAGTTTCATACAAACAAAAACATAGATATATTATTCGTGAAACTCAAGCGAGACACGTATGACGTTATATTTTGGCAACAACTCGTGCGCATTTTTTGTTAATATTCCTCCCTGAAGTGCTGTTAAGACAAACTGTTATATACATACATAATATCACACCTTTTTCTCAGGGAGTAAGCAGAAAATACGGAACGCCACGTGCTACGATCTTTACATAACCTTTTGGTTCATCTACATTCATATTAGACATACGAACCATTTGCCAAACTGATTTTTATCTATTACTTCAGCCTGCATGTGTACAACCATCTGCACACCGTGTCCTGGTCTCATGAAGAAAAAGCTTGCAGTGAACGACACGCCAGTACAGAGGTTATGCAAGAAGATGGAAGCTTGGGACGTTAAACATCCTAAGTAAGGCCTGTTGACAAGACCAAATTGCCCGAAGGAGTAGCTAGAGCTACTAACTAGTCTCCTTCGTTTATTAAACGAGGTCTCGCATTACAGTTGTTTATCGCGTTGAGGAAATTTTCGTCAGTTAAAGCGTAAGAGGATAGACTGTCCAGGATACAACTTTTTTAGGTATTAATATTTGAGACACTCTTCGCCAGTATCTGGAATGTCCTGTTGAGTTTATTCCAGCTTTTGTGATAACCATATTCTCCTCTCCCAGTTCAGTGGTGGATACAAGACTGTCTTCTCCTCCTTCCACGTCCAGTTCTGATAAATCATTGTACTCCCATAGGTCCATGGAACCACCTTCACATCCACCGTCTCTACAACACGCCGTCTTGCAGCGCGTAGTACACCAATGAAAACCTTGAAATGTTAATAACATTCTATTGTTAATTATATTCTTACTTTTAGGTATTTATTCGTAGTCTTAGATAGTGTTTATTCTTTAAAATAATTATATTGTTTTGTTATTATACGATTCGTTTGTTTTTAACTAAGGCAGATGTGTGTGTGTAGCTGTTAATTTGAAATTGGTACAGATTTTTAATGGACTTATTAGAGAAATAACTTTTGTGAGGTTCATCTCGCCCTTTGAAAAAAAATTGAAAAGCCAGCCCAAATCAAGTTCACAGTATTATCATTGGAGACAGACTGCCACAGTCAGGATACGAAGGTTCTTCCAAAATGATGATACAAAGTAATAATAATACAAATGGGACGATCATAATATCAGTCAATCAACTCGGCGCATTCCTCTCAGCTGATGCATGCCTATCTGTTATGACGCAACACTCGCGATGATAGAAAGTAGACTTGTTGGCTTACTGACCATGGCATTGATATAGTAGGTAGCGGTTTCATGTCCCAGCAGTATGAGTCAGTTTGATTTATGTTTGCTTTGGCATGGTCCCCTTTGAACTGCCGAGGCCCACCTTCAAGTGCCGAAGTGAGAATGTGGCACACTCCTCTGTGTGGCAGTCTCTTGCCGATGTATCACACTCAGGCGGAGGATAGTGAGTGAGGATTCTCACCACAAAAAAGAAATGTTGTGATTAGCGTAAGCAAAATTCAACGTCTATAGTTAAATCCATCTTGATGAAATGGTTTATCCTCTTTTATTCTTTGTTTGCACTGGCACATAAGCACTGGCAAAATATAAATGTCATTCCTATAGATTGTCATCAAATATCCTCACAATTTAATTTTATTGACAGTCATAAAATCTTTTAAATATATAATTTACTTGATATTTGATTATTTTTTAAATGTTGTCCGGTGAGAACACGTGTTTTCTCAACGGCGACGTTTCTAGGATTACTTTGGTTGGTAGCGTGACCAGTCCTACCGAAAGATATAGTATCTTCGGAGATGGGTGTTGTGGAGAGCCTTTAGTTGCCCAACACGTGAGCCTGGACTTTACTTCAAAGCGTGATGACATCGACAACGACTTTGTGGAGAGAAAAGTCTGTTCATTTTGGGAGTTCATTCGGAATACTCCTGAGATTCAGAATTTGAAGGCGAAACCAGTATGTTTTTATTTATTTATATTTTAGTTTGTTTGCCATTTATTGATGGTGGAAAGTTTGCAACGGGGCTAAAGATATATTCTATTCCTTCTATCCTCAATCACAAGCTCTTGAGACAATAGTCACGCTAAAGCTATTTCATTTGGTCCAGGAAAAGAAAAAATATCCAAAACCATCGAATACTGAAGAAGATGAGACCGTCAAATCGGAACCTGAATGTCCTAAGGTAGTAGAGAAAACAGAGAAAACTGCTGTAGCCATGCTGGACTTCATAGAAAATAAGGGTAAGACTTGAGTATAGACAGAATCAGGATACAGTCTACTCAAAGAGACAGCAAATAAATCCTACGATCTTCTGTATTGTACGTACTGTTTGCAAACATCAGCCTCATATGTGGAACTCTCTGCCTACGTCTGTGTTCCCTTCCACATTCAACCCGTCTACCTTCAAAAATAGAGTTAACAGGCATTTTCTGGGCACGCTTTTTTCATCAGGCGTGATCAAGGTCAAGAGCAAGCCCATATAGTAATAAAAAAAATATATATATACACACCTAAATGGAACTTTTTGTAAATCATACAAATATTTTGTGCACTACGAGAATTTATCTTAGCACTCGCAGAAAGTCGATCGCAAAAAGCGAAGTGATAAAAATAAGACAACGCAATTTTATTTAAATGGAAAAGTAAGAGTGTGTATAAAGTGTTGTAATTATTGGTTCCAGGACTCATAGACCGCACGTTCGAAACCAAAATGCCACAATCCAAATGCACGTTAGGCTCTAGAGAGTACAAAGAAGGTGAAACCGTCAAACAGCAGAAGAAGAGAGAAAAGAAGAAACATGGTAACATCTTGAAACTCTTCTTTACGATTATTCTTTGGTTCTACTTATAAATTTGTTTAACCAAACATAACTGAGCGTAGGCTTAGATTCCGGGAATAAGAGATCCGGCTAAGTGTTATTGGGCTTCTTGTATGGAAAGTCGAAGCAGCCAGTCCGAAGTTTGAAAGTGTTTCCAATAGATGGCAACTGGGCCTCGAAATGAGAGAATACAGAATGACACACAGGAGGTTGCGGCAACGAGATACAATCGATTTTCTATTGTTTCTCATTGCACCAAATGACGGGTTAAATAAATCATCATCAGCATCATAGCATCACGCCTGTATTCCCCGAAGGGTTAGGTAGAGGTGTCCACCCACATTCCGTCGATGCTGTTATTGGGTGCCATGTAATAGGGGGCGAGCACATTTCCATCTACAGGGCACAATTCCAGACTCCGTGCTGCTACTGAGAATTTCTATACAGAAAAACCCAATAACACTTTGCCCGACCCGGAAATCGAACCCAGGACTTCACGCTCAGCAGTCGCGCTTGCAACTACTAGACCGGGTTAAATAAAAACAATCATATTGTAGTCCACAGCTAGACAAAAGACTTTTTGTTATTAATACATGTTTCTATATTCATTTTAACATTCCATCTTTTCCTAATTATAGTTTGCACGTGCACATCCGTCTGTATGGGTCCATGTCCGGGCACCTTGAAGTCTGCGAAGCCTTCAGTTGAGTTCCTTTCGCCAACAAGGATGTTAAGCCGCAAGATGAAAGAATGGGACGTCAAGCACCCTAAGTAATTACTTAATCATTTTTTACCACATACAAGATACATTTAAAAAAGTAACAGATAAAATCGGTACGTGAGGTGCAGAATCGAACACAGTATTTGCACTGATTTTGCTGCTGATTCCACCATTCGTACAACATTATAAAATAGGAACAGGCAAAGTAGAAAAAATACACTGATAACAAACACATGTCCATAGCAGCGTAGAAAATGAAAACAAAACATGACCAAAATACTTCAGTCTAACAAAACATTAGACAAAGAGTAGTACAAAATGCGAATCAATAATATAAAACTATACTAAATAATGAACTATACTTTTAAATTATCAGCCTGTAATTCTAACGTCTACTGCTGATTATGGGCAGGTGCCACAGGTTCAGCAATATCTAAAAATTTCCAAGATCAGTAAACTGCTGCAGAAGCAAGCTGCTGGTAAACGGTGCCTTAGTTTGAATGGCGATATAATGCATCGTAATTTGATTATGTATATAAAAAAATCTGTGTTTTCATGGATTTGAATGGCAGTGTAAATTTCAGAAAAGTTACATTAGCAACCCAGAGTTAGAAAATGTATTTAGTAAATCAAAATTCTCGCCCCCTGTGACTGAAGACTTACGGCATCAATGAGATGTGGATAAAGAACATTAAACTTTATTTATTTATTAGTTATTACAGATCCTTCTTTGTACGATTTTCTCAGGTCCATGGAACCGCCTGGTCACCCGCCGGCTCTACAACATGCCATCATGCAGAGACTTCCCTATCAATGAAAAGTCTGGAATATTTATAGTTACTTTTACTTAGTTATAAATGTTTTTTTCATTAAATATACTATTATTTTTGTTTCAAGTTATGTGATTTAAAGGTTTAATTGTAGTAGTCGGTCACTTGCGGCGATTAATAGCTACATGACGATCATTGCCATCTATCGAAGTCAAGCGACAACTGCAATGCTACATTGCACTATGAAAGTTTGCAATTATTCTACAAATATACGAATGTCTGACATCAATGTCTTCGGCCCGCTAGGCAAATATTACTATACCTGATCTTTAATCCTTCTTTCTCAATGAAGTAACACCATACTTCGTTCTGTTATACTCGGGTCCAAATTTTTGCTATGAGTACCTCTGATACAAGAACTACACAAACGATAGGATCTAACCTATCTTTTACCATTTATTTAATGCTGAAACTGCAAAAGCGATATTACAACCAAAAACCACAGTAATCTATTTATTCAAACTTTTTCTTGCAACTATTTTCCCGTAATCCATAAACATTTTCAAAACAATAACTGTCACTCAAACATTGACAACATTGACAATGTCACTTCCATTTATAAAGCGGCTTTGATAGTTCCTGTTCATCCAAATTATTTTCTACCAACCTTGCTAAAAAGGACCTGCTGAAGATTAAATCCGTTTAAATTACTTTGCTCAGGCTTTGGTTCTGTTCAGCTCGGTTGGATTTTTAGGTTTCCCTTCATCCAAATGCCACAGTCTATATGTTTACGATCAGCTGCTACGCGTTTCACCCTCTGATCCAGCGGTTCGTGAGGCTCTGGAGATATGTCCAGATAGTGTCAGACATTCTGACGTGCCTGCTGTCCATGATCTGCTGCCAGTGCGTGGATGCGATGCCTCTTTCTACCTCCTCGTCCTGCGGGACTAAGCCTTCTGTTCAAATTTTTGAGGTAACGTTGATGTGTCTTGTATATCTACCATCATCGTAAAAAAATTGTTGAGTGTACTGAATACTCAATACTTTATTTGCATTCCACAATGTAGTACTGAGGTGGTAGACTTAAAACGAATGGTGGACCCCGTTGGGTACTATGAATTCTGACGTAAAGTAAGGATTTACTGCTGAAACTCCACCAGTAACATTCTCTCAAAGCCTGAGCTGGTCCATGTGAAAAATCGCATCTTTACGCAGGCACACTCTAGTTTATTATTTATTTTATCATTATCAGAACGACTGTCGAACCTCTCGAGGTTTCATATTTTTCGACAATCACATCCTCTAATACCAGGCAGGTTCTTTTTAACGTTATCCTGTATGGTGGATGCATTTCACAAACACAAATCTTCACATACACGAACAACCAGACGCGGTAGGACTATATGGCCATAAAAAAGATACATACGGAAATCAAACCTACCACCGTAGCACAGCAGTCATTAACTAAACCAATACGCCAACCGCACTGTCAAATGTTAAGGATATGACATTTCTGCTTAACCTTTCGCTAATTATTAGTACGATGTTTGTATTATTGTAATAAACCTCAATTTTCCATTAGACTCAATGTGTCAAACCAAAAAGTCAGCTAGTCGACACTGGGCGGTCGAGTGGCGAGCCCATGAGGGCGCAGCATCTCGTGATAGACTTCACTCCTCGGCGGGAAGACACGCCGGAGATACAGGCCCGGTGCCAGCAGTTCTGGCAGTTCGCCAAGAACCAGCCAGAACTTGAAGGCATGATGGTGCAACCCGTGAGTATAGACTGTTTTATTAAGACGAGAGAGAGAGACGAGAACATAATATGAATTGAAAGCACTTACATTCAAAGCTGAAAAAATATTTTTAGGACACAAAAATCCTGAGCCTAAAATATGATCTTTTTACATAACTTAACTCCTTAGTTTGTGGTTTTATTGCGCCTTTGGCTGAACTAGCTTATCACACGGGAAAAATATTTTAGAGGAAATTGTCGTCATACCCACAAGGAAACACACGGTACTACCAATCAAAAAAAAAGGTTATACTTTTAAAATGCCTCATGAGCATAGCCTCCTAGTTTCGATTTCCAGGTCTATCCAATCGCATCCGAAGGTTGGGATTGGGCCCGTTAGACAGCAAGAGGCATTCCGATTCCATAGGACTCAATAAGAGCATCGGTGAAATGTGGATATACTTACAGTAATCTGCCTTAATCTTGCGGGATTACAGACATGATGCTATTTTATATTGTGTTATCTGCTTTATAGGCACCAGACTCAGATCGACGTTTAAAAGATTTATCAAGTTCTGCGATACATCAGGACTCGTTCCCAAGAGAAAATAAAAGTGCCTTGCCCGCCATACATATGATGAAGAAAGCGGATAAAAAAGGTAAAGCACAGAACATTTATATTTCATGATATCGAGCCTTCATGCGACTTTTTGGTGGCCACTTATCCATTCACAGGATGCATGGTATAACTCCCATAAGTGACGATTTCGAAGTAACTTCTGCGCACCCTGGATAACCACCAGCCCTGTCACAAACCTTACTTGGTCACGGCAGAAGAATCTCCATTCAATCATTTCAACTAGAATTTCCTTATATCTTTCCCTAGATCCTTACGTCGTACAACGTTTTAACTCCTTAATTGCTGAACATAAGCATCTCCTATGTTGCGCCACAAGACTTGACCGTATGCCAAGTACTGAGAAAATATGAAAATACGATGGCAGTGCAGTCAGCTATCATTTTCGGGTCATCAAACCAACTTAATACAAAGAGTTATATTGTCACGCGGATTTTAATACCCTCATTGCCCAGGCCCTATCTTCCTTCAAAAGGAATAAATTAGATATTAAAATTACTTTACTTTTCAGGTATTCTGAAAGCCGCTTTAGAAGCCGGCGAAGTAAACAAATATTATTCTTGAAACGATTTACATTCTTTATGAAATTTACTTTTTACATAGTTTTTGTTTGTTGATTATATTATATATTCTTTTGTTTTTGTTCAATCGTTTATTCTTACTGAACTATATTCGTTAGTTATAGGATCAACAAAGTGGCCTCTGTTTACTCAAAGGGTCTCTTTAGGTTCGGAAAAGACACTTGAGCGTCCATCTCGGATCACTTAGATCGGCAGGAAATTTACAAGATTGCCACACACATCTTGATCACACACACAGCCAGCGAGATCGGACATTTCTTGTATTATTGCTGTCTGCGTGACATGCCTCGGCGCATTAGTAAATCATTGAAACAGCAAAACTGATAATCGCTATGGTAGGTAACAGTTACGACAAATAAACCTTATTTTTCCAATGGTAAATATGATTAGGACATTGTTCCACTATATCGAAGTCCTTTTGCTGTGTCGAAGATAATGGGTAAAATATTTGGACACCTTGAGTGTTCCAGTATATCTGACGCTGATTGCGTCTCCTTCTGCAAGAGTTATGAAAGTCATACGGACAAATAACAATTCCTAAATGCCCCGGAACCCTATTCTTGCAGTTGTGTACTGATAGGTAGGAAATTATCTCCGCAGGGCAGTGTAGAGTTTTGATACTTTTTATTTCGGCGCAGTAACTTAGTTTGTATGAACTGACCTTAAAATTTGTAATGTCTCGCCCATAGACTTAGAATTTGTCTCGCCAGCCACTGCTCGTCTGATCCGGTAATAAAGTTGACTCTGGTGACCAAGAAAGCCCCAACAAGAGTACATTATATTTTTATAGGTATTGAAATTTGAAATGATACCAAAAATACGTAAAAATGATGTATATTTTTGATTTACTTATACAGTAATCAGTGTATATAAATAAAAATAATATAAAAAATAAATATTTAAATTAAAGTTCAATAAATTATCAATACTGTCCGTGTTAACAGAGTGGAAGAAATTCAGATGACTTTTCTGATCGCTTCCACACCTGCTCAATTTTTTTAAAATATCTAACTATACAATTTTTATCTGTACGTACAGGGTTTAGGTTCACAAAAAAAAATAGAAATATTTCTAAACCTGGATGTTTATCACATTCATGTTTTCGGATACTGGCAGATTTCTAGGTCGTTTTTAATTTTTTTATCATTTACGAGTATTTTACTGTACAGACATACCCTGAAAGACCATTGTTTAATTAGCACGCGCGCAACATCTCAGAGGTAAGCAGTTTTGAGCCCCGATTTCCAACTGCCTGCAAAATGGACAAAAAGACATGGTTTTACACAAAACCTCACTATTTCCAATTAAACTAAATTCCGATCTTAGCACCAGGGTATGCCTGCATATATAAATACCGCCATCACGTCTTATCATACATGATGCGCATGATATGGTGGTCGTTCTTGACGCGCGCGTCGAAGTCGTGCATGTCCGTGCGACGTCGCGCGGCTCGCTCGGCGTCGTGCAACACGTACTCGCGGATACCGCACGGGCAACAAGCGCCGCACTCGCAGAACGCACAGCAGGCTTTCACGGCACCCCACGCTCCTGGAATAAGCAGATCGATGAAACAGATCACGGAAACATGGTGGGCACAAAATGGGACTAGAATTTTGGCTTGCAAATTAATCAGAATAACTTGGAGTAGCTGTTAGAAAATCTTATTTCTACTTTATTTGGTTGTAGAAAGCCAGCATGTAATTTTGCGTATAGGTCTTGGAAGTCCTAACCCGATTTGTATTAAGTTTGTAAGTTAAGGACTTCCTTTAATCTTTTTCTCACTAATGTTATAAATACGTTGCAGAATTTCTGATCACTAAGGTCTTGGTGGCATGTTCACGCATAAATATATGCTTCATCTTAGGTTATTAGTTAGTTTTTACACATCTAAAAATTTGAATAAATATCTTTAATAAAAACGTTAGCCTTTCTCTGCTGTTTTAGCCAGCAGCCTTTCCTCACCAATAGCCTTCGCGATCTGCGCATATCTGAGATAGGGGGTCTCGACGGTGTCGTCCACGGGGGCCTGGCAGACCCTCACCACGTGGGGCACCCGCACTGCGTTACGCTCATTCACGGTAATGCGGCGCGTGCCACCGAACAGGGGACAGGGGCTGTTAGGGTACACTTTCTGGAACAAATGACAAAAAAACAATGAGAACCTCTTGTTCAGGACTTATGAAGCACTACTGTTGCCTACATCTTCGTCTGCGTGTACTGGGTCCAACTAATCTATAATACTCGTACCTAAAAACCATCCAGGTGACCCAATAAGTATAAAATAAAGGAGAAAAAGAATTACGAACACATTCACAACGGAATTTTGTACAATATAAAAATAATTTAAAAAAAAAAACGTTATCACATACTAGAATTATTAATTCCTGTACCGTGGGTGCGTTTACAAACACAAATATTCACATGTACAAAAACCCAGACCCGGAACAACTATCTGTCTGTAGGTCATATTTGTTGCGTGCGAGAATCGAACTTGCGACAAGTAGCATAGCAGTTAATCGCTCAACTAATGCGCCAACCGTGCCATCAAATATATAGAAAAGCAAAATACTCATTTATTCACTTTTAATCACGTAATCCCAAAAATTAAAAAGAGATTATCCAAAATTCAACTTACCTGAGAGGAAATTCTAAAAGTATTATTTTAATATTTCTCATCTACATAATGGGTGAACTGAAAATATATTGTAATAACAGTTACATAGCTTTAAAATAGACTTTGACCCCTGAGTTTGTTTCGGCGTTTCTTCTCAGGGATAGTCAATAGGAAATGCCGACGCCATCTAGTTTAAAAAAAGACGTGTAAAAGTGATTGAAAAATCCTAATAACAATATAAATAAAAAATATCCCTAGGATTTTCTGTCGCTAACGTTCTTCTGTTATTGGCAGTGATGAAGAAGAAATTCACTGAACTCTTTGATCACGCTTTACTCTCACAGATTATGTTTAAAAGTACCGTTGGCCATCTCCTAAAGCAGAGCGGGAGAGGTTTCCTCTCCAGGAGCAGCTCAGCTGACGTGTTCTGGATCTTGCCCTTCCATTCTCGCCTCCGACTCTTACAAATGGGGCGGCATCTGTCACAGTTGAAACGATTACTCGTTTGTTAATGAACACACCACATCTAAGGGGGATGGTAATATAACATCGACTGATTTTAGTCTTCTGTCTGGCTAGTTATTTTTTAGGCTATGTGGTGCATGAAAAAAGCCTGTCCAAGTAATACTAAGAGTATCATAAGCGAGTCTTGGGCAGTTTCTTACGAAATTTGCTAACTGCATAATAATTTCAAAGTAATTTAAGTATAAAAGCTTATTATACGATGAAAAAAATTAAAAAACAATTCGATCCAGCAAGTTCTCTCTTGTCTGTCCCCCAGCAACGCCCTAAGCCGAGGTTCGAGTCCCACTATGGGACACCCTTAGCAGTGTTGCTTAGTATTATTTAATTTGCTCGGCTGGAGGCCCTTCTGGTCTCGCCATTTGCCCGTTTAAGTAGTAAAAGCTCCCTGAGATAATTGCGAGAGACAAATCAAAAAAAAAAAATTAAATGGCATCAAGAAAAACTGAGGTACGAAATAATAAGATAATTATTTGCGTGCATTGCACAAGAAATTGTTTAATTTCTCAGTAAAGCCTCTTGCACAAGAACGAGGATCTAAAATTGTTTTTAACATACAAGAAATATATTCACTTGCATAGATCCTCAGTTTCTTTGGGATCTCGTTTAGTGTTCGGCAATTTTATCATTCCTAAACTGTTTTAGAAAACCTGAATCGAAACCAATTTTTTGTAGAATTAGATAGAATTGACGTTTATTTTTGACATTTGTTGTGATTGTTTATGGATGTTCTGTTTTGTTTTCTACTGTGGAAAAGATTTCATTCATTTCGATTTAAAGAATAGACCACCCTTTCTCTTCACATAGGTTTCATAATACGTAAAGGGTAATGAAAGGAGTATGCATATCTACTTTTTATATTAATGTGTGGACCCGGCCAACCACGCGATAAATTGTTGCCAATTTTATACTCTCCAACTATCCTCATTATGAGTTACGACTTATAAAACATACAATACAATACACTTTATTGCACACCATACTACAGTGGAAACCAATAGAGATGTACAAGGGGCTGTCTTATCTGCCAGACAACCTTAGGATGGACAGAGTAGCGGGTAAAAAGAGAAGAGTAGTTCATGGTGTAACATAAATATGAATAATAAATAATAATAATCCTCCTGACCGATTTCGGTCACGGCGGCCAATCTCACTGGAGAATAGCCAACTACGCAGGAGATATTATAGAGCACAAGTGTGTGCGCAAACACAGGTGCTCTCTCTATTCCTTCACTCTCATAGTCCGATGGGACGGCAATCCGACACGACCGGAGAGAGATCAGGCGCAGGACCAACGGCTTTACGTGCTTTCCGAGGCACGGTGTGTATTCACATACACGAAGACCCAGACCCGAAACAAATATCTGTAGATCATACAAATATTTGTTTCGTGCGGGAATCGAACCCGCGACACGTAGCTCAGCAGTCGATTTCTCAACCACTGCGCCAACCGTGTCGTCGTCGTCGTTTATAAATATGAATATAAACTACATAAACAATTATAACATAAAAAAAAACATTCGTTTTTGTGAAAAATAACTTAGTAAATATAAAATCAATGATGAACATAATATTATTTTTGTTCGTATGATATTATAACGTGTCGCTGTAAATGAAAGGGTGGTGATAACCCTCCTTTTAAAATGGATGCGTTCAAACAATATACTAATCCTTCTCCAAGTGTGATAACAGTTCTCACACAAGTTTTTTACCGTAATAAATTAGGCACTAAAATCCTTGTTTACCGAGCAAGAGGATTCTATATTATTAGGTGCCAACGTTTATAATGTTATTGTTTTCCCAAAATACCGATTGCAGCGTATTGCGAAAACAGTACCCCTAGTGTACCTAAGTTTTTTTTGACAAATTCAATTTACTACATCGATCGCGTTCGGCGGTGCGACTGGTGGAGAGCATAAAACGTACCAATCGGAGCGCCAAACGCGTCCGATGCGTTAAATCGAGTTTGTCGAAATAAACTTACACTAGGGCCTCGGTAGAAATTTACGTGCTATATATGACTTCTGAAGTGAGGCGGTTCAGAATAAAAACACCGCGTCCCAGTTATTAACTAATTAAAACTAACTTCATAATAAACATTACCTCCTTAAATTGAAACAAAAAGGCATTTATTATCCCATTTAGTTATAAAGTCAAGTCTTTGTTGTAATAAACGAGGAAGTAAAAGTGTTGCCTTGGGCTCGTCATCAAAGACGAGCCAAATTCGTAATTAAAAAGTTTTAATTTTCTGCCGTTTTAAATTATTGTTACGACGACTAAAGCGTAATATTCAAGTTAGACTAAGTCTTCACTTTAATTTCAGAGACGGAAAATTGGATGATATCTATTGACGCAGGCTTTAATTTTTTTGATGGATAATATTTTTAATGAGTTTTTCTCTCGCGATTTTGAATCAAAAAGAACAAAAGTGTTTCAATTGCTTGTAACTTGTTTAGACTAAGAAAAAGATCCACGATTTGGTTACTTTTTTATATCAACTAGTTTTTGTCCGCGAACTTCTGGATCTCAACAACAACGCCACCTACCGGGACCAATTATAGCTAGGAACCATCCAGGTGACCCAATAAGTATGTACCAAAAAATCATCAAACTCGATCAAGCCGTTTTGGAGGAGATGAATTACGAACACACGCACACCAGAATTTTATATATAATGACTAATAATAGAATAGAACAGGATAAACTTTATTTCAAGTCTTAGACTCATATAGGTTCCACTGGTAAATACGATTGTATTGCGGTACATGCAACAGGCAACAGTGAACTACGTATGGACAATCCACCCTGTCAGCAATCATATTCAGGAGCCTGTTGGGACTGACCCTTACACGTCGTACCAGTGATGTGGCGCGCTTACGCTATATGGTGTAAAAGCAGTCTACTCGCGCCGCCGCAAACATGCCTGATGCACTATAACGCCATGGTAGCCCCATCGGTCTTCAGAATGCGTTATTATATTGAACGCGAAGGACCTCATAAGGCGCTTGAGTACCTATACTTCTCCCACAGGCTGCCCGTGTAAAATGATGAACAAAAGGCTCTAAAATCAAAATAAATATTTGTCGTAGCTTCCATACTGAACTGCATCCTAAGCACGATATTGTCATACTCTCCCTTCATAAACTCTCGTGTTAATGTAATTTAATCGCACATAATTACATGCGGCGCTGCAACGCGGTCGGCAGCGCTCCCGCTAATTTCCTTTATCGGGCTGGAGCACGGGAAATCAGGTTTGCGGTCGCCTCCGCCGGCGCCACGGTCGCAACAATCTCATTTTTGTACGAGCCGACAAGAAGGACGCACGCCTCCAATCTATTTTGATTCAATTGAGTTTTGGTAATGGAAAGGAAAATGCAGGCGCTATGAAGAGGTAACTCGATAAGACAATATCATAGCAGCGTAGTTATCATCTTTCTTCGTCATATCTTAAATAGTTGCATACTGATTTCTGGTGGAATCAGAATTCTAAATACATATTTAAGATAAAACAAGCTTATCTAATTCAACTTCGACAACTCTTGAGACACTGATTCGTAATTGAGATAAAATTGTAACCAAATTAGAGCATGGCAGCGCTTTGAATTATATAATTTAAAAGTCGTTTTATATCAAGTATGCATTGAATGAGACTTCGATCATGACAAACCTTATACCGAACAAACTCGTGAGCATAAAACAACACGCTACAATACAAAAGTCAAAAGATTGCTTTCACATCTGAACATAATTATTATGAGAACAAGATGTTACGGAACCGGAATACGAGAAATTTGCTAATTCACGCTTCACGCTGGCTTGACGAGGCGTCCCTTGAGGGGGACCGCACACCAATTTGCGTACAAACAGATCAAACGCTTTCAAAACTGTATCACTGAAACTTGCTGTTTACATGTTCGCTGGCTTTTAACCGCGACTCCATTTGTGGTATGTATTGGTTTGAAATAGGAGCGTGAAATTTCTGTTATACGGATTAATTAATATTCATACTTATCAAAACTACATATGCCGAATGGATTACAGTCGAGGTGCGCTTGTCAGACGGGTCCAGCTGGCTAATTAGGGTATCAGTAGTATCAATTAAAACTTAATTTAATTAGGGTAACAGTATCTCCCAGGAATTGGATGGCGGAGTTCTAACAGCAATCGTTCCGTATAAAATAAAGATTCAGCCGCATTTAGTTAGACTGGGAGCGAAAGGCTAGGCAAATAAAATTGTACACAGTGTACGAATCGGTATAAAGACCCTCAGAAAAGGGAAAACCTTTAATTTGACTTGATTTTTTATCAACATCAATCGGCCAAACCTTTTTTCATTCTGTCTTTATTCCTGGCTTTCATCGAGATTGGATTGCGAGCACATTACTTACAAACATTGTGCGAAATATATATAATGTTCAAAAGCATAACTATATCCTTAGACGGGTTTTTGCCTCGTATTTTGGAGCCCTAAGCCTTACTATAAACCTTAGTATACCTACAATGCGTAATATAATATCTGCGTCATTAATCGTGTGATGGTAAGCGCAAATTGTTTGCGTCACGTCTTAGGCAGAATTTCTATACAAAAAAACCTTGAAGTTTTTCCTGCATAGAAATTCGCAGCAGCACCACGGCTCGCACCATATTACATGGGATTCAATAACACCATTATCTAAATGTTTATTTATTAATTTAAATTTATTTAAAACATGGAATACTTACAGCAATAAAACTGAATTAACACACTCATAAAAATCGGAAAAACAATAACAAGTCTTCAGATGTGTAGAATAGAATACTATTGCTTAATAATAATAATGTCCTCCTGACCGATTTCGGTCACGGCGACCAACCTCACCGGAGATTAGCCAACTACGCAGGAGATATTATAGAGAAGTGTGTGCGCAAACACAGGTTCTCTCTCTATTCCTTCACTCTCATAGTCCGATGGGACGGCAATCCGACACGACCGGAGAGAGATCAGGCGCAGGACCAACGGCTTTACGTGCTTTCCAAGGTACGGTGTGTATTCACATACACGAAGACCCAGACCCGAAACAAATATCTGTAGATCATACAAATATTTGTTCCGTGCGGGAATCGAAACCGCGACACGTAGCTCAGCAGTCGATCTCTCAACCACTGCGCCAACCGTGTCGTCGCCTATTGCCTAACCCTTCGGGGTATACAAGCATGAGTTGCCTCACGATTGTATTCCTATGCTATGATGTCAAACTCTGAATATAGTTCGTTCATAATTACCTACTCATTTCATTAACCATAGAATATTTACACATGATTTTATTTTTATTAACAAAATTTTTTATCGCTAAATTGACGGCTGGTATAGATGAAGTACCCAGTTCTACACAACAATATTAAAAAAACATAATATATATAACGAATAAAATGAATTTAATGAAGCCAGCATGATTGCATAAGCACATAAACATATATTTCATCAGATGCGTTCACGTGGTGTCATTGAAAATCCGTAAATTAAACCTTCCGGCTCGTACCGGTGCAAATGAAACTCTTCACAAAGACCCATTGTCCTTCCACCCATCCACCCATCTCAACTGAATGATTCGAACAAAAGAGATTCAATCAGAAAACTCATTATTTGTTTATAACAATTTCGATGGTTCCTCCTCGAAATAATTTGTATCGATCTGTTTTGGTAGGAACCCCTTAGATTTCAAAATAATTGAAATCTTAAGGGTTCCTAGAAGAGACTTCCTGATATAAACTAGATCATCTAGTTTTCTCATTACCGAGTAATCGTTATTTCTGAGTTAACAGTTTTAAAGACGAACTATGAATCTGTTAATTCAGAAATATAATACACAGTGTTATCAATAACCTTTGTAGGTGTATTGCTACTGAATATAGATAATTATATTTATAAATCCTACCTAAGAATTGGACCGAAAACCTCTTAGCAGCGATGCTTGCTACTCTTTATTGGCTTGCTTAGTTTTAAATGTTTATATTTTACATATAACCTCTTTTACTAACAGTCTATGATAATAAAATACAGTAATTATCTTCTATTTCTTGACAAGTTAAAATGTCTGGCGAGAAATGTTTGGTTATTTATTTGCGTACATCTATTTAATTTTATTCGAGTCAATAAAATATGATGTTCTAGCCTTCATTACCGTTTTAGACAAAGGAATATTCCCTTTAGAAAAAGGATCAATTGGAGTACAATTTTATATAGACGTTGAAAACGAACATCATTTGAGTTCATGCAAAGTAAATTCGTGGCCAAAAATGTGTTGTCTAGCTGACGAACAGTATAAAGATTGTAGTATAGATACTATACCTGGCGAAAATGTAGACCTTATAAAGCCAGAGAAAAGAGAAACATTGATTTATGTGTATCCAACGTTATACCAATACGATCAAGTAGGTTATTGTAATTTTGTGGTCAATTACAAATGTGGAAAGACTAAGAGATCTAAACAGATTGATGTTAACATTCCTTTTGACACACAAATGTCCAATAAAAAGAAGTCACAATATTTAAAAACATATAGTGATGTAAAAGGTAGAGACTGTGTGTCTCTCGATGAGGATTCTCTACGTGAATGTGAGCCAGTCAATTGTGATTTCAAATACGCCGGAAGGAGGCCTTTCTACGAAGGTAGTCGCAGTAAATGTGTGAATGCACCTGTCTGCGAAACAAATATAATGAAAGAGCTCCCGGACATAGTCTATGTGCCTAAGAGTAATATTTGCAGAGACCTAGATCACCCTTTAACGATTGGTGACATTTATGCTTTAAGTACTGGTTTAGGTATTGTAATTGAGTCAACTAAATATGATAATAACGATATGAAGGTTCTATTAAAATCGAACTGCTCAACCATATCCGAAAATTTAATATTGCTACGAGATCTTATGTTTGGAAAACTGTGTCCTTTGTTCAATGGGGATACATCAGGCTACAAAGAATGCTGTTTGAATGCTTTACTTTCAATATGTGGCTGCATAGTTGCTATGTGTGGCTTATTACTATCGATCATTTGTTGCATTCACACGATGTTATGGTGCTACAAGAAATGGTCCAATGGCGATCTAAAATACACTTTAAAAAATTATTGGACGACAAATGTAAAAAAGAGAAAAGCGTCAATACGTACTCCTTCACACATAAACAGAGAGGTGACGAACAATTTATTAAGAGAAGTTATTGTACGAGACCTGCCGATAGAAATGAGAGATAGTGTAGTGGACATCTGCCAGAGAATCGACCAACAAGTAAAACTAAAGAAGAGATACCGAGTAATGGATCTTGGTAGTCAGGTTAATCTTAGACAAGCTGAAAGTAATACTTCTACTGACACTTCTTCTGAAACATCTGTGCCTGATGACGAGGATAGAGAAAAACTAATGAAATAAACGCCATTTAATTGAATTATATTTTCTTTTTTGTAAATATTTAATATGAAGCATTGTAGGATGTGTAAAACAGTAAAGAACCGTTCAAATGAAATAATAAATATTAACTGAAGTCATATTTATGAATATTTACCGCCATCATCTATGACGTATCCATTACTCACTGCACAGTTTATTCAAACCAGTTGCATGACCCGACGTTTCAGACCAAGGACTAGTGATTGCAATTAAATAGCGTTTTAAAACTAACTGTGGAGATAGAACCAATTGTTCAAACGCGTATCAAATATTAACTAATCGGCTCTTACCGTATTAGAAAATTAAACCAAAATTACAGTTCATCTTTTTTATTATCCACTTTAAGATAATCTTTTTTGATAAAATCAGCTGCTCTTTCAGCAATCATCATTGTAGCCGCGTTGGTGTTAACACTTGGTATCGTTGGCATAATACTAGCATCTACTACCCTCAGACCTTTAACTCCAAACACCCTTAATCGGTTATCTACGACTGCGGTAGGATCTTTAGCTTTCCCCATTTTTGCTGTACCTACAGGATGATACACGTTGTAAGTCACAGTTCTAGCCATACACTCCCAATAATCTTCACTTTCAAACTCAAACTCATCGCATCCTTCAAATTGAATCCTCTTTAATTCAGCTTTCATGTCTTTAAACGTCGGAGTGTTCACAATCTCTGTTACTTTTTTAATAGCTTTCACAAAGGTTTCCATATCACGTTTGTCACTAAAGTATTTTGAGAAAATCTTCGGGTGTTCCATGGCATTCTTTCCGCGTAACAAAATTTTACCTTTCGAATATGGCCGGCAGAGGGATACGAAGAAAATAAACATTTCTTTGTCTTTATTAAAGTCTGCAAATTGCTTACAGATACTGTCTTTTAAAGACAAAGTATTCCTACACATAGAATATATGTAGGAAGTGTTTGGTAAGAAATAGTTGTGGTCGATTTGAACGTCAGGTAGAGTTTTTCCTTCTGGTACAGATAAGAAAGCATTTATGTTAGGTTGGTCATAGTTAGTGGCGTGTGGTCCTGTCTGGTCTATTAAATACTGAGCGGCTGCTTTGTGCCAATAATCTTCTCCTCTCCTTTCAGCTCCTGTGTCTACTGTAACCGGAATAGGAATACGAACATGGTCCTGAAGATTTTTTCCAACAGGCAGGTCGCTTATTACATTAATACCTATATCTTTGAGATGTGCTCTAGGTCCAATGCCAGATAACATCAGCAGTTTAGGAGTATTCACCGTTCCAGCACTAACTATAACCTCTTTTGTCGCAAAATACGTTTCTACTTCACCATATAGAAGCGAAACTTTAACTCCAGATGCTCTATTAGTATCTTCTACAATTTCTATTTGGTTAACAAATGTATGTTTCAAAACTTTTAAATTTTTGCGTTCACGGGCAGGGTTTAAGAAAGCTGTAGCAGTGCTCACTCTTCTTCCCTTATGGACACCTCCTCTAATTTTCCCGACCCCCATCTGTGTTGGACCGTTCAAATCGTCTAAGTATGTTAATCCTATTTCTTTGTAAGCGTTAGTGAGTCTATCAGCTATGTCTCCATGTGTGAAGTTCAGTTGATCAACAACAAACTCCCCTTCCGTTCCGTGCTCTTTTCTTAGTTCAGGATTGTTTAGAATGAAAGGGTCCACCATTTTTTCACTCTTCATAAAGTATTGCTTTAATGAAGGCCAGTCCCAACCATCATTATCTTTGTGGTGCCAAGGCTCGTAGTCTCCAGCGCTACCTCGCATGTGGAGGTTACCGTTGATGGAGCCTGTGCCTCCGAGGGCTTTGCCTCGAGGCCAGAAGGACCTCTCACCATCGCAGCCTTTGTTGCTGTTCTCGTCATGTTCGGTGTAGTATTGGAATGTGTACCGTGATTTATGCGTTGAGCCTGAGAAGTTCGGAACCTAGAAATTAATAAATAATTGATAGTGAATTGTTGACTTATTTACTTGATTTTTTTATTGCAATGGTCCCTTTTTAGTCATTAACAAAGTCCACACCGGAAACGTATAATGAGGTACGAACAATGCTTTCCATAGGAGGATCTCCCCCAGCTTCTATTAGCAGCACCTTCCATTCCTCGACCTCGGAAAGCCTGCTCGCCAGCAAGGACCCGGCCGTGCCAGAGCCAATGATGATGAAGTCGAATTTATCTCCATCTGATATAAAAACGATTTTTTTATAAGTCTATGTTAGGTACCTAATAATACCTACAGTGTTCAGAATAAACTACCTATCGCAAAATACTAAAAATAAACCATATTCATATGCTCAAATTTTAATAGCATTAATTAGCCTAGCATTAAGCCAGCAAAATGTACTAAAATGAATATAATAAGTGTTTTACCCTTAGAGATAGAAAAAATCGTTCTTACGTTACCTATTCTTTTTTACATATTCGTTTTTTAAGTGTGTTTTTCTGCCAAAAATATCCATTATTGTCAAAGACACTTCTTGTTAAATAAAACTCGTCCTGTATAATTCATTAAACAATATTTAGATAAACATGCTTATTATCTCTGACTAGACATCAGTCCAAATAAAGACCAGTCTACAAAACGTTCATAATATTGGCTGTATGTCAGTTATGACCATTGTCTAAAAAAGTAATATGTAGCGAAGGTAAAAAACAAAATAAAGCGGGTAGTAGCGGGTGATAATTTTGTGAATAATAAAAACAGAATTTTATCGAGATAAAGCCGAGATATTAAATTAATGTTTAAAAAATAATGTTTGTCAGACTGGCTGCGGCCCGAGCGGCGCGTAATATAATTAAACTAAAAAAAATGTGGTGGTGTGTACAGCCAGTGATTCCAATATAGGGAGTTCTTTTAACAGTGTAACGTTAGTGAATGTTATTGTAAACAATATACACGCATGCGTGTATTGTGTTCAATCAGTTGGAGAAGTAGTGACACGAGATCAATTGGGAAAACTTCATAAGATAAGATAAGATATGTTTTTATTCATGTAGACCATATACAGGTACTTAAGAATAGTTACGACTCTAGGTGCCACGTTCCAAAATGTTGACTTCCAATGTAGAAGAACGGGCAAGAAACTCCATGGTTATTCTTTTAAATTCAGAATTTCTTACAATATTTTGTTAAAATACATTGTTCTCGAAAACTTATGTGAGGACAATGTAAAAAAAAAAGTCTAAACAAGCCTGATTTTTAAATTAATAACAAATATTCTGATAATATATATGTGGTTAGGATTGTAGGCAAAAACACACAAAACACCAAAAAGTACCTAGTTCGCTTCTACCATACAAGCATACATACAGAGTAAACTATATAGTAAAGACCATATGTGCGGCCCCAGGACCATCTGAACACTTACTTGACAATCCATAAGAGTGGTCTGTAGGCCATGGCTCAGTGATCAGGCATTGGGCAGCCAGGAGGTGCGTCACCAGGTTCGTGAAGGTGGTCCCGGCCGAGCCCTGGCTATAAACCTGGCACCCGTGTGGAAGACACTTCATATTTTCTGGAATATTATTGAAAAATTACCTTAGTATGTACTCACACCATACAGCATTTGGTTAAGGGAAGTTGTGACTGAATTTAATTCCCCAAATTCAAAACACTTGTTTGGGAAACACTCCTAATATTAGATACTTCGTCTATCAATCCCAATTTTAATTTAATGGCTCCATCGTGGTGTGACGATGATTCTGCCAATGTCAAGGTTGAATAAAACAAGCATGTGTATGTTGAGGATGGGCGGTGAAATGACGTGGGCGGTGTAGTCACTGGATGGGTTACCTAAAAAAGACAATCCAACATGAAAAATATTCAAAAGTATGTAAGGAAGCATAAAGGTAAGGGAATAGGGAAATTAGAAATTGAACGTATTAATGAGTTATAACTTGATATTATTTACTTTGATACATTTCCTAATTATCTTAATAAAAGGTGATTCGACACGAGTTAATATAAAAGGGATGTTTATGGGTCTAGGGATATTAGGAGGGAGAGATACTGCGTCTATTTCTCTTTTAGAAATTGAATTTCAGTTAAATCAAAAAAGCTCAAACGAAATTAAAGCTATTCGAATCAAGAGACAACGATGAACAGTTATAAAAAATAACGGAATAACTTTCACAATAATCTCACACGGGCGGGCGCACGGGCGCGCGGGCGTCGCGACTTATTGAGAAAGTTCAAAACTTTGGTATTTGCATGTTAACAAATGATGTTTAATTTGTTTATTGCCCTCCAGAAAACGTGGGCGATGAATAATTTGTTCATGAAGTAGGCACTACCCAGCCATCAAAAGATTTCTAAGGATTTAAAGTTGGAAAGTAGAAAGCTTTTCATTAAGTACACTTTAGCGTTTAAGGCTTATTTTTGCGTAACTTTTAGGTATCATAATTATGAGCGCTTTGGTTTGGCATACCTACCGCGCAGATCGGTTGATCTGTGAGTTTGACTCAAAATTAAAAATGTTTCTACTTTTGATATGTCGATGATATATTTTTTTATTTTTTTTAAGCTTTGCCCCATTTTAGGATTGTTTCTGTATCGTGGCTACAGTTTATAAACATACATGTCACATGCACACACAATCAGACCCGAAACAACTATCGTAGTAGATCATACAAATATTTGTTCCGTGCTGGGATCGAACCCGCAACACGTAGCGCAGAATTAGCTTTCTTTCGCTTAGCCACTGCGTCAACCGTGTCGTCAAAATATGGACATGAAATTTTTCGCTCAATTCACTATTTTTGTTTATCGTTTTAATCTGTATGGTAGGTAACTGGATATAGGCCTCTCAATAAAAAGAAATTCCACATTATTGTTAAAATGTTGATTATAGGTAGATGGCGGTAATGATGCGACCATAAACCCGGTTCTCTTAATGTCCACTCCACAATACATCTTCCCATTGAGGATATTGTCTACATAATAGGTAACCAGTACGCGTACAATCAGCATCAAAAAGATGTATACACGTAGCGAAATTCAAATGCTTATTCTTGGAAAGGTATTGGTTAAAATCATAAAATTTTAATTACCATGTATCTTTATCTATATACTATGTATGAAATTGGTCAAGATTTCAATCATTATTTCCTCTAAAACTCGCTTTTGAATATCGAATACGTCTTTTTAATGCTGACTGTACCAGGCGGAATAGTTACCAATCCACTTTTGCGAAGGGTCTAGCAGACCCAAGCACGACAGCTGAGTGTGAAGTCCTGAATTTGATTCCATGATTGGGCAAAGTTTTATCGGGTTGTGCTATATGGAAATAGATATAATTTCGCAAACTCTTGCTTAGGGGCTAACTTTGAGTAACTTTGACTGTACAGAAATAAACTCATCCCTTCGAGGATAACAGGCGTGATGCAGTTATGTTTATAAATAGTTATTACTTTATAAATAGGTGTTACTTACATAATATCTTCTTCACTATTAAATAATTGAAAACAAATGAGACACGTTCATTATCACTGCTAATTACAGACTGACCAATTTGTAGAAACGTCATTATCGCTAAGTATTAATGTACCAGATAACAGTGTGCGCCCAAAACTCTGCTGATACGATAATGTTTTAATCTTAATCATTTGTATGTTTGTTTGTAAAGCTAATCTTTACACGATTTTGATTAAGTTAATATTAGAGATTCGGAAAGACCTAGATGAGGCTTTGTAAAACAAATGAAGG
Source organism: Shargacucullia verbasci (assembly GCA_947562105.1). Lineage (NCBI taxonomy): Eukaryota > Metazoa > Arthropoda > Insecta > Lepidoptera > Noctuidae > Shargacucullia > Shargacucullia verbasci. The sequence continues at coordinate 725,467 of OX387289.1, read as the reverse complement.
AGAAATTAGGGGTAGAGTCGTATCAAGAGGTCAAAACGAAGACAGAAGATACAAAGTGACCTCATTGGTCTAGTGGTCGTAAGCGCGACTGCTGAGCGTGAGGTTCGATTCCCGTGTCGGTCAAAATGTTATTTGGTTTTTCTGTTCGGAAATTCTCTGTAGCGAAACGGAGTCTGGAACTATGCCCAGTAGATGGGAATAGGCTCGCCCATGTTACATGGGACTCAATAACTGCATCGGTGAAATCTGGGTGTACTATAATGGTACACTTCTACCTAACCCTTCGGGGAATATTGGCGTGATGATATGCTGCTATGTAAGATAGAAATCAGTGGCGATTAATCCACCGACAAGAGCTGAGCTATTAAATTAAAGAGAGGGATTCGATAGACATAAGCTTACGATTTCGCTTACTGCTAATTATACAATAAATACAATTTAAATACATAAAAGCTTTATAGCTTAGTGAAAGTTAAATACCTAAATAAATGTCTAGACTTTAACAAAGAAACTTTTGTATTTGTTTCGCCGTTTCTTCTCAGAGACAGTAAGTAACAACAAAAAGAAGGACTTGTAAAATGTTTCTGTAAGGAACTACTTACAAAATAAACATTTTTTAATGTCTTAAATACACCTTTTTTTTATTTAAACACAAAATACGCTTTATTTATTATTACATAGGATTGAATTTTACTAATTAGCAAAACACTAAACAGATTAAAGATGTAAAAAATATAAAAACATTACCTACGCGTCAAAATACTCCGCATCGCTGTCAACTGGCAGTGTGCACAAAAGACTGGCAGCATTGCCACGCTGTATGGCAATGCTGATTCTTTAACCAAAGGATAGGCCAGCCTTCTGGTCACAAAAAAAAACTATTTATTTATTTCAGTATAGTATTTATAATACCTATATTAAAGGTAGTTAAACATAAGTACATTAGGTGCAATGCTTTTAGTTAATGAGGAAAACAATGTGTCTCATATGGTACCAGTAAATGTCCACAGAAACTAGTTAAACTTACACTTCCACTTAGGAAAATTAATAATGAAAATGTAATATGAAGCATCAAAATATTGTACATGCGACATAGATTTGTAAAATTAATATATTTTGCGGAAACTTTAATTTGTGCAGGTGAACGGAGTAATTATATAATTATGTGAAACTCATTTCCACTATATCATAAGTAGATATACCACCTTCACAATATTTTAAACAGCTTTGTCCTCAAACCCAGACCCAGAAAAACTCTATAGACCATCCAAATATTTGTTACGTGCGGGTTTCGAACCTCTGACACGTAGCGTAAAGCTAAGCGCTTAGACACTGCGCCAACCGTGCTGTCAAATTGCCATTTTTTATGTTTTTATCCGACTGTGTCGAAGCCCTAAAAGAGGGTAGGTGATATCCTCAATTATTGTTACTTTATACTATAGTACGTTATCAGTGCATTTCATGTATTTGTACACAAATTAAATAGTCCATTATCCTGACTAAATCGGTTAACCTCAGTCATTTGGTTGCGTAGAATAAATAGCATTCGCTCTGTGTAAAATATCGGTATTCAGCCGCATCTGGTTACACTGAAAGCCGACATTGGTAAACGGCTGATGGCAATGTCGAAGTCAATCAACCTAAATAAGGTCTTATTATTGAATTTACTTGGATTTCCTGACAGCTTGGTCTAACAGCGTTCTATCCTTTTTCGTTCTCAAACAAACGAGAGTGACAGAAATAGAATTACTCGTACGATCACTAATCTCTTAGTTAGGTAGTTAATTAAACTTCGAACAGTCACCGACGCAAACAAAACATGTTATATTGTGTCTAGTTTACATCGGTTTAAAAGGTAGAAAGAAAGTATATATTTTATTTACAATAAATTGCGAACGACGTTGCATAATATCGTGTTACTTGGCGATATTTCTGTTATCAATAAATACTAGCTTATCATAAGACACGTCAGTTTGTACAAGTAATTATATTATCTTACATAGGATTCGCAGATTACTGCAATTATTATTCAATGGCTTTAAGACTCTAGTTTAGCTGAAAGTTTTCATACAAAATGCGTTAAGGTTTTTACCCCACTAAACATGAGCTGATTCTGCTGATGCATGAGATGATTTTATATGTTATAGACACAAGTAAAAACTAGGTCGGCACGTTTTTGTTTTTTTTTTGATATTTTGTGCATGTGCGTTTTTTTTTAACTAAATATTTTCCTTATAATGTATTATACTTATTTATTGGTATACCAACAGCGTACATATAAACATTTGACCAATTATAACATAAATAAAAGTTCTTAAACATATGTATGCCCATTACAATGTTTGTATTGATTCGTTTGATTATTATGATCCAACTTTTGAAGCGTCTGACAGCTGCGAATTCCGTACATTTCCGTTCATTGGATAGATTGTGGGATGAGTTCCGGTTTTTAAAGTCGAAAAATAACAATCGATAGATAGAAAGAAAATAAAGATATTTTTATTAGTCTAGGAAGCACGTCATCAGTGATCTTGCTCAATAACTGTAGATATGTGATCAAGAGTTACCTAACATATAGTTATTACATGACTATAATAGTTCAAACCTGGTCTATAAACTTTAATTTTTAAATAATATAGCCGATTATGTTCAAATATTAATGTATTCCATTATTATCTCACTACTGGGCCTCATCTCAAAATGAAAAGGGTTAGGTCTTAGTCCAACAAATACATAATTTCTAATTTATACTAATTTATTCAATAATTAATAAAAAAAAAATACATTTTATTAATTTTAATCCGTTACAAAACTGATCAGATTTCACAGAACTCACTATAATAAATGTTTTACAGGATAATCTCAATATTTTCACCAATTTTGGTACCGGCCTTTGAATACCATAAATATCAGGAAATTCAATTTTACACGTAATCTCGCCACTGCAATTTATTCTGTGGTAACAAAAATATGTAGTCATACTATCATAATAATAAAAGAAATATTCACTTTCACGGAAAATGGATTAAATGCTTTCACTCAATTTTCGAATTCTCCCTTAATATTGGTTTTCACTCGTAAGTGGTTCCACGAATGATGAAACATGAGATCGGCGGTCTGGCGCACCCTGGGCAGTCAGCCTCGATACTAACATAACTGGCTGGCCAATACGGCATGAGCGATTCTTCTTCGTAGTTAAAGTTGAATTTGATTACAATATAATAGAATATTATTTATTTGATGCAATCAGACACTAACACATTATTAAAAATAAAAATATTTTAAAACTAGCTTCCGCCTGCGGCTTCGCCCGCATTGATTACGAACCCGTGCATTTTTCGAGTCACACGTAACGCACAATTGTGACCGTCGAAAGTTATTCTTTTCCTCGGGAACAGTACTTTTTTCTGGATAAAAGGTACCCTATATCCTTTTCTGTATTCCTGACAACGTATATGCAAAATTTCATGATGATTTCAGTGAGAGAGGTTCAGTGGTTTGGGCGTGAAAAGGTAACAAACAAACAAATAAACTTACTTTCACATTACGTACATTTTCCCGGGATAAAAAGCCTATGTGCTATTCCAGACTATAATCTATCTCTGTGCCAAATTTCATCAAGATCCGTTCAGCCGTTCTGGCGTGAAAGAGTAACAAAGATCCATCCATCCATCCTCACAAACTTTCGCATTTATAATATTAGTAGGAAGTAGGATAGGATTAGTTAGGATTAGGATTAAACAACAACACTTATGAAACTTTAGAGAATAAATCTTATGTCTCAGTTGCACCAAATGGGTACCCAGTTCAGCTTTACGCTGGTGTTTACACTAGCGCTGATTTTCAACTGGGTCCCTTTTTTTCCTCCGCCTGGGGGGGCGGTGGGGTGTGCCGGACTCCTACCGGCTAAACTCACCACGGTGGTCCGCCTCGACACCATATGTCGGGCCTCGGGAACTCTTAGAAGACCGCACCGAAGCCCACCACGGTGTCGTGCCGATCGGCACTTCCCGGAGGGAGTCACTGTAAAGAGGCCACCCCCTCGTGCACGTCCCGGGGGAGACTGTAAAGAGGTCCCCCCGTTACCCTCGCTGGTGCTGTGTGCACGGCGACACGGACCACACCGTGTCGCCGTCTTCTCGGGGGTCGCTAAGTGAGTACGCGCAGTCAACTGGGTCCCTATAGTGATACGCGGATACCAACACCATACATATATTACACGAAATCAAATTAAATAGAGAAAAAGGATGTTAGTTAGTCATAGTTCTATGTAAAATTCTCTAAATACATAATAAGAAGCATTGCATGAATAAATTCATACATTTCAATTCGCCAAGTAACTCCATAAAATTATTTAAAAGAGCCCGCAAAGGCCTAGTCGAAATAAAAAAAATGACTTGATCATTATTAGTGCATCAAAACATTACATAGCTACACTCCTGTATTTTTTTTTTTTTTGTATGTTAGGCAGAGGTATACTTTTATACACCCACATTTCGATGTTGCCGTTATTGAGTCTCACGAGTCTCTCCTCATATCTGACACCAGAAACAATTCTAAACGCTAATTACTGCTGAGAATTCCCATACACAAAATCCCAAAAATACTTTGTCTGACTCGAGAGTCTAACCCTAGACCTCACGCTCAATAACCAGATCTCTGGACCGATGAAACTGTCTGTCTATAACAAGGGCGGATACAGGGGGGGTCATCGGGGTCATGACCCCTCCCCCTGGGCTGGGTCTAGGTCGACCACTGATAATTTTTCTAATCGCATTGATAAATTTAAATAAAATAAATACTTTGTATGAAAAATAATATTTCATTTTAATTAGATTTATTATTGTAATCGAATGTCTGTCCTGACTAGACTTCAACAATGTGACCCTCCCCCCCCCCCCTTGACTTGAAAGCTGGATCCGCCCTTGGTCTGTAGCACGGGTACTACATCATGTAATTTATAAAAGGGTTTTCAAGAATTCTTTCCCGAATTTCTCGTACATAAGGTATTGTTCAGTCTTGATAATTAAATAGGTACTCGTACGTAGGTAGTAATTGCTAAGCATCCAGATTGTATCGATGTAGGTCAGGGGGTGTCTCGATCACCGATACGCGCGATTGCACCCTCTAATTGTTATCAGTTATGTGGGGCTGGAATGGCGGGCATGTTCCGACTATTTGCCTTTATGGCTTGATTCGCAATACATGTAGGTTAATATATAGAACTGTAGAAGTGTAGAGACATGGTCAGTATTGGCGCATTGCTGTTGTAATTACTTATGCGATATATAGGCACGTTATAGCATCACGCCTATATTCCTCGAAGGCTTAAGCTGAGACGTACTATATACCGACAGATGGAAATATCTTGGCAGGAAATGTAACCCAGAAGAATTATATAACCACTAGATCAAAAACGAATTTACCATAGAGATTATAATGACCGATGTTTTGTTCGGAAGAACAGGCTCGAGAAAAACCGTAAAATTTTGAAAAAGAACGTCAATGATCGGACTATGGTGATCGGTAATGGACTCTAGACTAGGATTGCCAACCGTCCTGTTTTCCCTGGACATGTCCTGCTTTTTGGAGTGTCATGGGTTATCCTGGATAGTGTTATACTGCGTCCTGTTTTTTTAAACCAAAATGTCCTGGCATTTCCACTATCAAATCCTGGTTTTCAGAATTTGGGGATGGCAACCCTACTCTAGACTCTTATTGTCTTTAGAGTCACGAAAAAAGTCTACTTAAAGCGCTGCCGGTCAGTAATAAACGCAATTACCTATGACGAAATAAGAGATACAATTCAGTAGGGGTGAGTGAGTCAACAGCGAAACCAAGAAAACCTATAAACGATACCGTTAGCGAAATTAATTCTTCAAAAAGGTGAAACTTAACATCACGTCGGTATTCGCCGATGGAGTTATTTGGTTCCATTACATCCATAAAAGGGAGCGATCTTATTGCAATCTATCGGGTACCTACAATTCCAAAATAATAACTTGGACTCATTTTTTTTCTGTATCGCGGGTACAATATTCAGACAAAACAACTATATTGAGGCAAAAGCAATGTAGGGAAAGTAACAAAAAATTGACTTAACTAACACCTAATATTCAACATATTTGGACCATATATGAAGAACGTATATAGACATGTTCCGATACGCAATCACCCAATCACTTTCAGTACTACGAAACGAGCTAGATCACGCCGACGGTTGACTGGATGCTAAGCCATTAGCCTCAGAATAGTCAGAATCAAACATTTCGTTTCTAATAGCCCATCACTGATTGCTTCCATGAATCGTCTGTGATCACACACAGTTTGCATTAGTCTGATTAATTGGTCCCAAAGTGGGCGCCGTTAGCATGTAACAAAGGTCTCAATTGAGTATCAACAATTTATGACTGTGACCTATGTCTGTTATAGCTCTGCAGTGAAGTTTTGACAGATTTCTGTCAATTTCACTTGGTTATATTTTCAGCATAGACTTAGAATTCTCAGCAAACTACTTGACATTTCGAGTAACACAATAATGAACAAACCGTAATTTAAATCTTACGTACGTGTATTCATTCCTAACATAAATCTGTTAAATATAAGCCGTAGCCAAACTACAATTTTGGCTCTTTGGAATATCATCAAATAGCCCCAAGTTGGGCGCCATTTGAGAATTTGCAACAACTCTTTTGTTGCTGTAAATCAAAGTTATTTTCGATTTTATTTAAAGTTATAAGTTCTACTATTTCTGAATCCTATTCATGCAACCTGCTTGCTCCGTAAAAGCAAACAGACATGAAGATACCTACGATGGTCTACAATTAGAGTGACGCGTGGCTATCTTGTGTGGACAGCACACACTGAAGCGTCTCTGATAGCAATTTGCATATGAAATCAGGAATATGGAGTTCCTTTAGAAATTGGGAAAATGCATTGGGATTTTTACTGTTATTACCATAGACTTAGAATTCTCTATAACTGACCGTGGTTAATCCATAAACGACGCAATAATAATATAAAGTTAAAAACTTTAAACAGTTTTCAGAGCAAAGCTTACTGACAGTAAGCAGCGTTGGCGCAAGTGTTGTCGTTTCATTATGCTGCATTTGTTTTACATAGCTCATAATTTTTTATTTGTTTTCTTATCAACCCACGTCTGCTACCCCCGCAGCTGAGCATAAAAATATTCCTGAAATCAGAACCAATACAAAGAGTTTAAAAGGGGATTGCTCAGTAGACACTACCACAAGCTTCCCCTCACCTTCACGTCACCCATTTGTTTATATACATAGATATTAAATTTTTTTGCGCGGATGTGGCGCCTGATTTTCTTACTACTTGTCTTTTTTATATTATTATTTTGAGTTTTATTTTATGCGTCTCATCTTGGCAGAAATAAACATATTTTCTTTCTTTCTTTTTATTTCTATTTTAAGAACAGAATGCCATTTTGAATGATTGTTTATTAATGATATAATAAATAGGTTTCTAAAGAGTTTCTATAAATAAATCACGGGCAGAAAGTACCCAATCGAGTGGAAATCAATACTGAAAGCTTGTCTATCCATGGAGAGGCACTACTCCGTGCAAAATATGACAGAAGTGGGTAGGTACACTGGTACAGTTAGAAAAAGTAATATAGAAATATATTTGTACTTTTTATAATTTTAATCAATGTCAATAGTCGAATCAGTAAAAAAATACAAAAAGCACCTACATATTTCAAAATCCTAATATTATTTATCGTACTATACTCGGTTTGTTTAGGTACTTAAATAAAGGTAAACAATCTTGTGGTGACTTTTTACACAAACACATATTAAACAAATAAACTACTGCTTAAACTAGTGGTTCAATTGATTTGTTAATCGTTATTGTTGTTTTACATTGGTTTTTAGTCGCGTTTTATTTTTAAACTGAGTTTTTAAACAAAAAATATTAAAAAGACACATCAAGACTGTTTACCTTTAGTTAAGTACGTAAACAAACCGAGTATAGATACTAATATCTGAACACGTGTAACAAGTACTTAAATATTACAATTATTGTTACGAACAGTGTCTGTAATTTTCAGCGCTATAATTGTGTATATTCTGTTATCAGAATATCTTTAATATAGACAGTTTTACAATGATCAAGAGAGGATATTTATAAAACATTCTGCGCAATGAACATTATTGTATTGTCAAAAATTTAAGTAATTCCGATTGTGGGCGTGGGTCATGGATACTTTTCAGCTGTTTTTATTGTTGACTGTACTATCGAAGGATCGACGTTTTCAGAACATTAAACACGTAACATTGTATTGTGTACATTTCCGGGTATGTTTCGGTCGTTTAAGAGTACCCATTGTGTACAGGAGTCATACAAAAGGTTACTTTATAAACAAAATAATACCTATAGCTAAGTATGAATGGGCTAGGTCAGTGGTCAGTGGTCAGTTTGAATCCTCCGCTGCGGCTCTTCCACGAAAAGCTCGAGAGTGTAATTTAATCCTAATTATCTCCAAAATAATGTCATCTACTAAAGCAAAGCTTAAGTTAAAAAAATGGCATTTTGAATAAATTTCAATTGTGTATTGTCTATATTTGGCTCTTTTGGATGACAAGGTTGCCGACCACTGGGCTTGGCACTCGATCTTATGTTATCTATGTCCTACGAGGCTTCTTAGCATAACATAACATAGCATCACGCCTGTATACCCGAACTGTTAGGCAGAGGTGTACTTTTTGTACACTCACATATCGCCGATTTCGTTATTAAGTGCCATGTAATAAGGGCCAAACCTATTGCCATAGATACAGTTCCAGACTCCGAGCTGCTCCTGAGAATTTCCACACAGAAAAACCCAATAACACTTTGCCCAACCTGGGAATCAAAGCCAGGACCTCACGCTCTGCAGTCAAAATAAAACTAAGTTAAAACAAGCAGCAACATGAGATCCTTGTGCTAGTTAGGTGTAGTATAGAGGTAATGCATAAATCAGGGCCGTATTTTCCGCAGGCGCTCGTAACTCAAATATCGCGATAGTGGTACCTGCATTATTTGTTAGTGTGGTATCATACGTGCTATCATGTGATTACAGAGTCGATTTTCCAGTAATGGTATAGAAACATCATTGGCCTATCGTAGACAGAATGTTGAGCAGGCTCTCACGAAATGGGAGGCAGCTAGTAACACACGGTCACCAACCGCGCTGAACGATAGCGAGTTGTTGGGCACGAAGGATTTTAAACAAAAAATAAAAATACATTTTTGAAAAAAAAATGTCAAGAGCTGCTGTCAAAAAACTGTCTTAGTTTATGGTGTCGTAAATCTATACTAACCGAGTAGAAATAAATTTGTCTTGTGACCATCAAGCTCTACAGTACATTATTCTGCATTTATGACTATAGATACATTCCATAACTATAAACTAGGCCGAAACTATTTGATTTTTTTAGGAATAAAGATGGACGATTACAGACCCCAGGTACACTAATCTCATATAGTCTGGGAATTAATAAACTTATTTTGAACGAAGGTCGTCTAGACTTCAAGGTGATATGGTTTGATATTGAGCGAGGAGAGATTCGAAATTACCATACAATAATGCACGATTGACGCCGTGGCTGCGATTGGCTTTCTGCACAACGAGTAGCGAATTTAATGTTTGCATGGAACAAATTATTGATATCCACCAATAGTTCCGGGATTCAATGTTTGTTAAATGTACCGACTCAACACAGAGGCTCTAGTGTAAGTTTCTTTTGACAAACTTGATTTAACGCTTCGAAGTGTTCGGCGCTCCGATTGGTGGAGAGCACGAAACGAACCAATCGGAACGCCGAACGTGTTCGATGCGTTAAATCGAGTTTGTCAAAAGAAAATTACACTAGGGCCTCTGAAGAACGTGGGGAAAAATTAAAACGAAAAAACAAGTATCATCCGCAGGACTGTGTACCCAGCACTAACCCATCGAAACGCGCACTACAGCAAATGCATAAAGCATCACATTGCACGGCGCGAACTCGATCTACCCTCATATTTATGAGTTCGCTACACGTATTGATGGAAAGTGTTTTATAAAGGTAGGTGTAATATTAACTTTTATCGAATTGTTGTTCGCTTGAGGAATGAGTTTGAAAAGAACATTTTTCATGCATAAAAAGTGTATTATGGTTACAAGTTCATCAATGTGTAGTTTTCATCTGTACACTTAACATAACCATCAAGCAACACGATGTAAGAATTTATATTGTCTTAATTAGTCTACATAAGGTACGTAATAGTCTCTACATAACTGTTTTCTTCTACGTAAGGACCTGAAACATCCTCGTTTTCAATCCACTTCTGTTATGTGCCTCCAGTTCTACAAATTCCAAGACCTGTTAGTAGTTTTCAGTTGGTGTCGTTGCTCTACTGCCTTTGCGGCGCTTTGACTCAATAGCCACGATAAATATACGCCTTGTTCGTAACGAAAACAATTGATAGCAATTTATATAAATAGACTTCGGGCCAGTTTATATACATTATGTATTCTTGTGTTATGTTCAATTCTGCTTAATTGAGGAGACTAATAAACGATCTAGATCTAAATGTTAAATAGTCAAAACACCCAGAAACTAATTAACATAATCGACAAAATATGTATATCTCTTCAATAACGCTACGCTCAACCGGCTGAATATATGTACCTACATATAAACAGTGGTTCTATTACGTCCTATTTGGTTATGTATATAGGCCATTGCACGACCTTTATCTTTGTTGTGAGGTCAACTCGTAAACTTTTTATATGTACGAAATTAGAACCGTAAAACACGCTGGAACCTTATGGATGAACTTTATGGTTTACCACTAATAGATAAATGCAAAACTGTATTCCGCACGAATAAATGAATTATAAACTTAAAACTAACTTTACCAATGTAAATAACATACCTAACAGATAATCTTCTCCTCTTAAAAGGTTACCTCTGGTTAATTTCTAATAAGTTTATTGTTTTCAAACTAACTGTTTACGACGTAGATCCTTTGAGATGAAACCACATGATAATAATCTGATTCAATTTATTTTTTATTTAGACATAGATCTACAAAGGAGCAAAACATTCTATGAATAAATACGTGAATAAATATGTTTTATTGTTTTTATATGTACAGATACATTATTGATTCTAAGATCAATATGTATTTATTTGATTATTAATGATTTTATTATAATTAATAAGACAGACAGATGACAAAAAAGTTCATATACCTACTTAGCGTAAACGAAATTCTATGAACAAAACGCGCCAATTTTGACGTTTAGTATTTTGACAGAACCGTCAACCGATCAACAGACTGGGTACGCCGACTTTTATTTAGTTTCAGTCAATAAACATTAATTTTAAAATAAAACCCTATCAATTTTGATCGAAGAAGATGCTGTTGAAAAAACTATACACTCTTGTATTCATACGCAGTGAAAATAAAATACTTTTGGGTCTGAAAAAGCGTGGTTTCGGTATGAACAAATGGAACGGTTTCGGCGGCAAAGTGGAACCCAACGAAACTATTCTTGAAGCTGCAGCGAGGGAATTGAAAGAAGAATGTTGTGTCAGTGTTAAAACTAGTGACCTGGCGAATATCGCGCACCTAGAGTTCACTTTTGAAGGAGAACCCATGCTAATGGATGTAAGAGTCTTTTCCACAAATATTTTTGAAGGCACTCCCAAAGAAACAGAAGAAATGCTTCCGAAATGGTACAATGTCGAAGATATACCTTTCCATGATATGTGGCCTGATGATAAACTGTGGTTTCCTGTCATGCTGCAAGGTAAAAAGTTTTGTGGATGCTTCCACTATGAAGGATTTGAAAAAATATTAAATTACAAAATTGAAGAAGTGCAGTCTATGGAAGCTTTTTATGCAAACAGAAAGGAGGTGAAGTAATCATTATGATTTATATGTTTTGTTTATATTTTGTACCATTTATTTTTACTTATAAGCTATTAGGTATGCCAGGTTCTGTGTGTTAAGTGTTTTTGTTATATTATTATCATATTGAAGTATTAGAAACTGTCTGTGATCATGTGATTAATAGTTAAGAGTACAAAGATATGTTTCTGATCATGTATTGATTGATATTTAATTAATAATTAAAGTAATACTTGTATTCATATCTGATCTAATTGATAGATACCTAATGTAAAGCTCCCTTTGAGTTTCTGTTTTATATTATGATAAATCAATGTATTTTTGTGTTTTATCAACCTTACCATAGTTGAAAATTACTAATATTTATTTACTGCCAATGTTTAAAGACCTACTTGTAAAATTAGTTACCTAAGACCTAATTGTTAAATATTTGTGGAGGTTGATTACAGAAAACTGCAGTTTTCCAACAATATCATTTATTTGTATCAAATGTAAGTGAATGATTGAATGAAACATTGTAACATTTCCAAGTCTTCATTGTAAATGTAAGAAGATTTTTTTAAATAATATATCCATCAAACTTGTGTGATACAAACTTATGCTATTTTTTTTTAGGTATTTAACTAAAGGTAAACAATCTTGGACACATGTCTGAAATAAACTATTTGAATTTGAATTTATTTAAGTACCTAAACAAACCAAGTATAGATATTTTAATATTCTGGTATGTAGTTGAATGTCTGCAATTCTCACTCATCTTCTCAGTATATCAGTTAGTACAAAGTGTTACTATTGTACTAAAAATATTATCTCACATCTGTGTAAAAAGTAAGAAATAGTTCAAAAAAATATTACATAGTGTATGCAACATCAAATACTCATAGGTTTAAGACTTGAGCATGTAACATAATAGGTATTGCATGTTTCTAGATGTCTAGTAACAAGGGGTTTTTAAAAAAATTGTAATTCAACTTAGATTTTTTTTTTTAAAGAAAATATGTATGTTAATGCCTGTTTCACCTCTTACTGATAAACTAGTATCTACCCGATATTTTATCGGTAAATAGAGAAATAGACCCTTAGAAAAGTATTATGAATACTTTGTGTAAGATCATCATATCAAAGTGATAAAAATAAAAAACTAAAATGTAAAAATATTGTTGTATTATTAGTTATTATTACAAACAATTATGATGATACAAATACATTACTTACATTTAATCGGAATTGTTAAGTGATCTACACTTGAACAACTATATTTACAGATCTAAATGAAGAAAGAAAATATATTTTTCAGGAACATTTTTATATTTAATCACTTGGTACTGAAGATTTTTTCTAATATTCACCTTTACATAGTTTTAATTAAATTACAACATTAATGAGGTTTATATTTTGGCTCGCCGACGCCATGGCGCCGAAGTCGTGTAATGTGGAATAAGCGTGTTTAAATACTAATTAGCGGCTCCTTTGATCGTGTCGATTACGTCTAAAACGGTTACGGTTGTGGTGTCACAGACACATTGCTTTTAGAAATGCAAACATAGTTTTCCCTTTTAAAACCTGCCATCGATTTTGAAGACGCGCACGTGTGATTGCAGCCTAATAGGCGTTTAACTTTACTACTGAATTACTGGAAGACGTCCAATTATTTGATTGTTATATTTTATGTTGTTACAGTTGATATTTTAACTTCTTTTTCATCATAATAATACTTAACAGCATGTTCCATAGGAACTGCAAACAATGAATATTTACATTCTCAATATTGACATGAAAAATGAAAAAACAAATATTTCACTCTCTCAGTAAATGCTTTCAACACACATTGCTTACTAACGATTAGTTTATCAAGTGAAACTTCGTTATTCAATTATGAAATGGAAATTATTTTCTTATCATTCTTGTCATATCACACCATTCTATTCAATGACTATTATTTTCAGACTGATCCTGTTTAAAAAAACTTATGAGCCAAATATCTACTTAACATTAATTCGATCTAGTCCTGCCTACCCTGTCAGGTAAAAACCGTGACAGCACACATACAATAATTTACTATTACATATATAGGTACTTATAAAAACGTGGAAAATTTTCATAAAAAATCTTATACAAAAAACATCATGTATATCTATTATACCTTTCACGTTTAGTCCTTGAAGGGTAAACAGGAGACTGAACACAATATTATTTTATTACTTACAGACTAACATTTTTTATTTCATAAAAATAACATTATCACCATTAGAATGTTAGAAAATTGTCTTTACCACTTCTTTACTTTTTCTTTTCACCACTCTCCATATCAAGTTGATTCACAACTATGGCAAACAAATGATTTTGTTGAAAGATTTCTTAGGAGACCTAATTATTCTAATAGAATCTGACTGACAAAACCACACCAATGCATTATTATCATCTAATTGGTGAAACTAGAACATATTTAGTATCTTACACTTACGAGTTCACTGAAGGTATTAGGTCTCACATGATACAACTAAATCTCAACACAACAATCCACATTCTTTATAATTTACTTAAAGGGCACATTAACTTCACTGATTCACCTTCAAAACCGATTTCACATTCCATACAATTTGACTATCCTTTTGCCTCAGCTCGGAGCCCTAGGACCTAAACAATCATTGTGTCCCGACTTCAGTCCCGTCGCCTTCGGCCAGGGATGTCCTGGCGAGATTACGGGCTAGGGCTAAGCGGAGCAAGTCTGCCTGCTCCCCATCCAGGGTGGAGGACCTAAGCTCCAGACACAGCATAATCTCGTAAGTGTCGTTAGAGGTGAATACAGGCTCGTCGGATTCCAGAAGCGGTAATGTGTCGAGGAGTAGGGTCTCCCAGAAGCTGGAATAAAAGATATATATGTAATTTTCATGTTAAAACAATCCATTGCAGATGCTTCGTATAATTAAAGTATGATCACTTTATAAATGTATAAGGTATACTCACTAGTCGGGTGCAATTTTCGATGTTATCAACGAGACTAGCAGTTGAGCAGCTTTCTTGAATTCTCTAGTTTTGTACAACCGATGGAAATCACAGTATTTACCTGAAAGCAAACAACTTTAAATATATTTTTCTCTGAAAAATAATCGTATTTCAGTTACTACGTGAAGGCGGCACGTGCAGAACTCTAATTTCTTAGAGACTTTAGCTGCAACGAATCATAAATTTTATCACTAAATAAGACATTTACGTGCAACAAATTTATTACACAATATTATATTTTTGTCTGTCATCTTCTGCCAGTTTAAAATTATGTAACATTAAAAATAAATTTATTTTGTACCTAAAAACAGCATTGTATCGGACAGCAGCATAGCAGAACCGGCGGTGAGCAACAAATCTTGCGCTGGCAGCGTGGAGTGCTGCGTGTAGTGCTTGAGAGCTGCGTGTGCGGCGCGGGAGGCTGCGGCACCGCTGCGGCCGCGCATTGCCCAGCACAGTGCGCTACCCAGCCGCCCTGCCGACAGGTGACGAGCGCACATGCAGCGGCATAGTGATTGTGCTGGAACAAATATATAAGTAATAATAAAATTAATACATTTTTATGACATCACACTATTTTATAAATTGTCTGCAGTTTTCCAACAAAAATTCAAACTGGGGTCGTACTTACCAATACCTATCAATCCATGCTTTTTCGCCTCGGCGATAATCCTCATAGCTTTGGCATCTGTCTCCACGGGCATCCTCTCAAGAATCAACTCGGCTCTCCTCAATCCCTCTGGAGGACAAGAGGAAAGGTAAGACAGGCCAACTGGCCAGAGGGACTTGTGCTCCATTAAAAGACATCCATACTCGAGGATCAGGCTTTCCCGAAGACGAGAGGTTACACTGTAACAAAGTTATAGAGGCATAAATAATTGGGTAACGGGTAAGAGATAAACAAGTAAACAGAAACAACTTCATTCAGAAGATTAATTATATGCACCTGGAGACCCTGGTTGAATTAGAAGCATAACAAATTAAACACGCAGTGGGACTACTCACTTAGTTTGGTGCTTATCCATGATATTTAGTTTGCCACAATGATACAGAATGTCTGTAAGGTGAGTTGCGAACCAGCCATTATCAGATATCTGCTGGATTTCATGAATAACCTGCAACTTAAATTATAAAGACATGGCAAAACAACAACAGACAAGGACTAAACTCCTCAGAAACACATCTCTGAGAGACATTTTGTGCAGACAAATAGGTGCAATACATCACCTGATGCAGATCCCCCTCCAGCAGCGCGCGCACCATATCATCGAGGTGCGAGCGAGGCGAGGTCGCCATGCCGGCGCAGGCCGATGCCGCCACGCCGAGCTCGTGTCGTCGCGACCACGGCGCCGTGAACATCACCCAGCCGCCCAGAATGTCGAACCACGACGAGTACTTGGCGCGTATGGACTCGAATGCTGCGTAGTCGCCGATTATAATCTGCAAATAAGTTGAAAATGATGAAGCTGGAGATGTAAGTTTTGTACTTTGCGTTTGTGCCTTTTGACATATGGAAGATAGTTTTGTGATCAATCTGTTAAATATTGTTATAAAAAAAGTACCATGAAAAATTTCATCATTTTTTTATATCATGAAGTTTTTGCTTTTTTTAAAAAAACGTTGCCCCGCCCTTTGAATAATTCCTGTATCGTGGGTGTTTTAACAAACACATATATTCACATACACAAAGACCCAGACCCAAAACAACTATCTGTAGATCATACAAATAGTTCTTTCGTGTGGAAATCGAACCCGCGACACGTAGCGCAGCAGTCGATCTCTCAACCACTGCGCTTTTCAAATAAGATATTTCATAGGCTTTTACAGAACATCCACAGCATCAGACGATATTTGTTGCACAGGTCATATTAAGCATAATGCAACCAGCATAAACTCTCCGTCTGTATCATGCAGATGATATTAAGATACTCTTAACCCAATATACTAAGACATTTACCCTCATGATAAGCTCCAGGTTAGGCTGTGATGCAAGTACTCTGCTGCTAAGTTTAGACCTGCACTCTGCCTGCCAGTGTTTCCAGGATATTGTGAACTCCCCGGTTGATATACCTCCGTAAACCTGGAAATTACATAAACAGTTTTAATCAGAAATTTAATTATTTTATTCCTGAGGGAAAATACTTGTTTTTATAACTTCAAGCAAATGTTCCAAATCGATTTGGAATAACACTTATAAAGTTGCAACACTTGACTGGTTGTAATGATAATAATTGATATAAATTTATCCTGACTAGCTTCCACCCCTGGCTTTGCCACATGGGTTATGAACCTGTGCATTTTCTTACACAGAACCCTAATTCTTTTTCTAAAATAAAAGTAGCCTAAGTTACTCCTTATCACATCAGTTATCTGCCAGTGAAAGTCCCATCAAAATCGGTCCAACCGTTTCAGAGATTAGCCAGAACAGACAGATATCATTTTTAAAAAAAGTAATAAGTACTGTATATACTTTCATATGCATTTAGTAAAAAGCTGATATTTTGACATTACAAACAGACACTTCAATTTTATTTATTCGTATAGATAAATATAAAAAGTAAAACCACTTACACTATATACTGGCATACTCCTCAATGAGTTATCAACCAGCTTGAACTCATTGCTCTCCCCAGCAGAGTGGAGCTTCAGCAGAGCTCTCGCCACATCCACCCTGCCCTGTACCACCATGCCCACTACAGTATCCCAATAGTCCACATGGATTTCTGAACCTCTCTCACAGGCTTCCAACAACTGTGCAGCGGTCTGCTCATGACATGGAAAATGGAACCTCACCCACTCCAACAAATATGGTAAGACTATGTCTCCAGGAATATTGTCTATAAACAAAATCTCACACAAATGCCAAATACATTCTATTGAGTAGAAAATAGTTATGTAAGATAATAAGTTACTCTTTTCAATGCCACTGTCTTCTTTTGAGGCTTCTTCTTGAAGGTTTTCAATGCATACTCTAATGATTGAGCGAAATTGACGGGACAATTTGAGAAATTCAACTTGGTTGTCTGAAATTTTTGCTGCTTCTGCAGCCTTTTGCAGAGATAAGTATGTTCCATTGGATTCATTGACGAGTTTCCTGAGTATTGGATTGAAGAGGAGAATGTCTTGGTGGATGTGGAGGAGCTTATTGTTGGTTGTGATCCCTTGTGTTTTGTCAACAGTTTGACTTCTAGGATAAATTGTGAACTTATTTCCTCGTCCCCATACACACCCGACGTTTTTGGCGAAACAAGCGTCAGGTAAAATCTGAAATTAAGTAAAAACAATTACTAGTCATTTACTAGTATTAGGTTATTATTATTTTTTATCATATTGATAGGCGATTAATTGTTACTATAAGAAGTTGTAAACTTTTGAAGTGTTTATAAATGTAGCACCGATACAAGGTGCTTCACGATAAATACCTCCCCCTTTTGAATTTAGCATGAACAGAATTTTAGGCGGCACCGAAATAAATACACCAAATTACTGACAACAACGGAAAACAATTACTAAACCTAATACAGAAGTTGTTAGAGGACCAGGATTCACAAAATTGGTCAAACAAATAATTTATCTATTGATAGTTTTTCTGTTTATATTCTATTGCAAGAACAAACATAACCTAGATGTTTTTAAATCCCTACTTACAAATGTTTTTGCAGTATCAGCTGCTTTTCTTTGTGAAGAATCTGGAGTAAAACTCGAGGTATTCATCGTTTCTTCTATATTTAATTCGTTCAAGTTACTAATGCTCGAAATATTATAATTAATCAGCAAAAAGACCGTTTCATTTCGTCCTTTCAGAACTTTAGAACTTCATTCAACATTACGAATAGATATTAAATAATCTGTGGTATGTTTGGGGTTGCCAATGTCGATATTTGGATGTATGAATCAGTAAGTCGCGGATGGGAAATGTAAAATTTAAACCTTTAATAGTTTAAAGTCAATGGACATAAACTTATATGGCTTCTTTATAGTTACTCATCGTTCACGTTATAAATGAATATTATATATAGCTATCTAGGATATAAGATATTGCCGAGCCGCCCAGCCGGGGCCGAACTATATATGTCGCGCTGTGCTGCTTGCTGCTAAGAAATGTTCTAATGTCTTGTCCTGGCTAGGTAGCGTGCCACGATGCAACGTACTACAAACACACTGCAACGTAACGCGTAAAAGTAATAAATAATATTTTCGTTGTAGGTATTATTGAACAATAAATTAATTTTCGTATAATCGCATACATTTGATTTGCCAACGATTCAATGCGACTTTTGTAGAGACCATCACCTGCCACGTCAACAAATCGCGCTCCGGGGCATACAGATCAAAGGCCGTGCCGCACTGCTGAGCTAGGACAAGGGAATGTATGATTTTAGTTGACCACTAGTAGTAATATTACCTTACCAAAAAACCGTACTTTTATTTTAGTAAGATTTGCGTTTACGTTCTATAGTTGATAATTGAGTAACTTTCAATTGTATGCTCATCATTATAAATAGATTATTGTTTCTGATATACTTTATTCAACAAAAAAAAAATATACACGAATTAGAGGTAATTTGTTTTGAGTATTAACTTAATTATCTTATTAATCAAATAAAATTATGACCGGATGACCTGTTGGAGGACATGTTGATTTTGTCACGAATAAAAACGATAATTGTCAATTCGTCAAAAACTGTTTTGTTTAGACGAAAAATTAACAAAATTCTACAGTAAATCGTGTGATACCGTGTTGTGTACCGTGATAACAGTATAATGTGTGATATATTTTTACTTAAATAAGTCTGACTGAGGGATAAACAATCATTACAAACTTACAAAGTCAATCCTTGTTATTTGGTAAGTTTTTGGTATTGCATCAATGTTTGCCCGTTACTTTCTATGTAGCGAGTGCTGAGTGTGCTGAGTGTGTGACAGTGCAAGTTAGACCTTCACCCCGTTGGATCAGCCAACAGCCGTAGTTAGTAAACGTAGCGAGCCGGGGCTGACGTAGCGCGCCGCGTAGTTGTCGTATTTAGGCCGTGATTACCAGCTTTATCGGATGTCTGTGTTGTGTATTTGCGAATTGGGTGGTTGTTTTGTGACGTCACGTGTATGCAAGTTAAATATTCTTTGTGCTAACGTTGGCCGTGATATGATAAACATTATCTACAGATGATAGTATTATCAAGTACACTCCAGTTATTCCGTTATTCGTGTGCACACCGTACGTTTTGTACGAAAAAAGTGTTATTTAGTGTATAGTGTAGTTCTTAAAATTCCCCTTTCACTATTGAGTAAGTTTTTTCATGTTTTACTTCATATAACCTTAGTTTTTACTGTATCTTGTAGGGGACCTTGCTTATAACCTTGTCCTTACTGCTATTTACTTTATATTGACGTTATATTTTACTTCTAATTAATGCTTGATCATATTATTTGCTCAAGTCATTAGTATGACAAGTTTATATGCTATCGCAAACATTTCAATTAAAAACAATGCCACTAATTAATGTTATCATTAACATAGTTTTTATAAGGAATACATTAAATACCAAAGATTACTTGAACAGCAATTATATTTAAAGTACATGACTAACTCATAACTAAAGGGAAAAATATAAGAGACCTAGCATTTTCTTCAGTATGTATATAAGTATATTCAAAAATTGAACAAAACATGAAACAAAAAATGTCTATGACTCACAGGAAAGCCCTGCTTGCAAACATCATAGTTACTGTTTGAATAAAAAAATAAACAACTCATAATATTAGCTGTTCATAACACTTTGTTTATGTTCTCTGTGATATATGTATCGATTTTTGTGGTATTAGAAAGAGATTATAATATTAGTTGCTTTATAAACTGATTGGAAGCAGGATGTCTAAAAGAAAAACAAGGTAATCAGAAAAGGAAACAATTGTGAAAAAAATATCTATTTCACTATTTTCCCTATCATAATTCAGATATAATTAATGATGAATTAGTTTAAGAATATTATCTTTATTGATATGGTTGCTAAGTTACTTTCTAAAGATTTAAATAAATCAATTTTGTAGAAGAACTCACCAGTAACATACTTTCTATACATTCTATAAATTAATTTCATGCTGACAATTGAATAAACATCCCACTGTTAGATATATTCTCATGGCTGATCATTAATGATGAGTCTACACATGGTACAAGCTATAATAAATATAATTACTAACAACTACTAGTGTCTACCTGTACACAATTTGAGAAATTGAACTTTACAGCTTACTAATATTAGTTAAATTGCAATATATTAAAGCGGCAGAGTTAACTTTAAACACTTGGTTGTTCAAACATACACAACACCTGTTTGCAAGGAATTCTGTACTATTATATTCTTTACTTGTACCATCCATAGAATTCTGTGTCTATGAGTGTTGTGTTTGTGAATATGTATAAATAACCAAGAGATCTAAGTTAACCATCTCTTTATTATTTGTGGTTCAGTGCTGGAGCTTTTTATAAATTTTCCATAGTCATATTTTAATAGTGTTACAGGATGATAATTCAATTTTTTCGTTACTTCTAGATCAGCAGGTAGTCTTTGGCGTTTAGAAAGTAAAATGTAAGTAAATTAATTTAAAATAATCAACATTTTAATGCACCTAAACAGGTAGCGACCTTGAATGAATATTTTTGCACAATCCATGTTTCATTATAATGAGATAGCTGATAGTTTATTTGTTTAGTCATCTGTTTGTTCATAATGTCATTGTTCACAGCTCTTTTGACCTTAGCTGTGGTTTATTTTAAACTAAACACAGGTATATAAATTGTTTTATAATGAACACAATTTGTATAGAATTAAAATTAATTCTATGATATTTTTTTTCCTCTCAGTAGTCTTTATTAATCAAACTGAAAAGTAACTTGAATGAACATGATCACATATATTATTTGGATAGCCATTTCATGTATGTACAAATTTATATTATAGACACTTAATTTCAGTTCAGTATTAGATATTGAAATAAAAACGATATAATATTGCATAACAGAAATCATGTAGCATCTAGATTATGATACCACAGTGAAAATTCAGAATTTGACAATGCATGTGTCATCCCAAGCTGTGGTACTGCATCTCGGGACATTGTTCCAATCCCCACACATGCCTGCATGATTACTCTGCATAAGCCTGAGTTGATTGAGTATACAGTTAGAAAGCTTGTAGTTACGCATGGTATGACAAGAATTGAATAAAAAGTACCTAGACTAGAGGTAGGACAATTAGAAAACTGACTGTAGGGTACTGCCTTCTGGTATGAGTATTTTTTACAGCGTCAGAGCAATTTAAAATAAATGCTTTACATAACATGAACTCGAAATTAACAAGGTTAGCACATTGACCACCGACGCAACAGTCATAATAAGTTGTTTCCTTCACGTGTTCTACCGCTGGCGTAGTTAGACGCTCGGTCGTTGAGTATTCGACCCCATTGCTATGAAATAATTTCTAACTAACTTCTAGTAATATGGCGGCCTGTCACAATAAATGACTTCCCATACAAAGCACGATAAATAGTGCAGAGATAATGTTTATTACGTCTGGTTATACTTTTATGAATCAGATATCATACAAAATTTCTTCTTTCAAAATCTTTCGTATCAAATACCATAAAAAATTAAGCGATACAGTAATCTCGAGAATCTTAGCCCTCTAGTGAAACAGATACGCTGCTTTTTTGCATATCCCCAACCGTATAAAGGTCAATAGGCGTCGGTTTCCTCCTGGTAACATCAACGAGGTTGTAAGTCAATGTCAATCTTTGTTGTTGGGACGATGTCGTGTCGTTTCCTTAATATACGAATGTCAGATAGGTTTATCACCTTATCTGCATGCCTGATTTGCAAGGGGACCAGCAGAAGTGTCACTAAGTACTTTCCTCCTTGAAACGTTCCAATAAACAAAAGTGAACTTCTCAAGTACAAAAACATTTGCAAACTCTCATTCTTATACATTTGGCATTTGCAGATACCAGATGCCACAGATGTAGGAAATTTTATAAATACTCTCCAGCTGTAGGCATTTGAAGAAACTTTTCAGTTTTTGTCATTGCCTCATTAAAGGTCAAATTGTATTCCATCTACGTGTAGAATCATTGTACTCCAACGCTATTGCAGTGTGTACTTCCTCCTGTTGGAACAACTCTTCCCCATAGCAGCGAAACTACAGCATCTATACAGATAGAAATTTTTAATTAAGATAAATAATCGATTTTGTTATTATCCGCAACGAATACCACATTATATAGTACGCCGAAAATATATTGAATATCCAGGATAAAACCCATGTTCTTCCGTATTTATTGTCATACGTGTCCAAACTCCGACAGTGAGCAGACCCAAGTGATTGTTTAGTTGAAGGCGAATAACAGAGTATTTGTTATATCTGTAGTACGAGAACTACCGACGTCCAGTTGGTGGGAAAGATACATAATGTTGAACCACGTGAGTCCACCATCTAGCAAATTAATCTTCCGTCGTGTGCTCTCACATAGCAATTAGCCCAGCTGTTTCAGTGCTGAAAAGATGAGCTTGTTTGTAAAGGGGCTAACTGGTCTCGATGTCCCGAACGTAGTTAGGAACGGGTTTATTGGTTAATATTTTGTAGGGGTTTAGGTGGCAATCGAATCGTCAATTGAGGAGGCTGGAATGAGGCACCAAATCCCCTATAAAATCCTAGAAATTGCCGTTCCTAGAAATTGTAGCTATTTTTCAAGTCTCACATTTTGTCTTGTTTTTGTCTCGAACTTTGTCAAAAGTTTTGTTAAGCATTTTCTATTATTTTAAACATTCGAAGAGGTGAAGTAACAGGTTTACTCCAGAATACTTATAATTCCTACCCGGCTTCTGCAAAAACCAGAAACAAATTTTGTGTTTGCAAAAGCTACACGATAAAACCATAAACATCTGATAGTGAAACGAAATTAGGGAACTTAAAATTATCAAATACATTGACCCCCTGATAAGTGCGAACAATGCCTTATTTACGTATTTTTACGTCCCTGCATTATCATACGCAGACGTTATATTACGTGTTTACTTTGATATTCAGCGTAAATATATTTTATTGTGATCTTGATAGAAAACTCAGCATATCGGTTGACGTCCCAGATTTACGAGAATCAAGGTTGTAGACTTGTCACTCCTGCGAATTTCGTGAGAATCAATTTAAGACAAGGAGATAGAGGCTTCTTTATTTCTTTTCTTTTTTATTTATTTTACCTTCACTAATATTCTCAGTTTTATCGCGTGTACAGTTAATTACATGCACGTTACACGCCACGTCCTGGCACGGAACAGGGGCAATCTGTACTATCGGGCCATAAAAAGGGTCATTCCGTGCGGAGATCGAACCTGCAATAGGTAATACAGAAATCCAGCCGCTTCGCCACTGCGCAAACTGTCCCGATTTATAACTTTTATGTATATTATTAGTTGAATAAATTAATTGATTAACTTGATGATGTCAACTCACATGAATCCTAGTAAATTTTCCGGAATTTCACTTTCTAATACTGACCACACACTGATTTATTCAGGAGGTATGTCCGCGATATCCGAACAGAGCGATAGCCAATAGAAAGTCCGAAGGTAGATTCAAACTTGAAGCTGCAATTGTACAGTAAATTTTCTAGTTCATAAATATTTCCATCAAATGTGTCTCTAAAATTCACCGGTTCCTTGAGAAATCACGACTTTAACAAAAAGCCAGGCTTTACAGGAACAGTGATATTAGATATGAGTCAGAATTGACTAATCCTAAACAATCGCCTACACGGACTTTCCCTCAGATGAATATATCTTAGCGCCTTTTGTAACCCACCTTGTTTTATCGTTTCGTGGAAATATAATCTTCTAAAATCTCCAAAACATGTTGTTTACCTTTGCTTACTATCGCCGGAGTAATCAATATAATTTGATAACATTTAAAAACACCTCGCGTCACTTATGCGACACAAAAACGTCCCATTTTAAAAAGTATGGCATCAGCCTATCGCTATCCACTGGTTGACAACGACCCCAAATAGTCGGAGGAAAGAACAACGTAGTGTTAAAAAAAATATACATTTGCCCTCAGTAACGCCTTGCTCATTATATGATTTTGTCTCATTGTCCTGGCATTCTTGACATGGCTGAAATGCGTCTTTCATAAGAAACAGTGTTGTTGTCAAAGTGAACATTATGCTCACGGCAATGTATTATCAAACAACTGAATCTTCAAACAAATCACTGATTTTAACGAGCTCCAAACAGAATACTGCCCATACATTTCTGACCAGTCAGTCATAAATTTTCTGTGTAAAACTGGGAGATTAGTGCTAAATTTGGCTTAACGTAACTTTGCCAGGAGTACTGTCCAATTTTTAATTTTGTATATAATTACACACAAATTATATTTAGAATATAATCACTTCTTATATCAATTTCTGACTCATTTTTATATACTGCTGATATTAGGGAACTACATTGACCGATCGTAGAAACAATAATTATGCAGTATCCTGGATTTATGATGCTGCTCGTGCACGGAAAGACTGCTTATATTGTAATTAGTTTCTTTACAAAATCTACAATTTGTATATCCACAAATCGGTGGTTTTATGGCCTGCTTCAATGTGCCACGTCGTCCCATCCATCACAGTGATATAACCAGACATCTCCACTGACCCTGTTCGGAACTTGTCCGATATTTATCATGCAATTAGCATCAGCACAATAACATAGGATGCATGACAAGGTCGACTGGTTAGAACACTGGGCTATGTATGCATACCTTGTTAATATGCATGAAATTGACTGTATCACAGTACAGATCCTCATCTTGCTGGTTCTAATGGGTTCTCTATCCGTGGCCAAGTTGGGAAAAATTTGATACACATTGCTCCATTTGTATACTTTTAGTATTTAAATAGTGTGATGAAGCTTTCTACCAAGAAGATCATACAAAAGTAGTTAGGCACCCGCCTAGGTGAAAAAAGATACATTTTTGTGTGTGATATTTTGAGGAAGCACCAGTGATTATTTGCTAGATCTTCTAGTAATTTATCTACAAAAATGCTTTTAAATTAACCGCACTACACGTCAGTGCACTGATTTTTGGCACGAAGACATCTTATTCGTTCAAAGTAATGATAGTGAAAATTAGGTTTAGTTTGAGGGACTGTAAAAGTATTGAAGAGATTGAAAAACCCATGCCCTTACTTGGGCTTAGATCCCGACTGACCTACTTTTTAAAGTTGTAGTACTGCTTGAAAATCCCCGTCCAAAAGTCGAAACGTGCACATACGATGTTGTGCCAAGGTCGACTACACCATAGACCTTGCCTTGGTGCTTATGTATGCTTTTACGTGCTGTATCGATCTGTAGGCAAGCTAAGTTATTTATAGACCATGGTGGTCGTTATGTTGATGTGAAGCCCATGATTTAGTTGAAAGCAAGAATAGACTTTCACTTCCTTGGAGGGTTATATCAGATACTGCAATATCGCCAAGTCCACATTCTGGTATTCTGCGAATTGTTCATACACGTGGCGGGAAGATGACCTAGTAAACAGGTTCGTACCGGGGAAGACTGCACAGGATGGACGGGATCTAGGTGTCGCCACTCAAGGTGATCACTTCCCGGTGTGAAGGTGTTTTTTTTTTTTACAAATATAGAACGCGTTTTGCAATAACAGAGTGTAAACCGCCAGCGCCAAATTTTGTAAATTTTCTTGATTTTTTATTTTTAAGTAATAAGTTGCGATATTCGGTTAAAAATATTTTACCTGACGAAATAATCACCGTAGTTCTATCGTTATGTTGATAAACGTGAAATTAAACTCGCCGTTTATTCAAAAAAGAAAACGTCGCACTATCAATCAAGTCGCAGTTTCTCAACACATCTATTCTAAAAAGAAATTGCGTTTGTGTCATTTGTTTAGTCACATCTAGTGACTACTGCGGCTGAAATGCTAGGTTCTTAAACATGGGTTACAGGAAGAATTTTTAGCTAACGAAATAGTTCTATATTACCGTCCTCGAAATGTGTGTGTACAGCAGTATATGTCTACCCAACCCTTCGGAGAAGCCGAGCGTGATAATATGCTATGTTATGTTATTTAATATCTAACGGTAATAATGTTGCATTTTACACTTTCTCTGACTATTTTCTTATGCAACGAAGCCAGTTCTTGCCCCACATAGCCTGCCCTTAATCTTGACACCCTTGGCCGCTGACCAACCCCATTCGACCTAAATTGTGATAATTATGACATGCCCCGATATTGTGCCAACAAAGAAGGCGAAATGGGGTATATCTGACGTCATTTACCATAAACATTCAGGTCCAAAACTTCACAATTAGTTTTACTTGACTTGATTGCCAGCGTGTTTCGATTTTCGCGGGGTGTTTTTAGAGGCCCATATTCTGCAGCCTGTGTTTATAGCCCGGTGTGATTAAACATTAACTGTTATAGTAACCAGGTATCTACCTGTGATAGAACACACCTATATAAGGTAGGCGGTATGTATGGAATCAGTTATATGTATTACATTTTCCAAATTTTTGTGGTTTACGAATTGCTACCAAAATAAAATTATAATAATGTTTCACTTTTCCTGTCTATTATTTATAGAGTGAAAACGGAATATTTAAGGCTACCTGTGCAGTTGTTTTCTCAGCCTGTGCTGTTCCACTGATTGACTAATATGTAATATTTTCGTGTTACCTTTACTGCCCAGTCTTGAGTTGCTGTCGCTGTTGTCGCCACGCAAGCGTTTCCAAGACACTAATATGATTTTTCATACTAATGAATGCAGTGCAAATAGGATATTTATTAAGAATATATACAAACTTTATGTATAAAACTCCTTCTTCTCCTAAATGGCTTGATTGATTTTGAAGTTCCTTTTTGTACCTGAATAGTTCTTAGCTATAGTTCGACCCGGTAGGTGGCGCTGTTTTCGAAATCCACAAAACAAAATGCAAAGTTGTAGACAACAGCTAGTTAAACTAAGTATAAAAATATTTTCCCAAAGTAACATCCGTCTTGTCCACTGGTACGTAAATGATAGGATTCATACGTTTTTCTCAGAATTATGAGTCACTAGGTTACGTGTCGAGGATTCGAAGTCCAAACTACACGCTTATCATGGTGAAACCAGTTCCCTCATTCATATTTCGTAAATATGTGGTAATACCATGACTGACACCTATGGTATCTACAGTACTATTATATATCATCGATAGTTATTAGTGAAATATCGGTTTTTTTAGGGCGTCAGTAAACCAATTCAACTGTATTGTATTAATTGTTTATGAATGAAAGCTTTTTTAAATTATATTTATGTCAGTGGTCAGTAAAACACCGCATATTTGAAGTACAAGGTACTGATATTTAGGTGCGCGAATCGTACTGAGAAAAGTTGAAATGATTATTGTGATTAGGAATGAATTATATGTTGTATTACAAATAGTAAAACCCGACAGCCTCATTGTTTTAGAGCTGCTTCCTCTCTCCTAAAATTGCTGTGCCCGGCGGGGCCCACAATAACCAAATTATTTGTAACATTTACCACCTAGATTACATTGTGGAACGCAATAAATATTGAGTATTGACTGAAGTCCTGAGTTCGATTTCCGGCTCGGGCAGTGTTATTGGATTTTTAGTAGGTATGGACAATCTTATTAGCAGCCCGGAGTACTAGAACTGTGCCCGGTAGATAGCAATAGGCTCGACTCTTATTACAAAGGACTGAATTACGTACACCTCTGCCTAACCATTCGGAGAACACAAGCGTGATGCTGATATGTGCAATAACAGCATTTCGGTTAAATAAGTGATTCTTTAAATCGATCCTTTCCCAGGACACGGACCACGACATGCCTTATGTGTAGCCGTGGTCTGCAAAGGCTTAATTGCTCCGGTCTTTCCCAAGTTGCGTATTCTGTACTGAATACTCCGCTGTCTCCGTACCTTATCCTTTCTATCTCAGCCGTCATCTTCGAATTGTCTTACCATCTTAAAAAGATTCTGGCGAAACCCAAAACTGCTTTGTTTAAACTTGATAATACATCGAGTTGAAACAAGCAGTTTTTGGTTTTGTACAACACCAACATTGTGAAAGTGAATTAATTTTAGACGCGTACGCTACATGATGTAACCATAGAAATATGTGAACTCCATGATGCAACAACAATTTAAAAAGATGTTAATCTTGGAAAGAAAACAGCGCGGTGAATTTGTAGCTAATACTAGTAGTGTAGAGGACCAAAGACCGTAAAGTCCACCGCGCACGGCCAGTGAGCAAGGTAATTTTTGTGACGGCACGGTTGGCTCAGTGTCTAAGCGATTAGCTTTCTGCGCTTCGTGTCGCGAGTTCGATTCCCGCACGGAACACGTATTTGTATGATCTACAGATAGTAGTTTCGGGTCTGATTGTCTGTGCATGTGACATGTATGTTTGTAAACTGTAACCACGATACAGGAGAAATCCTAGTGCCGGGCAATGTTTTATTAAAAAACAATAAGCCGTTAGGTTTCGGTTAAATGTATTTTTCAAGCTTTTCACTAGTTAACACTTTCTATAAAATAAATTACAGACGGGGTCGTTACCAAGTCATCTGCTGAAGTCGTCTGGACTATTTCGATCAGCTGATTTTTACGTGCGTAAGATAAACAAGTAACATTAACGTTTCCTTCACCTGACTAGATGAAAACAAAAATAGTTATAAAAACAACTCCATCAAAACATGTTTACGAAAGTGTCTAGCGTTAAATGCTTTTTATAAATGTTTGCTTGAAAATGTTATTATTTGAATAGAAATAACAATAACAATCCTCGTAAAATATTGTGTTAGTGAAAATTGCAATTGCTTAGCAATACTCATGTTTACTGCTACACAGTTGTGATAATGAATCTGCCGCTAACAGATCTCCCCAGCTCTTGGAAGAGGAGCGTGATAACACAAAAATTTAGATACTTCAACACATCATTCATATTCTAAGTCGGAAACATATTCCGCGCCGATAGGATGCGGCGGTCAACAACCTCGCAGGAGTGTCCCACCTGTACACTATCACAAAATAAACAAATATAGAAGTTCCACTGTACAATGAGCAAAAACAAGGTCATACCACGTCGCAAACAGATACACAATGAAAAAACCGCGGCTGTATTTTAGAGGTTTTAACACATTACTTCGCTACTGACCAATTTGGCTCCAATGAACTCATGTCGCATGATTCAACGCTGATCCTTGCCAGTGTAAACGCCCAGTCCTAGCCGAGTGATAGGCTATGAACACGAACTAACCTGTACTTATTGTGGAACCGTCAGCAATATGTACTGAAGTAATATCTTTCTATTCTATTATCTGCTGTAGACGAGCATTAAATCTTTAATGCCAAGACTATTGTCCAATAGATGATGAGCGCCCCTGAGAAAAAGGAAACTTGATTGAAAACGTTTTCCGAAACAATGTTTTAAAATTTAATTGTCAGAGCTGTGCGTAGGTTTGTAGTACATCTTCTGTTATAGTATATATACTGGTACATCGTCACGTCACAATGACGTACACCGTCCCGTTGACGCTCAACTTGTTATTCCGGTCACAGTTTTGGCTAATATTGGGCTATTAAGTTTTTCTTAAATAGGTTTTAATCGTATGCAAATGTATGTTCTTAATGCCTAACTGTAAATGATTGAATGGGGTTTCCCGTAAGGTCAAATGCGTTTCCAAATTTATTTTGTACGGGACATTTTTTTGCTAGTTTAATGGATCAGCTGATTTTATTTCCTGTGCTACTTTAAAGTTATTGTAATGTAATGGTGATAGTATGTAAACGAACAGCTTCTTGTCGTTGAGACTGGCATACTGATTTTCATGTTCATTCATAAGCACTGCAAGTTGCTGTCGAAAAAATTAGTATGAAATCCGCACACCTCGCGGCGACAATGAGCTGTCAGTGTTGACAGCCAGATGATTATCTATTCTGGACATTCTGGTAGTTGTTCTTCCGTGTCGCGTGTCCGGCACGAGTTCTCACATAGTCATTGCTCATACCATGATAGAAAAATTAGCCAGTCATGTTCGCAACGGGCCTAGAGAGTGCTGAACATCATCGTTCGAGGAGCACTTATTCAGCATCACTTCTTTGGACCCTATTCTGGCACTAAACAATTGGTGGGAACATCTGGCACTAAACACCTTAATGGCGCGTGTATACTTAGTACTGAATAACTCGCTAGTTAGATTGTTTGTTTCATGAGAATAGAACCATTGTATAGACACATAAATGTAAAAGGTCTCCATGATCATGACCAATATCCATTTGTGTGTTGTATACAATCCACTTCGTGACGAATTAAAGCCATGCGCATTGATCTGGTGATCGTTAAGGCATAAATTAAACGATTATAATCTTCGACCAATAAATACTATTGTTAGTTCATCGATTTTTACACGTGCTACGGTAACTATGACTCTTTTCAATCCCATTCCTAGGATACGCTTCGGGTCAATTTATTTTTATAACAAGAAGGTTTCGCTTTGAAAGTGTCAGTCGAATGCCTGTGTTAAGTTTCAAACCAACAAATATGTCTCCCCTCATCTTGTCAAAACACAACGTTCAAACAGATCGAGCCATTGTAAATCACACATGCAAATCTAAACCATAGCTAACTCAAGTTCATTGAACGAATCACTCCACGGCCAAGCGTGCACTATCAAATCTGTATATACATCTTTCGTACCCAAAAACATTCCATTTTCAACCTTATAACCATTTGCATAAAGACTAGTGAGATATATGGTGATACAGAATTAGTGTTGTCAAAAATACAGTTAGGATCGAGCAGAGCGAATTATATTCATATTTTGGTATAGATAGGTTGGGTGGAATTTGGGTTTTAGATAAGGTCGAAAGATTTGTATTTGTGCTTATGCGTCTGCAGAGAAAGTGGAACTTTGAACCGTGTCCAAAATTTTTATTTTTCTTACATACATATAGTCTGTACTTATTCGTTACATTTCACTTGTAATCGGGAGGAGATCAACTGGCCCTTTTCTTCATATTCTAAAATCTTTATGGAAATCATTGGCCCTGATGAAGCCAAAAGGTTATAAAAGGGCATCAGGAACTGTTTACAAGCTTGAAGAGCACGGTATTTGTTCGGAAGACCTATGGCTCGCGGTTTACGAATATCGAGTTGTAGCTATTGAACCGTCATTTCATACGAATGCATAATTCTAAGTCGGCGACGGAAGCCGAAATAAAAAGTTTAAAACCGTCATATGTTAAAAAAAAATTGACTTGGAATTATTCCGGGTCCCACATCATTGCCACGGCCTCCAAGCTTCTTAATCCGGCCCTAGCCAGTCCTGTAATATTGCCATTGGTACACCAAACTATACATATTATAACATCTACACGTGGCGTTGACCGGTGACGGCGTTCAACCGTAAATAAGCGTTCATAAGTATAATTTGTTGTTTTGTCCTCCACACGACGTATTGCTAAATCTTCAGCATTAGTACGGCTTGATGTCAATGTTTTTGTAAGGCATCGCTTATAAATCAAACTACGTGTACCTCTTTATTTGGTACAAGGTATGCTCAAAATGATGACTGATTTTGGTACTGGGAACGTCGCTGAATTTCAAATGAATTAGTATCAAAATGCCTAGGACAGGTCCATGTAACATTGTTCCATTCTATGAATTCTTCGCTATGAGGTTGTTTTTACGAAGTACTTTAGACCTCCGATCTATTACATAACACATGCATCTAGAACATTCTATTCAACACTAAGGTACGCTTTACAAGTCGCTATCTCTTTGATAACGCCGTGACGTCAGCGCCTGAAAGTGTAGCTGTAAACAGTCATTGTCTTTATGTACAAATAGATACTTAGACGCTTACTCTGAGTAATTTGTGAGTGTTGAATGGAAGGGAATGAACTCATTTTGAAGATCTTAAAATGAATGGCTAGACTAAAAAGTATATTTCAATTTTAAAGTCCTTCTGTTCTATAATGTCTGCCAATCGTAGATCACGATTGCCTGAAAGCCTCTCGAAGCATTCTGCCTTCAGCGTCCAGTTCTCACAACCGACTTTTTCTAGTCCTCGGATCCGCACCATGTTTGCATAAAGCATTTTTTGGTCTTTTAGTCATCAGATCATCATGTGTCTACTATATAGAATTAAGCGACAATTACCTTAAATTTAACTTATCAGACGTAGATATCTCGTCTTCATGATTTAATTCATCGACTTCTAGGTTCCAGTAGTATCCGATAATACTTCTTATAAAAATTTAAAATACGTATCATAACCTAATATTCTCGAATAAAAAAGGAAATCCTCAATTTTTTTCATTAGTGTACATGAAAAGGAATAAATTTCACAGTCTTCCCAATACAGTACATAACATTTCATATAGTCTGTGTTTTAGCCTGCGTGTAGTGCTTCCTCCCACCTTATTACTCAACCTACCCTCTTTGTGAGTGCCCTCGCACACGAACCAACACTTTAGGTTAAGTTTTCGTTGAAATTAGTTTGAATTCTTTGTTTTTGTATACTTGTTGAGCGTTTCAAGTGCATTTGTGTTTAATTATAAAACAATATATTTTAGAATTCACCTACGCTTTATAGTCATGCTCTTTTGTGTGTTCCATTTTGATAAATTACCCTCTATATCCCATTAGGATTTTCAATGTCATTGACTAGGATATTTTTCACAAGCTAAAGCAAATATCAACGACATCTTGCTACCTTCAACACAATCTTACCTTGTCTAACGCACATGTTGACTCATGGACGTGTGCACTAACATCCACATTACTGCTTCACCTAGACAATACAGAGACGTGCGCGCCGCGTGACGCACACATTGCGTCTTTAGACTACTAATATTCTGTTGGCTATTACCTAGTCTTTGTAGTTAGTGCCGAAACTTATTAGTGATCTAGTGAGTGGTATGTTTTTGTAATTACATTTGTTAGTGAGGTGATTCACAATCGAGTTTACGGGAATACGTAGTACTTTTGATGATACCATGTGTGTGTAGTATGACTAGTTAATTAATGGCTTTTTAATATACGTGTGATAGTGGTATATCGTGTATGTTGAAGAATGAAGATTGATGAAAAGAGTGTTATTTTAGAATGAGAGTAATATTAATGCAAGGTGGGTAAATTTGGCAATAGAAATGCCTTAAAATGTTATGGCTTTATTTTTTTTATATTTAGAATTTTTTATCGTAACGCATGCATTATTTTAATAATAGAAAGATATATAAATACACTTAATTACACTTTAGGATTTATTATTCTGTGTCTGATGAAATTAAATCACTAATTGATATTACTCCGATATACTTCTGAACTGTACAATATTACAATTTGACAGTTAATTGAAACAAATACAAAAGTTTTCAATTGTCTTTTGTTTGAAGAAAGTTAAATGTACTGTGTTCACTTCACACTGTAATAGTAAATTACAAGAATAACATTCATTTTTGAATTTAAGGTTACTAGACAATTTAACTGATATTAAGGCTAAGGCTAAGTCTTAAGGCATACTTTTTTTTTGCCTTTTTCAATATCAATTATCATGAGTTATTGTTACTGTTAACACAGTTCAACTAAAAGAATACAACAACGTATCAAAATACAATTTGAAATACTATTGTTTCAGTATTTGTTTGTCAAAATGTACTCTAAGTTTCAGCGATTATTGAATTGACTCACTTGTTATAAGTACAGTATGCATGTACTAATAAAATAATATGTCTGTATGTATATCTTTATGTATTTATTGTCGGCAGACGGCGACTAACCACGCAAACTTGGCTGTTTTTGTCTAAAATTTAAACAAATACAACACTATTGCACATCAAAGTAAGTTATAGTAGATAGTGAATTTTTTTTACCAATTTGAGCAAATTTTTGCTACTTGCCACATTTTTATTAACATGGGTTTATGCCACGCTTGTTTTGCATATTTACGAAATCTTTGGAATATGTTCATGTACACTGTTGGCCAGTTCATGACAATGATAAGCCGGATACATCTCATTTTGGGTTCAACGTCGCTTTAACATTCCGTAGTGGCTCAGACTGTAACTACACATTTTTTTTATTGGACTCTATTTTGGTCCTTTTACATTGGTCCTTATGCTCATGCTTTAAATCATTGATATGCATGCATACTTGTAAGAAACGTGTCTCTGAATAACGAAATATGCAATAAGATATTTCAAGATTTATTATTTTGAAAACATGCTAATAATATACAATGTAAATGTATCAAATAAGAAGCTATCTATTTCATCGTCAACTCGCGTCCGTCTAATGCCAAAGTTTGTTTTAATTAAATTAACTGGTTGAATATTTCCTTCCTCCAATGACTGGATTTTGAGCACTGCAGAAAAAAATGTAGTAGTTTAAAATTTCAAAATAACTGTATATCCAATGGTTTTTCCTTAAAGTATAGATAACTCTAACACAAGTAAACAGTATCTAACGCTGATAAATATGATTCAGCGTGTTTTGTTATCAGATAAACAACAATTCGTTTACGTCACAGACAAGCAGGTTTACATTGATAATGATATCAACAAAATTGCAACACTTGTAACATATATGCTCTTGTTTCTCCTTCTCTGCATTATGATGATAGAAAATGTACCTTGTCCATTTCTGACAAGGTTCGCTTTTAGAAAACCCTGGCCATTTGTTCGATCTAGACCAGACCGATAGGTGTTAATTGTCTAGAATCTACATCATTATCTGTCATCACTTATCATTCAGTGTCTGTGTCAGTGATTCAATTTGTTGTTAATTCCAGATTTATTTAATTTAATTTATTATTTAATTCGTGATTATTATGACCTTCCAAATCTTCAAACACTAACCAAAAGGTCTTTGTGTACGATGCCGGGTCAATCTCCGCAGATAAAAATATATGTACGAAAACGCCACGCATTGACGTGACATAGCGTCCAAAATAACAGCCATTGTCAACAGTAATGGAATAAAGACCAGTGTTGGTCCTTTGACGCGGTTGGGGAAACAAAGTATTTGTATTCCTGCCAAATTACTTGCTTTTAAAGATGTTCAGTGTCGCTCTGGCGCTTAGTACTGATTACAGAGCTGACACAAGCCTGGAGAGTATTATTTGTTTACAACATTTTCTGTGTGAAAGTTGTTACATTTCTTGGCAGTAAAACGTGTTTATAAATGCCAAAAACTTTACGACGTGCAAGAAATGAAATGGGGTGTTTTTCTTCCTTTTCCCGGAGATTGGGATTATTTACCATCATTGTTCTTATTAATTAGTTGATTATTATCTACTATAGTAGATTACTCAGGTATTCGCCGCAGTGTTATCAGTGATAACACAAAAGGTGGTAACCGTCCGTGTCCTTTTTGCATGAAGTTTTTTATTACTCTGCCTTACCTGAACTTTAAAGGACAACACTAATAAGGTCAGAGTATGTCGTTTGAGGCCTTCCCCTCCTAATATAACTGAGCCATGTGCCCGTCCCATTTTCCTTTTATTATTTCCTAAAATTGTTTTCTTTTACCTATGGATGAAGTGTATTTTGCTGTTTTTGAATACATCATCTACGAACATAAATAAATAACAAGTGTGGGAAACATTTGAATAATTGAACAAAAACGGTTTTTTTAGCTGTCCAGGTCTAAAAAGAGCTGCCTATTTTGCCGTTAGGTTAATCTGGCCCTGCTTACTGGCATTGCCAATAAAACAATAGCAAATACAGTAATATGTCTGAAACGGTTCGTGTGAAGCCAGCTTATATCCAATTAGTGAGCGTACGTAAATAGTTAGAAGTCAATTAGATAGACCACGCCGTGTCAGTGCCCGCTGACTGGCTGGTTATTTACTGAATACCTTTATGTTTTATGTCAATATGTAGATGTCTTGTTTGAGGGAAATATATGTATACAGTATTTTTTTTAGATGCGATCCATCTTTGTCTTTGGCGATTTTAAGGTCCATCCAATAATAGTAGTGGTTTCGCTTTGCTCGTGAATTTTATTCTTTCAAAAATATTTTATTTTCTAATTTTTGTAATGAATGAAAACTTTATAAATAAAATACGTATCCCAAGAACTACATAGAATGGGTAATTCCACACAAGTCTGCACAGTATAACAAGTAATGTACCGCATACAGTTTTCCTTGAATTTATACAATAACTACAAGTTTTCCTGCTGACCATGTAATGCTGATGTTTATAATATGGTAACTGTGTCCTTTGTCTCGATAAAGTCAGTAGATAAGTGATTATTTAAAAGAGTTTACAAATATATTCGGATTATGGATAAGTTTCCATATCCCATATTTAAAAAAAATACACTAATTTATTAGTTTGATCTATTGTTTAATTCTGTTAAGTTAAATATAGTATTATAAACATACAACAAAACTTATCTATGTTGTTTAGTTACTAAAGTCAGCTGAGTGCGGTCATCGTGCGCATCGGCAGTGGACGAATGTGGGTTGAATAAATATATAGAATAATGGATTTATCAGGCCCAACTTTAACTTAACAATACAGACTCAAACTCAATTACATTTTTATTAAAAATAATAATAATATTTAAATGTCGCTTCGTTTTTTGCTTTAATTTTTTTATTATTATTAAATTTTTTAACAGTTGCATTCATCCAGCTTCTTGATTGGAAAAAGTTTTCATCTGAAATAAAATGTCGCAATATTATGAAAATCGAAAACTATAGTGTTTATTTTTTTTATTTACTATCTATATCACATATATTTTGCACGATAAATATTACTTGTCAATTTTGAATACATTCGGAGATTACTTATCTTGTTTACGATGTCAAAATGTAAATATATAGACTAAGGGCTACTGTACGATTATTTCTTGGCTGTTTTCGTCTGTCTTTGCCTCCTTTGTTTTTTTACAACGGCGAAGTAAATCCTGATGCGCATATAAATTCGGTGCAGGTCGGGTTTGAACTCAGTCCCTCCTGCATGGAAGACAAGCGTTCAACAGTTTGACTATCACTGATGTTACATTTAGGATATAAGACGGAGTAAATGAGAAAATTAACTTAAAAAAAAAATAGGAATACCCCTTTATCGCCATTTAATTACCTGTAGCATTTGAATAAATTAACTTTATTTACCCTTATAAAGGACTATAATCATCCTTGCTTTTCTAAATAAAGTTTACCTTCATCATTACGGCATGTAATATTGAAATTGCTCATGCCGCAGTGTAAAGATTAGACGGTATTTGGACATCTTCACTCCTTCCATGCAAGGTGGTACGTAAAGCGAGCTTACTGCTAGA
The DNA here is from genome assembly GCA_947562105.1 of Shargacucullia verbasci. Classification (NCBI taxonomy): domain Eukaryota; kingdom Metazoa; phylum Arthropoda; class Insecta; order Lepidoptera; family Noctuidae; genus Shargacucullia; species Shargacucullia verbasci. Next base: position 687,190 of record OX387289.1, on the reverse strand, counting down.
CATAGGCCCCCGCATGCCCCAAACATACATATTATACGTTTTACTTGCATTACAAGTGTATATTATGTATTTAAAACATAATTAATGATATTTGTGTTTCAGATGCCCCGCGGCCGGGACGAGATGCAAGTAAACGTGGCAGGATTAAGGAGAAATATCAAAAACCTCGCGCACAACTACTCCGATGCCCAGGTATGACCCAACACGTCGTGACGTCACTATTGGATACCGGTATCCATCGGAGATTTAAAAAAACGAGTAAACAAACTTTTTGTATGATACATTATCACGATCATCTTTATCACGCTATCGCAATGTAGAGTCAGTTACAAAATTAGCTGAGCATTTTAAAAAGTTTATAAGAATTTTTATGAATGAAAACTGTAAATTGTAAATTTTGCTTTTTTTGTTATTAATTATAATGATTATAATGTAATTGTTAAGGACGATAAGTGTCTTCTTTCATAAATTAATTTCCAAATTACGAAAAGTTCATTTAATTATCGCTGACTCTACAATGCCGTGTATCAGACAATCTTGCTTCCTTTCACATCAGCAGCCTCGTTTATTAAAGACCACCTTCCTGCAAAAATCCGTCCAAGTCTTTCATGTACAATTTGATAAGATCCTTACCTAAAATGAATGTATGATACATACAAAAGCTATTTATCCGTCTGATATAAATCTGATACCTAATCAACAAGAAAAAGTATTACTTATTATATCCGAATGACTTCCAAATCCGAGTGGCTCGTAGCTGACGCGTTCAGTCCTTAGATGGGTGACTATTTTTCAAATATCGTGACCCCTCTGTGCTTCGGAAAGCACGTTAAGCAGTTTGGTCCCGGGTGTTATACGACGACCTATCACAGTCGTTACGGGTATCAGCAGCCCTAAAAGTCTGACGACCAAGGTTAGATTATCAGTGTTTAAGGTAATTGGCTGCCGAAGGTCAAATGTCAATCGCTCCGTGTAAAATAGTAATATTCAGCCGCAACCGGTTAGATTGGAATCCGACCCCAATGTAGTTGGGAAACTGCTAGGTAAATGATATTCAAAATCTGTAATATGAAATACTAAATTCCAGGTTAAAGTGCGCGAGGCGACATCAAACGACCCATGGGGCCCCTCCAGCACTCTCATGGCGGAGATCGCCGACCTGACGTACAACGTGATGGCCTTCACGGAGATCATGCAGATGATCTGGAAGCGCCTCAACGACCACGGCAAGAACTGGCGCCACGTGTACAAAGCGCTCGTCCTCATGGAGTACCTCATCAAGACTGGCAGCGAGAAGGTCGCCATGCAGTGCAAAGAGAACATCTTCGCGATACATACCTTGAAGGATTTTCAGTACATGGAGGAGGGGAAGGATCAGGGTGAGTTCTCACGTTGAATTTTAATTTTTCAATGTACAAATACTTATTTTTACCGTACTTACGATGCGGGGATAACGCGGTGCCCGGTGTCCGTTTCATAGTTAAATGAAACACGTTTTGCACCTGTCCATTACACACATACGCTTCTCGGAATTGTTTTAAATTGACTACCAATTCTACCTCTTTAGTATCCAGTAAAAAAAAAATACTTTAAAATGTTTAACTTATTGATGGTCTACAGAATAAGGCCTTGCAAATACCGTAAAGTGTACAGAAGAACAATTGTTCAGTTCAAAACAACAGTATTATATATGTATTTTGCGCGAGCTGATAATTTTGAGCGAGAAGAAAATACGCCGTCTTGTAACCATATGATCTATACACATAATAAAATTATGACAGGCCGATATCTGTACATTATAGATATTTGAAAAAAAAACTAAAAAAAGGTCTTTATTAGAGCAACAGAAGCTAAAACAACAGTTTTTAGAATTTTTGTCTGTCAGTCTGTCTGTATGTTTTACACGTATCACGCAAAAACTACTGCATGGTATTGAATGCAGTTTTCACCGATGTATTGCTAGAGGTTTTTATCATAGGAAAATATCAGATGCTAAATTCCATGCGAACGAAGTCGCGGGCAAGAGCTAGTAATTAATAGATTCATAGGAAATGTTCTCAAATTCTCACCTTGTACATCTTTAGTGGCCCTGGATCCATGCTAATACGTTACGAAAGCTATCAGCAGTGTTGCAACATGGCGACTAATGAAGCACCATGTGTAAAGTGTTAATTATATGTAGGCGTTGCGTTATCAGCTGATAGCGACAGGGATAGTCAACCTATGGCACGTGTCGGAATATATATGGCGATGGATCAATTCTTTTTGTTGACCAATCGAGGTCTTAAAGGGTAAAGGATCGAGTTAGAAAGAGGTCTTTGCCCAAAAATGGACCGGTCATCATCATCATCATCAGTCAGAAGACGTCCACTGCTGGACGGGGACTGGCCTCCCCCAAGGGGGTGTTTGCCCTAATCCCCACGCTTGGCAGGCGGCTTGGGAATCGCAGTTGCTTACCGATTAGTGAGAGGACGCTGCTGCCCGTCTTCCGGTGTCTGGCCGCAGTTTTAGGACGTACCCGGGTACAATGGACTGGTATAGGCTGAGATTATTTGTTGAATCACTTGCATATAATGAGGGAGAAATAATTTATTGAGCAATTTTATTACACAATCGTGCTAGCCACACCAGTTTGCGATTTAAGTGGACAAATGCATGCGTGTCAAAAGTGACTGCAAATCTGTGATAAAACTTTTGGAGTTTGCAGATAGATTTCTATAGTTTCTCTCTGTGTTCTCTTGAGTCTTCTCTCTATAATTTTCTGTTGATTGGTAGTGATATATTTTTATTTTTATATCAAAGCTACGTTATATGTATTTTCTGATCTGTTGTGACCAGGGTTTGCTATCTCTATGAGAAATGATATCTCTGTGGGTGGATTCAGACTGTACTGATTGTGTACCAGTTTGTCTGCGACTTTCACTCGGTACACAAGTGACAATATTAAGTGGGTGTTACTAAAGCAGGTGTAGTACCGCCGAGAGAAATCCCGACTGGGTTCTTGTCAGATAATATACCGTAAAATGGGGCTATTTGGGAAACGCGGGGCAATTTGGCACTAACATTTGTTTTTAGAAGTTTTGACATATTTTCTAAACTAAATCAAAATTTCCTTTGTCATTGAAAGCATTCTACACTACGGCTGTTTAAAAGCAGTTACTACTCCATGAGAAGCACACATAATGATCCCTTTACTAAATTTCAATTAGCCCCGCGCTTCCGAAATACCCCATTTTACGGTAGTTGTAAACGGTTACGTGATGGATTCCGGCAAAGAATATGCCAGCCTCGTTATAGGCGATGAAGAAATAATAACGAACAGATACTGTGAACACTAGTACGTTCGTTAAGCTTGATATGAATGGCCCATATTCAGCACTGTTAATTTTTATTCATGACGATTTTACAGAACCTGCCTCACACCTCAGATTTCTAATTCATGGGGGTTCCATTTAGCTCTTTACCCTTCTTATTTCGAGAAGACGTTCGTGCCCAGCGATACGACAGTAATGAGCTTATTCTTATGTAATATTTTCCAGGTCTAAACGTCCGCGAGAAGGCGAAAGCGCTGGTGAACCTGCTGAAAGACGACGAAAGACTGAAGAACGAGCGAGCGAGAGCGCTGAAAGCGAAGCAACGATTCGCGCAGAGTGCCAGCGCGTTCGGCAGCGACGGCGCGTTGGACACGCCCAGTAGTCCTAGCTACCCCGCGGTAAGTGAGAACTCCCTGGGAAATTCGGGCTCTTAATGCCAGACAGATGCCAGTCAAATGTCACTCAAAAATTTGTACGAAGAATTTCCAGCTTGCAATCGACAACTGTCTGGCAATAAAAGTTTGTATTAACTCCCCAGGTCTGGTGATTTTTTGGGTTATTTGGATTTGCCGGAATTGTCTTCCAAAATGTATATAACTTGTGTATCTTTACTCTAACAAGCTTTTAGTATATTTTTTTTGTATGTGTTATATTAATAACATAGTAGTAATTACATATAAAATAGAAAATACACGTTTATAATCCTATATTTTTAATTATTTTTAACCTGCTATCTTGACTAATCTATTGCACTGGTGGGTGTTTTCTTCTATCTCTAATTTCCTAATATAATAAACTCTGCTTAGCTATTATTCTTGTACCGTAAAATGGGGCTATTTGGGAAACACGGGGCAATTTGGAACTAACATTTGTTTTTAGAAATTTTGTCATATTTTCTAAACTAAATCAAAAGTTCCTTTGTCATTGAAAGCATACTACACTACCGCTGTTTAAAAGCAGTTACTACTCCATGAAAGGCACACATAATGATTCCTTTACTAAATTTCAATTAGCCCCGCGCTTCCGAAATATGTAGCCCCATTTTACGGTACCATTTTTTTCTCATCAATCCTATATAACCCCATACTAGTTCACCTAACACCTCTGGCTGTATCTGTGTGTCCTAACATAGTTGTTGTCCCTTTCAGTTCGGCAGCGACGGCGCGTTAGACGCACCCTCCAGTCCTACCTACCCTGCGGTATGTATCGTGAGCACTATGAACTAACATACATTTGCACCTTTAATGTTGTGTGGCCTTATTGTATAGATTTTGTGTGTTTGTACGTAGCTTGTTGTAAATTAAAAAAGTAAATTTTTAATAAATGTCCTGGAAAAATGTATCTATACTCGGTTTGTTTAGGTACTTAACTAAAGGTAAACAACCTTGATGTGTCTTTTTAATATTTTTTGTTTAAAAACTCAGTTTAAAAATAAAACGCGACTAAAAACCAATGTAAAACAACAATAACGATTACCAAATCAATTGAACCACTAGTTTAAGCAGTAGTTTATTTGTTTAATATGTGTTTGTGTAAAAAGTCACATCAAGATTGTTTACCTTTAGTTAAGTACCTAAACAAACCGAGTATAGTTTATAAAATAATTCACAAGAATAAAAAAATCTACACTAAAGTGTCGTCACTACCAAGTGAGGTGGTAAAAAGCAATTTTTTTGAATAAAAAAATGCTCAAAGAGGCGAGTAGCTTTTTTGGTCGAAAATAATGATTCAAGTTACAAGCTTATATATAAAGCATTACCAAATGTTTCGGGTTTGATAGATATGGTGGATTCTAGTCAGTTTGAGGGCCTGATCTGACCGTTAATGTAGAATTATTTTACAAGTTTCATTTGCACACAAATTAGGAAAAAAGTCTTGTTATTTATAAAATACCTGTATGATTGCAGCTAAGCGGTGAATCAGCGGAGTGGACAGGTGGGCGAGAGGCGGAACTAGCGCGGCCTCTCACGGCGGGAGAAGAGGAGCTGCAGCTGCAGCTGGCGCTCGCCATGTCACGAGAGGAAGCTGAGCGGGAGGAGAGGAGGCGCAGGTCTGACGACGTGCGGCTTCAGCTGGCCATCAGCCAGTCACAGCAGGACTTCCAGTGAGTACATAAGCCGCCAGTTACAGTATGGAAGGCACCGCTAGGCTAGGAAACTTCCTCGGTCATCAAAAAGTCTTCAAACAGAGGGCATTTTACCCTATGTTCCTCAAATATCCCTAAACTTAATACCGTGACCCCTATTGTATCCATTATCCGTCACAAGCATCCTGTGGCTATCTTGAAATCACATCCTAAGTTCCTACCCTGCCCTCTCTTCCTCCCTTTAGACTAGAAGCGTACCTGCGCGAGGAAGCGATGCGCCTGCACACGTACAAGCGTCGCGCGCCGTCCGCGCCGGCGTGGTCGGCCGTGGATCCGTCGACTCCCGCGCTGTGGTCGAACGCGCTGTGTCCGGCGTGCCCGGTATGCTCGGCTGCAGTAGACGCGCCTGCCCCGGTGTGCTCGGCTGCAGTAGATGCGCCCGCTGCGCCGGTGTGGTCGGCTGCAGTAGACGTGCCTGCTGCGCCGGTGTGGTCTGCTGCAGTAGACGCGTGTGGCCCGGTGTGGTCGGCGCCGGCGGAGAAGTCCCCGCGCTGCTGGTTCTATGGCTGCATGGAGTGTCTCAGACCGAATGTAATACAGTCAGTGCCGAACTCGTTGCCTGTAGTAGCCTAGTATCGACATTCTGGAGCTAAATGTTTTTGTAGACTAAATTTCTTTAACAAAAGGATATTTATCATAGTTTCAGGTAATTTGTAAAAATTGAATAGTACAGAGGCCTCTATATTATAGTGTATATGGATGATATACGACATAAACGACACCTATAATACGTCTATCCATATAATTATGCGTCAACGAGACGAATATCGAAATATTAACGTTTTAATGTAACGCCAACAATTTTCAGAAGAATTGTGTATTTGCTGAGTGGTCCACAGTTCTCTAAAAATCTTTTATGTGTATATACATATAAACCAGTTTGCTCGTCTGTCACATACTGAATTTTTTTTACCAATTGTAAAATACTGTTTTTATACGAACCGCCCACTAAAGATACCCTAACTCCTCAGGACAACAGACGGTCTGCCGCCTCCTAAGCAGGGCGAGGCGGGACAGCAGTCGCACCTGCTGGACCTGCTGGACGTCAACCTCAGCCCCACAGCTGGGCCCGCCTGGGGCGGACCGGACCCACCGCGACAGGTACGCACACCATTCTTACACATTGCAACACGCTTGCATGCCACGAAGGGATAGGTAGAGGTGTACTATTGTACACCTACTTTTCGCCAATGCCGTTATTAAGTCCCATGTAACAGGGGGTGATCCTATTGTCATCTACCGTGCACAATATCAAATTCCGGGCTGCTGAATTAAACATTTAGAATTTACATTAAAAAAAACCCAGTAATACTTTGCACCACCCGAAAATCGAACCCAGGACGTCATGCTTAGCGATTGGCTTTCTACACTATAGGATGCGGAATCGATTCCTGCACGATAAATTTATTTGACCTACGGACAAATTTTCAGGGTTAGTTGTGGATGCATGGGAGACATGTGTAAAATGTACCCACGATACAAAATAAAACCTGTAGGACAATGATTAAAAATATAAACAGAAAGAAGATGTCGAAACATATGGTACAGAATTTACAAGGAATTTAAATTCAATTTCAAATCAACCTGGCAACAGGTCACACCATAGCATATGATATACATATTTCGGCCCACATCGATAAGTAAATTGATGAATGCAGGGCCAGTTTGTTTGTGGATATTCAGATTTTGTTTTTTTAATATGCTAGCAAACGTTTTTAAGATTAGAATTATGAGCAAATACTTTGTATTATCTAAATTGGATTTAATTACTGTAAACACTTGAATAAATCTCAGAAACAGTTCCTACTTTTGCTTTCGTTTTTAAAGTATAAGTTTATTTAATTTTTATTTCGTATCTTTTTTTATCAGTCTTTGCAATTGGATTTTGGTATATTTGCGGACTCTATGGTAAGATTTACATGATTGAAAGATGGTATAGTTGCTAGAAGCACAAGTACGTCCACAGGTTGTTCTGTGATACATATATTATATCGTACTTACTGTGTTATTTACTATCCAATAATTTTACATTATGTAATTTGTACATGCAGATGATGTGTGAAGATAATATTACATAATAATTTATTATCGCTAGTATCAAAAATACGCTAGAATAAATAGCAACATGTAGAGTGTCGAGTTTTAAATGTGAATGTGTTGTCAGGAGAGCTCGTCGGGCGCGTGGTCGTCGGTGGGCAGCCCCGCGCGGGACCCGTGGGCCCCCGCCGCACCAGCCGACCCCTGGGCCCCCCTCGCACACGTGAGTCACAGCTTTGACACCATGGGCAACTCGCTCGTTACCAATCCTATCATCTCTATATAATCTTCTACAACAAATAAACAAGTTTTATCATCAAGTAATTCTTGTTGTGTTCTGATCTAAGAAGCTTAATTAGAATCGTAACTGATATATAAGATTCTTCCCTTCTAGTCCCGATACCTTGAAAGATCTATTGTACTCATCAATACAAACAACTTTTAGTGTGGGACCAACATTGAATACGCGAAAGAAAAATCAGCTGTTCATTACATTTAATACGGGTAATATTAAAGTATTTGTATGGAATAGATGATTTTTTTCCGATTTGTAGGTTGCTCTGTACTAAATATATTTATAATTTTTTTTGTATATATAAATGTATCCCCAATACAGGAATTCCTATTGTAGAACAAAAATTAAAAAGTATAAAAATATATGAACTGATAAAATCTTATAAAAGTAATTATTAAACTAATAAACCTAACCAATTGTTTTAATTGGTCATTGATTGGCTTTTATCAAGTACTAGCGACCCGCCCCGGCTTCGCACGGGTGCAATGCTGATACTAAATACACTACAGAAAAACGATGACAAAAAAAAGTTATTGTGGGTTATCCATAAGAGATAGACATATACCATCACGGACTTTTCTGTAGACCTTTTCAATGTGTACAATACTTAGTACATTATTTTGATAAAACTCGTAGGGTTCAGCCTGCGTTTGCAATGTAAACGGAAAAAATGTAATTATTTACGACATCACATTAGAAACCTCAAAAATAACAGTACTTCTCCACTATTTAATGGATGTTATTATACAAATATAAACCTTCCTCTTGAATCACTCTATCTATTAAAAAAAACCGCATCAAAATCCGTTGCGTAGTTTCAAAGATTTAAGCATACAAAGGGACATAGGGACAGAGAAAGCGACTTTGTTTTATACTATGTAGTGATTAACATCATATCGCATAATGTTCACAGAGTAAATCCCCGGTGTCCATTCTGTCGTCACCGTCGTCATCAGAGCTGGAACAGTTCGACGCGCTGTCACAGCGGCCGCGCACCAACCACAACAACAACACCGAGGCTGATCCCTTCGACCTCACTGCGCTGGGTACGTAACTTGCATCATAGCCTTCACTATGGTATACGAATGACCAGTTTGTCCGGCAATGAGTGCATGACCCATCAATACAGGAAGGCTTCCCGGAATAAGCGATGGACCGACTATTTTAGTATTAAATAAAAGAACATTATATAAATATGAGTCGAATCCTGCATCCTTCTCTGATTACCGTCCCATATCTATTCTACCGTTCCTATCCAAAGTCCTTGAAAAGCTAGTCCACCAGCAACTTAGCGCATTCCTTTCGAAACACTATCTGCTTAACCCCTTCCAATCTGGGTTTCGACCTGGACATAGTACCACCTCAGCCCTTGTGAATATTACGGACGATATCAGATCAGGAATGGAAATGGGAAAGTTGACCGTACTCGCTCTGCTTGACTTTAGTAACGCTTTTAATACAGTTGATTACGATGTCTTGCTCGGAGTGCTTCGCTCTTTTAACATATCTCCACCGGTAATTGACTGGTTTCGTAGTTACCTGTTTGGCCGCCGTCAGCGTATTTGCATCGAAGAATCTTTCTCTTCTTGGTGCTACACGTCTGCCGGTGTGCCACAGGGCGGCGTTTTATCCCCTTTACTTTTCGCAGTATTTATTAACTCTATTTCTCAACGACTTTCTTCCTCCTTCCACCTTTATGCAGATGATCTCCAAATCTACACTCAAGCTCCTCTCGGAGAGTTGTCTGATTCTATTGAGACTATTAATGTAGACCTAGCTCGAATAGGTGACTGGAGCACGAAATTTGGACTGAAGATTAACCCAACAAAAACTCAAGTTACTATTATTGGTAGTGCCCGGACTGTCTCTAAGATTGTCTGGTCGACACTTCCCCAAGTTTCTTTCAATAACACTGTTATTCCTTTATCTAAAAACGTAAAGAACTTGGGGATTTATATCGATAGCACTCTTTCCTGGACAAAACAGCTGCAGGAAGTCAGTCGTAAATTGTTTGCTTCGGCAGGCTCCTTGAGACGCCTTCGTAATTTTCTCCCCGTTACTACCAAAATTACGTTAGCACAATCTCTTCTACTCCCAATCCTTGACTATGCTGATGCCAGCTATCTTGATCTCACCCAAGACCAATTTGACAAGCTTGAGCGACTTCAAAATCTTTGTATCAGATTCATATTTGGTTTACGCAAATATGATCACGTTTCTGAATTCCGTACTAAGCTCAAATGGCTTCCTATTCGCCTTCGCCGGAATGCCCATATTCTCTATTTGCTTTATAATGTACTCTTTAATCCCTCTACCCCTTCTTATCTTAAAGAACGCTTTCAGTTCCTTTGTGACACACATTCTAAGTTCTTGAGATCATCAGAAAACCTAAAATTAAGCATACGTATGCATTCCACCTCCTTTTTTGATAAATCTTTTACTATTCAAGCAGCTCGCTTGTGGAATGCACTACCTAGTGAAGTGAGAAGTGCTCAAACATTACCTATCTTTAAGAAAATGGTACACGAGCATTACCTTTCACTGTAATTTTGTTCATCTCCTTTCCCAGTTATATATATATTTATTAGTTTATTATATATATATATATATATATATATATATATATATATATACTATAAAATATATATTTTATTTTTATGTATTTGTATTATTATGTTTATGTATGTTGTTTTTGTACACTAGACAGCCCAATATCTGTCTCCCTTCTTTCAGTCCATCCAAAGGTTGTCTGGAAGAGATCGCCTTGTGCGATAAGACCGCCCATTGTACACAAATAATTGTATATGTCTGTCCTATATATTTTATGTGGTGTACAATAAAGTGTATAATAAATAAATAAATAAATAAATAATTTAAACTTCCGGCATTCTCTTGTTGACAGGGGACAACCTAACACCGAAGCCGTCGTCCCCACCCGTGGGCAGCCTGGGCGCGATCAAGAAGTCACCGTCGGCGTTCCTGGGCGAGAACTCGTCGCTGGTGAACCTGGAGCGGCTGCTGCAGCCGGCAGCCGCGGAGGCGCCGCAGCCGAACCCCTTCGCGAACGAGCCGCCCCCGCAGCCGAGGCCTGCGCAGATGTTCGTGCAGCCACAACCTGTAAGTCTTTTGTGTCATTAGTTCTAACATTTCCCTGGATAATCTCTACCTAGAGAAATTTATTGTCAAACCTAACCTAACATTCATTTACATCATAGGCGCGGCTCACAATGAACGAGTTAAAACAACAGCAGATGGGATTGACGGGTCTGAACTTTGGCACGGCATCACCGTCATTTGGCGCGCCTGCTCCGGCGCCGGTATCCATGTCGATGGCCCCAGTACCGTCCCTAGTCCCGATGGGCGCGGCCCCAATGTCAGCAGACCCCTGGGCGCCCGCGGCAGCAGCCCGCTCCACCTCACCGTGGTCGCCGCCGCACACGCGACACACTCCCAACCCCTTCCTCTCCTAGCCGCTCACCACACAGGTAACATAAATGTAACTACAATATTACAAACAAAAATATACAGAAATGATCACTGAAGACCTCTGATTTTCAGTAATTTGACGAGGGAATGACGTAAATTGATTTATATTTTTGACTTACAGGGCACAAGGTAACGCGGGGCTTGGCGGGAGCAGCAGCGCGCCGCCCGCTCCGCTCCCTACGCGCGCCCCGCAGCAGCCCCGGGCGGCCCCGCAGCATCCCCGGGCGGCCCCGCAGCTGCCCCCGGCGGCCCCGCAGTAGCCTCCGGTGGCCCGGGCGGCCCCGCTGCAGGCCCGGGCGGGGCCGAGCAGGCCGCGTCCCGCGCCCTCCGCGCCCGCCCCCACAAACTGTTCTACTACCACGACTACGTGTACTTGACCAAACCATAGACTGTGGGCGCGCTCCGTCCCGTGACGTCAGCGCCCCTTTGTTCTGGTGCACCGTGTACAGTTGTGTCGAACGATCGTTTATTCCTCAGTCTGCGCTTGTATGGAATTAGTATTTTTGTTTCTTTTGTACGTCCCGTAATAAAATCACCAATTTTGATTACCAATAAAATGTATGTATATTAATTGTATTTGTAATAATTAATTTACGCGAACGGTGTGTGGTATAATCATGTGAAATAAATTATGTTTAATATAATGTGGACTCAATATGGTGGTAGGTAGAGATGCGGGTGTCGACGCACTCGACATCATTTTATTGACAAAAAAATACAAGAAATATTATTATTTTATAATAAAATATATAAAACGAATGATGCTATTTAAAAATATAATATAATTATTAAAAAATAATTGGAAATTTTATTAGAAAAATAAAATGTCATGTATAATTTGCTTTTTTTGCAAAAGGATATGTTTATTTAGTTTCGATGTGTCGATACCCAATAACTATAGACGCAGTATACATAATGTAAAATGAAACGTTTTTTATTAATAGACTGGATAATGCTGTGAGCTGTCGTGTTTAATATATAGCTGACGATTCTGTGTGGTTGTGTGTGCGGATACTGTACCAAAATATATCTGATCATTATTGAAAATTATTCGTAATTTTATATTTTACGAAATCTCCGATTCGTATTTGAATATTGCACTGATAATGTCTCCGTATTTTTAAGTTATGGACTGAATACACTAAATTGAAATGAAATGAATATTGAATTGAATTCAATGGAATCTGGTTAGACCGGGATCAAACAACAATGTTCATGACTGATGACGACTATACACTTTTAACAATTAGTTCGCACATACAAACACACTGAAGAAATAGAACGTAGCCTAGTGAAGTAGCGTCAATAGTATTACGAGTTTGGGGCCAGCGCGAGTGTCGACAACCAACCGTCTTCGCGATAATTGTAGCATATTCTCGAGTGTTTGTATAACCGTCAAAGATAATATATTTCGACGCGATAAGTGGCAATGATCGAAGCTAAATTACGATTTGAAAATACTTGCAATATGGGAACATTTGCAGATATGGTAATTATGATATGTCTAAGTATTTCATAGGACATTTTCCTTTATTCTTGTATAAAGTAGATACTCATAATATAAAAAGTGAAACAATTGGTAATAATAAGTCAATAGGTATAAGAAGAATGTAGTTTAGCTTCGAGCATTGTCTCTGCTCAGGCCTCAAACTAATTCGGGTGTGAAGGGTTTTGGTAAGGAGCTCGTTGAGTCTCACAGTGGATACTAAATGTCACAAATGTTTTCTAACGTAACATCTAAATCATATTTCTATAATATATTGCCATTTTGGGTACACTTCCCTGCACATCTTCAAATGTACTAGATTGCTGGTCACAAATGTTTGTCCAAATCAATTGGCTGTGAAACTTGACGAAGCTATGTTGCGACGACTAAGGTGACAAGTTGTCATTCGTGCCTTAGTAATGTTTTGTATTACAGTAAATGTATTGTCCGTCGCCCTCCACTTCTCCCCTTTAATCTTGTAATACGCTCATGGGTGTAACTTGCTAGCGTCTCATGTAATAACTTGTTCATAAACAAGGTTTATGTGGGATTATTTGAGAAATCAAGGCCCTTTATCACCAACATATCCTAACGCTAAGAGATATTTAATGTTTTAAACGGTTTTCAGAGTAAATCCGTCGCATCGACAAGGATACCAACAAAAAGAACTATTAGGTATTCTTTAGTGTTAGATTCGTGTTGGAGATTTAAAGCATAAGTCAAATAAAACCTACATTGAAATACAATTCTCTATAAAATACTACCCTCTGAAATATTCTAATTACATCCATGATTAATAATATTATATCCATAAATTCATTTCAATCGCCTAAAACACAATTGTGGTTTACTATATGTTTGTCCGTCATAATAGGTTGATTATTTCGCATTTGAGGGTATTTTGTTTTTTTTTTTTTACAAAATTAGTCAATTTGACAAAATTAAAATAAGGATTAAGAAATTCGACTGCATTGAAAAAAAAAATACATTTTGTATTCTTCAATTAAAAGCTGAAAGCTAAATAATCTGAAGTATGTTTTCTTTTCGAAATTGATTTGAATTTGAATATAAGTTGTCAACGTACATCTGTAGCTCTTTTACAATACTGGGGTGTGGTGGCTTGTTATTTTTGTTCCAGCTTCGATTTGTATTGAGTTCATAGAGTATGAACTAAGAGCTACGTCCACTCAAAATAAATGCGTTTGTTACGTACAAAAATTCCTGTTTATATAATAATGAGCTGTACTATATCTATATATATGTTTATTTGATATCCTCATTATTGTAGTATTCAACGTATTTGATAAATTATGTACGATTAGTTTATACGTCGACGGTGTTGCCACGTGTGAAAATAAAATTTGCCAGGTAAATATCGCATTTAAATAAAATAATAGTAATTATGAATATCCATTTGATAACGACTGCAGTTTTTTCTATTTGGGTTATCTTTGGATTTTTCGTATTGGCAACACATTCGGCGTTTGTTTTTTTTTTCGCTTATTAACTAGCAGGTTGACGCGGTTATTGTTTATCAGTTATTTAGATAAATTATTATTTTTAATATTATTTCTTGACCATTAAATGCATCGATGCTAATTCAACGTGTCACTAGCTAGGGAGAAACTGTAAAGATTAATGTAACTATTTAATTAAAATATATAAGTTTTTCAATACATTATGTGTATCATTTTACTTGTGGGTATATTTTGACGAACAGTGACACAAAGCAATGTAAATAAAACATATTCGTACAATATGATTATAATTTATTCATTAATAGTTTACAAAGACGTTATCGTACAAATATTTCAGAAACAGCATTGCATATACCTTCGATAAAAAAAAATCATTTTTCATTTTGTTCATTATAAAAAGTATTCAACGCTTCCCAACCGATATCTATCATAAGTTACAGACGTTGGAAACCGTTTATATACAAGACTATGCACCAGTTACAAAAATCTTCGTTTTTCATGTAAAAATGATAAAAAAATGGTTTTTAAATCCCATGTCGTAATTCTAAAAGCATGGAATGGACGATTATATAGTTGGAAGCGGGTCAAGCTTACCTTAACGTGATAACTTACAATAACTTACCTACCTTACATGATCATTAATTACGCCAGACTCAGTGCTGAGTAATCTCCTACACACTGGCGACTTGTCGCTACGTTTCACGACGGTAAAGTCACAGTTTTTCTACCCTATTTTTCAAACTGATTAGCGTAAGATCGCCGTTGTGTAGAAAATGTATGAGTCTGTCAAATTAACTAAGCACGACTTGTGAATATTTATTATGATCAGTTTATTAGTACATTACTAAAAATTACACTTGTTGAGATGTTAGTGTAATTTAACTGTTGAAGTATTGTTTGATTAGTATGTCATGCAGAGTTAATGTTGTCAGACTTGTATTGAGCAATGTACCGGTACATTGATGAGTGTCGAGACAGGAGGGCGCAGGCCCTCGTGCACACGTCTGGTATTGCGTCAATCCCTGTTTTAACTTAAATTATTTACGGTACAGTGTTACTGCATTAGTGCTGTTTGTAGGCATCAGTCTCACGATGTTAACATGTTCACTAACCTACAGGATACGACGGTAGTACAGTACTGGGGGCTGATAAAAAATTGTATAAAATCCATCGACTAGACACTACAATATCCAATAAATATTTTTCGAAAAATTTCAGAATAATGCCTTCCATACTAAATTTATAATACCATACAATCTAGAATAAATAATCCAAGCGATACGAGTGACGGTCACAAAATATTAAAATATAAAAATAATTCGACATAAGCAACGTGACGGCAGATCTACCAGTTATAAGAAAAATAATCTATGATTATAATAATAAAGGTGAAGCGATATTTTCATTATGATCACATTCGCGCTACATCGCGCGTTAAATAATCTTAATCGTACTAAATGCAAAACAGGGCGGCGCCTTGCGTGTGACCCATTTTAATGAATCTTTTTTTTTTTAGTACGAAATGTTTATCATCAATGCAGAGGCATTGACTAACATTCCCATTTTATAATTTAATATAAACCATTGGCAGCGGATTCTGTCTCAGAATTAGCTGATTGGGTCGTTCGTCGCCGCCACTCTTCAGCAAGATGGCGGCTAAAGGAAAATTAAAATGGCGTCAGGCAAAGCGCGCGCCCTCGGTGTTGACATTTTCGATATGAAGTTAAGTCCCACGCCGATCAGCAGCGGCCGCTGCGCTCGTGAACAAGACGTGCAGGATGATGATAATGGAAGAGTATTGCGAATAGGATTCGTATCAGAGATCCCTTTGAACATGAATCGTTTGATGAATTGATGACATTTTAAGACTGCCTAGACTTTTATCTTATAAACTTTACATCAATTTGAGATACAATCTATTGCGATTTACAATAGCTTATTCAAACTTTATTCCTATTACCTCTTCTCCAAAAGTTATAACTAGACAATAAATAAGTCGCAATCGACACTGCTTCGAGGCCAATCCGCAGACAGTTATCAGACCAGTTTTATAAAATAATATGTTGGAAAAATTGGCAGCGTGTTGTGGAGGTGTCGTCAAAAGGATCCCCGGCGAGTGCGCCTAGTACTGCCTAGTACTCCCAGTGCGTGGCGGCGGCGAGGTCGGTGCCGGCGAGGCGGAAGTTCCCGTTCTTGGCGGCGGCCAGGTACCCGCCAGCCTGCGCGGCGCGGATGGCCAGGCGCGTCGGCTCGCGCAGCTCCAGGTGGAAGCCCATGGGGCTGTCCGCGTCGCACGTCACGGTCTCGCTGTCTGCGTGCCAGTACTTGCCGTTTTGTCCTGGAAACAGGTTGAGTGTGAGGTGAGGTCAGCATTGTAAGCGAAACTTAAAAGTACGGACGATGCGTCAAAGAGAGAAAGTATTCATAAAGAAAAAAGGAGGAACTTCATGAAAAACCTTACCTACGTTAATCTGACTACAAATGTATTACTGAATAAAATACCGATACAGTGATTCCCAAATAGCAAGAAACGGCAACGCGGCAGGCCCAGAAGATGGCGTGATGAGCTGGACTTGCACAAGGATTAGTCCCAAGTCGCAACAGACCGGGAAAAGTGGAAAGAAGGAAGGAAGGCCTTTGCCCTGGAGTGGGACTGTACAGGCTTATAATAAATAATAATAAACACAAAATCTAACTGACGAAAATAATAAACAAATAAAAATAATGTTTCTAGCTTAACCTCAATCACAATTATTGAGTTGGAATAACTATCCCAATTGAAAACCACAATATTCTCACCTTTGAAGTAGACAGCTCCCTTGGGTCCACGGATGACTTGTATGGTCTCGTAGTTGGCCTTGTTGCACTCCAGCCGCACACCCTTGGGGCCCACGAACCCTTGCTCGCACTTCAGCACCAGGATAGGCCTGTGAACAAATAATTTATTTATTTTCTAAACAAACATAATCGTGCATCTAGATCTAACCAAATAAGATGTTTTGGAAATGGGAATGGACCGTGAGGATGAAGATCGGATCATAGTTTAGCAACAGTATAGATCAGTAATCAGTCCCAATTTCGCCAAGTAATCCGCTATTAAACGCACAACTGCGCGATTAAAATGGAATGCTGATATTTCTCTCGATGACGTTTATCTTAAGGTCTTTATGGTTGGGTATTCCACATGTCCGGGTATGTTGGTACAACTCACCTGTTGATAAGATAGAAGTAATATTTGCAGTTCTCTTCGATGGCGTCGGCGTTGGCGTACAGGTGTCCCGATCGCTTGGTCATCAGGTACTTGCCGTTGTTGGCACGGAAGGCCACCGCGCCGTCACCTTGCCATTCCAGCTCGAACAGAGCGTTCGATGACCTGGGGAAGGAGCACATTGGTAGAACATATAAAATACGAGCAGGATATTAATTTCGTAAGTGCAAATGGTGTATGAAAAAGGGTCCAAGGCCTTATTATCGCTCTCAATACTGCTTCTAATTAATAAGGCAGCATTGAGATTCTGAACATGTCGAGACAACAAACTTGGTTCAGTTGTAATTCAAATGCTTTTTGGTAGAAAATAGTGATTTCTTATCGTCTAACTTCATATATCATGCTACTAACTTGTTGTCTCCGGAGGCCTGTATACCGCCGCCGGTCTCGAGCGTCCAGTACCGGTCTTGCATGGTG
The DNA here is from genome assembly GCA_947562105.1 of Shargacucullia verbasci. NCBI lineage: Eukaryota > Metazoa > Arthropoda > Insecta > Lepidoptera > Noctuidae > Shargacucullia > Shargacucullia verbasci. Next base: position 669,263 of record OX387289.1, on the reverse strand, counting down.
CGGATGTACCAGCGGCGAGTCGCCCAGTCGAATTCCAGCTGGAATGTTTCGTGGGAAGAAATCTCATCCTGGTTGGCTGTCACGTCCACACCTGGAAACAACGGAAAAGGTGGTGAGATAAGAGTAAAGATTATGTATTGAACCAGAAGCTTAACGGAATACAAATTGCATTTGAGTAAGTTTTACAATAGGTCACAGTATCTGTTTAACTGTGTGTTTGCGGAAGTTTCATGGCATCGATTAGAAAAGTCTTTGTGGCGGTGTGTGGGAATTCAATGCATTTGCGGAATCTTTTGGATTTTGAACAGTAAATTTACCACTCCACACTGACGCCGTCATCACCACGTGTTGATGACGGCCAGTATACTATATGTATAAAGCTTTTCAAAATACAAAAATCGTAACAGTTTCGTTTGATCAACTTAAACTTCTTGAATTCATTCCTATAAATAATCCAGACCGGGGACAATACCCAGCTCTAACCAAACTAAATAAACGCGCACATTTACAACAAACTTTCTGTTAGCTCTGTCCACTCAAGGAGCCATAATGCTGCTCGGCTGGTCTGTTGGGCAAGCACTCGACCACGTAGAGTGGAGACATCAGTAAACACTACAGTCTCAAGGGACATAACGTAAGGAGTCTCGTTCAACTTCAGTCCCTGAGGGTCAGCAGTCATGTAATGTATAATCACGTTTGCTCCCGAGTGGTTTCGGTAGAGATCGTAACTGAGCGGTGCATAGTAATTATGTGGATGTAAATGTCGTTAAGGATATTGTGTGGAATTTAGATTAGTTGGCGTTTAATAAAATTAATTTGTTTTCTAATTGATTCGTCGATCGGAAGATAATCTGTATACTCGTGTATCAAGCTTAGTGCTCGAAAGGGTAAGCAGGGAAAAAAATTATTCAGTATTTATTTTTAATCATTAAACATAAATAAGAGTATATTATTTGTGTACAATGAAAACCAGATTAGTGTCGAGATATTATCACGGAAATTACAACACACTTCTAAGACCACGCGTGCCCGGAAGCTTTAACTGCTAGAACATAAATCTCAAAGTGAAGTATTACTTAAAGCTAGGAAGTAAGTAAGCGCATCATTCAGCGTGCGCCCGCGCTGGTGTGAGCTAAAGATTTGCCGCGCGGCTGACGAGCAATCGTGCGCAACGCCTAACTCAAAGGGGTGGCAACCTTTACAAAAGTGTTTATTTTCATACTCCCACAAGTTTTTGTCATTATTATTAAAGTTTTATTTACCTGACTGATGAGAACATGAGTGCGAGAGAATGTATTGTATGATAGCATCTCACTTTCAAGAGAACTACTGAACCAAAACCGACGAATTGTTAATTAGCTTTATATAACGTTAATATTTTCGAAGATAAACGTGTCGTGCCGGGCCCTGAACCACTCATTCTGGAGACCAACGAAGCTATTTCCAAAAGTGGTCATCGTTCAGCTAATATGATGATAAATTATTTTCAAAGTTTATTCTTTGTAGAACAAATACTTAATGCCAACCCTGTTAGATGCATCGTGAGCTCGATCGGGCTATGACCGGCGCACGCGCACGGTACCGCTAGCAGCTCTCAGCAAAGATACATTGCCATCCATTATTTGTTGTGTAATGGACATATTTATACTAAAACCTAGATATTTGTTGAGAATTATTAGAATTTTTATACACTTCGCTTGTGTGGCCGTCTAAAAAAGCCTTCTCTATGAAAATTGGTGTCGTTTATATACGTTTTATATGCCTTGACACAGCGCTGATGTTGCGGCACCAATATACTTAGCAGCACGCAATCATGGCGATACTGGCGTGATATTTTTAAGATATATTTATAAGATCGAAGGCAAGTCAGCAGCACCACCCGCGGAGTTGCAAAAGTATTAAAAATTACTTGATTTTTGTACAAGCTCATCCCGTTTACTTCACTCATCAAATGTTTAACAACAACCGAGGTGGCGGAGCGTAAAACTTAGCCGCGCCTTCAACGCATGCGCACATATGCACATTACATGCATACGACACAATAATTGCACATTTTATCACTGGTGCCGCTACGCTAGGTGATGGCAAATCATCGCGAGCTGCTCGTCATGTTGATATGTAATAGAGTGTGAGAGCTACATGCCAAAAAACGTGGTTAGATCCTGAATAGTATCTGGTACGAGCCGAGAATCAAGTTCATGACTGTTTCGAAGTCCACACAAAGTTTCAAAGTTATTATGTGAGCTTGGCTTCATTTGAAACAGTTGAAGACAGTTCCTAAGTTAAATGAAATCAATCGAATCAGACGACACGGTTGGCGCAGTGGTTGAGCGATCGACAGCTGCGCTACGTGTCGCGGGTTCGATTCCCGCACGGAAAAAATATTTGTATGATCTACAGATAGTTTTCATTTCTTTTCTTTTTTAAAAAAAAAACGTTGCCCCACACTAGGATTTCTCCTGTGTCGTGGGTACAGTTTACAAACATACATGTCACATGCACACACAACCAGACCCGAAACAACTATCTGTAGATCATACAAATATTTGTTCCGTGCGGGGATCGAACCCGCGACACAGCGCAGAAAGCTAATCGCTTAGCCACTGCGCCAACCGAGTTGTTGGAGTTGTTCCGGGTCTGGGTGTATGTCAATGTGAATATGTATATGTTTTTGTAAAAGCACCCACGATACAGGAATAATCCCTAGTGTGGGGGCAAAGTTTAAAAAAAATAACGTAAAAAAAAAAGTAAGTAAATCTTCCAACAGATCATGAAATATATTACTGTCTTTTTTATTATATTCCGAGAATTACTTGTAATTTATTAATATTGATGGAACAATAATTATTTATTCCATATAGTTAATGCGGTTAATTGAAAAATATAATTACAATTACCTACTACGTTACTAGTTTTATAGCCAAATTATAGTTATTATACAATTCCAACGTTTCCATATGCTACTGCCGGTGCAGCCAAACTACCGACCAATTAATTTTTCAATTATATAACAATTAACAAAATTAACTATTTGACGTTATAACCCGTTAACAGCTACCTGGAGCATACATTTAATTAAAACTATAAAGTTTAGTGATGTGGCCAGATCACACGACACTGTGCAGGCATCCGTGCAGTAGAAACGTTAGAAAGCATAGCGCGCGTTTTTTGCGCGGCATAGCTGCGCGTGCCGCACTATCATCTAATTCCGTTGACAATTCGACGTTGCGGATTCTGCGGAATACCTCTTAATTGGCTCACTTTTGTGTGAATTATCTATCATGCATATCCGATTATAATATGCGTTTTTATATGTGTGTGTAACAGATCGCCGTATGGACTGTTAAGTCGACGGGTGATCGATTACAGTCACACCTTGGTACAGTACGTTACGATCTCAGCTAATTTAAGAAAATTTAAATAATGGTGAAGATGTGCGATGAAAGATATGTTGAAAGTTTTAGACATAGTTGGAGTAGGATATCAGGTGCTTCATACATTATGTTAATTTATGTAATCTGCATGCGTGCACCTGAGCATATATTTTTAATTTTGAACAATAAAATAGAGAAGCTGCTACGTGCAATATAGCACGGACCGTTAACGAGAAAATTATTATAATTTAGCATCTTAATAACGTATTACGCGGTCTTTGCTCCTAGTGCGGTGATTTGAAATGTAAATGTTGTTAGATGTGCAATTAGTAACGCGGCCTGACTTACAAAGTTACAACCATCTGTCACTTTATTTTACCGTTATGCTCTAAACTTTACGCATTCTGAGATACCGAACTTATAATTATATCTTATTATTGTAATAAGATACAATCATGTTAAAACTAGCTATTTTATATGTGAAAATAATATAAATTAAACATTTGCCATTTCACAGCATGAGATTACACAGCGACAGCGAACAGCGATACATAAATATTCATTTTTGCTCAATACTAAGAGGGCGCGCGGCGGCGGCGGCGGCCTATTGCGCGAAGCCAGAGGATCATGTTACAAACATATTTACTCCATACATATTTTTCATTCCTATTGCGCTAAAGAAAGCCACTTAAACACGCTTACCAACATCATATCCATCGCATGTCGATCTGAAATGAATGTCTCGTATGTTGCGAATCTCACTGTATACTGCCCTGTCTTGTTGTCTGTAACACGATAGACGTGGCTCGTGACCATACGTGCGCCTGATAGCAAGATCTAGATCGTGACCACCTATGTACTCACGCCGACAACCACAAGTGTGGGCTGTAGGGGAGGTTTGGAAGACTTGGAAGTCAAATTAAAGTACCTTACATTCAAACTTTAGGGTAGTGATACCTGCTTTTTTATTACTAACTAGCTTCCGCCAGCGGCTTCGCCTGCGTGGTTTACGAACCCGTACATTTTCCAAGGATAAAAAGCCGATATGCTATTTCAGACTATAATCTATCTCTGTGCCAAATTTCATCCGGATCCATTCAGGCGTTCTGGCGTGAAAGAGTAACAAAGATCCATCCATCCATCCACACAAACTTTCGCATTTATAATATTAGTAGGATTATATTATTTAGAGTGCTTGGAACCAGATTTAACTAAAACATGGTTTGAATCAATTGAAAAGTAGTGGTTATTAAAGGTTTTTGTGGTAAATGATACTTCTACACACTAGTCATAAACCATATTTTAAAAGAGTAACCATGGAGTTTCTTACTGGTTCTTCTCCATGGAATGACAATTTGAACCAGCTAAACGATTTGTAAGTGCCTTTTACGGCCTACACGAATAAAAAAGTTTGAGTTTGAGTTTGAGTTTACACCAACCATACTGTGGAACAACAGGATAGAGGCTCAAATAATTTCTTCAATGAAATACTTTATAATTGTATTCAGCTGAGATTGGTTTATGTTAATAATGCCATACATATTTAAAATTTTATAGGCAATTTTTGAAGAAAGTGTCGCTTTCTACAGGAAGTTGTCATAGGCAAAACTCTACGACTAAAGTTTTAATATCAACTTATTCATAAAGATCTATCTGAGTTCGAAAATCTTATTATCATAAAAGTAAGAAAGAGTACACGAGTCTATTGCTAGTGACCTGTTATTTTTAACAAAACATTTAAAATATCTATTGAATGGACGTCAATATTGTGACAGAATAGGCGCGATTTGATTCGCCATAAAAAGTGTGCCACTTGCGTGAATTAATCTGTTAATTAAAATGGTTATTCACACCGTTTTTTACCAAAAATGACTGTTACTACAATTTTCCGTAACTGACCTACTTTAGATGACAATAAAGTAATTTTGAAAGCCCTTATTTTGGGGATCGAGATGTCAATCAATGTTTTCCACACAATCGTTATCAAGATTGTTTCTTATCAGAGATAAAGTTAACAGAGGTTGACAACCATTTTCTAACTTAAACTTAGTAGATAGCGATGTGCTAAAGTACCAAGTACTTGAGCATTTTAGAGCCTTGTTCCGCGATCACAAGCCCACCGCATCCTAGCACGGTAAAGCGTGACCGTGCATTTCTATAGCCAGCTCTTCATCAAGCGTAGTGGAGCTACATTTTATAATGATACAAATGCTCATAATGCAGTAACAGTTAGGCGTGACTCTGCATAGTGTGGCGTCTTTATCAACGGGCTAGATTTACGTCGCATAAATCTTTTCATGAACATTGTAATTTAATAATGACTGAATGACACGAACGTTATATTGTTGGAAGTCAATTGATAATGTATGAAGCACTTATTTATTGGGTCGAGAAGATATCCGAGTTACCAGATTTAGATATTTGTCAAATCACGTTTTAAATTAGCAAAATACCAAAGAAAGTTTCAACTCTAGGAATGTATTTCCTTCTCACATAAATTGTAACCCTAACACCGCAGGGGCAATATATATAGCCTGCGCAGTACGTGAGGTGAGGGCGGGTCGAGACGCCGTTACTCTTCTACGATCCTGACCGCCTGGTACTTACAGTGATCTTAGCAATACGGCTTCCTTATTGCCTAGTGGAGCGGTGCGCGAGTGCAAACGTGATGTGCAGGAATTTATGAAATATCTAGGGTACTTTGTTTCTGTTCATTGACGCGAGAATGTTGGTTGAAAATAAAGCTTGAAGGTGTCAGGCGACATTTGTTAGTCGCTACACCTCCAACTAGAAACGGCTTGCCACCGATCTTAGATCAATTGCCTTAAATAAATTTTATGAGCGACTTGTTAACACAATAACCTTTTTTTCTATCGTGTCGACGATTTTGCGGGCTTTGTAATGTACTTAATAAGGAGCTTTCTACATTTCAATAATTTTCAATGGGTTATACGGAAGGGTGCAAAATTCTTCAGACTTCAAGGAGAGGCTCATTTCGTTGACCGTTATAAGCTAATTTAAATGATACTATGTAACAAGGTAACAAGGAACTTTAAAAAATTGTTCATCGTATTGCTGCTGTGAAAAACGTGAGACAGATGACGCCACATCTGCGCAAGTATGCAAACACAGCAGCTCTAAACAATGCGGGTCAACAGTCTCGAGTATTGGCAAACCGCTCGCGACGGCTTCTGAGAATATGGGAACAATCGGTACACGTCGTATGCTCGTTTTGAGATAGATGGTAAATGGCAATAAGTATTGCTAACTTTACGATTTATTTGCCAAGTCTCATTCTGTAGGAGTGGAGTTTCCAAGTTAATTACTTTTTCACTTGGTTTAGTCTTCAAGGACGTTGAAGACTAAACCAAAGTGAAAAAGATTGATCCAAAAAATATCAATCTATTTTTTAAGATACGGATTATTAAATTAAATCGACGCATTTCTCAGTGCAGCGTGACAACTTATCGCAATACTCAACAAAGGCAAACTCAATTAACTCAGTATCCATAGCAGCATCAAGCGGCAGTAGGAAGCATCAGCTCTGTAATTATGGTCCCCATTCGACGGCTGGCGAGCGAAGCTATTAACTTTCACTGTATCGCTCCGGCAACGGGAAGTAACACTGCCTGTTGTGCAGGCACACAGGGAGTGGTCATTTATTTATGAACCCATTTTTTCAATTCCGCGAAGGGACACTAGGACGTCTACTTTTTATAAGGTCGTTAATATATAATATAACAAACAATTAGTCCCAGAAACACAATCTATGTATATCATGCAAATATTTGTTCGAACAGAGAATGAAACCTCCGCAGCTTAGAGGTGAAATCCTATGCGCTAATCAAGTTTTAACTAATAATGTAAATATGACGTACCTTGTTTAACGGAGACGTATTTCTCGTTCAAGGCCGCCACGAAGGCCGCCTGCGGCAGGCTGTCCTCCAGTGAGAACAGCTCGTCGCGTGTGACGGCCGTGGAGCGCGTCTTGAGCACAGCCTTGGAGCCGATGGGCGCCAGGTATGCGCCCGCGCCGTCGCGCAGCGCCAGCGCGCCCGCGTGGTACTCCGCGCTGAACAGGCACGTCGCTGTGCACTGCTCTTGCAGCTGAGGACATCACGTGGGTGAGTACGTGGACGCATAGCAGAAGACGTGATTTTGGACGTGAAGATAATGTTCAAACAACCTTCTTTCCAATTATTGTAAAAAGCAACTTAATATTATTATGTCACGACAGACATCACATCACAGACAACATACTGAAATCACCAAACCAACAGCCAAACATGGTTATTATGACAATGTAAAATAGCTTATCCTGTGTGTACATCCATGTACTCGTATATACCAAGTCTTATGCGGTCATCAGTCCGCTATTGGTAATGAGGTGTAGGCGTAGCGATTATGCCGATTCCCCCTAATCGTTCGTATAAACCACATTCAAAAGACAGCTAAAAGCTCAGCACAGGTGACTAAAAAGGGTCTTACAATTGTTCTGCAAAGCAAGTACCATGTGACGCATACAATTACTTCCACTCAACAAATTATGCGCTTTACAGGCAGTCGATAGTTTCCTTTGGCAGCGGCCATAAACAGCATCGTTGTCGATGGTCGTAAGGTCTCACGCATGCCTCGTAACTCCGGCATCGACGCCAGTTCCCACGTGGCTTGTGGGTGTCTCGGTGAATCGATGGGAAACAGCCGCACTGCTATTGTTTGCAAAATGAGCGAACTCAAATGCTCTTAGGGATGGCACTATTGAAACCTATTCTGTTTGTAAATATTTTTATGGCGTTATTTTTATTTATGTAAGAGACAGTACTCTAATTTCATATTTTGTACGAAATTCAACACCGAAATGACGTCATAGCGCTGATGTGTGAATGGGTTTGAGCCGGGTTATACTAAATCACCAAAGTTTCCAAAGAGATGGTTTTTTTTTTTTAATAAATATGTATTCTTATTTGCGACAACCCTACACTAGATGCGCATACGCAATTTGCGACTACAAATAACGCATCGTACAAGGTGTTGAACTGTTGAACGCCCAACGCTTTGTTTCGTGCCTCGTGTCGAGTTGTATCTTAATATTCACACTAATGTTCTAACGCATTGTTGTTGAAACGTTCTCTTTTACGTACCAATATGGTAATGGGTTTATTTCGTTTTTGTTATTACTTGATTGTAAACTCTAAGTTGTATCTAAGTTCGGAAAATATTCTAAAAAGTGTTCCACATAGTTCAATGACCCCTTCGCAGGCGGGTTGAGTGTTATAGCCATGAAGACACCTATGTCTTAGGCCTATAAGGCCTTAATTGGCGGAGTAAAAAGCAAGAAGATTTGCCGATTTTGTGGTCTATAAAATATAAATATCGCGAATACCAACATCAATAAAGCAAACCGAACAGTGAATCATTTAGGTTCTTAATATTTTAATCCAGTACAAAAAAATCCAGCGTTTTTCTCGACGAATTATCTGCGTCGACCATCTATAGACCAATCAAGAGATACATACATCAAAATAATATTGTAATTATTCCAGAAATATCTCACCTTGCCGCCAGCGCTCAAGTACTTGTTATTGCATGTGTGCAGCGCGTACTTGCCGCCCTCGTCGGCCCTGAACTCCAGAGTGAACAGCGTGTCTTCACCCCAGGGCACGTTGGCATCCACGTGGATCTCGTCCAGGGATTCCGACAGGTGCGCGAAACGCTTGCGACCGATGGAGCGGAGGTTCACCTGCAAGAAAACAAAGATTAGTATTGGGTTTATGTTGTTAACTCCTGGTTCATGTTTTGTCTGTTTTTTTACGCATGTATGAAAAGAGACTTGAATGTGGAACAAACAATAGTTTTTGTAAGGTTTGTACGTAGCGTTCTGAAAAGACTGGATATTATGGATAGTTAGTAAAGTAATAAAGTTAAATACCCACACATATTGAAGGTAATAATGAAAGTATACCCCTACTATATTCTTTATTTTGTTTCTAAAAATCCATAAAACTGAGTGCAAGTGCTATACAATATGTTCCTCATTATCAAATCCCTTCAATATACTTTACTGATACAACTGCTTATCAAACAGTCTCCTCCACTTACAGCCAGTGCGTTCCCCTCTCAAGTGAACGGAGCCGCTAGCCGACGAGATGGCGTCGATACAACACGGAATCAATTCCGCAGACATAATCTCTCATGATATGTCATTCGGATGTTATTACCCAGATTGTGAGTCGGAGAAATGTGGGACGGCACACAACCGCATTCTGTTTTAATATACGTTATTATATTAGTGATTCTTGCTTCAACTTGTTTTCGGATTCCATAACTCGAAGGTTTGTTGATAATGCGCACATCTATGAGTCATATGTGACTGTAATGTGACACGGGTATTATATAGAATATTGGCCATCAATTATTTTGCTATGGAACGTTTGAAGTTTCAAAATAACGCTGTTAAAAAGTAACCATTTATTGTAATTGTAAAGTATCGAGAACAAGGGAATCGCCAGTAATTTTATAAAAAGAGACAGGATACTTCTATATCTACACTTTCAGTATCTGACCATGCTAGGTTTGCTGTCTTTTAGTACCTTATCAAGATGTAGTAGATACATCCCCTTTCACCCTACTGTAGCTATCTTCTTCATGTTCCCCAAACCCTACGGCTAAACTAAACAGACTTGCGGTGCGCAGTCAATGACCGGCTACACGTCCAACGATCCTGACTTACAGTAAACAGTCTGGGGATTTTAATTTCTACACAATCACGATAGGTAAACAATGTGTCAATCAGACGCATTAACAGGTAGGAAGGGAGTGATCATATAAGTACTTATAGGATTTTTTATGTTTATTAAAGTCAAATAGGCGATTCAAACGGCCATGTTTTTGTGGTTTGAATGTTTTGATACGTTACAACATTTTTACTTTTTTTGGTTTGAATTTCGTCGGGTGGCGGATCGGGGCAACTTTCTATCTTCCCTCGCGTCGATGTAATTTTGTGTTTAGTCCAAAGTACCTGGAACCCATGGTATATTTACCTGAGGCCTGGCAGCCAGGTGCACATGCCACAGCTCAGCATCACCGGGCACCTTGGCAGTACAGGTGAGCTTGTCGGAGCTGGAGCCCAGGAAGTAGCCTCGCTCAACATTGCGGAGCGCCCAGCGACCGCTGTTGTCGTCTGACACACTGTATGACAACAAAATAGGATTAACAAAAAGCGAAAACCAATGTGGAAGGTTAAAATTATTGATGGATGATCATCTCGGAGTGCAAAATACCTCCACGAGTGACGAACCCTGGTTAGTCAGCCTAATCATTCCACACAACTAAAGAATCACCGAAACAGTTGACGCAATCTGAACGGTTTACCACTGTTATTTTAGCTCATTAATTGACCAAATAAGCATGAAAACAACCTCTACACTTTATTGAACACTTTCCATAACAATTTACAAAGCCGTACCATTCAATTCTATACCTTGTGTACAGATCAATAAATACTTTGCTCCCTTACAGCTGTAGATTTATTTTCTTTTCAACAATGGATGGTTGGGATTGATTCGAGGAAAAAGCTCGGGTCGAGACGGCCGCCAATTAGGAATGCCTTGCAATTATTTCATTAGCGGTGTACACAAGGACTTGATGAGTATTGAGTGCCCAGGATTGTGGACAAAGAGCCAGTTAAAATGGTGGGTTTGTGACGTCACGTCTGAGATGAATAAAATTGTTAGACAGAAGCGGTATTGGAAATATATCCGATTGTCCGTAGAATTAGTAAGAATCTAACTTGTCTTTTTAATGTGCCTGGGCCTGTTTCTTATTAAGAGGAGTACCGACTGGTTCTGTTGTCTCGCTTATCTGACATTATGAGACATTATTTTTGAGGCCGAGACATGGAATTTTATTATAAAAAGTAACGGGTTACGCATACTTTTCACAGATATCTTACAAGAGGACTAATTAGATAATATTTCGAACTTCACGACCAAAGCGTTCCTTGCACAGGTATATTATATTTGTACTGTTATAAAAATTAATTTCAGCACAAATATTGAAAGCAAAAAATACATAAGTATGTCTATAATACTTTCAGTAAAAGCATAGGGGATGAAGACACCCCTCACACTGGTGGTGCATTTTAATTAACCACTACAACTCTAGAGGGTAAACGTTCGCCGTCTTTTGTTTTACTTCCAATATGTCTGCGCAGTTTGCCTATTTGCCTTGGAGTGACATAAAATTAACCTAGGTATATAAATATAGCTTTCAGACACAAAAACTAATTAAATTGCTCATTATTTTAAATAGGGAAGAATAGATTGTGGTGGTTGAGGAATTCGGTTACAATACTATGTATGAGAGACGAGATTTTTGGTTTTGTATGCATCTTCCATTAGTCTTATATAGTCATACTAGCGGACCCTTTAATGGATCTCGACAACAGCACCACCTACAGGGTCAAACTATAGCTAAGAAACATCCAGGAGACCCCATAAGTTTAAAATAAATATTTCAAAATTGTTCAAGGAGGAGAAGAATTACGAACACACGCACACCGGAATTTTATATATAAATATTTGGTCTTATGTACAAATCGATTGTGTGTTTATAGGTCTATGCTACAAGCGACAATAAAATATGATTCGTATGTTTTTTTTGTTTTAGGCTCGCTTTGTTTCGTACTAATATTATTTGTCAATAACGAATTTAGACTTGTAAACTTATAATAGAGGCATACTGGAACGTTTTAGACACTAACGCTAAGAAAAACTGCAATAGAACTCAATGGAACGCAATGCAGTCTCGCTTTAGTTCTATGGCTTCTCAGGTCAGTCTAGACGGCACTTGTATGTGGCCTACTTGGACAATAAGGCCATCAATAATGTAGTATTTTAAACCCAGTTACACATATTTTGTGACGGATGAGTAAGTAATACGTGTCAGCAAAGTATACTATACTGTCGCTGAAAAATAACGCTCCTAAACAACGACTAAAGAAACATTAAAGTCTTCAATCCACGTCCGTAAAACCACTGAAATGTCCCCCAAGATCCATTATTCTTCACGCAAGCATCGCTCAAACAAATACAAGTTTGTAACATTAACATCAGAACACAAACGGTTTCAAAGCGACATTCAATGTAAATGTCAGCCGTTTGAAAGAGCAACATGTTGAAGATGGCATTATACGTAAACGAATGAAGTAAAGTGTCGGCGATGACTTGCAGTTAAGGGGTACATAGGAGGTATGTATTACTGTGAAACAAAAGGTAAAAGCTTTACACATATTGGCAGCGTAGATGTGCTGTCTTTTTTTCAACCTAGCATTACACCGGTGCTATGTCTTGCCGATGGTAAGGGCAAGTTTTTGGTGAGTTACAATAATTATTGTTATACTAATGGAAATAACAATTTTTTTAACGCAACCTGTATAAAAATAATACTTGTGGTGATAAAGGTGGATGGAGCAAAATATTGGCCGTGAGTTACGACGTGAATAGGCGACTAAGTGGAGATTTTATTTGGCAGAGAACCCCTCGGCTTGAATTATGGATCCTGTATCAATAGAAGCTAGTTTCAATTTCTATGGAGATTTCCATATCTCTTCGGTAACAGGTCATCCTAAACCAACAAAAACAGCGCTAACATAATAATAATTTCCATAACAATTATGAGGGCCCTTCGAACAATTTAAGACATTATTTTGGCACGCGCTTGTTAGTTACAACCTTCATGTAACCTTTCATTTTACACACGAAAATCACTTTAATCAACATAATTTAAGGTTGAATGTTCTGTAAACGCGTCTCGTCTGCTACCCTACGTTCAATCCCCTCTAAAGCCCCGGTGTGTTTTGTATTGAAAGATCAATAATTTTGGGGCTACCTCTAGTTGGGGTTAACATGCTTCACAAGTCTATTAAAATGTTTTGTGAAGCTTGAACATGTCGAGATGTTTTGAGTATATTTTGGAAGCTCCCTCTAAAATTCGTTTGAGTATTTTATAACGAACTGTAACATATCACTAGACTAGCTCGCAGAATTTTGCGCTAAACAGCAAATGCTGGGCATCAAAACATGGGAGTGTGGAACTGAAAGCTGGCCAACAAACAATTCCTAAGTTATTTATGCGAAGACACAAGTCACTGAGTCACGGGCTTGAGTCACGCTTCATCCCTTTTATTTGGAAAGCTGTGCGCCAGTGAGTCAGGGTTTGTTTTCTCCTGAAAGTACTTTCATGAAATGACGTAATTTTGAGAGTTCATGCACTCCCGAAACGTCTAATAATAAACATTTACATATTTTTTGGGAACCAGACATTTTAGCATTATTGACTGTGTCGTGATTCTAAGCATAAATAAAGCTCATTCAGTTGTTATTAGATACTAGAAATGGACAAGAAATCGATGTTATCTAAGCAATAACTTTTTAAAACCAAATAATCTTTATCCTATCCTACTAATATTATAAATGCGAAAGTTTGTGAGGATGGATGGATGGATGGATCTTTGTTACTCTTCCACGACAGAAATGCTAAACGGATCTGGATGAAATTTGTCACACAGATAGATTATAGTCTGGAATAGCACATAGGCTACTTTTTATCCCGGAAAATGTACGGGTTCATAAACCAATCGGGCGAAGTCGCAGGAGGAAGCTAGTATTGCATATGCTCAGGTTTATTACATGTTAGTGTCTGTAGCTCCAATGTAGCACAATATTGCCATAAAATAGCCGGCCGCTCAAAGCCTTACAGTCACCAAATCACTTATAATTCAACAAATGTCCCACGCGTGTGGAGACTGCGTACTCTTGTCATATATCGTTTGGTAATAAAGCAATTGTGACGCGCGAAGAAAAAATAAAAATATCACCGGTTCCGGTGAGTCACACAGATTAGTATTAGTATGAGAGAAGCCATTTGTATGGTGCCACTAAGAACAGGGATTTGTTTCATAAGACCGTTTGAAGTTGATCTGGATAAACTATCCATCAGTATCATAACAAGAGCTCTAGTAAGGATGGTTTGATCTGGTGATATTAGGATTTTTTTAAACTGATTTTTTTTTCTTCTTTTTCTCAAGGCAACAACTTAAAATATAAAGAATTTCATGAATTAACGATTTACCTACCTGTTTTGATACGGTCTAAAGCTTTTATAGTAACTAAGTTTTCTAGAAATAAGGTCTAATGGTCTTAGACATGTATGGTTCTTGTAATGGCTTACCTAATATGGAACTTGCTGCCAGGCTCCTTCTCCTCAGACTCGCAGGTGACATTGCCGAAAGAGTCCACAGCCAGGTACTTGTCCAAGTGAGAACGCAGGTAGATCATGCCTGGACAAAACAAAACAGGTTAGCAATTGAAAAAATACATTTGGGTTTGAGGCGTGAGTGCTTCTCTCTAGCTTTTCGAATAGTAATGTCATCCCAAGGAGCTTATATTAAAAGCGATTGGTACACCATGACTCGGAAATCGTAAGCCGCTTTAGCTAAACTAAGTCTGTCTAGGGCGTTAAAGTATTCGGTTCGTTTAAGAACTTGACGGATTACATCTAGTAGATGTACTAGCAGAATAATTAATGACATGACATGACCTAGACCCATTCCTAGTAACATAAGACAGTAAAAAATACATTTTTAGGTATTTTTTTGTCGGAATGTCGTATGGAAGTCGTTTTCGACTTCCATCAAAACCTACGTGCGTCTACGCCTCAAAGTGTGTTATGTCCTCTTAGCTTTGCACAACAAGTAAAGGAGAAAGTAGGGGTAGAGTCGTATCTAGAGGTCAAAAAGAAGGCACAAAATAGAAAGCAGTGGCGATTGCTCCACCGACAAGAGATAAGCTCTTAAAAGAAAGAAGAAGAATGTCCTCTCAATAACTCCTACACCTTGTACAATAGCATCACCCCTGTATTCCTCGAAGGGTTAGGTAGAGGAGTACTCTGTAGCCCCGCATTTCGCCGATGCCGTGATTGAATCCTATGTAATAGGGGGCGAGCCTATTGCCATCTACCGGGCACAGGTCTAGACACCGTGCTGAGAATGTCTATACAGAAAAACCCAATAACACTTTGCCCGACCTAGTATACGAACCCAGGACCTCACACTTAGCAGTCGCGCCTGCAACCACTAGACCAATAAGATTTTATACAATGTCCTGCGGTAATAGGTTTTATACCAATACACGACAACTGTACACCAATCCATAGCATTCAGTACAGTTTCCTGTTCAGGCACTTAGCTTTTGAAGTAGGCAGGTTTCATCTGAACCATGCTAGATAACAGAGATGCGCGCCGCCTATGATCGGTGACCGGCGGGCGTGGAGCACTGCAAACCAATCGACTGTACCGTAGCCAAACGGTTCTACTGTGGATAGGAGCTGGTAATGAGAAGTATCGATGATTTATTTATTTATTACTTCATCGCTCTAGTTGGTTCAATCTCCGAGCGAAGAGTGTTATTGGATTTTTCTGATAGAGAATTCTGAGTAGCAGCTTGGAGTTTTGAAATGTGGCCGCTATTACAATATGTGACGTGATAACGGCAACTGCAAAATGTTGGTGTACCCCTTGTCCAGGCGTGAATCTGTTTAAATATCGTGAAAATCGCATATTACCTCACCCCCCGGGAGTATCGGAATATAAACCCAGTTTCTTTTTAATTCTATGTTAATGTAATAATGATAAATACCATTTTTGTTATTTTTAAAATTGACCTTTTTCATTAATTATCCAACAAACCCAAATGAGTCATTAAATAAAAATATATTCAACATTTTAAACCTTAACACACCTGAGGGAAGTCGCACCAATCAGGTGAGGGCCAGCTGTTAGACCTTGAAAGTTGACAAAGAGGGGAGCGACCCTCTGATCGGATCGTAATTTGGCAATCGATGGGGCGCGAGCTATGGCACACTTGATGTGTATCCAGACCGGCTTTGAATAGGATTTTGGAGCACCGCTTTTGAAAGCTCGACGATCTGATAGAAACATTGACTTTGAATACTGACACTGATTTTGAATAAATAGTAGAAAGTTGTTATTCGTCAGCATGAAAAGGGGCATGTTATATGCATTGTTGGTTTATAAAGTTACCAAATAGATATAACAATTTGTAAGGAAACTTTTAAGACAAAAAATCAAGCATTTGTGCCAGTGTGGAGTAACAACAGGCTACAGCGTCATTTAGAGAAGACACTTGAGTTTTAGTGGTGGGGACATAAGTAAGCTGACAATGATATAATTACACTGGCAGCACTAAACATAAACAATTTTGCAATATTTTAAATTCTATAGCATTCTTAAAAATGAACGCATCCTTCTTCCGCCCGCGGCATGGCCCCATGCACACCGGTTTAATTAAAGGCTCGTGCGCAAGCTCCGCAGGGGACTTTTTGCGACAATTAGTATCAGAGGGGACCGCGACAAAACTGTCGCCATACCAACGTTTTTGTGTAACGAATTTTATTTAAGTACATATCATTTTCATAGCAAGAGTTCATGATCCTTTACTGGTTCTAAAAAGAGAGAAGATAGAAATAAGATATTGTTCTGATATTTATCTAAATGATCAACAGATTGTGAGAAATGTGAAAAGGTTGATTCATTCTAGACAGGATCTAGGATCTATTGCAGGTATGTCATTGTCAGCCAAGCAAAAACTTACTTAGCCTTTTAAGTCTTAATTGGATTAAAAATATAGAAATAACTCTTTTAATTAAGTTCCCAGATATCGTTTCCTTCCTGACTATAATATTATGTTAGTGAACCTAGGCCATACAGGTGGTCGACAGGAAGTCATTTTTTTAAAGAATAGCACCTGATGTGACTCATGGAATGGCTATAGGATTACTAATGATTGTTAGCACCTAAGTTCAATGATCTGGTGCTATGAATCTAAAAAACGATAAATATTGTAAGATGATTGTGTTGAGGAAACGTCGGTTTTTCGGCTATTACAAAATACACAAACTTAGCGTAGGTATAAAAAGTCGAATCCAACAATTTGAACGACATGTACATCGCTGGAGAAACTAATACTGGTATAATGAAGTACATATTACTGTACAATAATGATAAATCAAACGCCAAGATTTCATGGCTCCATACAACGGACGTTCGATTAACTAGCGTTAGGAAGGAATATTAGCGACAAGATACTTAATGATAGCCGTAAACCCCGGTCTACAACATACTAACCACTAATTACAGGAAGCGGTGCTGATTGTCGATGAGGATCTAGGTTTGATATCTAGATAGAACGAATCTCGCGTAGTGAATACTAAGTTATTTGTACCTCAGTGGCGAAGCGCCGTCGCCCGCCCATCGTTACACGTTTTTGTACAAAATTCTATTAGTCACCGGAGTATCGCGGATATAGCAGGATATTATAAATAGTATAGATAAGTTTTATTTTCTGGTAGCTCACCCCTGCTTTTGACACAAACAGTTCTAAACCTACTTATAATGGATTCTGTAACCATCAGCTTACTACCATTAATCCTCAGTAAGATTGTATCTTTGCCTCAAAGATGCCTCGTTATCTGAAATACGTAGCGAATTACGATTTTCCGAGGAAGATTACAAATTGTTAGATTCCTTACGCTAACCGACGGGCTCATTATAGAAAATCGATAGAAGATCAGATTCGCCCGTCTGTTCAAGGATGTTAAGTGGATAGGTTTGAAGAATTGGGATGATTTTTTTCCGATGCCTTCGATTTTTTTCCTTAATGTTTGAATCATCATTGAGATACAAAACGTTACTACTCTCACTAGTCTTCATTTACAAATATTGTTTCTAAGTTTCTAATTTTATATTTATAATGAATACATAAATGTTTCGACAAAGTTCGGTTAACGCAATTAAAACTATACTGACCAGACTTATTTCTAATCTCAAATATTAAAACCCTAGATAGAGTTGTGCCCAGTATGATTCCTTATTGTTAAGTGGAAACCAGTATAATATTGTTCAGAATGTCATTAAAGTTTCAACTTACTGTCATTAGCATTCCCCGAAGCGGGTTCCAGGGTCCATATCTGCTTCTTCTTGAGGCTGGTGCCGTTGGCGTTGATCTTGAAGCCGAAGGTCTCGGCCGTGAGGTATCGGTACCGCGAGTTGATGAGCCCGATGGTCCACCAACCGCGCTGCTGGTTCTGGGTGATGATGTCCCCGGCGCCGTTCATGTCTCCGTTGCTGTGGCCGTTCATTGTATAATCTGGGGGAAAATTGTGGTGGTTACATTGGGAAACGTGCTTAATCTTATGTCATCTTGTATGACGATTTTAAATAAAATTTAAACAAATAGAATTCATATTCAATGTCATATCACGGGACTTGTTACGGTTTACATTATAAGTATATAGATTTGTAACATCGACGTTCCGACTGCAATACTATTAGCAATAAAGATTGACTTTAATTATTAGAAAAGTTCCTAGAGTAACATTTTATGTAATCATACCAAGAATGGTTACGTAATATGTTGAGACAAATCTTGGATCAATATCCTCGCTTTATCCGGTTGAAAAAATACTTATTTCCTCTTATAATGATACCAGACTAAAAGTAATTTTTCGTCGCTGTTATGAAAATAAAGAGACGCAGGCGAGAAATCTGAGAGGAAACAATCCATTCGTCTCGCCACGCCGGGACGCAAATAAAGCATCGTCCATCTCACAACTGTCTGACGGATCATTTGTTTTGGAGACAATAGCCTAGTGCTCGTATATTTGAGGCTGCTTAGTCGTTATGACGTGATTCTTTTTCGCAGAATGAATGAGAATATTTTCATCTTCTTCTGTCGAGTCGGCACGAGCTCATGAGAATAGCTCATGCCGTAGTGGAAATGGAAGTTGATTCGCTGGTGAGCAGAGATGGTGTCGAAAAGCCCAGATATAGATTCGTAGTAATTGGCCATGATTAACAAAACTTGGTTTTATGGTCTTCAAAGTTATGCGTGAAACCTGCTCGGCACACCTCAACCGTCACAGTTTCCGAATCGCCAGTTACATACTTGCAATTTTGAATGTCATCAATTTTTCCATCAATTTTCATCATCAATTTTTTAATGCGATCCATCTTACAAGCATTACAATATTGCGATAGAATGGACTGGTACTACAGGCACGAGCGTTGGATTAAAATACCAAAGGACTTATCTTATTTCTAACACATACTTTCTAGACAGGTTGGCATGTCCTGCCAGTTAGTCCGGTAGCTTTAGGAGCTGGCACCTGCCAAGCTGTCCCGTTATGTATCTCCTCACGCATCTAATTTATGCGTGACTATCGGTAGGGTCATCAGCAGTCTAGACGAGTGGTTGGCCCATTTTATGACCATACTGACTGTTTGCCGAGATTAGCTGCGTCCGGCGGATTATCTGACCGGTTCGCTTCCGTATTACCGTGGTTTGTTTTAGAATTATGTTTGGAGACTATCTAATGAGAGATTTGTGTGGATTACGCGTGTTTGGAACTGTAAGTGGGGGGGTCTAACGTTTGTCTTTAGATCTATGCGTTAAGGCTTCAGTATCCAGGATTATTTTGTAAGTATACAAAGTACCTAATGTATTTTCAAGTTAGTGATCATATTTAATAAACAATACTTTTTATTAAAAGTATTGTATAGTAAATATGTTTCAGTATGAGCATCACACATAACACAAAGCATTCCAGAGCTTTCTGTTAGAAACTTCGTATTGATCAAATAATCTTAAAATATGCACCATCACGTAACTTTCGCCTTCGAGATAAACGAATCAAAGCAGATGAAACTTGAATGAGTCAATTATCATTTAAGGTTAAGAGGCAATAAAATCAAGATCCAGTTTCTTACAAATGAAGTCAAATAACTTGCAGACAGGCCCATTTATTTGAATAACTCAAATACGATTCAAATATAATCTACAGTAATTCAAATCCATCTTCCATTCCCACAAAGATAATTAAATACCATTCAGTAATACTTGTAAAATACGTTGTAACTACTACATGTAGCCCGGCAGGATGCCTCCGTCACGGTGGAAGCCCAAGGTGCCCAAGGTCCCACTAGGTCAAAGCCACCGCGCCTATGTTCGTATTATGTTACATGCGCACACGCATACGTCGTGCGCGTGTGTGAATCATACGATTGTTGTGATTGTGGATTGACATGTTAGTTGCTTCATTACTAATTGTGCACAAGCGGGGTGCTCCATATTAGAATGGACGCCCAAATTAAGGTTAACTTTGTCATTGTTGGTTCAAAATGCATTAGATTGATTCAATAAACTTTTCATGCTCATACGTATCGTGTCCCAAACAGAGTTTATCCTTAAAGAGACTCAAACAAAATCCTAGACTTCAACAACATACAAGTACTATCTGTAGAGAATCCACAAACTATGATCAAATAAACAATAGCCACTTATCTACGGCTCGAACCTTATTTACATACTCGCATTGTTTTGGATGCATCCAGCCGTCCGTAATTGCGGTGACATCCATCATCCATCATAGGCCGGCCATGTCAAGGTGTGCCCAGGAGAGGCCATGAATACCCTCATTATACTGTAGAAGCTTGGTAAGGTAATAAGCCTTTTAGGGACTTATGATGAATGTCGTGTGCAATAGGGCCAATGTGACATTTGTGTCAAAGAATATTGCTATGTACTTTTCCTTTTTTGGGTATAAATAATGATTTACGTAAATAAGATATTGCTAATCAATTAATAGCATACATAGTTATTTGGTTGGGAATGTTGTACTATTTTTAGTTTATACGCTAGTGTTCTTCTTTGTTGTATAACAATTAACAGTATAGATACTCAAGAATGAATGATAAAATATTTTGAACAAAATGTACGTATTTCATTGTTTAACTATACAAAAATATGCTATATTAGTGCACTAGATAAAGTATATATTATGTCTGCATAACTCCGAAGTGATTATAGGTTATGTTTCCTTCCAAAGAAAAGATGATTACTTACTAACTACCTATATCTATTATTAAGTAAATTGTGGTTGTATTAGCATTGTCACTATGAATGCTACGCTCATAAACATAATACGTATTGTGTATCTAAACAATGTCGCAAGCAAATAGTGTTGGTTTATCGTTTTAGAAAGTAAACAGCTAACCGATTGTTGTGGACAAAGAGCTTCCTGAGAAAACGGTCGGCATCGTGAAGATGGACGATATTGTGGACAATTTAGAGAACATTTGATTCATGCAAATGATCAATATGATAACACTAGAACTAGTTTAATGAACAGGCAATAACATTTTAAAATACAGTTGTTCAAACAACGCCTTTTGTTTGGATTAAATGAAAAGTTTTATACGTATCGGCTGACAATCGTGGTCCTGAATAAAAAAGAAACGATATAGATTTGAGAATAGCTTTTGATACCCTAAATAGCTCCAAATGATGTTATATAGATAGATTTATCGAGAACAAATAGGAAGCCTGTATCAATCACACAGTATTACAATTACGCATAATTTTATTATCATGAACTGGCGTACATTAATGGTACGTTACACAGCTTGATATACTTCTGTAGGACCTACGCCTTATTGTGTAAATGTGTAGACACTGCTTTCTTTGATGAATATTATGTCACGTACATTATCTTCACATTCTTTATATTATGTTAGACTTCGTCAAACAGACATAATTTAAACAAAGAAGAATATTGCCCTTTACTCCTGAACGCAATGGCTTGTTTAACATGATTAATGATTATGGAATGTTAAGTAACCGATGGACCCTTTAAAGAAAGTAAACCCTTTAGAGAAGAATTTGCAGGCACTTTTTAAACTCCCAGAATCTAAGTACACAGTGGGTTGGGCCTATGGAGAAGAGACTGGCAAGAAACTCCATAGCTCTTTGCTTAGATGAAACATGGCTTCCAAAATTCCCAAGTTAAAGTTTACAGTCATCAACGATGATGCGCGGAGAAATTCTCAGACCATCATGCAAGTGAATCTGTAAAAGTAAATAGAGATAAAGTAAAGAAACCGCAACCGCGCTATGCTCTGTAACACTATCCTCCCATCGCACGATGATTCACCGACATACCAACCTGGTACACTAGGGCAAAAACAACTACTTATATGACATGTTGCACGTTAAAAGTCTTGTTTCTTTACGCATTAATGATTTAATTACTCTACGCTCAGTCAGTTGACACCTTGACACTGTCTACTGGCTGACTATGTTAGGCTATACATGTGGGACCATCATGACGTAACACAGTACATTTACGATGGGTTTCCTTCCTTAGGCTAAGTGAATTGACATGTCGAAGTCATCGAAGCAAAAATTTTTTATTTCTTTATCTTTCCTAGCGTTCCATTCGTAAGCGTAAACCGTTACCCTCCTTTACCGTTTCCCTGTTATTCCCCAATCCAAAAAGTGTAATATCCCATCACCAAAGAAAAGGAAAAATTTGGACAATGGCATTTTACGGAGCATGAGCTCGAGGACGAAGAACTTTATCCAAGCGTGTTCCTGGCATAGCATCCCATGGGATATGACCTTTGGCTAAGGCAAGACACTCCTCTTCCTGTGAATGTCGTAACAAGAGCAAGTATACCACGACGGATGGGCAGCAGCATCCGTCATTACGTCTATACACTGTGACATCATATTATGATGAAAACTTCAAGCTATAGATAAACGTTCTCCTAACAATACCCTAGCTACGAGACCTCATAATTTAGCAGAACTAATCGCCAGAATATTCGAGCAACACAAACAAATTCGCCATAAACGTCTACAATTATCGGCAAATCGATTATAGATCTAAAAAGATAGTTCCTGCTACAGTTTTTCTGATGTCTAGACTAGCACCGTTATGCTGCTATTTATGAAGATTACGCTACTTTCTGCTCCACCGCTCTTCAATGTTCCACGTAACGTTTATCGTACATCTGATGGTAATTGTTTAAAAGTTCATTAAGCTTTTATTTTAAATGCAAAACGCTATGTAAGTGTGCGCGTTTTAACAGATAGCATTATGTAGGATGATACACAATACAGAACCGCATGGTCCCGAACTAAGGTCATCTCAAAACTGTTCCCACGGATCATCAAGGGCGACAACAAGGTGAATGAACACTTGAAGAGGGCATTTAGGATATCAATTTCAAGCACACCATTTTAGTGACGTTTACGTCATTTAGAAGGCTCCCGCCTTAACAAAGATATGAAAGGCGTGACAGAAGCCTGTAAACCAGTCTGATAACGTACAATCCAACTTACTTAGCAGTGACGTCACCAGACAAACAACTGTACTAACACTATCTATCCTGACAGAATGGATTCTAGAAAAGTGTAAAACACAGATAGCGATTCACTTATACTCTTATCTCACGCTGTCCTCCATTTTTTGCGACACAGGCTTAAAACAGCGGTCGACATCGTTTTAAAAAAATCCTATATTCCTATGCTGGCTAATTTTAATTGATCTATTGTAGCACTAAGTCTAGAACTAAAATATGCATTAAAATACCAAAGGAGATATTATGTATTTTATAAGGTTTCTGGTATAGTAAATAAATAAATCAACAATGCTGTTTTTTGAATACCTTCAATAGCGACATCTACGACCTATTAACACTATTAACTCGTTTGATGTACTAAATATTTAATGAATTATAAGCCAATTACCTGTAAAAATATCCCTAATACCTATCGTCAGTTTCTAAAAAAAAACGGTCATTAAAAAGAAAGTAGGTATCTGATATTCTAACTTTATACATTTAGAAACAGAATATTATTCAGCAAAATAAATTATTCATATTTAGTTCAAACATTGGTTACTAATTAGAATAAATAAATAATGGCAGGTAATAAACTCACTAATAAGTAATAACTGGTTTGTTTTCCCGTGGCTAACTCATCGGTCCTGGGGGTACTTTTGTGTACGCCATCAAAACTATAATAAGTTAGTTGATGTCTATAAATGTAACTTTCCTGTAAATAATTAACATATGGATGGCCTAATTAGAAATACTCACGTAAATAAATGAGCATTTCTTTGCAGGGGGCTAAGTTCCATCGTCGGGTCGGTGACCTGCGCGTTTTTGCAAATATGGCGGCAGAACTGTTCATGTAATTATTGACATCATTTACAAGTGAGCACAACCAATTTAATATTACGTTGTGTACTTATTTCTATTCATTTGTATTTGCATTTGTGTTATATTAAATAAAAAAATTATTAAGATTAAGTACAATCAACTATATTGAACACATAAAAGCTATTTGAACAGTCGTTCATTTATCATTACAAGACAATTTATTTACCTTGAGAGTTTCAGTAGTAAAATAGAAATTATTTTATGGTAACATTAAAGTACACATAGAAACTTGTAATAAGTGCAACTATTATATACCAACACCACAAAAACCATAGGTTTTTGCTATCGAGCGCATCCGTCATAGGTACCATCTATTGATACAACTTTCCGTTCAGAAACCGGCAAACTTCGTTCAGTATTAAAGATGTTGACGACCTCGGCGCTTGTCAATAAATGAATCATGATTTATAAATAAGCTTATCAATCAAGCGCGAAGCTCGGTTCAAAGGTCTTCGGCCGCGTAAACTTGCAGCGACTACATAAATCAGCATAATATAAATAAACAAAATGCAAGGCTGAGTGGGCGCGTTGCCTGTGCTTGGGCCACGACCAGTTCAACTTCACTTTCTTGCAAGTTCACTAACGTACCTACTTAAAAAGTTGTGGAGTATGTGACAACGTCGCCGGAGTAGCCGGAACTAAACTTAAACCTGTTTGGTGAAATGCTGTTTTATATAGTGCAAAACTTTTAAGTTTTTCAAGTGTCTTAACTTTGGGTCATGGATGTTTTTTTATGAGGCTGTTCAAAATCTTGTTTAATTTCTTTTTTGTGTAAATTAATAAAAAAATAATATGGCATACACACCTACAGGTCACGGAAACGAAAGTATGCAGTGAAAGAGATTCAAGTTATTAAAAACAAAATTGGGTATTCATAATTCAAATGAATGTGATGTTTGAGATCGCGCGCCGTTGTCATTCTCCTCCTTATTCGAAGATAAGGATATAAATATCAAGTTCACATTCCATACGGAGCTTCAATCAGCAAACTCGTTTCTCGACTGCCTTCCAGTCGAACCGGAGCGTTATCGGTACCAAAAATACGGTATTTGCAGATGCCGTTAATTTATTGTCTGTGGTTAGTTGGCCGTTGAGTTTTTGTCCCATCACTAACTCTTGTGCTGATATACTGGTTGCTAATATCCATCTACAGTATGGCGGAATAAAAATTCTGGTTTGAGTATTTTTTATTATTCACATACATGAGCTTAATACTATCTTGCACATCTCATTTTCACACTTAATTTTCTGAGAGAACAAATAAAAAGTTCATACGACACGTCTCAATGAATGGCGTTCTGAGAACCTAATTTTTGTTTACAAACAAAAAATGTAACCACAAAATATGTACAGTTATTCACCTCATTTTGATGAAGAAGTGTGTTTTTGTTTAAATAAAAACTACCCAAGATTTAACTAATAAAAGTGATTTGTTAGAAAATGTGTTTCAATTTTTTTAATCCGCGCGAATGCGTATATAAATAAATAAATAAATATGCGTATATAAATATTTTTTTAGATTAAAACGTTACTATATGGAAGTATATGCATGTAGAACAATGTGAAGAATGGACAAACGAATGATAATATAAGCAGAGTAAACTACTATTTTTACAACTACTTACCATACCATTTATTTCAAGTCAGCCTGACAACCATATATTTATAGAAGTTGACAACCCTACTCCTACGACGCGGACCGCAGGACCCAGCTAGTTATTTTGTTACAGGACAGCGTTCGTTGCGTAACGGAAGACCAAGTCAAGATAACGTCACTCACTCGGTTTGCAACGCTGGGAGCTTTTGAACAGATAGAATATCAATAACAAACGAATACTCAATAGAATAGAACTCTCATACAACTCATTTTAACTTGGACGCCGAAAGTTTTGCTAATATTCGTTTAGTAGATAATTTCTGACTCAGTTACATGATACAGGAGACAGGACATGTCTCGGGTATTTATAAAATGTTATATTATGGGATACGACTGCGATTCTTATTCATAATGCTAATTGTCATGTTTTAGGGCTATGTCTAAAAAATATAACACCATAGTAATAGTACCATCGTTCAATGGACGTGAAATATCAAAATAACTTGGACCTAATGTTAAATATTCATCCCATCGTCTTATAACAACGACAACGACAGCTTTTTCTCAAACATCGTCAATGGAACTCTAAGCCGCTGGCATTAATTTCATAGAGTATTCAAAGAGTAATAGTGAAAGTCAGATCTCTTTGTGTTCGCCATCTAACTGTTATGTGAATCATGTTTGCATCTCTAACCTACTTGCGAACTTTTAATCGCCTTTCAAAACTAGGTGTTATCGGTAAAAGGCAAATAGTCAAAATGAATGTCAGCGTCTACGGTTTTACGTCGGTCTCAATAAACTTCTGAATAAGTTAGTCGTTCTCAGCAATTAATTTATGCAATTTTGTTAGTCCCCGATCTAGTTTACGCTTGTCGTTTTTCCTGGCGCTATCAAGACCTCTTGCCCTATTGTTAGTGGCCGCTTTTTACTTATTCTTTTACCAGGTCTAACACATTCTCATAACATAACATTCTTGTTGATTGAATAATCAAATTAATTATTAAAAAGAAAACATAGATAAGCGTCAACGATGCGAGAAGACCGGCTCTGCGATCACTGACCTGCCTTTTGGAAAACGCCTGCTACCAGCAGCGATAGGCTTAGTTATTTTTTGCATGAAGCTACACATAAAATTACCAACCGAACCAACCAAAAAACAGCCTAAAAATTCGTTCCATGTGATCTGACTTAACGTGTTAAACGACATGTTAGCAACGTATGTAGTGTTGTCCCTTTGCGTGTAGTCTGAAGGCGAACACGCGAATGTGAAGCGCCGTTAGCACGGTTCGACGACCCGGTTCGGTTCCACTCATAACGGATGAACGAGGAAAAGATGCACTCTGATGATGCCGGGATATAATACTATTTGGAGCTTGATGTTTATTGCATATTAATTGATCTATTTTATTTTTATTTAAAGGTAGTATTACTTGGGTGGGCCGCGCAGTGTTATGCTTGTGAAAAGGAATGTTTGGAGTAATTACGGATCAAGTGGAAGTAAGACGATGTAAGAAAGTAAGCATCCATATCGAACAAGTACTGGTATGTTATTTTTCATTGTGATCGCCGCAAAAAATACTAAGTCTGTTGTTTTAACACAATATAGCCATATAAAATTTCTAGACCAAAGAAGTAGCTTAGGCACGAGTATTTTTTCTACTTGGCATTAACAGAACATGACTAATGTTTGACCATTTGCAACAAAGAACAGACCAAAATCCCGATAAATGACCAGCTCCAAGTGTAGAGCAAGCGGCGCGTGACAGCAGATGCCGTCTCGCTCGTTACACAGAGAAACAAAAAAATAAGTCAGTAATCTTGCAAAACACTTCAAGATTAATTACCAGAGCTGGCTATTTAGCTGCTACTCTTACCTTTTACTTGTGACTAAAATTAAAAAGATAATTCTTTACGTAGCATAAGCCTTCAATATGTTTGGCACAAAGACTTGATACAAAAACTTGGTAAGATTGCTTCGCATAATTTCCATAAATCCTCGAATAATATCAGTTATAATTCTTATAAGATAAAATGCTTATATCATCGTAACTAATGGAAATATTAGCTGGAGTATTTCAAGGGACTATTCTAGGTCCTTATTTGTCTTACTGTGGAATTACAGAAAGAATCCAAATATTTCACAGCGATACTAATTGAGCCGTTTGTAGAAAACAAAAAAAAAATGTACTAAAACTCCAACTTCTCATTATACCTTAAATCATTACTACAAAATCTTAAATTAGAACTCATTAACTAAAGTCACTGCTATCCATCCCAAAACAAATCACGCCTAAAATAAAACGAATATAAACAGAATAGATGGTTGTCTAATTAATGTTCAACTTAACTGTTCCGGGCGTGTGTCGACAAATTAAATTATCTTAACTTCGGCTGCTGATGACAGACGCCATGTTGTTTTGGTCTTTTTAACCTTAACGTGGTTTATTAGAACCAAACTTTTAGGGGAAGGTGATAAATTATTAACATCAATCTAAATCTTTGGGACTTTTAAGTTGCATGATATTATTAATGTTCAAGAGAACTTCTATAGTTACGTGATTGTGATAAGAGAAGCTAAGTTTTAAGTAAGACGTAAACCAGTGAAAGTCAACCGACAGCACAGTCGGAATCGGAAGCAGAAGGTTTTACTTCAAGTAAATTGAAAAGTAATTTATGACACCTGTTTAATCCACATCGAAACATTCAGATATTACAACCAACAAGAACTTGATTGCTAAAAAGCTTCTAGTTTCTAATTTTCGCTTTCCAACTGGTTTAATAACTTCAAAAATTAATTTCAAATATTTTATTCGAGCATTCCTTGTGTGTATTCGATTTGGTCCCATCGTAACGCCCAACTTGTTAGGATAGGTCGAGATATTAAATAGATTGATGGCTTGTTTGACGATTACAGCTGTTATTTATCGGTTGGTACAGCACATTATGACTTTTACGACATGACATTCAAAATATACATCGATAAATTTATGTAAAAGTAATAAGATAATAATAATGAAGGGTTTTGTACGTTTTATGTGCCTCTATAGTCTTCTGGATTGTATGGCGCACTTTAGAATGATGCCTAGATGTAGTATTTATTTAGTGCAACAATAACACAACACACAAAAGCTCAGTTAATAAGTTAAGCACAATTCCCTGAGGTGGTGCAAACATAAAAACATGGATTTAGATACGGTGTCTACCGGGCTTTATAAAAGCGAATCTCTTTCATGCTTACTTGATGCCAAAACTTAGTTCGCTGTAATCCTAAAAATTACATTTTTATTGATTTAATGAAAGAATTTAAGATGTGAGAACAAGCAAATTTATTTTTCGAACCTTAGTTTTTTAAGAAGAGCAGAACTGCTTGTTTGTTTAAAATTATTGTTCCTAATGATAATAATAAAACAGAAATACAGCTGTGTTCGTAGTTCAAAAAAAAGAATGTTTGCTAGACGCGCGACGCGGCGACACAACACGGAGTGCGGCGTCGTTGCACGCATGCGCCCGTGACCTTGACATAGGACGCGTCGCAACCAAAACGCTCCGTGCGCCACGATCCGCAACTACAACCTTCCACCAAAAATACACAACTTCTTGATCGAAGACTACAACGTAAAAGTACTGCAAAACCAGACGCATTTTGGTAGTGGATTTATTTTTATGACGCGCGACATTATGACGCCTTTTACTTCAGGGCTTTATGTCATTGAACTTGAATTCAGTGCGTACAGCTCTAACTTCAGCTTAAATGCGAATGAAATACCTATACGCGAGACAAAGCAGTTAACAACCAACTATCAATAAATTTCTTTTGTTCCAATGTTAGTAAACAGAAAGTTTGATCCAATAATAAGTGCCTAAGTATTAATATAAGTATACATATAATCATATATTACAGATATATAAAAACATTATGTAATAGACGTATCTGGCATCAATTTGTTCCTATTTAAACGAAACTGTGAAAACGATTTACTGGCAACTTTCACTTGTTATAAAAATATATGGTGGTATGGACGTTTTTGAACGAAACGAGAGCGATTTGAAAGGTCGGCCATGTTCCGTGTCGATTATCATCATAAAGCGACCGTCACGAAGGTCGTAAACCATGTCTAGTAATAAAAATGTGGTAATTTATGGCCATGGAGGGTCACAATAGTTCATTAGCCGCTTGTTGCGTTATTTGTTCAGTGGAGAATTTCTTTACCTTTTAAACTTTCGCAGATTTAGTCCTGAAAATTTACGCTGTTGTACTGTTGTAGTTCTTGTTAACGTATCACTCAATAGGCCTACTTTGCTTAAAATTATTAGAATACATATTGTAGCCAAAAAAAAACCTTTCTAATTTCTTTACCTACCTGTGCTATCATTGTATTTATACCGAAGCTCGAAGGACCAAATTCTAACAAATCATAATTGTGATACGTCTCTGGCTATATAACTTGACATTATAACTTTTTCTGAAGCTCAATATTAAAAGCATGCTCTGTCCCATTCCCATCCCGTCCCACGAGGCGAGTTCTGCATCACAATGAACGCATTCATACTAAACGCAGTATTGTGAGCACACGAAGATGGGAGATTAGGGCGACACAAGTGTTTTGTGTTTGTATTTTTTCTCTTTTGCTTATGGCCATATGGTACGGCTAAGAACATTTCAATGACGAGTAAATTGAGTGTCTCTTGTTCTGCAAATTGTCAATGAATTGTTTTATTATTATTTAATACGCCTAATTAACATTTTTGAGATATAAATATAAACTGATAAACTTTAATGGTAATGTGACAAGTGCAATAATATATACTTAGTCAATTAATGTATAAATAAGCCAATGGTACCAATATTGTATCTTTTTGGAAAGTAAGTGATTAAAGGAAATATAAATTTTAACTCATCTTTTAAAATCTTAAGTAATTGCTAAAATATGCTGCTGCTCTAAACCGAAAATATATTTTACGTGGGTACTGGTAACAATAAGTTTGATAGAAGAATCAGTAAGTAAATGGAAGAAGCAGATCTGTCAAAAAGCATTCCCTCTGCTAGATAAAATAAACATATGAGAGCGTACAAGATGGCATCCGTAAAAGGAAAACCACACAATCCAGGGCCATCGTCTGTGCTAAAATTAAACTCCATTGCACCAATCAGTATTGCCGGCCGTAACGCTTTGTTTTACTTTTAAAGGCATTCTATTGCGATTATCCGGATAAAGTATTGTTATATATCTGTACACGATTGATTTTTAGCTCCGTAAATGGCGGATTCGTCACGATTCTCGCTTAAAAAGCCACTATCAAGGTTTTTTCAATTGGTTTTGAAAAAAAAATGATGAAACGAAATAGAAGTCCTTTTAGTTTGAGTACACGAAATTGTTGTCTTGGTTTTAAAATTGTGTTTAGTAAATTAAAGTAAGTAACTTGGGTAGCAATCATTTAAATTAATTAATTTATTTAATTAATACGCCAACAGTTTATACATAAAGTATTAATTTCTTCTAACATGAGGCACTTTTCATATGTATACACAAATTATAGATGTACATAGCATTCACATAATACGACATTAGACATTCGCCCGTTAAGACCTTCTATGTATTTTAAAGATTGTTATGAAGAGTATACAAATCTTTCCTCAAAAACATCATGAATATTCCAGCTTTAAACCGAGTCAAATTGTTCCAATATAACATAATTATAATATAGTATCTTCCTCGTGCATTAATTAATGTCGATTTCTAACACTTCATTAGTGAGTGACTAAGCGGGAAGATACGATAGCAAAACGTATGCACAACACGATAGCAATGGCGACGCGTCTCACTTGAGTAAACAACTAAGCATAAATATGATACATTGGTCATGCAGATATATCCTCTATTTCAAATGAAATAGGTGTTACAGTGGTATCTGCTTCGGCAGACACGATCTTAGTTAAAACGGATCTTTCTGTTAGTTGATTTGCTTAAAAGTATTCATTCTAGTATGTATTTAGCATTCTCTTTGAACGTCTGCTCGTCAATTTTTTATGATATTTAAATGACATCCTGATGTGCAATTGGGCAATTACTACTCATATTTGAAGGAACCTTTTTGCAATAACAAAATTCGACCCCAAACGGTATTTAATAATATGTTACATTGAGTGAGCCCTGCCTGAAAATTCTCAGTCGTGTATGAAGATCACCACCACTCACACACCACATTTGTTGAATGAACAGCGCATATTTATGAACGCATATATGTATGTTATATTGAAACTGAAATCATCTTCGAGATTAAGCAGGCTAAAATAGACAAACCTAACTTTTAAAAAATCACTAAACAATTTTCCTTTTTGAAAATCATCCAAGGTAAAAACCTATAAATAAATGTTGATGGATATGTATAAATATCAAATTAATATGAAATATTAGAACATCAGAAACGGTAACTTAATGGTATCTATAATTTATGCAATATTATTTAAAATAGCTTTATAAGATTAGCGTTAATAAGATTTAAGGATTTATCATAATCCTTTCTACGTTTACATATTTAATTATAATCACACCCATTGACTACATCAGCATAATTAGTAACTTAATTTATGAAAATTTCGACATTTTACCTATAAATAAACATTTTTCTTGAAGACAATTCACTTGTTTTATTAGGAGTTTTATTCTTTTAAAGTTAATTTGTTTAACTTTATCAATATATCAGATTCAAAGGGAAATTGTACGTAATGTGTATAAATTGAGGGTATATTTTAATATCCGACCATAAGCCTACAATTTTCACATGGATCCCGGCACGGAGCATGTCAACGCGCGTGCAGCGTCGCATACGCAAGTGATACAACAACAATGGACGGATGTCTGGCTGCAATCACGAGGCATTGTCGCCTGTTCGAGTGCCAGCACCAGGCCCATTCCATCGGACATGTTCTAACATTCGCTTATAGATGTATAATGAGAGGAAATTCGGCGCCCGAAATTATTTGTCATCATTGGAATATAACAATGGTGACATTAATACCACATAAAAGCGTGCTTAGAATGCTTGAGGAAAGAAACTTGTTACTAGGTCTAAAACATTTTAGTTTATCTTCCAACTGTGGTTTCAAATCAAGTCAATTAATGGTATTTGTTTTTTATATCCATATTATTGTAACATGAAAAGTCAAAAGTTGACCGTTAGCGGCACATGTGAGGAGAGTTGTGATATTATTTCTCATCTCGGACTTAGACACCATAAGTTATTGAACTTATAAAGTCGCGAATATAAAGTTAAAATTAATATTCGTGACCACACAGTATCAAAAAGCTGACACTATCTAGTCCTGTAATTTAATTCCGCCATTCACGCCATTGAAGTACCCGCCGAAATTCACAAATAGGTACCTAGATAACCCAAAAACATTGTTGACATGGTTGATAAAATTATAAATATGAATGCAATGCTATGAAAGCCTCTCGAATAATAACCGACGTAATAGATCGACCGATATACAAACATGATAAGTTATCGATAGATAGCGAATAGCCGATATGTCAGTCGTGGTGAGAAAACTTCGAGATGAAATAAATATTTAAATATCAGCAGCTTATTGGCCAAACAAACTGATACAAGAATATAAGTCGTATTTCATTTTACTTTATCAACGTAATCTTACAACCGTACATTATATCCCTCATCTAAGCAATTAACATGTTACATAGTAGCTTAATGTACGATCCACTATGCTTTCATATATTATTAAGTCGTACATTATGAGAAGTGAATTGTACAATGCATAGCAAATACAAACTAATGTTAATATTTACTATAAAAGATAATGTTTAAACAAACCTAAGTTCTTATTATAGTAACTCTGTCCAACATATTGTCTTAGTGCTATGAAAACTGTTTCCGTAGCATTTTTTCGATATCCAAACATCCTTCGATAACTCGTAATCAAGTTCTGGTTTCTTTTCAAGTTTACATAATAACTAGGTAGCGATTGGTTCAATGAGTTAAGAATCTCGAATATAATTGGGCCCTCTACAGTGGAAAAGACGTTCAATGTTCTGTCTGGCGGGTAGCACAATTGAGAAGTTGACTGGGTCTCAAGTCAATCAAATTTGGTAATTAAACACTGACCATTCGTACAAAGAGACGGACAGCAATTTTAAAAATCAAAATTCTGAATTAAGAACGCCAAGCATGGCGGCTTCGTTCGGATTCACGTTCCGGTGTCCGCGTTACAGAATAATTAAAACCAAAGCGCACTTAATTACTGAAATGGCTACATATCTGTTGCTCGAGCTAAATGAGCCTCATTTTTATGAATCAGATAACATCGACGCCGCCGGTTGGAAAGTCGGCGCGATGCCGTGTCTATCACGGATTTGGGAAAGTATAGCAATGATGTTCGAACGCATTCTTTTAATATTAAAGATTTATTTTAAAATTGTTACGTGACTTTCACCTAGCAAACAATATTTTAAAGTGATGACTAGTATGCTTACCAAGCACATTTTTAATGAGCACAAGCCTCCGTCGCGGATACATTTTTCCCGCTCAACATCACTTCCGATTTCGCGACACTACGTGATTTCGCAAATGGGTATAATAATAAATTCATGAATATTATATGAACATGTTATGTTAATTTCTATAATATAAAAAAGTTCAATTTTATTATATTAAACGGAGAGAAAGCGTCGACAAACGGAACTTGTATTAAATATATAGCGTCTAGACTTAACTTCGTATTCTCTATTGATTCAGCGCAGTCGTGGTGGCTGCAGCGGGTTCACTAACGCAGTATCTACGACGCTCCATTGAAAGTTTAAAGTAAATAGGTTTGAAATTTATCTATTCAATATTGACTTACTATCATGGTGTTAGTTACACACAAAAATGGTCTTTAAATGTTACAGTACATATAAAAGTTTCAACAAGCAAATTGAAGTCCACATTAAGTTATTAACAGGGTTGATTCATTGTATTAATATATTTTACAAGTATTTTTTCAAAAACGATGATGTCATGATCATGCATGCGTGACATGTCCCTCAATCTACTTACATGTCAATCAATCCGTCTATCATCAAATCTATTCGGTTATATTTTGTGGCAACAAATGAGTTTTATCAGCTTTTTCTGATTAGTTAGAACTGTCAACACACATTATTAATTACTAATTGTTTCGATCTAGAGATGAAAAACGATTGTCAAATCGAATGTAAAACAACACGCGATAGTAATGAGGTGTGAACAAGTTAGATGGACACTTGATACAGTGCGGGAGGACATGCTCACGCGCCGCGGTCTGATTCTGCGCGTGCGCAAGATACCTGTAAATCACACAGGCTAGACCCGAGCTCAATTTCTCTGGCCATTTATTAGCCATCTAAGCCATTTCGTGTCTGTACAAATAATTTGTGTACACGCAACGGTAATTTAATAAAAATGTAGCATCTTAGTTGGTGTATTGTAGTCACGTCAGCGGAAATGTTGCGTTCCTGTAAGTGGCTATTACCATTATTATTGGAGGCACTTTGATTGGACCAAAAACATTTAGATCAGTATGGTTGACATTCTATGAAAAATGGTCCGAGTGGTTTTCATCATAATTATATGCTAAGGTGATAACTTTAAAGTTAAACCAAGGGAAGGGAGAAAATTATCTTGTATAATTTATACTGATCCTTTTATACGGAAATAAACATCGATAACCCGAAACATCTAATAACACCATGCGCCATTGAGCCGATTAGCGATTAATCCGCAAACCCAAAGGCAAATCTTACTAGGTGATAATATGACCTAGTCATCCTCACACTGAACGACTCACAGCTCGAATACGTTCATCGTAATATTGCTGCACTCAAAATACAATAGGTGCTATTGAAAGAAATGTTTATGCTTATTTTCTTTTACGAGATGAGTAAAACTCTGTATATATAACAGTAATCTACGTAGCTTTGAAGATAGGAACCAGTTAAGGTGCTTGAAAATTAGTTTAGTACATATATTCTAAAATGGACACACACGAATCCTAATGAAAACAACAAACAAGACGTCATATCGTCCGTCGCATTCTCTATGAATAATTCAAAAACGAAAGTACAAAAATAACATAGACCACAATCTTGTAGAACGGTCTATTAATAATTCATCGGTGTATATTATGATTAATACTTGTAAGCGGTTATTAAACTCATTATTCATTGTAATTCATGTGTACTTTCACGTCAGACTAGCGTCTTATGCATATGTGAGCTAAGGTTATTTGACACGGCTCCTTGTATTCGCCATGTTACTTGCTTCTTTTAAATTGCCTTTATTAATGAACCTTGGTAAGTTTAGATGTCTTTATGATTTGCAACACGGTTTTATATTCTTTCTGACATCTTAGAATTCAGGATTAGTATCGGATAAATTTTATATCTGCACTCTTTATCAACCAAATCAGCCAAGTCGGTACAGCATGATTGAGTGGGTATTCAAACATATTATATGTTTCTGGTTCTAAATATGCGTTCATCCAATCATTCCACAGCTGTGTAAAACTGAATTCAACGGACACTACATTGAGACGGAACTTCGACAGGACTCATGTCCCAGAGAACTTATCATCGATCCTCGTCACGAACCCCACCGACATGATCTCCGAATACTCGAAAACTACTTCGTTTTTTTTTTAATACTATCTTATACGATGAACATAGAAGCCGAGACCGAGGAAAGCAAGCTCAGGAATTCATGAGACCCCGACAAAGGGCGAGATCTATATCGATATTCTGGGTGCTAATAGCTGCGAACAAACTATCAACGTGTCCCCCAGGCCACGAAATTCTTGCAATTGTCGAATTCTTTGACATACATCTCTAATCTCTGATGATATTTAAAGACTTCGGAAATAGGTAGACGAGCGATATCCACGACAGTAATTCTTTATGTATATCTCTTTTTCGACATGATCTCTAATACCACGAGAATTGTCCAGCATGTCCAGTCGAAGTTAATAAGGCTTGTCACAACTTCATTCTAACAATTTTCCCTGTTATCAGTTTCATTACTAATAAAATTAATTCAGTAGAACCAGGACAAATAATATGAGCAGGAAGGAAAATAATGCTTAATAATGTTCCTGCTTCGAAGCATTGTAGAACGCTTTTGGAAAACATGACATGACACCTCGATGTGTACCAGAAGTTTACTGGTCAGTTATACCATGAATAAATTAATTCTCCTTTTGTCTTATCACAGAGCAGCTGTGGGTAAATTGATTTAAAGTGGCGAAAAATCACCTGGTAGTAAAAAAAGTAAATTACATAATATAACGCTCACCGAGTTTTTGGGATGCTTTTAATTTTGTTGCTACCTGTATGTTTAAAATTTAAATTCAGCCGAAACAAGGAAAAATAAGAATATATTCTGTAAGTATAAAGTAGATACAATACAGTCCAAAATTGTAGGACAAACGGAGAACATAGATAGCATGAAAGGGTGATCTTTGACATTGGATAGCATCATAATTGTTCAATTTAATATATAAATCAAATCAACCATCGCAAGCCACTGATCAGGTCATTTTCTCCGTCTGAAATTCTAATACATATAGGTATCAGAACAAATTATTTATCTTGTTATTGTAATCTGAGAAGAACCCGTAACTAAAAAACTTAAAGCTGTAAGATTTCAATACAGATCATGATAATGTTTTATATTGAGGGTAGAGTGAATCATCAAAAATACGTTCTGGAGTTCATCCTCGTCGGTAACTATCCACCATAGTTCAGCTGAAAAAACAACAGCGATGTATGGAAGAATGTTTATAAATAATTCATACACATAACAAAACCGGCAGGCCACGTCTAGCTAGTTCAAGATCACCAAATGAAACGACAAATACAACGAGTGGCGGGCACGAGAGAGCGAGGGTGCGAGTGTTCAGCCCTAGAGCTCCCGGTCCCAACCTGTACGTAGCTATACCTACCCATCCCATGCCGGGACAATCGATTCGCGGGAGTCGCTAGCTCCCCCAGCGGCGACGCGCCCGCCCGACCACCCGACTGGCACATTCTACCGATAATAACATAAAAACTTACCTTTTTACACTTCAGCAAACTCACACCACCAAGAAATGAAGTAACGGAGATCGCGAGATCAAATCACAGGTTGCACTATATTCGCGAACGATGAATTCAGTCTAACACTTCATCAATTAACTTGACACTGATTTTTAATAATAATGGCTAATTTATATCTATAATAGTGTATACCGGCACGGTTTGAACCGGTGTAATTAATTTACTTGAATCGTTGCAGCAACAACGTTACCCCCACGGAAGTTCGCGGCGGACTGGCCGGTTTGAAGATGGCGCTTTGCGTGCGGCGGCGGACACGCGAGTGAATGCAGCTGCGGAAGACCCGTTAGAAATCCGACCAATAAGAATCTAGTGCGACTTTTATCAGCCAATAGTTAGCGAGCTTTACGAGGCTTCGCTGTGATTTTGCCCGTGAAAGTTTAAAAAGGCTCTTCTTTCTTTATTCTAGTTTTAATTAATTATTTTAATATAAATCATAAAATGGTCAGAGAAATTATTACCGTGATACCTAACAGCGTACGGGGTACAGTAATTATGTTATTAACGGTCTATAAACACGCTTAAAACTTAAGTCAGTTCATAACTATAAAACATAATAAATAAATAAAAAATAAATAACTATTAATATTATTATTTTTATTTGTTATTTTGTTCTGTTGCTTCCGACCATTCTCGAGTTCGTTTCTTGAGATTTTAATATTCACGGTTTATATGTTCATAGGTAACATGTTAGTCTACCTACATCTTATAAACTCATGTAATGTAATGGGTATCCCGATAATAGATGACAATAATCAGACAGACACGATGGAGTGATGAGTGATGAAGTCGACGTATAATATAATAGATACTGAAAATCGCAGTGCCATGTCTTCCACTCTGCTGTCCTTATCACATGTTATTTGGGATGAACGCAGCAGAAAATTTTTAATAGTGTGGAATTTCTTAAAATATTAGCTACCAAACCTTGTTAGTAGACTATAACAGAACCTAACCTCTTCTACACGCTTGATTAAACACCGACCGTTTCTTTGACTAAATAAAAATTAAAAGGGATTTGTTTTAGTCACGCCACCTTTGTTTTACATGGTTCCGAAACGTGCATAACTAAATTCACGGCCGATTGGTCTCACAGAATCCCAGAGGTCCATTCATCTCCTGGCAGCGTGACGAACAATATACTGTAATCTTCATCTAACAAGTCAATACTTCGGTCGTGCATTTCAAAACTGAGCTTTCACGGGCAGCTTGGAAACACTTGGAAAGCCATCGTCGCTACTATTATTTGCATTTGTTTAGTGGTAACAGCCGTTTTGTGAGAGCTATAACTCTCTTCACGCTTTTACTCCTGTGGGGAATGCACTAATGCAGACCTCCCAAGTAGATATTAACTTTGTCTGTGTTTATATTTTAGTTTAAGACAATATATTGACTAGTCTAGTAATCTTAGTAATTACGTAAGATCTATAAGGCATATATTTTTGGTCGGATGAAAATCACGATTATGGGTGATAGCAAAAATGTTGAAATAAATCGAGAAGACAAACAAAAAGCGTTGGACTGGCCAGCTATTAGAGACCCTTCCTAGATTTTTTTGTTAGATGCCTTGCACCAGACTGTGACGAAGCGTAGTCACAGGTTCCACCTAGTTAAGCCGAGCGCTGGCACACCTCGGTCTAACCCGCTAGACACAGGTCAAAGAATGATAACGAGGGCCGAGCCCACTACACACCTTTGTAAAACCACATTTTAGCTAATTAATTATATTCATAGGAATGTTATGACTATAAAATTTGCTCCTCAAAAGTCGAGTATTTCTTATTCTGTTTGTGGATTAAAAAAAGGAAGAGAAAAACCAGATGTATTGAAAAAATTGGGTAAACCGGTATGTTTGTTTCGTATACGTAAAAGCTATTGGTTTGGTAATCTATGGTAGGTCTCTAGGATTCGAAGACGACGAATCAGTCAACCAACTTTATATCAGTACTATGCTGAACGCTCTTCAAGGATAATAAAGGCCATTGTCAGTTGTCTTCCACCACACTCCATAATAACGGTGGTGGCAACCTGGCAATCAAGTATAAACAGTCAATCTATTTTATTACCTAACAAACTAACAACATTTTTCTGAACAATAAATAATCGTAAATGCCAGGCTATACCCGGGCTAAGCTTACCTAACATTTACTAGGTACATAATAGCCCCAAGCAAGCCCGGCCAGGCGGAACGGTCTCTAAAGATGTAAACGGTAGTCCTGTTAACAGCTGCGAGCCAGTAGCGGTTACCTAGCGGGAATGACCGCAAATATCTGTTCAGATACAAAGTTGTACGTACCTAATTACGGGGTTTATAACTTGAGAGCTATTAGACTGCTTTGTGACCGTTGATACTTGGTGGTCTGGGAACGAAGATGGGTGTTTTATTCTCAAGTGGGATGAATTATGTTAATTTTGTTCGTACTGTTTTTATTCATGATGTGGTATTCCTAACCCAATTAAATCTAAAAGATAATTTATACATGGCACGCGACTCATAACAGTCATAACATATGATGAGAATGCAGTTTTGTAAATTCGTACTACACCAAAGAGGAATTGCTGTGTGGTTTCCGCTAAAGAATAGACAGATGACAACATACGGATATCACAAATCCATTTACCGAAGTGGTTAATGACAATAAGACAATCTTGTCTGTGATTTAAGACAACAGTCCGTGTGACCGGGTTTCCATAACCAAGACAAACCAAAGGAAAATGGGCACTTTTAGCGTTTTTTAAAGCGTTACGTGGTAAGCGTCATTTGGCTTTATTAGTCATAGTACTCACGGCAGGAATCAGAACCTCTTATATTCCGAGTTGGAGTATGAGAAGTCACTATTCAGGTGTAAACGTTCTTCTCAAATAACACATGACAACTTACAACCATGATTTTCGTCATAAAGCGGATTTAAATGAATGTGTTAGTCATAATCAGAGTATCAATACTAGCAATATCGTCGCAAGGTTCAAGACTGTATAAGTTTTAAATTATAAAATAAAGCTTTAAATTATTCTGGAACGAATACAATCTAATTCTGGAACGAATTAAGAGACTAAGCAAGGTTATTAGCACCTAAAACAGTAAAACTAACTTAAAAGACTAGATATTTCCCTCTTAACAAGCCATTAGAGCTCCATTGAAGCACATCACCACGGACGTGAAGCCGATGGAGCGTGCAAGTTTACGGCCAGCGTCAAACTTGCCTCGTATAATTTGCTTACTACTATGTTATGGGGAAACACACGGGAGGATCGTATGCCTAGCAACTGTTGGTTGGGTGAAGCGCTTGATATTTTTATGTAAGGACTTCTAAAATTCTGGGATATTGGTCGTTGAGCAATTGAAAGTATTGTCTATTGTATTTGATCGTTTATTGTAAGTTTTAAAGCCACTATAAAATTATCGTCTATTGTT
This sequence comes from Shargacucullia verbasci, assembly GCA_947562105.1. Lineage (NCBI taxonomy): Eukaryota > Metazoa > Arthropoda > Insecta > Lepidoptera > Noctuidae > Shargacucullia > Shargacucullia verbasci. The sequence goes on along the minus strand of OX387289.1, from coordinate 627,616 downwards.
GTGGTCTGGAATACGTTATGCCAATTTGCTGCTTCTCGTTTAGTGCCTAGCCTAGGTAGATAATAGCTCAACAAAAACTAGCGCATAACTATAAAATATCTCTGCGTCTGCACAGATTCCTCGTCGATGTACATTACCACGAATTCCTCAGGCTCATGCTTAGAGATATAAATCCGAGGCAATCGGCCATCAATCGTCGCGTTCATGCTCTATGGTCACGTCACCCACGTCGTACGCTTCGGACTTCCAGTATTAACACTTTTTTCTTAATCCAAATTAATGATCTGTATTTTTTTAACTGGTCGTGCACTCATTAGCAATTTACATCGACGTAGTTTCTTTAACAAAAGCCCGGAAAATACCGAAACAGCAGAAACTTGCATTATTGATAATTTCAGTTCCAAAATCCTAATGGAAAGAATTTAGACCCGATAATACGGCCAACTAGGGTAATAAATTTCCAACCAAATCCACAGCCGTGCTACTGTAAATTAATTGTTCCCACAATACCTAATCCACTATCCTAAATACGAATAAGTCCGTAAAGATGAATTAACAATGGATTTTTAACGAATTATTTATTATTCAAACATCGTCTGATCCCGAGATTTCTCTGTAGTGCGTTATTTTAACGCGTGCGATAGCATCGCCACGTGGCTAAGCGGAAAGATTGCCAGATAGCACGCATCTCTGATGCTGGTGATAAGTGCGAGCCGGGGAGTCTTGGAGCGCATAGCGAAATGCGGCCAGAGATTATAACGACAAGTGGCAAGTCAGTTATGTTAACCTTTATGTGTATAATCTTAAAAGAGTTGGCAAACGCACAGTTAGCCGACTAGATCTGAGTATGGAAATAAATAAATCAGAGGCAGTGCTGCTGGAGTCACATATCTACAGGATTTTCCAATCCAACTATTTAATTATATATTTTGTCGATAGATGGTGGTAAAATAGAAAGCAAGTAATACCACTTGCTTGTCGTTGCAAGTTGAAAGGAGAAAGGTTACAGCCCAGGGCCGGGAGACAATCTTGCAGGGTATGTTAGCATTTGATTTACCGACTTTCTGACACTACGCCTTTCACCAATTCAAGGTAAATCGTGAGCTCCGCGGATTTAAAGGGTTACAGTATCGGGGCATTGCCACCCATTCTTAAAGTTGTTACAATTTTCCGGACTATTGCGTTGTACAAGCACAGCTCAACTTACTAAATTTCAGTCTAAAATTATATTTCTTTCGGCATAACTCATGCAAGTATCAACAATTATAAGCAAATGTCTACCATCCGGAACAATAACATGTCTATACGGAGAAAGGCGCTAATTATGTAATCTGTTATTGTTTTCCTCGGAGAACGTTCTCCGCTGAGGGATACCATTTGTGTGTCAGCTTCTGTCTGTAATTGCCGTCTATCATTCTGTACCCTGTTCAAGATTCTTGACGTTTCTCAGCACTGTTCCGAGTTGCAAGAAACAATGTTGAGTCTGATTGACTGTATCTTCTTATGGAATCATTAAAAATATTGATTAACTGGCTATATGTGTTTAGCTTATTTGTCAGTAAAGGAGCGTTAGTGTTGAATTGTTGATGCACGGACGGACGCTTATTATAATTGATTAAAACATGAATACGTCAAGTCGGGACGAAGAAGAAGTCTTTCATTTAAGTATTCATAGTATTAAATGATGTGCCTATTACATTTCATCACCAAGATACCAAGCTTAGGCTTGCCAAAAGTTGATTGGAACCCGCCAAAGCCGCCACAATGATTCCATGGTAAAAAACATGAGACTTTTTCGATCGTTTAAATTTTAAGTGTTGTCACATGAAATTACTGACCTACGTTAGAAGTTTTAATTACGTATTGTTCGCCGTGAGCCTGGGAACCGAACGTGTTATGAAACATACTTTGTATCATCTACTATCGAAACAACGGGAACTAGTGAAAACAACTAAATAACCCTAGCAACGTTTGTTTATTATTACGATTATTACCCAGTCATGATAAATAAATAAGTACATGTAAATTAATTTTAAGGTCACACTGACATTATTCAAAATTAAAAGCACTTAATGGCACCGTAGACTCTACCCTATATAATTAATGATGAATTTGATGTTGAAATTACTTATCGAAATTTCATCAAATCTAAAGTCTACTCTAATAGGCTAGGCTCTACTTCTCTCTACGCGTGCAACCTGTTAGTGGCTTCCAATCGTTCAGGCTGACTATCAACAGCAACACACATAATTATCGCTGTTAAAAATAAAAAACTCTTTTAAAATGCAGTTCATTACCGAACGTTGCTCCCGATCTCATTTGCGAATAACAAAATAAGCAATAAATACTACCGAAAGCGTAGCAGACATACAGAACGTCTTCATCAGGCACCAATTATCGCACTGTTACCTCTCCCGTTACACTTGTAAAATGTTCTCGTTTCTCAGTAATTACAACACCAGTATAACTTGGTCTGCCTCACCTCTGGCCACCACACGTTATATAGAAGAATAAGGTGGCAGTCGGAACATTTTAAGGGGTCTAGTTATTTTCCTGTTTATTGTAGGCCAACCAAGAAGAGCGTGAAGCCGCCGCAATTTCGGTATGTGAGCGATTTAATTAAGAATGTTTAATGTTCACTATTTTAATTTCATTATGCGCTTTCGTTTTGACTTATATGATTCATAGAAACGTTATTAGACTTGGAAAGCGGGGACGACTTAGAAAATAAATTCTAAATAATATGAATACATTAAAAACTAAATTAATAAGTAAATATATTGTAAATACTGTTAGCTGACAAAATAACCATAAAATAAATTTTACTTTGTAACCAACACTGAAAGACCATAGGCTATCACCCTATCACATCCTATCACAAATACCGTAATTATGGACACTTCTAGTCCATAGTCATAATTTTGACATCGATAATGATTGCAGCTCGCACCCAAACGAAATACTGCCATTATCAGATATTAAAAATGACGGGGTATTTATTATACGGTTAGCAAAAGTTATAATAGATACAGATTTTTCTAGATAATCATCGATATAACGACTAAGAGGTCTATTTTAGTTATTTTACATTAGTCATCGAAAGACATAGGCTATAACTTCACCACTTTCTCGCGGAGATTGCGAACATTAGAAAACTAGAGACAACAGAACAAATATATTCGTGACTTGCAAACCACTCCTAATTTCTCGCCTATTAACACCTTGACGACAAATCTCATGCAATTATAATCGATATAACATCAAATTTACGATGACAAGCATCGTTAAACCTCGGAATTAGGAAAGCCGAGACGCGCTGTCGCGTGCGCCCGCGCACCTCAGTAAAGCATTATCATAATTGATGAAAGCAGTAGCGTATTTATTGTAGCGCGAGTTTGGTGCGCACAGCCAGCGTACGAGATGAAATATACGCTTAATTAATAGGTTTTTATTTTTGCATAAAATCAAAATTGGATGACCGTTATCGAAGGGAATACAGTGGATAGACACATACCATAGAATGATTCAGAGCAAGAGGAAGAGCCATGTGTTGTAAAATATTGGCCGTAATAAATATCGAGCAGTACCAGATTTTGGAAGGTAGAAATAAGAATCATATAAATCTAAATCTTATTTCTTTAATTTAGAGGGAGTTAGAAAACTTAATGATCAGAGGGTCGCGTTAAATAACTCGTCGGTCCAAAACGCAAACCGCATCCTAGACGTTCTCTCAGTAGGGTATTACTTATATCCAAAGTCACCATTGCGTGGATGCAGTAGATAATGAGTAAGATTGTGTGCTTATAGGAGGTAGGTACCTTCCTAGTCACCCCCTCCGGGAAATGCCGTTCGGCACGACACCGTGGTGGGCTTCGGTGCGGTCTTCTAAGAGTTCCCGAGGCCCACTATATCGTATCGAGGCGGATCACCGTGGTGAGTTTAGCTGGTAGGAGTCCGGCACACCTGTCCGCCCCCCCAGGCGGAGGTTAGCCCATGATGGGTTCACACCACGCTAATCAGAAAAAAAAGGTAGGTACCTTCCTACTTTGCCAGGATACCGAAGCAATCTTATTGACTTGAATCGGCTTCTGTAAATACTGATAGGTACTCTTTTTAGCCCCATCTCAAAGTCAAAGTTTTTTATTTCAACAAGGCCTTTTTAGGCACTTTTAGAAAGTCGAGAATCTTAGCGCACATTTCCAAAGGGGTTAGGTCCTATGGAGAAGAGACCGACTAGAAACTCCATTGAAACTCTTTTCAAAAAATAAAATGTAATTTACAATTAAAAATCTTAAATTAACATGCAATATAATAAGAAAAATACAAGCTTATTAAAACGTTATTTACATAATAAGGTAATACAATATGTGTTATACAAGTGAAGTATCTAGAACCTACTACATACTATTACTATTTCTAAATAGGGCCCAGGGCCTATTTGAGAAGTTACGTTTAGGTACCTATTGTCTGTCCGATGGGCAGGTATTCGTATAAACGATAGCCTTTATACGAATACAAACCTACCTTTTCAAAAGACCAAGAAGCTGAATTTGTGGTGCACTGTCAAGCTATGGATGAGAGATTTTTCGGCATTCTCTGAGAAGTTTTACTTCTTAGTTTTCTTTATTATTTAATTGTTTGTTTTTTATGTTTCAAGTTTAATCTTCGATAGACATTATTATTATCTTTAAAGATTATTTCAAAGTCAAAGGACTCGGCAGACACTCATTTACGAGAATTAATGCCAAAAACTGTCTCATTAAAATTTAAGTCATCCACCTGATTATTTAGTGCAAGAAAAACTGTTATTTTATAATATTTTCAAAGCATGTCATTGTTAACTTGATTTTTTAAAGAGGGTTTAAAAATATGTACCATAATGTCTATTATTTGTTCATTTTCTTTTATTATACCTAAATGCGTACTTTTATCCTACATGCGTACTTTTACCCAATTAACCGCGTATTTTTTTTACCCACAAGTTGCCAAAGGTACGACCATTTGATCGATGGTAGAATATTTGTTGCATTTTAGGAGCCTAATAGTTATGCGCAAGCCTAATTATGATGGCGCAAATAAACGATCCTAATATCAAAATCACATCAAAATAGTTCCGGTTCAGTGAACACAAATATGCAAAAGTGCGACCTTTTGCCCTGAATGATTCTAATGCCTCTTAGGCATGGATGACCAGTTGGCTAAAAACAAGCCTATAATGAGAAATAATCTTTTTTCGGATCTAATCATTACGCGTTGATGTTGCTTATAAAGCTGACGGAAAAGGTGAATATCTGAGTAATTATTGTAATTTATATAGTTCGATAATACTTAATCTTCGGTGCTAGCAAAAATTATTAAGAACGTTGCGTGTGAGCTACCGGTGCAAATTAAACCACTTAGACGATTGTACTGAATACTGGTCTCGTAAAAAATTCTTTGACGCCTGTTATAATTATTCGATAGCTAATTGCTATTAATAAGCCACATCAGCTATCGATAATCGACAATCAGCACGGATGGCATAAAGCGAAGAAATACCTATGTTAATAGCAATGAGCAACGCAACAGAGAGCTTTGTATGTTCCGTCTTAGCACACTATAATTATCAAATTAGTATCAATTTCGCAAATATAGATATATATATATATATATATATATATATATATATATATATATATATATATATATATATATATATATATATATATATATATAGATTAAGTATAATTAAAATACAGATAAACATTACCTACTATTTAGGAACCGTGTGCCTAAGAGTCTCAACGTGTCATAAGTGCTTGAACTTGGTTTACATGAAATAAAGAAATACTTACATAGTCTATTCTTTTTATTTCTATTCATATGGATTTTTTCAATATACCTACATAACCTAAGTGTAACCATCATTCTCCAGCCCGTAATCCATATTAGCTATTTGGGGTCGGCGCAATATGGCCTTTTCTTCCATTGAACTCTATCAGACGTAATTTCAGAACTTATGTTCTTGTCCACCATGTCACAATCCACACAATACATGTACCTTTTCTTTGGTCTGTCTCTTCGCTTATATCCATCCACATTCATACTGATAACCCTTCTTGTAACATTGTTTTCATTCCTGCTCATCGCATATCTAACCTTCTTTAAAGTAACCAACAATAATATAAATGCATTACTTAAGTCAAATTAAAGTGCATATGTATAATAGGCTAAGAAAGGAATTTCCAGAATTGAGTCCTACTTTGTGGAAATAGGAGTTCCAAGTTGAGTTTAAGCTACTTTCTGTGTGGACGGAGATGTGGGCACAGATAGTATTTAAATAATTAAAAGTACAATCACCTGAGTTTTTCGAACAAAGATACGCTCTAAGCATTTCACATTTAAATTATTAAAATGAGAAGTTATTATGTTTACATATATTATAATATTTGTATCATTTAGTGTGATGATTACATTTAAATTAAACCTAATTAGTAGGTACTGGAGACTTTCTAATGATAATGAAATGATTGAATACTTAAGTGATGTCTCAAAACTTGATGAAAATATTGTATAGTCTAAATTTTCTTAGAAACGTGAGGGGTGCCACTAAGCAGAACGAGATCCCAATTAAATTATTTGGAGCGTGACTCGAGCGCGCATTTTATGTCTTATGTTTTTCTGGGCGTTAGATAACTAAAACAGACAAAACTTTAATTTTATTTTGTGGGACATGAAAAAAATTATTACCTCAAAGATACTTTTAACATTTTAGGGTTTTTAATTTTCTTTCAATTTGTAACATACGTTTCAAAATAATGTTAAAACATTATTTCAATTCGTAATAATAGATATTTCATGTTTTAATGTTACATTATCTAGATCAAACTTCTTTTCTTGAGTGATGAGAGACGGGAAAGGCCTTGATTCAGCAGTCGACTACGATAGGCATGGCTGATTGGCTGAAGTCTGCTGAAGAGTTGACTGGAAAATAAATAGATATCGAAAAATAACGGAAAATAAATTATTTTACTTAAGCTGTATGGCTTGTGTCGTTTGCTCACTTATTTGATAGGATTGACATTGACACTTCGGATATTTTGACAGCTTTAAATTGAGGTTACGTCGTAATTTGCGAGATCTTCCTAGTAAATAATGAATTAATAATTTAATATATTGATGTTATTTTGTCACCAAACATATTATAATAAGTAGTCATGGCTTTAGCATCGCTACGTTTTAATTTCCTGCACAAAGTGGTGCAGGCTGCAACCTACACGACTTTGTTGAAGAGGCCTATGGCATTTAAAAGTGCAATTTCACTAGAAAGTCTGTATCCCAATAGTTCTTTGAAATTAACTACGCCAGCATTTGTAAGTACTATTGTGTTCTTTCTTTAATCAATTACCTACATTAAAAATCCCGTGCAGTGTATAACCTTATATTCTCGTTGCAGGTAGCTGACCCAAATGAAAAATTCTCAGGATTTATACCCATGGATAAACTAGATATAACATACAGTGCTAGCTCAGGTCCAGGTGGACAAAATGTCAATAAGGTATGGTCATGTAATAACCATTTTTTTTTGCCTTGTTGTTTATGCTCCTGATTTCCTGAATATGAAGACACCTTGGCTGAAACTGTTCGGAAGAGAATTGTAGTATCGCGTAGTCACAGGCGTACTAATAAAACATTGATACAATTTTTGTTATGTATTAAAGTAAACAAGTTTTTCCTCATATGCACCATGCATGTATTTCCATTATGTGTAGTCTTAGGCTCAGGCTTCATTATAAAGTCCCAAGTAAAAAGTGGCAACTCTATTGCCATTTTTGCCATCTGACACTATTCTGCTACTGATTTCCTGCATCATCCTGGGAATCAGATCCGAAATGCAAGTGCCTTGCTGAGCATGAAGTTGACGGGTAGTCTAATGAGGCAGTCATTTTCATCATTAATCTTATTTGATTGGTTGTGTTATGTTTAATTTTCTTTTGACATATTTGCAGGTGCACACCAAAGTGGATCTCAGGTTCAAACCCAGTGAAGCAGATTGGTTACACCCAGACATCAAAGCAAAAATGATAGAATTGGTAAGTATACACAGAGACAGTGAGAGCAGTAACTTATCTGAGTACAGTAAAAATATTAATAAAATTACAAATAAAGAATTGAATGAAACAAAAGCATTATGATGAGCAGGACACAATCAATTTTGTGTATACTCTACCTTTTCTAAAACATTATGGAACACGATAAAGTATTTATTGTGTATTGAAATTTATGTAAACCTCTTTCAAGTTGAGCCACACACTTGGTCCTCACGTAGATATTGAATTGAATTTAGTATAAATTTATTGAAGTTATAGTAAATGATATAATAATCCATTTGCATGAACTGTCTCATTTGTTATAGTGGTCCTAAGCATGACTGTTGAGCGTGAAAACCTCGGTTTGTTCCCTAGATTAGGCAGTATTATTAGAGACAGCCCCTACTTGGTATAATATCAGCATAAAATTGAAATGTGTTTTTCTCAATTATTTTTACATTTCAGTATGGCAGCAAGCTATCAAAAGAAGGCTATCTGATCATCAGGTCAGACAACACTCGGTCCCAGCAGTTGAACCTGGCTGACTGCATGCAGAAGCTAAGGAACATGATCCGTACTGCCACGGTCACCAAGAGGGAACCAGCTCCTGAAACTGTTGAGAAGATAAGACAAAGGTGTTTAGATTATACTATGTTGTAAATAGCTTGATAAACAGAACAGCTTGATATGGATGACCCAGGAAGTAATCCATGACCATGAAGTTACTTATAGTTTGGACCTAAATTAGACACCCTTCACTAGCTAACAATTGCATGCATATACTAGAATATAATAATAAAATAAAATTATATTATCTTTTCAGACACTTGAAGGCAGCTCGCATGCGCGTGTCATTGAAGCGCGAGGATGCTTTGAAGCGCGCTATGCGGCAGCCACCCACTTTAGACTTATGATTTTTCCATTAAATTGGGCATGCACGGCTTGAATCTTGTGCTGAAATCTGAGGAAATTGTCTGTTAAGATCTTCAAGTTAACAGGCAAATTTTTGTGGGCCTCATATTTTAACAATCTGTACAGACCAGCAATCACTATGCTAAGAATTCATTTAAAAAATCAGCTCGATCACTTTGACGTTTTCTGTATTATAGTTACAAAATTAAGAATTAGACGCCATTAGTCATCAGCGAATTGCGAGTGTAGTGTGTGAGACAATACGCATGTATTGCCTGAAGCCCCATATACAGTTACAAAGACTCTCAGATATTGGGGCCACAGGCACTTTTCCTCAGATGTTCGGCTCAGCCGTAAAGTTTGACTGTTTTCATAGTTATGTTTTATTAATATAATATAGCAGTTTAGTAATATAGTGTTTATTTGTCTAGCTCGTATCAATTATTTTGCGAAGGAGGTATCTGAAGTACAATAATTTACGATAGGTACTGTCGAACAACGCCAAAAATTATGATGATATTTTTATAATAAGTCATACTCGACAAATAAAAACTTCATCTAGTGACTGTGTTATCTCTTTGTACCACTGTTCATGAGGCAGAAAAATTCGATAATTGAAATCTTTTGGATTCGAATATATCACTTGCATTAAGATACATAGAATGACTCAAGTCAGACAGTTATTTTAATCTACCCACCGCATGATAGTTTACCTAATTCTGGAAAGCTATAGCGTGATGAGGATTATCGGGTGGTTAGATTTTAGATTAGAATTAAGACATTAATAAGCTAAATACTGCTTAGCGTTTATTTTTATAAGCGCCTGCTAAATATTTTTGAGCAAACTTGCGTACGTAGGTTAATAATATACAGTTTTCGTAGGAATAAAATTATCCGTTTTATCGAATTCGTAATTATTTAAACAGTCAAACAACATTTATATGAATAATATATAAATGTTTCGTGTGCCCAATTTACCATTGGAATAATGGAATTGTATTATATCTAACTATTTACTATACATATAAGATATTAAAAACTAATCCTTATGAGGTTTACTAAGAAATAATGTAAGCTAGATGTCAGTTTAGGAATAAGATGGTTATTGTCTATTATAGATCAATATATTTTTCGTGAAACGATTGCTTTTTTAATTAATTATTATTAAAAATTGTTTGATCCTTTATGATGATTATCAACCCATTTTAAGCTACAAAGTGAAGTGGATGGATAAAGACGAAGGATTATGGCCGATGAATACCAAGGCATATCTAAAAACGCCTAGTTTCAGTAAGAGTTCCTTTTGTCTCATAGTAATAAAAACCCATTAGTTAACAACGCTGTTATCAATGGTTGTCATAGTAACGGAAATATGACAACAAAATAAACAGTTGTGTCATGTCTGTCTACCTTTGTGCGAAATAATATTATTAAATTAACTTTGATAATGTCTTACCGTGACTTGAGAAGTAAGTATGAACTATATAATTTTATTATGAACATTAAAAAATGAAACCTTAGCTACCTACATATATTTTAAGTACATTTTTTTTCTATCTGCCGTAATGGGTTAGCATTAGCAATTGTATTTTACTTTGTTTCCAAAGATTTCAGCGAAGCAATGCGCGTTCTCGGGTTCCCCAAGCCCATATCTTTGGAGAGCTTCAGGACTCCGAACTGGGACCTGATGGAGGAGTGTCTCCGCTGGCTGGCAGCGCGCGTGGAGCCTGATGCAGAGTTAGGGGGCGGCAAGCAGTCCGTTGAGCAGCGGGTGGCGTTGGTGACGTATGCCATCGCGCTATTTGTAAGTAACTATATTTATTGGTCAAGCATCCTGCGCAAACAATGTTTGAGGTAGTTGTATATTGTGTTACCTGACTGCCACGCCAGTCCTCCTGCCCAATTCCTCCTTCCAATCCCACAGAAACATCATACAAAAATTCACACTCGAAATTTCATTTTATGTAATATAAAATGAAATTTCGAGTGTGAATTTTTGTATGATGTTTACAAATTGTGTACATCTTCCCAGCATTCTCGCGCCAATATAAAGCTGAACGGCAAACGAGTGTACGGAGCTGACGGGTGGGCTGTGCGCGAGATGATGAAGGTGGCGAGTCTTCTGCGGTCGGCGCTGGAGACGCCGTCTGCCGACGAGCACCACCATGAGACCACGCCTATGAGCTATGACTTCAGCAGTCGGGTAAGGAATGTTGCCGAGTTCCGTAGTTAAAGCTGCCGCCGTAGTAAATATTATACACAAGGATTAGTCCCGTTTCTTATAAAATAAACATCATAGTAGCAAGAAGGGTTTACAACTTTGCCTGAATTTACTATAGAGTAAGTTAGTCAATAGTTTGGCCACCAGGAATAGAAAGATTTTTTTTTGATAAAAATAAATTGTTATTTTTCCGGGTTTCCCTTTTGACTACTTAAAACGGGACATGTATAATAACGAACACATTAACAAACACAAATAATAATATTTGCTGTTACAGTTGGGTGAAATTAAGCAAGCTCGAGCTTTGGCTACAGATATAACCGCACAGGGCGCTTTCCTCTACGATCTGTTGGCTAAAGAGCCCGAAAACAAGGTAATCTATCCATTTATCATTAATCATTATGAATAAAACAAAATTCGTTCCGAATCCGTGGTTCTGTTTACACTACGTTTAGCAGCATGGAATTTCACGTTATGGAATTTCAACAGCATCAACACTATTCCTCCAGGAACAACGCGAGCAAGCCCTCTCTCGTCCTCTCGACATGTCGGCAATGGAGGCCTGCCTCCGTCGAGCTCTAGACGCCGTCGCAGTCAAGGTCTCATCAGGACGGGAGCAGATCGACAATGTGGCTGCCAGCGAGGCGGCACTCGATGCTAAGCTAGAGAGGAAGAGGGCAGAGCTCATGAGGGCTGAGAAGAGACTGCATACTGTGCAGAAGATCAAGTAAGTAGGATAAGATACCAAGGTCTAATCGGGACGAGAGCGAAAATATTGTAGCCTGTAAAGCAGCACTTGATGCAAAGCTAGAGGGGAAGAGAACTAACTGCAGCTTTTTCTTATTTTTCGTGCAGAAAAAAAGTAAGTATATCTTAGCTAGGATTTAGAGTTAGAGAGAGAGTTGTTCTGAGCCCAGCCACCATTCATTTATGAGTTTTTTGATTGTACAAAACATAACATAGCATCACGCCTGTATCCCCAAAGGATTAAGCAAATGCTGCTTAGGATGCTGTTATTAAGTCTCAAATAATAGGGGGCGAGCCTATTACTATCAACCGGGCACAGTTCCATGCTGCTACTGAGAATGTATATGCGGAAAAACCGAATAACACTGTTACTGGCCCGGGAATCGAACCCAGGACCTCACGCTGGCGACCAGTAGACTAATGAGGCAGTTATTTATGTATTCTTCCTTGTTATTGCATAACTCACAATAATTTCAGACCCGCCTACCAAGGCGAGCTGACGGCTTTAGAGAGTGACATAGAACAGCTGTGGGACCAGTACGTGCTGCGGTACCGCTGTGTGGAAGCGCTGAAACATCAGCTCAGCGTGCTCGAGAGCGCTCAGGCGGAGGTGAGCGCTATGATGAATTTATGCTTTTATTTACAGTCCCAGAGTGTATGAGCCTGTCTTTTATTTCATAGTGCATTTTTTCAACCAATTAATAAACTCCATCTTAATCTCAGTATATTCTTTTCCTTTTTCTATGTCGGTGTAAGTTTTTCTACGCATTTATTTCTGTAATTATATGGGGTGTTCATTAATTGATGTGTCCTTCAAAGATATAGGTACTTTTTCAGTATTGACAGTGATTTTGACTGCTGGTCCTGGGTTTGATTCCCGAGTCGGGCAAAGTGTTATTGAGTTTTTCTGTATAGAAATTCTTAGTAGTGGCACGGACTTTGGAACTGTGCTTGGTAAATGGCAATAGGCTCGCCCCCTATTACATGGGACTCAATAACGGCATCGGCGAAATGTGGGTGTAGGTATGCACCTTTGCTTAACCCTTCAGGGAATACAAGCGTGATGCTATGTTATGTTATATGACATTGATTTATCTTCACTTTATATTTTTCCATTGTATCTTTGCAGGCCGCTGAAGAACAACAGGCTGCGATCATGCAGCTTATTCACAAGTACGAAGCCGAGGATGTTCTGGGCAAACTGAGCGACTCTGGTATGTATTGAGTCGGTGGCCTCTTGGAGCCTGGTGGTGGCAGGTATACTTGAAACTTTACACTGAGTGATATTACTTGTAGATGAAATGGACTCGAGTGATGATGACAAGGACCTGAGTGAAGTGAAGCAACCGCGCCCAGCGACCAGACCAAAGACACGGCTGAGGATCAAAACTGCAGGTATGGAGCCTGCTAAGCGTTACAATACTATACTATACTATTTGAGACTTATTATCAGCTCATAGCTGCCATGCAATGCATGCAATTTCATCAAAAGTATGATCTTTATAATATCAGGCTTGAGTTTCAGACTTTTGTACTCAGATAACTGTTGTTCGAGATCAATATATAAATTAATATTAAATTAATAGGAAATCAACACTTTGGAACGTGACAACTAGAGCCTTACTATTCATGAGTGCCTGGAAATGGTTTACATAAATAAAAATATACTTGAATTTGAATTGAATATGAATAGAAAAAAGACCTTCAAAATCATGATTTTCCCCTAGAATAAAGTTTTGATATGGATTTCACCACTATGGAACTAGAACAGGGTAGTGTCATGTGAGTGTGAAAGTGCGTGTTAATCTGTGTCCAGGTGCTGTGGCCGCAGAAGCTCGTCGCGCGTTCGGCAGCATGGCAGCACGAGACTCGCTTGATGAGATACGAGATGAAGATGATTCTAGATCCGACTCCGACTTCTCAGACAGGCAGATTTATGGTGAATATCTTCTGCACATGTGGCTTCCCTGGTTATCCATTGTGTCTACTAATTCTATTTTACATTAGATTCGCTTTACATATCTGGACATTCTTGATGTTTCAATATTTTGTATTATTTTTTGTATTTTTTTATTTCTGTTTTATCCGCTTTGATCTGTTTATCCCATTTTTAGTTTATATTGGATACAATTGTTTAACTCATGTTGTATTGCCTCATTGTGTAAGTAGCGTTCGATTAAGTTTGTATTTTTTCTTATATAATGCATGTTAATTTAAGATTTTAATTGTAAATTAACTTTTTGTTTTTGAAAAGAGTATCCATGGAGTTTCTTGCCGGTCTCTTCTCCATAGGACCCCCTTTGGAACCGTGCGCCTAGAGTCTCGACTTTTTAAAAGTGCCTGAAAAGGCCTACTTGAAAAAAAACTTTTGACTTTGACTTTGACTTTGATCAGTCTATCTATATTATTTTTGTACAAAAACTTTCAATCGTTTGTAGTGTCGTACAAATTTGTATAAATGTATTTCTATAGTAGTATGTATACGACTCATAATATATAAGTGTGTGTGTGCAGGTGGCGCCGACGTCCCGTCCCGCTGGTCCCGCCCACGTCCGCGTCCCGCCACGCGCACTCTCACCACCGCTGATGATGACGAGTTCGCTGAACTTATTGAAGGTAACTGGAACATGTTATACTTCACAAATCAGTATTTAAACTCAGCTAAGTACTCGGATAGGCCTTTACATACAAAACATCTTGGCGTCTATCAAAATATCATCGATCTATTAGATTAATTCAGGGTTTCTCGCTTTTAAAAATAACGTGGTGAAAGGATTCTGTGCCATTCAACCTTAAGAGACTTGAGTGCAACTTTTTTCTGGTTATGTGAATTCCACGTTACCTGATAGTATTCCTGTTTAACTAAGGTGAGCTTGTGATTGCCTCACTTTTATCTAACGAATAGTTTTCAATGAAGCAACGAGTGAGGTCCGATTTCGGGGACTATCAGTCAGTCTGTCATCACACTCGCTGAGCTATTATGGTTTTAATGAATCTGTGTGCTTCTCCCAGGTGTGGAGAGCGTTGAGGCAGGTGACTCCCTGGGCAGCTCCTCCGAGAGCGAGCTGCGGGTCACCAGCGCTCGGCCCAGTGCCGCGCCGGGCAGGGTCTCTGCACTCAGCGATAACGAGTTCTGAACTTTAAGTCAACTACCTCCCATGAGTCTCTACAATCAGTGACTCACTCTGTGGAGTTGTCTGGCGGTCTCACAAGCACTTCCTTCGCCACACAAACACAAACTTGCTCACAAAATACAAATAATATAATAAAAAATAATAAAATAATAATGTACAGCGATGAAATTGGTAAGAATATGGGTCAATTATTAAAAAAATATTCTAGAGAACTGGTCACCAATATTTGTATGCCCGGTGCCAGCTATACAAACATATTAGACAAGGTCATAAATAGTAGCTTTTGTCCCCATACTACTTTAATAATAGCAATTGGGAGAAGGGGAAACGCAGACATAGAAACATTGATAAATTATTTTGATCATCTTTCAAAATTAAAAGTTAACAAAATTATCCTGTTTGCCTTTCCTTATGGCAAGGGTTTGTCACAAACGGAGAATGATTTTAGATATAAATGCAATAGGAAACTTCACACTATGTCATTTTATAATCAAAGTATTGAATTGGTTGACTCTAATGTAATCATTAGCAAAAATTATTTTTCAACTAAAGATAATTACTTTATTTCAAGCTTTTATAAACAGCAGATTGCAGAGTTGTTATCTTATTATATTTCTAACTCAGCCACTTTATTGAAAAATAGTACTTCTATTTCTATTGAGCAGTTAAATAATTGTAATCTAGATAAGCAAAGTGTTGATTTTTTCCCAAATAATTTAAATTACACCATAAGACAATAGAGTCAACCTCTGGCAATATTTCTTTTATTAATTTAGATTTGTACCCTAGTTTGAGGGACACTGTGGCAACAGAGATACCCGCTAGCATTAATGTAATATCACCCCCATCAAACTTGAGCAATAAAATTAATAATCAGTTAAATTGTCTTAACATAGTGCACCAAAATATACAGGGTTTGATGGGTAAAGACTTAGAATTGGAGTTGTTTTTGAACTGCAATGTTATCGATATTTTATGTGTGACTGAACATTGGCTAAAACACCATCAGTTAATGTTCAACTTCAACAACCACCAAGTCACCAGCTCGTTCAGCAGAGTAAATATAATCCATGGTGGCTCATTAATAATTACACGTAACAACTTGAAGTGTAAAGAACGCAAAGATATTGTGAGCCTCTCTGTTGAGCGAGTAATTGAGATATCTTGTATTGAGCTAGAGCGGTTCATTGTAATGAGCGTGTACAGGCCCCCATGCGCATCTTTTGATGTTTTTGAGAAATATATGGAGGATGTGTTATTTAAATGCTCGAAGTCTAATAAAACAGTTGTTGTCTGTGGAGACTTTAATATAAATATATTGGAAAATTCGTCTAATACTAGCAAAATTTTAACCTTATTTAAGTCATACAACTTGTACAATATCTTCTTTGAACCAACTAGAATAACTGCTTCTAGTGCTACTTGTATTGACAATATCTTTACAAACTTGAAACCTTGTAATAAATTAATTATAAATGAGTTAGACTCTGATCACTGTGGTCAGTTAGTCACTTTTCCTAGGAATCAAGTTAGAGTACAAAGAAAACTTGTAAGTGTTGTTCCTGTCAATGAAGGACGTTTGGAACTATTCAAATGTAATCTTATAGATAAATTACCTTTATTGCCGTATGACATCAATCCTGATCAAGCTTATACTTTGCTGTTCAATATGATTAATAGAGAGTTTAGTAACGTTTTTACCCCTAAATCACTATCGGTCAGTGATCAATTTACTTTTAGTGACTGGGCGACAGCTGGCATTTTTAAAAGTAGACATAGGTTATTTCAATTATATTATGAAAAAACGTACAATCATAGCGCAGATTTTAAAGAATATGTAAAAAGATATTCAAAAATATTTAAACGAGCCTGTTCCTTGGCCAAGTCAATACATTTAAAAAACAAGATAAAAGTATCCAGTAACAAAATCAAAACTACATGGAATATTATTAATTCTGAAACGGGAAGATCCACAGTACGTAGCCGCGATTTCCATTTGAAAATTAACGACATAGATATTAGGGGGGATATGGAGGTGGCAACTGAGTTTGAAAATTTCTTTACTAATATTCCTATTTTAACAACCAAAACTCTCTTGTCTTCTTCCACTTCCGCTTATACTATACTAAAACAAAGCGTATCTGAATGTAGCACACCTTTTGAATTTTCAGTTGTTAATGCGAAAGATATTAAAGAATCTTTTAAAAGTCTTGATGTAAAGAAAACTGCAGACCTTTGGGGACTGTCAGTACGAACTATCTCGTCCATAATTGACGTGATTTCACCTTACTTGGCAACCGTGTTCAATTCTTGTATTGCATCTGGTGTATTTCCTGACTTGATGAAACAAAGTAAAGTAATACCACTGTTCAAATCTGGTAGTTCTACGGATCCCACAAATTTTCGGCCTATTTCAATTCTACCCACTTTGAGTAAAATTTTTGAAAAATTGATTTTAAATCAGATGTTAAGACATTTTAATAGACACAACCTACTTCATAAAAAGCAGTTTGGCTTCACAAGGGGACGTTCAACGACAGATGCGGGCGTGGAATTGCTGAAACATATATTCGATGCCTGGGAAGACTCGCAAGATGCTCTTGGCATATTCTGCGATTTGTCAAAGGCTTTCGATTGCGTACACCATTATACACTCATCAGGAAATTATACCACTACGGCATAAGGAACAAGGCTCTCGACTTCTTATCTTCTTATTTAAGCAATAGAATTCAGAGAGTCGATATTAATGGCAAGAGATCTTCGGGATCTGAGGTCACCATGGGCGTCCCGCAGGGTTCAATTCTAGGTCCATTTTTGTTTCTAGTTTATATTAATGACTTGCCATATTACGTACGGGATAATCACGAGGTAGTATTGTTCGCGGATGATACTTCTCTAATATTTAAAATTCGACGACAATTACTAGATTTTCGCGAAGTTAACGTTGCACTATCTCATGTAGTTCATTGGTTCAATGTTAATAATCTTCTCCTTAATGAGAAAAAAACCAAATGTCTTAAATTTTCAACGCCCAATGTCCGACAAGTACCAATCAATGTTAAATTGAATGGAGTGGAACTGGACATTGTGGATTCGACTGTTTTTCTAGGCATCACTATAGACGCCAAACTGCAATGGGGCCCGCAAATAAACAAATTATCGGGTAGGCTTAGTTCTGCCGCGTTTGCTGTCAAAAAAATTCGGCACTTAACTGATGTGGATACAGCCAGAATAGTTTATTTCAGTTATTTTCATAGCGTTATGACTTACGGCATCCTCCTCTGGGGAAACTCTGCAGACATCAATACTATATTCGTCTTGCAGAAAAGGGCTGTCCGAGCTATTTATAATCTTGGTCCAAGGGTGTCGCTGAGACACAGATTTAAGGAAATTAATATTCTAACTGTAGCGTCACAATATATTTTTGAAAATTTAATATATGTTTATAAAAATATTTCGAACTTTGTCAAACTGTCTGATACTCATTCTTTGAACACTAGGAATAAACACAACCTTGCTGTACATGCTACGCGCCTCCACAGAATAAGCAACTCGTTCATGGGACAATGTATACGCTTTTACAATAAGCTTCCCAATGATATACGTAATTTAACATTAAAGAAGTTCAAAATTGTAATTAAATCTAAACTTTGTAAAAAAGGATACTATAAAATTTCGGACTATTTAGATGACAAAAACGCTTGGGATTGAGCCGCTCTTTAGCCTTCCTTTTTTTTTTATATACAAATTTTGCCATTAATTATTATATTATTTACTTCATTATTTTGTTATTGTAATGTCGTTTAAATTGAAATTATTTCTTATATATAACCGCTATACATTGTAAATGTGAGTGAGATCTAGGCTGAGCGCTCTTCATTTCATTAATTCTCACGATAACTGATGCATGCTTGCACTCTGTTGCGACAGGTTAGCTCAAATAGTTATGGCACTTTCTTCAAAAGGCTATTCCACCCTATATTTGTCTCACATAAACCTTTACATCAATACAATCTGTCTGGACTTTAAAATAGACTTTGACCCCTGAGTTTGTTTCGGCGTTTCTTCTCAGGGATAGTCATAGGAAATGCCGACGCCATCTAGTTTAAAAAAGACGTGTAAAAGTGATTGAAAAATCCTAATTGCAAAATAAATAATTTCATTTCAATTTCATTTCATTTGAACCTTATTAATTGCGATAGAAGGTTGAATTGGGTTTGAAGTTTGTCATGTTTTTGGTTTATATCATATATTAATGTAATTTCATATGCAATAAATTATATAAAAAGATAAATTTGTGCGTTTTATTCAAAAATAAAATCAAAGGTAACTACGTTATCTGCGTCAAATATTTAAGTTAATATACATTTAATCAAAGAACTTCACCAGCCATCCTGCGCATACTTATACCACAACAGTGTCAACATTTCTATTATTACTTGTCAAAAAAATACTATTTCGATGAACAATAAAACAGCATTATTTCATAAAAAAAGTAATATTTATTCGTCGCGTCCAAGCATTATCTTTCCATAATAAATAACCAACGTAAGCCGAAGTACAAAGCTGTCACAATACATTATTTACCGTGAACCCTACCTCTAAAAGTATATCATACATCGATCTAAGAAATACAATGTTTATTTACAGTGTTATTTTTACAGTCTCTAAGTATTTGTGTTAATTATAATTAATATAAAAGTATACATTCTTATCTAGACAAGTATTTGTAATAATCTCTAGTGGATTCTAATTATTATTATATTACGTATTTTGGATACCTTTAGGGCTGACACAGGTTTGATTTTTAAGGTACAGATACTTTTTAATGTACTGTTCAACGTGATCTTCGCTTTCCTAGAGTTTACTCTATTTAGAACTTTATCCTGAATCGCGGTGTTAATATTCTCAGTGATTTAAGTGTTTTCTTGAATGGTATTTTTTTTATATTACGGTTATTTTATTTCTTGGTTGGTGAAGAATCAAATCATCAAATTGACTCCAAAACAATAGAAAAATAAACAAAATGAATTGTCTTCAAAACAGTTGAATGGATGAATAAATATCTACCAATACTCTTACTAATGAACGCTGTGTAAAGTCCTGTCGTAATATTGTCAGTTTAAACATATGTATGTATATATTGTGTTGGTGTATGAGCTTAACATACTTAAGTACCACCTCATCAAACGTGTGCCAGCATTTTAAAAGACATACTTACTAACTAAGGAACAAAGCTATGGTAACAAGGCAAAGGAAAAGGTTTAAGAAAAATTATAGTAAATAAAATTAAGACTCTAAACGACAATAATTAAAATCTTTTCCATAAAAAACTAGAAGTAAATAGGTACTTAACAATATTAGCCGAAAATATAAAATAACCTTCAATTATTTTTATAATATGTTCTAATTTTTAAAACAATAATTGTCTATGAACAAAATTGAGCAACAATTTGGATAATAATATTTACACCAATCGTAGAATTCGCAATTTGGCACCGTTTAGGTACATAGGACTTTCATTATATACATGTAAACGTACATTTGACACTAACTTGTAGAATATAATCTAAGCTGTGTATCTGTGAAGTATCTTTCATCCTAACTTCTATTTCTGAACAATAAAAAAAGTATATATCTCAATTTTTACCTCTTTTCAGTATTATAAATATATTGTATTCGTTTAATGTTTTTAATAACATATAATAGCTTCTAATAACTTTATAATTAAAAGGTAAAATGAAAAATATCTTCACAAATAAACAATAAAAACTAGATAAATAAGACTTAAAATAGAGTATAACACAGATATTTGACGATACGTACACAAGTTTACAATTTTTTATTAGTAATGTTAGTAAAAGTAAAGTTATGTGTGAACAAAGTACATCTAAGAATGAAATGACAACAAAAACTGGCCGATTTCTTGCCATAGCCAAAATTCATGTGATGAATGAACTGCAAAACTAATAAGTTGTGTATGAATGAAAATGAATAATAGAATTACTATAATGAGGGACGAAATCGTACTCGATCATGATGCCTGTGATGATGCAATATTACATTTTATTATGCTCAACGAGCTCATCGAGACCAGCCCAGGATTGGATGTGTTTGCTGATGAATGGAAGACGATAATGTTAGAATGTTTGCGGTTCTGTGAGAAGACGGTGTGATAGGTTTACTTATCAATGGTTATTTAGTTTTAATGGCTAATCAAGTAAAATGCTGGGTTTATTTAGCCCAGATTATGGAATTGTGGCCAGTAGATGGTAATACGCTCGTAACTTATTACATGGAGCTCAATAAAGACATCGGTGAAATGTGGGTGTGCAATAGTACACCTCTGCCTAATCTTTCGGTTGATCATAAGCGAGATAGCAACTATAGGCGAGATGCTATGAAGGAGGTCAGAAGAATGATGATTATGATGACTATTATTAATTAACCGTAGTTAGTATATCATTAAGATTCACTTAAAGTTAGAAGAAATATTTACAATCTATCGTAACTGTATTGCGACCTTATAAAGCTATATTGTTAAGTTTGGTATGATACGCTTAGACGTTAGGTTACTTGTAAAGAGTATTCCAAGATATCTTACTGACTAAAGTTATATTATAGAATTCGTTTACTCATTTACATGTTCGAATAATTAATTTGACGCTATTTTATAAACTGCTTCACCAATAGTCTAAGATTTTTGATTTTTTATCGTAGTATTATAAAATTTAATTTTGACTTAAAACGTGTCATACATTTTCGTGGATGTAAAATGTATTAAAGCGCCAGTGGTGGTTAAGATAGTTCCTGGTGCGAGTGGCTGGTGTCGCTGGTGGCCGAGGTGCTGCCGAGGGAGTCGTGCTGCTCGGCCGCGTGCCGGCTCTCGTCACACACCGCTATGAACTGCTCCGCGTATGCCCTGGAATATTCACGTTACTGCTTAATTGAATTGTTAAAACAGTATCTCGAGATGGATATATTTTCTATGGTTTCCCAATAGTAAGTCAGACAGAAGTGGTCTATGTAATCGTTAATAGTTTTCATGTGATATTTGCCAGTGAAATTTACGGCATGCGTTATAAATATGGTATTCATATTGGTTACCTGTCGAGACCCGTGTAGGTCCGCTTAAGGTCTGCGTCGGTGATGTGGTCGCGGTCTGCGCGTCTCTTGCGGTGGATCCTCTCGA
Organism: Shargacucullia verbasci; assembly: GCA_947562105.1. Classification (NCBI taxonomy): domain Eukaryota; kingdom Metazoa; phylum Arthropoda; class Insecta; order Lepidoptera; family Noctuidae; genus Shargacucullia; species Shargacucullia verbasci. The sequence continues at coordinate 605,340 of OX387289.1, read as the reverse complement.
GAGAGCGCGCCAGCTGGGAGTCTCGCTCGCGACCCTCGCGACGACGCCGCTCTGTGGTCGCGCGCGGCGATCGACGACGGCGTACGCGCTGCAATAGAACACATAACAGTTGCTAAATATTTATTAGCAAATGACGCCACATATTATTTTTTAGTTATTGTATCCTCTGTACTCAACGGTTCAGTTTTTATGCCTTCTGTACCACTACTTGTTTAGAACTAGCGTTACAATACCCGCCCAATTTACCTACTACTAAAGGGAGTAGCAATGTAAAGATACTCACAGCGTCGTGCACTGGGTAGTAGACGGGTCCGGGCGCATACGTCGCCGGCGGCAGTGGCAGCGTCGCGTATCGCGGCGGCATCACCATGCATGCAGCGGGGACGCGACCCAACTGTAAGAACAAATAAAATGTTCATTTACAAACAATAACAGAAATATATTTGGATCATCTGAAAACGTCAAAAAAATATTTCAATCAAATTACCAGCTAATCTCTACACTAAGAAGCTACATTGAAGCCGCTTTTCTCCAAATACCCAAAGACTAACCACAAATAAGGAACGGAATAGTAAGTAGGCAGTGAACTCAAAACGCTCGGGTCAGCGCACAACAATCGCAAAGAGCACAATGTGTCCGTCAAGTCAAAGAGAAATGTTTTGTGCGATTTTACCGCGTCCATACAAACATGTAATAGGGCTGCCGAGGTATTGACAGTCAACGGATTTGGACTTGACCTTAAAACTGTACTTCACTCAATACTTGTAGGTCAATTCTTTTTGCTTTTGTCCGTTAATACGGAAAACATATGGTCACTCACTGTCTTTTATTTCGTTTTTTTTTTCTAAAGAACTTGAAGAGTCAGTTATAAATCAAATATTTGATATAAGCCATGATTTACAGAATGACCATACCATAGACAGTTGGTAGGCGAACTCGAACATTACCCCCTGGATCAAATAATTAATAGATCCTATTCTGTATGACTTCACTTCTTATGTACCGGACTAAGGTATGAAATGAAATGAAATTATATATTTTGCAATTAGGAATTTTCAATAACTTTTACACGTCTTTTTTAAACTAGATGGCGTCGGCATTTCCTATGACTATCCCTGAGAAGAAACGCCGAAACAAACTCAGGGGTCAAAGTCTATTTTAAAGTCCAGACAGATTGTTATGATTTAAGGATTAATGTGAGACAAATATAGGGTGGAACAGCCTTTTGAAGAAAGTGCCATAACTATTTGAACCATATTTGAACTGACCTATCGCAACAGATTTTTATGGCTGTTAAACAGCCAGCTTAGCGCCCTTTGCCTTTTCAAAAAAGGATTAGATTTTTTCTTCATTTCAGTATTGACATATGTTGATGTAATAAAAAGCCCACTGTTTCGTACACTACACTTGTTTTCTATTCTATATTTAAATATCGCGCGTTAAACGCTGGGTTGTATTGGATCACACCTAAGTTTCCTTTGTCTATCAGAACGCATTTTTTTAAAACGGTAGCGTGCATTTTCTTTCATTCATCTTGATAATTAGTAAATTAAAATTTATTTTCGTGGACCTTGGATATTTATGTGGACTGAGTGTAGTGAATATGAATCTACACATGACCTAGACAGCGAATAAAACTATTTTGGCGGCAACATTGCGAGGAACAAAGGTTAGTGAAAAATGCATTGTATACTGGTTAGATTTATACACTTTTGCGTGAACATATGTCTACCAATTAAGTACGGCGATCTACTTAATGTTGGTGATAATTTTATTTCTTTTTCGCGGATTGAACAGTAACCATAGCGGACAAAACAATATACGAATCAGGTTCATTACCTACACATAAGTACTTACAACAATACAGCGAAATCACATCAAAGCTCATGATCTTTTTGGAAGCAAGAACTAGGTATCGTTCATTACCTATCAACCCTAAATTTGCATTTTAAAACAATAGCATCGATAGTATCTGTGCCAGCGACACTTCCTAAACCAGTGACACAGTGACGGCTGTGAATAATTCACGCCGTGCTCTCCGCGTCTGACGAGCGAGCATATCCTATTGTTCTACATTATTCTCTTGTGTATCTTTACACTTTGACCAGTGTATCTTGCTCCCCATACATCCAAATATATTATGCTTATGGTCCCGAAAGGGTCAATAACTACAGCGACTCTTTTGAGAACAATGTGAAAAATCACTGACAACTTCGGTTTTGGCAGCTATTCCAAGAGTTGGGACAATTTGAATTTTGTGTCAACTTCAATCAATGAGCAATCTATCGTCTATGAAAATATAGTAAGATATACATCAAACACTAAAACACGTATGTAGATTGGTTGTATCTCATTGTAAGTATTACACATCCTGCGGCCGTTGCTATCAAACATCGCAATTTGCAGTGTTTTGCAAGGACCGAGCGTTCGACCTGAACGGCCAACGAATAAGCAATTTGTAGGTAAACACAAATGTTTCGAAGTGTTTAGTTTGCCTTACTGGAACACTTAAGCTGGCCGGAAATTTAGGGCACATTGACATTAATCGCAATCTACGTGCAATTATACATATCTAAAGTAAACCGTGACAATTTCTTGGCTTAAAAATAAAACGCCTCACTCTATTGCAGTTTACAGCACAAATCTCTTCCAAAATGGGAACAAATGCCCGCAGTTTCACCGTGTAATTGCATTATTGTAGATGTCATAAAATCTTGAGATAAAACAAGAACGTTGCCGTAAAGGAAACCTCGTGAGTACCATTACGGGTGTTGCAGCATTAATTCCTCGTTGTACAGATACTTATCGCTTAGATAATGTTTTTTCTAATAACTAACCGCAGAAGTGGAATGCGGGTGGCCTCAAAAATATGGCTAACTTTTACACGCAGCATTCTCGTGAACATAGACGCTTAAAATGTTTAACTAGTTTGTTGATTCATCCAGTGCCTATTTTTAGTTTTGATGGAAAACAAACAATACCAGCCACCACGTAACTTTCTTCAGCAACTTTATGACCTGAGTCTTTAGAAAGAAAGAAAGAAGCATTTCTTATTTATTTCATCACAAACAGATACACATAAAAAAATCGATTTGGCAGTTTTAAAGATAAATGCGAACCATGTGTGATCATTGAAAGACTTTAATTTATTTGTTCGATCAATTGTTTATCATTGTTTAGATCTCAACTGATAAAACGTGTTTGTAACAACCAAAGCTCACTGTCTAATCAACTCATAGATTTGGTCCCTATATCATAATTTGTTTAACCTTCACATTTCATAGCTATTTAGCTAACTATCTGAATCTTAGCGGATTGTGAAATATTTTCTACGAGAGGAATATTAATCTAAAGTTTGGCTATCCTTAAATCGTAAGGACTGTTTGAGCAAATTACTATGGCGAAATCATGTAACTTGTGGAAACCAGATGCAAAGGTTACTACACCACTTGATAAATCTGCACTAGTTTGATGGCCTCGGGCGTATTTATTAATGCAATTTGCCATTTCAGTCGCAAATGTGTTCTGTTGAACATAGGCACCCAAAGTAATTTGTAAGGGTGAAGGAAAAATCTTGATGAACATTTGAAGACAGAAGTTGATATGACCACATATTCACCAGATTGCACAGAGCCTGAATGGCAGATGCCTAGTTTTATTATAAGTTTAAATTTCATAATGATAAAATGTAAAACAAGCGATTCCGATGAAATAACATCACGCCTGTGTTCCTCGAATTATTGAGTCCCATGTTAGTGGGCGCGAGCCTACTGCCATATACTGGGCACAGTTCCAGACTCCATAGAAAATCCAATAACACTGGCTGAAGCGGGAATCGAACCCCTCACGCTCAGCAGTCGCGCTTCCGACCACTAGACCAACGAGGCGGTCATAAAATATTACCAAGGATAGTAGGTATTTAACGCTATGCACTCTCGCGATATATTATGTATAATTACTTAATCTCTTTTTACGATGCCTTCAGGGATAGAGTTAAATATTCTTTTTATGACGCATAATTGGACAAACAGCACTAAAACAAGTGTAAACAACATATCATCCTGCGTGCCGTGACACTAAGCTCCCACGACGCGAAACCAATCCTCCTTGATACATTTACAAGCATGCCATTGGAGCTAGATCATTATACTTGTTTCGTGACAATCAATTGCTAATGCGCATGCAGATATTGAATTATGACTATTTAATGAGTGATATATTTCCCGCTGCACTCGATATCAAACGTCAATATTGCTTGTCCGTAATTATGTATTTTAACCGAGAAAAACAGATTGAAGATGAGATTCACACGTTTCTTTATCTACTTCAATCACAATAGGGTAGTCTCTTCCCTTTCCAATCGTTTTGGATGTGTCTATGTAGTCTAATAATCTTCGATCTTTACGAATAGAACCATCAGTAAAAAGTTATCAAAGGGTTGCCTTACGTTTCGGGAAGCCCCCTTCGAACTTTGGAACACTTGAGGACGGATTCACGCAGCTAACACCTATATAATGGCAGTCCCTCTTGTTTCTAGATCATTGTGGAAAGCAACAATTCTTAGATCTCATTCAGAACAACCTTGCGTCAAGTGCGTACGCGCAGCAAGTTGCTATACCGGTCTCGGTGTGAGATGTGATCGTAATCTGTACAGACAGCGATTGTTCTGTTTACATTTTAGATTTGTATGGCGAAGACTTATAAACATCATGCAATTTGTAAAATCATAGGCTAGTAAATACAGAGTATTTAGGGCCTTTTGGAAGCAACTTAGGTATAATCGATATTTTATTCCTTTGGGATAAGCCATGAAAGTCACGTCATGATCTTAAAATGGTAGATAACTGAATGAATGAATAATAAGTAGGGAAAAAACAAGCGAAAGAAATTTTAAAACCTAACAATACATATCGTTCATCATCATCATCATCATCAGCCAGAAGACGTCCACTGCTGAACGAAGGCCTCCCTCAAGGGGGGGTTTGCCATAATCCCCACGCTTGGCAGGCGGCTTGGGGATCGCAGTGGCTCACCGATTAGTGAGAGGACGCTGCTGCCCGTCCTCCGGTGTCTAGCCGCAGTTTTAAGACGTACCCGGGTCATATCGACATATCGTATTCGGACATATCGTTCATCAAACAATAATAAAAATCCAACGACCTCATGAATATTTGATCACCTAAAACAAATTAGCAGGCAGTTGTCGCCGACTTTCTTTTCACTTTTAACGCGAGTCTCAAAGTTTGGCGGCATGTGAAAAGTGAACGCCACAAGGTCAGAGAGTGATGGTCTCATGAATATAATGGAGTGGAACCGGGTCACTGTCCCACGGAGAATAATTACAGATGCGTTTGTGACATTGTTTCGTTAACAATTTGTACGTTTTTGGAATTTGTGCCTTACTTAATGAGAAAAGCTTTTCGGGAAAGTAAGACGCGGGTTTGGTGGGTATTTACTACACGTTTAAACTGCAATGTCGTTTGAGGGGTATAATGTTTTATTGATGTGACTGGATTATCAATTTATAAGGTACCAGTAGTAATATTAACTATTCAAAGTTCTTCTGACCTTGACTAGTCCAATCCTTTGTTTCTCATCTAGGGGCAGACATTTTGTATTCTATATACTATTATTTTAAACATAATGATGACCAACGTTCGTCGCCTTTAATATACATACATAGCTTAGCAGAGCTACGAATATTCTTTTAGATATTTTGACTTGACTAGAATGGTCGTATTCTAAATTCAGTACGTATAGGTGTACCTACTCTATAAGTGGGTAATGTTTTGTTATCAAAATATCAAATGCTCTGCTTTGCAAACAAGGCGTGTTCAACCTCAACTGATTTGAATAGGATTCGTGGGTAAATGGATTAGTTTAAAAGTGTTTTAGCGTAACTAGCACTTGTATCTACTGACAAATTTCAATACAGTAACAGTTAAACCTGATATCATTGTTTAATTACTGTTAGAAACGCATATTTTCCTAACAATAAATTAGCATCCCACTCAGTTCAACCAATCAACATTCTAAGATTAAAATTCCTTATCCACGTAATAATTTAAGCAGTCAATTTTGTTCGGAATGTTGCAATTTGCCCACAGTTGCAGTTTTTGCTGTAAAAACTGATAGCGATCTCCTGTGCTATCACTAGCCGCTAGCCGCCTAGGCGTGGTTGGGAAGTGGGGACATAAATCAGAGGTGTGCCCGCCCCCTAGCGGCGGTAGCGTGAACCTCACATAGTTTGCTCTAACGGGACACTATCTACCACCCACGGGACTAGGGAACAATAATGTAATAACTAGTTTTAAATGTTTTCAACTGTGTTTTGAACATACGTACAAAAGTAACGTTTTCATGGAGATATGTGAAAATACGGCAATCATAACATACTACCTGATTTAAACAGTCAAAATCACCTAACAAATGTATATGTAGACCTATACTTTATTTCCCTTCCTTCTGTATGTCTCCAAATTCGATCTTTTACCTATTGGATCAAGAGAGTAGTCGGAATTAGATAATATTGTATGTTGGGTTGGCGCTTTCAATATCATGAAGTTCATAAGAGCGATTAGCTTTCTGCGCTATGTGTCGCGGGTTCGATCCCCGCACGGAACAAATATTTGTATGATCTACAGATAGTTGTTTCGGGTCTGGTTGTGTGTGTGTGTGTGTATGTGACATGTATTTTTGTAAACTGTACCCACGACACAGGAGAAATCATAGTGTGGGGACAAGATTTATAAAAAAAAAAAAAGTATGCATGCACAGTAACGTAATGCAAACTTCGTTGCACACTAAGCTTTCTACTACATCGTGAGTACAGTCTACTGTGTCATGTGTTGGTGTGTGACCCGAAACAATTATCTGTGGATCATACAAATATTTGTTCCGTGTGTGGAACGAACCCGTCACACAGAGCGGAAGAAAGACAGTTTCTTAGCCACTGCGCAAACGTATTGAATTAAAAACCAAAGTCCCCAATTCTGTATTTTCGTAATCATAAGTGTGACAGGTTGCCTGCCCACGTCCTTAGCCATATATTTCAATGTAATCACCAAATATTACGAAATAATTTCCAATAATTACGGCATTTACCATTAACAACAGTATAGATAATTAAAATACCGAACTGGATGCCCAAATACAGCGAACGTAATGGTTGAGCTTTAATTGAGAGTGCAACGACAATGAAGGTTCAGAAGGTTGACTCCAGGCAAGAGGCGGTAAGGAATCCATTTTTAAACTGAGATCGCTACAGTTACATAGGAAAATTATTTACGGCGTCATGAACACGAAATTAAAGAAAAGAAGATAACACAATTTGTCTATCAATGTGTGGATCTAGAAGATGCCCAAGAAATTCTCACACGGTGTTTTCAGTTTGTCTTTTCGTTTCACCGCTGGCGGAAAGTCCCATGTACCCCTAATAGGGCAATCTATTGCCATCCACCAGGCACAAATGCAAACCCCGAACTGTTTTAGAAAAATTCAGAACAGAAAAAACTAATAACACTTACTCAGACCCGGGAATCGAACCCAGCATCAGACGAGACTATAAAATTTCCTGACTTTATACCTATATCAACTTTCCTTGAACCACATTATTTGTTGTGGGGCTGCTGTGTACTTATATCGAACACGGTACATAGAGTTGCGCAGTGCGCTTGCGCGGAAGGTCGGCCGGTCGGTTGCACTTGCGCAATGTTTGTCGCGCATCGCACGCATCTGTACATTGCACAGGTTTACGTGCATTGGAGGCTGTGGGTGCAACGGTAGGTATGTGAGTTGAACGGTCGCTAGGTTAGGCTTTAGACAGGTCAATCACTTTTGTAATATAGTGTTAGATTGTATGAGCGTATAGCTAGGAATTGCACATAGACAACACATTTAGGTAATATCTGATTTCAGTGGTTGTTGTTGATAAACTATTATTAAGTTTGTTCGTACCGGAATAAATATATTAATTTTTTAATTCAAAGTCAAAGCCAAAGTTTTTTATTTCAAATGGGCCTTTGCAGGCACTTTTATGCAATTTTATGCAATTTATTAAACGTTATGAATCTAGGCGCATGGTGCACGGTTCCAAAGTGCGTTGGTCCTATGGAGAAGAGACCGGCAAGAAGCTCCATGAATTAAAATTGACTTTAATGTAAATCTTGTGGTTCAAACATTTGTGTTTCGATATCACATACAAAATATTAAGGCTAAAAGGTTTTTTATTATCTACGTTACTTTTGTATTGCAGTATCGATAGACAGGTACCTAAATATCCATAACTAATATGACAGGTAACCAAGTGTTTAGTGCAAGATTTAAAATTAATGTTTTAATTACCTACCTATCAATAATATAACCAAACAAATATATTAGAGTGTATGTATTTTATAATATTCTGCGTAATTTAAAATACATTTTCATAAATATTCATGTATCTAATTTTGCTACTCACTTGACGTGAGTTTTTTTTTTTTTTAATACACTGCTTGTTTTTTTAAAACATTGCCCCACACTTGGACTACTCCTGTATGTGGGTACAGTTTACAAATATACATGTCACATGCACATACAACCAGACCCGAAACAACTATCTGTAGATCATACAAATATTTGTTCCGTGCGGGGATCGAAATGAAATGAAATGAAATGTTTTATTTGCATGAAACATGGTACATATGATGGTAGAAAAAATATAATCCCGCATGTTCCGCCACACAACTGGCATACAAAATGTTAGACAATATGATAAAAAAAGAAAAAAAAATACATTAAAATTAAAGTATCTCAATTATTATTGCAAATTATAATATAATAGTATTATATGATTTAATAAAAGGATTCAAAATATAGTACATGTGTCTATTATACATGTCAACAATTATTATTACATCGCACATGTCAAATATAATACAGTTCTCTTTACTTCTTTACTCAATTATTTCACATTCCAAAATTCTTTAAGGTCATAAAAGCATTTTCTACTATCCAAGTATGAAGTTGTACTTTAAATAGTGTCAATGGGAGCTCTCTGATAGCTTTTGGAATTTTATTTAAATACTTTTACTGACATCAAATTGCAATTTCGTTGGCATAGGGCTGTTTTACAGCGTGGCACACTTAATCTTGTGGGATCCCTACTAGCGGATTGAAAATGTTTATCTTTTTCGAATTTTTCAAACATATTAGGATGTTCCTTCACGAACATTCCAACCTGCATAATGTACAGCCCGGTCGGGGTCAAAATTTTTAGATTTTTAAATAATGGTCTACACGAGTCAAGAGGATGAGCGCTGCATATTGCTCTTATACACTTTTTTTGTACTAGGAATACTTTTATAACGTCTGTTGAGTTTCCCCAAAGTAGAAGACCATATCCCAAAACAGATGCAACGTAGCCGTGGTAGGCTATGAGTGCAGCTTTTTCATTTACTGTGCGCCTTACCTGAACCCGCGACACGTAGCGCAGAAAGCTAATCGCTTAGCCACTGCGCCAACCGTGTCGTTAATTTCTAACCCTCTTACGTAATAAACGCTATAGGTATATAATTTTGCACTATAAATGTCTATTAGCTTTACATAACTTTATTCAGGGGTAAATATTTCAAAGGTCTACCCGGAAGGTTAATCTTTAACAATTTATTGAATCTATAAAACACATACATTGTGTTAAAAGCCTGTTAGAATGCGGATGTTTAGGCCCATTGCGCATACATTAGCATAAACATATACTACGTCTATTAATTGATATAGAACTGCATAACAACCACTTTCGCTCTGTTATGGATGAGGAACACGGTGGCTTGACGCATATTGAGACAAAAGTGAGATGTGTTGAGTGTTTTTTGAGTAATTTAAAAGAAATTAATGGCCGTGAATGGTGTTTTGTTGTTTATTTGTGAACATCAACGATTAAGTTAGTTTATGTGTGTGGTTCGTAGCAAGTTTCTTTTTGTTGTGAAATATTGTTATAGAATCATCATCAGCCAAAGCCCGTCCTCCGGTGTCTGGTCGCAGTTTTAAGACGTACCCGGGTCGATGTTATAGAATGCGTGGGATTAATTTTTTTTTAAGATCAATTGCTATTTAGTTGAAAGCCTACTTGTCTTAAAGTGGTTGAAAATGTCTGAGACAACTTCATAAATACTGCATTTGTTGTCGTTTTGATGAAAGAACTTCGAACTTTGCTGCAGTTTACAGATGTAAATTTTAGATACGGCTCACGCCCGAAATCGCTAAATATATATAGCTGAATGTATAAATATATGTTCTTCGCAGGAATCAAACTAGCAACACGTAGCGCAGAAAGCCAATTGCGTAGTTACAGCTCGAACCGTGCCGTCAATTTGATACATTATCGTAACTACTTAATTATATTCATTTATTTGCCAACGCAATTAAATTAGCCCGGCGTGACAGCGGCCGGATACAGGAACGACAGTTGTGCAACATGACCACACTAGCTGATAACCGGAGACGTGTAACCGTGAGCTATTGGTTGCGCAATCGCAGTTGTTGCTACTGGTTATAGCAACCTGTTTATTTAACAAGAAAGTCACTTTCAGTTATTGTGTACCATTGTTTCCGTTTGTTCTGCAAATTGGGGGTGGCAGCGTGACATTTTAATATTGTTGTAGGTACCTACTTTAAAAAGTTATGTTCATTTTCATTGCTTATATTCACATCTTTAACCACTACTGAACTCGAGCCTGCTAATATATTGTTACAGAGAAAGGTCGTCACTCCTAATTCTGAATTTAAAGGAGTAAAAAAAGAGTTAAACGAGTAAAACTTTGGAACCTAAACTCTTGCATATACTCGTAGATATCTTATCTTACATACATATATACCTACCTTATTAAGTAAGTACCTATAAGTTGTCTATTACATGATTAAAACATATAATCTGCACACATCCATTGTGCATCATTCATTCATCATTCAAAATTTATTTTACTTGCTTCTGTCCGTGTTATTATGTCTTATGGTAATAGACTGGCTATAGAGCTTATATGTCGATCAAGATATCTGTAACGACTTTATTTATCGGTAGTTCAAGCCAAATGGATTACCATCCAGCAAATTGGATGTGAAATTGTTAGTTATGTAATTCTATAGGCGCGTTAGTTTTAATACAAAACAAAACAACACTATAAAAGGCAAGCTATTTAAATGATAACAATAAAACGTAAAATGTGTAACTTTCACCGAACAGACACAAGACAATCTTGTGTGAAAGTAACGGCTGTATCGATCGACAGTCTCCGATTAAATTATGCTATGATGTTGACATCGATAAACTTAGACCGCGCAGATAAAAGTTGGAGCGGTTCTCTATTTTATGAATGGCCTATGACCCTACGTAATAGTGTCCTCTCATTTAGAGTAGTAAAGGTTACGTAGGCAATATTTGGTGAAAATACTGATGTTCAACTGCATCTTGGAGTTGAAGCCAAGCCAACTTGTGAGCTTGTGATACGTATGATTGAATGCAACACCTGTATCCCTGTCAATGATTCTTCTTTTTGTTTCTTAAGATCATCACTGACAATGATCTACGGGAGTGACGCATGCTCAGTAGCATTTGAAAGGGAAGTCAACAGAACACAATAGAATGTTATTTTTTCTATAATAAATATTAATATAGGTATGTATCATAATCAGCACCAAGTAGAGGTCCACGATGAGTTGGCAAGTACCACTGCCCTCAAACTGCAATGATAACTGTTACATTGAATCAACAGTACTTACCTATCAAAAATATTTTATTGCTTTATTCAATCCATCAGAAACCGAACATCTATAATTATATTTTACATGTTAATAAATACCCCGTGAGTGACCTATACAACCTCACGAAAACAATTACAATAACCATCATGTACATGTACTCGTACATTGCACCATAAGTCATGGAGCCCAGTGGTTAGTGGGTAATGGTGGTCGATTGGTTCCAATAGTGGCTGTGACCTTTGCTATTTGCTGGAAGTACACAAGTTGCCAAATAAACACGTTTCACAAATAGTAGACGAGTACGGTCAGCAATGACAGGTTACTAACATAATATTTGGCTTGAATTTATTATGTAGGTTATGATAATTATGTGTGCATGTGACACGGACAATTCACTTTTATTTTTATGCCGTGATAACGAAAATTACTGTAATGAACGGGTCAGTAATAAAGGTCAGGATGGCTTCGCAATTCAGCCAAATAAAAGATTCAAGTAAATAACTGAAAAATGCTTACTCACGCAAGTCTTGATGGTAACCCAAACAGGGAAATACTACAGATTTAATACATTTAAATTTATTTTAACTTAATCGCAATTATTTGAAATAAAATCAAATAAAAATTAAATCAAATATGTAAATCATTGCAAACTGTATATATAATATGTGTCACTAAAAAAATCTTGCAAATTTGATTATTCGTGACGAAATTTAATTTATTCGTTTGCATAAAAAGTAAGGCGTTCGCGATATTATTCTCATTCTCATGTTAATATATTATTCATAAGCTCATATTGATTATCATTTAAACTGTTAGTTATTTAAATCTTGCTTCGGTTCATTTCGACAACTTTCTTGTACAACAATACTTAAGTATGTTTTACAAGGGTAATTGTTACCAGAGGCCCTAGTATGAGTTTCTTTCGATAAATTCGATTTACTACATCGAACGCGTTCGGCGCTCCGATTGGTCCGTTTCGTGCTCTCCACCAATCGGAGCGCCGATCGCGTTCGATGTAGTAAATCGAATTTGTTAAAAGAAACTTACACTAGGGCCTCTGAGCAGCGTTTAAGTGACGTATTTGACTCAAATGACAGGCTTAAGCGCTATTGAAATTACTGAATTTTACACTAGACATTACATTTTGACATAGATACTTACATGCGTCCCAAAGGGAGGGAATCCTTAAATACAAACACATCCCCACCCACAACTTTATCAGCGATTATTGTTTTCTGGATCTCGACAACAGCGCCACTTATCGGTTCAAACTACAACTAAGAAACATGGTGACCCCATAAGTACAAAAAAATCATCAACAAATTCAATCAAGCCGTTTATGAGAAGAGATGAGAAGAATTACCTACGAACACACGCATACCGGAATTTCATAGATATTTTTATTGCAGCCGGATTTATATCTACCGGTAAAAATAACAGGGAACTTAAATGCTATGATCGCGTGTTTGGGAAATGACGCTTTTCCACGATTCACGCTTTCGGTAATATTTCTTACGGACAAAATAGGTTTTAACACTAAATGGCAGATTTTCTTACAGGTTGATGGTGTCTATACCAATAAAGCGTGTACAAGTTAAACTCTCATGAAACGTAATAATAATGTACAGGTAACTTTTTGTCCGTCTGTACTACACAGCTCGTGAGAAATGATTGTATGACCCCTTCCCCTGCCTCACAGGTGCGCCCGCGCAGTATCGTACAAAAATCTCATTATTGTTCGTTTATTGCTCTGTATTGTTTACTATTGTTACTGAAGATTGTAAGTATGATGTGTGACAATCAAGATATGCTTTAAAATGTACCACCTGATTGTTTTAGTGACCATCAAGCGTTAGTTTTAGGTTTCATTCCACGTTTGGGCAAACGGTTTTTGGGTTTACTCATAAACTTAATATACTAGCGTACTTAGCATATTAAACTTATGGATTTACTATCATCTGACATTTATAAAACATTAAAAGTGTCACAATGTTAACAGCACACTTTTGCGTTCTGTAAAAGTAATTGGACATTACGCAAATCAATTAAATCCAAAATTGATCACTTGAAAGTAAATTAAATTTTGAAATAAGTTTCGAAGAATTTTGTAACGTATCAACGTACTTATCGTTGAGGACAAGAATCTAAATTAGAACGATAAAGCAGCGTCATTAATTTTCGCACCTTCAACCGTTAAACTTTCAAAATTTGACTACTTTAGCAATAGTCTGAATGCCAGATTTTTGTAGAAAACTTGAAAAATTATTAATACTAGCGGGAATGCAACCCACGACCTCCCGTGAACCATGTATACCTTCTCCCACTAGAGTGACTGACTGAAGTATCAACCATATTCATTCAAGCTTTTTTTATTTTATCTGCCTCCTTTTTGTGTCTCCTCCTTTGAATACCTCCCAATCGTCCAGACATTTTTAGAGTCAACCACGTGAAAAATGGAAACTACATAAATACACACTTTAGATACGGAACATGTTATGCTGAATGCTACTGTTACTGAGTGTTACTGCAACACTTGTTGAAGGTCTTTTTATGGATAACAATAAGAAGAACATCACCATACAGTACATAATAGTACGCGTGTGTACTGGTGGTGTATCTGAGGTGCAACCGCAGCGTTTAGTGTTCTAGAATGTAGGCAGGCGTGTGCAGGTGAAAGGGACGGCCCTACGCTACCTTGCCTAGATTGGACACGTACCGAGTACAGTCCAGCGGTTAAGGTATCATTGAAGTATTGCTAGAAATCCTATACAAAAGCTTCACTGTAGTTAAATTTGGCCATACTTTGACAAGATTACATTTCATTGAAGTGTGTGACTTGCGCTTTACGTAAAAGTTAAAAATAATCTATATGTAATGTACATATATAAGTAGTTGCATTGATTTCAAAGTAATACCCAAATCGTTACTCGTGCAAAATCGTCACAATCAGAAATTGGCAATGAACCAAGCGTACATAACGCTTAACAAGGAAAGCTTTGCAAGACGAGAAAACGGTACCGAAGAAAATCTCCTGAAAGTTTACATCACAAATTCCGATTATATCATCATTTTGGAAGCACTAATCAATGGTTTATATCAAAGTACGATAAAACTTGTGTTATCACCATTACTAAGGTCGTGACTACCTCGATCGGTGCAGCACATTGCTGGCTGTTTCACAAACAGTACCTATCTCGCGACTCTATACCATGATACATTTTATTTTACTATAATTGAGCTGCGTCTGGGCAATACCTTCATAGAAAGAAGCCTTTGTCTAGTGTCTAATGGACCAATTGCAGTTGATACACCTGTGTGGTGTCCATCTCTAAATAAATTTGCTCTCAAAGAAATATTGTTTGTTCGATTTTCAACCGACTTCAAAAAAAAGGAGGAGGTTCTCAATTCGGCTGTATTTTTTTTTTTTTGTTTTTTTTTTATGTTTGTTACTCGATTACTCGAAGACGCCTGGACCGATTTCAAAAATTCTTTTTTTATTTGAAAGGGTATGCTTGTCATTTGGTCCCATTGTCATCAGGTCAGGACCTGATGGTGGAAACCCTGAGAAATCGAGGGCATCTCTTGAAAATTGTAGGCGAGCATGGGGTAAAAACTTGATATTTATGTGTATATCTGATGAGACTACAATACTATGGAGGTTAAGGGCAGATCTGATGATGGAGACGACAGAGGATCGAGGGAACTCCTCAACGGTACATCTTAACTACCTTGTGTTTGGGCTTATTTTATTCGTGTTGACAAGATCTTTACACCGAGATGGGTAATGACTGCCACTGCAAGGTCCGTGATGCAGGTGCAGTACAGTTTAGGGAACTCCTTAATGGTTGATAGCAGCTACATAGAGTTTGGGCTTATTTTATTCGTATTGATGCGCACTTTAAGCCGAGATGGGTAATATTGCAGATTCGATAGTGAAGACAAAAAACAGTTTAAGGATATCCTAAATGGAGATGTTTTCCGACGTTCAAGTATTGAAAGGAAGATTTCTTAACCTCGTTATTTCTTAATAAGTCAAGTGTTGGCGTCTGAAAATCATAATTTCATGATGTTGAGCTGATGATGGATGTCATAATACTCCTCAACGGTAAGGAGTTAGGGAATAAAACTTCCGAGTTTGGGATCACTCAATATATTTTGATGAGTCAGACCCTCTATACCAAATATAAGGGACATTTGGTATAGAGGGTCTGATGATGGAGCCAGGAGATAGATGGTGGAACTCTTCAGTAGCTACTAGTAAACCCCTTAGGTTTGGGCTCATTTTAAACCTCTAAAATTCAAGACTATCACAGTATTAGTTACAATAGTCGTCTTAATCTTTTCATTTCTCGTAATGCGTTTTCATCATGTGGTCGGCTCAGTAATTTATGTGATTTTAAAATCACATAGTGCAATACCATCTAAGGTTTTCATTCGACTTGGGGCAACATACATTTGACCTTTGTAAAGTTTTTCAAGAGAAGCGTCTTTACTAGGTCTACCCATCACTCAAAATTGTAAAATAATTAAAATTTTTAACAAAAAATAAAAACCGACTCCAAAAATCTCAAAAACAAAACTAATAACTAAAAAGCAAAAAATAAATCTTTTATTAAACAATACAGTAGTTGAAGAATATTGAAGTCGGTGCCAAGTAAAACATGAATGATAAACCGACACGATTGGCGAAGTGCATTTGTCGTGTCCGACGCATAATTCGCCTCGCACTCGACAATTTTTACGTGAACTCGTTGTTTCAATGTCGCTATTATAGCAGCAAGGTATATTACTTTTGTTCTTCAACTACTGTATTGTTTAATAAAAGATTTATTTTTTGCTTTTTAGTTATTAGTTTTGTTTTTGAGTTTTTTGGAGTCGGTTTTTATTTTTTGTTATTTTATTATATTATTTTGGGGGTCGAGGTTTTGGGGTCTTCTTGTAGCAGCTCTATAGTATTGTCTCCATCGCGTTTTTGTAACATTGGATTTATCATTTACTTCAGATTGGAATTTCTAGGTGTTCACCGGAAGGGTTCACGTTTGTTAAGTTTTCTGCATTGACCAAGTTTAGGATATAACCATCGGTTTAGAACTGGATTTGCATAAGCCATGGTTAAAATATTATCTTTTTAATAACAACATTTTGATTATTTGCTACAGTTACTTTTCTTGCCGATATCGGCTGTGGAGATGATATGGCTTACCTATGTACCCTATTTTATTATTAATAGCACGTGTACAGTGAGTACACTTTAAAGTACCATTCAGAAAGTTTAATGTTTAATAATAAGTAGGTAATATGGTCGTCTATAAAGTTTTAAATCTAAATTCCGATTCCGAAATTTATAAACCAAGTCATGTTTAGCAATATCGTCTGTAGAGAGACCTACAATCATTCACCTAGAGGCTAATGTCACCGACTCAGTTGACACAAGCTGCTTCGGAAGCCATGAGCGTTTTGTAACCATTATGTATTACATCAGCGCATCGGTGAACAAATTATTATGTTTATGATAATTTCGTTTTGGATATTAATCTAGGTATTCATGTCAAATATACGTAATCAAGAATGTGATGTGATCTGCGATGTCATCTACACATAGATAAGAAACTTGAGCCAATTGTATTCCTTCAGCTAATAGCAAAATAAAGAACCCTACATTAAATTGACATCACACTTTATTCCTAAAAGATATGACATAGCATCACGCCCGTGTATTCCCCGAAGGGTTAGATAGAGATGTACTATTGTACACCCACCGCCGATGCTGTTATTGAGTCCCAAATAATAGGGGGCGAGCCTATTGCCATCTACCGAGCACCGTTCCAGACTCCGTGCTGCTACTGAGAATTTCCATACAGAAAAACCCAATAACACTTTGCTCGACCCGGAAATCGAACCCAGGACCTCTCGCTCAGCTGTCGCGCTTGCAACCACTCGACCAATGAGGCAGAGAGTAAAACATATAATTACATTATTTTACGAATTTTATATTATTTTGTAAATTCCAGAAACTAGATACAATAAATCATTTCTAGCATTGCACGCCAAATGTTACGATGATTTCACGACGTCATTAGGTTTTGATTTATATGCTGCGGCTTTTGTCTCGATGTCGCGAAATCAAATTTTGTTCAAACAGTGCTTTAGAATATTCGAAATAATAAAAAGTAAAATCACCGAAACTTTTAAAACTTGTAAATTGAAGTGTGAGTGGGCTGACCATTCTGTAGCAGTAGCAATGGCTTTCAGATTTACAAAACTGGCAATATCGCAATTGGATGGTTGAAGAAAAAGTGGGCCGAGGCAAATTGGATGCAGAAGGACGAGAATAGGGTACTGCAGAGCAAATTAGGGGAAACTTGCTATGCCATTGTAGATTGAGCGAGAAGTCGTAACGTGTAAATAGGCTTCGAATCTCAGGTGCAGGTTGCAATGCGCCCAGCACGCTACCCACTCTTGCACAACCAAAGTTCATAAGCCATCAATATAATGGACTGAATGCTATTGTTTTGTACCGAGGATTTCTTTGTCATATTGGCGAATATTTCGTAAGATTCCGACGATTGGATGAAGATGAATGGATATTGTGGCTATAGTGGTGTGCAAAATTGACGATGAAAAATTAGATTTTATGTAATTTCTAGGATTTTTGTTAGTAAAGAGAATTTGGTCATTGGATGCTTCTCGAATCTATTGACTGTCAAACATATTTTATTCTAAAGCATCTTTACTAACTGATCTAATCTGCGTTACGATTTGACTTCACCCTAGGTCATATGTATTTAGTACGCAGAAATTGGAGGTCAAATCGTAACTCGTAAATCCTAGGCCGTCAAAAAACAGGTATGGTGGCAGCATCTCGGCATCATTCTGCCGTCCCCATTCGAAAACTTGTAAAATTTAACACACAGCGGGCCAACAGTTACAATAATAATACCATTCAAATAATTGACATTTTGATAATAACCATCAAATGGCACTGAGCACTGACCAGCCCATACGTAACCGAAACCTTTTCATTCTGTTATCAACCTTGTTACAAAAGTTATAAGGTGTATTATTCGTTTAAGGAAGTAAATGGAATGAGCTTTTCGGCTAGAAGTGATCATAAGTTTTGTATCAAATCTATCATTAGTATAATGGTTGAACCGTTATTCGAAGTTATATCACGTTTTTATGATATTTCATTTTAGTGATTTATGATACCGAACTCCGAAGTAATGTTTTTATATTTTCGCAAAATGAATAGATAGTGACTGACAATAATATTACGGCCATCGAATAGATTTCGGCGTAGCTTTATTGAGGTTTTTTTTAAACCCTCCAGCTTTACTGCCTAATTTATAAAATGATAATTAGTATCTAAAATGTAGTTGAACTCAAGCCGAACCTGCTAAAGTGTAACAGAATAAACAGTTCACATATTTTTACCGTCATCTAGCATTTAGCATCCGAAGCCGCTAATGTACTTTTGTTTTTTTTTGTCGTTGCCTACACTAGCATTTCTCCTTTGTCGTAGGTACATTTTTACAAACATACATGTCACATGCACACACAAACAGACCCGAAACAACTATCTGTAGATCATACTAATATTTGTTCCGTGCGGGAATCGAATCCTCGAAACTAAGCGCAGAAAGCTAATCACTTAGCCACTGCGCCAACCATATCAGGATTATCGAATCTGATATGTATAATACTGCAAAGTGCTTTCTTGAAGTTCAGAATGGAGTAATCATAGAAAAAGCAATATAGTAAAACTGAATTTAAGAACATAGTAATGGAAAAATAAAATGATATAATACCTACATATTTAGTTTTATATAATTATAGACACAAAGTGCTTCCTATCCCCTACCTTACTGTTTCTGATGGGTCCTATAATTACCGAATTAATTGTGATATTTACCACCTAAATTACACTGTTGAACGCAATAAATTGAATATTGAATCATCATTGGCATTGATGATCTTGGAGACTTTCTAACACACACGACACGATAACAACACTGCATATCATCACGGCTGTACTCCCCACAGGGTTAGGCAGAGGTAAACTATTGCACGCCCACATTTTGCCGATGCCGTTATTGAGTATTTTCCATCTACCGGGCTCAGTTCCAGACTCCGTGTTGCTACTGAGAATTTCCATACAAAATTTCTCAATAATACTGCTGAACCAGGGAACTGAACCCAGAACGTCACGCTTAGCTGTCGCGGCTGCTACTAACAGACCAATGAGTCACTCTATGAGATAAGGATACTACTACTAGAATCTAATGCATTTCTATCTGTAACGTTACTATGTCGCTAGCGATACCTATAGGTATATGTTGTTGATTGATTTTGTTTATATTGGAGTTGGTGTGAAAACGTCCAATCAGTGAGAGTCGAGGGCGATACAGGCTAGTGTTGCCAATATGACATACCGTGACATACCAGCACGTTTGATTAACTAATGTATTTTAGCTGGAATGTTTGATTGGCTAACACCTCTGCTATGCAGTTCGGCTGCCAGAGTAGTATAGAATGCTCGTCCCCAAATGATGAGCCTATTTTGACTAAAATATTAAGCATGGCTTATGTAGTCAACTGAAGTCGCGTTACATAATAATATAATAATAATAATAATATTTATTGTTCACAAAAGGTTACAACCATCATTTAAATGACACTGAACCCCACACTAGGATACCCTGTGTCGTGGAGTTCAGTCTCTTTCGTCTAGAGTGAAACAATATACAATTTGTGTTTTTAATTTAGGTTCGAAGTGTAACATTTTGTAACCAAAAAATAAAAAATAAAATGTAAAAGATATAAATTAAGAGATTTTTTGTATGAGTAAGTTATTGTGACTGTGATGGGTTGTTTACTGCGGCTTGTGGCATTCTGAGAAACTATGGGTGACAGTGTGAGTGTGAGTTTAGAGGTGAAGTGTGAGAGTGTGTGTGACTAGAAGTTTATGAGAGAGTGTGTGTGAAGACGATGGTGAGAGGGTGTGGGTGGGTATGTGTGATAAGAATGAGGGATAGGTAGATACTGATTCTCATTCTTTCCATTCTACACCAAATAACTAAAAGTAATAACATGTTCTCAATCATACCACTACTGCCGCACTGGTAAAAAATGAAGCATTTCGTCAACATGAATAGCTTTCGCTATAAAACATCAATACAGTTTCTACGAAATGACGAAACTTTCGACGCGTGCGCAGTGTGGGACTCCATGTTCAGCGCGCGGTTCCCTGCGGTTTTTCATCGCATTCGCAACGCTTGCTCAATGCGCAGCGGTTCAAACCACACGGTTTTTTTAGCTAATAATCGCACCTTTCCTGTGGGTTGCCTAGTAATTATTTGTAATACAGTGCAATACTACATGAATTATGTAGTGAAGAAAGTTTACGCGTGTGCGAATAGATTTGTATTGTAAATATGACTTACATAGACGGCACAGTAGGCGTAGTGGTTGAGAGATCGACTACCGAGCTACGTGTCACGGGTTTGATTCCCGCAAGGAAAAAATATTTGAATGATCTACAGATAGTTGTTTCGGATCTGGGTCTTTGTGTATGTGAATACACACCGTGCCTCGGAAAGCACGTGAAGCTGTTGGTCCTCCGCCTGATCTCTCTTCGGTCGTGTCGGATTGCCGTCCCATCGGACTATGAGAGTGAAGGAATACAGAGAGCACCTGTGTTTGCGCACACACTTGTGCTCTATAATATCTCCTGCGTAGTTGGCTAATCTCCGGTGAGATAGACCGCCGTGACCGAAATCGGTCAGGAGGATATTATTTATGACTTACATATGTACACATGTTATTGATGTTAACTCAACACACGTTCACTTACCTGTAACAAAAAGGAAAACAACATTATTATTTAGCCATCAAAAGATCTTAGCTTTTGTAATAGTTCGACAAAATTGTTAACACTAAGGTATAAACATAAAGATTTATCTTCTTTCAGTCTTTTAGCTTTACTATAGCAACTAGGATCCCTATTTTTTTATCTGTTTATCTGTTTATTAATATTGCTATAAACGTGGAGCTCAGAACTCATACATTTTCGAAACAATCATTTGTTATATTATTACCTCTTTAACATTCTTTGAGCGACATCTGAATTCCCACCATCATTCTATGGCAACTATCAACGCTGCAACTCTCTCAACTTGGTGGTCGTAATTCACGCATAGCTGCAGGTACACTCTCACTATAGAAACCGAAAGCTGTTCGGCGACATGCCGCGTGCGCACCCCGCGCCCTGCCACCTGCTCAGGTGCAACCTCGAAACGTTACGCCTAACCACGTAAGGACCCGATGAGCTAATTACTGATCTTTCCTAGCTTCTGCCTCTGGCTATTATATTGACCTTATAGGTCAACAGTGTTCAACCGGCTGTTATTATGAGACTGAGGTTTTACAGACGTCTAAGATCTGCAAGCCCAATTTGGTTAAATTTGGTTAATGAAGTATATCCGTACCTTCAGGGCTGAATATCTATTTATTAGTAGGCGAAAAACCTTGTATTATAATGTACTTAGAGAACCAGTCTACGTTGTAATCTCATATCCTCGATGCATTCTGATGACAGTCATTTAAAATTATGTTCAATCCGTTCCAACTCGTTCTTTCCGAAGATTTAATATGAAGAATTCTACAAAATTATTGGAAGTAATCATCGCTTCACATGCATGTACTGTTTCTTGTGTGGTGTGACTTTCATATCAACGCGTATCGCTTTCCCGAACTCAATTACCGGACTTCCAAGAAATGAATACCGGTCTCCCTGTGTGTCTGTCTATACTGCAATTAGTCTAAAAGTTGCATGATTAAGCTTACTATAACATTAGATTACTACTTATGGGACATGTCAATAGTAATGCTGACACAAAACTTAAAATGCTAAAGACTTTCCTTTCGTAGATTTTCGTCTTAAATTAATTGTTGACCAAAAATAAATACAATCGTTCTTACCTAAGAAATCTTTACACACGCTTAGTGCAATACTTGAAACGACATTACAAACTTACTAAAACAAATAAAAAAACTGTCACAATAGACATTTAGATCGTAGCTAGATACAAAATGAATTAGTCAACATTCAAACATTGTACATTTGATGACAAAATTAACGGGAACTAGAACAACTACACAATATTATCATAATCTAACGTTTAAAACAATAGAAATAGCATTTTATTGTTCGAATTAAATGTAGCGTTATGTCAAAATTATAGAGATGGTCGACAATATGGCGGTTACGTCAAAATATCAAGATGGCGACAACTGTGTTCCGTGTTTGATAATAATTAGTTGTTGCGCAAAATTAATAAGATTAGTCGCGGTGCCGCATGCCGCGATGATTTGCCGGAAAAATGGACAGTCACTAAGGCAGTAAATATAGGTTACGCTAGTAACTGCTGTTTTTGGAGAGGTTCATGAACATTATGTTACGTACACAGTACGATTTATGCCTGTCATGGATAGTTAGCTATACATACCTATGTAATCGACGTATAAGTGTATTTTTGTAACATTTTATACATGGGCATATAAATAATAGAAAAGTATACAGTGACTTCGTACACTGATGTCCAAGTATTGACAAGTTAAGGCAATATTTAAGTTTCGTTAACTGTTAAGGCATATAACGTACCAACGACTTCTGTAAATACGTAACAAAACAATCAGTGTATTATTCTTAGAACCTCTATAAGGGATCTGACACCGATACAGTGAACGTACATGTCCTTATGTATTGATAAACCATTAACAGCGCATGCGCTAAGTGTGTCAGACCTTTCAAGTGTCAAAGCCCTCGAGGCCTTCACACATCGGCTATAGGCTTTAGCCATGGACAGCCAGTAAGCACACATTACTTAAGGCATGTTTTTGCTGGTCCATTGTGTGACGCAATTAACAGTAATTAGGAGGACAATGATGGCCACACATGTCCCTTTGTGCGCCCGCGCAGGTTTTGCGACGATCGATGAATGGGAAGCAAAAAGTATAAGTACTTGAGCGCTAGGGAGACCATGACATGGAGATTGATGACTTTGTACGAAGATAATGGCGTTAATCTTGCGGGGTTTTGTAGGATCTCGTCATTTGACATATTATTCGCCATTGCTCTAGCTGTGCAAAATATGCTGTACCTAGTACCGAAATAACTTAAGTGGAACAGGACCATACCACGTGGTGTCCAACAATTTGTTAATTTGGAGAACGCGTCTGTGTAACCAGTTGTGTACTAACAGTTTTTGTTTCATAATTATTTATACTAAGATAATTTCAATTCCCATGAATCGGAGAACAGGAATAAGAGAAATAACGATCGTGATAAAATAAATAAATAAACGGTTAAAAAATGTTGTTCAAAAAAAAATATTTTCTAATCTTAAAACTCTTATAATAAGTGGGATAACCGATCAATCATGGTGTCCGCATCAGTTTTCCCAACGCGGCGGCCGTCGCCCCCCATTGTGCACCAAACCGCTGCTATTGATTTGTTGCTTCAATGCACGAACACACATTGATTGGAGCACTGCACGTAAACCGCAAAGCTGGTGGTACTGCATCTATCGTGATTGCTGCTACAGAAAGGCGAAAGAAAATAACACGTAGAAGATCACGAGACTAAAGTTTTGTTCCAAAAAGCTGAACTGTAGCATTTCTGCGAAGGTCAGAGGGCACATGTTGAGTTTTGCAACACTAGAAATTCACACTCACGTAAACTGAAAAGGATGTATGCATATGACAGTAGTCTGAAGGGTTCAATGCTATTGCTGCTATTACGAGATGATGATGATGATTGAGAACGTATACGATATATATAACTAAATAGCTTAAAATAAGCAGAAGAAATCTAATGGTGAAGAATTTTATTATTTTCAAACATAATCTTCAATCGTTATTTCCATTTCAATCGTTTTTTACAGTGAATATTTGCTAGTGTAGTGGTGATGGCAACATGCACGTACTGCACGATAATTTAATCAGTTTTGGTTCGTATTGCTTGAGTGTTGCATTGCTGCATTTTCATAATTCACATGTTGCAAACGAGACATTGAGAATTTAACGAGTATATCTAGTGTTTGCTTGTTGTGTAATGTGCTGCAGCTATTATTTACTTTAGTAGCATAATAAAACACAATGTAGGCTTGATTTAATTAAGATAACAGCACTTTTTGTTGGTAATTGGAACAGAATTAGAAGCAGTGTTTTAAAGAGATTGTCTTTTTTTCTTCATTACTCCTAGAACTGCCTGTAGAAGCAAATATGTTTTATAGTGTTAATTTCAGTATTTAATCAATTGTATTGGCATTGTATCCATGTGATTTGTTTATGTAAAAACAATTTCTTTAGGGGTCAAACTACATTTTATTTTCGGAAATTAAAAGACAAGTAGCAGTAATCAGCAAGATAAAAAGACTGGCAATAGAGATATAGAGAGAGGCAAAACAATAATTCAGCAAGACCCCTCACAAGTAACGAACCCTGAGATCGTCTTTTGCACCTCGGGCAGTCACCCTGATACCACTGCTGATAATATAATCGATTCTTATGTGCTAGCTCATAGCGAGTCGTCAGAAAGAAGAATCAAACTAATAGTGATAGGTTACTAACCTACGGATATGACACCAAAGAGAAATGTATCTACTATGACGCAACGACGATGAGTGCACAAATAATCACATAACCCCAGCACATCTTAGCCGCACTCAGTCTTCAAGAAGGTCCACATTACGTAACTGTACATGCAGCTTTTACATCAGCCTGTCTATCAATTACCATCTGTTTGTTAGCTATAAAGTTGAGCACTGAACATGCAATAATTGTTTGTTAATGATTAACAGAATTTTTGGAACGGATAAGCTGTAGAAAAAGTCATGCGGTGATGTGTGTGTGATGCACACTGAACCAAGTTAATTTAATAGATTATAGGTAAAAATCCGTACAGGAGAAAATTTCAAACTGTGGTTCAGGTTATATGTTGAATCGTTCTGCGTCAAACGATGATGGCCACTGTTGCGTTCGTGGAAAATTGTGGCACTTGTGAAATTGATCCTTTGCCGTATAAAGATAATGTAAGTTTGTGAAATTGCTATTATGCATTAAAGTTAAATCAACACATTATCTACCAGTATTGAAATCGAAATGATCAGGAATTGCTTTTGATGTTGACTGAACATTAAACCTATTTTAATTCTGTTTGACACGTAATTAGAATCACTCAATCCAAATTCAGGAAGGTCGCTATACATTGCACAACTCCAACACGCAATTATTGAAGCCTGTCTATTAATAGAAGTCCACTCACTACCCAACATTGTTGCTCATTGGTATTCTGTCAGTCACTGCGGAATTGACACTAATGCTTTACGTAACTGATTATTATGAAACAAAAGATTATGATCAATGAACTTTTTTGCTTGTTTGCAATGTTTTGTTTTCCTGTCGATTTCTTGTTTCTATAGTGCGTAAATTTTTTATATAAGTTTAGAAAATGCAATTAGAGAGTAAGCATTGTCATTTCTTTTGCACTTGCTGAAATTATTTGTTTTAGACCAGAAAGATGGTTTTTGTCAGTTGTTTTATAAAACGCTCTCGTAGTATTTCGAAACTGTTCTCGATATAAGTAAAGCTTAATAAGATCCATTTTGAACCTTCTAAACTGATGAACTGAATAAAAAATGTGATCCATGCGGAGAAAAATTAAGAAACGGGTAAGACTGGACCGACCTCATACTTAGAAAAATAATGATTATGTGGAGTTTGTAACTTTCGTGTCGCTGAACTTGCCCTTACGAGCGATAAGATATATGAGCATACGTCAAGGTGGCTGGGGGTCACACGTGAGTGGCCAGGTTGCCCGGCGTGTGCATAATTGTGTGGTTTCTCCGACTATCGGGTGAAAGTGGTGTAATCGTCGCGTTTCTAGTCCCGCCCGCACACTAGCCGATATCACTTTTTTCTATTAATTCGCGTAGATACTGCCCAGTATGGTGCGCAGGTATCCGGATATGGAAGGGCGAGGCTCGGTAGCATGACAAGTTAACATTTCCTATACTGAGGAATTGAATTTCACATTCACGATTAGCCCAACAGACCTTCTGTTAGACTGATACTCCATATAAACGAAGCGAAGAAGACGAAACAATTGTAATATGATTATTGGGTGACACTTTATATTGGTTCCAAACAGTGATGTATTCACCGGTCCAACTAATATGAACGTTATGATTCCACAGGGCTGCCCAAGCAAATTTTGAGACTGTTAATAAAACAACATGTTGTGTTTATTATTTTATCTTTCTTCAACAACATAACATACCGAAACACGCACGCACGTACGCATTTTCCTTCAGAAATATATTTCAAGGGTAGCAGGGTTGACGTTGACAAGCAAATAATAAATTTTACATAAATCAATCAAATTAATAGGTATGCACATATAAAAATGTCCGTTTTAAGAGAAAACTAGTTCCTCAAAAGGAAGTCAATACCACCAACCACATACATATTTATACTGGTTTTATTTCCACAAATAGAATAATTAACAATTTACATAGAATATATTATATAGCAAGATCTTTGAATAAGGTGAATGAGTCGTCAACTGGGTGGAAAGTAAACGAAATAAGTACCACTTGTGTAGTTAAGAAACATTACGGTTTGTACCTGAAAGTATCTAAGTGTATATGTTATTTCACTGTGGATAAAAATGCAAAACGACTATACACACTATTATGGAAACACAAATTATAAAGGGTTGTGATATTCTGCTGTCCGTCCTACGATATTAACGGGAAGAGGTGCTAATTGAACTTCAGTTATTCTAGCTGAGTATAAAGGCTTTTTTGTACGGAAAATTATGCCTGGTTTCCCGGAGCAGAGTTGCTGCAACACGTTGGCAAGATTAGCCTACATGCGAATCATTAAGCGAAATTCTAAGTCTATGATGCGAATCTACTATTGTTGTTTGGCTATGTCAAATGCAAATAAAAGATTTTTTTTTTGTCAAATATTGATTTCCGACTGTTCTTCTACTTCTGTTACGTTCTCTACATAGTGCTACTGGAATGATGTTATTCAGACGAAGCTGACTGTTGGTTTCCTGAATGAAAACTATGTCTTCACCGAAGACTTTGAAAGAATAGGTTATTCAAATAACCATCTGTCATTGTAAACAGCAAATAAATTCTGTGTTTAATAAAATCAACTTGGTCGGACTCGAATTCGCAGCAAATCACTGTCTACATGGTCCATTGTTCCAAAACGGGCGGCATTTAGAAAGCATTCTTACCTCCCAGGCAGCAAAATTAAGATGTTCCATTACAATTGCAAATGGTGGAGAAAGCGAAGCCCTTACGTCTTTACATATAATAACTGTTTGGTATGTATTTATGCCGCTGCTGTCCGCCAGTGCTTCTGTCGTGAGTATACGAGATGATTGACAGACGACAGCCAGGGAGGGAGTCAGAGAGCTCGGCTCGGGATTGTATATCATTTATAGAGATTATGGTAATGTTATTTATGTGTTTAATCTTGATTATACAAGAAGACAAGCGTAGCAAACTTAAACAAGATTATTATGTGGGAAACCTCTGCTTCTAGGTTTCAAATTTATTTTGATTCCCGTATTTCCTGCAAAATAAGGCGGGTATTTAGGGAAAACAGCTCGCCATAGTCAAACTTTATTATAAATATACATTTTTTATTTATCGCATAATCTCGATCTGAATCATACAAGTTTCAGAGATTTTCGTTACATGTAGGTATATCATCATCGTATGTAGTAGGTCTAAATATTTTCAAACAAGATAGCTATGTACAATTTTTACGAGCTTTTTTAACCAATATAGCTTAAAGCCACCCAAACGGAGTATGTTTCATTGCACCCTTAGCAACAAAATAATATTTTCCACAACAGTAAGTTATCGCGATTTACACGACAAAACGAAGCATCGATAAAATAAAACCCTTTCCACAACTTATCGCGGAAATACACGCCCGAAAGCCCATAATTTAATATTAACCACGACCATTCCTAACACGAACTGAAAAACACGGCCGAAGTAACCGCGGCTGCACGAGTCTGCACGACAAAACACTGATGTATCTTCCTCTCTGCAGCCGCTATGCGTCTGTCCCTCTCTAACAATGGCCGGTGCCTTTGATCCGTCGCTAATTGCGCGCTTTCCCGGCGGAAGCGGCGCCATTATCCCATTAATATGAACAATCTAAGCTCAGCTTAATGTTGTCTATCAGAATGCATTAAGAGTTGTTATTGGCACAAGTTAAAGACAATTTATTTAAAGTTGTCTTTGTGGTATCTGTTCAAATGGTGCAAGTGCATTCTCATGAAAATTGATGTACGGGGGTATTCGGTTTTGATATAGGATGCTTTCAAACCATCATTGTGGAGAACAATCAAAGATCAGACAAAGCAACCAAATGGGCGAACCATAGGTGAAAAAAAAAATACAGTCAAAGCTTATCTTCGTCAAGGGTTTTTTTACACAAAGAGTACATTATACATAATATATACTTTCAAAAAAAATATCAAAAACATACAGAATATTAAACGATCGCTCATGAGCGGTTCTAATGTAATAGCTCGTGCCGACTCGACAGAAGAAGAAAAAACGTCTTGTGATTAATATTGTAGTAGCAATGACGGTAGGACGAGGACCAACCGAAGAAGGTAGACGTGTGAAATGGAGTAGGAAGGTCTCTACCTTCCTCTCCACTTCAGAGAGGCCTATAGGTACTATGAACTATCGGTTACAAGAACACAAATGGTTCCATTTCTCAGCCCTACTTCGGTTGCAGTTTCTTCTTCTATCGTGTCTGTACGACCTATCAGATTGGGATTGCTCATACTGTAGTGGAAAGATTTGCTAGTCAGTAATGGTGGTAACGAAGCTAAATACTCGGATTGCGCCAGACTATCTCCAATTTCCTTGTATCACAACACAACAGTGATCGCCTAAGTTGATTGATTGAGGTTTAAACTTCGTGCGTAGAAGTTAACCGGTAATGATGTGATGAATGAGATATATCACGTAGCCTACAGTATCGTAACATTATATCAATCTTTCTAGCGTACTATAATTCACTTAACTTTATAAACTCACTGTTTCGCTCCAGTTAGGCAACAAGCACGCAGGCGCGTAAACAAACTCAATACAAACTAAAATAAATCATATTACAAAGTGCTATGAGTTAGATTTTGACTACCCATGAAACCGGCAACTAGAAAATCATAACAATTAATAGTATGTTCTATTTTGTGAGCAATAGAGTGGATTTTGGATGTTAGTTAATAAATAATTGTCAGAGTGCGCTCACGCACTGCAATGTAGTTGAAGCAACGGATGCGATTGTAATGATTGTTTCAATTGTGCGAACGACCGTAGGTATAATCGTATGATTGTTTGAAATGGGATTCCAAACATCGTACTTAACCTTAAGGTTATTACTAATTTTGATGTGTAAAAAGTAAAATGATCGATATGTGGAGAGCACAAAACAAAATCATAACATTTCCTATAAAAACTGGTCTCCCAAAGCCTAGATATCCTCTTTACCAAGTTTTAAGAATCACTATGCATTTATGACAGGCGCTGTTTTACATATTAAACAATTGCTACAACTGAAAGTAGGCATTGTTTTGCGACACTTGGCAACAAAAATACTCGCATGACATTACATAAACAGCTGAAAGTAGGCAGTTTTTGGCACTTGTTGATTGTTTAAGGCCGCGCCACACCCGCGGACCGCAAGCGCGGAATGTGGCACAAGGATGGGCAACATTCGAGTAGTTTACTATCAATCAAGTGAGACGGCTGTTAACTTTTATTGACCCTCAAACGTTAACACCATATACTCTTATAGAATCGAAACTGCCATAGCGGGATGTGGCAGCTTTGAGATGGCAACGCTAGTTACATCTGTATGCTAGACAAGAAAGGAGGACGTCAACAGATCTTTTTATAGCCAGACTCGTAAAAAACCGAAAAGGGGTTATAGTACAATTAGGCGTTGAAATAATAATCTTTATTGACGATCAGGCGTAAGGAAAAAATAATTATAGGCCTACCGTTTAACTCGCGTATCGCCTGCGCGGTAAGAAGGGAGCGGGGGCGGGTAACGCTACACACGGAGTCAATAATCCAAAGATTTATCTCGAGATAGACATTGTTGGTAAAGAATAAAATAATAAGTATCTTTTTTTTATTAAGCGTTACCCGCCCCCGCTCCCTTCTTACCGCGCAGGCGATACGCGAGTTAAACGGTCGGCCTATAGTAAAGTACCGCTCCTGATATTACTGCTTCCAGTAGTAATCAGGCAGTACATGATGAGGGATTCTCAATAAATACGACTTCGATATGAGATACGATATGTGGGAGCCATCAACGTCAAGGTGAATATTTTTATGGCGTGATGGTTATTATTATATCACATGATTGCCTCAATGGTCTAGTGGTGGCAAGCGCCACTGCTGAGCGTGAGATCCTAGGTTCGATTCCCGGGTCGGGCAGTGTTATTGGGTTTTTCTATATGGAAATTCTCAGTGACAGCATGGAGTTTGGAACTGTGCCCGATGATAACGGCATCGGCGAAATGTGGGTGCACAATAGTACATGTCTAACGTTTCGGGGATACGAGCGTGATGTTATGTTATTATATATAATAAATAAATAAGTAAAATAACTAGTCAGTTTCTGGCAGTCACACGCTGTAAGGCCCCGCCACACCCAGCGGGTAACGCGCGGTATGTAGCACAAGGATGAGACATACTCGGCTTTTCTTAAGTTAACTCCAAGCTCATGCTGGACCAGTAGGTACGCGACATAGTCAATGAAATAAATTAAGTACTCGAGATTTTAAAAAAATGTGTATGATTGTTGATGAATGATTCAGCATATCGAGCAGAGAACGCGGGTGCTCAGAGGCTGATGTCCTGAATCAAAAGGTCGTAGGTTTGATTCTTGATCGTGGTCGATTTTGTCTCTCCACAATTATTACTTTAATATCTGAAGATTTTGTCACATGAGCCAGTAACCTCCGTCTACTGTTACCTAGATTAAATTCTAGTCTAATACCACTATAATTAATCTTCAAATAAATACGACCTACTTTTGAAAATATGGCTAATAAAGCTCTCAGCATCGCGAATTATTTCTGCTAATTTATATTCAAATTGAAACTCAGATACGAGTTATGTAAATGCCAAAATATCGCTGATGTGTGATTGATAAACTTAATTGATCGTAGGAATCAATCGATAAATCATCATGAGTTTATAATTAGCGGAATTTGTGCCAGTTATCTGATTGCATATTAATTAAAGCAATGTTGTAGCTCGTGTAGCGTCGTGTTCATTTATTTTGAAAGGTGTTATTATCAGCGCTTAGCTACTAGTTGATGTCCGATAACAGAATGTTGTAATAAGAGCCATAAATATTCAGTCTACGTACATTCCTACGAGGCCGGCATTCCACAATGTATAAGGCGCCCTTAGTAGGAACCTTTTGGAACTGACACACATTTAATCATTTTTATCTTAATCGATGTTCTGCTAAGCCATCAGTGCCTTCATCACTCGCCTCAACTCCACTAATGCTCTCGTCAGTAACAATCAATCAAGCCGGTAATTAAGAGTCGTGCACTGTTCCGCGGCGCAGCGGGTGCGCGGGCGCATAGCGGCGCGCTTTTTGTTAGCGTTCCGCTCTCATAGCCACACGCGAATTCTTCGACGCTGCGGTGGATATCTCACTGACCACTACGTGATTTCCAGATACGAAAATACTGTTTATTATATTGTAATAGACTTCTCAAGAGAGCTCTAATATGTGCCTAAGGAACTTAGAACAGTTGAAACTGTGCCAAGGCTTCTGTTATTCGGCCAGTTCAGTCGCCCTATGGTAGAATATAGTCTCGATATTGATCCTGGATTTACACATGGGTTATTCCAGTCCAAAGCTTTCAATGTTAAACAAAGGTCTATTTCAAGCCCAGATTATAGTCTTGGCAGACAAAGCATATACAACAGAGTTACATAAAGCTTTGTACAGACAGGAATCCTTCACTCCCACTTTTGGTAAACCACTCGCAAAACCATATAAACAGACTAAATGGTTGCCTACATAGCTTTTATGAATTCAACAAATCTACACGAGTTTATTTAATAAAAAAAGTCCTGCAATATTCAATTTATCAACAAACAGACTTTTTACCGTTTTACAATAAAACGCGTTGACCCACCACTTCACAAAAACAAACCCAGATAATGTCCAAAGCGTAATCTTAATAAACTCGTTGGTGCAAAGAAATGTCTGGATTGACTGAGTCAGAGATTAAAGCGTTTATTTTTCATAGCGGTTCCGGTGCTCACTGGTCTAAGGGTGTCGCGTGCGGGCGCCACGCTCTATCGCTTGCGGAATAGGGTTGCCTCCTATTTATTTTTCATAGCGGTTCTTATTCTCACAAAAGCTATAGCCAGAGTGCCGCGTAATGGCAGCGCACTCTAGTGCGAAAAAGATATGGTTTGCTAATTGTTAACAGTGAATTCTTAAATGTTTAGTGAATTCTCCAGAAAAATAATCTATTATAGTACACTCAAATCCGCTAATTAACACTTATTCTGTTGACTGACTAATTCTATATCTACTAAATCATTTAAATAATATTAAGCTGACCCCGATTACTAATAATTTATTATATTTATCTTTCCTCAAATGTTCAATTGAGCTCACTCGATGATGTCATTAGCCCATAAGCACACTAACACCATTTGTGCATAGCGACAACCCTAGGCTTGTTCAATGCGTTTGTTGAAAGTGACCGGTTATTGTGCGTACTCCCCGAGAAAGGAGCGAATTTATTTCATATCTTCTGAAATTATTGCTTCGGTAAAAACCACGGAGCGGTAAGTATTTATTGTTACGCGATTTTTTTTCGGTAAATAATGTTTGATTGTATGTAAAGCTATTAACTATTGACAAGGAAGATATTTATGCTTTCAATGGACTACAATGTCTAAATTTAACATTTCAAATGGACTACTGACCGTGACGATCTGGGTTAGATTCGTGGTTCTGGCGTTATTGGGTTTTACTGTATGAACATTCTCAGGCAGTCTGGAACTGAGCCCGGTTGATGGCTATATCATAGGCTATATGCTCGTCACGAAATGTGGTTGCATAATAGTACAATTCTGCCTAACCCTTCGGGGGATACACGTATGATGCTACGTTATGAACATATAAAATTGACGCACAGGAAATTATAAAAAGAGTGTGTAACTTAGATTACGTAAATTACTCTGTCAGTCTCAAGTGAACAGGTTAAATTTGTATATACGAATGCTTAAAATTCTACAAAAAAGCTGTCTGTGTGATTTCAATTTCCGACAACTGATGCTGGTCAAAGTCACGTAAATATTGTAAAAAAAACCTGACTCATTTAAAAAAGTGATTTAAATTACTTGTGTAAGGCTGCAATTGCCCTCCATGACTTAAAAGTGAGCAATTTCATTCAATTATAAAATACTGCGTGGAAAAAAAAATATGTTGAGTTATTATTCGAAGTGCGTACGCCGTGATCACTAAATAGCTCCAGTAGATCCACTATAGTTCGTTTTGATTGAATTAAATAACGATTACAGATTTGTTTGCGCTTCAATAACACATCACTACATTGCAAACATAGTAGAAAAAAAAAATATTATAAAGGCGTTTCTGCTATCGCGTTGCTTTCGCAAACTATGGAGGGCGTGTTTTTGGACCGAAAAATAAAATTTGGCTATGACGACACGGTTGGCGCAGTGGCTTAGTGATTAGCTTTCTGTGCTGTGTCGGGTTCGATTCCTGCACTTAACAAATATTTGTATGATCTACGGATAATAATTGTTTCGGGTCTGGTGGTATGTGCATGTGACATGTATGTTTGTAAAATGTAACCACGACACAGAATAAATCGTAGTGTGGGGCAACGTTTTTTAAATGACGAAGCAGAATAATCATTTATCGTGGCGAAAAATGTGTAGGTGGTACTGCATTCCCAAGCTAATATTTTCAAGAGGCGCAAGCTGGGTATTGCGATTTATTCATATTTTCTTTTAATTTCACAACGTTCACACCCCCTAAAACCACCTCAGTTGACGTCTTCAGCACATGCGCAGAAGTTCTGTAGCACCTCTTGACATCATTTACCTGCAGTATTCGGTAGTTGCTTATCACGCGTTCCTTAGAATTGGCCTTCTGTATTTTTTATAGTGTGTCGCCGAGCGCGAGCGCCTCGATCTAAATATTTGCAGCTGTTTATTTTGGTTTTTACCAAAATTACCGTTTCCAGCGAAATCACAAATAGTGGTATTTAATGAAGCAAAGAGAAAGACGAGACCGAGAGAAACGAAAAGCTGATTTATGTAAATAATATACGCTTTAATGACTATTGAAAATAAATAAATCACATGGAAACTTTAATAGCATGCACCAATTAAACCATATTTGGCTATTCAAACAAAAACCTCCCCAGGAAGCGAACCGACGGTATGTCTACAAAAAGGTGTTATTACATAAGAGGCGTGTCTGTCAATCAGATCAAGAAGGACCTGCGCGTGCGCAATGCGGACATAAATGTCGACTATAAGCTGTTAGGTTTTTGGGTGGATATTTTTTTTGTAGTCTATAGGTATGTTTTAATAACGGGTTTAGTTGTGAGCTAATCTTCTGGTATTTTGATGAATGTAAAATACGTGACTGGTTTAATTTGCAGTATTATTTTAAGATCCAAAGAACGAAAAATCTACATATATAAGTATAAAAAATCGACTGGCGTAACTTAATTTTAATATTTAGAGGGCCATTTAATAATATCAAAATATATATATATTTTTTTTTTTATTTGATTAAAAACATTGCCCCACACTAGGATTTCTCCTGTGTCGTGGGTACAGTTTACAAACATACATGTCACATGCACACACAACCAGACCCGAAACAATTATCTGTAGATCATACAAATATTTGTTTCGTGCGGGAATCGAACCCGCGACACCTAGCGCAGCAGTCGATCTCTCAACACATTGCGCCAACCGTGCCGACAAATAAGTGTAAGTGTAACAATAAGTGTAAGTTATAAAAGACCTGTTTATGAGTTAACATATTGAAGAATTCAAGCCCTGAGTTTCTTCTCAGAAGTAGTCAGATGGCGAAATGCTTTTTTATACACAAGTAAACAATCTTTTGCAACTTTAACTCAAGATCAAAAATCACTTATAATAATTTTATAATAAGTAATTCATTAAAGTATTATTTTAGGTCGGCGTCGTGACTGTTATTGGGCAACGTGACCCCAGCGCTGGGACACGTCCAGTGTAAAGACGCGACGGACATGCGCACGCGCAGCCATTAAACGCACGTAATTATCGTTATCGGGTTGGTGATTGTTTTTGTTTTGTAAATGTTGATTGTGTAATGTATATGTTATGCTATTGTTATTCAATATGTGGACATTACATATTTATATACATGCAATAATGGACACTGGCTTACTGCTTACACAATCACGTAAAAGTTATAAAAGATATAACTGGATGTGTGGTCATCATCTGCCTAGCCGTTCCCAACTGTTTAGTGGCTCGCAGTCGGGTCCCTAATCCTACTAATCCTACTAATATTATAAATGCGAAAGTTTGTGAGGATGGATGGATGGATCTTTGTTACTCTTTCACGCCAGAATGTCTGAACGGATCTGGATGAAATATGGCACAGAGATAGATTATAGTCTGGAATAGTACATAGGCTACTTTTTATGCCGGAAAAATGTACGGGTTCGTAAATCACGCGGGCGAAGCCGCACGCGAAAGCTAGTGTGATATAAGTAATTAAATAATGATAACATAATGGAACTAATTTAAAACTCAAAATCTTAAGACCTATTTATATCTTATACACTGTTTCCTATAGATTTAAGATTTGGCTTAAAATTAACCAAACGTTACATGTATTTAATTTACATAGCAATTAATACGTCCACTTAACTCATAAAAATAGTAATATCCTTCAATATGACATGGTGAACATTCTCAGTTGCCATTCCCATTACAAAATGCGCTGCAGCGCGTTGATGTCTTTTGTATGCGCAGCCAACTGCGCTTATCGTTTGTGAACATTGTACCCCTAGCAAGAACATTTCAGTCCCGCGTAACGTTCATAGCATGAAGCGTAGCTTGTTTACACAGGACTTTAATGTTTGTGAACAGGGCACGTTACCACTAAAACGATTTTAATCTTTCTTTAATGTTGGTGCGAGGAGGTACTGCATTAAAAATTATGTGATTATAATATTCGTTTAGAACAAATGTTCCTTTATATAAAGAGGCATAGGAGTTGCAACGCAATATCATGTCAGATACGAACCACTACTCGTTAGCCATACTAAACGAATGGTCCGAAAAAATAACCCGATTTGATATTAATTGACCGTGCTTATTTAGCTAATACTCGTAGTATTTTATTAATTGAAATGAAATTAGTATAGCGGATTATTTCACGGCATGTTTCACATTTAAACGGTTCCTGACGTACTTATTTGGCGACAAATATTTCGTTGCAAATGCGAGCTCAGTGAATAGTAAAGTAATTCCATTTTCAGTGTTCTGAGTAAAAAATCCAGTAACGTTTATGGCGTTCTTCTGTTTTACAAACATATTAATGTTTTAGACTAATTTGCATCCAAATCAACCAAACACACTTCACTTCAGTGAAAAGAGGCCTATATTTAGAACTCACCGTGCTAGCAGGGTGTGCAGGTAGCAGCACCAGAGGTGGAGGTTTCCGCGGCTTGCGCACTCCACGGCGTCGTCCCGTGGTGGCCGCCCCCGCCGGCACCTGCTGCCGCCCCAGCCAGCGCGTTACCAGCTTCTCCTTGCTGTTCGCGCTGCCGTACTCCGGCTCCTCCTGGGGAGAGGCTTTTGTAAATAGGTACCCAAATACTATTTGAACTACTGGACACAAAGTAAATGATTATCCTATATCGATATTTTTATTAAATCTGTGTTTTTGACGAAAGTGTTTGGCCATCAATAAAGGTTATCAAAACGACCTATTAACAATGTATCTCACCTTCTTCTTCTTAATCGTCTCCCCCTGCAGCTTCACTTCCAACTCTTTACATAGCTCATGGTTGCGCACCCTCTCCACGTCCTGTCCCTTCTTCACCTCATCGACCGTCACCACGTACTGCTGCACTGGCTTGAACGTGGGGTCGAACTGGTTGTGGTCGAAGGGCTGCTTGGGCCGGAAACAGGGGCAGATCCGCTTGGACAGGTGGTAGATGCTGATAATGCAGACCAGGCAGTGCACGGTCGCGATGATGAGGAGCGCTATGTTGGTGAGGACGGGCGTCCAGGCTTCCATTTCATCCTATTGAGAAAAAGAATGGGTTTAATAATAATTATGGGTCTCGATTTCTTAAAAATGGGTACTTCTCTGAAATTATTGTTCTAATAGATACCATCCCAAAATCTCTTCAGAAAACGTCCTAATAATCATAAGCTTCTTTTAAAACAAAAAGTGATCATTAAAATATAAATAAAACTCCATACCATGTACATATGTGTACATGATCTAAATATATAATTACAGTGTACATCTCGAGGTTTTCTCACCAGCCTCGACCCAACTGCCCCACGGCTAAGAACAGCTGACCTTACGGCCTATGGCCACCCACCATCATTACAAAATAGCACATCACTTCATTTATCAGCATTGTTTATTACATGTTGAGATTAAAATTGTAAATGAATACGGCCGCTATTAAATTGTCGTTGTTAATGAGTTCGTCTGAGACACCAACATGAATGGAGATCTTGTTGACGGACAAATTGACGTGTTCCACACCATACCAGTAATGGGTAGGTAGTGACGGGTTGATGACTACTATTGTAACGAGTGTAGCGACTACTACTCGTAACATGGCAAAAAGTAAAGCGCCATCTATCGGAGTGAAGCTACAACAACAAACCCGGAATCGCACTATGAGAGTTTACAACGATTCTAACACATATACGAATGTCCAACATCAATCGTAGGGCTTCGGCCCGCCACGCTAACCACCTTGCCTGGTCGGAGGATCCTCCCTTTTCAATGGAGGAACACCATACCTCGTTCCTCCATACGAGATACGGGTAGGAGCACTGATACTAAGTATATCTGTAATTTATAAAGACACAGGCAGACACATTATATTTTCTTTTGTGTCTAATTTGCGTCACTTAACCGGTTGATGAATTTTAGCTATCCGACATTTTGAAAAAAGACAAGTATGTGCAGCTCTGGACATCATTGATATATTGAGTTGAAAAGTGACAAGGTCATAAGGTCCTTCAAGGGAAAAAGTAACCCAACTAGAGAATGTTTTTGTTTAGACAAGACTGATTAAGATACACCCATTATTTCACGTAAATATAGTTATACGTTTACATAAATCACCATCAAACAACCATGTACAAATTGTGCGTGTATCGAGGTCAACAAGGATCAAACCTGCGATATTTAGCAGAAAGCCAAACGCTAATCTGCTGCGCCGATCGTCGTTGTCACATATTAGCAAAGTATTTACCTCATTTTATGCTTGCTTCTAAGAACAATCAGATTCCTACACTTAATTTGTTACAATTTTAGTAATTACAGCGTGGAAAAATATTCCTCTGACAACACAATAATCTCAAATAAATCGCATTTGACTTTTACGACTCGTAGCTCCGTGCATTCACAGTTCCCGTTAATGGACTTACATGTGAGATAATTGAATCCCCATACATTTGTCCCATACACTCCCGTTAACAGTAAATGAAAACTGATTACGATAATGTACCATGTATTTTTTGTGTATTTTGCTTTCCCGTTGCGTTTTGTGTACCTAAGTATTACAATTCACAGTCGTAAGTAATTTTGATGGAGCGGTAGCAGTGCATTGAACTTTACTGCACTTTTTCGAGAAACATGAGATTGTGAATGAAAGTAAACAAAATCACACTATAGTTGATATAATTAACTGTCTCATATGAGCAGTGGTCGGAAGCGCGGCTGCTGATTGTCGATCTGATGGGTTACTCTCGAAAATAATTTTAATGTCAATCCGAGTTCTATGTCTGTTAGTACACTAGATATCCGAAAATATATCCGATATTACAAATGTGGTATTGAGGCTTCAAATTGACAATAATACCAATACCGATCGGGAATTATTTTCGAGGATATTTAAGAGAGCTAGGTGGAAGGGCGGATCCAGGGGGCTGGTTCTAGGTCGACCACCGATAATTTTTCTAATCGCATTCATCGTAGAGTATTTATCATTGTAATCGAATAGGAGCCTGTCCCGACTAGACTTCAAACATGTGACCCCCCCTGACTTGAAAGCTGGATCCGCCCTTGGCTAGGTGCGATCACGGTCGGGAGGTGTTGTTTGCTTTTTCTATTAGAAAATTCTTAGTAGCATCCTGGGGTTTGGTATCATCATACATGGAACATTATTATGGCAAGTGTGAGTACATGCCTAACCCTTCGGAGAATAAGGTCGTGATGTTGCTATTGTTGAGGATTATGACCCAACTCGCTAGTTTAAAAAACCAATTTAAAAGAAGACTATTAAGTACATAGTAGACTGCTTCATTGGTCTACTGGTCGTAAGCGCGACTGCTGAGCGTGAGGTCCTGGGTTCAATTCCCGGGTCGGGTAAAGTGTTATTGGGTTTTTCTGTATGGAAATTCTTAGTAGCAGCACGGAGTCTGGAACTGTGCCTGGTAAATGGCAATAGGCTCGCTCCCTATTACACGGGACTCAATAACAGCATCAGCAAAATGTAGGTGTACAATAGTATACCTCTGCCTAACCCTTCGGGGAATACAGGCGTGATGCTATGTTATGTTACTATTACATAGTCATACGTTTAACAAAATACCGTACATTTTTGTTTTCCATTCCCCGCACTATAGTTCGCGTATACGCGTGTCTACCAGCATTACATTGGGCAAGTATAATTGCGACCACTCCAATAATTGACGTAACATTTCGTTCGTGGCTCCATGTCATTACGCGTAATAGCCGGCGAGGTAAGTTCATCACTGGGTAATGTCAGCCTTGACCGACTATAATGACATCCGGTCATTTGCACCCGATTATTCTGTTAACCTCATAAGTGGCTATGAATCACAGATTTTTGTGTGCATTCATGATTTAATTTGGTTTAAGTTGGCTTGTTATTTGGCTGCAAATTATAACGCAATATATGTATAATTTTCTACAAGAATCTGCCAAAGATCTTATAAGGTGTCGAATACATTATAGTACGAAAAACCAATTTTTTAACATTGGTCTAATGGTCTATTAACCGACGCGGACGTTTTTACTGAATCGCACCAGCCTACAATGTGTCCTTAAAAAGTTTACTTAAGGAAATGGCCGTCTTTCGTTCGTCATCATTCGACGACACGGTTGGCGCAGTG
Organism: Shargacucullia verbasci; assembly: GCA_947562105.1. Lineage (NCBI taxonomy): Eukaryota > Metazoa > Arthropoda > Insecta > Lepidoptera > Noctuidae > Shargacucullia > Shargacucullia verbasci. The sequence goes on along the minus strand of OX387289.1, from coordinate 564,076 downwards.
GTTAAGCGATTAGCTTTCTGCGCTATGTGTCGCGGGTTCGATCCCCGCACGGAACAAATATTTGTATGATCTACAGATAGTTGTTTCGGGTCTGGTTGTGTGTGTATGTGACATGTATGTTTGTAAACTGTACCCACGATACAGGAGAAATCCTAGTGTGGGGCAACGTATTTAAAAAAAAAATACATTAATTCGTTATCATTGATGTATGATCTAAAGTAAATTGTTACCGAGCCTGCGCCTACCAATATTAATTTCGTTTTTCTGATAGTCGTTATACTAGAACTTAACGGCTTACATCTAATTAATAATCCCCATTAACTTTGACTGGTATTCTAAGATGTCACGTTTCTATCTGGACCAAGGCTGTGTGCGCAGCGCACTCCGTCACGTAGTATATTGTCGTATCATTCAACAATTAGCCCACATGTCGTATACTGGCCTTCTAGGATTGTCAGTAAACAATGATTACTCTTGTACTTGTGCCATTTATTTTATACATCTCTTTTTACTCACCAGAACGATTTTAAGAGCGTATTCAGTACCTAAGTGAAACAGAACATTATTTATTGAAATCTTTTATTAAATATAAGTTGTTTATGCAGCAGTGATAGCCTAGCGGTTGAACGCTTGCCTTCTATGCAGGAGGGTCCACTTCCAAACCCGGCCCGCACCTCTGACTTTTCGGAATCATGTGCGGATCAGAATTTGATTATTACTTGCATTTATGGTGAAGAAAAAACATCGTGAGGAAACCTGCACACCTGAGAGGGCTCCATAAAGTTCTCAACGGTGTGTGTAGTCCGCCAACCCGCACCGGGCCAGCGTGGTGGACTAAGGCTTAGGCCTTCTCATTCTGAGAAGAGACCCTTACCCAGCAGTGGGACAGTAATGGGTTGAATTTATTAATTTTATTATAAGTTGTTTAAAAATACTGGTAAGCCAAATTAGGTATTGGCGCGCAGGTTTCTGAATTTCATTAGTTGTAGTATCCTTCTCGTGGGCTATTACAATTTAAATCTAATTTCTATAGTTCTTTTGTAATAACTGAGATAAGTTGAATTAAATTAATTTATGATTTCATGTTTATGGGAAGAAACCATTCTATACATACATATGTATAAACCCTTGAAATATTTTTGGTAATAAATTTTTTTTCGTATATCCATTATTTTGTTTTGCTGGCAGTGGCGTTTCTGCCAGTCACCGGCTTGGCCAGTATAGGCTGCATGGAATATTTTTATAAAGGACTTAGTATCAACACATTTGAGATTTATATTCCTTGATGTGACCTATTTTATCAATACACATCTGTTTAAAGACGACAATGTTATATAAATAGCGGGAACCATAAACAGTTGTCTTCTCATAACCTAATGGAAAATATATACATATGTATGTACTCGTGTGCATATCAGTGCACTTGCATAAACATGGCAAGTAAGGAAATACTCAAACTGAGTAAGTACTGGAATTGAGTAATTTGTTAAGTTGGTAATTCCTAGAATAAGCTGTCGTTAAGTGCGTTAGGTTAGGTAATACATATGTGGCACAAGTGGGATATGTTAACTATGTGTGCCGCTATGTGCTTTACTGTACATATTTGAAAACATGTCTTTGAGAACTTTCTGATGGTTTCTTGTGTAATACACGCCACGCTATGAAGACAGTAAACAATAATATAGGGTAGGGCTGTTCTAAACATTCTTCTAGTTCAAACAATGAGCTCATGTAGAAACCACTGTGGAATTTGAGGCCTAAAACTGATAATGCCAATGATACCAATGAACGTCATTCACCGCCCTCCGCTAGGTCCTAAAAGATAAGGTCTAATGTGAGAGCTTGAGCCTGCGTCTTCTGGAAATTTAATATAACATTATTATTATGATAAGCCAGCGCAGGCGGTGATTGACAATCAAGAGCTGAACCGTTAACCCAGAGTGGACACACTCCTAACTCAACCTGTTTACCATGGTTGGAGGGTTTAACGGGAATGATAGTATCGTTATAACTTTTAAAACATATTATAATGTGAACGCCTTTCTGATAGTGTTATGTGGCCTCAACGGTACCTTCAGATGCCGTAACTATGCTAGCACACCTTAGTTTTACCTTGTATTTACCCTAACTCTTCAATTAGCACCTTAAATGACTAAGACTTAAGTTAGGAGCATAGGCAAACGGGCACAGTTTTACCTACAATATAGTATTAGCCAAGGTTGAGCAGGCATTTGAATGTACTTGTCAAACTTATTTTATTTATAGTACTGAGATTGAGAACTGTTCGCCAATTTTGCGAATATGTCCACAAAATTACATAATCAGTCAAACTCCGTAATACGAGTATAATCAATTCTGAATGAACGAGGCGACATGTAATTCTATTAAAATATCTATCTGTACACAGATTGCGAGAACACAAAGTAAATAAGAAGAGAAGGTTAACTCCTTAGTTCTCTGAGCCTACTTACTCAAACTGGCAATGTTTGATCGACGAGAAATAAATACCGTACGCGATGGGGGAGAGTGGGCCTCGTTACATGCTTGTTCGTTATTGTTTCTTCCACATATTCATTCATCTTTTCAGAGATGCACGCCGGTTGCAATACTAGCATATTATTGTGTTCTTTTTTCGTTCGGACAGTGACTCAATTAATTTTCGCCTTTTTGTGGCAGTTACTTTTGTGGGCTTACTTAATTTTCTTACTATTTGGTGTCAGTATGAAAGTACAAATAGCCGCGACTGATAGCAAGTTATTTATGCAAGCAAGTGTAGCGGCAGTGGCTTGCCCAACTGTTGGGCGTGATAAATTGTTCAGCAGCCGATGTAATTGCCAGATAAATACAATATTGATAAGGTATAATTGAATCGATTATGTTGGTAGGCGAAGTGCAAAAGTATTTTACTACAGTTGAAAGTTTCTCTAATATCATAATGATATATAATATTAGATAAATAAGTATCCCAGATCACTGGACGTAACTTTCAAGTAAAGTAACTTGTATCGGGCATTATAATAAATTTGTTTAGTGATAACATTATTCTAAAAGTATTCAATGAATGAATGAATTATAGAAATCAGGTAACTACCGCTCAGTGCACAAGAAACTTGTGGTATATGTCATGAAGAAATTCACCGCACAATATGTTTAGTCATAAATAAAAATAAATTCAAGACATTATAATCAGCTGGATAAGGGCCTCTACTCAGAATTAGGTCGTAGTCCTCATCGCTGGCCCACTGTAGTTTGGCAAACTACACACAGCATTGAAAAGTTAATGGAGACTTCTCAGCTGTTTGCCTTCGCTGTTATTTTGCTTTTAAACCTTGCCCCCACCTTAGGAATTATTCCTGTATCGTGGGTGCGTTTACCAACACATAAATTCACATACACAAAGAGCCATTTATTTAGTGATAATAGATATTCTTAAATACTTGTAGTGATAGTATCGTAGAAATGCTTCACAAACTCTACAGAGTTTGGTCTTCAACAGGTACTCACCTCAAAGCTGGCTGGCGTGATAGGCTGCCGCATAGAGTCTCGCTGCAACCCTGTAGCAGCCAGCACGGCCGCGCTGTTCCCGCAGGCCAGGCATAGCAGCGACAGCGCCAAGAATGCAGTAAGCAGTGGACTCCTGCGCAACAATGAAATCAATAGTAAGTAGATCATTCTGTTTAGTCACGGAGGATTATAGATTAATATTATCATGGTCAAAAGGCCACATTGAAAATAGTATTGGGTTCGGCAAATCTCGTCCGGAAATTATCCTGTTAAAAGACGATGTTTCATGATTTCTAAAGTATGTCCGACAAAATAAACCGAAAAATCATTCCGGAGGAATATCCCGTACGTTTTGCTTTCGCCCACGCATCCGCCCTAACTTATCGACATGTGACGATATTTCTTCCTAGCCTTCAAGACAGGACTAAATCCGACCTCTTTGAACTTTTGCTGATTTGAGCAGCGAAAGTGTGTCTGTAGTCGTGTGATGTATTACAGAGGTCAGTGCTGTAGTCCATCAATTTAATTATGTTCATCTTAACCAAATTAACGTTTATGACATCTATTAAAATCACGAATATTTGAGACCACACGCTATTTTAACAACCACAGTGCAAAATTCTCGTTTATTCTAATACATTTGCGATATACAATCAAGGCCAGAGCAATTACCATCAATCTAAACGATATAAAACTAATAATTAATAGTTGGGCTGCAGAGAAAGTATCTACCACTCGATAACATTTAATTAGGGTGTCGATAAATGCCGGACGACCGTGCGAGGTGCCCTGGGGGCATGCCGTGATGATGAACATGTTTATGATAAGAATAGAAGGTTTTTATTCTTATTGAACTAAACAATATGTCGCAAAAGAAATGAATATAATTATCTCTAAGCTGCAGGCTACCTTTTTATTTCAGTAGGCAGCAAGTAATAGTAATTTACTATAACTGGTAAATGGGCTGTCTCGTCTACCACCTTACCACCCGCGTAAAAGACCATCAACGCATAAGTGTCTGATTTATTGTTATGGAAGATCAATAAAAAATGATTAACGATTTTTCTGTATAGAAATTCTCAGTAGCAGCTCAGAACTTTGAATAGCCTTGTCTGCAATTCATGAGACTCAACAATAGCATCGGCGAATTTTGAGCTAACCCTTCGGAAAATACGGGCGTGCTAGTTTTCTATGTATGTGTCAGGTACGCTCATTTTTTATACTCATATAGTTGTAACATGCTATGTAGTGAGTCCCATCTTGTTCTTACATCGCGCGTTGCTGGAGTTGGCCTTTTGGATCTTCCTCTATAGTGGTATGAAAGTTATTATTTTTTTAGGCCTCTACAAGAATATAATAGCGTAGTATTGTTCGATTTATATGAAGCGCTTTTGAATGCCTTTTTAAGGTCTGACCGTAAATCGGTCATAAATTCACAACTGTTAGTTCAGATTATTATATATAGCAGATCCAGATCCAGAAATCGTAGGGTCCTGCGCCGCAGTATACCAATACTGTAGGTGGTGATCATAGATGCTGACTCAGCAATACCAGGATGATTGTCAATTCACACCTTTATAGTGTAGTGGTGGTTATAGAGAGACTAGTGTTCATGTCCCCTGTGTACAATGTCTGGGTTGATTGATTGACGCAAACGATATTCCTACTATGGGAATAACGTTTCGCTCTTCATGCTTTGTCATTGCGGCACAGTTTATATTTTCAAATTGGGGGATTTTTCGTCATTACTGTTCAAACAGTGTAGGAAAACATAACAGCGCATGCGTGTCACGACATGATAGAACATAAATTTCTAAGACTTGCGACGTCGATATTATGGCCAAGTTCTTCTCTTTGAGAATGCTTATTTCTTCGGGACATGCTGATGTGTGACTAAAGATACCGATTGGGACTTATTTGTGACCCTTCGGATTTCAAGCACAATATCACCGCACTGTCTCGAATCGCTCACACTTCTCCCCTCGTAAAGAAAATCAGTAATATCTAAATAGAAACCCTGATTGAAGAAAGCACATATTACGAGATTCCATTAGAGCCTCCGTGATCGCCCAACCAATCATTAAACACTTTATCTCATTTAACTAAATCGACGTTCAGCATCAATCACTGATCGCTGTAATCTTCCTTTCGGCGTGTACAAACTAATTATTTTCTCTCTTGACGGATATTTGAAAAAAGACCACAGTGTCATGATATTATGACACAAATTGGCTTGTGATGTAAGGCTATCATCGCTTGAGTGAAAGCATATGCTGCGCCACATACACTTGTCTTGTCGGCATCCTATCGACTCTCATGTTGTAAATACTAGTATTATGTCGCTTAGTTACTGGTTAACATTTTCAGAGGCAAATCTTGAAGTATTATGTATCCTCTCTATTGCTTTCTTTCGTGTAAATAATGAATGAGTGGCTATCGAGTAAATCGGACACCGGGAACAGCGGATAAGAAATAGCCAATCATACTCAATCTTTGCTATGCAAAAGGCGAGAGTAGGTATATCATTCCCGAATTATTTCGGCTCGTTATAATTTTTCTATGCCAAAAATCACCAGTTTCCAAGGCAAGTATGAAGTCGGCACAAAGCAAACAACTTTACGAACGACTACCTCGCAAAATTCTGAACGATTACATAACATTAACTATTTAACAAAACTGTACACAAATGTGACAGTTCATTAATCCCTTATATTATTATTCCTCTTCCCATTTTTTACTACCCTCGTTAGGTATCCAACGTGGTTAGGAAGCCTTCATGTTATTAACATTTAATGTTCTACATAATTAACAACATGGGACGGGTAACATCGCTTCTGAGTCGTGACAAGTTGTCACCGCGTATGCGCACAATAATTGCATGTTTCCCTCAACTCAGCTCTGAAGTTACGTGGGAAGCGGTAAGCTATTTCCTATGTTATCAAATAAGCCAGATGGTTTAGATCGTTAGTCATATAAAGATGCAAAATTCCGTGTTCGAGAGTATATTACATTAAATGTTTATACAATCTCTTTGTTAAGCAAATAATATTATTAGTTTCTTTAGTGCGTACTACTAATAACAAGAACATTATCAAACTTCTGCTGATACGCAGTGTCCGCTAGCTAGAGCAACCACAAGGATGGTTACCGATTCATTGCGGAAATAAATCTGTCCCCATTCAGCAACCGGTCCATTCAAAACATGTAATGTCAAGCTTATACTTTCAGCAAATGTAATGTTAAACTGCCGTTATTAAGTAGTCTCACGCCAATTATTATAAAGTTTAGCATTGTGAAGTAAAACGAAACACACAAAGTTTAGAGCCTTAACAGTTCAAATACATACCTTGTAAGTTAACTGTACATGAAGATTTACGATGCATTCATGTGAAGTGTAAAATCCTGATGTTCAACTTAGTCTCTTATGATAATAATATGATAGTATACTATTACTTGATCGAGTTATCATGGTAAACGGATACACGGAACTTCCAAACTACATAATAAAATCTTTGGATATTTGGTCCATCAACAGTTCTATCAACTTCGTAACAGAACACATTTGTTAATCAAGTGTCTACTGTCCGTTCAAACTCCAGCAATTGAATTGTCCCAATCCGACCAAACAGCTTATTTTCCTTGACAACTTGATGTATTCTGCATAGCAATATCAGACGTTGAGTTGACAACAGACATAGAATAAGTAATTGCGCTTGTTAGGGAGATAACTGAATGTCGAAACAACTGTATTGACAGTCTGAGTTTATACATAGCACGTCTTAATTAATACTAGACGCTTGCTAACATCGTTGACGTGTGTGTGTGAATGTTGTGACGCGCACAGTGGTTGGGCAAGCTCAAGGTTTGAGGTTTCAGTAACTATTCAAACGCTATGGAGAAAATATGTTATTTTAGCATTATGATCCTTTCGAAGTCATTCGTTATTCCGCGTTAATCAACGATGTCAGGAGACAGAGAACAGGGAAGTATTTTTTTTTTATTTCTATATTTCTAGGATTGTAGTCTATGTATGGTTCATTGAAATACAGCTTATTCAAATTGGTTGATATCACGAGTTTCTGATTTTCCTCGTAATTAGCTCACGGGACTAAGCCATTTTTAAATTAAACTTCTACAGGCAGAATCTACTGGTTTACAAACTAATAAACGCCAGTTTTCTTTAGTTAATTTCGCGACTTTTATACTACATGCCAGTCAGTCTTGTCTGGTCTACCACTCAAATACCTACTATACTTACCCATACCCATTACATGTACAGAAATACATATCTTTCAATGTATACCTTGTTCATCGAATAAGGAAATAACAACAAAAGCTTCGCCAAACAAATCAATGACCATATTGCACAGCTCCCAGCGACTTCATCCCAGGTAACACAATAGGTACTAACAGTACACTGTACACACGTGGCTGAATGAACTACATGGATGACTGCGTAGGCGTCGAGGAAGCGTGCATCACACACAACGGTACTGGAGATGCACCATTGCACCTCGCGTGTTCCTGCTAGAGACACTGTGTCTGTCTGAGAAGAGTGAGATTGGGGGTGTTACTAAAATCGCTGGAGAAAGAACATATTATTATTGTTTGGGTTACAAGATATTTGTTTCTATAAAAGAGCAATTGGTTAGAATCTGTAAAATTTTTTTTTTTTTTTTTTCTTTTTTAAAAACGTTGCCCCACACTAGGATTTCTCCTGTGTCGTGGGTACAGTTTACAAACATACATGTCACATACACACACGATTGCCGGACTTATCTTAAATACTCCGAAACCGTTACCTAATGCCGAGGAAAAAAAAGGCCCTGAAGAATGATATTTGGTTGGTTATCTATTTCTATATCGAAACACCCAATATTAAACATAACTAGTACAACATGATGTCTTCTAAGGCGCTTTATAATCTTCACACATTACACTAAAGTCTATACTTGCACGCGTGTACCGACATCGTGTTGTATGGTCTTACAACTCCGTGCGCGCAGCGGAACACGCCGCGCTCGGTTGCGCGCGACTCCTGTGCATCTAGAAATGCGCACGTCTTAGAAACTTGAGGAAATGTAGTATTATGTTGATATTATGATGTGAAATAATGATATGTTTGTTGTGTTCCATTGCAGATGATCACACCAATGTTATTCTAAAATTCTAACATGTATTCACCAGAGATATTCTCACATCAGTCTTATAGACTAGAAATACAAAGATCTATCAGATAATGTTCCAGTTATAATGTATTTTTTTATATAATTATGCGAGTATATTCCGCCGTCGGAAATAGTTTAATGTTTACTGTTTGTTTCCTCTGCAACAGCAAAAACTTAATGAAAGGAAATATTGAAAACTGGAACTCCTATAGTATTCCGATCTATTAAAGCAATACTTTAGTTTAACAGTAAGCGATTGTTAATCTATTCTAACCATTAGTCTAGGTTTGAACGGAAACGCACTACAGTGTACCACAGTACAGAGTTTTGTCGTACTACATACAGTCGCAAATACACGGTACATTTGCTTCGGGTGCATCGGGTGTCTCAAAATCTATATGTACTGTGCTGAACTGTACGCAGTGGCGTGCGGTTCATAAAGGCAAAAAGACACTGCCAACCCTACATAACTCAGATAAATATTTATTATAAGATATTTGAGGTGGCAAATTACATACATCATTATTTAATCGACAAGACGACGAACCAATACCAACATGCAGTAGGTATTTATGGTAAGTGAGCGTTTAAATTTCGTTGTCTACCCTGTCTTAAAACTTTGTGCACGCAGCTGACTGTACGCCTGGTAAAAAAAAAAATTCGTTGGAGTTTTGTACATATACGAGATACATTACATTACACGTTGTAGTTAAGCAAGGCTAAACTTTATAATCATACGTTAATTTTCATACTCGAATCGAAAATGGTTTTGAGTTTTTCAAATTTCAATTATGTGTTTAGATTAGCGTTAATTCCAACGCCCGGCTGAACAGGCTGAACAGACTGAACAGGCTATTATTCAGAGACCATAAAATCGTAACCTTTGTGTCATACACAGGTATGTACCTGTAGAAGTGTTGTTTTATTATCGTGATCAACGTATCACCTGCCATTAGCGGCATATTTTTTTTTTTTCTTGATATAAAATCATTGACATGTGTGGCCATACGTGGCTCACCAAAGAGGTGTAATATGAAAGTAGTAAGGCAGCTTACACACCAAATAAAAATTAAATAACAATACATAAGGGTTTTTGAAGTTTTCCGCCGTTTCATCTTCAATTTCACCCAAATTCGGACCCACACAAGTACAGCGACCTTTGCATGTTACATAACATAACATACTTGATGTAACGAACTGCGGGCACGGAGAGAAAGCGCTGGACTTTCATCAAACAACCTGGTTGCTATAGCAACGAGATCTCGGAATGTCGCCGATTGATTTCCTATTTTTTGAGGGAAGGATCAATGTTGAGGAACAGAGTTTCTTAAACTCAATAGATTGTAAGTTATTGTGAAGTTAAATTGACGCTGTTTTACCGGTAAAATTGATTTTGCTAGGTATAGAATGAGTTTTCAAATTTATCAACGAAATGGCTTCCACGAGTGACGATATCTCTTAAGATCGGCGCGCCCAGGACAACGTGACTGCCCCGTACAATTAGCTATGCCACGTCAACGAAAGAATAACATATAACTCATAGCATCACGCCTGTATTCCCCGAAGGGTTAGGAAGAGGTGTACCATTGTACACCCACATGTCGCCGATGCCTATTGCCATCTACCGGGCACAGTTCCAGATTTTGTGCTACTACTGAGAATTTCCATACAGAAAAATCTACCCGGGAATCTAACCTAGGACCTCACGCTTAGCAGTCGCACTTGTGATGCAGAAAGGACGCAGAAAGCTCTAAAGATAAATATTAAATAAATTAAAGCCTCATTGTATAATATGTTATGTTATATTCTTACTGCAGTAATGCGTACAAAAACTCAATCCTCGTGGCTTTTAAAACCATACTCATAAATACCTACTCAAGCTTTGAATTATTCTGAGATTTGAGCGAAAGGTGTTCGCTTTTGATAACCATGACAAATATTGATTTTATAAACAATATTGTTAATGCAACGATTTTGTGATTATATTTAGTTTTCAGTTTCCCGAGCTGTTTAATGAAATCCAATAGCTGTCGACTGATGTCGACTGCCGATCATAAGGTCACCAGTTCAAAGCCGTCCGTGTTAAACTGTTGTTTGTTATGAAAGTAATCGATATTGCGTCACCTCTGACAAAACAGATGAAATGGTCATTATGCTGTGTTCATCGGGTCTTTGATCTTATTTAGATAGATTTAATATCATTATTTTGTTTAGATTAAGAGCTATGTAATCATATCTCTTTGTTACAGATCTAAAACAGTTTTTTTATGACATGTTAGATACTTACATTTTCCTATATTTAAAGACAATTGCGAATTCTAAACCGTGTTTCGACGTTCTCCAAGCAATTTTTATAGATGTTTTTATTTACAATCAATAACCAGATTACCAAATGGTAGATTTAGACATCGGATTTGAGTTTAGATTATGTTTGTGAGAGTCCTATCTCCAGCAATGGACTACGATAAGCTAGGTTATTACTGATACCGCCTTTGTTTCTCCAGTAGGACGATGTAGACTAAAATGAGAAACAAATGCGCACATACCACATGAATTCCAGACGTCATAAAGCAGTAATGTATTGACATTATTCTACGCACATTAACTGCATTCCACGTTCACGATTTATTTGGTGAATTACATAAACATAGATCACGCCAAGTTTGTGCATTTAATTGAAGTGTTTGTATTGCGACACGCCGCCGATCGCTTAATGATGCGCGTGCGACGACTGGTGAGGAAGCTCGGTTACTTGACTAATTGGCTGCAAGTAAGGTGACTTGATAAGTTTTCGAAACCAAACTTTGTAATATAACAGAATTAAGCCCCTCTTTCATCAACAAATCAGAAGACGAAAATTAGATTATATGCTAGCGTACCTCTAAAATTATGTGACACATGTTTTCTCTTGGAGATCTTTTAAGTAGGTATGAAACTACCCGTATGTTCATTTTTTTCAAAATTCATTGAAAATACCATTTCAATGAACCCCATGCAAGATAATAAATAAGTAGTCCAGGCCACATCTTTCAACAGCAGAATGGCTTTTGAAGTGCAACCTAGTGGTCGTGATATGTTAGATTGTTTTTGTCCTAGTAGGATTTTTAGATAATAAAAGGTAAATTTCTTTAATAACTGTATATTTATGGCATGGCACACATTTTATTTTAGCTCATCCGAATTTTTTACGAACATCGAGATATCGATAAACTAGTTTTGAATTTATAGTAAAAGTAGTTCCACTCGCCAAAAAATAACGCAAAAAATACTGCGGTAACCCCAAAACTATCAAAGATTAAAATATTGTTGACATCAATTCCTCCACTTATACACTGGTTCTCGTAAAAATCTAGTTTTTCGGTAAATCTAAGTCCTGTTGTTTATTTATTTCGCCAAAGATTACTTTCTCTTGAATTAACATCTAACTTCTAAGTAATAAGAGTGTAGTAATGGTTAAACATTTTCACTTTTAACAAATATGAACAAGTGTTTCTAGATTGTTTACAACTTGAAAAAGTTACATCGTGCTCCATACGATTTAATATTTTATTTACTTAATTAGTCATTTGTTTGCCATTAAAATTTTTTCTTTATTACAAGTCGTTTCGCTGTCTCGAATTCATGCTCTGCTGCGTTATATTGCTTTGAAGAAACTTTAAAGTGAGATTGATATCGCACAGTTTGCGCACTTTCCCAGAACTGCGGTTTCACATATTATGTTCTCAAATCGTGTACTACAGTAAAGTTGTTTAAAATTACCCAGACTTACCCATTACTCCCTCCATTCAATCCATAACAGTCATTGATGCCGGCCAGCACACCAACCACTCCAGCGACAACAGCAACACATCCCGCCCATAATCCAGCGCCTACTCGGGATAGGGCGGCGCCCTTCACGACGGCTAGGGCTCCGGCAACCACAAGCAAGGCGCCGAGCACCACCTGCCCCAACCCCAAAAACACCACCAATCGCCGGCGACTAGGTTCATCACTACCAGCTTCAACACTCTTAGAACTCACACTCTTGTCTTTCGGCACTTTCTTTATCTTCTTCTGCGGCGTTTTGCATATTAACTGTTCAGTCGAGTCTTCGGACTTCAAGCTGGAGACGGTAGCAGTAGTGACCCTCGCGTCGTAGGTGTCGGCTCGCTCGGCGTCGGCCATGTCGGCGCATCCCTGGTCGTGCGCGTGCGCGGCGCTCGGTACTCAACAGCGACTGAGCCGCGCGCGCACCGTACTACGCGTTGGTGAAAGTCGCAAGCGCACCTGTCTGTTGTTTTGATGTTGTTGTTGAATGTTCATTGATAAGAGTTTTGGCGTCGCGTGATTATGTATTGTTCCCACAATTTGACTATGCGTGTGCGTGGATCTTCAAATTTTATTTAGGTAGATACCGATAGGTATAGTTACTTCTGCTAGTAGCTATTGGAAATAAGTAAAATACTTGACATTTGTTGCGTAATGACATTGCAAAGATAGTATATTTTTTACTAAACAATTAGTATTGTACTCGGCTCCATCTTTGCAGTATATTGAATTAAGTTGACCTACTTTTCTAAAATGTCTTCAGCAACAAACTACACACGATCGACAGAAGCATCTCGAGCCTTCATATCATTTCATATCCCATCAATCCCTGATGCCTTCTGTATTTAGCAGATGGTCGGCGCGCGCGCAGGTGAAAGCGGCTCTCACGGAAGCGCTGGACATTATCGCCGCCCGTGCCTGACGACTGGGACCAGTTGCACCAAACATTACGCATGTTGTTTACGTTGTTGCATTAGTTTGACGAGAGATTAGCAATACCGAAGTCTTTTAAATAGATAGATAGGAACTGAACTTTACGAATTAATTTACAGGCTGGCCAACTCAATAATAGCAATAGTTAGAGGAGCTTTAACTAGAACTGAGAGAAGATATGAAGGCTTTGACCACCATATTGGTCACATTGACGATACTAGGTATCGAAGTAAGTCATGAGAAAGCAGTATTACCTACCTATAAACAGTGCCGGCTTTACCTATAGTGCAGGATGCACACGAGCACAGGGTCTCGGGAGGCGCCGAGCGCCGCTCGCAGGAGTTAAATACAAAAATTGCTCATTGTTCTAATTTAGAAAATAAAATGTGTGGGTTCGTTATCCACGCGGGCGAAGACGCAGGCGGAAGCTAGTCCTTTATAATTGCAGCATTTGCACCCCAATTTTGATAACATTTTGCGCGCCTAATCTCTAGTTTGCACCTGGGCGCTACGTGGGCTAGAGCCACCCTGCCTATGAATATTCTCTGTTATCTATGTTAATTGGGTTTTACTATTTGTGCGGCATTCAAAGAAAACTAAATAATAAATTTAATTCCTACTTTTTAAATTTCTGTACTACTTAGACATTACTTATTAGGTTACGTAATGTCCTTTACGTTGTTACAATCCAAAAGATATTGTATAGGTATATTTTTTATGGTAGAAAGAGATCATCGCATGGTCACATACCATAGTAATCAGTAGCCAGAAGGAATGGTAATATCCCGTGTGTTATGGCTGTGAACATTAGGGATGTTACGGAGGCGGATTTATCGGAGGCGGAATCGGAGTCGGAGGTTCTCGTAGTGACCTTCGCGGAGTCGGAGGTGAATCGGAGTCGGAGTCGGAGCAAATCTATGAATGTAAAATTTAAATAAATAAAAAAGAAAAAACTTGCCGCAACTCGTTTACTCTTCGTTCAGTTCAGTTGCACAGAACACATATACGCAGTCAGTTGTCAGTGTCACATAGAAAGCGCTCGGTAGCGCTGCAGCGATAGCAAGTCATAACTTGTAACTCCGATATATACCTCCGTTTTGATATATCGGAACCGGAGCCGGATTCGGAGGTGTAATTTTAATCGGAGCTTCCGACATATCGGATTCGGAATCGAAGCTCCGTAACATCCCTAGTGAACATTACGGGTGCCGCTTGCATCTAACGGTAAGGCATTGGTTCCCATATGGCAATTGTCATGAGTTATGCATAAGTAGTGGGAACGCAGATGTTACTAACAGAACGACAAGGAACATCAAACTGTAGATAGAGACATAAGATGCTAAATGTTGACCAGAAATCCCAAGTGTACGACAACATATAACTGTCTCTTCTTCTACACAATGATCGCTACTTCAAATGCAATTAAAAAACACAAAGAAACATATCCAGGAGCATCGGTGCTTGATGCCATAAATTTGTAGGAAAAATTAGTTCAAGAATTGGAACTCGAGTAACATCAAGACCTTTCAACTGCTGACTGGCGAACGACAGGCATACTCGTTAGGTGATAAGGCTACAATAGTCTTGGAAAGTAAATATTTACTTAGTCATATAACTTTCTTAGAGAAATTGTATTAGCATGGCTGCACGTTACTTGTGAGTTGTGAGTCACACGAAGTTACCTCACAGCTCCGGTTATTTATCTATAGCGATAATACGACCATCTGTAAGCCGATGGAGTAACAACTGCTCATCTGGATGAGAGGAAAAGTGGATTGTGTGATTGTTATCTTGAGATTGTGACTATCAACATTCAGATATTCACTTTGGTAATCAGATAATTCATGTTATCATGCCTTGATGCGAGTGAATGCATTTTTTTATGTTTTTATGCAACCAAGTCTTTGAATCTTCTAGAGTAATTTTCAAGAAAGTTCTAATTATGAATATATTTCAACACAACTATGACTAGACTACGATTAATAAGCTCCGTGACTGGTGAATGACTTAGACGAATTGATGGCAACTTCATTTGTCAAAAGCTATTCATTAATTAGTAGCTGGCATATGTACACATGGACGTTACAGTTCCCAGTTTGTTACATAGAGAAGTACCAATATGATTCACGTGAGATGCTTCTAACAGCCAGGAGAATAGGTAGATAAATATTCATATACTTAGACTGCAAAAGTTACTTATTTGACATACAAAACTAAACATTCAAGATGCATTGCATCTATGACCGAAAGTTTCCCAGTAACCTAATAACGCTGTTTCTTCAGCCCCACATTTAACAGTAAGTGTACCATGAACCTGATATTTACCGGAGACAACCATTTACGCAGGTACCGTTACCATCAGCTGTCTTTAAACTGTCTCCAGTCGTGCCTCTGCACCAAACTTCCGGCCGCCACCGCGCCCTCGCGCCGGAAGCTGTAATACTAGAGGGGCGCGTGCGCAACAAACGCACCTGCTAACAGAAATGCGAGTTAGAAAGTGGAGGAATATGTCGTATCAGATGTTGTGGTAACTTTTTGTTTGTTTTTAGAAGTCAAGTCAAGTTGTGTGTATATTGGATTACTATTGAAAAACTATTTTATTCGCAGGCCCTCCTAATAACTGTTCTATGTACATATATAGCCATAGCCTAATAAATTTACTCTAATTCATTGACACCTAAACAGGGGTTTGGGTTTCAATCAATCCGTTTAATTGCTGATCGCCATATTTTGTTACACAAGGTATTGTCGCCGTAGGTGGAAAAAAAAAAAACAATCTTTCCTAGCCTTTAGGATTTTCGTAAAATGCTTTCTTAACGGGTGCCAAAAAGAAACCATCCTGGCTAAATAGTTCCTGAGTTTTTTTGATTATTCAGTCTTTTATTCAGGATGCTTTTCAACCGACTTCAAAAAAAGGAGGAGGTTCTCAATTCGGCTGTATTTTTTTTTTTTTTTTTTTTTTTTTTACTCGATTACTCGAAGACGCCTGGACCGATTTCAAAAATTCTTTTTTTATTTGAAAGGGTATGCTTGTCATTTGGTCCCATTGTCATCAGGTCAGGACCTGATGGTGGAAACCCTGAGAAATCGAGGGCATCTCTTGAAAATTGTAGGCGAGCATGGGGTAAAAACTTGATATTTATGTGTATATCTGATGAGACTACAATACTATGGAGGTTTAGGGCAGATCTGATGATGGAGACGACAAAGGATCGAGGGAACTCCTCAACGGTACATCTTAACTACCTCGTGTTTGGACTTATTTTATTCGTATTGACAAGATCTTTACACCGAGATGTAATGACTGCCACTGCAAGTTCCGTGATGCAGGTGCAGTACAGTTTAGGGAACTCCTTAATGGTTGATAGCAGCTACATAGTGTTTGGGCTTATTTTATTCGTATTGATGCGCACTTTAAGCCGTGATGGGTAATATTGCAGATTCGATAGTGAAGACAAAAAACAGTTTAAGGATATCCTAAATGGAGATGTTTTCCGACGTTCAAGTATTGGAAGGAAGATTTCTTAACCTCGTTATTTCTTAATAAGTCAAGTGTTGGCGTCTGAAAATCATAATTTCATGATGCTGAGCTGATGATGGATGTCATAGTACTCCTCAACGGTAAGGAGTTCGGGAATAAAACTTCCGAGTTTGGGATCACTCAATATATTTTGATGAGTCAGACCCTCTATACCAAATATACGGGACATTTGGTATAGAGGGTCTGATGATGGAGCCAGGAGATAGATGGTGGAACTCTTCAGTAGCTACTAGTAAACCCCTTAGGTTTGGGCTTATTTTAAACCTCTAAAAGTCAAGACTATCACAGTATTAGTTACAATAGTCGTCTTAATCTTTTCATTTCTCGTAATGCGTTTTCATCATGTGGTCGGCTCAGTAATTTATTTGATTTTAAAATCACATAGTGCAATACCATCTAAGGTTTTCACTCGACTTGGGGCAACATACATTTGCCTTTGTAAAGTTTTTCAAGAGAAGCGTCTTTACTAGGTGTACCCATCACTCAAAATTGTAAAATAATTAAAAAATTTAACAAAAAATAAAAACCGACTCCAAAAAACTCAAAAACAAAACTAATAACTAAAAAGCAAAAAATAAATCTTTTATTAAACAATACAGTAGCTGAAGAATATTGAAGTCGGTGCCAAGTAAAACATAAAAGTAATATACCTTGCTGCTATAATAGCGACATTGAAACAACCGATCATTGGCACCGATTTCAATATTTTTCAGCTACTGTATTGTTTAATAAAAGATTTATTTTTTGCTTTTTAGTTATTAGTTTTGTTTTTGAGTTTTTTGGAGTCGGTTTTTATTTTGCTTGCTCTTTTCAGCCTGTCCCTGTCGCCACACGTTTATACTTAGCTACTCCATATGACTATCAGTGTTCCAGTATTTAGGAAAGCAGTCAGGTGTGTGATCACATGCCGTACATCCTGCTGAATGCTGCACTCATCGCATTCACGTCGCGTGACTATCAGTGCTACATACATACATACCGACATTTCCTGATTATTATACTGCTGTATACACGATGGTTTTCTTTTGCCATTTAAGGTAACTCATTTATGTAGATACATACTCATCATTGAAACTATTTGCCTTATAGTTGCGGCTAGATAAGGCGTTATTATTAGGTACATACTAGCTTTTGCCCGCGACTTCGTATGCGTGGAATTTAGATTCTGATATTTCCCTGCGGTAAAATGGAGCCTATATTTTAAGTTAGACCTAAAGCAATACATCTTTGAAACTGCTTTCAATTTTTTTTGTATTTTTTTTTTGTTTGTAGGTACAGACAGACAGACAAACAAAAATTCTAAAAACTGTTGCTTTGGCTTCTGTTGCTCTAATAAAGACCCTCATATTAGTTTTTCTCCAATATCTATAATGTACAGACATCAGCCTGTTATAATTTTATTATATGTATCGATAATTATACCATTTTAAATGGGTGTTGAATTACGCCAGAACGAGCATATTATCCTTAACCAAAGGACCTGTTACAAATTGTGATTTGATCACAAATCAGTTTGCCAAACATGGTGGTAGTGGAAATTATTTGTATAAAACAATGCGCAACCCACGCTACAATAGCTCCTGTATCGTTAGCGTTTATACTCGTAACTATGTCACGTGCAAATATATTTAAACGTTACCGTCTGCAGGCCATAGGTACAAAGTTTTGGGGGAATTGACCCTGCGCCCTCACTCTGCCAAACATATCACCACGTACACTACAAATAGTACAGTTATAATTACTACACATCTTCATTGTGCATTCATGTCATACCACAACCTAAACCCGGAGCGGGTTACGTTAGCGTTACGTTGCGTTGCGCCCGCGCCTTTGTTGGGGTGAAACGATAACCTTATAAGTATCTATTACTTGCTATGATCGTTGAATATTCAAATGTTAGATATTTTACGAAGTTAGAATATAAAAGTGATGTGCAACACCTGTTTGTTTTCCACTGGATCAAGCTCCCAGCTGCATATATCTAAATTCTCTCTTGTCGCATATATCTAAATCTCAACGGTTGACGGCACGGTTGGCGCAGTGGTTGAGAGATCGACTGCTGCGCTAGGTGTCGCGGCTTCGATTCCCGCACGGAACAAATATTTGTATGATTTACAGATAGTTGTTTCGAGTCTGGTTGTGTGTGCATGTGACATATATGTTTGTAAACTGTACCCACGACACAGGAGAAATCCTAGAGTAGGGCAATGTTTTTATAAAAAAAAAAACTAATCTATTATTTTCATCTTAATTTCAAAACATTTACTGTAAGAAATCTCATCCGTGAATTAAGCTCGCCCTATCATTTTCGCAGCAATAACTATATACTATATGCTATAAGATAAATAATTTTTAAGCACAGTGATCCCTATTTTGGAAGTCACCCCACAGGGGACAAAATAAGGCCAATAGAGCCAGAAAAGGCAGAATTCAGAACAATAGCAATCAACTTATCCTTCTTAACTGATTCATTATTATTAATGCCTCATTAGTCTAGTGGCCGCAAGCGTGATTGCTGAACGTGGGGTCCTGGATTCGATTCCCGGGTCGGGCAGTGTGATTGTTTTCCTGTATGGAAATTCTCAGTAACAGCACGGAGTTTGAAACTGTGCCCGGTAGATGGCAATATACTCGCCCCCTGTTACATGGGATTCAATAAAGGCATGTGCGAATAGTAGGCAAAAGCCCGTAAACCAATTGCATATTGTTTTACTCGGACATTGGTAAAGTAAAATATATTGATTGAACCAACAAATATTTACCATTATATAACTTACAATGTATCGAACCTCATATACTACATCCTGTAATATACTCGTACACAGATAAGTACAGAGAGAGAGCTAGCCTTACGCAATGCTGCGGTTGGAAAGTATCAAATAAACCAATCACTCGTAATACTATTTATTACATACTAAAAGAAAAAAGTAAGAAAGTTCAGAAGGCCCATTCCTTCAACACGTGATAATAAAGTTGCCCTTTAATATTTTATTATAGTAACCAAGCAATTACAAGTCTCAAACTCAAATAAGCTTTTAAAAAAAGTACGCATGACGTCTATGGTAAAATTGTTACTTAAGACTCAAAGTTTACTTGGGACTGAAGACATGTAAATAGGTAATAGTGATACACAAACAGATATCGTAAATTGCGCACACAATAAAAATATTGTTGTTCCATTTGGGCTTACCCGAGCGCTTGTTATCGCGCATTGTATGAAATGGACCTTCTGTATTAATGTATCATAAGACAAAAGTTTTAATTATAATTATAATTAGCATTAGCGTAACATTATCGTTACATTATTGAATTAAGAAAAAAAAATAGTTTTCAAAACACATTTCAATTGTGAAATGAAAGCAAACATACGAGGTGTAAAAAGACCAGACGCGAAGCCAACGCCCACTTGTTCTTCTCATAATTACGAACATGGCCTTCAATATCTCCCTCAGCCCCATACATTTTCTATCTGGAGATATTGATGGTCAAAGTCCCAATTTTATTACTTTAAATCTCGCGTCTATACCCCAACACCCAGTCGACAACACACGGTAAGTACACACATGAAGCAAACGCACAGTCTGTTGCGCGTGGTACATTGTGAGCTAAAATTTACTGCTGTTATTAATAAAAGTAAAAAATAAAAGTACTTTTGCACAATGGTGCTTGGTTCGCAGTAAAGTCCGTACTTCGGCTTCGCATAGGGCCTTTTTTCACTACCTTATATACCACAATAAACCCACATATCAAACACATACAATTTAAAAAAACACATTTCTGACACAAATCCACATTATTGGATATAGATACAGTCGAACATAATGATTATATTCACAGGATAACCAGATACATACATACAGACGAAGTTTACTCAGGAAATTATGGGTGCATCGAGTAATAATATTATCATTTAATTAACATACATAGACGAATTTATAGAAAATCCTATTAAAAAAAACATCAGCAAGTACTACCTATAGAAAACTTCATCTGTCTGGTGATCCAGTACCAATCTCTGTGTTTCACAGTACCTACATACCTAAATAATATAATACGCAAGTAATGGCATCTTATCAATTTGATAAGTTCTGTCTTTGTTTTGTCAAAGATTTCGATTTTAACTTCATAGTCATGATTAGTACGTTACATAAGTACGTCGTTGTATTCATATTTAATTTGCATCGTCAATTCTTACAAAAGCTGTGAAAATCGTAAATACTGATTAATTAGGTCTAATTAATAATCGATTAATCATTGAACATTAATTATTTTATACCATGTCATAATAATTATATACTAAATCAATAACTATTCACTAAATGAATAGCACATTAATCAATAAAACACACCACTTAAAGGATCTAAATAATAAGATCTCACTACAGTAAGTAACTAAAACACATTGAATTAATTCTGAACTCCATAAGTTTTCTTAATAAAATCAGCGGCTTTCTCAGCGATCATGATGACGGGCGAGTTGGTGTTGCCTCTGATGACGATGGGCATCACACTGGCGTCTACCACCCGGAGACCCCCCACACCTCGCACGCGCAGCTCGGCGTCCACCACCGTGCCCATCGCTGACGTCCCCACGGCATGCCAAGCCGTCATAGCATGCGCCCTCACCTGACAACTAATCAACTCGTCACCGTCCAGCCCTTTACAAAACTCCGGAGTTAAGTCAATCACTCGAGCTCCTTTCTCTTTGAAATACGTCGTATTAGCTAAAGACAGAGCTACTCTAACAGTTTCAGGATATCCCTCAATATCAACGGCCTTACTAAAGGTTCCAGAGGAGATCAGAGGATCATTCAACGGGTCGGTAGAATACAATCCAACTTTACCCCTCGACTGGGGCTTCAAGAGAACTACAGCTAATGGTATTAGTTCGTATTGCTCGTTCTCTTTGACTAGTGTTTTACAAGTGTCCTCGTTATACCCCAGTACACGCATACAGTCCTCATACCGGTATCGTGATTGAGGAACACATGTAGGATAAATTGCGAAATACGGTACTTTCGGATCACTACCTTTCCGAGGCAAATAGACACCCATACTGTCGGAATAAGATAAAGAACCACTAGCATCGTGGAGGTACTTGATCATCTCAAAGAATTCAGCCGCTTCATTTTGAATACAAGTACCGGTTTCAGCGGCTAAGTAATATATAACCATGACGTGGTCGTGAAGATTGTCGCCAACTGGTAAATCTTGGACTACATCTATTTCAAACTCCTCGAGGTCAGTTTTTGGCCCTATACCAGAAAGTAACAATAACTTGGGTGTGTTAAATGTACCGGCTGATACAATGACTTCCTTGTCTGCAAAAATGTATAAATTTTCTCCGTTCGAGAGAGCCTTTATACCTACAGCCCTATTATTTTCTATCAAGATTTTCGTCACTACGCTGTCTTTTAACACATGAAGGTTGTTACTTTGAACTTTGTTAAGCAGAGCAGTCAAGGAGCTGTCTCTACGTCCGTCTCTGATGGTGTGCGAGAATCTTCCGGCTCCTAAGGTGTAAGGATACGTCATATCATCAACAACACTGAAGCCTAACTCTTCGAAAGCCTCCAACAACTTGGCGGTAGGGTTATCTAGTTTGGCGAAGCCTGAAACTTGTATTTCTCCGTTCCGACCGTGGAACTGCATGAGTTCGCTATTTTTGACGATTCTCTCGTCAGTCATTTGTTCTGTCTTCATGAAGTAGGGGAGGACGTTGGTCCAGTTCCATGTGTCCCCCACGATAGTGGCCCACTCGTTGTAGTCGACAGGGTGTCCTCGTGAGTAAACCATGTCGTTGATGGAGCCGGTGCCGCCCAGCAGCTTGCCTCGAGGTTGCTTCGCCTGGTGCCCCCCAAGCGCCTGGCTCGAGTACCCGTCGTCTACCGTAGTGAAGTTCCAGTCGTAAGGGCCGCTCTTTAATGTTTCTCTGAAGCCAGGTATCTGTAAATTGCGTAGAGAATTTATTACAGAAATGTTTATACACCCTACATCCGTCAGTTTTTTTCTCCCAAACTTCGATAACACCAAATTGGATTGGAATGTTAAGGGCCTCACTATGCTCTCCTCGGGTGGGTCACCCCCAGCTTCTACCAACAATACTTCGAACTGAAACACCTCCGCTAGCCGCGCCGCCAGCGTCGAGCCCGCGGTCCCGCCTCCAACGATGATGAAATCGAACCTGGACCCATCTGGAAGCCAAACGCGCGGTGTAAAGTCGAGGAACTAAGCTTCAGATGAAATACAATCTGGGTTTAAGAAGCAAGAATTACAGCTACAAGCTTGAATTCGAGAATACGTACTGGAGACATCGGCATGTTGGGGATAGGGCTCCTGCAGCAGGCACTGCGACGCAGCGAAGAACTGCAGCGCAGCCGCCACGGTCGCACCGGTTGGCCCAGCGATCGCACACCCGCCCAGGGATGTCGACATCGTCGCTGAAATTACCATCATCACATAATTATCTATGCATACGTATTTAAAGATTATATGTGAGAATGACAGTCCTAAGTGGTTTCAGGCAAGAAATGGTCCTGCCCTTTCCACCCGCAGATGTATGATGTGGAGATTAAGACAGTTTAATTCAAACATTTCAGGCTTCAGACTTCCAAGGATTTACATATAAACTGGGTGACCGCCGTTTACAGGTACTACATCGAGGCCGCTATGTGAAACATCACGACTTCATTCATATAGACAAAGATGACTCATGTACCCATAATATCCAAGTACCTAGGTACCTATAACCAAAATGCCATTGTTTGTATCTTCGTAATTATATTTTGTTCCTCACCCAATTTCGCACGATAACACTGCAGATCAATGCCCCCGTCCTTTGCACGATACAAGCAATGAAACAGAAACTAAATGACTATTGTTTTTATAATATTATAACTAATTGATTCCTTTTTGTTTCAACAGCTACTTAAAAACTGACTTTGAATTTACAATGAGTGCAATTAACACTTTATGGATAGTTTTGGTGCATTTCTAGCACATGAGCGTCACGTGATGCAGGTATCTAATTAGCACGACAAGGCACACCGTCCAAAATTTAGGTACCCGGTCTAGGAATCAAATCCCGAACTAGATACTTGGGTAGTAATAATTATGCTGGTAGGTAAAGGGAACTACTGGTGGTCGTCTTTCAGCTCATCTTAACGACCATTCCCTGCTCGTCTACTACGACTTGCACTAAAAACTGTGATCCTACTTTTGATTCCGAGATCAAGCTTCTTATGTACCAGCGTTGAGAGATGGGTCGGCTTAACCTCTCTACTAGAAAATTACGCGAGTTAATCCTACTTTACTACATAGGCCGTAAAAAGTGTATATTTAAAAAGTGTTATATTATGAAGCCTAAACAGATAGATGCATAAGTTTTACAACGTTGATTATAAAAATATGGATTTTATAAAAATACCCCCCATGGAAAGAAAAAACTAAGTATAAGCCACATTTCACTACTCCAAATAAAAATCAAGATTTTCTGAAATATTTTAGAACATGAATTTTCAACAAAACGAATTTACGACTTACGTCTGTTTACGAACGAAAAAAAAAAACATGTAGTTTTGAATATATCATAGCCTTAGTTTCATATTTCGCCCTAACATGATACAGTTAGGTGAATCAGTAACTACATAAATGAGTTGCAATTTCCTTAAGATTTTAGTTCCTTGAATAGGGCACGTTTAGCTTTTCACACATTTTTCATGATACAGGTATAATTTAATAGATTCTCGACAAGAATCAAAGTTTATATCGTGTGTTACTTATTTTAGCAAACCGTGACTGCGCTAAACTGATAAAGAGCTGCTGTATGGGATGATATATTGTTATTACTGGAAACTTACCTTTACTATTTAGTGGTTCTTCCAATGTTCACAATACTGTGTCCACAAACAGCACGGAACAGATTATCTTGGATCAGTTTTGTACCTACTATATTATTTTTCATCGAAGGAGTAACTAACAACGTGGCGACATAAATTTATTCAAGTACCGACGTTTTATTATATAAGTATATTCTCAGTTTTAAATTTTACAAACGTCGTCATTCTCCTACCCATCTTTTTGTTTGGTATCGCCGGCTTCTTGTTTGAGATAAATTTCTGCTATCATTTCATATCAAGTAATTTGTACACATGACACCCTTTACAACGATTACCGATATAAAATGCAGGGCTAGGATAATCGTCACAAGTAAATAACTGATTCTGCTAAATGAACCATAATTATACACAACGCCTGATAACAGCTCTCAATATCGTTTGCTATTTTAAAGTTTAAGGCGCTTAACATGTCTCATAACAATCCCATTCTCATTTATAAGACGAATCTCACAGTATAAGCAAATATACAATTCACTTACCTACCTATGTAAGCGTAGCTAAATTTTTAAATACACCGTGATATAGTGAAATGGTAACAGACGAATGTAGTCGCGTAATACAGGCTCGATCGTCTACTGTCTATCTCGTCGATATCAGTAATCTGAACGATATTATCTCAACAGTTTTACATAATACATGCTCCAATATGACAGATATTATAAACATGGAAGTTAAAGGACTTGGCGATTTACGATTGTATGCGTGGTTCCTGGTTAATTTATATTTGAAATAGACTAAAGAAGTTTACTCACGTTAAATGCATATATTATGATTTAATTACTTCACTGTGACCTACCTTATTAATTCCCGAGATCTAGCATGCGTGCGCAGGCCGAGATCATTCACACCATTGTCTAGGTACTGATTTTATAATGAAATAAAACAAAACACTACGTAGCAAAAATATTTATATTTTCATAGGTATACAAAATTTCTATTACATGATAATATAACATAATTATAGTTGTTTAATTAGTAAGTAATTACAATACTATGGCAGGGTGTTCACTTCTACATTATTGAAGCTGTTGCACCAGTTTGCGTCCGTCTCTCAAGACCGTGGTTCCTGTAATCATACAAGAACATGGTAATGGTGAAACTGATGATAAAACTGATAAATGCCTACTCGTTAGATTATACAGACTGACATGGCGAAATTACTGGAATGGCTCCAGTACTTCTCCATCGAGGCGTTTTAAAATACCAAAGAAATGCAATATAGGAAAAATCCTAAGAAAGATGACCGTCATACGTCCAGGAATTATTGCGAACACCGAACACGGACTCCTTTCATAAATGAACAAAATGAAATAAATAAATAACCGCCTCCATAGTGTACAACCACTACAAATGTTGAGATCCTATATTCGTACAATCACTCGCAAGCAGTACAAGTTACGCTCGTGTGAGCTGGCTTATCACAAACACGCATAATTGCTAACCTAATTGATACGCATTAGTGTCATTTAGTTTAAATACGCTAAATAGTACAACAACCTCGGTCTCACCGGACAACACACAGGCGATAAACTTACTGTAACTCTGCGACAGACGCCGAAGTGACCGAGCAGTATGCCGCCCTGCGGCAGCCCCGTGCGCAGGTTGATGGACGATATGTGGGACCCCGGCACGCTTATCTGGTAGTACCTGACCACGATAAACAGTTCTCAATGTAGCTCCCCTCGGGGCTTATATATTATACATATATATATCATATTTTCATTTAAAAAAAATACTTTGAACTAATATTTCTCCTGTATCGTGGGTACTGTTAATAAATTGAAATTGTCATATGCACATATAACCAGACCTGAAACGACTATCTGTAGATCATAGAAATATTCGTTCTGTGCGGTAATCGAACTCGCGACACGGAGTGCAGAAATCTAATCGCTTAGCCACTGCACCAACCTTGCCGTCATATCTTTACCTATTTACCTACTTTCGCTAACAATGTAAGCGACCATTTTATTCGTTTAACTCTTTTGAGCACAAAGCACTGACAAAAAGGTCAAATATTTAAAAAAAAAATTATAATTATTTACAAGAGACCACGACACTATAATTATATTGGACTTAACCCGTGAATTCCCAGTGTCACCTGTAGGTAACAGAGAATGGAGAATTTATTTAACTTATAAAATAAAAAAATAAGAAAAAAATATACAACTACGATAAAGTCAACAGTCAGTAAGTAGTATTTATATTATTTTTGGCTACACTGATCCATAAGTCATCTGTCAAATTATTCAATTGTTTCAAACGGTTCTGAATTTTTTTTTGCGCGTTATCGGTTTTACATCTTTTTATTGCTGTGAAAACGGCAAAAGGGTAAGTACTGCAAATTGTTGTTATGGAATGTATCTTGTAATCTAAATAATTTTATTGCGAAATCAACAGCTTTTGTACTCAAAATAGCGGTCAAATTCGCAAATGTCACCTGCAGGTGACAGTTAGGCAGAGGTGTACTATTGTACACCCACATTTCACCGATAACTCACTCACTGGCTAAACACGAAAACTCAAACTCATAAATAATCAATAATAAAATATAATCTTGAAATCTGCCTGGTCTGTTACTTATGGGGGATATTACTTATATGTATATACCCCTAAAGGGATGAAATTGGGGCTCCAAGTGTGTATGAAATATATTGTGACGCGGACGGAGTCGCGGGAATAGCTAGTCCCTTATTTGAACTATAATATGAGACATACAATGAGACGATTACTCCAATAAGGAAATTATGGATTTCAACAAGGCAACAAACCTGACTGTCCAATTAAAACAGTTCTCGACGGGCACGTAGAAGCCGGGCTCGTGGAGCAGCAGGTAGGAGCGCAGGTCGCGGAACACCTCCTCGGAGCCAGTGTTGAGCGGGTACACGTGCTGGATGCCTGACGAGGAGCCGTCCAGTTGCGAGCTCTGCGTCACGTTGCGTCCTGTCAGCACCAACGTCAGGGCCTCGCCGACCGAGTTCTTCATTAACAGTTTTACATTGAGCGTCTGGTCCTCGTACTGGCGCAGCGTCTTGGTGACCACGCAGAATACCAGCGTATCCTCGCAGCTAAAGTCGCAGAAGAATAGCCTCGTAAACCGGTGCTCCGGGCACATCTGATCCGACGGGTTCACCTTGAGGCACGTGCCGCCTGTGAAGCTGTCGTCTTGATGCAGTTCCAGGCACTCGCGCTCTTCCGACACGTGCGCGAGCAGGAAACGCTTCTTCTCGGGATTGGAGCCGAGGTGAATGTTGACGGAGATCCGCATGGCGTCGGAACTTAAGCTAGGCCCGGCCGACTGCTCCTCACGCGACGCGTTCTCTTCGCGCGGCGCGTTCTCTTCGCGCGGCGCGTTCTCCTCGCGCGGCTCGTTCTGCTCGCGCAGCGCGTTCTCGTCGCGAGGCGCGTTCTCGTCGCGCGGCGCGTTCTCCTCGTGCGGCACGTTCTCCTCGTGCGGCACGTTCTCCTCGCGCTCTTTGGAGCACACCTCGTCCTTAATATCCAGAACGCTAGACCTACTCATTTCGTCGTCTGACTTTCCGGTTCTCTGCTTGAACAGGTTTCTAAACGTATGTCTCACTTTCGTTCTTTGCACAGGTTTTTGTTCGGTATCGGTGTTGTCCGCGGTTTCTACCTCTTCTTCTCTCTGGCTGGTGGTGGCATCCTCCGAGGAGGCCCTATGCGCATCTTCGTTCGTTGGCTGTTGGTTCAAACCCAGGAAGGAAGCGCGGTATCTGATGATACCCTTCTTGTCTTTATACTTTTCCACTTTGCTGATCTTGTCTTCGGTGGTGAGGATGTAGCGGTGCGGGCCGTGTGCCGCGTTGGGCTGGTACTGCTGGTGGCGCAGGTTGTACCACGGGGAGGTACTCAGCACCTAAAAAAATTTTTAATTTACATTGGCTTTCAACTTCAATGTGTAAACTACAAAGAAACAGCAAAAGCCATACCTCTCCGTACAAACGTCTCTTCTTGCCTTGCCCCCGACAGAAGGATGTTTGGAATGGCATCTGGCAGGGCACCCTCGTGTTGAGGAAGGGCCAAATGCTTCCCCAGAGCGCGCGGTCGCGGAGCAGAAACATGCCATAAAAGTCCAGGTCTTCGCCCATGGTCACATGCAGCGCGAGGTCCTCCTTGTCGGCGCACAGCGCCTCGTGCGTCCACGCCGGAGCGAAGATCGCCAGCGAGCAGCCCACGTAGTGCGCCACTTTTATCGCCTGACATCAAAATATGTAGATATTTAGGTCGCTCTTCGAGCAGGATTCATTGCGTCAAATTCGTGGCAAGTTTAGTTTTTTGTATATGTATATGACGCAAAGAATCAGGCTCGAAGAACGACCCATCTCAACACTCTTCATATCCGCCCAAGAGGAGGCACTTTGAGATGTCGGGTTAACCCTTGTCCATAAAGTAGTCTGTTAAAATCCAAATTAACCGCAACAGAAATCAAATTAATATCTCTGGTAGATTGAAATATAATAATGAAACACACGTAGAACAACATTTATATGTACTACGTGAAAATGTATAAAATTATCAATGTGTATAAATGACCAGTAATATTGCAGGTTTCTAAAGACTATTTAGACTGTTAAGAAATTCTGATTTCAATACTCAATACTCAATATATTTATTGCGTTCCACAACGTATGTACTTAGGCGGTAAAATTAATAATAAGAAACAATTGTGGACCCTGTCGGGCACAGCAAAGTAGGAGAGAGGAAGTACTGTATTTGACTTAAATCTAATAGTTATATGATTATAGTTATTTATACATATTGCATAAATAAATTATATGAATTTGTCGTTTAAATATTTATTTATACAGTAATAACATTTATCCAATAGTAACTATTTAACGACAGTTGGCAATAAGTTCGATCTGTGTTTAAAAAAACTGGGTAAAATATAGTGGTGCGCTAATGTAAAGGTCACAGCCAGAACATTCCGTAAGTATAAATAAGTAGCCCGATACTAAATACCTAATTTGTATGATCGTTTTGTGAAGAAAATTATCGAGAATTATTTTTGTATACGTTTCTTAGTTCAGACTTCACTTACCACAGTTCTTGGGTAGCACAATTTTTTATCGGTGTACAATATCAGATCCAGTTTTTCTCGCATAAAAATAGGTAGGTACCTAGCAGTCATGATGAATATATTCATATTCTATTTTATGACGACTACGGCGACGTCAGTAAAACATTGATTAAGTACTGCAGTAGGTCATCCATGAATTTTATATTCAATTTTATTTACCCTGCTTGGATTGATATTAATCTAAATATAGTAAGAACAATATGTAGGTATTATATGTATATTACCTCTTGCGTGTTGAACTGCCCTCCGCCATAGAAGTTGCGACCCCATACATCAATGCCGATAAACAGGTCGGTGACGCGCTCCCCCGCCTCCAGAGCGCTCGACGTCACGTCGTCCAAAGACCATGAGTAGTTAGTGAAGAAACCGTCGCACGCGTTGAAAAACGCCCTGAGTTTACATAACAGTTACTTAATAGTGACTTAATACAATCATCATCCACTGCTGCACATGGATCTCCTCTCTAGCCTTTTGGTATTGGTCGGTCACCACCGGCCTGGAACATTAGGGTTGTGGTCCTCAGGTAGACGGGGACATAAGGATAAAGTTGAGGAAACCGGATGTTCCATGTAATACTATTAATAGTATCTCTAGACGCTGTAGACGTTAATGTTAAAGCAAAACCCAATTTTTTTATGTATTTAATGACGTACTTTTTTTAACGTTGCCCCACGTTATGAATAATTCCTGTATCGTGGGCGCGCTTATAACTATTCACATGGAAAAAACCCAGACCCGGAATAATTATCTATAGGTCTTAAAAATATTTTTTCCATGTGAGAATCGAACCCGCAACACGTACCGCAACAGTCGATCGCTCAAGCACTGCGCCAACGGCGCCTTCTTTATTTTTTTTTTATTTGTCTCTCGCAGTTAGCTCAGGGAGCTTTTGCTGCTTAACCGGGGATGTGGCGAGACCAGAAGGGCCTCCACCCGAGCAAATTAAATAATGTTAAGCAACACTGCTAAGGGACACCCTTAGCATAGTGGGACTCGAACCTCGGCTTAGGGCGTTGCTGGGGGATAGACAAGAGAGGACTTGCTGGATCTGATCGCGATTATTTAGGGACATTTGATTTGTTACTACTAGCATAGCGCGGGCTGGCTCGAGCAAGGGTCGGGATGGAGAATACGATTGCCTCTGTCGAGTGGCCAGTTTTGTGTTAGTTTTTCTTAGAGGGACCGCCAGTCGCCGCAGGACAAGCACCTAATTTAAATAGCCTACTATTTCATCTAATTGTAACATTTTAATAAATAAACAGAAACCACAAAATAAATATGTGACTAACTTGTTTTTTTCATTGAGTCCGTTCTGCCAGTTGAGGTTGCCGTGGATGGTGACGCTGTCGTACCACACCAGGACTGGGTCTTCCAGCTCACTGTGCAACAAACTGTGGAAGTGTTGTACAAACTCCAGCAGCACTTCAGGCTTTGATATCTAGGTAGCATAAGAAATATTACATAAACAATTGTGACTTATGTAGAAAAAGCATAAAAGAAGAAGAAGAAAGTAAGCTAAGAAAGTATGCACTATGTAGGACCTTTGATGAACTTTGTTAACGACTTATATAGGTAGCGATATGACGTGCACTGTGCATGACGGACAAGTTTACAGGCGTACGCCGACATGAAATTATGAATTCGAGTCGTTACTATTAGCCTGCATCATCCTACTGGAAAGCCTGAGTCAGTCTTAACAATATAACAATAAAAAATACACAGAAAAAATAGCAAAAAAAAAAAAAAACCTTGTTCTCGACGTTTAGAAGCCAGCCGTCGAACTTAAGAGATTTTGCAATAGCGACCAGGGCGCTGGCTAAGTTCTTGTATTCTATTTCCGAAGCCAATATTCGGTCCCAAAACGCGATTCCTTCCGCCCACTCCGTAATAATGGTTCCTGGTGTATTTACATGTTCTCATGAGTTATCTGTTCTTTTGTTCTACATTTATGAACCCATCTTTTTTTTTAAACTGGTAGTTTTCCAGCCAGGCAACATATGAACACAAGTTTATGTAAAGCGACTATCGTGGCAATCTGACGTTAAACATAAGTGATTTTGGAATATGTAAATGCATAATCTTGCCTAAATTCATCATTATTTTATCATTACACAATTTTTTATCCTGAACCAATTTAATCACTTAGCTATTTCTTATGTTTAAAATCCATCAAAGAACACTAAAAACATGTTGCTCTGCTCAGCTCAAATTAGTTATACTGTGATGACACACATTTACTTTCAATGCGAGACTTCTAAGTAAGGCTACAGAAATAGTTCCTCTAGAGAGTTTTATTATAGCATACATGTGCCTGTGCTGAATATTTAAAGTACAATCAATTGTGACTTTGTATGCTTATAATAGAAGAGTCAGGTTGTATCTCAAGATCTACTCATATTTATGGCGATGAAGCATGCAGTCTCTGTTTTCGAGTTAGACTAATACCTAGACAACAGTAAAGTTTTCACATTATTAGATATTAATCAGGCAGACAGACAGACAGAACTTCCAAGAATGCCTAGTCACCCTAGCTGATTTTCATGGTATCATTTTCAATATACAGATTTTTCCATTTATAAAGTTTCATTTTATTTATTTAAAATGCTTAATGTACAACATGTACCTACAAAGTGAAGTGAATGTATGATATATTTCAGTTTTAACTAAAAGATATTACAACATCAATGCTAGTGCTTAAAGATATCATGTCACTCTTTGACTACATGTGGTGGTGCCATGGTACACATACAAAAGATATAATTCGGTACATTGTTTACCTACATACCGATAACTTTTACACCGTGTGCATGTCCCGTATTGATCCAGCCAACAGGAGGTATTGTGATCAAGTGGTGACTAAAGTAACAAAATATATCTATTCCAGCCCAGTTATAGAATGTGTATCCATCATAGTGAGAGGTTCCATCTATTACACTGAAAATGAAAAAAAAAAACACTTTTTGTCATAACTGTATCCAATCAGTTTTCTTATCAACTTACAATAATTTGTGAACATTCAATGAATATATGTTTACCAGTCATCGTGGTATCCGTTAGCCATATCATGACATACCAATGTCTTGCGTAAACTTTTTGCTTCATATCGTTTGACTTCATCCGAATCCGGATTGAAATGACAGAAATGTTCCGGTGTTTCTAGCGAACAAACATTGAAACTTTTATTTATTTCTACATTTCGTATTAAAGTTTTACTATGCGGCGTCATCCCTTTACAAAGAGACCTCCAAGGTGGTGGATTCTCTAGAAATAACATTATTTCACTGTAACTTTCTAGAGGTTTGCAAATTAGTGAATTATCTATTTTTAATTTATCTCTCCTCTTGCGGGACATTTTTTATTTATTATATATCGATTTGAAACACTGATCACAAAAACACTACAGATTACTAGCATTAAATCACAAAATAATAATTCATAAAAGAAATTGTCAAAATCGTTGTTTGTTTACGTTCTACACGTCAGACCTCTAGAGAAGTCACGTCAACTTTACTGATTACTTGACAATTGAAATGACAGTAAATTCACAATATATAAATATATATTGTCAATTGGTAATGCAATGGCGGGTTATATGAATTGTGTGTTTGTAATCGTGCAACTAATGATAAAGTAATGCGCACCAGCATTATTAACCAATATACGTTGTGTGTAGAAACTAGGACGCGTGCCAAGGACAGGGTGAGTTAAAGTTTAATATAATGTTGCACTACCATTTACCCAGATATTTTTAGTTATACAGAGTCATTAGCAATTTGACTTAATCCTTGTAAGGGGTTACACCATCGAAATGATATATCCAGTCCCTGAAGGACATACTATTTCGATGGGTTATATATATACTAAAGTTAATTTGCAACAAGTTTGTTTCCATGGAGTAGGATTGTGACGTTTAACTGGAAGGCAGTGGTCTCCTTCTGTGAAGCAGTCATGCTCCAGAAGGAGGCCGCTAAGCGGGATCGGGAGAGGGCCGATCCCACTCGACGGAGGAGGAGGCGCCGGGGAGCAACCGCCCCGGCGCGCAACTCGCCGCAACCCCCCGCCTAACACACCTTGGCGGGGGGCCTTAGGGGTCGCGAGCGCGCAGAGTGAGGACTCTGCGCGCTCTCACTTAGCGACCCCCGAAAATACGGCGACACGGTGTGGTCCGTGTCACCGTGCACACAGCACCCAGCGAGGGTAACGGGGGGACCTCTCTACATCCTCGATGATGTAAGGATTCTAACGATATCCCATACATCTAAATCTGTTCAGGCATTCAATAGATAAGCATGCATAAATCCTAAAAAAACATTACACTCCTTTTTTGGGCAGTCGTGTAAAAATTACGAACACACGCACACCGAAATTTTATAATTAAGTATAAAGATAAAAGAAATTCTAGAAACGATCGAAATTAGAAAAAGGAACTATGCTACTCATTTAAAAATCAAATATAAAGGTATTAGTACTACATATCATCGTGTATAATATAAGTCAATGCCCCCAATCTAATTAATAAGAATGTATATTATTATAAGCATTAAATCTTTAAAAACAATTTTTTTGACTGCATAACGCTTACAATAGTTATTTGCGCATACTGTAGCAGGATGGAATTTTCATATCATTTCTGTGGGACTTTTTTGCCCTAAATATGATAAGTAATCAAGAATATAGGGCACTGTTGATAACGTTTGTTCTATTGTTTTATTTTATTCAAGGTTCCTACAATGAGGTACTTGATTTATTTATTTTATATATGTATGATATAAATTATAATTAATGAAATCTTCGATAGTGTTATTAGAAAATGTAATCACTAATAACATCACTGTAAAGTTGAAGATACCGGTTTCACTTCAGATCAAAATACATTATCGAAATGCATAATAGTCATTATTAAAATATATTTTCAGATCTAATGATCTTATCAAATTAGCCGTTTGGAAATAGTCTTAATATTTAAAACAATATATTTTAATTTTATGTGTTTTAAAGAGTTGCCTAGAACTAAATAACACATACACCAGTACATTGTAAACAGTAAACAAATAATAAGACAATGTATTTTCAAGAATTTCATGAGTATCAGTACTTCAGTAGTCAGATTGCAATGGGAACCGACTCTAATGTAAAATGTTTGTGTTGGAAAAAGTTAAGCAGATAATATACTTTCAAGGAATTTCAAAGCGCTAGATTTTAGCTTACAAAAGTTGGAATATTAGTACAAGTACGTACGTAGGTATGTAGAAGTTAGGACTGAATCTAAACGCGAAATTCAAAGATCTCTGCTTCGATGAACATGACGCGCCCCGGTTTCGTACAGGTGCAATTTACTAATTAAGAAATTAAGTTTTTCAACGGATTTTCCAAAAAATCTTTCATACAAAGCTTGTTCTGACAATTACGAACACAACAAAATGTAGCAATTGATATTTATTTATATGATAATGGCGATCTCTATTATTTTACAAATCAATTTATTAAACATGGAAGCTCTGTTTTTTTAAAATTAGATATTTGTTTTCAATCTATGACTTGAAGAAAATTAATTACTATCATACCGTGCATCTAATATAAAAAAAAATATGATTCCTATCACGGCTGTCAAGTGTCAGGCAGTACTGTCAAGTGAGTTATTGTGAATGTCAAAGATAACAGCTGTTTAGTAGGTAGTCGGTGCAGTTTGTATGAATTGCGATAGATTTATATTTTAGTAGCTTATTTGTGATTCAAAATAATAAATATTATTAAAGCAAATAATCATCTAAGCCATGCTTGCTAAAGATTGTGGAAGTTACTAAAGAAGGAGCAATAAGATGAAGGAAAATTGAGAGACAGTATAATTTGCCGTATTGTTTGAATACAGAGTGCATTATCTCGTTACCGCGTCCAACCAAGCTTAACTCAGTATTTCCTGCAATAGTGGTCGTAAGTTGAAATTATTGCTTACATTTAATCGCGCTTTATTTGGATTACTTAAACATTTAAGAGGCATGGTAGAATTTGTAAAACAAGATCAGATAATGTATGTATGTGTAATGTGTGTAAGTTGGTTAAAAATAAAAATAAATTATGTGTTCTGGACAAAACTTTCCTCAATTTATAATTGACTATATTTACTGTTTATCAGCAACAGTGCAGTGCTTGAGCTCTCTTACCTTTCTTCTCAGTAGGTGCCTACTAACTTTTTCATTCAACACCAAAACAAGATTCCCTTTTTAATAACCCACTAGTCCTAATTCATGGTTGATATAAAGATTTGCCCCTGTTGCATGAGCCTATTTCCGCTATAAAACTGTGGCAATACTCGGTGAACATTTGTGTTGAAGGCATGATCTAATGAAATTATTTTATTTTAGTCATTAAACATTTATCTTTGAAAATGGAATGTTTCGCCAAATTTCATATAGCAAACAATTGCACCTAAAGTTATTCATTCATTTGTCAACTTACAATTCTGATTAGCAATTAAATAAATGCTGTTTAATTTATTCTAGAGAGTATACCAAAAGGGGTGGGAATGTGCAAGTTTCAAAGTACCAGTGCAATTCATTGAAATTCTTATGATGCCTAAATGTTCACTCAAAAACAGGTTTGTATTCAAAGTTGTTTTAAACCCTTTAGGAAATGTTGAGAATAAGGAGCCATTTGTTCAGTGAGGTCACTATATGCCTGCCTTTTTGAAAGAGGTCTATGTTGAGCAGTAGATTATGACGGAAAACATAACTAGATTACTAGACCATCACTCTTTATTTATAATTTTATGTAAATACAAAAATACTAGTCATTTTATTCATGAAAACATTATTTTCGCAGGATACTGCAACTGCGTGTGATCACGTGCATATTCTCAATACTATGCCTCAAAGCGTTCATCCACCTTTTTGTAACATATGGTGTATACAACTACCCTCACCTGCCAGCCGAGGTCATAGACACCCAGCTGTATATGAAGATAACACCTAACCTAGTCCTACAGAAGTCTAAACCTAATTGTAAATATGAGGAAATACTCAATACTAAAAAATCATTACTCAATTGGGAGGTACCAAAGATTTTTGATGATTTCTCAGTCAAGGGATTGATGAATGGAAGCTATGTACCAGAGCACTGCAACCCCATGTTCAGTGTTGCTATATTAGTAACATATAGGAACAGACAGAGTCAGTTGAATATTTTTCTTCCATACATGCATAATTTCTTAAGGAAACAGAATATACACTACAAGTAAGTATTAGAAAAAAATACACATTATTTAGTGGCTGTGCCATTGAGAATTATTTAACAGAAATTAACCCAGAAACCAACCCCTTATAAGGATTTTTCATACGTTTTCTAATACCTATCGGGCTTTTGGTTCAAATTTACCATTAGAGGGGCGAAATAAAAAAAAAGTGGATAAATTGATCTTATACAAAAACTATCAACCAAATTTCAAGTTTGTAGGCTAAAGTTCGAAGATATCGTGATTAGTTATTGCGTGAATGAGTGAGTGTTTTTCACTTTTATAATAAACATAGATTAACAATATTTTATTATGTTTAATGAAAAAAATATTATTGATTTTAATTAATAATTGATCAAATAATTTGTTAAATCAAAACTGCAACAAAATAGCACTATTTAATGGACAACCTGTATTTGTAAAGATAAGATAAGTCATAATATATCTAAACAAGTTAAAAGTAGGTGAGTATAATTATATTACTAATGGCACATTAACTCTTCTAGAATATACTTAATAGAACAACAAGACGAGAAACCTTGGAACAAAGGTGTGTTATACAACATTGGAGCCAAGCAAGCGATCAGGGACAAGTTCCCCTGCCTGATCCTGCACGACGTGGACCTGATTCCCCTGGACGAGAGCAACCTGTACGCGTGCACCAACGAGCCCCGCCACATGAGCGCCAGCATCGACAAGTTCCGCTTCGTGCTGCCCTACGACTACTTGGTGGGCGGCGCGCTGGCCATCAAAGCCGAACACTATGTCGCCGTCAATGGATTCTCTAATCGATTTGAAGCATGGGGTGGTGAAGATGATGACTTTGCGACGAGACTTAGTGCACATAAGTTGGAGGTAGTCAGGTAACTGAGATCAAGATATAGTACCTAACGAGATTAAGATAATTGTTATCAAGATAATAACATAAAATGAACAATTGGTTTGTATAGTTTAGTTATTGAGACACATCTAATAATGTACCTAGAAAATTGACAAATCAATTACTTTTTGCCATAGATTCCCTCGCGAAATGTCCCGCTACACTATGCTGGTGCACCCTCAGGCGCCAAAGAACAAGCAGCGCAAGCGCATAATGTCGGAGAATAAGCAACACGTCGCCAATGACGGGCTCAGCTCGCTCCCGTACCACACCACGCAGCTCAAGAACCATCGCCTGTTCACACTCATCGGAGCGCGGTTATAGCGCCCGCAGACGTCGCGCACTATCACGAGGTAAACAGGGACCCACTTCTAACAACACGCAGGACAAACTTGCCCGTAACATAGCTAAAGTATAGGTGGAACAAAACTATTTGTACCTACAGCTGCAGATATTATACGAGTATGTACTGAAGCAGAGGTGACTAAAGATGTTGGTGGGTGCAATTTATTCATAATTACTGCTCTAACAGTTAACGAAAACATCGTGAGGAAACCGGCATTTCCTGAATCCAAACAATTGTAAAAAATATACCACTGTGCACTAAATCTGCACATAGTCCTTCCGCCAGAGGTCTGGTCCCTGCAGTGGGAACATTAATAATAACTGATGATAAGATATTTTTATATTCGATTTGAGGTAATATCACGTATGGTATGGAGTGATTCTGATCGTCGTCATAATTTCTCATATTGTCAATGAAACCAATGTGATACTATCAGGATACTATCGTGATCATACCATATTGCCTCTCTTTTTCTACGCGTTATCCCAGTCTTATAATAAGGCACGCTTATTTACTATAATATTGTGAAGAAACTGGAGTCCTACCCAGTTGAAGGCGGGTTTTGTGATAAATGTAATTTCTTTTTAATGCCCCATTCAGTACCTCAAATAAAATCCTTCTGAAGATTAATCAGATGCGGGTATTTTATGGGCCGTTCACTTTCATCATAATAATAATGGTTAACACAAATATACCTATAACAATTTCGATATACTGATAATTCGTGTTTATGATTAATTCCATCGAAACGATAATACATAACTCCAATTATTTCCAAATCAGCTTGGTATTCCAAGGCTAAAAGTGTTGTGCTCGGTCTGTGGAAACGTCGAGACAATGCAGGATGCATTGTATTTAATGTTAAGGATATAAAATGATAAAAGCATGTGGATGACATCGACGACGTTCCTTTCGTCTTACTGTCTCATATAATCTCAAGTGGATAATGTAAAATGGGTGTTGCACAGAAGTTTTCTGAAACTTATTTTCTTATCCTAACATTTTCTGTAACTAAAATATAATTTCGGGTTTCGTTAGTTTTGTTATTCAACATGATGAAAATGAACGGCCCTAAAAATTATGATGATGTCAGACCGACTCGAGTAAAATGAATACAAGACGGACAGAATAGGTACCAATACTTATCTGTTTCGTATCGTAATGTTAATTATTTGTTAAATTGCAAGGGAGTCTGCATGTATTTGCATACACCAACTGTTGTTTTTAAGTAAAACTACTAACAAGATTCAGGGTGTTCAAGTCTGAGAGTATAACTCTTAACTTCCTGACTCCGAGGAGGCTCGCGATGACTGACCGATGTATACAGAGTAGATATACAATTATACAGCCTCAAAAAGATGTATAGACTTATACCAAGCGAAATTTATTGAAGAAAGGATTTCTAGAAGTAGGTACCTATTTGTGATTGATGTCTGAAAGTTTACTATAATATATAATACAATAACTGGTTAGTATCTGATACATGAAAGTACACAATTTAAATTCTATTATTCCAATCACTACTTTACTTAACATTTTCATTCCGATATAGGAATTGGTAAGTACATCCTTTTGAGGCTGATATGATTATAGCAACAATCTGTTCCAATATGTCAAGATGGTTGGTGTTAGGATATTTTCGGCCAAATAAGTTTATATTGTTAATATTTCAAATATTAACGAATAAACGATTGTTGATTTCAGCACAAATAGAACCACATAACACAATATATTATAATGAATACTGACTGATAATGAATGTTCCAAGTGAACTAGAGCTGCCGCCATGCGCCAGCCCGACCACAAACAGTACTTAATGACCCCCTTACCGTATACTTTGATAACTATTTATTCAGTGATAATTCTATGTTTATCAACATTTATACAATAGTCAGTGGCGCGATTATATCTATTTCGTAGTTATATTATATATAAAAGTAACAATTAACTTTACCTATAATTATGTGCTAATTAATTGCTGCATTTGTTAGCTTAATAAGTATTTGAGTATGTAATACACATTCAAGTTATTTTTTAATTTAATTGCTTTATGTGATAATTTACCGTATAGTATTTTATATAATAATTTAGCAATGTAGGATAGCAGCCGGGGCATCGCCTTAGTGGTGTATATTTAAACAGAATAGTCAATAGGTTGAGTTTGGGCGAACAGTGAAGTAGACACCTGCGCATACACTGCGTGTGTATCTTACCTACCTTATGAGTTAGGAACACCTTACAATTGGCTGATAAATTTTAATGAAAAATGTCTCATTTACATCTGAACAATCTTAATTACCTAGGCATGTTATGTATTGTTAACCGAAAAAAATATGGTATGATGATACAGGACATCGTTCTTATTATACACAATATATATATACCACTGCGTAATCCTACGGTAAATAAAGGTGAGGTGCTATGTTAGGCTTAAAATTGTACTCAGCAGTGAAAAGAGGCCAACCCAACTAACAGTCAATCGAGACGGGGTGATGAACAAATAACAATATCTACCTATTATCAAATATATATATGTAAGTTTAAATTCATGCAGGTAATCCAAGGTACCTAGAAGGACATGATTTAGTTTCATGGTTGAAGTAATATCATAATACAATGTACAATTAAACACCCAATCTTATGATTATTTTTAATTATTTAAATACTATAATAATTTATAATGAAGAGGGAGCCGAGGTACGCATATCTAAATACATTCATATTATACCCCTTGTGGATATGCCAGAATTGAAAAGAATATCAAATTATATATATTGTGCATTCTTCATTGAGTGGTCGTGTGAGTGCAGTGCGTCCTAAATCGATACCCAGAGAGGGTAACAGTAATATTCGATGTTACTCAACCCAGGTCTGTGGATATACAACAGTAGGTACTCCCCTACCCAACCCTAAAGATATTACAGGTTTAATGTAAATAAAAAGACACATACTGCACGACGAATACTTTTTCTATCACCATTTAATAAAGTACATTGTATAATTTATTATGAGCAACTATATTAATATAGGTACCTCTTTCTGCCTCAGCTCCCTCTTGAGATGTTACACTAGGGTAATTTTTAGGTAACCCTAATATTGAATGTATTCGCTATCTCGTATTATGATACCATAACTGTTACTGGGGTTTGTCAAATAATAGTGAACCGATTCAAATAAATTGAGTTAAATTTAATATACCTATGGTATGTTATGTTAGTAGCTATTCAATATCATTCAATTGGTAATTAAGAGATTTGATAACTCCTAAATTTGTATAATACTTAATTCGCGGAACGGCAACAACGCACGCTTAGTGTCGAGTATGAATCATATTATTTGACTATGATCTGTGACCTATTTAAATAACGTTTATCATCATAATACGATATACAATTATAGTATTATGTTACCCTATTACGATTATCTTAGTTCCATCGCTAGCTCTCACCAATTGTACGCCACCCATTAAATTCCTGCAATAAAATTTTTGTATATCTATTTATTGCACAAACTGTTATTTATAATGTTTGGCTACCGAGTCTAATGGATTTCTCCTATTTATAAAGAGTTGTATATAAATAAAACATATTTGGAAGAAATGCATGTTTATTACGAAACACTACTTCAGAAAGAGGTCCAAAATAAGGAAATTGTCAGAAAATAATTTGGTATATCTATATGTACGAAGATATTGACAAATGTTACTGTTTATATATTCATTAAATTGATACTCTTGTTTCCTTCCTCTTCATCAGCGTAGGCTTACCAGAACATCACAAATTTCTGTTATGAAATAATGAAAACAAGACATTTGTGTCATAACTGATTGTAATGCGTTAAGTGCGCACGGTGTATTGGTGCATGTGGCCCCAGCTCGTGCCCACGCTGACGGCGACCGGCAGCGACACCCACATGCCGCACGCTCGCCCGCACCACTCCATCACTTGTTTTATAATACCTGAAATATTTGAAGGTAAGTACACTTCACGTCATGTGTACGGGTAGATAGACTGTGCGTCTTCAACTATGTAATGTAATAACTGTTGACTCTAACGTAAGGGTAAGTTGAAAATACAATACAAACCTGCAGCTCTGTCCACGTCTTGGTCCTTCACTTCCCACACCAGCTCATCATGGATTTGCAGCACAAGATGTGCGTCCACTGGCGGTGAGCTACTACGCAGCTTCTCTTCAGTGAGTATCATTGCTATCTTGCACAAGTCTGCTGCCGAACCTGATACGGAAGAATGGAACGTCATAAAAACTGAACGTCAAGAGTCGTGAATCGTTAGAAAGTGCCACTCAAAATCACCAATATTGCTGAGTATCATACTGTTAACTAACAAGGTTTCAACAATCCTTGCTTAAAAATAAAATAAAGACCATTTATTTATAAATTGATTATTAGTTGGTTGCCTTGCTGAGTTCCCTGATATTATGTTGCCGACAACCGGAAATACCACCATAAGAGTGGTACACAAAGAACTTAGAATGTAAACCAGGAAATTACGTTGAAGAACAAAGAACACTTGGCAGCTTTCCCAGGCCAGAAGGAAGGACCTCCAAGCCTAGAATAATAAAGACATTCGAGATTCGTTCTAACTTGACGACTCACCTTGCACTATAAAGTTGACGGCTTGCCGTTCAGCGTGCGCCTTCAAAGCAAAGTGTTCACTGGCGATGTCCTTGAACCTTCGCACGCGGCCGCACAGCGTGGACAGGCGACCGCCCAGCTGGGAGCAGCGACACACCACGCTGCGACCGAACGACTTCAGAGACGGGAATGTTCCTAACAATATTTTAAAGAAAAACATTTGTGGAGTAATAGGAAAGGTTATAAAAAAAAACCGGGTAGGCTAGTGGTGCTATGTTGTAGTCGAATAAAATTATTTCCGTTTTATTTTCCCTTTTGATGGTCTTAGCCAACATAAGCTAATTACGGGGTCGTTTAAAAGTAACTTACTGTTAAAGCTGGCAGTGACCTGCAGCGCCTGCTGGTAGTTCACGTCCAAGATCTCCATGAGCTTGCGCGTGCCGGCTCCGTACAGACTTGCGTATACCAAACGCTTGGTTCGCTCGCGCTCTTCCAGGACAACTTCGCTCTCGGGTTTGTTTAACCTATGAGGAACAAACTTTGCAGGAAGGTGTTGTTTCGAGGTTTACTGAAATTCATTATTGACCTCGAGAGAAGCAGCAATAAGTGCCCGTGATCCTTATGTGCCCACTAATTTATTCTACTGGAATCCCCACCCAACATTTCTCCAAAAAAAAAAAGACTTGAAGCCAAAAGTACAAAGAAGCCACCGCGTGCAGTTGAGGGTATCGGTCAAGGAGGCTAGGTGTTACGCACTGGGTACTCACCACTTGGCAGTCAGTACCTTGAACAGGTCCTCCGAGGCAGAGAGCGCATGCAAGAGCCCAGTATCGGCCGCGGCGTGCGCAAATACGCGACACTCAACGTGCTTAAAGTCGCCAGCGAGGAAGGAATATCCCTCTCTTGATACATATACCGATCGGAACATCAACTTCTCTTTGTCTGCTAGAATCAGTATAGTGACGACTTTGTTCTTAGGGTGCAATATAAAACTGAAGCAAAACAGAGAGTACGACGAAGACGCAATAATATTAGAGATGGAAAAGGAAGTAGTACCAGTAGTGTCTTGATTTTAAAGAAAAGAAAAAAAAAAGGCTCACCAGTATCGCCTGCTTCAGGGAACATGACAAGACTGAAAGGTGTTTTCGGGATAGCTTGCAGGTTAGGGTTGTTGGATGCTATGCGCCCTGTAGCTGCCGCCGTTTGAACCCTGAAATCAATTTATCATTCTTAAAACTTAGAGCATTATGAAAATATTAATAGAGAAATTCATCAGACTTACCAAGTAGGTCTCACTACACCATCTTTAACATGCTGAGCAATGCCCGTGAGGAAAGTGGAGTGAGCTTTGTGCAAATGGCGGTACTCCAGAATTAACTTCGGTAGTGGATGCTCAGACATCAAGCTTCGCAACTGAAAAAGGTCATTATCAAAAGTGTAATATGTTACCAATATTGCAAGTACGTGTTAATACATAGGCATATCAATCAGAAGCTGTTAAACGAATACAAATTGCATTAAAAAATAGTACGCCCTAGTCCGTCCCTATTGGCGACATAATAAATCTCACCATAGTCTCAGACGTCGACTTGGCACCTTTACATAAGGTCTCCCTAATCTTAACGTTGCACTTGGTGTCCAGCTGTAAGTCATCGTACAGGATCGCCCTCACTTGCACGGCCGAGTTGATCTGAAACACCTTCCCGGCAGCCTTGTAACATTGCTGTTCTACCAGCTTCATCCTCGTTAGGAGCACTTCTTCCATAGACTTTAGTTTGGCCAAGTCAATTGATACACCTCGACGCTCCATGTCTAAGATTTTGCATTAGTTCAACAGTAGATTAATCAAGAGTTCAAATATGATTGGTAAAGTAAAAAAATCTATATGAAAAATAAAACAATGGACCTAGGAGTGAACCCTGCGGAAAACTTTAATTATTATAA
This sequence comes from Shargacucullia verbasci, assembly GCA_947562105.1. Lineage (NCBI taxonomy): Eukaryota > Metazoa > Arthropoda > Insecta > Lepidoptera > Noctuidae > Shargacucullia > Shargacucullia verbasci. Next base: position 519,132 of record OX387289.1, on the reverse strand, counting down.
AGCAAATACCTAGTAATTAATTAAAAAGCAGGCAATTTCAATTATTAAAAAAAATATAATAGGTACTATAATTTTTTTTTTTTCTAGGTCCTCTTTCCTATCTTACCAGCAATGATCGGCAACAATTTCATCTCGATATCGACGAACACCTTCCACAGGGAATCTTCCACAAGCATTCCATACAGTCTTTTCCAACAGTCTTTCAAGAGGGACATGTACCAGGCAGACTTCTGCAGCGTGCACTCAGTCGCAATCGTGTAGTGCGGTGTAAAGGACAACAGCTTCTGGACTTCCGTGAAGTTCTCCGGAGGATTGTCAGGGTCAAGAAGGCTGGCGCCGATCTTTAAAGTAAATGTAGGCTTTGGTAAATAAAGTAGGGTAAGTAAATAAGGGATTGACCCAACTGTATAAGAAAAGAAAGAAAGAAAAATATCCTTTCCATCCTCTACTTAACATGGAATGGGTCTCCTGATTGATTATTACAATAATCGGTACCATGTTAGGCAAATGCATTATTTAGTGGTTGCTATGTTCGTGCCAATTCTCTCGCCGCAATGCTTTGGATGTTTTAGACACTCGCGCAAACAGAGGGACGATCGATAGGTTATACTTTTCCAAGAATCACGCTGCAATTGCTCCCCTCAAGGATTTAAATTCCTGATCTTTCAACGTAATATTTCTTAAGTTACCTTGGCATCATACATGTTGATCGAAATAACTTCCATTTGCAAGTAGGACGCGAGGTAAATGAGGACTCCTGGGGCCCCGTAACAGATGACTTTGTTGTTTTCTAATATTAGTTTTAGTGTTTCCCTGTTATAAAAAATTAATAGGTACGTTAGTAGTAGTGAGATAGCACAGTTGGTGCGGTGGTCGAGCGACCGAGTGCTGCGCTAACGTGTCGCGGATTCTATCCCCACTGAACTAAAATTTCCTACACATGTGAATTTGTGTTTCTAAACGCACCTACGATACAGGAAATATTCCTGGTGTGGTAATATATTGTAGTGATAATAATAAATTTGACTTAATATGAAAATAGTGCAGCATATTAATGGGCAGCGTTCTACGTTCTGCCTTGTTTGTGGACAAATATTTGCCACTGCACCCTTTGGTCTCGTAATAAATACAAGAGATAGTTAGTGTTATTACAATGAGTATGAGGAGTACGAAACTTACTTGAGTTTTTGGCCAGCACCCATGAAACAGTAGAACATATCATCATTATTGACGATGACACCCTCTGCAGCGCACGCACCGTCAGTGTGATGACTATTAAGCTGACAGAAACCATTGCTACAATATAAAATTGCTCAAATTACTCAATTTAATTGTAAGCGACACGGGAATACTAACAAAGAACCACAAAATTTATATTGCACAGCTTATGTTATTGAAACGTAGAGACTGTAGTGTAGTGAGTATATAAACCACTGAAATAATTTAATGATTTAAAATTCAAATTAACAAAACAATGCTCCTGAATACAGTATTGGAAATAAGCATATAGATGAAGTTGAATAGAATCCAAAAGTACCTAACAATAATGTTTCTTCAAATTGAAATGAAGCAACATTACAAGAACTGATATCAAATATAGTTGGGCTTGTGAACTTTAATTTATCGCAGTCCATTGCATAGGTTTATCCTAAATTCCCAATTCGAGCCACAACACCCGGATCTCACCCATATCATTCGTTTTCTAGTGGGCCCATAAAACGATAACGTAGTACGTACCTGTATATTAACACAGCTATGATTTCATTATTCTTAACATCACGCAGTTTATCTGCATAGATTTCTATGTTATTTTCATTTACAGTACATATATCATACTTAACATCTTTCACGGCTAATTGAGATTTTATTGGAGCTACAAATTTCTTTACCTTTTTCTCTTTGATACCATCATTTGCTTTGTTTTCTTTAGTGTCAGTATCTTTTTTAGTTATTTTAGTATCGTTTTGAGGTTTACTGTACTTCATAACACCGTCTTTATTTGCTAATCGTGCTTGGACTACTCTTTTTGTAGATTTCAACGTTTTATCAATATTTATTTCTTTGCCCCTTTCAATTATTTGTTTACCGAAATTTAATGTTGGTTCCTGTTTTTCAATATTAGCTGTTTCTGGTCTAATTTGAACCGCACCGGTCTCTTGTCTATAAATTTCAATTTTATCCATGTCTTCAACGGGATTATGTGGATCAACATTTTCTAGCCAACTTTTTACTGCCTTCGTATAGCTTTGTTTACGAAAATTATTCTTTGACTTGGCAGTAAACATACTGTTTCCTGCTTTAGCTGACTCTTCTATTTTAGTGTTGCTTTCCATCTCGCCAATTTCAGTTCGAACTTTCTTTGTCTTAAAAGTAGCTTTTTTATTTTTACGTTTATTACCTTTATCGGTAACTATGTTAATATCTTCAGTTACTTTAACACTTTCTTTAGGATATGGAATATCGAACATTTCAAAGTTGTCATTCCTTTCTTTAATTTCTGCTTGAAAAGTAGTCATATCCCTAAACAATTCAGAATCAACCATATCGTCCCAATTTATGCCTGAACTTGTATTTTCATTTGTACCTTTATTAAGGTTATTTCGATCGATTGTGATTTCATCGTCAGAATCTTTATTGTAAATGTCATGAACCAGATTCATATTAGCTGCGATAGTTGAATGAACGAAATCATCTGCATCGTTCTGTTTGGGTACACTTTTAATTAATTCTACTGACCTGGGTATAGCCGGCTCAATGTTGACCGTTAAATTAAATGATTTTTCCTCGAGGTATGTCTGTTCACAAGATATCGGTAGTACAGAAGGTGTGTACGGTATAGGATTAACCATTGCTTCTGCATTGAATCTTTAAATAAAGGATTTACAATAGGTACAACTAAATTATATATAGGTAAACAAAAACCTCCCGACAGTTCTTGGTTCTATTTAGTTATATCTAATAATTACCTACTTATATTTAGAACATACACAGAGCTAAAATATTCGCCTAGATGCGGGTCTGTCGCAGTTATGTTTCCCATAGAAATAAACACAAAGTACAATAAATACGAGTTAGAATAACTTTGTTTGTTATAGTTAATTTTCCTAATGCCAAGAATATTTGTTTGTAAAGGCTAATCGGACCTGGGACTGAATGACGTTGATTATTCCAATACGTCTTAAAACATACCTTCTCAAGTATTAATGTATAATAAATAATACATTGTTTCTTAAGAACTATGAACTTAAACTTATAAAACAGCAATAATTTCTTTAGGGCCAATAGCCAGTGGTAGTTAGTTATACTCACGTTAATACTCTCTTATGTTGAACTGGACTCTGACGATAGTGAGATTCATTTTGTTTTTGATGCTGTGCTATGAAGGAAAAAGGGAAATTAAATACAAAAGACTCAATATCAGTTACATACGTACGTTTTTGTTAGATTATACCTTTATCCCATTGCTTTATGAGTACATATAGTACTTTTCTACCAAAAGGTGACAAATACTGTTCGTATATTTGAGGATTGAGGCGCGAATGATTTTTTCTATCCATAGCCGGTTCCCGTAGTACAACAAGATTAATATATGTTTGAAAAAGCGCGCGGTTCATCATCACTACCTTTATACCTATTTCGTTTCATGTTATGATTAAGATATTAGCTTATTCAGCCGAGTATTTTTATTATACTGGCTTTACGCTTTTCTATCGGTCAAAATTGAACAATTTGTAAATTAATCATCCTTAGTTTTTGTCACCATTTATTATATTCGTCAAATATTCCACATAAATAATAATTATCCTTGTAAAAACATCATTTTTTAAATCTCGCTATTAAATCTTTTTTATCATTGACAACACAATATACAATAACGTCGTTCAGCTGTCACAATAAAAATCGTAAATCCTATGATTGCGGAAGGAAAATTCAGAATAATTATTTACAAATGTTTAATGTGATACCACAGTACTTTTTCTCGATGAAAATAAAGTAGTCATGGCTGTAAATTTAGAAAGTTGTGACAGTTTACCTCCCGACGAGGAGCCAAAATTGAAATACGATAGACTCGCGAATGATGTACAAAATATCTTGTTGAAAGACGCAGTGAGCTGTATTTGTGTGCATACCAAGTTTATTTGTCTGGGCACACAGTGGGGGGTGATACATTTGTTGGACCACGAAGGTAATACAGTGCCGATATCGCAAGACGGAAAGAACAAGGAGTTGCAAGCTCATGCCATAGCTGTGAACAAGATCTCGGTGGACCTGAACGGAGACTACATCGCGAGCTGCTCGGACGACGGCAAAGTGCTCGTATATGGGCTGTACTCGGACGACAACACTCACAACCTGACACTGGGCAGGGTGGTAAAGTCTATTGCTTTGGATCCTAGCTACTTTAAGTCAGGATCAGGGAGGAGATTTCTGACAGGTAATTTTGTTCATAACAAACAAGAGGTAAACATTTCATAGCTTAGAATATAATTTCATTTAAAAGCTAAAACAAAGAAAGTCGTCATTTTATGTTAGGTATCATTTTTTTTATTTGGTGCAAATTTAGCATTTCATTAATAAAAGGTATCACAAATACCTATACAAGACTGATTATATTAAAACACAATAATTTGTTAGTAACACATTCATGCCAAAGAGTTGCTCATTAGCATTATTCATATTGTTATCATAAATAAATCTGTAGCTGTTAATGATAATGCCCTAAGGATACCTTGTTTTGTAAACAATAAATAAACAATTTTGATAGATACAATTAGATTCTGATTGTCTGATAAACACCATTTATTAGTAGATTAACAAATACAGATAATTTTATTAAAATATGTATAAAAATATCATTATGTCTGTTGTATGAAATCAATTACACCTTTGCATGTCACTGCACACAGGCAAAATATCCTGGACCTAATAATTCAGGGTCTAGGATGATTGGTAATAAAATATTGTAAATTACAATAATTAGGTCCTAATTATTGTAATTTACCATGTTTGTGGCAAAATAAAGAATGTATTCTATTCCATCAAAACTAATGCTTAGGCATGGGTGTATATTAGGTTGGACCTATCAATATTGCTATTTACAGGATCAACCCCTGATCACAGGTGGATTATAAAATAATCCTTATATGTACTTATCAACCACAATAGCAACCACAAGACGAATGGGTTTTACGTGATGTGATATATCTATAACATATACTATTACTAACATAGCCTTTAACAATGCAATTTAGAATATATCCTTGCTTTAAGAATTAGGTTTGTACTATGTAGTTCATGATCAGAAAATAAATAAAGCTGTGTTCCACAAAGCAATGAGTCAACACTATTTAATTATTTTATATCAAATTAATTTATTTGCTTTTAAAGACTACCAAGTAAATTATTGTCAAAGATCTGATGGGTGAAATAAATTAATACCTGTCATCACATAATAACTAATGTACTTTGACACACAGGAAAAAGTTTTACTTTCCCTATTAAATATTACAATCAGGCATAATGTGACTAGTATAATTAAATTTAAAATTATCCCAATTTCAAACAAAACTGTTATAAATGTAAGGCACAGCCTTTATTCAGAAGCAGTGGTTTAAGTCTTTGTTTATCTTGCTGGGTTGGTGCAGATTGGCAAACATAATTACATATTATTTATACGGTGGTGTAAATATCATAAGGTAACAATTACTAAAGCTTAAATTATTATTTTTATGTTCCAGGCGATAACAAATTAACATTATATGAAAAAACATTCCTGAACCGCCTTCGTAGCACAGTGCTGTGCGAATGCGAAGGCTACGTGCAGGCCATGTCGTGGCACGAGCGGTTCGTGGCGTGGGCTAGCGAGGTGGGCGTGCGCGTGTACGACCTGGTAGCACGCTGCTCACTCGGCCTTATCCAGTGGGAAAAAGTCCCAAACCGCTCCATCGAAGACTACCGGTGCAACCTGCTCTGGTCCGCCCCCAAAACACTCATGATAGGCTGGGTCGACACCATCAGGATATGTGTCATACGGAAACGAAGTCAAATCGAACTACAAACGCGAGATGTAACTGAATATCTTGTTGATCCCGTGTATACGTTCCAGACCGACTACTTTATCAGTGGCTTAGGTCCGCTAGATGATCAACTAGTTTTACTGGGAGTGCCCAAGGAGTGCGACGCTGAAACCGGTAAGGCGCAAAGACCTGTGCTGACTGTCGCGGATTACAAAGACTGTGAATTCTGTGAAGTATCCACAGACAGCCTCAACATTCGTGGTTACGAGGAATATTCCTGCAACGATTATTATTTAGACATGCTCATTGAGGAGAATAGATTTTTTATTGTGTCCCCTAAAGATATTGTAGTTGCTAGTCCCTACGATATCGATGATAGAGTTAAGTGGCTCACAGAGCAGGGTCGATTCGAAAAAGCCATTACTGTTCTAGAGGAAGTAGGTGGGAAGACTTCAAAACATTCGGTAGTGACCGTCGGCGTTCAGTACCTAGACCACTTAATGGCAGAGCACTTGTACGAGGAGGCGGCGATACTCTGCGCTAGGATATGTAAGAACGACAAAGTTTTGTGGGAGACACAGATATTAAAATTTGCTGAAGTGAACCAGCTACGATCTATCAGTCATTATGTGCCTAAAACTACGGAACAAGCATTAAGCTCACATATATACGAACTAATAATCTATGAATATCTAAAGCTAGATCCTCAAGGATTCTTGAAACTAGTACAGGAATGGAACCCAGCGTTATACAAGACTGGCGTCATTGTAAAAGAAGTTATAGAACACTTGTTGACTACGAAGGTTGACAAAAATATCTATTTAGAAGCTTTGGCTTTGTTGTACTGCTATCAGAAGAAATTCGACAAGGCTTTGACGACATACCTGACCCTCCAGCACAGAGACGTGTTCACACTGATCACTAGACATGACATGTACAATGTGATACACGACAAAATACTGGACCTCATGACTCTGGACTGTGATAGAGCTATATCAGTACTTTTAGACAAGAAGAACAAGGTACCTGTAGAGGTAGTAGAAAAGCAACTCACAAATAATGATATTTTCCTCTTCAAATATTTAGATGCTTACAGCAAAATTGAACCTAATGGAAGGTATCACGGAAAACTAGTTAAACTTTATGCTAAATATGCGAGAGAAAAACTTCTTCCATTTTTAAAATGCAGTGATAATTATCCAATACAAGAAGCATTGGATGTGTGTCAAAATAATGAATTTTACCCTGAAATGGTGTTCCTATTGGGACGAATCGGGAATACCAGAGAAGCATTGCAGATCATAATTGAACAACTGGAGGATATAAATCAAGCAATCAATTTCTGTCAAGAACATAATGATAAAGAACTGTGGACAGACCTTATCAAACGGACTGTGGATAAGCCGGAATATGTGACGTTACTGCTCAAGAGAATAGGAAACTATGTAGACCCACGAATGTTAATACAAAACATACAATCTGGATGTGAGATCAAAGATTTAAAGGACTCGTTGGCAAAGATGATGTGCGACTATCATCTTCAACTTTCAGTGCAGGAAGCTTGCAAGGTGATCACTTTGCGAAATTACTTTGAGTTGCATCAGAAATTGATTATCAATCAACAGAGGGGTATATCTGTTACTGATGACTTCATGTGTTGTGCGTGCCAAGGTCGAATCATAATCAGAGACTTGTCTAATGCTTCTGATTTGATGGTGTACAATTGTAGGCATTCCTTCCACAAAGAGTGCCTTCCTGACGGAGTCCAGTGCCAGAACTGTATGGTGTGCAGTGCGGTCAAAATGTGACTTGTATTACTAAAGCTCAAATCTTAGATAGATACTGTATATAATGATCGAACAATATTTTTCCATTATAAACTTGTATAATTATGTTAATCAAACTAATTATTTAAAATGTTTATCAATGTTTGGTGCTTTTATAATGAAGTGGCTTGTATTATTTTTCCTTGTATTAGATAAACCCAGGTACCAATAAAACGATACTAACGAAAATATGTTGCTGTAATATTATTTATTGAGAAAATATCCGTTTCATATAATAGATACAAGTTTAAGATGAGAGATATATAATGCGAAAGCCGGAAAGCCGGATGTTTAATCTGAGTCTAACAGTAGATTGCGATAAGCTATTTTGAGTATTCAATTAATAATAATTGATAAGTATTTACTCAAAAATAAATAAGTACCTTTTATAATTTTACCCCGAGTTGTCACATCCGTACTGTCGAAACAGTGTGCAGTATTAAATTATGTTTGGTAGGACAGGGGATTAGCGGTAAACAAAACTCTATAATGTGTCACGAACGCACCGTCCGGAGATAGTTTGTGTCAAGTCTTTAATTTGTTCTTGTCATATGCTGAGATGTGAAAAGTGCTTTTAGAAAAAGCTTTCTATGATTATTTTTTACTAAAAGGTAAGTTGATGTGAACCAAGCTTAAAAATACAAATGCAACTTTGGCATGTGAACGCAGTTAAATGACATTCCTTTTCACCAAATGAATGAATGAGTTCAATAAATAAAAATCCTTGTATTGGAGGAACTGTAATAGAAATTGGGCTTCATAACGATGAAAAGATAAACCTAAAAAAAAATGTAGTTTAACTGAGTTGAATCAAGATGTCAAATCGAAAATGTCCTATGCGTAAAATGAAAAACAAATTTATTGTTTATTCCCATGTGGTGGAAAAATGGACGCGCACATGATTCTGTGAGGTTTTGAAAATGTTTTCCTTTAGTGTTCGCGTTCGTTAAGCGTTAAAACTTGACTAATTTGTGACTTAGTGTTGTGTGAAAATGACAGAAATGCCTCCTTATCTCGCGGTTAAAGATGAGGAGAAAAACTGTGGTCAGGGTGACAGTGATACTTCTTCAGACGTAGACGACTGGGATTTACCTCTGAGTTTTGATAAACCTAGGCACCTTGAGCCTATAAAGGGCGCCGAACGCGTAGAGCACACGTGGAGGGTCAAAGAGAAGGTATGACAGGCACTTTCAATTGATAAATTGTGTGTACGTTATTGCGTAGCTGAGTGTAACGTAAGTGCGATGAAAACAAACGCACATGGTTGATTGAATGAATGCGTCGTTAGCACAGCCTAGGTCAACGAGCGAACTTTAAAAAAATCAACTTTATTATTGTAGTAATTACGATTGAGGTTTCTCAATACCATTCATTATTTAATGGTCTTTGACTGTGTGTTTTTTGTAAATGCTTAATTAAAAATGATTTTGTTTACCTAAACCAGTAAACTAAAATCACTAATAAATACAATTGATATTACATTTTATAAAAAAAAATGATTTCACAAGTGGGTAGGTATTCAAATATTTGTTTACTAACACTATGAACTAAAATAGAATCTTCTTGTAATAATAAAATAACTTTAAAGGTAAATTAATCATAATGTCATTGTTTATTTATTTTTCCATAAAGTGTAATGTTTGTAGAAAACACCTTTTAATATGTTTTTAGTATATTTCAGGCTATGCATAATATCATTCTAATTTATAATTCTATGTAAAATAAGTTCTATTATTGCATGAATTATTTTAAAACTTTTTAAGAGGCTTATTATATGTACAAATTATGTATAATATGTGATCAGTGTTATCTTAGGGATGGAAAAATAATGGAACATATCTAACATGGAATGCATATCTGGCCACTATCCAGAGTATGGTCTACTTGGCAATTTAAAAAAATATATATATACTGCTATTTTTTTACATGCATTTCAAATATGATTTATATTTTATAAGATATATGACACCTGCTTTTGTCCTCTAGAGCAGCCTCTATGTATAAAAACAATACTACCTGTATACAAAAACAATAATAATGTTTACATTATATAATCAACAAGTCATTCTATTCTATTTGCTATATCTTGCATGTCCAAATGTAATACACTGTTACAACAGTAACAAACTGATATTTTTTGGTCAATGGTGGTAAGAATTTATCAATTTGTATAGATTATCAAAACAAATCACAACAAAAAACATAACATAGCATCATACCTGTATTCCCAAAACATTAGGTATACTATTGTACACTCACATTTCACCGAAGCAACAAAAAATAGACCCTTCAAACTTATAATATACTAGCTTCCGCCCGCGGCTTCGCCCGCGTGGTTTATGAACCCGTACATTTTCCCAGGATAAATAATATATAGCTAATGGTTACGTAATATATAGCTAAATGGTTATTGTGGGTTATCCCTAAGAGATAGACGTATACCATCCCGGACTTTTTTGTAGACTTTTTTATGTTGTAGTACCAGGGCTTGAAATACCGTTAAAAAAATGGTATCGTTATAGGCGCTTGACAGAGTTAACGTTATTTATAAAATAACGTTATAAAATATAACGTTATTTCTAGAAGAATTTATCGTTAAAAATATTTAACGTTATCATTTACATTATCAATAATTTTACCGTTAAGTGTAAGTTTTGTTACCTACCGTCTATCTCTTTCAATCGCAATGATTGATCGACGTTGAGAATGTACACACGTGTTTGCTGCATTTTCAATATTTTTTGCCGCTGTGTTTGTGTGATTAGTTTTCCAGTCGTAAAAAGAGGCAAACCTATGTTTTTTTTGGATAAGTATTTTGAAAACAGCGAAGATCTCTTTGATACACACTTAATCATGTATAGCGCGGCTGTTACTGCATGTCGTGTGGCTAATGTCAAATTCCCTGACTGTGACAGAGCCACACGACCAAAATTCGCCATCCCAGCCTGGCAATGCAGGATTGAGCGTCGTATCGAGGGGGCCAGAGTACTCATCGGCAAACTATTTTGAGAGCTAAAATTAATTCACATATTGAAAATAACTCGATTATGTCTGCCTCTCAAAATGGATGTAAGAATGGGTCTCGAGGTACTAAGGAGCTGCTCCTCATCGACATGGTTATTAGCCAACAGGTTCGAAGATCTTGAAAGAATCAGTCGACATGTTGGATAGATTACAAGAAGGCCTACGACTTGGTCCCTCATACATGGCTCATGAGGGTGCTGGAGTTGTATAAAATAAATACAACTCTACGCACCTTTCTTGCGTCATGTATGGGGCAATGGAGAACTGTTCTTCACTATCCAGGGTGTCGACAGATTGCGGGGAACGACGAGCTCATTAAAATCGAGCGGGGAATATTTCAGGGTGACAGTTTGAGTCCACTCTGGTTTTGTTTGGCCTTGAACCCTTTGAGCACACTGCTGGAGGGTTCGAGGCTGGGCTATCCTTTACGGAGAGGAGGTCAGGTGATATCGCACTTGCTTTATATGGATGATTTAAAACTGTTTGCCCCTACTAAATTGCAACTGATGAAGCTACTGAAGGTAACTGAAACTTTCAATAACTCCATCAGGATGGAATTCGGTGTGGACAAATGTGCAGTCATGCATGTAAAGCGAGGAGGGATAGTGGAATCCGAGGGACTACAACTCTCGGACTCTATAAACCTGAAATCACTCTCCGCAAGCGATACTTACAAATACCTGGGTATGTCGGAGGGGTTAGGCATCATTGTGGCTGATATGAAGCAATCGTTACAGGAGCGTTTCTTTGGCCGCTTGAATAAGGTTCTTAAAAGTTCCTTATCAGGTGGACATAAGGTTCGCGCCTTTAATGGTTGGGTCATGCCAGTCCTGATGTACTCCTTCGGCATACTCAAGTGGACTCAAACTGAACTACACGCCCTGGATAAGAGAGTCCAGACACTGCTGACCGCAGATCGGATGCATCACCCACGATCGTCGGTGATGAGATTGTACATCCAACGGAAATGTAGTGAGGACGAGGCTTTTTAAATGCTAAGACGCTCCACAACCGTGATGTGTGCAATCTCAGGGAATATTTCCATAAAAGCGACGTATGTATGCATCAAGACGTGGTCGCAGTGGACAAAGGGCTCACCCCGCTGTCGTTGGCTAACGAGAACTGGCGCAAACCTGTGGTACTAACTACCAATGATCGCAAGGAGCTACACGGACGCTTTTTCCGGGCTCTCCATGGGCCCGATGTAGACTTCATAGCGTCCGTATCTTGGCTACGCTTCGGTAATCTCTTTGGGGAAACCGAAGGGTTTGTCTGTGCAATTATGGACGAAGTTATCTTGACGAATAACTACCGGAGATATATCATGAAAGATAGGACGGTTGACATATGTCGGGCATGTCACTATCCAGGTGAGTCTATCAGACATATCATATCTGGCTGTTCTCGTTTGGCTAACGGCGAGTACTTACACAGACATAACCAAGTGGCCAAGATCATCCACCAGCAACTTGCTCTGTACAAACTTGTGGATCAAGATCCACAGGTACCATACTACAAGTGTGTGCCCGACTCAGTTCTCGAAAATGACCATGTCACGTTGTACTGGGATCGGTGTATCATCTCTGACAGGACTATTGTAGCCAATAAGCCTGATATAGTGGAGATAAATCGATTAGCACACCGCACGATGATAATCGATATCACCATTCCGCATGACGAGAATCTCGTGAAAGCTGAGAAAGAGAAACAAATGAAGTATCTCGACTTGGCGCACGAGGTTGTCGACATGTGGCATGTCGATTCGGTTATCGTAGTGCCGATTGTTGTGACGGCCAATGGCCTGATGGCCAAGAGCCTCGACCAACATCTCAAGAGGCTCTCGTTGGGCGGCTGGGTCAAGGGACTGATTCAGAAAGCGGTACTCCTTGATACGGCACGTATTGTAAGGAGGTTTCTGTCTCTGGAGCCCTAACCACCGGTAACTTGGACCCTGTTCCCAATGCCGGTTGGTCCCTATTTTTTTATATTTATACATGTGTTTTTTATTATTAATAATTATACTTATAAATTTAAGAAAATATGTATTTGGATGAATAAAGGATATAATAATATAATATAAAATAATAATATAATATAATTGTTCAACGCACTCAAATTAAATTATATTAAATAAAAAAGAACTTACAGATAATTTATATTATTTAAGTAAATACAAACTTTTAATTTTTTTTTCACAATCGGGCACTAAACAAGTTGAGGTGTTGTCGTTATTTATTTTAAAATACCTGTAAACTACATTGCGTTTTTTCCGCCCCATCTTACACTTTCAAAATCACGACTCGGAACAAAATCACGTATAATAAATCAAAATACAAGTATTTGAATTATTAAGTAATCTTAAAATGCTGTGGAGCATCGAGAGTCGAAACAACTTGAGACAGTAGTGGCAACAGCGCTGTAATACCACATGGAGGCTAACGCGGGTGCGCGGGCCGCGCCACGTTGCGCGTCGGTTTGACAGATCGGCAACGTCGCTTGAAGTATCGTTAAAATTAACGTTAAAATTAGCGTTATTTTTTAACTTTAAACATTATTTATTTATCGTTATAATTGCGTTATGTTTACAAGTAACGATACCAGGTCATAACGATACGATCGGTATCTTAATGAAAATAACGTTAATTAACGATACTTTTAATGGGAATTGGTAACGTTAACAAGCCCTGTGTTGTACAATACTGTAGTACATTATTTTGATCTATCTCGTAGGGTTCAGCCAGCGTTTGAAATGTAAGCGCAAAAAAATGAAATTATTTACGACATCACATTAGAAACCTCAAAAATAACAGTACTTCTCCACTATTTAATGGATGTTATCTATACATATAAATAAAATTGGAGTGTCTGTTTGTAATATTGATATAACCTTTTTTTACTACATGCATATGAATATATATACGGTACATACACCAAAATAACATTTTTTACAATTTTTGTCTGTCTGTCTGTCTGTCTGTCTGTCTGTTTGTATAGGCTAATCTCTGAAATGGCTGGACCGATTTTGACGGGACTTTTATTGGCAGGTAGCTGATGTAATAAGGAGTAACTTAGGCTACTATTATTTTAGAAAAATTCTTTTATTTTAGAAAAAAATAGGGTTAAGTGCATTTGGTCTCACTAAAAAATACATTGTTAAGTTCCGACATCCACGCGAACGAAGTCGCGGGCACAGCTAGTTATACATATAAACCTTCCTCTTGAATCACTCTATCTATTAAAAAAAACCGCATTAAAATCCGTTGCGTAGTTTCAAAGATTTAAGCATACAAAGGGACATAGGGACAGAGCAAGCGACTTTGTTTTATACTATGTAGTGATAGTGACTATGTCACAGAGTAATTGTTAAATCTGTGATATTATTATTTCTCTAGTGAAATTATAATAAACCATAGGTTAGGCTACTAACCTACGGTTTATTTGTATTGTTTTTTACAATTGGACTAAAGACATTATAATATCATGGATTTGACTATATTCCTGTGACATATACAACGCTTTTCACCTTTATCTATTAGGTATGGTATAGACGAGCTGTTTTCCGCAAATACACGCTTAAGCGCATTTTTTGCATCAGAGTGGGAATAATGTCAGTTTATTTGATCCACTCCAGTTCTTTGAGAAATGTCAGCAGTAAGTTTTGCACTTCAGTAGCATGTGGGCTGCCATTTCTTCCTCTTCCATGTATGGTCTGCACAGAGGACTGTCTGTAATTCCTATAATGAAAAGATCTCAACCTTTTCTAGAAGATTTCAACCCTTTAATATTTATTGTTGTGTACTCTTCCATCACATGAGTCTGTTGGGGGCTGAGTGTAGTAATGTGTGTGGGTGGAGGTACTCCTTGGCCTAACACTTTGCGATTACTGATTAATTAAAAATGCTTGTTTCCTTAGTGAATACCAATATTTGCTTAGCTTTTATGAATCAGTAAAAAAATTACATATTTGAACAGTACAAGACACACTGCGTGGCTTTGGTGCTGTGCCTGAATGTGGGAGTGGACCCTCCTGATGTGGTGAAGACGCAGCCCTGTGCCAGACTTGAATGTTGGATTGGTATGTATATGAGGGTATTTTAGAATTTAGTAAAGACCTTGTATTTCAATGAACTTAAGAGCCTTTACGCCGTACGGTCCGTTATTGGCATTTTTCATCCTGAAATTACTTCGTTAAATTGTACAGATCATATATCAAAGTTGCGGTCCATTTAATAGGAAATTTTATAAAGAACAAATCTAATACAAAACATTTTTAATTTTTTTAATAATTGTATATACTAGGGCTATTGTTTGACACCATGTTTTGTTAAATTTACGAAACGGGACTACTTCATCCTTCGATACCTGGCAAAGTATATGAAATAAAAGCAAAAAATAACGGTTTTTAGAATACATATATACTCTTGTACAAATCTAGTAGAAAAAATTTTAAATAATTATTATTATTCTAAAGTAAATTACGAAACAACATAGCATAAATGATATATTTTTAGGCATTTTCAAAGCCAATTTTGACAAACTTAACGATGGCTATATTACATATTATAATTTTTTTACATTACTAGAATATATCCTTAACAATATGGCACAAAAAATTTCTTCAAAAATGTTATAAACTATTTTTAAAAGAATTTTTAAAAGTACCATATAAACTGACCCGCAACTAGGCGCGAGATCAGTGCCCGCCGAGGCTTTCCAGGGTAGGGACGTGTCGCTCTGCGCTCCGTTTTTTCGAAGAAAATATTACGATTCTGAATGAATAAACTGGACTAAATCTAGTCCAAAACATATTGATACTTTGGGTAGAAGTAAACAGTTGAATTATTTTTGACGACTTTTTATCAAAATTTGTACAATAATTGTTCATAGCCCTCTTATACTTTTTGGTGAAGAGTCATGATGGTGGAGCCGATGGCATCGAAGACCTGATGATGGATCCTTAAGGTTACAGGAACTCGGTAACTGTTTATAGTAGAACCACCGTGTTTAGGCTTGTTTCATTTATCTCGATCGGTACTTTTATCCTAACTAGTGCTGATGCCCTGATGATGCTGATGATGATGGGAAGTGTTTACAGGAACTCGGTTACTGTTTATAATAGAACCACCGTGTTTAGGCTTGTTTCATTTGTCTCGATCGGTACTTTTATCCTAACTAGTGCTGATGCCCTGATGATGCTGATGATGATGGGAAGTGTTTACAGGAACTCGGTTACTGTTTATAATAGAACCATCGTGTTTAGGCTTGTTTCATTTGTCTCGATCGGTATTTTTATCCTAACTAGTGCTGATGCCCTGATGATGCTGATGACGATGGGAAGTGTTTACAGGAACTCGGTTACTGTTTATAATAGAACCATCGTGTTTAGGCTTATTTCATTTGTCTCGATAGGTCATTTTATCCTAACTAATGCTGATGACCTGATGATGATGATGATGATGATGATGATGATGGGAGGTGTTTACAGGAACTCGGTTACTATTCATAATAGAACCACCGTGTATAAGCTTGTTTCTTTTGTCTCGATAGGTACTCTTATCCTAATTGCTGCCGATGACCTGATGATGATGGGAGTTGATTACAGGACCTCGGTTATTGTTTACAGTAGAACCACGGTTTTTAGGTTTGTTTGATTTAGTATAGTGCCGATAACCTGATGATGAGGTTGTGAGGTGCTTTTAGAAACTATATCCACCGTGTTTGAGTTTAGGAATTTGTATTAATTTAATCAGGTCTGGGAAACAAAGAGCTTTTTGTTTATTCGGGAAAATAAATAAAATAATAAGTAATGTACACAATATGTATCTTGATTATTGATATAATAATTCGCCACCGGAAATATGAAGTTTTAAGAAATAGCAAAAAACTAAAAAAAAAATGGATATAACCTTGTATTTCTTTCAACTTTAATGGTATCATAATAGTAAATATACCATTTTTCTTATATTTTTGCGCTCTATTTTTCCTATAAAACAGGATTTCAATAACTCTTTTAGTTTCAGATATAGCCATTACTGTAAGGGAAAAATTATTTTCATCAGCGATTAAGGCAATTTATTATCAGAGAAATCTTTAAATCATGTTTAAATTTAATGTAAAGGCTATTAAGTTTTGTAATTATTTAGGGTATAATACCTTTGTATAACTATTTTATTTCGGTTTTAGAGTTACGCTAAACGTATGTAATATACAAATTTGATGCTTGATGTTTGGACTTAAGGTTGAATTTGTTTTATCTCTGCATGAGTATTTATTATCATGCCATGTAATTGCTTTATTATTTATATTTTTTTAAAGATCTCAATTATTTAAATATACCAATCGATAGAGCGGAATTTTCTGAGTAAAACTGTATATTTAACTAATTTTCGACAATTTGTCCCTTACATTAATTCATATTTCCGGTGACGATATTATCGTATTATGAAAATATATCGTAATATCTAGGTACTAATAATTATTAGCTCATGTGAATAAACAAATACTAAAAACTACAATACAAAATAAATTATAATAAACTAAAAAATACCAAAAGGGCAAAAAGGATCAACATCGCCACCGCGCGCTTTAAGCATTGCCTCCTCACAGTCCGCACGCACACACACAAGCGGGTGAGCGGTCGAGCGCTGTAAATACCTAATTTCGCTCGCCACCGCGCGGCGTAAACGCTCTTAAGTAATTTTCTATAAACATCTTAATATAAATACTTGGTCCGAGGGTCGTTTTAGGGGCAGAATTGTTCATAACCAAATATTTTGATAATTTTTCGAGTTTTAAAATACTGCATCAACACATAAATTGCGGCGCATGATTCACGCCAGTTATTTGGGTGGCGTGAATCACCTGTCTAGAGCTCACTATGTCTACCTATTTTGATCCTGATAGTCGCGCTATGCATAATAAAGAAATGATGCAACAGCAACTGTGAGCATCATCAGAGACAACACCTACAAAAGTCAAACAACTTTTTTTTATTCGACCTGTGGTACTAGTATGAAAGATTAGCAACATAACATAATAAATATTAGGTACATGACCTAATATTTATATTATGTGCTTAATTAATCCCAGTCCCACCCGACAATATTACGTTGCGTGTTTCCATCAACACGCGTGCCATAGGTTCGTCCACCTTGGCTCTTGCGAATTTATATTTATGTGTTTTATAGCTCTATTTTTGTAAATTACGTGCCTAAAGACTTTTGAGGCCTACACATGGACTCGGTAGGCCCATTGGAGACCATTGCGATCAACCAAGTAAATTCGATAAGATTAAAGCAAAAAGCAATAGACAGTCTGAACAAAACCAAAAAACAATTAAATATTATTCTAATTGTAATATTTCTACACCAGATACGGTAGTATATGTGAATCACTATATAAGTTTAACATCTGTAATTACCATATACTAAGAAATAAACGATATTCTATTCTATTCTAAACAAGTTTGGGTGAACCAATCATTGTTAGTCCAATTGTTTATAGTGGTCTTTAACTAAAAGATAAATAAAGAGAGAGATCTCTCTTTCCAACTTTATATTTAGCCTCGTCACAGTCGGATAACGTGTAGGAATACCATATTCAACTATTAGTATACATTTTACTTTTTAATGCATTAATTCCCAGTCAAAAGTGGCATAAAATTATTTTAATCTAGACTAGTCTTGAGAAATGATTCATGCGCTTAGAACATCCGATGCCTATACATAATTAATAAGGATCATTAGATTACATAAAATTCGGCAAATTTTCCGCTAAGTGATGAGTCAGTGGAACAATGTAAGGTTAAACGCCAGACAATGTGTCAAATAGCCGATTGTTCCGCGAATAATTGCGTAGCGCAATTTGTTTATATGTATTAAAATATTTTACAATATCGTGTGTTTCTATTTATTTTCGGATTACTCGGAAATAGCTCTGCGTTTGATTGTCTATGCCAATGTGAAAATGTATGAAATAATGTTCCCAAATAGAACAGCTAGATTGAGTAGAATGCGATGGGTTAACAATCTATGTGGCCGTATTACGTAATCAGCCGTTATAAATAATTAGTGTTATTTATTTGGTGTAGGTTCGCTATTTAACCAATCTGCAATCCGACGCGGATAAGATTTCCTCTTTCGTTTTCTGAGCCATTTATAGTTAATGCCAACGACTGATAACCTTACGATAGCTGGACCTGGACCTTACTTGTGGCTTCTTTACAGATAACTTTGGTTTTTATATTTAGCGAGGTCATACGTCTAGGTAAAATCCTTTATTGTTTTATGAGACTTGTTTTGGTCCCAACAAACGGCCAACGGTCACCATTGACCGACAGACATTGCCACCCATCTGGCAATACTATTTATTAATTCTGTCATGTTAGTAAATCCAGTTTTTTGGTGGATTATCTTGTTACGGTATTCAAAGAAAAATAAACTCTGAGATAAAAAAAAGAATTGCAAAGTAAAATAAGAGTACGCAAATAAGGTTACGTGGTCAATCTAAACACAGAATCAAATATATTTTTCCTTTACCCACTAGAAGAGCACTTGAAGGTTCATGAGGCGGACTTCTCGTAACTTAGTGTCATGCTCCACATAATACTTGATTGCCTTCCATTAGATCCACAATCGCTGTCTCCGAGCAAGGCGTTGGAGAGCATCGGTCACGCTCTTCAGTCGCAGTACGAGCGGTGGCAGCCCAGGGCGCGGTACAAGCAGAGCCTCGACCCCACCAGTGATGAGGTAAACCAACATGAGCTTTCACCTTACGACACAAATATGCAGCATACTGTTTAATCTGAAAGATACTAGTACGAAAGAAATACTTGTGAGTGTAATGCTAGGGCTTGCGACGAAACAAGAGAACATGCTTATCCTGTCCATTCTCGTCCCGCGAAATTTAATAGCATTTCGATGATGATTTCAGCCGTTTGGTTTAATCAGTAAGTTGAGATGATCAGCTGAAGTACTAGTTACTAAATATCTTGTTACCCCTAAGTAGACACCTGGAATTAATGTGAACTTCAAAATATTGTGTTGTATTTAAAGGGGAAGCCTAAAAAATTGTGTGTCGCCGCGAGGCGTGAACGTTAATTATTATAATAATTAGTTTAGGGCGCGTCCGGCGACCTCCGGGCTTGCACGTGACCTTGATATAAATGTCGCGATACACTTACTACGCACAGGACAGTAAGGGCAGTAGGTCCACTCTGTCTCCAGTCCACTGAAGTCCCACCATATTAGTCTCTCTCATAATCATACCTCCAGACTTGAAAGTTCCTGTCTTTCAAAAAGGTTCACTCCATTCTCTTGCATATACCCTGAACCAAACTGATATGTCATAGCTGATCCGTGATGGGCGTTGTCACTAATGAGCCTTCTGTACACTTTTTTTATTGGACGGTTCTCTCTCTTTGTCTCTAATTTACTCTATTTAGGTGTAGGTATGTATGATATGGAAAGGAAAATTGTAGGTTTTATCGCTAACTACTACTACTACTACCTACTAACGCTTATCTCACCTGTAAATTGAAATTTTTAGGTTTTTCAGCTAAATTAATAAAGCTGACTTTCAATATTTTGCATAGGTCAGAGTTATGCTCTTTATTTGTCTCAATGTATGTATACAAATATTGGATTAATAATTAAAGTCTCTCACTGTGCCTCGCTGTATGAACTATGTCATAATTATGAATATTAATGTAGTATGTTCATGATATGTATTCAGTACTCATAATAAGCTTTAAATAGTTCGCTAGATCTAAATTGAACTAAAACATAAAACTATTAAAATTAATCATGATTTAAAATGTCATGACCTCAGATTTGACGCGACAATTTGATGCATTATTTCAAGAAATCTTATTTACTCCAATGTACGATGTGACATATGTTATCAGGTCAAGAAGTTGTGTTGCTCACTGCGCCGCAACGCCAAGGACGAGCGGGTGTTGTTCCACTACAACGGCCATGGCGTGCCCAAGCCCACCACGCAGGGTGAGATCTGGGTGTTCAACAGGGTAAGTGACAGACTACAGAACACACACCACCCTTAGGCCTTCAATCTTATAAACTCGAAAGAATTTATTAAAAGTTATTTTGCTCCCGTATGCCTATTTGCAAGGGCAAGGTCTAGCGAGTGTAGCCAGGTTTAGATTTAACACTTAGGCATAAAGGTATGCAGTGTTAAATCGCATAATAATAATATCACGTTTTTATTTATTTATTTGGGTAAACAAACAGTTCCATATTAGTATATTAGCTGATAATTATTAAACGACAAGTGTTTGAATGTGTAACTCACACCATTATCCACATCTTATACAATGCAAATAAGCTTATCTAGAATAACTTAGCAACAAGATTACTCTACATAAGTATACCAAATATCATACATAATATCAAATTACAAACTTGAATCCTTAATGTCTGGATGAAACCGTTACGAAACTTGTTTACCGACACAGTAAAGAAATTTAATTCTGAAATATAGTTATAGTTTTAATAGGTCTTTCGAATGTACATATATGTCTAATCTTGGTTTTAAATTTACGCTATCGGCTATATCTGGATATGCGATTCGGATATAGCCGAGGGCATGTATTAAACTACAGCATCGTTTCCAGGCGTACACCCAATACATCCCTTTGTCGATGTACGACCTGCAGACGTGGATGGGCGCGCCCTCGCTGTACGTGTACGACTGCTCCAACGCCGGCGTCATCGTCGACAACTTCAAGCAGTTCGCGGAGCAGCACGAGCGGGAGTACGAGGTAACGACCGTCACCGTCAAGGCTATAGTGGTGGTGCGGTGACTACTGTGCTGATGGCGTGTGTCCGCAGGCGCAGGAGGGCGGGGCGGCGGGTGCGGGCGTGTCGTACAAGAACTGCATCCAGCTGGCGGCGTGCGCGGCCGGCCAGAGCCTGCCCATGAACCCGGAGCTGCCGGCCGACCTGTTCACGGCGTGCCTCACCACGCCCGTCAAGATGGCCATGAAGTGGTTCGTGCTGCGCAGCCGCACGCGCGTCGCGCCCAGCGACGTGCACGACCTTATTGACAAGTACGATCTTTGGATTTAATGCATTATTTCAAGTTCCTGGGATTCTATGTATGTTTAAAATATTGCTGCTGTTTGTTTTTCGCCGTTTGCACTTTAGGTCCTGGGTTATCTCTATAATAAAAGCCCTCATCTATTAAATAGGACATGTTATGATGTCTTATCACGATACTTGTTATTGGCAGTCAGTAATACGGTACAAAATACAAGATATTGGTATTTTGGTAATACTGTTATTGCTTTGGTACAACTAGAAACAATCGTCAACTTATAATTTATATCTTGTAGGATCCCCGGCCAGGTGACAGACCGACGCACGATGCTGGGCGAACTGAACTGGATCTTCACGGCCATCACCGACACGATCGCGTGGAGCTCGCTGCCGCCGGAGCTGTTCCAGCAGTTGTTCCGCGCAGACCTGCTCACCGCGTCGCTGTGCCGGAACTTCCTGCTGGCCGACAGGATCATGAGGTATAAGATATAGTAAAGTAACAGAGATATAGTGCGTGTGCTGCGTACGAGTTGCGTAAGGGTGTTGTGTGCGCAGGTCGTACAACTGCACGCCGGTGTCGGCGCCGGCGCTGCCGTCGCTGGCGGCGCACCCGCTGTGGGCGGCGTGGGAGCACACGCTGGACCTGGCGCTGGCGCAGCTGCCGCGCCTGCTGCGCACCGACCCCGCCGACCCGCACTACACGCACTCGCCCTTCTTCCGCGACCAGCTCACCGCCTTCCAAGTCTGGCTCGACCTCGGCAAGTGTAAGACATTCTATCACACGGTTATATTCTATTCTATCCTACTAATATTATAAAAGTAAAAGTTTGTTACTCTTTCACGCCAGAATGGCTGAACGGATCTAGATGATATTTGGCACAAAGATAGATTATAGTCTGGAATAGCACATAGGCTACTTTTTATCCCGGAAAAATGCACGGATTCATAATCCACACGAGTGAAACTGCGGGTGGAAGCTAGTATACTATATTCGGAAAACGTTTAGACAGGGTTGTTGATATAATTTTTTATTTTAGTAATAAGGAAATCTATACTTTTATTAAAAAAGTAAGTTTATGGTAAATATGGTTTATTTATCTCTTGTGATTATGGTAATCAGGTAAAAACAATATACAAACGTTATATTTTTAGAAGTTAATCATTAAACCCGTGACCTCGATGTGTGGAGTGTAGGACGGGAGGTGATGTTATAGCATGTGGTGCTGGTGCGCAGGGTCCGCGTGGCGGCCGCCGCCGGAGCAGCTGCCGATGGTGCTGCAGGTGCTGCTGAGCACGCTGCACCGCGTGCGCGCGCTGCGCCTGCTGTGCCGCTTCCTGGCGCTGGGCGCGTGGGCGGCGCGCGCAGTGCTGGCCGTGGGCATCTTCCCGTACATGCTGAAGCTGCTGCAGGCCTCCGCGCCCGACCTGCGCGCCTCCATGGTCTACATCTGGGCCAAGATCATCGCCGTGGACCCTGTCAGTATACCGAACACATAAACCATTGTACTTGTATGAGATCCCCGCACCGGTCGTCTCGCTGGTGGTGGTCGAGTAGTCTTGAGTTTCAACTTCGGCTGTTGCTCTATTGACGTCAATCTACGCCTAGTACATTCTTATTAATTATAATTAATCATGGAAAACGTCAATGACTTATTATAATTATAATCACAATGACTACCTCATTGGTCTGTTGTTCGCAAGCCCGACGCGCACGCGTGAGGTCCTGAGTTCGATTCCCGAGTTCTTCCATATGAAAATTTTAAGAAACACAGTGCTACGTCCTATCTGTACCCGGTAGATGGCAATAAACTCAATCCCTATTACAAGGCACTCAATAACGGCATCAACAAAATGTGTGTATTTAATAGTACACCTCTGCCTAACCCTTCGGGGAATACAAGGGTGATGCTACATTATGTAATGTCACAGTCACTTTTTGAAAGGCTTACCGAGTCTCAATTCTGAATCTGCTTCTAAAGTTGTTAGTAAAACTAACGTAAATAACCTCGACGAATACGTCATAACGTGTTATATTTGTTACAGAGTTGTCAAGTGGACCTAGTGAACGCGAAGGGACACAAATATTTCCTGTCTGTGCTACAAGATCCCTCCGTCGACGTGAGAACCAACTTATATAAATAATAACTATTAATTTTGCAGTATTTCTTAGTATTAATTTATAATGTCATTTGCAGAGTGAACACAGAACGTTGGCGGCGTATGTTCTGGCGGGCATTGTGGATAACTACCCCGCAGGACAAGAGGCTGCGCTGCAGGTATGTGATATCTACTACATCACCAAGTAGCACATCACTTACTAAAACAAGTGATGAATATAATAAAATATACAAAAATATGTATGCCAATCATTCTGACCATTACAGGCTTTAGAAAACTAATTTAATATAATTATAATTTAAAATAATTTAATATAAAACATTAGTAAACTGGGGCTAACCCCATAAAACATTTTCATTGTTCAGGGCAGTCAGAGGCGCGAAAATACAAGCATCAAGCGAAAATACAAGCAGGCATTTTTTTATCAGTAATTTTATTTATTTTATATAAGTAACAATACTGCATCATTATGTTATGTATCAACTTGATTCCACCCAAATTTGAAAAGAAAATATTAATTATATAAAAAACTAGCTGTGCCCGCGACTTCGTTCGCGTGGATGTCGGAACTTAACAATGTATTTTTTAGTGCGAAAGGCCATTTAAAAAAATATATTATAAAAGTTACGTGAAGTTAAGAAGACCAAATGCACTTAACCCTATTATTTTCTAAAATAAAAGAATTTTTCTTAAATAAAAGTAGCCTAAGTTACTCCTTATTACATCAGCTACCTGCCAATAAAAGTCCCGTCAAAATCGGTCCAGCCATTTCAGAGATTAGCCTATACAAACAGACAGACAGACAAAAATAGTAAAAAACGGTTATTTCAATATTACAAACAGACACTCCAATTTTATTTATATGTATAGATTATCGCTATATGTATCGGTCCCTGTTCCACAAGTAGTCCTTTGCGGTGACCGTCATAACTTCTCAACAGTTCCCCAGATCTCATTCAAATAAAAAAAAAATTGTATTTTAATAGTTCATTTAGTGCCTGATCGAAGGATTTTTTTTGTTTTTTCAAACATTCGATTTTTTTTATAAACAATTTACTGTTGATTTATTTTCTGAAAATTCTTGAGTAAATTGCACGAGGCCGCCATTTGGTTTATATTAAAAAAAAAAAGCTGTATTGTGACATAATAGGATATTACACCCATTTTTGAAAAGTGTCTCAATTAGATTGTAATAGTTCTAATGAACCACTAAAAAATTCACAAAATTTTTATTCAATCGTTAAGTGCCTTAAAAATGCATTTAAATTTTGGATTTTCAAATTTCGCGCCTAATTTGACGAAAACTAATGCGTAATTTAACGTTTTCCGTCTGCTTTTTGCCTAAGCTAACTCAATCATATATTTTTAGATTTTTTCTCATATAGAGAAAAATACCCTATTATAATAGTTAGACATATAGCCTTGCGGACTTTTTTGTGAGTCATGATGAGTACTATAAACATATAGTACATTATTTTATGTATCATCAATAGTTTTCGAGGCTCATGCCAAATAATGACATTAAATTAAGCAACCCAGCAATAAAGCACCCCTTTAACTACCTCAGCCAATATTGGAATACTTGGTGTCGACATATCGAGCGAAGTCCAGTTCCGCGGCCATCTAGAGGGTAAGGCTAAGTTAGCCTCGAAGAAGCTTGGCGTGCTCAATAGATCGAGACGGTATTTCACTCCGGCCCACCGCCTACTACTTTACAAGTCGCAGGTCCGGCCCCATATGGAATACTGTTCTCATCTCTGGGCAGGGGCACCCCAGTACCAACTTCTCCCTCTGGACCGCATCCAACGGAGAGCGATTCGAATCGTCGACTGCCAAGATATTTCAAACCGGCTTGACCCCTTGGCGCTGCGTAGAGATGTGGCCTCGCTATGCGTCTTCTATCGCCTATATTATGGGGAGTGCTCCGAGGAATTGTTCGGACTGATCCCTGCCGCCTCTTTCCGCCATCGTTCTACGCGACAGCAGTTCCATCACCATCATTTAGATGGTTGGCAGTCCATAACTGTGCGTTTCTCGCGAAACTTTCTGCCTCGCACAACAAAACTATGGAATGAACTGTCGCCTGCGGTATTTCCGGACCGATACGACCTTCAAACCTTCAAGAAAAGAGCGTACTCCTTTTTAAAAGGCCGGCAACGCACTTGTGACTTGGGTTCCTTAATCAGTGCTATTGTTTTTTTTTTTTTTTTTCGGTTAATTATTTATAATAATATAGGAAATTAAATTAATGTGGCTCTGACTTATTGCTTACGATTAATATTTATTAAAATTAATATGGCGCGAAATCAGTCTTAATTTATAAGTAGGTACTTACCAAGTACCTACTCATTACGGTTATAATGAAGCTGCGTGTTACAGTTCAAAACGTCCAATCAGATCGCGCGTTCCGTTGCCCCGTACATCTCACTCCAACCCGCCGTCCCCGGTCCGCTATTCTCGATTTAGTTCCCCTTCCTTGTTACCGCTCCGGTCAGTACCACAGATAATGTAATTATACTACACTACTGTCACCTGTGACTACCTGGTACTGGCGGATGGGTGTCTCGAATTCGGTTAGATGTACATCCATCTTTAAAACGAGTGATGCGGGTCCAGGATTTTTTCCATCCGGACCTACACATCTCTAATGTGTAGATAGGATATAGAGAAGTCACGAGTGAGTGTGGTCGTAGGGCTCGATGATATCGGTGTGCCTGGAGCAGCTGATGGACGGGTGTCCGCGGCTGGCCACGTGGGCGTGTGTGAGCCTGGGCCGGCTGTGGCGGCACTACGACGCGGCGCGCTGGGCCGGCGTGCGCGACCTAGCGCACGAGAAGCTGTACCCGCTGCTGCAGCACGCGCAGCCCGAGGTGCGCGCCGCCTGCGCCTTCGCGCTGGGCACGTTCGTGGCCGCGGGCGGCGCGCGCACGGAGCACGCCAACGCGCTGGACCAGCAGGTGGGCGTGCAGCTCAGCGCGCGCCTCACGCCCGACGCCTCGCCGCTCGTGCGACACGAGATCCTCGCAGGTACAACCCGCCTCACACGAGCAGCTGTACCCGCTGCTGCAGCACGCGCAGCCCGAGGTGCGCGCCGCCTGCGCCTTCGCGCTGGGCACGTTCGTGGCCGCGGGCGGCGCGCGCACGGAGCACGCCAACGCGCTGGACCAGCAGGTGGGCGTGCAGCTCAGCGCGCGCCTCACGCCCGACGCCTCGCCGCTCGTGCGACACGAGATCCTCGCAGGTACAACCCGCCTCACACGAGCAGCTGTACCCGCTGCTGCAGCACGCGCAGCCCGAGGTGCGCGCCGCCTGCGCCTTCGCGCTGGGCACGTTCGTGGCCGCGGGCGGCGCGCGCACGGAGCACGCCAACGCGCTGGACCAGCAGGTGGGCGTGCAGCTCAGCGCGCGCCTCACGCCCGACGCCTCGCCGCTCGTGCGACACGAGATCCTCGCAGGTACAACCCGCCTCACACGAGCAGCTGTACCCGCTGCTGCAGCACGCGCAGCCCGAGGTGCGCGCCGCCTGCGCCTTCGCGCTGGGCACGTTCGTGGCCGCGGGCGGCGCGCGCACGGAGCACGCCAACGCGCTGGACCAGCAGGTGGGCGTGCAGCTCAGCGCGCGCCTCACGCCCGACGCCTCGCCGCTCGTGCGACACGAGATCCTCGCAGGTACAACCCGCCTCACACGAGCAGCTGTACCCGCTGCTGCAGCACGCGCAGCCCGAGGTGCGCGCCGCCTGCGCCTTCGCGCTGGGCACGTTCGTGGCCGCGGGCGGCGCGCGCACGGAGCACGCCAACGCGCTGGACCAGCAGGTGGGCGTGCAGCTCAGCGCGCGCCTCACGCCCGACGCCTCGCCGCTCGTGCGACACGAGATCCTCGCAGGTACAACCCGCCTCACACGAGCAGCTGTACCCGCTGCTGCAGCACGCGCAGCCCGAGGTGCGCGCCGCCTGCGCCTTCGCGCTGGGCACGTTCGTGGCCGCGGGCGGCGCGCGCACGGAGCACGCCAACGCGCTGGACCAGCAGGTGGGCGTGCAGCTCAGCGCGCGCCTCACGCCCGACGCCTCGCCGCTCGTGCGACACGAGATCCTCGCAGGTACAACCCGCCTCACACGAGCAGCTGTACCCGCTGCTGCAGCACGCGCAGCCCGAGGTGCGCGCCGCCTGCGCCTTCGCGCTGGGCACGTTCGTGGCCGCGGGCGGCGCGCGCACGGAGCACGCCAACGCGCTGGACCAGCAGGTGGGCGTGCAGCTCAGCGCGCGCCTCACGCCCGACGCCTCGCCGCTCGTGCGACACGAGATCCTCGCAGGTACAACCCGCCTCACACGAGCAGCTGTACCCGCTGCTGCAGCACGCGCAGCCCGAGGTGCGCGCCGCCTGCGCCTTCGCGCTGGGCACGTTCGTGGCCGCGGGCGGCGCGCGCACGGAGCACGCCAACGCGCTGGACCAGCAGGTGGGCGTGCAGCTCAGCGCGCGCCTCACGCCCGACGCCTCGCCGCTCGTGCGACACGAGATCCTCGCAGGTACAACCCGCCTCACACGAGCAGCTGTACCCGCTGCTGCAGCACGCGCAGCCCGAGGTGCGCGCCGCCTGCGCCTTCGCGCTGGGCACGTTCGTGGCCGCGGGCGGCGCGCGCACGGAGCACGCCAACGCGCTGGACCAGCAGGTGGGCGTGCAGCTCAGCGCGCGCCTCACGCCCGACGCCTCGCCGCTCGTGCGACACGAGATCCTCGCAGGTACAACCCGCCTCACACGAGCAGCTGTACCCGCTGCTGCAGCACGCGCAGCCCGAGGTGCGCGCCGCCTGCGCCTTCGCGCTGGGCACGTTCGTGGCCGCGGGCGGCGCGCGCACGGAGCACGCCAACGCGCTGGACCAGCAGGTGGGCGTGCAGCTCAGCGCGCGCCTCACGCCCGACGCCTCGCCGCTCGTGCGACACGAGATCCTCGCAGGTACAACCCGCCTCACACGAGCAGCTGTACCCGCTGCTGCAGCACGCGCAGCCCGAGGTGCGCGCCGCCTGCGCCTTCGCGCTGGGCACGTTCGTGGCCGCGGGCGGCGCGCGCACGGAGCACGCCAACGCGCTGGACCAGCAGGTGGGCGTGCAGCTCAGCGCGCGCCTCACGCCCGACGCCTCGCCGCTCGTGCGACACGAGATCCTCGCAGGTACAACCCGCCTCACACGAGCAGCTGTACCCGCTGCTGCAGCACGCGCAGCCCGAGGTGCGCGCCGCCTGCGCCTTCGCGCTGGGCACGTTCGTGGCCGCGGGCGGCGCGCGCACGGAGCACGCCAACGCGCTGGACCAGCAGGTGGGCGTGCAGCTCAGCGCGCGCCTCACGCCCGACGCCTCGCCGCTCGTGCGACACGAGATCCTCGCAGGTACAACCCGCCTCACACGAGCAGCTGTACCCGCTGCTGCAGCACGCGCAGCCCGAGGTGCGCGCCGCCTGCGCCTTCGCGCTGGGCACGTTCGTGGCCGCGGGCGGCGCGCGCACGGAGCACGCCAACGCGCTGGACCAGCAGGTGGGCGTGCAGCTCAGCGCGCGCCTCACGCCCGACGCCTCGCCGCTCGTGCGACACGAGATCCTCGCAGGTACAACCCGCCTCACACGAGCAGCTGTACCCGCTGCTGCAGCACGCGCAGCCCGAGGTGCGCGCCGCCTGCGCCTTCGCGCTGGGCACGTTCGTGGCCGCGGGCGGCGCGCGCACGGAGCACGCCAACGCGCTGGACCAGCAGGTGGGCGTGCAGCTCAGCGCGCGCCTCACGCCCGACGCCTCGCCGCTCGTGCGACACGAGATCCTCGCAGGTACAACCCGCCTCACACGAGCAGCTGTACCCGCTGCTGCAGCACGCGCAGCCCGAGGTGCGCGCCGCCTGCGCCTTCGCGCTGGGCACGTTCGTGGCCGCGGGCGGCGCGCGCACGGAGCACGCCAACGCGCTGGACCAGCAGGTGGGCGTGCAGCTCAGCGCGCGCCTCACGCCCGACGCCTCGCCGCTCGTGCGACACGAGATCCTCGCAGGTACAACCCGCCTCACACGAGCAGCTGTACCCGCTGCTGCAGCACGCGCAGCCCGAGGTGCGCGCCGCCTGCGCCTTCGCGCTGGGCACGTTCGTGGCCGCGGGCGGCGCGCGCACGGAGCACGCCAACGCGCTGGACCAGCAGGTGGGCGTGCAGCTCAGCGCGCGCCTCACGCCCGACGCCTCGCCGCTCGTGCGACACGAGATCCTCGCAGGTACAACCCGCCTCACACGAGCAGCTGTACCCGCTGCTGCAGCACGCGCAGCCCGAGGTGCGCGCCGCCTGCGCCTTCGCGCTGGGCACGTTCGTGGCCGCGGGCGGCGCGCGCACGGAGCACGCCAACGCGCTGGACCAGCAGGTGGGCGTGCAGCTCAGCGCGCGCCTCACGCCCGACGCCTCGCCGCTCGTGCGACACGAGATCCTCGCAGGTACAACCCGCCTCACACGAGCAGCTGTACCCGCTGCTGCAGCACGCGCAGCCCGAGGTGCGCGCCGCCTGCGCCTTCGCGCTGGGCACGTTCGTGGCCGCGGGCGGCGCGCGCACGGAGCACGCCAACGCGCTGGACCAGCAGGTGGGCGTGCAGCTCAGCGCGCGCCTCACGCCCGACGCCTCGCCGCTCGTGCGACACGAGATCCTCGCAGGTACAACCCGCCTCACACGAGCAGCTGTACCCGCTGCTGCAGCACGCGCAGCCCGAGGTGCGCGCCGCCTGCGCCTTCGCGCTGGGCACGTTCGTGGCCGCGGGCGGCGCGCGCACGGAGCACGCCAACGCGCTGGACCAGCAGGTGGGCGTGCAGCTCAGCGCGCGCCTCACGCCCGACGCCTCGCCGCTCGTGCGACACGAGATCCTCGCAGGTACAACCCGCCTCACACGAGCAGCTGTACCCGCTGCTGCAGCACGCGCAGCCCGAGGTGCGCGCCGCCTGCGCCTTCGCGCTGGGCACGTTCGTGGCCGCGGGCGGCGCGCGCACGGAGCACGCCAACGCGCTGGACCAGCAGGTGGGCGTGCAGCTCAGCGCGCGCCTCACGCCCGACGCCTCGCCGCTCGTGCGACACGAGATCCTCGCAGGTACAACCCGCCTCACACGAGCAGCTGTACCCGCTGCTGCAGCACGCGCAGCCCGAGGTGCGCGCCGCCTGCGCCTTCGCGCTGGGCACGTTCGTGGCCGCGGGCGGCGCGCGCACGGAGCACGCCAACGCGCTGGACCAGCAGGTGGGCGTGCAGCTCAGCGCGCGCCTCACGCCCGACGCCTCGCCGCTCGTGCGACACGAGATCCTCGCAGGTACAACCCGCCTCACACGAGCAGCTGTACCCGCTGCTGCAGCACGCGCAGCCCGAGGTGCGCGCCGCCTGCGCCTTCGCGCTGGGCACGTTCGTGGCCGCGGGCGGCGCGCGCACGGAGCACGCCAACGCGCTGGACCAGCAGGTGGGCGTGCAGCTCAGCGCGCGCCTCACGCCCGACGCCTCGCCGCTCGTGCGACACGAGATCCTCGCAGGTACAACCCGCCTCACACGAGCAGCTGTACCCGCTGCTGCAGCACGCGCAGCCCGAGGTGCGCGCCGCCTGCGCCTTCGCGCTGGGCACGTTCGTGGCCGCGGGCGGCGCGCGCACGGAGCACGCCAACGCGCTGGACCAGCAGGTGGGCGTGCAGCTCAGCGCGCGCCTCACGCCCGACGCCTCGCCGCTCGTGCGACACGAGATCCTCGCAGGTACAACCCGCCTCACACGAGCAGCTGTACCCGCTGCTGCAGCACGCGCAGCCCGAGGTGCGCGCCGCCTGCGCCTTCGCGCTGGGCACGTTCGTGGCCGCGGGCGGCGCGCGCACGGAGCACGCCAACGCGCTGGACCAGCAGGTGGGCGTGCAGCTCAGCGCGCGCCTCACGCCCGACGCCTCGCCGCTCGTGCGACACGAGATCCTCGCAGGTACAACCCGCCTCACACGAGCAGCTGTACCCGCTGCTGCAGCACGCGCAGCCCAAGGTGCACGCCGGATATACTTCCACAATTTTAAGTAATCTTCAGCACAAAAACCCAGTCCCGATGTATGAACTGTTCGTCATTGAGGAGTTCCATATCGTATCTTCAAAAATGTTTATGGGACCAACACGCAAGTATATTAGAATCAAATCATTTTATTTTCTCAAATATGAGTATATGAGTAAATATTAAAAGTTATAAAAATTCGTCCTTATTCCATATTTTAAAATATCAGTTTAGTGGATTAGTTTAGTGTGTTTAGTATTACACATCATAAGAATTATTGCGCTTTCATATATATATATATACACAGGGTGTCCCGTAAATAATAGATCAAACGTAAGGCAACGATTGCTCGCGTGATTATCTACAACTATTTGGTTTTTTTACCTTATTTTGTACCTTATACTTATATTGTATATGCTAGGCATAGTCATACCATGCTCTTTAAAATAAGGTGTGTGCGATTCTTCTGATTTAATATTAAACATAGTTCTAATGCATCTTTTCTGCGCATTGAATATTCAATCAATCCAAAAAATAGCCATTCATGACAATAATTAATTAGAGTTGTAATTGTTTCAGCATTACAGTGGATGGTGTTAATATTTGAGCAACACTTCATCGCTGTATACATACAAGAGAGAATGCGGAAAAGCGACAGGTGAGGATGCATCTGTTCAATCGATATTATACATACATACATCTTTAGAAATAACCATCTTAGGGGGGGGGGGGGGGGATTTGTTTATGTCCCTACTAACTATCTACTTTTGTCGATAAAAGTTAAGAAAAAGAACTTTTTGCCATTTGCAATACAATATACAACTTTTTAAAATCGTGCGGCGCGCCGATTCTACCTACTCGCTAAAATTAATTAAAATGCTTAAAAAACATCATGTGATTTATGGACGGACCCTTATAGCATCTAATAGGCAATATGTCAACATAACCTAAAATGTTTACCATAGTAACAACCCTTTTAGGTTTTTTCTAATCTATTTAATTATTTAAAAGGATATTTTATAAAAAAAAAAACGGTAATACTTACAGTGCTTTTTTTACATTCTTTAATTCGGAAGAGTAAAAATCAGAGTTGAATTTCCCACTTTTATTCTCTATTAGACGAGAATACTAGTAAAAACGAAAAATAACACTGATACACCGTACAAAACTTCGACTGACATTTACTGTAAACAAGCAGGTGACGTCACTCCAGATTCAGCCAGACCCATGCGTTTTCAAATTTAATTAATTATTTCTTATAACAATCATACTTATTTTAAAATAATGTGATGGCTAATTTGGTTTAAAAAACGTTTGCTGTTAAGTTAAAAACCGTTTGATCTATATTTTCATTGTAGTCAAATACTAATACTACTTACTTTATGTTTATTTATTAACACTTATTTAATTTATGTTTATTTATTTGATTATGTGCTAAAAAAAATGTGATTTGCCTATGGTACGGTAATAGATTTTATTATACTGCTGAGTCGTGTACCGAGTGTCGTGTGTATAGTATGAGAGCTAAGGCTAAGGCACGTGGTGTTTGGTTCGCAGAGAGACGAGTCGAGGCGGGCGCGTGGACCAGGGCTGGGACGCGCTGACGGACGCGCGCTCGCACGCCAGCTCGCACTCGCACGCGCACGCGCACTCGCACTCGCACGCGCTCGTCCGGAACGCTGCGGCGCTCTCGCTGCCCTCCATCGGTACGTGTTCTATATATTATATGCTCTTTTGACCGTTTGTCTGCGGCTCTCTACTATTTCAAAGTGTACATAGAGGAATTCATGCCGTAAGTTACATTAATAATAATAATAATAAATGTGCGGTCATGCATGTAAAGCGAGGGGAGATTGTGGAATCCGTGGGAACCCAACTCTCGGATTCCATAAACCTTCGAACCCTCTCCGCAGCTGAAACCTATAAGTATTTGGGTATGTCGGAAGCACTGGGCATCAATGTTACTGACATGAAGCAATCGTTGAAGGAGCGCTTCTTTGGCCGCCTGAAGAAAGTATTTAATAGTCTTTTATCAGGCGGAAATAAGGTGCGCGCCTTCAACGGTTGGGTCATGCCGGTTTTGATGTACTCTTTCGGCATACTCAAATGGACTCAGACCGAACTCGACGCCCTGGATAGGAGAGTCCGTACGCTGCTGACTGCATATCGAATGCATCACCCACGATCATCGGTAATGAGACTGTATATCCCGCGAAAGTGTGGAGGTCGAGGCTTCTTAAACGCTAAGACCCTCCACAATCGCGAGATATGCAGTCTCAGGGAATATTTCCTACAAGACAACGTGGGGATGCATAGAGATGTGGTTGCGGTAGACAAGGGCCTCACCCCGCTCTCCTTGGCTAAAGAGAACTGGCGCAAACCTGTAGTGCTTGACACTAATGATCGCATGGAGGTATGGCAGAGCAAGGAGCTTCATGGACGCTTTTTCCGGGCCCTACATGGACCCGATGTAGATTTATTAGCGTCCGTAGCCTGGCTGCGTTTCGGTGACCTCTTTGGGGAAACTGAAGGTTTTGTCTGTGCAATTATGGACGAAGTTATGATGACGAACAATTACCGGAGATTTATTGTGAAAGACGGCACGGTTGACATCTGTCGGGCATGCCACCGTCCGGGAGAATCCATTAGACATATAATCTCCGGGTGTTCTCGTCTAGCTAACGAAGAATACTTGCATAGGCATAACCTCGTAGCCAGGATTATCCACAAACAACTTGCTCTGAAATACAGCCTTGTGGAATCGGATGTGCCGTACTATAGGTATGTGCCCGACCCAGTTCTCGAAAATGGACATATCACACTGTACTGGGATCGATCCATCATCACTGACAGGACTATTGTAGCCAATAAGCCTGATATAGTGGTGGTGGATCGACTAGAGCGGCGCGCAATGATCGTTGACATAACAGTCCCGCATGACGGGAACCTCGTGAAAGCCGAGAAAGATAAAGAAATCAAGTATCTTGACTTGGCTCGCGAGATTGTCGACATGTGGGATGTGGACTCAGCGATCATTGTGCCCATAGTCATTTCAGCCAATGGCTTGATAGCCAAGAGCCTCGACCAACACCTGAGGAGGCTCTCGTTGGGCGGCTGGGTCAAGGGCCTGATTCAGAAAGCGGTACTTCTTGACACGGCTCGCATTGTTAGGAGGTTCCTTTCTCTGGAGCCCTGACCGCCGGTAGCTTGGACCCTGTTCCAGATACCGGTGGGCTACTATTTTTTATATTTATAAATGTATTTTTTTATTATATATATTTATAAATTTAAAAAAATATGTTACTAAATGAATAAAGGAGATAATAATAATAATAATTGTTTATTAAGAAAAAGTCCAATACAGTTTACAATAAGTATCTTACAATTAAAATAAAGCTAAGTTGCATATTTGCCTGAACTAGGTTGAACCTGTGTTTCAGGCTAGAAAGTGCATACATGTAGTTTTATAAATTAACAATAAAAATGATAAACTTATTATAGCAAGGTAACATAATTATTAATTATAATTTAGGTCAGCGTTATAGTAATAATCTAAGAAATTTATTTGCCTACTACAAGTAAGTCTTCCGTCTGTTCGTATGAAATACTTTGTAAAAATTTACATAATATTTTTTTACAGCTAAAATAATCTAACTTATAAATACTTAGTTCTCTATTTAATCTATTATACAGAAACGGGCCTAGGAACGTAAAAAATCTGTTTATAAACACGTGTTTTGAGGTTGAATTTGAACTGCAGACTATATCATTCCGTCTCTTATTTGTAATGTCAGCATTATAGGTAAGCGTTGTATGCTGTTTTAGTATTATGTGCATAATGAAAAGTTGTCGAACAGTCAGCACATTGCAGGATTTATATAATTGTTGTGTAGGATAGATAAAGGGAAGGAAGTTAGCTACCTTTAAAATTGCTCTCTGAGCTCGTTCAATAGGTAGTGTATTAGTTTTTGGTGCTCCACCCCATGAGGTAATACAATAATTTATTATAGATTGGCCTAAAGCCAAATATATTTGTGTGATTAATTTTGAATCTGCGATTATACGTAGGTTTTTAAATACATATATTAATTTACGCAATCTTTTAACCAGACTGGCAATATGTAATTTAAAGGAGAGTGTTTCGTCGATTATAACCCCGAGATATTTTATGTTGCTAGTTTTGAGGATAGTTGGACAATTACACATGTTGACTGAACGATCTTCACATTGATGTGCGTATAGATGGTAGTTAGTAAAGTTAAGTTGAGGCTTGCGCATACAGAAGTGAATATATTTTGTCTTGTCAGCATTTAATGTTAGTAAGTTAGTCTGAAGCCAATTATTCACAATATTAAAACCTAGTTGGGCGTTCTCATAAAGTTCGCTGCTAGTTTTAGCGGTAAATATTAACGCCGTGTCGTCAGCGTACGATATGATCTTGCCGTGTTTAATATTAAGATTATACAAGTCATTAATATAAATTAGGAAGAGTGTAGGGCCCAGAATGCTTCCCTGTGGAACACCAAAACCAGTATTTTTCTGATCGTCGCTCGTAATATTATCAATTCTAACACATTGATATCGATCATTTAAGTAGTCAACAAGGAGTTTCAGGGGCGTACCTCTTATACCTAGAGTCTCTAATTTGTTCAAAAGTATAGAAACAGGCACAGCATCAAAAGCTTTGGCTAAATCAAGGAAAATTCCCAGGGATTGATTTCCTTTGCCAAGTTCTTCAGTGACATAATTAGTCAGGCTAAGTACCGCATCGGCTGTTGACAATTTGGCTCTAAAACCAAATTGTGCAGGTGAAAGGAAATTATTTTTTTCAAGGTAGTTAACGAGTCTAATATTTATAATTTTCTCTAGTATTTTTGATATCGAGGGAAGTAACGATATTGGTCTATAATTGTTAACTACATCTTTGCTTCCTGATTTAAAGATAGGTATTACCACTGCCTTTTTTAAACATTTAGGAAAAGTTCCTTTAGATAAACAAAGTCGAAATATATGCGTTAAATGAGGTACCAAAATATGCTTGAAAAGTTTTAGGATCTTATTACTTATGCTATCCCATCCTACAGCACAATCATCCTTTAGTCCTGAGATAATTTGAGCTATTTCGTACTCATCAGTGTCAAGCATAGCAAACGATTTCAGACTACAGCTATTGTTTAGTTTTTGGGAAGGAATAAGTGGTTGGGTACAGGATTGTTTCGGAATCTGTTGGGCAAGGTTTTTTCCTACATTCACAAAAAAGTTGTTAACGTTGTTTGCCGACGCAAGCAGTGAGGTATTAGTAAGCAGTAAACTCGAATTTGATTCACGCTGTTTTGTGATATATGTGACGTTTTTAATATGCTTCCAAAGTAGCTTACTATTGTTACCTGCTCTATTTAATTCATTTTTATCGTAGTTAATTTTTACTTTCTTCAGAAGATTGTTGCAGAAATTTCTGTACCTTTTGTAAGTTATTTGAAGTATTAGATTGTCAGGATATCTCTTTGTTCTCTGATGAAGTTTATCTCTGTGCCTTATACAACGTATAAGTCCAGGGGTAATCCACGGTTTAATATTATAAAGTTTCTTATTCACTGTAATTACTGACGTGTTATGTAATATTGCTTGTTGGACGTGTTTTATTACGTACGATAAAGATATATTAGCGTCAGCAGTATTGTAAACTGGGGTAAAATCAATATTGCATAAATCATATTCGAGTTTGTTGATGTTTAATTTAGACTTTGTCTGGGGACGATTTAGCTTAGGCAGCGTTAAATTTACGATTAGTAATACAGCGTGGTGGTCAGTAATTGTTGAATTAGTAACAAGTGTAATATATGATAATCTGGATTTGATCATCATGTGATCGAGGCAGGAACCGCTCTGATGTGTAGGCAAAGTATGAGCGGGGAGAAGGCCATGATATGAACACAGATTAAGGTAGTCTTGGGTTCCTGCATCGAGACTTTCAGAACCAATATTTATATTTATGTCACCCGTTAGTACAATATTTTTAAAAGGGCTTAATGCTTGAAAAGTCTGGTTCAAAGAGTTGTGAAAAGAATCTAAGTTTCTAACGGAAGGGGATCTATACATAGCAATTATCGCTGTGGTTGTACCAAGTTTAATAACTAAACAATTACTCGTGCAGTCTTGTAGAGATGGTTCTTCGACTGAGACCTTTAATGATTCCTTGGCATACACTACCACACCATCATTTTGGTTGTGGTTTTCCCTGCTATAGAACAAGTTGTACCCCGGCAATACTGGGAGGTTATCACCACGCTTAGTTAGCCAGCACTCGGTTAGTATTATTATATCACAATTAAAGTTAAGTCTGTGTACAATAACGTTAAAGCTGTCTATATTCTTATAAATACTACGAATGTTTTGGGTTAGTATGGTTAATGAATTTTGATATTCGGATAGATATTGTCTGCATTCCTCTACCTCGCATGAAATTGACTTTGTTACAAATGTATTATCTATTTCAGTGATTAAATTACAATCCATACTATTGGCAATAACTATATTAGATTTAAGTCTTAAATATAAATGAATATGTGACGCTCTTAGGCGCCTACATAATCGATAGAGTTAATGTACCTGTATTCTGCAGCTTTTTTTGCTGGGCATTCGGGGTCTCCCGTCTTGTGGTCGGCTTGTTTTTTGAAGCGCAAGCATGTTGCACATTATCTTGTTTGTGCAGGTTTCGGGTCTGTATATATGAAGCTATGGAACACGCTGACGACGATGGCCCGCGAGCCGCACCCGCAAATATCGCAGATGGCCAATGACATCATCAACTACATCTCCAATCAGGTACTATTTACTATAAACCTCACAAAACATAGACATAAATATTTAATAATACCTACAAGCTGTAAACCCAATGCAGTCGTTTTAGCATTCCGGCCTTCGTTGATTACTCAGAAGATATAATGACGTATTTGTCTGCTTTTTTTTCGACTGAAAGCTGTTATAGCTTGAGTGGATTGACGTGATTTTTATTTGCAGGTGGACAGCGTCGGGCGCGACCAAGAGATGACCCGCAGCGGTAGCAAGGAGCCGTCGTCCCTGCCGCCCTCGCCCAACACGCGCTCGTCTCCGCTGGCGCAGCACGACCACACCAGGACCTTACCGGCAGGTAACACACCATGCACACCACAAGCTGACCCACGCGTCACTCATTACATTTAAAGTAGTCAATTATAAAGTCAAATTTAGTTAAAATATGTAGTATATTGAGCAATTAACTACTTAGACCCCGTTTCTCGTCATTATTAGTGATTCTTGCGACGGAAATTTTAAAATTCATATGAAACTATTGCATGGAACTTTAATTTCCTATTCGCAAGCGGTTGAGATAAATACTTTGTCTTATATTTGGTAAAATATTCCCTTAACTGTAACTCTACATTCTATAAAATGTACCTAAAACACTCGTTTTTGTGAGTCCATCCTGAAATAAGTAGAATAAATTGATTTATGTATACACTACATATTTATCCAACATCTAAAGTGTACCTTGGTTGAGCAACCTATTATTTTGTAGTGAGATAATGTTTGTGCACATTTCTCAGGTAATCGCCGCAGCAAGACAGGTCTGCCGCACACTATCTCTGAAGACTCCGTGGCCATCCGCGACCGCGACCTGCGTGACAGGGACTCTACCTCATCTACTTCTAGTCAGTAATCTTTTAAAAGGAGCAATGAAGTCTTAGAACATATATTTATTATTGTTTAAACACGCCACGTTTTTTACGTTCAGGTCAACCAGCCAAGCGGCCGATAGTGACGACGCAGTTCGTGGAGTGGATGTCGTCGGCGTTCGCGCGGCCCGAGGGCGGCGAGTGCTGGCGCGACGACTGCGAGAGCCGCGCGCACCACGAGCGCGTGTGGCGATACGCGCGCAACCGCAGTCTGCGGCGCGAGGCTGCCGGTAACTATATGCCCTCTGTCCGCAGCACTGCGCGCTACTGTCCCCCTGTGTCCGCAGCACTGCGCGCTACTGTCCCCCTGTGTCCGCAGCACTGCGCGCTACTGTCCCCCTGTGTCCGCAGCACTGCGCGCTACTGTCCCCCTGTGTCCGCAGCACTGCGCGCTACTGTCCCCCTCTGTCCGCAGCACTGCGCGCTACTGTCCCCCTGTGACCGCAGCACTGCGCGCTACTGGCCCCCTCTGTCCGCAGCACTGCGCCCTACTGTCCCCCTGTGTCCGCAGCACTGCGCGCTACTGTCCCCCTGTGTCCGCAGCACTGCGCGCTACTGTCCCCCTGTGTCCGCAGCACTGCGCGCTACTGTCCCCCTGTGTCCGCAGCACTGCGCGCTACTGTCCCCCTCTGTCCGCAGCACTGCGCGCTACTGTCCCCCTGTGACCGCAGCACTGCGCGCTACTGGCCCCCTCTGTCCGCAGCACTGCGCCCTACTGTCCCCCTGTGTCCGCAGCACTGCGCGCTACTGTCCCCCTGTGTCCGCAGCACTGCGCGCTACTGTCCCCCTGTGTCCGCAGCACTGCGCGCTACTGTCCCCCTCTGTCCGCAGCACTGCGCGCTACTGTCCCCCTGTGTCCGCAGCACTGCGCGCTACTGGCCCCCTCTGTCCGCAGCACTGCGCCCTACTGTCCCCCTGTGTCCGCAGCACTGCGTGCTACTGTCCCCCTGTGTCCGCAGCACTGCGCGCTACTGGCCCCCTGTGTCCGCAGCACTGCGCGCTACTGTCCCCCTGTGTCCGCAGCACTGCGCGCTACTGGCCCCCTCTGTCCGCAGCACTGCGCCCTACTGTCCCCCTGTGTCCGCAGCACTGCGTGCTACTGTCCCCCTGTGTCCGCAGCACTGCGCGCTACTGTCCCCCTGTGTCCGCAGCACTGCGCGCTACTGTCCCCCTGTGTCCGCAGCACTGCGCGCTACTGTCCCCCTGTGTCCGCAGCACTGCGCGCTACTGTCCCCCTGTGTCCGCAGCACTGCGCGCTACTGTCCCCCTGTGTCCGCAGCACTGCGCGCTACTGTCCCCCTGTGTCCGCAGCACTGCGCGCTACTGTCCCCCTCTGTCCGCAGCACTGCGCGCTACTGTCCCCCTGTGTCCGCAGCACTGCGCGCTACTGGCCCCCTCTGTCCGCAGCACTGCGCCCTACTGTCCCCCTGTGTCCGCAGCACTGCGTGCTACTGTCCCCCTGTGTCCGCAGCACTGCGCGCTACTGTCCCCCTGTGTCCGCAGCACTGCGTGCTACTGTCGCCCTGTGTCCGCAGCACTGCGCGCTACTGTCCCCCTCAGTCCGCAGTACTGCGCGCTACTGTCCCCCTGTGTCCGCAGCACTGCGCCCTACTGTCCCCCTGTGTCCGCAGCACTGCGTGCTACTGTCCCCCTGTGTCCGCAGCACTGCGCGCTACTGTCCCCCTGTGTCCGCAGCACTGCGTGCTACTGTCGCCCTGTGTCCGCAGCACTGCGCGCTACTGTCCCCCTCAGTCCGCAGTACTGCGCGCTACTGTCCCCCTGTGTCCGCAGCACTGCGCGCTACTGTCCCCCTGTGTCCGCAGCACTTTGCGCTACTGTCCCCCTCTGTCCGCAGCACTGCGCAGCGGGCGCGTGTCGCGGCTGGAGACGCAGGCCTTCCACTCCCGCTGCCCGCTGCCGCCCGCAGTCGTCTTGTTCCACCCCTACGAGCAGCACGCCGCCGTCGCCTCCAAGGATAACTTCGGGTCAGTATACATGCAATTGTATGTTCACTATTGATACACCGAAGGTTGGCTTTAGCCTACATAACGATCAGGTTCATATTATGGATTATCTGGTCCATTTGTTGGATTCATCCGACGAAATCTTCATCAAGTGTCGTATGATCTTGTAGTATGATAGTATTGGTTTCGAGAGTGCTCCGTGTAACGTTAATGTTTCCGTTTGGCAGCATCTGGGACTGGGGCACCGCGGCCAAGCTGTGCGTGGGCTCGTGGCGGCGCGCGTGGGGCCGCATCACGGCGCTGGCCTACCTCAACGCGCACGAGCACGCGCTGCTGGCCGTGGCCTCGCACACCGGCAACGTCGCCATATACCGGTACGTATCTGGCGCAGCATCTGGGACTGGGGCACCGCGGCCAAGCTGTGCGTGGGCTCGTGGCGGCGCGCGTGGGGCCGCATCACGGCGCTGGCCTACCTCAACGCGCACGAGCACGCGCTGCTGGCCGTGGCCTCGCACACCGGCAACGTCGCCATATACCGGTACGTATCTGGCGCAGCATCTGGGACTGGGGCACCGCGGCCAAGCTGTGCGTGGGCTCGTGGCGGCGCGCGTGGGGCCGCATCACGGCGCTGGCCTACCTCAACGCGCACGAGCACGCGCTGCTGGCCGTGGCCTCGCACACCGGCAACGTCGCCATATACCGGTACGTATCTGGCGCAGCATCTGGGACTGGGGCACCGCGGCCAAGCTGTGCGTGGGTTCGGCAGCCTAATTACTTAAAAAAGCGACAGCAACGCGATAGCCACGCGACAGCAATCTCACTGTCAGCCAATACATTATATGTCACAAAAATTACGTTTGACAGAAGTTATCGCGCGATCTACGCCTGTCGCTACATCGGTAATTAGGCTGCGGGTCGGTGACATCTAAAATAATTGTAGCCTGGTTGAAATAAAATGGCTAAAATAGTTATGGCCGGATGCGGCGAACTGAGAAGTGTGCTCAGTGGCGTGTAGTTGGAGAAGCCTATGTCCAGCAGCGGAGTGCAATGGGCTGATGGTGAGGATGGTGGGGGTCATATCTAACAAATGAGGGTACTCGCTTCTAATTCTTTTCGGAGACTAGGTTTTGTCATACGGAACATGCGAGAATTTAACAACCCCCATGCTATTAATATTTATGGCCCTAGTGACAAGTAAGTTAGAACCTGCATCCGTAATTTGGAGTCCACATGAAATTACGTATGCTTTAC
This sequence comes from Shargacucullia verbasci, assembly GCA_947562105.1. Classification (NCBI taxonomy): domain Eukaryota; kingdom Metazoa; phylum Arthropoda; class Insecta; order Lepidoptera; family Noctuidae; genus Shargacucullia; species Shargacucullia verbasci. The sequence goes on along the minus strand of OX387289.1, from coordinate 476,154 downwards.
TTCTGGAGGAGGTTCAGAAGGCTTATTTAATATATTATTACAAAAAACTATTTGGCTATTATCCTTTATCATATCCTACAAAAAAAAAAAACTGAGCTTGTTAAGCTTTAATTCACTGGAAGTAAGGCGAAATTTCAACTTGTTTAGAACTGCTTTTCAGATTTTGCTTGGCAAATCTGATTGTCCGGAACTAGTGGGTCAGCTTATGAAGCTTTCTATACTTATCGTGCCCAAAAACCATCTGAGACCGCGCAGACACAAGTTGCCGTCATTACGAACATTGTCTCATGCCACCTCTCCCCTCGATCCCGAACGATGATTCTGATGATCCTGAACGCTCTTCTGAGAGTGATTTGTTTACTTGGAGATGAATGAATGTGTGTGAAATGTTAAAAGTTCTGTAAAAGTACAGATGTTGTGTAACCAAATTGTTATTAATTTTTTGGTTATATATTTATTATTACATTTTACATGTTGTTTATATAGATAAGTAGATAAGAAGAATTTTCATTTTTGTATTTTTTAATGTTCTGTTTTGTTTTTTTGTATTTGTATTTTTAACTTTTAATTATAAGTAAAATGGATATAGTACAGTAATTGTTAAAAAACAAATGAGTTGATCCACACGACGTGTCGGTGAACACCGTAATGTAGTGTGGGGTGTGTGAGTAAGGCAGTGCGTGTGGTGTGCAGGCCGTCGGGCAGCAGCATGGAGCCGGCGCTGCTGGCGGCGTGGCGCGCGCTGTGCGTGCGGCCGCCCGCTGACTACCGCCCTCCGCCCGCGCAGGCTGTCTACAGTGAGTGCACGCGCTACACTCTACCCTCATCCTTATTATTATTTGCTTAACTGCTGACGAATTTTACAAAGTTTCTTGATATAACTTAATCGTAGTTATATTGTGCTTTCAATCTTATTTCTGCAACAAACTGAACCATCAGCCCTATTCCTATGGACCCACCTACGAAAGTTCGTATAAGCGAGGCAATTCATGAGCATTTTAATAAATGTCAATAAAAGTTTATGTAATGCCCCTAGAGCAGTTAAAATTGTAAACTGATTGAGAGAGAAAGTTCCTTATTATGCTGATGAATTGATAAGTCATTAATGTAGGTACATAGGATGGTAACAGCCTTGCAGATACAAATATTAATACGATGTGAGGTAGAATGCCTGCTTTGTTGAAATTAACATTATATTATATTCATCGTAGCGTTGATTAAATTTAAACCAACTTAATATAAATACGAAGTCACAACATCGCTTCTGTGATAATCGCTTGAATAAAGCTAAGGTTATGGAAGAACTGAAACACAGGATGTAGTAACAACAGTTGTAATTTATGCACGTACATGGTACTGTCTTATATTAATTAATATATTTGTAGACACACCAATATCGCTAAAATGTCCATCCTCGTGGGGGTGATGGCCAATATGTTCCGAAACCAATATTATATGTAACTCATTCTCACACAGAAGCTATTCAAACGACCCAGTAGTACCTACTTAGAAATTGCAATACGACGAAATTACATCCTTTATTGAAACACTAAGCGACATTAATGCGGTCATTCAAATATAGCTTGTTAGTTATTCAATTAGTGATTTACTATTTTTGAGTAGCTTTGTGAGAAAATGAGTTCGATATTCCATCTGCTAACCTAACACCCAGTTTTAAAAAGTCTAATGATCATTTCAAATCTCATATTAGCTGTTTTATTAGTATTGGTTTAATATCAACAACTAATCATGGCATGATATATAACAGCTCATTTATTGGTCAGAGATTAGTTTCGCGGGTTTAAAAAGGTCACAGTGAGCAATTCATTTACAAATCTTTTTCATAACTGTTAAACAGAAAAAGCCTGAATAATTAACCTTACGCAATTCATATTAAGCCTCATCAATGAAGTGGCTATTTTATTGTTTGCAATGTGAGTTATATTACAATTTATTCAAAGCGGCCTTTTTGGACCCGCAGTCTTGAAAACTGCGTGTTGTTTGTGTCACTAAAACCAAACAGCATTGACCATTCATTTTAACTGCATAATCCAATCAAAATTATCATCTAACAATATTGGCAATTGTAATTGGACGATACAAGCCTTATGATAATTTAATTACTGGTTTTTAGTTCTGCTGTAGATGCTTTTATAACGTAGTACTTAGAACAGGCTATATTAGTTGTACTGGTTCAATAACGATTGTCAAGTGACGTGGGATTGGGTGGGCAGGTCTAGCGCAGCTGGTGTCCGAGCAGTTCACGTCGGCGGAGGATAAGCAGGCGGCCACCAAGGGCAAGCAGGACTCCAACCGTGAGTACATATCATGTTCTAACACACGACATAACATTTACATGTATACGACTAATGAGTCATGCTGTTGACGCAGTTTTGACGTGGACATGTACTGAACCTTGTTGTTTTGGTTTACTACTCATTGCCCTTCTAGTAGTTCCCTTTCTCAAAGGGAAGGCTTGAGTCCATTGCCGGATTAGCCCATAAGCAGTTGCTTAGGGCATCACGTCTTGGGCATTAGAAACAGCATCAAAAAATATTTGCTAGCTCATGAAAGGTAAGGCACAGGCGTGGATTGCTTAGGGCATCAAATAGTCTTAATCCGGCACCGCCCGAGTCCCAATAGCGAGGTCGTGATTAATACTCTTTATCACTCAAGCTCTGAAAGTATGTCGTTGTTTGCATTAAAATTGGACAAAAACTGACTAAATTTAAAGAAATTTAAAAAAATTACTTGGGCTGTTGATTGATGATTTTCTTTTTATCGTCAGTCATCGTATTCGATAGCAATGGCATAACAAGTAATTTTGATTATTCTACTTTACTCCTAATATTAGAGTGTATTTTATACCTTCTTTTCATTCGTGATAAAAATCAGTGTGTTGATTTCGGGTAAAAATATTAATTTCACATGTCGCACTATAGGCGTCATCACTGTGATGGTATTCCATACAAGATATTTCGGCGCCCGAGACCAAAACATCTTATATGGATGAACCCTCGGTTAACAGTATCTTTCTTCAGAACGGAGCCTAAAATATTAATAGGTATTATTTTCTTTTTATTTTCCACTTAAAGCATCTATTAAACAATAAATTCCATTACATGTTCACATTAACATCTGCTTGTGTCAATGGTTACATCAATTCATTCATGTTACATTTTTCTAATTTATTGAGTTTATTTAATTTTGTATGGTATAAAGAGTACAAATAATTACACACCAATGGATACGGCTTTTTATGAAGAATACGAGTCAGTACTACGATCAAGCTCAAACGTCAGTATGTTCGGAGTTATGCTGTCTTAAAAGCAATAACTGACGACACCGTTGGCGTAGTGGCTAAGCGATTAGCTTTCTGCGCCAAGTGTCGCGGGTTCGATCCCCGCACAGATCAAATATTTGTATGATCTACAGATAATTGTTTCGGGTCTGGTTGTTTGTGTGTGAATGTGAATATGTGTTTGTAAACGCACCCACGATACAGGAACTATTCCTAGTGTGGGGCAATGTATTTAAAAAAAAAAAAAGAAAAAGAAAGGAAAATTATATATATTTGAAAATTTCATATATGTGTACATAATATTTCGAACTTTATCAAGCTTTCTGATACTCATTTTTTGAACACTAGGAATAAAGACAACCTTGCTGTACATGTTACGCGCTTCCACAGAGAAAGCAGCTCGTTCATGGGACAATGTATACGCTTTTATAATACACTTCCCAATGTACGTAATTTAACACCAAAAAAAAAAAAAATCTAAACTTTGTAAAAAAGGATACTATAAAATTTCGAACTATTTAGATGACAAAATCGCTTGGGATTGAGGCGCTCTATAGCCTTTCTTTCGTTTTATATACAATTTTGCCATTAATGATTATATTATTTACTTCATTATTTTGATATTGTAATGCCGATTAAATTTAAATGATTTTTTATGTACAACCGCTATACATTGTAAATGTGAGTGAGATCTAGGCTGAACGCTCTTAATTTCATTAATTTTCACAATGACTGATCCGTGCTTGCCCTCTGTTGCGACAAGTCAGCTCAAATAGCTATGGCACTTTCTTCAAAAGGCTATTCCACCCTATATTTGTCTCACATAAACCCTTACATCATTACAATCTGTCTGAACTTTAAAATAGACTTTGACCCCTGAGTTTGTTTCGGCGTTTTTTTTCAGAGATAGTCATAGGAAATGCCGACGCCATCTAGTTTAAAAAAGACGCGTAAAAGTGATTGAAAAATCCTAATTGCAAAATAAATAATTTCATTTCATTTCCTGTTAAAGAACAAAATTTCTATCATTTCGGTGTTGTGCTAGATGGCAACTATCGATTAAGCTTAGCGTATTTCCATTCGCTCACAACTGCCTAGAGGTAACGTGAGCGTCAAATACACTGGAACAAACTATGTATCCAAATATAGGGAAATCGACACAGCAAATCTATTAAAATCTACTATATAAAAATAAGTCGGGTTTTCCTTCCTGACGCTATAACTCCAGAACGCACGAACCGATTTCCACGGTTTTGCATTCGTTGGAAAGGTCTCGGGCTCCGTGAGGTTTATAGCAAAAAAAAAAGTAAAAAAAAAAGTTATTCGTTTCCTAACATTTCAATTGGAAACCATCAAATCAATCACGTGTATTGGGCAAATTTTTATTCAATTTCAACAGCAGGCATTTGTCTTTAAGGTGGTAATTTGAACTGTGTAAATTATGTGGATCGTGTATTTGAGGTTAAATTCACCACTCTGTTCATAGTCCAAAATGCCTAGAAGACGACGTGCGAACATCGGCCGCCTAAATTCACCACTCTGTTCATAGTCCAAAATGCCTAGAGGACGACGTGCGAACATCGGCCGCCGCACAAGACATGCAAGCCAGCAACAAGTTTATTCACAGAACTTAAGCGAAGAAAGACAAAATATAATAAGAGAAAATGCCCGATTGAGACAACGCGTGAGCACACGAAGATCATTGGCATCATACAATCGCTCGGCATTCCAATATGATCCCACTGCGAACTACAGTGATGATGAAAATTTAGATATTGGACCAATGACGACTATATGCCGATATTGCAATGCGTTAAAGTTCAAAAGAGAAACGGCTGGATTGTGCTGCGCAAGTGGAAAAGTCAAACTGGATCCATTACTTACACCACCACAGCCACTGAAACTATTGTTCGATGGAAGTGATCCCGATTCCAGCCATTTTCTTCAACACATCCTTGAATACAATAACTGCTTTCGCATGACTTCCTTTGGAGCTAATATCATTCGAGAAGGCGGCTTCATGCCGACTTGCAAGGTAAAAGATATCGAGAAGCATGTCAACTATTGGGTTTGCTGGAGAAAGATTCTCATTGGGATTTAACACTTGCGGATTCAGTTGTTTCATCAAATGCGTACCAAATACGAACGCTGTTCGCAATTATCATCACCACATGTTTTCCTTCACAACTAATTCAGTTATGGAACAAATACAAAGACGACATATGTGAAGATATCTTGCATCGCTTGCGCATTCAAACGAATAATCCTGACATCCAAATAACCGATGAAATCTACAATGAAGGATTGATTCTGATTGAGGATCAATGCTTGACTATTGCAAACAATTGAAGTAGGAATGATTGCGCCAAATCGATCGATGCACGATGCATTCAACCAAGAATTAAATCGAGAGCTGCAATACAATGTTGATACATTGCAGGAATTCGTTCGAAATAATGTGCCGTTGCTGAATGAACAGCAAAAACAAGTATACGAAACATTAATGCAAGCGGTGGACAATAATACTGGTGGTCTATTCTTCCTGGACGCACCTGGAGGAACAGGGAAAACATTTGTCATTTCATTGATTTTGGCCACTATTCGATCAAGATGTCACATTGCTTTGGCGTTAGCATCATCTGGAATTGCGGCGACTCTTCTAGATGGCGGTCGTACTGCACATTCTGCGCTTAAGTTGCCACTCAATTTAAACACAATTGATACTCCAACATGCAATATTTCCCGATCCAGTGCAATGGGAAAATTGTTGATGCAATGCAAGCTCATTGTTTGGGATGAGTGCACAATGGCACATAAGAAATCACTTGAAGCACTTAACTTCACACTGAAGGATCTTCGGCGAAATAACAACATCTTTGGCGGCTTGATGATATTGTTGGCAGGCGATTTCAGGCAGACGTTGCCAGTAATTCCCCGTGGAACGCCTGTCGATGAATTGAATGCTTGCCTGAAGGCATCACCTTTATGGAATAACGTAAAAACATTATCGCTAACCACTAATATGAGAGTTCAACTTCAAAATGATCAAAGTGCTGCACAATTTTCCAAACAATTGTTAGCTGTTGGAAATGGAAAAGTCCCAGTTGATGCGACATCTGGATTAATTAGTCTTACCAACGACTTTTGCCGATTTGTAGACTCTCAATTAGCTCTTATTGAAAATGTTTTCCCAAACATTAGTGAGAATTATCATAATTATGCTTGGTTAAGTCAACGAGCAATTCTGGCCGCAAAGAATAATGATGTACACGCACTGAATTTCACCATTCAATCAAAAATTGCTGGCGATTTGGTGACATACAAATCCGTTGATTCCATAACAAATCCTGATGATGTAGTAAATTATCCAACGGAGTTTTTGAACTCTCTGGAGTTACCAGGATTTCCACCACATAACTTGCAACTCAAAGTTGGTACAGTTATTATGATATTGCGTAATTTGAACCCACCGCGACTTTGCAACGGTACTCGACTTTCGGTAAAAAGACTTATGCCGAATTTGATTGAGGCAACCATTATTAACGGAAAGTACGCAGGTGAAAATGTATGTATTCCTCGAATACCAATGATTCCGACTGATCTTCCGTTTGACTTCAAACGATTGCAATTTCCAGTTCGCCTTGCGTTCGCAATGACAATTAACAAGTCGCAAGGCCAATCGCTTAGTGTTTGCGGGATAAATTTAGAAAATCATTGTTTTTCACATGGGCAGTTATACGTTGCGTGTTCACGAGTCGGGAAACCATCCGCTTTGTTTGTGTTAACGTCAGACCAAAAAACAAAAAATGTGGTTTACCAAAGAGCACTTCAATGAAACGGATAATTTGCGGACACGTATAACGCTTCGATTCAGTATTTACTTTGGATTCACTTTCATTTACTTCGAGAAGTTCAACCAAATAACACTTCATTTTTGTAATCGAAATGAATTCATTACTGTTGTGAAATGAAATAAAATTTTTCCTTTTCAAATATAAAACAAAAAAAAATTTTTCTTCATCTTTTAATCACCAAACGAAATGTTACATAAAACGAAGCCATCTGGTGGCGAAACGGAGTTCGCCGGGTTTGCTAGTACTTCTATAAGTTTTTGAATAGTTTTGTTGTGTCAGTTGCTGATGCAGACTGCACTACTGCAGTCTTTAAAAAAGTTATTCTGTGAGGAAGCTCTGAAGGAGCACGTGTACCTTACCCTTTGAAAAATTCAGGCGTGATGCTACGCTACGTTATATAAAGAAACAGGTTTTGAAAAAGAAAAAAATTGAGCTTTGTCGTAGTACTAACGACCCTCTCGGCTGCCGGAACGCTGATTCACGCGAGACAGAATCGGAATTCTATTATATTGTGTCTAGAACTGCGGCATTCAACAGGCCAATATTCTAATTGCAATGTCTTATGCATTGATAAATCAACTATCTATTCAACATGGACCTGGGCCCACCAGGTCCTATACATTATGTTTCTCATTGCCTTCCCAACAAGGCTTACATGTTAATTTCTCCACCACACATGATATTTTGACGACCAGTTCAGTCATAATACAATAATCATTTAATAATTTTCCATTTCACTTAATTGTTTTTTGTTCATTGGTTTGGAGTTTTTTATATGGTTGGTTATTTAGTTAATGTTTTAATCTTTATTCAATACATACTGCATTTTGTTCGACGTATTTCTTATAGGGGTCATCCATAATTAACATCACACGAATTCTATGATTTTTGGAATGATTTCCCCTCTTCTGGTGTGAAATTACCTATTTTGCAATATGATATTTTTTTATAAGAGTTTTAAGATTTATTCATGAGATTTTACGCAGCTTATGACTCATCCCCCTTCCTTGTCACACGATGTCACACTATGTTGATGGCCTCCCTGCCCTTAATCTCATTTATGGGTGGCCCCTATGTATTTAATTTTTATTTTATTTTATTTAAACCATTTTACACCCGGCTGCGTTTGGATGCATATCTTCGTTGTGGTAAATAAAGTTAGTTGTGCCATCTATCGCACAAGGGTGTAGTAGTGGGACGTCCGTCCCAGTGTCCCAGAGTGTTCCGACTGTCCACAGTTGGGCACCCGGCGAGCGGCGCGTCGAGCGGCAGCGCGGCCTACAGCCCCACGCCGCCGCCCACACTGCTGCGCTGGTGCGCGCGCCGCCGCACGCTGGCGCTGGCCGGCCGCGCCAGCCTCGTCAGGCTGTGGGACGCGCACACCGAGCTGCTGCTCACCGACATCAACACAGGTCGGTATATATCATTGCTACGTCGAGCGGCAGCGCGGCCTACAGCCCCACGCCGCCGCCCACACTGCTGCGCTGGTGCGCGCGCCGCCGCACGCTGGCGCTGGCCGGCCGCGCCAGCCTCGTCAGGCTGTGGGACGCGCACACCGAGCTGCTGCTCACCGACATCAACACAGGTCGGTATATATCATTGCTACGTCGAGCGGCAGCGCGGCCTACAGCCCCACGCCGCCGCCCACACTGCTGCGCTGGTGCGCGCGCCGCCGCACGCTGGCGCTGGCCGGCCGCGCCAGCCTCGTCAGGCTGTGGGACGCGCACACCGAGCTGCTGCTCACCGACATCAACACAGGTCGGTATATATCATTGCTACGTCGAGCGGCAGCGCGGCCTACAGCCCCACGCCGCCGCCCACACTGCTGCGCTGGTGCGCGCGCCGCCGCACGCTGGCGCTGGCCGGCCGCGCCAGCCTCGTCAGGCTGTGGGACGCGCACACCGAGCTGCTGCTCACCGACATCAACACAGGTCGGTATATATCATTGCTACGTCGAGCGGCAGCGCGGCCTACAGCCCCACGCCGCCGCCCACACTGCTGCGCTGGTGCGCGCGCCGCCGCACGCTGGCGCTGGCCGGCCGCGCCAGCCTCGTCAGGCTGTGGGACGCGCACACCGAGCTGCTGCTCACCGACATCAACACAGGTCGGTATATATCATTGCTACGTCGAGCGGCAGCGCGGCCTACAGCCCCACGCCGCCGCCCACACTGCTGCGCTGGCAGGCCTGTTGTGAATGTTTAAAACGTGATTGGTTTGTTCTAAATTGATCCTCCCTTTTGATAGCCTAGAACCGTGGGAGATAAGTGTCATGTTTTGTCTATATTATCAGATAGATTGCAACCTTTTTTTTTTTTTTTTTTTTACGTGTGGAAATGCTCATGCATACCCGCCGCCCTGGGGATGGCGACGGGTGATGTCGGACTTTTACCGACTAAAACCACACGGTGTTCCTGCGGCATACCTGTAGCGCCTGTATGGGATTCGCTCGCGCATTCACCACACCCCCGGCAGGTATCAGCCCGCCAGTGAATGACCTGGCAGATAGATTGCAACCTAGTGTAGTAATAATGTATAGAATAGTGTATTTTATTTTATTGTATTTTAACCGAGTATATATAACGTGTTGGTATGTACAGAGTGCGAGGCTGCGGCGACTTCGCTGTGGCGCGGCGGCAGCGCCCAGCTGCTGTGCGGGTTCGGTGACGGCTCCGTGCGCGCCTGGGACGAGCGCGAGCCACGAACTTCGCTGTACGCGCTGCACCACCATCACGCGCCCGTGCTGGCTGCCGCGCAGCGCGCCGACATATACACCATGGTCACGGGCTGGTAAGTGCGCACTGTTTACATCTGTCTGTGCGCGCCTGGGACGAGCGCTCGTTCATAACGCACACTGTACTAATTTTTGGTTCTAAGATATTACAGTCTCATCCGTAAAGCAGTAAATACTGCGCGCACGCATAAGTAATGACTCGTAAGTCGCGCATAAAATGAATAAAACTAATTTAAAATTCCAACTATAATCATGTATATTATTGCAGCATGAACGGCGAGGTACGCATCTACGACACACGCAAGATGTCAGTGACGGAGACGGTGCGTGCGCCTGCGCCGCTCGCCGCTATCGACGTGCATCCGCTTTGTAACCTCATCGCATGGTAATACATTTACCTACTGCAGGATACCGATCGCTCATGTAGAATAGTACTTATATGCAAACTGCAACTTATATACTAATTCTTTAATATTTTTGTGACAGCGGTTCAGTGAACCAGTGCATCAGTATCTACGACCTGAAGGGCACTCCGCTCAACACCATCAAGTTCCACGAAGGGTTCATGGGCGCGCGCATCGGACCTGTGTCCTGCCTCACCTTCCATCCGCTCAGGTAACGCCTCCCAGCCTGTTGCACTCCCCTGCTGAAGCTCGCAGCTTCGCTATTTTTTTCTTTCTTACGAGTAGTGAGAGCCATTGTAAACGTGTTGTTTCAGATGCGCGATGGGCGTAGGGTCCAAGGACTCGACAGTCTCCGTGTACGTGTCCGAAGCACGCCGGTGACCCTCGCTCTACAGCCTTGCGCTGCCATTGCCCTTCCACCAGTGAGCCACACAGGTAAGACACATGCCGCTATCACACATTGTTCTGTGATGCTGATGGATATTTAGCCAGTCTGCTTGATACGGTCCAGGATGCACCTGACGTAGTTCGATTTCGTCAGGAGGGAAAGTTCTTTCCGTGCTTCTGACCACGTGTTGAGTTTATGTGGAGTAGGTGCATATGGAAGATTTGTTTGAAGTTTGGATGTCTAACTAATGTAGCATCTCACTTTTCCGGACATATGTGACAATATTTAAACAACGTGCTCACCTTAGCTTTGCTTCAATCCATCAGATGTGACTCCAGCTACAAGTGCGAGACTCGCAGTGACGGCGCCACCGCTCCTGTGCCACGCAACACATGTACATAACTATATACAAGTATCTATTCGCTGACATGGTCTAACTGCTAGCCTTGTTTATTTCCTAAGCTACATAACGTTTAGTAATGCTTTCTATCTAGTCTTCGATACATTGTCCACATAGAATGTCTTAAACAATTTCATTTATTTTTGAATTTATTGTTTCGTCAGTATGTCATTGAATACTTATTTAGCGTATAGCTAATTTAGGAGTGCCCCGCAAGTTGATATAAATGATAGTCCTCCAATCGTACGCAATTATCATTTATATTGGTTTGCAGTTCTCGTTCGCATGGAACCGACAAAACAGATCTAACGGCGTTCGGGTACGCACTAAAGTGTAATCTAATCACAGATTTACCGAAACAAATAATTAAAATTTCTCATATAATTACTATTAAAAAAATACAAATTACTGTTTAACAATTTTTATTACTTACAATATTAAAATTATCACTCGAATTCTCGACAATTCATAACAATAATTCGTGCTTGGCTTGATGTGTGAATCCGAACGCCTATAGCGTGAATATTTGGTGCTACATTATACCGATATTATAATGTTAATTTATTGTTATTGAACGTCGAGCGCCGCCCGCGCCGCTCGGTCCAGACTTGGAAACTAATCGAGTAACACTGAAGTGAGGCGCCACATATAGGTACATACTATGTCCCGCGCGCATGTCTGTGGGATCATTATATCGTTTTTTAATTAAATCTCTAATTATAACTTAGTAGTGTTAACTGAGGATTCCTATATTTTACAATTATTATGATTGAAAGCATATATGTATCTACCTATGTATTAAAATGTTTACTAATAAACTACCAGTACCGAGATTACATAAAGTCTAGACATCTTTTTAAAATGTTATATTTGAAATTGTCCACGCTATTATTAATACCATAATGAAATATTATTTATACCAAGTTATAATCTTTACCTGTTCCACAGACATGAATTATTATCAAAAAATGTACATATTACTGTCGAGTTACTTGTATGTCAGACATACAAGTAACTCGACAATCAAGCGCTGCAGCGAACGCCATGAGTTGCAGACAAGTTAGCCAAATAATAATACAAAAATATACATATATTAATATTGTATTATTAATTAAATTATTCACAAAATGTAATGCTTTAAGTAGGTATGTAATTATCGTGTAAATATGATAGGACACTATATACCAGCTGTAATAAGTGAAATTGTGTGTGTACAGTCAGCATTAAAAATATGTATCCATGTAGCGAAATTCAAACGCTTATTCTTGGAAAACTATTCGTTAAAATTTAAATGACTATGTATTTTAATGCATCCGTAGATACCATGTGCAAACTTTCCTCAAAAAAAAATCTTTTGAATTTCATTAATTGATTTTTAACGCTGACTGTACATTAGACATGGAAAGTGCGATTTTATTGACTCATACATTACTTCTCACTGTTTGAAAAACGAATAGGGGCGTATCACCTATGTCCACTGAAGTCTGTGCTGGAAAATATCATAAAGGCGAAGGAAATCGCATGTTAATAAAGCTAGATCATGAAATAATGTACCATTAATGCAATATTAAATAGTTACTTTATTAGTGTAGCCGTTTGTTACGTAAAATACGTCTTCGACATACGATTTCGTGACAACAACGAAGATGTAAATAAATTCGCGGCGCTAGCAACTGCCTTACGGGCTTGCGCGCCCGCCATTTCATTTCTGTGTGTTGTAGATGCGATTCATGCTGAAAACGCAACGTTACTTATTCGACTAGCACTTGCCTTGTTTTGATACTCTAATAAGACGCAATTTTCATTTAATTATAAAATTCACAAAATTTAAATTGACAAAATGAGAGACCTATTAAGAGTCCATAAATTGACTATAGATGGTGATGTACCAAAATTATGATTATGTTATTGTGTCTAGTTTCCCAATTTGTGTATCATGACGGCAGTGAGCCTCGCATGCTTTCACTAGGACTTGTGTACTATTGCATTTCACACGTGCAACGTATGTACCAGGAGTGGTCCCGCCGTAGCAGCACGCACCGCTGCCGCTATACGCAGTCAGTACCCGCTACATGCCACTAGAGATAGCACGTCCCACCCAAGTGTTCACGAGGTGCTACGTACATGTTATCATACAAATTATATATTATTAGTTAATACATACATATATACACACGTACTCCATCGCCTACTTCATATTTGTACATACATATAAGTAAGCTTGTTTTCTATATTCCGCCGACATTTATTACATAATTATGTGTATGTTATTTTTTGTTCCAAATGATTTTTGTCTTGTGATTTACAGAAAGTTCCTATGACTCAATAAAAATTAGCTGCCATTTAAAAAAATATAAGGTTTTGTTCACTACGTAATAAGTTAATGATTTTGTGTTTGTTTGTAATTTAGATTTTAATGTAACAAATTATGTCCATGTGTAATTAAGAGGATTTTTTATTGTTTCATTTTATACCGCAATGAAATGAGGGATGCCGGTAGCTATAGTATAAGTGATATAATGAGCATTTAACTGTAAACATGAATAGTTTGTAATATGTGATGATTATGTTAATTTTCATTGAACAAATACTTTGTTAGCATTGGAGATCTATTACAGAATTCACTTATGAAATGTGTGGCCATAGAAAACTATACTTAGTTGTAAGCGGTTGTCACCAGTTGTGATCAAACATTAGCTATGTCAATATGATGAACAAACAGACAAGTTGCCAATCGGTTGTTGAATATATTGAAACTTGCATTTCATCTATGAAGTGATTGATTTTTGCTTTTACGTATTACCTATGTAAATTAAATGTACATTTTACATAATAATAATTGTTGTTGTTAAAATAAAACATGGTTAAAACTTTGTTGTTTTATTCTACTCTGCCCAAGTTAGATAGACTTTTCAATGAAGTTGCTAAGATGTAAGTATATTCCCAGTGGTAATAAAGGTAAAACAATAACTGTCACGTTATAAAAGAATAGCAAATATAAGATAGTATATTAAGTTTATTTTGTATCATAAGAGATGGACACACTGTGACTAAGCTGACCTATTTAACACAACTACTAAGACAAAACAAAACAATGCAATATTTAGATTTCAATCAATTGTTATACAATCTTTTAAGTCTACTATTGCAGGACACTGCACTCCTGTTGGAGCATATTTACTTAGATGCCCAAGAAGGTTCAGGAAAAAAAACAATATGATAACACAAAATTAAATGGCCCATCAAGCTAGTTTGAGGCCTCCAGTTGGTCTGAAAATGTGAGGAATGATATATTACCCAATAAATTAACATAGGTTTAATTAAAAACATTGTATGATATTATATATTTTTAATGGGATACAAAATTCTTAGTGACCATTCTGCTTACAACAACATCAAGTAATTCTGCATCACTTTTGAAATTGTTCAACTTGTATGTATTTTTTACATCCTTCATACTTGTGAGTTCATGTAAGTCACTCATTGGACATAATTCACCTTCAATTTGTGGTAAAATATCTTCACTGGCATCCTTTTCTTTAGTTACTAAAAAGCAAACTAACAGGTCTGTGTCCTTTTCTATGCCAAACTTGTTTAAGCTCTTTGAAATGTTTTTTGTCAGTGATAGATTATACAGTATCTCAGCAAAAACAGTTCTAGTAACCATCATGTTCAATTTCTCCGACACAACAGCTCGGTTTGCTGCAACAGCCACTTGAAAGGGGTCTAATATTAAACCAGGCTTGATTACAGCACAGTTCCAAACACCTTCGATGATGTTATTTCTGATTTGCTCAACATTCCGAACACTTCTGAATAGATACATTTTTAACGTAGTTTTCGTATCTGGATCTAATGTAACTATGTGAGGCTCTGGGGTCATGTTTGAACCGTATGTACTTAGGTTTTCCAATTGCATACTATTTCTTTACAGTAACATAAAACTGATGTTGTTAAATATAGAAAATCTTCCGAGAAAATGACAAACTTGACTTACCGCCTTAGCTTATAATGTCGTCAGTCAGTATGTTATATTTATTCTTAGAAACTTGGAATGAATTCAATTTTTAATGATAGGGCCGAAAAAGGTTATATTTACAGTTTTCATTTCTTTTATTATTTGACATATTTTAGTCTCATAAATTGTTTTGAGCTCTAATCTGTGACTTGTGAACAGTGTTGCCAACCTTATAAAACTGCATATGATCGTAAAAAAACTGTAGAAAACTGTAAACGTAAAACAAATAAATCTATTATTACTCGATTTGTTCAGGTATTCAACTAAAGGTAAACAATCTTCATGTGTCTTTTTAATATTTTTTGTTTAAAAACACAGTTTAATGTGGATATAGTCGTTTATTCTTTTCCAACATTGAAACAGTGAGTAAACAAAAACAAATCAGGTCGCGGAGGATGGTGGAGAAATAATGTTGTCGCGCACGCACATCGATTGCC
This sequence comes from Shargacucullia verbasci, assembly GCA_947562105.1. Lineage (NCBI taxonomy): Eukaryota > Metazoa > Arthropoda > Insecta > Lepidoptera > Noctuidae > Shargacucullia > Shargacucullia verbasci. The sequence continues at coordinate 460,621 of OX387289.1, read as the reverse complement.
GCTCCGTCGCTCACTGACGGCTGGCCAGCGGACCGTTCGCGGCGTCGCGTGCGATCGCCGCGACAGGGGAAGGTGGGGGCGCGCGGGGGTGCGCGAGCGCGGCCGGCCCGTAACGAACGAATAACTGATTACTTTGAAATATTTAAAACCCCGCGTTACATCCTCCCCCTCTAGCCTAACAATGCGCCTCTGCAGTTGGGCTAGTAATCTAAATACCTGCGCGGTCTTCCACGCTTTCTCTTTTCCCTAATAGGAAGTTCTACTTGGCCGGAAAAGGGTGCGAGGTGCGAAACGTGGTACTTGCCTACACTCCCCCCAGTCTGTAAGCTCTCTAAACTATAAGTTGTCGGGCTAATAATCTTCCCTATCTTATATGGGCCGTCACGGCGTGGGATAAACTTCGCAGATTGTCCACGTCCTGCGTCGTTCGGTCCTTGTGTTTTAAGAAGGACTAGATCTCCTACCTGATATTCAGGGGGGGTCCTACGCTTCTTGTCGGCGTTCTTCTTCTGGACGCCCTGCGCCTTCTCGTGGGTGTCCCTAGCTTCGTCCAGCGTTTCAGCCATCCGCTTAAGGTACGGTGTTATGCTCGGCACGAAGTTGTCTTCATCCAGGATAGTCCTCATGTCTGTCGCCGAATCAGAAGGCGCCCTCAGCTCTCTCCCGAAGGTGAGGTAGGCTGGCGAAAATCCAGTGCTGGAAGTGGTTGCGGAGTTCATGGCGAACCTTACCGCTGCGAGATGCAAGTCCCATGTCGCATGGTCCTGTCCTACGAGTATGGCCAACTGAGGTTTGAGGTCCCTGTTTTTGCGCTCGATAGGATTGGCCTCCGGGTGGTAGTAGGGCGTGAGTGTCTGGCTTATCCCTAAGATGTGGCAAACTTGTTGCATCACCTCGCTCACGAATTGTACGCCATTATCACTGATGAGGCGGCGTGGTACTCCATACCTAAGAAAAACCTCATTGGTCAGGGTTCGCGCGCATTCAGCACTGGTGGCATTCTCCAACGGAAACAGCTCCACCCAGCGCGAGCAGACATCTTCTACTATGAGGACCCACCTGTTCTTCCTGGGCGTCTCAACAAGAGGACCAAACAGGTCCACGGAGACTACCTCAAATCTTCTGGACACGGCGGGGGTCTGTAGAAGCCCCGCCGGTTTGCGGTTATCGGCTTTATATCGTTGGCAAGGCACGCACTCTTTGACGTAATTGGTCACGAATGTACGCATGCCAGGCCAATAAAAGCGAGACCGAACGCGGCTCAATGTGCGCTCCACTCCAAAATGGCCAGCTGTAGGCGCGTCGTGGAGGTCAGCCATTACCTGCCTGCGTTCGTGCTCCGGAACTACTAAACAAGAGTCCTCTCCATCGTCAGACTCTAAACTGTACCTGTACAAAATGCCGTCGGACATGGTGTATCCGCGGTCAGACCACGGTCTCCCCCTAGAGGGTTCGTCCGACTCCAAGTCTTCTATAATCTTGCGAACCTCAGGATCCATCAATTGGTTTTCACGGATGTGGCCGGTATTCCTCCTCGGCATATCAATCGTCGTGAAACACACATCGCAGTCCGGATCTTGCGAGCAAACAGGTCGCGACAGCGTGTCTGCGATCACGTTCGAGCGTCCGGGCGTGTACTCGATGCTGAGATCAAATTCTTGTAATGTCAGAGCCCACCTGGCCAATCTACCACTAGGCGACTTTTGACTCATCAGCCAACGCAAGGGCTGGTGGTCAGTCCTGACAATAATCTTCGCGCACTCTACATAGCCGCGAAACTTACCTAGGGCCCAAACAACGGCGAGCGCTTCCCGCTCAGTCGTGGAATAGTTCCTCTCGGCGCTGGTAAGAAAGCGGCTGGCGTATTCGATGGGTCTTTCGTCGAGGCCCTCCCCCTGCATGAGAACAGCTCCTAGACAGTATCCGCTGCTATCCGTGCGGAGTACGAACGGCTTCGACTCATCCGCCTGGCGTAAAATAGGAGCAGACACGAGGAGAGACTTGATGCGTTCAAACGCTTCTTGTTGCTCAGTGTCCCATCGCCAAATACTTGCCTTCTTTAAGAGGTCCGTGAGGGGCCTCGCCACCTCTGCGTAGTTAGATATAAAACGCCTGAACCAACTCGACGTTTGCAAGAAGCATTTCAAATGTTTCACATTGCGAGGAATGTCCATATTATCAATTGCAGCCGTCTTGTCTGGATCCACTTGTATCCCGCCTGGTACGATAACGTGGCCCAGGAACTTGACAGACTCCCTTGCGAAGTAGCTCTTTTCCCTATTGACTCGCAGCTTAAACATAGCCAAACGATCAAAGACCGCTTCCAAATCAGACATGTGACGTTCGAAGGGCCCTGGAGACAGCAAGACCAGATCATCCAGATATGCTAGCAGTTCCACCCCCTTCAGGTTGGATCGGAATCGGTCCATCAGCCTCTGGAAGGTTGCTCCTGAATTCCGTAATCCCATCGGCATCCGTTTGAACCTGAAAGTACCTAGCGGAGTAGTAAACGCTGTCTTGTCCTGGTCTTCCGCAGAGACGTTGACCTGGTGATATCCTGATCGAAGGTCCAAGGTAGTCATATACTCACTGGTTTTGGCTGCGTGCAATATATCTTCTATGCGCGGGAGCGGATACCTATCGGGTTCCGTCACCGCGTTCAGCTTCCGATAATCTATACATAGCCTTAAACTCCCGTCTTTCTTACTCACGAGGACGACATTGGAGGCCCAAGGCGACTCGCATTCTTCAATGACGTCGTCTCGCAACAGCTTATCTAGCTCCCTCTGCAAGGATTCCCTTCTCTTTTGGGACATCCTGTAGGGTGGGGAAGCAATCGGCTCCTGGTCTGGACTTACTTTTATTCGATGCGTAGCGAAGTCCGTGGCGGGTCCGTTGCGCGCGAACTGCAACGCTCGGCTCCCGATGAACTTGTCGAGCGTGCGTCGTTGCTCCGAGGTCAACTTGGTTCCTTCATCACGACGTAACGCGAGCTCTGCGGAATCGGCACGCATCAACTCGGCATCCGCTGTATTAAGGGTATAGGTTTGAACAAAGTCGTAAACATGTTCGGGGTCATCCGCGAACATCCACTTACCCTCAGCGATATTAAGCACCATACCGGCCTGGGACAAGAACTCGACACCTAATAGTGTCCTAGTCTCGGCGCCGGGCAATACTAGAAACTCACAGGTTACTTCCCGATTCTCAATGGCGATTGGCGTCTCCGTGGTCAGCAAGGTTTTCCATGTGTGGGATCCGTCAGCCAATCCTACGAGACGTTGGGTTTCCTGGAACATGGCTCCAGAGTTCACTAGGACTCGGTATAACATAGGGCTCGCAATGCAATGCGTAGCGCCCGTATCTACTATCGCCACGCCGTGACAACCCATAATATTAATATTCACCATTGGGTGAGATGCACTTTCGCACGCGACTGTACTACCTAAATGTACGCGTGAATCACTGCCCTTGTTATGATAGTCACGACTCAAAATAACAACATTACTCGAATCGGTATAATTTATAGTCGCACTGTTAAAGCCTGCCCCTCTCTCCTCTTTGTTTGCTATCGCCGATGTCGACGTTCCCGGGTTACAAGTATCACACTTCGACCTCACTACACCCGATTTCCCACAGCCGTAACATCGGACCCCTTTGGGCGGGTAACTGGTGTCGCTACCCTTACTATTTGAGTGAGAGGATTTTTCCCTATTACGACACTCATCGCTAATATGACCGAATGCCCTACAATAACTACAACGGGGCCTATTCCTATTACGGGCGGCCGCGGCAATCGCGGTAGGCGAATTCGACCGCGTAGACCGCTGACCGGTCGTCGATGTTATTGTTTGCGACTTAGGTGTTTTATTAGTATCAGGACTTACTCGATATTCCCTCAAGGTCTCCTCCGCGATCCTCGCACGACACATTAACTCATCTATGCTACGTATGGATTCGCGGGACACTCGTTTCTTTAACTTATTGCTAATTAGTCCATAACACATATCTAACTCTACAATTTCATCGAGTTTATACGGTAATTTGGATATTAGGGCCCGTGCCCTACACAAAGTCACTTCGACGCGTTCGTCGTCCGTTTGTTCCGCCGCGAAGATTTGCTTCAGGATTTTGTATGCCGGTTGTGGCACGCCGTAGATCGCGCGGAGCCGGGCGAGCGCGTCGGGCCACGTGGTTACAGACGCCTTGACGCCCCGCCACCATACTGCCGCGTCACCTTCTAGTAACATCGGTAATCCTCGGAGAGCATGCTCGTCGCTGACAGCTGCGCATTCCTTGAATACTTCGACGGCGTCGATGAACGCCTCCAACACTTCGCCGTCATGGGATGAGCCGGTGAACCGCGCCGTGCATTTCGTGAAATTGCCGGCGGCGGTTGTTGCGCTGCTCGTGTTCGCCGTTGACGTAGATGCGACCGGTGTGGAAGCCCTGAAGTCTCCGGTTGACGTCATCAGCGCATTGATGAGGCTCCTGTTGGCCTCCGCCTGAGCGCGCGTGATGTTTTCAATCAACGTTGAAATAAAATGTTCCGTGGGGAGCTGGAACACTGGTGTTTGCGGTGGCCGTGAGCCACCCGCAGGATCCTCAGTGGGACCGAGTTCGCCGGTGGAAAGCTCGTCACCGGTCTCGGTCAGTGTGACGTCACCCTCTCCTTCAGCTTGTTGTTCCCGGAGCGCTCCCTGCCTCGTTCTCGTCATTGCGGCGACGGTATGTAGGTATGTAGGGGGTCCGCGATAACTAACCAAGCGAGGTATATAGGTACGTACGAATCACTGAGTTCGGGCCCCACGTTGGGCGCCAGTTTAATGTGGATATAGTCGTTTATTCTTTTCCAACATTGAAACAGTGAGTAAACAAAAACAAATCAGGTCGCGGAGGATGGTGGAGAAATAATGTTGTCGCGCACGCACATCGATTGCCGCTCCGTCGCTCACTGACGGCTGGCCAGCGGACCGTTCGCGGCGTCGCGTGCGATCGCCGCGACAGGGGAAGGTGGGGGCGCGCGGGGGTGCGCGAGCGCGGCCGGCCCGTAACGAACGAATAACTGATTACTTTGAAATATTTAAAACCCCGCGTTACAACAGTTTAAAAATAAAACGCTACTAAAAACCAATGTAAAACAACAATAACGATTACCAAATCAATTGAACCTAGGGTTTAAGCAGTAGTTTATTTGTTTAATATGTGTTTGTGTAAAAAGTCACATCAAGATTGTTTACCTTTATTTAAATACCTAAACAAAACGAGAATAGATCGTCAGTTTTCGTTTATTTCGTTTTTTAAGTTACAAGTACGAATGTACATAATTGCAAAATTCATCTATTTTACAATATAAATCATATTTCACAATTAAAAAATTAAAAAAATCAACGAGTTAAGTTAATATATGTTATAGAATTGAAATTTTACGGCAAAATAAAACCCATAACTGTAACCATCAACCAAATGAATTTAATAAAATTATGTACTTCGAGTTGTGGGCAAAAATTTTACTGCGGATGGACCATATGACGGACGGGATTACATTAACAGATTTCATTCGTGTGCTCTAAGGAAAAACTTTGGGGTACTAAACTAAAAACTGTGATGATTTGTAAAAAAACTGTGAATCTACAGTTAAAACTGTAGGATTGGTAACAGTGCTTGTGAAGTTGTGAGAGACATGTGACCATGGACGACATATTCAAGTGGAGTGTGCATGGGCAAATTATAGAACTTCAAATATGAATACTAAGCCTCTCCAAATAGGATCCAAAATTCTTTAATCAAATACCGAGACAAAATCCGGTCTATATATATACAGATATATAATATATGATATTTTGCGGAACCCTCTGTCCCTTTCCCGCACGTATGCCAGAGCCAAAGTTGTGAAAAATGGTACTAAAAAGTATATTTTTCCACGATATCTATGATATTTTATATTCACAAACATCATAACTATAGTATTCAAATTCAAAATTCATGTATTCAAAATAGACTACTACTAGTGTTTTTTGAACGTCAAACATATTATGGACATAACTAATAATGTGCTATTATTTTTATTTTACATTTTACTTCGAAATTGTGAAATCTTTGTGAATATGTGTGAGGTCTGTGAATATGTGAAAATGAGATGTGTGAGGTCGAAAATAGTTTTGGTAACGTAGGGATTTCCACCATCCCTAAACGATTTTCTAATCTAATAAATAATATTTCCGTCAATAACACTTTGTTCACGTTACCATAACCATTTTCAAAAAAGATTGTCGATTATTAAGATTTTTATTATATTTTCTTGAATTTTTTAAAGAGATTATAGTCACGGAAAGATAAACCCAAAAAAATATTTGCCTAACAAAATCTTAAAAATTATATTCTACATACACTAAGAATTAGCGGTGGGCAGTAGCATCTTTTTTGGATAACGAAACGCAACTGTCTATCGGATATCAATAGCGGTTATTAAAACGCGCTATCCTGCTATTGTTCGCTATTTGTCATATCATGAGCAACACGTAATATGATAGTGAGGTTTTGATGAGCTTTTTTTTTTTTTTTTTAGCTTACCTATTTACTTAAAATTCATTCATTCATAATGAATGAACGGCTCCGTGACATTTTGATGACCTTTTTTTTTTTAGCTTTCACTGATACTGCTAATGCTCAAATTTCCCGAATTGTCGGTTCTTCCAACATAAGCAAGAATTAATGGATTTTGGTGGCCCCGTAAGATTTTGATGACCTTTTTTTTTTTTTTTTAGCTTCCCTATGTACCCAATTGTTGTTCGTGTCGTCTCTTGGCGAGGATTCATTAATGACTCGTGAAGTTTTGATGAGCTTTTTTTTTTTTTTAGCTTCATTGATGCACTTCCATTTCATTGGATAACGAAACGCAACTGTCTATAACTACTATCGGATTCTTTGGATGTTAACTACTTTTACGTTAGCATGTTAGCAGGTTACCACGTTTTTCAAATAACCTGCTAACCGTTATTATGACGATAGCTCGTTTCAATAACGTGTTTAAGTTGCGCAACGACCACCGCTATTAGCTACTTTAGCGTTAGCATGTTAGCAGGTTTTTCAAATAACCTGCTAACCGTTATTATGACGATAGCTCGTTTCAATAACGTTTAAGTTGCGCAACGACCACCGCTACTAAGAATTAATAAAGCTGTCAAATCACAAAACTAATTCCTTCGTCGATTGAAAAATTAGGTCGTAGACTTAAATAAACGTATAATTTTTGCATGATAATAGATGTCATGCGGACGAAGTCTCGAACCAAAGCCATTGTCATGTTAGAATATATTTAATAATTAGGGCGTATATCATTAAAAGTATAATATGTAGGAAGTAAATCAATAGAAATGAATAAAAATTACTAAATCATACTTAATTATTCGATGTCACGATTCATCATCGATTGTCAATCTTCTATGCATGTATAAATGAAATTCAAAAACAATGGACACCCTATTAGTAAGAGACGGAGCGCTCTCGATCATCGGACCGATTTTAGTTAGGTAGATGTGCACACATCTGTTAGAATAAAAGTTCCTTGAGAGCAGATTCTTCATTTTCATGTTGGTCACTCTATACTCTTTGACATTGGGATTTGAGTGGGTGTGGGTGTCAAACGTCCACGAAATTCGAACTTGATGTTGTTTATCTTGTAGCGTGATAAGATTATTCAAGAATCAAGCAAAACAATTTATTCTCTGTATAATGATGTGGAATAAACTAATTAATTAGGTATAATACTAGTAATCTTAGATAACAGTGACCGTGAAAGTTAAACAGAGATACTCGCGTGTTGTACAGAAAAATGTTGATTCCAAGGCTGAATAAATTCAGTTCATTATTGAAGAATGGGTCTGTGCGCTTATTGACGACCCAGACGCAGCAGCAGACTGACAATGCGGGCCCCGTGGTGTACGAGAAGTTGCTGGGCACGGATAGGGGTATTGCGATGTACGGATTGAACAGTCCCAAGGACCGCAACGCGCTGGGCTTCGGGATGATCGAAGCGATGAGGGAAGTGAACCAGTTGATTCGGGAGGACACTAAGGTCTCCGTCGTCATACTACACAGTATGGTCCCTGGCATATTCTGTGCTGGTAAGGATCAAACACTTTGTAACTAGTTCTAAAGTACCAATAATAAAAGTATAAATTGGTTAAAATTTATATTTACATACAATTGCTTCTTGTATAATTATGACAAGCAACTTAAATTATTTTCCAGACAATGTCTTCATATTTAATGAGACTGTTTAAATAACTTACCTTGTTGTTTAATTTAATAAATTAAATTAGTAGGTATTTGTTGGTGATGCATGAATACTTTCCATTCAAAAATTATATAGGTATTACAGTTTTATACAATACTAGCGGCTTCGCCCACATGGTTTACTAACCTGTACATTTTTCCAGGATAAAAAGTAGCCTATGTGCTATTCCAGATTATAATCTATCTCTGTGCCAAATTTCATCCAGATCCGTTCAGCCGTTCAAGCGTGAAAGAGTAACAAAAAACCATCCATCCAACTTCACAAACTTTCACATTTATAATACTAGCTTCCGCTCGCGTCTTCGCCTCGCGTGTCTTACGAACCCGTACATTTTTCTGGGATAAAAAGTAGCCTATGTGTTATTCCAGACTATAATCTATCTCTGTGCCAAATTTCATCCAGTTCAGCCATTCTGGCGTGAAAGAGTAACAAAGATCCATCCATCCATATCCTCACAAACTTTCGAATTTATAATATTAGTAGGAATAATTGATTATATTATACAGTTATACTTCTCGAACCTCTGACACAAATTGATAACAAGCTAAACCATGAATTTGAATAAAAAAGACAATATGTAATTATGGTTCTATTAAAAATTTTACAGATTCAGATTACAATCTGTATACTCTAGTAAAGTATGGGTGTGCATACAAGACTTGCCTATTCATTTAGATATAAATTTAATTGTTATATATTTCTAGGTGCCAACTTAAAGGAGCGCTTCAAGATGGCAGATGATGAAGTTGCCAATTTTGTCCGTGGGTTGAGAGCAACTTTCATTGAAATTGAGGACCTGCCTATGCCAACAATAGCAGCTATTGAAGGTGTAGCAGTTGGTGGTGGGCTCGAGCTAGCCTTGGCATGTGACATCAGGGTGGTGTCAGAAACAGCCAAGTTAGGCCTGGTGGAGACTGGCAGGGGCCTCATCCCTGGTGCTGGTGGCACCCAGAGACTACCCAGAGCTGTCAACATCAATATTGCTAAAGAGTTAATATACACATCAAGAGTAGTCAGTGGAAAAGAAGCTAAAGAGTTAGGTTGGTATATTGAGTGTTAAATTAATATATTACTCGGTTGTTGGTCTAGTTGTTGCAAGCGCATCTGCTTAGTGTGAAGTTCTGGGTTGAGATGACATTAGGGTGTTAGAAAAAAATTGGAGCACAATTAAGAAAGATATCCAGTTGATGGTAACAGGCTTGTGCTGCCTACTAAGTTAGTTTCTGTCTAATGAGTCATACCCTAAAATTGTTTAATAATACAACAGATTTTCTGATGTTACTAATCAATTACAGGAATAGTAAACCATGTGGTACCACAGAACAGCTCTAAGAATGCAGCATTAGAGAGGGCATTGTCCATCGCCCGGGAGATTATACCCAATGCCCCCATAGCGCTACGCTGTGCCAAGCAAGCTATCAATGAAGGCACACAGCTCAGCATCAAGGATGGCTATGAAGTTGAACAAAAGTTCTATGAAATCAACATTCCCACTAAGGACAGGCAGGAGGGCATGATATCTTTCATAGAGAAGAGGAAACCAATCTATGAGGGTCACTGAAGCTCAATTTTTAGATGTAGGCATATTCAATACATTATTTACAAAATGGTACATGAAAGTACATATTTTTTATATAATATTTTATGCACAAGCATTTAATATTTTTTAATAAATTGTTAACATTAAATTTATTAATTTTGTTTCCTTGTGTGTTATATAAAAAGGGAAATTTTAATAATGCCCAACTAATGGATGATATTTAATTTAACTTTCCTTTCAGCACAAGTATCCTAATCCTACCAGTAACCTTAGGTGGACGGAATGCCACTTAGCAACAGACTCATATTAGACAATATTAATCCATAATGTTTAGATTTGTACTTAAACTTGTATAAAATCAAGATCAAGTTATAATGGTTTATCAAGAAATGAATTTTGTATAGTATACAAATTCCGAATTTACATTACTTGACTTTATTTCATATATTATCTACTTAAAGAAATGGTTCAAAAGATATTAGTGTCACTTAAGATTTGAAGCTTTAAGTGTGTAAGAGATTATTTATATTACAATAACAGTTCAAGATACACTTATCTCCAAGGTTATCACTTGCACTGTCTGTACGTTATAGGTTTTATAGTTATGAGGGTGGAAAATAAAACAACTCTGTGATGTGTAATGATGTGATAAGTCATTAACAATATAATATAATACATACATTACAGAGAGTTACTCAATATTAAGGCACTTGACTAGTTGTTCTTTGGTGTCATCTGGAGATGTGACCTTGTGGCCAATTGTCCGTGAGTCATTGTAAATCTCAAAGTCATTACCTCCTGGCATTGTTTTGTCCCCAAAGAAGTGAATTTCCTCAAACTTCTGATCCGCTATGTGATTAAGACAGTATGTCTTGTCCCATCCAGTAGGGAACACATCAACACTGATTTGTCCTCCGAGGGCAAATGTTAGACCAGATTTACTGAATTCACTTTGTAGAGCATCTACAAACTTCTGTCTAATTTTATGTATAGAGTCATATTTCACGAATTCATCCCGTTCAGCCTGGCTGCACGACCGACCCACTGGGCAGATGTTGATCATGCTTGATCTAAACTCCACAAAGTTACCTCTCTTGGCTGGTAGTTCAATCTTAGACATGTACCCCAGGGAGAAATTGATAACATTCTGCAACAGCTTCTCTCCTAAATGACTTAGAATACTCTGTGAACTGATAAGCTTTCCACCTCTATACTGCACCACACCATTTTCACAGAATACATAGTCGAATTTCGCGGCCACTTCGGCTCCATCCATTTGTTCTGCTATTTTAACATAGTCAGATCCGCTAACAAGTCCTATAGTCACTTTAGATTGCACCTTCTCCAATAAAAAGTTCTTAAGTTCTTCCGTGATAACCTGGCGTGGCTTTGTGAGGGTGCCGTCTACGTCAAAAAGATACAGAATTGATTTTCGACTCGCCATTGTTTTAATGTAGTAATAATTTGTTCAATAATACAAAAGATGATTTGAATTTTGGAGGCAAAATGAAGCCGGTCGATAAGTAGGGCACCGGCAGCAACCGCTAAGTGCCAACACTACACTGCGACACGTCAAATATATGCTCCGTTATCACCCGGGCGGCGGCGACGCGCATCAGACAACATGGCAAGAGCATCGGCCAATATTTACGCGTTGTTGTTATGTTTACTCGTCACTGAAACCGTATTATCTGATAAAACTGCTAAAACGGGAAATGCTCTCATAATTTTAGGTAAGTTCTTAAACCAAATACATTTTTTTCAGTTTATTTTATTGTGATAATTAATGTATCAGTTTGACAGTTACATGCTCTACTAATATGGCACTACAAACAAAACTCTGAATGCGATTTTCCGAATGTGCGTAGTAAATTATAAAAGTTGATTTAATAAATTAGCGTACCTTTTTACCAAGTTTTATTCAAGCAATCGATGGTTGTTGTTTATCGTGATTGTAAACGTCTTGTAGGTGTCATCTGGGTGTCAATAATTTCAATATTTTCAATAATCATTTCTAATTTTCACAGACGACAGACAGTGAGACAGAACAGGAACAACTCTCCTTCGCTCTCGTCTCAATTTTTCTTTTCGAGGAAAACAGACTTTTTTTTAATTAAAAAAAAAAAAATATCGGCTCCCGCATTACAATCAAATTATTAAACAAAAATCTCGGATGATCAAATCTCTAAACAAAAACGTGGACAACGTTAGTAAAAACATAAACAGGTCAAAAAGTAATAAAAAAATCGGCCAAATGCGTTGTGGACCACGCCTAAAATAGGTATGGCTATGTGGGGCTTTATCTCTATATATCGTTCGTCTTTGGCAATCAGTTGGCAACACTATTGGCGCAGTAGATTAGCCATTAGCTGTCTGCATTACGTGTCGCGGGTTCGATTCCCGCTCGGAAACGGTATTTATAAATTATACAGATACTAACATATTTCGGGTCTGTATATGGTGTATCTTTGTAAATTGTTCCCAAAACACAGAAGAAATCCTACTGGCTAAATTTTATTAAGAAAAATCTAATATTTTTCAGCGGACGATGGAGGCTTTGAGCTAGGCTCTTATTTAAACAAAATATGCCAGACACCGAATATCGATGCACTGGCGAAGCGTGGCCTAGTGTTCAACAATGCCTTCACTTCGGTCAGCAGTTGCTCGCCAAGGTAGCTAGCAATATTTAATTGCATTACATTATATTTGAGAAATATAATATTCAACTTACGGCACGCCACATTAAAGGATTCTCAGGATGGGTTGCTATGACTCTGTGATCAGTTTTCTTTTCTTTTACGCTTACTTTTATAATTTTACGAGATATTTCATTAAGAATGTTTTTGGATAAAAACAAGAATAAAAAATCAGATAATTCATAATGTAATATTGTCGCATGGGAATATTTCAAGTTATTAACATAAAGTTTATGGTCGCGGCAGTCGGGCGGCCCTGCTGACGGGCACGCCGAGCCACCAGAACGGCATGTATGGCCTGCACCGCGGCGTGCACCACTTTAACTCATTCGATGTCGTCACTAGCCTACCCAACAAGCTCAACACACATGACATCATGACTGGTAAGTGCAACTGTTGAAAATGGGCAGCTATGGCGATTGGTATTTTTTCGTTCGTTATATTTTTTGTCTAATGTAGACTGATATTAATATTGGCAAACGTAAAAAAAACCTTTCTACACCTAAGTTTAAAAAGATTGGCTTTAACAAACACCGAAAGACTAATTTAATGAAAGAGTTCAAAATACCTTTACGCCAAGGGGCCACATTCCGCGATTAATAAAAATAAATTATAAAAAAAGTCAGCTGTAAACTGTACTTTGCTTACATTGGCATTGTAAGGGCATTGCAAAGGCATTGTAAGTATAATATGTGAGTCATACCTGCATCCGAAGGAGGCGCCTGCGCAGCGCGAGGGATGCAGCTCCGACAGTAGGTCACAGTAGATACTTATAGCCTTTCGAGGAAAGTTTCCGGTACCTATGCAACGTCTAACAATATTGGATCACCATTCTCCTCCGATAATGGGGACCTAAGGAAGATAATTATATTCATTTGAAATTGAGATAAATCAATTTTTCAATAAATCAAAATTTAGTATTCAAATTCTAAATTATCCATTTAATTCATTAAGACCAACAAAACATAAAAACTCACCACTGAAATAAGTGGGTAGATGGTACGCTGGGTGTGGGTGTCGGCCACGTGTCGACAGTCCGTGGCGTTGCAAGGAACCACTGCAATTTTATATATTTGTTTTGCTTATAAACTGACACTTGGCTTGATGGCTACATGGTTTGTACAGGTATGAACGTAAGCAAGACAGAGTATAGCCGGCGCATTACTAGCGTCCACACGTAGTGTAGGTACTAGTATGCAGAGTACTAACTGAAACGAATTCACTAGCACGTGGCCCGATCACTTTTATTTGTGGGTCGAAATCTAAATGATAATAATTACGACCTACCTGCCTTATAATTACAAAACATAACTAAATTATTATTCCATTTTAACGCATCAACCGGAAATGGTTGTTATTCGTCGGTTGATGCGCCATGTGCCGTGTGATTGGTTCCTTGTTTTTCCCTATTTACGTGTTTAGTATTAATTAATCCTTTTATATTTATTTAGTTCTTTAAAATATTAATACACATTTAAATATTAATAAACATGAACTTTCGTCCGTTTACTTTTTTTTAAATGTTTGGAAATGCTAATAGATACCCGTCTCCCGGCACTAGGGAAGGCGATGCGTGATGTCGAACTTTTACCGACTACAATTACACACTCCGATAGATTTTCTATTGTGTCTCATTTGCACCACGAGTTAATCTGAAGTTAAATGTAGCGGTTCGGTAATGTTAACGACTGATTCACGCTACTCATAGGTATCATCGGAAAGAAGGACGTGGGTCCTGCGGCGCTGTACCAGTTTGACTACGAGCAGACCGAGGAGAATAACCAAGTGAATCAGGTCGGCCGCAACATCACGCACATCAAACTGCTTACCCGGGAGTTTCTCGCTAAAGCCAACCAGGATAAAAAGTAACACTTTTTTACCTAGATTATAATAAGTTTATGTTTATTATGTGCGATTTCTTCAAACTTGTTATCTTTCAGGCCGTTCCTTCTGTACGTTAGTTTCCACGACCCGCATCGGTGTGGTCACACGGAGCCTCAATTTGGCCCGTTCTGCGAGCGTTTCGGTTCCGGCGAGGAAGGCATGGGTCTCATACCCGACTGGCATCCCATATACTATCAGTGGGAACAAGTGGAGCTGCCTTATTTTGTCCAGGTAATAACCAGCTGTCGCGGTCCCGACTTAGATACGAGTTGATATGAGGTCGTGGGTCCGAATTCGGGCGGGCACACCCTTTATTTATTTCTCAGTGCGCGTTATGCAACACAGTGCTCTAACTATAAAGAAACCGACATGCCCCAGCCAGAATAAAAAAAAAGAACCCTTGCGATTCCACCATTCCACATAGCCCGACTTGTCTCCTCTCTCATTGGACGTTAGGGCTCAGTCTCAGAGATGATGACATAGGACTATAAATGATGATTTACAAGGTCATTCGAAATATATAAAATACTTCCATATATTTTCAGGACACAGAAGCAGCAAGAAGAGACATTGCAGCGCAATATACGACCATGTCACGTCTTGATCAAGGTACCGTACAAAAATTAAAAATTCAAATTCAAGTTGTAATGTAGCTATACACGGGAAATTAACCAAGAATTGTTTTACAGGTGTAGGGTTAGTATTGAAAGAGTTGGAAGCAGCTGGACATTTGGACGACACACTGGTCATATACACATCGGACAACGGCATTCCCTTCCCGTCTGGGCGTACCAACTTCTACGACCCTGGTCTCCGGGAGCCGATGATCATCTCGTCTCCGAAGCCTGGGACGAGGAGGAACGAGGCTTCTTACGCCATGGTCAGCTTGTTGGACGTCATGCCTACTGTGCTGGACTGGTACAACATACCCTTTGAGCAAGACAGCAATGATATACTCCAGTCAGATAGACCGAAAAGTTTACTTCCCATTCTGGAAAAAGGTAGGCGTAAATTAAATATATTTATTTTGTGATTAAAATTAAAACGTGTTTTTTCTACCTTGCTTCTCTTTAAAACATTAATATAATTATTTGGTAAATGTGCTTTATTTTCAGAACCACCATACTCAGAGGACGAAGCAATTTTCGCGTCTCAGACGCACCACGAGATCACCATGTATTACCCGATGCGTGCAGTGCGCACGCGCCGCTACAAACTTATACACAACCTCAACTTTGGGATGCCCTTCCCCATTGACCAGGATCTTTACGTGTCACCTACCTTCCAGGTACACCTACCTAGAGGTCTCTTTATCAAGAATCTAATACATCCTTATGAAATTAAATACGCATAAATAATATGAAAAGTATTTAATTTACTAGGAGGTTTAGTGACTATATTTATGAAAAGATGCAGTACTTATTTTGTAGATTGCTGCAGCGATAACAAAATAAAGAACATTGACCTGGTTCTAGGATAGAGTTTGTGATATCAATGCGTATTTATTGTTGCAGGACCTATTGAACCGCACGCGCAGCAAGCAGTCTCTGCCGTGGTACAAGACGCTAAAGCAGTACTACTACCGACCGCAGTGGGAGCTCTACGACGTGCGCGCCGATCCTGCTGAAACCAAGAATCTACATGGTATAACACTCATCTCCGTACTTGATACCATTGAGAATTCTTAGTAACATCCGTCACTCAGGAATGTATAACATCAAAGATTTACTGATTATTTCACACAATAGTTAGTGGAAACAAAACTTAAAATCGGTTACTATCGGTTTAGTATCTATAGAAAAGTAAATTCTACGCGTAGGATTGAGAAAGTGAAGTAAATATGCAAGTTATTACAGGTAAACCGTCTCTAGAGCAAGTGGAGTCCAGTCTCCGCGAGCGGCTGCACCGGTGGCAGCGCGACACGGCCGACCCGTGGCTGTGCTCGCCCGACGCCGTGCTGGAGCTGCACGACCACAGCCCCGTCTGCCGCTCTCTCGACAACGGCCTGCTGCACTACTACCAGCGATAATATACGCGCTCATCACAACCAAACAAACATTTGATTTCAATCGTTGAAATCATCAGAATCTCTAGTTTCAAAAATCTTATGAAAAAGTAGGTAGGTAGATATAAAGGTTTATTCGATATTGCAAAAGCGAATCAATGTTTGGCTTGTTACATTAAATATTGTGAATACGTATGTAAAATTAAGGATTACGCTCCGTCAGGATTAAAATTACGTCGTGACGGTTAAATTATAATCCAAATAAAGTTCAATTCCAGACTGGTTTACTTGCAGGTAGTACGTGGTAGTTTATCAAGCGTGTTTCGAACGCTTACCTACATGTCACAAACTCTTAATACTCAAAGCTCTCTACAATATAAAATAAGATATGTAAACTAAATCTGTAACAAACTCGTAGGATACGTAACTATCGGTTGTTTTATCAGTGTACCTACTTATTATAAGTGTGTTAAATCCGCGACAAGTAAATAAGTTTAACTACGACACACAATGATTGCCAGTCGATAAATGCTGTTTTCACTAACCTTTGTTCCTTCGGTAGGTAGGTTCGGTAGGTCTCTGTTGCCGCCAAAAGATTTTTATTTATTATTCGCTGTTCAAGTGACCACCATTAAGTCCACATTCTACTACAACATAATTTTTAAATCCAGATTACATTGAAAATAACGCTCTGCTTGCGAGGTCGCTAGTTATATAGGTACACATTATGGGCGACGATCCGGGAATATGCGCCATATTTTTCTAAGAAGCCTAAAGTTGAAAACGAGACAGCGCATTTGTTTTCGGAGAAATAATAGGCAAAGGAAACCATGCATGACACCATCCAATATCGATTTCGGCTTTAGACGAAAATTTTAATAAGTTGATGAAAAATTTGTTTAGTCTGCATTACATTTTTATTATATATTATATTATACAAAGTATCATTAAACACCTTATTAATTCATGATAAATAACTATGTTCTATTTAAATGATATTTTACTTTTCGCTCCGCACAAAATAATCGAAAGTAGTAGTTTTATAGAAAAAAAGTCTTGCCAAGTCATTTGTACCAATAAATAATTATTTTATGTTACTTAGCGTGCAAAGTTTATTGTAGTCGTTTTTATTACTGTTGTTATGTACGATATATGTAGAAACTGGGTTGTTCCAGATGTATTTTATACCTATATAGCACCTTAATTATATAACACCTTATATTATGCAAATAAAATGTTCTCAAATGTTATCAAACGTTTATTAAATTACACAAATTTGTCAGATCGTGTTTGAAGAAATAAATAGGTACAATGCGTATAATGTCTTTTGATTTAAACCATTGTATTACCTACAACGATGTATTTCTTGCTACTTCATTACTATAACAGTTATATTAAAAAGTAGTGTTCATATTGACCAATTTCAGAATAATGGGCCATATGGAATGAATGACACGTTTTTTTTTGCCTGAGCCTTTGATAAAGTTTATAGAGCCGATTTCAGAACAAGCTGTTTGCGTAACGCAAGATCCTTTTTGAATTGCAGAGTCAGCGTAGTAAATATAAATATGGTATCCAGATAAAAGTAGACATAATACATTAGTAAAAAACGTAATGTTATTAACTTATCCTAAAGCTTTCAATCTTCTGAGAACATCGCGGTGAAACAGCCTTTCCTCAATCAATAACTAAAATCTAAAACACAGTGAGTTAAGTACCCACACGTACATAATAACAAAATATGCGAAATAACAAAGAACAATTAAAACGAGTATTAGATACTAAATAAATATGACAACGCGGCGACAGCACGGTCGGTGTAGTTGTTGAGTGATCGATTGCTGAGCTACGTGTCGCGGGTCCGATCCCCACAGAACAAATATTTAGAAGTATGGCCTACAAAGAGACGTTTCGGGTCTGGGTGTTTGTGCATGTAAACCGTTGTTTGCAAATGTATCCAGGAAAAATAAATGTCCAATACACATGTACGCACCCACACCCAGTTACACAAAACCCATAGAAAGGCCATAAAAATATCGTTACGTGCGTAGTTCGAACCCGACACGTAGCACAGAAAGCTGATCGCTTAGCCATTGTGCAACTGTGCTGTCACACAAAGAACATCAGAGCCACTATGACGGCTTCCATAGCTGCCGGGAAAATTAAATTTCCATCAATGATATACATAAATTCTTATTCTTATCTAAGGAGGTACTTTAAAAGATCATTCACAAGTTATTCATCAAAAAATAAAAGCACTTTGTGCTATATTATACGCGGTTCCGAACAACGTTGCTGTTTTGGCGAAAGATATCACCAAAAGTATATATTTATGCAACTTGCAAGGGGCACAGATAATATAATACTATACTAGCAAGGCGTTCCATTTTAATGACAGATTCTTTTTTCCTAACACTTACACTCGTATTACACACGTCGTGGGCAAGGCGCTGTCCCGTATACCCAGCATACGCCGATTAATTTCAATCAATACAATGAATGGTATATTTAAGTTTTTTGGACACAAATCCAAGTTTTTGGTTGAGACTATGACTCGTTACATTTTAAGTACTTAGGTCATCTATAAATTAAGAATAAGAAAATTTTAATACTGCTTTGAAACTAATACTTCTTAGGAAC
This sequence comes from Shargacucullia verbasci, assembly GCA_947562105.1. Lineage (NCBI taxonomy): Eukaryota > Metazoa > Arthropoda > Insecta > Lepidoptera > Noctuidae > Shargacucullia > Shargacucullia verbasci. The sequence continues at coordinate 441,557 of OX387289.1, read as the reverse complement.
ATTTAAATATCATTAACTATTAGGTACATAGCCATTTGGTACTAATTATATGTATAGGTTTGGTACAATATCATTAATCATTCATCAGAATAAAGCAATATAAGATAATGTCAAAGAGATTCATTTTAGATCACAATTTAAATAGATTGAAGCTCGTCTTTATATTACAGGGGGCTTTTTAAATAATATACCTTAAACTTTAGCACCAGCTACTCAAGGACAGGATGTGCATCAAACAATTGTTGCCCCTACACAACATCCCTATGTTTTTTAATATTATTCTTGTTACCTAATTTACCAACAAAAGTTACATGCTTACTTATATGAGTCCTTTGTGACAAACTCTCAGGGAATATTGGACATATAAATGAATATCTCACAGTAAAGATAAAATAAGTGCAATACAATAATTAACACACCTTGGAAGAGTGTTTCTATTTAACACTCACACATATCCCAATATCACAAAAATGGTTACTAGATTCATGTTACACCAGTGTGTCCACTTTCATGCAGTAAGTACTATATGACCAAACTTAAACATTAATCATTTTGTAAAATAATTCAAATATTGTTACAAATATTTAGAATTACTATATTGCATACATATATTTAGAATGTCTCAATATGCAATATACCACAAAGAAATACAGTATTCTCCAGATTAGTGTCAAGTGTAAGCTTTAGATACAGTTATAAGCATGCAGACCATACAGGTGGCACCTAGTAGTCTTCATATAGTCGGTCCAGTTTAGCCATCTGCATCGCCAATTTTTTGTCTATCCTATGCACATTTAACATCTCTTTTTCAGTCTCCAGGACCTGGAGGAACAAAATGTTATTAACTTAATATGTTTTCTGAATTACATGTTGATCCATCTCATCCTGAGTTTCAATATACACATGACCATAAAAACAGTCTAGATGTTGCTCACCTCTGCCATAATTTGGTCCAGTCTCTTGGTTTTCAGGTAGAAGGTTTTGACAAATAATAATAAATAGACATATAGCATTAGAACTATTGCTGCCACCAAGGCTTTCATCTTCGATGATGATAAGTTAATCATTTTGCCCTGGAATCAGTACCAATTCATTTATTCCTGACCTTATTCTATGCAACTATAATAAGTCTTTAAAAGGTGTACAACCATAGTGACCCTGATCCATACAGCAAGCTTGCAAGAGTTTCACTTAGCAGGTAGATTAACAAATGATATTAGGAATGTCATAAGCAGCACAACAATAGCGTGAACACATACATAAAGTAAACAAACAATGAAAGGAATCGAAATCTTCGCTTGTGTGAAATGGTGACGCTAATGGTATTTCTTATTGGAAAAATGTTTTGATAGGACAACACTCAATTATTATTACTCACCGGTTTTACGACAACCTCCGGCACTTCCGCCACGAAGTACGACATTCAGACTGTATTTAGGTATTGTGTTTATAAATTTTGTTCAAAAACAAACACCCCTGCTTCTGCTTACAGCTATACGTAGGGTTAGAGACAAAAAATTATGCTTTTTATTTTATTCCTTAAGTGTATAATTTATTGTTTTTTTCATGAAACAATTAACTTCGTTGGAACACCTAAAAATTATTTGGTATTTATTTTTATTTTGATAACTGTTTTGGTCAATATCACAGGCAGATATGTTGATAAGAATTTAATGACATTGACAGACAGTGTTACCAACTCTTAAAAATATTTGTCCCTAAAGCTTAAGTCAAAACCCATAAAATCGCCACAATTACTTGAAAATCCCCGTAATAAAACAGTATAATTAAAAAAATATAAATAATAAATGAATAATAATTAGTAAATAATAAATAATATTCTGTAATAAAGATAAAAGATATTTATTGGCCAAGGATATAGTACAAAATTTGGTAACATAAAAGTATAGTTCTTAAACACATCCGCCTCTGCAAGAGGCATACGAATATTTCTACATTGTTTTATAATTGTAAAATCATATGAATGAAATCATAATATGATAATTTATTTACACTTTGTTTTTCCTTTCTTTTACAATATTTTTTTGAGATATATTTACATTAATTTTATGACTCATGAATGAATCAATAAATAAGGTATGATATGACATTTTTCTATTCCTATTGTATTTGCAATCAAATATTCCTTTATACTAAAAAAGTTTTTTATTCAAGCAACCATTCCTTTAACAATTATTTTATAAATTTTGGAATATGATTGTAAACTTTTATGGACAATAATAATCTTTATTCATACATTATTTAATACTACAAATATATGTTCGTTCTCTTCTAGTTCTGACTTTTTGAAATCATACATGTTGACATTAAATAAACTTAACATTTTAGTGAATAGGTTAAATGTTGTGCAAGATCCACCATTTCGTTGCAATGTAAATCGGACCATCATCATACTTTGTATCATTTCAGTATCTATTCCGCAACTTTTTTTTGACAATATTATAGATGGAGAATGCGCGTTCGACACTTGAAAATTCGACATATACAAGAAGTCAAAAAATCCCAAAAAATATAACGCCCCTAAAAAAAATCCCATTCCACTTATTTATCCCCTATATATGGGGGGAAAACCCCTAAATTGGAAACTCTGTTGACAGAACTTGTGAGTTGCGAAGTTGTGATTTGACAACGGAGACTTACAAATCATACTTGCCAGATTTACATTCTAGGCTTGGGTAATATCGTCTTTACGCTGTACTGAATCGTATCTATATATCGGTTTTGAATATCAGATATCGAATCTATATATTTCAATATCTATATATTGGTCGGAATCTATGGTACTCGGAAACTAAAGTAGTATCACATGTTACTGGCGTATTGGTTGAATCTATGATATTCTGAAACGTAAGTGGTGCAGCGCAGCGGTTCGGTCGAATCTATGTATTCAGAATATCATAGATATTTTACGTTATTATTATTGTGTATTCTGTGCAGTGCCACTCGAGCGATATTGTAATACATAGTTTGTACGCCGTCTTGAGTTTGTACGCCCACTCCTATTACATTCACCGTATTCGATGATTTATTCTGTGGTAACTCTTCATGATCATATATATATTTTATCTGTCATCTGAATTCTGATATCTGTCATATTTAGGTGTCACGGTGAGAGATAGGCTTTTTAAAACTTTTGTCGTTTTATTTAATTATATACCTCATAAAACCGTAGGTAAGGTTATAAAAAAACGCTCGTTTCCATCAAATGGAAAAAAGCTGCACCTGTTTTTCAGAAACTTTCGTATAACCTATAACGCATTTGCAGGGAAACAATGGCTACAAACTATGCGAAGTATTCTCAATTAATAAAGGCATCAACAAATTACGCGCGCCGTATGCAGCGGCTATCCAACAGGATCTTCGGGGAGGTTGCCATACCTACCAACTCCAAGTCTATGAAGGTGGTCAAGATGTTTTCCGAGCGGCCGCTGCACACTAACCAGGAAATTGTCAATTATTACCCGCGACACGTTGAGACGCACGCTTTAATGCTAAAGTTACGAGAATACGGCTTATATCGAGACGAGCACCAGGACTTCAAGGAGGAGATGAAAAGGCTGCGTGAGCTCCGCGGCAAAGTCAAAGTATGGCGGAGGAAGCTCGATCAGAAGAGTGAATAAACTGGGAGAGTTTTGTCCAATGAGTGCAATATCTATTTTTCTAACATCAAGTGATTAAACCAGCCTCCATCGATTCCTGGTGAACTAATAGAAGTTGAACAACTGTGCTAATGTCATTGTTGATCATGTGTAGACATTGGATAGGCTTCATTGTAGTTAATTTAGATTTAGTAATAATTGTTATTTTTTGTAAATAAAACACTATGTTATAAAACAACTATATTAAGTAATAGACAACTAAATTAAATTTGAGTTACTTTCTTAGAATACTGCAGTTTCTTATAGGGCACCTCATCAGGTGTGCCTGTATAGAACGTAATATATATGAAAAATAATATGAACAATGTTGATGGCAATAACATTGTTATGAAGAACATCCAGAATGGATAGTTGTTTGTTTTCATATCTCGAACAACTCTTTTTAAGTGGTGCTCTGGATTGCGGGTTAAGGCATAAGCGTGAAAGTATACCTTCATCCATCGTAGCACCCTGCAAACAGATTGAAGTACAGTATTTGTGTGGTATATAGAGGTAATAATAAATTATTTAAAACATGTATCAATATTCAGTATTGAGTGCCACAAGTTCACAACCAGTGTTGCAACACAAATCGACAGAATCGGGCACACTAAGTATGACTGTTGATAGCTAAAAGATAAAAAATAAAAAGAAACGGGCCTCGTCCATGACGTCTAGTTGAGATGAATGGTAGAAAGAGATGCAACATATCCAAATAAAAATGGGATACGGGCAGTGGGATGTGGTTGCTTCACTATAAACAATGACATCTTTCTTTCACTAGGCTTTGTAAAGTTGAACCAAATCTGTCGTACCCGTGACGCCGCAGCTTCATGCGGATGGTCGTGGCGTTGGCCAGCTCGTCCAGTTTGTTGTAGGGCCGGTTCACAATCACCAGCGCAAGATCGAACCACGGGTGCATCATGTGCGCCCGCACGTAACGAGAGCTGTGTAATCTATACCCTGGTGTAGAGACATTCGTATTAACGACGAGCATTTGCGTGTTTTCTCTATAAAAATGAATAGATACTTAGGCTATCTCTTACTGTCTAGTAGATGTCGTAAAACAAAATAATACGCCAGTTATGCTTTATATCTACGCACGCGAGATAGCATAACCAGGCCAATGAGCGCTTTTCATTTGTGAAGGCCGTACAAACCTTTGTTCAGTCTAGGAATATAATCCGCGACTTACTTAACACTAAGTCACTGCCCTCCCGGTTGTATCGCAGACTAGCACTTGAACGGTTCAGCTTATCGCTGCTCACGTGCGAAGACTAGGGACTGAAAGCCATAGTGCCTATTCACGTCTACAATCTTAAACTGCGATGAACAATCGTTAGTCGTTAGGCGGCGTGGTGAGTTTACAATTTATTTTTTACTTGGGAGGCTTTGTCCCTAGCTGGACGTGTGTACTACGGTACGGTACGTGGTATCCATGAATACGGAGTTAACACTTTATAAAGGTATCTCGGAACAGCCACTATGAAGTGTACTCACCCGTCGCGATATCATCGCAGCTGCCTCCAGCCGCGAGCCGCACGGTGGTCATCAGCTCCGTGGGCGCGGTGGAGATGCAGCGCGCGCGCGCGATCACCCACTCGCGGTTGAACAGCGCACCGTCGCAGCGCCGCCATCGCCCGCTCGGCGACGCCACGCATATCGCCATCTTGTTCTGACTCTGCACGCCATACAGAGTCTCCAGTAGCTCATCCTTCGCGAGTACACCACTCACTATCACAACTACACATAGGGTTTTCAACCACATTGTCTGTACCTTCGAGAATTTTGTCGATTGACAGATTTGATGTTTTTGTAAACAATATGGATTAGTTATTTTTATTCTAGCCAGTGTGATTGAGTTTAGCAAAAAGTTGTGTTGCAATCGATAAGTTTGTGCAGAAATTCATAATATATAAATCGGCAAGTTATTATTATGTGGAGTCAGAAAAGAATAAAAGGTCGGTATAATGCCCGCAATCGAACGCCATGTAAGGTTTTTCCACGGTTTTCGACGCGGAATCGCATTAAGACGAAATCTGTGAATTTTAGGCGTCAATATACATACAGATAATTATGACAATTATTTCGAACTAAATACAGGGCATATTTCCACCCCAGCGAAGATGTACCGCAATGTTCGGTAGAGATATATGGTTTGGAGAGTTATTACAGATCTACTACTAAGTAGATGTTACAAAATGTCTTTTCTGTCTCTTACAAAATGTACCTGAATTCCAAAATGATACACAGTGGCTGGCACCTCCTGCTCCAATAGCGAAATTATTAAACGGGGCCGGCTGGTCGTGTTTTTCGATATTCGGAGGAGTAACGCTATAATAGTACCAAAACCTCAACCACCTATTTTTTTGAATTCTTTTTCTATGCGTAGGTGGATAATGAAACATACGAAAAAATAGCCATCATTTATTTGATTACAAAATCTTATGTCAGGAAATAAATTGCTACATAAAATATATATAAACAAGAAATGCCTCAACTGTTTAACGACTCACTGCAGTGGCGCGACGCGGCTCGCGCGTGACGTCACTACAGCGACACGCGGGAGCCGCCCGGCGCTCTACTACTGACAAACTCATATTTGTGAAAACATGTACTTACTAAAAATCCTTAACATTAACTTTTACATTATTCAGTTCAAAATCTAAATTTATATAAGAAATTAAACTATTTAAGCCACAGACAACCTAGACAGAAATATGTATCGTTAGAATCGAATAAATAATCAAAAATAATGAATCGTTCCGCAATACATTAATTGTATTAAATGAATAAGTTGCGAGTGCGTCGTGTAAGCTCCGAGTGACTGTGTATACATGTGTGCAGTACTGCGCGTGCGCACCAGGGGGTGGCGCAGCGGTACAGCAGTAACAGACATGCTTGTCACACTAGTACAACAATAATGCCATGAAAATATCATAACAGTAACGCGGTGAAGTAACTGATCCCATCAGCGACCGGTGGAAATGAACTAAACATCCAACTGTATCCAAGTGTCCATTTATAGTCGAGGCGGTATCGGTCCTAATTTAATACACTAAATGAAAGTCGCGAGATCCCGCAAGCGAAGCGTATTTGTAGAAAACTTGCCAGCGTTAAATATATTTCTCGTATTACTATTTCGTATTTAATTGTTACGCTACTATCACATCTCACAAAAAAGTTATTTGTAATAAAAAAATCAATAAGATACGCACAGTATGGAGAGGTGCGTCGCCGACTGAGACGCTTAATGTGTGCGCGCTCACTTGTACCGCTCAGCGACACTCATATACGTGCATACATTGATCGTGAAGTATCTAGTGCAGACAGGTTAATGTAGCTTCTATAAACGCTTCATTCAACTTCCGCGTGTCGCGGCTGAGTCTCTCGCGCGCAGAGGTTCAATGTTCCGCTTCTGATACCATAGCAGTACATCGAGATTAGCAAATTGATAAATATTAGTGCAACAGTGACGTCACCAAGTGAACGGTACAAATGAGTTCGCGGGTGTTGTCGTTGTTCCCGGTTATCGCGTGCAAATATGATCGTTATGTACTTGTGCGAAGGTCGCGAGTTGCGTATCCGCACCCATGATGTATATACCTATATAAACACTGATTAAATCGTCATAGTACATCGAGGTCATGTTGAATTTCGCTAATTTGGCTATACGGTTATATACAATAGTGAGGCTGTGGTCTATACATTGTGTGACTACAACCTTATCAGTTAAGTCTATTAGTCTACTGCATAGATAGTTATGGGAAGCTTTTGTGATTTGTTAAAGTATAAAGAGTAATAATTCTTAATCTATGACGGTATGAAGGCCGATTGTGTTATTTTCAAATAATAAAACAATTAATTACATGTAAGTATCTATGTCGATATTAGCGAAATTCAAAAACGTTTCACGCGTTGTGAGCATGTTATATGACCAAATAATATTCAATTATTAACGAATTCATTTATTTGCGAATATTTTAAGGAAATTAGTATCCAGTGTCGCCAATAAGTTTATTTTAGTGATAGCTGCCTCGCGCACGATGTGTACGTCGTACGGCGTACGGCTCTGGCGCACGCGCAGCCGCTTGATGACGTGTGGTATAGGTATAGTGGCGGGGCGCAGCTAGGTGAAGTCGTTGAAGTCGTCGATGGCCACGCGGTGCGCCAGGTCGGGCGGGCCGGCGTACGGCTCCGGCGCACGCGCAGCCGCCGCCAGCCGCTCGGCCTGCGCGCGCACGCGCAGCCGCTTGATGACGTGTGGTATAGGTATAGTGGCGGGGCGCAGCTAGGTGTAGTCGTTGAAGTCGTCGATGGCCACGCGGTGCGCCAGGTCGGGCGGGCCGGCGTACGGCTCCGGCGCACGCGCAGCCGCCGCCAGCCGCTCGGCCTGCGCGCGCACGCGCAGCCGCTTGATGACGTGTGGTATAGGTATAGTGGCGGGGCGCAGCTAGGTGTAGTCGTTGAAGTCGTCGATGGCCACGCGGTGCGCCAGGTCGGGCGGGCCGGCGTACGGCTCCGGCGCACGCGCAGCCGCCGCCAGCCGCTCGGCCTGCGCGCGCACGCGCAGCCGCTTGATGACGTGTGGTATAGGTATAGTGGCGGGGCGCAGCTAGGTGTAGTCGTTGAAGTCGTCGATGGCCACGCGGTGCGCCAGGTCGGGCGGGCCGGCGTACGGCTCCGGCGCACGCGCAGCCGCCGCCAGCCGCTCGGCCTGCGCGCGCACGCGCAGCCGCTTGATGACGTGTGGTATAGGTATAGTGGCGGGGCGCAGCTAGGTGTAGTCGTTGAAGTCGTCGATGGCCACGCGGTGCGCCAGGTCGGGCGGGCCGGCGTACGGCTCCGGCGCACGCGCAGCCGCCGCCAGCCGCTCGGCCTGCGCGCGCACGCGCAGCCGCTTGATGACGCGCAGCCGCTCCAGCGAGTTGGACGCGTACGGCGCGCCGCCCAGCTTCAGCGACTGCGAGATGTGCGACGCCAGCTGCGGACCATCCACATGCTGTACACACGTCTTGGGGACCAATCGCTCACTCCACACCACATAACGGTAGTACCACTCACCACGCAGTGCACCGCCATCTGCCTCGCGAGCAGCGCCACGTTGGTGTCGGACACACAGTGCGTGTCCAGGTGCGCCAGGAACTTGGTGCGGATGCGCTCGTCCTTGGTCTTGATGAACACGCGGTTCATGCCGTACTCGTACGGCTCCACCACCACTATGCAGAAGTTCAGCTGGCCCTGGAACCATACGCGACACATTGAGGCGCACGCATCACTTGTCCCAGCGCGATACAAGCGATGACGACATAATGGTTTCACTTTATAGTATTCATCAGGTTGCTGGACAATGATCATCAGTGTTCACTTACCTTGATGGTGTGTATATTAAAGTCTGCGCCGGAGTCATTGTACACTATGGACACGTAGTCGTTACCGATGTATTTGCGCTTTTCGTTACAGGTCGGGTCTTTGGGAGATGAAGGCATGGCCGTCGCCACGTGGAATAACACCTGAAATAATAATGGATTTGATGAATAATTATTATCACTACTGTGGAATTAAATGTATCTCTTTAAACGCAGTGTGGAGCTGTAGCGTGTGTCCGCGCGTACAACCCGCCTACCTGCATGATGTCGTCATTCCACACGTATGTGTAGTGTCCATCTTTCCCGCCCTTCTCGAGGTTGAGGAACAGATGCGGCTGGTCGTCCGCCTCGCCGCCCTCCAGCGACACCAGCGTGCCCAGCTGCGTCAGGAACTCCGCGTACCTACACATACACATGCATCACAACAAACGTGTTTTATAAGCTGATAAAAACGCGCAATTTGAAGATAAGACTTTGTCACGTCAAAAAAATACAACAAATGGTACTGTATTCATCGCTTCCTACTAATTAAATGACTAAAAGAAGAGATCCTGCTGCCAAGAATAATACAACAATTTAAAGAGTAATTCAGTATCGAGTGTATAATACGCGCAAATTAGAAACGAGAAGTAACAAAAATAAGTATAGGTATGTCGTGACTGACCTCACGCTGCCGTATTCATTCTTCAATATTAAAACTTCGTTGTCTTGTTGTCCCGGGCCCACGTACAACACACCGATCTGTCGACAACATGTGGCATACAACACCAGCCAGACAACCACACCATTCAAAAGAGTATTGATGGCGGCGGGCGTTATCGAATGCTTTTACAACTTCGTCTGTCGTATCGGCATGAGGTCTCTCCTAAGAATCGTTCAAGCTATGCTGCAAAGGTTCGCGAGTCAACACAGTTTGTAGAGGGTTGACTGCGCAGGGTGAGCCGGACGAAGGTATCGTCGGTCTAGGGGACTGTTCCCCAAGAACACAGAAACCATTAATGAGCACTTGCAATTGCAATCTTTATAAAATCTCACGTTCGGAGGCTCTACTATAAATTTATTTTAATAGTCTCAATTTTATGTTTTTATCGCGTTCTGCGTGCCGATTGATCAGCTCCAAGTAACTAATCAAAGCCTAAAACGTGGTCGATGCCCAAAATAGATAGTGTAAAAATAAATGTACGCTAGTGCCTGAGTGGTGGAAGTTGAGTGCCTGATGAGATGTGATAGGTGTAAATATAGATCCAGTTGCTTACTTTATACGTCTCGACGGGCGGCACGAGGTCCAGGTTCTTGATGGTGCGCTCATGCTGCACACCCGACACCCGCAGCGGCCGCTCCGCCAGCGGGTTGAGGATCGTCGGCGTCTCACCTATAACGTTACACAGAATCATTTAGTTCATGCCATCATAGAGAAACGGTGATTTTATTTATTCGTATTCAACATGCACATTTGTTTTTACAGAGTACAATAACAAGGAATATATGTATTTAATTTGCGTAGCTATCATTGTCTGTATAAAACATATTCAACGTTGATGTAGGTAGCTACGTTGTATTCATCAGTCTTCCTTAACCTTATGGAAATTTAGTTTTTGGCAATCTTTGTCATCACATTTCTACTTCTTCGGGACGCTATCGACAACAAGCTAGCGTATTACAATTAGTTGGTCAAATATCCAATTCCTATACAGATGCAACATCAACAGAGGTAGAAAGAAGGCTGTACGCTACGGTCATTAACGCAGCGTGTTGCTTATCAGGACATCGGCGGCTTACCACATACATAGGTATGTCGAACACTTGACTTAGATAGATCGAGTGGATTGACTTATTGTGTAAAATAATAAATGACTCAGTTTTTAATCTTATGCTAATAGTTAAACATTTTGAAATCTTTACGAAAGAATATGAGCAATAGAAAGAGAAAAATCACGTTCGCAAAGGGATTAGTATATCGACGACATTTGTCTTATCGATATTAACACACCCCGAGTCCTTTGTTAAGTACTTGAGTGCGATAGGTAGAGTTCACTGACTCATAAAGATCATGACGAAATTCACATATCCAATGTATATAAAACAGCGCAAGTTAATTACACACCATTACAATTGACACGATCGTGACGATTACACCCCAGTGTTAGTGACGAACAATATGAGGAGTGTAAGTGTTGCCATTTTCCTGTGCTTCGCGGCCGCGAGCTTCTGCGTGCACAGCCTTGATCACAACGACAGCCACGACCTGGTGATCGGGCAGCCTACTGACCAGGACGTCGTCATCTACAGATCTAACGAAGTGAGATACGGCTTCCCCTTCATCCATCGCACAGTCACCATTCAGTACCCAAGGCCAGGACAGAAGAGCTACGCGGAAATCAGAGCCATATTCATCAAGGATCATGTCCGGGACGGCAGGGGGGGAAACGCAATCATCTCTGCAGGAGGTGTGGGACAGAGGTTCGTGAAGATCACGCTGAAGAGCCAGAGGGGGCATGGCCTGAACTTTACTATTACGATCTACGGAAAAAACATCTTACGAAATGAAAGCAATGCTTTGTAAGTGATGAAACAAAAGTGAATCGACAAAGTTTCAACGTCAATAATATATACTACTACGACGCGACGTCAACGCATTCACGACGCCGACTTTTATAGTTTCTAAAGATATTATGGTCGTTAAATGGTTCAGCGTAATGTAATTTAGATATGAATCTGTATAATTTTGGATATTTGATGACGATAAAAATAACTCCTGGCTCCAAATATCTACAATAGGAATCTTAATATCTTTCTTACATTATTGTATCAAATATTTGTTACAGAACAGTATTGTTAATGTTTTGTACTATTATTATATTGTATATTTTTTATGATTAGAGTGCACCTTAATGTATAAACAGTTTATTTTATTAAGAAGTATCATTGTAAAGTGCTTATGAAATTCCTTGTCATATGGAACACGGAAAAATAAAATTAACATGCAGATTCTGTAGTCGGCGCCGAGTAATAAATAAATAAAGTAATTTAGTGTTTTATATTAAAATGTAAGTTACCAGGTACTGGTGGCGTGATCGGGTAGGTGCTCATGTTGTGGTAGAGCTGCAGGAACACGAAGGAAGGCGTGACGCCGCCGCCCGCGCCGCCCACGGCGCCGCCCCCTGCGCCCGCGCCGCCCGCGCCCCCCGCACCGCTGGCCCTGCCCGCGTACATACTGTGTACCACGACACAACCACGCCGCAAAACGAAACCAAACAAAACAAAACAAAAACAACTAATGTTAAAAGGAAACTAAATAAGGAAGAAGGATGACGGTAGAAGCGGCGCAACTGGGGCGATGCCTATATCCACCAGTGGATCTTGATAGGGCGATAGGCTTCGTCGATTTATTGGGTGAGCTATTGTGATCATAGCTCATAGATCATAGATCAGTATTGTCAGGGTAAATGGTGGCTTAAGACGGTGTGTCCAATGAAACCCAGACGTGTGTCCAAGATTTCTTAACAGGAAAGTGAGACAGGTATATCAAGGATTTTAAATAATAGGAAAAAAGAGGCTTCTTAGTTGTAAAGCAAATAAATAGTAAAGCTTTAAATAAAACTCGTACAGTAAATCAAATCATGCACGAGGTTATAAGTTATGCATTTCACACAGGTCTAACTAGAACAATGTAAACATAACACTAGCGACTTGTTGTCAGTTTTTTAGGCGAACACTTATTTTATTATAACTATCTGGCGACACAATCATGCGTCGGTCTCTAAAGCAATGTTTATAGAAAATTATGAATAATGGACTAATATTGTCTAGCAGTCTCTCAGTTCAAATATACAAATAGTGTATTGTAAAATTTAGGAGGGCAAAAATCTGTATTTTTGTTTATTATTTTTAATCATGGCCACTATACTTAGTGCTATTAGCGCAGTCTGCGATCCCCACTCAGTTTGCTTAACGTGGCTAAGGTAGTACTATGGTTTACTGTTATTTATAGTGAAGTGCAGTTGTTTGACTATTGTCGTCGCGCTCGCGAGCGCTGCCCAGCAGAGCGCGCGGCGCTGCTAGCAGCTTGCTGGGGCGGACCTAAGGTGCGGTGTTACCTGTGGCGGCGCGTGGGGCTCATGACGGAGATGGTGTTGGAGCGCTTGGAGCGCGACAGCGGCGGGAGGTCGTCGCGCTCGCGAGCGCTGCCCAGCAGAGCGCGCGGCGCTGCTAGCAGCTTGCTGGGGCGGACCTTAGGTGCGGTGTTACCTGTGGCGGCGCGTGGGGCTCATGACGGAGATGGTGTTGGAGCGCTTGGAGCGCGACAGCGGCGGGAGGTCGTCGCGCTCGCGAGCGCTGCCCAGCAGAGCGCGCGGCGCTGCTAGCAGCTTGCTGGGGCGGACCTTAGGTGCGGTGTTACCTGTGGCGGCGCGTGGGGCTCATGACGGAGATGGTGTTGGAGCGCTTGGAGCGCGACAGCGGCGGGAGGTCGTCGCGCTCGCGAGCGCTGCCCAGCAGAGCGCGCGGCGCTGCTAGCAGCTTGCTGGGGCGGACCTTAGGTGCGGTGTTACCTGTGGCGGCGCGTGGGGCTCATGACGGAGATGGTGTTGGAGCGCTTGGAGCGCGACAGCGGCGGGAGGTCGTCGCGCTCGCGAGCGCTGCCCAGCAGAGCGCGCGGCGCTGCTAGCAGCTTGCTGGGGCGGACCTTAGGTGCGGTGTTACCTGTGGCGGCGCGTGGGGCTCATGACGGAGATGGTGTTGGAGCGCTTGGAGCGCGACAGCGGCGGGAGGTCGTCGCGCTCGCGAGCGCTGCCCAGCAGAGCGCGCGGCGCTGCTAGCAGCTTGCTGGGGCGGACCTTAGGTGCGGTGTTACCTGTGGCGGCGCGTGGGGCTCATGACGGAGATGGTGTTGGAGCGCTTGGAGCGCGACAGCGGCGGGAGGTCGTCGCGCTCGCGAGCGCTGCCCAGCAGAGCGCGCGGCGCTGCTAGCAGCTTGCTGGGGCGGACCTTAGGTGCGGTGTTACCTGTGGCGGCGCGTGGGGCTCATGACGGAGATGGTGTTGGAGCGCTTGGAGCGCGACAGCGGCGGGAGGTCGTCGCGCTCGCGAGCGCTGCCCAGCAGAGCGCGCGGCGCTGCTAGCAGCTTGCTGGGGCGGACCTTAGGTGCGGTGTTACCTGTGGCGGCGCGTGGGGCTCATGACGGAGATGGTGTTGGAGCGCTTGGAGCGCGACAGCGGCGGGAGGTCGTCGCGCTCGCGAGCGCTGCCCAGCAGAGCGCGCGGCGCTGCTAGCAGCTTGCTGGGGCGGACCTTAGGTGCGGTGTTACCTGTGGCGGCGCGTGGGGCTCATGACGGAGATGGTGTTGGAGCGCTTGGAGCGCGACAGCGGCGGGAGGTCGTCGCGCTCGCGAGCGCTGCCCAGCAGAGCGCGCGGCGCTGCTAGCAGCTTGCTGGGGCGGACCTTAGGTGCGGTGTTACCTGTGGCGGCGCGTGGGGCTCATGACGGAGATGGTGTTGGAGCGCTTGGAGCGCGACAGCGGCGGGAGGTCGTCGCGCTCGCGAGCGCTGCCCAGCAGAGCGCGCGGCGCTGCTAGCAGCTTGCTGGGGCGGACCTTAGGTGCGGTGTTACCTGTGGCGGCGCGTGGGGCTCATGACGGAGATGGTGTTGGAGCGCTTGGAGCGCGACAGCGGCGGGAGGTCGTCGCGCTCGCGAGCGCTGCCCAGCAGAGCGCGCGGCGCTGCTAGCAGCTTGCTGGGGCGGACCTTAGGTGCGGTGTTACCTGTGGCGGCGCGTGGGGCTCATGACGGAGATGGTGTTGGAGCGCTTGGAGCGCGACAGCGGCGGGAGGTCGTCGCGCTCGCGAGCGCTGCCCAGCAGAGCGCGCGGCGCTGCTAGCAGCTTGCTGGGGCGGACCTTAGGTGCGGTGTTACCTGTGGCGGCGCGTGGGGCTCATGACGGAGATGGTGTTGGAGCGCTTGGAGCGCGACAGCGGCGGGAGGTCGTCGCGCTCGCGAGCGCTGCCCAGCAGAGCGCGCGGCGCTGCTAGCAGCTTGCTGGGGCGGACCTTAGGTGCGGTGTTACCTGTGGCGGCGCGTGGGGCTCATGACGGAGATGGTGTTGGAGCGCTTGGAGCGCGACAGCGGCGGGAGGTCGTCGCGCTCGCGAGCGCTGCCCAGCAGAGCGCGCGGCGCTGCTAGCAGCTTGCTGGGGCGGACCTTAGGTGCGGTGTTACCTGTGGCGGCGCGTGGGGCTCATGACGGAGATGGTGTTGGAGCGCTTGGAGCGCGACAGCGGCGGGAGGTCGTCGCGCTCGCGAGCGCTGCCCAGCAGAGCGCGCGGCGCTGCTAGCAGCTTGCTGGGGCGGACCTTAGGTGCGGTGTTACCTGTGGCGGCGCGTGGGGCTCATGACGGAGATGGTGTTGGAGCGCTTGGAGCGCGACAGCGGCGGGAGGTCGTCGCGCTCGCGAGCGCTGCCCAGCAGAGCGCGCGGCGCTGCTAGCAGCTTGCTGGGGCGGACCTTAGGTGCGGTGTTACCTGTGGCGGCGCGTGGGGCTCATGACGGAGATGGTGTTGGAGCGCTTGGAGCGCGACAGCGGCGGGAGGTCGTCGCGCTCGCGAGCGCTGCCCAGCAGAGCGCGCGGCGCTGCTAGCAGCTTGCTGGGGCGGACCTTAGGTGCGGTGTTACCTGTGGCGGCGCGTGGGGCTCATGACGGAGATGGTGTTGGAGCGCTTGGAGCGCGACAGCGGCGGGAGGTCGTCGCGCTCGCGAGCGCTGCCCAGCAGAGCGCGCGGCGCTGCTAGCAGCTTGCTGGGGCGGACCTTAGGTGCGGTGTTACCTGTGGCGGCGCGTGGGGCTCATGACGGAGATGGTGTTGGAGCGCTTGGAGCGCGACAGCGGCGGGAGGTCGTCGCGCTCGCGAGCGCTGCCCAGCAGAGCGCGCGGCGCTGCTAGCAGCTTGCTGGGGCGGACCTTAGGTGCGGTGTTACCTGTGGCGGCGCGTGGGGCTCATGACGGAGATGGTGTTGGAGCGCTTGGAGCGCGACAGCGGCGGGAGGTCGTCGCGCTCGCGAGCGCTGCCCAGCAGAGCGCGCGGCGCTGCTAGCAGCTTGCTGGGGCGGACCTTAGGTGCGGTGTTACCTGTGGCGGCGCGTGGGGCTCATGACGGAGATGGTGTTGGAGCGCTTGGAGCGCGACAGCGGCGGGAGGTCGTCGCGCTCGCGAGCGCTGCCCAGCAGAGCGCGCGGCGCTGCTAGCAGCTTGCTGGGGCGGACCTTAGGTGCGGTGTTACCTGTGGCGGCGCGTGGGGCTCATGACGGAGATGGTGTTGGAGCGCTTGGAGCGCGACAGCGGCGGGAGGTCGTCGCGCTCGCGAGCGCTGCCCAGCAGAGCGCGCGGCACCGCCGGCGGCTTGCTGGCGCGGCCCTCGGGCACCGTGCCGTCGCTCGCCGTCTGCACACCAAGCGAGGAAGTGTTGAAATATTTAAAGTTGATTTATATGAAACATCATTCAAGGTAAAGGCAGGTAGATGGCTTGCTTTTTAGTCACTTCGTTGGGGTCGGCTCCTAGTCTTACCAGATGCGGCTAAACAGCAGTAGTTCACACGTAGCGGCTGCCATCTGACCTTCTCCACCCAATTATTGGAAGATACTGATACTCTAAGGTTAGTACAACCCGTAACAACTGTCGCAAGTATTCGTTGACATTGGATACCGTTACGATTGGAATAGGCAATCGATTGAGACACGGAACTAACTGCTTAACGTACTTTTCAAGGCAGTGAGTCCTGATTTCTGAAGAACGGTCACCCTACAAGGGATTGACCGCAGCAAGCGCTGCTTCACCTTACATATCGACTGACCTGCACGGCAGCTATATAGCTACGAAGCCCTTTCGTCCTCATTAATAATTATTTATATATATGTATATTTATATTTTATAAAAAAACAGCATTTAAAAAAAAATATAAGCACCATGCAGCCAATTACAAGTCCTCGCTATTAAACGATTGTATAAAACTATTAAATGACATGTGGACATCAAAATAAGCAATGAATATTATCTATACATATAAATAAAATTGGAGTGTCTGTTTGTAATATTGAAATAACCGTTTTTTACTACATGCATGTGAATATATACGGTACATACACCAAAATATTTTTTTTTACAATTTTTGTCTGTCTGTCTGTTTGTATAGGCTAATCTCTGAAATGGCTGGACCGATTTTGACGGGACTTTTTTACGGGGCGTAGCAACCGTCTCAATGATCTTAAATTCGCGTTAAAAATATGAATATCATGCGTTTTATAAACCGTGTTTAAGGTCTTGCTTGCTCGCCACAGAAAAGTATTCTGCCGACAGTTTGATGATACAAGAGGTAAGTGTAGGGGTGTAGGGGTGTATGCTGCCACATAGACTTTACATGGGGGGGGGGGGGGGGGGGGATTAAATCCAAGTTTAGCGACAAGCTCGGGACTATCAATTGAATTAGAAATTTATTTTTAACATATAAGTGACGTCAGCTATTTTTCGCCGTTTGAGGATGGTGAAATTTTGCACAAAACTAAATAATCATCAGTTCTGTAACTATTTTTAGTACAGTAACAGAGATCTATGCATATAATAAATTTATAACAGGCGTATGTCTGTAGCTGTACATTATAGATATTGGAGAAAAACTTATATGGGGGGTCCTTATTAGAGCAACAGAAGCCAAAACAACAGTTTTTAGAATTTTTGTCCGTCTGTCTGTCTGTACACGCATCACGCAAAAACTACTGCATGGAATTGAATGCAGTTTTCACCGATGCATTGCTAGAGGTCTAACTTAAAATACAGGCTCCATTTTACTGCAGGAAAATATCAGATTCTAAATTCCACGTGTACGAAGTCGCGGGCTAAAGTTAGTACTTATTAAACTTCCAAACTTGTGACCCGTACTGCAAAATGCTACGAACGAATGTACAGTAAAGGCATTTCAATGTCTTAGCTTCCTTAGAACATCACAGACCCAAGAGTTTGAGACGCTTTCTTTACAATACTGTCTATATGTTCGTCAAAAAGTAACTTCGAATCATAAATCATACCAAGGTCACGAATTTTATTAGATTTGATTAGTTTATATCCTTTTAAAGTGTATTCTGAGGGAATATTGTAACTTTTTCTAGTGAAAGTAACAATAGAGCACTTCAACGGGTTCAAATCTATCTTATTACTGGTGCAGTAATCATCGGGTCGCAATAAGTCGGACTGAAGGGCTTGAACATCCGCGTGCGATGATATAGATGAGAAAATCTTCATATCATCTGCAAAACAAAGTAGCCTAGAGGAATGCAAACAATTGCCGATGTCGTTTACAAAGAACAACGGACCCAGAAAGGATCCTTGAGGCACATAGCTAGGCACGATTAC
Organism: Shargacucullia verbasci; assembly: GCA_947562105.1. Lineage (NCBI taxonomy): Eukaryota > Metazoa > Arthropoda > Insecta > Lepidoptera > Noctuidae > Shargacucullia > Shargacucullia verbasci. Next base: position 423,137 of record OX387289.1, on the reverse strand, counting down.
CCAAATAGAAATGTAATTGTTTCAAGCCACCGCTTGGGATCTATTAGAAATGTAAGATTTAAACCATCTCAACTGACCCCCCCTTGTCCCTATCGATTCCAATTTACGTATTAGAGTAAAATGGTCGATTCTATCAAAACACTGACTGTTATCAGTATAAAAGACATCGACTTGTTTACCTTGGCTCACATCGAGAATATCAGCCTAAACTTATCACACTCTAGCTCCAAACCCAATTCAATAACTACGATGTCAAAGCGATACAAACATAGAAACATCTGATATTAATTTGTTTAGAATTTTGACGGCACGGTTGGCGCAGTGGTTGAGATATTAACTGTTGTACAATGTGTCGGGGGTTCGATTCCCGCACGGAACAAATATTTGTAAGATCTATAGATATTTGTTTCGGGTCTGGATCTTTGTGTATGTGAATACATGTGTTTATAAAAGCACCCACTATACAGGAATTATTCCTAGTGAGGGGCAACGTTTAAAAAAAATAAAAGAAAAGGAAGAATGGAATACGTTTTTATTTCAATTTAACCTATGGAACCAGAAACTTTTAGTACTAGTGTCTAAGCTAGGCTTTGGTTGTTAATGAAGAGACAGTGAAAGAAATACTGACATTCCTATTTAAAAAAAATCTAGACAGCATCTGACAGTTTAACTTTACTTGATCTGTTGATAAAACTATTTTACGATATCTTGATACCTCTTGTTGAGAACCATGCACCGCAAAAGACGTAATACTTTATACTCAAATCGGTTTCTTCGACCAGTGATTAGCAATCTCAAAGAAAAATCTCAATACCACTATACATTAAAAAACTATTCTAATTTAGAAATTCATTCTAGAAGGATAAGCACGAGTTCATAGTATAATAAAGAAGAGTGTCATACCTTCTGCAGCTGGTGATGGTGGTTGTGGCTGGGCGGCGCCTGCGCGGGCGCGTCGCCGGTGCCTGCACACGTCCGCGTTCTTATAGCTGCGCACACGCACGCACACGTCACACACACCCACACATCTACACCACCTCTGTCTCTCTGCTGCCTCCACTACAGCACGCGACACCAGAGATTGGCGTCTCCAGGAGTTCCACATAGATCGCAATCGTCCCAATTATATTCAGACAAAATAAATCAAAAGATCCGATACAAAAACGCATTTATTTGACAGTAAAAGGAAAACTTTAAGTCGGTTCTTGACACCTGCAAAAGCTTGATGGTCTACAAAATCTGTCAGTATTTCAGAATAAAAAATGACATGCGTCTTTATGTGATGAACGAAAGTTGAGCACGAAGTACCAGTACGTTATGCTTCAACCGAATACTCATGGTGTGGCGTGCTGTAACCTCTCTTACTCTGTCTCTAATGCGCTCTACACACCATACTTCCATACACACTGCTTCAGTAGACTCACTTTCTACAAGCGTTAATGTTTCATTAACTAAAAATAAATGTTTGGGATTGACATCTCACTATCTTAATAATTAAATTTGAATGTTTAGTCGCAAATCACTCAGTAACAGATTTGATTAAAACAGACTACTTGCGGCAAGGTTGGTGCGGTTGTACATTTATTCACAAATAGTTGTTTCAGGTCTTGGTGTATGTGTATGAGATATAAATTTCTCTTTTTCCACATTATGTTCATGGCAAGATTGTTAAAAGAGACTTTAAAAGAGTATCGATGGAGTTTCTTGCCGGTTCTTCTCCATAGGATCAACTTTTTGGAACCGTGCAACTAGAGTCCTATAATGTTTCATAAGTGCCTGTATTAGGTTTATTTGAAATAAAAACAATTCTATCTATCTAAATACCTATTGGCAATGTTAAAATAACAGTAGTGAAGTCGATCCTTTCTTTTTTAGATCTTGATATACTAATCGTTTATTTAAAACACGCAAACGATTTGCGGCCTTAGCACCAATTAAAATAAGAGTGAATTTTTAAAGCTTTTGTGAATCCCATAGATTTTTGTTTTCCTATTTATAAACGTAAACGCTCGTAGAAAGTATCTCTGTATGCCTGATATTATATTTTGAAATTAACAGTTTATATTGGGTTATCGTGTGTTAGAGACATTATTTGTACGTTTCTCGCAAGTCATGAAGTTTTATAAGACCTTTCTTCATGATTTGTAGAATTAAAATTAATTAATTAGTTTATTTAGTCTTGTTATACATCTATAATTAATGTAATATTGTCAATACTCAAATTAAATATCAGCCTAATCCTCTGTAAATCGAAAATTTACATTTTGGACATAGTTTTCAGAATGATGAAATATAATTGCTCCCTCATCAGTAATTAAAAGAACAAGTGGGGGCGAGGGGGGGCGAGAGGGCGCACTCACCGGGGTCCGAGTTGTAGGTCATGAGGTGCGGATGGTTGGCGTGCGGCGACGTGCCGCACATCTCCTCGGGGATGGCCTCGCACGACACGCGCATGTCGCTCTTCTTGGCCGCCTTCTTCGTGGCGTGCATCGACAGGGACGTGCTGCTGCTGCTGTGGGCAACGGACAACGTGAGCTGCATGTCCTGCAGTGCGCACCCAACCCCGGCGCTCAGTACTGACGTAGGCTCGCAGCTGGGCAGCAGGATCATGTCGTCGGGGTCCACGGTGAGCTCGTGCAGCGGTTGCGCAGGCGCAGGCGCACGCGGCTGCTCGCGCGCCGCCACAGCAGCCTTCCACGAGGACGACATCTCCGGCGACGAGTTGGAGCGACGCACTGGGTGACGGGACTTGCCCTGCGAGGTACACTTCTAACGGTTTATGACTAAATATATGGGAACGGTCGTTGTGCTTTTATTGTATAGGCCAAAGTGTGTCAAATAGGGGAATAACAAAGCGATTGACTAAAACATCGTGATATCAATGTTTGTCTCGAACAAAAGCTCTAAGCGTCTTATTCAAATAAAATCGTTCATATACATAAATTAGACATAAAGATCGACATAAAGAGAAGTTTTGAAGTGACGCGAGTGCAAACAGTAGTGTACAGGACGGTTGTATTGTTTCTGCGTGTGTTTGTTACCTCGGGCACTATGAGCAGCATGTCGTCATCATCGGTGGTGCTGGACGAGCTCTGACGCTGCGGAGAGCCCGGGATGTTGATGGGCTGTGTGCTCATTCTACTGGCGGCCACGCTGCTGGAATGTTACAATGAAAACTATAACCGTGTGACAAGGTCACAAACAGGACAATACAGGTCGCCAATGTTAGCAGACCTCGAACCTGTGTCTTTTGTTATATTGAAAATTAACATAACTGATAAATCTTCCGAAACAAACTATACGACGACAATATAATTGATAAGGGACGTTTAAGATTATTATTATCAATATTAATGGAGTGCACAATAAATATACGTCCGTTGAACTTATTAAACCCACCTCTGTGGTTGAACTATGCAGTGTGTGGCCGCGTGCTGGGTCTTCCTCTCGACGCCGACTATCGAGTCCGAACTAGAAACACAAGTATTTGGTCAGCATGCTCTAAAACATACACACATTACTGTAAGTAACCTAGAATGTAGCTAGAAAATAAATTAATGAAATAAAACAGTCACAGTTAACATCAAATTAATTATTTAGATAAGGGAGTTTAGTACCTAGATTTGTGCAGATCTTGTGAATGTGACATCTGCGGCCGACTCTGTGAAGACGAGGAACCGCTGCGGGAGCGAGGGTCGCTGTCTGAACCCTGCGTTAGGTCAAATTGTAAATATATTACATATACTTCAGTAAGACTCAGCTCGACACCAGACGACGTTATGTGGAAGAAAGTTGAGAGATAATGCAAAGTTTTAGAGTATTTGAATTGAATTTAGTGCGACGCGACGTGCAGAGGGAAGGGTTACCGCGCTTGCGCCGAGCATTGAAAGCTCTGAGGTTGTACTCACCACGTCCTGCCTGGAGTCCCCGAGCCCGCTGGACGCGGACGAGGGCGGCGCGGAGGGCGCGGCGGGCGCGGGGGGCGCGGGGGGAGCGCTCGGCGCATGCGCAGCGCCCGCCGCGCCGCCCGCCGGCGACAGCAGCGCCGCCACGTCCTGCAGCGGCGACTCCAGCAGGTAGTCCCAGTTCATCTGTGACAAAACATCATTTATTTATTTATTTATTTAGAAGCATGGAAGACTTACAGCTAAAAAAACCTAAAATAACACAAATATAGACAACAGATAGCCAATGTAAATCAGTATCGCCAGATGTCGGTAGGAGGACGAGCGGTACCTGGTTCTGCATGCGCATGACCCAGCAGACGTCGCCGGTGGGCGAGCGCACGTGCACCTCGGCCCAGTTGGCGCACCAGCACGGACACGCGCCCGCCGCGGCCAGCTCGCCCACGCGCGACCACGACGCGTCGTCCGTGTCCTGAACATACATTCATTGTTGATATTACATACAAGCGATTCATTCATTTTATTATTGAAGACATTGTGTTGATTTGCAAGCCAAGTTATACATCCGATGTTTTCGTCAAAAACGTAGTATGTAGCCGCGACAGTTCAGGGTACCGCCAATCCAAACAAAGCAGCAATAGTTCTTATGACACGCCAACGATTGTGCCATGAAACATGTCTGTTCCCTCCCACGTACTTCAGTTTGAACGAGATATTAGAAAAATATATGCGTACGGGCACTCGTTTAGTAGTATACGATACTCACGACTTCTTTGGAGATCCGCTCAAAGTGCTGCGAGAACTGGTTGAGTACTGCGACCAATGGGTCGTTCGTCTTATTGTTCTCCGACGAGTTTTGTCTGAAATTGTCACAAACACACGTTAATATTAACGTGTGCAGAGTGCGGATATCGCAAACTACAATAAAACATATGCAAGGCGGCGACTGCAGTATGACTTTAAATGAAACCATTTATTTGGTATCAGGGTACGATCAATAGTTTTTAAAGTTTTATGAAAGAGGGACTATAAATACATATAAATATTTAGACACATAAAATTGCGAGGAAATAATATTCAAGGAATTATAATAATATTAGCAAAACATTCATAACTCAACAGGGTAACATTGTTTTAAATATATTTTATAAACTCATCTAAAGTAATGTTCAACGTGATAATCCAATAACAACAAAGCTGAGCTACATTAGGCAACGAAACAAGCATAATTAATATATAAGTATGCATGCGGCTGGCCGAGCCGGGTGCGTGTGTGTGTGAAGGTTTGGACTTTTTAAAATTTAGTTGTCTTGCGTCTCGTAAACTTTATAGCTTCCCGCACTCTGACATTGAAAGCGTAATCTAAAGTACTAAAGAAATTCTTGCAAAAAAATCAAGCTCAACACTAAGAAAGGAAGGCGTGTCGAACATGCTGAGTGACGAGCACGACGTCTCCGTGGAGCGCGCGCGCTCGCGCGAGTGTGTGTGAGTGTGTGTGTGTGTGTGTGTGTGTGTGTGTGTGTGTGTGTGTGCGTATGTGTGTGTACACACCTGGTGGTGTGTCCGGAGCAGGGCGGCAACAGCGGCGTGTCGGACATGCTGAGCGACGAGCACGACGTCTCCGTGGAGCGCGAGTATGTGTGTGTGTGTGTGTGTGTGTGCACACCTGGTGGTGTGTCCGGAGCAGGGCGGCAACAGCGGCGTGTCGGACATGCTGAGCGACGAGCACGACGTCTCCGTGGAGCGCGAGTATGTGTGTGTGTGTGTGTGTGTGTGTGTGAGGGTGTGTGTGTGTGCACACCTGGTGGTGTGTCCGGAGCAGGGCGGCAACAGCGGCGTGTCGGACATGCTGAGCGACGAGCACGACGTCTCCGTGGAGCGCGAGTGTGTGTGTGTGTGTGTGTGTGCACACCTGGTGTTGTGTCCGGAGCAGGGCGGCAACAGCGGCGTGTCGGACATGCTGAGCGACGAGCACGACGTCTCCGTGGAGCGCGAGTGTGTGTGTGTGTGTGTGTGTGTGTGTGTGTGTGTGCACACCTGGTGTTGTGTCCGGAGCAGGGCGGCAACAGCGGCGTGTCGGACATGCTGAGCGACGAGCACGACGTCTCCGTGGAGCGCGAGTGTGTGTGTGTGTGTGTGTGTGTGTGTGTGTGAGGGTGTGTCCGGAGCAGGGCGGCAACAGCGGCGTGTCGGACATGCTGAGCGACGAGCACGACGTCTCCGTGGAGCGCGAGTGTGTGTGTGTGTGTGTGCACACCTGGTGGTGTGTCCGGAGCAGGGCGGCAACAGCGGCATGTCGGACATGCTGAGCGACGAGCACGACGTCTCCGTGGAGCGCGAGTGTGTGTGTGTGTGTGTGTGTGTGTGTGAGGGTGTGTCCGGAGCAGGGCGGCAACAGCGGCGTGTCGGACATGCTGAGCGACGAGCACGACGTCTCCGTGGAGCGCGAGTGTGTGTGTGTGTGTGTGTGTGTGCACACCTGGTGGTGTGTCCGGAGCAGGGCGGCAACAGCGGCGTGTCGGACATGCTGAGCGACGAGCACGACGTCTCCGTGGAGCGCGAGTGTGTGTGTGTGTGTGTGTGTGTGTGTGTGCACACCTGGTGGTGTGTCTGGAGCAGGGCGGCAACAGCGGCGTGTCGGACATGCTGAGCGACGAGCACGACGTCTCCGTGGAGCGCGAGTGTGTGTGTGTGTGTGTGTGTGTGTGTGCACACCTGGTGGTGTGTCCGGAGCAGGGCGGCAACAGCGGCGTGTCGGACATGCTGAGCGACGAGCACGACGTCTCCGTGGAGCGCGAGTATGTGTGTGTGTGTGTGTGCACACCTGGTGGTGTGTCCGGAGCAGGGCGGCAACAGCGGCGTGTCGGACATGCTGAGCGACGAGCACGACGTCTCCGTGGAGCGCGAGTGTGTGTGTGTGTGTGTGTGTGCACACCTGGTGGTGTGTCCGGAGCAGGGCGGCAACAGCGGCGTGTCGGACATGCTGAGCGACGAGCACGACGTCTCCGTGGAGCGCGAGTGTGTGTGTGTGTGTGTGTGTGTGTGTGTGCACACCTGGTGGTGTGTCCGGAGCAGGGCGGCAACAGCGGCGTGTCGGACATGCTGAGCGACGAGCACGACGTCTCCGTGGAGCGCGAGTGTGTGTGTGTGTGTGTGTGTGTGTGTGTGTGTGCACACCTGGTGGTGTGTCCGGAGCAGGGCGGCAACAGCGGCGTGTCGGACATGCTGAGCGACGAGCACGACGTCTCCGTGGAGCGCGAGTGTGTGTGTGTGTGTGTGTGTGTGTGCACACCTGGTGGTGTGTCCGGAGCAGGGCGGCAACAGCGGCGTGTCGGACATGCTGAGCGACGAGCACGACGTCTCCGTGGAGCGCGAGTGTGTGTGTGTGTGTGTGTGTGTGTGTGCACACCTGGTGGTGTGTCCGGAGCAGGGCGGCAACAGCGGCGTGTCGGACATGCTGAGCGACGAGCACGACGTCTCCGTGGAGCGCGAGTATGTGTGTGTGTGTGTGTGTGTGTGTGTGTGTGTGTGTGCACACCTGGTGGTGTGTCCGGAGCAGGGCGGCAACAGCGGCGTGTCGGACATGCTGAGCGACGAGCACGACGTCTCCGTGGAGCGCGAGTGTGTGTGTGTGTGTGTGTGTGTGTGTGCACACCTGGTGGTGTGTCCGGAGCAGGGCGGCAACAGCGGCGTGTCGGACATGCTGAGCGACGAGCACGACGTCTCCGTGGAGCGCGAGTATGTGTGTGTGTGTGTGTGTGTGTGTGTGTGTGTGTGTGTGTGTGTGTGTGCACACCTGGTGGTGTGTCCGGAGCAGGGCGGCAACAGCGGCGTGTCGGACATGCTGAGCGACGAGCACGACGTCTCCGTGGAGCGCGAGTATGTGTGTGTGTGTGTGTGTGTGTGTGTGTGTGTGCACACCTGGTGGTGTGTCCGGAGCAGGGCGGCAACAGCGGCGTGTCGGACATGCTGAGCGACGAGCACGACGTCTCCGTGGAGCGCGAGTGTGTGTGTGTGTGTGTGTGTGTGTGTGCACACCTGGTGGTGTGTCCGGAGCAGGGCGGCAACAGCGGCGTGTCGGACATGCTGAGCGACGAGCACGACGTCTCCGTGGAGCGCGAGTATGTGTGTGTGTGTGTGTGTGTGTGTGTGTGTGTGTGTGTGTGCACACCTGGTGGTGTGTCCGGAGCAGGGCGGCAACAGCGGCGTGTCGGACATGCTGAGCGACGAGCACGACGTCTCCGTGGAGCGCGAGTATGTGTGTGTGTGTGTGTGTGTGTGTGTGTGTGTGTGCACACCTGGTGGTGTGTCCGGAGCAGGGCGGCAACAGCGGCGTGTCGGACATGCTGAGCGACGAGCACGACGTCTCCGTGGAGCGCGAGTGTGTGTGTGTGTGTGTGTGTGTGTGTGCACACCTGGTGGTGTGTCCGGAGCAGGGCGGCAACAGCGGCGTGTCGGACATGCTGAGCGACGAGCACGACGTCTCCGTGGAGCGCGAGTATGTGTGTGTGTGTGTGTGTGTGTGTGTGTGTGTGTGTGTGTGCACACCTGGTGGTGTGTCCGGAGCAGGGCGGCAACAGCGGCGTGTCGGACATGCTGAGCGACGAGCACGACGTCTCCGTGGAGCGCGAGTATGTGTGTGTGTGTGTGTGTGTGTGTGTGTGTGTGTGTGTGTGTGTGTGCACACCTGGTGGTGTGTCCGGAGCAGGGCGGCAACAGCGGCGTGTCGGACATGCTGAGCGACGAGCACGACGTCTCCGTGGAGCGCGAGTGCTGCAGCGAGTACTTGCTGTAGCTGCACACACAACACGCCGCACACTTGCACACAGCCGTCCTATGAGCGGCTACTCGATCCATCGTTAGCTAACCATTGCTTTAATCATTTTTGACGTTGACTTTCGTTAATAATGATATAGCTTCCGCACATGAGAAATTATTGAAAGCTATAATAAAACTAACAAGAATTCACTTATAGTGTAGAATTGCATGAACGTCATGGATCACTCGAGTAGCCGCCACGGGTTAGTAAGAAGAGCGAAGCGTAGTCACAGTAACTGTTCGAAGTACTGTAACTGTAAGGTTAGTAGTTAACAAGCCAGTCTCACAGAACAAGTATTAATGCGTGGCACACACTTCGCAACGCGGACCACTTGAATGTATTGCGATAGCCTTCCAAGTTCGAGCAAGTTATCATTGATTCCTACATCCCAGCGCTACGAGTTGTGGATACGTATAACAATACACTATTTTATGTGACTATTTAATATAATAATAATAATTTTGTTTATTATGACTATAAAGGCCTACTTGTTAGTAAAAACTTAAGAACTAGGGTTATAATGTACGTGTACGGTTTACGTACATACGTCAGACGGCAAACGCAGCAACCTACTTTTGTAGCGTACTTATAACAACGTTTCATATAATTTGGAGAGTTTTGTAGTCAGTTGAAAAGGCCACTTACTTACCCGAACACCACGGATTAGCATCCAACTTAAACTTACTCTAACTTAATTGTGATCGGTACATCTAATAAACTTGAGTGTCACAAAATCTGTGTGTTTACGTCAACTCATTTCACTCAAGAAACCTCTTACTTACAACTTCTAACTGATACAGCAAGTGTAAGGTGCCTACTACTAAAGAACCTTACAGTACGTATACACACACTTAATTTTGACGTATCATTGCGTGTTGCTTTGTGGTCACAAGTGTATTCTCGAACGCACAGAATGATTTTAAATGAACAAATAGACGTCACCCATCTCCGTCAACTTTTGTATTGATCGGCTTCACTGTTAAAGTTTGTATCAAGTGTTTTCATTATTTGCGATGTTATTATAGGCTCAACAATACATTCAAGTGTTGCCACCACTTTCCTTTTGTTAGTCAAACCATTCAGTAACTGCGCAGGGGCCACACTTACCGTTTGACTTCGGGCGGGTTGCTCTGCGACTGCGCCGCCGGTTGCACCTGCAACTGGTTGTTCGTCGCATTCGTTAGTGACTCACTGGCTGCGTCATTAACTTGTACCTGAATCAAATATGAAAGAACATCGTTAAACAAATATAACTACTTTTGTGAAATTACAGTAGCATACATTTTGGTTTAGTTGTTGTCAATAGTTTTTCCAAGAGTGCTTATTTACTTAAGCGATCTGAATTCGAACAACTTCAATCTTTGAAATCTCAGATGGCTGCAGTGTACATGACTGTGATCTTACAAATTATATGTATGTACTATAAGTTTATGTATTTCTTCATTATGACTTTTAAACATAAATTGATTGATGGATCTGTTTACCTGTATCGTAGCGGGCGCAGTATTGACAGTGTTGGTTATCGCGCTATCATTGTCACTGGCTGCCGTCACACCGTTGTTGGTCGGGCCGCTGTTGTTCACGTGCGGTGTGAGTGACGGCAGCGGTGATGATACACTGTCTGCGTGCTGCTTGCATAGCACTGCACATCTATATAATAAAGCACGATAATATAAAAAAAAAGTAATTAAAAAAGCAAAGATTATATAAGTGTATCTCGTTAAATAAGTGTTGTGAGGCACCTGTCGCACAGTCCCTGCTTGATGGAGTTCTGCAGGCAGCCCGACGTGGTGATGGTGATGAGCTTGTGTCCCACCAGCCATGTCATCGACTGACCGCCGTTGAAAAGGAACTCTGCCGTGTCGCTCCTGGAATAAACAAACATGTGAAGCCAGATTAATTAGATATTCGGTTTTCCGAAGTGTACCTCAGTTTTCGAGAATATATTCCGTCGATCTTTGGCGCAAGGAAAGTCGAGCGACATGAAGTAGGTGATTCCAGCGCACGCTGTCATAAAGTTTGTTCGATAAATATTTTAGGTCGGCATGAGCGGTTCCAATACTCGAGCTACACAAGAGATGTCGGTGGGCGCACCTGTGCGGCTTGACGCTGCAGGGCGTGGTGGTGTAGCGCGCCAGCAGGTCCAGGCAGGTCTCGGTGAGCTCCACGTGGAAGGCGGCCGAGGCCGAGGCCGACGCCGACGTGCCGGAGCGCCCGCCCAGCGGCGCGCGCGACACGGCGCGCGAGCCCTGCGGGACCACGGCTTACTGACGCATGGCGGACTGGGCCCGTTAACTTAACAGCGTTAACGTCCAGCGCGGGACCTCAGGTTCAGGTAATTTACTACAAAATTCACTCACACAAAAGCGTCACTGTGTGCTTAGAGTTGGCGCGATCTATCTCTCCATAGTTAGACTAACCCACTTTGATACATTTGACTTAGAGTAATATTGTTATAACAAATACATACATATTTGTATTAGGTAAAGGTACTTATGATTTACAGATTTATGAAAATAAAACATTTTTACTACGTAGATGGCAATCGTCTCGCCATGCCGTATTACATGGGACTCAATAACGGCAACGGCGAAATGTGTGTGTACAATAATTTACCTCTGCCTAACCCTTAGGGGAAATTTAGCGTGATGCTGTACTAAGATTTGATCTTCACACTACAAACGTGCACTAATCCTTGTACGCACGACAAAGGTCAACAGCGGTCAGGCAGAGTACCGAGTGATACGTCCTCCCTCTGGCAAGCCTCGCGGCACTGATTTTAAACGATTCGCATGCTGAGTTTTATAGTAGTTTTAAAATATTTAAATAAAATATATTAATGTTAATTTAATTATATTTTTAAGTGTTAGTTTTAAAGGACATGGTCTTCTATAACAGTAAGTCATTATTATATTAAATGAAGTAAGATATATTAGTGAAACTGATCATTTTATCGACTACAATTTCTTAATAATTCACATTGTTTGGATTTTAATTTCTTATTTATGTAACATAAAACAGAATTTATTTCTAACTATTTTCATAAGGATCTTTCTAAATAGTTAAAAATTATTGTTTCTTAGGTCTATCGGTGGTTCGAGATATTTTAAGCGTGTAAATTGACGCTGAATGTGAAATTAACAAGACCTATGTTTAGTTATCGTGTTAGAATTTACAAATACTCCAGTAATCGAAATAAATTTCTAACTAACTATTTAGTTAGTCTCCATTATTATGTAACATAATACCTCGTATTATTTTGTGATATCTTCCTCAATCCTTTCATGATTTATTAGATATAGTACTTCTTTCATAATATGCTTATTTTCATAGAATGTTTCAAATAATTTAACAATACGTTAATAACATGCAGCAATGAACCAATTTTCTAAATAATATGTATTTTAAAGTAAGGATGATGCCTCACCAAACTAGAGCTACGCTGTCTGTTGGAGGAGTCCTCGTTGGCGGCATTCTGGAAGTGGTTGGTCTTGTACTGGAGCTGCTCCTCAAACGGCATGATTATGTAGTTGTGCAGACCCTGACATAAACGCAAACAATCACTATAACCTCACGCAGATAATACACAACTGTTGTAATAAAACCTGGCATATGTTTTCGTTATTTCAAATCTAAAAACACTACGCGTAATTTATGAGTGTAAATGAATAAATTAACATTAAATATGAGAGTTTAGATTTTCACTAATCTTACTTCAGCTATATTTTACCATTACAGGGAATTTTAGTGACTGATCATTTCTCAATTGGTACCTATGCTGCCATCAATGAGGTTTTTTAAAAGACAAATTGTACTTTGTTCTAGTTAAGACGCTATGCTAAAAGTAACCTGCAGATAGCATGAAATTCGGTATTTTTCCTTAAGAGACTTGGAGGACTTGGAACAACCCAAGTAAGTAGGTTCAGAGAGTAAGCCAAGAATTTTAGAATGTTTGTTATATACAGAATAGGCTAGTTGACTGCATCAAAAATAAATTCTGAAATCTTGTTTGGTAAATAGATTTCCTTCTAAAAACGCAATAAAACTTAATCTCTTGCGTATCTTTGGTGTTTTCAATTTTTAATTTATCGAAATTACACAATAAATATGTCAACGGCAATGAAAAACTATGACGTCACGACTTGCTATTCCAAACATTTTTAGAACAAAATGCCGTTTTTGACAGTTCATAAAAAGTAACTCAAATGACTAGTAGTCAACTACCGGATTCGGTACAAGAACAAGTCAAGTTTTTGGACATAATATATAATGTTTAATGAGTGTTTGTCGACTCACGTGTATGATGAACCGCACGAAGTTGCGTCGGTACGACAGGCGGCACTTGAGGAACCAGGCCGCGATAACGTGGTGCGCCAGCGACACCACGTAGTGGTTGTAGCGCGACGGGTTGGTGTACGGCAGCAGGATCGCGAACACCGACATGTACTGGTCCTCCACGAACGACGCGAACACTTTCGGTAGCCGGGTCAGGGCTGCACCACGACAAAACTACTATGTGAGTTGGATTTCATTCACAAAAGTGATGCAGTCGCCGATTATTAGGTTGATTTCACATCACACCAGAGGGTGGTTCATTATCCCACGTGCTCTCATGACCTGCTTAGTAAATACGAAAAATGGCAACAGTCCGATCGAGCTGCACGGAATTATGGATAAGAGTGACGGTCGTTATGACCACGTTTGACAAGTGGATTGGTAGTTATCACGATGGTTTCTGATCATATTCTGTAACACAAGGTTATGCGCCTCGAATTTGTTCATCATTTGTTACATTTGCATGACAAAACTGCAGAGCTGACTCTGTTGAAACTTAAGCAAATTGGAATAAAATTCTCAAAATTAAACAAAAATTTTTCCAATCCACTGGATATGAATTATGGATTAATAAAAAAAACTTCACTCACTGGACAAGAACTCGAGCATGGGGCTGGCGATGGCCTTGGTGTCGGATATCTTGGACAGGTCTAGGAGTACTTCAGGCAGCATCTTGACCATGGTCTCACGCGTCTCCAACGTGAAAATCGTCAGCGCATTGATGTAGGGCTGCGGCGTGCGTAGAACTGTAATCAAACAATAAAATGGCAGCTGTTGATGTGTGGGAAACTGATCATCTGTTTAATCTATTACTAAGTGTGGCTCGGCTATCACCAGCCTGACGTGGTGATCAACACGTCAGGCTATAGTTTGTCGCACCCATGATACTTCTATTCGACACCTGTGGAAGTCATAGCTCGTATTATTTACTTACCCATGCCGTACTTGAGTAGACAGCGTACAATCCTCTGCTGCGTCTGCGGCTCGAGGTAGCTGTGGTAGGGCGCCAGCGCAGCCAGCCCGGGCAACGCCGTACTGTGAAACTCAGACACGAGCAGCTTTTGACCGTTGCCCACGCGCAAGCATTCAGGAAAGTTTAAACTGCGGTCCGATATCTGGAGCAGAACAAAAAAAATTACATTTTATCAAATGAATACGTACAGACAGCATGCACATACGTAGCAGCGGCAGCGCTCGCAGCACCCTCACCAGCACCGTCCAGTCCTTCTCTGCTGTGAGGATAGTTACCATGGAGCAGAGCGTGGAGGCGAGCATGTCGAGGTCCTGCGCGCGGCGGCCGATGGCGAGCGCGCGCGCCTGCAGCAGCAGCGGCAGCGCTCGCAGCACCCTCACCAGCACCGTCCAGTCCTTCTCTGCTGTGAGGATAGTTACCATGGAGCAGAGCGTGGAGGCGAGCATGTCGAGGTCCTGCGCGCGGCGGCCGATGGCGAGCGCGCGCGCCTGCAGCAGCAGCGGCAGCGCTCGCAGCACCCTCACCAGCACCGTCCAGTCCTTCTCTGCTGTGAGGATAGTTACCATGGAGCAGAGCGTGGAGGCGAGCATGTCGAGGTCCTGCGCGCGGCGGCCGATGGCGAGCGCGCGCGCCTGCAGCAGCAGCGGCAGCGCTCGCAGCACCCTCACCAGCACCGTCCAGTCCTTCTCTGCTGTGAGGATAGTTACCATGGAGCAGAGCGTGGAGGCGAGCATGTCGAGGTCCTGCGCGCGGCGGCCGATGGCGAGCGCGCGCGCCTGCAGCAGCAGCGGCAGCGCTCGCAGCACCCTCACCAGCACCGTCCAGTCCTTCTCTGCTGTGAGGATAGTTACCATGGAGCAGAGCGTGGAGGCGAGCATGTCGAGGTCCTGCGCGCGGCGGCCGATGGCGAGCGCGCGCGCCTGCAGCAGCAGCGGCAGCGCTCGCAGCACCCTCACCAGCACCGTCCAGTCCTTCTCTGCTGTGAGGATAGTTACCATGGAGCAGAGCGTGGAGGCGAGCATGTCGAGGTCCTGCGCGCGGCGGCCGATGGCGAGCGCGCGCGCCTGCAGCAGCAGCGGCAGCGCTCGCAGCACCCTCACCAGCACCGTCCAGTCCTTCTCTGCTGTGAGGATAGTTACCATGGAGCAGAGCGTGGAGGCGAGCATGTCGAGGTCCTGCGCGCGGCGGCCGATGGCGAGCGCGCGCGCCTGCAGCAGCAGCGGCAGCGCTCGCAGCACCCTCACCAGCACCGTCCAGTCCTTCTCTGCTGTGAGGATAGTTACCATGGAGCAGAGCGTGGAGGCGAGCATGTCGAGGTCCTGCGCGCGGCGGCCGATGGCGAGCGCGCGCGCCTGCAGCAGCAGCGGCAGCGCTCGCAGCACCCTCACCAGCACCGTCCAGTCCTTCTCTGCTGTGAGGATAGTTACCATGGAGCAGAGCGTGGAGGCGAGCATGTCGAGGTCCTGCGCGCGGCGGCCGATGGCGAGCGCGCGCGCCTGCAGCAGCAGCGGCAGCGCTCGCAGCACCCTCACCAGCACCGTCCAGTCCTTCTCTGCTGTGAGGATAGTTACCATGGAGCAGAGCGTGGAGGCGAGCATGTCGAGGTCCTGCGCGCGGCGGCCGATGGCGAGCGCGCGCGCCTGCAGCAGCAGCGGCAGCGCTCGCAGCACCCTCACCAGCACCGTCCAGTCCTTCTCTGCTGTGAGGATAGTTACCATGGAGCAGAGCGTGGAGGCGAGCATGTCGAGGTCCTGCGCGCGGCGGCCGATGGCGAGCGCGCGCGCCTGCAGCAGCAGCGGCAGCGCTCGCAGCACCCTCACCAGCACCGTCCAGTCCTTCTCTGCTGTGAGGATAGTTACCATGGAGCAGAGCGTGGAGGCGAGCATGTCGAGGTCCTGCGCGCGGCGGCCGATGGCGAGCGCGCGCGCCTGCAGCAGCAGCGGCAGCGCTCGCAGCACCCTCACCAGCACCGTCCAGTCCTTCTCTGCTGTGAGGATAGTTACCATGGAGCAGAGCGTGGAGGCGAGCATGTCGAGGTCCTGCGCGCGGCGGCCGATGGCGAGCGCGCGCGCCTGCAGCAGCAGCGGCAGCGCTCGCAGCACCCTCACCAGCACCGTCCAGTCCTTCTCTGCTGTGAGGATAGTTACCATGGAGCAGAGCGTGGAGGCGAGCATGTCGAGGTCCTGCGCGCGGCGGCCGATGGCGAGCGCGCGCGCCTGCAGCAGCAGCGGCAGCGCTCGCAGCACCCTCACCAGCACCGTCCAGTCCTTCTCTGCTGTGAGGATAGTTACCATGGAGCAGAGCGTGGAGGCGAGCATGTCGAGGTCCTGCGCGCGGCGGCCGATGGCGAGCGCGCGCGCCTGCAGCAGCAGCGGCAGCGCTCGCAGCACCCTCACCAGCACCGTCCAGTCCTTCTCTGCTGTGAGGATAGTTACCATGGAGCAGAGCGTGGAGGCGAGCATGTCGAGGTCCTGCGCGCGGCGGCCGATGGCGAGCGCGCGCGCCTGCAGCAGCAGCGGCAGCGCTCGCAGCACCCTCACCAGCACCGTCCAGTCCTTCTCGCGCGTCAGGGCTGCTGTGAGGATGCGCGCTGCTCGGCCCACTGGCAGTAGACATGTACCCTGCAACCATAGTGTTTGTTTGTAGGCTGACCGCGCTGCGCAGGCGGCTCGGCCAGCAGGAAGGTAATGTACGGTTGTTATTGTGTGTGTGTTGAGCAGTAAGTATGTAGACCTGCGGCAGGTCCTTGGGCTGCAGCGGCGGCGCCACGTGTCCTCGCTGCGCAGGCGGCTCGGCCAGCAGGAAGGTAATGTACGGTTGTTATTGTGTGTGTGTTGAGCAGTAAGTATGTAGACCTGCGGCAGGTCCTTGGGCTGCAGCGGCGGCGCCACGTGTCCTCGCTGCGCAGGCGGCTCGGCCAGCAGGAAGGTAATGTACGGTTGTTATTGTGTGTGTGTTGAGCAGTAAGTATGTAGACCTGCGGCAGGTCCTTGGGCTGCAGCGGCGGCGCCACGTGTCCTCGCTGCGCAGGCGGCTCGGCCAGCAGGAAGGTAATGTACGGTTGTTATTGTGTGTGTGTTGAGCAGTAAGTATGTAGACCTGCGGCAGGTCCTTGGGCTGCAGCGGCGGCGCCACGTGTCCTCGCTGCGCAGGCGGCTCGGCCAGCAGGAAGGTAATGTACGGTTGTTATTGTGTGTGTGTTGAGCAGTAAGTATGTAGACCTGCGGCAGGTCCTTGGGCTGCAGCGGCGGCGCCACGTGTCCTCGCTGCGCAGGCGGCTCGGCCAGCAGGAAGGTAATGTACGGTTGTTATTGTGTGTGTGTTGAGCAGTAAGTATGTAGACCTGCGGCAGGTCCTTGGGCTGCAGCGGCGGCGCCACGTGTCCTCGCTGCGCAGGCGGCTCGGCCAGCAGGAAGGTAATGTACGGTTGTTATTGTGTGTGTGTTGAGCAGTAAGTATGTAGACCTGCGGCAGGTCCTTGGGCTGCAGCGGCGGCGCCACGTGTCCTCGCTGCGCAGGCGGCTCGGCCAGCAGGAAGGTAATGTACGGTTGTTATTGTGTGTGTGTTGAGCAGTAAGTATGTAGACCTGCGGCAGGTCCTTGGGCTGCAGCGGCGGCGCCACGTGTCCTCGCTGCGCAGGCGGCTCGGCCAGCAGGAAGGTAATGTACGGTTGTTATTGTGTGTGTGTTGAGCAGTAAGTATGTAGACCTGCGGCAGGTCCTTGGGCTGCAGCGGCGGCGCCACGTGTCCTCGCTGCGCAGGCGGCTCGGCCAGCAGGAAGGTAATGTACGGTTGTTATTGTGTGTGTGTTGAGCAGTAAGTATGTAGACCTGCGGCAGGTCCTTGGGCTGCAGCGGCGGCGCCACGTGTCCTCGCTGCGCAGGCGGCTCGGCCAGCAGGAAGGTAATGTACGGTTGTTATTGTGTGTGTGTTGAGCAGTAAGTATGTAGACCTGCGGCAGGTCCTTGGGCTGCAGCGGCGGCGCCACGTGTCCTCGCTGCGCAGGCGGCTCGGCCAGCAGGAAGGGCGAGCACACGGGGCGCACGCGCAGCGCTGCAGTCTCGCACAGCGGTGCACCGTTGCTGTCGTAGCAGAACCCCACGCAGTTGAACTGGTTCGCGCGCAGACCGAACAGCATCTCGAAAATCTACGGACCACATGACATCGTCAGCGAGATCATTATTTTTCTGACTTGTATATATTGAGCGATATTTGATGAGGACCACCGCTTGATTAATTTTCTATTAAATGAAACATTGATATAGTCACCTTTATCCGAATATCAGGGTGATGCATGAACAGCGCGTGCCTCTTGTAGTGGTTGTCCAGGTGGTCCAGCAGCACGAGGAAGCAGCGCGCCGCGTGCGAGGCCGGCGCCGCCAGCAGCTTGTGGTGCAGCAGCTCCAGCAACCCGCTCGCTGCCAGCGACAGGTCGCTCACGTCCGCGTCCGCCGGGATCGGGACGTCCGTCACGTACATCTCGAACGGACGGTTCAGGATCTAAACAGTCAATATCCATTTTAAGATATTTCCATCTATCTCTAGTTTTTTTTATACGTCTATTTAGTGTGGAACACACCAGCAGTGGAAGTCAGTATTTAACTTTGAAAGTTTAAGATAATTTTTGCACTTTATACCTTCTCCAGCAGGTCAATGAGATCGGTACAGGCGTCTGACGTCGATGCTCTCGCTAGTTCCGTAAGTGCTCGCGCGGCTGCTGCTCTTAAGGCACACTCTGCGTCTAATGCACAGGAATTTAGCACTGGGATCCCCACCAGCTCGATCAACTCTTCGCCGTATAGATACCTAGAACAATACGTATAGAAATCATATTGAACTTCACCAAGCTTAAGAAAATTGTACTATTATGACAAAATGTGTAGTGGATCGTGCTTAAGTAGGCACATATTCGGTGAAATAAGCAATGAACACGGACTAAAACCTAGTTAGTGAAGTTCATATTTATTGAAATTATACATATATAGAACGGATGTATAGTTTGAAAAATGGAGAATCGCAGGAGCGGTCACCTGTTGCGCTTGATGAAGGCGAGGATGGCGTGCAGCGTGTGCAGGCGCACGTTGCGGCGCGGCTCGTGGCGCAGGTAGCGCTCGGCCAGCTGCAGCGCCGCCGCCACCCAGGCCGCGCCCGTGGGCGACAGCGCCGCCGCGCGCGCCGCCACCAGCCGCATGGCCGACGCCTCCTGCAACACGCGCGCGTCAGTCGCCACACGGGACCTACCGCCCCGCCCGCCCCGCGCCGCACTCACCGGCCGCGCGTGCCCGCAGCAGTCCACCAGCTCCAGCAGCGCCTCCGCGTCCCCGTGGAACTGCCCCGCGTCTTGCAGCTGCTCTATGGACGTGATCACGGCGTGCACTCGGCTGTGGATCAGCTCGTTCGGTGGATCGTACTTTTCTGCAAGAGAACATTATTTCGATACGATTGTCGGTGCCGTTCTCTTTGTACCGCTACTGAATGTAAGATATATGATCAATACGACGTACCGTCTTGCTGCAGAATGAGGCGCAGAATGCTCAGCAGTATATCCCAGGCAGGCTCGCACAGCTCCAGCGGGACCCGTGACACTACGCTCTGCACGCCCACTACAACCTCGTACGTCACCACTTGCTGGTTGCCTTCAAGAGCCTGCAACGAGATCATCGACACGCTCTACTGTTCGAGGTCAACGAAAAAGTACCTTGTATGTTATTGTTTGTTTAAAATCAGCCTTCACTTTGGGCAGTTAATCATTGAGTAACAGACATAGTAAATCAGTTACCTGCTACGACAATGTAGTTAATGTATTGGTTAAATTTCATTAACTTCATGATTTTCACCACAATGTTTGTGAAGCGTTAAATATAAACAGTGCTTTCATGAAATTACCATAAAATGCTTTCATGAAATTATACTTCCATTGGTCTTTTGGTTCCGGATCTGGATTGTGCAGAAGAGATCCGAGTGTGAATAATACACATGTTAGTGATATGTACCTTGAGGAAGGCGGGCAGCACGGCCAGGAAGGACACCTTGAGCGTGGGCACGCGGCGCGGCCCCCACAGCGCCATGTTGATGTAGAAGACGGCGCCGCGCAGCAGCCCGGCCGAGCCCTCGTCGCCGCCGCTGCGCAGGATGTTCACCATCTCCTGCAGTGCTGCGTGCCCCATGTCCGCGCCCACCACGTACCGCATCAGCTGCAAGCACAAGTACTCACTCGCGAGTGCCCACCACACCCGACCCTGTCACAGTGAATGCGACCTCGTACCTTCCAACTGTTCTGGCAGTAGTGCTCCAAGTTCACGGTCCGACACAGCGCGCTGACGAAAGTCTTGAGCGCAGCGCGCGGCAGCAGCGAGTACGATACGACGGCCTCCAGCAGCGACAGGCAGCACTGCACCACCGACACGTCCGCCGAGTACACGCACAGGTGACATGCGTTGCTAGAATGGAAAGTACATATTAAGCTAGCTAGTTGACATAGTGGATAGTGAGAACAACAACAGCTTTTATTCAATTGCCAGATGTGACAAACTGTAGCAGGTTTCGTTTGCCTATTATTTCTATGACTACGTTTAGCTGCAGATTTTCCATTGAATAAATAATAGAAAAAATACTTTATAACACAATCTTTATCGCAATCAAAACTAATTGATAAGACTGGCGTCTGGTCAATCAGTTAGGATATGTGATGGAATTACATCAAATGACTAGATTGCACCTACAGTGTCGAGACTTTTAAAAAGTGTCTACAAAAGCACAGTTGAAATAAAAAATCTTTGACTTTGAAGAGTACAAGCTGCTAGTGAACTAAAACTTAGATAGATATCAAAGAGGTACATAATAGTAATACCTAACTATGTATGACTAAACTACAGTTAGGCATAGTATATAGTGGTTACCTTTAGCCATTTATTACCTGTCGAATCCTACACATGAATTACACACGTTTTCCACGTTCGATTACGCGTTTAACACATGATTTGGTCTAGCTAATAAATAAAGTTCTCAAAATATGTACTGAAAACTTACGTATAATTAGTAAGATCACACCTTGTACTAAATTAGCTGGTATGTGCAAATAGACTCCATGTTTACGTCTTAAACAAGGATTGTTATGGAAATATATAATTGATTAACTAAATAATTGAGATAAAGGCATTCTAAATAAACAAAGTAACTCAGTAGGTAATATTATGTGATTGTTCATGTACCTTATAAGCAGTGACTCATAACAGTGGTAGCACACAGGTGTTTACAATCTCTCTCATTAATATGCTTGGACAGTCTTTGTACTTTTATGAACATAATTTATTCATTTGTAAAGTAAACAATAAGATGAATTACATAAGCAAAAACAAAACAACTATTTTATATCTAAGTGAATCTGACTATAACAATTTATACTTATTAACTAGAATAAATTATATATTATAATAAATTGGATAAATAGTTCAAATTGTATGTAATAAAAGTAATAATCAGGGTCATGAAAAATCAATCGGTTTTCAATTGGAAATTGACACGGCCATGTGTCCTTGCTGCGGCGACAAGTCACCGAGGCTTTGAACAATATTCTATATGTGACTTGTTATTCATGCAATGCATGGAACTCAAAGCCCCAAAAGCTTGTGGTTAAAACTAATCATCATCATCATCATCTCAGCCGAAAGATGTGCACTGCTGGACATAGGCTTCCCCCAAGCATTGCTACATCAACCATCATTAAACTAAATAGTACACTTACTTGACAATTCCATGAACAATCTGCTCATCTAAATATGTGGCGTTGAACTTGACGACATTAATAATTAGCTGCAGGAACTCCACCAGTTGTGAAGGTGGTTGGATCTGAGGCAGCCACTCCAGCAGGAACGGACCAATCTGGAATGGAGACACAATGGTGACATATCAGCAGCTACTGCCTTTTACATGAATCTTATTCTTACTTTACACTTGAGATAACTAAGAAAAGACATGAAATGATTCTACTAGCTATTGTTATCTGAGATTGACATAGTTAAGAAAATAATTAATAATAAACAAATATTTTATTTACTTGAAATAAAATATTTGACATATAAAGTAATAAAGTTGCAATGTAGCTAATTAATTACAGAGTATGGTATAAATGTGAATCAATAAGTAATAGCGGTCAATTATTGTAAGTTTATATACACAACATCTTGAATCATGCACTTGATTCAAAAAACTAACATAAAACAAACTAAACATTAATAATACATATAAATCAATTGGGTACACATGCGGGCTTCTCAGAATAAGAAGAGTTAGGCCTTAGTACACAACATTGGCCTGAAGCAGGTTGGCAGATTTAGTATGGAATCTTTCAGTAGCAGGAATTTAAATTTTTGGCTGGCAATAGGCTTGCTCCCATATTATAAAGTAGGATAAAAAATATTAAACAGGTTAAACTAGAAAAACAGTTTAGTTTAACATGTAGAATAGCCTTTCTGCCACATAACTGACACCTAAAAACTGTGCATGTATGATTATACCAAATTCATGAATGTACACCACAGATAATAGTTATAAACATGTCTAACCTCTTCTTCAAAACAGTTGATATTTTTTCCTGTGTTGGTCAATGTGTGAAGTAACTTGAACCGTAGCTGTGTGTCTTCAGGTGGATGCCGAGCATGTGTGTCGCGCAGGTAGTGGAACATGATTGTGCGCATGATTTGTAGGTAGTCCGCTTGCCCCTCAGCCAGACACCGCAGGAACCATAGTGCAGCATGACGTGCCTCCACATTGCTTTCTTCTAGTAGATCTCTTGTTAATGACCAAAGCTTTTCAACTCCTCCCTGGTGATTGATAAATAGGTAAATATGTTTGCTTATAATAATTATACAAAAATATATACCATTCTGTTTAAAATAAATAGCTATGAAAGCTAAAATAGTAGGATATTTTAAGTAAAGGATTAAAAAGAATTACACCGTATAACAAAGAATAATTTATGCTTACCATTTAATTAAATTAAAAATAATAATAATTATCATTGGTTGAATGTACTTTGAAACAGAATACTAGTTCAATGTACCTTGTCATCAGCAGATTTGGATACATTGTGTAAAATATATATAGGCACAAATACTCAGAGCATCATATAATAGTCATGACAATGTATTGTGATTTTAGCAAAACTAAGTAGCAGCTGCTGGTGTAACAAAGAGAACAAGAAAATTGTATGATTTATATCATATGAAAACTTACAATTTGACAAGCTATTTATAATCAGATAATGAAATGATAAAACAGTTTTTATATAGTTCTAAATGACAATAAAACAATGAAGAAATTCTACTAACAAAGGAACAGTTGACATCGCATAGAGAAGGAATGGAGAGAAATTGCTATGTAAAGTTGCATCAGAATGCATTTGTGAGGGTACTAAAATAATAAATGTGGGGTGTGGAGCTCACCTCTTGTACTCGGACGTGAATCACCTTCTCGCCGACGTCCTTGAGCGCGCGCAAGCGGCGGTGCAACGGCGTGTCGGGGCTCAGCTCGCGCTCCACCTCGCCACTCACCACCAGCTCGTTGCGAGCCGGCAGCGGCGCTGCACACAACCAGATATACACTATTACACTGCCCCACCTCGCACGAACCCAACACGTCACTCGTGTCACCAGGAACAGCCCCGATACTCACCCGATGCACCCTTTTTGAAGAGCACTTTCAACTTGTCTTGAAGCGACCTGTCTCTCGAACTCATTTTACGACGATGCCGGTTTTGGTTTTCGTTTGTATTTACGCTAAGGTTTACAGTTAGGCGCGGCGATTACCTATTACTTTGATATTGCGAATAAAAAGACATATTTATTAGAAAATATTCTCACTACCGCTCCTGCTTTGCTATTCACCATTTGACAGCTTCCCAACCAAAGTACTTGTACAGCTGACAGGCGGCCATTCAATACAAGATTCTGAACGAAATATATTATTGACATCAGAACACACTTTAAAATACACTACATTGCAATAATCGGTTCAAATACGACTACGAAAGTAATAAATAGAGTACATATTCTTAACAAATTGCTGTTTCGTTAAAGAATGCATTGTATTACGATTTCGGTGACATGACCTTGATCGATTAAATTTCTGCACGACACGAGTGGTTTCTTTCGTCTATGAATACCTAGGCCTTTTGGATAGTAGAATTGATAGAATAACAATTTATTTATGTTTTAGACACTGTTCTGCATTTTTTTACTAAAAGATTTTTAAAATATGCACTGTAATATTGATTCTATAAGTAATACTATATTTAAAAAGATAGAATGAAACTAACACATACGAAAACTGTCTTCCGTTTACAAAAGATGGCGTTATTAGTCCCTGCCCACCAAGGAAAAATTATATTCACTGGAAAAACAATATCACATATTATTTCCATGCTGCCCACCTGCCCACCAACTCCACTAACAACTAACCACCAAGCGATCGATAAAAATAGTAGTAGGGAAAGGTCCATTTCGAACAAGAATAAAGGTTTTCTATGAATAATTGACAAGAGTTGTTTTTATTTTTTGTAATTTGCATTGGTTTCTCATTGTTTAACCTTTCAGGGTAGAGAAACGGTGAAAAGCCGAACTTGAAACAACTTAAGAATTACAAACCGCAGGGTTTCAGAAGCAATGTACCTATACTTACCCAATAAATTGAAGAACATTATTTATATTTAGCTATTTTTATATAAATTAAATTTTACGTTCAAGTGTATGATATTAAGATTAGCGGGAATACTCCCAAATAACAACAAATTACAATCAGAAGCTTAGTTTTACTGTTCATCTCTAACTTGTTGTTATTTAGGAGAATTCCCGCTGTCCCCGTCGCCCGTGTCCCTTTTAATAGGGAAAGCGGGACTTGAATAAAATTACTAAAAATTGTTCACGTTGTCCCCATTGCTCTGTAAACGTTAATGTTTTTTTATATGTATGATGTACACTACATCATACATATAAAAAAACATTTTATGATATATCTTGATATTATCTTGGATAAAAATAGAATTTAATTTATTTATTTATCCTTGTAAAGAGACAGCGAAATCATTCTAAAACATTATTTCCACCGCATCAATGGGGACAAGTTTTAATTATTTTATTCAAGTCCCGCTGTCCCTATTAATGGGGACACGGGCAATGGGGACAGTGGGAATACTCCGTTATTTATAATGTGGTCTTATCTATAGGCTTTAATTAGCCTTCCTTGTTACCGCACATTTTACCTGAACAGCGTGACACTTCTTTTTTCAATATCATACAAATTAATATCAAGTGTAAAAAATAAGAGTATATCATGTTGATAGCAAGGTACAGGTACACTATCAAGACCATACATAATAGTGCGGGTACCCTCAGGTAATGTAGGAGGGTTTAATCTGTCCTCCGTTGACGAGGGTCGACAATTTGCTCCCACCTGTGACACCGACAGGCCACCTCGCCATCACCTCCCGTAAATACTTGCTTGACGTCAATTTATTGTGAAAGAATTACAAACACATTCGTACCTAAATTTTAATAAGATTGTTTAGGCGATGAAAGCTGAAGCCTTTTGTTGTTTATAAGTTGGGACTGATGCATGACGTTGACGGTTCGCTGATAACGTTAATCTATTTACAATGGAATTGTGATCTTTTCAAACTCACATTTTGGAAAGTTGTGTAAAATTCCAGGAGTTGTTGAATATTTCTGACTTTGTTTTCATTCTCATAAATCGTACCTTTGAATGATTGTGTTTCGTACACAAATTCATTATTTAAATAACGCGCACCAAATGCCAAGTTCATTACTGGATTGAAATTGGATGAAGAATCGGTTTCCTTTGTATTTAAAAATTCAAATGCTTTGTCTCCCTCCCACCTTAGGTTCATGTCATTGAAGAAGATGGTGCTTATTTCCCGCGAATAATCAACATCTTTTAAAGTAAAGTTTTGTGTGTATGTCTTTTTTATGTGTGTTATTTGTTTTTATGTGTGTATGTCTTTAGTGCGACCCTGAATGCAAAGTGTTATCAATCATTGAAGTGAATGTCAACCAACGGACGATTGCCTGGAAAGCGAATACATAAAAAACAGTACGACGGTAGACAGCAAATCGGCTACACGTATAATCCGTTCCGTTGCTTCTCGGTCCTCGACTAAGTTCATAGTGGTTCTCAAACTTTTTGATATTCGCGACAATGTTTAAATGTAAGAGGTGTGAAGTCGAATCCAGGGATGGCGTGAAATGCTCAATATGTATGGGCCAGTTTGACTTCCCCTGCAGCGGTATCACAGAAGCTGGATGGCGAAAGTTGGGCGACCGCAAGTCAACTTGGAGGTGCAGCAACTGCAAATCCTTAGCAGCGTCTAGCCCTCGCAACATAGCTCCAGTAAAACCTGTATCAGCTGACATGGAGAGCATTATGTCGGAACTCAAGAATCTGTCAGTCCAAATGGAAAACCTGCCAACGTTGGTCGAGAATGTAAAGGCCATACAACTAGAATTGGCGGAACTAAAATCACTTAGATTGGATTATTCAAATCTAAAATCCAATGTCAATATTATAGACCAAACTGTCGGCGCATTGTCCAACAGGGTATCAAGTTTGGAAAAGGAAGTTGGATGCTTGAAAACAACCAAAGAACTGATGTCAGCCCTGCAAGATCGTTGCACAAAACTTGAAAATCTACATCAGGAGGTTGATCAAAGATCACGATTGAACAATATTGAGATTAAAGGAGTACCAACTACTAACTCCGAGAATTTATTTACGATAGTGGAAAAGATTGGAGATTTAATTGGATGTACCATTCCCAAACAGCAAATTAATTACATAGCAAGAGTGCCAATGCGGAATAATGATAAAAATAAAAACATTATATGTTCTATACATAATAGATACCTAAAAAATGACTTTGTAGCAGCGGCAAAAAAACATAAGTCAAGTATCACTGCTAGCAAATTGGAACTTCAAGGAGATAGTATCATCTACGTCAATGACCACCTTACACAAGAGAACAAGTTACTATTAAACAAAACAAAATCTCTGGCTAAGGAACGAGGTTTTTTATATGTTTGGGTAGTTGGCTGCAAAATACTCATCAAAAAGAATGCGACATCACCAACTCACCACATCAAGACGGAGCAGGACTTGAAAAAGATTTTACATTAAAAACATCATTTCAGCTCTCTGTCAATTTGTGTTGTTGTAGCGGCACGAATACTTTGAGAAACATAGGTAACTTTTTTTTGTACCCATACCACTGCTACTGTTCTATTGTTCGCGTATCGTTCGATGTTGATCATTGCTTAAATTATTTTGAGACGTATCTACACAATTTTAAAGACGCAATCAGTCTGAACTTGCTAATTCTTTTTACTAATGAGGTTATAATATTTTACTTAAAATCGAATGTATCACAGAATATTATTTCTACACAAATGCTTATTGCTTACCCTGTTTATTATGGCGTCTATTAATATTTTTTATCAGAACGTTCGTGGATTGCGAACAAAAACTTCAATGTTTTATAGAAATGTGTGTGTTAATACCTTCGACATTATCTGTTTAACCGAAACATGGCTCATTGATGGTATTAAAAATTGCGAACTAGTTGACGACCGTTATTTAGTGTGGAGGCGCGACCGAGATTATTCTAATACCGGTCAGATTATGGGTGGGGGTGTGCTTATCGCAGTGCGACGAGAATTAATAGCGGAAGCTCATAGTGAATGGTGTTCGTCTGCCGAAGATCTGTGGGTTACTTTGACTTTGCGCAGGAAGAAGCCATCTGTTGCATTTAAAATGCATATCTGTGTAGTTTATATGTGCTGCCAAAGCCTTGGGAACTCACTACCACTTCAGTTAATTAACTTTTCTGATAACCTAACGAAGGTTGTTCATGGCCTATCTGTAGATAAATTCATTATACTTGGTGATTTCAATTTACCTAACGTAAACTGGCAATCTGACAGCGATGGGCTCTCACTATACCCAAGTAATATACAAGGAAACGCCCAATCAAGCCTATTCGATAACTTAAACATTTGCAACTTGCGTCAGTACAATTCCTATGTTAATAGTAACAATAAAATATTAGATCTAGTACTGTCCAACAACGATGTTCTCGTCTCATGCTGCACTGATCCTCTGGTGCCGGAGGATTCTCACCACAGGGCACTTGTTGTGTCTGCTGATTTTGTGCAACTACACACCCTTCCTAGTCTTCCTCGGCTTAAGTTTCTGTACCGGTTAGCCGACTACTCTGCAATAAATAATCAACTAAACCAAATCGACTGGCATTGCGAGATTAGCCTCAGGTCATTGGATGATGCTGTAGGGTTTTTCTACTATACAATTAATAGACTACAGAATACATATATACCTACCAAAACTGTCGTACCTAGTTGCGGATATCCTCTCTGGTATAAAAAACCCCTAGTCAAAATTTTAAAAGAAAAGTATAAATTTCACAAAAAATATAAAAAATATAAGAACATCTCCGACTATCAGTCTTTTGTTTTGTTACGGCAGCGAGCTAAAGAAGTGGAAAGGCACATGTTTAATTGCTATATTTCTAGTATTGAAGATGCTATTCACAAGTCTCCTAAAGCATTTTGGTCTTATGTTAAATCGAAAAATCAAGCGAATGCGTATCCTTCTGTATTAAAATATGAATCTCGTTCTTCGAGCGACGGAAAAGACATCTGCAACATGTTTGGCGACTACTTCTATTCTAATTTCCTCGAATATTCCAGCAACAATGACAAGCCGACGCACAGTTGTGCTCAAGATCAGGATCAACTTGTAGATGCTGTTTCTGATATCGCTTCAATTGAGGTGCAGGAATGTGAAGTATTCAAACTATTGAAGGGAGTTGATCTGAGTAAGTCGGCAGGCCCCGATGGTATTTCACCGGTCTTGATATACAGCTGTGCCAAGGCCCTCACAACCCCTCTTACGCTTCTTTTCAGAAAATCACTAACTGCTGGCGTGGTACCTACTATTTGGAAGTCGGTGTATATTACCCCAATACATAAAAAAGGACCCAAAGACTTGGTCGAAAACTATAGACCCATATCAAAACTCTGCTTGTTCGCTAAAATATTGGAGAAAGTCGTATATAGGCAACTGTATCCATCTATCAAGTCTAACATTGGCGAACAGCAACATGGGTTTTTGAAAGGGCGATCGACCACAACTAATCTCCTCCTCCTGAGTGACTACCTGACGCAATACATGTCACAACGTACACAAGTGGACGTCATATACACCGACTACAGTAAAGCTTTCGATCGCTTGGATCACGAAATACTACTTCGCAAGCTGCTTGGAATGGGTATTAGGGGAAATCTTTTTAGATGGTTTTCATCCTATGTCGAGAATAGGTGCCAGACTATCGTTCTCAATGGTTACTCATCTAGAACTATGACTATTCCCTCGGGAATTCCACAAGGATCCTTATTAGGCCCCCTTTTATTTAACGTATTTATTAACGACATATCGCTATGTTTTCTAAATTCAAAAATGCTTTTATTTGCTGTTGACATGAAAATTTTTAGTCAAATCAAAAACTTTGAGGACGCTTCTCGTTTGCAGATCGATCTCGAAAGGTTTCGTAACTATTGTGTTGTCAACAGGTTGGAGCTGAATATATCTAAATGCTATATATGCACTTTTACTCGCAAACCTAACGCTTTGCAGTATAATTACAGACTTGAAAATGCCTCGTTAACCAGGGTCAGCACCATTAGAGATTTAGGCGTAACGTTTGATTCGAAGTTACTTTTTGACGCACACATTGATGAAATTATTAAGAAAGCTTCGAAAGCATTAGGGTTTGTCTTGAGAATCTCTAGTGATTTTAATAATATTAAAACTATAAAAATATTGTATTGTGCTTTTGTTCGCAGTCGTCTCGAATATTGTTCACAGGTTTGGAATCCTAATTATAATATCTATATTAACCGTGAAGAAAATATTCAAAAAAAATTTTTGAGGTACATTCAATATAGATCTAGAACATACTTACCTAATTATCTTAGCCGTTGCAAAAAATTTCACATTCTTCCACTTTACGAACGTAGAACCATAGCTGATATATCCTTTTTGCATAACTTAATCAATGGTTCGACTGATTGCTCTGAACTACTACATAAAATTGGTCTGCGCGTACCATCAGCACTACTAAGGAAATTTAATCTTTTATATACACCTTCAGTACAATCCACTTATAGGCAAAATTCATACTTAATAAGAGCCAGCAGAACCTACAACGCAACATGTCAGAGAGTTGATGTTGATGTTGATTTGTTTAATACCAGCATCTCGAAACTTAAAAGGACAATGAGTAATCACTTCTTTGAGGGATGACGAACAAATGGTTGGCTATTCTTCTCTCTCATTTTTCTACTCGGAAATTATTCCCTCAGCCTATTCAGTGTGCATTATTCATCTGTCTACCTTATTCTATGCTTATACTATATGTGGAAACTTTTAATTGGCCTTCGTGTATTGTATGTGTTATGTGTTGACTTTACTCTAGCTGTAAGTTTTCTTGAGAAATAAAATAAAATAAAATAAAAATAAAACATTTCGACGGCAACATACTAAAGCGATACAGGTTAGTCAAAATCTAATTAAGTCTTACAAATACTTAAAACTATTTGTCAATGTGGAATGATCATTGAATATTAATTAGGCAAACGGATGAAACCATATCGGATACGGCTTCGTTACGACTTTATGTTCATTTACTCATCTTGTCATCATATTATTGCATTACACTTCATTAGTTTAACACGGCCGTATTCGACCTATTTTCCATAAGGGCCAAAACACAAAAGGCACAAAAACGTATTAGTTAAGGTGCCGCGGCCCACAATACAAAATTTAGGTGTTAAAAAAACGTTATATTTAAATACCGTAAAACGAGGTAACAAAAAAAAAAATATTAAAATTTATTCACACTTCATCTGACTGAATGATCTTATAAGTCTTATAATGTGAGATTATCATGCAGCCACATGCGATCTTGATAAACTATCACTCACTGCAAAGAATTGCGCGGTAGGGTTATCTAGGTAACTATTGTACTCCGCGCGCCCACACTTTCTCTGGATCTGCGCGAAATTTAAGTGATTGACACCTTGACTATTATGTCAGGTGGGCCACTCATAAAAGCTCGGCGAGCCGCAAGTTGAGTATGACGATTTTAACACAACAAAAAGTACAAACATAGCAAAAAATACAACGCCATCTATCGGAGTGAAGCGTCAACAGAATATCTTGAATCTCACACAAACTATCTGGATTCGAACACATACAAATCCGACATCTACTGTCGGGCTTCGCCATCGCTTTTCAAGGGGGAAACACCTCCACCATCTAGTTCATAAAGCAGTTTTGGTACTGATACTGTAGTAACATGGTATTAATATATTTAAAAAGAAATATTTACAATACTGAAAATAACATGTAGTGACACTAAGAAAATATTAAGTACCTACAGTCTCGCAGTGTTGCTATGACGTAAGGCTACGCCCGCATCGTATTATCTGATAGCTGTTTAGGTTTATTGTTCACAACCTTCTGAAAGAGAGGTTTAGCAAACGACTACGAAACTGCCCGTAAACGTCCTCTCGCTGTTGAAGCTGGGCCTCCAGTTTGGTCCGATACAGATGGTTGCGGGGGAATATATTATTGTAGCCATTAGATATTGTCCTGTATCTACCACTCAGTTTGGATCGCTACAGTCTTGAAAATTCAACAGCTACAGGGTATCGATATGTTATATCATCAATCATCTGTAAAACAAACGAGAGTGGGGTCGCGCGCTACCCATGCCGTCGCGTGCCGCCCGCGCCCGCGCCCGCGCCTTTATAAAGCCTAGTACTTACATATTATAAAACTATACTTTCACTACATTCTGTCATTGTTTGGTTTGATAAATGAAATAATGTCAGGTTTACTATACATAAGTATTTATTATACTTACTGCATTTGAAGATGTGGCAACAATCATCTAACGTTTTGGTGAACACAGTAGGCAGGTATCTGTCTACGCGTGAAATTATATAGGTAGCAGATTTAGAAATAAATAACCAATAATATTTGTGATTTATTCCAAAACATTCGTTTTAACACAATGAGTAGGATAGGAGGTAGACATTGTTCAAGGAAAAGCTTCAGAAATATTTCCAAACTAGAGTTTTATTAGAAAAGTTTGTTATGAGAAAAATCAAAGAGGAGCGTCGTTGTCAGCTCAGATAATGGCCATCGTTTCTGCGGCACTTTATAATTTACGACTTTTGAGTTATTCTCTTAGCGGGGGCTGGCTGCGTTATATTTTAAAATAACCGTCAATATAAACTCCATTATCCGTCGGAATATTATTTATCCGCGGGATGAGCTCCCAATCCCCATCCGAAACGCCTTCAAACTTTATTTAAGGTCGTAAAGAACAAGAGGAAATTGTAAGCCTATAATGCAAATGTACTTAAGCGTTATACTTAATCAAATTGAATTTTTCCCGGACAAAAAATTGAGATCTGGAAGTTGTGTCGCGGCGACGCGGCGAACTGCGGGCTGCGAGCCACACAAACTTTTAAAGCTTCCAGGAACGAGTCACTCTGTTTGCTCTGTATATTCAGTCCACATTTTTTTTTTAAATTAAGCGTTGGTTTTGTTATATGTCGATTACTGTATACATAGGTACAACTTGTTTGCAGTGAATTTTACTTGTCCGTAGTACACGTAGATATGTTTGTATTACCCGCTTGTTCTTTTATGTATACTATCTATAGGCTTATGATATATGTTCATTATAATCACTACATATTATAAAACAAAGTCTCCCCGCCGCGTCTCTCTGGCTGAACGCGATAAACTCAAAAATTACTGAACGGATTTTCATATAGTTTTCACCAATGGACGGAGTGATTCACGAGGAAGGTTTAGGTGTATAATTTATTATGTTTTTTTTGTAAATTGGGTGAAATATGACGATGATTGTTGAAAAAATCATGCCGACTGGGAATTTTACGGGCGTGCGCTGCGTAAACCAATAGAGTTATTATATCCTTATCATTGAAGATAGTTGTAGGCGGCTTTTTGACCCGAAAAAATGCACGGGTTCCTAATCCATGCGGGTGAAGCCGCGGGCCGAAGCTAGTTTACTATAAAGTTATGAAAAAGCTGATTGTTTCCCAAACTTAATTTATATTTGTTCGATATTATGTCTCATTTTTGCGAGTTTCGATTCGAATAGCGAATCGAAATATTCATTATGAATTCGCGAACGATTCGTACATCTATCTATATAAATAAAAATCAATTGCCGCATATGTATGAAAGACATCTTGAGAACGGTTCGACCGATTTCGCTGTTTTTTTTTTGTTGTGTTCGTAATATATACGTACGTACGAATAATTGTCAGGATTTTTTGTATGATAGAATATTTTTGGAAAATCCACCGAAAATGTTGGAGATATGTCTGGTATTTTTGTATGAAAATCTGAATAAACAAATGTGACGTTGAATTTGGCATTGTAAATTGCACCCGTGCGAAGCCGGGGCGGGTCGCTAGTGAAATATAATTATGATCCGTCATCCGCATCCTGTCACTCATCGTAATGTCAGTTTAATAACGAAATGAATTTAAAATTACTCATTTTTAAAGCAAGATCTAACGGAATACCGGTATACTGTGGCATTCTGTTGCTGTTATATCTAGTGCTAAGGTACCTCCACTCCAGGCCGATACAAGTCGATAGCGTGCCAAAGCATCTGCGTCGGTATTTGAAGTTCAATGAAAAGTTTTCATTTCCTGTAAAGAAACTGTCGAGCCGAGAAATTACTAAGCTCACCAGCGTAATCGAAGTGCTGAACTATGAGCGCGAGGTGTTCCACACACAGAGGTTCGGGCTCGTCAGGCCCGACACCAACATGCTGGTGGTGCAAGTGGGGCGCGACGTTGAGCGCCTGCAGTACCTCATCGTGTCACTGGCGCAGGTGCACTACATACAGTCCGTACTGGTAGTGTTCTCACACAGCTACTATGATGATAAAATAAACAAGTTGATCTTAAGCATTACATTCTGCAGGATTATGCAGATTTTTTACCCTTATTCGCTTCAGTTGTACCCGAACAAGTTCCCCGGCATCGACGCTGAGGACTGCTTGAGTGAAGCCGGAAAGACTGACAAATATTGCAGCAACCGCGATGCTCGTCTCACGGAGCACAAACACCACTGGTGGTGGAAAGCCTGTTTCATCTTCAATAATTTGGACTGGTCCGACACTTATAAGGGCACGGTCGTGTTCCTGGAGGAGGATAACTATGTTTTACCGGATTTATTGTATATGTTGCGTTACGCTTCCAGAACCCAGTCTTATATCCAAGGGATTTACGTCATGTCTTTCGGGAGGCCCTACGCAAAGGACTTAGACTACGATATGCTAATAGTGGGCTCTTGGCGGCCCCCATACGACAAAGGATTGGCCATCAATAAGACTGTGTGGCAAAAGATCACTGCTGCATCGTCGTATTACTGCATGTACGACGACCTCAGCTGGAGCTACTCGCTGCTCAACTTGTTCAGCCGTTTCCGCGGTGGAGGTGCAGACATGGTGGCGGGCATGGCGCCGCGCGTCATCTCCACCAGCATGTTCCCGAGCGGCCGCGTTGCCGTCCAGAAGATACATTATTGGATGACTACCGCCAGGATGTTCCCTTTGAATGTGAAAGCGGTAATGCTGTATGGCAGCAGTGGCAGAGTGGACATAGGGGCCAGGCCTCCTCCCCAGGGCAATGGTGGTTGGAGCGACATGCGGGACCACCTGCTGTGCCTGGACCCTCTCATGTCCACTACTACGGGCAATGCTAATGACCTCACAGCGACTACCGTCCCTCCTAGTACAGTTACATCACTGGATTATCTTACTATTGCCCAACATAGGGTAAATATGTCCGATGCTGATATCCGTCGTATACTGTAACCATTGATAGACAATGTCATATTAGGGTTCGCGTGCCCTGTTATGTAGATTGAAAAAAATTAACTTTAGCATTGTATATGACTATGGTCAGAATTAAGCATTATTGCACAGTTTTTCTTCCTGGAGGCTCCACAAGTCAAACGTACAGTTGCATTAAGAATTGAGCCTGCCGTGTGAAGCTTGAGGCGTTTTTTATTTAAGGAGGTGTATTCTTACCTTCGCAAGGAGTAAAGCTCGTGAGTTGAGTGCATTGTGTAAGTGCCCCGGAGAGGCGGAAAGGTTGCAGACTCGTTTAAATTTTCATGGGAGTTTGGCGTGAGGTAACTGGGCCTGGGGCTGGCGGGCAAGTGGGGCACGGCCTGGCGGACTGCCATCCCCACCCTGTAACTCAGCGCGAAATCACACATCAGCACGATACCGTGACTAAAATATCTAAGTTCAATAAGTTGTAAAAAATATACATAATCTACGCAAGTATACAACTGCAATGTGAGGCTAGTCTTACGTCAACACGACTTCGTAGACGTAAATAAGTGGTGTGCGATTTGGAAGTCAGGTATTACTTTAGTATATTATCTATGCCAATGCTCTGTGGATAAAACGCGCCGCTCGGCTCGTCTACGCTTTACTCGCTCGTATTATTAGAGCTTTGCGAAGACTGCTGCACTGGTCACCTATACACCATTAATATTTTAATATGAAGATTAAAAAGAAACAAAAATATTAAAAAGACATTTACCGGATATAATAATTATACCTATTATATTTTTAGTTTTGTAATTTGGTTGTATGTACCTAATTTTATTGATTTATTTTTGTTGTACTACATTACAAATATATTGGAAATCATAACGAAGCTATTTTATAATATTTCAGTATTATCATTATTATATTTATATATAATTACATATTTAATAAATATAATCCAACCACAGATAAGCGATGTTAGATAATAATGTTGAGCGCTTTAATATTTTGTTGTCATTCATCGTGTAGGACTTACCGGCGGCGGTTCATTATACTACGAATTATGTGTATGATTCCTATGAGGTACTATGTCAAAAAATAGAGTCTAGCCTGATCCCAGGCCCCCACGCAAGGCGGCGCTAAGATTGTTTATGGGCATGCCGGCACCGCCCAGCGCTGTATGTGTTATCGTATACTAATTGTTCTTAAGAGAATTGTTGCACCACTAACTTATTCAAGGTATAGTACAGATTTAGATCGATAAAATTGAAATTTTAAAATAAAAATCTGAACGGCTGCGTTTGTAAAAAAAAATAAGAGGTTAGCTAAAATGTTTGTAGCATTAATTGTATGTATTAAAGTGATTAATTATATGTATTGTTATCAAAAATTCAGCTTTCCGTAGTCCGCTGCGCTGGAATGGTCTCTTCCAAAGAATGTTCACTTAACCGCTAGCAGTGGCGAGGGAGATATATGATCATGATGATAATGAGACAGTTTCATTATCACCATACAGACAAGACCTATTTGTTACCTACTTTCTTGTCCAAGTAAAAGTTGTAAGAGTTAGGTAACATTAGTAAATACTGGAATTTTTTTAAACTTTACTTACAATATTTAGCCAGTGCTTTTATCGTAGTCCGGACGAGATGTTAGACAGAAAAAAAAAAGAATTGAAGTACATTACTCGAAATTTTAATACAACCATATAAATATTATATTAAGGGGCGAACTTAATATAAGTTAAATTCAATAAGTTATTTTAATTATTAAAGTCCATTAATAAAATTGGTCACTTAGTCGCATCCCGGCGCGTCAGTCACGACAACTTCCTAAATGAGAGAATTACGCGCGATGTAAATATGACAGAAATGCTATTTACCACCTGTTGTTAATTATCTACATTAGGTTAACATGTTTTGTTGTCGAAAACATGTTAACCTAAGAACGAAATAGGTAGCAAGTTGTTGTGTGATCAAGGGCTTAGCGAGCTGGTTGAAGGTATCTACTTAAATGTCATGCCTATAGTCAAACAAGGGTTAGACATGAGATCTAGATTCCACGTACGGTAAATTTGTTTGCTGATGAGGGATCTAGATGTACACAATATTTTTTGACGTTAGTATTAACACAGAACTTGTAGCGCTCGCGTTGCAGCCGAAGCAGCAGTTTGATGAACTTTTGAAAGCTCAGCGTAGCGAGGTGGTGAGTTGTAATGTGGTGCTGTGAACATGAAAGTGTTTTTTCGGAGTTTGTGTAGAAATACCAGTAGGTATTTGCTCTATACCTATGTAGGTACGGGTATATATATGTAGGTACGTGATGCACAGCATGCGTGTTCGGCACACTATGCTTAGACTAGTTTTTGATCGCCCATCGACTGAGCTGTTTCTAAATAGAAGCTCTGTTGTAGATATTTCAGTAACTCATCCCAACGTATTATAGACCTCCGTCTAGACCTGGTCTATTCTTGAGAGTAAGCATTTTCAGCGGCAGTACACTTTAAATTGTAGTATGTTAATGTCAAATAGATATTGGTATAACGTAAGCAGAAGCTAACTGGTTCATTTGTCTAGTAGTCGCATGCAGGTCCTGGGTTCGATTCTCAGTAGCAGTCCCGAGTTTGGAATTGTGCCCGGTAAATGGCAATTGGTTCGCCCCCACATGGGATGTAATAAAGGCATCGGTGAAATGTGGGTGTACAAAGAAAAAGATCACCTCTGCCTAATACTTCGGGTAAAAAAGGCTTGATGCTATGATCCTATGCTAAGTAGAAGTCCTATCTGCCTTTGATCCTTTCTCTTGACTCTTATACGATCAAACTAGTGGAACTGTCTGCTTTACTGGCCTAGTGCATAAACACTTTATCCTTTTGTATTAGTTTACTAGAACTGTGGAATAAATCAGCATGTGGCTTTGTACAGGGAAAGTTACATAGATGTACCTATAGGCTTTGCTGAGCTCCATTCAACAGTCATTCATGTTAACTGCGCGTAGTAACAAAGCATTAACCTTCGTCTATCCGTTATTATTGAAGCAATAACTCTCCCCATTTGACATTGATTTTCAGTACAAATCGATGTGCCAAGCGACTGTTTCTATAGGTAACGATAGTATTGACATAACTGCCGTGAATATCCTTCAATTATAAATTCATCAACTAATTTGCATTAATTAACAATCTATCAATACTGTATTATATACATCCAACAATCTCAAATTGTACTGTGTAGATTAGCTGTTGATGTCTATTGATTTTATTATAATATGTCAGTTTACTTCAATACTGTAATTGTGTCCATAAGAAGGGTTACCAAAATGCGACTTTATAAAACCCTTGCATTTGTTTTATAGTCAGTATAGGGCTGCATTGTCAGACTGGTGCGTGCCTTGTGCCTAGGGTTTGGGAATTCCCGACAATTTCAAAGTCCCGGGACACGAGATAGCCTATGTAGGACGTCACGTGTAACGTTTAAGAAAAAAAAAACTGTTTTTTAAGGGGGGTAAGCCTTTTTTTAAGAATTTTAATTGAGTTAATTTCTGGTGAAACGTATTAAAAAAAGGCAAATTTTTGTATAAATCAACATTTATTAACGTTAATTTCAGTCTTAATAATGGCTTTACCTATTTCTTTTAATCACACATAGATTCACTTTTAAGCAGTTAAATCTTATAGTTATAAAACGAACTTAGTTAAAAATCATACTAATTCTTAATAACTTTACTATTATCTAGTAATTCTAGTATCTAATCATTGGTCATAATCACAATCTTATTAATTCTCATAATCACAGATTTGTTTCATAATTAAATAATTTAAATAATTAACAATTTCAACAATACTGTCTCGTCTCGAGTCTCGACTGGAAAGTTCCGGACTCAAGACAACTAAAATTACGAAAAGTCCCGGGACTTCGAGACACGAGACGTCCCGGGACCCAAACCCTACTTGTGCCCGAATTCCTGCACGAGGGACGATCTTAACGCAGCTCCACCAAACGCAATTCAGCTGGCCACATACCTTCCCAAAACAATAATAATACTGTAGATGTCATAAAAGGACACAAACACCGTAGATGTCATAAAAGGGAACTATGTTCGACGATGTTTTGGATTTTATTGGCAGAGCAATGCAATAGTTCTCTTTTGTCACATTTACGGGAAAAAGTGGCTATAGAATCTTCAAACGGCTTCAATAAACTGTCGCAATATTTGAAAGTTGGTTTTCAAAACATCTTTGTTACGTATACAGTATCATGTACCTAAGTATAGATATTATTTGTAGGTGGCGGTCAGCTTACGGGAGCAGATAACCTAGATATTTTTACGCTACTTCACCCGAACCTAGAGTCATTTGTGTATACTTGTGAAATTATGTACTTTTTGATAAAAGCCTTTTTGCTATAATAGGACAACATTTTAGTAGAGATTAAATTGTGATATTTCTAACATAAAAATCTAATTATATACGTTATCGACCAGCTAACCTAACGTGGTACCTCAAAGAACGAGGAACTCAAAGATAAATGTGGAGTAGTGACAGTTTGCTATACACGCACAGTCTATGCCTCATTGTTCTATAGTTTATACTCCCGTTATGCTTAGAGAAAGAGAGTGAGTTACACGTGACTTGCTACAGATGTCGTGCAACTGACACTATGCTGTTATTTTATTCCTCGATAAACATATGAATGTTCATATTTGTTTGTTACATGAAACCTTTACTTAAGTACACATATAGGTTTGGACATAAAAAAGTGAAAAGATTCCGCTTGTATTTTATTTTACGTGTATGCCTTATTACGACTGTAACTCTGAGTTTTATTGGTTTTCGGACAGACAGAACCTTTTGTTAGGGCAGTAAAACGGTCGCGCGGTTATGTACAATTCATATAAAGTTTAAGTTACGTCATTTGTGTATTGGTCTCGTCATGTGCTATGAATATTTGATTCCTTTGAAAATATTCCAAGATTTTTTCAAGTAGCTTTTAAACTATCGCGTAACTCTTCAGTAATTTATGCTATGCCATCGTGTAGTAAAGTTATGTTTCTCGCAAGTATTACATACAGCCAGAAGGTGAGTATAAATTGTTTCACTTTTTATAACTTTCCAAGCTCTTCTGTATTTTTATAGCTCCACTTACTTCGATGTTTTAAAATAATATTCATCTTTCCACTGACTAGTTTTAATAGCAGCGGCTTTTAATACTGTGCGGCATTTGAATATAGATGAAAGAGTGTTCACAACCGAAGCCTTTGAGAGCCGCTAATGACGACTGATTACGCATTCAGCCGGTGCTGGCCAGTTATGAATTCTTTTCTCAACTTCATAGCGGTCCTCAACTTGTCTGCAGATCTTGAGCGATCTGGTCTGCTAGATTCAACATTCCCATCAGGTACAAAAAGTCACTATGTTATCATTATGACGGATTGATTGAACGACATTAACAACAGCTATTGATGTTTAGTACTGAACATGTAAACTTAATTTCTAAAGTCTATTTCAAGTTATATTCGTAGAATTTCGATTTCGGTTTTATCGTATTATTACATATAAAACATTAGAATATAGATTCCTAGCGCTGTCTAGCTGTGCCCATATTATAGTATATTACAGTACGAGGTTTGGTATCTTTATCTACACGTAGGAAGTTTAGTTTAGTTTTACACAAGGTATCTTATCCCAGAATCAAAAACCTGCTATCAGATCAAATTATTTTAATATTTACTAATTTCCCCTTAATTTACGTCATTTAGATGTAATTACTATAATATATACTTGATGTATTTAATGGCCCTTCGTATTTCAAATTCCAATTTGTACACGCGACAGCTCCTGACAGGAGCCTCGTTATCGATGGAGTTAACTAATGAAATATTAAAATCTTTTCATAAATCAGTTCTTTGGGTATTATGTAGGTTTTTGAATTAAATTGTCACTGCCATAAAAATGTTTCTAAATATTGAATCAATTCATCTTGTGAGGACAATGGGTAAAAGCAGTCATTTAACATCAACCGCCATCTTTTTTGTGTCTTCCAAGAATGTTTTGATCAGGACGTTCACAATGCACATTCTTGTTGATACGAACAAATCCAAGCCATAAGTAACTTACAACGTAGCAAACCACACTTGTTCCGTAAAACATGTCATTCATCCAGCTTAACAGATGTCCCGACAAATCGCCTTCCATTTTACCGGCCAAACTTCAACACTAATTACGGAAGCGGGCCGGTGTGTAAATAAATTACTGAGTGAAATGGCCGCTCACACGCTCGCCCGCTTCGCTTTCCAGTCGTTTGAGCTTGACGTGAGCGAAGCAAGGACCAGTTCTCACCAGAACAAATCTATTCTACCTCTTAATTTTGATATAAGCGAAATTAAACTTTATCTCGATGCCGTTAAGGTTGGTTCGTGTAGGTGTGTACAGTCAGGTACGCGGATGTTTTTGGAATTTCATTTTGTCTGAGTACAGTCAGCAGTCCCGCGCTCAGTTTTTGTTTGGACGATTCATTGAGTGTGCGCGTCTGCAGATTGAATTATAAAGCCTTTTGTTTTGTTTGTGTATTGTTTTAGATATTTCCTCTGGGGGATTTAGTTATTTTTGTTTTGTTGTATTCAACAAAGGTATGATTTCATAAGGTCATAGCCAGTCACATGTGGATTCCTCGGGGGTTCGTCGATGATGGTGTCAGGTCTCATGGGGTTCAAGGGCACCGTTTTATATCGGGTTAAATTCTACTCCATAACGTATTATTTTTTTTACAGGAAAGGACATTAAAACTTTGCTCATTCCTGTTCCTAACAGATGGTGGTGTGGTCCCCTCATTTAAAACGATGTACACTACTCTGCATGCATGACCCGGGTACGTCTTAAAACTGCGGCCAGACACCGGAGGACGGGCAGCAGCGTCCTCTCACTAATCGGTGAGCCACTGCGATCCCCAAGCCG
Organism: Shargacucullia verbasci; assembly: GCA_947562105.1. Lineage (NCBI taxonomy): Eukaryota > Metazoa > Arthropoda > Insecta > Lepidoptera > Noctuidae > Shargacucullia > Shargacucullia verbasci. The sequence goes on along the minus strand of OX387289.1, from coordinate 381,172 downwards.
CCTGCCAAGCGTGGGGATTATGGCAAACCCCCCCTTGAGGGAGGCCTTCGTTCAGCAGTGGACGTCTTCTGGCTGATGATGATGATGATGACACTACTCTGCATGCTTCATGAAAAAATAAAACCATTAATAAAGTTGAAAGCCACAATACAATAAAACACTAATACTTTTCCTCCATTATCCGCCCAAATGCTTTTCATATTCCTAAACGCCACTATCTGATATCTCCGTGAAGCACAATGAATGCAATTATTTGACGAGTTTTCATCTCCTAACTCATCATGAGGCAAGTTAGCTGCCGACGAGAAAATCTCGGAACATGGCTAAATTCGTTGCAATTCCACCTGCGAGCATTACCACACCAATCAGATTTCACATCGTTCGGAATGTAAGCGAAAAAAGCGGGCGGGAACGACGCGATGAATATTCATGATACCGCTCGGGGCTGCGTCTGGACAGGCCTCCGAGCCTCCAGACCTAATGCCCTTGGTCTGACTTTTAATTATTTGTTTGTGGAGCCAACATGGATGTCGATTTTTACGTTCGACTGCCCAACTAAATATTTAGTTGCGAACTATATTTGGTTGGGCATGGCCAAATTACTATGTAGTAGCAACTTATTTGATATATTTTATTAAGTATCTATAAATATGAAATTATATAAGAAAACATACTTATGATATTAATGAGTTTGATAATGAAGCATCGTTACTTGCATTCCGTCACATGAAGTAATTTCTAAATAACACGGTACAGTCTGCACATCACGAGCCCCAATAACTTCACACAGGAAGTGAAGCGCGGGTCCATGTCCAATAATTATGTGCCGCTCAAACAGACCATTATCGAACTCGCACATATTCCGAGCTTTTGGCAAACTTGCAGAGCGCGATCCATCACGAATACAACATGGTATCGGGCACATAGCAAGAAAGTGCAGAAATACTCCTGACCTTTGGTCATTTTTGTTTTTCTAGGGTGTAGACGGGATTGTGTCAAGATATTAAAGAAAAGGATCCTCCTGTAGGATCCTTCGTCTATTTATCAAGTGTAGTAGCAATTCAATTATGTCCCTAGTTCATGATCAGTTTCGACTAATTTATGTTGTTTGTTTGGTGTGGACCTTCTGATACTACGTAAATAACATGTTCAGGCACATTAGCACAACCCAGGTAGAGCGGAACATTTGGACATTAGTCGTGTGACGAGCAGTTTTAGTTGGTTGCAACAAATCACTGTGCCGGTGACTGAAGTGCGGGTAGCTGTAACTAAACACCGAACAGTTTCGCGATCTAACGAATATTTAACGTCGCTTTATGTAGAAAATTAGAGAAACTGTGTTAGTGTTCTCTATAGAATGATACCTAAGTTTGACATGGTTGGCTTCTTTCCGATTACTATTGCTTCAAAATAGCTGGTATGGTGAAGTTTATATAAATTTGCAAGAATATTTAGCTTAACGTTAACTTAAAATAAGATTTGGCGTCACGTGACATTAATTCATTGTAATGAGCGTGTACAGGCCCCCATGCGCATCTTTTGATGTTTTTGAGAAATATATGGAGGATGTGTTATTTAAATGCTCGAAGTCTAATAAAACAGTTGTTGTCTGTGGAGACTTTAATATAAATATATTGGAAAATTCGTCTAATACTAGCAAAATTTTAACCTTATTTAAGTCATACAACTTGTACAATATCTTCTTTGAACCAACTAGAATAACTGCTTCTAGTGCTACTTGTATTGACAATATCTTTACAAACTTGAAACCTTGTAATAAATTAATTATAAATGAGTTAGACTCTGATCACTGTGGTCAGTTAGTCACTTTTCCTAGGAATCAAGTTAGAGTACAAAGAAAACTTGTAAGTGTTGTTCCTGTCAATGAAGGCCGTTTGGAACTATTCAAATGTAATCTTATAGATAAATTACCTTTATTGCCGTATGACATCAATCCTGATCAAGCTTATACTTTGCTGTTCAATATGATTAATAGAGAGTTTAGTAACGTTTTTACCCCTAAATCACTATCGGTCAGTGATCAATTTACTTTTAGTGACTGGGCGACAGCTGGCATTTTTAAAAGTAGACATAGGTTATTTCAATTATATTATGAAAAAACGTACAATCATAGCGCAGATTTTAAAGAATATGTAAAAAGATATTCAAAAATATTTAAACGAGCCTGTTCCTTGGCCAAGTCAATACATTTAAAAAACAAGATAAAAGTATCCAGTAACAAAATCAAAACTACATGGAATATTATTAATTCTGAAACGGGAAGATCCACAGTACGTAGCCGCGATTTCCATTTGAAAATTAACGACATAGATATTAGGGGGGATATGGAGGTGGCAACTGAGTTTGAAAATTTCTTTACTAATATTCCTTTTTTAACAACCAAAACTCTCTTGTCTTCTTCCACTTCCGCTTATACTATACTAAAACAAAGCGTATCTGAATGTAGCACACCTTTTGAATTTTCAGTTGTTAATGCGAAAGATATTAAAGAATCTTTTAAAAGTCTTGATGTAAAGAAAACTGCAGACCTTTGGGGACTGTCAGTACGAACTATCTCGTCCATAATTGACGTGATTTCACCTTACTTGGCAACCGTGTTCAATTCTTGTATTGCATCTGGTGTATTTCCTGATTTGATGAAACAAAGTAAAGTAATACCACTGTTCAAATCTGGTAGTTTTACGGATCCCACAAATTTTCGGCCTATTTCAATTCTACCCACATTGAGTAAAATTTTTGAAAAATTGATTTTAAATCAGATGTTAAGACATTTTAATAGACACAACCTACTTCATAAAAAGCAGTTTGGCTTCACAAGGGGACGTTCAACGACAGATGCGGGCGTGGAATTGCTGAAACATATATTCGAAGACTCGCAAGATGCTCTTGGCATATTCTGCGATTTGTCAAAGGCTTTCGATTGCGTACACCATTATACACTCATCAGGAAATTATACCACTACGGCATAAGGAACAAGGCTCTCGACTTCTTATCTTCTTATTTAAGCAATAGAATTCAGAGAGTCGATATTAATGGCAAGAGATCTTCGGGATCTGAGGTCACCATGGGCGTCCCGCAGGGTTCAATTCTAGGTCCATTTTTGTTTCTAGTTTATATTAATGACTTGCCATATTACGTACGGGATAATCACGAGGTAGTATTGTTCGCGGATGATACTTCTCTAATATTTAAAATTCGACGACAATTACTAGATTTTCGCGAAGTTAACGTTGCACTATCTCATGTAGTTCATTGGTTCAATGTTAATAATCTTCTCCTTAATGAGAAAAAAACCAAATGTCTTAAATTTTCAACGCCCAATGTCCGACAAGTACCAATCAATGTTAAATTGAATGGAGTGGAACTGGACATTGTGGATTCGACTGTTTTTCTAGGTATCACTATAGACGCCAAACTGCAATGGGGCCCGCAAATAAACAAATTATCGGGTAAGCTTAGTTCTGCCGCGTTTGCTGTCAAAAAAATTCGGCACTTAACTGATGTGGATACAGCCAGAATAGTTTATTTCAGTTATTTTCATAGCGTTATGACTTACGGCATCCTCCTCTGGGGAAACTCTGCAGACATCAATACTATATTCGTCTTGCAAAAAAGGGCTGTCCGAGCTATTTATAATCTTGGTCCAAGGGTGTCGCTGAGACAGAGATTTAAGGAAATTAATATTCTAACTGTAGCGTCACAATATATTTTTGAAAATTTAATATATGTTTATAAAAATATTTCGAACTTTGTCAAACTGTCTGATACTCATTCTTTGAACACTAGGAATAAACACAACCTTGCTGTACATGCTACGCGCCTCCACAGAATAAGCAACTCGTTCATGGGACAATGTATACGCTTTTACAATAAGCTTCCCAATGATATACGTAATTTAACATTAAAGAAGTTCAAAATTGTAATTAAATCTAAACTTTGTAAAAAAGGATACTATAAAATTTCGGACTATTTAGATGACAAAAACGCTTGGGATTGAGCCGCTCTTTAGCCTTTCCTTTTTTTTTTTTTTATATATACAAATTTTGCCATTAATTATTATATTATTTACTTCATTATTTTGTTATTGTAATGTCGTTTAAATTGAAATTATTTCTTATATATAACCGCTATACATTGTAAATGTGAGTGAGATCTAGGCTGAGCGCTCTTCATTTCATTAATTCTCACGATAACTGATGCATGCTTGCACTCTGTTGCGACAGGTTAGCTCAAATAGTTATGGCACTTTCTTCAAAAGGCTATTCCACCCTATATTTGTCTCACATAAACCTTTACATCAATACAATCTGTCTGGACTTTAAAATAGACTTTGACCCCTGAGTTTGTTTCGGCGTTTCTTCTCAGGGATAGTCATAGGAAATGCCGACGCCATCTAGTTTAAAAAAGACGTGTAAAAGTGATTGAAAAATCCTAATTGCAAAATAAATAATTTCATTTCATTTCATTTCATTTCATAATCCTTATAAGTAACACGTGACGCCAAATCTTAGCATTTAAAACATTTTCAGTAGTTAGCACTGTAGCTGCGAGTCATTGAATTCTCGCTCTGTACAAATTAGTTACGAAGCCGCGTCGCCGCCGTCCCGTCGCGCTCTATGGTCTGAAATGTAACTTACATTTCTATGAAAACTCAATAAAAACACTGGTCGCTGTCACAACATTGTGTACACTGCATTGTATCATTGTATATCTTTTTATCTTTTAAAGTTCTGCGTCAAAAGTATTTAGCCGAAACTCCACAAGTACTTATTTAATATATTACCATGTATTAAAATATTATCACTAAATTAATTAACTTGGACAAATTTGTGTAAACTTATTCAAATTACTTTACCATTAATATTACTAGTGTATGCTTTACTGAGTTTGTTATTTGATAGGAACTCTAACCGATCGCTTCACTTAGAAATAGAGGACCTTTTACAAACGTAAGGCTGCGTTTCGGGGACGACGATAGCGATGCGGGCAGCGTGCAGTATATAGTGTGCTGTATAAATTATTGATTTTATCTTAGAAAAAATGTTGCTTCGTCACTAGGATTTCTCATGTATTGTTATAGGCGTAAATCTCATATGCATATACACTCAGACCATACAAATATTTGTTTAGTGCAAAAATCGAAACTGAGACCCATACGCAGAAGTTAAGAACATGTCTATTTGATGTACATACTTCGCTAAAAATATAGTTTCCTTAACGTGAAACTAACTAACATATACCTACAGTCATTCATCCGATGAACGAGCAGCGGCTTCCTCAGGTCGTCCCGCACTTCAAGGGATTGGCTGACTGTAAGTAATAAATCCTTTTTGGCAATGGACTGCGGTAATCTGTGTATCAAGATATTCATTTAATTACGTCACTAGTTAATGTGACAAGGGTTATCCCTTACCGGTAGACAGTTCCGGTTTCAATTTCATCGCTCGGTTAATATGTGAGGGCTGTATATCAACAAGGGTAGCAGACGAAGTTGTCTCCCCCAGGCCCACTTAGTGAAAACTAATTAGTTTTAATAAGAGCCGCTCGGCACCGTCCCGATTGATTCGCCAACTAATATTGTTAATGGAGCCAGTCGATCAATCAACTCAACTCCGATAGGTACAAGATTGTTTGACGTCTCAAACTCTGCAACAGTACGAGTGGGAGTGGAACTTTGTACGTTATCACAATAATTACATCATTTTAATGGCAAACTCGATGAAAGGTAAACTTACCGATCTGTTCTTCGCAACTTTATTTTCTAAGAAGTTATCTACGTAGTTTATTTGTGGAAATCGGTAGGCAGCTTGCATGTTTGATGTTCATATGGGTTCACAACATGGTCCATAGTAAAAAGTAGGATTGTAACGGAGCTCTGCCGCCGCCACCACATCCGCAAGTCCGGATATTGGCGCAAATTTCCAAGCAAAACTTTAACGAATGTTATGATTACGATAGAATACGTAAATATATAATAAATACTAGTTTTTGCCTGCGGCTTCGCCCGCGTGCTCGTCGGTAAACTACATCGTTTCGAAAAATCATAGTATATAATAAAATAATTTTAAAATTATCCAATTTTAATTAATACATACGTATTAATTGGCAGTTGAGAAACATCGACTACGCAACAGTGACTCTTCGGCTGTCGCGGGGAATCATGGGCGGCGGTCATCAATAACCATCAGGTGAGCTGCATGATCATTTTCACCCTTAATTAAAATATTACATAAAGAGGTAACATCAACAAATAGACAGCGCCTACCAATTCGATTGTAAATTATTTACATATGCCTCTAATTCCAATGATTTGCATGTAAATGTTAAACAAATCCTCTAATCCTATAAAACGTATTCAATCGCGGACATTAATCAACACAATAATATTTGCTGAAACACATTTACAACTCAAAACTTTGCCATCGATGTTCGATATATAAAAAATACAGTCACAGAAAAACATTGTTACATTTAAACAAGCAGGGAGTAACGTAACCAAATACGTACTGCTTTCGTACCTTTGTGTTCTTGAGCGGTAGGACAAGTAGCTTCACTTATTACGAGTAATATCTAACTGTAACAGTACCTATTTCTATAGTCTATGTAGTTATAGTTATCGCAATCTTCTAAATAAGACTCGAAGATACTAAATAGAAAGACAACTTATTTACTTTGAAAGCGATACGACTATTGTCCGTATCGATAGCAAACTACAAACTTATGGCAACTTAGGATGTTCGGCGCCTACCAACTTAGTCGCTAAGCTGTAGCCATTAGATGAACACAAGTTATACGAGGCGACGACGGTACAAGTTGTGCTCTATGGTAGTACACGGTAGATGAGATACAGTGCTTACAGAAGGTCCATCGCCCGATGTATCGTTAGAAGCGATGGAGATTTTTTTTTAATACCTTTATTATTAAAACTCGTGAACGTTAAAACGTCGACATATGGCGAAATAGATATATTATTGAATTTATTATGAAGTAAGCCTTCTGTACTAAATAATTTGGGGGTAGTAATCAGCTTAGGGATCCGCTTTCAGGCGCGAGAGTCGCTTTCATAGAACGCTGTCTAAATACTCCTGTGCTTTGTACCTGCTCCTGCAAGTGAACTCCGCTCGGATTTGAGCGACATATTCCGAATATCCTTGTTTTCAAGCTACACGCTCAATGTTAACATTAGTAGAAGCGGCTCCATAGCGGATCACTGCAATTGGTTGAATTGAGTGATGTGATGGTTATTCATAACGCTGAAATTGGTCAACGCGCTGTAATCTTACAATACCTTTAGAAATTGGTTTATTTTATTTAGCAGGTCATGTGAAAAGGATATTATTTTGTGACAGTTTGGAAACCTACGACATCCTACACCCAAGGCAATAAGTAAGGCAATTCTTAATATTTGCGATGTAAATAAGCAGCTAACTAAATAACGTAATCTCAATACAGAACACACAGTCATGATCGCCCGGATGGTTGGCCTTAATTTCGTCATGGCTGAGCGCTTGCGTAACTTCCTGTAGCAGATAGAATAAACTGCACAGCTTGCAAAGGCTGTGCTGTGCAGCTTTCACTATAAATGTAAGGCTTTACTTCGTAAACGTACATTGCTGTATTTAAGAGTCGATAGTTATATATACTTGAATGGAAGACGGCTGCAGTGTATCAGTGTGAAGCATATTCATTTAGTCACAAATTAACTTCTCTGGAATAGAAGTACACTGTGCTATTAGGATATGTGGTGATTGCCTTATTGACGTGGTTTTATAAAAGAACAAATGAAAACAAAATACTCGTTCAATGCACCATAATGTTCGAAGAAAAATGTACCTGGCTGTGCTACGACCGCGTAGCTAGCGTAGCAGTGACATCATTTCGTTTAACTTTTTTTAACTATTAGTTTAATTTTGTGGATATTGCTATGGTGAGACGATACAATTGGTCATCATAAATAAATGATTTCTAAATCGTAACAAATCACAAATAAAATCAAATGCCACGATGGATTAGTCAGCGTAGCGTAGCAGGCGTAGCACTGACGTAGACGTCAGCTACATCGTAGAAAGAGGGTTTCCTTGCGTATTGTCAATGTATAGTAATATAGAAAACGAGCTAAAACTGCAATTACCAATATAAAATAATATTTTCCGTCCACATTCAGATCAACATGCAAATAAAATTACACATCCATATATTATCAAGTATACATATGTACGTAGGTATTCGTTCATACATGTACCTATACATATATGTAGGAACTAAATGTAAATCACGTGTGCGGTATTATTCCTCAATTTCGCAGCAAGCGTGTCGGATCACGCGGATATGTGCGGATATGTGGCGTATATCCGCATATTCATCTTTCCGGCGCCCCCGGAACCATGCTACACTACGGGACCGCACGGTGCAGCGCCGAGACGGTGCCGAGACCAAGTCGTGTCAAGATAACACACATGAGCACGCATTCCTCTCATTAGTAAAATACAGATCGAATTGAATCATGCTTTACTGATACCAATCGTAAGAAATTTCTACAAGTGGAGTTAATGTACTAATCGATATGCCAAAGAGCGAAGAGCGATAGCTCAGTAAAATTCTATGCATTTAGAAGTAGGTTGGTCCCAGGCGGACCAGCACCCTTTGGACCGGGGATACGGTCCATACATAAGTAATGCAGACCTCATAGCCTCCCTTTACATCGGTCGGATCTTACTATTTGACCATATGATGTTGTTTTTTACCTGATTGATATACTGCTGTAGATATTATAACATAAACATGTAACGTAAAGTTAGAGGAGGTACATTGAATGCCATTCCAATCACCATTATACGAATAGCTACCTAACATTTAAAATATTGTCATCATCATGACAGTGACTAATGCAATTTAAAAGCAAAATTCTATCTACATACTAAAATCCGCGCAAATTCGGAATTCAAGATGCTAGTAAAAACATACAGGAGGTAGAAAAATGGTAATCCCCGTATCTGGCGAAAGCCGTATAAGAGAAAACCAATCTCAAAGCACAGCGGCGGCGGGCGGCGGCGCGGCGCGGACCACGCAGACACATTATAACGTTGCAGGTGGAATCCCACCGCGGAAATGCTGCACGAATACATTAAAAATAAAATTGGGTAAACTTTTTATCTTGGTAATTTCTAGACTATTCCAAGACTTTGAATAGGCAATTGTAGTGTGCGACGCGACCTCGTTCTCTAAACCAATTCGTTACTAACTGTCAGAAACAACTAATATGATTAAAATTTAAACACACAGTTAACAATTGAATTGTAATAGTTTCATTAATGTAATTATTTATGTTCAATGGTTTCTGGTTATAGTATACTGTTGCATATATGCAACAGCGGTATACCGATCACAAATATTTGTAGACACCCATGCATTTTGCACAATTGCAAAAACTCATACATTTTGCACAGCTCGGTATAGGAGGGTGAAATTGTTTGCGCACGTAAATCAATACAACACTCGCTATGCCGACGATTTAAACGAAGCTGCATCGATGTAAATATTTGTAAAAATACCATGGTTATATGTAGAACTGATTTGTGTATTTTATTTAAGCTCTGCTGATTTAACTGTAAATTTCTAAATCGCCTCAAATTCAAGTAAGCAAATGAATTAATTATACAGAAGAAATATATTTGATATTGACTTGCTTTGATCCACATGACAGGGGTTTCACAAAGTTGTAGATCAGATACTGAACGTGATACCAAAATCAGTTACTTGATCCGTAGCGTTGACGGTAAAACGTTTGGCAACTAGGACGGCGCGGCGGCGCTATTCCAACAATTGACAAACAAACAAATATTCATGTCTGTCCCTGAAACAGGTCAAAAGTCACGAACGCATACAATCCTCAGTACAACTGCACAGCCCGAAGCGTATAGAACCGCTGGTTTTGCTACCGTCAATAACTTCCTCGACTAATGTTTCTGTTCCACTCCCAGATCATCCTGAGAGATTTTCTGGAACTTACGACTCTGTTGCTACATAAATATCTTACTAAGTTTACTGAATGAAGCTCGGTGGGTTACAAGAACAACATCACGATATGTGCGGAGGTTGCTTAAGAACACCGGAGTGTGGCCATAAGGGATGTATTACTTGTGCTACTAGAAGCAAATGCAGGTGCGTTTAATGCATACGATTTATGTTACTAGTAACTATGCGGGCGCAGTGGCTTTGTGATAGCTGAAACTACAGACCCTTATCGCCCTTAGATTTTAAACTTTGTTCATATATCCTTTTAATATATATCTCGCATACTAACAAGACCGGAAATAAATATTAATAGATCGAAATCGAACTCGCAACATGTAGCGTAAGTTAAATTGAATACCATCTCACAATATTGGTCAATCGTGACCTTATCGTGCATAAATTGAGAAATACCTACGTGGAGAAAACTTCCGAGGTCAGATTGTAAGTCATTATAAACTATATTTTTGCGAAGAATACAAAGGTTTATTTTTCTATTAGTACAAAAATTATTCATAATCTTTTGTATAGAGTATTTTTTCAGTTGAAAAATTGACATGGAGAAAGAACTAAATGCAATATAAAATAATCTATTTTTACTACTTTGCACAAAATTATAGATTGAATTGTGTACTACGCCTACATTAGTACACAATTCTATCTGTAATTTTGACCTTACGAAAACTTTGGCGTTTGTTTTTCGGCGATAGCGGATGCAGATAAGGATCATGCAGTTTTATGAATAAATACTGAAATATATTATTTTATCAGAGCTAAAACTATGATAGTGAGGTATTTCTAAATGTACTACAGTGCACCTAGACTATAACAAAACATGTCATGACGTACATTTTCTACTGATATTTTTCTTTTGTAATCAGTATAGAAAGTGTATACGCAAAGCCCAAGTAATAAAATGTATTTTTTTCCTGTAAATTTACCAAGATGACAGAAAGATAGCATACGTGGAAGTGCTCGTCAAGCAGTCATATAGTCGGGTCATGTAAACGACTCCGTCCAGCGCGGCGCGCGGTGGGAACAGGCGGAACTCTCGGCCAGCAGCTAAAAACCTCCTTTATGAACGTTAACAGGCAATCGAAGTTGAGTCCGCCTCCTTAAGAGTTTAATGGCCACCACCGCGTGCTAAATTGAAAAGTTAAGATTCATTTAGAACAATAGCTCCCGTCGTCCCGCCGGAGCGGTTTAACGGCACAACTTTACATTCTCCATCGGACGTTTCGTTTTGTAATCTGTAGTTGCGGAGTTCGGAGCACCGAACACCGGTTATTACTGCGCACCTTCGCCGCTTGCCTGGAAAATTATTCACGCAGCACGATGCGGCCCTCCGGACCGCACCACAGTGCACCGTCCGGCACCGGACGCCGCCGGACGCTATCCATTCGATACGATACGTCACTATTATTTCAGAAGTTCGTACCGCAACTCCGCTAGCACTACAATGCTCGCTCGACCCGCAGTTTTCTTAAACTGTGCATTTTGTGCAGATGTAGAACAATTTTGGTCTATTGTGCGCAGCGGAGATTGCTCGCTCCACGAAACGTTTTCAGATAACCCGATATTTTAGTGTCGTAACCGGAATACAATCAGTTCTGCGACGGACGGAACTAAAGTTATTTAAGCAGAGTCGACGGTTAGTGTGCTTCGTCCCTGTACGATTGAATTTAAATCTTTCGGAGAACGAATTTATAGTTAAGGTTGGATGTTGTTTATTGCATGGGTCGGTGGGGGTTGTGCCTGGGTGGTGCCGGGGTGACACAGGTCGGGGGTGTACTGCAGGCCGACGATGGTACACGTCTCACGGCGCGAGGCGCGGCGCGGCGGCGTGCGGCGGCGGCGGTGCGACGAGCACTTTGACGTACAACTTATTTAACTATGACGTAAGCTCTGTATCTAGATACTTATGCTCTGTGGTGGAACAGAGTGAACTGACTCGTTGAAAATAACGTAGATCAATATCTATCTTAGCTTGCTATATTTGCGGACAAATTACATTGTTAATAGTAAAGTTGTACTACTATACGTAAGCTACCAAAAACTTATGTCATTAACTAACTTTAACGTACGAAAGACTATTACTTAACTTGAGCTCTTGAAGTAATGGTCTTTAGGAACAATAAAATTGTAATCACGATACATTCCTAATATATAAACACTGTTCACCGAAACATTTGAATGTGTAACAGACACATCTAAAGTGAAATTATTATTGTCATTGTCTCTGAAATTAAAGATGTCACATTTAACTTTCATTGAAAGGGAAAAACCGCTACTTAGATATAATATTTCGCATGTTTTTTATTTCAAATTGTGTTACGGCTTTTCCTATCCATATAGTGAAAATATGACATAAGTATCAAAGTTCCTTCTAACTTTTATGATCTATCTGGAACATCAGTTCACAAAGCTTAGTACACACTATTAAAGCGTACGCTTGAAGAGTAACACGAGACAGTGTGCTCGCGGCTGAGTGCTAACTGTTCACACCCGCCGCGAGAGCACTCGAGGCGAGTGGCTGACTCGACTCGCTCGAGATCTGGCTTGAGCACTCGCCGCTAACCGAGAACCACTGGCATTCCGCACTGCAGCCCTCTCGTGTTATGTGCCACTTATGTTATGATCCTAATAGGTTTTATAACTTTAGTTAAAGTTTAGAAACTTATTGAGCTCGATATTTCTATAATATCCGTTAGTCAATTAAATGTTGTCAATATTATAACAGTGTTATAGTAGTATAATGATCAACTATCATGATGTCAAACTCAAGCCTTGGAGTACTCGCGAGTGGCAAGAATGCTCTTGTGGCCGATACGGTTGTCAGGAACGCTGACTTATACTTATTTGATTGTAAGCAGGTTGTGCAGCAGTAAAATGCGAAGGTACATCGTAGTAAACACTATGGAGATGGAATAGTTGTCGAGGTTATCGGTAAAGTAAAACATGATAAAGCTCCGTCATTTGTTCGCCACTTTTGAATGCCATAAATCAATTACTTGATTATTATTGAATACAATAAGCTCTAAATTCTAACGCCATTTGTAAGTACAACAACCGGCAAACAAGTCGCATTGTTTTATTGAAACTTAGTCGATAAACATGAATAATACATTGTTGTATAATCTGAAATAACGCAACCATGTTGGCAATAAAATATAACATCTTCAAGTTTCCACAATCCTATAACAACAGTTTCCAAAGGCGAGCCGTATACTGCAGTCGAGTCAATAATCTTATGCATGGCATGTAGGGCTGGCGCTAGCCCCTGAGATATGACGAAACGGTCACAGAATATGTCATTTGTTATTACATAACTATTTTTATAAAATTACGTATCATTTGAATTCATATTATGAACTGTTTCAAGAAGTATCGAAACACAATTTGAGCTAATGCGAAATTAATATGTAAAATGGTAATAATCATTGTCGGACATACAGTTGTAACAATACCCATCAGATTTTCAATTACTAAAATACAAACTGCTTTTTATTACGCATTACAGTGAGAAAAAGTTAAATTGAATTCTACTCGTGCTTATTTAAATGCAAACGAAGTTGTAAAAATCCAAACACATCCACTAAATCCCTGCGTGGGAACCCTAATTGCAGGCGAGACTGTCGGGACCAGTTCGTGCACTGCCCATGACGTCAGCAACGGCTAATCCGCACAGCAACCAATTTGAACCGAAGCCCGATATAATCCACAAATGGAGTCTCGCCTGTCATGTGCCAATTTACAACACTACCCGCCAAATATTGATGTAGAAGCGAATAGCGGTGGTAGTGTGGTGGATATAGACTATTTTCATTTTTTTACTATGTTATGTACCTACGTGTAGAAAGGTTTTAAAGACCTCCTTCGTATGCTTTCGTGATTTTTACATAAAACAGATGAGGCATTTCACCACCAGCGACCAATTTTTATCATTATATTATTATAATTTATTTTTTCCGTAGCCATCCATTTAATGCGTATTCCGTTTCTTAAGATGTAAATACCGATGGGGCCATTTCCATATATGTTATGGTTTATGATTATAATTTTTTACCATAAGACTAAATAAAATAATAAGTTTACCTTGTCGATATCTATTTTAGTACCTTAAAAACAGACATGGTTAAACTCGGTTTTTGTATATCACTAAAGTAATAAACTAGTGAGAAATCTTTTAGCACAGTTTAATAAAGTCCCGGTCAGCCAGTATACTTCCATAGATTACGTCACGCTATGCGCTCACATAACGATGTATCGATATATCGAGTTGCGACCATTCACTCCCATCACTGACGCTAGATTACACGTCCCGAGCGAATGGCATGACTCTTTTATTATTTACCAAAATGTCCTATAGATTTCAAGCTGAACATAGTTGTATGTTAAGCATGTTCAGGGCAGTTCACATTCATTTCACGATTTATATAGGCCCTGTTCTGAATCAATCAATAGCAAGGTTGTGCAAATACCAGGTGAAATGAATAAACCGCAAATTAGAACATCGTCCCATATTGTAAAAAAGTCTATAGAGGGAACATTTCTGTATTGTATTATAATTCAGTACTACTTATTTGATTGCATTCAGTCTTATTATATTTGAAAACATGTATTATCAAAAACAGAGTTCAAGCATCCGGACTGCACGCGGACGGAATCGCAGGCACAACTAGTGAAGAATAATGGTACATTTAAAATAATATCGGCGTAAATGTCAGAAATTATAATATTGTACAAAAATACTACGAGCTGATACTCGACAGTGTCCATAAAGATAAGGTCACGAACGCGTCCCGCTTTTATTTCGCTCCACCAACTTGCGATCAGATTTCTATATAACTTCACCAACTTTTGGAAGTAACTTGCAGTTTTTTTATCTTCATCCATCGCGGATTTACGAGGGCAGCCGTGCCTACTCGCGGCTCACGTAGGGACTTCCAAGGAATTAAAAAGCTTCTTGACACAGATCCCGGGGGAAATCAGTTGGCTTTGATTGGCTTCTTAAAAATAAAACGCGTGTTGTTGCCTCAGGTGTGTAGCACGTAAATTCTCACAATATGTATGGTGTATCAGTTAAACTTTTATACAGCCGGGGGCTCTTGAGAGTTGAGAGGCACACAACTTGTTGGGTTTCAATAAGATGAGGGAGATGTTATATTTGAAAAAAAAAAAATAGTATATATTTACTTATTTTCCTTCTTTGTCGAAACGAAATGACAAGAATCTAAATTGTACGACCTAATTACGAGTATGTATCTTTGATGTTCACTACTAAAATCTTGTTTGCTAAAGTCACACAGATCTTGTTATAAAGATTAGGTGTAATCATAAACAGTAATTGCATTGTCGCTATTGCGTAGCTCATGTGCTCACACGACTACGCCAGCTACGATGTCGTAGCAGATAACCGCCGTTATTCTTGGTAATTTGATGTACATAAAACGGTAATAACCAAATAATCGCGTCCATATGTTCGTAGTATGACACACGCGAGGGCCAACTCTATATTCTCTGTTTCTCGGTCAAGTTACATATTTTATGAAATGTGAAATATCTTATACTGGACTAGCGGTAGGTACTTTACATTTGATTGATGATCTCCTGCATCGTCTCAAGCATTTTTTTTAAATAAAACGTTACCTCCCCCTATTATTCCTGTGGCATGGAAACGTTTACAATTAATAAACAAACGCCCAGACTCGGGACACCTATTTGTCGACCATACAAATATTTATACCGTGCGAAAATCCCGGGGGTCCTGGCAAATTAATTCGAGGTTATGTATACGTCTGCTCTGCACCACAGCATTACGTTCCTGTATTGTAACACTACAATATATATCAGTAGATATCAGTCGATATCGTTAAGTCGCCACTATATCTGGCCAACAATGGACCGTTGATCGGCGACCCTTACTTTATAACTGCTTTATTTCGATAACTAAGGGATAATACCCCATTCGCGTATGAGTGTGGGCTTTATGACGTCATAAATTTGTATAATCCTGCCCAACTCTGTTAGTTATGAACGAAATATTTATATATTAGAGCATATACATATAGAAATGCCATTGTGCTCGTAGTAAAAATAAAATGAAGTGTTTCCCACAGAGTACTGTAGTACACAGTTATTTCATCCGACTCAATCGTCTAGGGGTAATATTGTCTCCTTAAAAGAAAAGCTCTTAAGCGGTCATTATAAAAACCACAATTTAAAATAGTTACGTTTTTGACACTTGCGATATTTCAATACATATGTACATATGTGTCCCATCATACTCGCAACACTAAGCTGCAAAAGTTAGGAACAGACGCAGTCGGATAAAAAGTTGACTATTCGCTGTTGGAGCCCAAAGAGGTGATAAAGCTGTACCGGGAGGAAATTGAACGAGAGAGCGCCGTGATTTACGAGCCGGCGAGAGCCCCGGGTGAGCCCCGAGCCCGCGCCGCGCCCGCGCCCGTGTCGGGGCTCTGTGTTCGTGTGGTGACCTCTCTCGTGGATGTAGAGGTGGCTAGCTGAGGATAGTTCGGTTCCGCTTTGTTGGGCTCACCAAGGTATCACTTGTGAATTGATCTACGTTTGTATCTGGTGAGGTTTTTAATTTAAAGTCTAGGTTGTCAATTATAGACGCTAATGACTTATAAAACTATGTATATGTTTTTTAGAAGATATCAGGTATATTTATAAACCTGATGTCTTCTAAAAAATACATAGTTGAAAAACTAGCCTCATCAGGAATACAACAATTTATAGCGACAAAGTTTCTTAACCGGTAGATCGATCAAACTCGTTGGGTTGGAAAGCGGGAACCTACTCTACAGTTATAATTCGGTTTTATGTGGCGAAAATATGTATTGAAAACTTCGTTGGCTGAAGTACGGACAAGTCAATAGGCACTGTCAAAGATTGGACTCTAGACAGGCAGAATTATTCTAGAAATGCTACTCGTATTTATCTCTGTTTCAAGCAACATTCGTGTGTAAACTGTGTACGTTTGAGTGCGGGCGTCTCGCGGTTTGTTGCGATGTCATGCTAATGTAATCCGGTTGTAGAACCGGCTCAGCACCAGCAGACACGACCCTGTGTCGTTTGTTAACACTAATGAACACGGGACGCGCATTAGTTTCAATTCAAATGCGGCTGGATCCGTCCGTCCGGCGTGATGAGGGTAGCACAATGATCGACCAATTAGGCCGGCCCGACGTGACCGACCCTGAACTACTCCTTTGTAATTAGTTGGTAATTATTGAGATACTGATTCAAAGTGCGAACGATCTGATTGTGATTATTGATTTTGTTTTCTTCTTTGTAGGTATAGCAAAGAGATGAGTGTCACAGAGGTAGTGGCACACTCACAAGATAGTGTCACCTTTATGCCATACATAGAGCAAGCTTTCGATTGTCACGTAAACAGGAGCTAGTCTGTTTATACATGAATGAGCATCGCATCACACAACTGGTATTTTACATATTTTTTAAATGCATTCGTCGATGGGTTCGTTGTGTCGCGTCTCGTACGGGTGAGTGAGCGTGAGGGCGGCCGCCGGGCGCCGGCGCCGCGTGGCAGGCGACGCAATCCCACGGCTCATTGGATGCGCGCTGATCTACGACACGCGGACTAATGTGCCGCGTACTCGCTTAATGTACAACACTGATTGTACACTTTAATTTAACACTCGTCTTATTTAAATTTTATTACATTTAAATGAAGTGCGGAAAATAAAACAGTAAATCTTTTTATAAATTGAGAGTTTAAGTATTTTAATAATATCCTTTCTCAGTTTCCGCAACTACTACTAAATAATAATAATAAAATATGTTTTATTCATGTAGATCAGTTAAAGTCACTTATAAATAGTCAGACTAGTTGCCAAAGTGTTGTTTTCCTAGAAGCTACAGCTAACTACAGTAGAAGCTGTTATAAGTATCCGCCTTATGTGCCTAGTCTTACTTTTGTAATTGCAGTATTTTTGTAATTGCGGTTGCTTCTGGAAGTTTTGATATCAGACATCCACGGAATGAGTGTAGGCATGGCCTAGTTGTATTGAGAGTTTATTTGTAACTTTACACTTATATTCGTCACATAACCATTTTTCCCCAACAGCGTTGATAAAGTTATATACAGTCTGTGTATTTACACATTCGGCGGGTGGCGCGGCGGCGGCGGGCGCGGCGCTCCACACACCGGGCCATCAATCGACATCAATCGAAATTCAATTCGCCGCCGAAATAATATTTATATCGGAAATCCATTAGCGGCGCGAGCTAGTAACGCGCTTTATTTTATACCTGTGATGTGGTTATGTCATGTACTTGCACAGACTGTTTTCATAAAGGCTTGACTTGACTTCCGAGAGATGCTCCAATATTAAAACACATGCACACACAGTAAGCGATAATCCAATGCTGGAAGACTTTCATTGGGGCCATCCGTCACTTGCTCAACATTCATCTTACAAAAGTCCTAATTTATGATATGTAGGTACAGGTATAGCTAAGTACCGGCCATGCAAGGTAGACAATGGTAGGAGGGCAGACAACTCTAGATTGGTTTTTTGTGTATTCGTTGCCAAACAAATTATACTCCGGTCTCGGAGTATTCATTTTCCATTCCACAGACATCGTTTCGTTTCCGTGCCGTAGTGCAGTAACCGCGTGCAGGCGGAGATAGCGATCTAACGAAAGTTTAACTTTAACCGGCCTGTTCGAGCAATACAGTTAGTTATACGAGTATGTCTCTGTTGCTAGTAATTACGTAGCGTCGCGTTACATCGCCCCGCGTCCCGGTTATATTCTTTGTTTTGTGACTTGGGCACGAATGTAATCTGCATGCGATTGTGTATTTGGATAAGCGTCCTATTTAAGACATGACAGTCAGTCATTATTGCCTAGTTATTTATAATGAAAATAGGGCAAAAGTTGTCATGTTGAACCCAGAAAAGAACGAATTACAGCTGTGCGCAAGCGGAGAACTGCTGACTTCTAATTGTTCAGATAAACGTTCTGGTAGAAGATGCTTCGTAGTACGTAGTACCAGGAAATTTTAGTCGAGTACAGTGGCGCGGTACTAGTTTACTGATTGCCATGATTTGGACGTTTGCATGATGTGTTTTAATACAGGCATCCTTATAAATGTAACTACTGTTTAATTTTAAGCAAAATAAGATGTTATATCTAGCTTCTAAGATAGCAATTAAACAAGTTACTACACCCTTACAGGGTCTATGTGTGTTTAGGTTAGCTTAATTGTTTTCTGTAACAACATAGTGCAATAAATAAATAATGATTTCAATAAGGTATGTATTAATACCTGCCTAGCAACATCGTTATGTCGCATCAGTTTCCTGTGTGGCTCACACAACTCGCTAGTAGCTTATGTGTGAAAAGCCGTGAAATGAGAGTGCAAAATGTCGAGTCACGTTATTGCACGATAAGGGAGTGGATCAGATTGAAACAGTGTTAGACTATGGAACATTTTCATGTCTAAAAATAGTTTATAAAACGAGCAGGGTGTGCTTCTAATGTAGTCATTACAAAACGTATTAGAAAGAGAGATCGACGCGCCTGCATTACAATTGTCGCATTTGAAATTCCTGTCGCCGTCGCAATTATCACAATGTCGTTGCCTCGCTAGTGCAGCTGCGACCTAAGACAATAATAGCTAGAATCTTCCGACTACACTCGAAGAACAAACAAATTATATTGCAGTTCTCAGAATTGGAATTGGAAGTAATAAGATTTTGCTCTTTGTTCTTTTGTAGCAACATAATACAATGGTATATACATATATAGGTACGTGTATGTGGAAAAGTAGCTCAACTATTTGGAAGTTTGAGTGGTCACGGTCTGCAATATTAAGTTGTATTTATCGTTTTATGCATTGACACTGTGCGGTGGAATAGGATACTTCCATTTTGTGCACAAGTTCGCAAGTTTTTTCAATATTGTGAGACCTTAACAAAATGAACGAAGAAAGCTGTTTCGCGTATACGGCGGTACATTTAGATTTTTGGGTGCAGTATGGTATGCATTATATAGTGATGTGGTTACTGGTCAGAAGTAAGATTACCAACATTCAACTCAATCCTGTTTTGCTGAGGACTACGTTTTAATTTGTAATATATTATGCATCATCAGCCACTATTCATAGTAGTGAACACATAGCACATTGTCGCCATCTAGGAGGTTACCGGGATACGAGGTTCCTTCGGTGGTGCTGTCGGATGCCATTTGTAATTTTAACAATTTAATTTTTTCTTATTATTGAAGCACGTAATTTCATATGTGAAGTTCACGGTTGCGCCTACATTACGGTAGTGTAGGTCCATAGCGACAGTGGGAACTGTTCCACGTTGGTGAAGTAAGGGTATAACAAACAGTTTTCGGTGATATGTGGTAGTAAAAACTGAGAACTCCAAATCGCGACTATAGACAGAATTACATGTGATCAAGCGGTTTCCGTATGTGCTTTCCTTACTGTTTACATCGCGCTTTAAAAAAGGATCAAGTTGTAAAGATTGACGTGTCAAAATGCCACAGTACTCGTGATAATATGTAACAATATGACTATTATTGCATGTATTCGGTATAATATTCCTGGTCCACATTTCAGTGGTCCTCTCGGTTCATGAGCGGTTATATCGCTGACGGCGGCGGGCGGCGGGCGGCGCGGCGGCGTCGTATTTTGATTGTGTTACAGCGCACCCCGGGCACTCGCCTTCTCACAGCCTGCTTGTTACCGGACGACACAGTGGCAAATTAAACGTAAACATACAATATTGTTACGTTTATTTTTGTCATTACGGTTAAAGGTCACATAATGGCACAGCTAACATTAAGCAGCTTTGAAAAGGTGGCAAAGACAGGCAGAGAAGACCTCATACAAAACGTCCTTTAAAGTTAAGTTTCTTGGAGTACTAATTTCATAATTTCTTTACACGCTTACTGTGAGGCTGAGCGGGCGGTGAGCTTTGTATAAAATCTAGTATACCCAGGAAATCCAGCATTAGTGGTTTTACTTTAGTTACATTTGTGCTATGTGGAGGTTTTAGTATAGGTATCATAGTACAAGGGTTAGAATTGCCTCCTCCGCTGCATATTTATTATTCGTTGTCACACACCGGCTCCACCAATGATGATAGATTTATAGTATGAATTCTATCCCAAAAAACTTATAGAAATTTAGTTACGGACGGTTTATACAAATATATATCTCTGTAAACTAGGTAACATGTCAATCTATTCTTACTAAGACCCAAAGGTCCTAAAGCACAGTTTGGGCTACGAATAAGATTTTGTTCTCACACCTATTCAATTCCTTCCAACACGTTTCCACAATTCTCACCGCCGTGACAAATGTGATAAGCCTACCAAGTTATCGTATTGCTGACAAAAAAACTTGGAAAAATCCTATCCAAGTTTTGTGAAAGTGATATGTTTGGGCGGAAAACTTTTAGGCACACGTCAATTTATTTTTCAGGTGTTTTATCACATATATTCTAACTGAACATGGTCAACAATGTGGATCTGCCACAGTACCCCGTCACGGGGAAAAATGCTCCGTTTAATACATACTGTTGTGTAGGTTAGGGTTCGATTTATATTGGCGAGTAAATTTGTCAAGGAAACAAGCGTCTGTCTTTGATGGTGTTTATTAGCAACTAACATTAAAAATATCCATACATCATATTTAATACGATCGGCGGCTAGCTACTTACTACTATAATGAAACGTGGACTGTATGTTTGTTTGTTTGTACAACTATAAATCTATAAAAAATGCTTCAACATAAGCCGCCCACCAAAGGACTATATGAGTCCTTTCAAAATTAATCACAAATACGCACCTATACATGCAAAATTATCAAACATTAAAAGATTGCATTATTCAGAGTTGCTTTCTATTGGCAGTGGACAGAGTTTAGTCACAGTTCTCTTGATTATACTGTCACCGCTCTTGACACTATAAACTCTTGTGCAGCCATCTGGTCCTGGATGTTTGCTTACTATTCGTCCTAGTAACCACTTCCCTGGTGGAAGGTTCTCCTGCTTGATTAAAACAATATTACCAACTTCAAACTCCTTTCCTTTTTTGAGCCATTTTGGACGTTGTTGTAGTCTAGATAAATATTCTTGTTGCCATCTAGACCAAAAATCATGCAACAACTTTTGGACATATTGCCATCGTGATAAGGTATGCACTTTCAAGTTTTGTAAATATGGACTAGGTATGACAACGGGCGCCTCTCCAATTAAAAAGTGCCCAGGCGTTAACGGCTCGATATTCTCATTATCCAAATCATCTTGGGGGCACAAAGGTCTAGAGTTCAAACAAGCTTCTATCTCACATAGCACTGTTGACATCTCCTCGTAAGTTAAATTGCTGGTTAGTATCCGTTTTAAGTGATACTTCGTAGATTTTACTCCTGCCTCCCAGAGACCGCCGAAGTTTGGGCTGTATGCTGGAATAAAATGCCATTGTGTGCCATCAGATGCAAGCGTGTCTGCGATTGCTCCAGAGAACTCCAAGCTTGCTTCCTTCCACATGGCCACCAACTCTTTATTTGCACCGATGAAGTTCCTCCCCTGGTCACTCCATAAATGTGCACACTTGCCTCTTCGTGCACAGAATCTTTTATATGCGCCGATGAACGCCTCTGACGTCATATCACCAACTAACTCCAAATGAATGGCCTTGGTAGCCATACAAACGAAAATTGATATGTACGCCTTATGTGTTTTGACTCCTCTACCCTTGCTCCATAGAATCTGTAAGGGTCCAGCAAAGTCGACGCCGGAATGCAGAAATGGTCGAGCTGGTGTCACACGAACCTTTGGCAGATCACCCATTACTTGCGTTCTAGCAGTCGCATTTTGTTTAGCACATACTAAGCATCGGTGGACGTATTGTTTGACTTGTGCTTTAGCTCGTGTTATCCAATACTTAGTTCTCAAAAAGCTCAACATTAATTGGATTCCTCCATGTAGGGTTCTTAAGTGTGCATCGGCAATGATCAAAGGAGTAAGTTTGTTTCTATGTCCCAATATAATTGGATGCTTACTTTGATCCGCTATGTTAGCGTGTCTAAGGCGTCCGCCAACCCGAAGCAACTGTAGCTCATCTAAGTACGGATCTAAGGTCTTCAATGTGCTAGTTCTTTTAACTTGTTTACCTTTTTTTAGAGACTCAATTTCTTCTGTATATTCTTCGCCTTGTACCTTTTTTATGCATATATTTAGTGCACAATCGAATTCTTTCGTTGTCAAAGAAATATCTATGTCTTCTTTTAACACTTTATGTTTTAAAAATCTCTTACAAAATGCAATACTTCTAAGTAACTCCGTCAATGAGTTGTATTTTTCAAATTGTTCTGACAATTTTCTTTCTCCTTCTTCATTTTTGGTCATTGCTAAGGTTTGTATAGTTGTCTTCTTTTCTATTTCTGTAGGTATGATTTCTGGTTTTGTAAAATAAATATCTCCTTTAAAAAGCCATTCTGGCCCTTTCCACCATAAATCACACATTTTTAACTCTGATACTAGTGCACCTCTAGACGCTATATCAGCAGGGTTCTCTTGCGATTGTACGTGATACCATTGCTCTTTCAAGACGTTGCTAGTTATTTCAACCGTTCGATTGGCAACGAAAGTCTTCCATTTGCTAGGCTCCTTTTGTAGCCAAGCAATAACTATTGAGGAATCAGTCCAAGCAAAAACATTAGCTAATGGGATCTTCATGGCTGTTGAAATTTGTTTTAATAGTCTTGACACCAGAACAGCTCCACACAGCTCAAGTCGTGGTAAAGATACGGTCTTTAATGGAGCAACACGAGTTCTCGCTGCAATCAATGAGGTTTTAACTGTACCATCCAAGTAATGTACGCGACAGTACACAACAGCTGCGTATGCTTTCATCGATGCATCACTAAAACCATGCAGTTGTATGCTGTTCTTCTTTAAATTGTATGTGCCCATCCATCGATCTATTTTTATTCCATTGACGTTGACAATATCTTCGCGTATGGTTTTCCACTCTTCTTTTAAAGTTGAAGTAATCTCTTGATCCCAGTCTACTTTAGTTTGCCAGAGCTTCTGAATCAAAATTTTTGCTTGCACGATGCATGGCGCTATCCAACCGAGCGGATCAAAGAGCTTTTGGACATCTGACAGTATACTTCGCTTTGTAACAATAGCAGGAAGGGGAACTAGGTTCAGTTGGTATTCAAATTGATCGCTGCGTAAGTTCCATTGTACCCCTAAAGCTTTTATTGTACCATCTATATTTAAATCCAAATGTGCATTAATCGATCTGTCCTCTGGGTCAATGGATTTTAAAAAATCTATGTTGTTTGAAGACCACTTTTTAAGGTGAAAGCCGCCTAGTTGTAATAATTTTTTCAAGTTTTTACTTATTTTGATGGCTTGTTCTAAATCGTCACATCCTGACATAACATCATCAACATACAAATCTTCTTGTAACACCCTAGCAGCTTCAGGATACTTGGCACCTTCATCGTGAGCAAGTTGCATGAGTGTTTTTATCGCTAAGTATGGTGCTGATGCTGTACCAAAGGTAACAGTCAGGAGTCTTAAATCTTGAATGATTTCATTAGAATCATTTCGCCACAATATTCTCTGGTAATCGGTGTCTTCTTGGGCTACCAAAATCATTCGGTACATTTTCTGTATGTCAGAAACAAAACACACTGCATGTGTTCGCCATCTTACTATTAAGCTTCGCAAGTCCTCTTGTAGAACTGGACCTGCCAGTAACTCATCATTTAGGGAAACTCCATTGTAACCTTTGCAGGAAGCGTCAAAAACGACGCGAGTCTTCGTGCTTTCTTTATCGTTCCTGATTACTGCGTGGTGGGGTAAGTAGACGAACCGTTTTGTGTTTAATTCATTTTGTGGTATTTTTTCTATATGTTTTAAGTGTATGTATTCTTCAATAACCTTTTTGTATTCTTTTTTCAGATCAGGATTTTTGTTCAGTCTTTTCTCCAGTTGCAGAAACCTGTTTAATGCTATCTCTCTTGTTTTTCCGTCGGGTGATTGTATTTTGTCGTTTTTAAAGGGTAATTTTACTATATATCGTCCTTCATTGTTTCTTGTATGTGTTTTTTCATAAATCTCTTCGCATAATTGTTCTTCTTTAGTAAATTTTCTCTTTGTATCGGTTTCTAACTCCCACATAGTCTTCAATAGTTCTTTCACATCGACTTGTTCATTCATCGCTATTAAACATTTTTCTTTTGTGTTTGTTTTTATGCTTATTTCACCAAATATTATCCAACCGAGGTTGGTTCTCTGGGCTATGGGTGACCCCGGTGGACCTTTGATAAGACCTTCTTGTAGTATCTTCGCATATCCCTTGACGTTTAGAAGCAGATCAATGTTTCCTGATAATCCATACTTTGGGTCTGCTAAGTCTAGATCTGCCAAGTGTGGCCATTTGTTTATTGACCATGTATTTGCAGGTAATTGTATTGTTAAGTGCTTGGACATCACGTAGGCTTGTATAGGTAGAACGAAATTTGATTCCCATCGTGATGAAATTTCTATTTTCACTTCATACTTGACAGCGACCTTCATGGATTCCATTCCAGTTACTATGCAATTAGTTACCTGCCTTTTGAGTTTTAATAGTTGTGCCGCTTTCTCACTTATAAAACAGGCTTGTGATCCTGGATCTATGAGTGCCTTGAGCACAATGGTGTGTCCTTGTTCACTCTTTACTACCACCATTGCGGTTGCTAGCATTCCTATATCTTTTCTGGCATTGTAGTACGACGCAATCATTGTATTAACTTGCACCTTTTCTTCTACATCTGCTGTGTTTGATACTGTCGGCGCCTGTTGTACAGTTTCTGATGATGCCGAGGTATCCGTCTTCTTTGTTAGATGTATAAGAGTATGATGGCGTCGTTTACACGTGCGACAGGACATTGGAACACGGCATTTGAAGACCGAATGTCCTGATGCCAGGCAATTAAAACAGAGCTTGTTATTCTTTACATAATCAAATCGTTCTGAAGGTTGCATCTTCGCAAACAACTTGCAGTGAGACAGGGTGTGATTCTCTTTACACATTATACAAGTGTTTTCCCTTTCATTAGTTGAAACATGGAATGTACCTCGTTCTTTAGGAGGTTTTTCTCGCGTAGCTGATGTTGAAGAGGGTGTTATTAATTCTAATGCACGAAATTTGCCATCTAGGAATGTCTTCAACTCATTCCACGTAGGTAATTCCTCTGAATTGCCCTTGTAGGCGTGCTCTTCCCAGTCCTTGTGAGACTCCGGGTCCAGCTTCTGCACGACCAGAAATATAATAATAGGATCCCAGGAGTCGGTGTTCACGTTGGAGTTTTGAAGGTTGTCTAAGATTTCAGAAGTTGTATCCAAAATTGACTTCAGTTGACTGGCAGATTGAGTGTTCGCCTTTTTTTGAAAAACTAATCTCTTCAACATTAAGTTAACTATCAATCTTCTATTACCGTAACGATTCCTTAATGTTTCCCATGCTTGTAAATAGTTACTTTCAGTTACTTGTATATGTTTAAGTAGGTTCGCTGCTTCACCGCTGATGCTGGTTTTCAAATAATGCAACTTTTGAACGTTGCTTAGTGACTTGTTGTCATGCACTAACGAAACATATAAATCTTTAAACGCGGGCCAATCTTCATAGGTTCCAGAAAACGTAGGTATAGTTATACGTGGCAGTCTCACTCGTGTTTGTGGGTTATCTTCATCCGCGTGGTCGATGTTCATCGATTGCGATGGTTTAGTTACCCTTTCTAACATGTCGCGTAATTCACCCAACAAACACAAATAAAGATCTTCGTGAATAAAAAACTCTTCATTAACGAAATACGATAACAAATTACGTTTTTCTCTCGGTGTTATCCTCGCCAGGTCTTGATGCGCACCGCTGAATGTTTTCCAGTATTCTTCGAGGCATTGAATTCTAGATTGAATGTATCCTTTAGTTAAACGTTGTTTAGGACATTTTCGTAAGTTTATTTGTGTTTTCTTTAGTAACTCTGCCGTATCTTCTAATATACCAAGTGTTTCTTCGGCTGACTTAGACATCTTTTACTATTGATTACGCAAATCTTCAATATTATACGTGAATATGCAAACTTGCTGTGTTCAACAACGTTTTGTATTGTAAAAATCACTAATTACTTTGTTTACGCTTAACGATTCACTCGCCGGCTTCTTATCTCTGATGGAATGTGGTTTTATTTGTATTCACTTCACTAATGATCCGGCTCGATTATGACCACTATGTTGTGTAGGTTAGGGTTCGATTTATATTGGCGAGTAAATTTGTCAAGGAAACAAGCGTCTGTCTTTGATGGTGTTTATTAGCAACTAACATTAAAAATATCCATACATCATATTTAATACGATCGGCGGCTAGCTACTTACTACTATAATGAAACGTGGACTGTATGTTTGTTTGTTTGTACAACTATAAATCTATAAAAAATGCTTCAACATAAGCCGCCCACCAAAGGACTATATGAGTCCTTTCAAAATTAATCACAAATACGCACCTATACATGCAAAATTATCAAACATTAAAAGATTGCATTATTCAGAGTTGCTTTCTATTGGCAGTGGACAGAGTTTAGTCACAGTTCTCTTGATTATACTGTCACCGCTCTTGACACTATAAACTCTTGTGCAGCCATCTGGTCCTGGATGTTTGCTTACTATTCGTCCTAGTAACCACTTCCCTGGTGGAAGGTTCTCCTGCTTGATTAAAACAATATTACCAACTTCAAACTCCTTTCCTTTTTTGAGCCATTTTGGACGTTGTTGTAGTCTAGATAAATATTCTTGTTGCCATCTAGACCAAAAATCATGCAACAACTTTTGGACATATTGCCATCGTGATAAGGTATGCACTTTCAAGTTTTGTAAATATGGACTAGGTATGACAACGGGCGCCTCTCCAATTAAAAAGTGCCCAGGCGTTAACGGCTCGATATTCTCATTATCCAAATCATCTTGGGGGCACAAAGGTCTAGAGTTCAAACAAGCTTCTATCTCACATAGCACTGTTGACATCTCCTCGTAAGTTAAATTGCTGGTTAGTATCCGTTTTAAGTGATACTTCGTAGATTTTACTCCTGCCTCCCAGAGACCGCCGAAGTTTGGGCTGTATGCTGGAATAAAATGCCATTGTGTGCCATCAGATGCAAGCGTGTCTGCGATTGCTCCAGAGAACTCCAAGCTTGCTTCCTTCCACATGGCCACCAACTCTTTATTTGCACCGATGAAGTTCCTCCCCTGGTCACTCCATAAATGTGCACACTTGCCTCTTCGTGCACAGAATCTTTTATATGCGCCGATGAACGCCTCTGACGTCATATCACCAACTAACTCCAAATGAATGGCCTTGGTAGCCATACAAACGAAAATTGATATGTACGCCTTATGTGTTTTGACTCCTCTACCCTTGCTCCATAGAATCTGTAAGGGTCCAGCAAAGTCGACGCCGGAATGCAGAAATGGTCGAGCTGGTGTCACACGAACCTTTGGCAGATCACCCATTACTTGCGTTCTAGCAGTCGCATTTTGTTTAGCACATACTAAGCATCGGTGGACGTATTGTTTGACTTGTGCTTTAGCTCGTGTTATCCAATACTTAGTTCTCAAAAAGCTCAACATTAATTGGATTCCTCCATGTAGGGTTCTTAAGTGTGCATCGGCAATGATCAAAGGAGTAAGTTTGTTTCTATGTCCCAATATAATTGGATGCTTACTTTGATCCGCTATGTTAGCGTGTCTAAGGCGTCCGCCAACCCGAAGCAACTGTAGCTCATCTAAGTACGGATCTAAGGTCTTCAATGTGCTAGTTCTTTTAACTTGTTTACCTTTTTTTAGAGACTCAATTTCTTCTGTATATTCTTCGCCTTGTACCTTTTTTATGCATATATTTAGTGCACAATCGAATTCTTTCGTTGTCAAAGAAATATCTATGTCTTCTTTTAACACTTTATGTTTTAAAAATCTCTTACAAAATGCAATACTTCTAAGTAACTCCGTCAATGAGTTGTATTTTTCAAATTGTTCTGACAATTTTCTTTCTCCTTCTTCATTTTTGGTCATTGCTAAGGTTTGTATAGTTGTCTTCTTTTCTATTTCTGTAGGTATGATTTCTGGTTTTGTAAAATAAATATCTCCTTTAAAAAGCCATTCTGGCCCTTTCCACCATAAATCACACATTTTTAACTCTGATACTAGTGCACCTCTAGACGCTATATCAGCAGGGTTCTCTTGCGATTGTACGTGATACCATTGCTCTTTCAAGACGTTGCTAGTTATTTCAACCGTTCGATTGGCAACGAAAGTCTTCCATTTGCTAGGCTCCTTTTGTAGCCAAGCAATAACTATTGAGGAATCAGTCCAAGCAAAAACATTAGCTAATGGGATCTTCATGGCTGTTGAAATTTGTTTTAATAGTCTTGACACCAGAACAGCTCCACACAGCTCAAGTCGTGGTAAAGATACGGTCTTTAATGGAGCAACACGAGTTCTCGCTGCAATCAATGAGGTTTTAACTGTACCATCCAAGTAATGTACGCGACAGTACACAACAGCTGCGTATGCTTTCATCGATGCATCACTAAAACCATGCAGTTGTATGCTGTTCTTCTTTAAATTGTATGTGCCCATCCATCGATCTATTTTTATTCCATTGACGTTGACAATATCTTCGCGTATGGTTTTCCACTCTTCTTTTAAAGTTGAAGTAATCTCTTGATCCCAGTCTACTTTAGTTTGCCAGAGCTTCTGAATCAAAATTTTTGCTTGCACGATGCATGGCGCTATCCAACCGAGCGGATCAAAGAGCTTTTGGACATCTGACAGTATACTTCGCTTTGTAACAATAGCAGGAAGGGGAACTAGGTTCAGTTGGTATTCAAATTGATCGCTGCGTAAGTTCCATTGTACCCCTAAAGCTTTTATTGTACCATCTATATTTAAATCCAAATGTGCATTAATCGATCTGTCCTCTGGGTCAATGGATTTTAAAAAATCTATGTTGTTTGAAGACCACTTTTTAAGGTGAAAGCCGCCTAGTTGTAATAATTTTTTCAAGTTTTTACTTATTTTGATGGCTTGTTCTAAATCGTCACATCCTGACATAACATCATCAACATACAAATCTTCTTGTAACACCCTAGCAGCTTCAGGATACTTGGCACCTTCATCGTGAGCAAGTTGCATGAGTGTTTTTATCGCTAAGTATGGTGCTGATGCTGTACCAAAGGTAACAGTCAGGAGTCTTAAATCTTGAATGATTTCATTAGAATCATTTCGCCACAATATTCTCTGGTAATCGGTGTCTTCTTGGGCTACCAAAATCATTCGGTACATTTTCTGTATGTCAGAAACAAAACACACTGCATGTGTTCGCCATCTTACTATTAAGCTTCGCAAGTCCTCTTGTAGAACTGGACCTGCCAGTAACTCATCATTTAGGGAAACTCCATTGTAACCTTTGCAGGAAGCGTCAAAAACGACGCGAGTCTTCGTGCTTTCTTTATCGTTCCTGATTACTGCGTGGTGGGGTAAGTAGACGAACCGTTTTGTGTTTAATTCATTTTGTGGTATTTTTTCTATATGTTTTAAGTGTATGTATTCTTCAATAACCTTTTTGTATTCTTTTTTCAGATCAGGATTTTTGTTCAGTCTTTTCTCCAGTTGCAGAAACCTGTTTAATGCTATCTCTCTTGTTTTTCCGTCGGGTGATTGTATTTTGTCGTTTTTAAAGGGTAATTTTACTATATATCGTCCTTCATTGTTTCTTGTATGTGTTTTTTCATAAATCTCTTCGCATAATTGTTCTTCTTTAGTAAATTTTCTCTTTGTATCGGTTTCTAACTCCCACATAGTCTTCAATAGTTCTTTCACATCGACTTGTTCATTCATCGCTATTAAACATTTTTCTTTTGTGTTTGTTTTTATGCTTATTTCACCAAATATTATCCAACCGAGGTTGGTTCTCTGGGCTATGGGTGACCCCGGTGGACCTTTGATAAGACCTTCTTGTAGTATCTTCGCATATCCCTTGACGTTTAGAAGCAGATCAATGTTTCCTGATAATCCATACTTTGGGTCTGCTAAGTCTAGATCTGCCAAGTGTGGCCATTTGTTTATTGACCATGTATTTGCAGGTAATTGTATTGTTAAGTGCTTGGACATCACGTAGGCTTGTATAGGTAGAACGAAATTTGATTCCCATCGTGATGAAATTTCTATTTTCACTTCATACTTGACAGCGACCTTCATGGATTCCATTCCAGTTACTATGCAATTAGTTACCTGCCTTTTGAGTTTTAATAGTTGTGCCGCTTTCTCACTTATAAAACAGGCTTGTGATCCTGGATCTATGAGTGCCTTGAGCACAATGGTGTGTCCTTGTTCACTCTTTACTACCACCATTGCGGTTGCTAGCATTCCTATATCTTTTCTGGCATTGTAGTACGACGCAATCATTGTATTAACTTGCACCTTTTCTTCTACATCTGCTGTGTTTGATACTGTCGGCGCCTGTTGTACAGTTTCTGATGATGCCGAGGTATCCGTCTTCTTTGTTAGATGTATAAGAGTATGATGGCGTCGTTTACACGTGCGACAGGACATTGGAACACGGCATTTGAAGACCGAATGTCCTGATGCCAGGCAATTAAAACAGAGCTTGTTATTCTTTACATAATCAAATCGTTCTGAAGGTTGCATCTTCGCAAACAACTTGCAGTGAGACAGGGTGTGATTCTCTTTACACATTATACAAGTGTTTTCCCTTTCATTAGTTGAAACATGGAATGTACCTCGTTCTTTAGGAGGTTTTTCTCGCGTAGCTGATGTTGAAGAGGGTGTTATTAATTCTAATGCACGAAATTTGCCATCTAGGAATGTCTTCAACTCATTCCACGTAGGTAATTCCTCTGAATTGCCCTTGTAGGCGTGCTCTTCCCAGTCCTTGTGAGACTCCGGGTCCAGCTTCTGCACGACCAGAAATATAATAATAGGATCCCAGGAGTCGGTGTTCACGTTGGAGTTTTGAAGGTTGTCTAAGATTTCAGAAGTTGTATCCAAAATTGACTTCAGTTGACTGGCAGATTGAGTGTTCGCCTTTTTTTGAAAAACTAATCTCTTCAACATTAAGTTAACTATCAATCTTCTATTACCGTAACGATTCCTTAATGTTTCCCATGCTTGTAAATAGTTACTTTCAGTTACTTGTATATGTTTAAGTAGGTTCGCTGCTTCACCGCTGATGCTGGTTTTCAAATAATGCAACTTTTGAACGTTGCTTAGTGACTTGTTGTCATGCACTAACGAAACATATAAATCTTTAAACGCGGGCCAATCTTCATAGGTTCCAGAAAACGTAGGTATAGTTATACGTGGCAGTCTCACTCGTGTTTGTGGGTTATCTTCATCCGCGTGGTCGATGTTCATCGATTGCGATGGTTTAGTTACCCTTTCTAACATGTCGCGTAATTCACCCAACAAACACAAATAAAGATCTTCGTGAATAAAAAACTCTTCATTAACGAAATACGATAACAAATTACGTTTTTCTCTCGGTGTTATCCTCGCCAGGTCTTGATGCGCACCGCTGAATGTTTTCCAGTATTCTTCGAGGCATTGAATTCTAGATTGAATGTATCCTTTAGTTAAACGTTGTTTAGGACATTTTCGTAAGTTTATTTGTGTTTTCTTTAGTAACTCTGCCGTATCTTCTAATATACCAAGTGTTTCTTCGGCTGACTTAGACATCTTTTACTATTGATTACGCAAATCTTCAATATTATACGTGAATATGCAAACTTGCTGTGTTCAACAACGTTTTGTATTGTAAAAATCACTAATTACTTTGTTTACGCTTAACGATTCACTCGCCGGCTTCTTATCTCTGATGGAATGTGGTTTTATTTGTATTCACTTCACTAATGATCCGGCTCGATTATGACCACTATGTTGTGTAGGTTAGGGTTCGATTTATATTGGCGAGTAAATTTGTCAAGGAAACAAGCGTCTGTCTTTGATGGTGTTTATTAGCAACTAACATTAAAAATATCCATACATCATATTTAATACGATCGGCGGCTAGCTACTTACTACTATAATGAAACGTGGACTGTATGTTTGTTTGTTTGTACAACTATAAATCTATAAAAAATGCTTCAACACATACTATTACTACTTATTTGATATAGATGAATATACCTGAGAGTTCGTTTTGCCCACCGATATACAAAATGTTGTCAAAAATATCTTTTCTTCGTGCTATGTGATGCAGTGCATACAATATAACTGACTCGAAAAGTGTTAAATATCTGTACAAACGAATTCTTAGTGTACGTATTATCGTAACTGTATGACGTCTGAAACTTTAACAGTAAATCCTGCAAATGGCTCAGAACTCCCCTAAGTGTTATTTTATGTGTTCAAATAGTCGCTGCAATATAGCGTCAAATCAATTGGTGCATTACAGCCAGCGCTGCGCTGCGACGATAAACTATCAAGAGGCGCAATATTCATTGACGGCTATAAAGCGACCCGGTTGTAAGGCCATTATACGGTGATGGCGATGAACGATATCCACGTCTGAATTGCTGTTGGTCACGTGCGGGACTTCTGCACTGTAACGCCTAATGCTGACTTACAACAACTGTAAGATAGGTAAGTTGTAATGAAGATTTATGTAAAAGTTTAAGACGTTTCTCAGGTATACGTTTATAAGTATGCTTTTGATTACAAATACTACTAGTACTACACTAATATATATAATTTTTTACTACTACATATTTCAGTCTTGTGATCTTACTACTTTCAGTATACTAAGCACTTGTTTCTTTATTAATTTACTTTCACAGACAATATTAATTGGTACTTGAACATCAATATTACCTGAAATCCGGTACGTTTAATCCCAAAGCCATGTCTTCGGAAATACAAACGAAAAACGAAGTCCTTTGTAAAGTGCAGGATGAGCAAAGTGATCGAGTATTTGTGCACTCCGCCCGCGCCGGCGCGCACCGGTGACTAATTGACACAAGGAAGCTTTATTGTACCACCGCATAGACATTGCACAGTAGGCTCAGTAATTTGTAACAACCTCATAAAAAGCTCAGTACCCATTTTCAGAGTACCTATTAGTCGACCTCGACAATTGTTCACGTCTTGCCATAATAGTGTGTGTGCGTTTTCGCTGAAATTTCACTCTTAAAATCAATATTTTTCACACGTCTTTGGGTTGTTTTGTCAACTCCGTATCTTCATCGTGGTGAGATAAAGTAAATAAATAAAATTACATAATTATGTACATACATCCTCGCCACCACTAAAGCCAGGCCGTTCCCAAAAGCCACGAAGGTTTCTTCAGATTCAGGCAGAAAGATTACCCGGTCAGCAAAATAGGTCGGCTAAGTCGAACATACTAAGGTTATACACGTTGCACGGTTGTCTTACAGAACTGGTTGTTTTGTTCAGGGCATAAGTTATCCTTCTGAACGTCATTAGTCGGTGGTGTAGCTTGCTCACAAATAGATATTGATTCATGGATGGTCCATGTTTCGTTCAACTTTGGAGAGCACTATATATATAGCTTTCTGGTTAAAGGTTTGATAAAATTCAGAGCAATTATGATTGAAACTTTGACCTTTCAATAAAGAGTGTCAGAATTGTATACACCTGACTAGATAATAATCAGATCTTTGGCGTTTACTAAATAATCGATCGTAACTTCGTTACAAGAGTTGTTAAGATTGATCCCAAAAAACAGCGTCTAAATGGGACAGGGGGTAAGGGAATTCGAATGTCTTCATGTGTTCGTTAAACGTGTACATAAATAAAATAGTGGTCATTAAAAAATCTGGGAAATCTCGCGTTTGATAAAGTACCTACCAGGTAAAAGTAAGTGTATAGGGCTGTGTGGGGCTACGATATTATGGTTTACATCAATAAACCATAATATCGTAGCCCCACACAGCACACACAGACTGATGGTGGAGACTATGTAAAGAGGATAACGTACATACGTAGGATTCAGCTCACGCACACGGATGCACGTAACTTGAATGAGCCAAGTGTTTATATTTGCACCAGTTAAGTACCATTCCAGTGAGAATAGAAACACCATAATATAAATAGGTATATAAAATATCTACTACATAAAAATTCCATTATATGTATAAAAAATTGTATGGTGTACACAGAACACGGACACGCGGTCACCACGCTATTAGTGTCGTCACCCTTTATCTAAATTACTAACTATCTGACCCAAACAAAAGTCCACAGCAGTCAGCAAGTTCAATCCATCACTTTCCAGAGCGAAACAAAACGAACTTATATTCTATCCCGCTTGTATTTAATGGAGCGTGCAGTGCGCGCGCCTATTTATGTGACGGGCTTGCACCGGTGTGACGCCGCCGCCGGCGCGGCTCCCGCACGACGAGGTACAGCCTGGAAGTGCGCCAGGTGCCTGACAGGCGCAGGCAGCCACGATGGACTGACCTGCAGTGGCTTGCTATGTTGTTTCCCAGTAATAGACACTAATATAATTACGTAGGTGTGAATAAAGGTAGTATGTTGACTCCTCGTGAGCCTTAATGGATAAAGGCTACGAACTAGACAACATTAAATCAAGTTCTTTTAAGTACGATTTACGTCTTATGTAAACCTAAGCTGCTTTGCTGGGCATATAGCTATTTGTTAATGGCAACTGCACGGTAGTATGTAGGTAATACGAAAAGCGAAATGTGTTACAATTTTTGTTATTTCTTTTGTATGTTATGATATTTTGGAATATGATCATGGTTGCGCGCGACCGCGAGTGCCACAGACCGTTTGGAACGGAAACGTGAAAGTTAAATAAGCCGCTACCTGTGGTGACTGCGTTATGTATCCATGTTGCTTCAGCGGTTCGTAGGCTACACTCTAGTACCATACAGTACCTATTGTCAAATATTTTTTGGATTAAAACACCGCTCAAGTATCTATAGTATTACCCGTATAGTAGCAAGCTTAATTGCACATCAATGCAAGCTCTTTGGGTCAATCTGTCATCGGGTTAAAGGCTTTCCTGTTCCAAATATTTTTGATATTAGTCCGGCTTCACAAAAAAATGTTCAGAGCACAGGCGTAACAAGTACATGTATGTAAAATCGTTAGGTAAACCAAATATTAAATCGATCCCCCTTTGACCACCGGTTAAACAGAAATAAAAATCAATTTCATTGTGGACGGCGCCGCTGCGCCGGTGGGCTACCGACGGTTGATACCGGTAGTCGGTAGTAAAAACTATTATCTGGCGTGTGTGACAAAGGCCGTCCGCGCCACAAAGCGGTCGCCGCTTATGAAAATGTTATACGAGCTCCGCGCCGCACCGCACTGCACCGCGCCGCCCCGCCCCGCCCGCATGGCCTTACGTACAATAATTGAACTGGATCACTTTGACATGAATCCACTTCGAATTTGAAACTGTAATATTGGGTAATTTATTGAAGTATCAAATACCGGAACATCATTATATTTATTACTTGCTGTTCCCGCGACTCTGTCCGCATAGAAATAAGGTTTTTCATACAAACTTTAAAGCCTTATTTGCCCTTCACCCTATTTATATTATATTTTTCTAAATTCCAAGCGGATGCTATCTCAGCCTACCTGCTGTTACCTGCTAAATTGCGTAATGTCACCCATCGAAATAATATGTCCTGAGACGACATATTATTTCGCTGCTATCACCCATGGAAATAATATGTGGTAATGGTAACACCATGTACAACCGCTAAAGCGACATGCAAAAACACGTCAGTCTTAAATTCTACTTCCTACTAATATTATAAATGCGAAAGTTTGTGAGGATGGATGGATGGATGGATCTTTGTTACTCTTTTACACAAGAACGGCTGAACGGATCTGGATGAAATTTGGCACAGAGATAGATTATAGTCCGGATTAGCACAAAGGCTACTTTTTATCCCGGCTAAATGTACGAGTTCGTAAACCATGCGGGCGAAGCCGCGGGCGGAAGCTAGTTCCTTATAAATCTATTTCAATTTATAAACTACGTGATAATATTTTACCCACCTTTTTAGTATTCTGGAAGTGCCACATTAGAGAGAGTTGAGAAAAATAGATCGTAGTCTGTTCCAAAATAATAGAAAATCGATTCCTTTTTATTATCTATTATTTAGTAGTATTATTAAAATTCAGTAAATTTTCCTAGTCTTCAAATAATGGAATTAAATTTCCTGTTGGCTCATACCGCACTACCTGAGACATTTTCATGAGGTACCTGCACTTACAGCCACAAATGAACAGGCACAGAAATTCAACTCCACGCGACGTGATAACGCGATCAAATTAAGTATGAGTAAACATTGTAGAACGCTAGGCTTAGTCGGATGGAGTTCACACGACGAAATTGGACGCATAAACTTTAGGGTAGTCTGCATCCTAAATCGTATTTTGTTTAATTCCGTTTTTATTATTTGTTGTTG
The DNA here is from genome assembly GCA_947562105.1 of Shargacucullia verbasci. NCBI lineage: Eukaryota > Metazoa > Arthropoda > Insecta > Lepidoptera > Noctuidae > Shargacucullia > Shargacucullia verbasci. The sequence goes on along the minus strand of OX387289.1, from coordinate 343,592 downwards.
TAGAGTCCTCCAGAAGTGTGCCTTCTGTGGTTACTTTGGTAGTGGTTCTGTTCCAGTATGTATGCGTAATGTGTGCCGCCTACGTGTCACGGCGTTTGTATTCAGCGGTGAGAAGAGACAGGGCCATCAATCTTGCGCGACAAACGCTGATAGCCCCGCCCACCCCTCGCGCTAAACAAATTGACTTTGTCTAACTTTTCACAACGAAGTATCTCATCACGATGACTTGGTAACAATTGGATTCCGAAGCCGAAGGAATCGAAGGTAATGGAATTTGTAAGATTTATCTCGGGTTTAATATGGAAGTTCGTAATGGACGCGATTCATGGAATAGATGTTTAATAAGCTATGTCGCCTACAATGATAAATAAATTCAGATGTAAGAAAACTTTGCTGATAATTGTTAGCATTCGTTTTTCGTCCAGGATTGGGCGCTTAGTATTCGTATGGTTGTACTTTTAATTCGACATTTATTTGAATTGGGTGTCTATCAAACAAACTATTAGGTTCTAACTACTAATTGTACAACCGACTAATTCTCATTTCTAATATCTAACTGTGCTTCAGTGAAAAGACCATAATTTTCGTAATCAAATGTAAGTAAGTAACACAGGATATAGGTAAGATACCTTTATACTTATTAATCGTCAAGACGACATCAATTTACGAACATCTCTACATCTAAGCTTTCGAATATGTTTTTAATATATAAAAGCGAAATAGCACTCACTCATTGACTTGATTGATTTCTCGCTGACTAATCAAGAAATATTAGAAACTATAAACTAATAAAATCAAACCTTGTAGGGTGTACAGGATAAGATAGAATGTAAGCGTAATAGTAGATAATTAAGTAACAGTGGAGAGGCGTGCGTGTGAGTGTCACGTAACGTTGCGTCATGCGTCGCGGCGGGGCGCGTAGTAAGTAGCACGAATGGTGGCACGTTCTCGGAGCAATCCGCTAATTAATGAAGTCTCTGATATAAACTTTATATTCTGGTTAAACTTTCCCGTCTTTATATCTTCGCTTTGACAAAGTTTCAGTTCAGATAATTTGGTAACTATGTGCCTGACTCATTATTGTAACGAGAGATTGGACCCATTATCCGTGGAGTATGAATCAGTAATAGTGCGCTATAGTAGTACCTACCTTATGTAAAACGGAAACATTTATTTTATTAATAAGTATATTTATAAAATATGCTTCCATTTCCGATTTGCAATGATTGTTCGTGGATTTTATCACTAATAATTGAGAGTTAGAGTATAACGCGAATCGTATTAACTCGTGCAGAAGGCTAAATATATGTTTTTTTTATTATATATTTTAAGTACGTTAGGCAGTAGCTTGCTGTTTGCGTTTTAAAGCTTTGCTAATTCACTCCAAAACCCTATTGATTAAATCTTGTGATTCTCAATAAAGCTCTATAAGCTATAAGAAAAATACCACAAAGTAATCGGTTGTGAAAGTTTACCTTTATAATTGTATTAACAGTTTACTCAACAATACCAACACGCATTGTGTAGTGTATACCTTGTCTTATTCATACTCTAAGCATAATGCGTAGTAACGAATAACGCTCAGTTTTACATATCGGCACGTAGGCGCTCAACTTGGGCTCATTTGGGGAAGCGATCTAAGTTCCCTAATTAACTCGCTCGCTATAATTGTGAGCAATGTGAAGGCATAGTTGCGAGCGACATTATTATTGTAGTAGTAATACTTGTACTGTCTCATTGCTCTAGTGGTGGTTACAAACGTGCCTGTTTAGCTTATGGTCCCGTGTTTGATACCCAGGTTGCCAAGTATAATTAGGTTTTTCTATTAGTAAATTCTCAGTTGCAGCCCGAAGTTTGAAATTTTTCCCTATAGTTGAAAAAGGGCTAGCCTCTCTGAGGTTCACTGAGGGCATTGATGAAATGCGAGTGTACAACCGTATATCTCTACCTAACTCTTCAAGGAGTACAGGTGTGATGTTATCTATGTACTCAGTAAGAAACAACAAGTATTTTACCACCGCTGCACCGTCGCTATGACGGGCAGTGAAGTGTAGTAACGTTGAAATAGTGACTCGCTGCACAGTTAAATCAATGACGACGCTGCAGCCTGCGTACGCTACGCTATCGACCAACTCGGTTTTTCTTGTTCTGTAAAAAATTACATTACACCGTATTTCCCGAAAGAGTAGGTAGTGCCGTAAACTAGTATATTGTATCACTGACTTCTATATTAAGTTCCACATTATTTATTACTTGCGCTCAACACTCACGTCTGCCAAAACAGTACAATGAGGCAGTCTTTCCACGCACGACATAGGTAGCCGAATATGATGTGACTTTATTTTTACTAGGTGGACCGACGACATTGTGAAAGCCGCGGGCAACCGATGGATGCATGTGGCGGAATGTCGTTCGATGTGGTGGTCTAAGGGGGAGGCTTTCGTTCAGCTGTGGACGCCTTCTGGCTGATGATGATGATATTTTTTATTCAAACTAATAAAGATAATATATTGTTCAATGAAAATTGCTGTTCTTATGTTTTTAAAACTACATTGTATGAGGCATTTGGGGACGTAATATGCTAAGAGTGAGAATATTTATATGATTGGTTACACACTATAGGAAGTAGGGGTGCAGGTATACAAGCTAAGAAAATGTATGCCAGCAGGTCAGCACCTGCGTATAAACCTAATAGGTACTTGATATAACTTGAAGGAAAGTACCTCGCATGGACTGCTTAGCTATAATAGAACTAAACAATGTTTTCTTTTATCCTAAAATCATTTTATTCACCGTAACACAATCTCCTATTATAACGCATGGCAGTCCGCGGTTGCAGCGGAGGATTCCGCAGTGCATTTCTTTTGTGTGGCGCTTCGCCCCCGTGCCTCGCCCCCGCTCGTGCAAGTGCCCGATTGGAAATTTTTAATTGCAACTTGTACCGGATTGAGAGTTTAATTCCCGGCGCCACGCTTCAGCGAACACCTTGTGTCCTTACTATTGACTCCACGCGCTACTTGTAGCTCTTACTTACATATTCGATGTGCGACGAATTCGATGACAATAACTCCCTCGAATTGGAAATACGTGTAAAATCCGCGGTATTGCATAGTCACATGTCGGGAGCGGTACACATTATGATAGTCGTGGGTCGGGCTGTGGGTGACACTTTTAGTATTCTACCTACTCTTGTGTAGGTACTAAACTACACCGGAAGGAGAAGGCATTAAGTTTTACCTCATTTCTCACTCAAGGCAATGTTAAGTAGCATCAGCACTCCATGTTTGTTGATTGGCACAATGCAGCTTTGTCAAACTGATTCAGGTGGGTAGAGCGAACAATGAAATAAAGAGGTTTGATTGGTGTAAAGCAAAGTGGAATCAGTTACGTACTTTCTTATCAGGGCACAAATGTTTTAAATTATTTGCAGTAATTGCGACATTCCGAAAACTAGTTTACTTTAAAATTCGTTTGACATTAACAATCCATCGTTATCTACTAACTATCCACAAGAGAACATTAGGTCAATAAAGCGCCGTGTGCTCTCATATCGGACATATTTCACGGCGGTATAAAACCTCATGGTAGCGGTAACGGCGGCTATTCCGCTAGATTTTCTTACTCGACTCGAATTTCAATCGGACGCCAATTTCGCTTCCTCGCTTCCCGAACGATTTTCTTTATAACCGGCGGCGGTGAGTCCGGCTAACTATTAATAATATACTTACCTCCATTTATATTTGGCTTCCTTTCAGACGACGTTGTGCGAGTGTGTCCATGAAACTACCGAATAAGAAGACTTTATGCTATTTATGTATATAGCCTATGGTAATAATGTTAATATATATGTATATGGCTTATATTATGCTATAGGTATACAGTTTGCTGTTACATATTTTGGTTTGTTTACAAGATAACGTAAACGTAAGCTCTTGTCGTTCGTCGTAAGAAGTTGACCTTCTTTGTCATCTTCGTGACAGCCCGGAGCACACAGTCGTTCGCGTTGGCAGACTCTCAAAAAATCACGTTCTGTGGAATTATTGAGTTAGTGCACGCTCTATTGTTTTCCTCCGCAATATTGCTATTGCTATCGATATATAGTATAGACCTGGAGACATACAATACTTCTGCCAGGTTATGAAATGGAATGTTGTTGTTCTTCCTTCGCTAGAGATAAAAATATAATATAAGGTATTATTATATGTGTTGTTCAAGCAATCTGGTGGGGTCACTCCCTATTATTTTTATAAATGCTAGGTAAGGGTTATTAACAAAAAAAATGCTATATGCTGGTAACGCACTAATCAAAATTACAATTCGCTCGACGCTTACAATTTTTCGAGCTGCATGGCGGGCCTTATTTTAAAGACCGCGGATCTACGAATGAATGAATGAATAAATAGCTAGGGGCGAGTGGGGCGCTAACATCGCGGCTTTTGTCTCTAAGTGCCCCGCGTAGCTTGCGTTCACTAGAGTATACCTATACTCTAGTGAGGTACCCACCTCAAGCGAACATTTCGGGGGCAGAAACACAACATCGACACAAGCTGTAAAATGACCACAAGAAGATATTAGTACAAGAGGTAATACATTTGCGGTAGTTAGCGTGACTCTAGGCAGTACTACGTTCCTGAAACTCTCCTGGGACCAGTTGAGCGATAGATATGAGAGTGAATAAGTACGGCATCACAGCCTTCAGCCAGCTAATGAGGGACACGATGTCCGCAGGGAGTCGCTAATTATAGTAATTATGGCGACACAGGCTTCCGGCCGCTGCGAACGATAGATTTTTGTTATATGACATTGGTAAGGAAGGACCATTGACCATGCCACCATTCGCAAGGAGTCTGTCACTGTCCTATATAATATTTACTCGGTATATGTTTTTAATTGTTTCGTTTTATTTTAGTATTGTACTTTTATGAAAGCGTAATATCATGAAACGCATTAGAGTTGTTGCAAACGTACTGACATGAAGATAAATGATTGTTGTGAAACTGTGCGCTGCACTGCGAATGTTGTGCGGAACTACTGTATTATGAATAATCATGACCACACATATAATGTTACCGATAACCGCCAGAGTTACAGCTGGTATGGTAAACCATGGTTGGCAAGAAATATAAACATAAGTATATGTACTAACTTCTGAGATAACCGGTGTATACGATGGAATACCATGGTATATGCAAACTTTGTTTTCATCTATAATATTATATTATATTATTATAATATCAATTGCCACAAAACTGCTAAATTAAACATAAAAATAAGATGCTGTTATATGAAGCGATTTCTTTGAGGACCTGCAAACACAAGCCGCGGTGGCGAGCCGCAGACGCGAGATGAATGGCGGGATATATCTCAGGAGCGCGCCCGTGCCGTACTGCGCGCTTATCCGCAGATACGTGCCAGTCGGTTGAAATACCGCGCGGTGTGCAAAGAGGTGCACAAAAGGACTATCGCGTGGGTTTGCATTCTGTTCGGGAATTTCATAAGCTTTTACTTTGACTTTATAGTCTGGTATTCTTTAAAAACCAATTTAATGATTACGAATCGGTTAAAAAATAAGCTTGGTTAAAATTCGAGTACCTATATTTTTGCATGTACACTTTATGGCCGCTGCAGCTATCCCAGTTATCAAAAGCCATTTGCACTCTACAGTCGGATATTCAAATAAGTCGTATTTGAATTCTATTTTTGCGATTCATTTTATCGCCGGTTTGTGGAACTTTGTAGACGCTATCCTAATATAATGTTTATGCGATTGCATGAACTTGTCTTCATCTTAACTATTATATTCAGCATGTACCTAGCATCCCATTTTTTATTAGACTAGTTATCTTTACGATTAAATATGAGCCTTCTAATTACCGCTACATTCAGTGGCGTAGCTACCGGAGGGCTAGACGGGGCAGTGCCCCGGGACCCCCAAGCTCAGGGGGCCCCTCGGCCTCTGACTTACAAACTATAAATTGAACTAGTGAAAATTTCTGCCACATTCGGAATATAAATAAACCAGATTCCAGGAACGCGACTTTAATAATAGCAACTTATTTGAAAAAATACAGGGGAATGCCCAACAGGTCTCGAACATCTTTGTTTGAAACTTGGTACCCAAAGGGTGCTCAACGGGACCCTATTAACGTGCCTCCGCTGTCTGTGTGTCTGTCACAGGACCGTATTTTTTGAACGGTAAAAGGTAGATATTTTCTTTATTTTCATAAAATAGTTTTAATTAGTTCATTAAAATAAGGTACAATTTGTATTTGGTTTTTAATTTTATTATGGAGTCGACTGTATTACAACGACTCTGGAGTACGACGAATCTGGATTACGACAAATCTGGAGGTAGGTACGAGTACGTCGAATTTGGAACACGATGAATGCGGAACAAACGATTTTAAATAGTTTAGTTGGGGTCCTAGTTTATTTTTTGCCCCAAAGCCTTCGGTTACCTGGTTACGCCACTAGCTACATTGAACCGTTATACGATTATTAGTATGATGCCATGGTGACCACGCCTAACGTACGGATTGATTGGTAATATATTGTTGATTTATATAATGCGAACATTCGCCGACGTTTGGACCCAGTATTATCCTTTTACCCACTCTTTGCAGGGAACTATAGCTACAGCATTTATCATAAGCAGAGTTATCGTCGCTTTATTCGTATACAACCTTTAGAAAACCAACCAATCCTATACAAAGCTAAAATAATCCAACACATTCTCCGCGTACTAAAGTCACCGGAGGGGGTGCATTTCCCTATATCTGTACAGACACTTATAATATCGTGAACAGCAATAGCTATGCTGACGCAGCGAGTTAGCAGCAGCGACAGAGATTGATTCGCTCGCTGCACCGCTAACTTTATCCGAAACTCCGAACATTCTAGCTTAGTTGTATCTGATGCCATGTAGCTCTGATGTATGGCCATGGAAACTGGAATGATAACTTGTACTAGACTGGTTTGATTCGGTGTACTGGAAAATGATATTATTTTATGTCGACTCAGTGCGACAGATTCGATAGAATTGTTGAAATAAGTTGGGTTTGCCCTTTATGTCTCGGATCACATATTTTTTTGATTCGTTTCGTAGCAGCGAGCACAGCTAAGTTCCTTGATGTCCTAAAGTCCAATTACTAGTTTAGGCAGAATGGAAGGGTATGTTTTCCAATAACAAAAAAGGCCGAGGCTTCTGTTTACTCGACAAGTATTTATCTTAATGGTACAAGCATTAGGTTTTGCTTTTTTAAAAACGTAGCTTCGTAGACTGTGTATAGCAAATCATCACATGCACCAACATCTAGACCTAGCACAATCGTCTCTAGCCCCCACAAATATTTGGTCTGTGGAAGCGAACACGTGAGACGAAGCGCAGGAGTTGTTCGCTCAACCACTGCCCCAACTGACTGAACTCATTGACACGGTCATGCTCTACGTGTTGCAGAAATGACATAGTCTCTTCGGAACTTAGAAATATGGGAAAATAGGTTGTACTACCTTTTTAATAGGAATATATCTCGACTTTGTATAGTATAGAGAAGTGTATAGTGACCAACCTATTGACTAATCGCTGTACTGTATATAATACTGTTACATCTCACCTCGGGGCAAAACCTTTCCTCTAATTTCCAAGCTATTTTTTGCGTGTCAAAGACGCTCTTCAGGTGTCTGCCGCGACACCGTTAAATATATAATAATAGAAGTCTTGCCATACTAGACGGGACTTAGTATATACATAATATGTGTAATATATATAAGATGATATGAGAGGTGAATGATATAAGATTTATATTTAGAAATAGTGATGTAGGAAGCTTTAGCTTTTCTCTTAGTTGTTACAATAGCTTTTAAAAACGGCATAGGTATGCAATTACAACTGCGAAATTCATACTGCGATTTTGCGCAGGTGTTATGTTGACGCACTTGCGGTCACAGAACAGTGTAACATAATAGAGGGTGAACAGACCGAGGCGAATGATCCGTGAGTATCTACGTTTGTATTGTGATTCCGATGACAGGCGAGTGAGTGTCACGCGTGCTTAGTTGTCGCGAGGTATCTACACGACTAGGGTAGACTCATTGCTCAATTCAAGACCTGGTTCTATTCTGATGTTATTTTAAGTATTTTTTTGCTTTGGCTTGGTCATAATTTCAACAGTTTCTAAGTTTCCCAAATTAATATGCTGTTAAGCATTGGTCACGAAAAAATAGTTTTCTAGAATGAATTATATGTGACGTTTGTTTTAATTAGGGATAGATTATATTATAAGTATGTATGTACCTTATATTTATTATATACAGAAATTTTATGAGTTTAAAGAATTTTATTTCTCAATAAGAACATTACATAAGTTCACTTACAATGAGATACAAGTAAATAAAAATAATATTATTACCTCTAGTCTGTTGGCAGCTTTGTACAGTAGCCAACTTATAATACTATAATATCTAAACTTATATAATATATGTATTATTATTATTTTGCACAAGAATCGAACCCATACCTAGCCCTCAGCGCCTAATCGCTGCCCGAACTGTGTCATTATTAAAGTGTACAGATATATTCCTTAAGTTTACTTTTATATATATTCATGCTATCGCTATTTTTTACATCATCCGGTAACCGGTTATACAGCTACAGCTATATTATAATGTTATTCTCTTATATTTGCACAATGACCTCGTTGCAGAGATTGAGTAACAAACTTTCAAATTGTCCTGTTTATAGTGTAGTGAGAACACATTTTATTTATTGTTTCCTCTCTGCATAACAAATTAAAAATGAAACAAGTTGCCAGCGCCCAATTATATGAATGAATTTAAAACCTCTCTTAACTACCAACTCAATTATTTTGTCATAATAATAAAAAAAATACAAAACTTTAACAAAACGGGAATCGTCCTCGGAAGCCGTGAGTGCCGGAAGGCAATACTTGTTAATTAATATAATTTCCGGAGTGGGGACTTTTTCACAACCTTTTCAAAAAAGCGGAAAACAACGGTGTGATTGTTTTATCCCGGACGACGGAGAGGGGGGCGCGGTGCGCGGGACAACTCCTTCAAACAACAATAAAAGTTAGTAATGAGGCTGAGCTAACGGCCGGCAAATTAGGCGACCGTTTGGAAACAAAAATAACGAGCAGTGAGCGGAGACTGAGACATCGTGCCACTGCGCAGAGCCGCCTTGTGTTACGATATGCGCTTTGTCTGTAGCTTTTGTACTCTAATCAAGGAATACCTGTGAATTAGTTCTCGAATGTCTGGCACTAACATGAATCAAGGTTGGATGTATTAAACTCTTACGTATCTGTAGGATAGGCAAAAGTAAAAGTAAAACAATTAGTGTCCGCTTTGCGACTAGCTGTATCAGCTAATTGATTGATGCAGGTCACAGGGCAACAAGTAACCAACCGGATTTGTTTTACTTTTGCGCATCTTGGAAAAGTTTCATTTATATGTTAATAATTAACAGGGAGACAGATATGTTTGGACCTGGTGGCAATAAGTTGTATATTAGTGATTAAAAAGGTTTAACATATTCTATTTCAAATTGTTAAAAACCAGCGCAATACGCAGTGTAGAAAATTTGAAAACGTAAAATAAGTTTAGGCCAAGAATAAAAAAGATTATGCACCAAATGCGCCGGCGGCGGCGGCGGCTCTCGTATTTCTATATAAATATGGTGACCACCCCAAAAATACTATACATTAGATTTTCTTGATAAGGAAGCAGTTCGTAACGTATGTATGAGTCAAAACAGCTAAAGTAAATCCGTACATGGTGACCCTACAACGCGTCTATGTACATATGTCGCAACCCTAACGGGGCTTCCTCAAACGGAATAAATAGATGCAAGACGCGAACAAGATACTCCAAACAGTCGACGCAGGTGCACTAGTTCGCAGTGTTCGCACCAGTTCTCGTCAGCTCATCACTTCCAACCCGTTTGCGTGGTTGAAATCACCAGGCCAGTTTATGAGTTGCTGATAATTAACTGATCAGCTACCTTATTGCACCATGAAGTGTCATCGCTTTAATCGAAAAAACAGTTGGGTTTCAACTCAAAAAATGAACTAACTTGAATGGAATTTAAAGTTGATGGTAGCATTGCAAACGTGTAGGACATAACAAAACACTTAACAGATTAAGGCCTCGTTACGCTCTCTTGTTTAATGTTGAAATCAATTGCTCTTTTCAATGGTCTGCACTTGTTTGCATTTCATTCGCGACACTGTTGTGCACAATTATTGCTGGATATTTATCAGGTTTTTGTTGGGATATACAATAAATGACAAAGGAAAGTTTTTGTTTAAGCTATAATTTAGAAAAAATCTAAAGCGGGTTTGTGGTCGAACGTACGCCTTTTAGTTCCAATGCTACTATAGTACTTTTTCTTCTGCCGGAATTCCAATTGAAAAATAAAAATAAATATGCTGCAGGCCCGATGTTATCGCATTCTAGAATGAATTTCCCAGCAGCAAGCACACATCAATGAATGAGCTGTGTCAGTACATCTCACAATGATGTCCATGTGAATGTGGCTCGTGACGTCATTCGCCGCCGCGCCGCACCGTGCCGCGTGTGTGCTGATGCAATGTTGATAGCGCGCTGTGTGCTCAGTGCCTCGCCTTGCAAATGGTATTCAATGTGGGAAATGACTTCCCTGACCTCATTTTTACTTCAATATTGCATTATAATGAAAGATAGCTCATATTTTTAGTTACGTGTGTTGTTAATGAATACGATTGAATTATACAATGTCTTCGGAGAATTTGAATAAAATATATCAATTACGTTAGATTTTTAAATAAGATTTTTTAATAAATAAGCGGTACTCATTATGTAAGTCTAAAATTGTTAGCAATCTTGGTATCACGGCAAGTTCCGAATTACAAACAAGCAATCAGAATTTACAAAATTTACTTATAACACTGAGCCCCCACCTGTATCAACATGTAGGTATATAAAAACGTTAAGTATTCCCCCGTACGAGGTGTGACAGCCGCCATTGTTGCAGCCGCCGCGACCATTACTGGCCGCACACACGGCGACCGCTAAAAGGCTTTCATGCGCCTTGTTTGTGCCCAGCCTTATTTTGTTTGGCTGTCGTTAGCGTACACCGGCGCTTTCCTTTACCTTTTGCTATGGTTTGACCTTTTGTTGCAGGCAACGCCTCTGTTCCGACTTTACAGTGGCCATACATCAAGGAATAGAAAGCGCTAATGTACTGTACTTACTTACATTAAATGTTATCTGATATTCTATTATTATACTAATGGTAACTTTGTTGTTTCCGTTAGGTACAGTTCAGTTAGTACGTGATCATCGTAGCCATCAACCTAACACACTCTCTCAAGGTACGCACTCTCACATCATTTTATTATTAATTTTCCTTGTTATCTTATATATGTTTTAATAATAGACCGCTTATGCACTCATGGGTGTCCCAATGGTCAAGGATCAACAGTACGTATGGTGTGCATGATGTATTATTGTTAAAACTTGTTACTACTGAACTCTACGAGTATAATATTTGCGTACTCTAAGCTGCAGCCTACGTATCGCTGAGTACTAACTTCATATGCATCGTGGTCATCGCCTGTGGCCGCAGTTTGCTTTGCTATCGCTACTGCTCGCCTTTCATACATGCATGTTTTTTGTCCCCAGCAGGAGCTCGTTACCTTGTTTTGTTGTCACTGCCTCGCTCCTTGCTTGATATGCATGCGTGGTAGCGTTTAGTTAGCTTGGTACACTGATGGTACGATCCTATAATGGTGGTTACTTTGTATGCGCGTTAGCGTGTGTGGCCTGCGGTGGTCGTACGCATTCGGATATTTTGCAGGCCTTACTATAGACCTATGTATGTATTCTCAGTCCGAACGACGTGACCTAAAAATGTTTTCGTGAAAAATGATTTAGTACGACACTCCTACCCGGATAAAATTCTCGCCGTGAACCTACATATTCCTGCAAAAGTGATGTTTTTTGAGAACACATTACACGGAGGGTTTGCGTTGGAATTTCAGGTATTTTGAGATACTATTGTGTTGAAAGAATTATTGTGAAAATATAATATAGTATCGACTGAATGGTTAGGAATATAATACACTGTTTGAGTATTGAATACACGTTTATTGAAGTTCGTCACAGTGGCACAATATAATCAATAGTACTCTATACGATAGGATATCAGCAGGCGTGGACGCTCGGGCGCGCGGCCCGACAGACACGTAGTGTGGCCACGCGTGTGCCACCTATGCGATGTACTGGGACACTTAACACATGCGTGTACTACACGTTTATTATATAATATAATAGGTTCAAGTTTAGAGACGATTAATCTTTATTGATATACAAATTAGCGACCGGATGATTAACTGGAATAGATCTAGTTAGCTGCGAGATAAAACAATAATAATTCATAGAGATCTCCATATAAACTTCTTCAGTCTGTGTCCAATTATTAAGAAGGCCAGAGGAAAGGAGAAAAGGAGGATTGAACCCATTTGTATTCACAAACAATTTGCTAGATAATTAAAAATCATCTGCCATGCTTCTATTATTCCGTATAATCAATACGCCCAATTTGCCTTTAGCCTGTGAATGACAGTCGCGGCAATGATGAGGTGAAATCGATTGACTGATTGTCCGTCCGGGGGTCGAGGCGGATCTAAAGCTGATCTACTAAATATTCAGCGGAATAGGCCAATCAACACTACCGAGAAATCTGTAATGTAACACAGATATCCTTTGTTCTACTTCCACGAAATTATTCACAACATTGTATGTATACCTACTGTAGCAGACTCAATTATTGCTTCGTGTAAAACTCGTCTGCGAACTTATTGCGCGAGTATATTTGACTAAAGCCTTAATATCACTAGTACGGAATTCGTACGAGATAACTTCCATTTCGGGAGTATGAGGATTACGCGAAAGGCGCATTCGGTAAAATTGAAACGAGATTGCATGTAAATGCGCGAGGGGGCGTTGGTGGGCGATGTCAGTGCGACGTACCAGGCGCTAGTAGTGACGTACCAGGCGCGTTGGCGGCGGGCAGCAGCACCGAGAGTACCTACACCGACAGGTCAGGGGACTCTGACTATTAGTCTCAGTTGTTTATATGGCCGTCGATACACCTGACACGGTGTGTATCTGTGCGTTTGTTCACAGTAAATTGCCGTGATGTATTACTATGTCTAGCTAGCCTACGTATATAGGTACACTATGTTAAACAAAAACAGTTCAAGTCCGAATGTGTGTTTTGAATTCGATATACATTCTAACGAACAAGTGATTTAGGCAAACGGGTTTACAACTTTGTGTGTAAATCTATTGAAAACTCTATTTATGCATAGTGGAATTTTTATACTAGTTATTTAGAGTATTTCGTAGCCGGCCCGGAGGCACATTTGAAAAACGTTTATGTTTCGACGAGCGTGTACAAAATTGTATTGTTCGTGAAGATGAAACGTTTGCGACTTAAACAGGCTGTTGTTATAAAAATTCAAATGAGAGTAGAGTCGACCTCATGAAAGTGACATTAGACTGCGCCGCCGCCGCCCGCCGCCCAACGCTCTCAGATTAGCCAAATAAGAAGTTTATTTTATTTCACATTGCTTATTCCCGGCATACATTTTATTTGCTTTTCCCAAGACGTGAACGATGGAATGTTTTATTTTGCCTTCAAAGAGATTTAAGATTGAAAATAAAGGCGAATAGTCAGTTTTCCGCATCTTACGTATGTCATTGGTGATTTTATAGTTCATTAACGGTGCAGAGTTACTATATACATAAATGGCATGTGTTAAGAACACGTCTCATTTCCATAGTTATATAATATTTGAGAATCCGACAAAAGCAGCAATTTGGAAAAGTGACTGCTGTATTGATTTATAAACTATATGATATATAGTTATATTTATATGTTAACAAAGACTACTTTATTAAACAGAGGACATATCCAAGGATTAATTTTATAGAGTCGATGAAACCAAAGATTATTAAGTTCAACAATAAAAATAGGCTAGGTATGCACATTATGAAGTAAATAAATTGTCGTCCTAAAGAGAACAATACAACCTGGTCCTGTTCTCCGAATTAACAGTGTAAGCGTGTAACCTGTAGCCGTCTAGTTGAAACTAACTGGCCGCCCCATTTCCATCAGATAAGTGAGATTAGCGTCGGCCGGCGTCGTCCGGCGCCGTCCTGTACCGCGCGACTCCACGTGGAGGCTTGCGGTCGGACAATTAGTTATAGTTTGTCGTTGACGGCATCGAGGCAGCTCTCACATTGATGGACTACGCTTTGGCAAAGCGTAATAATGAGTGAAATTGAACTACATCTTCGACGAGGTGCCCTAGCAATAGAATGAAGTGCAAAGTAAAAGCTTTTTTTTTTATAACATTGCCCCACACTAGGATTTCTCCTGTGTCGTGGGTACAGTTTACGAACATACATGTCACATACACACACAACCAGACCCGAAACAACTATCTGTAGATCATACAAATATTTGTTCCGTGCTGGGGTCGAACCCGCGACACATAGCGCAGAAAGCTTCGCTTTCGCCATCGCTTATCGCTTAACCATCACTGCGCCAACCGTGTCGTCAAATTTACTAATGACGAAACCAGAGATCGTCTCGCGCACCCTGGGCAATTGATATAACATAATATAGTATCCCGCTTGTATCCTCGAAGGGTTAAACAGAGAGGTATTATTGAGATGGTGATGCTATTATTGAGTCCCGTGTAATAGGGAGCGAGCTTATTACCATCAACCGGACACAGTTCCAAACTCTGTTCTGCTACTAAGTATTTCTAGACAGAAAACCCAATAATTGCTTAGGATTGAGCAAAAATTGACAATGTTAGTAAACTTAATAACAACAAAAATTAATAAAAGTTATTCACAAACTAACATCCATTTTTTAACCTTCTGTTGGAAGCAATCATTTCCTGAAGTCCCAGATTATTGGTGTGAGATAACACTTACATCCATTTGACACATGCAATCCTCGGAGAGCTACGGTACACCTACAATGTACTGCCGGTACACTACCCATGTACTGGCTGCATTTAATGAGTCCGGGGAATATGCGAGAGAACATCTCCGGAGCGACGGCGACGCGTGCTCAGATATTATCTTTATGTGCAGCGCCGAGCTGCGCACTGCTAATGTAATTAAAATTGACGTTTTACTGGAAACATTTTCTGCTCTTAATATATATATTATAGAGTTTACCATGTGACCTCACTTGATTAGCTTAAGAAGTTATTCGGGTCAGTTTAGTCAGAAGCAAGACAGGCTCAAATCGATGATGTCCGCTGACTCCTCAACAATTTTGCGCCGACCTCCAATAGTCTTCAACAACGCGGGTTGAATGAGTACTTGTGAGTAACAAAGGCGATATATTCTTGGTATTCCGTAGATAATGTTTGCCGGTGGTAAGTTAGGCGTGACTCCGAGCTATGACACATAAATATGCGTTTGAGTTTCAAAAGTATAATATGATGTGTACTCGGGTCGCATTTGTATATGAAAACACTTTACAGTACGCCAAGTTATTAAACAAACGATGCTGTTCGTGTAAATACAATCAAAAACCGACGCAACTCCGCGAGCCTCCGGTGATAATTACAAACTTATATGGACATCCAACGCACGGGATAAGGTACTTTATGACATGCGCAATAGAGATGGTATTGTTTGTACATACAGGTGCTGTGGAATAGGCACCGAAGGTACTAATTAGACGAAGTTGTGAGCAGCTTCAAATCGTGTGCAGTCGCAACACCGCGCAGTCACTGCATACACAGATACAGAAGCTCCACTATAAAGAGTGTGTGGTAAAAAATATATTCAGATGCGAAAGATACCTAACACAGAATTACCAAAACACATGCAATTATCAACTGCATCGTTTAGGTTTTTTTTTTTACTTATTTTAATCAATTGAATAAAACATGGTAAAAAATAAAAAATAATAAAAAAATTAGGTTCTGATTAACTAACTATTCTTTTACACCATGTTTATTTAAAAGGAAAATCTGTTTCCGTGCCGCAACAGGCACGTGGACTGGTAACCGCAGGCCAAATCCTCACCGATGATGTTGCGCGTTACCCTCTAGGACCAAGCTAACAGGTGAAGTCAATAAAACACGTGTAGAGCGCATCATTGTGTAAACGGCTCATAAATTAATTTTGAAAATGTAATTTTATTGCGATTGTATAATACAAGTATAAAAACTATGCCTCCACTGCGCCATAGGAACCTACTAGCAATACACGAACTATTATAGTATTACAAGTTGAAAGCCATCGTATTACAGCCGGTATAGCTATTTCCGAGGTACAAGCGAAGGCCATTACCTGTGCGAGGCAGATACTCCGCAACATAAATATCTATTACACGAAGTCATTCCGACGCAGCCGCGGCATTAGCATGCAAAACTCGTGCACGCCGAATATCTACCCAAGTACCAGCAGTACCTAGCTACGGGTACGTACCGTCCAGACCACATCTAATTTGTTTGTACCAATTATATTTCGTATGTTGTCCCTTTTTCTCCGAACAGGGTAAACGGTATTAATTTGAACTGTTTTAGCGTCAAAGTTGTTGTTTTGGGCAATGTGTTGAAATTAGATTTGTATTTAGCGCCATAGTGTAGAGCATAAAGTGGGTTATTTTTGGAAAAATAATTTGGTGTTATCTGAGGTCAAAATTGTCTTTTAAAACATTACATTGATCGTGACTTTCATATGCATCACTCAAAATACACATCTGATGGCAGCAGCACGCCACAGCGCACGCGTGCACGTGGTCTCTTCATCACACAGACGTTGCCTGTGTATTTGTTAAGCGTTATAAGTAGGTTCCGAGGATAGCATATGATTTTAATCTGTATTCCGGTGTAACTTATGTTCCATCACAGGTCAGACCAGTCTTGACCTCTGGAGAGTAAAGTTGCGAATATTACTTACATGAACAAATTGTGGGTGATTTAATTACTGCTATTCCGTATGCAAGATATGGTGACTTTGGCATGAAGTGAAAACTAGCAATATCTACGTGTGCAGTTTTATCACTGTACTGA
Source organism: Shargacucullia verbasci (assembly GCA_947562105.1). Classification (NCBI taxonomy): domain Eukaryota; kingdom Metazoa; phylum Arthropoda; class Insecta; order Lepidoptera; family Noctuidae; genus Shargacucullia; species Shargacucullia verbasci. The sequence continues at coordinate 326,481 of OX387289.1, read as the reverse complement.
ATACTATATGTATAACCTATTTTAATCAATTGCAATAAGTCATTAGTTCCCAAAGTGGTCCAGGTGGACCCCCAGGGGTCCTAGGGAGAATCGACGTGGTCTAAGTTGGCGTGAGAAAAAAATGGGGGTTTACAATTCAATTTACAATATGGTAGAAATGTAGCTACAGAGGGTTCACCGGAACCAGCTAAATTTTGAAAGTGAACCTCTGCAGTAAGTAGTCAGAAATATAATGATCTTGGTATGGCAGACAATGCGATATATATTCCCTTGTTTGGGGATCCGTCCTACTGTGTTCAACGGTGGTCTGCTATCGAATAAACGGGCAGACAATTAGACTCGTGTACCTTAGGACATATTAAGTTTGTGCAAACTACAAACAACAATCTAGACACATAGTTACAGAATAAGCAAGCAGTTATTGCCGGAGTGGGGCGTGTAATGACGCGAGGCGCCAAGTTTATTCAATCCCGGCCGCCATTACTGTTGCTATGCAGTGCTACGCCGCGCTATACCGTGCCGCGCTACAAGTTGCGCGCGGGGACTCGTTGCAGCAACAACTGTCCGGGGGCCGGCGCCGGCGGACAACGCGGGTAACTGGCTTAGAGATGGGACATAGATAACCACACTAAAATAATAAGGAGGTTGTCAAGTATAATTTTCATAGAAAAGTTCTATGAATTTAATTTTAGTTGGTTTCAGTTTATTTTTTTTCAGTTCATTTTTGTAGCCGATTTGTTTAAGTTTTATTATGTTGTAAGTTGTTTTACGACTACTTCGGACAGGATGTTCCCTACACCAAGTAGGGTATTAAATACCTACGTTAGCAGAAAAAGTAAAAAGTTGCTACAAAAAAGACACCATATTATCATATTAGGTTGAAAGCGTTTAATGGTTCTTCAAAGATCGTTGAATTGATAAACAATCCAACAATATCCTTGTTATAAAATGAGAGTATAGTTACCAAGGCGATAGTTTACAAGCTCCAAAGATCGACAATGCTTATTGGTAGATTACGATTAAGTAAATTCCAAATCGTATGTGTAGTGGGCCCGTCCCTAGTGCCTAGAGCCTGCTACAGACAGACGAACGCGTCGTTAACGGCCGCATTACAATTAGTGACCGTCGGCCTCGGTCCACGGCCACAAGCGACGAGCCACGTCTCGACATTACATATACAATACAGTTGTACTCTTTTTATTTAGTAAAGTGGTTTTACTAGTGTGTAGCTACGTCTATGTGCACTTATATTGTAAAGATGAGACTTATCCTAGACAAGTCACTTGTGATCTTACAAGGTCTAAGTTGATGTATGTTTAATGGTCGCCAATTTATTTTACTTTAATATACTATCTATACAGGGTGAATTTTTCAAGTGGGCGTAGATGGCCACAATCCGAAACTAGCGAAAAATACTCATAGTTTGCCGTATCTCATTACTTCCCAGAATGTGATCGTTATAAGCGACACTATCAGATAGTAGATTAATACAGGGTTCGATTCTTGGCTAGGAAAACAATTTTTTTATAGTTTTCATCAAAATCGGGCTAGAGACTACTTTGAGTATTTTTCGTTATTTCTTATAGTTTCGGATCTGGCCATCAACGCCCACTTGAAAAATTCACTCTGTTTAAATAAAAATCAATTGCCGCATGTATCACGGAGCATCACTTGAGGAAGGCTCAATCGATTTGGCTGTTTTCTCATTGTTGTACATAATCGTAATTGTCAGCACAAGGTTTCTATAAAAGATTCTTTTATGGAAAAATATTATATATATATATTTTTGTATGAAAAAAAAAAAATACGTTCTGGTTGGCAGATTGCACCCTTGCGAGAGTGGGGCGAGTCGCTAGTTTGCTATTAAAATTACCATACTTACCTATCTATTTTATTTTAATAATAATTAACTTCAATAACATACTGTTATCTATTCCGTCGATTGTGTAAATATCGTTATTCAGGTTATGTAGGCACGACCTCCACCTCTGTTATTTCACTAAAACCCCAGACATGAGAGATAAGGCTGAAAAACGTATTGTGCTTCAGGCATCAAATATAATGCCTGTAGTTTGGGCTAGATCGAGTGCGAAGTGCGCCCCATATAACGCGGTTTTATGTAACTGCTATACATAGCTACTGTATACCTGCGTATCGTAAACAGAATATTTCATCTAGCAGGGAAAGTCAATTACAAGAACTAGTTTGTACAGATGGAATTTGATGATTGTTTTGCGTGGAATTGCAAACAGTATACATCTGATATTGCTTGGGTCTAGAGACAATCCATCTCAGGCCACTTCTGGAGATACAGCTCGTCTTTGTCCAACGTCTATAGTGATGATTATTAAATGAGCCTAATAAAATGATACAATGATAATTTGTCTGCATAATTTTATCACGTAACTTGCCATGCGTATATTTTTCGTAGTAAGTACTTTATGTTCTTTTCCGGGTCAGAAGATGGCATTCTGAGAAAAAAAAAAACAGTTCAAATAAAGTATCTATGTATATCTTATTTAACATGGCCTTACACTAGTATTTCTCGTGTGCCTATCCTTGGTTACACAGGTTGATTTAACAGTTTGCAAATATACATGTACATATACACCCAGATCCAACTCTTTAGAACATACAAATATTTAAAACGTAGCGCTACTACAAAGAAATGAGAAAGCTGATCTCTTAGCCGTTGCGCTGATCTACTAACACCGTTCATATCCTCGAACTCTGTAAATATAACTTAGTACTTAATAAATATTAAAGTCGAGCCTGAGTTTTGACTTCACCAACGTGCACCCGTAACAATTTTATAATAGAATATTATAAAGTAAACATTGACGAACGTTTGACGCAGAGTACAATGGTACCTACAGTGAAGCTCGGTTAACGTAACGTTAGAAGTTACTGCAGGCAGCTTACGTCATACTCTGTTATACTTACATAGGTAGTATCGGTGGTATCGCGTTGCTTTACTCACGAACAAGATCCACACTTAATGTTATCTGTACCTAAACATACAATCCACTAATATATTAATTATTTTAAACTATTCTATAATTCGTGTTAATGACTGATCAAACTGTATCGTTAATTACCCAATATTACCAGTAATTAGTAATATTGAACAAACTGATTCATTAAGTGGATAATAATACATTGTGGATAGTAATTATAGGTACATTATTAATTACAAATTTCGGATAGTTCAATCACTCATTTGTAATTCTCCGATACTTTAGTATTCAATTATTGTTTCATTTCCACATAATTATACTAGGAAATCTCCTAAAAGAAGAAACCCTGCTCGTCTATACATAGACTGAGGCACTTGTTTACACTGAAGTTGATGGTGGTGTTACAGGGCTGAGAATAGTTAGAACTTACTATTAACTATCTCTAGACGTAATAGTAGTACTCAGTATCTCACGATCTATTATACCTACTATATACAACATTATTAATATCTCGCGGCTCACTGCGGCCCACTAGGCCGGATAATGGTTCAATATTTGACGGATTACCGCGTGACGCGCCGCGCTAATTGTGATGACCTGATACCGGTTAATTGGCGTTTAATATACGTACCTACGTATGTACATAGTTTGCTAAGGTGGTGTAGTAGTAACAGATTTTAGCGGCCTATTATATATTATGTTTGCCAGTCTCCTTCTAGTTTACAATAAAGGACGAACGGACTTAGCTGCTTGGGCTTTTTGGTTCATTAACAATATGATAGAAATATAAATACTAGGTAACTAGGTGATGCTTGCTGACAATAGCGACACTACAGATTTTATGAGTATGTCACAACTTCACAAATTATTGAACGAATTGAGAGAGTGCTAAAATTTTCAACATTTTAGCTGCCCATTTTAAATTTCCGCCCATTGGCAAACCTCAAACGAAGCGAATCAGTGCTTTCGATTCAACGCGGACACATTTGATGCAACGCGAGCTATGTAAAATGTTTAAAAATGGGGCGAGCGCCGCCACCGGACGCCGTTTAAATATAAAATAAGATACATGGTGCGGCTCGCTACAAACGTAACATAATTTCATACATATGTATGAGTGGATTCTTTCGTGAACACGATAATCATGTTCGTTTATGCCCGTCCCCGGCCCCCGCGCTCCCCGGGCGCCTCCCCCGCTCCGCTAACATCCCGCATAATATCGCGCACAAATAAGTATCTCAATGTTTGCCGCGCGTTCCTCCGCCCGCGCCGGCGCCGCGCTAAATAACGCGTGTCCCATGGCGCTCGTTGCCGCGGGATGCGCTACTACATTTTTTCTCTTAGGCAATATAATTAATGTTTGCTCACTCATGATAATATATTAGAATAATTACAAAAACTGCAGTCGTTTAATATTTATGGAATAATTTGGTGTTTAGTAACAAAGCGTTTGTTTTGGCTTACCTTATCTTAAATGTTAAAATAATATTCCTAAGTATTATGAATCTATGGCTCATTAGCATTTTATCTGGATGCTTTTGGATAAAATAACAATCTTCTGATTTTTTTTTCACATTTTCAAAAAATATGGTCCATTTTAATTTGTGATAAATTAAATGTAATATTTTTTTTATGTAGGTCATGTTTATTTAGTGGTGATGCAGAAAACTTTGTTAGGTTAAATAAAAATTGCGTGTGGATATATTCGTAGGCTGATAGTGGAATTTCCCTGGGGCGGGCTGTACGCTCAGCTCACACGCCCTTAGATGCTCAGCACATACGTACGTACATGACTAGTACATACACATACGCGCGTGCGATTTAGTGTACGAATAATTTTACGCGTACCGCTTACTAGATTTTAACATTATCAAATCAGCTTTTAGATGTCTATCTACTGGAGAACATTAATACATGTCTATTACATTATACTCACAGTGAACGATCAGGGTCGTGCCATTAGATGCTATATATACGTGCCTAATTATTATTGAGTAATATTGTTGCCAATTGACATTTGACTTCTACTAGTCTCAAGCGCGTATGTTAAGCGTGAGACCCGAGTCGGCCAAAGTGTTATTGGGTGTTTCTGTATGGAAATTCTCAGCAGCAGCCCGGAGTTTTTTGGAACTATGCCCTGTTGATGGCAGTAGACTCACCCCCTATTACATGGGACTCATTAACGACATCGGCAAAATGTGGGTGTCTTGTAGCGGTAGCTCGTGAGCGTTGTTTTACATACCATACCTATGCATTTTAAATATTAGCAAGGGTGAAATAATAATTCCTGCAAAAGATTACCTTGCATTCACGTAGGCTATTGCGACGCTTGCCGTGTCGCGTTGAGCGACAGAACTAAGGAATAGGTAATGGCGAGCGCACTGCAGTCTCCCGCTGCACATGTAAGTACCTGCTGAGGTACTCATAGGAATTTAATGTTCAAATGTACTCAGACTCGTAATGTGCACCGGAACGAAGAAATTGTTTGTATACGTATCTAATATGTTCACGATCCGGCGAGATGTTCTAAAAACAATAATATTAATTATCCAATTCCAAGTACGGAGTTGCACTAAGTATGCATTGTATAATGTTTTGATAAAGTCGTCTAATGAGTACAGTCAGCATCAAAAAGGTGTATACACTTAATGAAATTCAAAAGCGATTTTTAGAAGACAATGGTGAATGAAATCTTGACCAATTTTACACATAGTATTTGCGGATACATAAAAATACAAATTCATTTAAATTTTATGATTTCAACCAATAGTTTTCCAAGAAAAAGCGTTTGAATTTCGCTACATGTACCTATACATATTATTGATGCTGACTTTACCTCATGAGCAGGGTAGCACCTTCCTCCTTATTAGTTACAATTTGAGTATCGCCCATGAACGTCTGCTACCTAATGATTACAAGTGCGGTGTCCGTCTAATGTTAAGGTTCTTACCATTACCCGGAACTCAACTACGTTGTACATGTTATAGATGATACGACGGGTAAGGTAGGTACGACTATAGGACCGCCCCAGCCGAGCTCGTGACGACGAAATCTAGTACTACTGTTAAAGCCATTTCCGAATCGAAGTTAAAACTTCAGGACTGACAGGAGGAGAGGGGGCTCGCGCGGGCGCGGGCGCTGGTCATTGCAAAAGAAGTCACTGAATCGCCGATCGAATTATTACAAGCGTAGTAAGACTCAATTATTGCAATTTACAAATTATACGATCTACTTTATCAACTACCGAAGTCTTTTAATGTACATGGCCTACTAGAATTGCAATTTAGACGAAACGGTTGGCGCAGTGAAAAAAAAAAATAAAAAAATAAAAATTAACTACTATGGTACAATAGAAGAAACTCGTATTTATTTATCATTTCAAACAATCACACTCCTAGCCACACACACACACACACACACACACACACACACACACACACACACACACACACACACACACACACACACACACACACACACACACACACACACACACACACACACACACACACACACACACACACATACAATCATATAACCTGTGCGCACCCCTTCCTGTTCTATTTTATTTATATTCCCATTGTTTTATCTTTTACTTTTAGTTGTCTCTTATTTCTCACCTTTATGTATAGCTACCGTAAACTGGAAGAGCGAATCAACCTAATACAAGCAAATCTTTGCTTAAAAGGTGATTCCAAGTGTCATATAGTTGTAATTTGCATAAGTTGAAGAAATAAACATTTTTATTTATTTATTTCTTTAAGTTGCTATACCTATAATGCAAATTCTTAATAAACATTTGACAGCAGTACGCGCACCTTTCACAGTTTCGCCCGAATGCGGACCACCCATATATTATGTCGTGGAAATTTAGTAGGTTTTTTAACTCCCCACTTTTTCACCTGCGCGCATTTTACCCGTTTAATTGAATGTCAGTGTGGGGCAACACCGCAACACTTTAGACCCTGTCCCATACACTGACGTAATATATGGTCGCCCATACACACCCGAAAATCTGGGACACGCCAAATAAAACAGATGTCAGGTTGAATAGACTAGCCCGAGTGGACGGGCTACTGAATTTGGGGCCACTTATTTGTAAGCTGTCAATTTCTGAGAAAACGTCGTCCAGTCGAATACAAGTACATAGCATATAGTTGATCGCGCGTGCAATACTTTGTATTAAACTCACAAGAATGTTTTCATTGCTACTGTACGATATATAATATAATATATGTTGATAGTTTATTTAGTTTAGTTTAGTCCTTTGGATTTGGTATTATTATTTGGGTACAACTAAAATACCATTTCTACCGCTGTGCTCCCGACGCTAAAAATAACAGAAATTACTTTTTTTTAATCTCAATCCATCAACTAGCCGAGGAATAGCTCAAGTATTCAAACCATATCGTAATAAAGTCTGCAAAGTTTGAATAAAAGTACATTATATCAAAAACCCTCGGCCTAACACATAAAAGTAACTTATTTCGCAGCGCAAGTCACTTTATAATCGTATATCAACTCACTAATATTCCGACAAAATTTATTACTAAATAAACTATCGGTGGCTGTTCTTGTGAGAGTGATAAACTCCCCAAAATACACGCGATATGATATACAATGGCGTCGGAGATGTAAGTAATTGTATGTTTATAAGTGATGGAACCTAACGCTCAACGCAAAGCACCCCAAAGTGTTTCTTATTCATAGAATTTCGGTACTCCAGATTGTTACCTGCTAACTGACACCTAGTCTTGCGTTGATATTTTATTCCATCAAAATGTTATCTTATTGTGATATTATAAGGTTTAAAATAGAAGCGGTGTTAAGAGTGGAATTGAGATGTTTCAGTAGTGAGGCACGACTTCAAAAGCAATTCAACTTTTCTACTTAGAAATATGTTTTTGATGAGCGTATCTGTATATGATCGGTAAACGTTAGCGTTGTGTCGCCCTCTACCGGGATGTTTGTACTCAGTTTGTGCGGAAGGATATTATTTTCCGGCACTTTCAGAACTATTTCGTTTTGTCTGTAAATATTTAATTCAGACACGTGTTTGTTTCACTAGACGTAATGAGGTGGTACGCGATGTTAGCAAATGTTATATGTTCAGGTTTTATAACTGTTACGATGTAAATACAGAATATTATTATCATCGGTGCTTCCATAAAATTTGCGCGCATTGGAAATCTGTAGTATCTTTCAGTATCAGTTAGGTATATACATTTTATTCAAGATTTTTTTCTATCCAATTAATTTTATTATAATTTGTGAAGGTATACATAGTAATTTACATCACAGATACAGGACACAGGACCGGTCGATGTGCCGATGCTTGGGGGAAGGCCTATGTCCAGCAGTGGACGGCCTGCGGCTGGGATGATGATAATGATGATGATAATATCACAGATAAATACTACCCCTAGTGATTGACTCGTTCATTTTATGTGTGTAAGGTGTATAAAACCACAGTACATAGCTAAGCGCCGGACATCATCTTCTAAAGAAATTCTTTATCATTATTCATTCTTCTAAAACAAAATGACAAATTTCGCAGACGTGGATAACAAAATATTATTATTTTCGTGAAATATATGATTTGGTACAATTTTATCGGAAACTTTAATTAATCAGACGCCATTAACGAGTATTAAAAGGTGAGCATGAGCACCGCCGCTTCGTTTGCGGTAATACTTTGGCATGTTCAGTAATATACGAACATAATAATATGCATTGCATTTATTTATAATTTTATAGAAGAATACGTTTGTAAATACAAGTTTTAGTTATATTATATAGAATATGGTGCATGAGTAGTGAAGTCTATCTGGAGCTCTCACCGTCCGCGCCCGGCTCAGTAACCAATAGGCCATGTCGCATCGCTATCAACGTTTATTTATATAATTCCCCAACGTGATTCTTCCCGCCTCATCAGCTCGGTGGGTCGAATTTTACGTAAAAATGAAGCAATAAATACTGTTTTACCAAAGTTTTTCGATTGAATTTCAAAGTTTTTGAACAAAAGCTCTGGCTTCTCAGTAGAGTTCCGATGGCAAACGTTCACGCTATCGTAACATAACAGAAGTTCCACAACTATGTCATTCGTTTTACTTTCAACCGTTTTGATTAACCAACATTTGATATTTTTGTTGTCGCTTCTCAATTGTTTTTACTGATTGTGATGTAACGTGAATATAATATTTTACTTTCGAGTGGTGTATCTATCAAGAGTAAGGATTGCCCTGTTGTAGTGATTCTGTCTAGTTCTGCGGTACATGCGCGCAAACAGGAGAGCTACTCCAGTCTATTCACTGTTCCAGTGAGCGACCATAGTACTCATTTGCGACCCAGCTGTTGATACACCACCAGACAAAATATAGCTAAAGTTTGGATTTGAATGTTTATTTTTCAGCTACAAAATCATACACTTAAACTATAAATAAACCGTGTATTGACATAGCGCAAACCAATTATACAAGCGATAGAGAATTCATGGAAAACGAAACTAACGCTAACGGGCGCGTCACTCCGCGAACCTGTGCATAAAATATGTATGTGTATGTGTATGTATGTACTATGTGCTATGTACTTGTTAAAATTGTATTTTACAACGCTGCCGATTTTAAAACCGATAAAATATAGGGACGAGTCATGTTTATAACAGTTCACGTAACAAAAATACGATGGAATGTTAAGAAATATCTTAAGTTTGAATTAATAAATCAGTTGACCACCTTGGACCATATTTTGCAAGCGCTTGAGGTCCAGGTAACTAAACAAATACATTTTGTTCTGTGATTTGATGAAACATACTTCGTTTGGCGAATACCCTCATCAGCTAACTAGGATTGTACGAGACCTATCTCTTGCCCCGTTCTCAGGGCTTATACATAGGTACAATTATCCAAAATGCAGTACAAATTAGGATACTTTAATTTACCTGGCGGGACATCATCTATCCAGAAGTGAGTCAGTTATCCGCTGATAAGGGTACTAACTGTTTAGCATACTGCCGCTCTTTACAGCGGGAGTCGCAGGGGTGGGGGAAGAACGAGCAGGAGGAGGTGGGGGGACGCACGGGGTGTTATTAGGAGTTTAAGTGGAGCGCGGCAACTTGTTGAGCGAAGCCTGGCTGTTAGTATTTAGCAAAAGTACAGAATAATAGTGGCAGCCTCGCATTCTGTTGCTTATTAGTGACCTATTAGATCAACGATAGCTGTATCGATGTAGCCATTAGCAAGAGGAGACCGTTGGTTTTGAGTTATTAGCTACGAGTTGTTGTGTGCTATCTAAGTTTAATTAAGATTAGATTTAATATTTGAATTATATTTTAAAATCTTGCCTTGTGCTTGCTCTTGCCTTCTCATCGAACTTGTGTTTCGATATGTGGCCAAAACAATACGGTTATAAATCCAATTGCCCCTATACATAATTATATTAATTTAACGTAGCCCCACTACGGCGCTACGGTGCTACGCGGCGACGCTACTGGCTACAACATTACGTAACCTGCCGTGATACACGTCCGGACTAATTAATAATATCATATTGACGACACGGTTGGCGTAGTGGCTAAGCGATTAGCTTTCTGCGCTAAGTGTCGCGGGTTCGATCCCCGCACGGAACAAATATTTGTATGATCTACAGATAATTGTTTCGGGTCTGGGCGTTTGTGTATGTGAATATATGTGTTTGTAAACGCACCCACGATACAGGAATTATTCCTAGTGTGGGGCAACGTTTTTTTAAAAAAAAAAAAAAAAAAAAAAAAAAAAAAAAAAAAAAAAAAAAAAAAAAAAAAAATCTTTATTTCCTAAGAATACTTACTATTAAAGATAGTTTTTGTGTTTTATTCATATACATGGCTGTGAATTTACGTAAACATAATTATTATTAACTCGGTTGTCTAGTAAAACAAATTTCGTACTGCCCCGGGATATGCTAAAATAATTATTATTTTATACAATGGAAGCCTCAGACAAAACAAGTGAATAAAATATAAAATTAAACCTCTTCGGTGTCTCAGTAACAGTCCTTAAGTACTTGATAAAACCTCGCAGCGCTACGCTTTACGTAGCAGCTCTTTTTCGTAGCATAGTGCTACGAGAATATGCTACGTAGATACTCGCTGCGTCGCCGTCGCCGTCGGTTACAAAATGCAAAAGCAAAAGTGTATTCTGAATAAAAACTTGAGTTAGTTGAAATCTTTATGTACTCATAGTAAGTTGCGAGTGTGCGTGTGTGAGAGCGCGAGAGCGTGTGTGTGCGTTATTTTCTTTCTTTGTTGCTGCGTGCTTATTATTTTTGAAGAGAAAACAGAATCTTACAAACACACAAACAAATAATTTTGTAATATGTGACGTTACGTACTGCTTATCACTTGTCACTAAATGTATTAGCTAATCACATCTTGACGACACGGTTGGCGCAGTGGCTAAGCGATTAGCTTTCTGCGCTACGTGTCACGGGTTCGATCCCCGCACGGAACAAATATTTGTATGATCTACAGATAGTTGTTTCGGGTCTGGTTGTGTGTGCATGTGACATGTATGTTTGTAAACTGTACCCACGATACAGGAGAAATCCTAGTGTGGGGCAATGTTTTTTTAAGAAAAAAAAAAAAAGAAAAAAAAATCGATTACATCACTGGTTTGTGATAAGTTAATCTATACATACATTAATGTGACTACTAAATAATATAAATTAATGTGATACTATATCTACTGTTAGTGGGAGTCGTATTGCTGTTAGTTGCCATCCACTGGGAGTACTGATCGTTTTCTCCTAGATATTGTGAGTTAATAACGTGTACATAGTCATGGGTTTGTTGTGCCGCCGCGACGCGACACCGAGGTGACGTCACACCGACGCGACGCGATACCGAGGTGATGTCACACCGACGCGAACGGCGACGATGTTTATTGTGTTACATACAGATGTTATCATGAGGGCACATTTTTTATTATGGCTTTGTATTTACGTCATTATTAATGGTTTTATATTACGGCACGGCACGGCAATTTATTTATATAACAAGATGGAGCCCAATTCCATACTTATAAGTAGCTAACTAAAACTTTTGATGATCTGTATTTGTAGTCCACCCAGTCCACCCAGTTTACACTATACGGAGTTAGGAGCGCTTTGCTTGTGATTACGGAGATATCAACGGAGGGCATGACTCATGACAATGGAATGCTTTTACGGAATACTATCTGTTAGCTGGTTTCAACATGCCTAATGTCTAGGCCTGCATTGTTAAACAAGTATCTGAACTGTTTGTTACCAAATACTTGTTTCTTGAGCAATCACTTTTAAGGCAAAAGCAAAATGAAACGAAAACAAGTTTACTACGAATTCTGATTTTTGGTTTATTCCGAGTACTCGGGAAATAATAATATAGATCTGAGATAATTTTATTTTTCTTCCTTTGTTCAACAAAGGTTTTGTGCCAAATAGGAATCTAGTTCCACCGCAAAAATATAAAACATTTATAAGCAAAGCAATTACATTGAAATATGATGGAAAATCAATTGCACTACGAATTCGTTCGACATCGGGACGGCGCTGGCGGATCACGCTAACTATTTGCACGACCAGTCGCAGCTAACTATCTGGGATATAAATTGGTTGTACTATAACTGGGTACCAGTCATACTTCTACTATACTACGAAATAATTTGTTTATAGAAATAGAGATCATTACATATTACCATCACGCCTGTATTTCCCGAACCGTTTGGCGAGGTGTAGTGTAGTGTTCACATGATGCTGTTACTAAACGAGCTTTGTTCCATAAGCCCCGGGCAAATCTCCAAACTTCGGAGGAACTGGAAATTATTTAACAAAAAATCTCAATTATAATTTGCCCGAACTGGGGTCAAACCTTGACGAACAACTACTTGTTCGATCAGACGGTTCACTTCACTGCTTTTTAATTCATTTAGACACATACAATATTGTGTGTGTGTGTAAAATGTTCCATAACATAAGTTAATCAGCGCTATAGCGGCGCATTCCCGGCACATCTGTGGCTAATCCGGCCACAAAGAGCGCCAGCACAAAAACAAGCAGTAACTAGTTCAGTGCGGCACAGAGGGCGCTGTCCTCACGTCGCCAACACTCGCGACTTATGTGCCACTGTACTGCAAAGCTCCGCTACGACTTTAGTTTCTTTGAGACGAGACACTCGCTTAGACTAAACAGAGATGGATACGAACAACGTTTTATAATTAATACAAAGAGCTTTGCGTCGAGTACAAACCTATATATATTTTAATTTGAAATAAATTATAACAAGAATATCGTTCAGTAAATATACTTCTCTGAAGAATAAGATAACTGATATATGTACCTAGGCAATGTTATACACTGGTATATCATAAATGCGTTGATAGCTACATACGTCACACCAGTCAGGCAGGATTGTATCGCGTGCACGTGTTGTTGATGGTTGGGGAACTTGGGAGTAGAGCGCTCCTCCTTACATTATTAAATGGAAAATAAATATATTATATTCCTTTCCTTTATAGTCCAGCCGTTCTGTAGTGCAGAGGATTCGCAACAAACTGACGATGTTCCGTTTCATTAAGTTTAATTCCAGAGCTACCGACCGTCACGCTCAGACCTTCTGAGGTCGGTAGAGAAACAGCAGAATACATTTTTGACCGCCGAGATTTCAGAACAAAACATGTAAGAATATTCACGATAATTAATCAAGAATATAATGAATAGCAGCATGAGGTATGATATGACCAATAATGAGGGCCAGCTAATAATTGCGAACTAATGACACGGAAGTGATGACGCACGTGTGATTGGCACAAAACATTCGGTTATTGCCGACCGGTCCGACAGATATTAATTACTGCTCACTATTATTACATACTACATATTATTTATGGACGAAATAATTAAAAGATACGTACAATGGAATTATAACTGTGTACTGCTCTATAGTAATCTGGACCCTATACTGGTTTGTATAAACCCAGCTTTCTTCAATAGTTAGTCAGAGGTGTACTACGAACCTGCTGTCCTGCTCTACCGCTCTTATTTCCAATGTATAGTCCAATGTCAAAGGTTTGATCTAATCGACAGCAATTAGGTATGTATGTTACTGTTCTGTATGTTACTTATACCTAAACGTTTCCTTAATGGAAACCCAATAACATTATTTCCGAGTGACCCAAGATGGGGATGGGGATTAAATAAAGTGTCCTTCATTGTAAAGTGCCTACATATATATAACATTCAAGGTGGAATAGATACATTTTCAGCACAAGCTCTTAATACAGTACTAGCCCCAATAAACAAATGATTGCATTGTATCCACACGATACAAGTTCTCCCTAGCTTGTACGAAGAATATACGAGTACTACAAGAAACTATAAATCTGTACTAACGGCCGTCGGTGTCGGTACATTGATTTATGTTTTGAAAGAGCTTTTTCAATTCCGATTTAAAAATAAATCGGTTTGGAACTCGCGTAGGTTTTGTCAAAATTCTGTGTTATGATGAGGGTTCCGTCAGCCAAGATCACTTCTAAAATAATGAGGATATAATGAATCATTGTATAATGTAAGAGCAAAACCTAGTATAATTTGAACACGCCCGCATCACGTCGCACGGTACCCAACCACGAGCGCCGTGGCCCGGGCAAACTGTAAACTTGTTTTAAACTCCTTTTAAAGTATTTTATTTAGCAAATAGTTGGTTGTCCCAGTTACTGGTCACAGCTTTGCAGTTATCAAGAGACGGTCGGTGGTGCGAAACATTTTACTATAGCGCCGAGATAACGGCGGCGGTGCGCGGCGCGGCGGCGGCGGGGCGACGGTTTAATTTTTATTGAGTAAACATTGTACGCGGTATTATAAAAAATATTATGCAAAGAAATATGGTACGATTTACAAGTAAACGGTTTATTTGCCCTTATGAAATTACAAACATTTTATTATACCGTTTATACCGACCTTGTTAAACGATGTATGTATATCTAGATTTTCTTCGCTACGTGACGTGGATTCAATCAAACATTTGTAGGGCCAAACGAAAACGAAAACGATACGGGAAAAATAACATTAAAGATATTCCACGTAATTCAACCTAAATAAGACGTACATTATGGTTATTGTAATAATATCTGTGAATACTATATCAGTGACCACACTACAGTATAACAACTCATTAGGCAAACGATCGCAATCAGTAATACCGGGTATTGAATGGCCCATTACAATACAATTGAGCCCCGACGCGGCTGGCTCACACGCGGCAATAATAATGTGTTCACGTGTCTGTAACAATGTGTTACGTCGAACGTAGGTAGAAACCTTTTCACGAGCTTTAACTACAAAATATATTTTCATTTAACGTATATCATATATATTTTGGCCTTTTTTACATAAAATTCTCTGTAATATAGTTATACACTATCGTATAGCAATACCTGGTCATTTCACTAAGTAATGTTATTTTATTTGTTCCTTGTGTAATATTACTAATATAGCTCAATGTGTTATAAGAGGTATTTTTTTATTATAGCAACATATAAACCAGATTAATTTCACGCTATTATTTTGAAAAGAGTATCCACAAAGGTTCTTGCCGGTCTCTTTAGAACTATGCACCTGTATCCTCAATTTTAAAAGTGTCTGAAAAGGTCTATTTGAAATAAAAATCTTAGACTTTGAGCATGGTAGAATATATTCGTTCTACAAATATTGGAGAAGAAAAAAAACTGTTTGGAAAAAGAAAAGCCGTATCCAGCGTACAGTTGGTGCGTGGTTGTCTCGTCGCCCGGGGCTCATGGGGTGACCTTGACCTTTAGGGTTCACGACTCGCTGCGTAACCATCACGGGCATGGGCTACAATCGATTGTTTCGTGTTTCAACTAGTTACGTTGACGAATAGTTATTTATGTCGCCTTATACAGTTGTTTTACTTTGTAACGACCGGGTACAAGGACTCCGATAATAGGGTGCAAATTATAATACAACTTAATTTTGTTCACTGAACTGAACTGCCACAATGGTCTAGTGGTCGTAAGCGTTGCTACTGAGCGTGACAGTTTCATTGGAAATTGTCATTTGTTGCTCGGAATTTGGAAATATTCCCGGGACTCGGTTGGCCTTTATAACATGAGACTTAACCTCTAATTAATAAATAACCCTTGATTATCTCTTAAAAACACAAGTGTGATACTAATTTTGATCAATCAAATAAAATTTCTTAGGTTTACCTAATTAGCACCACGCCCGACACATTGGTATCATACGGAACTAGTGGAATTATAAAATAACCTAAAAGTTGGCAACGAAATAGACGTGTTTAGCTGCAGACGGTGCACAAATCGAGGACACCGACCATTTAATAGCAGCCGTCTGGAGAGGGCTGGAGGCGGTTGGAGTTTAAAACAAATGTGAATGATTTTTGTATAATTTCATTAGCGCGGCGGCTGGCGACTCGCCAGCTCCTCGGATTAAGGTGGTAAACCAACAAGACGAGACCCGAAATCTCACTCTAAACAAAATACGGAAAGGAATTCACATGTAAATAGGTGCTGAAGATGTAGAGGCAGAATGCATATAATGCCTAGTCAGGTCGCTCCCTAAGAACATGCGTAGCCCATAGGCACTATACTGCTTAGTCGGGTTGGTATTACACCGAACGTTCCTTCACGCCACATACACGTGGCATCACTGCTCATGGCAAACAGGGCTGTTTTCTCATTAGAACCTCAACTGTGAAGTTGAGCTCGACAATCGGGATCGTTACGTGCTTCATCTTTATTACCCAAAAATTTTTCCTTAATTTTAGCGCCTGTTTCTGGAGCTGTCTATATGATTACGGCGTGATCCTTCTGCTTCAGTCCGTGTGATGTCGCCGGTGGTTCGAGCAGGCTGGACTCTTGCCAGCACTACGCCTTAAACAAATTTACTGTTGGCTTTGCGACGTAAGTGCGCCTAACGACGCGCCACCGGACAATGTGCGCCGCTTCGTATGACTCCACTGCCTCTCACGTACTCTAACGTCTCCAGCTTAACCGCAGCTTAACCACGGCGGAATTTGTTTGAGCTAATTTTTTTAACTTTTTCTCTTTAGTGATTATTGATTTAATAAATATTTGTTTGCTTAAAAAGTAGCAGCGTTGACGTGGACTGCGTATAAAGCTTGAAATTATGTTACAGTAATGTATATTGTTATATTTCTTTTTATGAAAACCATTGGCGTATTTGTGCCCCAGGATGGTGCCGAATTATGTAATTATTCAACTATACCATATACTACTATACTATGTGTGATACATAATTAATAATTATGGACGTATTGGCCACTGACTACTTTTTCACCCGTTTACGTTCACAGGTACACCTAAGTTATTTTTTTTGTCTTCTATCTACTTTGAAACTAAACTACTATTCTTGTTTTACCTAGTTTCCGAGAAAAGTGCAACACAGAAACCTGAACCAATATTTCACCAACAGTTGGAGTGCAGGACAGGAAAAGTATCGCTATCGAATAATACTTTAAGCGTCGAACGAGTTATTTACCGAGCTGCACACACATATGTTAAGGAGTTGGATGGCATCCGATTGTGCCGGGTTCGAGCGCGACAACTTGTGCTAACTTCTGCGACACTGAGCTCTACCAAGCTCAAAAAAGTTAAGTGCTAGACACGAGGTAGAAGTTTCCATGGAGATTTTGAAATTGTTCAGAGTGTCACGAAAATGTTGAATATATAAGTTGTTCTGTCGTTCGTAAGTAGTTTTCGTGTATATAAATTTAGTGGCTCTAAACTAAATTTGAAGTTTTAAGTTATGAATAAAACAATATTAATGAAGTTCCTTGTACGGGTGGATATGTTTTTAATAACCACTATAACACATGAGCACCGGATACATTTCTCGTTCAATTGAAAGTTCTACATGTCTGTTGAATGTTAATGTAACGTCTGCCTTGCGTCTTGCTCTAGTGTTCTGCCTGAGCTGTCGAAGAGACGTCGAATTGTTTTGACATGTTTAGGATGTGTATAGTTCGTTGACTTTCGACGAAACAGACCAGCGGGAGTGAGGGTAGGGGCGCCGCGGTTCGGGAGGAGGGTTGCGTGTCGCGGATGCAGTTTGTAAACAGTTTGATGGTGAATACAAATTGGCAGTGCTCTCCGCCCCGTCGCGTCGGTGATGTAGATAGACACAGAAGTTCCATTGATATCCTGCAAGCGCAATCAATTCATTAATAATAACTAAGCGGCTACGACAAATTTTACTTTAACTGACATGATTGGTTATATTGGTATATTGGTGTACCCAATTGAGAGATTTGATCAGCCTTTCATACGTATATAGATATCACTGAAGTGCGTGCAATCTTAGCAACTTACTATTCCAAATGGTTCCATGTTACTTATAATGTCCTAACTATGAATGTATTCTCCCTTTTCGCACTTTTCCTTCTGTGCTGTATAATTTCGGCGTTGGTTTGGATGTAATTTAAATCGTATTAGCGCGTGGGAGCGCGCAGGTGTGCTCGACGCGCACGCCACCCGCGCATTACTGCGGCGCGGGCGCGGCGGCGGCGGCGGTGCGCCGGTCACCACGTGCAACAGCGGTGATCCCTCTATTGTTGGACACAATGTGTTTTTGCCGCATGTGATCCCATTGTCAGGTGGATAAAGTAGCCTTTAGATATCATGTGGATAGAATTGTATTCTATTTTCGAATTGTATGATACTGATATTTCTGAGAATCAAATTCTGGCAATCATTGATTATGGACTACCAAAAAGATTCCTCTAAACCTCTAAACAGATGCAGCCCGTTACAGAATATCGTAATATTGTTAAACCATAATACTTACATATAACATCACACATTATTTTTTAATAAACTTGAATGATGATACTATAGTTTATGTTTGACAGAATCATAAGGTTAATTACTTTTTTGTAAATAACACAAGAATTTGGTTTTTCATGTCGCCGATATCAAACATTTTACCCCAAGAATCTGTAAGAATATACAAAGTCACTGTTAATATCGGGGCGACACCAAAGTGTTCGCTCATAAATCACTGCCACTTCGCGACTAACTTTAATTCGCCGTCCCATCATCTCGCACGCTCTTACTTTAAAATTATTCCGCGGTCGATAGCGCCGCGGTTCAATACAAAGTTACATATAATAGGAAATCTCATAAACTCGTAAATTTATGAAAACGTTGTACACATCATCTTGTACAAACATCGAACACATTATTATGGGATTAATGGACCTCAATATAATTCGAGGTTGAAACTACAGCCATTTTCAATTTTATTTCTCAGTAATAATCCAATTTTGGGGAGAACTTTATAATATGGAGGAGAAAACCTCCTAAAACCGTTATCTCTTATTTTGTTGAAGATAAACTGTGATCTCTCAAGTTCTCACACCCCTCGCTGGTCCTCGTTATAGTTACGTGCTAGTGGCCACTATCTACTAACGACAAGACTTGTAATTACATATTAGGAAGACATCTTCTATTTCCAGTTGTACTTAGGACTTTGTAATTACGTTTGTGATCGTAGACTTTTAATTATATCGTATGTCGTCCGCGCGGGTTTAGGGGGGGGGGGGAGGTATGGTGGTAATGTACGGGCAGGCTTCCATTTAACTGCTGTATTTGGTTCGCATTGATATTAAAATGTGAATGGTATAGCCCAAATATAAAGCTTCAATGGTTTGGAATATATTGGTTATAGGTACCTACTCGTATATATTTGGTATTATTTCATGTGGAATTGTAAGCCCCATGTTTCAACATGGGGAATATTAACATGTTTCGTACAATTTCATGACAGGTATCATACACATTCATATTGC
The DNA here is from genome assembly GCA_947562105.1 of Shargacucullia verbasci. NCBI lineage: Eukaryota > Metazoa > Arthropoda > Insecta > Lepidoptera > Noctuidae > Shargacucullia > Shargacucullia verbasci. The sequence goes on along the minus strand of OX387289.1, from coordinate 306,663 downwards.
ATAAACATTATTACATATTACGTCAATTCATAATTAGTGTGCGATTCATGAAGCATTATAAATTCAATGCATATCGATAACTTGCTTGAATTTACAATATTATTATGTTAAGGACGCACAATAGACGTTTTATGATATCACTAACAGAATACCAACTGTGTACCACGCTTGTGTTAATTTTAATTAACGTTATATTAATTATATGAATGATTTCTGAACATCAAACAATTTGAAAAAGTTTAATAAAGAAAACCAGAACACTTAAATTCTCAATAAAAATCCATCGTAAGATATGGTACGGGTTGACGCATTATGGTAGGTCTGTTAACTATACCCACGATTCAGGAATGATCCTATGTAAAATTTCTAAGGGCTCGAGCTCTAAGAGTACATACAAGTTGATGTACTCGCACAGAATGCGCAGGTTATTTTAATCCACGGCAGCAGCTAGTTCGCTTACTATATGGAAATTTAATGCGCGTAGCTTGAGTAAAAAGGTGTCGATGTGTCCACACCCTAACGTAAACCATGTCACATGTTCATGGATGTTTACGATGTGCAGAATACATTGGTCGCTCATATAAAATTTAATTGCAAAACGGACTTATCTGTGTTCGTGTACCTGTGTATGGTGAGTCCATCTTTTTAATGTTTATGCTTGATTTCATCACCAAAGTGGGCTATACCTAAACAAGTTATGGGGCACTTTGTGGTGCATCTCGATATACATATGTATATGGGTGAGATACATTCAATACGTAGAATATATTCATATTGGCATTTAGATTTTGAATCTAAATGCGAAAGAGAGATATCAATAAAATTATAATTATAATTATTATAGATATGCAGCTTTAAATGTCATAACATATAACTATTTACAACAATCAATGTTAAATAAATGCTAGGTCAGTGTATATATGATTTTTTAACTTATGTGTACTCAGAAGGAGTTTACCTGAGTTTGTCGAGTATGTCTTAAGGATGCTGCAGAGGAAATAATCTTACAATTGCAAGAAGCAATTGAGTAGTCCAGGAAAAGATCTTCCCCTATCGGTGAGTATCCGCAAGTTCTTGACATTGACCTTTTTACTGAAAGGTGTTTCGACACACCATCGACCATTTGGACACACAATCAACCGGATCTTGCAACCAATTGAATCTACACATTCAGATTCATTTAGTTGCTGACATAATCATTTACTGAATAACGCTTACAAATTGACGTCACAAAACATTAGTTTGCGCACAAACAACAGATGCCCCGAAATAATCGACAATCATCTGAACAATACCTAAAATCACCCACACATCGACTCGACACTTTACCTGCAACTATGATAATTGTAGTTTGCGACCATCTTCAGTTGGCCGGGCGTCAACAAAGCGGCGATTAGTGCGCATTCACGTCGGCGGCCGCGGCGTGACGGCCGGTGCGGTGCGGTGCGGTGCGGTGCGGTGCCGCGCGACAATGCCTCGTTAGCAGGTGCGCTGACGCCGCGCCTCGCTGCGGTCACACCACCATAATTGTCTAGTAGGCATTGTTACTAAGGCTGCATCTGTTAGACTGACCATATTTATTTCTCACGTCCAGTAGAAGAAATTTATTTTCGAGTGGAACAAACACTTTTCTTCGCAGCAGTACTTACACGATTACTTACGATTTTCACATAAAAATAGTGTACTTAAAGACATACCTACACATAGTATTTATCTTACGGTGCGTGCCAGTAAGGTCATTTATATAGATTATATAATTTCTCTTGCCAGTAAGTGCCAAACCTAACAAATCCACACTACGAGTATCATAAATGCGAAAATAATTCTGTGAGTTTGTTTGTTATCTCATCATGACAAAATAACTAAACCGATCCTTATTAAAGTTTGCAAATACGTAGCCTCGGTCCTAGAGAAGGACACATGCTTATTTTTTACTATTGTAACAAATAAGTTATTAACTAATAGATACAACAGCTAGATAAATATAATTATTTGACATCTAGTTATATGTGATTCTACCTATCACAGTCCACTTTTGGACATAGGCCTTTCCCAAAGATAAAGGTAAAGCCTATCTATCTCGCAGGATATGAAAGCTGGCAAGTTATACATTTTAAATATATAAAAAATAAGATAGAAGAAAGGAAAAGAAAGAAAAAAGAGAAGAAAGAAGATAGAAATAACCTTATATTTTTATACGATACAACTATTACAAAAGCAATAATATAACTAAGATTGTATCGCGTCGAAGTAACGTAGCATTTGTAGTGCCGCGTAGCTCGCAAGCCTACGGACCGTAGCGCCACGTAGCACGCATGCCTACGGACCGTAGCGCCACGTAGCACGCATGCCTACGGACCGTAGCGCATACGTAGAACATGATGGTAGGCGATAGTATTGTTAATTTTAGGACAAATATAATACAATGGATTAATTTAGTAATCGACGGTGGATTGAACATGCTTTGTTTTAGTCACCACCATTAACACTTTCTACAAGTTATAGGAATCCTAATGAACTGAGTATTTAGATGCAGTAACTTTATTAATATACTATTAACACGACCAAACGTTGTATGTGTATAAAGGCGTTCAGGGACTTAGCGCCGTTTCAATAGTCGTGTTATAGAGCGAGGCAACCGGTGCATTGGTGTGCCGCACGAGATCGCCGGCTGAATGCAGCAATCGTCTTACGAGCGGGCCCGGCTTAGTGTCCGCCAGTTTAGCTCGTGTCGGCCATTGTGTCGACACACAGAACATTACTTGGGCAGAGCAACACTACATTACTTAAAGCGTAACTGTGACGGTTAAAAATTAAAATAATAAAATAACTGATGTTTGTTTACATGTTATTATTGAAACGACTGTGTGAACTACTGACAGGTATTGTATATACGTTTCGATTGACAGTACGTCGGTGCAGCTACTAAAAATTGTATCGTGGAGGTCCGTAGGTTACTCCGAGGATTAAAAAACAAATTCAGTTTGGTTTGAATATCTTTTTTTCATAGAACAACGACTGTACTATGAGTCATTTCAGAAACACGGGTTTCATCAATAAAACTAATTAGTTGAAATAAAAAATAAAAAACCTTGATACGCAGAGCCATGTTATCACATTCCGCCACAGCTGGCAATAAATCCAGTTTAAACCCAAGACGAAGTTCACAAATTAAACTAAAAATCACTTGTGAAGGCCATCTATTAGGCTTTGTGTGCAATTCATCGCGGATTACCGCGTCAACCGACGACGACGCGCGTTTGTTTAATGAGATCGTGCGTCACAGCGGCGGCGGCGCGACGCTATCTGACGCCATTTGCAAAGATGGCCGTAAGCATGTCCTCGTGGACTGTTGACTGTTAAGGTCATCTGACATAGTTCAAATGCGTGAAAGGCATTTTGGTCATATATAGAATCATTTTACAATAATAACTTCTGCATTGCTTTGCCAGTGCTACGTGTTTCGTTTATGATTACATAGAACCTATACGGTTATATTGTACGTTTATCTGAAAATATACACACATTCATGGCTGCGGTATTGTCTTAACAGGAACTGTAAGATATTATATTGTTACGAGCAGGGGCTGCTCTAGCCCATGTAACACCCGGGTGCAAAAAATACCCCGGCGCTATAAATTAGAACTTTGCACTGTTTTTGTATCGAAGTATTGCAAGCGGCGCTCGGCGCCCCCTGAGAACCTGCGCCGATATGTACTGCATACCCTGCATTATAGGTAAAGCCGGCACTGGTTACGAGTCTGTTTCTTTTAAAATGTGTTGAGCCAGACTGGCGTCGTGTCTGTCCTAACCTCCAATATTTCGCACTAATACACGTAATAAAGGCCAAATCTGGGCCCGCTCGTAAAACGCTCGTTTCACAGTTTATTTTAACATCTGATCATATATTTTATGGTCTCTAAACGTTTATTGAAGCCTTATGTTCAAACTCACATCAATGAAATATAACTTTTAAAAATATCTGGAAATAAAACGGGTCATTAATCATTTTCATTGAGTAAATCACCACACTTGCCAAACAGAATGGTGAATGTGAATTCTCATCAATGTCAAAAAAAAAAGCCACCAAAAAAAGGAAGCTCAAGGTGCATCTGAATCTCTCGTTATCTAAATTTATTTAGATAGTTGAAATCATAACGGACTTGCCAACATAGAAGTCGGTATGATTCGATTCGATACCGGCATTATAGTTATTTTGATATGACTTACTAAAATTTTCTCGTACTGAAAAAAAGTTTTCGTTTTAGTCATAAATACCTCGGTGGTGTCTTTACACGGCTTTGGACTAGAAATGTACAGATTATCATTGAGATGAACTGCGTATCTAGAAAGATGGCATTACCAAAAGATTGAACAAATACTACAATTGACTGTCAGAGTTGATTTTCATCCAGATTTACACTCGGAAATAAACGTCACAATATAACTGAGTATAATAGTGACAGCATTAAATGCGGCAACAGTTAGTGGGCCACAGTGTGGCGAGGACGCAGCTGTGTTCAGTTGGACCCACCCCAGGGGGGCCAATGTCAGTTAGAACTTAGGTTGCAGATAATATGAGAATAAATTCTACTTTTTATGATTTTAATAAATATTAGCGGTCAAGTCAATGCTATGGAACTAGTGAGTGTTAGATCATGTGTCGGAATCAGTTTCACACACTGTAAACCGCTGGCATTATACAGATCTGCACTGGTGTGTTTTATAGGCGCCGCGCGATGAGTTGCAACTGTTGCGCGGCTGGTCGGCACGCGTCCCGACACACGAGCCGCGCCCGCCACCGCCACGACTGGAACATACAGATTTGACCTAGTACTACCGCAGTTTAGCGCTGATTGGGTCTTATTATAATAATTTTATTCCTTTACCTCACAATATTTTATCTTTATTTGTGTACATCTCTTAGAACGAAACCAACAGTTTCTTTGCTTAAGTATCTATCATCTTAAAAGTACCACAAGATCACTGATCTATTTGAAAGTATACATTTAATATTTTTTTCATTTCCTTTCAATATAATGAACAAAGATATACAACATTGTTGGCAGTTGTTGAGATCGTGATCGTCGGGAGATGCAGTGGTAATGTGTATAGCAGCATGTGTATATCTATATATATAAAGATGAATTGCTGTTCTTTAGTCTCGCTAAAATTCGAGAACGGCTCAACCGATTTGGCTAATTTTGGTTTTGAAATATTTGTGGAAGTCCAGGGAAGGTTTATATGGTGAGGAAATCATTTTTTTCAAATCAAATCAAATAATATATTTGTGATTCACAGGTAAAATAGGTCTTAATTAAGTATAAAAATGGAGTTCATTCTTTGATCAGCCTCATGGGCATACAAATGTCAAAAGCAAAATAGTACAATAATTAAATTTCATCATTAATACATTAAAATTATAACATTCAAAATGACCGATGATATTAAAACAGTCAATCAGTCATTCAATCGGACACTAACCAAAGTTGTGTTTAAGAATTCGTCGATAGAATATAATGAGTGTGGAATGAGAAATTGAAACAATTTATTTTTGAAAACGTGATTGTCTCTACACTCCTTAATGATATTAGGGATTTTGTTATATATCTTTGGCGCCATAGCAAACACGCTTTTTTCATACAGGGTAGTTTTATATTGTCTACAAAGATTGGTATAAAGTATACTCCTGTTGCGAGACCTAAGCTCAAATCTAAATAACGATGGATGGTGCCTGATAAAGAGAGCCGTTTCAAATATATACAACGATGGTACAGTAAGTAATTTTAAATTAATAAAATGATGCTTACAGCTATCAGTTCTTTTTAAACTACACATAGCGCGAATGCAACTTTTTTTGACATTTAAACACTTTTTCCCAATTAGTGGCCTTTCCCCAGAAAATTATTGCATACCTCAGCCTAGGAGCAACAAAACCATGATAAGCAACAAGCAAAGTTGGAAGACTAACTTTTTTTGCTAGCATGTAAAGGCTGTACGATGATTGTGACAATTTTTTACATACAAATTCTATGTGGCGTTGCCATTTCAAGTTGCTATCTATGTGCTGTTGTCGTTAATTCAACTTCTTTGCCATTATATTGTATTTGTGTATTTAATTTTTGATTCGTTTTCTGTTTGAATTGTATTAATTTAGTTTTATCAATATTTATTACTAAATTATTGTTTTGTAACCATTGAATTATTGAAATTAAGCTATTACTTATGATGTTTTCATTTTTATAGACAACAGTACAGTCGTCCGCAAACATTATCATCTGATTATTAGTCTATTTAGGTAGGTCATTAATATAGATAATAAAAAGGAGTGACCCTAAAACACTCCCTTGTGGAACTCCAAATTTAACTTTTCTAGGAGTGGATCTATAATGTATTTCTTCTTTAGTAGTAGGACAAATTTTTTGTATACTCGTGATCTGAGTTCTATTACTGAGATACGATTTCAATAAATCCAGAGTATTGCCCCTAACAGCATATAATTCAAGTTTATTTAATAGTATTGTATGATCCACGAAATCAAACGCCTTTGACATATCCATATACAATGGGCGACACTGGCGGTAGTACACTTTGTTAACAAAATTCTTTGCACGGTTCGCGATGAATTAACCACGCCTATATTTTGCTTCCACCAATGAGAGCAGATATAAGTATACCTGTGATAAGAGCGGCAACAGCGCGGTGTCATATTACGACAAGATCTTTTGGCGCTATTAACGCTGAACAAAAACAATCACCGGACACACAGTCACAGTCGCCCTCGCATAATTATTTATTAAATTATAAATCACAATCACTCTATTTAATGTATTCTAACGTCCAATGTAAACGTCCAATTTCGTACAATTCACTTAACTGTTCACTAAAACTACCTATTCTACGTTACCTGTCCTGCCCCTATAAAAATAAAGCGTCCAATTTTGCAAAATCACAGTAAAGGCGGTAAAACTCCTGCGCTTCCGAAATTGTAAAATAATGACGCTTGCGACGTCACAGGACCGCGGCGACACACTGACCTACATATATAGGCTTAACGGGGGCAGGCGCAGGGATTCGAAAAGAAAGTGAAATAGAAACAAACAAACTTAGATTTGTTTCTTTCGCACATACTTAATCTTCCATTAACGTAAGAGTACGTAATATGAAGTAATAACTTCCGCATGCATTATTTATTTTCGTATCTAATTCTGATGACACGCTTTGACTTTTATGGCTCAAGCATAAAGTATATCTGACAAATGACTATATGTATCACTGTTTTCCCTTACATATTTTAAAATAGGGACTGACCCGGGTACGTCTTAAAACTGCGGCCAGACACCGGAGGACGGGGAGCAGCGTCCTCTCACTAATCGGTGAGCCACTGCGATCCCCAAGCCGCCTGCCAAACGTGGGGATTATGGCAAACCCCCCCTTGAGGGAGGCCTTCGTTCAGCAGTGGACGTCTTCTGGCTGATGATGATGATGATGTCAATTACTTAAGATTTTAACAACAAAAATATATATAAATAAATAACACAATTTTTATATTAATATCAGACTGAGCCACAGCGAAGTTTGGCCAGGTTTAGCTAGTATTATTATAATCCAAATTATTTGAAAATAATCGCAAACGAAACCGTCTTAGTATATTTATTTTTTACCGCTGTAAGTAAAATATTTGTTTGAAATATTATACTTACGAGTACCGTAAAATGGGGCTATTTGGGAAACACGGGGCAATTTGGGACTAACATTTGTTTTTAGAAATTTTGACATATTTTCTAAACTAAATCAATATTTCCTTTGTCATTGAAAGCATCCTACACTACGGCTGTTTAAAAGCAGTTACTACTCCATGAGAAGCACACATAATGATCCCTTTACTAAATCTCAATTAGCCCCGCGCTTCCGATATAGCCCCATTTTACGGTATATCATTTGAGTAGATTCATCGAGACAAATTAATCGAACAGTAATATTTATTGTTACATGTATAATATGTTTATGGAATGGTATAATGCATTTTAGAAGTTTTGAAGCCAAATCAGTCGATGTCGATTTATATAAGTGAAACATGCTATTGAATTTTCTCAAATCACTCAAATTCTCAAATCACTAAAATATTCACATCACTCAAATTCTCAAATCACAATCTCTCAAATCACTCAAATTCTCAAATCACAAACTCTCAAATCACTCAAAATTCTCAAATATCTATTCCTCAAATCACTCAAATTCTCAAATCACTCAAATTCTCAAATTCTCAAATTCTCAAATCACTCAAAATTCTTAAATCTCAAATCTCAAACTCTCTATCAAACTCTCAAATCTCAAATCCTCAAACTCAAATATCAACCTCGCAAATCTCAAACTCTCAAATCTCAAATTCTCAAATCACTCAAAATTCTCAAATATCTATTCTTCAAATCACTCAAATCTCTCACATTTCAAGATCTCAAATTCTCAAATCTTAATACCTTAAATCACTCAAAATTCTGAAATCTATCAAATTTCAACTTCTCAAATTTCAACTTCTCAAATTTCAACTTCTCATATTGAAATTCTCAAATTCTCAATATCATCCTCTCAAATCTCAAATTCTCAAATCACTCAAATTCTCAAATCACTCAAATTCTCAAATCACTCAAATTCTCAAATCACTGAAATTCTCAAATCACAAACTCTGTATCAAACTCTCAAATCTCAAATTCTCAATCTCAAATATCATCCTCTCAAATCTCAAATCACTCAAATTCTCAAATCACAAACACTCATATCACTCACAATTCTCAAATCTCAAATTCTCAAATCACTAAAATTCTCAAATTTCAAATTATCAAATCACTCAAATTCTCAAATCACTCAAATTCTCAAATTCTCAAATCACTCAAATTTTCAAATCATTCAAATTCTCAAATCACTCAAATTCTCAAATCACTCAAATTCTCAAATCACTCAAATTCTCAAGTCTCTAATTCTCAAATCTCAAACTCTCTATCAAACTCTCAAATCACTCAAATTCTCAAATCACTCAAATTCTTAAATCACTCAAATTCTCAAATCTCAAATTATCAAATCACTCAAATTCTCAAATCACTCAAATCACTCAAATTCTCAAATGACTCAAATTCTCAAATCACTCAAATTCTCAAATCACTCAAATTATCAAATCACTCAAATTCACAAAGCACTTAAATTCCCAAATCACTCAAATTCTCAAATTCTCAAATCACTCAAATTAAAAAAAATCTCAGTATCTCAAATCACACACTCAGATCTCAAATTCTCAAATCACTCAAATTCTCAAATCACTCAAATTCTCAAATCACTCAAATTCTCAAATCACTCAAATTCTCAAATCACTCAAATTCTCAAATCACTCAAATTCTCAAATCACTAACTCAAATCTCAAATTATCAAATCACTCAAAATTCTCAAATCACTCAAATTCTCAAATCACTCAAATTCTCACATCACTCAAATTCTCAAATCACTCAAATTCTCAAATCACTCAAATTCTTTAATCACTCAAATTCTCAAATCTCAAATCTCAAATTCTCAAATCACTCAAATACTCAAATCACAATCTCTCAAATCACTCAAATTCTCACATCACTCAAATTCTCAAATCACTCAAATTCTCAAATCACTCAAATTCTCAAATCACTCAAATTCTCAAATCACTCAAATTCTCAAATCACAAACACTCATATCACTCACAATTCTCAAATCTCAAATTCTCAAATCACTAAAATTCTCAAATTTCAAATTATCAAATCACTCAAATTCTCAAATCACTCAAATTCTCAAATTCTCAAAACACTAACTCAAATCTCAAATTATCAAATCACTCAAAATTCTCAAATTCTCAAATCACTCAAATTCTCAAATCACTCCAATTCTCAAATCACTCAAATTCTCAAATCACTCAAATTCTCAAATCTCAAATTCTCAAATCTCAAAATCTCAAATCACTCAAATTGGCAAATCACTCAAATTCTCAAATCACTCAAATTCTCAAATCTCTAATTCTCACATCACTCAAATTCTCAAATCTCATATTCTCAAATAACTCAAATACACAAATCACAATCTCTCAAATCACTCAAATTCTCACATCACTCAAATTCTCAAATCACTCAAATTCTCAAATCACTCAAATTCTCAAATCACTCAAATTCTCAAATCACTCAAATTCTCAAATCTCAAATTCTCAAATCTCAAAATCTCAAATCACTCAAATTAGCAAATCACTCAAATTCTCAAATCACTCAAATTCTCTAATCACTCAAATTCTCAAATCTCAAATTCTCAAATCACTCAAATTCTCAAATCACAAACTCTCAAATCACTATCTCTAAATCACTATAAATTCTCAAATTCTCAAATCACTCAAATTCTCAAATCACTCAAATTCTCAAATCACTCAAATTCTCAAATCACTCAAATTCTCAAATCACTCAAATTCTCAAATCACTCAAAATTCTCAAATCACTCAAATTCTCAAGTCACTCAAATTCTCACATCACTCAAATTCTCAAATCACTCAAATTCTCAAATCTCAAATTCTCAAATCACTCAAATACTCAAATCACAATCTCTCAAATCACTCAAATCCTCACATCACTCAAATTCTCAAATTCTCAAATCACTCAAATTCTCAAATCACTCAAATTCTCAAATCACTCAAATTCTCAAATCACTCAAATTCTCAAAATCTCAAATCACTCAAATTCTCAAATCACTCAAATTCTCAAATCTCAAACTCTGTATCAAACTCTCAAATCTCAAATTCTCAATCTCAAATATCATCCTCTCAAATCTCAAATCACTCAAATTCTCAAATCACAAACACTCATATCACTCACAATTCTCAAATGTCAAATTCTCAAATCACTAAAATTCTAAAATTTCAAACAATCTAATCACTCAAATTCTCAAATTCTCAAATCACTAAAATTCTCAAATCACTCAAATTCTCAAATCACTCAAATTCTCATATCACTCAAATTCTCAAATCACTCAAATTCTCAAATCACTCAAATTCTCAAATCACTCAAATTCTCAAATTCTCAAAACACTAACTCAAATCTCAAATTATCAAATCACTGAAAATTCTCAAATTGTCAATTCTCTCAAATCACTCACATTCTCAAATCACTCAAATTATCAAATCACTCAAATTCTCAAATCACTCAAATTCTCAAATCACTCAAATTCTCAAATCACTCAAAGTCTCAAATCACTCAAATTTTCAAATCTCAAATCTCAAATTCTCAAATCACTCAAATACTCAAATTCTCAAATCACTCAAATCACTCAAATTCTCAAATCACTCAAATTCTCACATCACACAAATTCTCAAATCTCAAATCTCAAATTCTCAAATCACTCAAATACTCAAATCACAATCTCTCAAATCACTCAAATTCTTAAATCACTTAAATTCTCAAATCACTCAAATTCTTTAATCACTCAAATTCTCAAATCACTCAAATTCTCAAATCACTCAAATACTCAAATCACAATCTCTCAAATCACTCAAATTCTCACATTACTCAAACTCTCAAATCACTCAAATTCTCAAATCACTCATATTCTCAAATCACTCAAATTCTCAAATCTCAAATCTTAAATTCTCAAATCACTCAAATACTCAAATCACAATCTCTCAAATCACTCAAATCATCACATAACTCAAATTCACAAATCACTCAAATTCTCAAATCACTCAAATTCTCAAATCACTCAAATTCTCAAATTCTCAAATCACTCAAATCACTCAAATTCTCAAATCACTCAAATTCTCAAATCACTCAAATTCTCAAATTATCAAATCACTCAAATCACTCAAATTCTCAAATCACTCAAATTCTCAAATCACTCAAATTCTCAAATCTCAAACTCTGTATCAAACTCTCAAATCTCAAATTCTCAATCTCAAATATCATCCTCTCAAATCTCAAATCACTCAAATTCTCAAATCACAAACACTCATATCACTCACAATTCTCAAATCTCAAATTCCCAAATCACTAAAATTCTCAAATTTCAAATTATCACATCACTCAAATTCTCAAATCACTCAAATTCTCAAATTCTCAAAACACTAACTCAAATCTCAAATTATCAAGTCACTGAAAATTCTCAAATCACTCAAATTCTCAAATCACTCAAATTCTCAAATCACTTAAATTCTCAAATCACTCAAATTCTTTAATCACTCAAATTCTCACATCACTCAAATTCTCAAATCTCAAATCTCAAATTCTCAAATCACTCAAATACTCAAATCACAATCTCTCAAATCACTCAAATTCTCACATCACTCAAATTCTCAAATCACTCAAATTCTCAAATCACTCAAATTCTCAAATCACTCAAATTCTCAAATCACTCAAATTCTCAAATCACTCAAATTCTCAAATCACTCAAATTCTCAAATCACTCAAATTCTCAAATCACTCAAATTCTCAAATCACTCAAATTCTCAAATCACTCAAATTCTCAAATCACTCAAATTCTCAAATCTCAAATTCTCAAATCACTCATATACTCAAATCATAATCTCTCAAATCACTCAAATCCTCACATAACTCAAATTCTCAAATTATCAAATCACTCAAATTCACAAATCACTCAAATTCTCAAATCTCAGTATCTCAAATCACACACTCAGATCTCAAATTCTCAAATCACTCAAATTCTCAAATCACTCAAATTCTCAAATTACTCAAATTCTCAAATCACTCAAATTCTCAAATCACTCAAATTCTCAAATCACTCAAATTCTCAAATTTTAAATTCTCAAATCACTCAAATTCTCAAATCTCAAACTCTGTATCAAACTCTCAAATCTCAAATTCGCAAACTCAAATATCAACCTCTCAAATCTCAAACTCTCAAATCTCAAATTCTCAAATCACTCAAATTCTCAAATCACTCAAAGTCTCAAATCACTCAAATCACTCAAATTCTCACATCACTCAAATTCTCAAATCTCAAATTCTCAAATCACTCAAATACTCAAATATCAATCTTTCAAATCACTCAAATTCTCACATCACTCAAATACTCAAATCACTCAAATTCTCAAATCACTCAAATTCTCAAATCACTCAAATTCTCAAATCACTCAAATTCTCAAATCACTCAAATTCTCAAATCACTCAAATTCTCAAATCACTCAAATTCTCAAATTCTCAAATCACACAAATTCTCAAATCACTCAAATTCTCAAATCACTCAAATTCTCAAATCACTCAAATTCTCAAATCACTCAAATTCTCAAATCACTCAAATTCTCAAATTCTCAAATCACTCAAATTCTCAAATCACTCAAATTCTCAAATCACTCAAATTCTCAAATCACTCAAATTCTCAAATTCTCAAATCACTCAAATTCTCAAATCACTCAAATTCTCAAATCACTCAAATTCTCAAATCACTCAAATTCTCAAATCACTCAAATTCTCAAATCTCAAACTCTGTATCAAACTCTCAAATCTCAAATTCTCAAATCACTCAAATTCTCAAATCACTCAAATTCTCAAATCACTCAAATTCTCAAATCACTCAAATTCTCAAATTCTCAAATCACTCAAATTCTCAAATCACTCAAATTCTCAAATCACTCAAATTCTCAAATCACTCAAATTCTCAAATCTCAAACTCTGTATCAAACTCTCAAATCTCAAATTCTCAATCTCAAATATCATCCTCTCAAATCTCAAATCACTCAAATTCTCAAATCACAAACACTCATATCACTCACAATTCTCAAATCTCAAATTCCCAAATCACTAAAATTCTCAAATTTCAAATTATCACATCACTCAAATTCTCAAATCACTCAAATTCTCAAATTCTCAAATCACACAAATTCTCAAATCACTCAAATTCTCAAATCACTCAAATTCTCAAATCACTCAAATTCTCAAATCACTCAAATTCTCAAATCACTCAAATTCTCAAATTCTCAAATCACTCAAATTCTCAAATCACTCAAATTCTCAAATCACTCAAATTCTCAAATCACTCAAATTCTCAAATTCTCAAATCACTCAAATTCTCAAATCACTCAAATTCTCAAATCACTCAAATTCTCAAATCACTCAAATTCTCAAATCTCAAACTCTGTATCAAACTCTCAAATCTCAAATTCTCAAATCCCTCAAATTCTCAAATCACTCAAATTCTCAAATCACTCAAATTCTCAAATCACTCAAATTCTCAAATTCTCAAATCACTCAAATTCTCAAATCACTCAAATTCTCAAATCACTCAAATTCTCAAATTCTCAAATCACTCAAATTCTCAAATCACTCAAATTCTCAAATCACTCAAATTCTCAAATCACTCAAATTCTCAAATTCTCAAATCACTCAAATTCTCAAATCACTCAAATTCTCAAATCTCAAACTCTGTATCAAACTCTCAAATCTCAAATTCTCAAATCACTCAAATTCTCAAATCACTCAAATTCTCAAATCACTCAAATTCTCAAATTCTCAAATCACTCAAATTCTCAAATCACTCAAATTCTCAAATCACTCAAATTCTCAAATCACTCAAATTCTCAAATCTCAAACTCTGTATCAAACTCTCAAATCTCAAATTCTCAATCTCAAATATCATCCTCTCAAATCTCAAATCACTCAAATTCTCAAATCACAAACACTCATATCACTCACAATTCTCAAATCTCAAATTCCCAAATCACTAAAATTCTCAAATTTCAAATTATCACATCACTCAAATTCTCAAATCACTCAAATTCTCAAATTCTCAAAACACTAACTCAAATCTCAAATTATCAAGTCACTGAAAATTCTCAAATTGTCAAATCTCTCAAATCACTCTAATTCTCAAATCACTCAAATTCTCAAATCACTCAAATTCTCAAATCACTCAAATTCTCAAATCACTCAAATTCTCAAATCACTCAAATTCTCAAATCACTCAAATTCTTTAATCACTCAAATTCTCAAATCTCAAATTCTCAAATCACTCAAATACTCAAATCACAATCTCTCAAATCACTCAAATTCTCACATCACTCAAATTCTCAAATCACTCAAATTATCAGATCACTCAAATTCTCAAATCACTCAAATTCTCAAATCTCAAATCTCAAATACTCAAATCACAATCTCTCAAACCACTCAAATTCTTTAATCACTCAAATTCTCAAATCACTCAAATTCTCAAATCACTCAAATTCTTTAATCACTCAAATTCTCAAATTACTCAAATTCTCAAATCACTCAAATTCTCAAATCTCAAACTCTGTATCAAACTCTCAAATCTCAAATTCGCAAACTCAAATATCAACCTCTCAAATCTCAAACTCTCAAATCTG
The DNA here is from genome assembly GCA_947562105.1 of Shargacucullia verbasci. Classification (NCBI taxonomy): domain Eukaryota; kingdom Metazoa; phylum Arthropoda; class Insecta; order Lepidoptera; family Noctuidae; genus Shargacucullia; species Shargacucullia verbasci. Next base: position 291,299 of record OX387289.1, on the reverse strand, counting down.
AAATTCTCAAATTCTCAATCTCAAATATCATCTTCTCAAATCTCAAATCACTCAAATTCTCAAATCACAAACTCTCAAATCACTCACAATTCTCAAGTATCTATTCCTCAAATCACTCAAATCTCAAATTCTCAAAACACTCAAATCACTCAAATTCTCAAATCACTCAAATTCTCAAATCACTCAAATTCTCAAATCACTCAAATTCTCAAATCACTCAAATTCTCAAATCTCAAATTCTCAAATCACTCAAATTCTCAAATCTCAAATTCTCAAATCACTAAAATTTTCAAATCACTGAAATTCTCAAATCACTCAAATTCTCAAATCACAATCTCTCAAATCACTCAAATTCTCAAATCACTAACTCAAATCTCAAATTATCAAATCACTATAAATTCTCAAATCACTCAAATTCTCAAATCACTCAAATTCTCAAATCACTTAAATTCTCAAATCACTCAAATTCTCAAATCTCAAATCTCAAATTCTCAAATCACTCAAATTCTCAAATCACTCAAATTCTCAAATCACTCAAATTCTCAAATTACTCAAATTCTCAAATCACTCAAATTCTCAAATCACTCAAATTCTCAAATCACTCAAATTCTCAAATTTTAAATTCTCAAATCACTCAAATTCTCAAATCTCAAACTCTGTATCAAACTCTCAAATCTCAAATTCGCAAACTCAAATATCAACCTCTCAAATCTCAAACTCTCAAATCTCAAATTCTCAAATCACTAAAATTCTCAAATCTCAAATTGTCAAATCACTCAAAATTCTCAAATTCTCAAATCACTCAAATCACGCAAATTCTCAAATCACTCAAATTCTCAAATCACTCAAATTCTCAAATCACTCAAATTCTCAAATCACTCAAATTCTCAAATCACTCAAATTCTCAAATCACTCAAATTCTCAAATTCTCAAATCACACAAATTCTCAAATCACTCTAATTCTCAAATCACTCAAATTCTCAAATCACTCAAATTCTCAAATCATCCAAATTCTCAAATCACTCAAATTCTTTAATCACTCAAATTCTCAAATCTCAAATCTCAAATTCTCAAATCACTCAAATACTCAAATCACAATCTCTCAAATCACTCAAATTCTCACATCACTCAAATTCTCAAATCACTCAAATTCTCAAATCACTCAAATTCTCAAATCACTCAAATTCTCAAATCACTCAAATTCTCAAATCACTCAAATTCTCAAATCACTCAAATTCTCAAATCACTCAAATTCTCAAATCACAATCTCTCAAATCACTCAAATTCTCAAATCACTCAAATTCTCAAATTCTCAAATCACTCAAATTCTCAAATCACTCAAATTCTCAAATTCTCAAATCACTCAAATTCTCAAATCACTCAAATTCTCAAATCACTCAAATTCTCAAATCACTCAAATTCTCAAATCTCAAACTCTGTATCAAACTCTCAAATCTCAAATTCTCAAATCACTCAAATTCTCAAATCACTCAAATTCTCAAATCACTCAAATTCTCAAATCACTCAAATTCTCAAATTCTCAAATCACTCAAATTCTCAAATCACTCAAATTCTCAAATCACTCAAATTCTCAAATCTCAAACTCTGTATCAAACTCTCAAATCTCAAATTCTCAATCTCAAATATCATCCTCTCAAATCTCAAATCACTCAAATTCTCAAATCACAAACACTCATATCACTCACAATTCTCAAATCTCAAATTCCCAAATCACTAAAATTCTCAAATTTCAAATTATCACATCACTCAAATTCTCAAATCACTCAAATTCTCAAATTCTCAAAACACTAACTCAAATCTCAAATTATCAAGTCACTGAAAATTCTCAAATTGTCAAATCTCTCAAATCACTCTAATTCTCAAATCACTCAAATTCTCAAATCACTCAAATTCTCAAATCACTCAAATTCTCAAATCACTCAAATTCTCAAATCACTCAAATTCTCAAATCACTCAAATTCTTTAATCACTCAAATTCTCAAATCTCAAATCTCAAATTCTCAAATCACTCAAATACTCAAATCACAATCTCTCAAATCACTCAAATTCTCAAATTACTCAAATTCTCAAATCACTCAAATTCTCAAATCACTCAAATTCTCAAATCACTCAAATTCTCAAATTTTAAATTCTCAAATCACTCAAATTCTCAAATCTCAAACTCTGTATCAAACTCTCAAATCTCAAATTCGCAAACTCAAATATCAACCTCTCAAATCTCAAACTCTCAAATCTCAAATTCTCAAATCACTAAAATTCTCAAATCTCAAATTGTCAAATCACTCAAAATTCTCAAATTCTCAAATCACTCAAATCACGCAAATTCTCAAATCACTCAAATTCTCAAATCACTCAAATTCTCAAATCACTCAAATTCTCAAATCACTCAAATTCTCAAATCACTCAAATTCTCAAATCACTCAAATTCTCAAATCACTCAAATTCTCAAATCACTCAAATTCTCAAATTCTCAAATCACACAAATTCTCAAATCACTCTAATTCTCAAATCACTCAAATTCTCAAATCACTCAAATTCTCAAATCACTCAAATTCTCAAATCACTCAAATTCTTTAATCACTCAAATTCTCAAATCTCAAATCTCAAATTCTCAAATCACTCAAATACTCAAATCACAATCTCTCAAATCACTCAAATTCTCACATCACTCAAATTCTCAAATCACTCAAATTCTCAAATCACTCAAATTCTCAAATCACTCAAATTCTCAAATCACTCAAATTCTCAAATCACTCAAATTCTCAAATCACTCAAATTCTCAAATCACTCAAATTCTCAAATCACTCAAATTCTCAAATCACTCAAATTCTCAAATCACTCAAATTCTCAAATCTCAAATTCTCAAATCACTGAAATTCTCAAATCACTCAAATTCTCAAATCACAATCTCTCAAATCACTCAAATTCTCAAATCACTCAAATTCTCAAATTCTCAAATCACTCAAATTCTCAAATCACTCAAATTCTCAAATTCTCAAATCACTCAAATTCTCAAATCACTCAAATTCTCAAATCTCAAACTCTGTATCAAACTCTCAAATCTCAAATTCTCAAATCACTCAAATTCTCAAATCACTCAAATTCTCAAATCACTCAAATTCTCAAATCACTCAAATTCTCAAATCACTCAAATTCTCAAATCACTCAAATTCTCAAATCACTCAAATTCTCAAATCACTCAAATTCTCAAATCACTCAAATTCTCAAATCACTCAAATTCTCAAATCTCAAATTCTCAAATCACTGAAATTCTCAAATCACTCAAATTCTCAAATCACAATCTCTCAAATCACTCAAATTCTCAAATCACTCAAATTCTCAAATTCTCAAATCACTCAAATTCTCAAATCACTCAAATTCTCAAATTCTCAAATGACTCAAATTCTCAAATCACTCAAATTCTCAAATCTCAAACTCTGTATCAAACTCTCAAATCTCAAATTCTCAAATCACTCAAATTCTCAAATCACTCAAATTCTCAAATCACTCAAATTCTCAAATCACTCAAATTCTCAAATTCTCAAATCACTCAAATTCTCAAATCACTCAAATTCTCAAATTCTCAAATCACTCAAATTCTCAAATCACTCAAATTCTCAAATCTCAAACTCTGTATCAAACTCTCAAATCTCAAATTCTCAAATCACTCAAATTCTCAAATCACTCAAATTCTCAAATCACTCAAATTCTCAAATCACTCAAATTCTCAAATCACTCAAATTCTCAAATTCTCAAATCACTCAAATTCTCAAATCACTCAAATTCTCAAATCACTCAAATTCTCAAATCTCAAACTCTGTATCAAACTCTCAAATCTCAAATTCTCAATCTCAAATATCATCCTCTCAAATCTCAAATCACTCAAATTCTCAAATCACAAACACTCATATCACTCACAATTCTCAAATCTCAAATTCCCAAATCACTAAAATTCTCAAATTTCAAATTATCACATCACTCAAATTCTCAAATCACTCAAATTCTCAAATCACTCAAATTCTCAAATCACTCAAATTCTCAAATCACTCAAATTCTCAAATCACTCAAATTCTCAAATCTCAAATTCTCAAATCACTGAAATTCTCAAATCACTCAAATTCTCAAATCACAATCTCTCAAATCACTCAAATTCTCAAATCACTCAAATTCTCAAATTCTCAAATCACTCAAATTCTCAAATCACTCAAATTCTCAAATTCTCAAATCACTCAAATTCTCAAATCACTCAAATTCTCAAATCTCAAACTCTGTATCAAACTCTCAAATCTCAAATTCTCAAATCACTCAAATTCTCAAATCACTCAAATTCTCAAATCACTCAAATTCTCAAATCACTCAAATTCTCAAATCACTCAAATTCTCAAATCACTCAAATTCTCAAATCACTCAAATTCTCAAATCACTCAAATTCTCAAATCACTCAAATTCTCAAATCACTCAAATTCTCAAATCTCAAATTCTCAAATCACTGAAATTCTCAAATCACTCAAATTCTCAAATCACAATCTCTCAAATCACTCAAATTCTCAAATCACTCAAATTCTCAAATTCTCAAATCACTCAAATTCTCAAATCACTCAAATTCTCAAATTCTCAAATGACTCAAATTCTCAAATCACTCAAATTCTCAAATCTCAAACTCTGTATCAAACTCTCAAATCTCAAATTCTCAAATCACTCAAATTCTCAAATCACTCAAATTCTCAAATCACTCAAATTCTCAAATCACTCAAATTCTCAAATTCTCAAATCACTCAAATTCTCAAATCACTCAAATTCTCAAATTCTCAAATCACTCAAATTCTCAAATCACTCAAATTCTCAAATCTCAAACTCTGTATCAAACTCTCAAATCTCAAATTCTCAAATCACTCAAATTCTCAAATCACTCAAATTCTCAAATCACTCAAATTCTCAAATCACTCAAATTCTCAAATCACTCAAATTCTCAAATTCTCAAATCACTCAAATTCTCAAATCACTCAAATTCTCAAATCACTCAAATTCTCAAATCTCAAACTCTGTATCAAACTCTCAAATCTCAAATTCTCAATCTCAAATATCATCCTCTCAAATCTCAAATCACTCAAATTCTCAAATCACAAACACTCATATCACTCACAATTCTCAAATCTCAAATTCCCAAATCACTAAAATTCTCAAATTTCAAATTATCACATCACTCAAATTCTCAAATCACTCAAATTCTCAAATTCTCAAAACACTAACTCAAATCTCAAATTATCAAGTCACTGAAAATTCTCAAATTGTCAAATCTCTCAAATCACTCTAATTCTCAAATCACTCAAATTCTCAAATCACTCAAATTCTCAAATCACTCAAATTCTCAAATCACTCAAATTCTCAAATCACTCAAATTCTCAAATCACTCAAATTCTTTAATCACTCAAATTCTCAAATCTCAAATCTCAAATTCTCAAATCACTCAAATACTCAAATCACAATCTCTCAAATCACTCAAATTCTCACATCACTCAAATTCTCAAATCACTCAAATTCTCAAATCACTCAAATTCTCAAATCACTCAAATTCTCAAATCACTCAAATTCTCAAATCACTCAAATTCTCAAATCACAATCTCTCAAATCACTCAAATTCTCACATCACTCAAATTCTCAAATCACTCAAATTCTCAAATCACTCATATTCTCAAATCACTCAAATTCTCAAATCTCAAATCTTAAATTCTCAAATCACTCATATACTCAAATCATAATCTCTCAAATCACTCAAATCCTCACATAACTCAAATTCTCAAATTATCAAATCACTCAAATTCACAAATCACTCAAATTCTCAAATCTCAGTATCTCAAATCACACACTCAGATCTCAAATTATCACATCACTATAAATTCTCAAATCACTCAAATTCTCAAATCACTCAAATTCTCAAATCACTTAAATTCTCAAATCACTCAAATTCTCAAATCTCAAATCTCAAATTCTCATATCACTCAAATACTCAAATCACAATCTCTCAAATCACTCAAATCCTCACATCACTCAAATTCTCAAATTCTCAAATCACTCAAATTCTCAAATCACTCAAATTCTCAAATTCTCAAATCACTCAAATTCTCAAATCACTCAAATTCTCAAATCACTCAAATTCTCAAATTCTCAAATCACTCAAATTCTCAAATCACTCAAATTCTCAAATCACTCAAATTCTCAAATCTCAAATCACTGAAATTCTCAAATCACTCAAATTATCAAATCACAATCTCTCAAATCACTCAAATTCTCAAATCACTCAAATTCTCAAATCTCAAATTCTCAAATCACTGAAATTCTCAAATCACTCAAATTCTCAAATCACAATATCTCAAATCACTCAAATTCTCAAATCACTAACTCAAATCTCAAATTATCACATCACTATAAATTCTCAAATCACTCAAATTCTCAAATCACTCAAATTCTCAAATCACTTAAATTCTCAAATCACTCAAATTCTCAAATCTCAAATCTCAAATTCTCATATCACTCAAATACTCAAATCACAATCTCTCAAATCACTCAAATCCTCACATCACTCAAATTCTCAAATTCTCAAATCACTCAAATTCTCAAATCACTCAAATTCTCAAATCACTCAAATTCTCAAATTCTCAAAACACTAACTCAAATCTCAAATTATCAAATCACTCAAAATTCTCAAATTCTCAAATCACTCAAATCACTCAAATTCTCACATCACTCAAATTCTCACATCACTCAAATTCTCAAATCACTCAAATTCTCAAATTCTCAAAACACTAACTCAAATCTCAAATTATCAAATCACTCAAAATTCTCAAATTCTCAAATCACTCAAATCACTCAAATTCTCACATCACTCAAATTCTCAAATCTCAAATTCTCAAATCACTCAAATACTCAAATATCAATCTTTCAAATAACTCAAATTCTCACATCACTCAAATACTCAAATCACAATCTCTCAAATCACTCAAATTCTCACATCACTCAAATTCTCAAATCACTCAAATTCTCAAATCACTCATATTCTCAAATCACTCAAATTCTCAAATCTCAAATCTTAAATTCTCAAATCACTCATATACTCAAATCATAATCTCTCAAATCACTCAAATCCTCACATAACTCAAATTCTCAAATTATCAAATCACTCAAATTCACAAATCACTCAAATACTCAAATATCAATCTTTCAAATAACTCAAATTCTCACATCACTCAAATACTCAAATCACAATCTCTCAAATCACTCAAATTCTCACATCACTCAAATTCTCAAATCACTCAAATTCTCAAATCACTCATATTCTCAAATCACTCAAATTCTCAAATCTCAAATCTTAAATTCTCAAATCACTCATATACTCAAATCATAATCTCTCAAATCACTCAAATCCTCACATAACTCAAATTCTCAAATTATCAAATCACTCAAATTCACAAATCACTCAAATTCTCAAATCTCAGTATCTCAAATCACACACTCAGATCTCAAATTCTCAAATCACTCAAATTCTCAAATCACTCAAATTCTCAAATCACTCAAATTCTCAAATTACTCAAATTCTCAAATCACTCAAATTCTCAAATCACTCAAATTCTCAAATCACTCAAATTCTCAAATTTCAAATTCTCAAATCACTCAAATTCTCAAATCTCAAACTCTGTATCAAACTCTCAAATCTCAAATTCGCAAACTCAAATATCAACCTCTCAAATCTCAAACTCTCAAATCTCAAATTCTCAAATCACTAAAATTCTCAAATCTCAAATTGTCAAATCACTCAAAATTCTCAAATTCTCAAATCACTCAAATCACGCAAATTCTCAAATCACTCAAATTCTCAAATCACTCAAATTCTCAAATCACTCAAATTCTCAAATCACTCAAATTCTCAAATCACTCAAATTCTCAAATTCTAAAATCACTCAAATTCTCAAATCACTCAAATTCTCAAATCACTCAAATTCTCAAATCACTCAAATTCTCAAATTCTTAAATCACTCAAATCACTCAAATTCTCAAATCACTCAAATTCTCAAATTCTCAAATCACTCAAATTCTCAAATCACTCAAATTCTTAAATTCTCAAATCACTCAAATCACTCAAATCACTCAAATTCTCAAATCACTCAAATTCTCAAATCTCAAACTCTGTATCAAACTCTCAAATCTCAAATTCGCAAACTCAAATATCAACCTCTCAAATCTCAAACTCTCAAATCTCAAATTCTCAAATCACTAAAATTCTCAAATCTCAAATTATCAAATCACTATAAATTCTCAAATCACTCAAATTCTCAAATCACTCAAATTCTCAAATCACTTAAATTCTCAAATCACTCAAATTCTCAAATCTCAAATCTCAAATCTCAAATTCTCAAATCACTCAAATACTCAAATCACAATCTCTCAAATCACTCAAATCCTCACATCACTCAAATTCTCAAATTCTCAAATCACTCAAATTCTCAAATCACTCAAATTCTCAAATCACTCAAATTCTCAAATCACTCAAATTCTCAAATCACTCAAATTCTCAAATCACTCAAATTCTCAAATCTCAAATTCTCAAATCACTCAAATTCTCAAATCTCAAATTCTCAAATCACTAAAATTTTCAAATCACTGAAATTCTCAAATCACTCAAATTCTCAAATCACAATCTCTCAAATCACTCAAATTCTCAAATCACTAACTCAAATCTCAAATTATCAAATCACTATAAATTCTCAAATCACTCAAATTCTCAAATCACTCAAATTCTCAAATCACTTAAATTCTCAAATCACATAAATTCTCAAATCTCAAATCTCAAATTCTCAAATCACTCAAATACTCAAATCACAATCTCTCAAATCACTCAAATCCTCACATCACTCAAATTCTCAAATTCTCAAATCACTCAAATTCTCAAATCACTCAAATTCTCAAATCACTCAAATTCTCAAATTCTCAAAACACTAACTCAAATCTCAAATTATCAAATCACTCAAAATTCTCAAATTCTCAAATCACTCAAATCACTCAAATCACTCAAATTCTCACATCACTCAAATTCTCAAATCTCAAATTCTCAAATCACTCAAATACTCAAATCACAATCTTTCAAATCACTCAAATTCTCACATCACTCAAATACTCAAATCACAATCTCTCAAATCACTCAAATTCTCACATCACTCAAATTCTCAAATCACTCAAATTCTCAAATCACTCATATTCTCAAATCACTCAAATTCTCAAATCTCAAATCTTAAATTCTCAAATCACTCATATACTCAAATCATAATCTCTCAAATCACTCAAATCCTCACATAACTCAAATTCTCAAATTATCAAATCACTCAAATTCACAAATCACTCAAATTCTCAAATCTCAGTATCTCAAATCACACACTCAGATCTCAAATTCTCAAATCACTCAAATTCTCAAATCACTCAAATTCTCAAATCACTCAAATTCTCAAATTACTCAAATTCTCAAATCACTCAAATTCTCAAATCACTCAAATTCTCAAATCACTAAAATTCTCAAATTTCAAATTATCAAATCACTCAAATTCTCAAATCACTCAAATTCTTAAATCTCAAAACTCAAATACTCAAATCACAATCTCTCAAACCACTCAAATTCTTTAATCACTCAAATTTTCAAATCACTCAAATTCTCAAATCTCAAACTCTGTATCAAACTCTCAAATCTCAAATTCGCAAACTCAAATATCAACCTCTCAAATCTCAAACTCTCAAATCTCAAATTCTCAAATCACTAAAATTCTCAAATCTCTAATTGTCAAATCACTCAAAATTCTCAAATTCTCAAATCACTCAAATCACGCAAATTCTCAAATCACTCAAATTCTCAAATCACTCAAATTCTCAAATCACTCAAATTCTCAAATCACTCAAATTCTCAAATCACTCAAATTCTCAAATCACTAAAATTCTCAAATTTCAAATTATCAAATCACTCAAATTCTCAAATCACTCAAATTCTCAAATTCTCAAATCACTCAAATTCTCAAATCACTCAAATTCTCAAATCACTCAAATTCTCAAATCACTCAAATTCTCAAATTCTCAAATCACTCAAATCACTCAAATTCTCAAATCACTCAAATTCTCAAATCTCAAACTCTGTATCAAACTCTCAAATCTCAAATTCTCAATCTCAAATATCATCCTCTCAAATCTCAAATCACTCAAATTCTCAAATCACAAACACTCAAATCACTCACAATTCTCAAATATCTATTCCTCAAATCACTCAAATCTCAAATTCTCAAAACACTTACTCAAATCTCAAATTATCAAATCAAACATAATGCTATGAAAGTATGCGTAATATACCATTCGGGCAGTAGCTATATCTGTTAATTGTCTAATTTTTCTGACTGCAAAAGCCGCGGAACTTAGTCTCTTCGATAGAGCTGTGATGTGCGGACCCCACTGCAGCTTCGAATCTATTGTAATACCTAAGAACACTGTTTCGTTTATTAAATCAAGTTTATTGCCATCAAGCATTATGTTTAAGCTTACTTGGGGTACAATGGGCGACATTGGCGGTAGTACACTTTGCTAACAAAATTCTTTACACCGTTTGCGATGAACTAACCACGCCTATATTTTGCTTCCGCCAATGAGAGCAGATATAAGTATACCTGTGATAAGAGCGGCAACAGCGCGGTGTCATATTACGACAAGATCTTTTGGCGCAATTAATGCTGAATAAAAACGATCACACCACACACAGTCACAGTCGGCCTCGCATAATTATTTATAAAATTATTAATCACAATTACTCTATTTAATGTATTCTAACGTCCAATGTAAACGTCCAATTTCGCACAATTCACTTAACTGTTCACTAAAACTACCTATGCTACGTTATCTGTCCTGCCCCTATAAAAATAAAGCGTCCAATTTCGCAAAATCACAGTAAAGGCGGTGAAACTCCTGCGCTTCCGAAATTGTAAAATAATGACGCTTGCGACGTCACACGACCGCGGCGACACACTGACCTACATATGTAGGCTTAACGGGGGCAGGCGCAGGGATTCGAAAAGAAAGTGAAATAGAAACAAACAATCTTAGATTTGTTTCTTTCGCACATACTTACTCTTATGTCAATCGTAAGAGTACGTAATATGAAGTAATAACTTCCGCATGCATTATTTATTTTCGTATCTAATTCTGATGACACGTTTTGATTTTTATGGCTCAAGCATAAAGTATATCTGACAAATGACTATATGTATCACTGTTTTCCCTTACATATATTACTATTTTAAAATAGGCATGTCAATTAATTAAGATTTTAACAACAAAAATAAATATAAATAAATAACACAATTTTTTATATTAATATCAGACTGAGCAACAGCGAAGTTTGGCCAGGTTTAGCTAGTATTATTATAATCCAAATTATTTGAAAATAATCGCAAACGAAACCGTCGCAGTATATTGCTTTTTTACGGCTGTAAGTAAAATATTTGTTTGAAATATTATACTTACGAGTATATCATTTGAGTAGATTCATCGAGACAAATTAATCGAACAGGAATATTTATTGTTACATGTATAATATGTTTATGGAATGCCTTTTAGAAGTTTTGAAGCCAAATCAGTCGATGTCGATTTATATAAGTGAAACATGCTATTGAATTTTTTGTAATTTATAATTTATTTAGTTTTATCAACACAAAGTACTAAGTCGATTTTTATTGTTTTGTTTCTAAAATACATTCTCAACTTCTCAATTATCAAATCTAAAATTCTCAAATTCTCAAATCTAAAATTCTCAAATTGTCAAGTTACAAATTCTCAAATTTCAACTTCTCAAATTTCAACTTCTCAAATCTCAAATTCTCAAATCACAAATTCTCAAATCTCAAACTCTCAAATATCAACCTCTCAAATTTGAACTTCTCAAATCTCAAATTCTCAAATCACAAATTCTCAAACTCAAATATCAACCTCAAACTCTCAAATTTTATATTCTCAATCACTCAAATATTAAGCTGTCAAATCTCAACTTCTCAATTATCAACCTCTAAAATCTCAACTTCTCACTTCTCAAACCTTCAAATATCAACCTCTCAAATCTCAACTTCTCAATTCTCAAATTCTCAAACTCAAATATCTCAAATTCTCAAATCACAAATTCTCGAATCTCAAATTCTCAAGCTCTCAAATATCAAACTCTCTAATTTCAAAACTCAAATTCTCAAATCTCCAATCACAAATTCTCAAATTCTCAAACTCAAATATCTCAAATTTCAAATTCTCAAACTCAAATATCTCAAATCACAAATTCTCAAGCTCACAAATATCAAACTATCAAATCTCAAAACTCAAATTCTCAAATCACAAATTCTCAAACTCAAATATCTCAAATTTCAACTTCTCAAAACTCAAATTCTCAAATCTCAAATCCCAAAGTCGCAATTCTCTAATTCTCAAACTCAAATATCTCAAATTTCAACTTCTCAAAACTCAAATTCTCAAGCTCTCAAATATCAAACTCTCTAATCTCAAATTCTCAAACTCAAATTCTCAAATCTTAAATCACAAATTATCAAACTCAAATATCTCAAATTCTCAAATATCTCAAATTCTCAAATCACAAATTCTCGAATCTCAAATTCTCAAGCTCTCAAATATCAAACTATCAAATCTCAAAACTCAAATTCTCAAATCTCAAATCACAAATTCTCAAACTCAAATATCTCAATTTTCAACTTCTCAAAACTCAAATTCTCAAATCTCAAATCCCAAATTCTCAAAACTCAAATTCTCAAATCTCGTATAAAAAGGGAAGATCCTCCGACAAGGCAAGGTGGTCAGCCTGATGTTTGTGCTGGGTGTGTCAGAGCAGTCTGATGTTTGTGGTGGGGGTGTCAGAGCAGTCGGGTGTTAGACGTGGTGGTGTCAGAGCAGTCGGGTGGTTGTGATGGTGGTGTCAGGGTCAATCTGGTGGATGTGCTGGTGGTGTCAGAGCAGTCTGGTGGTTGTGGTGGGGGTGTCAGAGCAATCAGATGGTTGTGGTGTGGGTGTCAGAGCAGCCTGATGCTTGTGGTGGGTGTGTCAGAGCAGTCTGTTGTTTGTAGTGGGGGGTGTCAGAGCAGTCGGGTGTTAGAGGTGGTGGTGTCAGAGCAGTCGGGTGGTTGTGGTGGTGGTGTCAGGGTCAATCTGGTGGATGTGCTGGTGGTGTCAGAGCAGTCTGGTGGTTGTGGTGGGGGTGCCAGATCAGTCGGATGGTTGTGGTGGTGGTGTCAGAGCAGTCTGGTGGTTGTGGTGGTGGTGTCAGAGCTGTCTGATGATTGTGTTTGGGGTGTCAAGGCAGTTAATGTTTGTGGGGGTGTGTCAGAGCAGTCTGATGGTTGTGGTGGGGGTGTCAGAGCAGTCTGATGGTTATGGTAGGCGGGTGTCAGAGCATACTTTTGTTTGTGGTGGGGGTGTCAGTGTAGAATGGTGGTTGTGGTGGGAGTGTCAGGTTCAATCTGAGGGTTATAGTGGTGGTGTCAGAGCAGTCGGGTGGTAGTGTTGGGGGTGTCAAAGCAGTCGGGTGGTTGTGGTGGTGGTGTCAGAGCAGACGGGTTGTAGTGTTGGGGGTGTCAGCGTCAGTCTGAGGGTTGCTGTGTGCGGGTGTCAGAGCAGACTGATGTTTGTGGTGGGGGTGTCAGAGCAGACTTGTGGTTGTGGTGGGAGTGTCAGGTTCAATCTGAGGGTTCTAGTGGTGGTGTCAGAGCAGTCGGGTGGTAGTGGTGGATGGTGTCAGAGCAGTCAGATGTTTGTGGTGGTGGTGTCAGAGCAGTCGGGTGGTTGTGGTGGTGGTGTCAGAGCAGTCGGGTGGTAGTGTTGGGGCTGTCAGAGCAGTCTAATGTTTGTGGTGTCGGTGTCAGAGGTGTCAGATGTTTGTGGTGGATGGTGTCAGAGCAGTCGGGTGGTAGTGTTGGGGGTGTCAGAGCAGTCGGGTGGTTGTGGTGGTGGTGTCAGAGCAGTCGGGTGGTTGTGGTGGTGGTGTCAGAGCAGTCGGGTGGTTGTGGTGGAGGTGTCAGAGGTGTCAGATGTTTATGGTGGGGGGTATCAGAGGTGTCAGATGTTTGTGGTGTGGGTGTCAGCGCAGTCGGGTGGTTGTGGCGGGGGGTGTCAGAGCAGTCGGGTGGTTGTGGTGGTGGTGTCAGAGCAGTCTAATGTTTGTGGTGTCGGTGTCAGAGGTGTCAGATGTTTGTGGCGGGGGGTGTCAGAGCAGTCGGGTGGTAGTGTTAGGGGTGTCAGAGCAGTCGGGTGGTTGTGGTGGTGATGTCAGAGGTGTCAGATGTTTGTGGTGGATGGTGTCAGAGCAGTCAGATGTTTGTGGTGTCGGTGTCAGAGGTGTCAGATGTTTGTGGTGGATGGTGTCAGAGCAGTCAGATGTTTGTGGTGGGTGGTGTCAGAGCCGTCAGATGTTTGTGGTGGGGGTGTAAGAGCAGTCGGGTGGTTGTGGTGGTGGTGTCAGAGGTGTCAGATGTTTGTGGTGGGGGTGTCAACGCAGTCGGGTGGTTGTGGCGGGGGGTGTCAGAGCAGTCGGGTGGTTGTGGTGGTGGTGTCAGAGCAGTCGGGTGGTAGTGTTGGGGCTGTCAGAGCAGTCTAATGTTTGTGCTGGGTGAGTCAGAGGTGTCAGATGTTTGTGGTGGATGGTGTCAGAGCAGTCGGGTGGTAGTGTTGGGGGTGTCAGAGCAGTCGGGTGGTTGTGGTGGTGGTGTCAGAGCAGTCGGGTTGTTGTGGTGGTGGTGTCAGAGGTGTCAGATGTTTATGGTGGGGGTGTCAGAGCAGTCGGGTGGTTGTGGCGGGGGGTGTCAGAGGTGTCAGATGTTTGTGGTGTGGGTGTCAGCGCAGTCGGGTGGTTGTGGCGGGGGGTGTCAGAGCAGTCGGGTGGTTGTGGTGGTGGTGTCAGAGCAGTCTAATGTTTGTGGTGTCGGTGTCAGAGGTGTCAGATGTTTGTGGCGGGGGGTGTCAGAGCAGTCGGGTGGTAGTGTTAGGGGTGTCAGAGCAGTCGGGTGGTTGTGGTGGTGATGTCAGAGGTGTCAGATGTTTGTGGTGGATGGTGTCAGAGCAGTCAGATGTTTGTGGTGTCGGTGTCAGAGGTGTCAGATGTTTGTGGTGGATGGTGTCAGAGCAGTCAGATGTTTGTGGTGGGGGTGTCAGAGGTGTCAGATGTTTGTGGTGGATTGTGTCAGAGGTTTGTGGTGTCGGTGTCAGAAGTGTCAGATGTATGTGGTGTCGGTGTCAGAGGTGTCAGATGTTTGTGGTGGATGGTGTCAGAGCAGTCGGGTGGTTGTGGTGGTGGTGTCAGAGGTGTCAGATGTCTGTGGTGTCGGTGTCCGAAGTGTCAGATGTATGTGGTGTCGGTGTCAGAGGTGACAGATGTTTGAAGTGGATGGTGTCAGAGCAGTCAGATATTTGTGGTGTCGGTGTCAGAGGTGTCAGATGTTTGTGGTGGATGGTGTCAGAGGTGTCAGATGTTTGTGGTGGATTGTGTCAGAGCAGTCGGGTGGTTGTGATGGTGGTGTCAGAGCCGTCAGATGTTTGTGGTGGAGGTGTCAGAGCAGTCGGGTGGTTGTGATGGTGGTGTCAGAGCCGTCAGATGTTTGTGGTGGGGGTGTCAGAGGTGTCAGATGTTTGTGGTGGATTGTGTCAGAGGTTTGTGGTGTCGGTGTCAGAGCCGTCAGATGTTTGTGGTGGGGGTGTAAGAGCAGTCGGGTGGTTGTGGTGGTGGTGTCAGAGGTGTCAGATGTTTGTGGTGGGGGTGTCAACGCAGTCGGGTGGTTGTGGCGGGGGGTGTCAGAGCAGTCGGGTGGTTGTGGTGGTGGTGTCAGAGCAGTCGGGTGGTAGTGTTGGGGCTGTCAGAGCAGTCTAATGTTTGTGCTGGGTGAGTCAGAGGTGTCAGATGTTTGTGGTGGATGGTGTCAGAGCAGTCGGGTGGTAGTGTTGGGGGTGTCAGAGCAGTCGGGTGGTTGTGGTGGTGGTGTCAGAGCAGTCGGGTGGTTGTGGTGGTGGTGTCAGAGGTGTCAGATGTTTATGGTGGGGGTGTCAGAGCAGTCGGGTGGTTGTGGCGGGGGGTGTCAGAGGTGTCAGATGTTTGTGGTGTGGGTGTCAGCGCAGTCGGGTGGTTGTGGCGGGGGGTGTCAGGGCAGTCGGGTGGTTGTGGTGGTGGTGTCAGAGCAGTCTAATGTTTGTGGTGTCGGTGTCAGAGGTGTCAGATGTTTGTGGCGGGGGGTGTCAGAGCAGTCGGGTGGTAGTGTTAGGGGTGTCAGAGCAGTCGGGTGGTTGTGGTGGTGATGTCAGAGGTGTCAGATGTTTGTGGTGGATGGTGTCAGAGCAGTCAGATGTTTGTGGTGGGTGGTGTCAGAGCCGTCAGATGTTTGTGGTGGGGGTGTCAGAGGTGTCAGATGTTTGTGGTGGATTGTGTCAGAGGTTTGTGGTGTCGGTGTCAGAAGTGTCAGATGTATGTGGTGTCGGTGTCAGAGGTGTCAGATGTTTGTGGTGGATGGTGTCAGAGCAGTCAGATGTTTGTGGTGGGGGTGTCAGAGGTGTCAGATGTTTGTGGTGGATTGTGTCAGAGGTTTGTGGTGTCGGTGTCAGAAGTGTCAGATGTATGTGGTGTCGGTGTCAGAGGTGTCAGATGTTTGTGGTGGTGGTGTCAGAGCAGTCGGGTGGTTGTGGTGGTGGTGTCAGAGGTGTCAGATGTTTGTGGTGTCGGTGTCCGAAGTGTCAGATGTATGTGGTGTCGGTGTCAGAGGTGACAGATGTTTGAAGTGGATGGTGTCAGAGCAGTCAGATATTTGTGGTGTCGGTGTCAGAGGTGTCAGATGATTGTGGTGGATGGTGTCAGAGGTGTCAGATGTTTGTGGTGGATTGTGTCAGAGCAGTCGGGTGGTTGTGATGGTGGTGTCAGAGCCGTCAGATGTTTGTGGTGGAGGTGTCAGAGCAGTCGGGTGGTTGTGATGGTGGTGTCAGAGCCGTCAGATGTTTGTGGTGGGGGTGTCAGAGGTGTCAGATGTTTGTGGTGGATTGTGTCAGAGGTTTGTGGTGTCGGTGTCAGAAGTGTCAGATGTATGTGGTGTCGGTGTCAGAGGTGTCAGATGTTTGTGGTGGATGGTGTCAGAGCCGTCAGATGTTTGTGGTGGGGGTGTCAGAGGTGTCAGATGTTTGTGGTGGATTGTGTCAGTGCAGTCGGGTGGTTGTGATGGTGGTGTCAGGGCCGTCAGATGTTTGTGGTGGAGGTGTCAGAGCAGTCGGGTGGTTGTGATGGTGGTGTCAGAGCCGTCAGATGTATGTGGTGTCGGTGTCAGAGCAGTCAGATGTTTGTGGCAGGGAGTGTCAGAGCCGTCAGATATTTGTGGTGTCGGTGTCAGAGGTGTCAGATGATTGTGGTGGATGGTGTCAGAGGTGTCAGATGTTTGTGGTGGATTGTGTCAGAGCAGTCGGGTGGTTGTGATGGTGGTGTCAGAGCCGTCAGATGTTTGTGGTGGAGGTGTCAGAGCAGTCGGGTGGTTGTGATGGTGGTGTCAGAGCCGTCAGATGTTTGTGGTGGGGGTGTCAGAGGTGTCAGATGTTTGTGGTGGATGGTGTCAGAGCCGTCAGATGTTTGTGGTGGGGGTGTCAGAGGTGTCAGATGTTTGTGGTGGATTGTGTCAGTGCAGTCGGGTGGTTGTGATGGTGGTGTCAGAGCCGTCAGATGTTTGTGGTGGTGGTGTCAGAGGTGTCAGAGGTTTGTGGTGTCGGTGTCGGAGGTGTCAGATGTTTGTGGTGGATGGTGTCAGAGCAGTCAGATGTTTGTGGTGGGTGGTGTCAGAGCAGTCGGGTGGTTGTGATGGTGGTGTCAGAGCCGTCAGATGTTTGTGGTGGGGGTGTCAGAGCAGTCGGGTGGTTGTGGTGGTGGTGTCAGAGGTGACAGATGTTTGTGGTGGGGGTGTCAGCGCAGTCGGGTGGTTGTGGCGGGGGGTGTCAGAGCAGTCAGGTGGTTGTGGTGGTGGTGTCAGAGCAGTCAGATGTTTGTGGTGGGGGTGTCAGAGTAGTCGGGTGGTTGTGGCGGGAGGTGTCAGAGGTGTCAGATGTTTGTGGTGGATGGTGTCAGAGCAGTCAGATGTTTGTGGTGGGTGGTGTCAGAGCAGTCAGATGTTTGTGGTGTGGGTGTCAGCGCAGTCGGGTGGTTGTGGCGGGGGGTGTCAGAGCAGTCTAATGTTTGTGGTGTCGGTGTCAGAGGTGTCAGATGTTTGTGGTGGATGGTGTCAGAGCAGTCAGATGTTTGTGGCGGGGGGTGTCAGAGCCGTCAGATGTTTGAGGTGGGGGTGTCAGAGCAGTCGGGTGGTTGTGGTGGGGGGTGTCAGAGCAGTCGGGTGGTAGTGTTGGGGCTGTCAGAGCAGTCTAATATTTGTGGTGTCAATGTCAGAGGTGTCAGATGTTTGTGGTGTCGGTGTCAGAGGTGTCAGATGTTTGTGGTGGATGGTGTCAGAGGTGTCAGATGTTTGTGGTGGGTGGTGTCAGAGCAGTCGGGTGGTTGTGGTGGTCGTGTCAGAGCCGTCAGATGTTTGTGGTGGGGGGGTCAGAGCAGTCAGGTGGTTGTGATGGTGGTGTCAGAGCCGTCAGATGTATGTGGTGTCGGTGTCAGAGCAGTCAGATGTTTGTGGCGGGGGGTGTCAGAGCCGTCAGATGTTTGAGGTGGGGGTGTCAGAGCAGTCGGGTGGTTGTGGTGGGGTGTGTCAGAGCAGTCTAATGTTTGTGGTGTCGATGTCAGAGGTGTCAGATGTTTGTGGTGTCGATGTCAGAGGTGTCAGATGTTTGTGGTGTCGGTGTCAGAGGTGTCAGATGTTTGTGGTGGATGGTGTCAGAGCAGTCAGATGTTTGTGGTGGGTGGTGTCAGAGCAGTCGGGTGGTTGTGTTGGATGGTGTCAGAGCAGTCAGATGTTTGTGGTGTGGGTGTCAGCGCAGTCGGGTGGTTGTGGCGGGGGGTGTCAGAGCAGTCGGGTGGTTGTGGTGGTGGTGTCAGAGCAGTCTAATGTTTGTGGTGTCGGTGTCAGAGGTGTCAGATGTTTGTGGCGGGGGGTGTCAGAGCAGTCGGGTGGTAGTGTTAGGGGTGTCAGAGCAGTCGGGTGGTTGTGGTGGTGATGTCAGAGGTGTCAGATGTTTGTGGTGGATGGTGTCAGAGCAGTCAGATGTTTGTGGTGTCGGTGTCAGAGGTGTCAGATGTTTGTGGTGGATGGTGTCAGAGCAGTCAGATGTTTGTGGTGGGTGGTGTCAGAGCCGTCAGATGTTTGTGGTGGGGGTGTCAGAGGTGTCAGATGTTTGTGGTGGATTGTGTCAGAGGTTTGTGGTGTCGGTGTCAGAAGTGTCAGATGTATGTGGTGTCGGTGTCAGAGGTGTCAGATGTTTGTGGTGGATGGTGTCAGAGCAGTCAGATGTTTGTGGTGGGTGGTGTCAGAGCCGTCAGATGTTTGTGGTGGGGGTGTCAGAGGTGTCAGATGTTTGTGGTGGATTGTGTCAGTGCAGTCGGGTGGTTGTGATGGTGGTGTCAGAGCCGTCAGATGTTTGTGGTGGAGATGTCAGAGCAGTCGGGTGGTTGTGATGGTGGTGTCAGAGCCGTCAGATGTTTGTGGTGGTGGTGTCAGAGCCGTCAGATGTTTGTGGTGGAGGTGTCAGAGCAGTCGGGTGGTTGTGATGGTGGTGTCAGAGCCGTCAGATGTTTGTGGTGGGGGTGTCAGAGCAGTCGGGTGGTTGTGGTGGTGGTGTCAGAGGTGACAGATGTTTGTGGTGGGGGTGTTAGCGCAGTCGGGTGGTTGTGGCGGGGGGTGTCAGAGCAGTCAGGTGGTTGTGGTGGTGGTGTCAGAGCAGTCAGATGTTTGTGGTGGGGGTGTCAGAGTAGTCGGGTGGTTGTGGCGGGGGGTGTCAGAGGTGTCAGATGTTTGTGGTGGATGGTGTCAGAGCAGTCAGATGTTTGTGGTGGGTGGTGTCAGAGCAGTCAGATGTTTGTGGTGTGGGTGTCAGCGCAGTCGGGTGGTTGTGGCGGGGGGTGTCAGAGCAGTCTAATGTTTGTGGTGTCGGTGTCAGAGGTGTCAGATGTTTGTGGTGGATGGTGTCAGAGCAGTCAGATGTTTGTGGCGGGGGGTGTCAGAGCCGTCAGATGTTTGAGGTGGGGGTGTCAGAGCAGTCGGGTGGTTGTGGTGGGGGGTGTCAGAGCAGTCGGGTGGTAGTGTTGGGGCTGTCAGAGCAGTCTAATGTTTGTGGTGTCGATGTCAGAGGTGTCAGATGTTTGTGGTGTCGGTGTCAGAGGTGTCAGAGGTTTGTGGTGTCGGTGTCGGAGGTGTCAGATGTTTGTGGTGGATGGTGTCAGAGCAGTCAGATGTTTGTGGTGGGTGGTGTCAGAGCAGTCGGGTGGTTGTGATGGTGGTGTCAGAGCCGTCAGATGTTTGTGGTGGGGGTGTCAGAGCAGTCGGGTGGTTGTGGTGGTGATGTCAGAGGTGTCAGATGTTTGTGGTGGATGGTGTCAGAGCAGTCAGATGTTTGTGGTGTCGGTGTCAGAGGTGTCAGATGTTTGTGGTGGATGGTGTCAGAGCAGTCAGATGTTTGTGGTGGGTGGTGTCAGAGCCGTCAGATGTTTGTGGTGGGGGTGTCAGAGGTGTCAGATGTTTGTGGTGGATTGTGTCAGAGGTTTGTGGTGTCGGTGTCAGAAGTGTCAGATGTATGTGGTGTCGGTGTCAGAGGTGTCAGATGTTTGTGGTGGATGGTGTCAGAGCAGTCAGATGTTTGTGGTGGGTGGTGTCAGAGCCGTCAGATGTTTGTGGTGGGGGTGTCAGAGGTGTCAGATGTTTGTGGTGGATTGTGTCAGTGCAGTCGGGTGGTTGTGATGGTGGTGTCAGAGCCGTCAGATGTTTGTGGTGGAGATGTCAGAGCAGTCGGGTGGTTGTGATGGTGGTGTCAGAGCCGTCAGATGTTTGTGGTGGTGGTGTCAGAGCCGTCAGATGTTTGTGGTGGAGGTGTCAGAGCAGTCGGGTGGTTGTGATGGTGGTGTCAGAGCCGTCAGATGTTTGTGGTGGGGGTGTCAGAGCAGTCGGGTGGTTGTGGTGGTGGTGTCAGAGGTGACAGATGTTTGTGGTGGGGGTGTCAGCGCAGTCGGGTGGTTGTGGCGGGGGGTGTCAGAGCAGTCAGGTGGTTGTGGTGGTGGTGTCAGAGCAGTCAGATGTTTGTGGTGGGGGTGTCAGAGTAGTCGGGTGGTTGTGGCGGGGGGTGTCAGAGGTGTCAGATGTTTGTGGTGGATGGTGTCAGAGCAGTCAGATGTTTGTGGTGGGTGGTGTCAGAGCAGTCAGATGTTTGTGGTGTGGGTGTCAGCGCAGTCGGGTGGTTGTGGCGGGGGGTGTCAGAGCAGTCTAATGTTTGTGGTGTCGGTGTCAGAGGTGTCAGATGTTTGTGGTGGATGGTGTCAGAGCAGTCAGATGTTTGTGGTGGGGGTGTCAGAGGTGTCAGATGTTTGTGGTGGATTGTGTCAGAGGTTTGTGGTGTCGGTGTCAGAAGTGTCAGATGTATGTGGTGTCGGTGTCAGAGGTGTCAGATGTTTGTGGTGGATGGTGTCAGAGCAGTCGGGTGGTTGTGGTGGTGGTGTCAGAGGTGTCAGATGTCTGTGGTGTCGGTGTCCGAAGTGTCAGATGTATGTGGTGTCGGTGTCAGAGGTGACAGATGTTTGAAGTGGATGGTGTCAGAGCAGTCAGATATTTGTGGTGTCGGTGTCAGAGGTGTCAGATGTTTGTGGTGGATGGTGTCAGAGGTGTCAGATGTTTGTGGTGGATTGTGTCAGAGCAGTCGGGTGGTTGTGATGGTGGTGTCAGAGCCGTCAGATGTTTGTGGTGGAGGTGTCAGAGCAGTCGGGTGGTTGTGATGGTGGTGTCAGAGCCGTCAGATGTTTGTGGTGGGGGTGTCAGAGGTGTCAGATGTTTGTGGTGGATTGTGTCAGAGGTTTGTGGTGTCGGTGTCAGAGCCGTCAGATGTTTGTGGTGGGGGTGTAAGAGCAGTCGGGTGGTTGTGGTGGTGGTGTCAGAGGTGTCAGATGTTTGTGGTGGGGGTGTCAACGCAGTCGGGTGGTTGTGGCGGGGGGTGTCAGAGCAGTCGGGTGGTTGTGGTGGTGGTGTCAGAGCAGTCGGGTGGTAGTGTTGGGGCTGTCAGAGCAGTCTAATGTTTGTGCTGGGTGAGTCAGAGGTGTCAGATGTTTGTGGTGGATGGTGTCAGAGCAGTCGGGTGGTAGTGTTGGGGGTGTCAGAGCAGTCGGGTGGTTGTGGTGGTGGTGTCAGAGCAGTCGGGTGGTTGTGGTGGTGGTGTCAGAGGTGTCAGATGTTTATGGTGGGGGTGTCAGAGCAGTCGGGTGGTTGTGGCGGGGGGTGTCAGAGGTGTCAGATGTTTGTGGTGTGGGTGTCAGCGCAGTCGGGTGGTTGTGGCGGGGGGTGTCAGGGCAGTCGGGTGGTTGTGGTGGTGGTGTCAGAGCAGTCTAATGTTTGTGGTGTCGGTGTCAGAGGTGTCAGATGTTTGTGGCGGGGGGTGTCAGAGCAGTCGGGTGGTAGTGTTAGGGGTGTCAGAGCAGTCGGGTGGTTGTGGTGGTGATGTCAGAGGTGTCAGATGTTTGTGGTGGATGGTGTCAGAGCAGTCAGATGTTTGTGGTGGGTGGTGTCAGAGCCGTCAGATGTTTGTGGTGGGGGTGTCAGAGGTGTCAGATGTTTGTGGTGGATTGTGTCAGAGGTTTGTGGTGTCGGTGTCAGAAGTGTCAGATGTATGTGGTGTCGGTGTCAGAGGTGTCAGATGTTTGTGGTGGATGGTGTCAGAGCAGTCAGATGTTTGTGGTGGGGGTGTCAGAGGTGTCAGATGTTTGTGGTGGATTGTGTCAGAGGTTTGTGGTGTCGGTGTCAGAAGTGTCAGATGTATGTGGTGTCGGTGTCAGAGGTGTCAGATGTTTGTGGTGGTGGTGTCAGAGCAGTCGGGTGGTTGTGGTGGTGGTGTCAGAGGTGTCAGATGTTTGTGGTGTCGGTGTCCGAAGTGTCAGATGTATGTGGTGTCGGTGTCAGAGGTGACAGATGTTTGAAGTGGATGGTGTCAGAGCAGTCAGATATTTGTGGTGTCGGTGTCAGAGGTGTCAGATGATTGTGGTGGATGGTGTCAGAGGTGTCAGATGTTTGTGGTGGATTGTGTCAGAGCAGTCGGGTGGTTGTGATGGTGGTGTCAGAGCCGTCAGATGTTTGTGGTGGAGGTGTCAGAGCAGTCGGGTGGTTGTGATGGTGGTGTCAGAGCCGTCAGATGTTTGTGGTGGGGGTGTCAGAGGTGTCAGATGTTTGTGGTGGATTGTGTCAGAGGTTTGTGGTGTCGGTGTCAGAAGTGTCAGATGTATGTGGTGTCGGTGTCAGAGGTGTCAGATGTTTGTGGTGGATGGTGTCAGAGCCGTCAGATGTTTGTGGTGGGGGTGTCAGAGGTGTCAGATGTTTGTGGTGGATTGTGTCAGTGCAGTCGGGTGGTTGTGATGGTGGTGTCAGGGCCGTCAGATGTTTGTGGTGGAGGTGTCAGAGCAGTCGGGTGGTTGTGATGGTGGTGTCAGAGCCGTCAGATGTATGTGGTGTCGGTGTCAGAGCAGTCAGATGTTTGTGGCAGGGAGTGTCAGAGCCGTCAGATATTTGTGGTGTCGGTGTCAGAGGTGTCAGATGATTGTGGTGGATGGTGTCAGAGGTGTCAGATGTTTGTGGTGGATTGTGTCAGAGCAGTCGGGTGGTTGTGATGGTGGTGTCAGAGCCGTCAGATGTTTGTGGTGGAGGTGTCAGAGCAGTCGGGTGGTTGTGATGGTGGTGTCAGAGCCGTCAGATGTTTGTGGTGGGGGTGTCAGAGGTGTCAGATGTTTGTGGTGGATGGTGTCAGAGCCGTCAGATGTTTGTGGTGGGGGTGTCAGAGGTGTCAGATGTTTGTGGTGGATTGTGTCAGTGCAGTCGGGTGGTTGTGATGGTGGTGTCAGAGCCGTCAGATGTTTGTGGTGGTGGTGTCAGAGGTGTCAGAGGTTTGTGGTGTCGGTGTCGGAGGTGTCAGATGTTTGTGGTGGATGGTGTCAGAGCAGTCAGATGTTTGTGGTGGGTGGTGTCAGAGCAGTCGGGTGGTTGTGATGGTGGTGTCAGAGCCGTCAGATGTTTGTGGTGGGGGTGTCAGAGCAGTCGGGTGGTTGTGGTGGTGGTGTCAGAGGTGACAGATGTTTGTGGTGGGGGTGTCAGCGCAGTCGGGTGGTTGTGGCGGGGGGTGTCAGAGCAGTCAGGTGGTTGTGGTGGTGGTGTCAGAGCAGTCAGATGTTTGTGGTGGGGGTGTCAGAGTAGTCGGGTGGTTGTGGCGGGAGGTGTCAGAGGTGTCAGATGTTTGTGGTGGATGGTGTCAGAGCAGTCAGATGTTTGTGGTGGGTGGTGTCAGAGCAGTCAGATGTTTGTGGTGTGGGTGTCAGCGCAGTCGGGTGGTTGTGGCGGGGGGTGTCAGAGCAGTCTAATGTTTGTGGTGTCGGTGTCAGAGGTGTCAGATGTTTGTGGTGGATGGTGTCAGAGCAGTCAGATGTTTGTGGCGGGGGGTGTCAGAGCCGTCAGATGTTTGAGGTGGGGGTGTCAGAGCAGTCGGGTGGTTGTGGTGGGGGGTGTCAGAGCAGTCGGGTGGTAGTGTTGGGGCTGTCAGAGCAGTCTAATATTTGTGGTGTCAATGTCAGAGGTGTCAGATGTTTGTGGTGTCGGTGTCAGAGGTGTCAGATGTTTGTGGTGGATGGTGTCAGAGGTGTCAGATGTTTGTGGTGGGTGGTGTCAGAGCAGTCGGGTGGTTGTGGTGGTCGTGTCAGAGCCGTCAGATGTTTGTGGTGGGGGGGTCAGAGCAGTCAGGTGGTTGTGATGGTGGTGTCAGAGCCGTCAGATGTATGTGGTGTCGGTGTCAGAGCAGTCAGATGTTTGTGGCGGGGGGTGTCAGAGCCGTCAGATGTTTGAGGTGGGGGTGTCAGAGCAGTCGGGTGGTTGTGGTGGGGTGTGTCAGAGCAGTCTAATGTTTGTGGTGTCGATGTCAGAGGTGTCAGATGTTTGTGGTGTCGATGTCAGAGGTGTCAGATGTTTGTGGTGTCGGTGTCAGAGGTGTCAGATGTTTGTGGTGGATGGTGTCAGAGCAGTCAGATGTTTGTGGTGGGTGGTGTCAGAGCAGTCGGGTGGTTGTGTTGGATGGTGTCAGAGCAGTCAGATGTTTGTGGTGTGGGTGTCAGCGCAGTCGGGTGGTTGTGGCGGGGGGTGTCAGAGCAGTCGGGTGGTTGTGGTGGTGGTGTCAGAGCAGTCTAATGTTTGTGGTGTCGGTGTCAGAGGTGTCAGATGTTTGTGGCGGGGGGTGTCAGAGCAGTCGGGTGGTAGTGTTAGGGGTGTCAGAGCAGTCGGGTGGTTGTGGTGGTGATGTCAGAGGTGTCAGATGTTTGTGGTGGATGGTGTCAGAGCAGTCAGATGTTTGTGGTGTCGGTGTCAGAGGTGTCAGATGTTTGTGGTGGATGGTGTCAGAGCAGTCAGATGTTTGTGGTGGGTGGTGTCAGAGCCGTCAGATGTTTGTGGTGGGGGTGTCAGAGGTGTCAGATGTTTGTGGTGGATTGTGTCAGAGGTTTGTGGTGTCGGTGTCAGAAGTGTCAGATGTATGTGGTGTCGGTGTCAGAGGTGTCAGATGTTTGTGGTGGATGGTGTCAGAGCAGTCAGATGTTTGTGGTGGGTGGTGTCAGAGCCGTCAGATGTTTGTGGTGGGGGTGTCAGAGGTGTCAGATGTTTGTGGTGGATTGTGTCAGTGCAGTCGGGTGGTTGTGATGGTGGTGTCAGAGCCGTCAGATGTTTGTGGTGGAGATGTCAGAGCAGTCGGGTGGTTGTGATGGTGGTGTCAGAGCCGTCAGATGTTTGTGGTGGTGGTGTCAGAGCCGTCAGATGTTTGTGGTGGAGGTGTCAGAGCAGTCGGGTGGTTGTGATGGTGGTGTCAGAGCCGTCAGATGTTTGTGGTGGGGGTGTCAGAGCAGTCGGGTGGTTGTGGTGGTGGTGTCAGAGGTGACAGATGTTTGTGGTGGGGGTGTTAGCGCAGTCGGGTGGTTGTGGCGGGGGGTGTCAGAGCAGTCAGGTGGTTGTGGTGGTGGTGTCAGAGCAGTCAGATGTTTGTGGTGGGGGTGTCAGAGTAGTCGGGTGGTTGTGGCGGGGGGTGTCAGAGGTGTCAGATGTTTGTGGTGGATGGTGTCAGAGCAGTCAGATGTTTGTGGTGGGTGGTGTCAGAGCAGTCAGATGTTTGTGGTGTGGGTGTCAGCGCAGTCGGGTGGTTGTGGCGGGGGGTGTCAGAGCAGTCTAATGTTTGTGGTGTCGGTGTCAGAGGTGTCAGATGTTTGTGGTGGATGGTGTCAGAGCAGTCAGATGTTTGTGGCGGGGGGTGTCAGAGCCGTCAGATGTTTGAGGTGGGGGTGTCAGAGCAGTCGGGTGGTTGTGGTGGGGGGTGTCAGAGCAGTCGGGTGGTAGTGTTGGGGCTGTCAGAGCAGTCTAATGTTTGTGGTGTCGATGTCAGAGGTGTCAGATGTTTGTGGTGTCGGTGTCAGAGGTGTCAGAGGTTTGTGGTGTCGGTGTCGGAGGTGTCAGATGTTTGTGGTGGATGGTGTCAGAGCAGTCAGATGTTTGTGGTGGGTGGTGTCAGAGCAGTCGGGTGGTTGTGATGGTGGTGTCAGAGCCGTCAGATGTTTGTGGTGGGGGTGTCAGAGCAGTCGGGTGGTTGTGGTGGTGATGTCAGAGGTGTCAGATGTTTGTGGTGGATGGTGTCAGAGCAGTCAGATGTTTGTGGTGTCGGTGTCAGAGGTGTCAGATGTTTGTGGTGGATGGTGTCAGAGCAGTCAGATGTTTGTGGTGGGTGGTGTCAGAGCCGTCAGATGTTTGTGGTGGGGGTGTCAGAGGTGTCAGATGTTTGTGGTGGATTGTGTCAGAGGTTTGTGGTGTCGGTGTCAGAAGTGTCAGATGTATGTGGTGTCGGTGTCAGAGGTGTCAGATGTTTGTGGTGGATGGTGTCAGAGCAGTCAGATGTTTGTGGTGGGTGGTGTCAGAGCCGTCAGATGTTTGTGGTGGGGGTGTCAGAGGTGTCAGATGTTTGTGGTGGATTGTGTCAGTGCAGTCGGGTGGTTGTGATGGTGGTGTCAGAGCCGTCAGATGTTTGTGGTGGAGATGTCAGAGCAGTCGGGTGGTTGTGATGGTGGTGTCAGAGCCGTCAGATGTTTGTGGTGGTGGTGTCAGAGCCGTCAGATGTTTGTGGTGGAGGTGTCAGAGCAGTCGGGTGGTTGTGATGGTGGTGTCAGAGCCGTCAGATGTTTGTGGTGGGGGTGTCAGAGCAGTCGGGTGGTTGTGGTGGTGGTGTCAGAGGTGACAGATGTTTGTGGTGGGGGTGTCAGCGCAGTCGGGTGGTTGTGGCGGGGGGTGTCAGAGCAGTCAGGTGGTTGTGGTGGTGGTGTCAGAGCAGTCAGATGTTTGTGGTGGGGGTGTCAGAGTAGTCGGGTGGTTGTGGCGGGGGGTGTCAGAGGTGTCAGATGTTTGTGGTGGATGGTGTCAGAGCAGTCAGATGTTTGTGGTGGGTGGTGTCAGAGCAGTCAGATGTTTGTGGTGTGGGTGTCAGCGCAGTCGGGTGGTTGTGGCGGGGGGTGTCAGAGCAGTCTAATGTTTGTGGTGTCGGTGTCAGAGGTGTCAGATGTTTGTGGTGGATGGTGTCAGAGCAGTCAGATGTTTGTGGCGGGGGGTGTCAGAGCCGTCAGATGTTTGAGGTGGGGGTGTCAGAGCAGTCGGGTGGTTGTGGTGGGGGGTGTCAGAGCAGTCGGGTGGTAGTGTTGGGGCTGTCAGAGCAGTCTAATGTTTGTGGTGTCGATGTCAGAGGTGTCAGATGTTTGTGGTGTCGGTGTCAGAGGTGTCAGATGTTTGTGGTGGATGGTGTCAGAGGTGTCAGATGTTTGTGGTGGGTGGTGTCAGAGCAGTCGGGTGGTTGTGGTGGTCGTGTCAGAGCCGTCAGATGTTTGTGGTGGGGGGGTCAGAGGTGTCAGATGTTTGTGGTGGATTGTGTCAGAGCAGTCGGGTGGTTGTGATGGTGGTGTCAGAGCCGTCAGATGTTTGTGGTGGAGGTGTCAGAGCAGTCGGGTGGTTGTGGCGGGGGGTGTCAGAGGTGTCAGATGTTTGTGGTGGATGGTGTCAGAGCAGTCAGATGTTTGTGGTGGGTGGTGTCAGAGCAGTCAGATGTTTGTGGTGTGGGTGTCAGCCCAGTCGGGTGGTTGTGGCGGGGGGTGTCAGAGCAGTCTAATGTTTGTGGTGTCGGTGTCAGAGGTGTCAGATGTTTGTGGTGGATGGTGTCAGAGCAGTCAGATGTTTGTGGCGGGGGGTGTCAGAGCCGTCAGATGTTTGAGGTGGGGGTGTCAGAGCAGTCGGGTGGTTGTGGTGGGGGGTGTCAGAGCAGTCGGGTGGTAGTGTTGGGGCTGTCAGAGCAGTCTAATGTTTGTGGTGTCGATGTCAGAGGTGTCAGATGTTTGTGGTGTCGGTGTCAAAGGTGTCAGATGTTTGTGGTGGATGGTGTCAGAGCAGTCAGATGTTTGTGGTGGTGGTGTTAGAGCAGTCGGGTGGTTGTGTTGGATGGTGTCAGAGCAGTCGGGTGGTTGTGGTGGTGGTGTCAGAGGTGTCAGATGTTTGTAGTGTCGGTGTCAGAGGTGTCAGATGTTTGTGGTGGATGGTGTCAGAGCAGTCAGATGTTTGTGGTGGTGGTGTCAGAGCAGTCGGGTGGTTGTGGTGGTAGTGTCAGAGCAGTCGGGTGGTAATGTTGGGGGTGTCAGAGCAGTCTAATGTTTGTGGTGTCGATGTCAGAGGTGTCAGATGTTTGTGGTGGATGGTGTCAGAGGTGTCAGATGATTGTGGTGGGTGGTGTCAGAGCAGTCGGGTGGTAGTGTTGGGGCTGTCAGAGCAGTCTAATGTTTGTGGTGTCGATGTCAGAGGTGTCAGATGTTTGTGGTGTCGGTGTCAGAGGTGTCAGATGTTTGTGGTGGATGGTGTCAGAGGTGTCAGATGATTGTGGTGGGTGGTGTCAGAGCAGTCGGGTGGTAGTGTTGGGGCTGTCAGAGCAGTCTAATGTTTGTGGTGTCGATGTCAGAGGTGTCAGATGTTTGTGGTGTCGGTGTCAGAGGTGTCAGATGTTTGTGGTGGATGGTGTCAGAGCAGTCAGATGTTTGTGGTGGGTGGTGTCAGAGCAGTCGGGTGGTTGTGGTGGTGGTGTCAGAGGTGTCAGATGTTTGTGGTGGGGGTGTCAGAGCAGTCAGATGTTTGTGGTGGATGGTGTCAGAGGTGTCAGATGTTCGTGGTAGGGGTGTCAGAGCAGTCGGGTGGTTGTGGTGGTGGTGTCAGAGGTGACAGATGTTTGTGGTGGGGGTGTCAGCGCAGTCGGGTGGTTGTGGCGGGGGGTGTCAGAGCAGTCAGGTGGTTGTGGTGGTGGTGTCAGAGGTGTCAGATGTTTGTGGTGTCGGTGTCAGAGGTGTCAGATGTTTGTGGTGGATGGTGTCAGAGCAGCCAGATGTTTGTGGTGGGGGTGTCAGAGCAGTCGGGTGGTTGTGGCGGGGGGTGTCAGAGGTGTCAGATGTTTGTGGTGTGGGTGTCAGCGCAGTCGGGTGGTTGTGGTGGTAGTGTCAGAGCAGTCGGGTGGTAATGTTGGGGGTGTCAGAGCAGTCTAATGTTTGTGGTGTCGATGTCAGAGGTGTCAGATGTTTGTGGTGTCGGTGTCAGAGGTGTCAGATGTTTGTGGTAGATGGTGTCAGAGCAGTCAGATGTTTGTGGTGGGTGGTGTCAGAGCAGTCGGGTGGTTGTGGTGGTGGTGTCAGAGGTGTCAGATGTTTGTAGTGTCGGTGTCAGAGGTGTCAGATGTTTGTGGTGGATGGTGTCAGAGCAGTCAGATGTTTGTGGTGGTGGTGTTAGAGCAGTCGGGTGGTTGTGTTGGATGGTGTCAGAGCGGTCAGATGTTTGTGGTGGTGGTGTCAGCGCAGTCGGGTGGTTGTGGCGGGGGGTATCAGAGCAGTCGGTATGCTTTGGTGGTGGTGTCAGGTTCAATCTGGGGTTTGTAGTGGTGGTGTCAGAGCAGTCGGGTGGTAATGTTGGGGGTGTCAGAGCAGTCTAATGTTTGTGGTGTCGATGTCAGAGGTGTCAGATGTTTGTGGTGTCGGTGTCAGAGGTGTCATATGTTTGTGGTGGATGGTGTCAGAGGTGTCAGATGATTGTGGTGGGTGGTGTCAGAGCAGTCGGGTGGTAGTGTTGGGGCTGTCAGAGCAGTCTAATGTTTGTGGTGTCGATGTCAGAGGTGTCAGATGTTTGTGGTGTCGGTGTCAGAGGTGTCAGATGTTTGTGGTGGATGGTGTCAGAGCAGTCAGATGTTTGTGGTGGGTGGTGTCAGAGCAGTCGGGTGGTTGTGGTGGTGGTGTCAGAGGTGTCAGATGTTTGTGGTGTCGGTGTCAGAGGTGTCAGATGTTTGTGGTGGATGGTGTCAGAGCAGTCAGATGTTTGTGGTGGTGGTGTCAGAGCAGTCGGGTGGTTGTGTTGGATGGTGTCAGAGCGGTCAGATGTTTGTGGTGGTGGTGTCAGAGCAATTGGGTGGTCGTGGTGGGGGTGTCAGCGCAGTCGGGTGGTTGTGGCGGGGGGTGTCAGAGCAGTCGGTATGCTTTGATGGTGGTGTCAGGTTCAATCTGGGGTTTGTAGTGGTGGTGTCAGAGCAGTCGGGTGGTTGTGGTGGTAGTGTCAGAGCAGTCGGGTTGTAATGTTGGGGGTGTCAGAGCAGTCTAATGTTTGTGGTGTCGATGTCAGAGGTGTCAGATGTTTGTGGTGTCAGTGTCAGAGGTGTCAGATGTTCGTGGTGGGGGTGTCAGAGCAGTCGGGTGGTTGTGGTGGTGGTGTCAGAGGTGACAGATGTTTGTGGTGGGGGTGTCAGAGCAGTCGGGTGGTTGTGGTGGGTGGTGTCAGAGCAGCCAGATGTTTGTGGTGGGGGTGTCAGAGCAGTCGGGTGGTTGTGGTGGTGGTGTCAGAGGTGACAGATGTTTGTGGTGGGGGTGTCAGCGCAGTCGGGTGGTTGTGGCGGGGGGTGTCAGAGCAGTCAGGTGGTTGTGGTGGTGGTGTCAGAGGTGTCAGATGTTTGTGGTGTCGGTGTCAGAGGTGTCAGATGTTTGTGGTGGATAGTGTCAGAGCAGCCAGATGTTTGTGGTGGGGGTGTCAGAGCAGTCGGGTGGTTGTGGCGGGGGGTGTCAGAGGTGTCAGATGTTTGTGGTGTGGGTGTCAGCGCAGTCGGGTGGTTGTGGTGGTAGTGTCAGAGCAGTCTAATGTTTGTGGTGTCGATGTCAGAGGTGTCAGATGTTTGTGGTGTCGGTGTCAGAGGTGTCAGATGTTTGTGGTGGATGGTGTCAGAGGTGTCAGATGATTGTGGTGGGTGGTGTCAGAGCAGTCGGGTGGTAGTGTTGGAGCTGTCAGAGCAGTCTAATGTTTGTGGTGTCGATGTCAGAGGTGTCAGATTTTTGTGGTGTCGGTGTCAGAGGTGTCAGATGTTTGTGGTGGATGGTGTCAGAGCAGTCAGATGTTTGTGGTGGGTGGTGTCAGAGCAGTCGGGTGGTTGTGGTGGTGGTGTCAGAAGTGTCAGATGTTTGTGGTGGGGGTGTCAGAGCAGTCAGATGTTTGTGGTGGTGGTGTCAGAGCAGTCGGGTGGTTGTGTTGGATGGTGTCAGAGCGGTCAGATGTTTGTGGTGGTGGTGTCAGAGCAATCGGGTGGTCGTGGTGGGGGTGTCAGCGCAGTCGGGTGGTTGTGGCGGGGGGTGTCAGAGCAGTCGGTATGCTTTGATGGTGGTGTCAGGTTCAATCTGGGGTTTGTAGTGGTGGTGTCAGAGCAGTCGGGTGGTTGTGGTGGTAGTGTCAGAGCAGTCGGGTTGTAATGTTGGGGGTGTCAGAGCAGTCTAATGTTTGTGGTGTCGATGTCAGAGGTGTCAGATGTTTGTGGTGTCAGTGTCAGAGGTGTCAGATGTTCGTGGTGGGGGTGTCAGAGCAGTCGGGTGGTTGTGGTGGTGGTGTCAGAGGTGACAGATGTTTGTGGTGGGGGTGTCAGAGCAGTCGGGTGGTTGTGGTGGGTGGTGTCAGAGCAGCCAGATGTTTGTGGTGGGGGTGTCAGAGCAGTCGGGTGGTTGTGGTGGTGGTGTCAGAGGTGACAGATGTTTGTGGTGGGGGTGTCAGCGCAGTCGGGTGGTTGTGGCGGGGGGTGTCAGAGCAGTCAGGTGGTTGTGGTGGTGGTGTCAGAGGTGTCAGATGTTTGTGGTGTCGGTGTCAGAGGTGTCAGATGTTAGTGGTGGATAGTGTCAGAGCAGCCAGATGTTTGTGGTGGGGGTGTCAGAGCAGTCGGGTGGTTGTGGCGGGGGGTGTCAGAGGTGTCAGATGTTTGTGGTGTGGGTGTCAGCGCAGTCGGGTGGTTGTGGTGGTAGTGTCAGAGCAGTCTAATGTTTGTGGTGTCGATGTCAGAGGTGTCAGATGTTTGTGGTGTCGGTGTCAGAGGTGTCAGATGTTTGTGGTGGATGGTGTCAGAGGTGTCAGATGATTGTGGTGGGTGGTGTCAGAGCAGTCGGGTGGTAGTGTTGGAGCTGTCAGAGCAGTCTAATGTTTGTGGTGTCGATGTCAGAGGTGTCAGATTTTTGTGGTGTCGGTGTCAGAGGTGTCAGATGTTTGTGGTGGATGGTGTCAGAGCAGTCAGATGTTTGTGGTGGGTGGTGTCAGAGCAGTCGGGTGGTTGTGGTGGTGGTGTCAGAAGTGTCAGATGTTTGTGGTGGGGGTGTCAGAGCAGTCAGATGTTTGTGGTGGGTGGTGTCAGAGGTGTCAGATGTTCGTGGTGGGGGTGTCAGAGCAGTCGGGTGGTTGTGGTGGTGGTGTCAGAGGTGACAGATGTTTGTGGTGGGGGTGTCAGCGCAGTCGGGTGGTTGTGGCGGGGGGTGTCAGAGCAGTCAGGTGGTTGTGGTGGTGGTGTCAGAGGTGACAGATGTTTGTGGTGGGGGTGTCAGCGCAGTCGGGTGGTTGTGGCGGGGGGTGTCAGAGCAGTCAGGTGGTTGTGGTGGTGGTGTCAGAGGTGTCAGATGTTTGTGGTGTCGGTGTCAGAGGTGTCAGATGTTTGTGGTGGATGGTGTCAGAGCAGCCAGATGTTTGTGGTGGGGGTGTCAGAGCAGTCGGGTGGTTGTGGCGGGGGGTGTCAGAGGTGTCAGATGTTTGTGGTGTGGGTGTCAGCGCAGTCGGGTGGTTGTGGTGGGGGGTGTCAGAGCAGTCGGTTGGTAGTGTTGGGGCTGTCAGAGCAGTCTAATGTTTGTGGTGTCGATGTCAGAGGTGTCAGATGTTTGTGGTGTCGGTGTCAGAGGTGTCAGATGTTTGTGGTGGATGGTGTCAGAGCAGTCAGATGTTTGTGGTGGGTGGTGTCAGAGCAGTCGGGTGGTTGTGGTGGTGGTGTCAGAGGTGTCAGATGTTTGTAGTGTCGGTGTCAGAGGTGTCAGATGTTTGTGGTGGATGGTGTCAGAGCAGTCAGATGTTTGTGGTGGTGGTGTTAGAGCAGTCGGGTGGTTGTGTTGGATGGTGTCAGAGCGGTCAGATGTTTGTGGTGGTGGTGTCAGCGCAGTCGGGTGGTTGTGGCGGGGGGTATCAGAGCAGTCGGTATGCTTTGGTGGTGGTGTCAGGTTCAATCTGGGGTTTGTAGTGGTGGTGTCAGAGCAGTCGGGTGGTTGTGGTGGTAGTGTCAGAGCAGTCGGGTGGTAATGTTGGGGGTGTCAGAGCAGTCTAATGTTTGTGGTGTCGATGTCAGAGGTGTCAGATGTTTGTGGTGTCGGTGTCAGAGGTGTCATATGTTTGTGGTGGATGGTGTCAGAGGTGTCAGATGATTGTGGTGGGTGGTGTCAGAGCAGTCGGGTGGTAGTGTTGGGGCTGTCAGAGCAGTCTAATGTTTGTGGTGTCGATGTCAGAGGTGTCAGATGTTTGTGGTGTCGGTGTCAGAGGTGTCAGATGTTTGTGGTGGATGGTGTCAGAGCAGTCAGATGTTTGTGGTGGGTGGTGTCAGAGCAGTCGGGTGGTTGTGGTGGTGGTGTCAGAGGTGTCAGATGTTTGTGGTGTCGGTGTCAGAGGTGTCAGATGTTTGTGGTGGATGGTGTCAGAGCAGTCAGATGTTTGTGGTGGTGGTGTCAGAGCAGTCGGGTGGTTGTGTTGGATGGTGTCAGAGCGGTCAGATGTTTGTGGTGGTGGTGTCAGAGCAATCGGGTGGTCGTGGTGGGGGTGTCAGCGCAGTCGGGTGGTTGTGGCGGGGGGTGTCAGAGCAGTCGGTATGCTTTGATGGTGGTGTCAGGTTCAATCTGGGGTTTGTAGTGGTGGTGTCAGAGCAGTCGGGTGGTTGTGATGGTGGTGTCAGAGCCGTCAGATGTTTGTGGTGGTGGTGTCAGAGGTGTCAGAGGTTTGTGGTGTCGGTGTCGGAGGTGTCAGATGTTTGTGGTGTCAGTGTCAGAGGTGTCAGATGTTCGTGGTGGGGGTGTCAGAGCAGTCGGGTGGTTGTGGTGGTGGTGTCAGAGGTGACAGATGTTTGTGGTGGGGGTGTCAGCGCAGTCGGGTGGTTGTGGCGGGGGGTGTCAGAGCAGTCAGGTGGTTGTGGTGATGGTGTCAGAGGTGTCAGATGTTTGTGGTGTCGGTGTCAGAGGTGTCAGATGTTTGTGGTGGATGGTGTCAGAGCAGCCAGATGTTTGTGGTGGGGGTGTCAGAGCAGTCGGGTGGTTGTGGCGGGGGGTGTCAGAGGTGTCAGATGTTTGTGGTGTGGGTGTCAGCGCAGTCGGGTGTTTGTGGCGGGGGGTGTCAGAGCCGTCAGATGTTTGAGGTGGGGGTGTCAGAGCCGTCGGGTGGTTGTGGTGGGGGGTGTCAGAGCAGTCGGGTGGTAGTGTTGGGGCTGTCAGAGCAGTCTAATGTTTGTGGTGTCGATGTCAGAGGTGTCAGATGTTTGTGGTGTCGGTGTCAGAGGTGTCAGATGTTTGTGGTGGATGGTGTCAGAGCAGTCAGATGTTTGTGGTGGGTGGTGTCAGAGCAGTCGGGTGGTTGTGGTGGTGGTGTCAGAGGTGTCAGATGTTTGTGGTGTCGGTGTCAGAGGTGTCAGATGTTTGTGGTGGATGGTGTCAGAGCAGTCAGATGTTTGTGGTGGTGGTGTCAGAGCAGTCGGGTGGTTGTGTTGGATGGTGTCATAGCGGTCAGATGTTTGTGGTGGTGGTGTCAGAGCAATCGGGTGGTCGTGGTGGGGGTGTCAGCGCAGTCGGGTGGTTGTGGCAGGGGGTGTCAGAGCAGTCGGTATGCTTTGGTGGTGGTGTCAGGTTCAATCTGGGGTTTGTAGTGGTGGTGTCAGAGCAGTCGGGTGGTTGTGGTGGTAGTGTCAGAGCAGTCGGGTGGTAATGTTGGGGGTGTCAGAGCAGTCTAATGTTTGTGATGTGGGTGTCAGAGCAGTCAGATGTTTGTGTTGGATGGTGTCAGAGCAGTCAGATGTTTGTGGTGGTGGTGTCAGAGCAATCGGGTGGTTGTGGTGGTGGTGTCAGAGCAGACGGGTGGTAGTGTTGGGGGTGTCAGCGTCAGTCTGATAGTTGTTGTGGGGTGGTGTCAGAGCAGTCGGGTGGTTGTGGTGGTAGTTTCAGAGCAGTCGGGTGGTAATGTTGGGGGTGTCAGAGCAGTCTAATGTTTGTGATGTGGGTGTCAGAGCAGTCAGATGTTTGTGTTGGATGGTGTCAGAGCAGTCAGATGTTTGTGGTGGTGGTGTCAGAGCAATCGGGTGGTTGTGGTGGTGGTGTCAGAGCAGACGGGTGGTAGTGTTGGGGGTGTCAGCGTCAGTCTGATAGTTGTTGTGGGGGGGTGTCAGAGCAGTCTGTTGGTTGTGGTGGGGGTGTCAGAGCAGACTGATGTTTGTGGTGGGGGTGTCAGAGCAGACTTGTGGTTGAGGTGGGAGTGTCAGGTTCAATCTGGGGTTTGTAGTGGTGGTGTCAGAGCAGTCGGGTGGTAGTGTTGGGGGTGTCAGAGCAGTCTAATGTTTGTGGTGTGGGTGTCAGAGCAGTCAGATGTTTGTGGTGGATGGTGTCATAGCAGTCAGATGTTTGTGGTGGGTGGTGTCAGAGTAGTCAGATGTTTGTGGTGGGGGTGTCAGCGCAGTCGGGTGGTTGTGGCGGGGGGCGTCAGAGCAGTCGGTATGCTTTGGTGGTGGTGTCAGGGTCAATCTGTGGGTTCTGGTGGTGGTGTCAGAGCAGTCTGGTGGCTGTGGGGTGGGTGTTAGAGCAGTCGGGTGGTTGTGGTGGGGGTGTCAGAGCAGTCTGATGATTGTGTTTGGGGTGTCAGAGCAGTTAATGTTTGTGGTGGGGGTGTCAGGGTCAATCTGGTGGCTGTGGTGGGGGGTGTCAGAGCAGTCTGATGTTACGTATGAAAAGCTTAAGTCACAAATCACAAATCACAAATTCTCAATTCTCTAATTCTCTAATTCTCAAACTCATTTATCTAAAATTTCAACTTCTCAAATCACAAATTCTGGAATCTCGAATCTCAAATTATCAACCTCTAAAATCTCAAATTCTCAAACTCAAATATCAAGCTCTCAAATTTCAACTTCTCAAAACTCAAATCTCAAATTCTCAAACTCAAATATCTCAAATTTCAACTTCTCAAATCTCAAATTCTCAAACTCAAATATATCAAACTTCAACTTCTCAAATCTCAAACTCTCAAATCTCAACTTCTCAATAATGTCAGAATCTTAAGTCACAAATCTCTAATCACAATTTCTCAAATTCTCAAACTCGAATATCTCAAATTTCTACTTCTCATATCTCAAATTTCTACTTCTCATATCTCAAATTTCTACTTCTCATATCTCAAATTTCTACTTCTCATATCTCAAATTTCTACTTCTCATATCTCAAATTTCTACTTCTCATATCTCAAATTTCTACTTCTCATATCTCAAATTCTCAAATCTCAACTTCTCAATTATCAACCTCTAAAATCTCAACTTCTCAATTCTAAAACTTTCAAATATCAACCTCTCAAATCTAACCTTCTCAATTATCAAATCTAAAGTTCTCAAATTCTCATGTCTCGAATTCTCAAATCTCAACTTCTCAAAACTCAAATTCTCAAAACAAATAACAAATTTTCAATCTCACAAATTCTCAGATCTCAAATTCTCAAACTCTCAAATATCAACCTCTCAAATCTCAACTTCTCAAATTTCTCAAAATCACAATTTCTCAAATCTCAAATTCTCAAACTCAAATATCAACCTCAAATTCTCAAATTTCAAATTCTCACTCTCATATTCTCAAATATCAATTTCTCAAATTACAAATTCTCAAATCTCAAATTCTCAAACTCAAATATCAACCTCAAATTCTCAATTCTCAAATCTCGAATTCTCAAATCTCAAATTTTCCATTTCTCAAATTCTCAAACCTCAAATTACAATTTCTCACACTCTCAAATATCAACCTCCCAAATTCCCAAATCTCAAATTCACAAATCTGAAATTTTATTTTGTACAACTGACTCAATAGTATAGTGGTAGCAAGCGCGACTGCTGAGCGTGAGGTTCTGGATTCGGTTCCCGGGTCGGGGAAATTGTTATTGGATTTTTCTGTATAGAAATCCTCAGTAGCAGCACCGAGTTTGGGGTTATGCCCGGTTGATGGCAACAGGCTCGCCCCCTGTTACATGGCTTACGTGACTTAATAACAGCATCGGCGAAATGTGGGTGCACAATAGTAGATACGCCTTTGTGGCTTAGTCTAACCTTTCGGGGATACAGGCGTGATGCTTGCTATGTTATGTTATGTTTTTCCATAAAGTGTTCTTTCATAAAGTGTAATTTATTATCCTGTAGGTACAGCGATTAGGTATTAATATAAATGAAACTAGCAAAGTTAATCACTCCGATCACTCTGTTTTCTCCCAATTTACGTATAAATAGGCGAAGTGGATTTAATACGTATGGATAATACTTTCTCGCTCGCACACCGACTATCTGTTTCATTCATAGCAACTAAAGAAGTACAAATTATTGTACAAAAAGATTGGCGGGAAGTATGTTGCACAAAACTGGTTTTTTAGAGGGCGTGGTTTTCGCTGTGGTCACAAGTTGGGTGCAAGCGATTTTAGCCTTATAGGTGGTTCACCGGCAATGTCGCCCATTGTACATTTGGCAAGGAGAACTTGAGACATTTTGTTTTAGTAGCGTTTAGTAATAAATTATTTGCTGCGAACCATTTAGAAAGGATATTTAAGCTATTGTTAACATGTATTACTTCGCTATCTTTTCTACTTATTTTAAAAATGAGGGAAGTATCATCCGCAATCAAAACAATATCAGATATTCCGCTCATCATATATGGAAGATCATTAATATAAGCCAAGAACAGGAAAGGGCCAAGAATTGAGCCTTGTGGTACGCCCATCTTCACCAGAGACCCTTTAGATAAGACACCATTTACACATATTTTTTGCTGTCTTTGTGATAGGTAGGATAGAACAAGATCGGCAGCTCGTTCACGAATTCCGTAATAGTTTAATTTGCGGATTAGTATAAAGTGGTCGACGCAGTCAAAAGCCTTAGAGAGATGACAAAAGACGCCAATTGCATCCTGTGAGCTCTCCCAGGATTCCAAAATATGAGTGATTAATTTCACTCCTGCGTCAGTAGTAGACCTACCCTTGGTGAAGCCGAACTGACGAGTATGTAATAATCCATTGGAATTAAAATGTGAAAGCATTTGATCAAGCAAAATTTTTTCAAATATTTTACTTAATGCGGGGAGAACGGAGATTGGTCTATAATTGGAGGGATTATTCTTACAGCCTGATTTGAATATTGGTATGACCTTACTATGTTTCATCAAATCAGGAAACGTACCCTTATCTATGCATTGGTTGAATATGCCTGTAAGTATGGGGGCAATAGTATCAATAATATCTACAATAACTCTAACAGAGATGCCCCACAAGTCTTCAGTGTTTTTGATATTTAGGCTTTTAAATGCTGTTTTAATTGTACTTATACAGATAGGCTTGAATTTAAAGTTAGGCACGTCTTTGCAGAAATTCTCTTTAAGTAGAGATTCAGCTAAAGTATAGGATGAGGCAAGAGTTTTTGTTAACTCTATAGGGATATTTGTGAAATAGTTTCCTAGTATGTTTGCGACTTCTAACTTATTAGTTTTAAAACCATCATGTGTTTTTAGAGACAAGTCGGTATCCCGCTGCTTGACATTCCCAGTTTCTGTATTTATTACCTGCCATACAGCCTTAATTTTATTACTAGAATTACCTATTTTATTAGTTATTAACTTAGATTTAGCAATACTACAAACTACCTTGAATAATTTGGAATAATTCCTAACATATTTATGGAATGCTTGATCAGAGGTGAATGATTTTTGATAGTATAAATCGTATAAATGATCCCTACTTTTCCTAATGCCTTTAGTAGCCCATTCATTAAATTTTGATTTATTAGTAATCTTGATCTTCTTAATTGGACATGTCTTATTAAATTCTTGGCATATTGTTGAGAATAAAGTGGAGTAATTTCTGTTGGGGTCTCTTGAATTATATGAAGAAGTAAAAACTTTGATTTCAACATTTTTGTTTAACGTCTGCAACTTATGTTTAGTTATAGGTCTAAATTCAATGATATTATTTATATTTGTCTTATCATTCCTTGATTCGAACTTAATTAGTTGACCCAAATGATCCGATCTGATACCGCTAATCAATGAGGACCCTTTTATCATGCAATTTGTGAAAACATTGTCTATGCATGAAGCTGAAGAGGCAGTGATTCTAGTGGCTTCATTAAATACATGATCTAGATTAAAAGATTTAAATAATGACAAGACTTTACATTTTTCTGGCGAATTGGCTAAAAGGTCAATATTCAAGTCACCACAAACAAAAATAAATTTATTATTTTTAAAAAGTTTACTAAGTATTTCTTCCATTATAATTAAAAACGAGGAAAAATTTGATGTGGGGGGTCTATACACACACAGAATAGTATGGTTTTCAATCTCCGCACATGCTACCTCACACAAACGATCAACAGAGCAGGAAGTGATGTCCCTTCTTTCCTTATGTTTAAAACGACTGTTACACAAAATCAAAGTACCACCACCTTCCGCTGATAATCTGTTGAACGCACTGGCAACTGAAAAGTTACCTACATGAAACTTCATTTTATCAGGTTTTAACCATGTCTCACAGAAACATAATATATCCATATGATACCTATCAACTAACAATTCAATATCCAAAGTTTTGCTAGAGAAGCGATTAATATTTTGATGATAAAGAAGAATGTCATCATAATGCTTCTCTATTGTCGGCTCTAAAAGTTTAAACAATCTATCATAGAATTCTTAGTGGTACAACTTAGCAATACTGACTCATTACCTATCCTAGTCTGCAATATATGATCTATAATAGAGTTAATATTATACGCTATTAGAGTAGAAATCAGATGTTTGGATTTCTTAGGAAGAAATAAGGCATCTTGAGTAAGTATAAAACCATTAACAAACTTATCAGTATCAAAAAACAATAGTTTGTCATTATGACGACATGTCAACATATACATTAAACTATTTAAGTTATGGATATTGTTATTCTTTTCATCTGATAACATGTTTGAATAGGGTAGAGCACATAACATTAGTCTGCCTATATTTAATTTTAATATGGTGTTAATACCACATATAATGTCCCTTTTTAATAGTCCAATACTATTACCTATCAACAATATAACAGTAGTTTGGTCATCAAGGTGTGTATTACTGGCAATTTTATTAACAATATGATTGTAATGCAAGTTAGGATAACAAAAGTTTGTAACCTTGTGACTCAGAGAATTTTGAAGAATAGATCCTATTCCTACACCTATTCCATCTGTGAACACTACAGATTGGTTGCTCATGTTCTTGACACAGCCACTTACAGGTCGAGCTGCCTCCGGTGATCGTGAGAGTATGATAGACTGGGGGTCAGGAGATGGAACGGAGTGGGGTTGAACCACCTCTGATAATGGTGTTCTAGGTTGTTGAGGTTCAGGAGTTGGAGCAGAGTGACCAATGCAAGAGAGATTATTTGTTAAAGACTCAAATCTCTCAGAATTGTAGTTCACTAAGTCCACCAGCTCACTGGCCTCCACCATGCGCTCACTAAGTAAGTTTTGTGAGGATTCATATTTGTTAAAAATGTCTCTTAACAAGTTTTCCTTACAGAGTAGCTCGTCCTGCAACCGACCAATGTCCATTTCATAAATGTTCCTACTGTGCTCTAGTTTCTGGTGACAATTATTTAATTGGTTAACAAGATTAATGCGTTCACGTCTGAGGTAAATATTGGATTTAAATAGATTTAATTTTTTGAGAGCTATCCGGGATCTTTTAATAAGATTTTTAATCTTAATGTATTTCCTAAACTTCTTATTGCTTAATAACACAGGACAGTGTGTAATTGTATCGTCACTAGTTAAGTCAATTGAAACAGCTGGCTCACACACAGGTTTGGACTTACTGGTTACCAATGTATTGAACAGACTCTGGGTGTAATTGGTCTGTTCTCGGGCTATGACTGACTCAAACTTTGATATAGCCTTGTGTGCCTCCTTTAGTTCAAGTTCCAGCTCAGTTACACGTTTCAAGGTCAGTTCATGTGTTTCAGTGCACTGATGATAAGATGAAACTGTTTGTTGTAGATGTTTATATTGTTCAAGTAAGTCCATATGTTGGATGTGCAGCTCAGCTAGGTTTTTCTTGAGGGAGGTGTTTTTATCAACATTGTTTTTCACTTCAACCTCACTGTCATCCCGTTCCTGAAGCAATTTATTGCACAAGGATCTTGAAATGTCAAGTTCCTTTAGGGTTGCTCCAAGTTTATCTTCCATATCTCTTGCGGTAGCTCTGCGGGTCATCATTTCCTACAGTTGTTCCAGTCACCTGGAACGTGGAATAGATTAGCTATATACCAGATACTAAGACAAAATTAAGTGAAGAGCAGGTGAAGTACAGACAGTATGAGGTTAAAGTAGTGATTTTAATTTTAAGCAAGTAATAAAAATATTGTAGGTGGATTAATACAATTATTTTAGGTAAATTTATTCAGCTAGAACATTAACAAATAGTAAGGATATAGAATAATGTTGAGTTATTCAAGTGTCTAGATTGTTTTAATGAAGCTATTGTGGAGTAATCTTTGTAGTGTACTATGTCTAAGGCGAATGTTTTCGTCGTCGATTTTGCTTCCACAAATTGTCAAACAAAAGGAGACATAAACCGTGCCCGTGTGTACTGGACGTGGCTCATAAAACTGAGCAGTGAATTAATGAGAAGTGTTTTCACTGGAGTTATAATATTAGAAACAAAATACTCCCCGGGGTTGGTTCAAATCCGTCCGTTGGTTGCCGGTACGCGGTTAAAGTTTTGTTGACTGTTATTAAGAGTTCTTGCGACAAAAACACCACACAAACACTAGATACACTAGTACACAACTAGTTTAAATAGTATTACATGAAATTAGAATAAATTACAATGTTTTATTAATTTTCTAAATTAATTTAAATACGAGATTATATTTTCAAATCAAATCTCAAATTCTCAAATCACTCAAATCACTCAAATTCTCAAATCACTCAAATTCTCTAATCACTCAAATTCTCAAATCTCAAATCTCAAATACTCAAATCACAATCTCTCAAACCACTCAAATTCTCACATCACTCAAATTCTCAAATCACTCAAATTCTCAAATCACTCAAATTCTCAAATCACTCAAATTCTCAAATCACTGAATTTCTCAAATCACTTAAATTCTCAAATCACTCAAATTCTCAAATCTCAAACTCTGTATCAAACTCTCAAATCTCAAATTCGCAAACTCAAATATCAACCTCTCAAATCTCAAACTCTCAAATCTGAAATCACAAACTCTCAAATTACTCACAATTCTCAAGTATCTATTCCTCAAATCACTCAAATCTCAAATTCTCAAAACACTAAAATCACTCAAATTCTCAAATCACTCAAATTCTCAAATCGCTCAAATTCTCAAATCTCAAATTCTCAAATCACTAAAATTCTCAAATTGTCAAATCACTCAAAATTCTCAAATTCTCAAATCACTCAAATTCTCAAATCACTCAAATTCTCAAATCACTCAAATTCTCAAATCACTCGAATTCTCAAATCACTCAAATTCTCAAATCACTCAAATTCTCAAATCACTCAAATTCTCAAATCACTCAAATTCTCAAATCTCAAATTCTCAAATCACTAAAATTCTCAAATCTCAAATTATCAAATCACTCAAATTCTCAAATCACTCAAATTCTCAAATTCTCAAATGACTCAAATTCTCAAATCACAAATTCTCAAATCACTCAAATTCTCAAATCTCAAACTCTGTATCAAACTCTCAAATATCAAATTCTCAATCTCAAATATCATCCTCTCAAATCTCAAATCACTCAAATTCTCAAATCACTCAAATTCTCAAATTCTCAAATCACTCAAATTCTCAAATCTCAAACTCTGTATCAACCTCTCAAATTTCAACTTCTCATATTGAAATTCTCAAATTGTCAATATCATCCTCTCAAATCTCAAATTCTCAAATCACTCAAATTCTCAAATCACTCGAATTCTGAAATCACTCAAATTCTCAAATCACTCTAATTCTAATATCAACCTCTCAAATCTCAAACTCTCAAATCTGAAATTCTCAAATTCTCAATCTCAAATATCATCCTCTCAAATCTCAAATCACTCAAATTCTCAATTCACTCAAATTCT
The DNA here is from genome assembly GCA_947562105.1 of Shargacucullia verbasci. Classification (NCBI taxonomy): domain Eukaryota; kingdom Metazoa; phylum Arthropoda; class Insecta; order Lepidoptera; family Noctuidae; genus Shargacucullia; species Shargacucullia verbasci. The sequence goes on along the minus strand of OX387289.1, from coordinate 247,327 downwards.
CAAATTCTCAAATCAAATCTCAAATTATCAAATTTCAAATTCTCAAATCTCTCAAATTCTCAAATCACTCAAATTCTCAAATTCTCAAATCTCAAATCACTCAAATTCTCAAATCACTCAAATTCTTAAATCACTCAAATTCTCAAATCTCAAATTCTCAAATCACTCAAATTCTCAAATCACAATCTCTCAAATCACTCAAATTCTCAAATCACTCAAATTCTCAAATCTCAAATTCTCAAATTCTCAAATCGCTCAAATTCTCAAATCACAATCTCTCAAATCATTCAAATTCTCAAATCACTCAAATTCTCAAATCTCAAATTCTTAAATCACTCAAATTCTCAAATCTCAAATTCTCAAACCACTAAAATTATCAAATCTCAAATTATCAAATCTCAAATTCTCAAATCTCTCAAATTCTCAAATCACTCAAATTCTCAAATCTCAAATCACTCAAATTCTCAAATCACTCAAATTCTCAAATCTCAAATTCTCAAACTCAAATGTCAACCTCTCAAATCTCAAACTCTCAAATCTGAAATTCTCAAATTCTCAATCTCAAATATCATCCTCTCAAATCTCAAATCACTCAAATTCTCAATTCACTCAAATTCTCAAATCAGAATCTCTCATATCACTCAAATTCTGAACCACTGGGATGTAGACCGGCCATCTTGGCGTTCACAAAACGAGACTACAGTCGTACAGTGGGGTCAGTGGGGTCAGTGGGTCTGTAGGGTGTATGGTGTTAGTAACTGAACAACTCTCGTTTGCATTTTTATTTTTGAACCCTAAAAAGAATAGCGGAACAAAACGACAATTGAGCGTCTTCTATCACGTGAGTAGATAAATGTAAAACTATGCGAATGTTAAGGACAGTACTCATTTTCATCTCAATTCATCAAGACAATACACAATTGCTGCTCAATCATAAATTCGTGGAATTGAACCTAATGTCATCTAAACGGTAATCTTTGCCGGAAACTGGGAGTTAAGCGGAGGCTTAAGTTGATCACCTACTTACTGGTAAGCGGAATAAGCTCAACATTAAGAGCTCTCGTATAGGTCTATGTACTTGAAGTGACATTTAGTTATGGTCACAAATTCATCATGGAACTGAATGATGTATGAAACAAATTATCTGTAATCATATTCACGACACTGGGCAAGCGAAATATTGTAGAACCGACTTACACAACGGTGCATGTGCTGCCTGATATCACATTGGGGCTTAAGATTGGCAAGTTAATGAGTTTTCAAGATTTGAAGAAAACGCACCCCTTGCTCTGACACATAGACTTGAGAAGCTATATACTATATAAAGTCAAGGCCAGTGATGCAGCGGGTCACAGAAGGCAGGTGCCATCATCATTTGTGCTTACTGCAATGGCGATGGCGTCTTAACATAACGCTAATGTTACGAGCCTACTCACATCGCGATTGTGACGTCAGCGGCTCGACGACAGCCGACGGTTACTGATATTGTTATGAGAGCCGTTATCACACAACGACTCTTTGTATGGTATTATCATTATTATATAATGTTCTAAGTAACCAAACCTGGTAAAAGCTACAAAGATTTTCTTTAGTAAAGGAGCTTGGAAATTATTACACCATAGTATGGTTTCCTGCACATCGTATGTGAGCGTGTACTGAGTGCGTCGCGTTACGGCGGCGCGCGGCGGCCGGCGGCCGCACGCTGCACTATTTAGTTTCTTAGACAAGTTAACAAGAAAACTAGTTCATCCTGTGCGCAACATATTGCTATATACCTACTGCGCAACGAACACGATGTGTTGGTGACAATGTACGCAAGCTTAGTCTGAGATAGTAACTCCGTGGTAGTGACTGTGATACTGTGTGGGACAATTACTGCGTTATATTACAATTGTGCGAACATACGTAACGACGCAATTATAAGCTATTTCTAGAACAAATTAAACCGCAGCTTTATCTCCGCTATATGATTTTTTAATATATGTATTTATTCATGTATACCATTTTTAGGCACTTATTCTTAGTCAGGCTCTAGTTGCTACCTTCCAAGTGTTGATTTCCAATGGAGAAGAACGAAACTCCATGGTTACACTTTTTAACTAGGAATTTTACATACAATATTAATTTATAAATTGATCTCGAACAACAATTATGTGAGTACAATGTAGCTTAAAACTAGCTAACTTATGTAAGTCTGAAACTCAACCCTGATAATTATGAAGAATATATTTACTTCTCATAAAATTGCCATGGCACCTATGAGCTGACCAGTTCCAATAGACGGCATCAGTTCACGAGTATAACGCGTGCGTCAGCGTCGCTTTGCTCAACCATATTGCAGGGAACCCAACGACCCGATGCACAACGTCACCATCATCAGGACATTTAAGTGAGCATGACAAACTCGAACTGCCACATAGCTATCACGTCTATACATATTAACCAATTGATGTATATACACGCAAAAAATAGAACAGAAATATTAAATAACCGGGTTAATAAAGTACTGCTTATAATATGTATGTTTAATAACAAAACAAGTTATTACAACAAAGACAAAAACATTATTGTAACTTGTTGAATCATGATGACCGACGTCAAACTATAAAACAACATTTATTTTTATATAAAACAACAATGACTGAGTATTGTTCTGTAACTGTAGAGAGTTGACAGAGTCGCGGTCAGAAGCTGTTCGACTATATGAACAGAAGTATGACTTAGTTCTGTAAGTAGTAACGACTCCAAGATAACACGTTTATATATGTTAACGTAAATACAAGATAGGAAGGAAGCAGATACGCTTCAGTACAGTACAGTTGCACCGGAAGCGGAAGTGAAGCGCCCCAGTGCAGCGCGACGTGCGTGCTTGCGTGACAGGCATTCGCACTGTCCACCGCCACGTGATGTTATGCACAAGTGTTCCACCACGTAATATACGGTCATCACGTGAAGACGCATGTCGCGCTCACTCGTTACAAAGTTACGTGATTTAAGTTAAACACCAAGCTTATTGCACCACTTCGCTCACTACACAACAAGATGCTCAATTTCGGCATTAAACGTAGACTGGTGGTCATATATCGGTCTCGTCGTATATTGACACATGTTTGCTGGACCAGTCAACACATAACTCGTGTAACAAGTTCCTGTAGATACAGGTTTGTCCGTGTTCGGGTGACATTTAATCAAAGTTTGTACTAAGTTAAATCCTTAAAAGTCGTAAAAGATGTATCTCAGGGCACACTGCGGCGCATGCGACGCGCCAACAAATCTTGTGCCGGAAGTGACGCAGGTATCTCGGCGCGGGCGGCGGAAGCGTGCGGATTACCGGCCGGAAGTGGCGCGACGCCTCAATATCCGAGCTCTTAATTTCCAGCGACAGTTACTCGAGCAGTTTTTTATTTGATGTAATTTTCATGCGTTGTAATGAGCGCGGTGGCTTGTTAATAAAGTAAAAATTTAGCCGCTGTAAGATTGTTGTATAAGTATAAAGATTTAAAACAACGTTAAAAAGGAAAAGAATATTACAAAGTAGGTTCAACAATATTTTCTCTTGGCTTCTACTTAATTTATCTCTCACTTTTTATTCTCTACTCTTTCCCTCTGGTAAAACATCCGGTATACCTTATACTTAATAGATCAGAGAGAGTGTTAAAACACTCGTGATAAAAAAGTATAACATAAATATTGTAGATGGAATTATATTTATGGAAAAAAAAGTATCACTTATTTGCTAATAATTACGTACAGGTATCGTTAAATGTAACGGTTTCAAAATGTCTTTCTACCCGCCACCCTTCATGTTTCGGAGGTGTCGTTGATAGGAAGCGCGACGCATTTGCGTTTCGTCAATTTGGAAACAGCATCGTGTCCAATTCGTAGACAATGTAAATGAACTTTTGCCAACCCGCCATATTTGATCACTTATTTCTCTGAATGCGATACGAGCAATCGCTAGTGACGTGAAATGATGATGTTTTGTGTGTAGGTATGTGTGTGTGAAGTTTACGATCGTGGGTGTGTGGACACTGCGTGCTGAAACCCTACTAGCATTTATATAGCTCTATGTTTATTTTATATTCAGACACCATAACTATTCGCGTTCAGAAAAATATATCACAATTACAAGGAAAATTATAATATACAATCCACTATAATTCCCCGTGTAATTGTGAGCTCCCTGCAAACTTAATTGTTTATTATTTAGCTAGCTCAGCATATCATGGTTCAAGTTACGAGGTATCACGCAGTTGGAGGCTCATTCCCGTGACTGGAGTATTGTTGGAATAAACAAGTTTATCAAAGTGTGGCTCGTTCGTGTCGTCGGCGCGTTTGCGTGGCGCGCCGCTCATTAGCCCACTGGTTACTATGTATAATAACAGGCGACCGACAGACGAACTTGTGATTTGATAGTTACGATCGTATGAAATTAACAACATGACAATGTAGTTTACCATAAATTAGCTATCTAGCTAAGTTCGTTTTGTTCACGGGCGGTCTATATTTAATGTCGCAAATTGTCAGTTACTATTTTTGTTGTTTTATTGTTATCTGTTCAATTGTCATAGATAATATGTGTATTTTTATGATATTAGTTTACGTAGGTACATTACTTTGGTTTTCTATGTGACAGACGAGCTCGTATTAGATGCTGTGTAATGATATACACTCAACATAAAAGTGCTGCCCCTCGCACGTTATTCTAAATACATATTGTCCGGCGCTACTACACCAATAATTACACCCCTGCTGACCCCTTTGAAGATTACAAGCGAGATTGATATGACTGCGTACGTCACGTATTAAAGTTACTCGTCGTAACCCTTTGTAAAGCGCGCTCATTGCACGCGTGCAAACAGACCTCTCAGCGTGACACGGTGCAGGTGTCGTGACAGCGTGTGTACTCGTCAGATTAGTGACACGGCGACATGAATTGTTTGGCACGCTATCTCGCTATCTCGCTGCACGACGAGGGGCGCGCGATATTAATATTACTGCAGATCCGTTGGGAGCACGTGCTGCTGATGAGGAGGATTATCTGCACAAAGATATGTGTATGCGTACAAGTTGGAACATTTACATGTCAATGTAGAGGAAACAATTAAACGCGTGTGGTTTGTTAAAAAATTATGAGCCTAAGTAGCCTGATAATAAAACATTGTTATTATTTATTTAAATTTCATTTTAAGAATAGCTTTCACTAAAAGCTCCTGATTAGCTGGATACAGCTAATTGTAAATATACATAGCGGGTGCACATACAGAAGGACCACAACATGCAGTGCACGCGGAATCAGACAGACATAAAAACAAACAATAATATATGTACAATAAGTAGCGCGCGTCTGTCACTGTCATGCAGCGTGCGTCTGCGTTCACCGTGAACTGTAACTATGTATGTATATGCATGCGTGGAGCCTATCAGTGATAACAAGATCACACACATTGGTTGAACGATACAAATATGTGACAAAAGTTCCTACAGTTTACTATACCATAGTGACACTGTTGTATTATGTACCTATATGTAGTGTCCTGGAAGCGAACGAGCGGAGCTAAGCGGGTATTAATCAGGTGTCGCGGGCTGGCGCGACCCCAACACATTTACCTACGTACGAGACATTGCACTCACACACACTCATACTGCCCGCATTAGCGCAGTTTGCTTAGACATTGAAGAAACTGTTTTTGTGGTCTCCTTAGAGTTCCCGAAGCCAACCCATTAGGAGCCTAAGTGGACGACCATGTTTTGACTGTGTAAAAAATATATTAGCACGCGCATAATCAGCGTTGGCGTTGGCAATTATTTAAGACATTTAGTATGAAAACTCGACGCCGCCGCCGCGCCGCCGCGCTGTCACAGCTTTGACGTTATTTATTTATTTATTTTTACTTTAATTATGACGGTTCACAACCAATTACAATAATTAAAGACAAGTACAAAATAGAAATACAATTATAGTTGAAACGTAACAAAGTTATCATTATCTCAATCTCACATTTCTTATGCCAAAGTATTGTAGTACGAGACCAAAATTTTTGCCTTATCTTTTTACGACCAAAACCGTATAAAATCGATAGATATGGTTATTCTGGTTTCAAAACTACTATGAGAAAGGTCGGTTAAATTTTTGACATTTTTGAAAATACGCTCAGGCCACATTTGACGCGAAAATGTCTGGAAATGAACTTTTCCCTAATAAAATGGCGAAACCTATGTATATTTTTAATATCAGGCATAGGTATTGTAATAAAACCATGCTTATTTTTTTGACAAGGCAGAAATAATATAACAGTGCGACGTTTCTGGCCAGTACTGCCCGCCTAGCCGCATTCAGATTCATCTAGTCTAACGATTTTATACGATTTTGACCGTAAAACGATGGAACATGGTGGTCGTGGGCTCTCATACTATTCTATGCGGTGCGGTATTCCTGGTTACTATGTAGTATAGACTACAATTATCGTCCTGAACAAATAAGTGGGAACGTTTCAGTTACTGGAGCAATTGAACGCAGTACTAACGACACTGCACGCGATGACTACGCGAACGAGTGTTATGAATATATATTATAACGTAAATTATAATGTAAATTTAGATATGCTTACAACAATATTCACAAAATGCAAATATAGAACATCATATACCTATGTGTCTACTTAACTTTTGTAATTACTGATGAGACGAACTTGGTCGGTAGGATTCAGACTGATTAGATAGCAACACGTGCAAGTGACAGGCAATCTCATAGATGAGTCCACGCAGCCAGCGACCAGACATCTGATCCAGATGATCAAACACTCTCGTCAGTTTTCGATCGCATCAGTCATAATCACCGAGCATTATCTGTGGAACAGTTAAGTTGTCTCAATTGATTTTAACAATAAAAAATGATAATGAACAATGTCGATGAAGAAGATAGTCTAAATGGAACGTTTGAAGTATTATTGTGCCTAAATGCTCACTGTGCAGATTTCCTAGCTGTATGTTTGTGATATAATCCGCCTACAGTGGCTGCATTACATTGCATAGTATAGCGCAGTGCCTAAGCATGTACATATTGTACATACCGCGCAGTATCGGCTAATGCAGCGTATCGCCGATCGCTAAGAGCAACGGAAATGTTCCTCGCGCACGTACACTCGCAACCAATTATAATTACCACTACAATCGCACACTTAACCCAGTCTCACACCATACTACTCTAAAAACACAAACGTACAGTTCACAAACTGCTATCGAACCCAGATAATAACGCTCTACGGTACATACCATACACATCGACACAACCACACATACATATGTAGGTATGGTTGTGTCAATTTGTATCAATGTTATCATTGAAAATAATAGCAGACTGTTTAAAATATGTTTTGTGTTAACTTATTGATTCCTGGTTTCTTTTGCATTGTGTTGTGTGAGATAGGCTTACACTTACAACCAATTATAAATAGCAGTACAATCACGCACTCTATAAGTGAATAACAAGTAATGAAATGCTAGTAGGTTGTTGTAAATGTTGTAGTATAGACTCCTTGTCTAGGAAGGTATTTGCTGGTCTCTTCTTACTTCTGGAACCGTGCACCTAGATTCTTGATGTCTTTAAAGTGCCTACAAAGTCCCAGTTGAAATAAAAATCTTGAACGTCACGATGAACAATTGCATGTCGCCGCGGAAATATTTGCAGTTTGTTTAAAAATTCTTCTCATAATTCAATTCAAATCAATTCTTGAATAGCTGCGAACTAGTACTGGTACAAAAATTCAAGCATCGTGGCGCGTCTCGGAGGCAGTATATAGGCGGAGGAGCAATCATTGCGCGGTTCAAGCTCGCAGGGCGGCTGTAATGTGCAGCATTGTGCAGCACGCGCCGCATGCTTCACGGTCACATGCCGAACATTACTATCGGGCCGGCCGGCCGGCGCGGCCGTGTAGCACGTAGCCACATAGCAATACGTTATATAGTTACTGGTTACCTACTTGAAGCCAGTTAAGTTTGGCACTTATTTAAAATGTGGTATTATAACAAACAACTATTGTAATAAAATTATATTACTTATTTTAAATAATATATTTAAACATATACATTTGTATGTAATAAAAATTCAAGTTATCCTCAATTTCTGGACTGGTGCAATTATATTTTATATTTCTTAAAAGATAAAATCGCAAATTAAAAAAAAAAAAACACTGCAATGTATAATATTATATCTTGTATTGTTTCCTGGCCAGGTTACTTGGAAGTCGAGGCTTTATATTTGTGTAAATGTTCAGTGGGTCTCTAGAAGGAGCCCCGGTTCTGTATTGCAACTCGAGCGCTCGATACCGTGAAGCTTTGTTCCAGATACGACACGATTTTGGTAAAAAAATGCTTTCCATGGTTGTGCATTTAATAAAACCTTAGTATACTGAAATTGTAAAAACTAAATATAAGTAATCTGTAAATATCGTTTTTAACGAAACGATTTTTTTCAATAATTTTTCGCTTTGTGATCAATTCTTTAACATATATCCAGTATTAAGTGTGTATTTGAAAATTTCCTAATATAACAATGGGTCTGCGCGTCATGGATAGAGCCCTCGACGTGAGTCTTTCGTCAAGCTGCAGGGCAGTAGAAGCGGACCGGACCAGTGGGGAGGACGGGGGGTAGTTCGTGCACTATTGCGCGCTACTAAATGCACTTTTTGCGGCGCGCTGCGATTGATTCACACACGTCGTTAGCGCCGCGCGGCCTCCCCGGGCGGAAGGCCCTCCCACTCAGCGTTCATTCAAAAATTGTTCCGCGTTCGCATCCGCCCGACGAGCGGCCTATTTCCTTTCCAATAAATGACATTCTGCATCGCTGGACTGACAATCAAAACCAAATATAGATTATGTGCTTTTGACCCGGCACGTGATACACAGTTTGACATGCAAACAAATACCGCTATCGCCACCACACACTCGCACAATATAAAATGTACATAAAGTACCTACCTATATATGCGGGTTATATATTGTAACACTTTGCATGTTTATACAGGTCATATAAAACCACAGTTGGTCGCTTGCAACTTCCATTTCTAGACGCCACAGCGATTTTGAGATGGTGTATAGTTTCGAGTAAAGTACCTACCTACCTAATTTGTTATTTCACAAAATTATTATGAGCATGCTTCGTTCGAGTTCGCGCCATGAAAGTAAGCGTAGGAGCGTTCATCACTCAGTATCAGTAGCATTAGCACAATATATTCACACCTTTATCTGTCTGGCGTGCAAATGATATAGCGAGCATAGCTTTACTTCAGAGAGAAGCATCGATATATGTACTTTTGTGGTTCTGCAGAGCGGGGTGAACTGCTTATTGTTCATTTATTCTGGACGTCACATCGTCCGCTGAAATGTGAACTGATTTTTTTGCAACGTGACAATTATATATATTTTCCGCACAAACTTATTTTAATTACATAGTTTTCTTTTTTTAATTTGTTTGGAGAGCATAAATTCTAAGATTTATGAAATAATCGTCTATTTCTACTTGACGATTCTAAAAATTTGCCTTTAATACCTAAGTTTATTCGTATTTCAGTAGGTACGCAAGAATGTCTGCGATCTCTATAAAAACTACAGATATTATTTCTTAGCGTTTCAGGCGTTTTCGAGATTTGTGTCTAGATCACAAATAAGGCCTTTAAATAGCTTCGAGTGTTGAAGGCGGCTGGGGACATGAACACATTTCAATAAACTTTTCTACAAACATTGTGAAGGTGTTCGTTACTGTGTCGATGCCGCTGGGAATTGCAGAACATTACATTTAGATATCGAAATTGAACCGATATGTATTGGCATTTAGTTGCGAATTGATATATGAATTGCTGGGCTTTTGTTTACTTTAACAAAGCAAAATATTGCCGTTTGTATGCGTTCTCGACTTTGAATTGGATAAAAACTTAAATGATTTGGTTTTTACTGAGTGTCATAATATAAGCAGATCATTGTTTGATTTGTTCAATAGTCAATGTCGATGATGATTGGGATGTTGTGTGTCATCAAGAGCTTCCATGTGGATATTTTTCCTGCCATGATAAATAGATAAACCAGCCAACAAGGTTATTGACGTTGGCTGTGCAGTATGCGCCACGTATCCAATGTGCACATCCATGTGCACCCAATACCTACTAAATCCAACTAAAACAGTATCACGGCTACTCAACTAAAAAGTGCGCCCATGACACTTTAAAACAAATCCCGCAGTTTCGGCCATGGTCAAGTCACAGCGGACTATCGGCAAACATCGGCAAACATCGGTTAACATCAGCGTCAATGTCCACACGCAGCGACACAATACGAGCACCTCGTTACATCGGGCGCTGGGCGCCGGGCGCCGGTCGCCGTACTTTATCGTCTTTCTTTATTGCTTACTTTACTTTAGTGTGGGGATCGATTGTGGCGAGCATTCTGAAAATGGAAACAGCGCCAATCGCGCGATCTGTTGCCGCGTTCCAACCGGTGCGGTCGCAGATACGTTACAAATAAATTGTACTATATTTGCTTACATTAATAAAACTAACAACCACCGTGAATATAATACCTACATCCACTGAGATTTTTGAATGTATAATAATATATATTCATCCATTTGTTGTGGTGTCCTCTCTACGATAACCTTCAAACTTCGCGTCTACTGTACCTTTCGTGTTGTAACTATCTCGCACACCTATTTACACTTGCTATTACTCAGCGCCACAAACTAATTCTAGGTGCTCGATGTTGGCAGTAAATATAAAATCTGTGCGATCTCTAAAATATTTCGTTCAACTTCTTTCCGTTTGTTCGTATTTTAAAACTTGGCAAAATAAATTCGTTTCGTTTATGCCTATAAAATATTAATATTATATTTTCAATGTTGCATCACCCACGCTTTTTCCAGTTTCGTCGAGGATCGTGAATTATTTATGTCACATTTATTTTATTTTATTTCCAACGTGTTCTGTGCAGTACCTGTCCATACCTAAGTACATATTTAGGGGGTCTTTCTGGGCCCCCTAAACATGTATTTAGGTACATACCGTCACTTTCCCGGGACGTGTCGAATATGTATAGTTAGTATATGCCTGCTATGGCTACTATTTATTATGCACGTAGCTGACTGTACCCGAGGGATGCTACAGCTAACGTTTAGTTTCGACCTGTATGTAAGCCAAACGCGCCGATGCGCGAGGTGTGACGCGCTATGTTATCAGATCAACTAACCACATCCACAACAATAACATAGTTTATAATGTTTATAGACCATTTCGACAGCTAGCATCATTTTGTGTCTTCCTCATCCTTAAGGTATTCTGGCAAACAGCTATGTTTTCTTAGTTTAAAATCAAAAATTAATCTCACACATCGCTTATTCTATATTTTACAGATATACAGTTAGTATTGTTAAACCAAGTCTTTACTACACTTTAATTAAAAAGTCAGTTTATTTTTTAAATGATACTTAATTTCCGATTTCTAATCATACTGCCCTTTGACCTCTGAAACTGTCACAGAATTCAATATTAATGTCGTCTAACAGATAAAACTCCAGTTTATTATATTTCTAAATGTCACAAAACTTCTCGTAAGAAGTTTGGAGAAGAGCGGCGAAAAGTCGGCTAACTGTAACTCAATTAGTGCTAAGAATCGTGTTTCAAAGCTGGAGCGGCTCGAAGGGCGTCCGGCGGGTAATTATTGCCTGTCACTAATTACAGCCTGCCAGGCGCCCGACGAATACTCGGTAAATAGTGCCTTCAGTAACATGATACTGAACTGTCGTGTTAGATGACCGTTTTCGTTTTAAAAGACAGTTTATTTATTTCTGTGTACATTAGTAATTAAGATATTTAGAATTACTTTCTTTAAAGTTTACATAAATAATTAATTAATTGGTCGCGCATCGTCGCGCATCATCGGTAGTTGATCATAGGCTACGTCACTGCTACGGCCACGTAGTAGCTGTAGCAGTGACGTTTACTACGCCGTAGCCACTGCGTTCTTCGTGCTAACACCCATAGACTTAAAATTTCGCTTACGACAGTTTCTTGTTTAGGATGACACGTCTCGAACGCATTACAGCGTTCATACACACTAGGACTCAGTGCCTACTGAAGAACATCTGTAGTACACCTTAAATTTATAGTGTGGTGTGTGTGTGGAGTGTGAACAACTACATCACTAAGTAATTACATACATGACTTTTACGGAGCCTTGTTAATCTCTGAAAACTTTTTGTAATCCAAAGTTCGAGTGTACGGGAATAATCCTGCGTCAACTGCGAGGCAACATGTCACCGAGCGGGAACGAGACCTAACATGTCCGAACATGTCAGGACGGTGACATGCCTGTAGTGTGTTACCTTTCAGATTAAATGTTTTCTCCATTTTGATTGAGAGGATAGCTGGAAGCGATTCGGATGTGGTCCGAATGTTCCTTCGTTTGAATGTCTGTGAAGGTTAACCCAATTTGGAAAACGAATTTTATTTATGAAAGGAGTTTGTAGTTTTATCTAGTTACAATATTATACTAAGTCTATTTTCTGTATGGAAAGAATATAATAAAATAAAAATAATAAATAAATAACCGTAAATTATTCAAATACTACCTATCTACCTTTTTTTTATTAGCGTGGTGAGAACCCATTATGGACTATCCTCCGCCTGGGGAGGGGGAGGGGTGTGCCGGACTCCTACCGGATAAACTAACCACGGTGGTCTGCCTCAACACCATAAGGTGGGCTTCAGGTTTTTTTTTTTTTTTAAAGTTTTTTGCCCCACACTAGGAATAATTCCTGTATCGTGGGTGCGTTTACAAACACATATATTCACATACACAAACACCCAGACCCGAAACAATTATCTGTAGATCATACAAACATTTGTTCCGTGCGGGGATCGAACCCGCGACACTTAACGCAGAAAGCTAATCGCTTAGCCACTACGCCAACCGTGTCGTCATTCTTAGAAGACCGCACCGAAGCCCACCACGGTGCGATCAAAGGCATTCCCTGGAGGAGGTGACTGTAAAAAGGCCACCCCCTCGTGCACGTCCCGAGGGAGACTGTAAAGACTCGTGCACGTCCCGAGGGAGACTGTAAAGACTCCCTCGCTGGAAGCTGTGCACGATGACGCGGTAGCACCCGGTGTCGCCGTCTTCTCGGAGGTCGCTAGCAGAATTCCCACTCTGCACGATCGCGACCCTTAAGGCCCCCCGCCAAGAAGTGTTAGGCGGGGGGTTACGGGCGTGTTGTGCGCCGGGGCGGCTGTTCCCCGGCGTCTCCTCCGTCGAGCGGGATCGGCCCTCTTCCCGCTCAGCGGCCTCCTTCAGGAGCATGACTGCTTCACAGAAGGAGACTACTGCCCTCCAGTTTTCCGATTCTGCCAGCATAGCCGATACTATGGTTGGCAGAGAGAAATCTTGCCCGATCTGGTCCATCAGAATCTGCCGCTCGGCCCACACAGGGCTCGCCTGTAGCGTGTGCTGTGCAGTATCCTGGACGCCTCCTCCGCAATGATGGCAATCTGCCGTGGCCTCGCGGTCAATCCTGTTCAGGTATTCACCGAAGCAACCGTGCCCGGTGAACACCTGCGTCAATCGGTATGTGACGCGCTCGCTTCTCTTGAGCCAGGCTCCGAAGTGCGGCAGTATCGCTTCAACAACGCGCTTGTGCGCGAACCGTAACCGTAGAAGCCGTACCTACTTACCTGCAGTCAGTCTATACTATCATCAATTTATTTGAATATTCCATAAGATGAAGAAGTTTTAGAGAAAAAGCAATAAAAGCAAAAATCGCTTTTAAACATATTCAGGTGCAACAGTATACGGGTGATCGTCGCTGAGATCGAGCTCGTATACAGTGCACCACTAAACAAGCACATGCAGAAGGCCTACTCACTCACTATACCAACGACGAGCAATAGTATACGTATAAGTAACAAGGTCATAGGAATAATAGCGACGCGATTGATGTCCTGTGCTAAGGGTGGCGGTTTGATTTCCTCACGAATTTTAAGGTCTGCGTGCTTTTACATTACTATAAACTGAACCCACAGGTTAGGAGTAATCATGGTGTGGCTAGATCTGTTGCCGTGAAACATCTTGCTCGCGCTCAGCGCTGTATACAATTTTTTGTAAATTGTGTGGAGCTTCTGTGTGTATGTATTACTAGTGAAGTCAGTACAGCAGTGCATCGGCTGATATTAACTCATCTATTCCCCTCGATTGCCTTTCACATCGCACATCGCGCACAAGACACATCGCCCATGAACTTATTCCGAGTTTGCTTTTATTCAGAATCATACGGAGTACAGTACGAATAATGTACGTCACAAGACGAATACACTGTCCCAAAACCGTATCTTTGCAGGCACCGAATAAGAGAAAGTGTATTCTCTAGTATTTCCGATGAGTGCAATATATTTTGTGTAGTTTTTATCATCAAACTGCTGTCAATCAAAACGCATAATATAGCGTGTCTCACTGAAGCCCAAAGTGCTTTTAAGACTGCAATGGAATATTGGATATATGTTTGTGGCCGCTCCAAACGGTAAGAAATCAAAGTCAAAGTCAAAGTCAAATGTTTTTATTTCAACTGGGCCTTTACGGGCGCTTTTAAAACGTTATGATTCTAGTTGCGCGGTTCCAAAAGTGGGTTGGTCCTATGGAGAAGAGACCGGCAAGAAACTCCATGGATACTCTTTTCAAAAAACTGTTTTACATTCTTCTTAAATACACAAATTATACAATATAAAAAACTAAACACAAAAGAAATAATAAAAAAAAGAAAAACAGTTATACAATAAAAGTATCTAAAATACAAACAAATACAAAAAAAAATAATGCGAAATCACGCTAACCAAGTTGCAGGGTTTAGACAGGACGTGACGGTTACCAGGGAAGCCACATGTGCAGAAGAAAATTAACGCCACACGTCTTTATCGTCAACATAGTCTATAGTCTTATAGTATGCTTTTTTTTATAAGTACTGACTATCATATACATATACTGAACTAACATATACTGAAATCATATACATATGTAGCGGGTGACACTCGAACACATGTTATCCGGCAGTCGGCGGCCGGCGTCCGGCGCTCGTACTGGTACTATACCATACTTTGATATAATATATGAGCATACTAGCGGAACACCCCATCTCCGGCCTCCTCCTCCTGAGCGCCACTACCATGTTGCGACCATTAATCCGTTCATGACAATCCTTGTCTTCTTTTGCTATTACGATATTATGGGAATACATCTGAGCAAGCACACAAAGTTAATTCAGTTTCACTCAAGTTACGAGCCCTGAGATTACATTAAAGTACTAGTGCGAGCGACATGTGTGCCGGTGACACTTGAACACATGTAATCCGGCGGCCGGCGTCTGGGGTCAGCTGTCCGGAGAATGAGGCATACCATACACGGACTGTGTCACGGGCCGGGTCGCCGCGTCAGCGGGATATCGTGAGATTTGTGTACGATTAAGTTAGGATTATTTTCAAAATTACTTGTTTTACCACGATGGGGTTTATTCTTTGATTGTTATCCTAAAACTGATAAAACTTGTACCCAGTTTAGAGCATAGATAACCAATTTGCAACGACCGCGTAGCTGCCGTAGTCCTGACGTAGCTTATATCGTAACCCGTAGCCTAAACCAACTAAACTATTAACAGTCAATAGCCCGGCTCGCAGCTGTGGGCTACGTTATCAAATTCAAACCCATTTCCAGTGATTCTTACAAGTAATAATTATGCTATCAAATTGGTCTTTTATTATAATTCCCGTCGGAATATTAGTTGTGCGAAACAAACACGTAGTAGCTGCAGCGCTTTAAATCGAATATGCCGTTTAGCTAAGATACTTGTGTAAAGCGCGTTAAGGTTTTAACGCATGCCTCTGCAGGCTATTACAGGTCATATTTCCTGTCTTAACTCAGCGTTTACCAATGAGTTACTCGTGTTTTAATACTATTATTTATTAAAGTGTTGATTTAGTATCTTAAACTCTGAAATGTAGTACCTATACTAAGTGCTAGTGATGTCCACTGCGCATTCATCGTCAGCGATGCGACGAGAAGACTGCGAGTGGTTTGGTTGGAATATAGCGCAGTATTGGAGACTGGGGACGAATGCATGAAGTTACATTGGAACTGATATTATGTAGTATTAACACTAAGCTCATCAATATCATCAGCATTATCAACATCCACTGACCTATCGCAATCCACTGCTGGACATGGGCTTTCATCAAGGTGCCGCCTCGACCCGTAGAATGTACCCATACGAGTTTACTAAACATTTGGGTGCGTAATGTGCGTTTATGTATAAGATCAATAACAGAGTTAATCCGTGTCATGCCGCGTTTAGTCGAACACAGTTTAATGTCAAGTTCAACCTGCTGATGCGTGTTTGATTAAAAGTGTAATGGCGCCCGCTCTGGCGTAATGAGCGCCGATTTAATACGCGAGCACCGCAAGCCAACTAAACCTGATTACAATTTAATATAAGAAAAAGCTAACTCAATTAGTCTCCGGGTCTCGTGATTAACAATAAAGTATTGTTATTTCTAATGATTCACGGCGCGTTTATATTCCTCATAGTTGTAAAGTTCCAGAGAGATATTAAAATGTTCGACGAAGTTTGAGTGGTGTGGTTTCAATTTGTAGTAAACAGCGCGGTGCGGTCACATGGAAATAGCACAGTGTGCAGTTGGCGTACGATTGTCAGAGATCATTTCACTTAATGGAGATATCACTATCTTAGAACATGCTTCAGGATTACTTTAACGTATAACACCTCAATACTACTCACAACATGAGGCTATCTATGAGGTTAGTGTATTAGTTAGTGCAACAGATATTACTTTATTATATGTATATAAGAAAAGAAAGCACGATACAAAAATCACAACGGAACTACGTATGTAGTAATGTTTATTTTTTTATTATGTTTATTATATACCAAGAATAACTAAATACTTGTTATTGAGCCTGTTACCGTGCTCTGCATCGCTCTCATTGTCTCAGCCCTTCTTTCGGCAGGTCGATAAACTGATAGATTATTGAAAAGTCTACATTGTAATCAACTTTCAATTATTCACATATAGTCAGCTGTAGATACGAGTGTTAAAATACTATAGTGCAGCCCACACGTATATTGTGTTTACCATTGAGTACATGTTGCGAGCACTATGTATTGTCGGTTAGGTGGATGTTCACTGATAGAGATAACTTCGTGTAAGCCAGGAGCCGATGTCACCATCGGTACTAGCAAGTTCCTGCACTACCCGGCACAAGTACAAAGCTTCCAACAAGTGTTATGATATCGGAGGCAAGTTGGCTGATCGTATATAGGGTCCTACCTCTCTAGTCATTTAAATAGTTGAAACATAGAAGGCGTCGTTTGTGAACACACATAAAACGTGTGGTGAATGTTTACATGTTTTTCGGACCTATTTCATATTCACGCGAGTTGCCAACTATTACAGCTTGTTAGATCAGTGCGTGTTCGTGCACACACACGAGGTATCACGCTTCGTGTATGTATATAGTTCAGTGTGCGTGTGTTACAACCATTACGATTAGTCGTTCATTTTGATAAACGCCCGCGCGAGTACACTATTAGCTCGGCCGGTCGTTTGCGTACTTTGTGGGAATTGCCCGCTTAGCTGAACAACATTGTTGCCTATTACGAATCCTGAACATTTATTTATAAGTATTATATTATTTTTTATGCTTAATTATGCCGTCAAGTGACGCAAAGTAGACACAACAGAAAACCTATTGTTTGTCGATCGCTGATTCATGAAGAGTTCTACACCTTGTACAGTTTTTAGCTATCCAGTTATCTTCAAGAGACTTCACGAGTATGACAATATGATGCTTAGTTCTCCAACTTTTGATTAGAATAATGTGTTATAACTGAAACTTGTGAACGTTTAGAATAAAGTATATCTCCGGTTAACAACATGCTAGGTATTTTTGGGAGCCAACTATATCCGGCAGAGGGCTGCGAGAGACATACAAGAATAACAAAGATTCAATACTTAGGTAATGTAAAAGTCATTGCAATTTCCGATTTTCTGTACGTGACATATTTCTCCAAATCTATTCGCCTACACAATAAAAACCGAAATAAATGTATTCGCGAAAGGTGAACAGACGCGCGTGGCAGACGAAATATTTATTAAGCTCAAGTTGTCAAGTGTGCGTCGCGTCGTGTAGGCAGCTACATACATATGTATACATGACACAGTATTGTCGAGGTAACGCGCCGTTTATTGAATTGTCCGGCGCGCGGCTCGGTGGTGACGTGGGGTGTGACGTCACAAGCCCCTCTGACACTTGAGCGACAGCGACCCACGTTTTCTTAGCATTTAAAGTTCACACTCCATACGATGTGGTACCCATTTTGACACCGAGAATAAAAAGTAACTTTTATAACCTAATCTTTCACACAAACTCACCTGAGCAATGCGATTAAGCATTGATTCTAATCAAAGTTCCAAATCACAACAGTTACCTTGTTTGTGTGTAATCTGTCACCTGATTGAATATACTCGGACAAAATTCTGTAGTTATAATTTATTTGGGCTTAAATGATGATTGACATAATAAATCTTCTTTATTATTTCTAATCCCGGCTACGTGATGTCAAACTGGACATATACACATAAACGTGTAGAGACACACATGCATAAGGCTCGTGCTTGCACGACACCAATATTGATCTCAACGTTTAATTAACTAAACAAGTTCCAAGGTAATAGTTTAGGAATGACTTGTACTTTGTTGATTACACTAGGCACTAGCGGCACTATATGATGACTGGTGACAGCTTACAAGTTGTGTCGTTTTGTTGCTAAATTATACTTAGATCCATATTACTCCTAGCGGCTCACGATTGCGACACCTATTTACGAAATTCATGAGCATGTGTAAGCGTTAGGCGACATCAAAAGGCGAAGGCAGTCATCGGCCTTTCGTCGTTAAGCTTCAGTGGTCATCATTAGGCTTCGGTATAAGTCGTGGTCAGTCGTCAGATGTCGGCAGCACAAAGTTGCTGGGTCGTCGGTAGCTAGTGAGACTATAGTAGTAACACGTTGGCAGGTGACGTCTTACGTCACACGTCGAACACGTATTTTATAAGTATTTCGTCGTGATTGTCGAAGTCTAATTTTTTCACTTACTATTACATAAAAATTCCCTTGCACCAGTACGAAATGTCCATTTCTCTCATAAGCAATAATTAAAATAACGCTAGTCAAACACAAATTCTCACCTGGCTCCAGCACTGCCATGTAATTCAAACATAACGACGACGGGCCACCTGCGCTGACCTCCGAGGACCAGCGCGCGTTGGTCTCCCGCCTCCCTCTCCACAGGCTAATGCCCATACGTGCCAGGGGTAGCGAGTGTTAAGTGGGGGTTCACAAGGAACTGGACGCGCAACTGCAGAAATATACAGCGACTGATATGAATACGGAATGAAGCACTAAGTAAAAGTTTCAGAAGGCCTACTAAACTGTCACGTAAATACTCACTAGTACGGGGCGCCAACTCCGTGGTTGCTCGAGGTCTCCAGCAAACACGAGAGGTAAATAGTGGGTACGGAGCACCCATGACCAAAGGCATAAAAACTGACCAGTAATCGGCTACTTTCCTTCCCACACTTCGCCAGTTATTTTAAACGAGTCATCAAATGGGCATGAGCACCCACGGGATTTTATTAAAGCCGGCCTCTGCATGGACCACTTGTAATGTAAAATGGATCAGCGGCGATCGCGTAGCTTTTATTTACAGGGCGCAAGGATAGTGCCTCGACGTGTCACGATACCTGAAATCGTCCAGCGCACCCTCGGCAGTCAGCCTCGATACCACGACAACGGCATCGCAATATTTATAATTTTTGATGATGCTTTTATGTGTTTCGGTATGTAACTATGTATAAAACGTTGGTAAACTTAGAACTGTTACATTGTATGAAGTACACCTTCTGTGCCTCTCTATACCGTTCAGTATAGGCATTGCGTCCGTACAGGCTACAGAGTGCGCGCCGCTGCATCTCCGCGCCGATGCGCGCTGTGCCGCAACCGTACCGTATCCACGTCGTACGCTCGGGCCTCCCGCACCGCACCGCACCGCGCGCTGCCGAAAGATATTCATTTTGAATTAGGATGCGGAACAACCACCGGAACTGTTTGAGATGCGGCTCGAATATAACTCGATTTTATTACTTGCATGTACTACCTACACTAACGAATAATGTAAAACAACTTTTAGTTCTGTATCGGCTGCAAGCTGTAGCTCCAGCAGAATGGAAGTAAATCACTTAATGAACGGTATCCCCGTGTGTACAGCGGAGGTGTGTCGCGTTATACTATGCTACATTATTTCTATTGCATCAATGTAACTCGCGTATTCGCAACATGCCTCAAATCTATGTAGGTGGAAACAATAACCGAATGTGGCAGTCAAATACCTACAAAATAAACTGTAGGTTCTTATAACGTTAGGATTTGTTGTTATTTTGCCCCACACTAGGAATAATACCTGTATGTTGGGTACTTTTACAAATACTTATAGTCACATGCACAAACAACTAGACCCCGTACAACTATCTGTAGGCCATACAAATATTTGTTTCGTGCGGGGATCGACCCCGCGACATATAGCGCAGAAAGCCAATCGATAACCACTGCGCTAATCGTGTTGTCATTAATAACATACATACACTCAGTACACAACTACTAATCAACAATCCGGATTAACTTCCAGTTAATGCTTCTCAGGGCTTGTTCGTCTTTAGATCTGATTTTCTATCATGCGATGTGGTCCACTGTGAGCGATGTGAGCAATGTATTACAAACGGTCAGTGCCAAATCATATTAATAAGTACCTACCTATCGGAATATTGTCAGGGAAGTTTGACTGACATTGTAGTATAAGCTATACACGAGGAGACTGCACAACGCAGCCGTATAGTAGTACAAAGTAACTGTAGACCATCAAGGATAGGGACTGAATGGAGTAGTACGTACGAGTGGGTACTTTTACGTATCTCGCACGCCACTCTACATATAAACGACATAACTGTCGACTTTAACACTGGCAGTAATTAAACTGTCTAACTTTTATAAAGGAACGTAAGCGCTCGTGGGCGTCCTGTAATAATTGCTGAATAATGAAATAATAGACTCGAGCCAACAATACGTGAACTTTTAATTAATATCGCGCGCTCTCGTAAATCCTTCTGTCACTTTATAAATGTACCTACTGGAGCTGCTGCGGGGCGGTGAGGAGCACGGGGCGAGGGGGGGGGGGGGGGCGGCACTAACGGCGAGTTGTCGTCGACACGCGATTGTGCCGCACCAAATAAAACGAGAAACTTTAATTAACGTCCAATGAGCCGATACAGTGGCGGCTTATCCACCCGCTCATAAACTACGCGGTGGGATAACCAAACGCCCAGATCTCCGCCGACACATACATCAGCCTGTCTCCCCTTGTAAAGAAGTTCCGGACAGGGAACAAGGCAGGTCAGCATGCGCTGGTCATATTTCTGCTGACCGCGGCTGCGGATTTAAGCTTGGCGGCTTCGCGTAATGGCCACATGTCTGATCGAACCGCAGCGGATCCACTCCGGTCCCTATTACTTTACCAATTTACGTGGCGCGCTAACACTACTGTCTTGAGCTAAGCTACATATTGTTGTACAAAAACAATAAGCCGTGCGCCGTTCATTATTATATTTATGAACAACTTTTAAAATAAAATCCACGACGTCTCGGTCACGTTCCCTGACGCTACATTTAAAAGCTAAAGAACAAATTCTTAACTTTCAGTTGGCAGACATTTTTGTGAACTATTAGCAAGTTCAAGTCGTTTCGGTTAAGTGTTTCGCGAGCGAATCGGTAAGATTTACAATCGTGCTAATTTAATCTGACCGGAGTAGAGCAGAAGGGACGCTCATTTACTGCGGCCACGTTCTTTTGTATGTACGTACTCCGACAAGAGTAAAACAGCTACTTTTTATATTTTGTTACGTACTCTATGACGATATACCTAACTATATATACCTTGAGTGTAGTGCCGCCGTGCGGGTTGTGGTCCCGGGTAACATTTTCCACTTCGGGTCAAGGCTACTTATTTGGTTTTATTGTTAGGTGCTTTCCTATAGAAATTTGAATTTTACACATGTGCCTTATTTTTAGAGCGCTTCTCTGTTGAGAGTATAGCGTCCCGTGCCGCGCCGCAGCGGTACATTATAAGATATATATAAATTAATCTAATTTAAAGAAAACAAGCAAAGCAGTGATAGCCTAGCGATTGAACGCTTGCCGTCCATGCAAGAGGGTATGAGTTTAAACCCGGCCCGAACCTCTGACTTTTCGAAATCATTTGCGAATCAGAATTTGATTATCACTTGCGTTTACGGTAAAGGAAAACATCGTGAGGAAACCTGCACACCTGAGAGCGCTTCATAAAGTTCTTGATGGTGTGTGTAGTCCGTTAACCCGCACCGGGCCAGCGTGGTCGATTAAGGCCTAACTCTTCTTATTCTGAGAAGAGACCCTTGCCCAGCAGTGGGACCGTAATAGGTTGATTTTATATGTATATTATTATTTATCAAGAAAACACCATAGCATCACGCTTGTATCAATTGAAGAGTTAGCCAGTGGTGTTTCATAGATATAATCTGATCTCAGGGCGAGCCTCGTGTGCTATACTAGTCTTTACACTATAGCGACTCTTAGCTTCATGACCACAATAACAGCTATCACATCAACATAAAATATATACACACACATACATATCAACATAAAATCCTACATCCTGTCTAAAGGAGTACATTTTAACAGTCTAAGTAACTTTTATCCTTCATATCGGCAAAAACGTCTAAAACCCCAGTTGATGGTAAAATATCTTCAAGCTGGCAGTCGGTAGCCACCTCTCTGAATACACAACACCCGCGCCACACTACAACATAGTACTGTGACTGTATGTAGGTGCACGTGGCGTCGCTCACTCTTTGTAATTGCTTCCGAAGCCACTTGCTCAATATAATTTAAGTTGCAAAGTCAACTGCAGCCTGTCCGACTTGTTTAATGTTGTTCAGCTCACTTTGTCGGTTCTCCGCATTTTTCTGCGGAACTCACATACTACAGACTACAGACGTCTTGTTTAAATTAGCTTCTCGAAATTCTTTCGGAGATAATGTTTAATTAATCTTGTTGGGAATGTTGCGAGGTTTTTGCAACTTAATTAGACACTCACCCCCGCACACGCCGGCGTCGCCGTCGGCGTCGGCTTGTGTGGGGTGTGTGGCTTGTTTTCGTGTTTATATCATCAATTAATTAATACGAGTATAAGCTGGATTTCAGCAGTGTGAAGTGTAGTATTAAAATTTTGACGGCTCTGCGTTGATTATATAAGTATGTCCTAAATAAAATGTATCTACACTGAAATGTAAATCAACCAAGTTTCATGACAACACTTCTGTTCAATTCTGGACGAAGAACTCGGCGACTCTCGAATTCTCGTTTGGACTCGTATTTAAGGCTGTATCACACTTGGCCATTTTAGGTATATCTGTCACTTATAACGTAAGTCATAAAATAAATGCGGCCGTCAGCTTGTTAGTTCGCAATCACTCAGAGTGTAATGAATCACAAAGAGTTTTGTGAAGTGTGAGCCCACTGCTGCACTGGCCGCTCTCAAGCACACACGTACTTATAGATAAACATGATTAAATTAATAAATGATTCTATGTTTTACACAAACAGCCGACAACAGTTTGAGAATGTTTAGTTATTGTATTTAATAAGATTTCCAGAATGTGTGTGTGTGTATCGGTGTGAGGCCGGCCGCGCCGCGCCGCGTCGAGACAGGTGTCTGTTATGTCAAGTGTGTGTTCACGCATGTTATGTTACACTTTGTTTTGGTACTATAATAAAGACAATATTATGTTTTGCTTTAACGTCATATATTTTCGGATACAAATATATAACCTAAACAAAACACGTTCAAAGTAATAAAAGGCAGTACGTTTTTTTTTTGTTTTTTTTTTTTTTGTATACAGCTAGCATTACGTGTTGCATTTCATCCATAATACCACTCACAATAATAAAGACGAAAATATTATAACTTCTGAACAATTCTCTGCTATTATATACATAATATATGACACAATATTTCTGACATACAGGTAATAAGTCAAAGTACAAATATGATTAATATTCGTATAAAGTTGGTTTTATTAAAGTTTGCCCAACCTTGACAGTTGGCCAAAGTGTTTTCTGAGATGTCAATTGCAGCAGTTCTATATAATAATAGTTTCATATATATACATCACTCGCGGAGTACAATATCACACCTCTGTCTACCACTTCAGGTAACTGTAGCGTGATGCTGACAGATTTTAGCGCGCGGTCCATGACGTTGACGTGTCTGAGTTCCGCACGAATACCTTACCACTACCTACTTATTTGGAAATGCTCTTAAAACCCCCCCGCCTCCCTCCCTCCGCCCCCTACTCACCCCCGCAGACCTGTCCCGCTCACCCCCCGTTGAACTTGCCTCAGATTAAACAAACAAAAGAGATTTCATAGTTTTTGGAAACAATACGCAGTTTGAACTCGAGCGACAGCTTTTAAGTGCAGTTTTCGTTTAGTCAACATCACTGAATTGCGATTCGCAAAGTTTTTGGTTTGAATACAACATTTTCATTAAAATTAAATAAATATTGAAGAAAGGTTTACGTATACGTACAATATGTACATATGTGCAGTGGAAATCAAATAAAAGTGGTAATGGTTATTATGTGGGCAGTAAAGCCCGCATGGGATCGTATTCGTTTGTGTGATCGCAGGCCGCGGCACCACGCCAGCGCCTCTGTGCGATCTATGATTATTGTTTCATTGCTATTTTAATTTGCGCAGTGGACCGATATCATCATCTACGCAGTGGCGTAGATGATAACATCAGTAGTAGTGGCTACGAAAGCCTACGCGGCGCTACGGCAACAACGTGCAACGTAGTGGCAAGAAATTTTTAACGATATTTTTCCACATTTGCTTTATAATAAAGCGCCCGTCAATGCAAAAGTATAAATATGGCCAAAGTAGAATAATTAAATTGATTACAATGAGCCCTCCATTGCGAGCAGTTGGTCGACTCACTCACAAGTATGAGTGTAGAAGTGAGGTGCCGCATGCCGGCCGAGCTCGCCCACTCGCTACTCCCGCCCATCAAAATAACCCTTCTACACAAAATCTTTGAACACGTAGATAAGCTATCTACAAGGCGGCTCATTTTTGTGAAAGCTTCGAGACAAAGGCTTTAAAGATAAGAGCTTTCTAATTAAAAATATTGTTTTCGAAGAAAAGACCGTATTGGATAAAGTTTGAATGGTTTTGTTAATTATCTAAGTTTACTGAGATAAATATATTAAATTGAAATATAAAATATATTAATCAAAAAGTGTTTGTACATCTCTAATATAATACACTCGTTTCGTTTGACATTAATATTGTGTAGGCATACACGTCACGGAGCGGACACACAAAGGTGAACCGCTGAGAGTGGTGACAACGTACTCACGGGTCGTCTAACCCTCGGCAGACAAATAGCCGCCGACACGCCGCCGCCACAGTTTCCTTTTGTTTTCACATCAACATACTATTGTTTTATTTATCGTTATTTTTATTTATTTATTCAAACACAACTAAAGAGTTAACCATTACAGAAAGTTATACATATAACATTAAAATTACATAATACAATCCTTGTCCGTTTTGTATTGTAATATCATGATGTGCATTTTAATGTATGAAGTGAAGTGTACTGTAGTACATTAAATCTGGGAGTGTTGTATTATTTAAGTATACTTAATAACTCGTCTTACCTTCGGACACTTTTAAACAATATTTCCTACTACCTAATATGCCAAAAATATTTATTTTTCTTCCACAATACGGTTTGAATGGTGCTGAACTTACATTGAACTAAAATCCAGCGGCCACAGAGTGGATCAACGCTAATAGGTACATACTAATCCTCCGGCGCGCTCGAGGTCCACTGCGATTGCAGACGGATCGTGGCGACGCCGCACGGAATAAAGCCCTCGTTACGACGCGGAGACGCGCGACCGAGAGAAGCGTATCAGCGCTTATTAGCTCTGGCTGTGCGGGATCATAATATGTTTATTATGATCCCGGATAATATGTTTGTTACATCCTTTACGAGTATTACTTGTTTCTGACTAGCGACTGCGACTGGAACGAAGTATTCTAGTAACAACTGTATCTTGAAATACCCATGTAATGTTTAAATCTTAAGAGATACAAACTCAAAATAAAAAGTATATTATATGTTGAATGTTACATAAATATATACACATAGTGGTCATAATACTCATAATGATCGGAGAGATAAGTAAGCGTTACGATTGTGCGATAACACTACGTATTAGTTTGTGTACTGGCGCATAGCGCATGGTGCATGGCTCATGGCGCATGGCGCGGCGCAGCAGTCCTCTCACTGCAACAGTATAGTAAGCTCACAATTTATAATTTATACTTGATCTAGTGCGATACCAGTAATTATAGTAAATTATTATATACTAGCTTCCGCCCGCGGCTTCGCCCGCTTGGTTTACGAACGGGTACATTTTTCCAGGATAAAAGTGCCTATGTGCTATTCCAGACTATAATCTATCTCTGTGCCAAATTTCATCCAGATCCGTTCAACGTTTCTGACGTGATTGTGTAACAAAGATCCATCCATCCATCCTCACAAACTTTCACGTTTATAATACTAGCTTCCGCTCGTGGCTTCGCCCGCGTGGTTGACGAACCCGTACATTTTCCGGGATAAAAAGTAGCCTGTGTGCTATTCCAGACTATTTATTCTATCTCTGTGCCAAATTTCATCCAGATCCTTTTAGTAGTTTTTGCGTGAAAGAGTTACAAAGATCCATCCATCTATCCATCCATCCATCCGCACAAACTTTCACATTTATAATATTACTAGGATTTTTCTATGAGATTCGGTATAAATCTTGCATTTCTCATACAGCATAATAACGCAGAGACCGGAAGAGAATTCATCATGGCATTAAGTCCGTTTTATGTACCATCAGAGTATATTTGAGTATAAATAAAAACATAATGGTCTCGTGGTCGTTAGCGCCGCTACTGAGCGTGAGATCTTGCGTTCAATCCCCGGGATGGACAGTGTTAAAGGGTTTTTCGGTATTATGTAGATGTAGATACAGCAATTTGTACGATCTTAATTATACGCCATTGTAAGTGCAATAAGTACCTGCTACAGTGCAGTGTGCGCGCGTCAAAACCTGTACCCAGATTTGTGCTCCTCAGATTTGTGGCGAGCGTGTCCATCTGTGGCATGCGTGATTGTGTAATGTTCGACAGATATATCGCGAACACTACTCGTGGCATACTACGAACATAATTGTGCTGGTTCTGGTACACGCCATATTTATTATTTATTTCATATAATTACGGTGAGACATAGGCTCCGAAAAAGCACGAGACAGCGTGACGTGACAACACGCGATGTGCTGGACACTGCAAACTGACACAAAGGAGAATATAAAGAGCCGCCCGTTATATAGCGACACCACATGTTAAGTGCACGTGCGGCGCGGCTCCGCTGCGTTGCTATTGTTTCGTTAGTCGCGCTGTGTGCTGCACCGGCCGCGATACACCGCACTGGTATAATCGATTTCATTTTAATTGCTCCTCATTTTTATACATGACGGCCGCTAATGAAATATTAATTAAACCTTTCCGTGTACTACATGAATAGCGCCTCATAGTATCAAATTAGTTGAATAAACAAATAACAGTTAACCAACGATTTACGGAGACAACAAACAGCTGCGTCCTAAGGTTGAAGTACTTATTTTATTTGAAAATTATCATAATCTTAACACTCGTATTTTGCTCTAGATAAAGTTGAAATGTTCATTCTTTATACCACCTATTTGTTGCTAGCGATATCCCACGCACCACATCTGGGTATCCAAAGACAGAACCTCCACGAGTGACGAAGCCTGAGAACGCCAGGGCGCGGGCGGTGCAACCTGGGCACTAGTGGGACTCAGACTTGATATCACTATGGCTAATGGTTACACTACGAGCTCCCGGTAATACTATGTGTAGCTACACTTGAGTAATGCTTCATATTCGTTAACTAGTATATCAGTTCAGAACTCGTTGCGGTTTCACAGTGACCACGTGGACCACAGAGCTACCAGCACCGTCGCCGCCGCCGCCGCCGGCATGTATTGCACTCACATAAGTGTACCTACTTACTAATAAACTGTCCGATAAGCAAGCAAAAAATAAAATATAAATCAGTGTATTAAATAACGAATAATAACTGCGATTGTGTTCAAGTAACAAACAGTTTATTAGTATAAACCGTTTTATTATATTCACAGTAAAGCATCATATTACTTCCTCATATACGTACCAGTATTATAACACACAAACAATGCACATTTTTCTCCCCTGAACTTGGATATCCTCCCCTTCCCTCAGTTGTCGTAAAGACATACATAACACACACATAACGTTACACTTTATAGTTGAAACAGTGAGAGCACGTGCCACAGATACTAAACATCCCGACGACGTCGACTTTTATAGTGAATATGCGTCGTCAACGACTTTTATGTTCTCAAATAGTTTTTGCCACCTTGCATGCAAGTTGCAACTTATTGTATGGTTGCCAAACGAAATGACGACCTTGTTTAATGTTAGAGTAGTGCTCTACGGAAGTGCAACAGAAGGAATTCAGTAAGGAACGATCTCCAATTATTCCAACTAGCGTATAATATATGAGAACTGTTGTGATTTGTGCTACAGACTTGACGCTCTATTGAAAGCAAAAGGAAACCACCGTTGGTTCGTGAGAAAATGTATCAAAATCTACTTAAAAAATACAAGAACCAAGCTATGGAACGTGTTTAGGTTACCGCCTACTGAGAACTTAATTAAGAGATTCCTCTAATGTCGTTATGATGCATACAACTCGGCCACTACATACGCAACATAAACATCTGCTGCGGCCGCGGCCGCCGGGCGCCGGCTTCCACGTGTGACAATTGCCGCCGTTGTCCATGACGCGCGCCTATTATATTATTATTAATGGTTCGCCCAATAGACTTACATTATCGACATACGCTATTGTTTGTTGAAAGTTATTATTTATTTTAATATTTGACATTTCCAACTAAGGACATATATTATGTGCCTGCCGCACCAACTTACACTTATATATATGTATTTATTCAAAACGAGGGTTCATGGAGCTATTATCATGGTGCTATATGATAGCGTCACTGACCATAACGATAACAACAGTATACTATTTTGAATACAAGGAAGCACGATATTTCCTGTATTACCAGTCCTCTGTCCCCTGGCCCGGGACTGAACACACATTTATTTTAATAATAAATTAACAATGCAGAAAGTACTTCCATTTGTGAAGCCTGGCGGGAACGAGTACGTACCTACCTCGGTACTGTTGTAAGAAGCACATAAAAACAATGAACTTTCTTTATACTCTTACTAGTGCATTTCATTGCTCCGTTTTTTTTAAGTACTGAGCGCGCTACGTTTGTTAAAACTTGAAGTTGTATAAAGTAATGGTTCATACTTGTGCACTTGTACTAACTCCGCAGACTGCGACCCGAAGCCACGCCACAATTACGAGAGTAGAACGTCCACTCCATACAACAGGCTCGCTCGCCCGTTCGTGGTAACAAGCTTGTATATACGTCGAACGAGAACATGAGTTAAACCTGATGGCTCCCAAATACATTACGATTTTGACGCTTTATTCTTGCGCCTGCAAGTATAAGCTTGTATAAGCCTAGATACTTGCGCAAATTTCGACACACCTAACTACATACTTGTGCAGTCCTCAACTTGCGCAAAACAATCGTAACGTGGGTGGGAGCCATATCTGTAGGAGCCGTACTTTAGTACGATGACGGGATCTCTACGTTAATAATGTTTGATTGATGTATTTGTATGAAAAATTCCCTCAAATCTGTACTCTAACTGTCCAATAGAGATCGCCCACCACCACTGAGTGACTGAGTAACGGGCTGAGTGGACCTTCTGAACCTCTATATTTTGATGTGACTACAAATACTTAATGAAACGAACTTGTACATGTGCTTCCTATGAAGTTGTGCGTACCAAACACAGCTCTGTTCAATGTAATACTCT
Source organism: Shargacucullia verbasci (assembly GCA_947562105.1). Lineage (NCBI taxonomy): Eukaryota > Metazoa > Arthropoda > Insecta > Lepidoptera > Noctuidae > Shargacucullia > Shargacucullia verbasci. The sequence goes on along the minus strand of OX387289.1, from coordinate 217,049 downwards.
GCACGTCTCAGAAAATACTTAGTGTATCATCTGTCGACATGCTATAAAGTTCTGTCGCTACTAACTTTCAACGTTTACTTACGTACAATTCAATGCAAAAATAACGAATGCAAATATTTACGAGTGCTGTTTATAGCACGGTTTACTGCTACAGCTTGTTGACTCACTCGTGGTAAAAGTATGTATTCGACTGTACATTAGTGCAGTCGCATACGTAACACTTACATAGGTCAAAACACTAGCAGTCATATTTTACGGCATTATAAAACACCCGCCGTGTGAGCGCACGGTGCGGGCGGCGGTTCACAACAATTATTGAAAACGTTTTACGATTGCACTCAACAAGATGTGCAGTGCATAACGACTTTGAAAAATAAACGTAACCATAGCCTTTTTGCAGGAAACCTAAAAATAACAAAAGCGTTGTGAAGGATAATTCTGAACCAGAATTTTTGATCTTGCTCCAATGGGAAGGATATCCTACTGGAGAAAGCTCAAAATTCTCGTTTCAACGTTTTGATGATCTTATCCTTATATTTATATTGTATCAAAGTCAGTAGTTACTTAAAATAAACGAACGTGCTGAAAGTTTACCGACAGCGAGGCTGGCGCCATCGCCCCAGGTCGTTGTTCCAAACTCGGCCTATTAGGTATTAAAAGTTTCTCGTAATTCTGGTTTTTCTCGCAGTTTGAATTCTCGATCCAGAAGAATCCAGAAATATTTCTTAGGAAATATTGTACAAAAACGAGACCACGCGTCAAAATAAATTAATAATACAATATTATGGTGATTAGCTTAGAAGTGGTGAGTTGTTGGTAGTATCGCGTGCACGTGGCGGACAGTGTCCACTACAACAAATAAAAAATCGATGTGGCACACATGTTGTATGATTTACTAAATAAATAAATATTGTTTGAAGGACGTTATCAGTAATCGTCGTCGCATGTCACCAACGTTTACTGTCACCTGCCGCTATCAATCTCCGACGTGTTACACGAACCGAGTGCTGACACCACACACCGAGCTATTGTTGAAACGTACAACAACACGAGAATTACTAACCATCGCCTCATTTAAAATAAATTATATCCACTTACGATAATATTGACATTTCTATGAATTAAGTAGTAGAATGTTTAATATTTTACCAATACCATATCATGTGAGCTTCTGAATCAACATATGCATCAAATTGAAAATGGTATACTCGTAGTAAGAGACAAAAAAGTTACTAATGTCTTTAAGAGAGGTCGGCCAGCTTTGCGCTCATCGGTCTGCTAGCCCTGCTACTTTGACTACTTTCCATTTGCGGTGAAGTGGGAACCGCGATGTGGTGAGTACAAGCTCGATCTACACCTATACCATAGGACATCACGCTCAGCCACCACAAGCAGCAGCTTACGACGTCATTGTCCCACGATCGTGTCAGGATGTTAGCTCAGCAGTCTGTAGTACAGACGTAATCTAATTCGCGATCGCCTGCTACACACACAAACACCACACTGCATTACGTGCAAACCTCTGTATGTTGTATTGTAAGGACTGGCTGCACTGATGCATCGCAGCGGGAGCGACCGCGATGCAACTCTAGCTACAAATCACAAATCATCGTACTCTGCTAAAACTGCAAAAGTAGCAGGTGTCTTCTTCTTTTGCATGTAATTAATTTAATTCGTTTGGAGTGCCCATCCAATTAATTTTATATGACAAAGTATTTTTATCGCATCCTGATCGCTCTGCGGCAACCACGGGATATAAGTACATATCATATGTAACGCTTCAGTGACAGTCCTGGTTTCGTACTTGATTCCGCTCAGGCGCAGCAGTGTGAATGAGTCCTGAGGTGTGTCGTGTTACCGCCGCCGCGGCCGCATCGCCCGCCGCCGTGTTGTAGTCGCGTGTCGTGCGACAACATGCACTGTTATCTGGTGCACGCGTTATTCAATTATCCTGTTTATTCATACTTCACAATGGCATCAAGTGTTGAGACCTGCTACAGGCGTTACATCGTACGTATGTTACAACTCATACATTCTTCATGCATGCAAGGATGAAGTATTCACATAGTGAGCTGCGAAGCTCTCGGTAATCGGTAATCTCGGTAAAACACGTCGCGGTTTCCAACGTTACTATCACAGACAATAATATAGCAGTACCACCCGCGTCTCGTGTCTATGTCCGTGTAGCTAGTGTGCATGCGCAGACTATGTTCGACTTAGTCTTGTCTTTTGTGCCCGGCACCTATTCTCACGTGGACTGCACCCAGTAGGATAAAAGGGCACACTCATCTCAAGCGTCAAGTAGCAAGATTGTTGATTCCGTTTATGGCGTCGTTTTGCACAGGCTTTGCCAAGCCTGCTCAGCAAGCGATCTAAGCCTAAGCTAGCCATTGTCAAGAACACACAAGTAAATTCTCGATTTGTACTGATCTTTCTGTTCCTAGCCTGTGGTACAACAGTCCCGTTGCATTACATTACATCGTGTGTTATTCCCTTCGGGTGGGGGCTCGGGGGCTCCGGGCCGCAGCGCGCGGGGCGCAAGACAATGCCGTTCGTTTGCCGCTCAGCGCACAATTGACGCCACATTGACAATGTCGCATTCCGTGTAAACATTGTATCCCCTGCGACAGAGTACAACGCGATAACGACGCACTCGTAACTTGGTGGTTTGTTTCACGTTTGCTACATTTTATTTAGTTTGCTGTTATTTGAATCTCTGGATTGCTCTCGACCCTAGAAAACTGAATAGTAAAATCTGATACAAATGGATAACAACTATAAAAATCACTTGTCAGCTGTATTTCAAACTGCTCCTGCGCACGTGCCAAGTTTCAGTATTACAGTACCTACCCGATGTCCTCACCGAGATTTCGAATTCTGTGCGCCTAGAGTCTCGATTTTTTAAAAATGCCTGAAAATGCCTTGTTGAAATAAAAAACGTTGACTTTGATTTTATGCTTTAAAAAAAATTATGTTAGTTTGTTACAAGTAGAGTTTTCAGCTATATATTGCTTATGTCTAGAAACACTAATATTTGTAAAAGATTGAAGATATTTAAGTTATTATCTACAACGTTGTCAAGGTTCCACAAGAAGCTGACCCAACAGTCGATTGATTGGATACTTGTTGTTGTTATTTTGTGTGTGTGTGCACCCCGTCCTTATAAGTGTGCTCCATCGGCGAATAGGTCGGTAACAACTATCTTCCACGTCGAGCAGTACTATGCTGTATGGCGCGAGCGTTTCTTGACTAAATGGTCTCTAGAGAAGAAACGCTGATATAATATAGTATTGTAAGCGTAGTTAGTAAATCCGAGTTTGTTATGCGGTTAGTTTGTTGTTATTGGTAGTCGGGCCGCGTCCTCAGTCCGTGATCACGGCTCCCTTACTAGTTGTTATGTTGCTAACTGTTGTTGTACGTGAGCCCAGGGCCACGTGTGCGCGAGTACTAGTACAACCGCACAGTGTTGTTTACGTTACAGAATAACCTGAACATTGCACTTGCACGTTGCACTACCTACTTGTAAGCATTACAAACTTCGAAACAAGCTGATATCAGTATATTAAAGGGGCGACTGCCTTCTGACCTCCGCCACCCAGTAACTGGGAGACACTGATACTCCGTACTGATACCCGTAACGACTGTCATAGGTCTTCGTATGACACCCGAGATCAGCTGCTTAAAGTGCTTTCCGAGGCACGGAGGGGTCTCGATATGTGAAAAATGTTCAACTATCCAAGGACTGACCGCTTCAAGCGCTGCTTAACCTCGCAGATAGACCGAACTGCGCGGGAGCTATGTAGCTACGAGCCACTCCATAACGCTTTCCATAATTATATAATAAATAAATAATAAAATAAATTCAGCCCATTACTGTCCCACTGCTGCGCAAGGGCCTCTTCTCGGATTGAGAAAGGGTAAGGCCTTAGTCCACCACGCTGGCCTGGTCCGGGTTGGCGGACTACACACACCATCAAGAACGTTATGAAGCCCTTTCAGGTATGCAGGTTTCCTCACGGTGTCATCCTTCACCGTTAACGCTAATGATAATCAAATTCTGATCCGCACATGATTCCGAAAAGTCAGGTACGGGCTGGGTTTGAACTCGAACCCTCTTGCATGGAAGGCAAGCGTTCAACCACTAGGCTATCACTGCAACAACATAAATAAATAATTATTTTATTTTATTATAAATAATTCACCACAATTAAAACGAAACACTCAATATTCCCATATGTAATTTAATGTGCGGTGCGGGACGAAAGGGGTGAGAACCCCGCACCCCCGCCCCCGCCTCCGCCGTATTCGCCGAAGGATATCAAAAATTGATACGTCAATTTTCACAGTTATTACTTATTACATTGTGTCGGACACGGGTACTTGCATACATACAATGTAACTCACAATTTCTGTTAGATACACATTTTACTTTAGTACAGTGTAAAGTTGCTCGCAAACTTTACACCACGTTGGAAAACAGGTACCTAGCCACCTGGCCACTCGGATTACTTAGCTTTAGTAACCGTAGCTTCTAAGTAATCCGTGTTTTTGTCTATGGGCACTTAAAAGAGGTGGATGGATAAATGGAGTATAAACAAAGAAGCTCGCTCCGCTGTCTCAGCGTGAGGCGTGAGGCGTGAGGCGGGCCGAGGGCGAGGGGAGTAACGACTTCATTCACTTGATAGGCTGCATTATTACTGACAGGAGGCGATGCATTACGCTAACGATACTATAACAGACATCGACTCAGTGTTGCCAAAAGTACGGCAATTACCGTTTCGTACGGCAATTAGTCCTCCAAATCACCCAATATACGGCATACGGCAGGATGCTCATTACCGTACTATAAAATACGGCAATCCGGCAATTGAATAAAAATCTTTTAAAGTCGAAAAAATCAAGAGATAAAAAGAGTTTCATTTGTTTTATCTTTCTTAAAAAATTAAGCATCTTGTCTTGCAACTAGATAACATAATAAACATATAAAATAGCATCACGCTTGTATTCCCCGAAGGGTTAGGCACAAGTGTACGTACCATTGCACACCCACATTTCGCCGATGCCATTATTGAGACTCATGTAATAGGGGGGCGAGCTTAGTGCCGTCTATCGTGCGTAGTTCCAGACTCCGTGATACTACTGATATTTTCCATAGAGAAAAACCCAAAAACACTTTGCCCGACCAAGGAATCGAACCCAGGACCTTACGCTCAACAATTGCGCTGGCGACCACTAAACAAATGAGGCAGTCAGACTGCCTCAACTAGATAATCTGTACTTTTTGCGTTAATCATAAATATTTATTGTTTTATCCGTATTTATTGTCCTTAAAAAGAATTGAGGCGGGAAATCCCTCCAGCCTAATTCTTTCACATTTAATGGCACAAGAAGAGTAAAGCTACTCTACTCAATACACGAGAGAGTAAGTCAGTATACGTAATTTTATATCTTTTCTTTTTTTGTAAATGTACGGCAATTTATTTTAGAATACGGCAATTTTTACCCTGGTGTACGGTATCCTGAAGTCTAGGCAGCGGCAACACTGCATCGACTAGCTTAGCATGACATGGTTTACAAGTTACTTGCTCAAAGTGATCGCACGCTGCCGCTATATTGACCTTAGTGACGTCGTTTACGGACTTTTTGTATATGTAAACGGCCAAACATCTGTTACATTGTTGGTGAACACGGCCCTTAATAACATAAATTTCTATATTCCTTCTAGTAATTCGTCGTAGGTAGCAGCGGCACATAAAATACATTATGTGTGCAGTTGTGACTGTCACGAACTAAAAGAATTAACGAATGCAAATACATCGATAACAAGGTCCCACGGGACAGTCAATCAATCTTAAAATGCTCCGGCAGGGTCGCTTCTAACTCGCGTCGATAAAAGTTGGTGCTTGTGCTTAGTGCCACCTTGGAGTAATGAGCTGATGAATTATATTGATGGAGAGAAGCACAACACCCCCTGCGAAGTTCGGAGGTGCGGATCTGTGCAGGGGGGTGCGTCTCGTCACATGGTAAATATGAACAGAAGGTATCACATACGACGCACGATAACAATCCCACGTACGCTGATGAAAACGTTAACAAAAATGCTACCTACGAAGCAGCATTCACACTGTTTGGGATTCTCTCCGACATAGTGAGTATTTCTTGAATGTATTTCTAGTTACTGTGACGAGTGTGTGAACTTGAAGCGGCAATATAACGCGGTTAATTCTCGCGCCGCCGCCGTCCTGCGCGCCGGACCGTAGCCGCGCCGACAACAGTACCGACATGCAAAACTTTGGCATTTCTGAGGCAGCTGCTTGCTGTTTGCTGAGGCGCGTGCTCTTCTCCAGGAACACACGAAGGGTGCGAGACATCGGAGCAAGATAATATTGTTCCAATTGGTTGCTTCATTAGCCAAATGATGATAAAGGGTGGAAACGCCTGTGAAGCAGGCAAAGGAATCCTGTCCTTGCGTCACCTACTCCTACTCAGTGTCTCGGTTTCAAAGGATTTTCACGTTGTTATAAAGTAAATCAGGATAAATAAAATACACAACTTATGATCAAAGAGTTTAACAGTAAACAGAGAGGCTGAGAAGTAGTGTTTTTGTTTGCCAACGATTGTGATTATTGAAATGTTCCATCATTTAATATCGGCTATTGGATCTCAGTATTGTGTACTCCGCATTGTCGTAACCTATGCACTGCGTGTGTGACGCAGCACGCAGAGCCGTAACACTTAACGTAGCTGTGTGTACGTGTGCTCGCGATTAATACTGATGCAATGTATCCGCCGTAGCTATACACCACAAATGAAATGATAATTCGTAGATTTTTGCCTTGAAGCAAATATATAGAATAGTTACATTGTAGTAAGGGACAAAAACGCTCACTTCTTTAACAAAACCAAATTAAAACTTCTCAAATAAAACTTCATTTTCCGCATAGCTCCGACATTCCTGCATTTATATTGTTTACTCTGTTAAAATAACAGACGAAACAAAAGTGCAGCTTAATTTTATACCTTCGAACAAAAACCTGAAATGATGGTTGCCAATTTGAGGCGATTCAAGGCGACGTACGTCGGCTGCCTAGGCCGGGTGCACACAAGGCCTCAATACGATAATAACACCGAGTGCTTCGCGGAACTGAGCGAGCGCCGTGTGCCGCCCGCCTTACTGCACCCCGCTACGAACACCACGTGTTTGTGATATGCAAATGGGACATTATTCATACTTACACTAGTTCTTGTAAATTATGCCAGGCTACCTAATGGATTTTTTATTGGTGTTTGTTGCATACAGTTTGTTTATTACAACATGAAAAATGTTTTGTCGTATATTCGTTACTTACGACAGTACTCTGCTCTTTTATCCAACGACTAGGATTACGAGCAACAAAGGTGTCATATAATAAATGTGTAGACAATGCCGGGTGATACGCATTGCCATCGTGAAGCGACCGTACGTGGGGGGCGCTCGCGCTCTGTTATCAGATGGGCGCTACATTATCCGCGGTATTGGCTTAACCACGCGACGCTTTAATGAAGGAACTTCCTCGATCGCTGCCAGATAACACTTCACTCCGTTAAAGTAACAGGACGCGGCGGCGCGGGCGCGGGCGCGGGCGCGGCTGTGCGGAGCGAGGCGCTCTACTAAACGATAACGACATTCAAATTGGCACGCTATTGTTACACACATACATAGCAGATACAATACGCTAAGGAGCGGCTCACGTGTCCCGCTGCCACTTGGGGTATAAACACTCGTATTAACGTACAGAAAACCTGCTCATAACAACTCACGGGGCGGACATCACACTCAAACATTTACTACGTCATTCGTAGAACTATTGTACCTATGTGTGTGGAGCTTTGATATTTATCTATAGAGCAGCGGAGTGTTCTCTGGTATATCGGGTTGATATATTGCGAGCCGCGAGCCATCTGCAGTTGCGTGTTGTATGGTGTTTAACTTCTGTACGTCTCTATTGTGTGGCAAAATCATTAGGTATTATAAGTGAATGGGTTAGGGTGAACGGTTTGTGAGCGTCCGCCTGTTGCGTGAAATTTTTATAATAAATAGATCGTTTCTTTTTCGTTGGCGCACGGTGTCCCGACGCTACACGTTTTTATAACCGCTACGTTTTGTGAGCTAGTCATGGTGTATCGTTTAATGCTAGTGTTGCCATATTTCTTTAGGATAGTTTATATACTCGTATAACAAAACGCACACAACATATTTATACTTTGCCCCGCCGTTTTCCTGAAGTAAATAAAAACAATGTAGGCACGATAACTTTATTAACCCCGATCTACATGTTTAGGATTCTTTAAAATACAATTTAATATATTTGTATGTTGTCTACGGACGCATCAAAACAAAGTGGCGTTAAACTTCAGGCGTGTCGTGGGAGCGAAGGCGCTAAGACTGGCAGCACGTGCACCAGCCCGCTGTACGCTGGCCCTCACGTGGCGCTCATGTGACCTACTTAATTCCCTTGCATCAAATGTGCATTATTATTTAAAGCAACATGTATTATGCAGCGTCGTGTAGACGCGTACAGTTGGCGCATTTCTTTGAATTCCGCCGAGTAATGGATATCGTGCATGTGCCGCTCGGTTGTCGTTCGTAATAACCCCACTTATACAATTGAACTTCGCGAGACAACACTGTATTTACACACTATATACTGTACATACGAGCTAAGCTAACTAACTTGTATCCGATATCGGGTTCGTAATGTTACAGGTTTATGGTATTAGGTTATAACATCGTAAGTATGTAATTTGGTTGTTTGTTGTTTGTTTATGGTTCAGTTTATTGTTATTTATGATTATTATGTGGAAGATAATTGTGTGTAAACAATTTACGGCCGTGATGGCTTCTTATCGTAAAACTTGATTAGCCGCTGCAGTGCAAGTGGCGCGCAGCGATCCGGTGCAGTGAGGCAACCTGTGGCATCCCAGAACCAACCGTAGCTGCACAGAATGCGAACAGTTCACTCCATACAAAGCGCCATACTTAGGCACCGTATTCACGCTCACAAACACAACAAACGAAATATAAATGTAGTCGGCCGACGAGCTAACACCTGCTGCAATTACCGCAATATCATCACTGGTATCGTCGTGTCTGTGTATACCCTTGAACACTTATAACATACAACCAGTGGCTACTGGAACCACTTTCGCTATAGTATAGCGTAAGGGTTTGATAAACATTAAAAGTATATTTCATCACGCTATCTGTCATAGGAGGTGAACAGTCCAACATATGTTTGTGTTTATGATAGATATCAATAGTAATTTCATCAATTTTGGTGGGACTTTCAGCGTATTAAGTATTTAGGAGCTCACCGTTGTAAATAGATAAATAGGAATCATCACGCAATACAAAATATTTTAGTGTTTGTATGTATGTGTATGCTCCATAGTGAACTAAGCGATAATTTTTCAACATTAATGGATAATTGCGACAGTTATTGAAAGAGTCCCTCACTCTTTCAATAACTGTCGCGATTATCCACGCAGCCTTGTGGACAGGAACTAACTAGTACATTAGCTGATTATGATATTAGGACAAAACGACCAAAAACATAATTCCATGTTCCAAATCCTATGCGGACAGTAGATGGCATGGTTGGCGCAGTGGCTAAGTGATTAGCTTTCTACGCTATGTGTCGCGGATGCAATTCCCGTACGAAACATATATTAATTTTATGATCAACAAGTAGTTGGTTCGGGTCTGGTTGTGTGTGTATGTGACATGTATGTTTGTAAACTGTACCCACGATCCAGGAGAAATCTTAGTGTGGGGCATCGTTTAATGTTCCTCCGTCGTACGACACCCGCTATATATGTACTGAAGATCAAAAGAGACACTGACATCATAAACAACACTGAAGTAACTTGCATAGGTAAGAAAATAAACGGTTTTATTTTAAGGCTCCTCAAAATTATTTCGCTACTGAAAGATATCCCTGACAATTTACAATTACATACTTTGCTTCTAATGACTTACCTACTCGTGAGCGGCACGGTTGGCTCAGTGGTTGAGAGATCGACTGCTGCGCTACATGTCGCGGGTTCGAGCTGCCCATGGTATGAGCCGCCTAAAATATAGGCGCCGGTGGTTTTTCGCAGTACAGGCTAGTCTACGTGTGTGTGCGTACAATTATCTTGTTATACTAAATTAAAAGGTACACGTGGGCAGAGCTTTTTAAACGTTCATTGTCGGACTCTGTCAAGTTTGTCGCTTATAATATAATCACCACGCCATGAGCCAGCCCAATTATTAGCCCCGCTCCAACCTGCCCATGCCGTGCCCGCTCTCGTATTTGATTTTCGGTTTTAGGTTTCAAAATAACAGATGTGCTTTTATTAAGGAACGTAATTAGTTCAGAAAATCTATTACTATTTACTGAGCTATGCTTAATTAATCTTAGTAACATTGAACTTAGTACAGTCTGCGGAATGAGAAACTTTAAATGAATGCGCACATTTATGTACCTATTCCTTACAGAGTTAGTGAAAACTTTGGGGCGTTTTCAGGAGTTTTGTCTCGAGTGCTTGTTTTATGGAAACGGCGGTTGAAAGGTGCCCCGGGAAGTGCCGCACGCACTTCGAGACGACGGCGACGCTTAAATACGAAGCGTAACAATAAGCCGCCCGCCGCGCGCGCCGCGCCGCGTAACCAGACTATACGACGGTACACAGTACGGTGCATTCAGTATTGCAAAGATCGATTTATTACATTCTTAAACGGAAAGTTGATACAGTGATAATCTACAAATAAAAATTAATAGTGTTTACACAAAAAACAAATGAATGATTCTTTCGTGTATATGATACACTGTTGTAATTGAGTTACGGCACACTGTGTTGTATTGAATGTGATGCGACAGGTCGCCGGGCATCGCGCGCAGCCCCTAATTAAGTGATGTGCCCGTGTGTGCCCGCGCCAGGACGACACACATATGTACGTGCTTTTGGTGCCGCCATTAGGAACAAGGAAGAAGGCCCGCATTGGAAGAACTAATACTATCTACAATGAAGGCAAAACATCAGTGTCGAACTGCTGCTGTTGCAGATTTAACACTGTCTACTTATAAAGGTTTAGAAAATTATGTCAGACCTAAGCCACTCATAAAAACTGAGGAATTACGCAGATAATGAATAACAGTTAAAGTTTCAAAGTGACAGTCTTAGTCAAAGACTCACTGTTATATTGTTACATAATTGTATACACTATTTATATAACCTTATTATTAAAATAAATCTTCTTTTTAAAAATTGGTCTCACACTAGGAATGATTCCTGTATCGGGGGTGCGTTTACAAACACATATATCCACATACACAAAGACCCAGACCCGAAACAATTATCTGTAGATCATACAAATATTTGTTCCGATCGGGAACAGAACCCGGGACGCGCAGCAGTCGATCTTTCAACCAGTGCGTCAAATGTGCCAGCTATAAATATACAATATTGTATGTATATCATATAAATTAGATTTTTTCATTAATTATTTTATCTGTGTGACGCGTCATATCGCGTTGAACTTTTGTTAGCTGCCTACAATATGGTCCCTCCCCCGCCCCCGCCCCGCCGCATCTGTGTGCCGCGCGTGGCCCCGCGGCCCCGGTGGCCGGGGTCTCCCCGCGATGCCAGTACGACAACACACGACTTTTAATTGTTTCGCCGCTGTTGCTCTTCGCGGAGTGAATATTTCATTTGTTAGCGACCGCCCGCACCGCCCGGCCGCGTCCACAGCCGCGCGCCGCTGCCGCCGAGAATCTCTTCAAACACCTAAATAATTAAATCCGTCTCCAACGGTAATTATATTAGTGAGACCGCTTCGTGATTCAGATAAATATTTCACACCACAGACGGACATGACTCAATAATGGCCAAGGTTCGTTGGATACTTTGTCAGTTTGGTTTTAAAATTGCATGATCACTATAGATTTAATTATTATTTGTAAGTAGGCAAGTGAGACGAGTCGTCGAGCTGTTGATGGATCATACTGTGTATGTCGTACAATTACTATCCACTGTGTAGTAACCAAGGCTAGCAACGATACATCACCGGCGGCGGCGGCGAGGAGAGGAATGACTGTCATATAAAATACGATGTTTTAGAATAATGGTGATGCACACACACGGATGACATCATCGAAATTTATTATAATAAGAGTGTAGACATCACTTCGTGAGTCTGCAATTTCCTGGAGCGGAAACTGTTTTTTTAAGTGGTAAATCTGGCGTGGTTCGTCATCCGACACACCCACACACGCACAGGTACACCCACGCTCCGATTACCTTACAATATTTTTTGCTTGGTAAATACAAACAAAATGTTGTGTCTTTCTTTTGAGTTTTTCTCTCGAGTAGGTACTACTGTAGGTAGGTACCCACAGTACACTACCTACTATATAATATAATGTAATATATGTTGTTATATATTTACGGTGCCCAAGATACAGGGCCTTAGGCCTAGCCTAGTTTGCGACCAATAGGAAACATTTATTGTAAATGTGTTATCGGAATTAAATGTTCTCATTCTCATCCTGTTTTGGGTAATATCGAAATGTCCAGTGAGTGCACACAGCGGGGCCTGGTGAGGTTCAGCGGTGCGGCGGCGCGCGGCGATCGGTGATACGAATAGGCGACGAAACGAATTTAACCAATATAGGTATATTTAGTTTGATTTTATATGAGGTTTTAGGTTTAATATACTAAATATAAATATTGAGTCTAGGTAAACTCTTATTTTATACAACAGAACGCGCCGGGCCTCACCACGGGCTTGCCGTGACGTTCATCAAAAGGTATTTTTATTAATGATGTATGAAGCGCACAATGGACCCGCCGCGCCGCGACCCTCTCGCTACGTCACTCACCACATATTGTGGCTGCCGTAATAATGATATAACCATCACGATGCCGAGCGCAGGTGACGACACATTAAACATATCGAAAGATACAAAACATTAACAACTAAACCTTCAATAGCTGATCTAACCGCGGTTTTTTCATTAACAGTTGCCAGTAATTAATGAAGCACCAGTACACCGATAAGTTATATAAGTTGATCCTAAGTCGTGTATTGGCTGTTGACGACCAAACGCTTGCACTTCGCACTTATTTATAATTATATGCATCGGCGACACTCACGGACATTGATTAACACGCTCAGTACTGCTAACTATTTAACTATCTTTGTTAGTCGGTAATAATTATGCGGTACATATGTACGTTGTTCACAGTATGTTCTGCAGCTCGAAGGAATCTGTTATACTTATTGTTTAAGAGATAGAGATACAAACGCCTAAGCAACCTGTGATTGGCAATATTTTACAAATGTTGAGATGGCCTACGTTCAGTGGATGGTTTATTTCACGTATAGTAACCGTCATCGCACTGGTCCGGGATGCCTCAACCATCGGTCGGCTGCGCCTGAGGGATTAACCCCCGTAGTGGATCGCCGCCACAACACGCGTTCGATTCCAACCCGCTCGTAACAACGCGACCCTACACTTGATTGTTTTTGTGACTCGCATCGCTAATCTCATGTACCAGCGTGCTCGGCATTGTCCGCCGCCGATTACTCATATACTGTCCCATACATAAATTTGATCTGGCCAGGACTGTCGTTGTTGTACGTTGTGTGTCTGTACGTTGTCGTAGCAATCCATCACTAGGTACTGTACATCACCGTTATAAAATACAACTATCAACTGTTGATAATCAAATAGCATCACTAATGCCTACGTGGTAAATAGCTTACTACGTGAATGTGTGGTTCAAACAGTTTACCGTCCCGCCCGCCCGAGGAATAGATTAACAAATGCAATCGGATAGCTACACAACATGCACCGCGCTCATCGAACAACAAATCACAAGAACGTGTGTATAGAGACCGTGACGCGTGTATTATTGCAATGTGCGATTGTTTTATAACTGAAATAGGCCGGTTTTTTCAGTCTGAACTCCAGCAAAAAGTGCGTAGGCACACACTTGTTGGGGGCACTCATACTGTTCGTACACTTACACTCGTTCACAATATAGGTACGTAAGTTGCGGTGCCGCAACCTGAAGGCGGGATTAAACTGCGCCCTAAGAGATTTTATCAATTCAACTTTAATATTCAGCCTGAAACATAGCTAGGTGGTACGTACATTACTAGGCGGGCCGCATCCGCCATCGGCAGCTAATCGGCGCGCGCGCTGAATACTGATCCGCGACGCAACGCAATTTGTACAAGTATTAGCATCGCTGATTGTGCCGCGAGATGACACTACAACACGGAGATAGAAGGTTCAGAAACCCACGCGGACATACTAACCGTCTGAAGCAACAAATCGCAAATAAATAGTATACGCTACGAAACTAATGTATTTGAATACTGTTCCGTTCACGAATAATATAGCGACTAGTAATGAGTGAAGATCTGATCGCGAGTGGGTTTTCTGCGGATTACTATATTGTGGCACCACGTAGTGATTCTCCTCACGCCGCTAATTATCGCGCCACACGCTCGCAGCGCCCTCTAATTTACTTTGGAAGAATTGGGAAAGCCACGCCAATGTGTTTTACCTCATTTTAAGATAATTACTCTGTTCTTGATCAACTTGAATCAACGACTCTTCGAGTTTCAAAACAACTAATTTTCCAATAGCTGTGTTACATATAACGACATAGAACTTATTCCTTTCTAACTGCTACTTGCCTCGAGGCAGCGCGATTGCTGAGTGTGAGGTCTTAGGTTCTGTTGCCGTGTCAGGCAGTGTTACTTGGTTCTTTGTATATGAATTCTCAGTAACAGCACGGAGTTGGGAACTGTGCACTGTTAACGGAAAAAGGCTCGCCTCCAATTACATAGGACTTAATAACAATCGACAAAATAATGTGGGTGCAGAATAGTGCACCTCTGCTCGGTAATTACACTTATTGTGGGACATCTCTCAGTGAACTTATGCTATATAGCTAGGGAGGCGTGAATAGCTCAACAGGCTGGTCCGCGGGAGCGCAGCCCGGGCGAGGTGCGGCCCGGCCTGGCTGGCACTGCAACATGCTATATTAATTAATGCATTGAAGCGTATCGGGTATAATGATGATAGTTATGATAAAGCGTGCAAGATATGTCACAGAGCTCAAGACGCAATCTGTGCAGGATACGCAATTAACGTGAGCGGCTCGTTTAGCAGCCAATTAGCCAAAACTAATATAATTTAATTAGTGAAGCATGTACGAGCATGATCTGAGCTGATCTGTAATTAATTTGAATCGGCTAGCGGTGGCTAGGCAGGTGCACAACAAGTCTTAACATGGTGTAGGTAATCCCACACAACACAACACACAGATTTCCCAAGTTAAGCTTAGTGCGCGCTGTGTAGTGTGTCGCCATGCGCCACGCTCTACTCATCCAGCTGAATACTACAAACAGCCCAGTATACCTACCCGTACAGGCGCACAATGTCTTGCACTACAGTTTATCTCTGTTGTGGAAATACTAACTACGTCACGAATTTTGGAGCATTCTATACAAATCCGAAATAGGCAGAGTAAATAGCGATTCCTACTTAGATAACAGTAATGCAGCAGACGCGGGTGTGCGGGCCAGGTCACGTGGTCACGTGACGGCGCCACCGCTGCCCACACGACACATAGTGTGTCAGGCCTGGTCGTAATTGTAGCGCACCTCGTCACACGCCGTAATAACCCAGTGGCCAGTGGGAGCCCAAGCATAAAGGTACGATGCCATAAAATACTCGCAATTTTCTTAATTTTAGCATTTAACTGGCGGACGTTGCACGCCATACATGAAAGTGGGTGACCCAACCTTCGAACAAATTGAAAACACCCGGACATACGGGGGCGACGATCGTTCGGCTGTATCAGCCTTTCTATTGACTGCTTCTTATATTCGCCGCATTTGCATTTGCCTACAGGTAAAGGAATTGACTCACTGTTTACCTATGTATTTGACCAAATCCATCAATTAAACTTGAATTCAGAATCTTAGCCACAGTCTCAATGTGCAAATTCTATTGCAGCCTACATTTATTTAGGACCCTTTAATTACAAATGATCACTCAAAAATCCACATAGACTACCTAACTCTAAAGTACATAGTTGAGTTAGTGACAATGGAATGTAAATTGTCTAAGATTTTGAATTCAAGTAGTAGTAACTGTATTAACTTGTTTGTTACTCTTACTGAACATTGTGTAATTTTGAGTGTAAGTGCTGCTTGAAAAAACATAATAATCTGCAATATTCTCGACAACTGAAATAAAACAGACAGAGACCTCGAAGTGTGAGAGATGGATCAGCGTAGGATCGGCCTCGCTGGTTCACTTTCTAGACGTGGTTCAATTCCTGCACAGCACAAATATTTATATGGTCTACAGATAATTGTTGCGTCTGTTTTTGTGTAAGCATTTCTGTTTCTATACGCACCACGATATAAGAATAATTCATAGTGTTGGAATACATTAAAAAATCAATTAAGGTAATCCCCGCGATCGATATCGTTGGTCTAGTGATTGTACGGCCAGTCCTGCCAGATAGTCCGGTATAACATATTGTATGGCCGTGCCGTAGCCAGAGGCTTATCACTCAGCGGTGACGCTCCACATGCAAGCGAGGTTCATCATACTTAGTGTAAGATGGTGCGCGGGCTCTGCAAGCCACGTGTTATAAATGAGAGTCGTTCTCACAATACCTGGCTCGATACGGTTGCAGTCGGCCGGTCGTTGTCGTTACACACCAATGAGCGAGTCACGCTAAAGCGCGAATTTATTTCAAGTGCTCATTATTAAAAAACTTGTTCGACCTTCGACACCGACTTACTGCCTCCCTCCCCGAGACCCTCTCCTCTCCGAGCACCCTGCACTGCCCCTCGGCTCCTACTTTTCGTTGTAATATTTAGTAAACGGTGATCAACAAGCTTTTATAGCTAAGCATTACTGACAAATTCAGCGGCAATTGTTGGTGTTATGATAACAACATAAAAACGTGCCTGTTTTGTTTGTTTGTTAAAAACTAAACTAAAAGCGGCCTGCTCGACCGTCGACCGGTGTGATGTGATGTTTATATAAATGCTGTTCGTACTTATTTATTTTGTCACATTCCACGTAGGTTCCATAAAGAAGGTTAAAAGTGGTAAGAATCTCTACGTAATGTATGGAGAATAATATGGTCTCAAATTAATGATACAATTTTATTTTATTAAAGAAAATAAAATACATTATAAGGAATTGACATGTTAAAGAATAGGCTTTAAACATCGTTTGTTTGTTAACAGTCAAGAGTTTTGATTAATAGTTTGATGTTGTAATAGTAATAGCATTTAGACCTAATAAATTTGTCGGACCCACGGATGGCGCAGTGATTGAGAGATCGAACTACGTGTCGCGGGTTCGATTGCCGCACGGAACAAATATTTGTATGATCTACAAATAGTTGTTTCGGGTCTGGGTCTTTGTGTGAATACACACTGTGCCTCGGAAAGCATGTAGAGCCGTTGGTCCTGCGCCTGATCTCTCTCCGGTCGTGTCGGATTCCCGTCCCATCGGACTATAAAAGTGAAGGAATAGGAATAGAGAGAGCACCTGTGTTTGCACACACAATTGAGCTCTATAATATCTCCTGCATAGTTGGCTAATCTCCGTCGCCGCCGTGACCGAAATTCGGTGGAGGAATTGAGGAGGACATGACCTTATAAATTAAAACTGTGTTTACAGAGCAACACATTTGAGTTTATCGCATTCGTCCATCCTAAAATAAATAACAGATAATCTTATATATATATATGGGCATGCATCACTCTGACCGCGCCGCGCCGCGCCGCCGCCGTACGTTACGCACATCTTATATTAATCCTTTAAGGCTGCTAACTCCGCTCTCAGTTAATCTAACGTTATTGGTGGCGTGTCAGGATCATCGCTGATTTATTTCACTGTGGATGGAACTTCACGAAAGTTATGTTACATTAAACTATAACTACTCCGATGTTTACAGTTTTATCCAAACATATCTGATGAATCTGTCTACTGTGTTATTATTGTGAAGTTCTAGATATTTGGAGCTCTGCATCTTAAGAAAATAATATATTGAGATATAGATAGTGCAAACAAGAGATGATATTCAACTACAGTTGGTCAATAACCAACGTGAAAGACCAGTGTACACATAACGTATACCCGGGCGAGATGAAGTATTACACACGCAGAGGTAATTACAATAATCGGAGCGAGCGAAAAGATCGCGCTTCTGATATCACTCAAGATTCAGTGAGGCGCCTAATACCGCCCGCCGGGGGTAAGACGCGTCTCAATGACGTCGATAGGACTTTTTATGTATAACCGTTTAAGATTCCACTGTACATAGTTACCTTCCTGATTCATAGAAATGCACCCTTGGACTAATTACTGACATATAAGTCAATAAAAGACACCGAACTGTTTTTTTTTTTATTATTAATTGTTATTTAATTTTAAGTTAGTGAAAAGAGGTTTTTCCACAGTTTAGTACTGTTAACATTTCGCTGTAGCCTGCGTCGCGTCGCCTGGGAACTATATTACTCGTTATCATAAGCCGTCGCGTGCACGTACTCTTAATTATATTCCTTATTTTATGTCACAAATGCTCGCTGCGCACTCCTACACTGAATTAATAAAGAAGTACAATTAAAAATATAATTAATTCCATGAGAGTGACGAGATAAACAGCACAATAGTAACTGTCAGGTGGCGATTTATTATTACTTCGACCTAATTACTGTTTTGATAGTTTTGAGGTTAACTATTACGGAGCTCCTTCAAACAATTCATACCTTAAGTCGCGTAGAAGTGCTACAATATGTAGCACCTGCTACATAAGTGCTACGAGATTCGTAGCTCGTAAGACCTCAGTTATCTGCGGTTAGTTCACGAGTTATTGTATAACATGCGAGAACTCTGGTTTATGGCGTCCCCGGCCGACTGTTTGACTACATCCAATTATGCACTGCTTAACGTTGTTCTCACTAGGTACATATGCTCATATGTACGTTTTACTAAATTAAATTTTCCTCAGCTGTAATACATATTTGTGACAATCATTAATATTATATTACGTTGGTATTATGATAGCCTAGCGATTAAATTAAATTTGAATTTACGTATTCATATGCGTATAGGAATATGATCATGATTTGAGTTAAAGGTGAACCAAAATATTGCTAGGTCAAAATCCCGTGTCCAGGAGTGGTGTACAATGTATGCGACACACTTTGTATCGTCATAGCTTTTCTCATTAACTTGTTAATGAGATGGTCTATAACGTAAAGTGATAGCGCAATGTTACAAGTAATTTGTTGTTGTGTGCTGATATCACATTGAGATATACGCGCCGGTTACCGCGTGTTGCTCACACTGATTACAATAATTATGAGGATCTATTAAACTCGCGCCAACACACCCGTATCATAGTTGCTACATTTAGCCCCGAACCAATTAAGACGAATATGTGTGTGCTTCAAGTTTTATTATTGTATGTATGCAGACCTAAGCGTAACCAACTGGAAAGACTTACAAGGCCCAGCTGCGTCTCGTCACACAGTTCTGAGCGACAGGTACTCGTCCTAAAACTATATTATCCCCCGGCTGCACTCGCCGCCGGCCACTTATTATCCTATATCAATAACATCGATAGGCGGCATACTTGGCGTATTTCCACACTTTGTTTCAAACTTCATTGTTAATTGGTGTATTTCTGTGCAAACATTTATAATTCTTTATCAAGATTGCCTTACATAATTATGTGATGGTTTTATTAAACAACGCTTTAATTAAACATCAGTGACGTACTGCTTATATACATGTTTGTTGTTGCTAGTGCAGTTGGGAGAAATTTGTTATTGCAGATGCTTTGTCAACACATACACACCTGCATGCAGTGTTGTAAGTCAAGGGCATGTTCAGTGTCCTGCAGCAGGTATGTGCGCACACATTGTACCCATGGGGCGCGGGCGGCGGCGGCGGCGGCGCTCTGATGGGCGCAGATAAAGTTGGCCGTAACCAGATTTACATAAGCACCGTCGTTGCCTCCCGCCCCTGTGCTGCGCCCCGCACCCCCGCAACCCCGCCGCCCTCAGGCCATGAATAATTAATGCACTTAGTGGTGCACACTTGCACGTCAATGGTTCTAGCAACATCACCTCATCCGCTCGCATCAATCTGAGCCACAACATGAGTTAATCACGACACTCGTCATTGTTCAGCTAAAAATCTTTATTTACACAAACTTATTCACCCGTCCGTCCATAAAGTATTCACTAAAGTGATAAATGCTATATATTTCAATAGGGAGCAATAAACCAGCGCCAGTGGCGAGCCGCCAGCCGCCAGCCGCCAGATAACGCAGCATTGAGCATTCACAGCGCGCTACACCCCTGAGATACCGAGCACGACGCGCCGGCGCGGCGGCGCAGGCGCTCCACCCACCGGCGACTTAATAACACGAGCCGGAGAGGCAGAGGAACTAACTGTCTTTATCTTTTACTTTACCTATACATATCATAATAAATACATAATTTCGCAGCCAGGCCGGTCAGCTGGCACGTAGGAGCGCGATCACTCCCACCAAGTTACAACCGACCAACACTTTTTTTTTTTTTTTACTGGGGGAAATCCTCATGGACTACCCTCGCCTGGGGAAAGGCGGAGGGGCGTGCCGGACTCTTACCGGCTAAAACCACCCCGGTGTCTCCTCGCACGTGCGCGCAACCGACCAACACTAGACTAACGTGGCCGTCACGGGTCATACAATACAATTCCATTTATATGAAACGTGGTAACATTATGGATGAAAGGTAATAACAAAACTGTGTGCCCGTACACTGGCAGACCGTGTACACTATTAACTAAATACAGAATATTTTTCTGTATAACATTACAAGGACAAGGACATCATCATCATCATCATCAGCCAGAAGACGTCCACTGCTGAACGAAGGCCTCCCTCAAGGGGGGGTTTGCCATAATCCCCACGCTTGGCAGGCGGCTTGGACAAAGACATATACGGACCTTATTGGTGAGGTCAGGTGCGCAGTACCCACAACCGGCGTTCATGTATGAAACGATGCATGAATGTAGATGACGCAAAAGGGTTATGTAAGGATCGTAGCACGTGGCATTCTGTAGTTTCTGCGTACCCCCATGGGAAATAGCCGTGACTTTATGTACACGTACATGTATCTGTATAAATCTGTATAATATTTTTCTTTCCAAGTGTATAGTGCGAATGAAATATAATCGGGCGGTATCGACTAGTTGTGATCGTCACAGTCTAAAGAACTGGGTCTAGTGGCCTAATCTGACTATAAGCCTGTCCGATGTGAACCATATGCGGCATGTCAATAAAGTCAATAGTTGTTCAGTTTTGTTCGCCGAGAATCCGAGATCTCTTTTTGGCGGCTGCAATTGACTACAACAAGACTCACAGCGATGATAAGCTAAATTCGTCTCACATCGGAGTAGCGGGAGAGAAAAAACCAATTTTCATCACGGAGCACCTGTCACCGACAAACAAAGCTATTCACGCTGCAGCCCGGATGAAGGCCAAGGAAATCGGATACAAGTTTGTATGGGTTAGGGGCGGCCGCATTTTGATGAGGAAGGATATCACCTCCGAATATAAGGTTATTAAGGACATTTCAATGTTGGAGAAACTAGAGTAGGTCGATTCTCAATTGTTTTTCTACTATTCATGATTTTTAAACTAAAGTTAATTAAAATTCTCAACATTAAGCATTTTTTACCAGAACGTTAGAGGTTTACGTACAAAAACCCATAATTTTATTTGTTCGGTAATGGCTTGTGATTATGATATTATAATATTAGTTGAAACTTGGCTAAACAATAGTGTTTGTAACAACGAGTTGTTCGACCACAGATATTTGGTACATAGACGTGACCGTGAGAGTTCTGGTTATCACAATAATAAGGGCGGCGGAGGAGTATTAATTGCTGTGTCTAAAAAAATTAATTCTTCTAGATTAACTTTTAGAGAAAGTAAATGTGAAGACGTTTGGATATCGGTCGACATATTTTATAAAAAATCTGTTAAACCTTATCGTCTTGAAATCTGTGCAGTTTATCTTCCCCCACCCATCTCAAGACCTATGCTGGAGCACTTCATAGATAACTGTAATAGCTACTTAGATAATTCGGATGCCTACACTTGTATCGTGGGAGACTTTAACATGGGTACCATAGATTGGCTCGCGGTAAATAATTCCAGTGCACAACCTAATAATTCTAGTATAAGTGAACTCCTGATTGACTTTGTAACGGTTAATAACCTTCGTCAATGCAACGAAGTCGCTAATAAGTGCGGTAAACTACTTGACATTGTATTGGTGGATGCCCCGAGTTGTACTGTTCGTGAAACTGAACCTTTAAGTCTTGTTGATAATTTTCACCCCCCACTAGAGATTGATATATCTGTGAAAACTATAAATAAACTTAAATCCAATAATAATATCAAAAAGCCAAATTTTTACAAAGCAGATTACAGGTCTATCAATAATTACCTAATAAGCCAGGATTGGAATGAAATATTTTGTAATTGTCAACATATCGATGACATGGTAACGGTCTTTTATAATATACTTGGATCGACAATCGACAAATATGTCCCATTAAGTCATAAAAAAACCAATAAGTATCCTACCTGGTTTACTCCAGGTTTAATTAAAATATTAAAAGAAAAAAATAAACTTAGACTAAAATATAAAAAATATCATAACCCGTTAGATGCCTTATCCCTTAAACTAATTGGTAAGCGATGCGATAAACTAGTGAAAGAGTGTTATAACTTATACCTAGATAGCACCGAAAAGGCTATAACTAACAACCCCAAGCATTTTTGGACTTACGTTAAAAGTAAGCGAAGGGGTCAGAGCAGCTATCCAGCATCTATGACTAACGGCACTTCATTTACTTCCGAGGGCACAGAAATATGCAATTTATTTGCAATGGCTTTCTCTAATATATATAACAGAGATGATGAGTCATCGACATCTTATCCTGAGCATTTTGATTCAGTGAACCCGAATTATGACAGCATTGGATCCATAGTACTGAGCCAAGATGAGATCCTCAAGAAACTAAGAGGCCTGGATAAGTCAAAAGGAGCAGGTCCCGATGGTATTCCCCCATTGTTTATTGTTAACTGCGCATCCACCTTAGTTATTCCCTTAAAAATAATATTCAACAAATCAGTAACTTCAGGACGTTTTCCTCAAAAATGGAAATTAGCGAAAGTTGTGCCCATTTTCAAGAATGGTGATAGGAATTTAGTTACCAATTATAGACCCGTCTCGATTCTTTCCGCATTTGGAAAACTCTTAGAATCCTTGCTGTGTCCGTATATACAGCGTTATTTTGAAAAAGTATTATGCGAACAACAGCACGGTTTCGTAAAATTGAGATCTACGTGCACTAACCTTGTGTCGTATATCGACACTTTATCAGAAAGCATGGATCAAGGTGTTCAGGTTGACGCTGTGTATACGGATTTCAGCAAGGCATTTGATAGGGTGGCTCACGGAGTACTAATAAACAAACTCTCAGCGTACGGTGTGTCTGGCCGTCTTCTCGATTGGTTCCAGTCCTACCTGAGTGCCAGAGAGTTCTACGTAGTAGTTAATGGCTTTCAATCTTCGTGCCAAACGATTACATCCGGAGTTCCTCAGGGCTCACATCTGGGTCCTATCTTATTCAACATCTTTATAAATGATGTCATCACCTGTTTTCAGAGTTCGACTGTGTTTCTATTTGCAGATGATATAAAAATAATAAAACCAATCGCTTCCGAGCAGGATGCACTGCGCTTACAACAGGACATTGACAGTCTCTTTGAGTGGTGCTCTCAAAACTGTATCTTGCTTAACTGTGAAAAGTGCTCCCACATCAAGTTTAGTAGGAAATTGAACAACTTGCCTACATCTTACAATATTAATGGAACTCAATTGAGTGAGGTGAATTGTATCCGAGATCTGGGTATCTTGTTGGACAGTAAGCTGACTTTTATACCACACATTGACGGTATCATCAAGAAAGCACTGCGTATGCTGGGGTTCGTAATTCGTAATAGCAAAATATTCAAGACGTCGCGCGCAAAGATAACTCTCTACTACAGTTTGGTTCGCAGTATAGTGGAGTACTGTAGTGTTGCCTGGAGACCACATTACGCCGTCCACTCGCTGAGGATAGAAAGGGTTCAAAAAAGGTTTATTAACCACTTGAGTTATTCATTTGGAAGCAAGTGCAAAAATATGTCATATCTTGACAAGCTCTCATTTTTCAAAATGAAGTCTCTCGAAAAACGTAGAGACATGCTGGACCTTAAATTTATATTCAAGTTGTTTAGGAACCAAATCGACTGTCCTGAGCTTCTGAGTAGGTTCTGTTTCAGAGTCCCCCGTAGACCTCCTCGCAAACCGATTACGCCTCTAGCTCCACCCCTCCGGCGAACAAAATTTGGCGCTAATTCTCCGATTCCACGCTTGTGTAGGCTCGTTAACGAATACAGCGACCTAAAAGACATCCACTCTGATAGTCTGGCAACTTTTATCCGCAATACTAAGCTATGAATTGTGTAACTGTGTTGAATGTCTCTCATTTGCATCCTCAATTTTAATAACAAAAAAAAAATATTTATATTTATATTGTTGCTGTAATTAATTGTTAAATAATTTGTATCATAGCACACTGAACTGATATAACATTGCAGACATTAGTGTTATTTGTATAGCTAGTAAACACATAGCATGCTGTGTTTACCTGTAATTGGTTGTGCAGTAATCTAAAAACATTATTGTATGTATTAAACTAAATGTATAACTGTAACAGCTGTTGGTAGACCTAATTAAATAAATAAAATAAATGTCGGCGGGTGTCGCGCCCATGTGTCTGTCGTGTCACACTCAACTGTATGTTATTATATATTATATTATACTAGCGATCCGCCCCGGCTTTTCACGGGTAGCAGAGCATATATGACTCTATTTTATTTTCCTATAATGATGGTCCAATTTTAAAAAGTCTATATATGTATAATCTCTTGTTTACCCGGAGCACGCTAGTAAAGCTCGCTATGATGTTTCGACATCCTACTATCCTTCCTATCCATAATATTAGTAATTATAAATGTGAAAGTTTGTGTGGATGGATGGATATTTGTTACTCAATCACGCCAGAACGGCTGAATGGATCTGGATTGAATTTGGCACAGAGATAGATTATAGTCTGGAATAGCACAGAGGCTACTTTTTATCCCGGAAAAATGTACGGGTTCGTAAAACACGCGGGCGAAGCCGCGGGCGGAAGCTAGTCATATGTAGTGATATACTTTGTACATGAATGTCCTAGTGCCGCGTTCTACGTTACGGAAACGCTACAGTTCTATCAAGTAATGATAGTCGGCATTCAAATTGACCCTCAGAAACATAGTAACCGCGCCAGTTAAGTCTGACAACCAGTCTAACCTTAAAGTATCGGTGTCTCCCAGTAATTGGGTGCCGGAAGTCAGATGGCTACGTAAAATGCCGCAATTCAGCCGAAATTGATTAAAGTGGGCAGATGACGAAATATACGAGTAGTTACAGCGAGATTTATGTGTTACTGACTTATTTAGTACTTAATACTTTTTACTTTTTCTGTGTTACTACAGTGGGTAATATACAATATATAATAGTTATCTTTTATTGAACGCTAAGCGATAGTTATAAGATAGTGCAAGTTATTTTAGCAACCGACAGCAACGTGGCGAGATTGTGTGCGAGGCATATTGTGACTATTGTGAATGCAATCTGTGTTGTACTGTATGCTGCGTCTCTCAAGCAGAACAAACTACAAATATAAGTAAAAGGTGTTAGCGTCAGTCTCGAGCCCTTGTCCGACAATCAAGGCCAATTGCTTCTGGTGACTAAATAATAGTGTGTTAGCTATCACAAGTGAGTGTGCTTAAACCAAACTATAAGTAATACGCTTGTGACAACAAACCCTTATTCCACAGTCTCGTTTCCCGTTCCAGTTCTCGTTCTCAATAATCCGCTCCGTACATAACGAAGTCGTAACTTGTACTTGACGCCGCGATCACTTGTTCCGAAGCCTCCGCAAAGTTAAAGCTTTGTTCGAGGGTGTCCGAGGGCCGGGAGTTCGGGCCTAAGTTCAATACGAATCGTTTTACATAATATCGATATTTAATAGAGCGGCGGTGGAGAGTCTTTTGATATTCACCGGGTTGCCTTTGTTCGGCTGTCTTTGCACAGTGGTTCGTGTTAGTGCCCCGCCGCCGCCGCCGCGCCGCCGTGGCGCTTGTTCATCGCGCTTACGTTATTGTTACATCTGGTTTAGTTTAAGTTTATAATCTATAATCTACTCAAATCTACTTATATTAAGTTACAATTCTGTACAAGTCTGTTCTCTATTTGCTGGCAGTAAAAATATTCCTGGGAATCAACTTGCGACCCGTAACACTGAAAGCCATGCACTCAGCCGAGGCGTCACGCTACGTCACAAAGACTAAAGACTTCTAATTTTATGAGAGTTAAGAAATATCTAACGGTTATTGTTATTCATTCAATTGTTATATTACACTAGCTTCCGCTCGTGGCTTCGCCCGCGTGGTTTACGAACCCGTACATTTTCCGGAATACAAAGTAGCCTATGTGCTATTCCAGACTATAATCTATCTCTGTGCCAAATTTCATCCAGATCCTTTCAGTAGTTTTTGCGTGAAAGAGTAACAAAGATCCATCCATCCATCCTCACAAACTTTCACATTTATAATACTACTAGCTACCGCCCGCGGCTTCGCCCGCGTGGTTTACGAACCCGCACATTTTCTCGGGATAAAAAGTAGCCTATGTGCTATTCCAGACTATAATCTATCTCTGTGCAAATTTCATCCAAATCCGTTCAGCCGTTCTGGCGTGATAGATTAACAAAGATCCATCCATCCATCCTCAGAAACTTTCGCATTTATCATATTAGTAGGATGAGTAGGATTATAAGTTAACTTTTATTTTCTAAAAAGAGTATCCATGAAATTTCATAGGACTTCTCCTTTTGGAACCGTGCGAACAGAGAAAGGAATTTAAAAAAAAAAATTACTATGACTTTGTTTGAAATTGAAATATTACTGATTGCCGCATACTTCATAAATTTCGTGAAAATGTTGAACTTAACCGTTACCCACATACAAAACACAAGTATAACAGCTCAAGGCAAGTGTCGCTTATGATCGTTTTTGCACAAATAACAGCGAGCTAATCTAGGGGAGTGTGCGGGGGTGAAACGGGCAGAGGTGCGGAGTGCGGGGGTGTCTCTGTCTAAATGCCGCGCTTAATGAGCGCGCTATCAACAGTAACGACAGTTTTGTCACTCATTAACCTTTGCAAGCTTGCGCCCGGATTGAACTGCCGCCGCGCGGCTTGCTTGTGCACGAGCTAGTAGCCAACCAGGCAAGGACAAGTACTGTAGGCCAAGGTACGACCCTCTGGGAACCGCGCTAACTCACTATACCTTAATCTCTATCTGTACATATAAAAGTCCATACATTATGTATCGTTTTACTTTTTAATAGAGAAATATGTTGCGGATAACTTATTGGGTTAATATAATTAAACAGCATCCAGTTCCAACGACGTATATTGCAGAACGGATGAGTGACAGAAATATCAACCTACCTTAGTAATAATTTACCAATACCTTACACTGTTCCTGATGATCTGAGTGATCTATCAACAAACTTTAACGTTAGGTTTCTTTTATGACGCACACCCACTCAGACGGGGATTCTGGAAATTAGACCCCCAAGAGGGTAAAATGTGGGAAGAAAGTATGTTTCGAAAAGTTATACAGTTTCGACAAATTCACCACACTTGTATTAAATATGATGTCACGTGAACAAAGCCGCGACCATCAACTAGTGCTAAAATAAAACGGTACACGTTGAAATATCTGCAGTTTAAAATATGCACGCACAAACCAAATAGTCTACTGTGATTAATTATTAATATTATTTTAATTTTAATATGAAATAAGATGTTACAGCTAGCTTGTAAGTTAGTGATAAATACATGAATTATTTAAAATAAGTTATTGCAACCTTACACACTCTATGTGTGTTTAAGTTAGCTTTTTTGTTTTCTGTAACAACATAGTGCAATCAATATATAAATATTTTCGCGAGAATCAGCTGGGGACACATAAGTAAGCAAAAGAACATGAAATATTGGGAATATACTAAAACTCAAGAAAAACTATTTCTGTAGCGCTAATTAGAGGTCCACAGGTGAAGTCGCGGACACAGCCAGTGTTCATTATATGTATGTATGCTATTGGTATTGTATATACCAATACATAAACAATATTTACTGTATATGTACAAAGCACATTGAATATTTTACTGTGGTGTAACGGACGGATTGCGGGGTGCGGGATGCGGGGTGCGGGAGGTCGCGTCGCGATAGCTTTCTCCGGAAGTGATCGCGAGCAAATTAGGCACCACCGGAAATTGTGCGCCCCGCAATACCGACGCGCCCCCCTCCCCCGCCTTCCTACGTCACTAAATAGTTAGTTTCAGAAGATCCACTTCATTTATTAATAACAACCAACCAACACACTGTGTGGGAACACAGAGTGCGATCGGAAACGTGGTATTTACCTCTGTACGACTGAAGCAATGCGCTGCGATATTATATTATATGTGTACCCGGCCTCGTGCTAAATAGTGCGGAAATAGCATTCACATCACCACCGGAGAGAGCGTGAGCGGTGACACTATGATTTATATTCATTTGGCATATGTAACAGTATGCGATATGCGTCCACGCAGGTACGCTCCTCAAGATGTGGCGAGTCGCTACGACTGTGTCTTCTGTGTGTTGTTGCGTGGCGCTTGCCCTCACTCTTCACCTGTATTCAATTTACAAACAAGCGGAGGCTTTGTTAAATCTCGGTTATCATATATTTTACTTCGATGTTGCCAGGGTTCACTTGCGAGATTTGGTTAACTATCTCAATGATACAACCCAATATAATTGATTTCACCAAAGGTCTGCCAAAATATGTATAATATAATATAATATAATATAAAACAAAAATATGAACGAGAGTTAATAATAGATATACCATTACCATTATATTAAATCAATTATATATATTATATTCTGTGGTAAAATATTACCAAATATAATAGCTAACTAAGAAATTTAAAATATACTCATGTAATAAGTTCAGTTAACATAAAGTTAATAATACTCATCATGGTGTGTGTAGTCTGTCAACCCGCACTACGCTTGCGTGGTGGACTAATGCCTAACCCTTCTCATTCTGAGAAGAAAAACAGTGGGACAGTAATGGGCTGAATTTATTATTATTTTGTTATTAATCGACATCGGTCCGAATAATGTTATCAGGTGACCCGTAGGTACACCGTCATCGATGTGGTTGCTTAGAGGGTATGAAGGTTATGCTATAAAAAAAAAAATGCGTAGATCCTCACCATACGAGTATGTCCGTACAAGTTCAGATGCAAGTGTCAAGTACTCTGTCCTCTATAAATATAACCGATCTGCAGAGCTGCTGCTAAATCCTTCGAACTACATTCATTTGTGAGTGAACAATGTCAACAGACATTAACGAGCAGTGTTTGACTTCCTCTTAAAGCAACTTAGCATAAATCCATATGCAAAGAAATTAAATCAAACTAAATTTAATCTATTATTAAGTTTAAATTGGATTTCACTAAGCGACTTCGCCGCCGACACCGAGATGTTCGACTTTTATCGAGCGCTCGTAGACTCGTAGTGCTACATGCTACGAGCTAAGAGATGGCTACGAAGTAGCTACGAGGTGGCTACGCGGCGGTGACGCCGATCGCGATGCCGGGCTAGTAGCTTTTACTCGGATTCATGTTACTTAGTATATTTTCATATTTGATTATTGTGCCAGCTTCACAGCTTCGATACGTTGATCGCGATCAGAGTGAAAATGGTGAGCCCCACATCTGCCCTCGCTAACATCCCACTGATTTTCTTGAAAACGCTTCACGCAAAATTTTACCGTAGACAGAGAGTATGCAGTCCTGTCAATACTCTTCTGCAGCAGCCGATGAATTTCGAAAGCAGAAGCCCCACCGAGTACATGAATTTTAATGAACCCTCGCTGTTCAATATCAGTTACAGATGATATGCCCCTTTGTCGATCCATAACTAAATCGCGCAATAAGTTTTTGTTCATCTATCTAATCTCAAAACACGTCGTAACTTGTTGACGCTGTAATGAATACTTAAACTGTAGTTATTCACACGATAAAAAAATAATTCGTTAGTCAAGTTTGAATGAATTGACCTAGTATTCAATTAATTAAATGTTTTTTTTTTTTTTTTTTGAAGTATGTAATTATACTTGCGTCCGCGTTGTCAGCAAGAAATGTCGAGCGTACTCGTTCTGATCTACAATAAATAATATATAAATAAATAAAATTGGACCATATCAAACCAAAACAGAAAACTATCGAAGTGATTTGTTTTAAAAAATATATGCCCTTGTGTAAGAGCTATGAAAACATACCAAATGCACCATAAGTTTTATTAACTCCTTTTGAAATAGAAGAATATCAGCGCTGTACCTAATTGATATTTTAATGAGTACGAGCTCATTGTTCCGTTGTTGTGAAAACAGCCCCTCTTTCAATAATGGCGGCCATTAATATCGCACGATGATCGTTTGTTTGTGTAGTTGGGCAGCTTATGTCACAAGCCGTTGCAGCCACCAGGGCCGAGCGATCCGACGACCAACAGCAGCACGTCCAACAGTCCAAGATATACTGTCCGACAAATGGTGTAACGACGAATGAACCCAATACCTTTATTGTTCCAGTATGGACGAAATCTGTGTAATCTGTACGCGTTGTCGTTCACACGCAGTAATGTAAGCTGCTACACTCTTACACGGTCTATGTATGTTTAAGTTAGCTTAATTGTATATTGTAACAACATAGTGCAATAAATAAATAAATAACAAAATGTAATGAAACTCGGCACATATATAAAAATATTTAATATATGTTCACAGTTGCTGGTGGGCTATGTACAAGACTAAGACTCACTTGTTTTACAAACCGTCTCTCCGCACTGTTCACACAAACCGTTTACAACACTCCATCCATCGCACATTATGTATGTACAAATATACTAATTCTATGATACAACTAAATACTAACAAAACATTCGTTGTTCGCTCATCTTCACTGATTTAAATATAAAATCGTACGTTTTATCATTTTATACAAATATATTTTACATGTTTGGATGCTCGTTTCAAATTAACAGTATCAAATCTTGTGTTCATTCGCTAACAATCCCTATATATAAGCTATTATTTTATGAAGTCATTGTATATGAATCAACTGAAGTAAACGATACTGAAATAGATGCGGCATCAATCTCTTTGAGAAACTAAAAGCTGGATAGCACTGTAAGTCATTATAATATTACCACGTCCATGTGCGTGTGATACTTATTGTTAACTTATTTGTATTGTTTACTTAACATCAAGATCACTTGTCAAATTATCACTTACGTCACAACGCGCGACTTGTTTTTGAGCACTAACTGAGTGTGTGCAGCAGCACGAGCCAGAGTAGCGCTGTAGTGGAGCGCGCAGCCACTGCGCCTGCGCGGGACGACAATGCGCTGGCGTGACACGCCGCCTCATCCGCCTCCAGCGCGAGCAGCGCTACGCCACCCCCCTCCCCCCAACACTCGCTACGTCGCGCTGCCTCACGGGCCGCCGTCGACCATCCGCCTACCTCTGCCGTCCAGCGCCGCAGCCACGCGCCCACCCACGAGACCGAGCACCCACAGCGTAACGGGTTGCCCGACACCACCAGCCCACCTGCCGACAACGCACACTTGTCACAAACCTTCACAGATCAGAAAATATAGCAAACTACCAGCAATACTCACCAGAAAGCAATTTCGTTGCAAGCCGATTCCAGCCAGTGAGGTTGGGGTACAGTGTAGTTGGGCTGAAGCTGACGAGCTGGTTGTCGCTGAGGTCGAGTGTGAGGTGCGGCACGTGCACCAACGGCCGCAGCAGGCCAGCGGGCAGCACGCGCACGCCTGTGCCCGAGACGCGCAACGCTAGTGCACGCTGTCGACCTAGTGACGAAAATGCCAGCGCTGAGACACGCCGCATATTCGTGCCGCCCACCGCCAGTACGCGCAGCTTTGGTGCACGCAAACCTTTCAACTGTGAATCCAGAAAGCTCTCTCGTACGTACACCTCAAGAGTCTCCAGACCAAGGATGCACCCCGCTATGTCAGCCAACGCTACCTCAACTCGTCCGTTGACAGCGAGTGTCTCGAGCCCAAGCGAGCGTAGAGACACCAGTGGCCGGAACGCCCGCGGCTCTATCGCTTCTAGGTGTCGAAGGTAGTCCATACGAAGGCGCAGCAGACGGTTGAGGCCCTCGAAGGAGCCGCGTGAGACACGCACGATTGGGTTGTATGACACATCGAGAGAAGTAAGGCGTGGCAGGGCGGCCCACATGGCCGGCTGCAGTGACGTGAACCTGTTACGCGCCAGGTCCAGCACACGCAGGTTGGGAAGATGTCGCACGTCGGATTCTCGGTAGGACGCGATATAGTTGCCGCTCAGGTCCAATTCGGTGAGGTTTGCGAGCGGCAAGTGCGGCACTACCTTTAAACCCGCGCCTGCCAGCGCCAGCCGGCGCAGGCGCGGCAGATTATGGAACAGCTCTTTGAAATTTGTCTTGATCAAGTTGTGCGAAAGGTCAAGGCGCCGCAGTCGCGCGAGCCCAGCGAAGGTGTTGTCGGAGAGCACGGTGAGCGCGTTGCGCGCGAGGCTGAGCTCGTGCAGGAAAGCGATGGCGTGCAACATGGCGGTGTCCAGGTACTCAAGGCGGTTGCGCGACAGCTCCAACCGGCGGAGCGTGAAGCCTACCTGCGCTAGCGCGCTACTCGGAAACATGGTGAGCTGATTGTCGCTAAGGTCCAGATGCTCCAGCACAGTGTTCTTGAAAGCGTCGCGCGGCATGGCGCGCAATTCGTTGGCATCAAGGCGCAGGTGGCGCAACCGCCGCATGTTGTGGAACTGCTCAACGGAGAGCTGCGCTAACCGGTTGCGCGATAGGTCCAGGATTTGCAGTGCCGACACTTCACCGAATGCTCTCCGCTTCACCACGGTGATGTTGTTGTGATGCAGAATCAATATCTCGAGCTTTGGTAGTGAGCCGAAAACGAAATTTTCGATGTGCGTCAGATGGTTATTTGATAGAACGATTTGTCGAAGGGACGGACCCAGAGAATCGAAGAAAGCTTTCGATAAGCTTTCCAGTAAATTATGCGACAGGTCTAGAATATTTATGAGGACGCCGGGTCCGCCGCCAGCGAGTGACGATATTCTATTATGACTAACATTCACCGACAAATTGGTTTCCTCGCTCGATATGTTTTCGAAGTATTCCGCAGAGAACTCAAATAAACGATTATGCTGCAAATCTAATACTTCTAACCTGGGCAGATGACTGAACGCTCGGTCCGCGATGACCTCGACCACGTTCCCTGCCAAGTTTAGATAAACTAAACTTTGTAATTTCGAAAAACTGTGCTCACTTATATTGTACACACGATTGTATGACAGGTCGATACTCTGAAGCTCCTTAAGTTCAACCAGAAAGTCACAGTTTACTTTCCTTATGTAATTATATGAAAGTCTGAGTTCTTTTAGTCTATACGAGCAGTTTGATCCGAACACTTCACTTGGAAATTCTATCATTTTATTAAAGTCTAAATTGAGATATTCTAATGACGGAAAATTTTGTATGTTTTCAGTGGAAACGTAGTGAATGTTGTTGTTGTCTAGGCTCAGCCAGGAGAGCGTGTGGCTCGGCGTGGCGAGCGGGAATTCCCCACTGAAAAGCGTGGATGACAGCTCGAGCACCTGCAGCGCCGTGAGGTTGGCAAAGGCCGCCGCGTGCACGTGGTACAGCTCGTTATAGCTCAGCACCAGCTCGCGCAGCGGCAACGTCGCGGGGAACGTGTTACGCCCCAGCTTTGCCAGTCGATTGCCTCTCAAGTTGAGGGTGCCCAGGGCCTCCGACCATGGACCAAACGCCTCCGCGCTCACCGTCGCGATTTGGTTGTAGCCCAAGTCAAGGTAGGACAGCGTGGCCGGGGCTAGTCCACGCAGCACCACGGGGATCGTTGTCAAGTAGTTGCCGCCCAGCGACAGCGAGTGCAAGTGAGGCGGCAGGTCACCTATCTCCTGCAGGCGGTTGTATGCAAGTGACAGGTGTCGCAGCCGCGCCAGTTCCACAATGCTCACCGGAAGTGACGTCAGTTCGTTGTGATCAAGGTCCAGACGTTCCAGGTCTCGCCTGAGCGCATGCACCGTCGCATCTGACACATGGCTCACTTTGTTGTATGCTATGGACAGCTTCTCAAGTCGCGCACTGTCCAGCACGAAAGACGGCACCGACGTGAACTCGTTAAAGTCTAGTATCAGCTGCTTCAGCTGTAATCTTTGCTGAAATTCTAACTCAAACAAGTCGTCAAGCTCGTTGTGGCTGAGATCGAGAGAGTCGATCTTAGAGTGTTCGCTGCGACAAGTGCGGTTGTTTATAGGTCGTAGCATGTTGTTCCTGAGGTGCAAGTGTCGCAAGCGTGGCAGGTGCGCCATCGCCGCGCACGGCAACTGCTGCAATAGGTTGTCGGAGAGGCGTAGCAGCGCCAACGCTGGTGGCAATGTACCTGCCGCTATCGCATGTAACCTATTTCCCTCCAGGTCCAACTGTGCTAGCTGCCGCAGCGACGACAGTGCACCCTCGTTCAACGTGCACAAGTGATTGTTACTCAACGACAAGCTACTTAAAGAGTCTGCCAGGAAGCCCCAGTCCAAATGTGGATCCAAGTCACTGATGTAGTTGCTGAAACAGTATCATAACATTAATCATTTAGTTCTGTGGTTCAATGGAACGAAACGATCTTGTTATGTTTCACTTACTTCTGCAAGTTCAGCCAATTTAATACTTTCAGCTCACGGAGAGATTCTAATGGTATTTCAGTGAACTCGTTGAAACCTAGGTCTAGCGAAGCCAGCGTTGAGACCATGGACCTGCAAAGACATGGCGCGTTCATTGCTAATGTCAGAAAGCAAGAAAATATGGCAGAATGTATTGTTGTGACGTACGCGAGCGCGCCGGGCTCGATGTGGTGCAAGCGCGAGGCCACAAGTACGAGCGTGCGCAGCGCGCGTCCGTCCAGCGCAGCTTCGCCCAACGCACCGAGCCGCGCCGCCGACACCGACACGTGCCACACGCCCTCCTCTGGCGATACACACACAACTCAATACCAATACGCCATTAAGTTACCTAACACATTTCATTCTGTACAAATAGCTACATAAAACTTTGTTGGCATTAAATACATATCATGTTTGTCATTCGTGTCAGGTAGATTACCTGTGTCGGGAAACCGGTGGAAGGGTACGTCGCTGCAGGCCTGGTGGTCGTGACGGCACACGCACAGTGCGGTGCGCGCGCAGGGCCGCGCGGGTGCCGTCGCAGGGCGCAGACCCGACACCAGCAGCGCCGCCGCCACCCGCAGCACACGCGCCGTCCACCGCGACCAGCGCATCACACCCGTAGCACAGCGCCTCACATGCTGGACAAGTCAACCATCTTAAAGCGTCGCGACCACAAGAGCTATGTAGCACGCCCGCTACGCAGCTTCTCATAACACGAGATCAATATTGTCATTGTTGTGTCAGTTATCGCCGTGGTATTTATGTGTCTACTCTACTTTTAATTGTACCGAACAGCAGAAACAACAACATAGATTGGAATAACATATGTACGTTACATATGTTGGACATAAACAGTAATCCAACTCGACAGAGTAACAGAACTTGGTAATCTTCAACTGAGTGATGAGTGTGAAGATTCAAGTACTTATTATCTTTGTAAAATTTGAAAATCTACTATTGCTCATCCTAGTTATATTTCACGATCTTCCGCAGGATACAATGTTTGTTACAATGTTCTGATGCTTATATCCATTGCCAGTAATGTGGAGGAGTATTTTGACTCCGCTTTTGTCTTGTTCACCAGGAGTACACCTGTACTGTTACGCTTATAGTAAGATACAGGATTATCTGCCTCACTGGTCTAGTAGTCGCGAGCGCAACTGCTGAGCGTGACGTCCTGGGTTCGATTTCCGGGTCGGGTAGTGTTATTTGATTTTTCTGTAATCAAATTTTTGAGTAGCAGTACGGAGTTTGGACCGGTGCCCGGTTGAATGCAATAAGCTCGCCCCTTATTGATGCCATACAAGTACGTGGTGTTATTTTTCGTATTTTTGTCGGTTCGAAAGGCGGGACAGGCAAGTGACTTTTCAAAAATGTTTGAATACAGTCTTACTTTAAAAAAAAATTTCGTTTCAGTAAAATTAGCTGACTTCAGTATTTGAGGTATGTACCCTCGAGGACCCACTTCAACTTTCCACCTAGCATATAAGTAGAGCTACTATTCTTCAAGAAAAGTTCATAGCTACGCGCAGTTTGTGGCCACACAGAATTTGAGCCACTCTTTTGACAGACAGTAACGTGAACGTCACTCTAAACCTGCGAAATAGCAATGTTTGTAAAATACCCCGTCGGTCTGTGATGATAGTCAGAAGATGAACAAGATTCCGAGCACCTTAACAGAACTTAAGCTGTTCAAAAGTAGACAGTGGTGCTATGTGGGTGGCTAGTACACAAAATTTAAAACATTAGGGATTTTATAGAACTCGAAGACTGACATTAGGTATCATTGATGTATATCGTATATACTATATATAATTATAGATATCGTATGTTAAGTGACAAACAATATTGATACAACTTTCAAATGAATAGAGTTGTTCCTATCTGATCACGGTCCCTGGCGTTGTTAGGCGTTCGTTCAATTATTTGACGCAATTATTTGAGGCAAGGGTCGCTCATTAATAATAGGACAACATTAAGAAATAAAAGAATAATATCATAAATAAGTCAATTATAAATTGGTATCATTTAGGAATTGACTATTGAGAAATAACATTTTTAATGAGTACCTATCATCAGTTTATTTTTCCGTGAGTATTATATAGCACATAATTATATGTATTGTATCGAAATCAGGACGCGGCGACACAGCGCGCACGCGCACACTCCATGTTTGCAAGCTTCCCCCAACGGTCAACTGAAGACATTTACTTTATACCACAACTTGGATCTCTACAGTCCATAGTCTATAGTCTATAGTTTTGGTTTTAGATTTTATTTTAATTTTTAGTTTTTTATTTTTGAATATAGTACAGGCCCCAACTGAAAATCAGCGCTGCAGCTATCCAGCAGCAGCATCATGCTGAGTTGGGGACCTATTTTTGACCTTAGTTAGTTTGTATGTTTTTAGTGTTATTGTTATTTTTGTTTTTTTTTTATAATTATTTCTATTTTTGTTTTTTTTTTTGTGGGGTCAAAAATAAATTATTTTCTTTCTTTCTTTCTTTTCTTACAGATAACATTTCAAAATGATGATACACTCAATCCTTTTCAAACCACTAATATACCTAAATTAATATAATTTTGGACTTATAAACGACGGGGCACCTCGCCAGCCGATGGCGTGAGGTGACTTAGGTCGGGCGGCCGCCCTCGCCCTACGTAATTTAGATATTACCAAAAACTAAATTAACTTGCAGCAACTAGTGAGGGCTTATTAAAGTTGGCTCGTGCGTGAGTGGGGGCCCTTATCGCATCTACATCTGTTTTCTTGTTTACGTATAACGGAGCGCAACTGTACGCAATGCAAGGTTCGCAACCTAAGTAGACTCTTCTAAAGTTGGTCAGTCGTGTTGCACCGGCGGCGGCGACGTGGACACTGTCGCCCGTCGCCGCTCTGGAGCCACGTGGTCTTAGAGGAACACATTATCCACATGGGATCAGATACTGAACAGACACTTTTACATCTTCAAAAACCTAGGAGCGAACGATTGGAATAGTTCTCCATTTTTATTCAAACTAATTATATCGTGGTCCAGCGAACTTACCGCGCCGCGCGCCGCTCTGTGTCGCTCGTGTCGCCGGCCTGTATGCATGGCTCGACACTAAAGCAATAAATAAATCTGAATGCTGGTGCCCCTCAATTAACCTTTCCATTGTTTTTGCTCGCAAACTCCCCGCCCTCCGCACCCGCACGTCGCGTTACCCCTTCGAACCCGCGTTAACGCTAACTACAACATTAGGAAGTGTTGTTAAATTCATCTTTTAGGTTCACTTAATACAAGAGATTGTCTACTCCGCTTGCCCTATAATATTGGTTTTCCATCTAGACTAGGGTACGTAGACCGAACACGATATTATTATGACTAAGTTGTCTCTCAGTCCGAAATACAACATAAACATCAGAAGCGCGCGGATTGTTGAGTGTCCGTGTGTAGCGTGACGCTGACACACCTACGAGTACATGCGACACCTCTGCGGGTACAGCTGCCACGCACTGGGTGTCCGGGACAATACAACTAGGTACATTGATTCTGTTTCAACTGCATTACGAGCATAATCTATGCCATTACATTTTTTTTACGTAGAATGCAGTTCAGGCCCTTTGCACTGCCTTATATATTACTGTAATCTAGCGCAAACTCAGCTCTTAATAATATCTGTCTGACTTGATGCTATCATGATACAACGCCTACTTGACACCAATATTAGGTACGATTTTACACTTCTCAGTGCAGCACGCCTTATTTCAGTCCGAGGAAAGTGGCGCGACGGAGATTCGATAGATGGCGATGACGTCATCACACGCCCATACAGGTTAATGTACTGACTACTGGCAGCTTGTCTTGCAAGGAGGCTTACACATAACTACAGACTGTATTTATTATTTTGCGGTGTTGTACAACAGGTTGTCAAACCAAGGACCGAGATTTACTTTAAGTACAGCGGTCTATCCCAGACGACCTTTACATGGATATTACGGAATGGAAACATACGTATAGTATAGTGATAATAATATCACTGTCTCTCAGGAATTGCGTGGCAATACTGGAAGGCAAGGCAAGGTTGGACCGGTTGTCAGATGGGCTGCTGACTACCATAATGTAACCTGCACTGTCATAGGTTACTGTATGACAACGGGGACCAACAGCTTAACATACACTTCGAGCCACGATTGATGTGTAACAGCTACCCATCGAAGAACGGGCCGTGGTAAGCGCTGTCTAGCATCACAGATCGACTGATCTACACGTATGTAGGTAGCTACGAGCTCATCTTATCATTAGAACAATTCTACGGTACGTACGTATCAAAAAGGCGGCGGCGGCGGCGGCGGCAGAGCGGCCGACGCAAGAGTCGCTCCTTATGTCTCTATACTACTTGCAAACAACTTGGCGGGCCGCCAAGCGTAGCGCTGTTAACATAATTACATTAGCTTAATTAAGTAATATTCCTTGTTGGCTGTCGTACCTTGCAGCTTTGCTTATACGGTAATTAGGACCCTATCACGCGGTGATTGGCAATATCATGAGATATTTAGTTCCAGAATTATTTGGTTCAGTAAATTAATATATCTACAGATTATTGGGTGACCGACAGGACGTTACCATTACTCACAGTTTCTACTCTACACGCCGCTTCTAGACGACTGTGTAAACATACTTAACCTTAATTTGTAAAAAAAACTTCACTTGTAACTAGCAATACACGTACGTCACGTACTTGATATTGTGCTAATAACAAACCCTAACTAATATTATAATATAAATGTGAATCTAAGTTTGTTTGTTTGTTAACTTTTCACGCCTAAACCACTGAACCCATCATCATGAAATTTTGCGTATATGTTGTCAGAAGTACAGAAAAGGACGTAAGGTATCTTTCATCCAGAAAAAGTACTGTTCCCTAGGGAAAGAACAATAACTTTCGACGGTCACAATTGCTTTAGGAAGCTAGATGGCGTTACGGGGGACCCAAAAAAAAAATGCACGGATTCGTAATCAATGCGAGCGAAGCCGCAGGCGGAAGCTAGTAAATGATAGTTTAAAAAACTAAAAAACGCTTTTATTACACACCGAACTAAAAAGTTGATAATATTTTTTTAAGTATAAATAACATTTCATTTCATTGTAAAAAGCGTGGGGTGCTTTCACGATATTAGTAAAATAACTTTACTTTTATAAATAGCTATCAATAGAATATTTGTAGCATTTAATATCTAACACCCAGCGCTTTTTACAATGAAATGAATTAGTTCGGTGTGTTATAAAAGCGTGTTTTTTTTAAACTAATTGTAAGTATTATTTATTTTCCTATTTTTAGTCTCTAAAAAGCGTTAACAGTAATCACAGTCAAGAGGCTTAATTTTCAGTATATCGTATAAATAGCATTTGTCGACACTTATCTTGGTGATCCTGGCCAAGATACTAGGACAAAATTATAAAATATTGTATTGTCATCGGTCCTTGGTACGTGTGCCAATTTTCAAGTTCATCAGACTTCTTGAAGATAGTGAAAATCACGTTGAAAGATACCGTTACATAGATACATACAGGTCAAGCTAATATAAAGCGTGTAAAAAGCAATAACCGCCTTGGTGCTACGGTGAGTGCTACGATGCACTACGATAACTCTACGCGTTGCTACGCTCATGGATGTATTACCGCTTTGCATTGCGTTGATGCATGTTTTGTGGCAGCTGTTAGCGCTGCTCATCACATCTCATCGTCAACCAATCCCGATGATTGGTTGACGATAGAAACTCTGAAACTATGTTCACTATTTTTTTTTTGTATAAAACTCGTGACTACGAAAAAAGTAATAGATTACCAACTTGTATGGTCAGCAACAAAGTCAACTTACTGTCGAGTTTCTAATATCAATCTTTATATAAAGAATACTATAATTACGTGGGTAGTTTTAGATATTACTCAATATTAAAGTTGCGCCTAACCTCTATACAAATCGCGAAATATTTTTACCGTAATTTACAGGGCCAGTCAACATTAAACATCTTTACGCATTGATGTAATTTGTTGCTTACTGTACCCAACTCTGTATTATATCTACATTCTATATACATTCTATAGACACACTGACATACTACTGCTGAGAGTTGCATCTTGCATTTGCATCTTGCATCAGAGTTGCATCATACTATCTATTGAGTCTGTTTTAAAATTATCTTAAATGTTAAATGTCTGAAGCTAATGAAAAAAAAAAAACTATTCGTTAGAATGAACACGTCCTAGAAAACAGAATGATTTCAAATGATAATTATAAGTAAGTATTCAAAGTGTTTGGACATGAAAAGTTATATTCTGCTACGACCGACTTGAGATGTTTATAATACAATTACTCACTGAGTAAACCATAATAGTAAAATAAATCTTTATTATTATTATATTTAGCCCTGAGACTTCCATTGTCGGGCAGAGACCTCCCAAAAAAATCTTTAAGCTCAACAAAATAAATATTATATTTTATAAATTGACAGTAGTTCAGTTTACAAAATAATCATAATTGTATTCACTCACAATATCGCAAAATCCAAGTAGTGTCGCTGCACTCCAATATATCACATAATAATGATGTGTTAGCACAAAACTTGTGAACCTAAGTTTGCCGCACTGTCCGGACGACGCGACGTAACATGTGGTCGCGGAGGAGGAACCTCGGAGCGCACGTGCGGCGCCCACAGCGGCCGCGGCACGACTGCCGGACTCCTGAGTGTGGCCGGAGACTCCACGACCTGCGAATTTACTACACTGGATACTAACTACCGAGCATCCGTGCAACGCGTGCACGCTGCACGACGTGCTCGCCTACACGCGACATTAGGCTAGGCTGCAACAAGCAATAGTGCACAGCGAAGTTCATCAACTCCAAGCGAAGCGAACTGGATATCTACGTAGCTTCTGTGGCGCGCGGCAATTCTCAATTCAACAATTTATACATTTAGGTTGGCTCTAAATGATTAAATAACTGAATATTTATAAAATATTAAAACTAATTTTCAATCAAAGCTTTCCTAAAGAATACTTATATATTTTTTATAGGTTTTTTTAATTTAATTAAAAACTTAGCTCAACAGTGCCCAAATATGTGGATCAAAAATATAAATAAGTCTTACTCAAATAAATTGAAATCAATGTACTGTAACGCGTGCACATTGTCACAACACCAGTAAATGTGTCTTTACAGATACATCCACAGCAATATGCAAAATAAAAGTATTTAACAGCCACACGTAATGTTTTCAGCACAACTCAACAACTCTGTTATATTCTAGAACTAAAACACTCATGACACGTTAAAAACTAAATACTTGATAACTGGACATGGCATCGGTTTAGATTCCAACACTATTGCTAGCTCGAATATTAACTAGTTACGTTTTTAATGTATGTTCATACATTTAAAGTATGTTCATATGTTTACCGTATATTTACGACAAGCTGCATCCTGCCACCCGCAGCATCGCCCGCGTGGATTATGAATCTTCCTTTTTTTTTTTTGCATTTTACAATAATTCTTTTTCTAAAAATTAAAGTAGTCTAAGTTAGTTCTTATAAAATCAGCTATCTGCCAGTGAAAGTCCCGTCAAAATCGGTCTAGCTGTTTCGGAGATTAGCCGGAACAAACAGAAACACAAACAAATTTAAAATTGTTTTTCTTTATAAATACCGTATATACTTTCCTATGCATTTAGTAAAAAGCTGTGATTTTGACATTACAAACCGACACTTCAATTTTATTTATTTTTTTAATACCACATTTTTTAATGCATGTACAGTAGGGGGTCTGAAACGCCCAGTAGTTATCTTAAATTTTCAAGCTAGTTTTGCATTACAAACCTTACCGTGATCGAAACACAGTTATAATATTAAAAAACTTACAATTCAGTTTAGTACTAAATTGATAAGGGAGATGTTTTTAAACATTGCGAATTTCACTGATACATTCGTGGAATGACTGTAGCATCAAATGGATAAAACAGTTCTCTTGTACATTCTGTGTTCCGGTATTATTTGGTCAAATGCACACACACCTCACATGCGCAACCACCCACCCGGAATCAATACCAACCATACAAATATTCATTCAATGCGGGGATTGAACCCGTGACACGACGACACCTACCACTGCACTAAGCATGTCGTCATAAATAGTATACATATATAATTCAGTCTGAAATATATAGGTACCGGCAAATGGCGCAATTCGGGAACCGCAGTGATTTGGTAAAGTAATAATAATATTAATTGTCGTTCCTCACCTCCGGTTTGCCTTCACTGGCCGCCGAGAGTGGAGTCGTTAGAGCAGAGTTCTGCTTGTAGAGTGGATGCTGAGCATAAGCGGCGAATGGGCCAATGATGCCGGACCCTTAGGGAGCAAGTGATATGAGTTTGAAGTCCAGCGAAACCTCTTTACCCTTCAGCCTCTCATGTTATTGTTGCTCCCTTGTTGCGACCCGAGCAACTATTTTTGGGGCCCCATTTAGTGGGTTGGCGAGTG
Organism: Shargacucullia verbasci; assembly: GCA_947562105.1. Lineage (NCBI taxonomy): Eukaryota > Metazoa > Arthropoda > Insecta > Lepidoptera > Noctuidae > Shargacucullia > Shargacucullia verbasci. The sequence goes on along the minus strand of OX387289.1, from coordinate 173,418 downwards.
TTCGTCTGCCATTTTTACGTGTATATTACATTGTTTCGGCAGGCGCCATAGATTTCCCCATGCTTGAAAGAGTAACAAACATACATAAATCCGTCCATCCTCACAAACTTTCGCATTTATATTTATAAGTACGATAGGATAGGGTAGGATATTGATATAGTTCTGAGAACAAACAATCTTCTTAGATCTAAAATCTTATAAAATTGCCTTCTATAAGCATAACCGAATCCAGTCAGTCTCCTTGTGGCCAAAATTCGACCGTATCAATTTTTAAGTTTGAACATTATTGAGGTTCTTTTCAAAGAGTTTGCCTGTAGTCGTTCATTGCAAATATTTTATTTTTAATTATGTTCTATTACGTCAGTTGCGAGCATAGACTTAGGATTCCGCTTACTCTAAATCTATGGTTGCGAGCGACATTGATTTGACATTTGACATTGGCGGTATGAATGTAAACAAACATTCGTATTTATAATATTAGTTAGGACTCCCGTTCCCGTGGGGATAAAATATAGCCTATTTTACTCACTGATAACGTAGCTTTCCATAGGTGAAAGAATTTTTAAAATCGGTTTAGTGGATTAGGCGTGAAAGCGTAGCAAATAAACAAACAACGCCCAACGTGGGGCGCCACTACCGGCCGGTGCCACTCGGTTACGAGTTTTAGCCGAGCGAAAGAAACGGCGCATGGTATGTATGTGGTTTGCTATAAACTCCATTTGTTTATAACAATTGAATTTGTTATAAACAATGAAAAACGGGATCTATGCTATGAATCTAAGTTGTTTCAATGGGAAATTATTTCATTGACTAAAACGTTGGTAACGTTTACCAACGATGACATAAACTTAACGGATTGAAAACGGGATTTATACAATGAATTTAAATTGTTTAAATGGGAAATTATTTCATTGACTAAAATAACGTTACCAACGATGTGACACAGACTTAAACGGACTCCATTTGTTCATAACGATTGAATTTGTTATAAACAATTGAAAAAGGGATCTATCCTATGAATTTGTTTCTACGGGAAATCATTTAATTGACTAAAATAACGTTACCAACGAAGTAACATAAACTAAAATAAAATTAAAAGTTTAATAAATTTAGACGGGACATTATTAAAAAATAAAGTCTGGTGATGGAGCCAAGAAACAGTAAGACCTAAAGTTTATTTAATGCTGTGGACTATAAAGTATAAAATAAAATTATAAGTATACATAAACAAAAAGCGCTCCACATATCCACAATTATATTCCGACGAAGACATTTACCTACGTTTGTTATCAAATGTAAATAACGTTACATTAATGGATAAATAAATAAATAAAAAATAAATAAAATTAAAGTATCGCTCACCTTGTGAAAACAATTAAATAATGGACACTATTCTGCATCAGTAAATAATATGTCTCAAACCAATCAATTGATGACGCGGTTGGCGCAGTGGCTAAACGATTAGCTTTCTGGGCTACGTGTCGCGGGTTCGATCCCCGCACGGAACAAATATTTGTATGATCTACAGATAGTTATTTCGGGTCTGGTTGTTTGTGCATATGACATGTATGTTTGTAAACTGTACCCACGATACAGGAGAATACCTAGTGTGGGCCAAAGTTTTTAAAAAAGAAAAAAAAAACCTGACAGAAGAAATCTTGACGGCCGCGGCACTCAAATAACCTCTGTTTACTCGAAATTTATTCGATAATTAGCTTTTTTAAAAGGAAAGTCGGTGAAAAGAAAGGATGAAGGCACCATTTCAAAAATTAAAATAGTCTTCGTAAACTTTCAAACGGTCGGTACCACTTTTTTCAATTTTTTTGGAAACCAAACTTTATTTAATTTAGCTTGGAGATAAAAGCCTAAAAAAAATACCTAAAAACCTAAAAATTATCATTATTTAAATATTACATAAAGTATTAGATAAATTATTGTTTGAATTTAACTAGACCTTAGAGTGTGTTTGATGCTTATCAATCATTAAAATAATAATTAGCCTGATATAAATTTTGCTTGTTATTAAACTTCAAACACGGCACAGCACAAAAGTAGGGTGTACACTTTTTTTTAAACGCTTATTTTCCGAACTTATGCCATATTTTGCCGTTCAATTGTTACTTATGCTGCCATCTATGAGATTTTTTAAAGACTAATTGAGGCCATGAGAACCATACTGGCGTAATTTCGTTATTTACAATATTGAGTTTATGCATTCTTACAGTTACAATTGAAATCAAAATAGTAAAATTTAATTCAATTCAATTTTAAATAATCTTCTGAATATTTTTTGAATTACTTTTAGGCCACCCTGGAGAAACCATTTTGGTAGAAACCAAAATGATAGAAACCAAAAGGAAAGTTCTCAATTCGACTGTATGTTTTTTTATGTTTGTTACGCGAACATTCGTCAATTATGGACCGATTTTAAAAAATCTTTTTTTGTTTGAAAGAGTATACTCCCAAGTTGGTCCCATTGTCACCATATCAGGATCTGATGATGGGATCATAGGGAAATCGAGGGATACCCTCAAATATCGTATGACGAATCGGGCATTTGAGCTTTTATTTAATAAGTCAGGTGTTAGCGTCTGAAAATCATCATTTAATGATGCTGAGCTGATGATGGATGTCATAGTACTCCTCAACGGTAATGAGTTACGGAATGAAACTTCCGAGTTTAGGATCACTCGATATATTTTGATGAGTCCCATATATATAATTTGGTGTAGAGGGTCTAATGATAGAGCCAGGAGATAGATAGTGGAACTCGTCAGTAGCTACCGCTAAAAGGCAAGACTATCACTGTATTAGTTACAATAGTCGTCTTAATCTTTCCATTTCTCGTAATGCGTTTTCATCATGTAGTCGGCCAAGTAATTTATTTGGTTTTAAATCACAAAGTGCAATACCGTCTAAGGTTTCCACTCAACTTGGGGCAACATACATTTGACCTATGTAAAGTTTTTCAAGAGAAGCTTCTTTACGAGGTCTACCCCTCACTCAAAAAAGTAAAATAATTATTTTTTTTTAATAAAAAATACATACCGACTTCAGAACACTCAAAAACAAAACCAACTAAAAAGCAAAAAATGAATGTTTTATTATACCATATAGTAGTTGAAGAATATTAAAGTCGGTGCCAAGTAAAACATGCAATGATAAATCGACACGTTTGGCGAAGTGCATTTGTCGTGTCCGACGCACAATTCGCCTCACACTAGACAATTTTTACGTGAACTCATTGTTTCAATGGCGCTATTATAGCAGCAAGGTATATTACTTTTATGTTTTACTCGGCACCGATTTCAATATTCTTCAACTACTATATTGTGTAATAAAACATATATTTTTTGCTTAGTAGTTGTATTTGTTTTTGAGTGTTTTGAAGTCGGTTTTTATATAATAACTAGCTGTGCCCGCGACTTCGTTCGCGTGAATGTCAGAACTTAACAATGTATTTTTTAGTGGGACCAAATGCACTTAAGCCTATTTTTATAACCCTAAAATAAAAGAATTTTTCTAAAATAAAAGTAGCCTAAGTTACTCCTTATTACATCAGCCACCTGCCAATAAAAGTCCCGTCAAAATCGGTCCAGCCATTTCAGAGATTAGCCTATACAAACAGACAGACAAAAATTGTAAAAAATGTTATTTTGGTGTATGTACCGTATATATATATTCATATGCATGTAGTAAAAAACGGTTATTTCTTTATTACAAACAGACACTCCAATTTTATTTATATGGTATATTATATGGTATAGATAATATCATATCCTTAGGCAAGTAGCAATGTTTCAGGCAAAGATTAAGCAGTCTTGCGAGAACGTCACATATACATATACCTAATACTAGCTTCCGCCCACAGCTTCGCCCGCGTGGATTACGAACCCGTGCATATTTTCTGTCGTAGTGTCGGATCATCCTGTTACGTGGAGCATTTACTCGGCGCACGCCAGTAAAGGTCCCAGTCGGCAAGATTTTTTCCGACATCTTCAACTATCATCGTCATATTTCAGCCAATTTACACAAAACCTTAACAAATTATACATCTAAACCTTCCTCATGAATCACTCTGTCTATTGGTGAAAACTACATGAAAATCCGTTCAGTAGTTTTTGAGTTTATAGCGAACAGACAGACAGACGCGGCGGGGGACTTTGTTTTATAATATGCGCCGGCCCCCCGGCCGGTACCGCCGCAACCGCTATGTCCCTGCATTTTAAATCTGTAATATCTTCGAAAATATTCATTTAAATTACATGCTGTAAAGGGCCATATTCATCATCATCATCACGTCATCAGACGTCCACTGCTGAACGAAGGTTAACAATATAAATGAATTTGAGATCGATCTCTCACTCCCCATATCTGTTTAAGGCTAGATTCAGACTCTGTATAAACTAAAAACTTAGCCGTTACTGTCTTTGCCGTTACTAATAAAAAAGAATCGTATTTCATCATAGATAAAGGACCTATAGATAAGAGGTCACCGTGGCTACTATAGTCTGTCTCGCTCGGACAGTAGGTGTTGCCAGGAAAATCAATTTCCCTTATTTTGAACGTAAATTTATTTTTACCCTGATTATTTTATATAATAATGAGAATGTATTTATTATGAATAACATTATTATTCATATTAAATAAATTTTCTTTTATTGTCAGGTAAATGTGTATAAATTTAATCATGGTTTAAGATTAGTTTCATTTCTAATATGGAACTGACAGGTATTATGAAACTTTTACTGAAATATATTATGGACGTAAAACTATTTACCGATGATCATGTATCCAAAGAAATAATATATAAAAAGGTAGGTAAGGCTAAGGAACCTAAAACATTATATTTAAAAAAACGCATATCAAAATATTGCCACGTGAACAACTGTTTCTTGCCGCATCTGTCAAGCCATGACTTGAGAGTCATATAACATAAAAGATATTGCCCTATACAGGCAAGTTCGTCACCAATGATAGGAACGATGGTGTGGAGCGTCATAGCGCCATTTACATTCAGACGTTCAATAGCCATACTACCACTTCAATTTTTCAAATAACATCTAATCTACAGATTATTTACCAGTAATCTGAAACAAAATAATTCTGTGAAAATAACCACAAAGAATAAAAACTTAACAATTATCTAAGTAACCATTGAATTATTGAAAAAAATTGGGATGATGTAATTATGTGATTAATGTTAAGCAATTCAACCAAAGCTCGAAAGATGGCGCCAGCATACAATTATCTGTATAACAATAATTAATTCGTCATATATTATAATCATACACTAAGTCGCGTAACGAAACAGAGGTGAGGTAAATAAAAGTATACACTAGCAACACTAATGTTTCAGGTGTTATGTTACAAACAATATGCAAAATAACACATTAATTTGACAGTATATTGAACGAGTAGTGTCAGTTCCTACCCATGATATCTGTAATGATAACTCCGACGTTATTGAAACTCTTATAACTTGAAATCAGTCTACTTACGAGTGAAATGATACGCGATACACGATATACGATTTTTTCGGGTGCTACGGTTTTTGCAGTCTAAAACACTGCAATATCCCATAGTGCACACACCACACACACTCTGGAGACACACTTGCTACTTTATATGAACTTATTTAATAAAGAAAACTAACATTTAAGCGAAATTTATATCTCGTGTTAAGTTTAGCTTATTTGTTTGACCACGCAAGTGTCAAATTTAACAATTTGTGGCTAAAAATACCGGACACGCAGATAAGGACAAAAAATAAAGGTTGCATCTACTTCTTTCATATGTGTTTCGTAATAAACGTTCCTTGTTTGACTTGTCGTGACGTCAGTTACGCTCTGTCTATAGGTAGTATGTCTATGGTGACAAGAGTAGCTGCAGCACTCGTGACTAGAGTTGCCCAACTATCGATAGTTTCGCTATAAATAGATGACCTCGAAAACTAGTAATTATATCGATAGTGCTATCGATAGTATTGATACTATTGTATGATAATACTATCTGGAAGGTATCGATAATATTACTTTAAAAATAATATATATATGATTTTTAAAGTAATATTATCGATACCTTCCGTATTATCGATAGTATCGCCGTTTATTAAACTATCGATAGTGTGAGCTATCGATACTATCAATATTATCTATCGATAACGATACTATCGTATTACTAGTAAACATATTCTGGTCTTCGATAGTATCGATATTATCGATACTATTGATATCACGTCAACTATGGATAGTTTAGCGATTGTTGACTATCGATAGGCAACTCTAGTCGTGACACAGCGGTCAGGTCCAGCCATCGACACGTGCCATGCGCCTCACTCATACAAGTATAGGTACCTATAAGGCGGAAGCCTCTGTTGATCTAAACATTGTAATGATTGTTCGTCACAGTAATCCATTAGCTCTTTTCCAAAAAGAGTACCGAAGTGCGAATTGAAATCACCCAACATTATTACACATTCAATATAGACAGGGCAGTAACCTTAACCATTGTAGCTAGATAATTGCCTGAAATCCCAGATTCAAAAAATAAACAATCGGCAAATAAATTAATAATTTACGCAAAATAAAGTCTCTGATGTGCAAGTGGTAAAACATACGGTAAAGAGTCGTAAATAGGGATAAGAAACATAGCTAAAAAAAATTCAATGTTGAATTGACCCATTTTTATCTACAAGGACTTAATTCTTTTTTAACCGACTTCATAAAAAAGAGGAGGTTCTCAATTCGACTGTATTTTTTTTTTTAATGATAGGCTTTGTCTTCTCCCTGACAAAACAGCGTTATTACACAAAAGTATAGTATGTATGGCTCCATTAATCTATAACAAAATTCCAAAGGGGTATCAACTAAATACTAATTTATTTAAGATAAAATTTAAAAAGCTCTTGATTGAAAAATGTTATTACAATGTAAGGGACTTCTTAAATGATAAATTATAAGTATTATTATTGTTAAATTAACTCATAAGTACCTTTTATTTCTTCTCTATATGATTTGTTATATATGTCCGGGCATGACATTTTTCCCTTTTTTGTACACCGATACGGTAAAGCATGTTGGAACTACTCCTAAGACTTTACACCTAATATGTCTATGTATCTTGACACACATGTTAACAAATAAAAAATATCTTTATCTTTAATGTTTGTTACTAGATTATTTCGTCAATTATGGACCGACTTTATTTTTTATTAATTATAGTACATTAATATTGAAGTTCTTGTTGGCGTCAAACTAGAACTATTCCAAGGTTAAAAGATTTTAAAGTTTTGTGTCTATTCGCCCCTGGATCCCTATTCACCCTGTTTGTAGGTAAGTATTTTACAATACCTATCTCTTAAGATTATTAAGTATTTTATTTCCTTCACTGGATTTTTATCCAAAATATTCTTGTCAAGCAAACCTGTCTTTTAAATATGTTGGTATCACATAACTGAATTGGTGTTGAGAGTGTAAAATTAAAACGGATAATATGGATTTTTAATTTTTTATTGATTTATTCCTAGTCACATCACTTCACTTCCTTAACCTGGAGACCTGAAACAAACATACTTGTTATCAACATCATACATATGTTACAAACACAACAAACTACACCACCACACACACTACCGTAAAATAATATTATAACTTTTCCACTTGGTAGCAGTAAGGCAGTTTAAAGTACTGTAATAATTATACTGTAGGAGTATGACCTTGTCCTGTTTGTGGGCTCACTGTCTCAGCCAGACCTCGATCATAAATAGCCATAATCACCAATAAGTTACTAAAGAACAAGACTGAAGTTATTCTAACAAAGTACAACATCACATATCACACCTATTACTATAACTACCTAGGGGTTGGACAGAGATGTAATGTCCTCCTGACTGATTTCGGTCACGGCGGCCAATCTCACCAGAGATTAGCCAACTACGCAGGAGATATTATAGAGCACAAGTGTGTGCGCAAACACAGGTGCTCTCTGTGTACCTTCACTCTCATAGTCTGATGGGACGGCAATCCGACAAGACCCGAGAGAGATCAGGTGCAGGACCAACGGCTTTACGTGCTTTCCGAGGCACGGTGTGTATTTACATACACGAAGACCCAGACCCGAAACAACTATCTGTAGATCATACAAATATTTGTTCCGTGCGAGAATCGAACCCGCGACACGTAGCGCAGCAGTCGATCTCTCAACCACTGCGCCAACTGTGCCGCCAGAGACGTACTGTGGTTAAGACTAGTAATTACAATAACAGGTTTACATGACCAGTGTGTGTACACACCCTAATGCCATCATAAGTACAATTTCAGACTGGAGTGCTACTGACAATTTCTCCTAAGTATAATTTATTAGTTTAAACTAGGTAGTATTATATTACTGCATCATTGGTCTAGTGGTCGTACGAGCAGCTGCTAAACTTGAAGTCCTAGGTTTGTTTCCCAGGTTGGGCAATTTTGTAATGGGTTTTTCTGGATGGAAATTCTCAGTAGCAGCATGGAATTTGGAACTCTGTAGGTACATAGTCACACACACACCTCTGCCTATCGCTTTTGGGGAATACAATGGTGATGCTATGTTATGTTTATTTATTGGGTAGTGAGGAACTAGAACAATGTCACAAAATCTATCACTAACCAAAAAACAGTGTCAAACATATTTGAATGTTAGATGCAGCCATTTACTTACTGAGCCCACTAACAAGCAACCAGATAAGAGATACACCATACTAAAATGTGTTATTTTACATTATGAAGAGTACAATAATCAAAAATGGGACAACTGAACTGTGTCATGAACATGTAGCACCACCTCTGTAGTATTGATCCTTGAATTTATGACTCCCTAACGAGCCAGGGCAGCTGCAGGGTGGAACTTTAGAAATGATGGGCAAGTTGTTCTTATGACTGAAGTCGTGAAAATAGAAGCAACTTGTTTGTTTACTACATGTTTAATATTGTGAGCTACATTAGTTTACCTGGCGGTAAGCTCTGCTTCAGCTTCTCAGCCTTCTCCTTGTCGGTAATGACAAGTGTGTACAGGAACCGCGAGCAGCGCACCTTGAACTTCACATTCTCAGGGTTCTTCTTTATCTTGACAGCTGCAATCACAAACAATCCACGTTTAGATAGCTCATCACCGAAATACACTATCGGCTGCTGCTAACCAACTGCTGACATGTTACCAACTTCAGTTTGTAATGATTCGTGATATTGACTCGAGTTCTGATGAACATTGGGTCTCAACTGTGTTACAAATAAAGATAACAGAACTCGGTGTCCAGCAGGTACATATTCATAACACTCACATTTAGCATCTTTCCTGCGCGCCTTCAGTAGGAAGTCTTTGATATCTTTGATTTCGCGCGGCTGCAACACAACAACACAAACATTAATTACTAGTTCCTCGATTCCAAGCCCTACATAATATTAGTTAGTGATTGTATAATATCGATTGATTTAGTTAATATCTAACTACGTTAAAACACAGAATATAAAAATTAGAACAGAAACGTCCTATATTCTTACCATGATGAAGACGACAATGTTCCGAGTCGAACTGAAATAAAAACGATCTTAATTACTAAAATATCACTCCGATGCAATAGTCCACTGCTATGACTTTGTAATCAAATCAATAACATACAAATAACACTTGTCTTTTTCGAGATTTTTCGGGATTATTGTACAATATCACCAGAAATCATACATATCTCACCTGTCAAGCTTCCAAAAGAACCTTTTCAATTTGACAGATTGCTGTTTGAAGTGTTTGACAATTTTGACACTTGATTACTTGACAGTTGGATCGGGCTCAGGGATCGGGACGTGGCAGAGACATTTCTATTATTTCTTCGGCTCATTTAAAACAGGCAACGAGAGCTAAGCCCATACAGCCATTAGAGCAGAGACAATAGAAAATAAATACACTTTTGAGCGTAACCTTTCTACGTAGTCCATAGATTTATTACCTATATACGTAGCCACAGTCAGCTTCGTCACCAATGATAGTAACGATGGCGTGGGGCGTCATAACGCCATTTACATTCAAATGTTCAACAGCCATACTACCACTTTTTTTTTTTAAATTACCTCTAATCTACAGATTACGATTATTTACCAGTAATCTTAAACAAAATAAAATTATACAATAATATAAATAAACAGAGACCCTTGTGTAAGTTTCTTTTGACAAACTCGATTTAACGCATCGAACGCGTTCGGTGTCCATTTCGTGTTCTCCACCAATCGGAGCGCCAAACGCGTTCGAAGCGTTAAATCGAGTTTGTCAAAAGAAACTTACACTAGGGTCTCTGTTTTTCATATCGAAATAGTATCTCGTTTCTACATCAAAGTAGGACTTCTCATGGATAACATACATACAAATACAATATCATATTTTTTACATTCGTTTTATAGTTTGTGATTGGGCTTCCACGTCTTACCCACTGCGATTTGGGCAAAGGGCAACCCACCCACTAGGGTTGCCCATAGCGTTCCCAACAATACTGTTAAAAACAGTATTATACTTTTTATTCACTCGTTAATACTTTTTACTGTTCCATAAAAAAAGTATACAAAATATTGTTTTTATGACCGCTGGTATTCGGAGCCATGAAACGTAAAAAAGACATATTTTAAAAATGATAATATATTGTGCAAGAAACTGCAGAAAATATGTTTTTAAAGCGTTAAAAAAATAAAATACTGTTAACTTTTCTAAAATACTGTTCATTTTAGTTCTCCGACCTTAATATACTTTATTTCTCGTACAAATAGGAACCCTAGTTGCTCAACCGGTGGGATACGACCTTAAACATCAGCAGGGCTATTGGCTATCTTTTTCATTGACAGTGACTAACTGGCTTCAGTTGTACACCGAACTTTGATGACAACTGAGAATTTCATAACATTGGTATTGCGTATCACATTAAGTGGATATGAAGTTACGGTGACTAACGGACGGGGAACGGTGCTCTTCATCACAGCACTTGACGCCTCTATTTTTTATCGACTATTACATGACTAAGTTGAGTAACACCTTTTGAGTGTTAAAATACTACATTTTAGAGACCATTTTATTTTATGCGGTTTATATACACTTGAAACGTGAAACTGGCGGTAAATTCGATCTTGTGTAGTTTTACGTTTTTAATTGGGACTGGCTCATTTCTCTAGTGGCGGGCGTGAGCTGTTAGATTTCCGAGTCAGGCAAAATGTTATTGTTTTTGATATGAAAATTCTCAATAAAAGCACGTATGGACCAGTGTCTGTTAGATGGTAACAGGCTCGTCCTCTTTTACATTGAACTTATTGAGTTCAATGTAATGTCCAATATTAGTGAAATGTGGGTGTATAATTACACGTATACATCTGCCTAACCCTTCGCGAAATACGGGTCTGTATTATCCTTTAAGTCTATTTATATCAAAAATCTGTCAGTAGCTGCCTGGATCAATAATAAAATAGGAATTTATTTATTGAGTTGCGACACTGACAGACAACTGACAGCTCGTCGACATGCAGCGTCGGCGAAATATTAATAATCTGTGCTCCTGTGTGTATCTGAAGAACGGACAACGACAGTCAGAGGTCTCCTCGATTGTTTACGAGCGTTTCGATCGACCGTCAGCTTCGAAAGACATGTGCAAAAGGCCGGGGTCGACGAGCGGCGGACGTCACTGGGGGAACCAGTCGCGGAACGGGTGCGGCCAGTAGCCGGGGATATGTCGGAGCGTGGTGGAGTGCGGTCCAGTGCGCGGCTCAGCGCCGACAGCGCGGCGGCGGCGCCAGCCCCAGCGCCCCGGGCCGCTCCGTCCGCTCCTACCGCGCCGCAGGGCCGCGGCCGCCCCGTGTCCACCACGGCGGCTGCGGCCTTGCGGCGCGCTCGTGCTGCCGAGCGAGCCGCCGAGGTCGAGGACAGCCCGAGGGTGCTTCGCGACAAGTGCCGCCGTCTCGCACGCGCACTCCGAAACGCCAAGCATCTAGTGGTGAGCAAGACACACCTTTGCCTTCAGTTTTATCATTATATAGCGACAATTCAAATTTGGAGCAGTTTCTTCAGAACTACATTGTCATAATTGTTTAATTTTTATGTTGTTGTTGAGATGAGAGAGAAAGCACGTAAAGCCGTTGGTCCTGCGCCTGATCTCTCTCCGGTCGTGTCGGATTGCTGTCCCATCGGACTATGAGAGTGAAGGAATAGAGAGAGCACCTGAGTTCGCGCACACACTTGTACTCTATAATATCTCCTGCGTAGTTGGCTAATTTCTGGTAAGATTGGCCGGTGTGACCGAAATTCGGTCAGGAGGACATTATCATTATACATATAATATGGGTGTCTGGAATTGGGTACCTGTATTATGCTTAGCTAACTGTATGTAAGTAAACAAATAATATAATTGTTATTGAACATATGAAAATACAAGGTATAATTATTTTTTTCTGTGAACAATTGGTCATCAGTATACTTACTTTGTCGGCGGGAACAATTTTTAATTATTTTATTCAAGTCCCGCTGTCCCCATTAACGGGGACGGAGCAATGGGGACAAAGGGAACAATTTTAAATAATTTTAATCAAGTCCCTATTCATGGGGACATGCGCAATGGGGACCACACTCCTTTGCCATCTTCCATGTCTTTCCATCAAAAATATATGAAATTCAAATATTTATTCTTAGAACCTATCCGTTAAAATCATAAAATTTTAATGACTATGTATTTTGATGTATAGAAGATACAGACACAGATATTATGTGTAAAATTGGTCTAGATTTCAATCGCTATTTCCTTTAAAAAGCGATTTTGAATTTCATTAAGTGTATATTTTTTTTGATGCTGACTACACTGAAGAATTGCGTGAAGTGTTTGAGACAATGTCATATCTACATCCTTTCGCTGTTATGTTGCTAATGACTTTTGCTTATGTACCTGCACCTGCCTACTTGAGTCTAGAATTAGTTTAGTGAGGTCCGTGTGGACCAGGAGAGGTCATATCTAGTATGGAGTTTTCCATGGTGCTTGATGTAGTTTGCAAGTGGGTGAGTTTCTCCACCCTAAATATGCCTCACTTTTGTTTCATTGTTGTTGTTATAATTGTTACTGGTATTGGAGTGTTTAAAATTAATAGATAAACTTAATACATAGGTACTCCATTATAGTTGTTTCCAGATATCATTCACAAATGTTGTTTTTAATGTTGTATTTCAGGTATACACAGGAGCTGGCATCAGTACGGCAGCAGATATTCCCGATTACCGCGGTCCGCACGGAGTATGGACGCGGCTGCAGCGCGGCGAGACCGTTGGGTGAGGCCCGACAACATGCTACCATAGCGCAAGTCGATATAGCTCTGTAACTGTACGAGTCTCTGTGTGTGTGTGCGCAGGCGCGTGGAGGTGTCGCGCGCGCAGCCCACGTTCACGCACATGGCGCTGACTGCACTGTGGGCGCGCGGCGCGCTCAAGTTCGTGGTGTCGCAGAACTGTGACGGCCTGCACCTGCGCGCTGGCCTGCCGCGCCGCGCGCTCGCCGAGCTGCACGGCGACATGTTCGCGGAGCTGTGCGCGCCGTGTCGCCGCGTGTACCTGCGCGCCTTCGACACCACCGAGCGCACGGCGCGCCACGCGCACGGCACGCGCCGCCTGTGCCACGCGTGCGGCCAGGAGCTGCGCGACTCCATCGTGCACTTCGGGGAGCGCGGCCGCGCCGCCTGGCCGCTCAACTGGGCCGGAGCGCTGCGCCACGCCGCGCGCGCCGACGTCGTGCTGTGCCTCGGCTCCAGCCTCAAGGTGCTGCGCCGCTACCCGCGCCTGTGGCGCATGCAGAGCGCGCCGCGCGCCCGGCCCGCGCTGTACATCGTCAACCTGCAGTGGACGCCCAAGGACTCGGTGGCGGCGCTCAAGATCAACGCGCGCTGCGACGTCGTGATGCGGCAGGTGGCGCGCCGCCTGCGCCTGCGCGTGCCGCGCTACCGCGCCTCGCGCGACCCCGTGCTGGCGCACGCCGAGCCGCTGGCCGAGGCCGAGGCGCACACCACGCGGCGCCCGCTGCTGTCGCCGCCGCCCGAGCCGCCCGGCGCCGCCGACTGGGAGCCGTCGTCCCCGTCCGCGTCGGACTCGGACGAGGAGCTGCCGCTGCGCCACCTGGCCGCCCGCCTGCGCGGCACGCCCAGCCCGCCCGACACGCAGCACGGCTCTGGCGCGCCGGAACTACTGTGCGGCTCCCGCTTGCCTGATCGTCTACATGCATTTCAGGTAATAAGCCCTCACCGCTCGTGTTGTTTTGTATGCTTCCCACTCATTCGCTAGTGTGTAACTTCACACATCCTGTTCCAGGTGAACATGCATGCAGGGGAAGCAACAATCCTGCTGCGCGCTGAGCATGCGCCGCCTCCCCGTGTTCCCCCGTTTCGCCCACACTCGCCGCCCCGCTGTCGCACGGCAGACCTTCGCAGGTTTAGGATGGCGAGACGTCCACCCGACGCGCCGTTAGCGGTGAACGGCCACGGTCCCCCCGGCGTCGCGGCCGATACGCGGCCCGCACCGGACGCGCGGCCCGCACCGGACGCGCGGCTCGCACCGGACACGCGGCCCGCAGCGGACACGCGGCCCGCACCGGACACGCGGCCCGCAGCGGACACGCGGCCCGCACCGGACGCGCGGCCTGTAACGGACACACGGTCCGCCCCCACAGGAAACGAAGACTCTCGCATCGCGCTCGCCAACGGCACCGCCGGGCTCGGTTCCAGGTTGCGCCGTTTGCTGGAATACGAGCCTCGGATTGACGCGCCCGACAACCTGAAGACGCTCCCGTCGGACTTGCCACCTAAGCTCGAGGACGACACCATTAAAATCGAGCCGAAGGTGGAACCCAAGGACGAGGTGAAGGAGGAGGCGAGCACGTCGGACGAGAGCGGCGCAGGCGCACTGGCGGCGGGCTCGCTGGCCGCCGCCATCATCCGGCGCGCCGTGCTGCTGTGCCGCGCGTCGCTGTACCCGGGGCTGCACACCATCATCGCGCCGGCCGCGCCGCCCGCGCCCGCGCCCGACTGCGCGTGGTGCGCGCGGCACTTCGCGGCGCGCCGCTGTCTGTGGTACGGCGCGCCGCGCGAGCCGCCGCCCGGCGCGCGCGCGTGGCGCCGAGCGCGCGGCCGCCGCTATCTGTGCGCGTGCTGCGGCGCCGGCGAGCCCAGCGCGCCCGCCGACGACGGCGGCTGGTACGGCAAGGGCTACCGCAAGGGGCGCCGCAAGCGTCGGTAGCGGCACTGCGGACTAGCGCCCGGCGGCACTGCGGACTAGCGCCCGGCGGCAGTGCGGACTAGCGCCCGGCGGCAGTGCGGACTAGCGCCCGGCGGCAGTGCGGACTAGCGCCCGGCGGCAGTGCGGACTAGCGCCCGGCGGCAGTGCGGACTAGCGCCCGGCGGCAGTGCGGACTAGCGCCCGGCGGCAGTGCGGACTAGCGCCCGGCGGCAGTGCGGACTAGCGCCCGGCGGCAGTGCGGACTAGCGCCCGGCGGCAGTGCGGACTAGCGCCCGGCGGCAGTGCGGACTAGCGCCCGGCGGCAGTGCGGACTAGCGCCCGGCGGCAGTGCGGACTAGCGCCCGGCGGCAGTGCGGACTAGCGCCCGGCGGCAGTGCGGACTAGCGCCCGGCGGCAGTGCGGACTAGCGCCCGGCGGCAGTGCGGACTAGCGCCCGGCGGCAGTGCGGACTAGCGCCCGGCGGCAGTGCGGACTAGCGCCCGGCGGCAGTGCGGACTAGCGCCCGGCGGCAGTGCGGACTAGCGCCCGGCGGCAGTGCGGACTACCTGAGCCCGACGAACACCACCCGCAACTTTCGTTTATGTATTATTCAACATGTTACTAATAGTTTGTATTTACCATATGAGATCAAATCGTTACTATACATTTTTGATACCTGCTTTCGACACGAGTGTGACAGTGTGATGGCGACATGAACGATTGAATATGTTTCGATGGTTGTGATATAAGTGCTAAGTAAAATGACGTGTGCGGCTTAGCGCAGAGTGGTGTCTGTGTCTGCTTCACCACGTGTTCGCTTGAAACAAGTTGTTAAACATAATGGTTGCCATAACATGATCAGCTGACATAAAAGCGACAGTACGGCTATACGTGATAATACGTCCATGTGTGTGTCCTCTGTGGACCATTAACCATTCATAAAATTAATAAATAATTGACACTAGCGAATGCTTACTTTGTTGAAGACGCGCGTCCGTGGCCCCAACGATCACAATTTGCAAAGTCACAAAATATTACATGTAAGTTATGAAATTGTTTCAGATGAAGGCAGACTTGTCAATGCAGGACCAGCCGGATTTTAGAATTGTTTTCTTTTATGAAATTTTGTAAAACCTCGCCGACCAATCTGCGCTGAACCCGTAGTCGATTCGCTTCACGCAGTTAGGCGTACGAGGGCATCAGAAACTCTGGTAAATTCGGCTTGTTTGGCGGGGGAGAGTGTGCGTTCACCTTTAAGGACACGCAGATAAGTGGTGTCTGGGTCGCTGTGTGTGCGCCTGCGCGGTGCGCCTGCACAGTGCGCTCGCGCAGCCGGGAGTCACGCCGACTGCGCGTGCACACTCTGACACATCAATTTCACTCACGAAAGCGTGTTAAATAATATTATAAAATGATGGGAAGAAAATGTTTATAAATAATTATGTACTGAAATATTAAGATTGTATTGTATAGCGAGACACAACGCACTATAACATGATACGCCAATAATAATGTAATTCTTTAATGATAACAACTGCATGATGCAGTTTTTACTCGGCAAAACCCTGGATATTATTTTATATATTTATATGGACTTATTTGTGCCGTGACAGTCGCAAATAAGAAGCACTTTTTAGGCCCGGGCTAAATGCATCCGGCATGTTCCGGCCACATACCGACTGTTAGTAGCCGCTAACTGATGAAAAAGCACTTCGGACTGACGGAACCACGATTAATTTTGTGCGGCCCTAAAATGTACATAATTAAAGACTGTAATTAATAATAATACATTTTATGTGACAATAAACACAATATCTATATTGCGTATGTTGCGTTGTGTTATGGTCGATTGTTAATATTGTAGCACAATAAAATTGATGTCACTTGTCGTTTCCCACAGCCGCAACAAGTGGACGCGGCCTACATTGCAAGGCGACATTTAACGATACATTAAATAATTAGTTCCAATTGTTAGAGAATAAGCCGGGCTTCCGATTTAATTGAACCTGCTCAGTCGGGACTACACTCTATGCCAAACTAAAAGTTGACATGTTATAGGGACTCTCGCTCCGTGAAGTGATCAATGTTATTACTTAAATAATAATTAACAGTACTAGAACTACTTAAACAATAAAGGTTGGCGTTATGATCAGTTATACTCAACGTTTGGTATATATCGGCGATATCCTAAGCCCATATTGATCTTCATTTATCTTAAAAATCATTTTACTTAGGTATTATTGCTTGTGTAATTTTCGTTCCTCCCGTGAAGTATGCTGCGCCAAATCCTGGCCCGCCGAAGGTTAACTATCGCTGCCTAGGACCAATATGTATCCACTCATTACAAGTGTGTGTACTCAAACATGTTGATATGAGCGCAAAAGCGGGCACGAGGTGGTCCTGCGCGCGCCGACTGTTGCCCGAACAGATTCAGTGCGCTACACTAAGCGCCGTATTACGGAACGATACCCTAGCCGTGATCTCTACTTGAGCACACACTTGAGTCTGTTAGTTCATACAAATGCTGCTCAAGTACTGCTGAGCGTGGCCGGTGTTTCTATAATGCGGCCCTTCATAGTACAACACTAGTGTGCGACAATCGAGTCGCGGGACTTAACTAGTTATTGTTGGTTGCATTTGTTCACTGTATTTACAATTGCATCATTTTGTGTTGACATAATGTGTTATAATAGTGAAATAATTAATTGAATGTGTGAATGTCGATTGATAATGTGAATTTGTAATTGTAAGCAAATAAATTTGAACAAAATAAATAGGACTTTCATTTTGTACCTGTCTTATATTAGCAATCAACAATATTATCATAAAGGTTGTTTAGCCATCTATCGGTAATTTGGAATCAACCGCCATCTCGACGTCATCAGGACATAAATTAGTTTCAAGTTTTAGTTAAAAGATGGGGTATTACAGCTCTGATGACGTCGTGAATGGCGGTGTTAAGATTTTCCATGAATAGTACGTGTATTGATACATAACATATAAGAATTGTTGTTTGAAGGAGGTATTAAATTAGGATCATACCTAAAATCACACACTGTGTCTCATTCAACCACCCTCACAAAGTCCGAGGGTTTAACAAAGGTACATTGAAAAGCAGTTAGCTTTGTTTTGTAGTTATTAACGCAGCGTATTCGGTTCCATTATGGCCGCGCGTTCTGTATTTAGTAAGTAGGTGGTACATTTAGACTTTTAGAGCACGACCGATGTTATGAGTATGTATCCGTACAAGTTCCGCCGATGATCTCATTGAAGGAGCTGTTTGCGGCAATACGAGTACAACGGGTGTAGCACTGCCATCTGTGTTGTTTGAAGCTTACCTAAATAACGATCAAACTAATAATAGAAGCGCGTCTGTTGTATGTGCGCGCGCGCTCGCATTTGGCCGGACGTCGCTATCTGAAGTAGCGCAAACGCAGCTTCCGCAGCGTATGATCGCCACCCGGGGCGCCCCGTGTCGTATATACTCATAGCCGTATTGTGTGCTTCAGTTGCATTGTGTGCCGTATCTGTGGTGTGTCTTGACGAAGTAAGTAACTGCTGTCACAACATTCTGCAGTCCGCGTATTGCTTATTCCTTCCTGATACTAAGGATTATTTTGCCTCTAAGAAGATAATAATTTGCCCTTCCTTATTAGATTATTGGATATTACCATCACTGACGGTTTTACTTTAGTATAGCTAGTTAAGCTATGTGTTACTTTAAACATATAAGATTTACCTATACAGGAGGTATGGACCTTCACATTCAGTTATTGTACCTAATGAAGATCAAAGAACGTTGCTGATTACTGGTTAGGTACCTAACCGTGGTCAACTGGTTATGAGGTTATGGACTCCGAAGCAGCACATTTATTGTGATTGGGTTATTCTGCTGAAGATTACTGGGAATGACTCGAAAGTATTGACAGATAGTACCTACATATTGTTAGTATCCCGTATTGCCGACCGATAGAAATTGTTTCCTTTAGGCAACACAAATAATATTAAAGATAAGTTAAAACCTACTTCAAAAATGCACTGAAGTTATATACACATAGTTGATTAATTAATTACCTGGCCACTTTACTCATTCCTTTTATACTTTTCATTACGTTTTTAAAGTAACTTTTTATTATCAGTACCCCTAGTGTAAGTTCCTTTCGACAAACTCGATTAAACGCCTCTAACGCGTTCGGCGCTCCAATTAATGCACAGCAAGAAACTGGCCAATCAGAGGGCCAAACGCGTTCGATGCGTTAATTTAAGTTTAGATCGATCGATCATTAGTGTCTAGATCCGCGAATACGGATTTGGATACGGATCTCAACTATTTTAGGCAGTCGGTGTCGGTACACGTGATCTTGAAACGACAGTTGACGCTTTGGGTTATTAAAATGACATCTTTCGACTTGCACTGTGCGCTTCGACAACAATTGTTGATCGAAGACTGTGCGGGTTTAGGGATTTAGTGTGATGTGACATAGGATATCATAAATTTAGTACGTTTGTGTACTTATTTTAGAGTAATGAACGTGCCAAACGTGATTTTAATAGTTATTCATTGCTACCTATATTTAGAGTTTCATATACGTAATGAAACTAAATGTAAAAGATCCGTTCAAGATCGGCCAAAAAATAATGGATACAGATCTTTTTTCTCCCTCGGATATCCGCGGATACGGATACAGATATCCGGAACATCACTAATTGTAGCCAGAGAAGCTAAATATAATTCCAGACGTCGTAATAATTAAGTAACGTTTTAATAAGTTTGTATTTTCTTTTAAAATGCATGTTAATTTAAGATTTTTAGTTGTAAATTAACTTTTTATTTTTTGAAAAGAGTATCCATGGAGTTTCTTGACGGTCTCTTCTCCATAGAACCTACCCCCTTTGGAACCGTGCGCCTAGAGTCTTGACTTTTATAAAGTGCCTGAAAGTGAAATAAAAAACTTTGATTTTGACTTTGACATTATAGAGTGCCAGAAGTTCAGAAGGTAGGGTGAATGCGTAAGCGAAATTCTAAGTCTATGGGGTGAATATGCCTTGCGTAAATCACGTCAACTTTAACGTGATTTACGAACCTAGTCAAACTGAAGCGCGGCAAACGTTTGTTTTTACCGACTTCAAAAAAGTAGGAGGTTCTCAATTCGACTGAATGTTTTTTTTTATGTTTGTTACGCGATCATTCCGTCAATTATGGACGGATTTTAAAAATTATTTTTTTGTTTGAAAGAACTTGCTCCCAAGTTGGTCCCATTGTCACCATGTCAAGATCTGATGATGGGATCCTAGGGAAATCGAGGGATACCCTCAAATATTGTAGGACAAATCGCGCATTTGAGCTTTTATTCTTAATAAGTCAGGTGTTAGCGTCTGATAATCATTTTATGATGCTGAGCTGATGATGGACGTCATAGTACTCCTCAACGGTAAGGAGTTACGGAATGAAACTTCCGAGTTTAGGATCACTCGATATATTTTGATGAGTCCCGTATATAACATTTGGTGTAGAGGGTCTGATGATGGGGCCAGGAGATAGATAGTGGAACTCGTCAGTAGCTACTGCTAAATGGCAAGACTACCACTGTATTAGTTACAATAGTCCTCTTAAGCTTTCCATTTCTCGTAATGCGTTTTCATTAGGGGCTATCCATAAATTACATCACACGTTAAGAGGGGGGGAGGGGGTCGACGAAGTGTGACATTGTGTGACAAGGGGTGGGAGGGGTCCTAAGTTTCGTGACATCACATTTCAAAATCTAATATATCTAAGTATTATCATATGTGAAATTTGAACTATTAACGAAAAACTTAAAAATATTTCCGACTCTATCTGTGTGAATATAAGCTTTAAATTGTTACGTTGGCGAGTTCCTCGAAAGCCTCGCTGTGGTTTCAAATAAATGGAAATAAAACTAATTTCGGAACTGCTGTTTTAATTTAATAATTTTTGGATATTAAATTATAAAATATGTGACGTCACACTAGGGAAGGGGGAATCTCACAAATTTGACCAGCTGTGACAAAGACGGGGGAGGGGTCAAAAAAGCATGAAATTCGTGTGACGTAATTTATGGATGACCTCTTATGTGGTCGGATAAGTAATTTATTTGGTTTTAAATCACAAAGTGCAATACCGTCTAAGGTTTTCATTCGACTTGGGGCAACATACATTTGACCTTTGACCTTTCAGGCCTGGTGTGTCAAAATATGTTTGCTTTTTCCTTCTAAACTAATAATTAATTGAAAAGTATGAGTGTTTCATTAAAATAATGAGTCGACCACTCAACCAACTGACTATAATGGCGCTTCCGTCAGATAACGACCATGGTCGGGAACCAGCTGTATTAGAAAAATCTATTTTTTAAATTTGTACACTTATGACTGCATGGTATGACGTGAAATCTATCTATCATTTACTTTGACTTTATATTTTATTACATTTTCATAAAATGTAAAACGATAAATAAGTACCTACCTACTTACTTCATTTTCGACCAAAATTTGATGTCTCGAGTTGATTTTCCAGTGGTTTTTTAACACGCTTTTATTAGCTTCACATGTAACTAGCTAATTAATTAACTAACCAATCATGTAAAAAAAATTTCAAGTTATAATTAAATTATGCATGGTTAGCTAAGTTAATTCTTTATAACAATTGAATTTGTTATAAACAATTGAAAAAGATTCTTTGCAATGATTTCGAGCTTTTTCAGCGGATAATTGTTTCTTCGACTGTAATAACGTTACCTACGATGTAACTCCCTTTGGTTTATAAAAATTAAATTTGTTATAAACAATTAAAAACGGGATCTGTGCTATGAATTTAAGTTGTTTCAACGTGTCGTTTAAATGATTTCATGGACTAAAATAACGTAACCAACGATGTGTCATAAACTTAAATTAAATTAAAATTAATTTTAGATGGGAAATTATTAAAAAGGTCTGATGATGGCGCCAAGAAGCAGAAAGTGTTAGAGATCATTTAATGTTGTGGTCTATTACCTAAGTATAAAATAAAATATGATAGTTTAAAAAATCTAAAAAACACGCTTTTACCCCGCACTAAAAATTAAAAAATAATTAATACATATTTTCCAATGACTAATTTAAAAAGCGTGAAGCGCTTTTTATAAATTAATGAAAAGTACACATAACCAAAAAGTGGTCCACGCTTTTTGAATTATTCAATGGATAATAATATGGATAATATATATTAATTTAACTGAATTATTTTTTAATTTTTAGTGAGTGAAAAAATCTTTTTTTTTTTGTATTTTTAATCTATAATAGTAACGGTCGAGAACTAACCAAAGTGTTTTTTTTTTATTTGCTTTGTTCTGTTTATGCCGTTTTTATATTTATATTTTACTAGCATCCGCGCGCGGTTTCGCCCGCGTGGTTTACAAACCCGTACATTTTTCCGGGATAAAAAGTAGCCTATGTGCTATTCCAGACTATAATCTAACTCTGTGCCAAATTTCATCCAGATCCGTTCAGCTGTTCTTGCGTGAAAGAGTAACAAAGATCCATCCATCCATCCATCCTCACAAACTTTTACATTTATAATATTAATAAGTAGGATTCAAAACATTTGTAGAATTTGTACTGTATTACCTCATTATGCAATGTAACGTTTTGATAAGTTTGTTTTTTCTTTTGTAATGCATGTTAAATTTAAAATCATTAATTGTAAATTAACTCTTTAATCTTAGAAAAGACTATCCATGGAGTTTCTTGCCGATCTCTTCTCCATAGGACCTACTCTACCCCCCTTTAGAACCGTGCGCCTAGAGTCTCGACTTTTTAATAGGGCCTGAAAGGCCTAGTTGAAATAAATACTTTGACTTTGACCTTTATATATTATATTATATATATTTTTTGATACTTTGGTCCATTAACAGATCGTAAAAAGGCCTAGTCACCACATATCATGTTAAAAAGCTCTACTAATATAATATTTTGATGCCATCTCTTTTCGTTTTAAATATGAAAGTGATAAAATGAGAGCTAGGTATAATTATTTATGAATCGTTTCTGTAGAACAACAGCTTTTAAGATTTTCGACCCAATTAAAATGTACCAAACAGAAAAAAATCTCTACAAATTACACACATTCAGTGTTATCCAATATATAATATAAGTAGCTCAATGTAGGAACATAATCATATGAGATGGTCGGATACTTTCCAGGCTGTGTAGGGGATGGGCATACGACGCGTGTGGTGGACAGTGCTGCGGCGCTGGTGGGCGCTGGCGCTGTGCGGCTGTATGCTGGCGATACTGGGCATGCGCGTGCCCGCCGAGCTGGCGTACGCGCATCACTTCCCCGCGCACACCCCCGCTGCCCTCGCGCACTCCCTAGCCGACTTCTCCATCCAACCGCACGTGTAAGTGTGCTGTCGAACCACCATTAGCGCGCGCTGCATCGGAGCTATGGAGCGCTCTATGCTCGGAGTCACTTTGAAGGATAAATCCTCAAAGCGGCCAACAACCAATGGCTCAAAGTAATCGATATATCCCATTAGCCAATAGTATTAGTGGTTGGAAGTGGCTGTGGGCTGGTCACAGGAGCCAAAAATCCGATAACCGTTGGTGTAGACTAAGGCAGAAGTAGTGTAGCGTCTCCCCTGGCAGGTGGAGTAACGACTTCCGGAACATCAGGTTCAATGGCGCTTACAGGGAAACATCCATGTCCTGCAGTGGATGAATGTGGGCTGGTGGTGATGATGGACATTTGGTAAACCTATCCGCTTTTAATCAGGTTTTAATACAATGTTTCGCAACATTAGTCACGTCAATAGTGAAAAATTAAGTAGCACCACTACTAATACGATTTCCAATCTAGCACTCACTGCTAGTGTTGTGGTTGCAGTGACTCGTGGTCGGTGGAGGAGGACCGCAGC
Source organism: Shargacucullia verbasci (assembly GCA_947562105.1). Taxonomy (NCBI): domain Eukaryota; kingdom Metazoa; phylum Arthropoda; class Insecta; order Lepidoptera; family Noctuidae; genus Shargacucullia; species Shargacucullia verbasci. The sequence continues at coordinate 149,260 of OX387289.1, read as the reverse complement.
AACTACACGACGTGGCGCTACACGGTGTCGTTCATGTGTGGCTCGCGCTGCGTTGGGCGCGCGCACGTCCTCGCGCACGACGAGCCGCACTCGGCGCCGCAGCATGGCCACGACGCACGAGAGTACCGCGTGTCTGTCGCGCGCGTCTCCTGCACCAGTTTGCCACTCATAGCATGGCCACAGTTCTGCGGTACGTACTAGTTAGAATAAATTTATACACTCGTACCTAAAAATAAAATATTGTAATACATATACAAAGGTGTACGTTGTTGTTTTAGGGGCGAACTAACACTTGGCTGCAGTACTGCTGTCGCAGTAAAGAAGGACACAACTATAATGTTTTTCAAAATTCAGTTATACATATATGTCGTGGCCAGATCTTAGAATTGATCATTTCATAAAATGGTTTTTCATGAAATGGCCAGCTAAAATTGACAATGTCGTTTAAACGTCAACGATTAATTATATGTCAGTCGACGTTTGGCAATTAATTAATTTAGGGTATCCATAACCTAACCATTCAACAACCATTTCATGAAATGGTCGAACCCTTCATGAAATTAACAATTCTAAGATCTGGCCACGATATATACATTTTCAGAATCAGGAAAACAACCTTACTTTTTAACCGACTTCAAAAAAGGAGGAGGTTCTCAATTCGACTGTATGTTTTTTTTTTACCGATTTCTAAAAAGGATGTTTTTTTTTTATGTTTGTTACGCGATCATTCCTTCAATTATGGACCGATTTTAAAAATTCTTTTTTTGTTTGAAAGAGTATGCTTCCAAGTTGGTCCCATTGTCACCAAGTTAGGATCTGATGATGGGATCCTAGGGAAATCTAGGGATACCCTCAAATATTGTAGGACGAATCGCGCGTTTGAGCTTTTTTTAACCGACTTCATAAAAAAAAGAGGAGGTCCTCAATTCGACTGTATTTTTTTTATGTTTGTTACTCGATTATTCTTAATAAGTCAGGTGTTAGCGTCTGAAAATCATCATTTCATGATGCTGAGCTGATGATGGATGTCATAGTATTCCTCAACGGTAAGAAGTTAGGGAATGAAACTTCCGAGTTTGGGATCACTCGATACATTTTGATGAGTCCCGTATATAACATTTGGTGTACAGGGTCTGATGATGCAGCCCGGAGATAGATAGTGGAACTCGTCAGTAGCTACTAGTAAGCCCCTCGAGTTTGGGTTCATTTTAAACCGCTAAAAGGCAAGACTATCACTAATAGTTACAATAGTCGTCTTAATCTTTCCATTTCTCGTAATGCGTTTTTATCACGTGGTCGGCTAAGTAATTTATTTGGTTTTAAATCACAAAGTACAATACCGTCTAAGGTTTTCACTCAACTTGGGGCAACATACATTTCACCTTTGTAAAGTTTTTCAAGAGTAGCGTCTTTACTAGGTCTACCCTCACTCAAAATTGTAAAATAATTATTTTTTTAATAAAAAATAAAAACCGACTTCAAAACACTCAAAAACAAAACTAACTAAAAAGCAAAAAATAAATGTTTTATTATACAGTATAGTAGTTGAAGAATATTGAAGTCGGTGCTAAGTAAAACATGCAATGATAAATCGACACGTTTGGCGAAGTGCATTTGTCGTGTCCGACGCAACATTCGCCTTAGGTACTCTCGATAATTTATACGTGAACTCGTTGTTTCAGTGTCGCTTTTATAGCAGCAAGGGAATATATGTATAGGTATATAAGCAAAAGTAATACATTACTTTTATGTTTTACTGGGCACCGACTTCAATATTCTTCAACTACTGTATTGTATAATAAAACATTTATTTTTTGCTTTTTAGTTAGTTTTGTTTTTAACTCTATTACCGTAAAATTGACGATATATTATATGTGAATGATAAATGTTTTTCAACATACGCTGACTATCACACATAATGGTTTTACTTTCTAACAGAGGAACTGGAAACAAGTTCGGTGGTGAGCAGTTCTGCAGGCGGCGCGCAACTGCATGAGGTGTCGCGCACGCACTGCAGCGCGCTGGCTACGTTGAGCGGTGCATGCACGCGATGGCTGCGCTCGCACCAGGACCTGCGCCTCTTGCGCCTGCGAGGCTTTCAAAGTGCGCCACTACCTGCTTGAACACTCGGCTTTTATCATGATACTGGGGTCATATTATATTGTTTGTAAGCAATAAAAGCGATAATAAACTATCACGTACTCACATAAAAATTAACTGTTACCTCATTTTACAACCTCAAATACATTTATATGTCGTACTAGTTATTGTATACCTTAAACAAATATATTAAACGCACACTTAGGCAGTGACAATACGTGTTTGATTAATTATCTTTTTGGGACGGAAATAATACTCAAACGTCGCGACGCAGAACGTAATAAGCAGACGTCGCGATGCTGAATATAATCAATAGACGTCGCAACATCGAAAATATAAGTCAAGCGTCGCGACGCCGAACGTAATAAGTAGACGTCGAGATGCCGAATATAATCAACTAGCTTCCGCCCGCGGCTTCGCCCGCGTGGTTTACGAACCCGTACATTTTTCCGGGATAAAAAGTAGCCTATGTGCTATAACATTGACTCCCCTCCCGTACCCCAGTGACGTCTACAACGCGAGCGGAGTGAGCGGCGACCACGCGACTTTTTTCTAATACTTGAATTTTTGAACTCGTGATATCTTTCGAATGGAATGTCCGAATTTAATAATCAAAAAGTTATATAAAGGTATTGAAGCAGTCTTGAATATGAAGTAATTTATTTTGATAAGGATTAATACCAAAGTACAAATAAAGAGCCTTTTCTAGCAGCGGCATTTCAATTATATTTTTAATATAAAAGAACATTTATTGACTTAACTATAATAGTTAGACATATGCTGTCGCGACACTTTTTATCGATAATGATGTGTTCTGCACAGTCCTAGTACATTATTTTGTTCTATCATCAATAGTTTTAGTAGCGCACGCGATGTAAGGAATTTTTTAGGTCATTTTTTTACACCTTGGGTTACATTATTGGAGTTTTAGTAAGGACCCCTAATTTTTTTGAAAATATAATGCAGCCTATGTTACTCGGCGATAGTGTAGCTTCCCAACGGTGAAAGAATTTTTCAAATCGGTCTAGTAGTTTCGGAACCTATTCAATGCAAACAAACAATCAAATCTTTGCTCTTTATAATATTAGTATAGATTAGGGATGTTACGGAGGTGGATTTATCGGAGGCGGAATCGGAGTCGGAGGTTCTCGTAGTGACCTCCGCGGAGTCGGAGGTGAATCGGAGTCGGAGTCGGAGCAAATCTACGAATGTAAAATGTAAATAAATAAAAAAGAAAAAACTTGTCGCAACTCGTTCACCCTTCGTTCATCAGTTGCACAGAACACATATACTCAGTCAGTTATCAGTGTCACATAGAAAGCGCTCGGTAGCGCTGCAGCGATAGCAAGTCATAACTTGTAACTCCGATATATACCTCCGTTTTGATATATCGGAACCGGAGCCGGATTCGGAGGTGTCATTTTAATCGGAGGTTCCGACATATCGGATTCGGAGTCGAAGCTCCGTAACATCCCTAGTATAGATAGACGTCGCAACATCGAAAATATAAGTCAAGCGTCGCGACTCCGAACATAATGCATAGACGGTTCTACGCCGAGAAAAATAATCAAAATCATGATAAAACTGCCAATTAAATAACAGTCAACATTCACGACGCCGAACATAATGCATAGACTTGACTATTATTTACGGCATCGGGATGCTTGACATTTATTTACGGCGTCGGAACGCTTGAAGTGAAATGAAATTATTTATTTTGCAATTAGGATTTTTCAATCACTTTTACAAGTCTTTTTAAAACTAAATGGGGTCGGCATTTCCTATGACTATCCCTGAGAAGAAACTCCGAAACAAACTCAGGGGTCAAAGTCTATTTTAAAGTCCAGACAGATTGTAATGATGTAAGGGTTTATGTGAGACAAATATAGGATGGAATAGCCTTTTGAAGAAAGTGCCATAACTATTTGAGCTAACCTGTCGCAACAGAGTGTAAGCATGCATCAGTTATCGTGAGAATTAATGAAATTAAGAGCGTTCAGCCTAGATCTCACTCACATTTACAATGTATAGCGGTTATATATAAGAAATAATTTCAATTTAAACGACATTACAATATCAAAATAATGAAGTAAATAATATATTAATTAATGGCAAAAATTGTATATAAAAAAAAGGAAAGGCTAAAGAGCGGTTCAATCCCAAGCGTTTTTGTCATCTAAATAGTCCGAAATTTTATAGTATCCTTTTTTACAAAGTTTAGATTTAATTACAATTTTGAACTTCTTTAATGTTAAATTACGTATATCATTGGGAAGTTTATTGTAAAAGCGTATACATTGTCCCATGAACGAGTTGCTAATTCTGTGGAGGCGCGTAGCATGCACAGCAAGGTTGTGTTCATCCTAGTATTCAAAGAATGAGTATCAGAGAGTTTGACAAAGTTAGAGATATTTTTATAAACATAAATTAAATTTTCAAATATATATTGTGACGCTACAGTTAGAATATTAATTTCCTTAAATCTGTGTCTCAGCGACACCCTTGGACCAAGATTATAAATAGCTCGGACAGCCCTTTTCTGCAAGACGAATATAGTATTGATGTCTGCAGAGTTTCCTCAGAGGAGGATGCCGTAAGTCTATGAAAATAACTGAAATAAACTATTCTGGCTGTATCCACATCAGTTAAGTGCCGAATTTTTTTGACAGCGAACGCGGCAGAACTAAGCCTACCCGATAATTTGTTTATTTGCGGGCCCCATTGCAGTTTGGCGTCTATAGTGATGCCTAGAAAAACAGTTGAATCCACAATGTCCAGTTCCACTCCATTCAATTTAACATTGATTGGTACTTGTCGGACATTGGGCATTGAAAATTTAAGACATTTGGTTTTTTTCTCATTAAGGAGAAGATTATTAACATTGAACCAATGAACTACATGAGATAGTGCAACGTTAACTTCGCGAAAATCTAGTAATTGTCGTCGAATTTTAAATATTAGGGAAGTATCATCCGCGAACAATACTACCTCGTGATTATCCCGTACGTAATATGGCAAGTCATTAATATAAACTAGAAACAAAAATGGACCTAGAATTGAACCCTGCGGGACGCCCATAGTGACCTCAGATCCCTAAGATCTCTTGCCATTAATATCGACCCTCTGAATTCTATTGCTTAAATACGAAGTCAAGAAGTCGAGAGCCTTGTTCCTTATGCCGTAGTGGTATAATTTCCTGATGAGTGTATAATGATGTACGCAATCGAAAGCCTTTGATAAATCGCAGAATATGCCAAGAGCATCTTGCGAGTCTTCCCAGGCATCGAATATATGTTTCAGCAATTCCACGCCCGCATCTGTCGTTGAACGTCCCCTTGTGAAGCCAAACTGCTTTTTATGAAGTAGGTTGTGTCTATTAAAATGTCTTAACATCTGATTTAAAATCAATTTTTCAAAAATTTTACTCAAAGTGGGTAGAATTGAAATAGGCCGAAAATTTGTGGGATCCGTAGAACTACCAGATTTGAACAGTGGTATTACTTTACTTTGTTTCATCAAGTCAGGAAATACACCAGATGCAATACAAGAATTGAACACGGTTGCCAAGTAAGGTGAAATTACGTCAATTATGGACGAGATAGTTCGTACTGACAGTCCCCAAAGGTCTGCAGTTTTCTTTACATCAAGACTTTTAAATGATTCTTTAATATCTTTCGCATTAACAACTGAAAATTCAAAAGGTGTGCTACATTCAGATACGCTTTGTTTTAGTATAGTATAAGCGGAAATGGAAGAAGACAAGAGAGTTTTGGTTGTTAAAATCGGAATATTAGTAAAGAAATTTTCAAACTCAGTTGCCACCTCCATGTCCCCCCTAATATCTATGTCGTTAATTTTCAAATGGAATCGCGGCTACGTACTGTGGATCTTCCCGTTTCAGAATTAATAATATTCCATGTAGTTTTGATTTTGTTACTGGATACTTTTATCTTGTTTTTTAAATGTATTGACTTGGCCAAGGAACAGGCTCGTTTAAATATTTTTGAATATCTTTTTACATATTCTTTAAAATCTGCGCTATGATTGTACGTTTTTTAATAATATAATTGAAATAACCTATGTCTACTTTTAAAAATGCCACCTGTCGCCCAGTCGCTAAAAGTAAATTGATCACTGACCGATAGTGATTTTGGGGTAAAAATGTTACTAAATTCTCTATTAATCATATTGAACAGCAAAGTATAAGCTTGATCAGGATTGATGTCATACGGCAATAAAGGTAATTTATCTATAAGATTATTTTTGAATAGTTCCAAACGGCCTTCATTGACAGGAACAACACTTACAAGTTTTCTTTGTACTCTAACTTGATTCCTAGGAAAAGTGACTAACTGACCACAGTGATCAGAGTCTAACTCATTTATAATTAATTTATTACAAGGTTTCAAGTTTGTAAAGATATTGTCAATACAAGTAGCACTAGAAGCAGTTATTCTAGTTGGTTCAAAGAAGATATTGTACAAGTTGTATGACTTAAATAAGGTTAAGATTTTGCTAGTATTAGACGAATTTTCCAATATATTTATATTAAAGTCTCCACAGACAACAACTATTTTATTAGACTTTGAGCTTTGGAATAACACATCCTCCATATGTTTCTCAAAAACATCAAAAGATGCGCATGGGGGCCTGTACACGCTCATTACAATGAACCGCTCTAGCTCAATAAAAGATATCTCAATTACTCGCTCAACAGGGAGGCTCACAATATCTTTGCGTTCTTTACACTTCAAGTTGTTACGTGTAATTATTAATGAGCCACCATGGATTATATTTACTCTGCTGAACGAGCTGGCTGGTGACTTGGTGGTTGTTAAAGTTGAACATTAACTGATGGTGTTTTAGCCAATGTTCAGTCACACATAAAATATCAATAACATTGCAGTTCAAAAATAACTCCAATTCTAAGTCTTTACCCATCAAACCCTGTATATTTTGGTGCACTATGTTAAGACAATTTAACTGATTATTAATTTTATTGCTCTAATTTGATGGGGGTGATATTACATTAATGCTAGCGGGTATCTCTGTTGCTACAGTGCCCCTCAAACTAGGGTACAAATCTAAATTAATAAAAGAAATATTGCCAGAGGTTGACTCTATTGTCTTATGGTGTAATTTAAATTATTTGGAAAAAAATCGACACTTTGCTTATCTAGATTACAATTATTTAACTGCTCAATAGAAATAGAAGTATTATTTTTCAATAAAGTGGCTGAGTTAGAAATATAATAAGATATCAACTCTGCAATCTGTTGTTTATAAAAGCTTGAAATAAAGTAATTATCTTTAGTTGAAAAGTAATTTTTGCTAATGATTACATTAGAGTCAACCAATTCAATACGTTGATTATAAAATGACATAGTGTGAAGTTTCCTATTGCATTTATATCTAAAATCATTCTCCGTTTGTGACAAACCCTTGCCATAAGGGAAGGCAAACAGGATAATTTTGTTAACATTTAATTTTAAAAGATGTTCAAAATAATTTATCAATGTTTCTATGTCTGCCTTTCCCCTTCTCCCAATTGCTATTATTAAAGTAGTATGGGGACAAAAGCTACTATTTATGACCTTGTCTAATATGTTTGTATAGCTGGCACCGGGCATACAAATATTGGTGACCAGTTCTCTTGAATAATGTTTTAATAACTGACCCATATTTTTACCAATTTCATCGCTGTACATTATTATTTTATTATTATTTATTATATTATTTGTATTTTGTGAGCAAGTTTGTGTTTGTGTGGTTTGTGTGGCGAAGGAAGTGCTTGTGAGACCATCAGACAACTCCACAGAGTGAGTCACTGATAGTAGAGACTCATGGGAGGTACTTGACTTTGAGCAGCCCGATGGATACTGTTTACAATCAGGTGTTTGGTTGTTCATCAGTGAATGATACATTTTCTCATTATCACTACACAAATCCACCAAGCTGTTCATCGCCAGAATGTATTCTCCTATTTCCTTTTGAGAAGTTTAAGTTTAGCTTGATCATTGATCATTATATTGGACGTCGCGAAACTATTTTTTTTTTTTTTGATTATTTGTTCCGTGCGAGGATCGAACCCGCGACACTTAGCGCAGAACGCTGATCGCTTAGCCACTACGCCAACCGTGTCGTCATTATATACACATTTTACCATTTTATTATCAACTTAATACCTAACTACAATTAACCTAACCACCTTTACCCTAAACACCTTAAACCTAACTACTATAAACCTAATAAACTAAAACCTAACTATTATAAACCTAACCAAATAAAACCTAACTACTATAAACCAAACAACCTTATGCCTAACTACTATTAACGTAACCAGATTAAACTTAAATACTATTATCCTAACCACCTTAAACCTAACTACTATAAACCTAAACAACGCAAACCTATCTAGTATAAAACTGACCACCTCCAACCTAACTACTACAGGGTGACATTTAATTCACTTACAATATTTTTACCTCGTATTCTACTTAGAGATGTGAATAATTGCTTAAAAAAATAAACGAATTTATCGTTTAATTTTTTTTCAAAAATCAGTTTAATTTATTGCTTAGATAGACAGATAGATAGAATTGTTTTTATTTCACATAAACCTAATACAGGCATTTATGAAACGTTATAGGACTCTAGTTGCACGGTTCCAAAAAGTTGGTCCTATGGTTCTCCATAGGACCAACTGAACCGGCAAGAAACTCCGTGGATACTCTTTTAAAGTCTCTTTTAACAATCTTGCCATGAACATAATGTGGAAAAAGTATGGGAGAACAATGTAGGTTTCGTCAAATAAATACTAAATGCAACTTTAACATAAAGTCTGTTAATAAAAATAAAAGTAAAAAGAATACCCCTACACTGTGCTCACATTTACAATGGATAGCCATCAGTAACAAGCGTAAGATTTCATTATACATGTATATAAAGAAATTAATTATCAAAGATTAGCTTACAATGGCAACTAGCTTACGGATACATTGAACAATATAATAAAATAATTTAGGATCATTGTTGATAACACAAAATACAAAAATCTAATATTTCATTAACAAGATGTCATAGAAACCTATGAAAAAGAGAGAATAAAATAAATAGAAAACATGATAAGACATGTTAAAAACTATTAAATTGTAAAAAAATAATTAGTATGAATAGCTCAACATGTGAATGAATTGATTGTGATTGCAGTTTGGGTGGTTGCCAGGGAAGCCACATGTGCAGTGACTATGTGCAGAGAGCATTACCGCCAGACATCACTATCTCCGACATAATCTTTAATTTTGTAATACGCTTTGCGTATAAGGATGGATTTAACATATGTTTTGAACTTCCCATCAGTTAGATCAGTGACAGTTTTAGGTAACTTGTTGTAGAAACGTACAGAAGTCCGCCAGAAACGAATTGTTTGATTTGGCTAATCTGAATTTAGGGACAACGAGTTTATATTTATTTCTAGTATTTATGCTATGTACGTCGCTTAGAGTATTGAACATTTGCAAGTTTTTACGTACGTACAATGGGCGACATTGGCGGTAGTACACTTTGCTAACAAAATTCTTTGCACGGTTTGCGATGAACTAACCACGCCTATATTTTGCTTCCGCCAATGAGAGCAGATATAAGTATACCTGTGATAAGAGCGGCAACAGCGCGGTGTCATATTACGACAAGATCTTTTGGCGCAATTAATGCTGAATAAAAACGATCACACCACACACAGTCACAGTCGCCCTCGCATAATTATTTATCAAATTATTAATCACAATCACTCTATTTAATGTATTCTAACGTCCAATGTACACGTCCAATTTCGCACAATTCACTTAACTGTTCACTAAAACTACCTATGCTACGTTATCTGTCCTGCCCCTATAAAAATAAAGCGTCCAATTTCGCAAAATCACAGTAAAGGCGGTGAAACTCCTGCGCTTCCGAAATTGTAAAATAATGACGCTTGCGACGTCACAGGACCGCGGCGACACACTGACCTACATATGTAGGCGTAACGGGGGCAGGCGCAGGGATTCGAAAAGAAAGTGAAATAGAAACAAACAAACTTAGATTTGTTTCTTTCGCACATACTTACTCTTATGTCAATCGTAAGAGTACGTAATATGAAGTAATAACTTCCGCATGCATTATTTATTTTCGTATCTAATTCTGATGACACGTTTTGACTTTTATGGCTCAAGCATAAAGTATATCTGACAAATGACTATATGTATCACTGTTTTCCCTTACATATATTACTATTTTAAAATAGGCATGTCAATTAATTAAGATTTTAACAACAAAAATAAATATAAATAAATAACACAATTTTTTATATCAGACTGAGCCACAGCGAAGTTTGGCCAGGTTTAGCTAGTATTATTATAATCCAAATTATTTGAAAATAATCGCAAATGAAACCGTCGCAGTATATTGCTTTTTTACCGCTGTAAGTAAAATATTTGTTTGAAATATTATACTTACGAGTATATCATTTGAGTAGATTCATCGAGACAAATTAATCGAACAGGAATATTTATTTATTGTTACATGTATAATATGTTTATGGAATGGTATAATGCCTTTTAGAAGTTTTGAAGCCAAATCAGTCGATGTCGATTTATATAAGTGAAACATGCTATTGAATTTTTTGTAATTTATAATTTATATAGTTTTATCAACACAAAGTACTAAGTCGATTTTTATTGTTTTGTTTTTAAAATACATTCTCAACTTCTCAATTATCAAATCTAAAATTCTCAAATTCTCAAATCTAAAATTCTCAAATTCTCAAGTTACAAATTCTCAAATTTCAACTTCTCAAATCTCAAACCTTCAAATATCAACCTCTCAAATCTCAACTTCTCAATTCTCAAATTCTCAAACTCAAATATCTCAAATTCACAAATCACAAATTCTCGAATCTCAAATTCTCAAGCTCTCAAATATCAAACTCTCTAATCTCAAATTCTCAAATTCTCAAACTCAAATATGTATATCAAAACTCAAATTCTCAAATCTCAAATCACAAATTCTCAAATTCAAATATCTCAATTTTCAACTTCTCAAAACTCAAATTCTCAAATCTCAAATCCCAAATTCTCAAAACTCAAATTCTCAAATCTCGTATCGGGAAGATCCTCCGACCAGGCAAGGTGGTCAGCCTGGCGGACCGAAGTCCGACGGGTAATGTCGAACATTCGTATATGTGTTAGAATCGTTGTAAACTCTCATAGTGTGATTGAGGAATTTCTGTTGTCGCTTCACTCCGATATTGCGAGCAGTAGTCGCTACAACGTCAAAACCGCTGGAACCCATATAAAAGTTAGACACAAATAGGTAAACGGCTAGTTTGTGTCGTTACCGTCTGTTATTATTGTCGAGGAACTTGGGCCTCAGGAATTCAAAAGTTTCATAATTTGATTCAAAGGCACAATTGGCTCAGTGGCTAAGCGATTGGCTATCTGCGCTACGTCGTAAGTTCGATTACCACACACATATGACGATACAACAAAATGTTAGTACAAACATACACAAAGCATATCGTTCTAAGACAGAGACAGGGGTGTCAGAGCAGTCTGGTGGCTGTGTTGGAGGTGTCAGAGCAGTCTGGTGGCTGTGGTGGGTGTGTCAGAGCAGTCTGATGTTTGTGGTGGGGGTGTCAGGGCAGTCGGGTGTTAGACGTGGTGGTGTCAGAGCAGTCGGGTGTTTGTGGTGGGGGTGTCAGAACAGTCGGGTGGTTGTGGCGGGGGGTGTCAGAGCAGCCGGGTGGTAGTGTTGGGGGTGTCAGAGCAGTCGGGTGGTAGTGTTGGGGCTGTCAGAGCAGTCTAATGTTTGTGGTGTCGGTGTCAGAGGTGTCAGATGTTTGTGGTGTCGATGTCAGAGGTGTCAGATGTTTGTGGTGGATTGTGAAAGAGGTGTCAGATGTTTGTGGTGGATGGTGTCAGAGCCGTCAGATGTTTGTGGTGGATGGTGTCAGAGCAGTCAGATGTTTGTGGTGGGTGTTGTCAGAGCCGTCAGATGTTTGTGGTGGGGGTGTCAGCGCTGTCGGGTGGTTGTGGCGGGGGGTGTCAGAGCAGTCGGGTGGTAGTGTTGGGGGTGTCAGAGCAGTCGGGTGGTAGTGTTGGGGCTGTCAGAGCAGTCTAATGTTCGTGGTGTCGGTGTCAGAGGTGTCAGATGTTTGTTCCGGATGGTGTCAGAGCAGTCAGATGTTTGTGGTGGTTAGTGTCAGTGGTGTCAGATGTTTGTGGTGTCGGTGTCAGAGGTGTCAGATGTTTGTGGTGGATGGTGTCAGAGCAGTCAGATGTTTGTGGTGGTTGGTGTCAGAGCCGTCAGATGTTTGTGGTGGGGGTGTCAGAGGTGTCAGATGTTTGTGGTGTCGGTGTCAGAGGTGTCAGACGTTTGTTCCGGATGGTGTCAGAGCAGTCAGATGTTTGTGGTGGTTGGTGTCAGAGGTGTCAGATGTTTGTGGTGTCGGTATCAGAGGTGTCAGATGTTTGTGGTGGTTAGTGTCAGAGCCGTCAGATGTTTGTGGTGGGGGTGTCAGACCAGTCGGGTGGTTGTGGTGGTGGTGTCAGAGGTGTCAGATGTTTGTGGTGTCGGTGTCAGAGGTGTCAGATGTTTGTGGTGGATTGTGAAAGAGGTGTCAGATGTTTGTGGTGGATGGTGTCAGAGCCGTCAGATGTTTGTGGTGGATGGTATAAGAGCAGTCAGATGTTTGTGGTGGGTGGTGTCAGAGGTGTCAGATGTTTGTTCCGGATGGTGTCAGAGCAGTCAGATGTTTGTGGTGGTTAGTGTCAGTGGTGTCAGATGTTTGTGGTGTCGGTGTCAGAGGTGTCAGATGTTTGTGGTGGATGGTGTCAGAGCAGTCAGATGTTTGTGGTGGTTGGTGTCAGAGCCGTCAGATGTTTGTGGTGGGGGTGTCAGAGGTGTCAGATGTTTGTGGTGTCGGTGTCAGAGGTGTCAGATGTTTGTTCCGGATGGTGTCAGAGCAGTCAGATGTTTGTGGTGGTTGGTGTCAGAGGTGTCAGATGTTTGTGGTGTCGGTGTCAGAGGTGTCAGATGTTTGTGGTGGATGGTGTCAGAGCAGTCAGATGTTTGTGGTGGTTAGTGTCAGAGCCGTCAGATGTTTGTGGTGGGGGTGTCAGACCAGTCGGGTGGTTGTGGTGGTGGTGTCAGAGGTGTCAGATGTTTGTGGTGTCGGTGTCACAGGTGTCAGATGTTTGTGGTGGATTGTGAAAGAGGTGTCAGATGTTTGTGGTGGTTGGTGTCAGAGCCGTCAGATGTTTATGGTGTCGGTGTCAGAGGTGTCAGATGTTTGTGGTGGTGGTATCAGAGGTGTCAGATGTTTGTGGTGGTGGTATCAGAGGTGTCAGATGTTTGTGGTGTCGGTGTCAGAGGTGTCAGATGTTTGTGGTGTCGGTGTCAGAGGTGTCAGATGTTTGTGGTGTCGGTGTCAGAGGTGTCAGATGTTTGTTCCGGATGGTGTCAGAGCAGTCAGATGTTTGTGGTGGTTGGTGTCAGAGGTGTCAGATGTTTGTGGTGTCGGTGTCAGAGGTGTCAGATGTTTGTGGTGGATGGTGTCAGAGCAGTCTAATGTTCGTGGTGTCGGTGTCAGAGGTGTCAGATGTTTGTTCCGGATCGTGTCAGAGCAGTCAGATGTTTGTGGTGGTTGGTGTCAGTGGTGTCAGATGTTTGTGGTGTCGGTGTCAGAGGTGTCAGATGTTTGTGGTGGATTGTGAAAGAGGTGTCAGATGTTTGTGGTGGTTGGTGTCAGAGCCGTCAGATGTTTGTGGTGGGGGTGTTAGAGGTGTCAGATGTTTGTGGTGTCGGTGTCAGAGGTGTCAGATGTTTGTTCCGGATGGTGTCAGAGCAGTCAGATGTTTGTGGTGGTTGGTGTCAGAGGTGTCAGATGTTTGTGGTGTCGGTGTCAGATGTTTGTGGTGTCGGTGTCAGAGGTGTCAGATGTTTGTGGTGGATGGTGTCAGAGCAGTCAGATGTTTGTGGTGGTTGGTGTCAGAGCCGTCAGATGTTTGTGGTGGGGGTGTCAGACCAGTCGGGTGGTTGTGGTGGTGGTGTCAGAGGTGTCAGATGTTTGTGGTGGGGGTGTCAGCGCAGTCGGGTGGTAGTGTTGGGGCTGTCAGAGCAGTCTAATGTTTGTGGTGTCGGTGTCAGATGTTTGTGGTGTCGATGTCAGAGCAGTCAGATGTTTGTGGTGGTTGGTGTCAGAGGTGTCAGATGTTTGTGGTGGGGGTGTCAGACCAGTCGGGTGGTTGTGGTGGTGGTGTCAGAGGTGTCAGATGTTTGTGGTGGGGGTGTCAGCGCAGTCGGGTGGTAGTGTTGGGGCTGTCAGAGCAGTCTAATGTTTGTGGTGTCGGTGTCAGATGTTTGTGGTGTCGATGTCAGAGGTGTCAGATGTTTGTGGTGTCGATGTCAGAGGTGTCCGATGTTTGTGGTGGATTGTGTCAGAGGTGTCAGATGTTTGTGGTGGATGGTGTCAGAGCAGTCAGATGTTTGTGGTGGGGGTGTTAGCGCTGTCGGGTGGTTGTGGCGGGGGGTGTCAGAGCAGTCAGGTGGTTGTGGCGGGGGGTGTCAGAGCAGTCGGGTGGTAGTGTTGGGGGTGTCAGAGCAGTCTAATGTTTGTGGTGTCGATGTCAGAGGTGTCAGATGTTTGTGGTGGTGGTATCAGAGGTGTCAGATGTTTGTGGTGTCGGTGTCAGAGGTGTCAGATGTTTGTGGTGTCGGTGTCAGACCAGTCGGGTGGTTGTGGTGGTGGTGTCAGAGGTGTCAGATGTTTGTGGTGTCGGTGTCAGAGGTGTCAGATGTTTGTGGTGGATTGTGAAAGAGGTGTCAGATGTTTGTGGTGGATGGTGTCAGAGCCGTCAGATGTTTGTGGTGGATGGTATAAGAGCAGTCAGATGTTTGTGGTGGGTGGTGTCAGAGGTGTCAGATGTTTGTTCCGGATGGTGTCAGAGCAGTCAGATGTTTGTGGTGGTTAGTGTCAGTGGTGTCAGATGTTTGTGGTGTCGGTGTCAGAGGTGTCAGATGTTTGTGGTGGATGGTGTCAGAGCAGTCAGATGTTTGTGGTGGTTGGTGTCAGAGCCGTCAGATGTTTGTGGTGGGGGTGTCAGAGGTGTCAGATGTTTGTGGTGTCGGTGTCAGAGGTGTCAGATGTTTGTTCCGGATGGTGTCAGAGCAGTCAGATGTTTGTGGTGGTTGGTGTCAGAGGTGTCAGATGTTTGTGGTGTCGGTGTCAGAGGTGTCAGATGTTTGTGGTGGATGGTGTCAGAGCAGTCAGATGTTTGTGGTGGTTAGTGTCAGAGCCGTCAGATGTTTGTGGTGGGGGTGTCAGACCAGTCGGGTGGTTGTGGTGGTGGTGTCAGAGGTGTCAGATGTTTGTGGTGTCGGTGTCACAGGTGTCAGATGTTTGTGGTGGATTGTGAAAGAGGTGTCAGATGTTTGTGGTGGTTGGTGTCAGAGCCGTCAGATGTTTATGGTGTCGGTGTCAGAGGTGTCAGATGTTTGTGGTGGTGGTATCAGAGGCGTCAGATGTTTGTGGTGTCGGTGTCAGAGGTGTCAGATGTTTGTGGTGTCGGTGTCAGAGGTGTCAGATGTTTGTGGTGGGGGTGTCAGAGGTGTCAGATGTTTGTGGTGTCGGTGTCAGAGGTGTCAGATGTTTGTGGTGGATTGTGAAAGAGGTGTCAGATGTTTGTGGTGGTTGGTGTCAGAGCCGTCAGATGTTTGTGGTGGGGGTGTTAGAGGTGTCAGATGTTTGTGGTGTCGGTGTCAGAGGTGTCAGATGTTTGTTCCGGATGGTGTCAGAGCAGTCAGATGTTTGTGGTGGTTGGTGTCAGAGGTGTCAGATGTTTGTGGTGTCGGTGTCAGATGTTTGTGGTGTCGGTGTCAGAGGTGTCAGATGTTTGTGGTGGATGGTGTCAGAGCAGTCAGATGTTTGTGGTGGTTGGTGTCAGAGCCGTCAGATGTTTGTGGTGGGGGTGTCAGACCAGTCGGGTGGTTGTGGTGGTGGTGTCAGAGGTGTCAGATGTTTGTGGTGGGGGTGTCAGCGCAGTCGGGTGGTAGTGTTGGGGCTGTCAGAGCAGTCTAATGTTTGTGGTGTCGGTGTCAGATGTTTGTGGTGTCGATGTCAGAGCAGTCAGATGTTTGTGGTGGTTGGTGTCAGAGCCGTCAGATGTTTGTGGTGGGGGTGTCAGACCAGTCGGGTGGTTGTGGTGGTGGTGTCAGAGGTGTCAGATGTTTGTGGTGGGGGTGTCAGCGCAGTCGGGTGGTAGTGTTGGGGCTGTCAGAGCAGTCTAATGTTTGTGGTGTCGGTGTCAGATGTTTGTGGTGTCGATGTCAGAGGTGTCAGATGTTTGTGGTGTCGATGTCAGAGGTGTCCGATGTTTGTGGTGGATTGTGTCAGAGGTGTCAGATGTTTGTGGTGGATGGTGTCAGAGCAGTCAGATGTTTGTGGTGGGGGTGTTAGCGCTGTCGGGTGGTTGTGGCGGGGGGTGTCAGAGCAGTCAGGTGGTTGTGGCGGGGGGTGTCAGAGCAGTCTAATGTTTGTGGTGTCGATGTCAGAGGTGTCAGATGTTTGTGGTGGTGGTATCAGAGGTGTCAGATGTTTGTGGTGTCGGTGTCAGAGGTGTCAGATGTTTGTGGTGTCGGTGTCAGAGGTGTCAGATGTTTGTGGTGGGGGTGTCAGAGCAGTCAGATGTTTGTGGTGGGGGTGTCAGCGCTGTCGGGTGGTAGTGTTGGGGCTGTCAGAGCAGTCTAATGTTTGTGGTGTCGGTGTCAGAGGTGTCTAATGTTTGTGGTGGATGGTGTCAGAGCAGTCAGATGTTTGTGGTGGGTGGTGTCAGAGCCGTCAGATGTTTGTTGTGGGGGTGTCAGAGCAGTCAGATGTTTGTGGTGGGTGTTGTCAGAGCCGTCAGATGTTTGTGGTGGGGGTGTCAGCGCAGTCGGGTGGTTGTGGCGGGGAGTGTCAGAGCAGTCGGGTGGTAGTGTTGGGGGTGTCAGAGCAGTCTAATGTTTGTGGTGTCCATGTCAGAGGTGTCAGATGTTTGTGGTGGTGGTGTCAGAGGTGTCAGATGTTTGTGGTGTCGGTGTCAGAGGTGTCAGATGTTTGTGGTGTCGTTGTCAGAGGTATCAGATGTTTGTTCCGGATGGTGTCAGAGCAGTCAGATGTTTGTGGTGGTTAGTGTCAGTGGTGTCAGATGTTTGTGGTGTCGGTGTCAGAGGTGTCAGATGTTTGTTCCGGATGGTGTCAGAGCAGTCAGATGTTTGTGGTGGTTGGTGTCAGAGGTGTCAGATGTTTGTGGTGTCGGTGTCAGAGCAGTCTAATGTTCGTGGTGTCGGTGTCAGAGGTGTCAGATGTTTGTTCCGGATGGTGTCAGAGCAGTCAGATGTTTGTGGTGGTTGGTGTCAGACCCGTCAGATGTTTGTGGTGGGGGTGTCAGAGGTGTCAGATGTTTGTGGTGTCGGTGTCAGAGGTGTCAGATGTTTGTTCCGGATGGTGTCAGAGCAGTCAGATGTTTGTGGTGGTTGGTGTCAGAGGTGTCAGATGTTTGTGGTGTCGGTGTCAGAGGTGTCAGATGTTTGTGGTGGATGGTGTCAGAGCAGTCAGATGTTTGTGGTGGTTGGTGTCAGAGCCGTCAGATGTTTGTGGTGGGGGTGTCATACCAGTCGGGTGGTTGTGGTGGTGGTGTCAGAAGTGTCAGATGTTTGTGGTGGATTGTGAAAGAGGTGTCAGATGTTTGTGGTGGATGGTGTCAGAGCCGTCAGATGTTTGTGGTGGATGGTGTCAGAGCAGTCAGATGTTTGTGGTGGGTGGTGTCAGAGCCATCAGATATTTGTGGTGGGGGTGTCAGAGCAGTCGGGTGGTAGTGTTGGGGCTGTCAGAGCAGTCTAATGTTTGTGGTGTCGGTGTCAGAGGTGTCAGATGTTTGTGGTATCGATGTCAGAGGTGTCAGATGTTTGTGGTGTCGATGTCAGAGGTGTCAGATGTTTGTGGTGTCGGTGTCAGAGGTGTCCGATGTTTGTGGTGGATTGTGTCAGAGGTGTCAGATGTTTGTGGTGGATGGTGTCAGAGCAGTCAGATGTTTGTGGTGGATGGTGTCAGAGCAGTCAGATGTTTGTGGTGGGTGTTGTCAGAGCCGTCAGATGTTTGTGGTGGGGGTGTCAGCGCTGTCGGGTGGTTGTGGCGGGGGGTGTCAGAGCAGTCGGGTGGTAGTGTTGGGGGTGTCAGAGCAGTCGGGTGGTAGTGTTGGGGCTGTCAGAGCAGTCAGATGTTTTTGGTGGTTGGTGTCAGAGGTGTCAGATGTTTGTTCCGGATGGTGTCAGAGGTGTCAGATGTTTGTGGTGTCGGTGTCAGAGGTGTCAGATGTTTTTGGTGGTTGGTGTCAGAGGTGTCAGATGTTTGTGGTGTCGGTGTCAGAGGTGTCAGATGTTTGTGGTGGATGGTGTCAGAGGTGTCAGATGTTTGTGGTGTCGGTGTCAGAGGTGTCAGATGTTTGTGGTGGATGGTGTCAGAGCAGTCAGATGTTTGTGGTGGTTGGTGTCAGAGCCGTCAGATGTTTGTGGTGTCGATGTCAGAGGTGTCAGATGTTTGTGGTGGATTGTGTCAGAGGTGTCAGATGTTTGTGGTGGATGGTGTCAGAGCCGTCAGATGTTTGTGGTGGGGGTGTCAGCGCAGTCGGGTGGTTGTGGCGGGGGGTGTCAGAGCAGTCGGGTGGTAGTGTTGGGGCTGTCAGAGCAGTCTAATGTTTGTGGTGTCGGTGTCAGAGGTGTCAGATGTTTGTGGTGGTGGTGTCAGAGGTGTCAGATGTTTGTGGTGTCGGTGTCAGAGGTGTCAGATGTTTGTGGTTCCGGTGTCAGAGGTGTCAGATGTTTGTGGTGGGGGTGTCCGAGCAGTCAGATGTTTGTGGTGGGGGTGTCAGAGCAGTCAGATGTTTTTGGTGGGGGTGTCAGAGGTGTCAGATGTTTGGGGTGTCGGTGTCAGAGGTGTCAGATGTTTGTTCCGGATGGTGTCAGAGCAGTCAGATGTTTGTGGTGGTTGGTGTCAGAGGTGTCAGATGTTTGTGGTGTCGGTGTCAGAGGTGTCAGATGTTTGTGGTGGATGGTGTCAGAGCAGTCAGATGTTTGTGGTGGTTGGTGTCAGAGCCGTCAGATGTTTGTGGTGGGGGTGTCATACCAGTCGGGTGGTTGTTGTGGTGGTGTCAGAGGTGTCAGATGTTTGTGGTGGATTGTGAAAGAGGTGTCAGATGTTTGTGGTGGATGGTGTCAGAGCCGTTAGATGTTTGTGGTGGATGGTGTCAGAGCAGTCAGATGTTTGTGGTGGGTGGTGTCAGAGCCATCAGATATTTGTGGTGGGGGTGTCAGAGCAGTCGGGTGGTTGTGGCGGGAGTTGTCAGAGCAGTCGGGTGGTAGTGTTGGGGCTGTCAGAGCAGTCTAATGTTTGTGGTGTCGGTGTCAGAGGTGTCAGATGTTTGTGGTGTCGGTGTCAGAGGTGTCAGATGTTTTTGGTGGTTGGTGTCAGAGGTGTCAGATGTTTGTGGTGTCGGTGTCAGAGGTGTCAGATGTTTGTGGTGGATGGTGTCAGAGGTGTCAGATGTTTGTGGTGTCGGTGTCAGAGGTGTCAGATGTTTGTGGTGGATGGTGTCAGAGGTGTCAGATGTTTGTGGTGGATGGTGTCAGAGCCATCAGATGTTTGTGGTGGGGGTGTCAGCGCAGTCGGGTGGTTGTGGCGGGGGGTGTCAGAGCAGTCGGGTGGTAGTGTTGGGGCTGTCAGAGCAGTCTAATGTTTGTGGTGTCGGTGTCAGAGGTGTCAGATGTTTGTGGTGGTGGTGTCAGAGGTGTCAGATGTTTGTGGTGTCGGTGTCAGAGGTGTCAGATGTTTGTGGTTCCGGTGTCAGAGGTGTCAGATGTTTGTGGTGGGGGTGTCAGAGCAGTCAGATGTTTGTGGTGGGGGTGTCAGAGCAGTCAGATGTTTTTGGTGGGGGTGTCAGAGGTGTCAGATGTTTGGGGTGTCGGTGTCAGAGGTGTCAGATGTTTGTTCCGGATGGTGTCAGAGCAGTCAGATGTTTGTGGTGGTTGGTGTCAGAGGTGTCAGATGTTTGTGGTGTCGGTGTCAGAGGTGTCAGATGTTTGTGGTGGATGGTGTCAGAGCAGTCAGATGTTTGTGGTGGTTGGTGTCAGAGCCGTCAGATGTTTGTGGTGGGGGTGTCATACCAGTCGGGTGGTTGTTGTGGTGGTGTCAGAGGTGTCAGATGTTTGTGGTGGATTGTGAAAGAGGTGTCAGATGTTTGTGGTGGATGGTGTCAGAGCCGTCAGATGTTTGTGGTGGATGGTGTCAGAGCAGTCAGATGTTTGTGGTGGGTGGTGTCAGAGCCATCAGATATTTGTGGTGGGGGTGTCAGAGCAGTCGGGTGGTTGTGGCGGGAGTTGTCAGAGCAGTCGGGTGGTAGTGTTGGGGCTGTCAGAGCAGTCTAATGTTTGTGGTGTCGGTGTCAGAGGTGTCAGATGTTTGTGGTATCGATGTCAGAGGTGTCAGATGTTTGTGGTGTCGATGTCAGAGGTGTCAGATGTTGGTGGTGTCGGTGTCAGAGGTGTCCGATGTTTGTGGTGGATTGTGTCAGAGGTGTCAGATGTTTGTGGTGGATGGTGTCAGAGCAGTCAGATGTTTGTGGTGGATGGTGTCAGAGCAGTCAGATGTTTGTGGTGGGTGTTGTCAGAGCCGTCAGATGTTTGTGGTGGGGGTGTCAGCGCTGTCGGGTGGTTGTGGCGGGGGGTGTCAGAGCAGTCGGGTGGTAGTGTTGGGGCTGTCAGAGCAGTCAGATGTTTTTGGTGGTTCGTGTCAGAGGTGTCAGATGTTTGTTCCGGATGGTGTCAGAGGTGTCAGATGTTTGTGGTGTCGGTGTCAGAGGTGTCAGATGTTTTTGGTGGTTGGTGTCAGAGGTGTCAGATGTTTGTGGTGTCGGTGTCAGAGGTGTCAGATGTTTGTGGTGAATGGTGTCAGAGCAGTCAGATGTTTGTGGTGGTTGGTGTCAGAGCCGTCAGATGTTTGTGGTGGGGGTGTCAGAGGTGTCAGATGTTTGTGGTGTCGATGTCAGAGGTGTCAGATGTTTGTGGTGGATTGTGTCAGAGGTGTCAGATGTTTGTGGTGGGGGTGTCAGCACAGTCGGGTGGTAGTGTTGGAGGTGTCAGAGGTGTCAGATGTTTGTGGTGGATTGTGTCAGAGGTGTCAGATGTTTGTGGTGGATGGTGTCAGAGCCGTCAGATGTTTGTGGTGGGGGTGTCAGCGCAGTCGGGTGGTTGTGGCGGGGGGTGTCAGAGCAGTCGGGTGGTAGTGTTGGGGCTGTCAGAGCAGTCTAATGTTTGTGGTGTCGGTGTCAGAGGTGTCAGATGTTTGTGGTGGTGGTGTCAGAGGTGTCAGATGTTTGTGGTGTCGGTGTCAGAGGTGTCAGATGTTTGTGGTTCCGGTGTCAGAGGTGTCAGATGTTTGTGGTGGGGGTGTCAGAGCAGTCAGATGTTTGTGGTGGGGGTGTCAGAGCAGTCAGATGTTTTTGGTGGGGGTGTCAGAGGTGTCAGATGTTTGTGGTGTCGGTGTCAGAGGTGTCAGATGTTTGTTCCGGATGGTGTCAGAGCAGTCAGATGTTTGTGGTGGTTGGTGTCAGAGGTGTCAGATGTTTGTGGTGTCGGTGTCAGAGGTGTCAGATGTTTGTGGTGGGTGGTGTCAGAGCCATCAGATATTTGTGGTGGGGGTGTCAGAGCAGTCGGGTGGTTGTGGCGGGAGTTGTCAGAGCAGTCAGATGTTTGTGGTGGATGGTGTCAGAGCAGTCAGATGTTTGTGGTGGGTGTTGTCAGAGCCGTCAGATGTTTGTGGTGGGGGTGTCAGTGCTGTCGGGTGGTTGTGGCGGGGGGTGTCAGAGCAGTCGGGTGGTAGTGTTGGGGGTGTCAGAGCAGTCGGGTGGTAGTGTTGGGGCTGTCAGAGCAGTCTAATGTTTGTGGTGTCGGTGTCAGAGGTGTCAGATGTTTGTGGTTCCGGTGTCAGAGGTGTCAGATGTTTGTGGTGGGGGTGTCAGAGCAGTCAGATGTTTGTGGTGGGGGTGTCAGCGCTGTCGGGTGGTAGTGTTGGGGCTGTCAGAGCAGTCTAATGTTTGTGGTGTCGGTGTCAGAGGTGTCTAATGTTTGTGGTGGATGGTGTCAGAGCAGTCAGATGTTTGTGGTGGGTGGTGTCAGAGCCGTCAGATTTTGTGGTGGGGGTGTCAGCGCAGTCGGGTGGTTGTGGCGGGGGGTGTCAGAGCAGTCGGGTGGTAGTGTTGGGGCTGTCAGAGCAGTCTAATGTTTGTGGTGTCGGTGTCAGAGGTGTCAGATGTTTGTGGTGTCGGTGTCAGGTGTCAGATGTTTGTGGTGGATTGTGTCAGAGGTGTCAGATGTTTGTGGTGGATGGTGTCAGAGCCGTCAGATATTTGTGGTGGGGGTGTCAGCGCAGTCGGGTGGTTGCGGCGGGGGGTGTCAGAGCAGTCGGGTGGTAGTGTTGGGGGTGTCAGAGGTGTCTAGTGTTTGTGGTGTCGGTGTCAGAGGTGTCAGATGTTTGTGGTGGGTGGTGTCAGAGCCGTCAGATGTTTGTGGTTGGTGGTGTCAGAGCCGTCAGATTTTGTGGTGGGGGTGTCAGCGCAGTCGGGTGGCTGTGGCGGGGGGTGTCAGAGCAGTCGGGTGGTAGTGTTGGGGCTGTCAGAGCAGTCTAATGTTTGTGGTGTCGGTGTCAGATGTTTGTGGTGTCGGTGTCAGAGGTGTCAGATGTTTGTGGTGTCGGTGTCAGGTGTCAGATGTTTGTGGTGGATTGTGTCAGAGGTGTCAGATGTTTGTGGTGGATGGTGTCAGAGCCGTCAGATGTTTGTGGTGGGGGTGTCAGCGCAGTCGGGTGGTTGCGGCGGGGGGTGTCAGAGCAGTCGGGTGGTACTGTTGGGGGTGTCAGAGGTGTCTAGTGTTTGTGGTGTCGGTGTCAGAGGTGTCAGATGTTTGTGGTGGGTGGTGTCAGAGCCGTCAGATGTTTGTGGTGGGGGTGTCAGAGCAGTCGAGTGGTAGTGTTGGGGGTGTCGATGTCAGAGGTGTCAGATGTTTGTGGTGTCGGTGTCAGAGGTATCAGATGTTTGTGGTGGATGGTGTCAGAGCAGTCAGATGTTTGTGGTGGGTGGTGTCAGAGCCGTCAGATGTTTGTGGTGGGGGTGTCAGCGCAGTCGGGTGGTTGTGGCGGGGGGTGTCAGAGCAGTCAAATGTTTGTGGTCGGTGGTGTCAGAGCCGTCAGATGTTTGTGGTGGGGGTGTCAGAGCAGTCAGGTGGTTGTGGTGGTGGTGTCAGAGGTGTCAGATGTTTGTGGTGTCGGTGTCAGAGTTGTCAGATGTTTGTGGTGTCGATGTCAGAGGTGTCAGATGTTTGTGATGGATGGTGTCAGAGCAGTCAGATGTTTGTGGTGGGTGATGTCAGAGCTGTCAGATGTTTGTGGTGGGGGTGTCAGCGCAGTCGGGTGGTTGTGGCGGGTGATCTCGAATCTCAAATTATCAACCTCTAAAATCTCAAATTCTCAAGTCTCAAATGAGAAATTATCTATTTCTGAAACTCAAATATCAAGCTATTAAATTTCAACTGCTAAAAAACTCAAAATCTCGAATCAGAAATTCTCTAATTCTCAAACTCAAATACCTCAAATTTCAACTTCTCAAAACTCAAATTCTCAAATCTCAAATCAAAAATTCTCAAATCTCATATCACAAATTCTCAAACTCAAATATCAAGCTCTCAAATTTCAACTTCTCAAAACTCAAATCTCAAATTCTCAAACTCAAATATCTCAAATTTCAACTTCTCAAATCTCAAATCTCAAATCACAATTTCTCAAATTCTCAAACTCGAATATCTCAAATTTCTACTTCTCATATCTCAAATTCTCAAATCTCAAATCACAAATTCTCAAACTCATCAAGCTCTCAAATCTCAACTTCTCAATTCTAAAACATTCAAATATCAACCTCTCAAATCTAACCTTCTCAATTATCAAATCTAAAGTTCTCAAATTCTCATGTCTCGAATTTTCAAATCTCAGCTTCTCAAAACTCAAATTCTCAAATCAAATAACAAATTTTCAATCTCACAAATTCTCAGATCTCAAATTCTCAAACTCTCAAATATCAACCTCTCAAATCTCAACTTCTCAAATTTCACAAAATCACAATTTCTCAAATCACAAATTCTCAAAGTCAAATATCAACCTCAAATTCTCAAATTTCAAATTCTCACTCTCATATTCTCAAATATCAATTTCTCAAATCACAAATCTCAAATTCTCAAACTCAAATATCAACCTCAAATTCTCAATTCTCAAATCTCGAATTCTCAAATCTCAAATTTTCCATTTCTCAAATTCTCAAACCTCAAATTACAATTTCTCACACTCTCAAATATCAACCTCCCAAATTCCCAAATTCACAAATCTGAAATTTTATTTTGTACAACTGACTCAATAGTGTAGTGGTAGCAAGCGCGACTGCTGAGCGTGAGGTTCTGGATTCGGTTCCCGGGTCGGGGAAATTGTTATTGGGTTTTTCTGTATAGAAATCCTCAGTAGCAGCACCGAGTTTGGGGTTATGCCCGGTTGATGGCAACAGGCTCGCCCCCTGTTACATGGCTTACATGACTTAATAACAGCATCGGCGAAATGTGGGTGCACAATAGTAGATACGCCTTTGTGGCTTAGTCCATAAAGTGTTCTTTCATAAAGTTTAATTTATTATTCTGTAGGTACAGCGATTAGGTATTAATATAAATGAAACTAGCAAAGTTAATCACTCCGATCACTCTGTTTTCTCCCAATTTATTACGTATAAATAGGCGAAGTTGATTTAATAGGTATGGATAATACTTTCTCGCTCGCACACCGACTATCTGTTTCATTCATAGCAACGAAAGCAGTACAAATTATTTTCTAACAAAAGATTGGCGGGAAGTATGTTGCACAAAACTGGTTTTAAGAGGGCGTGGTTTTCGCTGTGGTCACAATTTGGGTGCAAGCGATTTTAGCCTTATAGGTGGTTCACCGGCAATGTCGCCCATTGTACATAATATTTTCAAAAACGTAAAGAGAAGGCATAGTAAGTATATTAATAGTTTTAAAAAAATCTCTGAGGGACTCACGAGGACCCATATTATAGATGGCACGGATTGATCTTTTTTGTAGTATAAAAATTGAGTCTACGTCTGCCGCTGCACCCCACAGTAAGATGCCGTAGGACATAATACTGTGGAAGTACGCAAAATAAACAAGTCTGGCCGTAGCTACGTCGGTGAGCTGTCGAATCTTCCTGACTGCATAGGCTGCAGAGCTTAACCTACTAGAAAGAGCAGTTATGTGAGCACCCCATTGCAATTTCGAGTCGATTGTTATTCCTAAAAATACAGTTTCCTTAATAAAATCAAGTTTGTTACCTTCTATAATTACGTTAGAATCGACATGGGGTACGTTTGGTAACGAAAACTTTAAACATTTGGTTTTAGTTGCATTTAATAATAGATTATTAGCTGCAAACCATTTAGAAAGAGTGGATAAGCATTCATTAACATGTGCTAGTTCGGTATCCTTTCGACTAATCTTAAATATAAGTGACGTGTCGTCGGCAAACAAAATTATATCGGACAATTCTGCCATTGTGTAAGGAAGATCATTAATGTAGGCTAAAAAGAGGAAAGGGCCTAGAATCGAGCCTTGGGGTACGCCCATTTTTACTAGAGTCCCTTCAGATGTTACACCATTAATACCCACTTTTTGCAATCTGTTTGTAAGATAGGATAATACAAGATCGAGAGCTCGACCACGAATTCCGTAGTGCTTTAGTTTACAAATAAGCGTATTGTGATCGACGCAATCAAAAGCCTTGGAAAGATCACAGAATACACCAATTGCGTCCTGTGAGCCCTCCCAGGCATCTAATATATGAGCTACTAATTTCACACTCGCGTCCGTTGTTGACCTACTCTTCGTGAAGCCAAACTGTCGCTCGTGCAAAATCCTGTTTAAATTGAAGTGTGACATCATCTGATCAAGCATAATTTTTTCAAAGATTTTACTTAGCGCCGGAAGTACAGAAATCGGTCTATAGTTTGATGGATCAACCTTGCAGCCTGATTTAAAAATTGGAATAACTTTACTGTGTTTCATCAGATCAGGAAAAATACCACTATCAAAACAAAGGTTAAAAATTGTAGTGAGCAAGGGGGCAATATTATCAATAAGAGAAGCAAGAACTTTAACGGATATACCCCACAAGTCTTCTGTTTTTTTCAGTGTTAAGCTTTTGAATGTTTTTTTTAATTGTTGTCATATTAATATAATTGAACTCGAAAGTCGAAATATCTCTACAAAAGTTCTGTTTGAGTAATGTTTCTGCGAGTGAGGGTGATAAAGCAAGCGATTTAGTTAACTCTAATGGCGTATTTATAAAAAAGTGGTCTAAGGCATCAGCGACTTCTACCTTATCTGAGATGGTTTTGTTGTTGATTTTTAGTATCAGTTCAGTATCCCGGTTTTTCGTTTGGGCAGTTTCTGTATTTATAATCTTCCACACTGTTTTAATATATAGTGCGTCGGTGTCGGTTTTCGAAAATTAGTGGCGTCGTTATCGGTTTTTGAAAATAGAGGGCGTCAGTGTCTGTTTTTAATATAAAGGGCGTCGGTATCGGTTTTTGAAAATGGCGTCAGTGTCGGTTTTTTTAATATAAAGTGCGTCGGTTTCGGTTTTTGAAAATAGAGGGCGTCAGTGTCGGTTTTTTAATATAAAGTGCGTCGGTGTCGGTTTTTGAAAATTACTGGCGTCGTTATCGGTTTTTGAAAATAGAGGGCGTCAGTGTCGGTTTTTAAATATAAAAGTCGTCGGTATCGGTTTTTGAAAATAGAGGGCGTCAGTGTCGGTTTTTTTATATAAAGTGAGTCGGTGTCGGTTTTTGAAAATTAGTGGCATCATTATCGGTTTTTGAAAATAGACGGCGTCAGTGTCGGTTTTTTAATATAAAGTGCGTCGATATCGGTTTTTGAAAATAGAGGGCGTCGGTGTCGGTTTTTGAAAATTAGTGGCGTCGTTATCGGTTTTTGAAAATTGAGGGCGTCAGTGTCGGTTTTTTAATATGAAGAGCGTCGGTGTCGGTTTTTGAAAATTAGTGGCGTCGTTATCGGTTTTTGAAAATAGAGGGCGTTAGTGTCGGTTTTTTAATATAAAGAGCGTCGTTATCGGTTTTTGAAAATAGAAGGCGTCGATATCGGTTTTTAAAATTAGAGGCGTCGTTATCGGTTTTTGAAAATAGACGGCGTCAGTGTCGGTTTTTCAATATAAAGAGCGTCTGTATCGGTTTTTGAAAATTAATGGCGTTGTTATCGGTTTTTGAAATAGAGGGCGTCAGTGTCGGTTTTTGAAAATTAGTTGCGTCGTTATCGGTTTTTGAAAATAGAGGGCGTCAATGTCGGTTTTCTAATAAAAAGTGCGTCGGTGTCGGTTTTTTGTTAAAAAGTGTGTCGGTGACGGTTTTTGAAAATATAGGGCGTCAGTGTCGGTTTTTGAAAATTATTGGCGTCGTTATCGGTTTTGAAAATAGAGGGCGTCAGTGTCGGTTTTTGAAAATTAGTTGCGTCGTTATCGGTTTTTTAAAATAGAGAGCGTCAATGTCGGTTTTTTAATAAAAAGTGCGTCGGTTTCGGTTTTTTGTTAAAAAGGGTGTCGGTGACGGTTTTTGAAAATAGAGGGCGTCAGTGTCGGTTTTTGAAAATTAGTGGCGTCGTTATCGGTTTTTGAAAATAGAGGGCGTCAGTGTCGGTATTTTAATATAAAGTGCGTCGGTGTCGGTTTTTGAAAATACGTGGCGTCGACATCGGTTTTTGAAAATAGAGGGCATCAGTGTCGGTTTTTTAATAGAATGTGCGTCAGTGTCGGTATTTGAAAATTAGTTTCGTCGTTATCGGTTTTTGAAAATAGAGGGCGTCAGTGTCGGTTTTTTAATATAAAGAGCGTCGTTATCGGTTTTTGAAAATAGAGGGCGTCGGTTTCGTGTTTTTGTTAAAAAGTGTGTCGGTGACGGTTTTTGAAAATAGAGGGCGTCAGTGTCGGTTTTTAAATATAAAGGGCGTCGTTATCGGTTTTTGAAAATAGAGGGCGTCGATATCGGTTTTTGAAAATAGAGGGCGTCAGTGTCGGTTTTTTAATATAAAGAGCGACGTTATCGGTTTTTGAAAATAGAAGGCGTCGATATCGGTTTTTAAAATTAGAGGCTTCGTTATCGGTTTTTGAAAATAGACGGCGTCAGTGTCGGTTTTTCAATATAAAGTGCGTCTGTGTCGGTTTTTGAAAATTCGTGGCGACGACATCGGTTTTTGAAAATAGAGGGCGTCAGTGTCGGTTTTTTAATATAAAGAGCGTCTGTATCGGTTTTTGAAAATTAATGGCGTTGTTATCGGTTTTTGAAATAGAGGGCGTCAGTGTCGGTTTTTGAAAATTAGTTGCGTCGTTATCGGTTTTTGAAAATAGAGGGCGTCAATGTCGGTTTTCTAATATAAAGTGCGTCGGTGTCGGTTTTTTGTTAAAAAGTGTGTCGGTGACGGTTTTTGAAAATATAGGGCGTCAGTGTCGGTTTTTGAAAATTATTGGCGTCGTTATCGGTTTTTGAAAATAGAGGGCGTCAGTGTCGGTTTTTGAAAATTAGTTGCGTCGTTATCGGTTTTTTAAAATAGAGAGCGTCAATGTCGGTTTTTTAATAAAAAGTGCGTCGGTTTCGGTTTTTTGTTAAAAAGGGTGTCGGTGACGGTTTTTGAAAATAGAGGGCGTCAGTGTCGGTTTTTGAAAATTAGTGGCGTCGTTATCGGTTTTTGAAAATAGCGGGCGTCAGTGTCGGTATTTTAATATAAAGTGCGTCGGTGTCGGTTTTTGAAAATACGTGGCGTCGACATCGGTTTTTGAAAATAGAGGGCGTCAGTGTCGGTTTTTTAATATAAAGTGCGTCGGTATCGGTTTTTGAAAATAGAAGGCGTCGATATCGGTTTTTAAAATTAGTGGCGTCGTTATCAGTTTTTGAAAATAGACGGCGTCAGTGTCGGTTTTTTAATATAAAGTGCGTCGGTGTCGGTTTTTGAAAATTAGTGGCATCGTTATCGGTTTTTGAAAATAGAGGGCGTCAGTGTCGGTTTTTTAATATAAAGTGCGTCGGTGTCGGTTTTTGAAAATTAGTGGCGTCGTTATTGGTTTTTGAAAATATAGGGCGTCAGTGTCGGTTTTTTAATATGAAGTGCGTCGTTATCGGTTTTTGACAATAGAAAGAGTCGGTGTCGGTTTTTGAAAATTAGTGGCGTCGTTATCGGTTTTTGAAAATAGAGGGCGTCAGTGTCGGTATTTTAATATAAAGTGCGTCGGTATCGGTTTTTGAAAATAGAGGGAGTCGGTGTCGGTTTTTTTAAATTAGTAGCGTCTGTGTCGGTTTTTTAATATCGGTTTCGGTTTTTTAAAATTCGTGGCGTCGTTATCGGTTTTTGAAAATAGAGGGCGTCAGTGTCGGTTTTTAAATATAAAGTGCGTCGTTATCGGTTTTTGAAAATCGAGGGCGTCGATATCGGTTTTTGAAAATAGAGGGCGTCAGTGTCGGTTTTTTAATATAAAGAGCCTCGTTATCGGTTTTTGAAAATAGAGGGCGTCGGTGTCAGTTTTTGAAAATTAGTTGCGTCGTTATCGGTTTTTGAAAAGAGAGGGCGTCAATGTAGGTTTTTTAATATAAAGTGCGTCGGTGTCGGTTTTTGAAAATTAGTGGCGTCGTTATCGGTTTTTGAAAATAGAGGGCGTCAATGTCGGTTTTTTAATATAAAGTGCGTCGGTTTCGTGTTTTTGTTAAAAAGTGTGTCGGTGACGGTTTTTGAAAATAGAGGGCGTCAGTGTCGGTTTTTAAATATAAAGGGCGTCGTTATCGGTTTTTGAAAAAAAGTGCGTCAGTGTCGGCTTTTTAATATAAAGAGCGTCGTTATCGGTTTCTAAAATTAGTGGCGTCGTTATCGGTTTTTGAAAATAGACGGCGTCAGTGTCGGTTTTTCAATATAAAGTGCGTCGGTGTCGGTTTTTGAAAATACGTGGCATCGACATCGGTTTTTGAAAATAGAGGGCGTCAGTGTCGGTTTTTTAATATAAAGTGCATCGGTGTCGGCTTTTGAAAATTAGTGGCGTCGTTATCGGTTTTTGAAAATAGAGGCCGTCAGTGTCGGTTTTTGAAAATTAGTTGCGTCGTTATCGGTTTTTGAAAATAGAGGGCGTCAGTGTCGGTTTTTTAATATAAAGAGCGTCGTTATCGGTTTTCGAAAATAGAGGGCGTCGGTGTCGGTTTTTGAAAATTAGTTTCGTCGTTATCGGTTTTTGAAAATAGAGGGCGTCAGTGTCGGTTTTTTAATATAAAGAGCGTCGTTATCGGTTTTTGAAAATAGAAGGCGTCGATATCGGTTTTTAAAATTAGTGGCGTCGTTATCGGTTTTTGAAAATAGACGGCGTCAGTGTCGATTTTTCAATATAAAGTGTGTCGGTGTCGGTTTTTGAAAATACGTGGCGTCGACATCGGTTTTTGAAAATAGAGGGCGTCAGTGTCGGTTTTTTAATATAAAGTGCGTCGGTATCGGTTTTTGAAAATTAGTGGCGTCGATATCGGTTTTTGAAAATAGAGGGCGTCAGTGTCGGTTTTTGAAAATTAGTTTCGTCGTTATCGGTTTTTGAAAATAGAGGGCGTCAATGTCGGTTTTTGAAAATTAGTTTCGTCGTTATCGGTTTTTGAAAATAGAGGGCGTCGGTGTCGGTTTTTGAAAATTAGTGGCGTCGTTATCGGTTTTTGAAAATTGAGGGCGTCAGTGTCGGTTTTTTAATATGAAGAGCGTCGGTGTCGGTTTTTGAAAATTAGTGGCGTCGTTATCGGTTTTTGAAAATAGAGGGCGTTAGTGTCGGTTTTTTAATATAAAGAGCGTCGTTATCGGTTTTTGAAAATAGAAGGCGTCGATATCGGTTTTTAAAATTAGAGGCGTCGTTATCGGTTTTTGAAAATAGACGGCGTCAGTGTCGGTTTTTCAATATAAAGAGCGTCTGTATCGGTTTTTGAAAATTAATGGCGTTGTTATCGGTTTTTGAAATAGAGGGCGTCAGTGTCGGTTTTTGAAAATTAGTTGCGTCGTTATCGGTTTTTGAAAATAGAGGGCGTCAATGTCGGTTTTCTAATAAAAAGTGCGTCGGTGTCGGTTTTTTGTTAAAAAGTGTGTCGGTGACGGTTTTTGAAAATATAGGGCGTCAGTGTCGGTTTTTGAAAATTATTGGCGTCGTTATCGGTTTTGAAAATAGAGGGCGTCAGTGTCGGTTTTTGAAAATTAGTTGCGTCGTTATCGGTTTTTTAAAATAGAGAGCGTCAATGTCGGTTTTTTAATAAAAAGTGCGTCGGTTTCGGTTTTTTGTTAAAAAGGGTGTCGGTGACGGTTTTTGAAAATAGAGGGCGTCAGTGTCGGTTTTTGAAAATTAGTGGCGTCGTTATCGGTTTTTGAAAATAGAGGGCGTCAGTGTCGGTATTTTAATATAAAGTGCGTCGGTGTCGGTTTTTGAAAATACGTGGCGTCGACATCGGTTTTTGAAAATAGAGGGCATCAGTGTCGGTTTTTTAATAGAATGTGCGTCAGTGTCGGTATTTGAAAATTAGTTTCGTCGTTATCGGTTTTTGAAAATAGAGGGCGTCAGTGTCGGTTTTTTAATATAAAGAGCGTCGTTATCGGTTTTTGAAAATAGAGGGCGTCGGTTTCGTGTTTTTGTTAAAAAGTGTGTCGGTGACGGTTTTTGAAAATAGAGGGCGTCAGTGTCGGTTTTTAAATATAAAGGGCGTCGTTATCGGTTTTTGAAAATAGAGGGCGTCGATATCGGTTTTTGAAAATAGAGGGCGTCAGTGTCGGTTTTTTAATATAAAGAGCGACGTTATCGGTTTTTGAAAATAGAAGGCGTCGATATCGGTTTTTAAAATTAGAGGCTTCGTTATCGGTTTTTGAAAATAGACGGCGTCAGTGTCGGTTTTTCAATATAAAGTGCGTCTGTGTCGGTTTTTGAAAATTCGTGGCGACGACATCGGTTTTTGAAAATAGAGGGCGTCAGTGTCGGTTTTTTAATATAAAGAGCGTCTGTATCGGTTTTTGAAAATTAATGGCGTTGTTATCGGTTTTTGAAATAGAGGGCGTCAGTGTCGGTTTTTGAAAATTAGTGGCGTCGTTATCGGTTTTTGAAAATAGAGGGCGTCAATGTCGGTTTTCTAATATAAAGTGCGTCGGTGTCGGTTTTTTGTTAAAAAGTGTGTCGGTGACGGTTTTTGAAAATATAGGGCGTCAGTGTCGGTTTTTGAAAATTATTGGCGTCGTTATCGGTTTTTGAAAATAGAGGGCGTCAGTGTCGGTTTTTGAAAATTAGTTGCGTCGTTATCGGTTTTTTAAAATAGAGAGCGTCAATGTCGGTTTTTTAATAAAAAGTGCGTCGGTTTCGGTTTTTTGTTAAAAAGGGTGTCGGTGACGGTTTTTGAAAATAGAGGGCGTCAGTGTCGGTTTTTGAAAATTAGTGGCGTCGTTATCGGTTTTTGAAAATAGCGGGCGTCAGTGTCGGTATTTTAATATAAAGTGCGTCGGTGTCGGTTTTTGAAAATACGTGGCGTCGACATCGGTTTTTGAAAATAGAGGGCGTCAGTGTCGGTTTTTTAATATAAAGTGCGTCGGTATCGGTTTTTGAAAATAGAAGGCGTCGATATCGGTTTTTAAAATTAGTGGCGTCGTTATCAGTTTTTGAAAATAGACGGCGTCAGTGTCGGTTTTTTAATATAAAGTGCGTCGGTGTCGGTTTTTGAAAATTAGTGGCATCGTTATCGGTTTTTGAAAATAGAGGGCGTCAGTGTCGGTTTTTTAATATAAAGTGCGTCGGTGTCGGTTTTTGAAAATTAGTGGCGTCGTTATTGGTTTTTGAAAATATAGGGCGTCAGTGTCGGTTTTTTAATATGAAGTGCGTCGTTATCGGTTTTTGACAATAGAAAGAGTCGGTGTCGGTTTTTGAAAATTAGTGGCGTCGTTATCGGTTTTTGAAAATAGAGGGCGTCAGTGTCGGTATTTTAATATAAAGTGCGTCGGTATCGGTTTTTGAAAATAGAGGGAGTCGGTGTCGGTTTTTTTAAATTAGTAGCGTCTGTGTCGGTTTTTTAATATCGGTTTCGGTTTTTTAAAATTCGTGGCGTCGTTATCGGTTTTTGAAAATAGAGGGCGTCAGTGTCGGTTTTTAAATATAAAGTGCGTCGTTATCGGTTTTTGAAAATCGAGGGCGTCGATATCGGTTTTTGAAAATAGAGGGCGTCAGTGTCGGTTTTTTAATATAAAGAGCCTCGTTATCGGTTTTTGAAAATAGAGGGCGTCGGTGTCAGTTTTTGAAAATTAGTTGCGTCGTTATCGGTTTTTGAAAAGAGAGGGCGTCAATGTAGGTTTTTTAATATAAAGTGCGTCGGTGTCGGTTTTTGAAAATTAGTGGCGTCGTTATCGGTTTTTGAAAATAGAGGGCGTCAATGTCGGTTTTTTAATATAAAGTGCGTCGGTTTCGTGTTTTTGTTAAAAAGTGTGTCGGTGACGGTTTTTGAAAATAGAGGGCGTCAGTGTCGGTTTTTAAATATAAAGGGCGTCGTTATCGGTTTTTGAAAAAAAGTGCGTCAGTGTCGGCTTTTTAATATAAAGAGCGTCGTTATCGGTTTCTAAAATTAGTGGCGTCGTTATCGGTTTTTGAAAATAGACGGCGTCAGTGTCGGTTTTTCAATATAAAGTGCGTCGGTGTCGGTTTTTGAAAATACGTGGCGTCGACATCGGTTTTTGAAAATAGAGGGCGTCAGTGTCGGTTTTTTAATATAAAGTGCATCGGTGTCGGCTTTTGAAAATTAGTGGCGTCGTTATCGGTTTTTGAAAATAGAGGCCGTCAGTGTCGGTTTTTGAAAATTAGTTGCGTCGTTATCGGTTTTTGAAAATAGAGGGCGTCAGTGTCGGTTTTTTAATATAAAGAGCGTCGTTATCGGTTTTCGAAAATAGAGGGCGTCGGTGTCGGTTTTTGAAAATTAGTTTCGTCGTTATCGGTTTTTGAAAATAGAGGGCGTCAGTGTCGGTTTTTTAATATAAAGAGCGTCGTTATCGGTTTTTGAAAATAGAAGGCGTCGATATCGGTTTTTAAAATTAGTGGCGTCGTTATCGGTTTTTGAAAATAGACGGCGTCAGTGTCGATTTTTCAATATAAAGTGTGTCGGTGTCGGTTTTTGAAAATACGTGGCGTCGACATCGGTTTTTGAAAATAGAGGGCGTCAGTGTCGGTTTTTTAATATAAAGTGCGTCGGTATCGGTTTTTGAAAATTAGTGGCGTCGATATCGGTTTTTGAAAATAGAGGGCGTCAGTGTCGGTTTTTGAAAATTAGTTTCGTCGTTATCGGTTTTTGAA
The DNA here is from genome assembly GCA_947562105.1 of Shargacucullia verbasci. NCBI lineage: Eukaryota > Metazoa > Arthropoda > Insecta > Lepidoptera > Noctuidae > Shargacucullia > Shargacucullia verbasci. The sequence continues at coordinate 114,620 of OX387289.1, read as the reverse complement.
AATAGAGGGCGTCAATGTCGGTTTTTGAAAATTAGTTTCGTCGTTATCGGTTTTTGAAAATAGAGGGCGTCAGTGTCGGTTTTTGAAAATTAGTGGCGTCGTTATCGGTTTTTTAAAATAGACGGCGTCAGTGTCGATTTTTCAATATAAAGTGCGTTGGTGTCGGTTTTTGAAAATACGTGGTGTCGACATCGGTTTTTGAAAATAGAGGGCGTCAGTGTCGGTTTTTTAAAATAAAGTGCGTCGGTATCGGTTTTTGAAAATTAGTGGCGTCGATATCGGTTTTTGAAAATAGAGGGCGTCAGTGTCGGTTTTTGAAAATTAGTTTCGTCGGTATCGGTTTTTGAAAATTAGTGGCGTCGATATCGGTTTTTGAAAATAGAGGGCGACAGTGTCGGTTTTTTAATATAAAGTGCGTCGGTATCGGTTTTTGAAAATTAGTGGCGTTGTTATCGGTTTTTGAAAATAAAGGGCGTCAGTGTCGGTTTTTTAATATAAAGTGCGTCGGTGTCGGTTTTTTGAAAATTCGTGGCGTCGATATCGGTTTTTGAAAATAGAGGGCGTCAGTGTCGGTTTTTGAATAAAAAGTGCGTCGGTATCGGTTTTTGAAAATTTGTGGCGTCGATATCGGTTTATGAAAATAGAGGGCGTCAGTGTCGGTTTTTGAAAATTAGTTTCGTCGTTATCGGTTTTTGAAAATAGAGGGCGTCAGTGTCGGTTTTTGAAAATTAGTGGCGTCGTTATCGGTTTTTGAAAATAGAGGGCGTCAGTGTCGGTTTTTGAAAATTAGTGGCGTCGTTATCGGTTTTTGAAAATAGAGGGCGTCAGTGTCGGTTTTTGAAAATTAGTGGCGTCGTTATCGGTTTTTTAAAATAGAAGGCGTCAGTGTCGGTTTTTTAATATAAAATGCGTCGGTATCGGTTTTTGAAAATTAGTGGCGTCGATATCGGTTTTTGAAAATAGAGGGCGACAGTTTCGGTTTTTTAATATAAAGTGCGTCGGTATCGGTTTTTGAAAATTAGTGGCGTTGTTATCGGTTTTTGAAAATAAAGGGCGTCACTGTCGGTTTTTTAATATAAAGTGCGTCGGTGTCGGTTTTTTGAAAATTCGTGGCGTCGATATCGGTTTTTGAAAATAGAGGGCGTCAGTGTCGGTTTTTTAATATAAAGAGCGTCGTTATCGGTTTTTGAAAATAGAGGGCGTCGGTGTCAGTTTTTGAAAATTAGTTGCGTCGTTTTCGGTTTTTGAAAATAGAGGGCGTCAATATCGGTTTTTTTATATAAAGTGCGTCGGTGTCGGTTTTTGAAAATTTGTAGCGTCGTTATCGGTTTTTGAAAATAGAGGGCGTCAGTGTCGGTTTTTTAATATAAAGAGCGTCGTTATCGGTTTTTGAAAATAGAGGGCGTCGGTGTCAGTTTTTGAAAATTAGTTGCGTCGTTATCGGTTTTTGAAAATAGAGGGCGTCAATGTCGGTTTTTTAATATAAAGTGCGTCGGTTTCGGTTTTTTGTTAAAAAGTGTGTTGGTGACGGTTTTTGAAAATAGAGGGCGTCAGTGTCGGTTTTTGAAAATAGAGGGCGTCGTTATCGGTTTTTGAAAATAGAGGGCGTCGATATCGGTTTTTGAAAATAGAGGGCGTCAGTGTCGGTTTTTTAAAATAAAGTGTGTCGGTGTAGGTTATTGAAAATTAGTGGCGTCGTTATCGGTTTTTGAAAATAGAGGGCGTCAGTGTCGGTTTTTTAATATAAAGAGCGTCGTTATAAGTTTTTGAAAATAGAAGGCGTCGATATCGGTTTTTAAAATTAGTGGCGTCGTTATCGGTTTTTGAAAATAGACGGCGTCAGGTTGTCAGTTTTTCAATATAAAGTGCGTCAGTGTCGATTTTTGAAAATTAGTTTCGTCGTTATCGGTTTTTGAAAATAGCGGGCGTCGATATCGGTTTTTTAAAATTAGTGGCGTCAGTGTCGGTTTTTTAAAATAAAGTGTGTCGGTGTAGGTTATTGAAAATTAGTGGCGTCGTTATCGGTTTTTAAAATAGAAGGCGTCGATATCGGTTTTTAAAATTAGTGGCGTCGTTATCGGTTTTTGAAAATAGAGGGCGTCGGTGTCGGTTTTTGAAAATTAGTGGCGTCGTTATCGGTTTTTGAAAATAGAGGGCGTCAGTGTCGGTTTTTTAATATAAAGAGCGTCGGTATCGGTTTTTGAAAATTAGTGGCGTTGTTATCGGTTTTTGAAAATAGAGGGCGTCAGTGTCGGTTTTTGAAAATTAGTTGCGTCGTTATCGGTTTATGAAAATAGAGGGCGTCAGTGTCGGTTTTTTAATATAAAGAGCGTCGTTATCGGTTTTTGAAAATTAGTTTCGTCGTTATCGGTTTTTGAAAAAAGAGGGCGTCAGTGTCGGTTTTTTAATATAAAGAGCGTCGTTATCGGTTTTTGAAAATAGAAGGCGGTTTTAAAAATAGAGGGCGTCAGTGTCGGTTTTTTAATATAAAGTGCGTCGGTGTCGGTTTTTGAAAATGAGTTTCGTCGTTATCGGTTTTTGAAAATAGAGGGCGTCAGTGTCGGTTTTTTAATATAAAATGGGTCGGTATCGGTTTTTGAAAATTAGTGGCGTCGATATCGGTTTTTGAAAATAGAGGGCGACAGTGTCGGTTTTTTAATATAAAGTGCGTCGGTATCGGTTTTTGAAAATTAGTGGCGTTGTTATCGGTTTTTGAAAATAAAGGGCGTCAGTGTCGGTTTTTTAATATAAAGTGCGTCGGTGTCGGTTTTTTGAAAATTCGTGGCGTCGATATCGGTTTTTGAAAATAAAGGGCGTCAGTGTCGGTTTTTTAATATAAAGAGCGTCGTTATCGGTTTTTGAAAATAGAGGGCGTCGGTGTCAGTTTTTGAAAATTAGTTGCGTCGTTTTCGGTTTTTGAAAATAGAGGGCGTCAATATCGGTTTTTTAATATAAAGTGCGTCGGTGTCGGTTTTTGAAAATTAGTAGCGTCGTTATCGGTTTTTGAAAATAGAGGGCGTCAGTGTCGGTTTTTTAATATAAAGAGCGTCGTTATCGGTTTTTGAAAATAGAGGGCGTCGGTGTCAGTTTTTGAAAATTAGTTGCGTCGTTATCGGTTTTTGAAAATAGAGGGCGTCAATGTCGGTTTTTTAATATAAAGTGCGTCGGTTTCGGTTTTTCGTTAAAAAGTGTGTCGGTGACGGTTTTTGAAAATAGAGGGCGTCAGTGTCGGTTTTTGAAAATAGAGGGCTTCGATATCGGTTTTTGAAAATAGAGGGCGTCAGTGTCGGTTTTTTAAAATAAAGTGTGTCGGTGTAGGTTATTGAAAATTAGTGGCGTCGTTATCGGTTTTTGAAAATAGAGGGCGTCAGTGTCGGTTTTTTAATATAAAGAGCGTCGTTATCGGTTTTTGAAAATAGAAGGCGTCGATATCGGTTTTTAAAATTAGTGGCGTCGTTATCGGTTTTTGAAAATAGACGGCGTCAGTGTCGGTTTTTTAATATAAAGTGCGTCGGTGTCGGTTTTTGAAAATTAGTGACGTCGTTATCGGTTATTGAAAATAGAGGGCGTCAGTGTCGGTTTTTTAATATAAAGTGCGTCGGTGTCGGCTTTTGAAAATTAGTGGCGTCGTTATCGGTTTTTGAAAATAGAGGGCGTCAGTATCGGTTCTTTTATATAAAGTGCGTCGGTGTCGGTCTTTGAAAATTAGTGGCGTCGTTATCGGTTTTTGAAAATATAGGGCGTCAGTGTCGGTTTTTTAATATAAAGTGCGTCGTTATCGGTTTTTGACAATAGAAAGCGTCGGTGTCGGTTTTTGAAAATTAGTGGCGTCGTTATCGGTTTTTGAAAATAGAGGGCGTCAGTGTCGGTATTTTAATATAAAGTGCGTCGGTATCGGTTTTTGAAAATAGAGGGAGTCGGTGTCGGTTTTTTTAAATTAGTAGCGTCTGTGTCGGTTTTTTAATATCGGTTTCGGTTTTTGAAAATTCGTGGCGTCGTTATCGGTTTTTGAAAATAGAGGGCGTCGGTGTCAGTTTTTGAAAATTAGTTGCGTCGTTATCGGTTTTTGAAAATCGAGGGCGTCGATATCGGTTTTTGAAAATAGAGGGCGTCAGTGTCGGTTTTTTAATATAAAGAGCGTCGTTATCGGTTTTTAAAAATAGAGGGTGTCGGTGTCAGTTTTTGAAAATTCGTGGCGTCGTTATCGGTTTTTGAAAATAGCGGGCGTCGGTGTCAGTTTTTGAAAATTAGTTGCGTCGTTATCGGTTTTTGAAAATCGAGGGCGTCGATATCGGTTTTTGAAAATAGAGGGCGTCAGTGTCGGTTTTTTAATATAAAGAGCGTCGTTATCGGTTTTTAAAAATAGAAGGCGTCGGTGTCAGTTTTTGAAAATTAGTTGCGTCGTTATCAGTTTTTGAAAATAGAGGGCGTCAATGTCGGTTTTTTAATATAAAGTGCGTCGGTTTCGTGTTTTTGTTAAAAAGTGTGTCGGTGACGGTTTTTGAAAATAGAGGGCGTCAGTGTCGGTTTTTAAATATAAAGGGCGTCGTTATCGGTTTTTGAAAAAAAGTGCGTCAGTGTCGGCTTTTTAATATAAAGAGCGTCGTTATCGGTTTTTGAAAATTAGTTGCGTCGTTATCGGTTTTTGAAAATAGAGGGCGTCAGTGTCGGTTTTTGAAAATTAGTTGCGTCGTTATCGGTTTTTGAAAATAGACGGCGTCATTGTCGGTTTTTTAATATAAAGAGCGTCGTTATCGGTTTTCGAAAATAGAGGGCGTCGGTGTCGGTTTTTGAAAATTAGTTTCGTCGTTATCGGTTTTTGAAAATTAGTTTCGTCGTTATCGGTTTTTGAAAATAGAGGGCGTCAGTGTCGGTTTTTTAATATAAAGAGCGTCGGTTTCGGTTTTTTGTTAAAAAGTGTGTCGGTGACGGTTTTTGAAAATAGAGGGCGTCAGTGTCGGTTTTTGAAAATAGAGGGCGTCGTTATCGGTTTTTGAAAATAGAGGGCGTCGATATCGGTTTTTGAAAATAGAGGGCGTCAGTGTCGGTTTTTGAAAATAAAGTGTGTCGGTGTAGGTTATTGAAAATTAGTGGCGTCGTTATCGGTTTTTGAAAATAGAGGGCGTCAGTGTCGGTTTTTTAATATAAAGAGCGTCGTTATCGGTTTTTGAAAATAGAGGGCGTCGGTGTCGGTTTTTGAAAATTAGTTTCGTCGTTATCGGTTTTTGTAAATAGAGGGCGTCAGTGTCGGTTTTATAATATAAAGAGCGTCGTTATCGGTTTTTGAAAATAGAAGGCGGTTTTTGAAAATAGAGGGCGTCAGTGTCGGTTCTTTAATATAAAGTGCGTCGGTGTCGGTTTTTGAAAATAGAGGGAGTCGGTATCGGTTTTTGAAAATAGAGGGCGTCAGTGTCGTTTTTTTTATATAAAGTGCGTCTGTGTCGGTTTTTGAAAATAAGTGGCGTCATTACCGGTTTTTGAAAATAGACGGCGTCAGTGTCGGTTTTTTAATATAAAAAGCGTCGGTATCGGTTTTTGAAAATAGAGGGCGTCAGTGTCGGTATTTTAATGAATAGGGCGTCGGTATCGGTTTTTGAAAATAGACGGCGTCAGTGTCGGTTTTTTAATATAAAGTGCGTCGGTATCGGTTTTTGAAAATTAGTGGCGTCGTTATCGGTTATTGAAAATAGAGGGCGTCAGTGTCGGTTTTTTTATATAAAGTGCGTCGGTGTCGGCTTTTGAAAATTAGTGGCGTCGTTATCGATTTTTGAAAATAGAGGGCGTCAGTATCGGTTTTTTTATATAAAGTGCGTCGGTGTCGGTTTTTGAAAATTAGTTTCGTCGTTATCGGTTTTTGAAAATAGAGGGCGTCAGTGTCGGTTTTTGAAAATTAGTGGCGTCGTTATCGGTTTTTGAAAATAGAAGGCGTCAGTGTCGGTTTTTTAATATAAAATGCGTCGGTATCGGTTTTTGAAAATTAGTGGCGTCGATATCGGTTTTTGAAAATAGAGGGCGACAGTGTCGGTTTTTTAATATAAAGTGCGTCGGTATCGGTTTTTGTAAATTAGTGGCGTTGTTATCGGTTTTTGAAAATAAAGGGCGTCACTGTCGGTTTTTTAATATAAAGTGCGTCGGTGTCGGTTTTTTGAAAATTCGTGGCGTCGATATCGGTTTTTGAAAATAGAGGGCGTCAGTGTCGGTTTTTTAATATAAAGAGCGTCGTTATCGGTTTTTGAAAATAGAGGGCGTCGGTGTCAGTTTTTGAAAATTAGTTGCGTCGTTTTCGGTTTTTGAAAATAGAGGGCGTCAATATCGGTTTTTTTATATAAAGTGCGTCGGTGTCGGTTTTTGAAAATTTGTAGCGTCGTTATCGGTTTTTGAAAATAGAGGGCGTCAGTGTCGGTTTTTTAATATAAAGAGCGTCGTTATCGGTTTTTGAAAATAGAGGGCGTCGGTGTCAGTTTTTGAAAATTAGTTGCGTCGTTATCGGTTTTTGAAAATAGAGAGCGTCAATGTCGGTTTTTTAATATAAAGTGCGTCGGTTTCGGTTTTTTGTTAAAAAGTGTGTCGGTGACGGTTTTTGAAAATAGAGGGCGTCAGTGTCGGTTTTTGAAAATAGAGGGCGTCGTTATCGGTTTTTGAAAATAGAGGGCGTCGATATCGGTTTTTGAAAATAGAGGGCGTCAGTGTCGGTTTTTTAAAATAAAGTGTGTCGGTGTAGGTTATTGAAAATTAGTGGCGTCGTTATCGGTTTTTGAAAATAGAGGGCGTCAGTGTCGGTTTTTTAATATAAAGAGCGTCGTTATAAGTTTTTGAAAATAGAAGGCGTCGATATCGGTTTTTAAAATTAGTGGCGTCGTTATCGGTTTTTGAAAATAGACGGCGTCAGGTTGTCAGTTTTTCAATATAAAGTGCGTCAGTGTCGATTTTTGAAAATTAGTTTCGTCGTTATCGGTTTTTGAAAATAGCGGGCGTCGATATCGGTTTTTTAAAATTAGTGGCGTCAGTGTCGGTTTTTTAAAATAAAGTGTGTCGGTGTAGGTTATTGAAAATTAGTGGCGTCGTTATCGGTTTTTAAAATAGAAGGCGTCGATATCGGTTTTTAAAATTAGTGGCGTCGTTATCGGTTTTTGAAAATAGAGGGCGTCGGTGTCGGTTTTTGAAAATTAGTGGCGTCGTTATCGGTTTTTGAAAATAGAGGGCGTCAGTGTCGGTTTTTTAATATAAAGTGCGTCGGTATCGGTTTTTGAATATTAGTGGCGTCGATATCGGTTTTTGAAAATAGAGGGCGTCAGTGTCGGTTTTTGAAAATTAGTTTCGTCGTTATCGGTTTTTGAAAATAGGGGGCGTCAGTGTCGGTTTTTGAATAAAAAGTGCGTCGGTATCGGTTTTTGAAAATTCGTGGCGTCGATATCGGTTTATGAAAATAGAGGGCGTCAGTGTCGGTTTTTGAAAATTAGTTTCGTCGTTATCGGTTTTTGAAAATAGAGGGCGTCAGTGTCGGTTTTTGAAAATTAGTGGCGTCGTTAACGGTTTTTGAAAATAGAGGGCGTCAGTGTCGGTTTTTGAAAATTAGTGGCGTCGTTATCGGTTTTTGAAAATAGAGGGCGTCAGTGTCGGTATTTTAATATAAAGTGCGTCGGTATCGGTTTTTGAAAATAGAGGGAGTCGGTGTCGGTTTTTTTAAATTAGTAGCGTCTGTGTCGGTTTTTTAATATCGGTTTCGGTTTTTGAAAATTCGTGGCGTCGTTATCGGTTTTTGAAAATAGAGGGCGTCAGTGTCTGTTTTTAAATATAAAGGGCGTCGTTATCGGTTTTTGAAAATAGAGGGCGTCGGTGTCAGTTTTTGAAAATTAGTTGCGTCGTTATCGGTTTTTGAAAAGAGAGGGCGTCAATGTCGGTTTTTTAATATAAAGTGCGTCGGTGTCGGTTTTTGAAAATTAGTGGCGTCGTTATCGGTTTTTGAAAATAGAGGGCGTTAGTGTCGGTTTTTTAATATAAAGAGCGTCGTTATCGGTTTTTGAAAATAGAAGGCGTCGATATCGGTTTTTAAAATTAGAGGTGTCGTTATCGGTTTTTGAAAATAGACGGCGTCAGTGTCGGTTTTTCAATATAAAGAGCGTCTGTATCGGTTTTTGAAAATTAATGGCGTTGTTATCGGTTTTTGAAATAGAGGGCGTCAGTGTCGGTTTTTGAAAATTAGTTGCGTCGTTATCGGTTTTTGAAAATAGAGGGCGTCAATGTCGGTTTTCTAATAAAAAGTGCGTCGGTGTCGGTTTTTTGTTAAAAAGTGTGTCGGTGACGGTTTTTGAAAATATAGGGCGTCAGTGTCGGTTTTTGAAAATTATTGGCGTCGTTATCGGTTTTGAAAATAGAGGGCGTCAGTGTCGGTTTTTGAAAATTAGTTGCGTCGTTATCGGTTTTTTAAAATAGAGAGCGTCAATGTCGGTTTTTTAATAAAAAGTGCGTCGGTTTCGGTTTTTTGTTAAAAAGGGTGTCGGTGACGGTTTTTGAAAATAGAGGGCGTCAGTGTCGGTTTTTGAAAATTAGTGGCGTCGTTATCGGTTTTTGAAAATAGAGGGCGTCAGTGTCGGTATTTTAATATAAAGTGCGTCGGTGTCGGTTTTTGAAAATACGTGGCGTCGACATCAGTTTTTGAAAATAGAGGGCATCAGTGTCGGTTTTTTAATAGAATGTGCGTCAGTGTCGGTATTTGAAAATTAGTTTCGTCGTTATCGGTTTTTGAAAATAGAGGGCGTCAGTGTCGGTTTTTTAATATAAAGAGCGTCGTTATCGGTTTTTGAAAATAGAGGGCGTCGGTTTCGTGTTTTTGTTAAAAAGTGTGTCGGTGACGGTTTTTGAAAATAGAGGGCGTCAGTGTCGGTTTTTAAATATAAAGGGCGTCGTTATCGGTTTTTGAACATAGAGGGCGTCGATATCGGTTTTTGAAAATAGAGGGCGTCAGTGTCGGTTTTTTAATATAAAGAGCGACGTTATCGGTTTTTGAAAATAGAAGGCGTCGATATCGGTTTTTAAAATTAGAGGCTTCGTTATCGGTTTTTGAAAATAGACGGCGTCAGTGTCGGTTTTTCAATATAAAGTGCGTCTGTGTCGGTTTTTGAAAATTCGTGGCGACGACATCGGTTTTTGAAAATAGAGGGCGTCAGTGTCGGTTTTTTAATATAAAGAGCGTCTGTATCGGTTTTTGAAAATTAATGGCGTTGTTATCGGTTTTTGAAATAGAGGGCGTCAGTGTCGGTTTTTGAAAATTAGTTGCGTCGTTATCGGTTTTTGAAAATAGAGGGCGTCAATGTCGGTTTTCTAATATAAAGTGCGTCGGTGTCGGTTTTTTGTTAAAAAGTGTGTCGGTGACGGTTTTTGAAAATATAGGGCGTCAGTGTCGGTTTTTGAAAATTATTGGCGTCGTTATCGGTTTTTGAAAATAGAGGGCGTCAGTGTCGGTTTTTGAAAATTAGTTGCGTCGTTATCGGTTTTTTAAAATAGAGAGCGTCAATGTCGGTTTTTTAATAAAAAGTGCGTCGGTTTCGGTTTTTTGTTAAAAAGGGTGTCGGTGACGGTTTTTGAAAATAGAGGGCGTCAGTGTCGGTTTTTGAAAATTAGTGGCGTCGTTATCGGTTTTTGAAAATAGCGGGCGTCAGTGTCGGTATTTTAATATAAAGTGCGTCGGTGTCGGTTTTTGAAAATACGTGGCGTCGACATCGGTTTTTGAAAATAGAGGGCGTCAGTGTCGGTTTTTTAATATAAAGTGCGTCGGTATCGGTTTTTGAAAATAGAAGGCGTCGATATCGGTTTTTAAAATTAGTGGCGTCGTTATCAGTTTTTGAAAATAGACGGCGTCAGTGTCGGTTTTTTAATATAAAGTGCGTCGGTGTCGGTTTTTGAAAATTAGTGGCATCGTTATCGGTTTTTGAAAATAGAGGGCGTCAGTGTCGGTTTTTTAATATAAAGTGCGTCGGTGTCGGTTTTTGAAAATTAGTGGCGTCGTTATTGGTTTTTGAAAATATAGGGCGTCAGTGTCGGTTTTTTAATATGAAGTGCGTCGTTATCGGTTTTTGACAATAGAAAGAGTCGGTGTCGGTTTTTGAAAATTAGTGGCGTCGTTATCGGTTTTTGAAAAAAGAGGGCGTCAGTGTCGGTTTTTTAATATAAAGAGCGTCGTTATCGGTTTTTTAAAATAGAAGGCGTCGATATCGGTTTTTAAAATTAGAGGCGTCGTTATCGGTTTTTGAAAATAGACGGCGTCAGTGTCGGTTTTTCAATATAAAGTGCGTCTGTGTCGGTTTTTGAAAATTCGTGGCGACGACATCGGTTTTTTAAAATAGAGGGCGTCAGTGTCGGTTTTTTAATATAAAGAGCGTCTGTATCGGTTTTTGAAAATAGAGGGCGTCAATGTCGGTTTTCTAATATAAAGTGCGTCGGTGTCGGTTTTTTGTTAAAAAGTGTGTCGGTGACGGTTTTTGAAAATATAGGGCGTCAGTGTCGGTTTTTGAAAATTATTGGCGTCGTTATCGGTTTTTGAAAATAGAGGGCGTCAGTGTCGGTTTTTGAAAATTAGTTGCGTCGTTATCGGTTTTTTAAAATAGAGAGCGTCAATGTCGGTTTTTTAATAAAAAGTGCGTCGTTTTCGGTTTTTTGTTAAAAAGGGTGTCGGTGACGGTTTTTGAAAATAGAGGGCGTCAGTGTCGGTTTTTGAAAATTAGTGGCGTCGTTATCGGTTTTTGAAAATAGAGGGCGTCAGTGTCGGTATTTTAATATAAAGTGCGTCGGTGTCGGTTTTTGAAAATACGTGACGTCGACATCGGTTTTTGAAAATAGAGGGCATCAGTGTCGGTTTTTTAATATAAAGTGCGTCGGTATCGGTTTTTGAAAATTAGTGGCGTCGATATCGGTTTTTGAAAATAGAGGGCGTCAGTGTCGGTTTTTTAATATAAAGAGCGTCGTTATCGGTTTTTGAAAATAGAGGGCGTCGGTGTCAGTTTTTGAAAATTAGTTGCGTCGTTATCGGTTTTTGAAAATAGAGGGCGTCGGTGTCGGTTTTTGAAAATTAGTTTCGTCGTTATCGGTTTTTGAAAATAGAGGGCGTCGGTTTCGTGTTTTTGTTAAAAAGTGTGTCGGTGACGGTTTTTGAAAATAGAGGGCGTCAGTGTCGGTTTTTAAATATAAAGGGCGTCGTTATCGGTTTTTGAAAATAGAGGGCGTCGATATCGGTTTTTGAAAATAGAGGGCGTCAGTGTCGGTTTTTTAATATAAAGGTCGTCGTTATCGGTTTTTGAAAATAGAAGGCGTCGATATCGGTTTTTAAAATTAGAGGCGTCGTTATCGGTTTTTGAAAATAGACGGCGTCAGTGTCGGTTTTTCAATATAAAGTGCGTCTGTGTCGGTTTTTGAAAATTCGTGGCGACGACATCGGTTTTTGAAAATAGAGGGCGTCAGTGTCGGTTTTTGAAAATTAGTTGCGTCGTTATCGGTTTTTTAAAATAGAGAGCGTCAATGTCGGTTTTTTAATAAAAAGTGCGTCGGTTTCGATTTTTTGTTAAAAAGGGTGTCGGTGACGGTTTTTGAAAATAGAGGGCGTCAGTGTCGGTTTTTGAAAATTAGTGGCGTCGTTATCGGTTTTTGAAAATAGAGGGCGTCAGTGTCGGTATTTTAATATAAAGTGCGTCGGTGTCGGTTTTTGAAAATACGTGGCGTCGACATCGGTTTTTGAAAATAGAGGGCTTCAGTGTCGGTTTTTTAATATAAAGTGCGTCGGTATCGGTTTTTGAAAATTAGTGGCGTCGATATCGGTTTTTGAAAATAGAGGGCGTCAGTGTCGGTTTTTGAAAATTAGTTTCGTCGTTATCGGTTTTTGAAAATAGAGGGCGTCAGTGTCGGTTTTTTAATATAAAGAGCGTCGTTATCGGTTTTTGAAAATAGAGGGCGTCGGTGTCGGTTTTTGAAAATTAGTTTCGTCGTTATCGGTTTTTGAAAATAGAGGGCGTCAGTGTCGGTTTTTGAAAATTAGTGGCGTCGTTATCGGTTTTTGAAAAATGAGGGCGTCAGTGTCGGTTTTTGAAAATTAGTGGCGTCGTTATCGGTTTTTGAAAATAGAGGGCGTCAGTGTCGGTTTTTGAAAATTAGTGGCGTCGTTATCGGTTTTTGAAAATAGAAGGCGTCAGTGTCGGTTTTTTAATATAAAATGCGTCGGTATCGGTTTTTGAAAATTAGTGGCGTCGATATCGGTTTTTGAAAATAGAGGGCGACAGTGTCGGTTTTTTAATATAAAGTGCGTCGGTATCGGTTTTTGAAAATTAGTGGCGTTGTTATCGGTTTTTGAAAATAAAGGGCGTCAGTGTCGGTTTTTTAATATAAAGTGCGTCGGTGTCGGTTTTTTGAAAATTCGTGGCGTCGATATCGGTTTTTGAAAATAAAGGGCGTCAGTGTCGGTTTTTTAATATAAAGTGCGTCGGTGTCGGTTTTTTGAAAATTCGTGGCGTCGATATCGGTTTTTGAAAATAGAGGAAGTCGGTGTCAGTTTTTGAAAATTAGTTGCGTCGTTATCGGTTTTTGAAAAGAGAGGGCGTCAATGTAGGTTTTTTAATATAAAGTGCGTCGGTGTCGGTTTTTGAAAATTAGTGGCGTCGTTATCGGTTTTTGAAAATAGAGGGCGTCAGTGTCGGTTTTTTAATATAAAGAGCGTCGTTATCGGTTTTTAAAAATAGAGGGCGTCGGTGTCAGTTTTTGAAAATTAGTTGCGTCGTTATCAGTTTTTGAAAATAGAGGGCGTCAATGTCGGTTTTTTAATATAAAGTGCGTCGGTTTCGTGTTTTTGTTAAAAAGTGTGTCGGTGACGGTTTTTGAAAATAGAGGGCGTCAGTGTCGGTTTTTAAATATAAAGGGCGTCGTTATCGGTTTTTGAAAAAAAGTGCGTCAGTGTCGGCTTTTTAATATAAAGAGCGTCGTTATCGGTTTCTAAAATTAGTGGCGTCGTTATCGGTTTTTGAAAATAGACGGCGTCAGTGTCGGTTTTTCAATATAAAGTGCGTCGGTGTCGGTTTTTGAAAATACGTGGCGTCGACATCGGTTTTTGAAAATAGAGGGCGTCAGTGTCGGTTTTTTAATATAAAGTGCGTCGGTGTCGGCTTTTGAAAATTAGTGGCGTCGTTATCGGGTTTTGAAAATAGAGGGCGTCAGTATCGGTTTTTTATATAAAGTGCGTCGGTGTCGGTCTTTGAAAATTAGTGGCGTCGTTATCGGTTTTTGAAAATATAGGGCGTCAGTGTCGGTTTTTTAATATAAAGTGCGTCGTTATCGGTTTTTGACAATAGAAAGCGTCGGTGTCGGTTTTTGAAAATTAGTGGCGTCGTTATCGGTTTTTGAAAATAGAGGGCGTCAGTGTCGGTTTTTGAAAATTAGTTGCGTCGTTATCGGTTTTTGAAAATAGAAGGCGTCAGTGTCGGTTTTTTAATATAAAGAGCGTCGTTATCGGTTTTCGAAAATAGAGGGCGTCGGTGTCGGTTTTTGAAAATTAGTTTCGTCGTTATCGGTTTTTGAAAATAGAGGGCGTCAGTGTCGGTTTTTTAATATAAAGAGCGTCGTTATCGGTTTTTGAAAATAGAAGGCGTCGATATCGGTTTTTAAAATTAGTGGCGTCGTTATCGGTTTTTGAAAATAGACGGCGTCAGTGTCGATTTTTCAATATAAAGTGTGTCGGTGTCGGTTTTTGAAAATACGTGGCGTCGACATCGGTTTTTGAAAATAGAGGGCGTCAGTGTCGGTTTTTTAATATAAAGTGCGTCGGTATCGGTTTTTGAAAATAAGTGGCGTCGATATCGGTTTTTGAAAATAGAGGGCGTCAGTGTCGGTTTTTGAAAATTAGTTTCGTCGTTATCGGTTTTTGAAAATAGAGGGCGTCAGTGTCGTATTTTGAAAATTAGTTTCGTCGTTATCGGTTTTTGAAAATAGAGGGCGTCAGTGTCGGTTTTTGAAAATTAGTGGCGTCGTTATCGGTTTTTTAAAATAGACGGCGTCAGTGTCGATTTTTCAATATAAAGTGCGTTGGTGTCGGTTTTTGAAAATACGTGGCGTCGACATCGGTTTTTGAAAATAGAGGGCGTCAGTGTCGGTTTTTTAAAATAAAGTGCGTCGGTATCGGTTTTTGAAAATTAGTGGCGTCGATATCGGTTTTTGAAAATAGAGGGCGTCAGTGTCGGTTTTTGAAAATTAGTTTCGTCGGTATCGGTTTTTGAAAATTAGTGGCGTCGATATCGGTTTTTGAAAATAGAGGGCGACAGTGTCGGTTTTTTAATATAAAGTGCGTCGGTATCGGTTTTTGAAAATTATTTGCGTCGTTATCGGTTTTTGAAAATAGAGGGCGTCAGTGTCGGTTTTTTAATATAAAGAGCGTCGTTATCGGTTTTCGAAAATAGAGGGCGTCGGTGTCGGTTTTTGAAAATTAGTTTCGTCGTTATCGGTTTTTGAAAATAGAGGGCGTCAGTGTCGGTTTTTTAATATAAAGAGCGTCGTTATCGGTTTTTGAAAATAGAAGGCGTCGATATCGGTTTTTAAAATTAGTGGCGTCGTTATCGGTTTTTGAAAATAGACGGCGTCAGTGTCGATTTTTCAATATAAAGTGTGTCGGTGTCGGTTTTTGAAAATACGTGGCGTCGACATCGGTTTTTGAAAATAGAGGGCGTCAGTGTCGGTTTTTTAATATAAAGTGCGTCGGTGTCGGTTTTTTGAAAATTCGTGGCGTCGATATCGGTTTTTGAAAATAAAGGGCGTCAGTGTCGGTTTTTTAATATAAAGTGCGTCGGTGTCGGTTTTTTGAAAATTCGTGGCGTCGATATCGGTTTTTGAAAATAGAGGAAGTCGGTGTCAGTTTTTGAAAATTAGTTGCGTCGTTATCGGTTTTTAAAAAGAGAGGGCGTCAATGTAGGTTTTTTAATATAAAGTGCGTCGGTGTCGGTTTTTGAAAATTAGTGGCGTCGTTATCGGTTTTTGAAAATAGAGGGCGTCAGTGTCGGTTTTTTAATATAAAGAGCGTCGTTATCGGTTTTTAAAAATAGAGGGCGTCGGTGTCAGTTTTTGAAAATTAGTTGCGTCGTTATCAGTTTTTGAAAATAGAGGGCGTCAATGTCGGTTTTTTAATATAAAGTGCGTCGGTTTCGTGTTTTTGTTAAAAAGTGTGTCGGTGACGGTTTTTGAAAATAGAGGGCGTCAGTGTCGGTTTTTAAATATAAAGGGCGTCGTTATCGGTTTTTGAAAAAAAGTGCGTCAGTGTCGGCTTTTTAATATAAAGAGCGTCGTTATCGGTTTCTAAAATTAGTGGCGTCGTTATCGGTTTTTGAAAATAGACGGCGTCAGTGTCGGTTTTTCAATATAAAGTGCGTCGGTGTCGGTTTTTGAAAATACGTGGCGTCGACATCGGTTTTTGAAAATAGAGGGCGTCAGTGTCGGTTTTTTAATATAAAGTGCGTCGGTGTCGGCTTTTGAAAATTAGTGGCGTCGTTATCGGGTTTTGAAAATAGAGGGCGTCAGTATCGGTTTTTTATATAAAGTGCGTCGGTGTCGGTCTTTGAAAATTAGTGGCGTCGTTATCGGTTTTTGAAAATATAGGGCGTCAGTGTCGGTTTTTTAATATAAAGTGCGTCGTTATCGGTTTTTGACAATAGAAAGCGTCGGTGTCGGTTTTTGAAAATTAGTGGCGTCGTTATCGGTTTTTGAAAATAGAGGGCGTCAGTGTCGGTTTTTGAAAATTAGTTGCGTCGTTATCGGTTTTTGAAAATAGAGGGCGTCAGTGTCGGTTTTTTAATATAAAGAGCGTCGTTATCGGTTTTCGAAAATAGAGGGCGTCGGTGTCGGTTTTTGAAAATTAGTTTCGTCGTTATCGGTTTTTGAAAATAGAGGGCGTCAGTGTCGGTTTTTTAATATAAAGAGCGTCGTTATCGGTTTTTGAAAATAGAAGGCGTCGATATCGGTTTTTAAAATTAGTGGCGTCGTTATCGGTTTTTGAAAATAGACGGCGTCAGTGTCGATTTTTCAATATAAAGTGTGTCGGTGTCGGTTTTTGAAAATACGTGGCGTCGACATCGGTTTTTGAAAATAGAGGGCGTCAGTGTCGGTTTTTTAATATAAAGTGCGTCGGTATCGGTTTTTGAAAATAAGTGGCGTCGACATCGGTTTTTGAAAATAGAGGGCGTCAGTGTCGGTTTTTTAATATAAAGTGCGTCGGTATCGGTTTTTGAAAATAAGTGGCGTCGATATCGGTTTTTGAAAATAGAGGGCGTCAGTGTCGGTTTTTGAAAATTAGTTTCGTCGTTATCGGTTTTTGAAAATAGAGGGCGTCAGTGTCGCATTTTGAAAATTAGTTTCGTCGTTATCGGTTTTTGAAAATAGAGGGCGTCAGTGTCGGTTTTTGAAAATTAGTGGCGTCGTTATCGGTTTTTTAAAATAGACGGCGTCAGTGTCGATTTTTCAATATAAAGTGCGTTGGTGTCGGTTTTTGAAAATACGTGGCGTCGACATCGGTTTTTGAAAATAGAGGGCGTCAGTGTCGGTTTTTTAAAATAAAGTGCGTCGGTATCGGTTTTTGAAAATTAGTGGCGTCGATATCGGTTTTTGAAAATAGAGGGCGTCAGTGTCGGTTTTTGAAAATTAGTTTCGTCGGTATCGGTTTTTGAAAATTAGTGGCGTCGATATCGGTTTTTGAAAATAGAGGGCGACAGTGTCGGTTTTTTAATATAAAGTGCGTCGGTATCGGTTTTTGAAAATTAGTGGCGTTGTTATCGGTTTTTGAAAATAAAGGGCGTCAGTGTCGGTTTTTGAAAATTAGTTTCGTCGTTATGGGTTTTTGAAAATAGAGGGCGTCAGTGTCGGTTTTTGAAAATTAGTGGCGTCGTTATCGGTTTTTGAAAAATGAGGGCGTCAGTGTCGGTTTTTGAAAATTAGTGGCGCCGTTATCGGTTTTTGAAAATAGAGGGCGTCAGTGTCGGTTTTTGAAAATTAGTGGCGTCGTTATCGGTTTTTGAAAATAGAAGGCGTCAGTGTCGGTTTTTTAATATAAAATGCGTCGGTATCGGTTTTTGAAAATTAGTGGCGTCGATATCGGTTTTTGAAAATAGAGGGCGACAGTGTCGGTTTTTTAATATAAAGTGCGTCGGTATCGGTTTTTGAAAATTAGTGGCGTTGTTATCGGTTTTTGAAAATAAAGGGCGTCAGTGTCGGTTTTTTAATATAAAGTGCGTCGGTGTCGGTTTTTGAAAATAGAAGGCGTCGATATCGGTTTTTCAAATTAGTGGCGTCGTTATCGGTTTTTTAAAATAGACGGCGTCAGTGTCGATTTTTCAATATAAAGTGCGTTGGTGTCGGTTTTTGAAAATACGTGGCGTCGACATCGGTTTTTGAAAATAGAGGGCGTCAGTGTCGGTTTTTTAAAATAAAGTGCGTCGGTATCGGTTTTTGAAAATTAGTGGCGTCGATATCAGTTTTTGAAAATAGAGGGCGTCAGTGTCGGTTTTTGAAAATTAGTTTCGTCGGTATCGGTTTTTGAAAATTAGTGGCGTTGTTATCGGTTTTTGAAAATAAAGGGCGTCAGTGTCGGTTTTTTAATATAAAGTGCGTCGGCGTCGGTTTTTTGAAAATTCGTGGCGTCGATATCGGTTTTTGAAAATAGAGGGCGTCAGTGTCGGTTTTTTAATATAAAGAGCGTCGTTATCGGTTTTTGAAAATAGAGGGCGTCAATGTCGGTTTTTTAATATAAAGTGCGTCGGTTTCGGTTTTTTGTTAAAAAGTGTGTCGGTGACGGTTTTTGAAAATAGAGGGCGTCAGTGTCGGTTTTTGAAAATAGAGGGCGTCGTTATCGGTTTTTGAAAATAGAGGGCGTCGATATCGGTTTTTTAAAAGTAGTGGCGTCAGTGTCGGTTTTTTAAAATAAAGTGCGTCGGTATCGGTTTTTGAAAATTAGTGGCGTCGATATCGGTTTTTGAAAATTAGTGGCGTCGTTATCGGTTTTTGAAAATAGAGGGCGTCAGTGTCGGTTTTTGAAAATTAGTGGCGTCGTTATCGGTTTTTGAAAATAGAGGGCGTCAGTGTCTGTTTTTGAAAATTAGTTTCGTCGTTATCTGTTTTTGAAAATAGAGGGCGTCAGTGTCGGTTTTTTAATATAAAGAGCGTCGTTATCGGTTTTTGAAAATAGAAGGCGTCGATATCGGTTTTTGAAATTAGTGGCGTCGTTATCGGTTTTTTAAAATAGACGGCGTCAGTGTCGATTTTTCAATATAAAGTGCGTTGGTGTCGGTTTTTGAAAATACGTGGCGTCGACATCGGTTTTTGAAAATAGAGGGCGTCAGTGTCTGTTTTTTAATATAAAGTGCGTCGGTATCGGTTTTTGAAAATTAGTGGCGTCGACATCGGTTTTTGAAAATAGAGGGCGTCAGTGTCGGTTTTTTAAAATAAAGTGCGTCGGTATCGGTTTTTGAAAATTAGTGGCGTTGTTATCGGTTTTTGAAAATAAAGGGCGTCAGTGTCGGTTTTTTAATATAAAGTGCGTCGGTGTCGGTTTTTGAAAATAGAAGGCGTCGATATCGGTTTTTCAAATTAGTGGCGTCGTTATCGGTTTTTTAAAATAGACGGCGTCAGTGTCGATTTTTCAATATAAAGTGCGTTGGTGTCGGTTTTTGAAAATACGTGGCGTCGACATCGGTTTTTGAAAATAGAGGGCGTCAGTGTCGGTTTTTTAAAATAAAGTGCGTCGGTATCGGTTTTTAAAAATTAGTGGCGTCGATATCAGTTTTTGAAAATAGAGGGCGTCAGTGTCGGTTTTTGAAAATTAGTTTCGTCGGTATCGGTTTTTGAAAATTAGTGGCGTTGTTATCGGTTTTTGAAAATAAAGGGCGTCAGTGTCGGTTTTTTAATATAAAGTGCGTCGGCGTCGGTTTTTTGAAAATTCGTGGCGTCGATATCGGTTTTTGAAAATAGAGGGCGTCAGTGTCGGTTTTTTAATATAAAGAGCGTCGTTATCGGTTTTTGAAAATAGAGGGCGTCAATGTCGGTTTTTTAATATAAAGTGCGTCGGTTTCGGTTTTTTGTTAAAAAGTGTGTCGGTGACGGTTTTTGAAAATAGAGGGCGTCAGTGTCGGTTTTTGAAAATAGAGGGCGTCGTTATCGGTTTTTGAAAATAGAGGGCGTCGATATCGGTTTTTTAAAAGTAGTGGCGTCAGTGTCGGTTTTTTAAAATAAAGTGCGTCGGTATCGGTTTTTGAAAATTAGTGGCGTCGATATCGGTTTTTGAAAATTAGTGGCGTCGTTATCGGTTTTTGAAAATAGAGGGCGTCAGTGTCGGTTTTTGAAAATTAGTGGCGTCGTTATCGGTTTTTGAAAATAGAGGGCGTCAGTGTCTGTTTTTGAAAATTAGTTTCGTCGTTATCTGTTTTTGAAAATAGAGGGCGTCAGTGTCGGTTTTTTAATATAAAGAGCGTCGTTATCGGTTTTTGAAAATAGAAGGCGTCGATATCGGTTTTTGAAATTAGTGGCGTCGTTATCGGTTTTTTAAAATAGACGGCGTCAGTGTCGATTTTTCAATATAAAGTGCGTTGGTGTCGGTTTTTGAAAATACGTGGCGTCGACATCGGTTTTTGAAAATAGAGGGCGTCAGTGTCTGTTTTTTAATATAAAGTGCGTCGGTATCGGTTTTTGAAAATTAGTGGCGTCGACATCGGTTTTTGAAAATAGAGGGCGTCAGTGTCGGTTTTTTAAAATAAAGTGCGTCGGTATCGGTTTTTGAAAATTAGTGGCGTCGATATCGGTTTTTGAAAATAGAGGGCGTCAGTGTCGGTTTTTGAAAATTAGTTTCGTCGGTATCGGTTTTTGAAAATTAGTGGCGTCGATATCGGTTTTTGAAAATAGAGGGCGACAGTGTCGGTTTTTTAATATAAAGTGCGTCGGTATCGGTTTTTGAAAATTAGTGGCGTTGTTATCGGTTTTTGAAAATAAAGGGCGTCAGTGTCGGTTTTTGAAAATTAGTTTCGTCGTTATGGGTTTTTGAAAATAGAGGGCGTCAGTGTCGGTTTTTGAAAATTAGTGGCGTCGTTATCGGTTTTTGAAAAATGAGGGCGTCAGTGTCGGTTTTTGAAAATTAGTGGCGCCGTTATCGGTTTTTGAAAATAGAGGGCGTCAGTGTCGGTTTTTGAAAATTAGTGGCGTCGTTATCGGTTTTTGAAAATAGAAGGCGTCAGTGTCGGTTTTTTAATATAAAATGCGTCGGTATCGGTTTTTGAAAATTAGTGGCGTCGATATCGGTTTTTGAAAATAGAGGGCGACAGTGTCGGTTTTTTAATATAAAGTGCGTCGGTATCGGTTTTTGAAAATTAGTGGCGTTGTTATCGGTTTTTGAAAATAAAGGGCGTCAGTGTCGGTTTTTTAATATAAAGTGCGTCGGTGTCGGTTTTTGAAAATAGAAGGCGTCGATATCGGTTTTTCAAATTAGTGGCGTCGTTATCGGTTTTTTAAAATAGACGGCGTCAGTGTCGATTTTTCAATATAAAGTGCGTTGGTGTCGGTTTTTGAAAATACGTGGCGTCGACATCGGTTTTTGAAAATAGAGGGCGTCAGTGTCGGTTTTTTAAAATAAAGTGCGTCGGTATCGGTTTTTGAAAATTAGTGGCGTCGATATCAGTTTTTGAAAATAGAGGGCGTCAGTGTCGGTTTTTGAAAATTAGTTTCGTCGGTATCGGTTTTTGAAAATTAGTGGCGTTGTTATCGGTTTTTGAAAATAAAGGGCGTCAGTGTCGGTTTTTTAATATAAAGTGCGTCGGCGTCGGTTTTTTGAAAATTCGTGGCGTCGATATCGGTTTTTGAAAATAGAGGGCGTCAGTGTCGGTTTTTTAATATAAAGAGCGTCGTTATCGGTTTTTGAAAATAGAGGGCGTCAATGTCGGTTTTTTAATATAAAGTGCGTCGGTTTCGGTTTTTTGTTAAAAAGTGTGTCGGTGACGGTTTTTGAAAATAGAGGGCGTCAGTGTCGGTTTTTGAAAATAGAGGGCGTCGTTATCGGTTTTTGAAAATAGAGGGCGTCGATATCGGTTTTTTAAAAGTAGTGGCGTCAGTGTCGGTTTTTTAAAATAAAGTGCGTCGGTATCGGTTTTTGAAAATTAGTGGCGTCGATATCGGTTTTTGAAAATTAGTGGCGTCGTTATCGGTTTTTGAAAATAGAGGGCGTCAGTGTCGGTTTTTGAAAATTAGTGGCGTCGTTATCGGTTTTTGAAAATAGAGGGCGTCAGTGTCTGTTTTTGAAAATTAGTTTCGTCGTTATCTGTTTTTGAAAATAGAGGGCGTCAGTGTCGGTTTTTTAATATAAAGAGCGTCGTTATCGGTTTTTGAAAATAGAAGGCGTCGATATCGGTTTTTGAAATTAGTGGCGTCGTTATCGGTTTTTTAAAATAGACGGCGTCAGTGTCGATTTTTCAATATAAAGTGCGTTGGTGTCGGTTTTTGAAAATACGTGGCGTCGACATCGGTTTTTGAAAATAGAGGGCGTCAGTGTCTGTTTTTTAATATAAAGTGCGTCGGTATCGGTTTTTGAAAATTAGTGGCGTCGATATCGGTTTTTGAAAATAGAGGGCGTCGGTGTCGGTTTTTGAAAATTAGTTTCGTCGTTATCGGTTTTTGAAAATAGAGGGCGTCAATGTCGGTTTTTAATATAAAGTGCGTCGGTGTCGGTTTTTGAAAATAGAGGGCGTCAGTGTCTGTTTTTTAAGATAAAGAGCGTCGTTATCGGTTTTTGAAAATAGAGGGCGTCGGTGTCAGATTTTGAAAATTAGTTGCGTCGTTATCGGTTTTTGAAAATAGAGCGCGTCAATGTCGGTTTTTTAATATAAAGTGCGTCGGTTTCGTTTTTTGTTAAAAAGTGTGTCGGTGACGGTTTTTGAAAATAGAGGGCGTCAGTGTCGGTTTTTAAATATAAAGGGCGTCGTTATCGGTTTTTGTAAATAGAGGGCGTGGATATCGGTTTTTGAAAATAGAGGGCGTCAGTGTCGGTTTTTTAATATAAAGAGCGTCGTTATTGGTTTTTGAAAATAGAGGGCGTCGGTGTCAGTTTTTGAAAATTAGTTGCGTCGTTATCGGTTTTTGAAAATAGAGGAAGTCAATGTCGGTTTTTTAATATAAAGTGCGTCGGTGTCGGTTTTTGAAAATTAGTTTCGTCGTTATCGGTTTTTGAAAATAGGGGGCGTCAGTGTCGGTTTTTGAATAAAAAGTGCGTCGGTATCGGTTTTTGAAAATTCGTGGCGTCGATATCGGTTTATGAAAATAGAGGGCGTCAGTGTCGGTTTTTGAAAATTAGTTTCGTCGTTATCGGTTTTTGAAAATAGAGGGCGTCAGTGTCGGTTTTTGAAAATTAGTGGCGTCGTTAACGGTTTTTGAAAATAGAGGGCGTCAGTGTCGGTTTTTGAAAATTAGTGGCGTCGTTATCGGTTTTTGAAAATAGAGGGCGTCAGTGACGGTATTTTAATATAAAGTGCGTCGGTATCGGTTTTTGAAAATAGAGGGAGTCGGTGTCGGTTTTTTTAAATTAGTAGCGTCTGTGGCGGTTTTTTAATATCGGTTTCGGTTTTTGAAAATTCGTGGCGTCGTTATCGGTTTTTGAAAATAGAGGGCGTCAGTGTCTGTTTTTAAATATAAAGGGCGTCGTTATCGGTTTTTGAAAATAGAGGGCGTCGATATCGGTTTTTGAAAATAGAGGGCGTCAGTGTCGGTTTTTTAATATAAAGAGCGTCGTTATCGGTTTTTGAAAATAGAGGGCGTCGGTGTCAGTTTTTGAAAATTAGTTGCGTCGTTATCGGTTTTTGAAAAGAGAGGGCGTCAATGTCGGTTTTTTAATATAAAGTGCGTCGGTGTCGCTTTTTGAAAATTAGTGGCGTCGTTATCGGTTTTTGAAAATAGAGGGCGTCAGTGTCGGTTTTTTAATATAAAGAGCGTCGATATCGGTTTTTGAAAATAGAGGGCGTCAGTGTCGGTTTTTGAAAATTAGTTTCGTCGGTATCGGTTTTTGAAAATTAGTGGCGTCGATATCGGTTTTTGAAAATAGAGGGCGACAGTGTCGGTTTTTTAATATAAAGTGCGTCGGTATCGGTTTTTGAAAATTAGTGGCGTTGTTATCGGTTTTTGAAAATAAAGGGCGTCAGTGTCGGTTTTTTAATATAAAGTGCGTCGGTGTCGGTTTTTTGAAAATTCGTGTCGTCGATATCGGTTTTTGAAAATAGAGGGCGTCAGTGTCGGTTTTTGAATAAAAAGTGCGTCGGTATCGGTTTTTGAAAATTTGTGGCGTCGATATCGGTTTATGAAAATAGAGGGCGTCAGTGTCGGTTTTTGAAAATTAGTTTCGTCGTTATCGGTTTTTGAAAATAGAGGGCGTCAGTGTCGGTTTTTGAAAATTAGTGGCGTCGTTATCGGTTTTTGAAAAATGAGGGCGTCAGTGTCGGTTTTTGAAAATTAGTGGCGTCGTTATCGGTTTTTGAAAATAGAGGGCGTCAGTGTCGGTTTTTGAAAATTAGTGGCGTCGTTATCGGTTTTTGAAAATAGAAGGCGTCAGTGTCGGTTTTTTAATATAAAATGCGTCGGTATCGGTTTTTGAAAATTAGTGGCGTCGATATCGGTTTTTGAAAATAGAGGGCGACAGTGTCGGTTTTTTAATATAAAGTGCGTCGGTATCGGTTTTTGAAAATTAGTGGCGTTGTTATCGGTTTTTGAAAATAAAGGGCGTCAGTGTCGGTTTTTTAATATAAAGTGCGTCGGTTTCGTGTTTTTGTTAAAAAGTGTGTCGGTGACGGTTTTTGAAAATAGAGGGCGTCAGTGTCGGTTTTTAAATATAAAGGGCGTCGTTATCGGTTTTTGAAAAAAAGTGCGTCAGTGTCGGCTTTTTAATATAAAGAGCGTCGTTATCGGTTTCTAAAATTAGTGGCGTCGTTATCGGTTTTTGAAAATAGACGGCGTCAGTGTCGGTTTTTCAATATAAAGTGCGTCGGTGTCGGTTTTTGAAAATACGTGGCGTCGACATCGGTTTTTGAAAATAGAGGGCGTCAGTGTCGGTTTTTTAATATAAAGTGCGTCGGTATCGGTTTTTGAATATTAGTGGCGTCGATATCGGTTTTTGAAAATAGAGGGCGTCAGTGTCGGTTTTTAACATAAAGAGCGTCGGTATCGGTTTTTGAAAATTAGTGGCGTTGTTATCGGTTTTTGAAAATAGAGGGCGTCAGTGTCGGTTTTTGAAAATTAGTTGCGTCGTTATCGGTTTTTGAAAATAGAGGGCGTCAGTGTCGGTTTTTTAATATAAAGAGCGTCGTTATCGGTTTTTAAAAATAGAGGGCGTCGGTGTCAGTTTTTGAAAATTAGTTGCGTCGTTATCGGTTTTTGAAAATAGAGGGCGTCAATGTCGGTTTTTTAATATAAAGTGCGTCGGTTTCGTGTTTTTGTTAAAAAGTGTGTCGGTGACGGTTTTTGAAAATAGAGGGCGTCAGTGTCGGTTTTTAAATATAAAGGGCGTCGTTATCGGTTTTTGAAAATAAAGGGCGTCGATATCGGTTTTTGAAAAAAGAGGGCGTCAGTGTCGGTTTTTTAATATAAAGAGCGTCGTTATCGGTTTTTGAAAATAAAGGGCGTCGATATCGGTTTTTGAAAAAAGAGGGCGTCAGTGTCGGTTTTTTAATATAAAGAGCGTCGTTATCGGTTTTTTAAAATAGAAGGCGTCGATATCGGTTTTTAAAATTAGAGGCGTCGTTATCGGTTTTTGAAAATAGACGGCGTCAGTGTCGGTTTTTCAATATAAAGTGCGTCTGTGTCGGTTTTTGAAAATTCGTGGCGACGACATCGGTTTTTTAAAATAGAGGGCGTCAGTGTCGGTTTTTTAATATAAAGAGCGTCTGTATCGGTTTTTGAAATAGAGGGCGTCAGTGTCGGTTTTTGAAAATTAGTTGCGTCGTTATCGGTTTTTGAAAATAGAGGGCGTCAATGTCGGTTTTCTAATATAAAGTGCGTCGGTGTCGGTTTTTTGTTAAAAAGTGTGTCGGTGACGGTTTTTGAAAATATAGGGCGTCAGTGTCGGTTTTTGAAAATTATTGGCGTCGTTATCGGTTTTTGAAAATAGAGGGCGTCAGTGTCGGTTTTTGAAAATTAGTTGCGTCGTTATCGGTTTTTTAAAATAGAGAGCGTCAATGTCGGTTTTTTAATAAAAAGTGCGTCGTTTTCGGTTTTTTGTTAAAAAGGGTGTCGGTGACGGTTTTTGAAAATAGAGGGCGTCAGTGTCGGTTTTTGAAAATTAGTGGCGTCGTTATCGGTTTTTGAAAATAGAGGGCGTCAGTGTCGGTATTTTAATATAAAGTGCGTCGGTGTCGGTTTTTGAAAATACGTGACGTCGACATCGGTTTTTGAAAATAGAGGGCGTCAATGTCGGTTTTCTAATATAAAGTGCGTCGGTATCGGTTTTTGAAAATTAGTGGCGTCGATATCGGTTTTTGAAAATAGAGGGCGTCAGTGTCGGTATTTGAAAAATAGTTTCGTCGTTATCGGTTTTTGAAAATAGAGGGCGTCAGTGTCGGTTTTTTAATATAAAGAGCGTCGTTATCGGTTTTTGAAAATAGAGGGAGTCGGTGTCGGTTTTTGAAAATTAGTTTCGTCGTTATCGGTTTTTGAAAATAGAGGGCGTCGGTTTCGTGTTTTTGTTAAAAAGTGTGTCGGTGACGGTTTTTGAAAATAGAGGGCGTCAGTGTCGGTTTTTAAATATAAAGGGCGTCGTTATCGGTTTTTGAAAATAGAGGGCGTCGATATCGGTTTTTGAAAATAGAGGGCGTCAGTGTCGGTTTTTTAATATAAAGGTCGTCGTTATCGGTTTTTGAAAATAGAAGGCGTCGATATCGGTTTTTAAAATTAGAGGCGTCGTTATCGGTTTTTGAAAATAGACGGCGTCAGTGTCGGTTTTTCAATATAAAGTGCGTCTGTGTCGGTTTTTGAAAATTCGTGGCGACGACATCGGTTTTTGAAAATAGAGGGCGTCAGTGTCGGTTTTTGAAAATTAGTTGCGTCGTTATCGGTTTTTTAAAATAGAGAGCGTCAATGTCGGTTTTTTAATAAAAAGTGCGTCGGTTTCGGTTTTTTGTTAAAAAGGGTGTCGGTGACGGTTTTTGAAAATAGAGGGCGTCAGTGTCGGTTTTTAAATATAAAGGGCGTCGTTATCGGTTTTTGAAAAAAAGTGCGTCAGTGTCGGCTTTTTAATATAAAGAGCGTCGTTAACGGTTTCTAAAATTAGTGGCGTCGTTATCGGTTTTTGAAAATAGACGGCGTCAGTGTCGGTTTTTCAATATAAAGTGCGTCGGTGTCGGTTTTTGAAAATACGTGGCGTCGACATCGGTTTTTGAAAATAGAGGGCGTCAGTGTCGGTTTTTTAATATAAAGTGCGTCGGTATCGGTTTTTGAATATTAGTGGCGTCGATATCGGTTTTTGAAAATAGAGGGCGTCAGTGTCGGTTTTTAACATAAAGAGCGTCGGTATCGGTTTTTGAAAATTAGTGGCGTTGTTATCGGTTTTTGAAAATAGAGGGCGTCAGTGTCGGTTTTTGAAAATTAGTTGCGTCGTTATCGGTTTTTGAAAATAGAGGGCGTCAGTGTCGGTTTTTTAATATAAAGAGCGTCGTTATCGGTTTTTAAAAATAGAGGGCGTCGGTGTCAGTTTTTGAAAATTAGTTGCGTCGTTATCGGTTTTTGAAAATAGAGGGCGTCAATGTCGGTTTTTTAATATAAAGTGCGTCGGTTTCGTGTTTTTGTTAAAAAGTGTGTCGGTGACGGTTTTTGAAAATAGAGGGCGTCAGTGTCGGTTTTTAAATATAAAGGGCGTCGTTATCGGTTTTTGAAAATAAAGGGCGTCGATATCGGTTTTTGAAAAAAGAGGGCGTCAGTGTCGGTTTTTTAATATAAAGAGCGTCGTTATCGGTTTTTGAAAATAAAGGGCGTCGATATCGGTTTTTGAAAAAAGAGGGCGTCAGTGTCGGTTTTTTAATATAAAGAGCGTCGTTATCGGTTTTTTAAAATAGAAGGCGTCGATATCGGTTTTTAAAATTAGAGGCGTCGTTATCGGTTTTTGAAAATAGACGGCGTCAGTGTCGGTTTTTCAATATAAAGTGCGTCTGTGTCGGTTTTTGAAAATTCGTGGCGACGACATCGGTTTTTTAAAATAGAGGGCGTCAGTGTCGGTTTTTTAATATAAAGAGCGTCTGTATCGGTTTTTGAAAATTAATGGCGTTGTTATCGGTTTTTGAAATAGAGGGCGTCAGTGTCGGTTTTTGAAAATTAGTTGCGTCGTTATCGGTTTTTGAAAATAGAGGGCGTCAATGTCGGTTTTCTAATATAAAGTGCGTCGGTGTCGGTTTTTTGTTAAAAAGTGTGTCGGTGACGGTTTTTGAAAATATAGGGCGTCAGTGTCGGTTTTTGAAAATTATTGGCGTCGTTATCGGTTTTTGAAAATAGAGGGCGTCAGTGTCGGTTTTTGAAAATTAGTTGCGTCGTTATCGGTTTTTTAAAATAGAGAGCGTCAATGTCGGTTTTTTAATAAAAAGTGCGTCGTTTTCGGTTTTTTGTTAAAAAGGGTGTCGGTGACGGTTTTTGAAAATAGAGGGCGTCAGTGTCGGTTTTTGAAAATTAGTGGCGTCGTTATCGGTTTTTAAAAATAGAGGGCGTCAGTGTCGGTATTTTAATATAAAGTGCGTCGGTGTCGGTTTTTGAAAATACGTGACGTCGACATCGGTTTTTGAAAATAGAGGGCATCAGTGTCGGTTTTTTAATATAAAGTGCGTCGGTATCGGTTTTTGAAAATTAGTGGCGTCGATATCGGTTTTTGAAAATAGAGGGCGTCAGTGTCGGTTTTTTAATATAAAGAGCGTCGTTATCGGTTTTTGAAAATAGAGGGCGTCGGTGTCAGTTTTTGAAAATTAGTTGCGTCGTTATCGGTTTTTGAAAATAGAGGGCGTCGGTGTCGGTTTTTG
Organism: Shargacucullia verbasci; assembly: GCA_947562105.1. Taxonomy (NCBI): domain Eukaryota; kingdom Metazoa; phylum Arthropoda; class Insecta; order Lepidoptera; family Noctuidae; genus Shargacucullia; species Shargacucullia verbasci. The sequence goes on along the minus strand of OX387289.1, from coordinate 86,595 downwards.
AAAATTAGTTTCGTCGTTATCGGTTTTTGAAAATAGAGGGCGTCGGTTTCGTGTTTTTGTTAAAAAGTGTGTCGGTGACGGTTTTTGAAAATAGAGGGCGTCAGTGTCGGTTTTTAAATATAAAGGGCGTCGTTATCGGTTTTTGAAAATAGAGGGCGTCGATATCGGTTTTTGAAAATAGAGGGCGTCAGTGTCGGTTTTTTAATATAAAGGTCGTCGTTATCGGTTTTTGAAAATAGAAGGCGTCGATATCGGTTTTTAAAATTAGAGGCGTCGTTATCAGTTTTTGAAAATAGACGGCGTCAGTGTCGGTTTTTCAATATAAAGTGCGTCTGTGTCGGTTTTTGAAAATTCGTGGCGACGACATCGGTTTTTGAAAATAGAGGGCGTCAGTGTCGGTTTTTGAAAATTAGTTGCGTCGTTATCGGTTTTTTAAAATAGAGAGCGTCAATGTCGGTTTTTTAATAAAAAGTGCGTCGGTTTCGGTTTTTTGTTAAAAAGGGTGTCGGTGACGGTTTTTGAAAATAGAGGGCGTCAGTGTCGGTTTTTAAATATAAAGGGCGTCGTTATCGGTTTTTGAAAAAAAGTGCGTCAGTGTCGGCTTTTTAATATAAAGAGCGTCGTTAACGGTTTCTAAAATTAGTGGCGTCGTTATCGGTTTTTGAAAATAGACGGCGTCAGTGTCGGTTTTTCAATATAAAGTGCGTCGGTGTCGGTTTTTGAAAATACGTGGCGTCGACATCGGTTTTTGAAAATAGAGGGCGTCAGTGTCGGTTTTTTAATATAAAGTGCGTCGGTATCGGTTTTTGAATATTAGTGGCGTCGATATCGGTTTTTGAAAATAGAGGGCGTCAGTGTCGGTTTTTAACATAAAGAGCGTCGGTATCGGTTTTTGAAAATTAGTGGCGTTGTTATCGGTTTTTGAAAATAGAGGGCGTCAGTGTCGGTTTTTGAAAATTAGTTGCGTCGTTATCGGTTTTTGAAAATAGAGGGCGTCAGTGTCGGTTTTTTAATATAAAGAGCGTCGTTATCGGTTTTTAAAAATAGAGGGCGTCGGTGTCAGTTTTTGAAAATTAGTTGCGTCGTTATCGGTTTTTGAAAATAGAGGGCGTCAATGTCGGTTTTTTAATATAAAGTGCGTCGGTTTCGTGTTTTTGTTAAAAAGTGTGTCGGTGACGGTTTTTGAAAATAGAGGGCGTCAGTGTCGGTTTTTAAATATAAAGGGCGTCGTTATCGGTTTTTGAAAATAAAGGGCGTCGATATCGGTTTTTGAAAAAAGAGGGCGTCAGTGTCGGTTTTTTAATATAAAGAGCGTCGTTATCGGTTTTTGAAAATAAAGGGCGTCGATATCGGTTTTTGAAAAAAGAGGGCGTCAGTGTCGGTTTTTTAATATAAAGAGCGTCGTTATCGGTTTTTTAAAATAGAAGGCGTCGATATCGGTTTTTAAAATTAGAGGCGTCGTTATCGGTTTTTGAAAATAGACGGCGTCAGTGTCGGTTTTTCAATATAAAGTGCGTCTGTGTCGGTTTTTGAAAATTCGTGGCGACGACATCGGTTTTTTAAAATAGAGGGCGTCAGTGTCGGTTTTTTAATATAAAGAGCGTCTGTATCGGTTTTTGAAAATTAATGGCGTTGTTATCGGTTTTTGAAATAGAGGGCGTCAGTGTCGGTTTTTGAAAATTAGTTGCGTCGTTATCGGTTTTTGAAAATAGAGGGCGTCAATGTCGGTTTTCTAATATAAAGTGCGTCGGTGTCGGTTTTTTGTTAAAAAGTGTGTCGGTGACGGTTTTTGAAAATATAGGGCGTCAGTGTCGGTTTTTGAAAATTATTGGCGTCGTTATCGGTTTTTGAAAATAGAGGGCGTCAGTGTCGGTTTTTGAAAATTAGTTGCGTCGTTATCGGTTTTTTAAAATAGAGAGCGTCAATGTCGGTTTTTTAATAAAAAGTGCGTCGTTTTCGGTTTTTTGTTAAAAAGGGTGTCGGTGACGGTTTTTGAAAATAGAGGGCGTCAGTGTCGGTTTTTGAAAATTAGTGGCGTCGTTATCGGTTTTTAAAAATAGAGGGCGTCAGTGTCGGTATTTTAATATAAAGTGCGTCGGTGTCGGTTTTTGAAAATACGTGACGTCGACATCGGTTTTTGAAAATAGAGGGCATCAGTGTCGGTTTTTTAATATAAAGTGCGTCGGTATCGGTTTTTGAAAATTAGTGGCGTCGATATCGGTTTTTGAAAATAGAGGGCGTCAGTGTCGGTTTTTTAATATAAAGAGCGTCGTTATCGGTTTTTGAAAATAGAGGGCGTCGGTGTCAGTTTTTGAAAATTAGTTGCGTCGTTATCGGTTTTTGAAAATAGAGGGCGTCGGTGTCGGTTTTTGAAAATTAGTTTCGTCGTTATCGGTTTTTGAAAATAGAGGGCGTCGGTTTCGTGTTTTTGTTAAAAAGTGTGTCGGTGACGGTTTTTGAAAATAGAGGGCGTCAGTGTCGGTTTTTAAATATAAAGGGCGTCGTTATCGGTTTTTGAAAATAGAGGGCGTCGATATCGGTTTTTGAAAATAGAGGGCGTCAGTGTCGGTTTTTTAATATAAAGGTCGTCGTTATCGGTTTTTGAAAATAGAAGGCGTCGATATCGGTTTTTAAAATTAGAGGCGTCGTTATCAGTTTTTGAAAATAGACGGCGTCAGTGTCGGTTTTTCAATATAAAGTGCGTCTGTGTCGGTTTTTGAAAATTCGTGGCGACGACATCGGTTTTTGAAAATAGAGGGCGTCAGTGTCGGTTTTTGAAAATTAGTTGCGTCGTTATCGGTTTTTTAAAATAGAGAGCGTCAATGTCGGTTTTTTAATAAAAAGTGCGTCGGTTTCGATTTTTTGTTAAAAAGGGTGTCGGTGACGGTTTTTGAAAATAGAGGGCGTCAGTGTCGGTTTTTGAAAATTAGTGGCGTCGTTATCGGTTTTTGAAAATAGAGGGCGTCAGTGTCGGTATTTTAATATAAAGTGCGTCGGTGTCGGTTTTTGAAAATACGTGGCGTCGACATCGGTTTTTGAAAATAGAGGGCTTCAGTGTCGGTTTTTTAATATAAAGTGCGTCGGTATCGGTTTTTGAAAATTAGTGGGTCGATATCGGTTTTTGAAAATAGAGGGCGTCAGTGTCGGTTTTTGAAAATTAGTTTCGTCGTTATCGGTTTTTGAAAATAGAGGGCGTCAGTGTCGGTTTTTTAATATAAAGAGCGTCGTTATCGGTTTTTGAAAATAGAGGGCGTCGGTGTCGGTTTTTGAAAATTAGTTTCGTCGTTATCGGTTTTTGAAAATAGAGGGCGTCAGTGTCGGTTTTTGAATATAAAGTGCGTCGGTATCGGTTTTTGAAAATTCGTGGCGTCGATATCGGTTTTTGAAAAAAGAGGGCGTCACTGTCGGTGTTTTAATATAAAGTGCGTCGGTATCGGTTTTTGAAAATTAGTGGCGTCGATATCGGATTTTGAAAATAGAGGGCGTCAGTGTCGGTTTTTTAATATAAAGAGCGTCCTTATCGGTTTTTGAAAATAGAGGGCGTCGGTGTCAGTTTTTGAAAATTAGTTGCGCCGTTATCGGTTTTTGAAAATAGAGGGCGTCAATGTCGGTTTTTTAATATAAAATGCGTCGTTTTCGGTTTTTTGTTAAAAAGTGTGTCGGTGACGGTTTTTGAAAATAGAGGGCGTCAGTGTCGGTTTTTGAAAATTAGTGGCGTCGTTATCGGTTTTTGAAAATAGAGGGCGTCAGTGTCTGTTTTTGAAAATTAGTGGCGTCGTTATCTGTTTTTGAAAATAGAGGGCGTCAGTGTCGGTTTTTGAATATAAAGTGCGTCAGTGTCGGTTTTTGAAAATTAGTGGCGTTGTTATCGGTGTTTGAAAATAGACGGCGTCAGTGTCGGTTTTTGAAAATTAGTGGCGTCGTTATCGGTTTTTGAAAATAAAGGGCGTCAGTGTCGGTTTTTTAATATAAAGTGCGTCGTTTTCGGTTTTTTGTTAAAAAGTGTGTCGGTGACGGTTTTTGAAAATAGAGGGCGTCAGTGTCGGTTTTTGAAAATTAGTGGCGTCGTTATCGGTTTTTGAAAATAGAGGGCGTCAGTGTCTGTTTTTGAAAATTAGTGGCGTCGTTATCTGTTTTTGAAAATAGAGGGCGTCAGTGTCGGTTTTTGAATATAAAGTGCGTCGGTATCGGTTTTTGAAAATTAGTGGCGTTGTTATCGGTGTTTGAAAATAGACGGCGTCAGTGTCGGTTTTTGAAAATTAGTGGCGTCGTTATCGGTTTTTGAAAATAAAGGGCGTCAGTGTCGGTTTTTTAATATAAAGTGCGTCGGTGTCGGTTTTTGAAAATTAGTGTCGTCGTTATCGGTTTTTGAAAATAGAGGGCGTCGGTGTCGGTTTTCTGAAAATTAGTGGCGTCGTTATCGGTTGTTGAAAATAGAGTGCGTCAGTGTAGGTTTTTTAATATAAAGTGCGCACTTATTTTCAAAAACCGACACCGACGCACTTTATATTAAAAAACCGACACTGACGCCGTCTATTTTCAAAAACCGAAAACGACGCCACTAATTTTAAAAACCGACACTGACGCCCTCTATTTTCAAAAACTGATACCGACGCACTTTATATTAAAAAACCGACAATGGCGCCCTCTATTTTCAATAACCGATAACGACGCCACGAATTTTCATAAACCGACACCGACGCACTTTATATTAAAAAACCGACACAGACGCACTTTATGATACGCGTGATGATGAAGGTGGTGATGATGATGAAGGTGGTGATGACTATGATGATGATGATGACGACGATGATTATGATGATGACGGTGTTGATGATGATGATGACGACGATGATGATAACAATGACGATGATAATGATGACGGTGGTGATAATGATGACGGTGGTGATGATGATGACGGTGATGATGATGATGAAGGTGGTGGTGATGATGATTTTGAAGGTGGTGGTGGTGGTTGTGATGATGATGATGAAGTTGGTGGTGGTGGTGGTAATGATGATGATGACGATTCATGAAAACTTAATAACATCATCATCATCATCTATGATGGAAATGATAATGATGACGATGATTTTGATGATGACGGTGATGATGACGATGAAGGTGGTGGTGGTGGTGATGAAGGTGGTGGTGGTGGTGATGAAGGTGGTGGTGGAGATGATGAATATGACGATGATGATGCTGATGCTAATGGTGACGATGATGATGATGTCGATGATCATGATGATGCTGCTGACGTTGATGATGATGACAATGACGATGATAATGATAGATAAGATAAGTCTTTATTTGCTTTAAACATGGTATAAATTTGTTACAGTCATATATTAATGTAATGTCCACATGTTTAGTTATACAGGATATGTATCAGTTGCATGCAAAATAATAAAATATTAGTAAATTGCTGTTCAATGTCATAGATATAAGATCAATACAACAATATAATAGTTCTCTCTTAGCATTATCCGCAATAATAATATAAGTTAATAATAAAGTAATCACAAAAGTTCAGGAAATTATTGTTTCTTGTTCAGAAAATCATTAATGTCATAAAACAAATGTTCTTTCAGCCATTTCAATAATCTGATTTTAAATGAGTTACTATTGAATAACAATTTTATTTCTTTTTGAATTTTGTTATAAATGCGTATACACATAACTAGGAAACTTTTCGCATACTTGGCTGATTTAGGAGTATCCTGCAATTCAAGTCTGCATGGATCTCTATTTCGAGAGTTCAATTGATAGGCTTTTTTGAACAATCCCTTATTATTATAAACATAATTACAAATTTCGAAAATTTAGAGTGATGGAAGTGGTAATATACCTAGTCTTTGAAAAAACGGTTTACATGACTCGTTAGGACGGATACCACAAATGGCTCGGATGCATTTCTATTGCGCAATAAATGCTCTATGTTTATCCGTGCTGTTACCAAAAACAATAAGCCCGTATCGTAGGATAGATTCTATATAGGCGTGATATGCTGAAATTGCTGTTTTTTTTTTTTTTTTGTTGGTTATATTCTTTATTTGTCTGAGAGCATAAACATGAACACGGTGACGGAACATGATGACGGTGGTGATGATGATGAAGGTGGTGGTGATGATGATGATGAAGGTGGTGGTGATAATGGTGAAGGCGGTGGTGATGATGGTGAAGGTGGTGGTGATGATGGTGAAGGTGGTGGTAATGATGATGAAGGTGGTGGTGATCACCACCCCATTATCATCGTCATTGTCATCATCATCGTCGTCATCATCATCATCATCATCATCACCACCGTCATCATAATCATCTGACGATGATTCATCGTCATCATCATCATCAACATCATCATCATCGTCATCACCATCACCACCACCTTCATCATCATAACCACCACCTCCATCATCATCACCGCTGTCATTGTCATAATCATCATCGTCATCATCATTATGGTCATCACAATTACCATCAGCATCAGCATCATCATCGTCATCATCATCATCATCATCGTCATCATCACCACCTTCATCTTCATCACCACCACCTTCATCGTCATCACCACAACCTTCATCGTCATCACCACCGTCATCATCATAATCATCGTCATCATCATCATTTCCATCATAGATCGTCGTCATCATCATCTGATGATGATTCATCGTCATCATCATCATCGTCATCGTCATCACCACGTTCATCATCATCATCATCACCACCACCACCACCACCACCACCACCTTCATCATCATCATCACCACCACCTTCATCGTCATCACCACAACCTTCATCGTCATCACCACCGTCATCATCATAATCATCGTCATCATCATCATTTCCATCATAGATCGTCGTCATCATCATCTGATGATGATTCATCGTCATCATCATCATCATCATCGTCATCACCACGTTCATCATCATCATCATCACCACCACCTTCATCATCATCATCATCACCACCACCACCACCACCACCACCACCTTCATCATCATCATCACCACCACCTTCATCGTCATCACCGCTGTCATTGTCATAATCATCATCGTCATCATCATTATGGTCATCACAATTACCATCAGCATCAGCATCATCATCGTCATCATCATCATCATCATCGTCATCATCACCACCTTCATCTTCATCACCACCACCTTCATCGTCATCACCACAACCTTCATCGTCATCACCACCGTCATCATCATAATCATCGTCATCATCATCATTTCCATCATAGATCGTCGTCATCATCATCTGATGATGATTCATCGTCATCATCATCATCATCATCGTCATCGTCATCACCACGTTCATCATCATCATCATCACCACCACCTTCATCATCATCATCATCACCACCACCACCACCACCACCACCACCTTCATATTCACCACCACCTTCATCATCATCACCTCCACCTTCATCATCATCACCACCGTCATCATTATCATCGTCATTGTCATCATCATCGTCGTCACCACCACCTTCATCGTTATCACCACAACCTTCATCGTCATCACCACCGTCATCATCATAATCATCGTCATCATTTCCATTATACATCGTCGTCGTCATCATCATCATCACCACCACCTTCATCATCATCATCATCATCACCACCACCACCTTCATATTCACCACCACCTTCATCATCATTACCTCCACCTTCATCATCATCACCACCACCTTCATCATCATCACCACTGTCATCATTATCATCGTCATTATCATCGTCATTGTCATCATCATCGTCGTCATCATCATCATCGTCATCACCACCGTAATCATCATCATCTGACGATGATTCATCGTCATCACCACCACCTTCATCGTCATCACCGCTGTCATTGTCATAATCATCATCGTCATCATCATTATGGTCATCACAATTACCATCAGCATCAGCATCATCATCGTCATCATCATCATCATCATCGTCATCATCACCACCTTCATCTTCATCACCACCACCTTCATCGTCATCACCACAACCTTCATCGTCATCACCACCGTCATCATCATAATCATCGTCATCATCATCATTTCCATCATAGATCGTCGTCATCATCATCTGATGATGATTCATCGTCATCATCATCATCATCATCGTCATCACCACGTTCATCATCATCATCATCACCACCACCTTCATCATCATCATCATCACCACCACCACCACCACCACCACCACCTTCATATTCACCACCACCTTCATCATCATCACCTCCACCTTCATCATCATCACCACCGTCATCATTATCATCGTCATTGTCATCATCATCGTCGTCACCACCACCTTCATCGTTATCACCACAACCTTCATCGTCATCACCACCGTCATCATCATAATCATCGTCATCATTTCCATTATACATCGTCGTCGTCATCATCATCATCACCACCACCTTCATCATCATCATCATCATCACCACCACCACCTTCATATTCACCACCACCTTCATCATCATCACCACTGTCATCATTATCATCGTCATTATCATCGTCATTGTCATCATCATCGTCGTCATCATCATCATCGTCATTACCACCGTAATCATCATCATCTGACGATGATTCATCGTCATCATCATTATGGTCATCACAATCACCATCAGCATCAGCATCATCATCGTCATCATCATCATTTACATCATCGATGGTAATGATGATGTTATATGATTTTCATGAATCGTCATCATCATCATCACCACCACCACCACCATCTCCATTATCATCATCACCACCACCTTCATCATCATCACCATCGTCATCATCATCGTCATCGTCATCATCATCACCACCACCTTCATCATCATCATCATCACCACCACCACCACCTTCATATTCACCACCACCTTCATCATCATCACCACTGTCATCATTATCATCGTCATTATCATCGTCATTGTCATCATCATCGTCATCATCATTATGGTCATCACAATCACCATCAGCATCAGTATCATCATCATCATCGTCATCATCATCATTTCCATCATCGATGGTAATGATGATGTTATATGATTTTCATGAATCGTCATCATCATCATCACCACCACCACCACCATCTCCATTATCATCATCACCACCACCTTCATCATCATCACCATCGTCATCATCGTCATCATCGTCGTTGTCATCGTCATCGTTTTCATCATCATCATCACCACCACCACCTTCACCATCAGCATCATTATCATCATGGTGATTGATCTATCCATCCATCCATCCATCCACCAGGTTTGTTCAGGTTAGGTTTGCTCAGGTTAGGTTTGCTCAGGTTAGGTTTGCTCAGGTTAGGTTTGCTCAGGTTTTTTTTTTTTTTTTTTTTTTTTTTTTTTTTTTTTTTACGGTTCCCCTGACGTGATCAAGGACTGTTTTCGCCTTGTGTTTTTTTTTTTTTTTTTTTTTTTTTTTTTTTCACTGCTGGGCTTTATATTTATATTCGACCTTTTGGGTAGTTGGTTAGGTGCTGTGCGTGTCGTTGCTGTATTTCTTTGCGCTTTGAGTTGACCAGGTTTCACTTTGCGATTTTGCAACTGCTGTGGTCGTACACTGCGACTGAACATGCTGGTTATTTGTATACAATTATACATATGCCAACATGTTATGAGGCTTGGGTGATGATGACGAGTTCGCTCCGCATAGTTATTTTAATCTAAATTATGAATTGTAAGAATTATGAATTGTAAGAATTTTGAAGAGTTATGCCTAATTTGTTTGTTTTCTTATCTATTTTGCACTGTTTAATTTCGCAGGTTTCACACGAAACCTGCGTTAATTTACTGGTGCTTCTAAATGTGTTATTAACTGTCATACTTTGTTTTAATTTAAATTGTGCAATTTCGTCACAAAATTGTACGCAATTTAATGATTTTAACTTTAATATTGAAATAATTTTGTTTAAATTTAATAATTTTGTTTTTGTGATAATTTCGAATTCGCACGATCTCGCCATCTCACGCATCATCCTCCAATCGCTAGTGTCACCCTCAGCAGCTGTACGCTGTCGTAGCTCGGGCCAGTGTGTCCCACCTCTTCCGAACTACACAGTCCCGGCTAAACGCGCTGTGGTCAACCTGGTCAAGCTTAGCCCTTATGCAGTTGCAACAAGTGGGACTTCCTCCGTCACGCCAAACCTCGCATTTTGTCCTCATATGAGGGCCCCCGCAATGGCTACATTTCTCCTGACCTTCAGAGCAGTAGCGCCTACTGTGTCCGTATCCCAGGCAGAGGGAACACTGGACAAGTGGCGATTGGTCGGCTACTTTGACTCTCTGAAGGTCGATGTACAGTTGTTCTGCCTCCAATGCTCGCAACCATATCTTTGGGGACACTCTGAGGACAAAATTGCATGCGTGCGGGTTCCTGGTCTTTGTCCTGTACCTTATTGCAACGCGGTCTTCTGCTGTATCAAGATCCTTGAAGAGTTGTCCGTTCTGTTTCCTCAGGGCCGTGAGTACGTCTTCATCTGTGTTGTAAGACAGTACGTCCCTGAGGATTAGAAGAGGGTCTTTATTCCGCGCTTCTTCCACGCACAGCTGTTTCCCACCCTTGGTTATTCTATCTTTAACCCTTTCTCTTTCTTCCATAGTTTTGCAGCCGATTATAATTTTCCGGTCTTTTGCTTTTCTAAGCTTTTCGACCTTAATCCATCCTTCTTTCGCGTTTATGACTTCTCTTATCTTGTCCAAAACCTGCTCCCCTGTGTCCATCTCGTCCTTGGACGTCACTACCACAGAATGTAGTGTGGTCTGAGCAGGGGGTTGGGTCTTGGGAAGGATGGATGTGATGCCCGCGTATGTGGTGTTTTCTAATTTAGCGTTGTGATTTTCCAGGGCTACTTTTAGTGTTAACATTTTTTCAGAATTTTCTTTCAGCAACTTACTATTTTCTTCCAAAGCGTTCCTTATTTCTTTCTCTACGGTCCTTTCTTCACGTGTCTTTTCCGATACCTTCTCCTTGTCCTGTTCGTTAATTGTTTCCTTCTCCGATACCCTATCGCTTTCTGCTTCCTTCACGAGTTCAAATAAGCGATTTATAGCCGACATGACCTCGTTTTTTATTTCGGTTTTTAAGTTTCGCGAGTTTCCGAGGTGCAGCTTGGCTTTTGTGAGGCAGGCTTTTGCTTCCGTAGTCCTACTGAGATATTTTTGTGTCGGCGGGCTCCCCGTAGCGAAAGTTTTTTCCGCAGCCGCATGAGCGTAGTCATGCGGGGGCGCCGAATTTGGTGGAAGTTTGACGGGGGCCGCCGAAACAGTGGGTCTCGAGGTCGTGGGGGACATCGGTTTTGGGCCTGCCTTTGCGGTTTCCCACTCGCCTATGCTGCGCCTGACGTTGGAGGTTAGGGTCGGTTGTACTTCCTCGGGCGGGTTACCAACTCGCGAGTTAGTCGGCTTTTTTATCGGGGTACGGAGTCCGAACATGTTGTTATAGGGGAACGTGACAGTAATCAAAATAAATAATTTAAATAATTCTAAACAGGTGTATAAATAGTAAAAACGTAGAGTAAAAGGTTTGTATAAGTTATATATTAGATGATAAAAGGTTTGTATAAGTTGTAAAATTGTATAATATAAAATGTGTTATGTGTTTTACTATTTTAACCCTGTATTTTTCCTTACAGACTTCGTCGGTGCAGCTTCAACTACCAACGCGAGCAAGGTAAGTAAAAGTAAGTATATTTTAATATCTACGAGTAAATTTATAGGCAACGAAGCTTCGTAGTAATTTTAAAATTTAAGATTAAAATGTATCACAATTTTGGTAAAACTGACTACAATAATGTAATGTATAACTCACTGTTGAATGTGTAGAATGGTACCCACGCTCCAGTCAAGGATCCTGCGTCAGAAGTTAAAATTACCGAAAACGGTTTTCAAGGTCAGTCTAAATATGATGTGCCTAGGAGAGACTGGGTGGGTGGGCGGGCAAAATTTTGACTTTCGCCGCTCGCGATCCTAACGTGTGGGGTGTCAAACGATAGGTCTTGACGAGAGCTAGCGAAGGGTGTAATCCAATAGGGGTGGTTAGGTTAGGTTAGGTTAGGTTAGGTTAGGTTAGGTTAGGTTAGGTTAGGTTAGGTTAGGTTAGGTTAGGTTAGGTTAGGTTAGGTTAGGTTAGGTTAGGTTAGGTTAGGTTAGGTTAGGTTAGGTTTTTTTTTTTTTTTTTTTTTTTTTTTTTTTTTTTTTTTTTTTTTTTTTTTTTCGGACTACTACCGCCAACGTGATTGGCGCCTTTATTAGGTCTAGTTCTCATCCATACCAGTTCTCGCTTTCATACCTCTCGCACTTTTATTCTTCATACTAGTTCTTCTTTCATCCATCACCTTGTTTTCTTGCGGGTGGGACTCCCGCTTGTTATCTAAGCCCTATTCTATGTGCTTTCTCTTTATTGTCTTGGGGTAAATAAAAGCAGACCGCAGATTCTTGTTTTTACACAATTCCTTAATCCTATTTACTATGTTTACACTATTTGAATATTTGCTAATGCCTTATTTGCTATCTTATTTACTATCTTATTTTAACAAATCCTTATTCTACTGCTTATATACTATAACAAATTTTTATACTGCTTATTCCTATGTTTTCATATTTATATGTCCAATATAAAATGAAACATGGTATGTCAAATCTTGTACAATTTTGTGCCTTCGAAATGCATTCTCGCAGGAATTTCGGTTTACTATGTTTCTTTTTAGCGCATTTAAAACAGTGTAGTGCTTGGTGTAGGATATTTAGCGTGCCAGCTGGCCGTGCCTGTTTTACAATACGGAGATTCGCTAGTGCGTCTTCCCGCTCATTCACCGGCAGTCCCGCGCATACCTCGATCCAATGCAAGGTCTCAGCTTTGCCATGGAGCGGGGCGTAAGCCAGCTTGGCTCGTGCGCGCGCCGCCGGGGGACGGAGCGAGCCATGGCCTGCACATGTTTGCAATGTTGACATTGAGCCATAGTACAAGCCATCGCTCGTCTCATTGCGTTGGACGGCACCTAGCTTTCTCCGCATAACCAGCTCTTCCAGAGTGGTTACCCAGGCTCCGGCCGCATGTTTGGTGGCTGCTACAGTGTTGGTGATGTGTTTTATCTGTACGTTGTCATGGTCCACTACATCTCCCATGATTGGGGTGCCCGTCTTTATGCCATTTTTGCCTTTAGCAGTACGCCACCCTGGCTCTGGCTAGGACCTCCCATCTCTTTCGTACTGGGCACTCTTCACTGAACGCGTTATGCTCAGTGTGCTCCAGTTTTGCGCTTGTACAATTACAGCAGGATGGGGCTGTCCCTGCCAACCAGTCAGCGCACTGCATCCTCATATGTGGGCCTCCGCAGTGACTGCATTTCTCAACTTGTTCTCTGCAGAGTCTCCGGCCGTGCCCAAAGCCCAGGCACAACGAACATTGTACCAGTGGGGTTTGGTCGTGTACCCAGATTCTCTGTAGGTCAATATGAACCGTCTGTCGGTTTCGCAGTAGGTTCCACAATTTAGGGGAGACCCTAAGGACTACGTGGTGTGTGTGGGGGTTCCTTGTCCTTTTCTTAAACAGAACCTCAACCCGGTCGTCCTCTTTTGGCAGCTCAGCGAAAACGTCGCTGTTTTGATTTCGGAGCGCCTTCAGGATATCTTCATCCGTATTGTACGCCAAGAGATCCCTTAGTACCACCAAAGGATCTTTATTCTTGACGTCCTCTACGTGTAGGATTTCCCCCACACTTGCCAATCTTTCTTTGATCTTGGCTCTGCCTTCTTCTGTCGTGCACCCTAGTACAACTTTACGATCCTTCGCCTTTCGGATCCTGTCTACGGTTACCCACCCCTCCTTGGCGTTCACCGCTTTGCGTATGTGGTCTATTACCTCTTCCCCTGTTTCAGTCTCATCCTTTGAGGTGACCACAATCGAGTGGAGTGCCGTTTGATGTTGAGGAGGAGGAGCTTGTCTGACCGGCTGACTTGCCGCTACACTGGCGTAGGAGATCTTCTCCATATGCAGTTGGCTAGAGTGTAGTGCTTCTTTCAGCCTGTCCAGCTTCTCAGTGTTCTCCTTTAAGTTTCGGCTGTGTTCCTCGAGCACCTTTTTCAGAGATTCTGTCTCTATCTCTCTGTCGCTTGGTTGCTCGGTTTTTTCCTCCTCTGCTTGTATGGCTTGTGTGGCTTTCTCCTTCGAGACTATCTTTTTCGGGGGGGCTCGACCCTGCTCTTGCTCGGATTCCTTTATTAGCGCGTAGAGCCTATCCGCCTGGGCCTTTACCTCCTCCTTTATGTCTCTTCTGGTGGTCTTGGAGTTGGTCATGTGTGCCTTTATCTTGCTTAGGCATATTCTTGCCTCGGCAATCCTGGTTTTTACGGCTGGCGGGCTCATAGCCACTGTCATTTCGACAGATACTCGCCTCGCCGTGTCAGGTGTTGCCCTAGGCGGCTCTTCCGCTGCTTCCTTTCTTATCGGGGTGGTGTCCTTCTTCTCTGGCTTACCGGTCTCCCTTTCGCCCTCGCTCTTTCTAGCCCTCAGTGTTGAGGGTCCTGCCTCGCTCTTTGCGGCTTGAGGGCTTTTAGTTGCCTGGGTAGCCGGTTTCTTCACGGGTGTCCTTATGCCCATCATGTTTGGTAAGGATGATGTTTTGTCCGAACGTCAGTGAGGTATTGTAAAGGATACCCCAGTGCAATAAAAGTAGTGTAAATAATATAATTTGATAAATGTAATATATTGTAAAATGTATAGGTTTTGGTCAATAATATAGCAACAATTTAAATTTTTTAATTTCTGTTTCAGGTGTGTGCAGTTTGCGGCGTGTGCAGCCGGGAGTTCGACGTGCGCGCTGCGTGGACAGATGGTTTTGTAAGTATTAAAGCCCTGCGTGATTGATTCCTTGTAGTCGCTCTCTCTACACTGTAAAGGGGTGTGAGAGGAGTAAGGAGTTTTCACTGTGGGGTTTAATTTGCCGCTTTAGTCTCTGCGAGAAGACAGTCCAGTTTCGTTTAGGCTATACACGGATAGACAAAGTCACTGTACATATATTAAACAATAGTATTACGAACGTTAGTGTATACAGATTCTAGAGACTAGCTCTACGTTAGTGTATTGGTCGTTGACCAATGTCAGACCTTGTGACTCCTTTAGAGTCTGCGTTTCGTCACTATCAAATTAAATATAGTAAAATAAAATGAATTAAAATAAAAT
This sequence comes from Shargacucullia verbasci, assembly GCA_947562105.1. NCBI lineage: Eukaryota > Metazoa > Arthropoda > Insecta > Lepidoptera > Noctuidae > Shargacucullia > Shargacucullia verbasci. The sequence goes on along the minus strand of OX387289.1, from coordinate 71,413 downwards.
AAAATAAAATAAAATAAACTCGGTCTGTGACCACCGTCGGGTAGGTCTCGCCGAGCCCTATCAGACGAGCCCAATCTCGACTATTTTGGCCCACTGGATTCTTGAGAAACCCAAGTTTTTTGGAAAAAATTTGCGGGGGGGTGAGGTAAGGGGAAAAGTGAGGGGGGGGGAATTTGGAACTTGAGAGGGGGTGAAGGAGGGGGGAGGGGGGGAGGGGGAAAAGGGGGGGGGGTAAAAAGAGGGGGGATGGGAGGTAGGAGGGTGGGGCACTTGTCACAACAGTGATCAGAGGTGGGGATGTTTGGGGGATGAGGGTTGTGAGAAGGGGGAGGGGGAGAACGTGTGAGGGGGGTCAGGAGGTGACGTGACCCTTTTGACGTAAGACGTCACTGTCACACGCTGTCAAAGGGACAAGGCTGTGGGGGGGTTAAAGAGGGGGGTTAAGAGGGTGGGGGGTTATGGAATGAGGGGGTCAAGAGGTGACGTGGCCCTTGTGACGTAATGTCACTGTCAAAAAGCAATGCTGTCAGTGGCGCCACCGGTGGCAACTCCAGGGAACTTCTTCCAAAAGGAGCGCTGCTGTCACGTGTGATTTCTATGCACGTTGACAGGTGTGTTGGTTGGGTTCTAAAAAGTTCCGTCCACTCGACACGGGCATGCGCCACTGTCGCAGCGGAACCGGATGGTCTCGGTCGGAACCTTCTAGAACGCTGTTTGCCCTAGTGTCGCTATGGTGCGACAGGGGGCGCCAGTGGCAACTTTAGGAAACCGGATGGAAACCGGATGACTCAAATCTGCGTCTTGGTTTGGAAAAGCTCCCACAGTTTCGGGGCCTGGGGCAATAAAGAGATGGGGGTTTCGGCTCCAGATAGCTGACGAGTCTCCGCTCAGGGTGGCGTCGAGCTTTTTATTACGCCTGGAGTGGGGACCGGACTATAAGGGAGGGAAGAAATATATCGGGGATTTTTTGATGAATATTTTTACTCTTAGAAATACCGTCTTTAAAAAAGCTAGAAGTGGGCTACGGTATTTCTGTTTATATTTACTGAATCTGGATGAGTTCGCGATTGTATCACTCTGTTTAACTGGGTTGGGCGACCTAAGGGGTCGAAGGGAATTGTATCCGACAAGACGTAAACAAGTATATTTCACACAGTATTATAGGCTAAAAATGTTTATTTTCTTTCTTGACTTCGGCTGCTCCAGCTTATAAGCGGCTGCCCAGAAAAATCTGAATTTTTTTGTACACGTAGTCCTTGATACTGCGCTTCGTTTAGTCAACTAAAAAATATAGGTCGTCGCTCTGGATCGGGAGTTATCACAGTGGGAATATTGCACTGTTTTTATTGTCACAAAAGGGTCAATATCTTCCAGAGTTTTGGGTTAATTTTAATTTTGAGATCACCTACGTGTTTGGGGTCATCAGGCGGTGCTTCTGCACTGCCTCACTGGTGGCTCCTGTTGACCTTGGCCTTTTCGGCAAAGCTTGATTTTTCTGTTTCTTCAAAGTCCCGGCTTCCCGTTTGACCGAAAATTCCGGGACTTTGGTCAGCTGAGGATGGTCACTTAACGCACGTTTTGGCACAAAAATAACACAGGGTTGTCACTCAATTTTTAGCGGCGCACTCACTTTTGTGTTTTTTAATTTTTGAAAATCCAGTTTTTTCGTCACTACTCTTCGAGTTTTCAACGGATCAGAATTCTGTTTTCGCTATTCGGTAGCACTCACTGAGCCGCACCTTTTTTTGGGTTAGGTTAGGTTAGGTTAGGTTAGGTTAGGTTAGGTTAGGTTAGGTTAGGTTAGGTTAGGTTAGGTTAGGTTAGGTTAGGTTAGGTTAGGTTAGGTTAGGTTAGGTTAGGTTAGGTTAGGTTAGGTTAGGTTAGGTTAGGTTAGGTTAGGTTAGGTTAGGTTAGGTTAGGTTAGGTTAGGTTAGGTTAGGTTAGGTTCCGCCGGAGGAGGGGGTTCCTCCGGTGACGGCGGCGGAGTTCGACGCGGGGGTTCTCAGCCTCCGCGCGAAGAAGACGGCTCCCGGACCAGACGGCGTCCCCGCACGGGTGGTGGCGATCGCCGCCTCCGAAATGAAGGACAGGTTTCGGGATCTCTTTAGCGCGTGCTTCACGGCTGGGAGATTCCCGAAAAAGTGGAAGGAGGGGCAGCTATGCCTCCTCCGAAAGGAGGGACGCCCGGTGGACTCCCCCTCGGCATACCGGCCCATCGTCCTACTCGATGAGGTCGGAAAACTGTTCGAGGGGATTGTCGCCTCCAGGCTCGATAGCCATTTGCGGGGCGTAGGGCCGGACCTGTCGGACGCCCAATTCGGTTTCCGTCGGGGGCGTTCGACGATTGATGCGCTGGCCCTACTCAAGGGCCAGGTGAAGGAGGCGGTGGAGGCGGGGGGCGGAGTGCTGGCGGTGTCATTTGACATTGCCAACGCCTTCAACTCCGTGCCCCACTCGACGATTCTGGAGGCGCTCCGGTATCATGGAGTGCCCCAATACCTGCGGAGCCTCCTGGCCAGCTACTTGGAGGACAGGGAGGTCCTCCTCGTGGACAAGACGGCCACGTTGAGGCGGTTCGGCGCAGAGTCCGGTGTTCCGCAGGGGTCGGTGCTAGGCCCCACCCTGTGGAACATCGGATTCAACTGGCTCCTGAGGGGAGCCCTCCTCCAGGGCACGAGTGTCATCTGCTACGCGGATGACACTCTCCTCACCGCCCGGGGGAGGAACTTTGGGGACGCGGCCTGTCTGGCCTCGGCTGGCGGAACCTTGGTTGCAGAGAGGATCCGCCGCCTGGGATTGAAGGTGGCGCTGCAAAAGACCGAGGCCGTATTCTTTCACGGGCCTCGGCAGCGCATCCCTCCCGACGCTCATATTGTCGTAGAGGGCGTCAGGATAGGGGTCCAGCCCCAGATGAAGTATCTGGGCTTGGTGCTGGACGAGAGATGGCGCTTCGGCCCGCATTTCAGCGGGCTGTCGACGCGCCTATTGAAAGCCGCGGACGCCCTCTCGTGGCTCCTCCCGAATCTGGGGGGGCCCAAGGCGGGATGCCGGCGCCTATATGCCGGCATCCTGAGGAGCATGGCCCTATACGGGGCCCCCATCTGGGCGGACTCCCTCCACAGAAGGGAGAATGCGACCGCCATCCGCAGGCCCCAAAGGGCCATCGCACTGCGGGTGGCGAGGGCCTACCGTTCGGTGGGCTTCTCGGCGGCATGCGCTCTGGCCGGCACCCCTCCTTGGGAGTTAGAGGCCTGGGTGCTCGCTAGGGTGTACGAGTGGACGGCGCGTCGGAGGGCGCTCGGGGTGCGCCCCGTCGCCGAAGAGCGGGAGGCTGTGCGGCGGGAGGCGAAGGACGCCATCGTCCTCCACTGGACGGAGGACCTCGCCGCCGCCGCCTTTGGCCGCCGGACATTGGACGCGCTTGGTCCGGTCCTGCGGAGTTGGCTCGAGCGGTCCCACGGTTTCCTCTCGTTCCGTCTGGTGCAGGTGTTGTCCGGCCATGGCTGTTTCGGATCGCACCTGCACCGGATCGGGAGGGAGGAGACACCGGCGTGCCACGAATGCGGTGCGGCGGAGGACACGGCGCAACACACACTCGAGGTGTGCCCGGCTTGGTCCGAGCAGCGCCGCGGTCTGACTGCGGTGGTTGGGCAGGACCTCTCGCTTCCCGGCGTGATCAGTGCCATGCTGGGGGGCGAGGAGGCCTGGGCAGCGGTAGCCTCCTTTTGCGAGGACGTAATCTCGCAAAAGGAGGAGGCGGAGCGCGCGCGGGAGGACGACCCTCTCGCTGCGCCGCTCCGCAGACGAAGAAGGGGTCGGAGAGTGCGTGGCGACGGGCGGGCGACAAGCGCGGGGGCGCCTTTGCCTGCATTGCACCCGTCTCAAAGAGCAATCGTCGGCGGAGGACTGGAAGTAGAGGCTATGCCGGTTTCCCAGTCCCCGCCACTCGGACGAAGCGGGTAGAGGCCGCTGGGTTGTTTTAGTGGGTATACCGGAACCAGACCGGGGAGTCCCACATAGCCCCCCCATCCCCCGATGGGAGGGTATGCGTAACGCATTTTTTCCCAGCGACAAAAAAAAAAAAAAAAAAAAAAAAAAAAAAAAAAAAAAAAAAAAAAAAAAAAAAGGTTAGGTTAGGTTAGGTTAGGTTAGGTTAGGTTAGGTTAGGTTAGGTTAGGTTAGGTTAGGTTAGGTTATGTGTTTATCTCCCGGCGGAGTTTCTGGATCTCATACCGGGCGCGTCCCCAGGTGGCGGATAGGGGAACGCCGCGCAGATATGCGCGGTATCGGGTTCATCCCGGCGCGGGCCAAAACCAGGGGGTGGGATCGCTCCTCATCTTGAGGTTGCGATGGTGTGCGTTTTGCACACGGGGGGCACTCCTCTCGGAGTGGAGGGGCGACGGGTTTGCCGGTCATGTAGTCATGGCCGGCAGACACGGTCTGATGCAGACCACCGTTCGGCCCGATCCGGAATCCTCATTGAGAGGGCCGGAGGCCCTGCGTGGGCCGCGAGGAGAAAACCTCTATAAAAAACCACCGGGGGGGAGCCCAGTCTGGGCTGGGGTGCTGCTCCACGTGTTCTGTCACGTTGGAGGAGCAAGGACGGGCTCGGTGTTCACTCACCCTGTCACCGAGCAGGCAGCGGGAGGACTGTTTCCTTTCGTTGCCCCCGTCATCAGATCGTAATCCCTTAGGGGACCGAGGGTCTTGGCTTCACCGCCCGGGCCGCGAGGAAGAAAACCTCTATAAAAAAATCACCCCGAATCTCGAGCTCGGCGCGCGGCCGGGGGATGTATGGCTGACGGGTTTAATCAGTCTCGAGCGCGCCCCCTCCAGAGGACCGGCGGACCCTCTGGAGTATATACGCTTACCCGGGTACAGGGGGCACTGCCCGGGTGGACCTGTTATTTCCCCCATACTCGTGGGAACTATATGGATACATTTATAAAAAACAAAAACCCAAACGAAGTAGGAGAGGACGAGACACGCAGTGCCCTTATCAGGGCGCAGCCTGTCGTGAGGCTGACAAGACTGTCAGCCTCGGAGGCGGAAGTGGAGCCGGATAACGGTTCCATCTCGAGCGGCGCGAGTGCTGGGCGCCCCTCCAAGTTTTGGAGGGTTGATGGCCGCAAGCGCCAACGAGAGGGCAACTCGGGGTCGGAGTCGACCTCGAGTGAGGATACCTCGCCGGCCTCAAAGGTCAGTGCGAGAGGAAGAGGGCGACCACCGACGACTGGAAAGTACGTCGGACTGGCCAAAGCGCAGGCGGAGCTGAACGCTGCCAAGCGCGAAGAGCTCCGCCTCATAGCGGAGCAGGAGGTTATGGAGCAGGCGAAGCGGGCACGTTCCGTAAACATCTCTCGCCTCTCTAGAAGTAGCTCAAGTGCGTCCTTTGAGACGGTGGCGTCAGCTGCTTCCATCTCTGCAAGTGCCTTGACGGAAAAAGTCAAGACCAACGTGGCCACCATTCTGAAAGTGGCCACAAACTCGAAGAACCTGAAGGGCACATATCAACGTGCCCTGAAGGAAGCCGCCGCTTTCATCACCGAGGCGGCCGACGAGTTCAGCACTCGCACCCTAAACAAGGAAACGGCGAAGTTGCAGGCCGAAAACGTCCAACTCCGAGCGGAGATGGCGGAGCTCCGCTCGGAGCTTGCAACGATGAGGGCGGAGCTCCTGGCCGTTAAGACCGCACGGCCGGAGTCTGGGGCGCCTCAGTCTTCATCTGCGGCTGTTGCCGATCCCGAGTTGGAGCGTACGCTCACTGAGAGGATCGGCAACATGCTGAACGCCCGACTGGCGGCCCTAGAGGACCGGCTGCTGCCGGCCAAGACAATCCGGCCTCCGCTGGCAGCAGACCGGAGAAAGGAGGAGGCGGAGCAGGCAGCGCGGGATGTGGCTGTGGTAACGGACGCGGTTGCCACGGTCACAATCGGCTCGACCACCAAAGCCAAGGGCAAAAAGGCGAAGGCGGCAAAAACACCGTCGCCCGCCGATAAAACGCCCTCTTACGCAGCCAAGGCCGCCACACCTCGCGCCCCGGCTGACAGCGTCCAGCCGACTGACCAGCCGGCTGCCCCACAAGCTAAAGGGAAGGGTAAGGGGAAAGGCAAATCCCCGGCCGCACAGCAGACGCCCACCCCTGCACCCTCCACGTCCGTGCAGCAGGAGGGCGAGTGGGAGAAAGTCGGCGAGAAGAAGGCCGCTAAAAAGAAGGAGAAGAAGTCCGCAAAAAAGGCGGAAAAGAGCAAGGCGAAGCTGCGCGCCCCACGCTCAACAGCCGTCGTCCTCACCCTGGAACCCGGGGCGCAAGAGAAGGGCGTCACTTACGCCGGGGTCTTGGCTAAGGCCAAGGCCAACATCACGTTGGCCGACCTCGGCATTGCGGGCGTGCAGATTAAGACCACTGCAACGGGCGCTCGGCTCCTTGAGATCTCCGGGGCCACAAGTGGACAGAAGGCGGACGCCCTTGCCGAGCGGCTGAGGCTGCTGCTGGAGGCGGACGAGGTCCGGGTGTCCAGGCCCGTTAAATGTGCAAGCTTGCGCATCACGGGCTTGGACGACTCAGTGACCGCCGATGAACTGACGGCCGCAATAGCCAGAGTCGGCGGCTGCTCGGCGGAGCACATCAGGCCCGGACCGATCAATCGGGGACCAAATGGCATGGGGGTAGTGGTGGCCAGCTGCCCCGTGGCGGCCGCCAAAAAGGTCCTGGACGGCGGCAGACTGCTGGTTGGGTGGGTTTCGGCTCGGGTGAAGGCGTTGGAGTCGAGGCCCACAAAGTGCTACAGGTGCCAGGCCGAGGGCCACGTCAGGGCCAAGTGCACGGCGCAATTGGACTGCGGCCAGCTGTGCTTCCGCTGCGGCCAGCCTGATCACAAGGCGGGGTCGTGCCAGGCACCAACGCCGTGCTGTGTTCTGTGCACGGCGTCTGGCCAACCAGCGGAGCACAAGCTGGGCAGTAAGACCTGCCCCGCGACCGTCCAGCCAAAATCGAAGGGCGGGAAGAAGAAAAAGAGGAAGAAGGGATCGGCCGCAACAGCAGAGCAGCCGAACGCCTCGGCCGCGGCGGAAGCGCCGCAGAGCCAGACGGAGGGGACAGTAGAAATGGAGTGTCAGTAATGGCCCCACCCCTCCGTCTGCTGCAGGCCAACATCAACCACTGCGCCAGGGCTCAGGACCTTTTACTCCAGAGCATGGCGCAGTGGAAGATAAACATCGTCGTCGTCGCCGAGCCGTATTTTATCCCTCCCAGGGACGACTGGGTGGGAGATACCACCGGCTCGGCGGCCTTGATCTGGTCGGCTGCCGCCGGAACCCCGTCCATCGAGAATATCTCGAGGGGGCGGGGTTACGTCGCGGCGCAATTCGGCGAGGTTGTGGTGGTGGGAGTGTACTTCTCTCCGAACCGCACCCTCGCCGAGTTCGAGAGCTTCCTCTTGGAGCTGTCCACGTTGGTGGACCGTGCCCACCCTCGCTCCGTTCTCGTCCTCGGGGACCTCAACGCCAAGTCCGCGGCGTGGGGTTCCCGCGCCACAGACCATCGTGGCACGGCGCTGGAGGAGTGGGCCCTCGCGTCGGGTCTGGCCGTCCTGAACCGCGGTTCAGTCGACACGTGCGTGCGACAGCTGGGTGGGTCCATAGTGGACGTATCGTTCGCTAGCCCGGCTCTAGCACGCCGTGTCCGGGGGTGGAGAGTCTTGGAGGAGGTGGAGACGTTGTCGGACCACCGGTACATCCGGTTCGACGTCTCCGCCCAGACCTCGGGCATCCACCGCCCGCCGACCCCGGGGAGGGACGGACCGCGCTGGGCGCTGAAGCGCCTCAACCGAGAGCTCCTCGAGGAAGCGGCCATTGTCAAGGCATGGTCAGAGGGACCGGAGAGGCCCGGTGACGACGTCGACGGAGAGGCGAGCTGGTTCCGCGGGGCGATGACGCAAATCTGCGACGCGGCTATGCCCCGCGTCCAGTCTCGGCCCACCAAGCGTCAGGTGTACTGGTGGACAGAGGAGATCGCCCAGCTGCGTTATGCATGCATAGCGGCGAGACGCCAGTACACCAGGCAGCGCCGGAGACGTCTGAACCGGAGCCCCGAGACGGAGGCGGCGCTGTACCAGAGGTACCGCGCCGCGAAGGAGGCTCTGAAGATAGCCATCGGCAGAGCAAAGGAGGCAGCGAGGGAGGAGCTGCTCGAGACCCTCGAGCGCGATCCGTGGGGGCGTCCGTACCGCATGGTACGGGGCAAACTACGCCCCTGGGCGCCCCCACTAACAGAGGGTCTCCGCCCCGAGCTGCTCGGGGACGTGGTGTCCGCCCTATTTCCATCAAGGGCGGAACACACACCACCGCCGATGGCTCCGCCAGAGCCTCCTGGAGAGGGAGAAGTCCCGAATGCCCCCGAGGTGACCCAAGAGGACCTGAAGGCAGCGGTGGATCGGCTCCGGGCCAAGAACACTGCCCCGGGGCCCGACGGCATACCCGGCCGCGCCTGGGTCCTCGCCCTGAAGGAGTTGGAGCCCCGACTGCGACGGTTCTTCACGGCATGCCTGCAGGAGGGCCGGTTTCCATCGCAGTGGAAAACCGGCAGGCTGGTCCTCCTCAGGAAGGAGGGGCGCCCGGCGGACTCGCCGTCCGCATACCGGCCCATAGTGCTGCTGGACGAGGTGGCAAAGCTCTTCGAGCGCATCGTCGCCGACCGCCTCGTCCAGCATCTGAGCAGGGAGGGGCCGGACCTGGACGGCAACCAGTTCGGTTTCCGCCGCGGGCGCTCCACCGTAGACGCCATCATGCGCGTGAGGAGCCTGGCGGAGGAAGTGGTGTCCCGGGGTGGGGTCTTGTTGGCGGTGTCGTTAGACATTTGTAACGCCTTCAACACCCTGCCCTGGAGTTGTATTAGGGAGGCCCTACGTTATCACGGAGTGCCTCCCTACCTCCGCCACATCGTCGGGGCTTATTTGTCGGGGCGTTGGGTCACCTTCGTGGGGCAAAATGGCGTGGTGCAGCGACACCAGATGTCGTGCGGTGTTCCACAGGGTTCGGTTCTGGGCCCGCTCCTGTGGAACATCGGGTACGACTGGGTGCTGAGGGGTGCTCTCCTCCGGGGCGCTAGCGTGACGTGTTACGCGGACGACACGCTCGTCGCGGCCCGGGGGAGATCGCACAGGGAGGCAGCCTTGCTGGCGACGGCCGCAGTGGCGCAGGTGGTGGGTCGCATCCGGCGGTTGGGGCTGGAAGTGGCCCTCCACAAATCCGAGGCCATGACGTTCCATGGGCCTCGGAACGCGCCGCCGCCGGGATCTAACATCGTGGTCGGTGGGGTCCGAATAGCTGTCGGGGCGACGATAAAATACCTGGGGGTCGTCCTCGACAGCCGCTGGGATTTCGGGCCCCACTTCCGGCGGCTGGCGCCCAAACTGATGGGCGCTGCGGCCGCGCTGGCGACGCTGCTTCCCAATCTCGGAGGGCCGACGACGAGTTGTCGGCGGCTGTACATGGGGGTCGTGCGATCCATGGCCCTGTACGGGGCCCCGGTGTGGGCCGATGACCTGACGGCCACCAACATCGCCATTCTGCGGAAGCCGCAACGGGCGATGGCCGTCAGAGTCATAAGAGGTTATCGCACGATCTCCCATGAGGCAGCGTGCGTACTGGCCGGATCTCCGCCCTGGGACCTGGAGGCGAAGGCCCTCGCGTCACTCTATACATGGCGCGGGGGCGAGAGGGAGCGGGGCAACAGACCTGCGCCGCGAGAAATCGAGTGGCGCAGGTCAGAGCTCCGCGAGGTCCTGGTGGCGGATTGGGGTGAACGCCTCACTCACCCCAGCGCTGGCCTCACGACGATCGAGGCCATCCGGCCAGTGCTGCGGGAGTGGCTAGGGAGGGGCCACGGCTCCCTGACGTTTCGGGCGACGCAGGTGCTTTCTGGACATGGGTGCTTCGGAAAGTACCTGTGTCGCATAGGCAGGGAGCCAGACGCCCGGTGCCACCATTGCGTCGGTTGCCGCGAGGAGACGGCGCGGCATGTTGTGGAGGAGTGCATCTCTTGGGATGCGCCGCGCCGTGCTCTAGTCGCGGAAGTCGGAGGGGACCTCTCGCTCCCGGCCATTGTTCGTCATATGGTCGGCAGCGACAGGTCCTGGGACGCAGTGGTGTCCTTCTGCGAGGAGGTGATGTCGCAGAAGGAAGCTGCGGAGAGGGAGAGGGAAATCACGTCCACTCTCCCGAGCCGCAGCAGGCGCACCGGGCGCCGGAGGCGGGGGGGTCATAACATCCGACTCCCCCCGTAGCGGTCCATCGAGCGGGCGGATTGGGGGAAATCCGTTCGCTCCGTATATGGACCCGAGGTGGCGTGCGTAGTGTCCCTCGCACGCCCCTCAGCAGAAGGTGGTCAAGGGGGGTGAGCACCCCTCCCCCCCTGTGACAAGTGGGGGTCCGCAGTGGCGGACCGGCACCGCCGGGTCGCGGACGAGTGCTGGCTTGAACCCGCGGCCCGGTATAATGGTGCAGATGGGACACTCCTGTGTTTTTAGTCGGTGCGAGTCCGACATCACCTCGTCGCCTCCCCCGGCGGCGGGGTACCCATAAGGGGTTTTCACAGGGTCAAAAAAAAAAAAAAAAAAAAAAAAAAAAAAAAAAAAAAAAAAAAAAAAAAAAAAAAAAAAAAAAAAAAAAAAAAAAAAAGGTTATGTGTTTATCTGGCTTAGCGGTTAACGCTAAAGTTAAGGTGATTCGCACGTTGTAGCCTGCGTTCAAATCCCGTGGTACCAATTCACTTTTACGTAGTCGGGTAGCTTTGCTTATATCGTACCAGACTCGCAGTGAATAGTGTCACGGGTTCGTATCCGAGCTTACTCAATGCTTTTGGGGGACCCCCCACAGTGCTTGCGTCCACGTCGCGTCCCCTGGAAACGACCCAGTTCTGACCACCGTAACGGAGTGGCAGACTGGGTTGGCCAAAGTGCACTGTGCTTCGCAGCGAATTATTGATTGTCTTGAGGCTGCGAACCTGCGGAGGCTATGCCTAAACCTGCGCGGGACGCCTGCGGGCGTTTCTCGAAACCAAAAGGCCCTTCTCAGGGCCAACCCAAAGGCCCTTCTCAGGGCCAACCCCAAGGCCCTTCTCAGGGCCAAACCAAAGGCCCTTCTCAGGGCCAACCCAAAGGCCCTTCTCAGGGCCAACCCAAAGGCCCTTCTCAGGGCCAATTCGACGCTACGGCGTCAGAGACTAGCCGCGCGCCGTCTGCGGCTGATTACTTCGGCGGGGCGGAAGAGTCGTCCGACAACGACTCACTGATTAGTGTGTCGGATGGCTCTCGGTCGCGGAAGCGAAAAAAGGTCCGAGGTGGGTCCGAGGGCTCCTCGGCTTCGGGGTCGACGGGGCTGTCGAAGGCCAAAAAGCCGACGGCGGCCGCGGATGCCCATGTCTTTGGGCTTGAGGACGCCGAACGCCGGTTGGAACTGGCTCGGCGGGCGCAGCTCCAACAAGAGCTGGAGGAGCGGGTGGCTGCCAAGGAGCAACGGGCGCTCGTCGCCCGGGCCAAGTCCGGGTACGGTGCGTCCCGCGTTGTATACGCGGACCATTCTCTGGCGGAGCTGGAAAAAATGGCGGAGGAGGACGAAAAGGAGATAGTCGAGGTCGCCTCTAAGTCCTCCAACCTGAAGGGGACCTTCCAGAAGGCCCTCAAATGCAGGGCCGCGAGCATGCGCGGTGTCGTCGCGGAGCTGGTCCAGCGAACGGCCACCGACGAGACACGGCAACTGCAGGCAAAAATCGACCGCCTGCAGTCGGAGGTCAGCCAGCTCCATCAGAAGCTGGCTAAAGCCACGGCCCGGCCACAACAAGCCGAGCCGAGCCCTGTGGCAGAGGGCCCCGCCTCCAACCTCGAGGATATCATCCGCAAGGTTGTAATGGAGGAGAGGGCCTTCACAAGAGCCTGCTTAGCAGGCATCGAGGACCGGCTCTTGCCGGAGAAACGCCTCCGACCGCCGCTTGCGGCGGATAAGGGGCAGTGCGACCCGGGGCCGTCCTCCTCCCAGGCGGAGGACGCCCTTCTCCCCTCGACCACCCCGTCCAACGAGTGGAAGGTGGCGGGCCGTAAGGGGAAGGGCAAAGGGAAAAAGTCGGCGACGGCCGTCCCTGCCGTCCCCGCCACCGCCTCTCCCAGCCAGTCGCAGACGACCGGTAAGGGAAAGGGGAAAGGGAAAGGGGGGGGAAAGAAGCAGCTAGTCCCCCCCAAAACCGCGGCCGTCGTTGTGACGCTCACCGCGGAGGCTGCGGAACGAGGAGAGACGTACGCGTCTATTTTGGTGCGGGCGCGTGCGAATGCCGATCCCACCCAACTGGGGATCAGCAAGGTCTCTTGCCGCCGAACCCAAGCCGGGGCTCGAATATTTGAGTTCCCGGGGGCAGAGGGGAGTGCCCATGCGGACCTCTTTGCAGCCAAGCTGCAGGAGGTCATCGCGGACTCGGCCAAGGTGGCCCGACCGGTAAAGTCGGCGGCCATAGAGGTGACGGACCTTGATGACTCCGTCACCAAGGAGGAGGTGGTGGCGGCGGTCGCAGCGATAGGGGACTGTGGCGTCGCGGCGGTCCAATGCCGGGACATAAGGCCCGGGCGCGGCGGCATGGGCACCGTTCGCCTCGAGTGCCCAATCGCCGCTGCCAAAGCCGTCCTTGCCAAGGGACGGCTTACAGTCGGGTTCAGCTCGGGTGCAGTCCGGGCACTCGAGGAACAGCCTCTGCGGTGTTTCCGGTGCTTCGGCATCGGACACACCCGGCCCCTGTGTCCGTCCACAGTAGACAGGACGGACATGTGCTTCCGTTGCGGCAAGGAGGGTCACAAAGCCGCCTCCTGCGGGGCCGCCACGCCGCACTGCGCGGTGTGTGCCGCCAGTGGCTGCCCGGCAGATCACGCTATGAAGGGGAGGAACTGCAATCCTCCCCCTAAGCGGGGCAAAGCCCGGGCACCGACCGGGCCTGCTGCTGCCGCTAGCGCCGTCGTTCCTGCGGCGGCTGGGGAGGGAGATGCGATGTCCGACTGATGGATTCGGTCCAACATCGCATCCTTCAGGCGAACACCAACCACTGCAGGGCAGCCCAGGATCTGCTGATGCAGACCATGGCTGAGTGGTTGGTGGACTTGGCGGTGATCGCCGAGCCTTACTCGGTGCCTGGCCGTTGGCTGGGTGACCGGGACGGCCTGGTGGCATTGGTTTCGCGGTCTTCCACGGACTCCCCTCCCCTCTCGCTCTTAGAGAGGGGACCGGGATACGTGGCCGCCGCGTGGGGAGACATGGCGGTGGTGGGGGTCTATTTCTCACCGAACCGCCCTCTCTCGGACTTCGAGGATTTCCTCGAGATCCTCACCGCAGTCGTAGGGAGGATGGCGCTGCGCCAGGTCGTGCTGTTGGGCGACCTGAACGCCAAGTCAGTGGCCTGGGGCAACCCGACCACCGGTTGCAACGTTCGAGGACGAGCCGTCGAGTTTTGGGCGGCCTCATGCGGTGTGTCCCTCCTCAACAGGGGGGCGGTCCACACGTGTGTGCGGCAGCGGGGCGGGTCGGTGGTGGACATCTCGTTCGCCACCCCCACGCTGGCCGCCCGCGTCGTCAATTGGCGGGTAGAGATGGTGGAGACCTTGTCGGACCACCGATATGTACGGTTCGACATCTCTGCTCCGGGGGGGGGGATGGCCCGCGCTCGTCAGTCTCCCTTCCCGCGGTGGACACTCACCCGCCTGAACCGGGAGGCAGCCAAGGAGGCGGCCTTTCTCCAGGACTGGCTGTCGCCCCCTGTCGAGGTCCTGGACGTGGACGCCGCAGCGGTCCAGCTCAGGGGGTCCCTGACCGAGGTGTGCAACTCTAGCATGCCCCGGTCTCGCCGTCCGCCTCCCCGTCGTGCCGTCTATTGGTGGACGGAGGAGCTGGCGGAGCTCCGGGCCGCCTGCGTGGCGGCCAGAAGAGCCTACACTCGGAGTCGACGGCGCAGCGCCCGAAACCGAGTCCAGGCAGAGGAGGACCGCCTATACGCCACCTACCGAGAGGCGAAAACGGTCCTCAAGTCAGCAATGGGCGCTGCAGAAGACTCGGCGAGGGCCGAGATGCTGGCGGATCTCGACAGGGATCCTTATGGGAGACCGTACAAGGCGGCGCGGAACCAGCTACGCCCATATGGTCCCCCACTGACTGAGACCCTCGAGCCAGCGTTGCTCGACGGGGTGGTCCGGTCCCTGTTTCCGCGCAGGACCGACTTCACCCCACCAACGATGGATCCTCCGCAGGGGGCGGCTCCGCCGGAGGAGGGGGTTCCTCCGGTGACGGCGGCGGAGTTCGACGCGGGGGTTCTCAGCCTCCGCGCGAAGAAGACGGCTCCCGGACCAGACGGCGTCCCCGCACGGGTGGTGGCGATCGCCGCCTCCGAAATGAAGGACAGGTTTCGGGATCTCTTTAGCGCGTGCTTTACGGCTGGGAGATTCCCGAAAAAGTGGAAGGAGGGGCAGCTATGCCTCCTCCGAAAGGAGGGACGCCCGGTGGACTCCCCCTCGGCATACCGGCCCATCGTCCTACTCGATGAGGTCGGAAAATTGTTCGAGGGGATTGTCGCCTCCAGGCTCGATAGCCATTTGCGGGACGTAGGGCCGGACCTGTCGGACGCCCAATTCGGTTTCCGTCGGGGGCGTTCGACGATTGATGCGCTGGCCCTACTCAAGGGCCAGGTGAAGGAGGCGGTGGAGGCGGGGGGCGGAGTGCTGGCGGTGTCATTTGACATTGCCAACGCCTTCAACTCCGTGCCCCACTCGACGATTCTGGAGGCGCTCCGGTATCATGGAGTGCCCCAATACCTGCGGAGCCTCCTGGCCAGCTACTTGGAGGACAGGGAGGTCCTCCTCGTGGACAAGACGGCCACGTTGAGGCGGTTCGGCGCAGAGTCCGGTGTTCCGCAGGGGTCGGTGCTAGGCCCCACCCTGTGGAACATCGGATTCAACTGGCTCCTGAGGGGAGCCCTCCTCCAGGGCACGAGTGTCATCTGCTACGCGGATGACACTCTCCTCACCGCCCGGGGGAGGAACTTTAGGGACGCGGCCTGTCTGGCCTCGGCTGGCGGAACTTTGGTTGCAGAGAGGATCCGCCGCCTGGGATTGAAGGTGGCGCTGCAAAAGACCGAGGCCGTATTCTTTCACGGGCCTTGGCAGCGCATCCCTCCCGACGCTCATATTGTCGTAGAGGGCGTCAGGATAGGGGTCCAGCCCCAGATGAAGTATCTGGGCTTGGTGCTGGACGAGAGATGGCGCTTCGGCCCGCATTTCAGCGGGCTGTCGACGCGCCTGTTGAAAGCCGCGGACGCCCTCTCGTGGCTCCTCCCGAATCTGGGGGGGCCCAAGGCGGGATGCCGGCGCCTATATGCCGGCATCCTGAGGAGCATGGCCCTATACGGGGCCCCCATCTGGGCGGACTCCCTCCACAGAAGGGAGAATGCGACCGCCATCCGCAGGCCCCAAAGGGCCATCGCACTGCGGGTGGCGAGGGCCTACCGTTCGGTGGGCTTCTCGGCGGCATGCGCTCTGGCCGGCACCCCTCCTTGGGAGTTGGAGGCCTGGGTGCTCGCTAGGGTGTACGAGTGGACGGCGCGTCAGAGGGCGCTCGGGGTGCGCCCCGTCGCCGAAGAGCGGGAGGCTGTGCGGCGGGAGGCGAAGGACGCCATCGTCCTCCACTGGACGGAGGACCTCGCCGCCGCCGCCTTTGGCCGCCGGACATTGGACGCGCTTGGTCCGGTCCTGCCGAGTTGGCTCGAGCGGTCCCACGGTTTCCTCTCGTTCCGTCTGGTGCAGGTGTTGTCCGGCCATGGCTGTTTCGGATCGCACCTGCACCGGATCGGGAGGGAGGGGACACCGGCGTGCCACGAATGCGGTGCGGCGGAGGACACGGCGCAACACACACTCGAGGTGTGCCCGGCTTGGTCCGAGCAGCGCCGCGGTCTGACTGCGGTGGTTGGGCAGGACCTCTCGCTTCCCGGCGTGATCAGTGCCATGCTGGGGGGCGAGGAGGCCTGGGCAGCGGTAGCCTCCTTTTGCGAGGACGTAATCTCGCAAAAGGAGGAGGCGGAGCGCGCGCGGGAGGACGACCCTCTCGCTGCGCCGCTCCGCAGACGAAGAAGGGGTCGGAGAGTGCGTGGCGACGGGCGGGCGACAGGCGCGGGGGCGCCTTTGCCTGCATTGCACTCGTCTCAAAGGGCAATCGTCGGCGGAGGACTGGACGTAGAGGCTATGCCGGTTTCCCAGTCCCCGCCACTCGGACGAAGCGGGTAGAGGCCGCTGGGTTGTTTTAGTGGGTATACCGGAACCAGACCGGGGAGTCCCACATAACCCCCCCATCCCCCGATGGGAGGGTATGCGTAAAGCATTTTTTCCCAGCGACAAAAAAAAAAAAAAAAAAAAAAAAGGTTAGGTTAGGTTAGGTTAGGTTAGGTTAGGTTAGGTTCCCGGCGGAGTTTCTGGATCTCATACCGGGCGCGTCCCCAGGTGGCGGATAGGGGAACGCCGCGCAGATATGCGCGGTATCGGGTTCATCCCGGCGCGGGCCAAAACCAGGGGGTGGGATCGCTCCTCATCTTGAGGTCGCGATGGTGTGCGTTTTGCACACGGGGGGCACTCCTCTCGGAGTGGAGGGGCGACGGGTTTGCCGGTCAGTCATGGCCGGCAGACACGGTCTGATGCAGACCACCGTTCGGCCCGATCCGGAATCCTCATTGAGAGGGCCGGAGGCCCTGCGTGGGCCACGAGGAGAAAACCTCTATAAAAAACCACTGGGGGGGAGCCCAGTCTGGGCTGGGGTGCTGCTCCACGTGTTCTGTCACGCTGGAGGAGCAAGGACGGGCTCGGTGCTCACTCACCCTGTCACCGAGCAGGCAGCGGGAGGACTGTTTCCTTTCGCTGCCCCCGTCATCAGATCGTAATCCCTTAGGGGACCGAGGGTCTTGGCTTCACCGCCCGGACCGCGAGGAAGAAAACCTCTATAAAAAAATTACCCCGAATCTCGAGCTCGGCGCGCGGCCAGGGGATGTATGGCTGACGGGTATGATCAGTCTCGAGCGCGCCCCCTCCAGAGGACCGGCGGACCCTCTGGAGTATATACGCTTACCCGGGTACAGGGGGCACTGCCCGGGTGGACCTTTTATTTCCCCCATACTCGTGGGAACTATATGGATAATTTTAACTCAACCCAAAAAACCCAAAACGACGTTGTCTCAGGACAAAGTGAGGAGTTGTCAGGCAGTGCCCTTTTCAGGGCGGTGCCTGTCGTCAAGCTGACGAGACTGTCGGCAACAGAGGTGGAGATGGAGTCGGACCACGGCTCCAACTCCAGCGGCGTTAGTGCTGGGCGCCCCTCCAAATTTTGGAGGGTCGAAGGCCGCAAACGCCACAGAGCGGAGCACTCGGGGCTGGACTCGGCCTCGAGTGACGAGTCCTCGCCGGCCTCTAAGGTCAGCTCGAAAGGAAGAGGGCGGCCGCCGACTACTGGCAAGTATGTCGGCCTGGCCAAAGCGCAGGCGGAGCTGAACGCCGCCAAGCGCGAGGAGCTCCGTCTGCGGGCGGAAGAGGAGGTGGCGAAGCTGGCGGAGCGAGCGCGCTCCCATAAGATCACCCGCCTCTCTGGGAGCAGCACATCCGGATCCCTGGAGACGGTCGTGTCCGCTGCGTCAGCGTGCACGCTGACGCAGCAGGTTAAGGATAACGTGGCGACGATCCTTAAAGTCGCCACCAACTCCAAAAACCTAAAGGGCACATTTCAACGTGCCCTCAAGGATGCGGCCGCCTTCATAGGGGTGGCGGCTGAGGAGTTCGGTGCTCGCACCGCCAATGAAGAGACCGCATTGCTCCAGGCGGAGAATAAACGCCTCCGGGCGGAAATGGCGGAGCTACGTTCGGAGCTCGCCGACCTACGCAAGGAGCTGCTGGCCATAAGGTCCGCACGGCCCGAGCCGGAGGCGCACAACATCCCGCCCGCAAAGTCTGTTGCCGATCCCGAGTTGGAGCGTACGCTCACTGAGAGGATCGGCAACATGCTGAACGCCCGGCTCGCGGCGCTCGAGGACCGGCTGCTGCCGGCCAAAACAATCCGGCCTCCGCTGGCAGCGGACCGGAAACGGGAAGCGGCAGCTCAGGCGGCAGCTCAAGCGACAGCTCAAGCGGCTGTGGATGCGGTGGCCGAGGTCCATGCTGGCCCGTCCAAAGCCCCGACCAAAGGCAAGGGCAAAAAGGCCAAGCCGACCTACGCAGCCAAGGCGGCAACCTCGCAGGCCACCCCGGTGCAGAATACCGTACCAGCTGGCCAAACGGCAGCCACAAAGTCCGCTG
Organism: Shargacucullia verbasci; assembly: GCA_947562105.1. Classification (NCBI taxonomy): domain Eukaryota; kingdom Metazoa; phylum Arthropoda; class Insecta; order Lepidoptera; family Noctuidae; genus Shargacucullia; species Shargacucullia verbasci. The sequence goes on along the minus strand of OX387289.1, from coordinate 53,060 downwards.
CCCAGCAGGCTCCGGCCTCTGCTCCCTCGACGTCCAAACAAACGGGCGAGTGGGAGACCGTCGGGGCAAAGAAGGCCTCCAAAAAGAAGGCCAAAGCCGCCTCTAAGAAGGCAAAGAAGGCGGAGGCAAAGTTGCGCGCCCCCCGCTCAACGGCGGTGGTCCTGACGCTCGAACCGGGAGCACAGGAGAGGGGCCTGACGTACGGCGCGGTCTTGGCTAAGGCCAAGGCCAACATCACGTTGGCCGACCTCGGCATTGCGGGCGTGCAGGTAAAAACCACTGCCACAGGTGCTCGGCTCCTAGAGATCTCTGGGTCTACGAGCGGGGAGAAGGCGGACGCCCTTGCCGAGCGGCTGAGGTCTCTTCTGGAGGCGGAAGGTGTCCGGGTGTCCAGGCCCGTTAAATGTGCAAGCTTGCGCATCACGGGCTTGGACGACTCAGTGACCGCCGAAGAACTGGCGGCCGCAATAGCCAGAGTCGGGGGCTGCTCGCCGGACCAAGTCCGTCCGGGAACTTTCGCCCGGGGGCCTAGCGGCATGGGGGCGGTCGTCACTAGCTGTCCCGTGGCGGCTGCAAAACGGGTCGCCGACGGCGGCAGATTGCTGGTGGGCTGGGTCTCGGCTCGGGTGAAAGTGCTGGAGCCGAGGCCCACGAGGTGCTACAAGTGCCAAAGTGACGGTCACGTCAGGGCACAGTGCACCTCAGAGGCGGATTGCGGCGACCTGTGCTTCCGCTGTGGCCAGCCCGGCCACAAGGCGGGCACTTGCCAGGCAACGACGCCGTGCTGTGCTCTGTGTACGGCGTCTGGCAAGCCAGCGGAGCACAAACTGGGCAGCAAAGCCTGTTCCGCCAGCAAAGGGAGCAAAAAGAAGAGCAAGCAGAAGAAAAAGAAGAAAGGGTCGGCTCCTACCGAACAGCCGATCGCCTCGGCCGCGGCGGAAGCGCCGCAGAGCCAGACGGAGGGGCTAGTAGAAATGGAGTGTCAGTAATGGCCCCACCCCTCCGTCTGCTGCAGGCCAACATCAACCACTGCGCCAGGGCTCAGGACCTTTTACTCCAGAGCATGGCGCAGTGGAAGATCAACATCGTGGTCGTCGCCGAGCCGTATTTTATCCCTCCCAGGGACGACTGGGTGGGAGACGCCACCGGCTCGGCGGCCTTGATTTGGTCGGCTGCCGCCGGAACCCCGTCCATCGAAAACATCTCGAGGGGGCGGGGTTACGTCGCGGCGCAATTCGGCGAGGTTGTGGTGGTGGGAGTATACTTCTCTCCGAACCGCACCCTCGCCGAATTCGAGAGCTTCCTCTTGGAGCTGTCCACGTTGGTGGACCGTGCCCACCCTCGCTCCGTTCTCGTCCTCGGGGACCTCAACGCCAAGTCCGCGGCGTGGGGTTCCCGCGCCACAGATCATCGTGGCACGGCGCTGGAGGAGTGGGCTCTCACGACGGGTCTGTCCGTCCTGAACCGCGGTTCAGTCGACACGTGCGTGCGACAGCTGGGCGGGTCCATAGTGGACGTATCGTTCGCTAGCCCGGCTCTAGCACGCCGTGTCCGGGGGTGGAGAGTCTTGGAGGGGGTGGAGACGTTGTCGGACCACCGGTACATCCGGTTCAACGTCTCCGCCCAGACCTCGGGCATCCACCGCCCGCCGACCCCGGGGAGGGACGGACCGCGCTGGGCGCTGAAGCGCCTCGACCGGGAGCTCCTCGAGGAAGCGGCCATAGTCAAGGCGTGGTCTGAAGGACCAGAGAGGCCCGGTGACGACGTCGACGGGGAGGCGAGCTGGTTCCGCGGGGCGATGACGCAGATCTGCGACGCGGCTATGCCCCGCGTCCAGTCTCGGCCCACCAAGCGTCAGGTGTACTGGTGGACAGAGGAAATCGCCCAGTTGCGCTATACGTGCATAGCGGCGAGACGCCAGTACACCAGACAGCGTCGGAGGCGTCTGAACCGGAGCCCTGAGACGGAGGCGGCGCTGTACCAGAGGTACCGCGCCGCGAAGGAGGCTCTGAAGATAGCCATCGGCAGAGCAAAGGAGGCAGCGAGGGAGGAGCTGCTCGAGACCCTCGAGCGCGATCCGTGGGGGCGTCCGTACCGCATGGTACGGGGCAAACTACGCCCCTGGGCGCCCCCACTAACAGAGGGTCTCCGCCCCGAGCTGCTCGGGGACGTGGTGTCCGCCCTATTTCCATCAAGGGCGGAACACACACCACCGCCGATGGCTCCGCCAGAGCCTCCTGGAGAGGGAGAAGTCCCGAATGCCCCCGAGGTGACCCAAGAGGACCTGAAGGCAGCGGTGGATCGGCTCCGGGCCAAGAACACTGCCCCGGGGCCCGACGGCATACCCGGCCGCGCCTGGGTCCTCGCCCTGAAGGAGTTGGAGCCCCGACTGCGACGGTTCTTCACGGCATGCCTGCAGGAGGGCCGGTTTCCATCGCAGTGGAAAACCGGCAGGCTGGTCCTCCTCAGGAAGGAGGGGCGCCCGGCGGACTCGCCGTCCGCATACCGGCCCATAGTGCTGCTGGACGAGGTGGCAAAGCTCTTCGAGCGCATCGTCGCCGACCGCCTCGTCCAGCATTTGAGCAGGGAGGGGCCGGACCTGGACGGCAACCAGTTCGGTTTCCGCCGCGGGCGCTCCACCATAGACGCCATCATGCGCGTGAGGAGCCTGGCGGAGGAAGTGGTGTCCCGGGGTGGGGTCTTGTTGGCGGTGTCGTTAGACATTTGTAACGCCTTCAACACCCTGCCCTGGAGTTGTATTAGGGAGGCCCTACGTTATCACGGAGTGCCTCCCTACCTCCGCCACATCGTCGGGGCTTATTTGTCGGGGCGTTGGGTCACCTTCGTGGGGCAAAATGGCGTGGTGCAGCGACACCAGATGTCGTGCGGTGTTCCACAGGGTTCGGTCCTGGGCCCGCTCCTGTGGAACATCGGGTACGACTGGGTGCTGAGGGGTGCTCTCCTCCGGGGCGCTAGCGTGACGTGTTACGCGGACGACACGCTCGTCACGGCCCGGGGGAGATCGCACAGGGAGGCAGCCTTGCTGGCGACGGCCGCAGTGGCGCAGGTGGTGGGTCGCATCCGGCGATTGGGGCTGGAGGTGGCCCTCCACAAATCCGAGGCCATGACGTTCCATGGGCCTCGGAACGCGCCGCCGCCGGGATCTAACATCGTGGTCGGTGGGGTCCGAATAGCTGTCGGGGCGACATTAAAATACCTGGGGGTCGTCCTCGACAGCCGCTGGGATTTCGGGCCCCACTTCCGGCGGCTGGCGCCCAAACTGATGGGCGCTGCGGCCGCGCTGGCGACGCTGCTTCCCAATCTTGGAGGGCCGACGACAAGTTGTCGGCGGCTGTACATGGGGGTCGTGCGATCCATGGCCCTGTATGGGGCCCCGGTGTGGGCCGATGACCTGACGGCCAGCAACATCGCCATTCTGCGGAAGCCGCAACGGGCGATGGCCGTCAGAGTCATAAGAGGTTATCGCACGATCTCCCATGAGGCGGCGTGCGTACTGGCCGGATCTCCGCCCTGGGACCTGGAGGCGAAGGCCCTCGCGTCACTCTATACATGGCGCGGGGGCGAGAGGGAGCGGGGCAACAGACCTGCGCCGCGAGAAATCGAGTGGCGCAGGTCGGAGCTCCGCGAGGTCCTGGTGGCGGATTGGGGTGAACGCCTCACTCACCCCAGCGCTGGCCTCACCACGATCGAGGCCATCCGGCCAGTGCTGCAGGAGTGGCTGGGGAGAAGCCACGGCTCCCTGACGTTTCGCGCGACGCAGGTGCTTTCTGGACATGGGTGCTTCGGAAAGTACCTGTGTCGCATAGGCAGGGAGCCAGACGCCCGGTGCCACCATTGCGTCGGTTGCCGCGAGGAGACGGCGCGGCATGTGGTGGAGCAGTGCATCGCTTGGGATGCGCCGCGCCGTGCTCTAGTCGCGGAAGTCGGAGGGGACCTCTCGCTCCCGGCCATTGTTCGTCATATGGTCGGCAGCGACAGGTCCTGGGACGCAGTGGTGTCCTTCTGCGAGGAGGTGATGTCGCAGAAGGAAGCTGCGGAAAGGGAGAGAGAAGTCACGTCCACTCTCCCGAGCCGCAGCAGGCGCACCGGGCGCCGGAGGCGGGGGGGTCATAACATCCGACTCCCCCCGTAGCGGTCCATCGAGCGGGCGGATTGGGGGAAATCCGTTCGCTCCGTATATGGACCCGAGGTGGCGTGCGTAGTGTCCCTCGCACGCCCCTCAGCAGAAGGTGGTCAAGGGGGGTGAGCACCCCTCCCCCCCTGTGACAAGTGGGGGTCCGCAGTGGCGGACCGGCACCGCCGGGTCGCGGACGAGTGCTGGCTTGAACCCGCGGCCCGGTATAATGGTGCAGATGGGACACTCCTGTGTTTTTAGTCGGTGCGAGTCCGACATCACCTCGTCGCCTCCCCCGGCGGCGGGGTACCCATAAGGGGTTTTCACAGGGTCAAAAAAAAAAAAAAAAAAAAAAAAAAAAAAAAAAAAAAAAAAAAAAAAAAAAAAAAAAAAAAAAAAAAAAAAAAAAAAAAAAAAAAAAAAAAAGGTTAGGTTAGGTTAGGTTAGGTTAGGTTAGGTTAGGTTAGGTTGGGGGACCCCCCACAGTGCTTGCGTCCACGTCGCGTCCCCTGGAAACGACCCAGTTCTGACCACCGTAACGGAGTGGCAGACTGGGTTGGCCAAAGTGCACTGTGCTTCGCAGCGAATTATTGATTGTCTTGAGGCTGCGAACCTGCGGAGGCTATGCCTAAACCTGCGCGGGACGCCTGCGGGCGTTTCTCGAAACCAAAAGGCCCTTCTCAGGGCCAACCCAAAGGCCCTTCTCAGGGCCAACCCCAAGGCCCTTCTCAGGGCCAAACCAAAGGCCCTTCTCAGGGCCAACCCAAAGGCCCTTCTCAGGGCCAACCCAAAGGCCCTTCTCAGGGCCAATTCGACGCTACGGCGTCAGAGACTAGCCGCGCGCCGTCTGCGGCTGATTACTTCGGCGGGGCGGAAGAGTCGTCCGACAACGACTCACTGATTAGTGTGTCGGATGGCTCTCGGTCGCGGAAGCGAAAAAAGGTCCGAGGTGGGTCCGAGGGCTCCTCGGCTTCGGGGTCGACGGGGCTGTCGAAGGCCAAAAAGCCGACGGCGGCCGCGGATGCCCATGTCTTTGGGCTTGAGGACGCCGAACGCCGGTTGGAACTGGCTCGGCGGGCGCAGCTCCAACAAGAGCTGGAGGAGCGGGTGGCTGCCAAGGAGCAACGGGCGCTCGTCGCCCGGGCCAAGTCCGGGTACGGTGCGTCCCGCGTTGTATACGCGGACCATTCTCTGGCGGAGCTGGAAAAAATGGCGGAGGAGGACGAAAAGGAGATAGTCGAGGTCGCCTCTAAGTCCTCCAACCTGAAGGGGACCTTCCAGAAGGCCCTCAAATGCAGGGCCGCGAGCATGCGCGGTGTCGTCGCGGAGCTGGTCCAGCGAACGGCCACCGACGAGACACGGCAACTGCAGGCAAAAATCGACCGCCTGCAGTCGGAGGTCAGCCAGCTCCATCAGAAGCTGGCTAAAGCCACGGCCCGGCCACAACAAGCCGAGCCGAGCCCTGTGGCAGAGGGCCCCGCCTCCAACCTCGAGGATATCATCCGCAAGGTTGTAATGGAGGAGAGGGCCTTCACAAGAGCCTGCTTAGCAGGCATCGAGGACCGGCTCTTGCCGGAGAAACGCCTCCGACCGCCGCTTGCGGCGGATAAGGGGCAGTGCGACCCGGGGCCGTCCTCCTCCCAGGCGGAGGACGCCCTTCTCCCCTCGACCACCCCGTCCAACGAGTGGAAGGTGGCGGGCCGTAAGGGGAAGGGCAAAGGGAAAAAGTCGGCGACGGCCGTCCCTGCCGTCCCCGCCACCGCCTCTCCCAGCCAGTCGCAGACGACCGGTAAGGGAAAGGGGAAAGGGAAAGGGGGGGGAAAGAAGCAGCTAGTCCCCCCCAAAACCGCGGCCGTCGTTGTGACGCTCACCGCGGAGGCTGCGGAACGAGGAGAGACGTACGCGTCTATTTTGGTGCGGGCGCGTGCGAATGCCGATCCCACCCAACTGGGGATCAGCAAGGTCTCTTGCCGCCGAACCCAAGCCGGGGCTCGAATATTTGAGTTCCCGGGGGCAGAGGGGAGTGCCCATGCGGACCTCTTTGCAGCCAAGCTGCAGGAGGTCATCGCGGACTCGGCCAAGGTGGCCCGACCGGTAAAGTCGGCGGCCATAGAGGTGACGGACCTTGATGACTCCGTCACCAAGGAGGAGGTGGTGGCGGCGGTCGCAGCGATAGGGGACTGTGGCGTCGCGGCGGTCCAATGCCGGGACATAAGGCCCGGGCGCGGCGGCATGGGCACCGTTCGCCTCGAGTGCCCAATCGCCGCTGCCAAAGCCGTCCTTGCCAAGGGACGGCTTACAGTCGGGTTCAGCTCGGGTGCAGTCCGGGCACTCGAGGAACAGCCTCTGCGGTGTTTCCGGTGCTTCGGCATCGGACACACCCGGCCCCTGTGTCCGTCCACAGTAGACAGGACGGACATGTGCTTCCGTTGCGGCAAGGAGGGTCACAAAGCCGCCTCCTGCGGGGCCGCCACGCCGCACTGCGCGGTGTGTGCCGCCAGTGGCTGCCCGGCAGATCACGCTATGAAGGGGAGGAACTGCAATCCTCCCCCTAAGCGGGGCAAAGCCCGGGCACCGACCGGGCCTGCTGCTGCCGCTAGCGCCGTCGTTCCTGCGGCGGCTGGGGAGGGAGATGCGATGTCCGACTGATGGATTCGGTCCAACATCGCATCCTTCAGGCGAACACCAACCACTGCAGGGCAGCCCAGGATCTGCTGATGCAGACCATGGCTGAGTGGTTGGTGGACTTGGCGGTGATCGCCGAGCCTTACTCGGTGCCTGGCCGTTGGCTGGGTGACCGGGACGGCCTGGTGGCATTGGTTTCGCGGTCTTCCACGGACTCCCCTCCCCTCTCGCTCTTAGAGAGGGGACCGGGATACGTGGCCGCCGCGTGGGGAGACATGGCGGTGGTGGGGGTCTATTTCTCACCGAACCGCCCTCTCTCGGACTTCGAGGATTTCCTCGAGATCCTCACCGCAGTCGTAGGGAGGATGGCGCTGCGCCAGGTCGTGCTGTTGGGCGACCTGAACGCCAAGTCAGTGGCCTGGGGCAACCCGACCACCGGTTGCAACGTTCGAGGACGAGCCGTCGAGTTTTGGGCGGCCTCATGCGGTGTGTCCCTCCTCAACAGGGGGGCGGTCCACACGTGTGTGCGGCAGCGGGGCGGGTCGGTGGTGGACATCTCGTTCGCCACCCCCACGCTGGCCGCCCGCGTCGTCAATTGGCGGGTAGAGATGGTGGAGACCTTGTCGGACCACCGATATGTACGGTTCGACATCTCTGCTCCGGGGGGGGGGATGGCCCGCGCTCGTCAGTCTCCCTTCCCGCGGTGGACACTCACCCGCCTGAACCGGGAGGCAGCCAAGGAGGCGGCCTTTCTCCAGGACTGGCTGTCGCCCCCTGTCGAGGTCCTGGACGTGGACGCCGCAGCGGTCCAGCTCAGGGGGTCCCTGACCGAGGTGTGCAACTCTAGCATGCCCCGGTCTCGCCGTCCGCCTCCCCGTCGTGCCGTCTATTGGTGGACGGAGGAGCTGGCGGAGCTCCGGGCCGCCTGCGTGGCGGCCAGAAGAGCCTACACTCGGAGTCGACGGCGCAGCGCCCGAAACCGAGTCCAGGCAGAGGAGGACCGCCTATACGCCACCTACCGAGAGGCGAAAACGGTCCTCAAGTCAGCAATGGGCGCTGCAGAAGACTCGGCGAGGGCCGAGATGCTGGCGGATCTCGACAGGGATCCTTATGGGAGACCGTACAAGGCGGCGCGGAACCAGCTACGCCCATATGGTCCCCCACTGACTGAGACCCTCGAGCCAGCGTTGCTCGACGGGGTGGTCCGGTCCCTGTTTCCGCGCAGGACCGACTTCACCCCACCAACGATGGATCCTCCGCAGGGGGCGGCTCCGCCGGAGGAGGGGGTTCCTCCGGTGACGGCGGCGGAGTTCGACGCGGGGGTTCTCAGCCTCCGCGCGAAGAAGACGGCTCCCGGACCAGACGGCGTCCCCGCACGGGTGGTGGCGATCGCCGCCTCCGAAATGAAGGACAGGTTTCGGGATCTCTTTAGCGCGTGCTTTACGGCTGGGAGATTCCCGAAAAAGTGGAAGGAGGGGCAGCTATGCCTCCTCCGAAAGGAGGGACGCCCGGTGGACTCCCCCTCGGCATACCGGCCCATCGTCCTACTCGATGAGGTCGGAAAATTGTTCGAGGGGATTGTCGCCTCCAGGCTCGATAGCCATTTGCGGGACGTAGGGCCGGACCTGTCGGACGCCCAATTCGGTTTCCGTCGGGGGCGTTCGACGATTGATGCGCTGGCCCTACTCAGGGGCCAGGTGAAGGAGGCGGTGGAGGCGGGGGGCGGAGTGCTGGCGGTGTCATTTGACATTGCCAACGCCTTCAACTCCGTGCCCCACTCGACGATTCTGGAGGCGCTCCGGTATCATGGAGTGCCCCAATACCTGCGGAGCCTCCTGGCCAGCTACTTGGAGGACAGGGAGGTCCTCCTCGTGGACAAGACGGCCACGTTGAGGCGGTTCGGCGCAGAGTCCGGTGTTCCGCAGGGGTCGGTGCTAGGCCCCACCCTGTGGAACATCGGATTCAACTGGCTCCTGAGGGGAGCCCTCCTCCAGGGCACGAGTGTCATCTGCTACGCGGATGACACTCTCCTCACCGCCCGGGGGAGGAACTTTAGGGACGCGGCCTGTCTGGCCTCGGCTGGCGGAACTTTGGTTGCAGAGAGGATCCGCCGCCTGGGATTGAAGGTGGCGCTGCAAAAGACCGAGGCCGTATTCTTTCACGGGCCTCGGCAGCGCATCCCTCCCGACGCTCATATTGTCGTAGAGGGCGTCAGGATAGGGGTCCAGCCCCAGATGAAGTATCTGGGCTTGGTGCTGGACGAGAGATGGCGCTTCGGCCCGCATTTCAGCGGGCTGTCGACGCGCCTGTTGAAAGCCGCGGACGCCCTCTCGTGGCTCCTCCCGAATCTGGGGGGGCCCAAGGCGGGATGCCGGCGCCTATATGCCGGCATCCTGAGGAGCATGGCCCTATACGGGGCCCCCATCTGGGCGGACTCCCTCCACAGAAGGGAGAATGCGACCGCCATCCGCAGGCCCCAAAGGGCCATCGCACTGCGGGTGGCGAGGGCCTACCGTTCGGTGGGCTTCTCGGCGGCATGCGCTCTGGCCGGCACCCCTCCTTGGGAGTTGGAGGCCTGGGTGCTCGCTAGGGTGTACGAGTGGACGGCGCGTCAGAGGGCGCTCGGGGTGCGCCCCGTCGCCGAAGAGCGGGAGGCTGTGCGGCGGGAGGCGAAGGACGCCATCGTCCTCCACTGGACGGAGGACCTCGCCGCCGCCGCCTTTGGCCGCCGGACATTGGACGCGCTTGGTCCGGTCCTGCGGAGTTGGCTCGAGCGGTCCCACGGTTTCCTCTCGTTCCGTCTGGTGCAGGTGTTGTCCGGCCATGGCTGTTTCGGATCGCACCTGCACCGGATCGGGAGGGAGGAGACACCGGCGTGCCACGAATGCGGTGCGGCGGAGGACACGGCGCAACACACACTCGAGGTGTGCCCGGCTTGGTCCGAGCAGCGCCGCGGTCTGACTGCGGTGGTTGGGCAGGACCTCTCGCTTCCCGGCGTGATCAGTGCCATGCTGGGGGGCGAGGAGGCCTGGGCAGCGGTAGCCTCCTTTTGCGAGGACGTAATCTCGCAAAAGGAGGAGGCGGAGCGCGCGCGGGAGGACGACCCTCTCGCTGCGCCGCTCCGCAGACGAAGAAGGGGTCGGAGAGTGCGTGGCGACGGGCGGGCGACAGGCGCGGGGGCGCCTTTGCCTGCATTGCACTCGTCTCAAAGGGCAATCGTCGGCGGAGGACTGGACGTAGAGGCTATGCCGGTTTCCCAGTCCCCGCCACTCGGACGAAGCGGGTAGAGGCCGCTGGGTTGTTTTAGTGGGTATACCGGAACCAGACCGGGGAGTCCCACATAGCCCCCCCATCCCCCGATGGGAGGGTATGCGTAACGCATTTTTTCCCAGCGACAAAAAAAAAAAAAAAAAAAAAAAAAAAAAAAAAAAAAAAAAAAAAAAAAAAAAAAAAAAAAAAAAAAAAAAAAAAAAAAAAAAAAAAAAAAAAAAAAAAAGGTTAGGTTAGGTTAGGTTAGGTTCCCGGCGGAGTTTCTGGACCTCATACCGGGCGCGTCCCCAGGTGGCGGATAGGGGAACGCCGCGCAGATATGCGCGGTATCGGGTTCATCCCGGCGCGGGCCAAAACCAGGGGGTGGGATCGCTCCTCATCTCGAGGTTGCGATGGTGTGCGTTTTGCACACGGGGGGCACTCCTCTCGGAGTGGAGGGGCGACGGGTTTGCCGGTCAGTCATGGCCGGCAGACACGGTCTGATGCAGACCACCGTTCGGCCCGATCCGGAATCCTCATTGAGAGGGCCGGAGGCCCTGCATGGGCCACGAGGAGAAAACCTCTATAAAAAACCACTGGGGGGGGAGCCCAGTCTGGGCTGGGGTGCTGCTCCACGTGTTCTGTCACGTTGGAGGAGCAAGGACGGGCTCGGTGTTCACTCACCCTGTCACCGAGCAGGCAGCGGGAGGACTGTTTCCTTTCGCTGCCCCCGTCATCAGATCGTAATCCCCTAGGGGACCGAGGGTCTTGGCTTCACCGCCCGGGCCGCGAGGAAGAAAACCTCTATAAAAAATCACCCCGAATCTCGAGCTCGGCGCGCGGCCGGGGGATGTATGGCTGACGGGTTTAATCAGTCTCGAGCGCGCCCCCTCCAGAGGACCGGCGGACCCTCTGGAGTATATACGCTTACCCGGGTACAGGGGGCACTGCCCGGGTGGACCTTTTATTTCCCCCATACTCGTGGGAACTATATGGATTCTTTTAAAAACAAAACCAAAAACCCAAACGAAGTAGGAGAGGACGAGACACGCAGTGCCCTTATCAGGGCGCAGCCTGTCGTGAGGCTGACAAGACTGTCAGCCTCGGAGGCGGAAGTGGAGCCGGATAACGGTTCCATCTCGAGCGGCGCGAGTGCTGGGCGCCCCTCCAAGTTTTGGAGGGTTGATGGCCGCAAGCGCCTACGAGAGGGCAACTCGGGGTCGGAGTCGACCTCGAGTGAGGATACCTCGCCGGCCTCAAAGGTCAGTGCGAGAGGAAGAGGGCGGCCACCAACCACTGGCAAATATGTCGGTCTGGCCAAAGCGCAGGCGGAGCTGAACGCCGCCAAGCGCGAAGAGCTCCGTCTCATAGCGGAGCAGGAGGTCATGGAGCAGGCGAAGCGGGCACGTTCCGCGAACATCTCTCGCCTCTCCAGAAGCAGCTCATGTGCGTCATTTGAGACGGTGGCGTCGGCTGCTTCCATCCCTGCGAGTGCCTTGACAGAAAAAGTCAAGACCAACGTGGCCACCATTCTGAAAGTGGCCACGAACTCGAAGAACCTGAAGGGCACATATCAACGTGCCCTGAAGGAAGCCGCCGCTTTTATCACCGAGGCGGCCGACGAGTTTGGCACTCGCACCCTAGGCGAGGAAACGGCGAAGCTGCAGGCAGAAAACGTCCGCCTCCGAGCGGAGATGGCGGAGCTTCGTGCGGAGCTTGCCGCGATAAGGGCTGAGCTGCTGGCCGCCAAATCCAAACGGCCCGAGCCAGAGACGCCCCAGTTGTCACCCGTGGCTGTTGCCGATCCCGAGTTGGAGCGTACGCTCACTGAGAGGATCGGCAACATGCTGAACGCCCGACTGGCGGCCCTAGAGGACCGGCTGCTGCCGGCCAAGACAATCCGGCCTCCGCTGGCAGCAGACCGGAGAAAGGAGGAGGCGGAGCAGGCAGCGCGGGATGTGGCTGTGGTAACGGACGCGGTTGCCACGGTCACAATCGGCTCGACCACCAAAGCCAAGGGCAAAAAGGCGAAGGCGGCAAAAACACCGTCGCCCGCCGATAAAACGCCCTCTTACGCAGCCAAGGCCGCCACACCTCGCGCCCCGGCTGACAGCGTCCAGCCGACTGACCAGCCGGCTGCCCCACAAGCTAAAGGGAAGGGTAAGGGGAAAGGCAAATCCCCGGCCGCACAGCAGACGCCCACCCCTGCACCCTCCACGTCCGTGCAGCAGGAGGGCGAGTGGGAGAAAGTCGGCGAGAAGAAGGCCGCTAAAAAGAAGGAGAAGAAGTCCGCAAAAAAGGCGGAAAAGAGCAAGGCGAAGCTGCGCGCCCCACGCTCAACAGCCGTCGTCCTCACCCTGGAACCCGGGGCGCAAGAGAAGGGCGTCACTTACGCCGGGGTCCTGGCTAAGGCCAAGGCCAACATCACGTTGGCCGACCTCGGCATTGCGGGCGTGCAGATTAAGACCACTGCAACCGGCGCTCGGCTCCTTGAGATCTCCGGAGCCACAAGTGGGGAGAAGGCGGACGCCCTTGCCGAGCGGCTTCGATCACTGCTGGAGGCGGACGAGGTCCGGGTGTCCAGGCCCGTTAAATGTGCAAGCTTGCGCATCACGGGCTTGGACGACTCAGTGACCGCCGATGAACTGACGGCCGCAATAGCCAGAGTCGGCGGCTGCTCGGCGGAGCACATCAGGCCCGGACCGATCAATCGGGGACCAAACGGCATGGGGGTAGTGGTGGCCAGCTGCCCCGTGGCGGCCGCCAAAAAGGTCCTGGACGGCGGCAGACTGCTGGTTGGGTGGGTTTCGGCTCGGGTGAAGGCGTTGGAGTCGAGACCCACAAAGTGCTTCAGGTGCCAGGCCGACGGGCACGTCAGGGCCAAGTGCACAGCGCAGCTGGACTGCGGCCAGCTGTGCTTCCGCTGCGGCCAGCCTGATCACAAGGCGGGGTCGTGCGAGGCACCAACGCCGTGCTGTGTGCTATGCGCGGCGTCTGGCAAGCCAGCGGAGCACAAGCTGGGCAGCAAAATCTGCCCCGCGACCGTCCAACCAGCAAAGGGCGGCAAAAAGAACAAAAAGAAGAAGAAGAAGGGGTTGGCCGCAAGCGAGCAGCCGAACGCCTCGGCCGCGGCAGAAGCGCCGCAGGGCCAGACGGAGGAACCAACACAGATGGAGTGTCAGTAATGGCCCCACCCCTCCGTCTGCTGCAGGCCAACATCAACCACTGCGCCAGGGCTCAGGACCTTTTACTCCAGAGCATGGCGCAGTGGAAGATCAACATTGTGGTCGTCGCCGAGCCGTATTTTATCCCTCCCAGGGACGACTGGGTGGGAGACGCCACCGGCTCGGCGGCCTTGATTTGGTCGGCTGCCGCCGGAACCCCGTCCATCGAAAACATCTCGAGGGGGCGGGGTTACGTCGCGGCACAATTCGGCGAGGTTGTGGTGGTGGGAGTATACTTCTCTCCGAACCGCACCCTCGCCGAATTCGAGAGCTTCCTCTTGGAGCTGTCCACGTTGGTGGACCGCGCCCACCCTCGCTCCGTTCTCGTCCTAGGGGACCTCAACGCCAAGTCCGCGGCGTGGGGTTCCCGCGCCACAGACCATCGTGGCACGGCGCTGGAGGAGTGGGCCCTCGCGTCGGGTCTGGCCGTCCTGAACCGCGGTTCAGTCGACACGTGCGTGCGACAGCTGGGTGGGTCCATAGTGGACGTATCGTTCGCTAGCCCGGCTCTAGCACGCCGTGTCCGGGGGTGGAGAGTCTTGGAGGAGGTGGAGACGTTGTCGGACCACCGGTACATCCGGTTCGACGTCTCCGCCCAGACCTCGGGCATCCACCGCCCGCCGACCCCGGGGAGGGACGGACCGCGCTGGGCGCTGAAGCGCCTCAACCGAGAGCTCCTCGAGGAAGCGGCCATTGTCAAGGCATGGTCAGAGGGACCGGAGAGGCCCGGTGACGACGTCGACGGAGAGGCGAGCTGGTTCCGCGGGGCGATGACGCAAATCTGTGACGCGGCTATGCCCCGCGTCCAGTCTCGGCCCACCAAGCGTCAGGTGTACTGGTGGACAGAGGAGATCGCCCAGCTGCGTTATGCATGCATAGCGGCGAGACGCCAGTACACCAGGCAGCGCCGGAGACGTCTGAACCGGAGCCCCGAGACGGAGGCGGCGCTGTACCAGAGGTACCGCGCCGCGAAGGAGGCCCTGAAGATAGCCATCGGCAGAGCAAAGGAGGCAGCGAGGGAGGAGCTGCTCGAGACCCTCGAACGCGATCCGTGGGGGCGTCCATACCATATGGTAAGGGGCAAACTACGCCCCTGGGCGCCCCCACTAACAGAGGGTCTCCGCCCCGAGTTGCTCGGGGACGTGGTGGCCGCCCTGTTTCCATCCAGGGCGGAACACACACCACCGCCGATGGCTCCGCCAGAGCCTCCTGGAGAGGGAGATGTCCCAAATGCCCCCGAGGTGACCCAAGAGGACCTGAAGGCAGCGGTGGACCGGCTCCGGGCTAAGAACACTGCCCCGGGGCCCGACGGCATACCCGGCCGCGCCTGGGTCCTCGCCCTGAAGGAGTTGGAGCCCCGACTGCGACGGCTCTTCACGGCATGCCTGCAGGAGGGCCGGTTTCCATCGCAGTGGAAAACCGGCAGGCTGGTCCTCCTCAGGAAGGAGGGGCGCCCGGCGGACTCGCCGTCCGCATACCGGCCCATAGTGCTGCTGGACGAGGTGGCAAAGCTCTTCGAGCGCATCGTCGCCGACCGCCTCGTCCAGCATCTGAGCAGGGAGGGGCCGGACTTGGACGGCAACCAGTTCGGTTTCCGCCGCGGGCGCTCCACCGTAGACGCTATCATGCGCGTGAGGAGCCTGGCGGAGGAAGTGGTGTCACGGGGCGGGGTCTTGTTGGCGGTGTCGTTAGACATTTGTAACGCCTTCAACACCCTGCCCTGGAGTTGTATTAGGGAGGCCCTACGTTATCACGGAGTGCCTCCCTACCTCCGCCACATCGTCGGGGCTTATTTGTCGGGGCGTTGGGTCACCTTCGTGGGGCAAAATGGCGTGGTGCAGCGACACCAGATGTCGTGCGGTGTTCCACAGGGTTCGGTTCTGGGCCCGCTCCTGTGGAACATCGGGTACGACTGGGTGCTGAGGGGTGCTCTCCTCCGGGGCGCTAGCGTGACGTGTTACGCGGACGACACGCTCGTCACGGCCCGGGGGAGATCGCACAGGGAGGCAGCCTTGCTGGCGACGGCCGCAGTGGCGCAGGTGGTGGGTCGCATCCGGCGATTGGGGCTGGAGGTGGCCCTCCACAAATCCGAGGCCATGACGTTCCATGGGCCTCGGAACGCGCCGCCGCCGGGATCTAACATCGTGGTCGGTGGGGTCCGAATAGCTGTCGGGGCGACGATAAAATACCTGGGGGTCGTCCTCGACAGCCGCTGGGATTTCGGGCCTCACTTCCGGCGGCTGGCGCCCAAGTTGATGGGCGCTGCGGCCGCGCTGGCGACGCTGCTTCCCAATCTTGGAGGGCCGACGACGAGTTGTCGGCGGCTGTACATGGGGGTCGTGCGATCCATGGCCCTGTACGGGGCCCCGGTGTGGGCCGATGACCTGACGGCCAGCAACATCGCCATTCTGCGGAAGCCGCAACGGGCGATGGCCGTCAGAGTCATAAGAGGTTATCGCACGATCTCCCATGAGGCAGCGTGCGTGCTGGCCGGATCTCCGCCCTGGGACCTGGAGGCGAAGGCCCTCGCGTCACTCTATACATGGCGCGGGGGCGAGAGGGAGCGGGGCAACAGGCCTGCGCCGCGAGAAATCGAGTGGCGCAGGTCAGAGCTCCGCGAGGTCCTGGTGGCGGAATGGGGTGAACGCCTCACTCACCCCAGCGCTGGCCTCACGACGATCGAGGCCATCCGGCCAGTGCTGCAGGAGTGGCTAGGGAGGAGCCACGGCTCCCTGACGTTTCGGGCGACGCAGGTGCTTTCTGGACATGGGTGCTTCGGAAAGTACCTGTGTCGCATAGGCAGGGAGCCAGACGCCCGGTGCCACCATTGCGTCGGTTGCCGCGAGGAGACGGCGCGGCATGTTGTGGAGGAGTGCATCTCTTGGGATGCGCCGCGCCGTGCTCTAGTCGCGGAAGTCGGAGGGGACCTCTCGCTCCCGACCATCGTTCGTCATATGGTCGGCAGCGACAGGTCCTGGGACGCGGTGGTGTCCTTCTGCGAGGAGGTGATGTCGCAGAAGGAAGCTGCGGAAAGGGAGAGGGAAAACACATCCACTCTCCCGAGCCGCAGCAGGCGCACCGGGCGCCGGAGGCGGGGGGGTCATAACATCCGACTCCCCCCGTAGCGGTCCATCGAGCGGGCGGATTGGGGGAAATCCGTTCGCTCCGTATATGGACCCGAGGTGGCGTGCGTAGTGTCCCTCGCACGCCCCTCAGCAGAAGGTGGTCAAGGGGGGTGAGCACCCCTCCCCCCCTGTGACAAGTGGGGGTCTGCAATGGCGGACCGGCACCGCCGGGTCGCGGACGAGTGCTGGCTTGAACCCGCGGCCCGGTATAATGGTGCAGATGGGACACTCCTGTGTTTTTAGTCGGTGCGAGTCCGACATCACCTCGTCGCCTCCCCCGGCGGCGGGGTACCCATAAGGGGTTTTCACAGGGTCAAAAAAAAAAAAAAAAAAAAAAAAAAAAAAAAAAAAAGGTTAGGTTAGGTTAGGTTAGGTTCCCGGCGGAGTTTCTGGACCTCATACCGGGCGCGTCCCCAGGTGGCGGATAGGGGAACGCCGCGCAGATATGCGCGGTATCGGGTTCATCCCGGCGCGGGCCAAAACCAGGGGGTGGGATCGCTCCTCATCTCGAGGTTGCGATGGTGTGCGTTTTGCACACGGGGGGCACTCCTCTCGGAGTGGAGGGGCGACGGGTTTGCCGGTCAGTCATGGCCGGCAGACACGGTCTGATGCAGACCACCGTTCGGCCCGATCCGGAATCCTCATTGAGAGGGCCGGAGGCCCTGCGTGGGCCACGAGGAGAAAACCTCTATAAAAAACCACTGGGGGGGAGCCCAGTCTGGGCTGGGGTGCTGCTCCACGTGTTCTGTCACGTTGGAGGAGCAAGGACGGGCTCGGTGTTCACTCACCCTGTCACCGAGCAGGCAGCGGGAGGACTGTTTCCTTTCACTGCCCCCGTCATCAGATCGTAATCCCCTAGGGGACCGAGGGTCTTGGCTTCACCGCCCGGGCCGCGAGGAAGAAAACCTCTATAAAAAATCACCCCGAATCCCGAGCTCGGCGCGCGGCCAGGGGATGTATGGCTGACGGGTTTCATCAGTCTCGAGCGCGCCCCCTCCAGAGGACCGGCGGACCCTCTGGAGTATATACGCTTACCCGGGTACAGGGGGCACTGCCCGGGTGGACCTTTTATTTCCCCCATACTCGTGGGAACTTTATGGATACCAATTTTAAAAACAAAAACCCAAATGATGTAAGTGAGGAGGAGACACGCAGTGCCCTTATCAGGGCGCAGCCTGTTGTGAGGCTGACAAGACTGTCAGCCTCGGAGGCGGAAGTGGAGCCGGATCACGGCTCCATCTCGAGCGGCGCGAGTGCTGGGCGCCCCTCCAAGTTTTGGAGGGTTGATGGCCGCAAGCGCCAACGAGAGGGCAACTCGGGGTCGGAGTCGACCTCGAGTGAGGATACCTCGCCGGCCATAAAGGTCAGTGCGAGAGGAAGAGGGCGGCCACCAACAACTGGCAAATATGTCGGTCTGGCCAAAGCGCAGGCGGAGCTTAACGCCGCCAAGCGCGAAGAGCTCCGTCTCATAGCGGAGCAGGAGGTCATGGAGCAGGCGAAGCGGGCACGTTCCGCAAACATCTCCCGCCTCTCCAGAAGCAGCTCATGTGCGTCATTTGAGACGGTGGCGTCGGCTGCTTCCATCCCTGCGAGTGCCTTGACAGAAAAAGTCAAGACCAACGTGGCCACCATTCTGAAAGTGGCCACAAACTCGAAGAACCTAAAGGGCACATACCAACGTGCCCTGAAGGAGGCCGCCGCTTTTATCACCGAGGCGGCCGACGAGTTCGGCACTCGCACCCTAGGCGAGGAAACGGCGAAGCTGCAGGCAGAAAACGTCCGCCTCCGAGCGGAGATGGCGGAGCTTCGTGCAGAGCTTGCCACGATAAGGGCTGAGCTGCTGGCCGCCAAATCCAAACGGCCCGAGCCCGAGACGCCCCAGTCGTCACCCGTGGCTGTTGCCGATCCCGAGTTGGAGCGTACGCTCACTGAGAGGATCGGCAACATGCTGAACGCCCGACTGGCGGCCCTAGAGGACCGGCTGCTGCCGGCCAAGACAATCCGGCCTCCGCTGGCAGCAGACCGGAGAAGGGCGGAGGCGGAACAGGCAGCGCGGGATGTGGCTGTGGTAACAGACGCGGTTGCCACGGTCACAATCGGCTCGACCACCAAAGCCAAGGGCAAAAAAGCGAAGACGGCAAAAACATCGTCGCCTGCCGATCAGACGCCCTCTTACGCAGCCAAGGCCGCCACACCTCGCGCCCCGGCTGACAGCGTCCAGCCGGCTGACCAACCGGCTGCCCCACAAGCTAAAGGGAAGGGTAAGGGGAAAGGCAAATCCTCGGCCGCACAGCAGACGCCCACCCCTGCACCCTCCACGTCTGTGCAGCAGGAGGGCGAGTGGGAGAAAGTCGGCGAGAAGAAGGCCGCTAAAAAGAAGGAGAAGAAGTCCGCAAAAAAGGCGGAAAAGAGCAAGGCGAAGCTGCGCGCCCCACGCTCAACAGCCGTCGTCCTCACCCTGGAACCCGGGGCGCAAGAGAAGGGCGTCACTTACGCCGGGGTCCTGGCTAAGGCCAAGGCCAACATCACGTTGGCCGACCTCGGCATTGCGGGCGTGCAGATTAAGACCACTGCAACGGGCGCTCGGCTCCTTGAGATCTCCGGGGCCACAAGTGGGGAGAAGGCGGACGCCCTTGCCGAGCGGCTGAGGCTCCTGCTGGAGGCGGACGAGGTCCGGGTGTCCAGGCCCGTTAAATGTGCAAGCTTGCGCATCACGGGCTTGGACGACTCAGTGACCGCCGAAGAACTGGCGGGCGCAATAGCCAGAGTCGGCGGCTGCTCGGCGGAGCATATCAGGCCCGGACCGATCAGCCGGGGGCCAAACGGCATGGGGGTAGTGGTGGCCAGCTGCCCCGTGGCGGCCGCCAAAAAGGTCCTTGACGGCGGCAGACTACTGGTTGGGTGGGTTTCGGCTCGGGTGAAGGTGTTGGAGTCGAGGCCCACAAAGTGCTTCAGGTGCCAGGCCGACGGCCACGTCAGGGCCAAGTGCACAGCGCAGCTGGACTGCGGCCAGCTGTGCTTCCGCTGCGGCCAGCCTGATCACAAGGCGGGGTCGTGCCAGGCACCAACGCCGTGCTGTGTGCTATGCGCGGCGTCTGGCAAGCCAGCGGAGCACAAGCTGGGCAGCAAAATCTGCCCCGCGACCGTCCAGCCAAAATCTAAGGGCGGTAAGAAGAAGAAAAAGAAGAAGAAGGGATCGGCCGCAACAGCAGAGCAGCCGAACGCCTCGGCCATGGCGGAAGCGCCGCAGAGCCAGACGGAGGGGACAGTAGAAATGGAGTGTCAGTAATGGCCCCACCCCTCCGTCTGCTGCAGGCCAACATCAACCACTGCGCCAGGGCTCAGGACCTTTTACTCCAGAGCATGGCGCAGTGGAAGATAAACATCGTCGTCGTCGCCGAGCCGTATTTTATCCCTCCCAGGGACGACTGGGTGGGAGACACCACCGGCTCGGCGGCCTTGATCTGGTCGGCTGCCGCAGGAACCCCGTCCATCGAGAATATCTCGAGGGGGCGGGGTTACGTCGCGGCGCAATTCGGCGAGGTTGTGGTGGTGGGAGTATACTTCTCTCCGAACCGCACCCTCGCCGAGTTCGAGAGCTTCCTCTTGGAGCTGTCCACGTTGGTGGACCGTGCCCACCCTCGCTCCGTTCTCGTCCTCGGGGACCTCAACGCCAAGTCCGCGGCGTGGGGTTCCCGTGCCACAGACCATCGTGGCACGGCGCTGGAGGAGTGGGCCCTCGCGTCGGGTCTGGCCGTCCTGAACCGCGGTTCAGTCGACACGTGCGTGCGACAGCTGGGTGGGTCCATAGTGGACGTATCGTTCGCTAGCCCGGCTCTAGCACGCCGTGTCCGGGGGTGGAGAGTCTTGGAGGAGGTGGAGACGTTGTCGGACCACCGGTACATCCGGTTCGACGTCTCCGCCCAGACCTCGGGCATCCACCGCCCGCCGACCCCGGGGAGGGACGGACCGCGCTGGGCGCTGAAGCGCCTCAACCGAGAGCTCCTCGAGGAAGCGGCCATTGTCAAAGCATGGTCAGAGGGACCGGAGAGGCCCGGTGACGACGTCGACGGAGAGGCGAGCTGGTTCCGCGGGGCGATGACGCAAATCTGCGACGCGGCTATGCCCCGCGTCCAGTCTCGGCCCACCAAGCGTCAGGTGTACTGGTGGACAGAGGAGATCGCCCAGCTGCGTTATGCATGCATAGCGGCGAGACGCCAGTACACCAGGCAGCGCCGGAGACGTCTGAACCGGAGCCCCGAGACGGAGGCGGCGCTGTACCAGAGGTACCGCGCCGCGAAGGAGGCTCTGAAGATAGCCATCGGCAGAGCAAAGGAGGCAGCGAGGGAGGAGCTGCTCGAGACCCTCGAACGCGATCCGTGGGGGCGTCCATACCGTATGGTAAGGGGCAAACTACGCCCCTGGGCGCCTCCACTAACAGAGGGTCTCCGCCCCGAGTTGCTCGGGGACGTGGTGGCCGCCCTGTTTCCATCCAGGGCGGAACACACACCACCGCCGATGGCTCCGCCAGAGCCTCCTGGAGAGGGAGAAGTCCCGAATGCCCCCGAGGTGACCCAAGAGGACCTGAAGGCAGCGGTGGATCGGCTCCGGGCTAAGAACACTGCCCCGGGGCCCGACGGCATACCCGGCCGCGCCTGGGTCCTCGCCCTGAAGGAGTTGGAGCCTCGACTGCGACGGCTCTTCACGGCATGCCTGCAGGAGGGCCGGTTTCCATCGCAGTGGAAAACCGGCAGGCTGGTCCTCCTCAGGAAGGAGGGGCGCCCGGCGGACTCGCCGTCCGCATACCGGCCCATAGTGCTGCTGGACGAGGTGGCAAAGCTCTTCGAGCGCATCGTCGCCGACCGCCTCGTCCAGCATCTGAGCAGGGAGGGGCCGGACCTGGACGGCAACCAGTTCGGTTTCCGCCGCGGGCGCTCCACCGTAGACGCCATCATGCGCGTGAGGAGCCTGGCGGAGGAAGTGGTGTCCCGGGGTGGGGTCTTGTTGGCGGTGTCGTTAGACATTTGTAACGCCTTCAACACCCTGCCCTGGAGTTGTATTAGGGAGGCCCTACGTTATCACGGAGTGCCTCCCTACCTCCGCCACATCGTCGGGGCTTATTTGTCGGGGCGTTGGGTCACCTTCGTGGGGCAAAATGGCGTGGTGCAGCGACACCAGATGTCGTGCGGTGTTCCACAGGGTTCGGTTCTGGGCCCGCTCCTGTGGAACATCGGGTACGACTGGGTGCTGAGGGGTGCTCTCCTCCGGGGCGCTAGCGTGACGTGTTACGCGGACGACACGCTCGTCACGGCCCGGGGGAGATCGCACAGGGAGGCAGCCTTGCTGGCGACGGCCGCGGTGGCGCAGGTGGTGGGTCGCATCCGGCGGTTGGGGCTGGAAGTGGCCCTCCACAAATCCGAGGCCATGACGTTTCATGGGCCTCGGAACGCGCCGCCGCCGGGATCTAACATCGTGGTCGGTGGGGTCCGAATAGCTGTCGGGGCGACGATAAAATACCTGGGGGTCGTCCTCGACAGCCGCTGGGATTTCGGGCCCCACTTCCGGCGGCTGGCGCCCAAACTGATGGGCGCTGCGGCCGCGCTGGCGACGCTGCTTCCCAATCTCGGAGGGCCGACGACGAGTTGTCGGCGGCTGTACATGGGGGTCGTGCGATCCATGGCCCTGTACGGGGCCCCGGTGTGGGCCGATGACCTGACGGCCACCAACATCGCCATTCTGCGGAAGCCGCAACGGGCGATGGCCGTCAGAGTCATAAGAGGTTATCGCACGATCTCCCATGAGGCAGCGTGCGTACTGGCCGGATCTCCGCCCTGGGACCTGGAGGCGAAGGCCCTCGCGTCACTCTATACATGGCGCGGGGGCGAGAGGGAGCGGGGCAACAGACCTGCGCCGCGAGAAATCGAGTGGCGCAGGTCAGAGCTCCGCGAGGTCCTGGTGGCGGATTGGGGTGAACGCCTCACTCACCCCAGCGCTGGCCTCACCACGATCGAGGCCATCCGGCCAGTACTGCAGGAGTGGCTGGGGAGAAGCTACGGCTCCCTGACGTTTCGCGCGACGCAGGTGCTTTCTGGACATGGGTGCTTCGGAAAGTACCTGTGTCGCATAGGCAGGGAGCCAGACGCCCGGTGCCACCATTGCGTCGGTTGCCGCGAGGAGACGGCGCGGCATGTTGTGGAGGAGTGCATCTCTTGGGATGCGCCGCGCCGTGCTCTAGTCGCGGAAGTCGGAGGGGACCTCTCGCTCCCGGCCATGGTTCGTCATATGGTCGGCAGCGACAGGTCCTGGGACGCAGTGGTGTCCTTCTGCGAGGAGGTGATGTCGCAGAAGGAAGCTGCGGAGAGGGAGAGGGAAATCACGTCCACTCTCCCGAGCCGCAGCAGGCGCACCGGGCGCCGGAGGCGGGGGGGTCATAACATCCGACTCCCCCCGTAGCGGTCCATCGAGCGGGCGGATTGGGGGAAATCCGTTCGCTCCTTATATGGACCCGAGGTGGCGTGCGTAGTGTCCCTCGCACGCCCCTCAGTAGTATGTGGTCAAGGGGGGTGAGCACCCCTCCCCCCCCTGTGACAAGTGGGGGTCTGCAATGGCGGACCGGCACCGCCGGGTCGCGGACGAGTGCTGGCTTGAACCCGCGGCCCGGTATAATGGTGCAGATGGGACACTCCTGTGTTTTTAGTCGGTGCGAGTCCGACATCACCTCGTCGCCTCCCCCGGCGGCGGGGTACCCATAAGGGGTTTTCACAGGGTCAAAAAAAAAAAAAAAAAAAAAAAAAAAAAAAAAAAAAAAAAAAAAAAAAAAAAAAAAAAAAAGGTTAGGTTAGGTTAGGTTCCCGGCGGAGTTTCTGGACCTCATACCGGGCGCGTCCCCAGGTGGCGGATAGGGGAACGCCGCGCAGATATGCGCGGTATCGGGTTCATCCCGGCGCGGGCCAAAACCAGGGGGTGGGATCGCTCCTCATCTTGAGGTCGCGATGGTGTGCGTTTCGCACACGGGGGACACTCCTCTCGGAGTGGAGGGGCGACGGGTTTGCCGGTCAGTCATGGCCGGCAGACATGGTCTGATGCAGACCACCGTTCGGCCCGATCCGGAATCCTCATTGAGAGGGCCGGAGGCCCTGCGTGGGCCACGAGGAGAAAACCTCTATAAAAAACCACCGGGGGGGAGCCCAGTCTGGGCTGGGGTGCTGCTCCACGTGTTCTGTCACGCTGGAGGAGCAAGGACGGGCTCGGTGTTCACTCACCCTGTCACCGAGCAGGCAGCGGGAGGACTGTTTCCTTTCGCTGCCCCCGTCATCAGATCGTAATCCCCTAGGGGACCGAGGGTCTTGGCTTCACCGCCCGGGCCGCGAGGAAGAAAACCTCTATAAAAAATCACCCCGAATCCCGAGCTCGGCGCGCGGCCAGGGGATGTATGGCTGACGGGTTTCATCAGTCTCGAGCGCGCCCCCTCCAGAGGACCGGCGGACCCTCTGGAGTATATACGCTTACCCGGGTACAGGGGGCACTGCCCGGGTGGACCTTTTATTTCCCCCATACTCGTGGGAACTATATGGATTCTTTTAAAAACAAAACCAAAAACCCAAACGAAGTAGGAGAGGACGAGACACGCAGTGCCCTTATCAGGGCGCAGCCTGTCGTGAGGCTGACAAGACTGTCAGCCTCGGAGGCGGAAGTGGAGCCGGATAACGGTTCCATCTCGAGCGGCGCGAGTGCTGGGCGCCCCTCCAAGTTTTGGAGGGTTGATGGCCGCAAGCGCCAACGAGAGGGCAACTCGGGGTCGGAGTCGACCTCGAGTGAGGATACCTCGCCGGCCTCAAAGGTCAGTGCGAGAGGAAGAGGGCGGCCACCAACCACTGGCAAATATGTCGGTCTGGCCAAAGCGCAGGCGGAGCTGAACGCCGCCAAGCGCGAAGAGCTCCGTCTCATAGCGGAGCAGGAGGTCATGGAGCAGGCGAAGCGGGCACGTTCCGCGAACATCTCTCGCCTCTCCAGAAGCAGCTCATGTGCGTCATTTGAGACGGTGGCGTCGGCTGCTTCCATCCCTGCGAGTGCCTTGACAGAAAAAGTCAAGACCAACGTGGCCACCATTCTGAAAGTGGCCACGAACTCGAAGAACCTGAAGGGCACATATCAACGTGCCCTGAAGGAAGCCGCCGCTTTTATCACCGAGGCGGCCGACGAGTTCGGCACTCGCACCCTAGGCGAGGAAACGGCGAAGCTGCAGGCAGAAAACGTCCGCCTCCGAGCCGAGATGGCGGAGCTTCGTGCGGAGCTTGCCACGATAAGGGCTGAGCTGCTGGCTGCCAAATCCAAACGGCCCGAGTCAGAGACGCCCCAGTCGTCACCCGTGGCTGTTGCCGATCCCGAGTTGGAGCGTACGCTCACTGAGAGGATCGGCAACATGCTGAACGCCCGACTGGCGGCCCTAGAGGACCGGCTGCTGCCGGCCAAGACAATCCGGCCCCCGCTGGCAGCAGACCGGAGAAAGGAGGAGGCGGAACGGGCAGCGCGGGATGTGGCTGTGGTAACTGACGCGGTTGCCACGGTCACAATCGGCTCGACCATCAAAGCCAAGGGCAAAAAGGCGAAGCCGGCAAAAACACCGTCGCCCGCCGATCAAACGCCCTCTTACGCAGCCAAGGCCGCCACACCTCGCGCCCCGGCTGACAGCGTCCAGCCGACTGACCAACCGGCTGCCCCACAAGCCAAAGGGAAGGGAAAGGGGAAAGGCAAAACTTCGGCCGCACAACAGACGCCGACCCCTGCACCCTCCACGTCCGTTCAGCAGAAGGGCGAGTGGGAGAAAGTTGGAGAAAAGAAGGCCGCCAAAAAGAAGGAGAAGAAGTCCGCAAAAAAGGCGGAAAAAAGCAAGGCGAAGCTGCGCGCCCCACGCTCAACAGCCGTCGTCCTCACCCTGGAACCCGGGGCGCAAGAGAAGGGCGTCACTTACGCCGGGGTCCTGGCTAAGGCCAAGGCCAACATCACGTTGGCCGACCTCGGCATTGCGGGCGTGCAGATTAAGACCACTGCAACCGGCGCTCGGCTCCTTGAGATCTCCGGAGCCACAAGTGGGGAGAAGGCGGACGCCCTTGCCGAGCGGCTGAGGCTCCTGCTGGAGGCGGACGAGGTCCGGGTGTCCAGGCCCGTTAAATGTGCAAGCTTGCGCATCACGGGCTTGGACGACTCAGTGACCGCCGAAGAACTGGCGGGCGCAATAGCCAGAGTCGGCGGCTGCTCGGCGGAGCATATCAGGCCCGGACCGATCAGCCGGGGGCCAAACGGCATGGGGGTAGTTGTGGCCAGCTGCCCCGTGACGGCCGCCAAAAAGGTCCTTGACGGCGGCAGACTGCTGGTTGGGTGGGTTTCGGCTCGGGTGAAGGCGTTGGAGTCGAGGCCCACAAAGTGCTACAGGTGCCAGGCCGAGGGCCACGTCAGGGCCAAGTGCACGGCGCAATTGGACTGCGGCCAGCTGTGCTTCCGCTGCGGCCAGCCTGATCACAAGGCGGGGTCGTGCCAGGCACCAACGCCGTGCTGTGTTCTGTGCACGGCGTCTGGCCAGCCAGCGGAGCACAAGCTGGGCAGTAAGACCTGCCCCGCGACCGTCCAACCAGCAAAGGGCGGCAAAAAGAGCAAAAAGAAGAAGAAGAAGGGATTGGCCGCAAGCGAGCAGCCGAACGCCTCGGCCGCGGCAGAAGCACCGCAGGGCCAGACGGAGGAACCAACACAGATGGAGTGTCAGTAATGGCCCCACCCCTCCGTCTGCTGCAGGCCAACATCAACCACTGCGCCAGGGCTCAGGACCTTTTACTCCAGAGCATGGCGCAGTGGAAGATCAACATCGTGGTCGTCGCCGAGCCGTATTTTATCCCTCCCAGGGACGACTGGGTGGGCGACATCACCGGCTCGGCGGCCCTAATTTGGTCAGCAGCCGCTGGAACCCCGTCCATCGAGAATATCTCGAGGGGGCGGGGTTACGTCGCGGCGCAATTCGGCGAGGTTGTGGTGGTGGGAGTATACTTCTCTCCGAACCGCACCCTCGCCGAGTTCGAGAGCTTCCTCTTGGAGCTGTCCACGTTGGTGGACCGTGCCCACCCTCGCTCCGTTCTCGTCCTCGGGGACCTCAACGCCAAGTCCGCGGCGTGGGGTTCCCGCGCCACAGACCATCGTGGCACGGCGCTGGAGGAGTGGGCCCTCGCGTCGGGTCTGGCCGTCCTGAACCGCGGTTCAGTCGACACGTGCGTGCGACAGCTGGGTGGGTCCATAGTGGACGTATCGTTCGCTAGCCCGGCTCTAGCACGCCGTGTCCGGGGGTGGAGAGTCTTGGAGGAGGTGGAGACGTTGTCGGACCACCGGTACATCCGGTTCGACGTCTCCGCCCAGACCTCGGGCATCCACCGCCCGCCGACCCCGGGGAGGGACGGACCGCGCTGGGCGCTGAAGCGCCTCGACCGGGAGCTCCTTGAGGAAGCGGCCATAGTGAAGGCGTGGTCAGAAGGACCGGAGAGGCCCGGTGACGACGTCGACGGGGAGGCGAGCTGGTTCCGCGGGGCGATGACGCAGATCTGCGACGCGGCTATGCCCCGCGTCCAGTCTCGGCCCACTAGGCGCCAGGTGTACTGGTGGACAGAGGATATCGCCCAGCTGCGCTATGCGTGCATAGCGGCGAGACGCCAGTACACCAGGCAGCGTCGGAGACGTCTGAACCGGAGCCCTGAGACGGAGGCGGCGCTGTACCAGAGATACCGCGCCGCGAAGGAGGCTCTGAAGATAGCCATCGGCAGAGCAAAGGAGGCAGCGAGAGAGGAGCTGCTCGAGACCCTCGAACGCGATCCGTGGGGGCGTCCATACCGTATGGTAAGGGGCAAACTACGCCCCTGGGCGCCCCCACTAACAGAGGGTCTCCGCCCCGAGTTGCTCGGGGACGTGGTGGCCGCCCTGTTTCCATCCAGGGCGGAACACACACCACCGCCGATGGCTCCGCCAGAGCCTCCTGGAGAGGGAGAAGTCCCGAATGCCCCCGAGGTGACCCAAGAGGACCTGAAGGCAGCGGTGGATCGGCTCCGGGCTAAGAACACTGCCCCGGGGCCCGACGGCATACCCGGCCGCGCCTGGGTCCTCGCCCTGAAAGAGTTGGAGCCCCGACTGCGACGGCTCTTCACGGCATGCCTGCAGGAGGGCCGGTTTCCATCGCAGTGGAAAACCGGCAGGCTGGTCCTCCTCAGGAAGGAGGGGCGCCCGGCGGACTCGCCGTCCGCATACCGGCCCATAGTGCTGCTGGACGAGGTGGCAAAGCTCTTCGAGCGCATCGTCGCCGACCGCCTCGTCCAGCATCTGAGCAGGGAGGGGCCGGACTTGGACGGCAACCAGTTCGGTTTCCGCCGCGGGCGCTCCACCGTAGACGCTATCATGCGCGTGAGGAGCCTGGCGGAGGAAGTGGTGTCCCGGGGCGGGGTCTTGTTGGCGGTGTCGTTAGACATTTGTAACGCCTTCAACACCCTGCCCTGGAGTTGTATTAGGGAGGCCCTACGTTATCACGGAGTGCCTCCCTACCTCCGCCACATCGTCGGGGCTTATTTGTCGGGGCGTTGGGTCACCTTTGTGGGGCAAAATGGCGTGGTGCAGCGACACCAGATGTCGTGCGGTGTTCCACAGGGTTCGGTTCTGGGCCCGCTCCTGTGGAACATCGGGTACGACTGGGTGCTGAGGGGTGCTCTCCTCCGGGGCGCTAGCGTGACGTGTTACGCGGACGACACGCTCGTCACGGCCCGGGGGAGATCGCACAGGGAGGCAGCCTTGCTGGCGACGGCCGCAGTGGCGCAGGTGGTGGGTCGCATCCGGCGGTTGGGGCTGGAGGTGGCCCTCCACAAATCCGAGGCCATGACATTCCATGGGCCTCGGAACGCGCCGCCGCCGGGATCTAACATCGTGGTCGGTGGGGTCCGAATAGCTGTCGGGGCGACTATAAAATACCTGGGGGTCGTCCTCGACAGTCGCTGGGATTTCGGGCCTCACTTCCGGCGGCTGGCGCCCAAGTTGATGGGCGCTGCGGCCGCGCTGGCGACGCTGCTTCCCAATCTCGGAGGGCCGACGACGAGTTGTCGGCGGCTGTACATGGGGGTCGTGCGATCCATGGCCCTGTACGGGGCCCCGGTGTGGGCCGATGACCTGACGGCCACCAACATCGCCATTCTGCGGAAGCCGCAACGGGCGATGGCCGTCAGAGTCATAAGAGGTTATCGCACGATCTCCCATGAGGCAGCGTGCGTACTGGCCGGATCTCCGCCCTGGGACCTGGAGGCGAAGGCCCTCGCGTCACTCTATACATGGCGCGGGGGCGAGAGGGAGCGGGGCAACAGACCTGCGCCGCGAGAAATCGAGTGGCGCAGGTCGGAGCTCCGCGGGGTCCTGGTGGCGGAATGGGGTGAACGCCTCACTCACCCCAGCGCTGGCCTCACGACGATCGAGGCTATCCGGCCAGTGCTGCAGGAGTGGCTAGGGAGGAGCCACGGCTCCCTGACGTTTCGGGCGACGCAGGTGCTTTCTGGACATGGGTGCTTCGGAAAGTACCTGTGTCGCATAGGCAGGGAGCCAGACGCCCGGTGCCACCACTGCGTCGGTTGCCGCGAGGAGACGGCGCGGCATGTTGTGGAGGAGTGCATCGCTTGGGATGCGCCGCGCCGTGCTCTAGTCGCGGAAGTCGGAGGGGACCTCTCGCTCCCGACCATCGTTCGTCATATGGTCGGCAGCGACAGGTCCTGGGACGCAGTGGTGTCCTTCTGCGAGGAGGTGATGTCGCAGAAGGAAGCTGCGGAAAGGGAGAGAGAAATCTCGTCCACTCTCCCGAGCCGCAGCAGGCGCACCGGGCGCCGGAGGCGGGGGGGTCATAACATCCGACTCCCCCCGTAGCGGTCCATCGAGCGGGCGGATTGGGGGAAATCCGTTCGCTCCATATATGGACCCGAGGTGGCGTGCGTAGTGTCCCTCGCACGCCCCTCAGCAGAAAGTGGTCAAGGGGGGTGAGCACCCCTCCCCCCCTGTGACAAGTGGGGGTCCGCAGTGGCGGACCGGCACCGCCGGGTCGCGGACGAGTGCTGGCTTGAACCCGCGGCCCGGTATAATGGTGCAGATGGGACACTCCTGTGTTTTTAGTCGGTGCGAGTCCGACATCACCTCGTCGCCTCCCCCGGCGGCGGGGTACCCATAAGGGGTTTTCACAGGGTCAAAAAAAAAAAAAAAAAAAAAAAAAAAAAAAAAAAAGGTTAGGTTAGGTTAGGTTAGGTTAGGTTAGGTTAGGTTAGGTTAGGTTAGGTTAGGTTAGGTTAGGTTAGGTTAGGTTAGGTTAGGTTAGGTTAGGTTTGGGGGTCGTCCTCGACAGCCGCTGGGATTTCGGGCCCCACTTCCGGCGGCTGGCGCCCAAACTGATGGGCGCTGCGGCCGCGCTGGCGACGCTGCTTCCCAATCTTGGAGGGCCGACGACAAGTTGTCGGCGGCTGTACATGGGGGTCGTGCGATCCATGGCCCTGTATGGGGCCCCGGTGTGGGCCGGTGACCTGACGGCCAGCAACATCGCCATTCTGCGGAAACCGCAACGGGCGATGGCCGTCAGAGTCATAAGAGGGTATCGCACGATCTCCCATGAGGCAGCGTGCGTACTGGCCGGATCTCCGCCCTGGGACCTGGAGGCGAAGGCCCTCGCGTCACTCTATACATGGCGCGGGGGCGAGAGGGAGCGGGGCAACAGACCTGCGCCGCGAGAAATCGAGTGGCGCAGGTCAGAGCTCCGCGAGGTCCTGGTGGCGGATTGGGGTGAACGCCTCACTCACCCCAGCGCTGGCCTCACCACGATCGAGGCCATCCGGCCGGTACTGCAGGAGTGGCTGGGGAGAAGCCACGGCTCCCTGACGTTTCGCGCGACGCAGGTGCTTTCTGGACATGGGTGCTTCGGAAAGTACCTGTGTCGCATAGGCAGGGAGCCAGACGCCCGGTGCCACCATTGCGTCGGTTGCCGCGAGGAGACGGCGCGGCATGTTGTGGAGGAGTGCATCTCTTGGGATGCGCCGCGCCGTGCTCTAGTCGCGGAAGTCGGAGGGGACCTCTCGCTCCCGGCCATCGTTCGTCATATGGTCGGCAGCGACAGGTCCTGGGACGCAGTGGTGTCCTTCTGCGAGGAGGTGATGTCGCAGAAGGAAGCTGCGGAGAGGGAGAGGGAAATGACGTCCACTCTCCCGAGCCGCAGCAGGCGCACCGGGCGCCGGAGGCGGGGGGGTCATAACATCCGACTCCCCCCGTAGCGGTCCATCGAGCGGGCGGATTGGGGGAAATCCGTTCGCTCCGTATATGGACCCGAGGTGGCGTGCGTAGTGTCCCTCGCACGCCCCTCAGCAGAAGGTGGTCAAGGGGGGTGAGCACCCCTCCCCCCCTGTGACAAGTGGGGGTCCGCAGTGGCGGACCGGCACCGCCGGGTCGCGGACGAGTGCTGGCTTGAACCCGCGGCCCGGTATAATGGTGCAGATGGGACACTCCTGTGTTTTTAGTCGGTGCGAGTCCGACATCACCTCGTCGCCTCCCCCGGCGGCGGGGTACCCATAAGGGGTTTAAAAAAAAAAAAAAAAAAAAGGTTAGGTTAGGTTAGGTTAGGTTAGGTTTTTTTTTTTTTTTTTTTTGTTGCAGGAGGGGGAATCCTCATGGACACCCAGACCATCACCACAAGTGAGACAGTCTGGGTAGTGCCGGACTCTTACCGGCTAAACCCTAACTCCTGCATTTCACAGTTCCCCTGACAAGGGGATCAGGGACTGTTTCGGCTCTTTATTTGGCATGCTCTTCGTGTTCTCTTCAAAACCGTTTAGGAAGTTGGTTGATTTTCTACGGACTTTTCTCGACCAGACTGACTTTACATGACGCGTTGTCTGTTGCTGCATTGGTGGTACACTTGGATCGAATACACTGGTCATATGTGTACAATTATACATGTGCCAGTATATTATGAGGCTTGGGTGACGATGACGGGTTCGGACTGCCTTAACTATTGCTCAAACTTGATTTTAAGAATAAGAGAATTTTACTTATGGTTGACTACTTTTATATTGTTTAATTAACGCAGTTTTCTAACAAAAGTTGCGTTAATTTGGTTTAATATTCGTGTTTTTGAAATTTTAATTAATAATTTTATTTGTAATATTTTTATTTTAGTTAATAATTTAAATTGTTCATTTTCTTTACGAAATTGTACGCAATTTAATATTATTAGTTTAAAAGTCCTAAAATTTACACTAAAGTTAATTATTTTGGGTATTTGGTACGATCCCGTCACCTCACCTCTTATCCTCCGATCGCCAGTGTCTGCCTCCTTAACAGCTATATGCTGTGGTAGCTCGGGCCAGTGCATCCCACCTCTTCCGGACTGCACAGTCCCGGCTAAATGCACTGTGGTCAGTCTGGTCGAGCTTCGCCTTTATGCAGTTGCAGCAGGATGGACTCGCTCCGTCGCGCCAGAGCTCGCATATCGTCCTCGTATGAGGGCCCCCGCAATGGCTACATTTCTCTTGACCTTCTGAGCAGTAGCGCCTACTATGTCCGTATCCCAGGCAGAGGGAACACTGGACAAGTGGCGATTGGTCGGCTACTTTGACTCTCTGAAGGTCAATATAGAGAGTTTCTGCCTCCAGAACTCGTTGCCATAGATTAGGGGACACCCTGAGGACAACATGGCATGCGTGCGGGTTCCTAGTCTTAGTCCTGTATCCTACTGCAACGCGGACTTCCTGTTCATCTAGGTCTTTAAAGATATGTCCGTTCTGATTCCTCAGGGCCGTGAGCACGTCTTCATCGGTGTTGTATGATAGTACGTCCCTGAGGATCAGGAGAGGGTCTTTGTTACGGACTTCTTCCACGCAAAGCTGCTTTCCTCCCTTTTTTAGTCTGTCTTTAACTTTTTCTCTGTCTTCTTTAGTTTTGCACCCCACAATAATTTTCCTATCTTTTGCCTTTCTTAGTTTTTCAACTTTGATCCATCCCTCTTTAGCATTTATTACTTCCCTTATTTTGTCGAGGACCTGCTCTCCTGTGTCCATCTCGTCCTTTGACGTCACTACCACAGAGTGTAGTGTGGTCTGC
This sequence comes from Shargacucullia verbasci, assembly GCA_947562105.1. Taxonomy (NCBI): domain Eukaryota; kingdom Metazoa; phylum Arthropoda; class Insecta; order Lepidoptera; family Noctuidae; genus Shargacucullia; species Shargacucullia verbasci. The sequence goes on along the minus strand of OX387289.1, from coordinate 20,565 downwards.
ACAGGAGGTTGGGTCTTGGGAATGCTAGATGTTATACCCGCGTATGTGGTATTTTCTAGATTTTTATTGACTTTTTCTAGTGCCGCTTCTAAAGTTAAAATTTTTTGTGAGTTTTCCCTCAGTAACTCACAATTTTCTTTCAGAGCTTCCCTGATTTCTTTCCCTTCAGTCCCTACTTCTCGAGTCTTCCCCGGTACCTTCTCCTTGTCCTGTTCTTTAATTATTTCCTTCTCCAATACCTTATCGCTTTCTGCTTCCTTGACGAGTTCAAATAAGCGATTTATAGCCGACATGACCTCGTTTTTTATTTCGGTTTTTAAGTTTCGCGAGTTTCCGAGGTGCAGCTTGGCTTTTGTGAGGCAGGCTTTTGCTTCCGTAGTCCTACTGAGATATTTTTGTGTCGGCGGGCTCCCTGTAGCGACAGTTTTTTCCGCAGCCGCATGAGCGTAGTCATGCGGGGGCGCCGAATTTGGTGGAAGTTTGACGGGAGCCGCCGAAACAGTGGGTCTCGAGGTCGTGGGGGACATCGGTTTTGGGCCTGCCTTTGCGGTTTCCCACTCGCCTATGCTGCGCCTGACGTTGGAGGTTAGGGTCGGTTGTTCTTCCTCGGGTGGGTTACCAACTCGCGAGTTAGTCGGCTTTTTTATCGGGGTACGGATTCCGAACATGTTTTAAGGGGAACGTGACTATAATCAAAATAAATAATAATTTAATAAAACTGTACAGGTATATAAATAAACGAAAAGTGGAGTAAAAGTTTGTATAAGTTATAAATAAGGTACTAAAAGGTTTGTATAAGTTATAAAATAATAATGTAAAAATATAAATGTATTCGACTATTCTAAACCTGTCTTTTTCTTTTCAGACTTCGTCGGTGCAGCTTCAGCCTACCAGCGCGAGTAAGGTAAGTTATGCAGGTAAGTATAAAAAATTTATACCTACACTACGACAACGAAGCTTTGTATTAAGAATTTTAAAAAGTATCATAAGTTTGGTATAACTGACAACAGTAATGTGTTGTGTAGCTCGCACTGTTGTATATGCGGAACGGTGCCCACGCTCCGGTCAAGAATCCCGCGTCAAAGGTTAAAATAAACCAAAAATGGTTTTCAAGGTCAGTCTCAATATGATGTGCCTAGGAAAGACCGGGAGGGTGGGCGGGCAAAATTTTGACTTTCGCCGCTCGCGATCCTAACGTGTGGGGTGTCAAACGATAGGTCTTGACGAGAGCTAGCGAAGGGTGTAATCCAATAGGGGTGGTTAGGAACAAAATTTTTGAAAAATCGCCGAAAAACGTATATTTTGTTTAAATTTTGAGTGAAAAAGTCACTATACTACTGAATTTAACTACAATGCGGTCGCTGAAGTGCGTGCAGGGGGTCAGCAGGGCAGCTATGAAGCCCTTAAAATCAAAAAAGTACCCAATAAGGTATTGTAAAAGTCAAATATATATTTTCAAAGTAAAAATACGCGTTTTAAAAATATAAGGGATGAAATTTTTGAAAATTTCAATGTCTGACCACGCCAGGTGATCGTGGTGTGTTAATCTAGATTATTCCAGCCGAAAACCGCATCAAATTATTATATCTAGAACCAAAAATATGATAGTTTGTGTTAAATACGTCGCCGGTTAGGTAACCTCGGTACGTATAGAAAAAACACAAACAGAAGTTAAGATATTGAAAGATGAAAAATTTTTGCAAAATTTTTGACTTTCGCCGCTCGCGATCCTAACGTGTGGGGTGTCAAACGATAGGTCTTGACGAGAGCTAGCGAAGGGTGTAATCCAATAGGGGTGGTTAGGAACAAAATTTTTGAAAAATCGCCGAAAAACGTATATTTTGTTTAAATTTTGAGTGAAAAAGTCACTATACTACTGAATTTAACTACAATGCGGTCGCTGAAGTGCGTGCAGGGGGTCAGCAGGGCAGCTATGAAGCCCTTAAAATCAAAAAAGTACCCAATAAGGTATTGTAAAAGTCAAATATATATTTTCAAAGTAAAAATACGCGTTTTAAAAATATAAGGGATGAAATTTTTGAAAATTTCAATGTCTGACCACGCCAGGTGATCGTGGTGTGTTAATCTAGATTATTCCAGCCGAAAACCGCATCAAATTATTATATCTAGAACCAAAAATATGATAGTTTGTGTTAAATACGTCGCCGGTTAGGTAACCTCGGTACGTATAGAAAAAACACAAACAGAAGTTAAGATATTGAAAGATGAAAAATTTTTGCAAAATTTTTGACTTTCGCCGCTCGCGATCCTAACGTGTGGGGTGTCAAACGATAGGTCTTGACGAGAGCTAGCGAAGGGTGTAATCCAATAGGGGTGGTTAGGAACAAAATTTTTGAAAAATCGCCGAAAAACGTATATTTTGTTTAAATTTTGAGTGAAAAAGTCACTATACTACTGAATTTAACTACAATGCGGTCGCTGAAGTGCGTGCAGGGGGTCAGCAGGGCAGCTATGAAGCCCTTAAAATCAAAAAAGTACCCAATAAGGTATTGTAAAAGTCAAATATATATTTTCAAAGTAAAAATACGCGTTTTAAAAATATAAGGGATGAAATTTTTGAAAATTTCAATGTCTGACCACGCCAGGTGATCGTGGTGTGTTAATCTAGATTATTCCAGCCGAAAACCGCATCAAATTATTATATCTAGAACCAAAAATATGATGGGTTAGGTTAGGTTAGGTTAGGTTAGGTTAGGTTAGGTTAGGTTAGGTTAGGTTAGGTTAGGTTAGGTTAGGTTAGGTTAGGTTCCCGGCGGAGTTTCTGGATCTCATACCGGGCGCGTCCCCAGGTGGCGGATAGGGGAACGCCGCGCAGATATGCGCGGTATCGGGTTCATCCCGGCGCGGGCCAAAACCAGGGGGTGGGATCGCTCCTCATCTTGAGGTTGCGATGGTGTGCGTTTTGCACACGGGGGGCACTCCTCTCGGAGTGGAGGGGCGACGGGTTTGCCGGTCATGTAGTCATGGCCGGCAGACACGGTCTGATGCAGACCACCGTTCGGCCCGATCCGGAATCCTCATTGAGAGGGCCGGAGGCCCTGCGTGGGCCGCGAGGAGAAAACCTCTATAAAAAACCACCGGGGGGGAGCCCAGTCTGGGCTGGGGTGCTGCTCCACGTGTTCTGTCACGTTGGAGGAGCAAGGACGGGCTCGGTGTTCACTCACCCTGTCACCGAGCAGGCAGCGGGAGGACTGTTTCCTTTCGTTGCCCCCGTCATCAGATCGTAATCCCTTAGGGGACCGAGGGTCTTGGCTTCACCGCCCGGGCCGCGAGGAAGAAAACCTCTATAAAAAATCACCCCGAATCTCGAGCTCGGCGCGCGGCCGGGGGATGTATGGCTGACGGGTTTAATCAGTCTCGAGCGCGCCCCCTCCAGAGGACCGGCGGACCCTCTGGAGTATATACGCTTACCCGGGTACAGGGGGCACTGCCCGGGTGGACCTGTTATTTCCCCCATACTCGTGGGAACTATATGGATACATTTATAAAAAACAAAAACCCAAACGAAGTAGGAGAGGACGAGACACGCAGTGCCCTTATCAGGGCGCAGCCTGTCGTGAGGCTGACAAGACTGTCAGCCTCGGAGGCGGAAGTGGAGCCGGATAACGGTTCCATCTCGAGCGGCGCGAGTGCTGGGCGCCCCTCCAAGTTTTGGAGGGTTGATGGCCGCAAGCGCCAACGAGAGGGCAACTCGGGGTCGGAGTCGACCTCGAGTGAGGATACCTCGCCGGCCTCAAAGGTCAGTGCGAGAGGAAGAGGGCGACCACCGACGACTGGAAAGTACGTCGGACTGGCCAAAGCGCAGGCGGAGCTGAACGCTGCCAAGCGCGAAGAGCTCCGCCTCATAGCGGAGCAGGAGGTTATGGAGCAGGCGAAGCGGGCACGTTCCGTAAACATCTCTCGCCTCTCTAGAAGTAGCTCAAGTGCGTCCTTTGAGACGGTGGCGTCAGCTGCTTCCATCTCTGCAAGTGCCTTGACGGAAAAAGTCAAGACCAACGTGGCCACCATTCTGAAAGTGGCCACAAACTCGAAGAACCTGAAGGGCACATATCAACGTGCCCTGAAGGAAGCCGCCGCTTTCATCACCGAGGCGGCCGACGAGTTCAGCACTCGCACCCTAAACAAGGAAACGGCGAAGTTGCAGGCCGAAAACGTCCAACTCCGAGCGGAGATGGCGGAGCTCCGCTCGGAGCTTGCAACGATGAGGGCGGAGCTCCTGGCCGTTAAGACCGCACGGCCGGAGTCTGGGGCGCCTCAGTCTTCATCTGCGGCTGTTGCCGATCCCGAGTTGGAGCGTACGCTCACTGAGAGGATCGGCAACATGCTGAACGCCCGACTGGCGGCCCTAGAGGACCGGCTGCTGCCGGCCAAGACAATCCGGCCTCCGCTGGCAGCAGACCGGAGAAAGGAGGAGGCGGAGCAGGCAGCGCGGGATGTGGCTGTGGTAACGGACGCGGTTGCCACGGTCACAATCGGCTCGACCACCAAAGCCAAGGGCAAAAAGGCGAAGGCGGCAAAAACACCGTCGCCCGCCGATAAAACGCCCTCTTACGCAGCCAAGGCCGCCACACCTCGCGCCCCGGCTGACAGCGTCCAGCCGACTGACCAGCCGGCTGCCCCACAAGCTAAAGGGAAGGGTAAGGGGAAAGGCAAATCCCCGGCCGCACAGCAGACGCCCACCCCTGCACCCTCCACGTCCGTGCAGCAGGAGGGCGAGTGGGAGAAAGTTGGAGAAAAGAAGGCCGCTAAAAAGCAGGCCAAAGCCGCCTCCAACAAGGCGAAGAAGGCAGCTGCAAAACTGCGCGCCCCACGCTCAACAGCCGTCGTCCTCACTCTGGAACCCGGAGCGCAAGAGAAGGGCGTAACTTACGCCGGGGTCTTGGCTAAGGCCAAGGCCAACATCAAGTTGGCCGACCTCGGCATTGCGGGGGTGCAGGTCAAGACCACTGCCACAGGAGCTCGGCTCCTTGAGATCTCTGGGGCCACAAGTGGACAGAAGGCGGACGCCCTTGCCGAGCGGCTGAGGCTGCTGTTGGAGGCGGACGAGGTCCGGGTGTCCAGGCCCGTTAAATGTGCAAGCTTGCGCATCACGGGCTTGGACGACTCAGTGACCGCCGAAGAACTGGCGGGCGCAATAGCCAGGGTCGGCGGCTGCTCGGCGGAGCATATCAGGCCCGGACCGATCAGCCGGGGGCCAAACGGCATGGGGGTAGTTGTGGCCAGCTGCCCCGTGACGGCCGCCAAAAAGGTCCTTGACGGCGGCAGACTGCTGGTTGGGTGGGTTTCGGCTCGGGTGAAGGCGTTGGAGTCGAGGCCCACAAAGTGCTACAGGTGCCAGGCCGAGGGCCACGTCAGGGCCAAGTGCACGGCGCAATTGGACTGCGGCCAGCTGTGCTTCCGCTGCGGCCAGCCTGATCACAAGGCGGGGTCGTGCCAGGCACCAACGCCGTGCTGTGTTCTGTGCACGGCGTCTGGCCAGCCAGCGGAGCACAAGCTGGGCAGTAAGACCTGCCCCGCGACCGTCCAACCAGCAAAGGGCGGCAAAAAGAGCAAAAAGAAGAAGAAGAAGGGATTGGCCGCAAGCGAGCAGCCGAACGCCTCGGCCGCGGCAGAAGCACCGCAGGGCCAGACGGAGGAACCAACACAGATGGAGTGTCAGTAATGGCCCCACCCCTCCGTCTGCTGCAGGCCAACATCAACCGCTGCGCCAGGGCTCAGGACCTTTTACTCCAGAGCATGGCGCAGTGGAAGATCAACATCGTGGCCGTCGCCGAGCCGTATTTTATCCCTCCCAGGGACGACTGGGTGGGCGACATCACCGGCTCGGCGGCCCTAATTTGGTCAGCAGCCGCTGGAACCCCGTCCATCGAGAATATCTCGAGGGGGCGGGGTTACGTCGCGGCGCAATTCGGCGAGGTTGTGGTGGTGGGAGTATACTTCTCTCCGAACCGCACCCTCGCCGAGTTCGAGAGCTTCCTCTTGGAGCTGTCCACGTTGGTGGACCGTGCCCGCCCTCGCTCCGTTCTCGTCCTCGGGGACCTCAACGCCAAGTCCGCGGCGTGGGGTTCCCGCGCCACAGACCATCGTGGCACGGCGCTGGAGGAGTGGGCCCTCGCGTCGGGTCTGGCCGTCCTGAACCGCGGTTCAGTCGACACGTGCGTGCGACAGCTGGGTGGGTCCATAGTGGACGTATCGTTCGCTAGCCCGGCTCTAGCACGCCGTGTCCGGGGGTGGAGAGTCTTGGAGGAGGTGGAGACGTTGTCGGACCACCGGTACATCCGGTTCGACGTCTCCGCCCAGACCTCGGGCATCCACCGCCCGCCGACCCCGGGGAGGGACGGACCGCGCTGGGCGCTGAAGCGCCTCGACCGGGAGCTCCTTGAGGAAGCGGCCATAGTGAAGGCGTGGTCAGAAGGACCGGAGAGGCCCGGTGACGACGTCGACGGGGAGGCGAGCTGGTTCCGCGGGGCGATGACGCAGATCTGCGACGCGGCTATGCCCCGCGTCCAGTCTCGGCCTACCAAGCGTCAGGTGTACTGGTGGACAGAGGAGATCGCCCAGCTGCGTTATGCGTGCATAGCGGCGAGACGCCAGTACACCAGGCAGCGCCGGAGACGTCTGAACCGGAGCCCCGAGACGGAGGCGGCGCTGTACCAGAGGTACCGCGTCGCGAAGGAGGCTCTGAAGATAGCCATCGGCAGAGCAAAGGAGGCAGCGAGGGAGGAGCTGCTCGAGACCCTCGAACGCGATCCGTGGGGGCGTCCATACCATATGGTAAGGGGCAAACTACGCCCCTGGGCGCCCCCACTAACAGAGGGTCTCCGCCCCGAGTTGCTCGGGGACGTGGTGGCCGCCCTGTTTCCATCCAGGGCGGAACACACACCACCGCCGATGGCTCCGCCAGAGCCTCCTGGAGAGGGAGATGTCCCAAATGCCCCCGAGGTGACCCAAGAGGACCTGAAGGCAGCGGTGGATCGGCTCCGGGCTAAGAACAACTGCCCCGGGGCCCGACGGCATACCCGGCCGCGCCTGGGTCCTCGCCCTGAAGGAGTTGGAGCCCCGACTGCGACGGCTCTTCACGCATGCCTGCAGGAGGGCCGGTTTCCATCGCAGTGGAAAACCGGCAGGCTGGTCCTCCTCAGGAAGGAGGGGCGCCCGGCGGACTCGCCGTCCGCATACCGGCCCATAGTGCTGCTGGACGAGGTGGCAAAGCTCTTCGAGCGCATCGTCGCCGACCGCCTCGTCCAGCATCTGAGCAGGGAGGGGCCGGACTTGGACGGCAACCAGTTCGGTTTCCGCCGCGGGCGCTCCACCGTAGACGCCATCATGCGCGTGAGGAGCCTGGCGGAGGAAGTGGTGTCCCGGGGTGGGGTCTTGTTGGCGGTGTCGTTAGACATTTGTAACGCCTTCAACACCCTGCCCTGGAGTTGTATTAGGGAGGCCCTACGTTATCACGGAGTGCCTCCCTACCTCCGCCACATCGTCGGGGCTTATTTGTCGGGGCGTTGGGTCCACCTTCGTGGGGCAAAATGGCGTGGTGCAGCGACACCAGATGTCGTGCGGTGTTCCACAGGGTTCGGTCCTGGGCCCGCTCCTGTGGAACATCGGGTACGACTGGGTGCTGAGGGGTGCTCTCCTCCGGGGCGCTAGCGTGACGTGTTACGCGGACGACACGCTCGTCACGGCCCGGGGAGATCGCACAGGGAGGCAGCCTTGCTGGCGACGGCCGCAGTGGCGCAGGTGGTGGGTCGCATCCGGCGGTTGGGGCTGGAAGTGGCCCTCCACAAATCCGAGGCCATGACGTTCCATGGGCCTCGGAACGCGCCGCCGCCGGGATCTAACATCGTGGTCGGTGGGGTCCGAATAGCTGTCGGGGCGACGATAAAATACCTGGGGGTCGTCCTCGACAGCCGCTGGGATTTCGGGCCCCACTTCCGGCGGCCTTGGCGCCCAAACTGATGGGCGCTGCGGCCGCGCTGGCGACGCTGCTTCCCAATCTCGGAGGGCCGACGACAAGTTGTCGGCGGCTGTACATGGGGGTCGT